>CM060938.1:329744699-334744699 GCA_030765085.1 Allium cepa
AATTGAAATATGTTGCCGTACTTATTTAAAATTGTTATATATGCTGTTATCTATAACTGTTCACCTATGGGATATGACACCATATCATGTTGTTTATATTATATTGTTATTGATGATATATGAATGTTATGTTATTATCATATCTACAAGTACCCTATTAGTATAGAATTCCATATGGGTTGAAATGATACATACCCAAATGTTCGTCGACGGAAATTCTATCGGTTTAGAAAACCGTCGAACGAATTTGAATTAAAAATAACCGCAAGCGCATGGTGTACGAATGTAGCACGTGGCAAATACGGGTCGATCCGCAGGGAATTGATGATTTTAAAATTCTACTCAATCAAATTAACCAAAGTTGGAAGAGTGATTAACTAAAAAAAGAAGAAAAATGACAAAAGAAAATAGATAAAAATATGAGAGTGTTAAGACAATTTAGAGGCAATTTCCACTCTCTAGATCAAATAAATCAACAAAATGAAGTTATGATCTCTCTTTTCATGTCATTAGTGAATTAGTTGATGTGCTTATCATAAGTATGGTATATTTGTGCTATTAATTAGCTCAATATAAACCATCAAACTATAACACAACCACTAATACACTTTTAAATCTCATAAAATATGACAACAAAGTTGAAAGCAAAATTTATTTTAAGCATGGCCTATTACCCATTAGTTAGAAATATAAGCCATCAAATTTCAATTTCAATAATCACTTCTTTGCCATAATCATATGTAGATGAAGAGGCAATTTGTGTTATGTTTGTTTAAGCATAGCCTATTTGTTATGAACAACATAGACTATCAAATTCAAAGCTAAACAACATCATTAAACCACTTCATTCATTCTCATTAAGCATAAAAGAGAGCATAAACATCAAATTAAGTTGAAGCTACATGATTAGAGAGCTTCATTACCCCTAAATTAAAGGGGTTTAGCCTATCATATTTGTTATCATATGAACAAATGTAGCTTGCAATATGAGAGAAAAAGAAAAGGAAAAGAGAGCAAAGTGAAATGGAAAACTATTCTAATTGCATAAAGGAAAATCTACACTACTTGCATAAAAGGAAATGAACATGTAATTAAAAAGAAACAATAATTAACATTGCATAAAAGAAAAGAATTACATAAGAGAAGAAATGGCTAAGTAGCCATGGAAAGAAAGAGAGAATTGATTTATTTTCTAAACTAAAACTAACTAACTAAGAGGAAGATGGCTACATGAAACATAAGGGGTATTTATACAAGTTAGAAACCCTAATGCATATTTTTGGGGAGTACCCAAAATGCCCTTGGAGGAAGTGTGGTGGCCAAGTTATCATTAGCTTTAATAACCCCCCACTTAAATGTACATGAAGCTTTAAATGTCTTTTGGCATGTGCATTAGCCTTTAATTTGTACATTAGGTAGTGGGTAGGTGGGGTCCTCCATGATCTTCACTTTGAATTATTTCCATCTTCATTTCTTTTTATCCATTTTGTGCATGCATGTTTCTTCATTAACCCACTAATATGAGAAGCTAAATTCCTACAAAATATATACAAATTTTCAATTAATTTTTCTCAAAGAAATATATGCACACAAATGACCATTTTTCCCTTGGATGAAGATGAATATGTGACAATTTTAAATAATATGAATTTTGGTTTAAACAAGTTAAAATACCCAATATGATCATTTATTTAATTTAAAAAAGAATAAATATGATGATAAAAATATGCACATTTATGTGCACATCAAATACCCCCACACTTATCTTTTTATTCGTCCTCGAATAAAGGGAAACTAAGATAAATCCGTTTTCGTAGGGAGCACGATTGCATTGAGCGTATGCAACAAGCCGTTAAACCTCTGGGTGTCCCCAGTAGGACGAGTGTTGTCTCGTGAGGGTTTTCAGCGGATACTACCCACAAAATCCAAATGCAGGATGAAAATATTTACAAAATGTAAGATTTATTTACAAAGAGAATAATGCAAGTTTTTGAAATATTTACAAATGAAGGATTTATTTTTAAATTGACAGAATAAGTTAAATATAGGTTTTGGTTATTATCTTGAAAATTTATGTCATTTACTCGTCAAAATTTCCAACAAAAATCAAGCTATCATAACAAATAGACAATAGTTTAACTTGTTGTTTTGGTTGATAACAAAGTGTAATTATAAAATGGATCCTTAGTTGATTATCAAAGTTTATCAAAGTGGTATTTTCATTTCTTTTCAATAACAAATCAAATCAAATAAGTAAAAATAGTGCTAGGATTTCAATTGCTTGCTCTCTCATTATTTGCGAGAAAAATTACTCACCTAGCTCAGATAAACTGAGGCCAGATATACCACTCATGCACTGCCTTTCGGGCTTATGTGAGGGGAGTACAGAGCATGGCGAGTGCACACACTTTCATGCATGCACTATCGACCGTAGGTAGTTTTTATTAAGTCTTTTTTTTACATGTGTTCCATACATCATAACCGTGAGGACTTTTAAATGAGTATGAAATCACATAATCAAAAATTCCAAGTAATCACCCATGCATAACCGTGAGGACTTTTAAATGAGAGTGAATACTTGGATGTTATTATTATTTATTTTTATATTTTTTTGAGAGGGAGTTTTGCAAAATCATCTTAGCACTATTTAACTTAGAAGACAAAAAAATGTTATATCCTTTACTTTAAATCAACCACTTTTTAAAACAAAGATTTTCAATTAGGATGTACTTCATAATTAACACATATGAATCTTCCTATATACTAGTTAAACCATTATTATTTGTAATCAAACTTCATTTTTATTTTTGTTAAGACCAATAAATTTTCAAAAAATTCAATTTAATAAACCGAAGCCATATATTTATCTTATAGTGTTTCTTTTAAAAATAAATCAAAAGAAAATTTGTTTTTGGATTTTATTTTTATTTTTTTATTTTAAAGCAAAAATAAACCATGAAAAATAAAATGAAGATGAGCCCCCCCCCACACTTGATTTTGACTGTGTCCCCACAGTCAACCCAAATGGAAGGAGAAAATAAAATAAAAATCCTATATTTACATGAAAGATTACTATTTACAAGAGATGAGAAAGTATATAGTCAAAAAGTAAATGAAACGGTCTTCCAAAGACCAATTCATTTGTCTCGTCAAATGTGTGAGACACGGCTTAAGCACGAAAAACCAAATCGTAAAAGAATTTGAAGTTGATTGTCGATTTGGAAAAACGAATGTCGTTTTATTAAAAATCGTACGAGCTGTTTTATTTTCAATGATTATTGGGGTTGATAAAACAATTGATTGAAATTCACATTTATGTTCACCAATTTGAAATTCAAGGTTATCATTGAAAACATTTTCAGAGTTATTTATTTCAAAATAGAAATGGTGATTTTCATCTTCCCCGTCGGAATTTAACAACTCGTCATCCAAAAGTCCAAAAATTTCGTGTTCATTAAATTCGTCTTCCTTTGTTGGATTATCAACAACTTTATTACATAAATCAAGTTCAAAATTCAAAGTTGTTGTATTCAAATTTTCAGAAAAAGCAAGATCGAAATTTAAATCGATTTTCTCACCTTCAATAGAATTGAAATCCAACTCAATTACCAAATTTTCAACAACTTGATTAAGATCGTCATTATTAATTTCAAAATTTGTCATTTGAAAATCATCGATTTGGGTAGAAGATGGATTATCGTTTGACTCGTCACACATTGAAATTTGATTTTGTTTCTCACGAAAATTTTCCAATGTTTTAATCAACAAATTTGTGTGATCATCATAAATTTCATTCATTTGCTCAACAAAGTCAAATTTGTAATTATTAACTTGAAAATTTTCGATTTGGACTTGTTGACAACAAGAATTATCAATTTCGATAAACGGTAGATTATTATTTGATTCTTCGCCAGTTGAGATTTGATTATGGTTTTCACGAATTTTTTTGTATTTTTCACGTAATAAATCCCCGTTATCTTTTTCCGTTTGGTCAACAAAATCAAATTCATGGTTATTAATTTGAAAACTTTCATTTTGAATTTGTTGATAACCAAAGTTTTCGATCGTATCATTATTGAAACAATTCCCATTGCCAAAATTATTTGAAAATTGATTTACATTTTCGTCTTTATTTTGAAATTCATCTTGAAACTCGAAATTGAATTGGCATGGGTTACACTCGAAATCATTTGAATTTTGAAGTGAATTCAAATTTTGATTAATTTTTGGTTCGAGTTATAGCACAAATATGAATTGCACCACTCATCTATCTCTTGATTTTGTTGTGTAGCGATTTCAAGTAAAGATGAAATACTATTTTCAAGATTTGAAGCTTGGTTATCGTTTTGAAAATTTTGTGGTTCAAAATTCAAATCGTTTAAAGAATAGTTGTCGTTAAAATATCCACACGAATTTGGAGTGAAATCATATGGATATATTGATTTTCGCAACTATTGTAAACTTCACGTAAGTGGGGAAACTCGGACATTTTCAAGAATGTTTTTGTGTTTTTTTTTTGGTAAAAGAAAAATATTTACAAATGGAATTTATTTTTCATAAGGGAAATTAATTTTTGGTTTTTCAAATTTTTTTGAAAAGTTTTTTTTTTTTGAATTTTTGATTTTAATTTTTTTTTTTGGATTTTTGGAATTTTGATTTGAAAATTTTCAAAGGAAAAGGGGAAAAAAACTAAGTTAAGAAATATTTATAATTTTTTTTTTCGTTTTGGATTTTGAATTTTTTTTTTTAAATATGCATGAACTAATGCAACTAAATGAATGCAAGGTTAATTACAAATGATTTATCCTAAGTTAACCCAAAATTATATAATTACAAATTGTCCTAAATCAACAAGATAATTCTCAGCCAGGTAACGGACAGGATTTATCGGTGCACCACGAATCACCGTAGCAATGCAGCCGAAGGTTTAAGTACCTTCAAAGAAACAATTCAGTATAATATTTACGAATCACTGTAATATTTATAACTGATTATTGCTCTGCCGTAGCTTAGACACCAAGAATTTAAATTGTTCAAAGAAGACAAATTGTTAATATACAATTAAGTGTTATCGATGTCTAATCGTTATTATTCATCAAAATCTAAGATGAAATGCAGAACAGAAATTAAACGTGTATTAACAATGCAACTACGAATGAATTTTTTTTTTATTTTTTTAAAATGCAAATGCAAGCAACCAACAATTCAATTCAAATAAAACTAGAAATGAAAGCAGAATTTTTTAGCAAGCAGAGCAATTTATTTTGGCTAGCTCAGGAAGCAATTTTCAGCAAGCTATTCTTCCTTTATTTCCTGCTTTGGCAACCTGAAAATTAAAAACTAAGATATATACAATATTTTTTTTTTGGTTTTCTTTTTTTGAAAGGAAACTTAAAAGTAGGGTTTTACTTAAAAAAAAATTTAAATAATAATAATATTAGCTATTCTTCCTTTATTTCCTGCTTTGGCAACTTGAAAATCAAAAACTAAGATATATACAACATTTTTAATTTTTTTTTTTTGAAAGGAAACTTAAAAGTAGGGTTTTACTTTTAAAAAAAAAAAATTTAAGGGAGAAACTGAGAAAAAGATGAAGCCAAAACAACCTCTCTCTGTTTTTTTTTAAGTTTTTTTTTAAGTTTTTTTTAAGTTTTTTTTATAACTTAAACTATAACTAAAACTCAAACTGAAACAAAGTTTGAATTTTTTATTTTCACTTAAACTAAAACAACAAAAAGAAGACAAAATAAAAAGGAAAAAAAAGTTAAAAAATAATAATAATAAAAAATGAAAACAAACTCAACTTTTAACCGGCCCAAAAAAATTCAACCTGCTACTGAGAATCTCGTTTCAAACTAAAAAATATTACCAACACAAAACACATGACATGTTCCAAACAAAATCAGAATCAAAATCCCCAAAATCAAAATGGCAACGAGAATCCCCAAACCAAAATCTCGTTTCAACGCACTAGCCGAAATCAAAATTTCATTGTCCAAATATTCCGAAGAAGGCTGACGTAATTGGTTATGTCGTGGCTTTGGGAGATTGAAGGGGCGATCGAAGTCACTATGATTGCCGCGATTGTTTGCGGTTGGAGGAGGCGAGTGGGTTTCTTGATGGAGTTGCGGTGAGGTGTGATGAGTTCGATTTGGGCGAGGCGGTTTGGAGTGGCGGAGGCGGATGCAAATCGCGGTGGAAAGCAGCTGTTGGTGGTAGTCGCGAGTGATGATGGAATGGAAGATTGGTAGCAGCAAATGGGTGGGAGGTGGCTGATGCAAGTATGGTAATTGATGAAGTGATGCTAGCAGATGTAGTGCAACAGCGAAATGGGTTGATAGCTGAAGCAAAGGTGAGTGAACTGCTGCCAATTTTTTTATGGTTTGCTGTTGTGGGTTTGTGCTCGTTAGTAGTGTAGTGATGTGATGATGTGAGGAGCAAAAGGCAGTGGATGTTGATGGTCGACGATGAACTGTGTCAACAATGGCAGTTGTAAGAGGATGGTGGGATATGTGCAGGTTGGTGGTTGGAACTGTGAACGGTGAGGTTGTTTTGTTGGCAGTGGTGAAGTAGAAGTTGTCCTCTACACAGTGATATGAAGTTGGCATGCAAACTGTTGGAAATTTTGTAAAGGTAGCAGATTGTTTTCGAATGAAGTGATAGTGGTGTGGTGAGGGCTATGTATGGAGGGGGAGGTGATTGCTGGTAGGGTGGTTGAAGTTTGTTTGTTTCTCTGGAGCAGGCAGTTTGGGGGATGTGTTTGGCAATGAGTGATGGTATGGATTGTTGAGGCAGTGTCAGGGATGTTTGTGATGTTTTTCGTGGGGGTAGTTGTGGAGTTGGAAGTGGAATGTGCACAGGGTAGTTGTTGATGTGAACACTATTGATGGTTTGTGAACTGATGAATTGAGTTGGTTGTGTTTGTTTGGAAGAGCTGCTGTTGTGACAGTGGATGCAAGTGAGGAGTAGCAAGTAGATGTGAGTAACTGGTGGTGGTAGGGGGGCAGTATGGTGAGTGGATATGGGTGTGATGTTGCAGTAATTCGGGTAGCTTGGTGCTTGATGGTTTGGAGATGTCAGGTTGTGAAGGTGATTATCTGGTAACAGCAGTGATGCTGTATAGGTAGGGGATGGTGCAGACAGAAGATGTTGGGTGAGTTTGGAAGTTGTTTTGCACTTGCAATGATGGGTGGCAGGGTATTGAATGGGAGGTTTAAAGGAGATTGTCAGTTGCAGTTGCGTGTGAATCGGGGGAGGTTGTGGTGAGGCAAGTTGTGAAATGTAGTAGGTGAGATGTTGATAAGGTGATGGATTGTGTTTATGGTAAGGGAAGGAGCAATTGAGTTTTGTGGTATCTGTTGATTGATGTAGGGGGGTGCAGGTTGAAGGTGAAAGGTGTTGGTGGAACTTGATGATGGTCAGTAGTTGCTTGAAGTGGTGGAACAGTGGGTATGGTGATTCAGCAGGGGGTTTGTAGAGATGAGGAGTGATATGGCCGAGTGGATTTGTTGTTGTTGTGGATGAAGTATGGTTGGAAGAAATGAAGTGTGGCAGTAACAGTTGTAACTGCACAACAGAGATGTAAAAATTGAAGTGCACACAGTATATAAAAATTGTGACAGTGTATTCACGGTAATGTGCACAGTGAAATGTAAAGGCAATTTGAAATGCAAATGTAAAAAAAATGATGTAAAAGCAAATGCAGAGAGTAAAACTTTTTGTTTTTTGAAATTGTGTATTTTTTTTGGAATAATATGCAAATGCAACTAAAAACTAAAACAACATGCACACAAACAAAATGTCACAAAAATAACACACGGACAATATATTTTTTAATGAAAATGCAAACACACAAAACAAACACACGGAAACCAAACAAAAATAATTCGAAGAATAGAAAATCAAAATCAAAACAACTCCCCGGCAACGGCGCCAAAAACTTGTTCGTCGACGGAAATTCTATCGGTTTAGAAAACCATCGAACGAATTTGAATTAAAAATAACCGCAAGCGCACGGTGTACGAATGTAGCACGTGGCGAATACGGGTCGATCCGCAGGGAATTGATGATTTTAAAATTCTACTCAATCAAATTAACCAAAGTTGGAAGAGTGATTAACTAAAAAGAAGAAGAAAAATGACAAAAGAAAATAGATAAAAATATGAGAGCGTTAAGACAATTTAGGGGCAATTTCCACTCTGTAGATCACATAAATCAACAAAATGAAGTTATGATCTCTCTTTTCTTGTCATTAGTGAATTAGTTGATGTGCTTATCATAAGTATGGTATATTTGTGCTATTAATTAGCTCAATATAAACCATCAAACTATAACACAACCACTAATACACTTTTAAATCTCATAAAATATGATAACAAAGTTGAAAGCAAAATTTATTTTAAGCATGGCCTATTACCCATTAGTTAGAAATATAAGCCATCAAATTTCAATTTCAACAATCACTTCTTTGCCATAATCATATGTAGATGAAGAGACAATTTGTGTTATGTTTGTTTAAGCATAGCCTATTTGTTATGAACAACATAGACTATCAAATTCAAAGCTAAACAACATCATTAAACCACTTCATTCATTCTCATTAAGCATAAAAAGAGAGCATAAACATCAAATTAAGTTGAAGCTACATGATTAGAGAGCTTCATCACCCCTAAATTGAAGGGGTTTAGCCTCTCATATTTGTTATCATATGAACAAATGTAGCATGCAACATGAGAGAAAAAGAAAAGGAAAAGAGAGCAAAGTGAAATGGAAAACTATTCTAATTGCATAAAGGAAAATCTACACTACTTGCATAAAAGGAAATGAACATGTAATTAAAAAGAAACAATAATTAACATTGCATAAAAGAAAAGAATTACATAAGAGAAGAAATGGCTAAGTAGCCATGGAAAGAAAGAGAGAATTGATTTATTTTCTAAACTAAAACTAACTAACTAAGAGGATGATGGCTACATGAAACATAAGGGGTATTTATACAAGTTAGAAACCCTAATGCATATTTTTGGGGAGTACCCAAAATGCCCTTGGAGGAAGTGTGGTGGCCAAGTTATCATTAGCTTTAATAACCCCCCCACTTAAATGTACATGAAGCTTTAAATGTCTTTTAGCATGTGCATTAGCCTTTAATTTGTACATTAGGTAGTGGGTAGGTGGGGTCCTCCATGATCTTCACTTTGAATTATTTCCATCTTCATTCCTTTATATCCATTTTGTGCACGCATGTTTCTTCATGAACCTACTAATATGAGAAGCTAAATTCCTACAAAATATATACAAATTTTCATTTAATTTTTCTCAAAGAAATATATGCACACAAATGACCATTTTGCCCTTGGATGAAGATAAATATGTGACAATTTTAAATAATATGAATTTTGGTTTAAACAAGTTAAAATACCCAATATGATCATTTATTTAATTTAAAAAAGAATAAATATGATGATAAAAATATGCACATTTACGTGCACATCACCAAACGATCTGTAGAATAGGGGAAAATCATTATGGGTTGAAATGATAAACCCAAGCGATTTTCACTGAACTGAATTTGAGATTGCGCGTTGAAACGATACATATCCGTATATATTTTAAATTGCGGATTGAAACGATGGGTATCCATATCACTTGACCATAGGATAGGAAATTATATACAGACACCGTTGGTCTATATATATATATATATATATATATATATATATATATATATATATATATATTAAAATGATTTCCAAGGTTTTAAAAATGAATATTTTGGTTTTAATAAATAATCGATTTTAAGATATTATATATGTTGTTTAAAAGGGTTTAAAATTAGACATTAAAATTTATATTTTTTGAATATTGTATGGTTATAAATGAATTTTTAAATTATATTTCAAATATACAGTTTATAATAGAAATTGGTTTGAAATTATATTTATTTAAGAATTATACTTAAATAGGTTGATTTGAAATTTATTAAATTTGAGATTTTAAAGATACGATTTAATAACTTGAATTGATTAAAAGCGATTTAAATGAATATTTCAAATTTACATAAACTGAAATGGTATATTTAGTTTTATTTAAAATTTTGAAATTTAAGGTTTATTTAAATGATATTGGATTTATTAAGTGAATGTTTCAAAACTAAATAATAATGAAGTTAAATTTAATAGATATGTGAAATTATCAAATGTAGTTTTGAATTTGTGGAATATTTAAGGTTTTGAAATATATTGAAAAATAAATGGTTTATTTGGTGGTTCCAAATCTATACTTGAAATTGATTTAATTTGAAATCGTTTATTGAGAGACTGAATTAAATTAAAAATTGATGAATTGAGATTTAATTTGAATTTTGGAGTTTGAGTTAATTTGAATCGATTTGTGAAATTTGAGGAAACTATTTTATTGTATAATGTATTTTAAATTTTACTTAAACTATTTATATATTTTACTTAATAAATTATTAATACAAACTATTTTAACATACTAATCATTTTATTATATAAATTATTTTAACATAAACTATTATATACACTAATTATTTAGTATAAAATATTTTATTTTATAAACTATTTATTATATACTATTATTAATATCTAACTTTTAAGTGGTGGAAGTTATGAATTTCAAAGTATTACGATTTCCAAAGTGTTATAAATTCAAGTATTTGGTTTCGAAAATGTTATAACTTTGAAAGTGCTATGGTTTTGGAAATGTATATATATCTGAAGTGAAAAATGATATCGTACTAATATGGTTTGAATGGAAAATGATATTTTGATTCTGAAGTATAAATTGTTTTGAAATGACCACGGTGTTATAATAACGTTTGGTTGTTAAAGAGACCGGGATCGGATATTGTCATACTCTTTGCCAATACCAAAAATCTTATTAACAACTATGTACGTGATGGAGATTCCAAAATGAAGTAGGATGGTTTGGCGACGATTCTGTATGGTATTTACGTAGCCCTGACTCCCGTGAGTCAGCTTGATACGGCTAAAACAGAAGCCACATCGGGCCAAGTGATGTCATTCCTCCTATCGGACACATTTCTTTTATACCATTCTATTGCTTTTGTGATGTGATTGGGTGCACCCTCGATTTGATTTGGAAGTGTGTCACGAGGTGGGCGGCAGTAGCTGTTATGCGTTACCACCGGTCCGGATACACGAACGATATATTTACCCTAGCATTGCCTCGAGTGCCTTGTCGCATGCCCTATCGCACCTTCTACAAGTTTGTTTTGTGTCGTACCTATGGAGTGCTCCCTAATAGCCCACCCGTGGGTGGAGTTTACAGTATCTGTATAAACTATGGCATTATAAAAATGTGTTAATGGGGATATGGGTAACGCCTTAAGCTATTTTACTAGTTTACTTTACTATAGACATTCTATAATAGCGTATATTACTACATAGTAGATAGTTCCAGGGATCCCAAACATCCTCTGATTTACTTGTATTTCAGTTGATATTTCACTTGAATTAGATTTATTGATATAAGAATGTTAATCCTGACTCGACTGTTTTGTGTTTTGCTTTACGCTCGGGTCAGACTGAGTGTCACCGCATTTGAGACTCGCCTTTGGAGTTGGAGCTTCGCTTGGAGGTCCATCTATATCCATTCATCTTTTGATTATCCAATTAATTTGTTCAGAGAAGTCATCTGTTTGTATTCGAGACTTTATTGTATTTGATATTTCTGTTGTATTTTATTTCAAACTCTATTGTTTTTTGTATTACCTTCATGAACTACTATTTATTCTATTCCGTTGCTAACTGTTATATTACTCTGTGTTTGTGATTCTATGATTGATTTATTTACTATATATGCTGAGTTTTGCCAAGTATAAATTAACAATCTGATATTTTGAGCAATTCAAATATGACACGCACGGATGCAAATGGCACGAAATACCATGCCGTTAGAGAAGGTATATTAATCTTGTACGCAAATTGCTCTTACCCTTCAGATTGCTGGTTCACCTGATCCGTCATTGCTGTCTCCTTCTCTTCCTGAGAAAGATGCTCATTAGAACCAGGATCAACAACCCTTCTCATAATATCCTCATTCCACTTCTTCTTCTTCTAGCAAGCAAAAATTGAATCTGAAAAAGATTCATCATCCATAAAGTCAAGCCTAAATTTTACCTTATTTTAATGATTGGTCATGGCGTAAAAACCACAAGTGACCTTCGAGGTGAGAGAATAGAGCTTCTCCTAAGATGTCTTTAAATCCATTTTAACTCTGGCAAACTCTTCATCCATCTCCTTTAGCATACACTCTATAGCAGCTCGAGCATCCAAATAAAATAGGGCCTCCCTCTCAGCTCTCTCAGCCTTCTTCATCTGCTTCTGAAGCATTTTAGCCACCTTATCCGCCTTGACCTTAGCAGAAGTCAGAGCAGCGTTGGTTGAAGCAAGTTCAGATTCAAAGCTAGCAATTTGACCCAAAAGAAGACCTGTACGCTCATAGATGAAAGTTACTAAGGATTATGTAATATGAAATATTAACTAAATTATTTACTAGTGCGGAACTTAAATATAAATTAAACGCAGTAATGTAAATGACATCAGAGATTTTTATACTAGATCGAACTTCCCGTTCGACTTCAGACTTCTTTTGGATTTAATCGAAACCCTCACTTAAAGGAATAGGTATTACACCGCCTGAGCAACCGAAAAGGACTTCAACCTCCTAAACAACCGAATAGGGCTTCAACTGCCTGAGAATACTACAATAGGACATCCAGTACAAATAGTAGAAATGTTTCTGGCTGAGTATGTCCTTGAATATCACTGATAAGTCGATAAAGTACATCCTTCCTATAATATTTTTCTTTATGGTATATATTGTGTAGTTCATAAAGAAAGGAAATTTATTTGATCACAAGAGTAGTAAACTTGAACATACAAATGATCAAAATATAGAATGCATTAGAGTTAAAATAGCAAGAATAGATAGAATTAGAATGAGAAAAATTGATTGAGAAGATGTTGGATTTTTTTACTATTTATAGAAATTAAAACATTGTATATATTCAAGAAGAGCAACCATGAAGAGATATGGAAGTATCTTCTGAATCAAGAGTTGTTTCAGTTCATGGAAGAAAAGCACCTTTTCAAAAACTAGCCGTTATGAAGCTTCAATGTCTAACTTGAATATACAGCTAGCTGAATCGAGTAAAACTTGAAACATCAAGAAATTTGTGCAAAAAAGACAGAATTCAGTCGTATAAATAGTATGGGTTAGCCGGTTGAATGTTCTTAATATTTTTTGCGCATGCACAGCACTCAGACGGCTAAGAGGGACATGTCAACCGGGTGAATGTAATGTTTTTGTGTCGTTCCTTTATTTTGCTGATTCTTTTGTTATGTGTGTATGTACATACCATTTCTGAGAGATTTTAACATATTTCTACATCTAGACTCAGATTTATACTTAATAATACGTTGTAGCAACAATCCGAAATTCGGTCTTCATATGTTTATGATTATATTCTCCTGCAAACTTGGTTAGTTTATATAATATTTACTTATATAGTTTCCACAATCAAAACATCAAAATTTGATGTTCTAAAATTCTCCCCATTTTTGATAATGACAACTATGTAAATTTAAATATAGAGATTCAATTATTCTCCCCTTGACTCGATACTCCCCCTCTCAGTATGATTACCATATTCTCCTCCTTTATTATTAACGAAATAAGAAATAACTAGTCGATCGGAGAGATATCATAAATTGGTAAGAATTAAAACATAAACATCATAAATTTCAAAACACATAAATACATATAGATATTTCTCATAAACATATGTAGACATTTCACATAAATACACATAAGCATTGCATATAAACATACATAGAAACGCACATAAAATGATGACAATATTTACTTCACAAAACACGCTTAACACATAAACATCACAAATTTGCAAATGGTCATGTTTGAAAACAAGACATAAACATTTCCTAACCATGAAAAATAGCCATAAAACATATTGTCATGAATTAAAACATCCAAAGAGCATAACAAATATTACATAAATATGTTCTTACAGCAAAGTAGTCATGAAATAAATAGAGTTATGTTTAAATAAATATGAAAAACATACAAAATCTACCTTCGCTACCTTCATCCTCCTCTTCTTTCTCTTCCTCGTCCTTTGAAGATGTCCAAGTGAATGGTTCCTGATTTTCAAGAATTCCCGTTGATGTGGATGTAGAGCAAGACACCTTTTCCCAAACCTTTTTCAAGAATCCTTTTATTGAGTTAGTTTTTTGTTTGTATTTTTCTCAATTTTAACTAAACGGCGATTGATTTGATTTTGGGATAATGTGATAAGAGCTTGTTTAGGAGTCACATCAACATTTAATTCACGGATTTCATCATCTTCTTCTTTGTGTTGGGGTTGTTGAGAGTAAGAGGAAATATTTTTGTCTCGAGGTTGCGAAACGACTTGATTGCGATTGGCGACCCATTCTTGAAAACTAATAATTTGTGATTCGCAAAATGCTTTGGATGACCCATGAGACTAAGGGTTATCGAGTTAAGTTCACTTACTATTGTGAAGTCGGAATTGGGCAAAGTAACTCCAAAATTTTGTAATATCCTCATTATATAAGTTCCATAATGAATGGTTTTATAACTCCTCCTATGATTGACACTAAGAAATTCATCCAATATAATCTTGCCTGAGAGGAATAAATAGCATATAGGGATAGGAAGTTACGTTTATAAACCTTTTCGTTGCTTCTGGTTTGTGATTAAAGAGAGCAAATGAGTGTGAAATAAATAATTCTTGCCTTGGGACATAAGGCACTTGATTATAGTTTGGTTAGATCATCGGATAAAAATTTATATGACACTTTGTCACGTTCATATATATCAAGATCAACCAATTCGATGTCTAAAACTTCAGATGGACATTTTAAAATATGCCCTAATCTTTGTAAAGGTAAATAAATTCTAACGCCACATACCAAAGTCCAAATGCAATCATCTTTGTTTTAAGGATTATGGTGGTCTAGATTCGTATTTGCATTAAAAAGCTAAATTAAGAGAGGGCGAATCTTAATATTATTTGCATCATACCCAATATGAGAGTCGAATCCCTGTGCTTCCGCAAATTCTCTAATAGCATATCAATTAAAATCTGGAAAGTTCATGAAAGCTCCTTCAAAAATCTTAGAATTCTTCATGCTATTAAATTGATTGACAGCCGTATCGTTATGGATCCATGCTCTAATTTGACTTTGAGATGGACGAATAGATGATTCTCTTATTCATTTTCATCTAGGAGGCATTTTTGTTTTAAGGAAAGAAGAGAGATTGGATTTTTGATTTGGAGGAATTAGGGTTTTTCTTTTGTTATTTCTACAGAGTGTAGAGGTGATTAGTGAATGAATGGGTAATCTTGATAATAAGTATTGATTTAAGTTGGATCTGTGCCTTGATGATCATGCTATTCTATTTTAAGAAATCGTTTAGGAAATAAGCATAAATGTTCTGAATAGCCGGCTGTTTACAAGCCGCAAGAAAAATATTCATTTTTGGTACGATTCAGTCGACCGAAAGTGGAGGGTCAGCTGGCTGAATTGTAGATGAAAATATAATAAGTTCGAATATTCAACTGTCTGAATTGTTAAATTCAGCCGACTGAGTCTATTGATTTTTTAACAGATTAGCCTATTTTCAGCACTTTCCAACTTTGATTAATAATGTACGCCATACATGTATTTGTTTGTAAGCTTTATTCTCATAATAAATATATAAATATAATTTTATTTCAACAAACTTTTAATATATGTAAATTACAACATCAATATTTTGAGCACAATTTTATGGATATAAGATTTATTTATTTATCAGATGTCATGGATTCGTATGAAGAAAAAAATTTGAACGAGCCTTGTTCAACTTTGGTGGCTTCCTGTAAAGGATTTATAGGAGACCCAGCATTGCATCGAATAGGAGATATATTTGTAGCACCTTGATCCTAAAAATTTGGAGATATGTGAGGTCGTTGAGGAGATGGAATGTGCACACCTTTTTTAGAGGTAGTTCCATAGAATTTTAGAGCAAATTGTTTGAGAAAATTTAAATTCCTTCCGTGGTGTTTTTGCTTGTAATACATCTCACGTTGTACAACTAAAGTTTCACGCTGGCAGTGATGAATTTCATCGATTTTCTCCCTGGTAGAAGGTGATCTAAATTCAAAGTTTCTTCTAGTTCTTTTGCCATCAGTGTATATCCAGTATGGTGATTTGGAGATGGAGTAATGTTTATAGGGACATAAACTGGAGTAAATTTGTTGGATGGATCCGAAGTTGGTGTGTTGTACACAATTGATGAGTAGTCGAAATTTTCTTGAGATGACATTTTACAAGAATTGAAGTGGATGTTTGTTAGTTTTATATAAATTTTAAAAACACTTTCTTCATGTATATATAAATTAATTTCATTTACATATTTTTGGATTAGAGTTTGTTGGTTATTATTAATCTGTAATCTTTAACTTACCTATATGCCATAAATAGTTAGTATGGTTCTAGGGAAAGAATAAAAGTTATGAATATAGCTATGTATAAAATAGAAAGAAGGAGAGGTTTTAATGTGAAAATTAAAATAGAAAAATGTAAATTCATATGCCTATCCCCCAAGAGTGCAAAGTTTGAGTGCCAACAGCTCCATTTTTTATTTGCTCAACTTTTATTATTTTTAACACTTTTAGTTATATATACTATAATCTTATAAATCATGTAACAACCCTGTTTTTATTACCGTCGTAAATAAAAAATTTAAACACAAATTTTAAATTTTGTCTATCTTTTCTATTTTAAATCTTTGTTGTGATGAATGATTTGTGTTATAGACTGCTTCTAGTATGAAAATTGCGGGGACACAATTATTATAAGAGGAGCAGTTTGTAACAACCCTGTTTTTATTACCGTCATAAATTAAAATTTTAAATAGAAATTGAAAAAAAAAAAAGTGAAATCAATTTCAAAGTCAGATGAATACATAAGTGGTTGCATATTTGAAATACAATGCTTCTGCCTTCACATGAGTATTGGTCCATATTAAAACAAAAAGTTTGAACACTTTTTGCTTGCTGCCACTTATTTTAAAAACAAAATTGGAACCTTGTTGTCAACAAAGTTTTGGTAAAGCAAATATGTGAAAACTTTTGGCCATCTTCATTTTATTTGCAGCATGTCCTTTTTCTTCCCCTGATGCATGTTTCCATTAATGCATCTGTACAATTATAGCCAGCATACTTCTTCATTTTTGACTTGTTCACAAAAATTTGAAAGTAAAAGTAAAATACATTCATTTGTTTCATTCACATATATATCATGTCTTAGATTCTGTATATTTTCCCTGAGAGTAGCTGTGAAGCACAAAATGTGTGTCCAGGCCATTTTTGTGTACACGTATAGTAGTGCCAAATATCACCTATTTTTCATTTCAAGTATGTCCAATCCCTTACTGCATGCAAGTATGAGTATCACGAATGTATGTATTACACTAAAAATAATAAGTCTTGGCATTTACAAATATGATACACATGTCAGTGCTCAAGCTCACGAGAATATTGCCAGGTATTTTCGTTTTAAATCCATGCGTGTCAGTATGTTAGTCCAGGTCTATATTTTGTGATTTCTTCATTGCGTGTAAATAGGTTACAAAAAAAAGTATGTCCAGGTTGTTTTATTTTTCAACTTCATATTTGCGTGTATATTGTAGTATGTCCAAGTTACTTTAATTGTTTGCCTATTTCATTTTGTGCAAGTGGCAGTGAAATATTTTGATGAATATATAAATGGTGTAGACCACTGTTTATTAATTTATATTTGAACTGGTGTTTCATTTTGAAACGAATTTTGTTGCCGTTATTTTTACAATGGATTTTTAACCCGGTATTTATATTTGAAGTGTGCTGTTTTGATGAGATTTTTGACGAATAAAAATTACTGTTGTTTTGACTTCACTAAACCGTCAATTTAAAGTGAATTTTCAAGCAGCTCTCCCGCAATGCTGATTTGCTATTCGTTTTTACGGTGCTTTGTGAAGCGCAATTTCTTTGTCAAAATTGCCATAGATGTTGTGTTCACCTCTAAGTTTAAATTAGACTGATCCGTTTATTATTTTCGTTTAAATAATACTCGGGTCAGGCCGAGTTATTTCAGGATAATCGCTATCTCTAATTCTGTTGCCGCTTCAGCTTTTGGGATTTCACCTCATCTTTTGTTTAGGCTTCGAGGTGTTACTTTTGGTGTATTGACTCTTGTCTCATGTATATATTGATGGTTATGTATATGTACATTTGGTTCATGCGAACCATCGATTGTTGTAGCATGTATCCTGACTTGTCTTTTGCTATATATTGATATTTCTGTTCTGATGTGATTATACTTATCAGTGTTGTTGTTGTTATGAGTTGTTCTGAATTTTTATTTTGCCACCGTAGTTTCGTTTTAGATTTGGATTGAATGTATATTGTTGGGAGTAATTTATACAACTCCTATCGATGTAATCAATACTCATCTAGGGATCAACTTACGAATGGTCACTTCTAACAAGCCTTATTCTTCGCAATAGCATACGTTATTCCTTATAATAACCTTTGTTATTGTGTGTATAGAGGTGGGGTGTCACAACTTGGTATCAAAGCTGAGATTCAGAACAAATTATAATAAACACAGAACAGAGGCAGAATGGAACATGCGTTGCAACTATTCGAGGGTTTTATTCGTGCCTTTCTAATCTATTCCTTCCACTTTAACATGTTGGAGTATGTCTAGGAATAAATCTCATATTCCGTAGTATTCCATTTGTTAAATTTCTTATCAATCGTGTGTTTGTTTTAACTGATCCTTATGTTCTCTTGTTCTCTTAGCCTATGGATGGAAGAGGTAGAGGGAAGCGTTCTTCTATAGGCCCGTCTAGTGGTTCTCATCCGGACGGAGTGTATATATCAACTAATTAGTTTATGGAGCTATTTCGGGGTACTCAGCTTCTGTTGCTACTCTCACAGCTCCCTCCCACAAGTCTGCCTTCGCCCGCATGTGTAGTGACTATTCCCACCTTGGAGGCAAGCCTTTCAAGGGATCGGAAAGTGTATTGGAGGTTTAGACTTGGTTGCGCACTTGTGAGCGCATATTTTCTCAGATGGATCTTTCTGATCATCATCGCATTCTCGTGGCAGCTAGCATGTTGCAAGAGCGTGCGCTTGTTGGTATGAGCTTTTGATTGCGAAAGTTGATGAGTCGTCTCTCTTGTGGATTCAGTTTAAGGAACGATTCGAACTTAAGTTCGTTCCTGAATTAGAAAAGGCTAATCTTGCTCGTAGTTTCCTTGAGTTGAAACAAGGAATGTCCTCTATTTCTGATTATGTTGCATCTTTCGAGGCCTTATCCAAATACGGAGTTAAGTTCATTAACACTCCGCGTAAGAAAAATCTTAGATTTTTTGATGGTTTGAAGAAGTATTTGAAGAAAGTCCTTTTGCTTCAGCTTAAACTTACTTTCGAGGAACTTGTTGATTCGACACTTTGCCTTGAAGCTGTCGAAAAGGAACGTGATAGTGGTGACGAGGTTGAGGTTTCTAAGAACCCCAATAAGAAGAGGGTTCTATTTCATAAGCCTAATTCTTCCAACAAGAAGAAGAAGAAGAAGCAAGCTACTTCTAGTTCTCAGCCTAGTAGTGCACCTTCTATTCAGAGGTCGTGCTATAATTGTGGATCTCTGGATCATCTTCTTCGTAGTTGTCCTAAGCCTCGCGTTTGCCACTATTGTAAGAAAGAAGGTCATTGGGTTTTTGATTGTCTTACTGCTTCTAAGGGTTCCAAATCTGGGAAGCTTAATGTTGCTAAAGCTTCTAGTGATTCTTCTCAGCCCAAAGGTATTACTCCTTCTGTTTTGGAAGGTTTTATTTTATTTCATGGCCGTTCTATTAGATTTCTTTTTTGATAGGGGTGCATCACATTCATTCATGTCAAAGAAGCTTGTTGATGTTATTCCTTTGGATGTTGTTAGTCTTTGCGACCCTTTGAGGATTATGAATCATATTAGTGGATCCGCTACTCTTGGTTTGTTATGTGTTGATGTTGAGATTATTCTTTGTGGCTTTTCCTTTCATGTGAATCTGCATGTTATGGATCATCTTGGTTTTGACATGATTTTGGATATGGATTGGCTCGTCCGTTATGAAGTTCAAATCCTATGTCCCGAAAGAACTTTATACCTCAAGCATCCCGATGCTATCGAGCAGTTATCTATTGTATTTCGAAGCATGGATCATATTTCGAATGCTCTCATTTCTTCCTTCGAATCGGAGGATGTCATAGCTAATATTCCAGTTGTTTGTGATTTTTCTGATGTCTTTGAGCCTATTTTGTGTTTGCCGCCAAAGAGGGCAATTGAGTTCCGTATTGATCTAATCTCTGGTGCTCATCCTATCAGTCGTCCTCCCACGAGGATGTCTACTAAGGAAAATGAGGAACTCAAGCAACAATTATCTGAGTTGGAAGCCAAGCAATTTATTCGTTCTAGCTCATCTCCTTGGGGCGCCGCCGTTGTCTTTGTTAAGAAGCCAGATGGTACTCTTTGGCTTTGCATTGATTATCACAAGCTTAACGAGCTCACTATCAAAAATAGGTATCCATTACCTAGGATCGACGACATATTCAATTAGTTAAGTGGCGCTAAGCTTTTCTCCCAACTCGATCTTGCTACTGGTTTTCATCAGTTACGAGTTGCGGAAGAAAGCATCCCTCCTACCGCATTCCGTACTCGTTATGGATCTTACGAATGGCTTGTTATGCTGTTCGGTTTGACGAACGCTCCAGCGTATTTTGTTGACCTTATGAATCAGCTATTCCGAGAATATCTCGATAAGTTCATCATGGTTTTCATTGATGATATTCTTATTTATTCCAAATTTTAAGCCGATCATATTCAGCATTTGGAGATTGTTTTGAGCACTCTTCGTCGGCATCAGCTTTATGCCAAATTTTCCAAGTGTCACTTCTGGGAGAATAAGGTGAAGTTTCTCGATCATATTGTTTCTTCCGATGGTATCTCTGTCGATCCTTCCAAGATCGAATCTATTCAGAATTGGAAGAGGCCCGAGACCGTTACTGAGATCCGAAGTTTCCTTGGATTGGCGGGTTATTATCGCCGGTTCATTAAGGACTTTTCTCGTATTGCTTTAACGCTTACCACTCTCACGAGAAAAGCTATTCCTTTTATTTGGTCGGATAAGTGTGAGATTTCTTTCATGAAGTTAAAAGATCTCCTTACTCATGCTCCTACCTTAGTGGTTCCCGAAGGGAATCATGATCTTGCTGTTTATACCGATGCCAGTGGTTATGGACTTGGTGCTATGCTTATGCAAAAGGATAGAGTAGTTGCCTATGCTTCTAGACAACTAAAGCCTAACGAGATTCGTTATGCTATCCATGATTTGGAGTTAGCCGCTATAGTCTTTTCTTTAAAGATTTGGCAACATTATTTATTGGACGAGCGTTTTGTTCTCTTCACTGATCACGAATCTCTGAAGTACCTCTTCACTCAGAAGGAACTTAATATGAGGCAACAGCGTTGGCTTGAATTTCTTGCTTCATATGATTTCAATATTCAGTATACCCTTGGTAAAGGTAATCAAGTTGCTGATGCGCTTAGTCGCAAGCAGCAAGTTGTTGTTTCCATGATGCTAGCAGAGTGGAATATGTTGGAAGCTTTATCTCGTTATGATATTAGAGACCGTCCTTCAGTTTTTGATTCTCCCGTGCTTTTATTTAGCGTGGAAGCTCTCCTAGTTTGTTGGATCGTATTACGGATGCCCGGAAACAAGATTTAGATCTCTCTTATCTTATTCAGAGTTGTAAATTGGAATCCCGAAGTGATAATCTAAAGGATTTCGATATTGATATTCATGGTTGTATTCGGAAGAAGGGAAGGTTGATCGTGCCTAACATTCCTAATCTTAGAAGTGACACTCTTGAGGACTGTCATTGTTCTAAGTATACTATCCATCCAGGCAGTAGTAAGATGTATGCTGACATGAAACGCTTATACTTTTGGGAAGGTATGAAGCGTGATGTTGCAAGTTATGTGAGTCGATGCATGACTTGTCAACTTATTAAAGCAGAACATCAACGTCCTAGTGGTCTTTTGCAGCCTCTTGAGATTCCATTATGGAAATGGGATCAAATTACTATGGACTTCATTGATGGTCTACCTCGTTCGAGGTCGGGTCATACTAGTGTTTGGGTGATTGTTGACCGATTGACCAACTCAGCCCATTTTATTCCTATCAAGTCCAATCGGACTGCTCCTTTGTTGGCTAAGCTTTTTATTAAAGAAGTCATTTGACTTCATGGAGTTCCAAGTTCCATTTTTAGTGACAGAGATCCGCTTTTTACTAGTGGTTTCTGGCAGAGCCTTCAGAAAGCTTTGGGCACTAAGCTCAATCTCAGTACATCTTATCATCCACAGTCTGATGGTCAGACTGAAAGGGTGAATCAAGTCTTAGAAGATCTCCTTCGCACTTGTATTCTTGATTTTGTTGATAGTTGGGAAGACCACTTATCTCTTGTTGAATTTTCTTATAACAACAGTTACCAATCCAGTATCAATATAGCTCCTTTCAAAGCCCTTTACAGAAGGCCGTGTCGATCACCATCTTGTTGGTTGGAATCCGGGAAAAAGTTAGTTATCGACCCGATTATATTCGTGAATCTTTTGAGAGGATTGATATTGCTAGACAGAGAATGAAAGAGGCTCAGAATAGACAGAAATCTTTTGCCGATCATCATAGGAAGCCTTCGGAATTTTCTGTAGGCGATCGCGTATTCATTCGTGTTTCTCCGGCGAAGGGGGTGGTGCGTTTTAGTAGCTCCGGGAAATTGGCTCCTCGATATATTGGACCATTTCCTATTACGGAACGCATTGGCCGTGTTGCTTATCGTGTATCGCTACCTATTTGGTTTTCGGAAATTCATGACGTGTTTCATGTATCCAGCTTCATCGATGCCTTCGAGATTCGAATTCTATTATTGATCCTCATCTGTTGCAAGATCTTGAGATCTCACCCGACTTGTCTATGGTAAATAATCCTATTCGTGTGCTAGCTTCGGTGCGTAAACACCTTCGGAATAAAGAAGTCCCGCTTGTGAAAATTCAATGGTCCACAAACCCCAAAGATTGCACCTGGGAAACCAAAGAATTCATCGAGCGTTCTTATCCCGGTTTACTCTCCTCTTCGGGTGGGGGTGAGCATTCTTTATCTATCTTTTCTATTTTAAATCTTTGTTGTGATGAAATGATTTGTGTTGTAGACTGCTTCTAGTATGAAAATTGCGGGGATGCAATTTTTATAAGGAGGAGTTTGTAACAACCCTATTTTTATTACCTCATAAATAAAAAAATTAAATAGAAATTTTAAATTGAAATTGAAAAAAAAAGAAGTGAAATCAATTTCAAAGTCAAATGAATACATAAGTGGTTGCATATTTGAAATATAATGCTTTTGCCTTCCGTCAGTATTGGTCCATATTAAAACAAAAAGTTTGAACACTTTTTGCTTGCTGCCACTTATTTTAAAAACAAAATTGGAACCTTGCTGTCAACAAAGTTTTGATAAAGCAAATATGTGAAAACTTTTGGCCATCATCATTTTATTTGCAGCATGTCCTTTTTCTTCCCTTGATGCACGTTCCATTAATGCATCTGTACAATTATAGCCAGCACACTTCTTCATTTTTGACTTGTTCACAAAAATTTGAAAGGAAAAGTAAAATACATTCGCTTGTTTCATTCAAAATTTCAGTGGCTGGGAAGAAGCTTTAATGGCATCTCAAATATTTTTGCTCTCTTATGGATCCTAGTTGCTAACTAATTTCGAAACAAACTAGAAGTGAGTGCAAAACTCACATTTCTAATTAAACTTTGCTGCCTGTTTTTATGTTGTTTTGGTGTTTATTTTGGTTTGCAACTTTTATTAGTTAACCAAAATTGTTTTCCAGACCATTCTTTCATTATTTGCATACATGTAACTTTTCCCAGACATGGCATATAATTCATTCTGTGTGTGCACTTGTGTTAGCCCTGGCCACTTTATTCTTTTATGTCCCTTGAGTGCAGACGTGTGAGAAAACATTCACACATCTATGTCTAAGCACTATATTTTGCATCCCCTTTCCATGCTTCTGTTTCGTATTTCCTTGTCGTGCCATACTTCAAAAAAAACATTAAGGCGAGTACGGCCTGAAGCAACAATGCCCTGGCTAGGTCATTCGCGTGCTTGATTTTGTACGTGCATGTCAGCTATATAATGGGGATGATTGCGTTTCATGGTCAGTTTGTGTGAGTGGGAGCGTGTTACTCGTGTGTGCGTGTAAGTGTGAACCCATGTATTGTCGCGTGAGGGCAATATATTTATATGATACATGCAGCTGCTCACATATATCTCATGTTTTAGCTTCTGTATATTTTTCCCCGAGAGTAGCTGTGAAGCACAAAATGTGTGCCCAGGTCATTTTCGTGTACACGTGTAGTAGTGCCAAACATCACCTATTTTTCATTTCAAGTATGTCTAATTCCTTACTCCATGTAAGTATGAGTATCACGAATGTATGTATTACACTAAAAATAATAAGTCCTGGCATTTACAAATATGATACGCATGTCAGTGCTCAAGCTCACGAGAATATTGCCAGGTATTTTCGTTTTAAATCCATGCGTGTTAGTATGTTAGTCCTGGTCTATATTTTGTGATTTCTTCATTGCGTGTAAATAGGTTACAAAAAAAAGTATGTCCAGGTTGTTTTATTTTTCAACTTCATATTTGCGTGTATATTGTAGTATGTCCAAGTTACTTTAATTGTTTTCCTATTTCATTTTGTGCAAGTGGGAAGTGCAATATTTTGATGAATATATAAATGGTGTAGACCACTGTTTATTAATTTATATTTGTAATGGTGTTTCGTTTTGAAACGAATTTTGTTGTCGTTATTTTTATAATGGATTTTTAACCCGATGTTTATATTTGAAGTTTGCTGTTTTGATGAGATTTTTGACAAATAAAAATTACTGTTGTTTTGACTTCAGTAACCGTCAATTTATAGTGAATTTTCAAGCAGTTATCCCGCAACGCTGATTTGATATCCATTTTTACGGTGTTTTATGAAGCGTAATTTCTTTATCAAAATTACTATAGATGTTGCTGTTTTAATCACGTGTTTTTAAAATCATTTTAAAATAAAATTGTTTCCAATTTTTTTACAGTTTTACGCTTTCAAAAGAATGTGGAATCGATATAAATGCTTCAGCAAAATTAAGGACTATGAACCCTAACTTTTACTGATCCGATTAATTCCGGACTTGTCCATTTGAGAATGTAAATTTTAGTTATATAAAATACACAATTTTGCACTTTCAAGGAAACGATGAAGAGATTTAAACGATTTAGCCAAAGTGCATAGTATGGAACCACGCTTTTACTAATTCGGTTAAATCCGGACACGTTAATTGAAATATTTGTCGTGATGTTGTTCGAAGATTTTGATGATTTTGTTAGGCTTTCGAGCCACTATGATGGACCTTCGGGTCAATTACCAGTACTAGACCTATGGGTCATTTGTTGGACCTTCGGGTCATTTGTTGGGCGCCAAATATTATGATGACGGTAATTGGTAGGCTTCGGCCATATGAGAGCACGTGCGGCGTAGCATAGACTTGCCATATGCTGAGATCGATCCACTTTTATGCTGATTTTTCTTGTTATCTTATTTTGATTTCTAGATTTTTTTTGTATTGCTGTTTTGAATTCAATTGTGAAATTTGAAAGTTGATTTTGATGGATTTTAATGAGATTTCTTCATTTAAACTATGTTAATTATTTATGTTGAATAGTCTCATTCGAGACTGTGATTGATTTGCTTTGATGTTGTTTATGATGCATTCACTTCTTAGTCTAAATTAGACTGATCAGTTTATTATTTTCTTTTAAATAATACTCGGGTCAGACCGAGTTATTTCAGGATAATCGCTATCTCTGATTCTGTTGCCGCTTCAGCTTTTGGGATTTCACCTCATCTTTTGTTTAGGCTTTGAGGTGTTAATTTTGGTGTATTGACTCTCGTCTCATGTATGTATTGATGGTTATGTATATGTATATTTGGTTCATGTAAACCATCGATTGTTGTAGCATGTGTCCAGACTTGTCTTCCGCTATATTTGATATTTTTGTTCTGATGTGATTATACTTATCGGTGTTGTTGTTATGAGTTGTTTTGAATTTTTCTTTAGCCACCGTAGTTTCGTTTTAGATTTGGATTGAATGTATATCGTTGGGAGTAATTTATACAACTCCTATCGATGTAATCAATACTCATCTAAGGCATAACTTACGAATGGTCGCTTCAAACAGGCCTTATTCTTTGCAATAGCAGACGTTATTTCTTATAATAACCTTTGTTATTGTGAGTACAGAGGTGGGACGTCACAATTCATGTATCGAAATAATTTTGAGTTCATGTCTTAATTTTAGAAAAATATTTCCAATCAATGTTTTTGTATAAATATCGTTTATTTGATTTTCAGAAGAGATGAAATCTAGTGAAATCAAATCTTTTTCTATGCTATCTCATAGAAAATGATGTCGAATGTCGAAATGTTTCGTTCTAAATGGTTTATTGGATTCTTAAATTTATAACACTCATATTGTCACAATAAATTATTGATTTAGTCAAATTTATACCAAATTTTTGAAGTGTTTGCTGCATGTAGATTACTTGGGCACATGCAAGAGCAGCAGAGATGTATTCTGCTTCATATGTTGAAGGTGAAACATAACGTTGTTTCTTACTAAACCATGATACTAATGACTGCCCAATGAAGTGACATGTACCACTCATACTTTTTCAATTCGTTCGACATCCTCCAAAGTCAGCATCACTATATGACACCAACTCAAAAGGACATTCTTTCGGGTACAAAAAGTCCGTAGTCTTTAGTTTTGTCTACGTAACGCAAAATCCATTTCACAGCTTGCAAATGTGATTCTTTGGGATTAGCTTGAAATCATACGCATAAACAAAAACTCATTATAATATCTAGATGACTAGCAGTAAGATATAATAGAAAACCAATCATACTTCTGTAAAGTTTCTAGTCAATACTTTTGCCATCTTCATCTCGATCAAGATGAACAGTATTACTTATAGGAATTGGTTTAGCAGAAATATTTTCCATACTAAATTTTTTTATTAAATTATTACAATATTTTCTTGTTTAATAAATATCCCATTTTTTAATTATTTAATTTGTAATTTGAGAAAGTATGAGAGTTCTCCCATATGTGACATCTCGGATTCACTTTTCATAATATTTGAAAATTCTTTACATAATTTATCATTTGTAGATCCAAAAATGATATCATCGACATAAATTTGAACTATTAAGATGTCCTTTTAACTTGCTTCATAAAAAGTGTTTGATCTAGTTTACCAATTTCAAAATCCTGAATTTATAAGATATTTTTTAAGACAATCATACCAAGCTCAAGGTGCTTGTTTCAAACGTATAAAGCTTTCGTTAATTTATAAATATGGTCTGCTAATATTTCATATGTAAATAAGGGTGGTTGTTTACATAACATTTTCTTTTATAAAATTATTTAAAAAAGGCACTTTTTACATACATTTGACATAACTTAAAGTTATGAAAACAGGCAAAATCTAATAAAATGCATATTAATTCTAGTCGGGTGACATGAGCAAATGTTTCTTCGTAGTCTATTGCTTCTTCTTGATTGTATCCTTAAGCGACTAATCTAGCTTTGCTTTGAGTGATATTTCCTTGCTCGTCAGGTTTATTCTTGTAAAGCCATTTAGTACCAATGAGAGTTTGATCACTTGGTCTAGGAACTAAGTCTCAAACTTCATTTCGTACAAATTGGTTTAGCTCTTCTTGCATAGCTATAATCCAATAGTCATCAGTTGAGGCTTCTTTAGCATTTTGTGGTTCAATATTAGATAGGGAAGCTACAAGACCCATTTGATTTAACTGATTTCTTGTTCTTATATCAGAATTTATTTCTCCAATAATATTTTCAATTGGGTGATTTCTTAATAATCTAGGTGTAACGACCCACTATTTTAAATCGTTCAAATCAATAATCATCCATTCATATCGGACTTGAATTTCTCAAAACAATAGATTGTTAATCTATATTTGGCAAAATTTAGCATATACAATAAATAAATAAATCACAGAATCACACACACAGAGTATGTAACAATAAGCAGCGGAATAGATAAATAGCATTTCATGAAGCTACTATATAGACCTCAGAGTTTAAAGTAAAATACAACAGATATCTCGAATATACAGAAGTTACTAATACAAATGCAATTGACAAGTCTGAACAAAACAACTAAAATAAACTGAAGTAACTAGAAAGCTGAATATACCATGACCGATCTTCAAGCGAAGCTCCAAGCTCCGAAGGTGAGTCGCAAATGTTGTGACACTCAGTCTGACCCGAGCGTAAAGCAAACACAAACACTCGAGTCAGGATTAACATTCTTATACCAGTAAATTCAACTCAAGTTAAAAGTCAACTGAAATACAAGTAACTTAAAGGATGTTTGCGATTTTCATCCTCTAAGGATCCGTGGAACTATCTACTATGTAGTAATATATGCTGTTATAATATGTCTATCAGTAAAGTATTAAAATAGCGGTATGGCATTACCAATATCACCCTTAACACATTTTATACATTCCCATAGTCTATACAATGCCGTAAGCTCCACCAAACCGGTGGTTTACCCAGAGGACACCCCATAGGTATGGTACAAAACAAACACGCAGAAGGTGTGATAAGGCATGTGAACATGGCATATAAGCCAATGCCAGGGTAGGTATACCGCTTGCGGATCCCGACTGGTGGTAATGCGTAGCAGCTACTACCGCCCACCTCGAGACACACTCCCTAATCAAAGGTGCGCCCAATCAAATCACAAAGTAATAGAATGGTATCGAAGAAATGTTCCCGATCATAGGAATGGCCTCACTTGGTCTGGCATGGCTCCGGATTTAGTCACATCTAAGTTGACTCATGATAGTAAGTGCTACGCAAATACCTCATATAGAATCGTCGCCAAAACATCCTACTTCATTCTGGAATCTCCATCATGTACACGTTTGTTAAAGTGGTTTCAGTATTGGTAGAGAGTATGACAATATCTGATCCCGAACTCTTTAACAACCAAATGCTTATTGCACACCGTGGTCATTTTATTTCAAAACAGTTCATATTCATATCAAAATATCATATTCATTTCAAATTCATCACTTTTGAAATTTTATTCACCTTAGAATCATATTGCTTTTGAAATCATATTCGCAAATAGTTTAAACCATCATATCAAAATATTTGTATTTAAATCCATTAAATCTAAATATTTTGCAGTTCCAACTTACATGGTTTAAACATTGAAAGTAGTTTTATATATGTATTAAATAGTTATAAATTAAAAATAGTTTATATTTTAAAATAGGTTATAGATTAACATAGTTCATATACTAAAATAGTTTATATATAAAAAATACTCTATAAAATAAAATTAGCTTCCTCCAATTTCACGAATTGACTCAAATCTACTTAAATTCCAAAATTCAACTTAAATCAATCCCAGTTCAACAATTTCAATTTAAAAGGTTAAAGATTCAATTCAAATTCTCAATAAACCATTTCAGTTTATATCGATTTCAAATCTCGGTTTGAACTATCATTTCAATTCTAATAAGATTCAATGTTTAAATATTCAAATATTTACAATATAAGTTTCATTTATATTTCGACATTTAACTTTAATTTTATTCAAATTGGAAAATATTCACCTAATCATTTAAACATCAAGTAAATAAAATCTCAGTTTATAAATTGAATCAATATTAAATATTCGGTCTTAAATTTATTTAAAGTTGAGAATATTCATTTAATTACATTTTATAAAATGAAGTTATAAATCATACTCTTCAAAATCTAAAAATCAATTAGTTCAAATTAATTCTTATTTAAATTCAATTATTAACACATTCAAATTCCAAGTCAACATTAATTTATCTTCTCGACCTCTATTATTTAAGTTATAAACAATTATTTTTAAAATACTATTATAAATTTAAATAGATGCTTAAACATATTATATATTAATTAAATTAAATTTTACTAAATTAAATCTTATTATTAAATTTATTTTATATTAAATCTTATTTTATATATTTATAAAATAATAAAATTATATGTAAAATCTTAAATTTATATTTTCTAAACTACCTTATAAATTAAAATTTTCGAAACGTATTATTTAAAAATCTAGATTTTATTCATATATAAAAATATCATTTATATATTATAATCTAAAAATTAATATTTATTAAAACCCATATATTTCCTTCCAAACTTTGGAAATCATTTTCAAAATATAGACCAACTGCGTCCGTATATAATTTTCTATCCTATGGTCAAGTGATACAGATATTTATCATTTCAATCCGCAAATTAAATATTTGCGGATATATATCATTTTAACCGCAATCTCAAAATTAAAAAATCAATGAAAATCGCTTGGGTTTCTCATTTCAACCCATAATGATTTTCCCCGATCTATAATATCGTTCGGGTATGTATCATTTCAACCCATAGGGAATTCTAAACTAATATAGGTAACTTGCAGAGTGAGAGAAAATATGATAATAACATAACATATCAACAATAGGTATATATCATCCGTAACAAATTTAAATATAATATACAACAGGTTATGATGTCATATGTCATAGGTAAACAATTGCAGAAAATGTCATATCATATTTAACAGTTAAATAATTAACGATTTAAATTTAGCAGCATGTTTAAATTGTCATTTCATGTGAATTAAATTTACGAAATACAGGAACGTTAATCGTGAGTGATTGCTCACCATTTTGAGGCTAGGGAAATACAAGAATGAGATACACGGGTATGGATATGCATTGACAAGCTAGAGGTTGCTACGACTAATTCTAGTTGGTAGTGAAACAAAAGCAAAAAACGATGAACTAGATTTGATGGAAAACAAAGAGTGATACATGTCATATTTTTTTTCAAAAAGCCATTTTTAAAAGATATATTTAAATAAAATCTTTATATTTTCAAATCAATATTTTAATTTAATCACCTATAAAATAAATCTCTATAAACATACGAAAACTAAACTCATGTATATATAAACTAGCACATAAACTAGTATATAAACTTTCATACCTATTATATTTTAAGGTCAATGTTTATAACAAAATCAATATAACATATTTTATAATAGTATATACATAAACTCAACAACTTATCTAGAAACTTATGTAACATATACTTATATTAGTTATATATGAACAAACATATCTTATACCTAATGAACAACTATATATATTTATATATGTACACTTTAAAAATCAATATCTAATAACAATATATTGCCTTTTAACACATTTTATACATACTTACAAACAAACATATGTAATCAGGTTATATAAACAAAGTTATGCAAAACCAATATATATACTATTAAAAATATTAAGTATCAATTACATATATGAAAGCAAATATATGCAATATATATGTGATATAGAAATCAAGTAAATATATATAAAACGGAACATACTTCCTCGAGGCTGTATGGTGGCTCGGCAATAGACTGGAGGAGCGCAGGCGGGTCGGAGAAGGGAATGGTGCTGCTAACTTGGCTGAGGCGGCCAGAGAGGAGGGTTTGAAGGCTGATAAAAGCTTGATGGAAGGTATACTCGAGCTCCCTGGCTATTGCTGCTAATGTCAGGTGAAGCACTAGAGGGAGGGAAATGAATAGGTGACTGGTCGAAGAGGTTAAGGCAATAGAAGCAAGGTGGCGGACTGTTGAAGGTTGGAAACTTGGCAGTGGGATCGTCTGTATGGAGTTTTGTTAGGCAACTACTGGTCTTAGGCCGAGCTTTGGATGGATGCTGTGTGCTAGGTGCTGGTGAGCGGGAATGGACAAGGCGAAGGAAGCTTTGGTTGATGCGTTGCGTGGAGATGCTTGGTTGATCAAGGGAGTTGGAGATTGGTCGGAGGGGGTGCCATGGAGGTGTAGGTTTGTTATGTGTTGTGCTTTCAGTCAGCAGTGATGGGTTAATGTCAAGTAGAGGTTGCTGACGCGGAGGCGTGGAAGGCTGTGTGGGCTGTTGGTTTGGGTTGCGAAGGCGGATGTTGGAAGAAGGCGAGTTGGTGAAGAGGCAATTGAAGCTTGGGTCGTTGAGTGTGCCAAGGCAACCAATGACGGAGCATGTTGGAGCAGACATAGGGACAATTGAGCAAAGAATATGGGATTATGTGAGGAGGGAAGCTTGTTGCGGTGGAGATGAGAAATGGCTATCATGATGATGGGAAAGGTCAAGGAGGGTGATGTGGCGAGTGAGGAGGCGGTCGTGGGTTTTGATAGCTACGTGGGTTATGGTGGTAGACATTGTAGTGCTCGGCTAAAGGAAGAGGGGAGTAGGAGATAGCAAGGTCGACGAGTGCGGTGAAATTCACAGCAAAATGAAGAGGATTTGGTAAACTTTGGGTTATATTATATTATATTTCCTTATTCTCAAATGTATATGAAAAGTAAGGGAAAGAGAACGGAAATAAAAGGACGAACCAGAATTATCTTGAATATGGGGAAGAAAGTCAAATGTTGATTCCTGGAAATAATAAAGGCTACTGACCCTTTGCTTTCCAACTCGTGGACACATGAAAGGTTATAGAACACTTTAGAGCCTCAAAATGGTACCGATACGGCCGTTTCGCGGATTTCAACGCGTACCGAACACCGAAATGCATGAATTAGTATAATGTGAAGTTCAACACGACGAGATGAATAGGATGGTACACAGATATCAACAATACGATCATCCTATCAAAAGTCGATATTCGCTGCCAAACTGCTGCTAAATCGTCGAAAATAAGGAAACAGAGCTATAGCAGTGCAAATTTGACAAAATGAAATATGACGTCTCACTCAGAAAACAATTTACATTTTTATTACATGAAAACATTCAGATTTCAAAAACATTTTACTTTCATCAAATAACTGATTTTAAATTGAAACTGAAATTACACAACAAAACTAACCTTCATATTATCCAATGAAAATCTGTCATTTGCTATGTTCAAATACATGCATTCCAAATACTAAGTTTTTATTTTTAAATTTAATTATTTATTTTCAAGCAAAAATTTAGTTAATTACATTACAAAAACCGTAAAAATTTCCGGATCGTTACGCTCTCTACCACTCAAAACTTTTTATCCCCGAAATGGAACGAGCAAGGAAAATAGAAACAATAGAAAAGAAAGATAGATTCGATTTCAACAATTAATTCAAAACTATATAATTTCATTTTATTTTAAGTTGATTGATATTCAACTAATTTGGTTTAAGTCCAATTTATTTAATCAATACATATTCATTGTATTCACATTTGGTTGATTTCAATTCAATGTTTTTTTCATTTAATTGCTTTGCTTTAAATTTATTAACGGTTATTACAAAAAAATTCATTCAAAACAAAATTTATTTTGTTTAGCTCATTTATTATTCAATTTTATCTAAATTGATGTATCTTATAACATAAATTAAGTGTATAAATATTTATTATAATCACTAAATTTTTATTTATAAATTCCCTTAACAAAATTTCAATTTGGACATCTCATTACTTTCATTTATATTATATATTATTCAATTACATTCAAACTTTCCATGCAAGTTTTATTGATGTTACAGAATGCAATATGAGCACTATACAAATTCACCTTTAATTTACAACATCTCTATTAAGCAATTTAGTTTGAACTCTTTATATCTACTTAAGTTTTCTCTTGTATAACCTTTAATTACACTTCACATTCATTTTAACTTTCCAATATTTTAGGTAAGTTATATATATATATTAGAATGCAATTGAGTATATATAAATTAATTTATCCTAGTTCAACTATTTCAAGTTGTTTTAATACCAGTTCACATTTTAAGCCCTCTAATTATTCAAAATTTATGCTTAAATTTAATAATTTAAAACCATTACTTAACATAGAATTTTAAGAATTAAATTTTCAGTTTCGCTTCAAACTATTTTGATACATATATTTTATATCAAATCATGCTCACTAAATTTAAAAAAAAAACTATTTTCCAAAACAAAATGTAGCAAAGCTACTAAGTGGTCTCTCCATTCTAAGACTCGAAAATGAACGTCGATGATGCGGTAATCATCACCAAAATTATTTTCCAGCGACAAAAGAGGAGAGTACTAACTTACTTATTTTAAAATTCTTTGGAAACAATTTCCATTCATAAATATTTTCGAATAATAATGTTTTCAAATCTTTTAAAACTAGATTTTAAAAAACATCGAAAATTAAATTCTCAAATTTTAAGTTTCAAATTCATTTCATTTATAAATCAAATTTACAAACCAATTTATAAAATTATACAACAATAGTTAATGGTTGGCAAAACAATGAATGATAATCTAGTATTATCGTTTCTAACAACCAATTCATTCAACTATCCAATTTTCGAAAATTATACTTATATATATAACATAATCATACATAAATTATTTCGATTTCCAATTTCGAAAACAATATTGTGTCAGTTTGCTCTGGTCAAGTGTTTTGGAATTCCTATCGATAACGTTTGCCAGACGAATCGGTTGGAACCCCAAATCAAACTTAACAACTCAAACAACACAATATAAAACATTTTATATAAATTTCAAAATACGCTCCCTCATTGGATGATTCAAGAATGGATCTTAAAACAAAGATAGAGATTCAAATTTAGAGAAACACTAATCAAAGAGAATTCTAACAAAGAAAATAGATTCAAAAGGAAGATAGGATAATCAAATTACAAAAAGATAAAGATGGATAGACTTATATAAATCACGGGGGGCCTTAACCGAGTCAACCGAGACTTAGAATAGATGAGAATATCATCAATGAGAACCAGGACAACAGGACAAGGTCTAGGGATAAGATCGATGTGGAATTCAATTTCCCGCTTGGGAGGGAGAGAAATAACTTCACTAAACATTAGGATAATCCCTAACTATCAGGTAAGTCGAGATCACTTGGCTGAGTATCAAACGAAAGATAGAACTGCTTGCATAACCCGAGGAGTTCGACATTCGATTACAAGAGAATTACCCTAGTCGTTTACTAAAGCTATGGGATGCTTCAGTCAAGAAGAACATGAATAGGAAGACGAGAATGGATTTCAAAAAAAATGGGAGTTCCAAAATCCGAAAGAAATTCAAATCCAGGAGAATCCTAACGAAGGAATTTCAAGCTCGAATGAAGATGATTCTCTAATTAATTTTACTCCATATGCTAAGTTTTGCCTAAACTAGAGCTCTGATACCACTTGTAATGACCCACTATTTTGAACGGTTCAAATCAACAATCATCCATTCATGTCGGACTTGAATTGCTCAAAACAACATACTGTTAATTTATATTTGGCAAAACTTAGCAAATACAGTAAATAAATCAATCACAGATATAGAGTAATGTAACAAGAAGCAGCGGAATAGATAAATAGTATTTTTTGAAGCTACTATATAGACCTCGGAGTTTAAAGTAAAATACAATAGATATCTCTGTTAGGAAAACAAATCTACGGTTTCGATGACAACAACTATATAATGGAAATCGAATATGCATATGTATTTCTATTTACAGGTAATTGCTAAAGTAACATCACTAGGGAAACAAGAACAAGGCTCAAAGAACGATACAAGAGACTACAAGTCGATAGGATCAATAGAGCAATGACATAGAAGCACAAAAAAAACATGCACAGGGATCAGACGTCTGGAACTAGCCAGACGTCTGAAGAAATCCTCTGGATTATAAACCAGACAGGATCAGACGTCTGGTTAACGTACTCAGACATCTGAAAGGCTACTTTATACGAAAAATATATAGAGCCATATGTTTGAAACGTATACCAGGCGTTTGGAACTGAACTTGGATTTTGAAATTCAAATAACAACTGCCGCACTTGAAAAGACATCTTCACTTCTCTTCGCTGCAACTCTTCGTCAACATCAGAAACGACCATAGAACACTTGTTAGTGGATGCAACTACTCAAGGAATCTCTCTACCACTATAGATAACATAAAGAATCAAAGAGAAGAACTCATCTTACTTACCTGCGCTCTTTACTCTTATACTTTGATATATTCTTGATCTCTAGCAATCATATACGTGTATTTCACTCTTCCATATATTTAAGAACTCCTCAATCAGTATTCTCTAAATATATATTGGAAGCATTTGTACTTAATAGTCAATATCTGTATTATGGAACACATACTTGGCAAGAACAAGCTTTTGTAACCAGGCCTATTCCTCCGGGCGAAGTGAGGGTGTTTGATAGTCGAATTTCGAAGGGGAGCTTCAGGACTGGACGTAGGATGAGAGGTCCGAACTAGTATAAAATCCTGGTGTGCTTAGTCTATATTTTACTACATTAATTTTATATTAGTTACATCATATAGTTAGTTACATATACTTGCATATACACAACATAATCCATCATATAGACTTTCAATTGGTATCAGAGAAAGGTTTGATCAAAGTACAGTGACACGTTTTTAAATCATTTTAATATGGAAAGTATTTTTCAAGGAGGACAATCCACGGCACGACCCCCACTTTTTAATGGCTCTAACTATGCATATCGGTCAACACGTATGAGAATTTTTATGGAAGCTAATGGTCTAGAAATTTTGTTAGCCACTCAAGATAAATATGTAGCACCTACTACTGCTATAAATACATGGACCGGTGCACAAAAAATAGCAACTTCTAATAATGCCAAAGCTATGAATGTTTTATTTTGCTCATTAGACAAAAATGAATTCCCACGTGTCATGTTATGTAACACTGCATTTGATATTTGGCGTACTTTACAAGTCACAACGGAGGCACAAATAAAGTTAAACAAACCAAGATTTCAATTTTACAAAATCAATTTTCATCAGAAACAAAATGAATCCGCAGTAGATATGTACTCTTGATTTCAAACCATTCAACATAATTTAATGGCACTTGGAGTCAAATTCACAAATTTTGATTTAGTATCTAGAATAAGCAATTCTTTAACTCCAGAGTGGGAAAGAAAAGTATTAGCTATTGAAGAAGCTAATGATCTCTCAGCACCCTTAGTTGAAGAATTGATAGGAAATTTAATGTCCTATGAAGCTAATTTGCAGGCACGAAAAGAACTAAATTCGAAAAAGAAGAATATAGCATTCCCAGCAACAAATGAAGACTCCAACTTAGACGAAGAAAAATTGTATTTATTTCCAAAAATTACAACAAATTCAAGAAGTTTAGGAAAATGACTAAATTTCAGAAAGGAGGCTCAACGAATTAAACATCAATCAAATGCTATGAATGTGATCAATTTGGACATATGAAGAAAGGCTGCCCCAAGCTCAATAATGGTAAATAGAAGAAAAAAATTGAAAAGTTCAAAAGAAGAAGGCATTCAAAGTAACATGGGATGACTCGGATTCTTCATCATCTAAAAGTGATAGCGATAGTGACGAAGAACAAGCTAAGTATGTTTTATGGCACAAACTGATAAGGTATGTTCCGAACTTAATTATGATGAATTATTGGAATTTAGCATGGAATTAGATGATAAATTTAGACAAATTAAAAAATTGAACAAAGAACATATAACAAAAATAAATAGATTAGAGCTTGAAGTAGGAATGTTAAAAGATGAAAAAAAATATCTTAGAAGAAGAACTAGAATTATCTCAAGAAAAAACTAAAAATAATTTGGTAGAAAGTGAAGCTATTGCTATTGATTTTGATAAAACAAAAATAGAAAAGGATAATTTGTTAAAAGAAAATGTCAACTTGAAGAGCAATATTGAAATATTGAAAATTGAAAATTTAGAATTAAAAAAAAATAGACAAAATTACAAATAATTTTCAAAATTTAATAAAGGAAAACAAGATTTAGAAAATCTTATCAAAACCATCAGGTAATAGAAATGGAATAAGATTTAAAAATACTCCTAAACAAAAAGAAAACGATGCTAAAAAGACCAAAAGTTTACCTAGTCTAATATGAATACCAAAAATATGAAAATCTGGATTCCTAAGACAAATATTAATTTGGTTAGACAAAAACATATTAATAATTTCTTAGAGAATTTATTCTATAATAAAAATTATATTTATAAAGGTACCAAACCATCTTGGGTATGGCTAACTTCTTCTAACATCTAGGACCCTAACAAAGTATATGGGTACCAATTAAAACATCTTTTATTTTGTAGGTACCCAAAACAAAAAATAAAGATAAATGGATACTAGATAGCGAATGCTCCAAGCATATGACTGAAAATTCAAAATTGTTATCAAATATAACATACGTCGACGGTGGAACAGTAACCTTTGGAGATAATTCAAAAGCATATGTCATGGGCATTGGAGAAATCATCAACTCTGGTATTTCTGAACCTCCTATTAATGCAAATGGTTTATTAGTAGAAAATCTAAAACACAACCTACTAAGTATTAGTCAATTATGCGATAAAGGTTTTCAAATCAATTTTGAAAAAGATAGGTGTAATATTTTTGATAATAACAAACAGCTTATATTTGTAGGTTTTAGAAGCAAAAATATTTATGTTCTAAACATGAATACAAATAAAAATTCAAATTTATGTTTAAACGCCAAACATGATGATCTATGGTTATGGCATAAATGATTTGTCATATCAATTTTAAATATATTAATGAATTAGCAAAATATAAGCTAGTTAGAGGTTTATCCAAAATAAATTACAAAGTAGAACATTTATGTGATGAAAGAAAAATTCTTTTAAATCCAAAAATAATATTTTTACTAAACAACCATTAGAATTATTACATTTAGATTTATTTGGTCCAATGCAAATACGATTTATAAATCATAACAAATATGTTTTCGTAATAGTTGATGATTTTTCAAGATATACGTGGACTTTTTTTTTAAAACATAAAAGTGATACCTTTGGTATGTTTAAAATATTTGCTAAAAGAATTAAAACACAAATGGACTTGAATATTCGGAGTGATCACAGTGGAGAATTTGAAAATGATCTTTTTACTAATTTTTGCAATAAGAAAGGAATAAGTCATAAATTTATTTTCCTCGCACACCTCAAAAAATGGTGTAGTAGAAAGAAAAAATCGTATCTTACAAGAATGTGCATGAACACTACTGAATAGTAGTGGTCTATCGAAACACTTTTGGGCTGAAGCTATTGCCACAACTTGTTATGTGTTGAATCGAGTAACCATGCGTCCTATGACTAAACAAACTTGTTTTGAAATGTTTTTTGGGAAAAAACCTAAAGTATCATATTTTAAAACTTTCGGATCAAAATGTTTTATACTAAATACAAAAGATAATTTAGGAAAATATGACCCAAAGGCCGATGAAGGAATCTTTGTTGGATATTCGGATCGAAGCAAAGCATATAGAATTTTTAATAAATGAAATAATACTATTGAAGAAAGTTTACATGTTTTGTTCGATGAAAATTTTATTAATCATCATACTAATGATGATAAAGAAATAATTCCAATAACAAATAAAACAAACTCTATTAATAATGATACAAATGTGTACAAAATAATTCTTTGATATCATCCGAGAGAATTCTTAAGGATCATCCAAAAGATAATATCATTGGAGATCTAAATTCTAGAGTAACTAGAAATCAACTTAATCAAATAAGCCATATAGCATTTATGTCAAGTTTTGAACCAAAAAATTATAAAGAAGCTTCAAATGATAATTTCTGGATAATAGCTATGCAAGAAGAATTAAATCAATTTTAACGTAATAATGTTTGGGAATTAGTGCCAAGACCTAAAGATCAATCGGTTATAGGAACAAAATGGGTATTTAAAAACAAAGTAAATGAAAATGGAAATATTATTAGAAATAAAGCTCGTTTAGTTGCTCAAGGCTATAATCAAGAAGAATGTATCGACTATGATGAAACCTTTGCTCTAGTAGCAAGATTGGAGGCCATTCGTACATTACTCGCCTTTGCAACTCATCACAATTTTAAACTATTTCAAATGGATGTCAAAAGTGCTTTTTTAAATGTTTTTATTAAAGAAAATGTATATGTAGAACAACCCCCATTATTTGCTCACGAAAAATATCTCGACCATGTTTTTAAGTTACACAAAGCATTATATGGATTAAAACAAGCTCCTCGTACATGGTACGTGTAACGACCCGCCGCGAATGTCTTAAAAATCACTTAATTACATGTAGTTTTCAAATAGGCAAAATTGATACAACTTTATTTATTAAACGAGGAAATAACGATATTTTAGTAGTACAAATTTACGTTGACGATATTATATTTGGTTCAACCAACGAAAATCTATGTGATAAATTTTCAAATATTATGAAAAATGAATTTGAATTGTCACATATGGGAGAATTAAATTTCTTCTTAGGTTTACAAATAAAACAACTTGAAAATGGTATTTTTATTCATCAAGAAAAATATTGTAACGATCTGTTACGTCGTTTTGAAATGGATAAAACTTCGAGCAAACCAACACCAATGAGTACTAATGTTCACTTAGAAAAGGATGATAACGGAAAAGATTTTGATGAAAAATTATATCGTAGCATGATTGGTTCTTTACTCTATTTGACGGCTAGTCGACCCGATATTATGATGAGTGTATGTCCTTGTGCTCAATTTCAAGCAAAATCAAAAGAATCTCACCTACGAGCTGTTAAAAATATTTTACGGTATCTATCTAGTACTAAAGATTATGGTTTGTTTTACCCTAAAGGATCATCGTTTGAACTAGTTTCATTTAGCGATGCGGATTTCAGTGGATGCAGGACAGATCTTAAGAGTACTAGTGGAACATGTCATTTTATCGGACAATCATTAGTTTCAGGGTTTAGCAAAAAGCAAAATTGTGTTTCTTTATCTACTTATAAAGCTGAATACATCTCCATGGCTCTAGCATGTGCACAAGTTATATACATGCAACAAACACTTATGGATTTCGGTAAAATTATTAATAAATCTCCAATATATTGTGAAAACACGAGCGCAATAAATTTATCAAAAACCCTGTCAATCACTCGCGAACTAAGCATATAGATATACGACAACATTTTTTACGAGATAATGTTGAAAACGGAACTATTTTATTAGAATACGTAAATACCGAGAATCAAATAACAGACATCTTTACAAAACCACTAAATGAACAAACTTTTATTAAACTCCGACGAGATTTAGGGATTTGCTCTCTTCATGATCTGCTCGCTTAATAATCACTCCTTCATTTAATCTATGATTAGCTATTAGTTTTCTATCCGCAAATTGAACTAATAAATTCTGCACGTTTGGTTTATTTAGATAGTCACTTTTTACAAATTTTCTATAAATAATTTTTCAAACTTATATGTAAACAGTTATACAACAAAAAATTAAATAATATAAACAGCTTCTTTAAGAAATAAAATTAGTCATGACTTTTGAAAATTCTTATATATCCATCTCGACACCTACGACGGATAACTCGGCAGATACACCACAACGGCTTCCTACACCCACACCAAATCACAAACCGACGTATAGGTGGTCCTCATATCACACGGGATTCACTCTCGATAGAAAGAAGTCCATAAGATCTTTATTTGTTTCTCCTAACACAAAGGAGAAAATTAATGAAATACATCACTATCAAAAACAACAATTAGATCTTCAACGAGAACTATATTTTGAACAAAAAGTCACGACATGTGACTAAGCTTTTTGGAACAAGTAGCGATGAAGTTTTGTACTTCACGGAAGAAAGATGTCCATAACCACTTCATATGCCTTGCAGTTCCTTAGATCCCTCTTCCTCGTATCATACACCTTCGGACCCTTCACCAAGACGATTCTCTGGCTCTCCGAGAACCCACGAATGTGGAAATATATGGTCTCCACTTAAACCATGGAGGGATAACAAGTCATAAGATCGTAAAACTTCATCGCCATCTAAATAGATTATATTTTTTATTTTATATTTATTTATTATTCTGTTTCACACAAATAATACTACATTTCGTTTTAAAAAAATAGAAAATCGAGAAATAAGCAAAACCATTAAATTTTAGGCTATTTTAGAAAAATATTTCAGACGTTAGGATATGGACCTCAGACATCTGACACTTTGATATACCTTGAAATTTTTAGCACTATGCATATGTCAGACGTCTGTTATACCTCCCAGATGTCTGAAAATTTGCTCTGCCTCCTAGAAATTGAAATCGGACTATTTCGTACGTTTGAACTTCGATCCAGACGTCTGAGTTATGTCTTTGCCAACAAGCTTTAAAAACTTGACCTATTTCAGATGTCTGATATTTTGCCCAGATGTTTGGAAAATCCCTCTGCCTATCAAATTTTTAAAAATCGACCAAACCAGACATCTAACAATTAAATCAGACGTCTTAATTTATCTACTGTATTCAAATTAGGGCAAACCGGACATCTGATTTCGCTTCCAAATGTCTGCAATTCAATCAACACTTTAAATTCATCCGGATAATGTCATTTTTTAACATTCATTTCTATTTTCAACTACAAATTATCTTTAGGCAATTTTTCCTCTTTACTCTAAAAAAATCCTTTTATCATACAATCGTTCGATCAAGATGCCTCCTCGAACTAAAAACCCTAAAATATCCAAACGAATACAAGACCAACCATTGTCATCCTCAAATTCTCAAGTATGCTCGGATGATCAAATCGAAAGATGGATGGATAGAGCACCACACTCAATTAAGAGATATGGGGATATACAAAAGAAAAGGCTTCACACAGGTTCATTTTATAACCTACTTAAATTTCTAAGGTATGATTTGGATGAAATGTGTGAGAATGCGGGACTAGAAACATTGATATCGTTCACTTCCAATGACATCCAACTCGATCAATTGTCAATATTTCTCTTTTATGCAAATTTGGATAGAACTTTAGTATGGAACACTGAAGATGAAGATAATTGGCTATGTTTTAGCGTGTATGGCAACACGATTAGACTCACACCTGGCATAATAGGTAGAACTCTAGGATGTTTTGACACAGGCGAAGATTTATACAATATTCCCGATATGCGCTTCAAACTGAGGAACAATATAACACATCAAATTTGGGAGAATGAAATGCCAAAATTTGCCTCTAAATATCTACGTCCAAAAGCACGACTTCTTACTCGAATGATAATCAATACTATCGTTCCACAAATGGGAAGTCATGAGCAAATAACCGAGTTAGAGCACAAAGTCGTATATGCTCTATTTAGCGGAACAAGGGTGAATTAGGCCAAATATATCTTTGACGAGCTCAAACATTTTTGAACTCGATCATGGCCATCAATTATCTACCCCACATACATCATGCTACTTCTACGTGCACACCACATTCCTTCCTACCTATCAATTTTTGAAGAAATTTATCCAAAATATGCTTCCACCAAGTTTTTTTACTAATGCACTTATTGGAGATTCCCACAGAATTTATGTCTTTTGAAGATTGGACGCACAATCGTCAAACCAGACAAGTTGAGCCTCCACCTCAACCACACAATGAACCATCTCAAAAGGAGGAACAACATCGTGAAGTGACTCCACCTCCTCCTGGACCATTTGATTATCCAGACCAGGATGAGATTGTGGAGACTTGAATAGAAACAAATCCAAATGAAAGCATTCGAGATCTCACCCTCAAAAATCAACATATATTGTCTCAAAACCAAAAATTTTTAGCTAAGAGAATTGATAGCTTTGGATCTTATTTTGCCACACACTTAGCAACAGTTGAAGAATCACTGTCAGCTATCCTATCGGTTCTCAAAGAAGTACTTCAACGGGTTTCGTGGTCCGACACCTCTTTTGAAGATTGGACAACCCCGGTAACTTCTCCTCCTACGAAACATTTCAAACTTTCTGAGGATGAACCTTTAAAGCAAGCTTCGACATCTCCTACAAAGCCTAACTCTTCCCAAAAAGAAGAAACATGAGATGATCAAGAAAAAGCTTCTCTGAAGGAATCATAGATTTTATGATTTTTGAATTTCAACTTTTGTATAATTGACAAAATCTATGAATGTGATCAATTTCAAATTATTAATGAAATTTTCTTTTATGTGTTATCTTTGACGATTGGCTAAAATTTTATAATTCTTTTTTATAATGCCAAAAGGGGAGAAATTTGAGTATAATTATTAAATATTAGAAATAAGCAATATTCAAAGGGAGATTTATAAATTATATATAAGTACATTGTATAGTTGTCATCATCAAAAGGGGGGAGATTGTTAGGAAATCAAATCTACGATTTCGATGGCAACAACCATACAATGGAAATCGAATATGCATATATATTTCTATTTACAGGTAATTGCTAAAGTAACATCACTAGAGAGATAAGAACAAGGCCCAAAGAACGTTACAAGAGACTACAAGTCGATAGGATCAATAGAGCAATGACATAGAAGCACAAAAACAACATGCACAGGAATTAGACATCTGGGTGTATTAGCCAGACGTCTGAAGAAATCCTCTAGATTATAAACCAGATAAGATCAGATGTCTGGTTAATATATTCAGACATCTGAAAGTTTACTGTATACAAAAAATATATAGAGCCAGACGTCTGGAACTAAACTCAGATTTTTGAAATTCAAATAACAACTGCCACACTTGAAAAGACATCTTCGCTTCTCTTCGCTGCAATTCTTCATCACCATCAGAAGTGACCATAGAACACTTGTTAATGGATGCAACTACTCAAGGAATCTCTCTATCACTATAAATAACATCAAGAATCAAAGAGAAGAACTCACCTTACTTACTTGCGCTCTTTACTCTTATACTCTAATTTATTCTTGATCTCTAGCAATCATATACGTGTATTTCACTCTTCCATATATTCAAGACTCCTGAATCAATATTCTCTAAATATATATATATTGGAAGCATTTGTACTTAATAGTCAATATCCATGCTATAGAACACATACTTGACAAAAACAAGCAATTGTAACCAAGCATATTCCTCCAGGCGAAGTGATGGTGTTTGATAGTCGAATTCCGAAGGGGAGCTTCGGGACTAGATGTAGGACGATAGGTCCGAATCAGTATAAAATCCTATTGTGCTTAGTCTATATTTTACTAGATTAATTTTATATTAGTTGCATTATATAGTTAGTTACATGTACTTACATATACACTACACAATCCATCATATAGACTTTCAATCACGAATATACAGATGTTACTAATAAAAATGCAATTGACAAGTCTGAACAAAACAACTAAAATAAATTGAAGTAACTGGAAAGCTGAATATACAAAGACCGATCTTCAAGTGAAGCTCCAAGCTACGAAGGTGAGTCGCAAATGCTGTGATACTCAGTCTAACCCGAGCATAAAGCAAACACAAGCACTCGAGTCGGGATTAGCATTCTTATACCAGTAAATTCAACTCATGTGAACTGTCAACTGAAACACAAGTAACTAAAAGGATGCTTAGGATTTCCATCCTCTAAGGATCTGTGGTACTATCCACTATGTAGTAATATATTATGTTATAATATGTCTATCAGTAAAGTAAAGTACTAAAATAGTGTTTAAGGCATTAGTCATATCCCACTTAACAAATTTTATATATTCCCGTAGTTTATAAAATACCGTAAGCTCCATCAAACCGGTGGTTTACCCAGAGGACACCCTATAAGTACGGTACAAAACAAACACGTAGAAGGCGTGATAAGGCATGTGAACATGGCACGCGAGGCAATGCCAGGGTAGATATGCCATTTGTGGATCCGAACTGGTGGTAATCCATAGCAGCTACTACCGCCCACCTCGATACACACTCTTAAATCGAAGGTGTGCCCAATCAAATCACAAAGTAATAGAATGGTATCGAAGAAATATGCCCGATCGGAGGAATGGCCTCGCTCAGCCCGGCATGGATCCTGTTTTAGTCACATCCAAGCAGACTCATAGGAGTCAGGGCTGCATAAATACTCATACAGAATCGTCGTCGAAACATCCTACTTATTTCTAGAATCTCCACCACGTGCATAGTTGTTAAAGTGGTTTCGATATTGGTAGAGAGTATGACAATATCCGATCCCAATCACATTAACAACCAAACGCTTATTTCACACCGTGGTCAATTTTATTTCAAAATAGTTCATATTTCATATTTCATATCAAAATATCATATTCATTTCAAATTCATCACTTTCGAAATTTTATTCACCTTGAAATCATATCACATTTGAAATCATATTAACAAATAGTTTAAACCACCATATCAAAGTATTAGTATTTAAATCCATTAAATCTAAATATTTTACAGTTCCAACTTACATAGTTTAAACGTTGAAGATAGTTTTATATATGTATTTTTAGATAGTTATAAAGTAAAAATTGTTTATATTTAAAAATAGGTAATAGATTAACAAAGTTCATATATTAAAAATAGTTTATATATAAAAAATACTTTATACAATAAAATTAGTTTCCTCCAATTTCACAAATCGATTCAAATCTACTTAAATTCCAAAATTCAATTTAAATCAATCCTAGTTCAACAATTTCAATTTAAAAGGTTAAAGATTCAATTCAAATTCTCAATAAACCATTTCAGTTTATACCGATTTCAAATCCCGGTTTGAACTATCACTTCAATTCCAATAAGATTCAAAGTTTAAATATTCAAACATTTATCATATAAGTTTCATTTATATTTCAACATTTAACTTTAGTTTTATTCAAATTGGAAAATATTCACCTAATCATTTTTAATATCAATTAAATAAAATCTCAATTTATAAATTTGAATCTATATTAAATATTCAATCTTAATTTTATTTAAAGTTGAGAATATTCATTTAATCACTTTTTATCAAATCAAGTTATAAATCATACACTTCAAAATCTAAAAATAAATAAGTTCAAATCAATTCTTATTTAAATTCAGTTATTAACCAATTTAAATTCCAAGTAAACATTAATTTATCTTCCCAACCTCTATTATTTAAGTTATAAAAAGTAATTTATTTTTGAAATATTAGTATAAATTTAAATAAATCCTTAAACATATTATATAATAATTATATAAAATTTTACTAAATTAAATCTTATTATTAAATTTATTTTATATTAAATTTTATTTACATATTTTTAAAATAATAAAATTATTAATAAAATCAAAAAATTTATATTTTCAAACTAGCTTATAAATTAAAATTTTGAAATATATTATTTAAAAGTCTAAATTTTATAGATATATAAAAATAGCATTTATATATTATAATCTAAAAATTGATATTCATTAAAACCCATATATTAACTTTCAAATTTTGGAAATCATTTTCAAAATATAGACCAACGGCGTCCGTATATAATTTTATATCATATGGTCAAGTAATACGGATATTTATCATTTCAATACGCGAATTAAATATTTACGATATATATCAACCCACAATCCCAAAATTCAAAAATTAATGAAAATCTCTTGGGTTTATCATTTCAACCCATAACGATTTTCCCTAATCTATAATATCGTTCAGATATGTATCATTTCAACCCATAGGGAATTCTAAACTAATAGGGAACTTGCAGAGTGAGAACAAATATGATAATAACATTACATATCAACAACCATATATCATCATCAACAAATTTAAATATAATATACAACAGGTTATGATGTCATATGTCATAGGTAAACAATTATAGATAATGGCATATCATATTTAACGGTTAAGTAACTTAACAATTTAAATCTAATAGCATATTTAAATTGTCATTTCATGTAAATTAAATTTATGAAATACAACAATGTTAATCGTGAGTAATTTCTCACCTTTTTTAGGCTAGAGAAATACAAGAATGAGATGCACGGATACAGATATGCACTGACAAGCTAGAAGTTGCTACGACCAATTCTGGACAGTGGCGAAACAAAAGCAAAACACGATGAACTGGATTCGATGGAAAACAAAGAAATATATGTCATATATATTTTTTAAAAGCCATTTCTAAAACATATATGTAAATAAAATCTTTATATTTTCAAATCAATATTTTTATTTAAACACCTATAAAATAAATCTCTATAAATATACGAAAACTAAACTCATCTATATATAAACTAGTACATAAACTAATATATAAACTTTCATACTATTATATTTTAGGATCAATGTAAAAATCAATATAACATATTTTATTATAGTATATATATAAACTCAAAAACGTGTTTAGAAACTTTTGTAACATACACACACACACACACGCTCAACATATACTTACATTAGTTTATATATGAACAAATAGATCTTATACCTAATGAACAACTACATATATTTATATACGTACACTTTAAAAATCAATATTTAATAACAATATATTACTTCTTAAAACAGTTTATACATGCTTAAAAACAAACATATGCAACCAGGTTATATAATAAGTTATGCAAAACCAATATATATACTGAAATCAAATATATTTAGAATATTAAGTATCAATTGCATATATGAAAGCAAATATATGCAATATATACGTGATATTAGAAATTAAGTAAATATATATAACAGAACATACTTCCTCGAGGTTGCAGGGTGGCTCGGGAATGGACTGGAGGAGCACAAGCGGGTCGGAGGAGGGAGTGGTGCTGCTATCTTGGCTTAGGCGGCAGAGAGGAGGGTTCGAAGGCTGACAAAAGCTCAATGGAAGGTCTGCTCGGGTTCTCTGGATATTGCTGCTAAGGTCAGGTGAAGCACCGACATGTGGGAAATGGATAGGTGACTGGTCGGAGAGGTGAAGGCAATAGGAAGCAAGGTGGCTGATCGTTGAAGGTTGGAAACTTGGCAATGGGATCGTTTGGGTGGAGTTTTGTCAAGCAGCTACCGGTACTAGGCCGAGCTATGGGTGGAAGCGGTGTGCTAGGTGCTGACGGGTGGGGATGGACAAGGTGGAAGAGGCTTTGGCCGATGGGCTATGTGGAGATGCTCGGCTGATCAGGGGAGGTAGGAGATTGGTCGAAGGCAGTGCCATGGAGGCGGAGGTCTGTTGTGTGTTGTGCTTTCGCTCAGGGGTGATGGGGAGATATCAGGTAGAGTTTGCTGAAGTGGAGGCGTAGAAGGCTATGTGGGCTATTGGTTTGGGTTGCAAAGTCGGATGGTGGAAGAAGGTGAGTCGGTGGAGAGGCGGTTGAAGCCTTGGGTCGCTGAGCGTGCCGAGGCGACCAACGATGGAGCAGACGTAGGGATAGCGGAGCAAAGGCTGTGGGATTATGTGGAGGATGGAAGCTTGTTGTGATGGAGGTGAAAAATGGCTGTCATGGTGATGGGAAGGGTCAAGGCGGGTGATGAGGTGAGTGAGGAGGCGGTCGTGGGTTTTGATGGTGACATGGGTTGTGGTGGTGGACATGGTAAGGTTTGCTCGGCTAAAGGAAGATGGGAGTAGGAGATAGCAAGGTCGACGAGCACGGCGAAATTCACAGCAAAATGAAGAGGAGCACGTAATCTTTGGGTTATACTATATTATAATTTATTATTCTCAATTGTATATGAAAAGTAGGCGAGAGAGAATGGAAACAAAAGGACAAACCATAATTATATTAAATATGGGGAAGTGTGAAAGTCAGATGTTGATTCATAGAAATAATAAAGGCTACTGACCCTTTGCTTTCCAACTGGTGGACACACGAAAGGTCATAAAACACTTTAGAGCCTCAAAATGGTACCGGTACGGCTAACCTTTCATGGATTTCACCGCATATCGAACACCGAAATACACACCTAAATATACTATGGAGATTAGCACGACGAGAGCAAAAGAATGGTACACGGATATCAGCGATATGATTATCCTGTCAAAGTCGATATTCGCTATCAAACATCTGCTAAATCGTGGAAATAAGATAAACAAAGCTATAGCAGTCCATATTTGATGAAACGAAATATGACATCTCACTTAGAAAACAATTTACATTTTTATTCATAAAAATATTCAGATTTTGAAAACATTTTACTTTCATCAAATTAATGATTTTAAATTGAAACTGAAAATTACACAATAGAACTAACTTTCATATTCTCCAATGAATATATGTCATTTGCTATGTTTAAAAAGACGCATTCCAAATACTAAGTTTTCGTTGCTAAATTTAATTGTTTATTTTCAAGCAATAATTTACTTAATTACGTTTTAAAAACCGTAATAGTTTCCAGGTCATTACACTAGGTGGAGATTATATTTCATTTTCACTAGTTTAGTTGTTTTAAATTTTAGTATTATTTTCAATATTTTCAATATCATCATCTTCTGTGATATTTGATTTTGATATTATATCTTCATCTTCATTTTTTGTATTAAATTTGAAATTTTCATCGAATGACACGTGAAGTGTTTCTTCAATTATTTGAGTTCTTTTATTATAAATTTTATATGCCTAGCTTCGTTTCGAGTATCCTATGAATATTCTTTCATTGGATTTTGAATCGAATTTACCAACTTGGTATTTCGTATTTAATAGAAAACATTTTGAACCAAAAATTATAAAATATGACATGCTGGGTTTTCTTCCATTAAAAGTTCATATGGAGTATGTTTTATTAATGGTCTAACGAAAACTCGATTTTAAACATAACAGGTAGTTGCTACAGCTTCTGCCCATAAATGTTTTAGGTAGAGTGCTTCCATTTAATATGATTCTAGCGCAGTTACAATATTTTTCAAAAATTTCATTGTCGAATTCACCTCCCTGATCGCTTCTAATGTTTTTAATTTTTTCTTTTTAATATTTTTTATTCTTTTAGAAAAGTTTTAAAAATCTTCAAAAGTATCACTTTTTTTTTCATAAATATGGTCCAAGTATATCTCGAAAAGTCATGCAATTACAAAAACATATTTATCATGATTTATAGATTGAACTTGAATCAGTCCAAATAGATCTAAATGTAATAACTTAAGTGGCCATAATGTAGCAATAAGTTTCTTTGATTTAAAGGATGGTTTAGTTATCTTTCCTAACGGAAGAGCATAACAAATACTATTTACTTTAAAGTTCGTCTTTTGTAAACCTTTTACTAATTTTTTTTTAAATAGTTTTCTTATACCTTTGAAATTTATGTGACAAAATCTCTTGTGCTATAAGGATCATTTTCTTTGGCTATTGGATACATGTTTGTGTTATGATTAATTTTCATATTTGACACATATATATTTTTTTCTCTAATCCCTTCGAAAATGAGATTTTTGTTTTGATCAAATATATTGCATTTATTTTCTGAAAATGATATATTAAATCCTTTATTGCAATGTTTACTTATGCTAAAAAAATTATGTTTCAAGTTTTTAACTAATAAAATATTTGTAATAAAAGGTAAGTTAGATGTATCATATTGCTCACACTGCATTTGTCGATGATATAACCTTTGGAGTTATCTCTAAATCTGACAGATCCTCCATCTTAGTAGATAATGTTAGTCGGCATATTTTTTTTCTTCATGTCATGTGTTTTAAGCAACCACTATTAATTATCCACTTTCCTCTTTTTTTAATCGGTACCAACAAAAAATATAGAAATGGCATTGGCACTCACTTTTGTTAGAGTCTTAAGAATTAGGTCTTAAGAAGCCAAATGCAAGAGGGTTTAGAATTCCCTTTATAAGTAAAATTTTCATTTTTATGAACTATATATATAAAAGTCTTTATATATATTTATTTATAATCAAATAATTGTTTGTCTTCGAAACCAAAATCTTAATCGATTTTGGATGATTAAAGCCTTCTAAAACGGGTTATACAAAAGTATTACCTTTCTTTTTAAAGTTTGTATATTGTGAACTATTATTTTTAAGAATAGTTTTTGTCATTTTATTATATCCTAATCCTTTTTTATTTGAAATAACCTATGAATTTTCTATAATTCTAGGAAGATTTTCTCTTTCTTTGTTAATATTTGAAACATTCTTGTTAATATTCTCTAGTTTTGTTTTAAGACTAGAGATATCTAATTCTAATATTTTAATAGTAAATTTTAATTTGTGATTCTCAGATAAAAGGTTATCATTCTTTTCTTTTTGAGTTTCTATTTCCCTACTTAGCATCGTAAGCTGAGAGGTTGTGTTAGAACAATATTCTGGAGTGATTAGAAGTTCTTCTTCTTAAATTTCTTCTCATCTTTTAACATGTCAACTTCAATGTCTGTTATATTTAACTTTTCGAGTGTATCATTATTTTTTCTTTTGATGTTCCTTAGTTTATCTAGTAGTTCTGAGTTTATATCTACTAAATCATCGAAAGAAAGATCACTTACATCGTCATTTTTAGACATAAAGCATACATTGGCTTGTTCTGTGTCACTATCACTATTACCCTTGGATAAGGAATATGATTCTGAATCATCCTATGTAACAGAAAATGCTTGCTTCTTCTTATATTTGTCTCTTTTGTTCTTGTAGTTATACATGTCTTTCTTACAATCCGGGCAGTTCTTTATATGACCCTTTTTGTGACATTCATAGCATTCGAGAATTGAAGCTGATGGTTTGTTGGTATTCTTGTTATTTCCAAATTTATTGCTAATTTCTATATTTCAATAACTTTTTGAAGTTTCTAGCTATAAACGCCATATCATCTTCATCCAATTTGATTCTTCCTTTTCAACCTGGAATGCTATTTTCGTTTTGTCTTGTATGTGAACTCTTTTTGACTGTAAGTTTACTTCATATGACATTAGATTTCCTATCAACTCTTCTGGTTTTATGGTTGAAATATTATTAGCTTCTTCAATTGCTAAGACTTTTTATTCCTATTCATCCGTTAAAGAGTTTAGGATATTTGAAACGATATCAAAATCTATGTAGTTTTCTTCTAATGCCAAAAGTGAATGATATATATCTTGAAACCTGGAATACATTTCATTTATAGTCTCATCTTGCTTCAATCTAAAGTTTTGGAACTAATTCTTAAGCATAGAATTCTTACTTTGTTTAACTTTCTTAGTACTTTCATGTGTAACTTTAAGTGTACGTCAAATTTCATATGTCGAACTACACATACTAACTTTGTTAAATTCATTTTTTTCTAATGAACAAAATAACATATTCATGGCTTTAGCATTAGCATGTAATTTTTGTGTGTTAAACCATTATGCATGTGGTGTTATAGGTATAGTGTATTCATCCTGAGTGATAATCCAAGTATCATATCCATTTGCTTGTATATAAATTCTCATTCTAGTTGACCAATAATTACAGTTTGATCCATTAGACAGTGGTGGTCGTGCAGAGGACTGACCTTTCAATAAAATTTATCCTTGTGTTATTTTGTATATTATTTGAATATCAAATAACTTTGTTATGGTTATAGGATGATCTTGCTCTAATACCAAATGAAAGTTACTAAGGATCATATAATATGAAATATTAACTAAACTATTTACTTGTGTGGAATATAAATATAAAAGTAAAAGCAGTAAAGTAAATGACACTAAAGGTTTTTTTTACTGATTCGAACTTCCTGTTCTACATCCAGTCTTAGACTTCTTCTAGATTTAATCGAAACCCTCACTTAACCCAAAGGAGTAGGTATTACACCGCCTAAGTAACCGAACATGACTTCAACCACCTAGAAAATCGAATAGGACTTTAACTGCCCAAGGATAGTGCAATAGGACTTCCATACAAATAGTAGAAATGTTTCTGACTGAGTATGCTCCTGAATATCACTGATCGATCGATAAAGTACACCCTTCCTATAATCTTCTCCTTTGTGGTATATATTGTGTATTTCGTTAAGAAAGGAAATTTATTTGATCACAAGAGTAGTAAACTTAAATATACAAGCAATCAGAATGTAGAATGCTTTAGAGTTGAAATAACAAGAATAGATAGAATTAATAATGAGAAAATTAGATTAACAAGATATTGGATTTCTTTGCTATTTATAAAAATTAAAAAGTCGCATACTTTCATGAAGAGCACTCATGAAGAGATATGGAAGTATCTTCTGAAAAGAGTTGTTTCTATTCATGGAATAGATGCACCTTTTCAAAAACTAGCCGTTATAAAGCTTCAGCCATCTGAATTAATATTCCAGCCAGCTGAATCGAGTAAAATTTTAAACAGCAATAAATTTGTGTAAAATGGACAGAATTTAGTCGTTTGAATATTACGGATTAAGCGGTTGAATGTTCTTAACATATTTTTTGTGCATGTACAACATTCAAATGTCTAAGAGGTACCTTTCAATCGGTTGAATGCAATGTTTTTGTGCAGTTCCTTTGTTTTGCTGATTCTTTTATTATGTGTGTGTATACCATTTTGGAGAGATTTTAACATATTTCTACATCTGGACTCAGAATCTATACTTAACAATACATTGTAGCAACAATCTAGAATCTGATCTTCATATGTTTTTGATTATCTTCTCCTGCAAACTTGGTTAGTTCATATAATATTTACTTATATAGTGTTCAGAATAAAAATACCAAAATTTGAGGTTCTAACAATAGATTTGCATGCTTCATCATCAAGGCCTCAGACTACAAGAATGAGAAACATAAAAAAAACTTAAGTGATAAACCAATGTAAAAGAAGAGAAGAGAGAGAGAACAAGATTACTCATATAAGACCAGAGCTTCTAGGATACTGACAAAATGGTAGCAAGGGGAACCTCAGAAGCTAAAGAAGGAAGAACATAAGGACCTAACGCACACATCCCCGCCTTCTCCATCAAAACAGATAGGGAGACTTTAGATGTGGCCAAACCACCAAGCACTAGCTGCAGATTCTCCCTGTGAGAAAGAGCCAATCAATCTTGATGATTCAGGAAACTACAAAACAAGAGTATCCTTATTGGGAAGTGGTGGAGTGCTCTCTAAAGTGCTCAATTTTTTGAGAGGAATGGAAGGATCATTGGACCCTTCAAACGGCCTCTTCAAAACCAACTCCTTCTTCTCCTTTGCCTTCATTGATCTGCGAAGTCTAGCTGCAATATATATCCATGATATCTGCAAGAAGAAACATAACGAAGTCAAGATCATCGATATGGAAACCCTTTGCAAATTACTTATACCTAGAATTTTAGGAGTGGATGAAGCAAGCTTAAATATTCTTCTAGAAAATATGTGATTTGGACGCGGAAAATAATGATCTTTCAGCATTGATCTAATAAACAACTTGGGTATATTCCTAACATCCTTAGTCAAACCCTCAATCTAATATCTATGAGACCCGTGCAATCGCTCCTTCATCTCTGAGGAGATGGTGTAAACAGAATAATGATGCGAAAAGGAAGGGAACCCATCATTATTCAAAATAAAGAAATAATATGAGAGCCATGGTTTGGTCCTGTTAGGGATGCCGGCCAAAAACGAATCCTTAGCCTAAATGTAAAGGAAACCCTTATTCCATTTCCAGGAGTACTTCGAACCTCAAAAAGGAATCCGAGTTCCTCACCTGTTGCCATTTTCCACACAGAGGATAAACATAGCCATAAAAAGGTGTAAGAATTGGGGGTAAGTGGAAATAGCGCGATATCCAAGGCGACAAGCCATTTATGGATTATCTGATGCATTGGAAGAAACAACCCAGTCCTAATATGCTCAGGAGTAACAACGATGTAACCCTCAGGAGGAGTGTTCGTCCGCTTATGAGATTCTGGAACCCTAGGCGCATACCTATGTTATTTGAATTGCTTAAGGATGCTAATGGCATCCTCCAAGCAAGTAATTTTAGAAGGTGGAAACAATGAAGAAGAATCAGAAGAATCCATGCTAAAACCCTAGGTAATATTTCAAAGGAAGTTTGAGCGAGAGTTAATGTGGCTTATCCTATTATCAACCTACGAAATTACCCCTAAATTCGAGACTTAATTCGACTCTTTGTAAACAAGAAAATAAAGAAAATATTTAGGGAAGATGAAGAGAGAATAATGCACATCTGAGTCTGAACAGCCACACGATTGAACAATCAAGTGTTAAATGAAATGTGGATTTGACGTAGAAAGTGACAAGTATAAATGACTTACGTAAAATCTTCCTAGAAAAATGAGAAGGCAAATTGAATAGTTGTTATAGGATGGTCCAACCAAATACTAACATGCGTACTGGAACATTAAATGAACCTGCAGCTGAAAAGACTTATTCCCAACATTGAAAAGATAGGTTAGACTAGACTAAGTGGGGATACAAGCCAGGTGCATAAGGAGACAAGTCTACCTCGACCTACAGTCACCGCAGACTTGGGGGGAAGTGTTATACCTATTCTTTTCATGAACTGCAACAAAAAGAAATAAAATAGTACTTAGAGAATGGGAAGCCATCCAAAAACTAACAGGACTAGGCAAAGGATAGGTTTAAGGTCAATGCCACTGACTAGACTCGAATCTTCTCCAAAAATTTCAAAACCATACAAATAGACGCTGTGCACATCGAGAAGACTAAGCAGAATGCATTGACCACATTTTGAAGTAAAGACCAAGCTAGAGTGCAAAATCAAAGCATATGAGATTAGCACGTGAGGTTCTGAGTTAACTATTCACATTTTATCAGACGTCTATAGGAACAAATCTGCAGAAGCATATATAAGGGGCAACCTAAATAGCGCCATATAGAACCGAAAGCGCTCTACTGGGGCTACATACCGGACCACCCAAACTACGCTTTAACACAGATTCGACCCTACAGGCAAACGACAAACGTAAAGCTCATCCTCTCCTAATCTCTTATCGACAACAACCAAGGGAACAATTCAAATAAAAAGAAAGTCTCAAACAAACCCTCAGCATAGAATTGGAAGAACTGCCTCATTCTGAGCCGATGTTGTAACAAATTTTGCAAGAAAAACAAGAGCAACAGCGAAGTAATATGGTCCAAACACCATGAGACATTCACACTGCATCCGTTCTTATGCATCAATAATACGATAAGGCTCCAAAAAGGACTCTTAGCATTCCTCATAGGGAAGCTTGCTATTTCAAGAGAGAAGAGGCTGACCTATGCAGACCTTGGCTTCCCACCCACCTTTTAGGCATTCTGCTGCAAAATTCCAATCTCCCACCAGAATCAAGATTTCCTGCCTAAGACACGTCATCAATCTAAGCACAAAGTACAAGCGTCATGGATAAATGACAAGTTGCACAATCCAAAGGTGAAGGTTGAAGGAAATAATGGGAGAAGATTATCACCATCAACAAATTACTTTTCAGGCTATAAAAGGAAAGGTGCTAGATCTTTTTCAGGGATCCTTTTGGATTATTTTTAAGTCCTAAGATTTTGAAATCTTTTCTGGCAATTATTCTTCTTTCTAAGAAAAAAGGAACATTATTTATGCCTCGGGACCATTAAAATCTCTTGTACAAAAAGTAATAAAATATAGTGGATTATCTCGTGGATGTAAGATTTGCAACAATCTGAACCACATTAAAATCTTCATGTCTTTAACTTTTCTGCAATTCACTTCTATCTGCCCTTTTGTTCATTAATCCATTTTGATATTCCAATATACGGTTGGAGTGCGACTATATGGCCGTGTAAACATTCAGCACCACGGTCACCTCCTTAAGGCGAATCTAACCACATGTTGATTTGCCGATTCCTAGCTGTGAGGACAAACAATAATAAGGTTGCCTCATGGTCAAGTCGAGTGTGGTGAAACCCAAAAGTTACACCAACAATTGTAATTGACGGCTACAAATATTTTAAAAGTAATATAAAATTTGATTGTGTAAACAAAATATTATTTGGGATTTTTTTTCCTTGAATATTAATTAACTAATAAAACTAATATTTTCTTTTCCTGAATGAGAATGATTACTACCTAGAAATTAATAAAATAATTTGCCTAATAAAACAAGAAAGAATTATTAACCTTGCATAATAAAACAAAATAGCATAATTAATGGCCTAATAAAACAATAATATAAAAAATAGTATAATAACCTACCTAATAAAACAAAATAGTATAATGACTAGTCTAATAAAAAAAGTAGTATAAAACATAATAGTATAACTATTTACTTAATAAAACAATAGTATAAAACAAAATAACATAGCTTCTTGCCTAATAAAAAAAATAGTATAATTAGTTGCTTGATAAAACAATAGTATAAAACAGAATAGTATAATTTCTTTCCTGATAAAACAATAATGTATAAAAATAACATAATTACTTTCCTAATAAAACAAATAGTATAATTACTTGTCGAATAAAACAATAGTATAAAAAATAACATAATTACTTACCTAATAAAAAAACAGTACAATTACTTGCCTAATAAAACAAAATAGAATGATTACGCCTTACTTATATATAAACCCTTACCTCTCCTCTCATTTCATTCATTCACTCATCTCCCTCCTATTCTTCCATACCTTCATTGAAACCTCCACCCATAAGCAAAAGCTTCAATTGGATGAGTAAAATTTTCCAATCTCTATTGTTTAATCCCTTCAGTTAAAATCTTTAATTCTTACTTGCGTAAATTAAAGTATAATAACCTCTACATAATCAAAATTAAAGCGCAAACCAAGAATTATATAGAAATCAAGGAAAGTACATTCCCTCTTATTTTACTCTACTATTATTTATTTTATTTTATTATTTTTTACAAAGGTAGGCTCTGTCACCACCGCACTCTGTTTTTTTGCAAGGATAGGTTCTGTTTCCATCGCATTCTGTAATTTTATTTTTGCAAGGGTAGCCTTTTCCACCACCGTATTTTGTTATTTTATTTTTATAAGGGGAAGAACTGCCACCACAACATTCAATTATTTTACTTTTGCAAAGTTAGGCTCTGCTACAACTGCATATTAAAATATGTTATGAAATGTTTAACTATTTGCATAATTGTTATGAATAGTTGATCATTTATGTTATTTCAATAATGTAAGAATATTATGATTTAAACTCATAACCCTTAATGACACCACACGATACTTATGTAGAAATTTCTATCATATAAAAAAAGTGAAATGTGATAAACCACTTAGTGACATCAGATTAACGACAATTAGGTTGGATTACTGTTGTATTATATGTTGAATATATTAAACCCCTTAGTGACCTTGGGTTAACGATAGTTATGTGGGATTACTATCATATATATAAACCTATAAAACATGTTAAATATTGTAAATTGATCCATGAGTGCCATACTAGATACAATAAGCATCCATCCTTGCTGGAGACTCAGGGTAGCACCCTAAGTGTGGCATTCTTGCCTCAGTGTCATTAGTCTGATGATCTGCTATACGGACATCGAGTAATGTGGCTACATGACATATATGAGACGATGGATAAAGGAGTGTTGTAATGTAGGCTAGAATAGACGAGGGAGGGTCATATGCAGTTTGTAGATCATGTAGGTGCACCCACAGTGCTAATTCATAGGTGATATTCGTTATTGCTGGGTGTTGATTCTGTTTCTGGTATACCGAGTCATATGTTGTACTGGGTATTATTGGGTGTCGATTCAATTTTTTGTAGTTGATCAAATTTGTCACCTTAATATGATTATATAATGTGGTATTAATAAGTTATGATTATGGAGAATCACAATTGAGTAGATTTTCGATTATGGTCAAATCAAATAGAAATAGAACATTTGTAATGTTTTTTATATACGATATCTACTTGGGGTTGGGTAATTTCCATATTAATATATTGATTTTTCTATGTTCTCCTTTTTTTAATTTTATTTAGAGCTAATTTCTAGCTGACAAGGGTTGCTATTTGTTCTAACAACCTTGGGTCGGACTGAGGTTGTATTTCAGAATGTACTTTCATGATATCATTTCCATCTTATGCTTTTGGGGAGGAATGCGTATGGTCTAGATATATTTTACTATTTTTCATATTTTTGTGTGCAGCCGTAGAAGATGAGGTAATCTTCGACCAGATCATTTGACACTTTAAGATGATACTCTAGTATTTAAAAGGGATGTGGACCATGTGCATAGTTGTGCATGTATCTTTTTTATGGTGTTTGTAACTAGATGTTGGCATCTGTTGTATATAAGGATGTGATCTATATGTGTGTTTGACATTTTGACCACATTGATGTTGTTTTTGATGATGTTTTAGTTCATGTGATCCTATCTCTATATTATTCACCCTGGGAAACTCAGGTGTCGAGACAAGATACATGCTTTATAGATATTCAGGTTTATGATTTCACTTATTCATGTTGACACAAGGGAGTATATACAAGAGGTTGCTCCTAACTTATCCTTTACTTCATGCTTTCAAACAGTAACCTCCCTCTAATAGCATGGGTACTGGGCTGGGGCATTACAGTTCCTTTATGTTCTAATAAAAACAAATTTTTAGATTACCTTATCAAAACACTTATTCCAACTCCTTGAATCTTGTTTAAATTCATAAATGTATCTTAACAACTAGCAAGCTTTGCCCTCACTCCCACTAACATCGAAACCCTTAGGCTATGACGTATAGAAGGTCACTTAAATCGCCATTTACAAATTCCATTTTTAGGTCCATTTGGCATATGTCATAGAGTGCATCAATAGCTTGCATTATTCGAATGGACTTAAGCATTACTACGGATGGAAATGTATTGTCATAATCAACATCTTGAATTTGACGAATCCTTTTGCAACTAGCCTTGCTTTGAAGTACCCACTTGTCCATCTGCATTTAGTTTTTTCTTAAAATCCATTTGAAGCCAATGGGTTTTATCTGTTCGGGTATGTCAGCTAAAGTCCATTGTTTTTTATGCGTCGAATCCATTTTGGATTTCATAGATCTAAGCCAAAGTGTAGAGTCTTTACCCTGGAATGCTTATTGGAATGAGAGAGGAGTGTCATCCACAAAGATGTTGTCTTGTTTCTCTTCATCTATTAGAAAACCGTAATATATCTCTGGTAGAAGAGATTCCCAGTTAGACCATCTCATATGTTGTGTGTTTTCATATAGGGTGAATTTCGTTTTCTCATTGGTTCGGTCTCCATGTTAGACTCTCGGATCGCATCCAATTCTACAACTTCACTGTTAATCTCCTTTGATAGAAACTCTTTTTCTAGAAAGGCGTCATGTTAAGAAACAATAACCTTTTTCCGTGGTATTATAAAAAATACATTATAGAATTATTAGGATATCATGTGAGTATACAGAAGAGTGATCTTGCCTCAAGTTTATTGTAACCAATGTTCTTAACGTAGGCTGGACAACCCTACACCTTAAAATGTTTAAGGTGAGGTTTCTTCTAATGCCACATCTCATATGGAATCTTAGGCACAAATATAGTGGGTGTTAAATTCAGTGTATGCACTATGATTTCTAGCGCATACCGATGATAGGAAAGTGGTAACTTAGCTTTACTTAACATGGAACAAACCACGTCTAATAGGGTTCGATTCCTTTTCACCGAAACACCAGTGTTGAGGAGTGTACGATGTAGTAACCTGGGAGATTATCCCATTATATTTGAAGTACTGTTGTAGCTCTTGCCTAACAAGCCCACTTCCTCGATCGGATAGAAGTATTTTAATCCTATGATTTGTCAAATTTTCGACCTCATTTTTATATTCAATGAATTTCTCACAGACGTCTGATTCTTTTCTTCATAAGATACACATATCCTAGTCTTTAGAAATCATCCATAAAGGTTACAAAGTAAGAAGAATTATCTTTGGTAACTATAGGCATTTAGCCACATACATTAGTATGTATGATATTTAGGAGTTCGTTTACTCTTTTATTGATTGCATTAAAGAGGTGCTTGATCGTTTTTCCTTTAAGACTCGACTAACACGTACCAAATGATTCAAAATCAAATGATGGTACAACACCTTGGTTTTCAATTTGTGAAGTTGTTTCTCACTTATACAACCTAGCCTACAATGCCAAAGATATTTATTATTTTTGTCAACATTAGAAGAATTATTCACAACACAGAAACAATTAGTATTTATCGCATGAATGCCATTATCTAAAATATCATCACAGACTTTATTTCCATTTAACTAATGTACATAACATTTTGAACATGGTGAATAATATATCCTTTCTCAGATAGTCTAGACAGAAATAATACTACAAATAAAGTCTTTATATAATAGCAATTATTTAATATTAAAAGTAATCCATTTGGGAAAGACAAATGATATTCTACAACTACCGATGCATCACAAGAGATCCATCGATAACTTGAAGCATCATTTTTCCCTTCGCCACATCATGTATGTTCCTAAGTCCTAGTAACGAATTTCAAATGTGAGTTCCAGATCTAGTATTTAAAACTGAAGATTATTTATTGATTGCAAAATAATTTGGAATCATAAATATACTTGTAGGAGTAGTAGAACTATTTTGTTTCTTCTCTTTGACTATCTTCAAGTACTTTAGACAGTTCCAATCACAATGACCCTTCTCGTGACAATGATGACACTCACCCTTGTCAGTTGGAGATGTCTTCTTATTCTTCTTATTAAACCTTTTCTGATTCGTCAAACCATTCAAGGATGATGCTTTCCCTTTAACTTAAGCATCGTGTCCAAATCCATAGACGAAGATTTGTCGAACCTCAACATATCGAGTAGCTCCATTTGAATTACATACTACTAGTTTATATTATAGTTTAATAGAATGGCTCAAACTGTGCAATAAGAGGCCCTAGGATCGTATCCATTTGCAACTCAATGCCTATTGTAACGTCCAGTTGAGAATGTCTTATCATTAGAACGTAATGGTCTACTTTCGTGCCCTTCATTATCTTTATATTAAATAGTTTCTACATATTTTCATGCCTTCTAGAACGAAACTATTCCTCAAACAAAGCATTTATGATATCTAAGATAAGATGGATGTTCATGTTTTCGTATTGTCTCTGCAACAATTTATCTATCGTAGATAGCACTAAAGTTTGGCGATCCCTAGGTCTGCGACCTATTTGTTATAGGATAAAATTAGTTCGGGGTCCACATCATCTACTGGTTTTACACTTGTAGGTTCAGTTATCAACAACAAATAGACATTTTGATATGTTAGTGCTATCTTAATTACTATTAACCAGTCTATGTAGTTAGGTCTAATGACTTTGTCATTGTTGCACCGGAAAATGGCACAATACCCCAGTATCAAATGAAAGCACAAAAAATGTGTGTGTGCCTAAATATATATATATATATATATATATATATATATATATATATATCCAAACAAACAAACAAAGATAAGAATACAACTTCTACAGTGATTTGGTAAATTCTCTAGCCTAGATCCACTTTAATTTTGTTGTTGATTGTTTTCTCTATGAAATAAAAAGGCTACCACTCAAGTTCGACCATAATCTAGAAAATCTCAGATTTACAAGGATTTAGGGAAGAAGAAGATAAAAACAAAGTCCAAAGAAAAATTCCTCTCCAAATTGTAAGTGGCTTGCTATTTATAGGTGATTCTACGCACCAATCTCGCTATCCGGGCCTGAATTCATCCAAATCTTCAAGGTTCTATAATCCAGCTGGAAGAACAGGTCATGTCGCACAAATATCACAAAGAAAATTAGGTAGGTATAGATTTGAATCAAGTTGGTTTAGAATTTATGCATCCAAAGGTGATTTCTCTTCATATTTAAGCTCCTTTCATCCATCTCTTGCCGTTTCAAGTTTCAAAATCATGTCGGTACTAACCAAATCATGTCGGTACTGACATGATTTTACTGTTTGAAATTTTATTAAACTTCCCGTGTTTTCTCGTATTATCATTCTAGATAGTTCTAATCATGTTGGTACTAACATCAATAATGTTGGTACTAACTCAATTTGCATTTCGAAAACATGGCCAATCTTTGTCTTGACATCTTCCAAGCTCGTTCACTCATTCTTTCATCAGTTTGTAGTGCATTTTTTCTGTTTGAATCTATTTTAAGATTGTAGAAAATTTGCTTGTAATAGTCGTTTACAGAAAATAACTTTTGCAGTCCATTTCATCTGTTTGAATCTATTCTGAGACAGTAGAAAATTTGGTCGTAATAGTTGTTTTTAGAAAATAAATTTGGTGTAGATGTTCTTATAATATCGGTAAGGTTAAACGTTGTATTTCATTTTAGTATTTAGCTCCCACTAGACTTTAATGTTTCTCAGTACCCGAAGATGAAACATAAAAGCCTTTCAAATTCACTAACGGGTGTTAGGACTCATTTCCAAGGGATTTTTATCTTAAGGAATATCAACAAATCATGGTCCCATAAATGATGGATAACACTATATTGGTTTTATCATATGCAACCCCTAACTCATTTTTCTATATCCTAATCTCATTTTTATTTTAAGGGATATCAACAAATCAAAGGAGACTCACTCGTACCTACCATTTCACAATGACCTAAGTATAATTGAACTTATCTTGAGGAATATCAACAAATATGTAGATGCATCTTAACTCGTCTATTTGATCAATTTATAGTACCACACATAACATCCTTAGCTTGAGGAATATTAACAACTAAGGAGTATGCAAGTAATCTATTTATATATAAATGGTAGAAAACAACTTTATATTTAAGATTGATAATCTTTAATATATTTAATCGAGTGATATCGACTTAAAGAATAATGTATTTCTTATTAAAAACCCTCGTGATTTAATTGTCAAAACATCTAAATCACAGTATACATATGCATTTATTCCTTAAATTTAATTAGGGTTTCTTATTGTTCCACCTTTTTATTATACATCAATATCATATAAGTTTAATTTTCTATAACATTTTGTATTGTAGTTAACTTATATAATAGTCTTTATGAATGATCTTACATTAATTTTATTCATTAAATATTACATTAAATTAGTAAATTAACATTTTAACTAATTTTGTTTTATTTAATTAAATATTTAAAATTGAATATGCACACTATAACATTTATAATTATGCGCTTACATCTTAATATATATATATATATGTATTTTATTATTTATTAATTAACATGTAACTAATTTATTAATTTAAACAATTTTAATTAGTTATAATTTATTTTGAAAATTATATCCATACATCATCTCAAACGATTTAAGATAATGCAGCATACGTCATTATATATGTCATTTAAATTAATTAATTACTTATAATCTAATTAATTTTTGTATTTTTAAATTATATTTTAAATTTCTAAACCAATTTCGAAAATTATTTTATAATATTTATAAAAAATCTTATTTTAAATTTAATCTTTTAAATTTTAAGTTTTATTTTAATTTTCAAACAGATTTTGAAAATCAAACCAAAGCCCAAATTAAAATTGGGACTTACATATTAGGGATAACTTTTGGGCTCACTTCACCATTCAGGCTAGGCTGGTAGCCAAGTAGTTGTGCACTTAAAGCGCTTAGCGATTCTATAACGGTGGAGGTCTAAAAAGTTATAGCGGGGTTATAGTAGAAAATAATGGAGGTGTAGAAAGCTTCATTTGATATAACAGTAAATAATTAAAGTTAATTTATTCTCATTCTCACAATATTTGTGTAGGAAAAGGAAATATTGTTTAATCTTATATTGGAAAAACCAATGAATATCATGGTTTATGCAGACTATATGTAACAACCTACTTCTCTGTGCAGTTTAAGCGGACAGTCAACCACGCATGACCCATTCAAATTGAAATGGAAAGGCGGATAGTTAGGGAAAAGAAAGAAGAAAGAAGATAAGAAGAAATTAAACAACACAATAATATACAAAAATTCTATACATAACGAAAAACAGTAATATACACACATAAATCAGAGTACACTAACAGATTTCAATTGGACAATTATAACAGCCTACCCTTACAATTGTTGATAAATACAACCAATAGACAACACGGCGGAACAGAAAGTAATACGTAGATACATCTTGGGCCTCCAATTCATCTCCTAACCTCCAATGCATCCAAAGTGATTTGTAAATATGTTCGGTCTGACCCGAGCATTAAAAGGGAGGAACGTTAGATTAGTCTGGTAAACTTGTGTGAGAAAACACATCTCAATTGGATTTTAATATTACTCAAAACCTTTCAAAACAAAGGTATCTCGTAAGACCATGCCCCATATAAACGCAGATGGTTTTTTACCTTATGATAACTAAACCATTTTCCTATAGAACTCCGATGATATTATAATAGTTTTTAGAGTGCAAATACTTATTAATCATAGCTGAAATTGTTACATTAATTAAATCCCAACATAATAGGCATACAACTGAAATCGCAAAGGCTAGTATTGGATAATGGATCCCATACAATGACTACGCTGTTTGGGTACCACCCGTCATGGGGCATCTCTTGATAAAACAACACCGAGGACCTCATCGGGATCCCCTGCCAACACAAAATTTGCCTACACTTGACTAGTAGTACCGAATACGATCACCCCTTGGTTAGTAGGCCCTGAAGCATACAAATGAGAAATAATATCGACTCTAGATAGGGATGATCATACCATAATAAAGCGACACACTTAGTGTTGTTCCATCTCCTCTGTTTTAGTCATTCCTATTTGATGAGGCTTGAGGCTGCATTTTACCTTTTATATAGCACTTCCCACTTGGAATGCTAACACTGTCCTCTAGGAAATAATGCAATGCAAGCATTCATCCATATAAGTTGTTCAGGATATGAATGAACCAAAGGCATTACTTCTACTACATCCATTTTGGAATCACCCTCAAGATTAGTAGCAAGTAGCATTTGCACTTCAAAAAGCTCAGCCTTTAATTTCATCATCTTCATGATGTCTTCACTTCGAAACGCTTATGTTCGATCGAACTAGTTTTTGGATAACATATCTGATCCCGGTCTCTTCAAAACAACACTCGATAGTTTCAGTAAACTCAAACCCGTTTCCTTATGAAATAACATTTACGGATAAGAGTGGAGATCACTTCTTAACCGTTAGTTGATGGATTTTCTTATCATTTGTCCTAGGAGAATGAAACAAGATTTATACATATAGTACAGCAACATCAAAGATGACTGTGCCATATAACTCACGTGTTTTTCCTATATATTTTTAAAGTTATGTTTTGGTCCATATTTGATGGTTGATTATTTAACTATCAACAAACAAACATTCATTCGGGGATTTAATTCCATAGGGAATACCAATATGGGTTAAGCACATAAACAACCACTAACCTCTTTAATTAGTTCTTTTACTAATTAAAATCTGTTGTAAATTACTTATATAAAAATACCTTTACAAAGACATACCCACAAATCCCTATATTTTCAATACTTGGAAAAATATCTGTATACTTATATTGACCGTATGAGTATATTCACAAACGTCACATTTTACAACTTAGAAAATGTACTCATATATTATCTCAATGGTATAATTATATTTACAAAGCTGAGAAAGGTTTCTTTTTATTCAATTCTAAAATCATTTATATACTCCTTATAAATCCCTAGAACCATTTACAAACCGCTTTATAAATCTTTGAAAATCATTTTAAAAGAATTTATAAATTTCAATCGCTTATAAATTCTTTTTATACATTTCAAAAGATCCTTTAAAAACTCATTGTAAATCTGTAAAACTATTTACAAAACTCCTTCATAAATTTATAAACCCCTTTATAAAATCCATTTATAAAAATCTAACAACAATTATTAACTCTTTTATAAATCTATAAAAACCATTTATAAAACTATTTTATAAATCTTCGAAACTATATATAAAACTATATTTATAAATCTCGAAAACATTTATTGGTAAATAATAATAATTTACTTCAAAACACTCCTATACAATAATAATCATTATAAATAAATTATTGTTATTACCTTTAAAATGTCTTTAAAATATAATTAATGACTTCAAAGACATTACTAATAAAACATTATTAATTAATCTTCAACATTATTATAAATAATAATATTTAATTTCCAAAACAGTGTTAATAAATCATTGTTATTAATTTCAAACCATATTAATTATTTAAATAATTAGCTTTTTAACGATATTAAATTATTGATAAATAACTTTAAAATAATATTAAATATAAATAAATAACTTTCAAAAAATATTAAATAAAAATAAATAATTATTAAAACAATATTAAATAGAAATAAATAATCTATAAAAGCATTTCTAATGACTTAGAAAAGATAGATAATAAAGTTGGAGTAAACCAAAAGTTAAATCCTTTAAAGAAAATATTTTCAAAACCCAATTTTAGATTTAAAATCATTTTCTATCTCAAAACCCAACTCAAATAGAAATTTATAGTATTTTTAAAATACCAATTTGAGGTCAATAGCTACCCAACGTTTAACCAATATCAATTGATTTTCTATCATTACAGGATTAAGTTTTAAACATATAACAATGTCATAATCAATAGTATCAAACAATCAGGTTTGATATTCAATGATTCATATAATAGGGATATTATTTAAAAAATTCAACAATGGGGAGGAATCCCATTGGATTCCTCCAACATGTCCCCCTGCATCAGAACTCATATATATGTGTGTGTGTGTGTGTGTGTGTGTGTATATCAACACACACACACACACACACACATATATATATAATAAAATTTAATAGTGGTGAGAAATCTTGTTGGATGCCTCCAATATGTTCCCCTACATCACAACTTATATATAATCATATAATATGGGTCATCCGCTACTAGGCAGGTATGTATAAATAGTCATCTGCTCGAGGGGTGGGAATAAAACAAACCAACTAATAAAATAATAAATCATCCAAACATTCAATCAAAAAAATTTTCCAACTATATAACATTTAGTTGACCAAAAAGGTTAGTTTAACTCACCGTTATTTCCGTTACCACCGAGGCATTCTGGTTTTCGTCTGAAATCGAACGATGTTCGATTTCAGTATAAAATTCCACTATCTCCAATCGTCGCCAAACCAATTCCATGACGTAGATAACATTGATACGAATGCAATGCAATTTCCCATGAATGATTCCGACCTCGTATGAATTAGTTATTCAATATGTAAGATTACAATTTAAATAATTTAATTAGTTATTCGACTAATTACGTCATTAAGCTAATATTTCAACATTAAAATCAATTAAATATTTTAAATTCAAATGTCTAACATTCTGGGTCTTTACATTCTTCCTCCCTTAAAAGAATTTCATCCCCGAAATTTCATAGGTATGAAAAATGTCCCAAACCCATTAACTTTCCAAAAACAATTGGTTGAAAAAGATTATTAAATTTTTCTAGCTTCTACAATTTGGAAAAATTTTGGCAGCGTCTCCATTATGCAGCTATATTGGAACAACTACAAATCATCACTACGGACCTAAACCAACAAAAGAAAATAGAAGCTAAGCGATAAAACCATCAAACCGAATAACAATATAAACATGTACCTATTTGCCAGGAAACCAATTCGACTCGTGAAACCAAAGGCATCAAACTTGTTTTTGCTTCCCTGAACCTGCATCTAATTTACACATAATACCAACCATATAATTTCTAAACATATTTTTGCATTTTCCAATGTCAAACATTTAATTTATTGATAAAGTATGTAAGATGTACACATACCATCTGTATGCAACATCAAATCTTGTCGCCCACCCGATCACAAATTTTACTTCCGAACTAGTATTGTCCACTTGATTTCTCTAGTGTGGACTCTGATTAAGTTCCTTGATTAAAAACCACAATTCTCCTTGCATAGCCATATACTATGATTGAGAACTCCATAATTAATCAAAAATCTATATCAAATATTTGCCTTCAAGAATCAAGTGGAAAATCCTTGTTCAAACAAATGTAAATCACCTTGAAATCATGTACCCAAAGCTAGATCAAACAGCTATGTGAATAAAATGATCTACGTACAACCTATGCAATTATTTTAATTGGTTTTCTTAACTATACCAAATTATTTTTATTCACATTCATTGTTACTTAGTATATCCTCTTAAATACTAATATAACCTATGAATCATTTCATTAATTCCCATTTAAATTCATACATGTCCAATAATTGCAACTTAAGTTTATATTTGTATATCACTCTTCTATACCGTAAGAGTATATACACGCTATTCAAATTTTTTTACTTAACCCCAACGTCTAACAAATTTAAATTTTTCTATTTACTCATTATTTTCCTTGAATTTATAAGTTAACAAAACTTATTTTCTTTTGTTTTCTCAACACTTAGTTCAGACTCTATATCCAATTTAGAAGTCCTAACTGTCCAATATCGTCGGAAATTCCATTTCATTTCAATTAATGAAAAATAACAAATATACATATCAAATAGAGACGCAAAACATATCTACCCTAAGTATAGGCTACATGCATCCATAAAATATTTAGTTGAAAATTTCAAAATTAAACACTCGAATTTAATTCAACTCTATTTTGAAATAATATATAATACTACCTCTTTTGTATAACTAATCATATTTTTGGGATTTAAATCAAAACTTGTTTTACTAAACAAACCTTCTATGGTAGCAATTCCTCTCTAGGAAACCCAAAAATGAACGTCGATGATGTTGCAATCATCACCAAAATTAATTTTTCAACGACCGAAATAAGTTCAGTGATTTTTATCTCCTTTCAACACTTATTTGAAATATTCCTATTTACAAATAATTCAAAATAATACTATTTTATCTTTCCTAAAACTTTTGAAACACAATTTCCTAAACACCGGGATTTAAATTCTCAGTTTAAATTCTTTTAGTTTATAAACTGCATTTATAAACCACGTTTATGTAATTTCACTTTCTTATATAAAATCATTTCCCAAATGTTACAATGTTAAGTTGTAACAAAAAAACCTTTATCAAAAATCAAATTTCAACCCAACATTATCTTCGAACGCCTTATAATCAAATTGTGAAATTAAATTCATAAGGTATTCGTTTAAATGTTCCCACAATCACTAGTCTACCCAACCTATACAAAAGAAAGGATAAAATTCCTCCTAACCTAGCACAATAGTCAATGACCATAGACTGGTCTGGCACGACTACCTAATCAAGAAACAATAGTTAATGCCCCTAACTGGGTGAGTATGAGTATGACTAATCAATCATAAATGACAATAATTGATGTTTCCTAACAACCAAGCATATAATGTATAACTATAATAATTTTTAAAAACATTTCTTTATATAGAAAATATAATCCTAAGTAAAATTATTTCATTTACCAAATTTATAACAATATTGTGTCAATCGGCCTTGTTCAAGTTTTTAGGAATCCCTATCAATAATGTTAGCTACTCATATTGACCAAAATCCATAAGCCACTCAATAGATCGACCAATATTTCTTTATCGCTAAAAGATACATGCTCGTATATATACACACACTTAAACTCATTATAGGGTGCTACTGAACCTATCTCTAATGGCTAATTCCCACTAAATCCAAGGTTCTCGCTTAACCTCATGCCCTGATAAAATGATTTAACAACTTACTTTTCTGTACAGCTTAAGTGGACAATCAACCACACATGATTCGCTTAAATTGAATCAGAAAGGAAAATAGTTGGGGAAAAGAAAGAAGGAAGAAGACATGAAGAAACTAAGCAACACATAATCTCATAGCAGAACGAATAATCTATAATATACAACAATTCTATATACAAAGAAAAACTGTAATGTACACATATCAATCAGGGTATATTAGCCTATTTCGTCCTGGATAATTATAACAGCCAGTCCTTATAATTGCTGATAAATATAACCAACAGACAACACGACGGAATAGAAAGTAATGCGTAGATACGTCTTGGGCCTCTAGTTCGTCTCCTAAGCTCCAATGCATCTAAAATGATCGATAAAAAGATCGGTCTAACCCGAGCATTGAAAGGGAACCCGGATTAGCCTGGTAAACTAGCATGAGAAACCACATCTAAATTGGATTTTAATGTTACTCAAAATCTTTCAAAATAAAGGTATCATGTAAGATCATGCCACACATAGATAAGGATGGGTTTTTACCTTACGAAATGAAACCAATTTCTTATAGAACTCCGATGATATTATAATAGTATCTAGAGCGCAAATAATTATTAATCAGAGTCGAAATTGTTACATTAATTAAATTCCAGTATAATAGGCATACAACTAAAATCTTAAAGGCTCGTATTGGAGAATAGATTCCATACAATGACTGGACTATTTGAGTATCCCCCATCACGGTGCATCTCTAGATAAAATAACACCAAGGACCTCGCTGGGATCCCCTGCCAACACATAACCGGCCTACCACTTGACTAGTAGTACCAAATATGATCACCCTTGGTTAGTGGGCCCCGAAGCATACAAATGAGAGATAATACCGACTCTAGAAAGTGATGATTATATCCAAATATTGAACCCTATTGCATCCGCTCTGTTTTAGTCATTCCTGGCTGATGAGGCTTGAGGCTACCCTTTACATTTTAGATAGAACTTCCTATATAAAATGTTAACACTGCCCTCTAGGCAACAATGCAATATCAACATTTATCCATACAAGTTGTTGAGGATATGAACAAACCGAAGGCATTACTTCTACTACATTCATTTTGTAATCACCCTCAGGATTAGTAGCAAGCAGCCCTTGCACATCAAAGAGCCCCGTCTTTAATTCCATTATCTTTAAGATGCCTTCACTTTGAAACTCTTGATTTGGATTGAAGTGGTTTTCTTATAACATATCCTATCTCGGTCTCTTCGAAACTACATTCGATTGTTTTCGGTAAACTCAACCTAGGTTTTTAGGAAATAACAATCACATATAAGAGTAGAGATCGCCTCCTAATGGTTAATGGATGTATTTTCTTATCATTTGTCTTAGGAGAAAGAAATGATATTTATATGCACAATACAACATCATTGGAGATGACTGTGCCATATAACTCACATGCTTCTCCATATATTTCTAGAGTTACATTTTGGTCCATATTTGATCATGGTTATTTAACTATCAACAAACAAACATTCATTTGGGGTTAAATTCCATAGGGAACACCAATATTGGTTAAGTAAATAAATAACCACTAATCTCTTTAATTAGTTCCTTTATTAACTAAAATCACTTTGCAAATTAGTTGTGTAACGACTTGCCTTTTTGACCATCGATAGTCAACAATCGAACACTACTACTGTGTTACAATGTCATGCATTCAAATGAAAAAAGGGCAGATTGTTAGGGTAAATGAAAAGCAAAGAACGGAGAGGAAAAATAGAATCTCACAGCAGAATTGACAACATACAATATAATAAGAACAGTAGAAACTGGCATTCCAAACATACAGAGTCGATCAGGGTTAAAAACAAACCTTATCAACAGGGCGGTTATAAAATCATGACCTAATAAATGCCGATAGGTATACTATATAATACAGAGGAAAATAAAATTCTACGACGGGTGAATCTTCAGCTTCCCTCCATGAATCCCATTACACCAAAGCCAACCTAAAAAAATACACGGTCTGACCCGAGCATTATATAACTAACACCCAGATCAGTCTAGAAATATCAGTGTGAAATAACTCAAATAATGGGGAACATATATAAAAATTCTTTGAGATTACGCCGCTAACACGAAACAGGTTTTTACCTCACAAGAATAACATCCATATAGGCAAGAGCATAAATAAATATCAGGAAACAAATCCAAATATGATTGAGCATAAATAATATTAAACCAGAGTTAAAAGAATGGAAATAAACTGAGTAAAATCCAAACTGGACAAAATGGATAGAATATGGAAAATAGTCCAACTTGATAGAATGGACTAAATAAGGTAACAGCCCAAACTCAATAGAAAGGGCTAAATAAAGTAACAGCCCAAACTCGATAGAATGGGCTAAAAAAGTAACAGTCCAAACTCGATAAAATGGTCTAAGCAAAGTAACAGCCCAAACTCGACAGAATGGACTAAATAAACACTTAAATGTTGTGATGAGGAGTTGGCTCTACTCATGGCACTTTAAAGCTAAAATAAATTCAGGGTTTTCAAATCAAATAAGGAAGGGAAATTTTTCAACAAATGACTAGGAGGGTGCATCCCCCTTATCGAAAGTATACCTCTAGAAATATACTTGAGAACATCGATGGCCCTCAGAAAGCTCTAAATCGAAACCCCCCCCCAACTATTACCGAGTATCCGAGTACTTCATATCTAAATGTGCAACACCAAATCCAATCTAGAGTGGATATGAAAATACCCCGATGGAAGCAATCCCACATAGCTTGGCCCCCACTCGCTCTTTGGGTTTAGTCATTTCCGACAAAGGATAACAAAGCTCAAATGAGCAGAACATCATCTTAGAGTGACGAAAATAAAGTGGCCGAAGCAACCGATAGTTGAGATACCAACTCTCGAGGACATAAAACGATCGTATATGGAATTTAATTCTTTATACTTATCTATACTCATTAAATTCAAACTTGTACTATTTTTAGGTTAAGAATAATACCGGACAAGTCAAGGTAGGGTTACCTTATATTATTCTTAACTTTCGAAATAGCGACAAGTCTATTTCTTCGATGTTTAGTGCTAATTGTACAAATAAATCATTTCCATATAAGTGATTCGCTTTACATAAATAATTCATTTCCATAAATGAATTAATAAAAATTTGGCTTGATTTCCATATAATCATCATTTATTAAATTGGTTAATTAATCTCAAATTAATTAATTTAAAAGATTAATTAATTTAAATTGTCATTAATAAAAACGATTAATAATTTTCAATATTCTTTTAGCGGCAATTCAAGCTCAAGTTCATACGATAGGATTTTGGGGACGAAACTTAATGAACGACAGTATAGCGAAAATCGCTATAACGACATTTAAACTATTATATGGAATATCAGAAATTAATTTCAACAAACCATCAATAACAACATATGGATGTAAATAAATAATTATTGGTGAGAAAGCCACATTTGGGTCTCCTTACAGATTTTTCCTGTAAAACAATGGTTATGGGTATTACATAGGTAACCATATGAGTTTATAACGATCAAATTAATATGTCATCCATTTCCCAAACAGAAATTCGACCAATCGATCAGTCGAACAATAATTAACATCCAAGCAAACAATAGACATTTATAACATCATTGATATAATAAAACAAAATATAACATCATCTCATTTTTCGACCAATGGCGACTTGCGATTTGCGATTTGCGACTAATTTTAACTTCGATCTTTTGTTTTTGTCTTTTTTGGCCTTTATTCTCACGTCCGACCATCTCTATGTTGAAGAAGATGCATGCTCCGCCTTCCACTCTCTCGTGTGGTTCTGGAGATGATGTCCTTTCCGTAGCTGTTCCTCGTGTCCCTTCCTTGTTTGTTGGGTGCGATTCTGTCGTTTCTGCTGCCAGTGACAACCCTATGGCCGACCTATTGGTTGATTTTGCCTCATCGCTGCCTTCTGCTGGTCTTGAAATTCCTGTCAGCTCTCTCGTTTCAACCCCATTATCACCATTGCTATCGAACAGAGGTATTTCTTCTTGGTCTGTAACTGAGGTTGGGCCGATTATTAGTGCTAAGAAATCTGGTCTTGCTCTTGCGCCTGGCAATGAAGTGGAAACTGCACATCGTGTTTTCTTGAATGATGTTAGTGATCTCAACAAAGCTTCCAATAGGGTTTATATTGCACATCTGGTGTTTGTTGTAATTCCCTAGACAATATTCCTCTGTCTGCTGATTCGAATGCAAATTTGTTGGTTCCTCCTCCGCCTCGACCTATCCCAAAGTGGTCATCCTTGTTTTCCAAGCTGCCTAATAATGCCGGTCCGCATAAGCCGCGTCTCTTTGATATAGTTAAGCATGAGGGTGTGATGATTCAGCCCTCGGAAGTAATCATGGCCGGTGTGGATTTTTGGAAAGACCACTTGGTTGGTTTCTTTCTTGACTCCAATCCTCCCTATCATCTTGTTAAGGTGAGGTGCAACTCCACGTGGAAGCCTAGGGGTGGTCTGAGTGTTTACTTTGATAATGAAATGTTCTATTTTAAGTTTTCGTGTAGTAATGAAAGGCAACGAATTCTAGAGGCCGACCCCATTCTTATTGATGGGAAGCCATTCATTATTACAACTTGGAGTCCTTATGTGGATCGTGCAAAGGAGAAAGTTCTATCTATTCATGTCTGGGCCCACTTTTCGCATATTCCATCTGTTCTCCAGCCTCTTATCAGGATCGACTGGCTTGCTGGTCTTGTGGGTTAGGTGATATGTTATAATTCTAATATTGTGTCCAGAAAGAAACTAGTCTATGCCAAACTCTAATTGAGATTACTCCAGACAAACCTCTGCCTAACGTTTTAAAGGTTAGATTAGATGTGAGCCACGTTGTTGAGGTCAGAGTTTGCTATAGTTGGAAACCTGAGATTCGCTCGTCTTGTCAGTCCTTTGGCCATCTTGTAGATTCTTGTTCCTTTTCGGTTGTTCCCCTATTTAACTGGTTTCCTCTTCCTCGTCCTCCTCTCCGGAAGTGGGTTCCGAAGGTCGCTCCTGTTGTCCCCTTAGTTGTCGCTCTGGTAGCTCCCGTTGCTGTTGCTCCCTCTGTGGATCCTCCTGTTGTTGCTCCGATTTGTGTTGCTTCCTCTACTTCTTCGCCAGATGAAGCTCCATCTTGTATTACTCCTCAAACGGCCCTTAAGGTGATCCCTTCTACTACCTCACCCGATATCATTTCCTGGAATTCTGATGAACATGCTTGGGTTCACGCTCCTTCTGATATGAGATATTCTCCAGAGAGAGACACCTTTTATGCTTTTATCAGTGAAATTAGGGGTGAGAGTCGGTTTCTTATCTACCATATTGAGGGAGATGGTTTGTGTTTCACTAGGGATGGTGCGATCGGTGAGGAGAACAAAAGTAAGTTTTATGATATCATTTGGGATAGGAAATTTATTTACTCTCCTGACTCTGTTGGTTATGATCCTCATCTAGCTGCTCTTTTCTTGGGATTTTATCTTGTTTTTGGTCCTTCTTCGGATGATGGCCGTGACTGTTCTTCCTCTTCTGAGGAAGCTTAGTCAAGCTGTGTTAGTAGTTTAGGCATCTTTGTCTAGCTCCTGTGCTTTCATTTTTTTCCTTTCTTGGGCTTCCCGCCTGTTTAGTTGTTTGTGCATGTGCAGAGCACCTGTTTGTTCATTTTATATACAATGGCACGGCTCACTTTAAAGCAGGCTAGCCTTGCTAAAAAATGTAATGTGATTCAAACTCATATTGATTCTAGTTTTCGCCGAAGCGTTTCGGTTTGGATGAAAATAGAACGGGCATTCGATTGTAACCTAAATTTTCACATGCTTCAAGTCTGACCAAACCAATCTCATTGCGAAGATGATGTCCATACGAGTGCAATGTGACAAATGGCGCTCGATTTCGACCTCATTTGAAATAGTTATACATTTTATAAGATTAATAAATTAAATAATATTATTATTTATTTAATTACAGTAATTAATACCCTAATCATCAGTAAAAACAAATCCAGGCCGTTGATCGCACTCCAACCACATCGTGGCCACCCAAACACCCTTCGTCCTAAATGTAAACAGTAAGCTCAAGCTGTCGATTTTCAACGCCACCTCACCACCATGTCAGAGCTCCAACCACCATCGCACTTCGCCAGAGGCAAGCCCACGTCTCGAGCGACCCACAACACCAATCACAATCTCCATTCGTCCCATGTAGCTCGAGAAAGAGCCATTGAGTCTTCCACCATTCAAACTGGGAATGTCGCCACCATGAGCCACCGCACATTAATCCAACCAATCATCTGCCTCCCCACACCACGATGAACAATCACCTAGTTGAGACCTTAGCCTAAAAATGCCTCTAGTGGACGCGATTGATGATAGCCATAGGATGTGGGGAATAGATGGTGGCGGCTGAACAAGATTTTAAGGTTTAAAGAAAAAAGTGAATGATTATAGGGTCCTTTTATAGATTTTCTAACTGGCACTATCCACGCGTTAAAATTGATGAACACCAAATGAGGCATGCCGCCTGACGATTCTAGCTAAATACCTATATTTCGAACACAATGGAATAGGTATCGTAAGCCAATTCCATTATATTCGGAAGAAAGCTTTTCCAAATCAATTTATTTTAATTAAATTTTTGAAAATAAAGCCTATGTGTTTCAAGATCGCACGGTCAAACGATAAGTCTGATCACGACGGATCCGATGAAACAGTTTTCATCGAAATCCAAGACTATGCCAGAAAGGCTGTTTTTACAGATTAAAATATTTAATTATCAATACTTATCTTGTCTATTTACATTTGTAAATAAATTTACAAATTGAATTCACTAATATTATTTGTTAATTAAAAGGAGTTAAATAAAATTATTAAACCCATTTAATTAGCATTTAATTCACAATTCAAATATTTAAATATGCCATATATTCGAATTATAGGTTATTAAATTCCAAAATTCAATTATTTAAAATATTTAAAATAAATATAAATTTTAAATCAAATGACCGGAATTTTTGAATTGTTACTTCGCCCCCCTTAAATGAATTTCGTCTCTAAAATTCCTAACGAAGAAAATGTACACAAACCTTAAGTTTAGAACCATCAATTTAAAATGAGTTATTAAACTTATTAACTTTTCAAATAAAATTAGTTGGAATAGATTCCATAATTTATAAGTCTTTTAAATTCATTCACTTATACCAACTAATTATCTTCTATTCATACATTCTAAGATATAACCCAAAAAATCAAATTTTTTAGTTGTCAAAAATTTTCTAACTCTTAAATTTTTTGAAAATTTCGCCAACATCTCCTTTGCGCGACTCAATCGAAACATCTACAAATGGCCTCTATGGGCTCCAAACCAACAAAAGAAAATAAAAGCGAAGCGGCCTCCAATTTCTAGGGCATAAAATCGTCAACCAATTTAAATTTTCTAAATTTATTACGTGCCTTTTCGCATTTGATTTATAATTTGGCATGTAATTTATTATCTTCAATGAAAATGCAGGTGCACAAGAATCAAGTGGAAATCCCTTGCATACCTGTATTTGCGAAATCCAAAAGAAAATCAAGCTATCAAATGCAATGTGATGTAATTCTACATTCAAAAATTAGCATGATGTGAATGCACATGCAATCAACCATCCATATCTCAATCATATGCGACAAATAAGAGGATACCCTATAATAGATGCTATGCATCCAATAATTTCCAAATGACAAATTTAGATCTAAATACTCGGGTTTTTCAATCAAAAAATTATTTTCAAATTTCTCAGACAAGAAAAATTAAAGATCAAAATCAAAAGGACAAGGAGGGAATTTGTCCAAATAAATTATGGTGAAACTCTAGAATCAAAACAACATGGAGCGTCCAGTGGTATTCTCGTTCCTCCAAAAACATCAACTAGAGTGATTAAATATCATTTCTTTCCAAAAATCTTAAAAAAATACCTTTTTCACAATCACTGGGAATTAGGTCCTAATAACAACAATTTAAAATTTTCTTTTCTATAATTTGAACTTTATAAACGATAGTCTACAAAATCACATAACCAATCACTTCAATTAATCCAATTCCGTGAAGGAATAATCTAACATTAATAGTCAACTAAATTCCGCAAGGGAAAACTTATCACTTAACATTGTTTTGAAATGCCACATAACTAACAACCAAATTTTTAACTTAAGTTCAAAACTTTCTTAATTTCCCAAAAATATAGATAATTTTCTAAACGTACTATTTTGCTCATCAGCCTTTGGCTATTGCTCAGAATATTATCCAAACTAACTCGGGCAAAATGGAAAGTTATTCTCTATATTTTATTGGTTTCTTAATTATATTAAAGGTTTTCTAATTCACTTAGTATTTTATTCAGTACTAAAATTATGTATAAGTTACCTCATAATTTCTCACCCAAGTTTTAAATTATCTTACAAAGTTGTTTCTTTATAAAACATCAATTCATAACTTATTCTCCTTTATTTACTTATATAATATTCTTTTATACCCTGAGAATACATACAAATTTTTATTTTTACCTTTTTAAAGATCTGGACAGAGATCAAATCAAATTATGGTTTCCTAAAACTGAGTCAACCTATTAACCCTCTTTTATTTAAAGTGTTAAAATGAACATTATTTATGGGTTGACCCAATCAAGAAGTAGTTCATACTACTTAGAGGTTTTAAACAATTATATGGTTTTAATACAACAATGTTTATCAAAACCTCCTATTTAATTTAACCCAATTTAAACCAGGGTTGAATTATCCCATAACTTTTCTAAGGGAAAAATCCTATTTATCAAATCAATCTCTTATTACTGATATCTTTTGTTTTGGAAAACAATTCACGTTTAAGGGAACTTAAAAATTAGATACCCGGTTTTAAATTTCAAAACTCATCTTCGAAAGCATACTACATATATTTTTATATATAATAACTTCAAACAATTTATTTATCAAAACATTACATTGGGTTTATTCGAATTTTGAACTCATTTCACTTTCACAATGATAAAGAAAATAATTTACTAAGTACTCACACAACATTCGCTCAAACAAACATCTGATCGTCACTTAGGAAATTATTTAGATTACCACAAAACTAGTCTAAACGATTTTCTCCTAATTACCCCAAATAAAATGTATTCTATTTAAAATTTTACTTCCAATATATTTTTACCCTTAAATACTTGCAAAAGTGTCGCTATTTCATTTATTAAAAATTCCTTTGAAATTATTTTCAAAAATTCCGAGATTTAGATTCGAAAATTCTTTTTAAACAATCTCTCAAACTAAATTTATATAAAATTTCCTTTATATAAATATCATTTCATATTATAATAATTCTTCTTTACTATAATCAAATTTTCTCAAATGTTTATTATCTGAATGTTTTATCTTACCATTTAGATTACATTTACAATTTTTTTATTAAAGTTTTATCCTTAATCCATTATTATTAAAAGATGAAATTTTCAAGTTAATATATTTCTGGCACATCTTATAGTCAAATTATGAAAGTTAATTCATGATTAGTTTGTTTTAAATTAAAACGATAAATGCTACTAATTAGACTAAGCACAATTTAGCAATTTACAAAAAACATTCAATGCTTCTCATCTAAGTTAAGCATAACTGAACAAAAAAGTGATAATAGATAAATATTATCACATTTAAACAAACATACCATATAACTATATAAAGTTTTGAAAATTATTCCCTTATATATATAAAATATAATCCTAGGAAAAATATTTAATTTGCCAAAAATTTCAAAAATTGCAATACCATAACCATCGGCCTCGGTCAAGTGTTTGGAAATCCATATCGATACCGTGGCTTCCCATATCTGGACCAAAATTCATAAAAACTTAATAGACTAATTAACATAATACGTTTTAATAACATATCAAATATGCTCTCGAATATATAATACTCTCAAACTCATTCTAGTATGTCTCTTACCCTATCTCTAATGAGCCAAACCCTACTAAAGCCAAGGATCTCGCTTAACCTTGCGCTCTGATATCAAATGTAAGGATCCATCTTTTTAACCATCGAAAGTCAACACGGAACACCACCACTATGTTCCAATGTCACGCATCCAATCGACAAAAGGGCAAATTGTTAGGGTAAATTTAAAAAAAGAACAAAGAACAGAGAGAACGGAATCGCACAGCGAAATTGACTACATATAATATAACAAGAACAGTCGAAACTGTCATTCCAAACATATAGAGTATATCAGAGTTAAAAACAAACTTTATCAACTGGACAGTTATAAAATCCTAACCTTTCAAATGTCGATAGTATACCATATAATACAGCAGAAAATAAAATTCTATGACAGGTGAATCTTCAGCTTTCCTCCATGAATCCCATAACACCAAAGCCAACCTTGAAAAATACTCAATCCGACCTAAGCATTATAAATAAATAACACCCAGATCAGTCCGGAATACCAGCGTGAGGTAACTCGAATAATAGGGAACATATATAAAAATTCTACGAGACCACACCGCTAAAGCGAAATGATTTTTAGCTCACAAGAATAACATCCATACATGCAAGAGAAAAGATAAATATCAGGAAACAAATCCAAATATGATTGAGCATAAACCATACTTGAAAGAATGGAAATAAATCGAGTAAAATCTAAACGGTAAAGAATGGATAGAACAAGGAAAATAGACCAACTTAGTTGAGTGGACTAAATAAGGTATAGTCCAAACTCGACAAAATGGGCTAAATAAAGTAAATAGATTGGGCTAAATAAAGTAATAGTCCAAACTCGATAGAATGGGCTAAATAAAGTAATAGTCCAAACCCGATGGAATGGGCACTTAAATGCCATGATGAGGAGTGGCTCCACCCGTGGCAATTTAAAGCTAAAACAAATTCAGGGTTTTCGAATCAAATAGGAAAGGAAATTTTCCAACAAATGACTAGGAGGATGTGCCCCCTTACCGAAAATATACCTCTATAAATACACTTGAGAACTCCGATGGCTCTCAAAAACCTCCAAACCGGACCCCGCCAACTATTATCGAGTATCCGACAACTTCACATCTCAATGTGCAACACCAAATCCAATCTAGAGTGGATGTGAAAATACCCTAATGGAAGCAACCCCACATAGCTTGGCCACCACTCGCTCTTTGGGTTTAGTCATTTATGACAAAGGATAACAAGGCTCAAATGAGCAATACATCTTCTTAGAGCGACGAAAATAAAGTGGCTGAAGTAACTAGTAGCTAAGATACCAAATATCGAGGACATAAACGATCGTATATGGAAATTAAGTCTTGTATACTTATCATCGCTTAGTAATTCAAACTTAGTACTATTTCTGGGTTAACAATAATGTCAGACAAGTCAAGGTAGTGTTACCTTAAAGTCATATCACACGATTATTCTTAACATTCGAAATAGCGACAAGTCTACTTCTTCGATGTTTAGTACTAATTATACAAATAAATCGTTTCCATATAAGTAATTCTCTTTACAGAAATAATTTATTTCCATAAACAAATCAACCTTTTCCTTTATAAAAACAAACTGAACTTTTTGGCTTGATTTTCGTAGTGGGCATTTAGAATTAGTTCCAGATTGTTAAAACGTTAAGAGAAAATTTTTTCCACGTGCGCGACTCCAAAGGCCTAAACCAACATCAGACTAAACACCTAGAAGATTATCCAACTTATCATCCCAACAATCGAGTTCCAATTCCTTTTTATGCTTTAAAAATAGAAATATTAATTATCCCGAAAGATAATTAATTGCATTTAAAATCCCTTTAAATAAACAATTCATTATCTATAATAAAATAGATAATTATTTTCGAACGTTTTATAACATTGGTAAATTAACTTTAAAATCTTTATTGAATCAGTTTATTAACTTTAAATCAGTTTATTAAAGCAATTTTTATTATATTAGTTAATTTATTTTAGTTACCTTTATTAAATCAATTAATTAAAAGGATTTATTCAAATAGTCATTGATTAAATGAATAATTAATCTCAAACATCATTAATTAAAATGAGAAGTAATTTTAAATTCCATTAATTAAAACAATTAATGAAGTTTAAAATAATCATAAATTGATCGGATTAACTAAATTCAAACTCCATTAGCTAAAACCACTAATTAAAACATCATTTGTTAAAATGATATATTTAATTATAAAACATCATTAATTAAGTTGATTCAACTAAATTATAAACATCATTGGTTAAAACAATTAATTAAATTTAAAACAATCATTAATTAAAATGATTAATTAAATTCAAATATCATTATTTAAAACAATCAATTACTTTTAAATATCATTAATTAAGATGATTATTAATTTCAATTATCATTAATTAAAATAATTAATTTAATCTTATCATCATTAATTAAAATAATTAATTAATTTCAATAAATTAATTGAACTACATTATCCTTAAATAAAAGAATTAATTAAAATCAAATAATCATTAGTTAAAACGATTAATTAAGTGTAAAACATCGTTAGCAAAAATGATTAATCAAATTTAAAGATAAACTAATTTTTAATCATCATTTATTAAATTGGTTAATTAATCTCAAATTAATTAATTTAAAAGATTAACTAATTTAAATGGTCATTAATCAAAACGATTGATAAATTTTCAATATTATTTTTAGCGGCAATTCAAGCTCAGGTTTATATAATAGGGTTTTGGGGATGAAACTTAATGAACAACAGTATAGCGAAAATTGCTATAACGACATTTAAACTATTAAATGGAATATCAGAAATTGATTTCAATAAACCGTCAATAACAACATATCGACGTAAATAATTAATTATTGGTAAGAAACCCCCCTTTGGGTCTCTCTACATATTTTTCTTGCAAAAAAATGGTTATAGATATTATATAGATAATCATATGAGTTTATAATGATCAAAGTAATATGTCATCCATTTTCCAAATGGAAATTCAATCAACAATCAATCAAACAATAATTAACATCCAAGCAAACAATAGGCATTTATAACATCATTGATATGATAAAACAAAATTTAATGTGCTTCAAACTCACATTGATTTTAGTTATCACCGAAGCGTTCCAGTTTGGACGAAAATAGAACGAGTGTTCGATTATAGCCCAAATTTTCACATGCTCCAAATCCGACAAAACTAACCTCATTGCAAATATGATGTCCATACGATGCAATGCGACAAACGACGCTTGATTTCGACTTCATATGATATAGTTATACATTTTATAAGATTTATATATTAAATAATATAATTATTTATTTAATTACAGTGATTAATACCCTAATCACCAGGAAAAAAAATCTAGGCCGTTGATCTCACTCCAGCCACATCGTGGCCACCTAAATACCCTTCGTGCCAAACGCGAACAGCAAGCTCCAACCGCCGATCTTCAACGCTACCTCACCTCCACGTCAAAACTCCAATGACCACCGCACTTCGCCAGAGGCAAGCCCATGTCTCGAGCGACCCACACCACCAACTGCGACCTCCTTTCATCCCTTGTAGCTCGAGAACAAGCCATTGTAGCCGTTGCCATTCAAATTGGGAATGTTGCCTCCACGATCCACCGCACGTTAATCCAATTGATCACTGCCCCCCCCCCCCCCCCCCACACCACGACGAACAATAACCTAGTTGAGACCTTAGCCTCTAGTGGCCGCGATTGATGACGGTCGTTAGGATGTGAGGAATAGATGGTGGCGGTAGAACATGATTTTAGGGTTTAAAGCAAAAAGTGAATGAGTAGAGGGTCCTTATACAGATTTTATAACCGGCACTATTCGCGCCTTAAAATTGACGAACTCCAAACAAGGCGTGTCGCCTGGCTTTCTAGCTAAATACTTCTATTCTAAACACAATGGAATAGGTATCAAAAGCTTATTGCATTATATTCATAAGATAGCTGCTCAAAATCAATTTATTTTTAATAAAGTACTGAAAATAAATTCTACGCGTTTTGAGCTCGCACGGCGAAACGATAAATCCGATCGCGACAAAACTTAAAATACTATTATAATTCAATATTACGGATCTGATGAAACTGGTTTCATCAAAATCCGAGACTTTGCCCGGAAGGCTATTTTTACATATTGAAATATTTAATTATCGATATTTATCTGGTCTATTTACATTTGTAAAAAAATTTACAAATTGAATTCACCAATATTATTTATTAATTAAAAGGAGTTAAATACAATTATTAAATCCATTTAATTAACATTTAATTCACGATTCAAATATTTAAATATGCCATATATTTGAATTATAAGTTATTAAATTCGAAAATTCAATTATTTTGAATATTTAAAATAAATTAAACGTTTAAAATCAAATGATCAGAATTTTTGGGTTGTTACAAGTTGTATAAAAATATCTTTACAAAGATATACCCACAAATCCCTATATTTTCAATGCTTGGAAAAATATCTATATATTTATCTCAACGGTAGAAGTATATTCACAAACAATACACTTCACAACTTAGAAAATGTACTCATATACTTACTTATCTCAATAGTATAAGCACATTTACAAAACGAGGAAAGATTTCTTTTTATTCAATTCTAAAATCATCTATAAACTTCTTATAACTCTCTAGAACCATTCATAAACCATTATAAATCTCTGAAAATATTTATAATTTCTTTTATAAATTTCAATCACTTATAAATTCTTCTTATACATTTCTAAAAATCCATTACAAACTAAATATAAATCCATAAAACTATTTATAAAACTCCTTTATAAAACTATAAACCCCTTTATAAAATCCCTATATAAAATCCCTATATAAATATCTAAGAACAATAATTAACTCTTTTATAAATCTATAAAAACCATTTATCAAACTATTTTATAAATCATCAAAACCATTTATAAAAATCTATTTATAAATATCAAAAGCATTTATTAATAAATAATAATCATTTACTTCAAAACACTATTATATAATAATAATCATTATAAATAATTATAATTATAATTATCTTCAAAACGTCTTAAAAAAATATAATAAATAATTTCAAAGACATTATTAATAAAACACTAATAATTAATCTTTAAATTATTATAAATAATAATAATAAATTTCCAAAATTGTATTAATAAATTATTATTATTAATTTCAAACCATATTAATTATTTAAATAATTAGCTTTCCAAAATATTAAAATATTGATAAATAATTTTAAAACAATATTAAGTATAAATAAATAATTTAAAATCGATATCAAATATAAATAAATAATCTTTAAAACAATAATAAATATACATAAATAATCCCTAAAAACATTTCTAATGATGTAGAAAAGACAGATAATAAAGTTGGAGTAAAATAGAAGTTAAATCCTCTAAAACAAAATATTTTTGAAACCTAATTTTGGATTTAAAATCAATTCCTATCTTAATAACCAACTCCAACTCAAATAGCAATTTATATTATTTTTTAAAATACTAATTTGAGGCCGATAGCTATCCAATGTTTAACCAATGTCGATATTGATTTTCCATCACTACATGGTTAAGTATTGAGCATATAACATTGTCATAACCAATAGTGTCAAATAATCAGGTTTGATATTCAATGTTGTATAACATGAATATTATTGAAAACAATTCAACAACGGTCAGGAATCCTGTTGGATCCCTCCAACCGGTCACTGTGTGTGTGTGTGTGTGTACATATATGTATGTATGTACGTGTATGTATATATATATATATATATATATATATATATATCAATACATATGTATAAACAAAATTCTTGGATCCTTTCAACCTGTTCCTTGCACCACAACTTATATATAATCATATAATATGGGTTATCCGCTACTAGGCGGGTATATATAAAAGGTCATCTACTCCAAGAGCGAGAATAAAACCAAAACTCAACTGATAAAACAGTAAATCATTCAAACATCTAATCAAAAAAATTTACCAACTACATAACATATTGGTTACCCAAAAAGGTGAGTTTAACTCATTGTTCTCGTTATCGCCGAGGTGTTCTGGTTTCCGTCTGAAATCGAATGGCATTTGGTTTCGGTGTAAAATTTCACTAGATCCAATCATCACCAAACCAATTCCATGACGTAAATAACGTTGACATGAAAGCAATGCAACTTCCCGTGCTCAATTCCGACCTCGTATGAATTAGTTATTAAACATATAAGATTACGGTTTAATTAATTAATTGACTAACTACATCATTAAACTAATATTTCAACATTAAAGTTAATTAAATATTTCAAATTCGAGTGTCTAAAATTCTAGGTCGTTAAACCATATTTGATGACTACAATATATTTCTAACTTATATTAAGAACTTATGCCTTAAAATTAATTCTTTCTTATAACTTTATTGATTTGAATTAAATGTGAACTAGTTAAATCAACCTTTATTTATTAATCTTGCTAAAGTAGGTACCAAAAAAACCTTAATTTATCAGGTGTAGTGAATAATAACATGGCTTAAAGTGGATTTACTGTTTAATAGCGCTAAATTGAATAGTGTAGCAGTTGAAGAGCATTATACGCTATAGCGGAAACTTTGCAAGGCTTTAGCTGGGCTTTAACTACACAGCCAGGTAGATGGGGTACTTGATTACCCAAACCCAATTTAGACTCTACTTTTCCAAACATCTTAATAAATGGGTAAGCCTAATTAATTGGACTTAATACTTCTAATTTAGGCCGCATAAGTTATTAGGCATTGATACCATTGTTGGATCTGGACCAGTACAGGCGTCAGATTGAATTTCAATTTTTTTTTTATGATTTTGAATCTTATCGGGCCTATGAAGTCTAAATTGATATAGATCTAATCTAATTTTTTTTTATATAGAATCATTATTTTATTTAATTGATTAATAAAGGATTTTATTTTTTTACGTAAATTATATATAATATGCACATACGTATCAAACACACATGTATGAGTATGTGCACGTGTATTATGTAATGTGTACATGGTTTAATATAGACGTCTCTAAGTGTTGAGATTTGCATCGCAACCGACATATTAACCGCTTCATATACCTATTTGTCATTTGATATTTTATAATAATATTATAATAAAAATATACTTATATAAACCTATATGTATACATTTAATTGTAAAAATAAATAATATATATACATATGTTTTTATATATATTTAAATTTAAAAAAAATCCAAAATTCAAATTTAGATCTTTAAAATTCAATTTTGAAATTAGACTTGGATTTAAAATATCCCTTAAAAATTCAAATTCAAAATTTAAAATCTTTACAAATAATTTACAAAATTATATTTATATAAGTATATACGGAAATAATATTTTTTATTCAAAAATACAAAAAATATAAATACAAATATATTTTAAACTACATAATATTCTAATTCATTTATATCTAAATAATAAAGTATAGTTAGATATAATATACTTTTTGGAATTCGGTAAATTCTATTAGGGCATCTCAGCCCAACATCAGAACGGTCCAAAGAAGCTGCGTACGTAACTACAAAGAAAAAGGCAAGAATTCACTTTAACAAGTACCAAGAATATTCACTCTCTCTCCCCCTTCTTCAGATCTGCACAAAAGCTTCACCAATCCTCTACTTCAGTCATGACTTCTTTTCGTCCCCTTCTCATGGTATAAAACTTATCTCCAATTCTTATAATTGCAATTTGCATGTCCAAAAGAGCAAAATTACTGACCTCCTATGCGTTTCTTTTCTGATTTTGGAAAATTTGTCTATTGCATTCCTTCTATATGCTCCATATAGCAAGTGTCAGCCTGATTCCATATACTTTAGTTTCTAGGTTTTCGCTTTGCCTTCGACTGACCAGCTAAGAGATGCTTTGTTGTTGATCAATTGTTGTAATTGCTAGTTTAGTTGCTGATTTACAAGCTTTCCATACTACTTCTGCAAATTCACAATTGAAAAACAGATGTGAATGCTTTTCATTATGTGAACCACACAAACAACACTGTTTGTCTTCGATGATCTCACACTTGTGCAGTCTGTGTTTAGTTGGGAGTTTACCCAATATTGCTTTATATGTTGTTAATGCCATAGGGTTGTTAGATCTGTCCCATATAATTTTACTCCAGCTGACTCTTTGATCCTTTAATCTAATCACCACCCAAGACGTTCGTATTGAGAAATCATTCATGTGTGTTTCCAAGTTCAAATGTCACTGTTTCTTCCATTATATACAGGCGTGTATTCAGTTTTCCTACGCTGTTCACTGGTACAAGGAAAGTTGTCATATTTCAGCTTCCTTCATGAATTAGAGATTTAACTGAACTCTCTGGGCAGCCATAAGCAGTCTATGTATCCCATCCCAGGTAGTCAATGAAAGAATTTCCTTCTCGTTAATTAAATATAATATATGTGTGTGTATTTATTTATATTCGACCAGTTATTATTTTTGATAATTACAATATTTTTAGATTTGATTAATCCATGCAAATTAATAACATATTAGTTTTTTAATACAAATTTAGGCGTGGAAAAATTTGATTTTTTTGTAAACATTTCCATTCAAAACTAGTGCGAAACCGTGCTTCGCATACGGACCGCACTCAACCTCTTATCATCATAACATGTTTAAATGATTTATATGGTTCATTGATTAAGAAACGGTGATCTTTTTTATCAATTTTCAAATAAGTTTGCATTTTGTCTAAAACTTGTGTATAAATCTTTGAAAACAGTAATGCAGATAGTACTGGTGCTTGATAAACAATTGCAAAATATCGAGCAAAAATGATTTCAAAGATAAAATTTTCATACAATACACATATAAATTATACACATAAATTTATTGTGTGCATCAGCTGTATTATATGTAACTTCATTTGGTGAGATACCTTTATCAATCATTTTCTTTAATACTTGATGTCGTTGATTCCATTTGTTGCTTCAGTAATAACTATCTATAAGAGCAGTGCAGGTAACTACATTTGGTTTACACTTGACCATTGATTCAAAAATTCCAATAGCAACGTTGATATGATTCATGAGAACGCAAGTGTTCATGATGATCCCGTAACTGACCATGTCTAGAAACACATTATGCAGCATCATATTATTGTAGAATGATAAGATTAGAGGATAAAGAGATTTATTTTTGTTTTGAACGATTCTTGTGAAAAATATGCTAAATCTAGAGCATACATATTTTATATCTGAAGTGTTGGAACTAACAACCATTATTCAAATATATTTATTTTAATGTGAAGAATATCATTGTATTTCTTTTGCATTCAAAGCAAATTCAATATAATAAGAAGCATATAATTGTATTTAATGCTTTTGAGCTTTCTGGTTCCATTTCTAATTCCATCTAACATTGTTGCTGTATTTTGGTAATGTTGGATTTCACCAGACTTGACTGCAATTTGTATAAGTAGAATCAGAAGCTGGAAATTTTCAAAACAATCAATGCCATAGATTAGTTAAAAGAAATAAAGTCAAACAGATTTAATAACTTTAATAATATGAATAATCTGAAAAACTATGATTTTAAAAAATTTATTTTTAGCTATCAACAATGGATATCATTGGAAAGCATATTAAATTTGAGATTTAATAGCGAAATCGATTCTTAAATCCAATTAATGTAGAAAAAGTTATCACATTTCAAAGTTTGGAATAGAAAGAAATTAAAAACGTGACTGTTTATTTTTCAAAATATGAATGAGGCATGTGTGCTCTTGAAATCCAACTGACTAATAATATTATAATATAGTTTATTTTGTACAAAATATAAATATGCAAAATATACATACATATATGTATTAGCAAAGGCATATCAATTGCGTATATAAATTCATATGAAATAAATATTACATTAGGTGTGGCCTAGTTGAAACACCTTGAATATTAAATCAAAACAACTCTTTGAATATAATTCGGTCTCTTCCATAAAGTTCTTGCAATCGAAGCGATCTACGCACCTTTATTTAATTTGATTTTAGTTTGTATTTGGTTTGAAATTCTTTAAGGAGGTGATCTCTATGTTTTCGGCCAACAAGAGAATGGAAGGCTAAAGCAAAATGTCAAATCCAAAGTAAAGAGAATATAGGGTTTCTATAAGAAAAGGAAGGGAGAGGGAAAAGGGGATTTGGACCCTTTCTTTACTCCATCGATTCAAAATCCAAATATGAAAATATCACACCCTTCTTTCCCCTTATTTAGAAGGCCACCATTCGTCGACTAATGGGTATATTTGCCTTTTCATACTATATCTGTGTGTTTGCATTTAAATCGAATTCACATGCACATCGACATGGTATATCGATGTGCGTGTATACAACTTATATATACCCACTATTTTCAATACTTACTCAAAAAATGAAATAATTTTTTATAATTAATATTTCATAAATACTAATTAATTTAATTAATTTATAAAGGTAAATTTTAATTAAATCGGGTAGTATTCGAGGTATTCAGCATAGCGGTTGTGTAGCTCTTAGGTATAAATTTAGTCAGCAACTAATATCGAATAATTCGAATAGTAATGTTCATACGTCACTTTAGCAGTGGTCTCACAGTTTAGCCAAATTTACAGTTTCGGTAAAATCCAATTCTACTATTTAAAGCAATTCCTGATAGTGACAATTATTTACATCAATTCTCTTCATCGATACTATATCACATAATTAAGGACTTATGAAATTTAGTATCGGTCAAAATTCTAGTATCTTCCACATTCTACTTGCATAACCCAAATGCAAAGTCATTGGTTAAACAATAACAATTATGATTAACCAAAATGCTCTGGCCAGAGACTTTGAGTTTGAGTTGACTACAGTTGACAGTGACACAAACCTTATATAATAAGGAGATGAGTTCTCTATTGCATAGTATTTCGCTAACAATACTTCAACTTAGACCCAACTATAGTCGTCTGGTAGATATTGTGTCAATATTTAACTATAATCAAAGTGGAGTGTCTACTTTGAAGTTCAACAGTATTCTCAAGTCCAAAGAGCCATGTAATATTGTCACATCGATATTTTCTATTTGACCTTAGCTATATTTGTTGGAACCAGGCCAGCATGCAGTGGGGTAAATGGGTAAATTTCAAAAAAATTCTACCATTTAGATCTTTATTGGGCCTATGCAGTCTAAATTCATTTAGAACTTTTCTAAATTTACTTTTAAATAAATTCAATATTTTATTCAATTAATAAATAATGTTTAATAATTTATATTAAATAATATATATACATATATCATATACACGTTTGTGTGTAAATGCACGTGCAAGCGCAACATAATAGAATGTACATGATTTGACATGCCCGCATGTGTGTGTGTGTTAGGATTTACATAGCAACAGACATGTTAGCCGCTCTTGAATACAAATGTATTGTGTAAACATATACGTATGATAACAAAATATAATACAAGCAAACAAGTATGAAAACATAATTATATATATATATATATATATATATATATATTGTAACAAATTAATTGTAAATAATTTATATAAAGCATTTATGAAACTTATACACATGTATATCTATAATTATAATATATTTAATGTAATTAATAATAATAAAATTATATGAAATATGCTTGCAATATTGTTTTCGGCTTTGGTAAGTTTGTTTTATATTTTTATTTTTTTAAATTTTGTAAATTTTAATAACAAAATATTATTTTATTATTAAAATCCATATAGAATTTTATAAATAAATTGATTTTTTCTATTTTTGAAAACAAAAAGTGTAAAGTACTTTGAAAATTTTTTCGCAAGAAATGTAATTTTATTAATTTTTATTTGTAAATGTAAATATTATTTTATTTGTATAGTATGTTTCAAATTAAATAAATAACTAAAATATTTGTATATTAAATGAAAAAAAACTTTTTTTATCATGCCCGAAAGCATTTTGGACATGAACAAATTTTAGAAAATTTAAATCATAGATTATATATTTAAACCATTTAAATAAATATTATAATTAATTATAATCATTTGGTAACATTATATTATAAAAAGGATTTTTTGGTCGTGAGCAATATGCAAGCACTCATATACAAAAAATAGTTTTTGCACATATATTTATATAACCATCAATATGTGATAATACATCGGTATATAGATTCATGGTATCAATTTCTAACCATGCTAGCATAGAACAATTCGAATATTAATGTCCATACTTCATTGAGCAGGTGTCGTGTAATATTATATCCAAATTTATCGCTTACTTGGCATCGGTAAGATCCAATTTTACTTTTTTGAGCGTTATCCAGTAGTGACAATTATTTCCACTGATTCCCTTCATCAAAACTATATCACTTTGGCCTTATGGAGTTTGGTAATCGTCAAATTTTCAATATTGCCCATATTCAACTTTATAGTCTAAATAAAAAGTCCTTGATTCAATAATAACAATTACTATTAATCGAACTGCTCTGGCCAGTACTTTGACTTTGCGCTGACATCAGTTGACCATGATACCAACCTCATATAACCGAGGAGATGAATCCTCCCTTGATTAGTGTTTCACTTCCAATGCTTCCACTTTCCCTAACTATAATCTTTTGATAGACATTATGTCACGATTTGACAATAACTAAAATGGAGCTTCCACATTAAAGATTCAATGTATTCTCAAGACAAGAAACTGTGTAATTTTGTCACATCGATATTTCTATTTGACCTAAGTTATGTTAACCAACAAAAAACTATCGAGTAAGTCATTCCACGGACCAATAACTATTCGTACGTAACTCCTTAGTGCTCCCAGCAGCCATGAGTAATACATTGCCCAACATATGTAAAGCATTACGTGCTCTACTCTCAAGGGATGTATCGATAGCCAGTTTCAATGCATCTTGACCAGGAATATTTAAAATTGTATGTTTCTTTAATTCTGATAAATTATTCATGGTTACAACACATTGTAACCACTACCACAAAACATATCATTTACGGATTTTCTACTAAATATACTTTTAATTAAATTAATTAATTAATATAGCACATTGTATCAAGTACATAATAGAAATAAAATACCATTTATTTCAAACAAGATTGGTTGTCGACTATCGAGTTAGATATATGTAACAAATTACATAATTTCCCCTAGGCATATCCTAAACTCCATCAATAGTAATCAACAAAAACTATCATGTAAGTTATTCTATAGTTATCCAATAACTATCAATATGTAACCTCTTGGGGCCCCTATAGCCACGATTAATACACAACCCACCATCTTAACCAGGGATGCTTAAAACGATATATTTATTATATTGTGATAAATTGCTCATGATTATAATGCATTATAATTACTATCACAAAGCATATGATTTACGAATTTTATGTTAAATATACTTAAATTAAAAAAATTTATTAATACAACACATTGCAAAAGGTATATAATAAAATGAAAAACACTTTTTACTTCAAACTAGAATTTATTACAGAGTTTGTACTTTACAATATATTACAAAACAGCCCCTTAGGCATACCCCAAACTCAATTAATCTCCCACTAGCACCTAGGGCCAATTATGAAATCTCATTCCTATCCCTTCGATCAGTTTGATGAAAACTGACTGAGCTAGTCAGTTCATGAATTAATCTGTTATGTTGTCCTTTATAACTAATCTTTGAATTAGGATATCTTTTTTCTTAGCAATTTATCTAATTAGGTGAGACTTATGAAGAATGTATAGCAATTTGTTGTGTGCTCTAGGCTCCTTTGCAATTTGCACCGCCACATTGTTGCTGCAAAACAATGACATCGAATTCTTCGTGTTGGGAATCACTCCTAGCTCAATCATAAATTTGTGTATTCAGACCTCTTCCTTAGGTGCTTTGTTGAGAGCAATGTACTCGGCCTCCATCGTTGAAGTAGTTACCGTTTCTTGTTTAGAACTCTTCCAACTAATGGCCCAGCCATTTATAGTGACGATGTAGCCTGATACCGACTTACTATCGTGGATATCACTTTGAAAACTTGAGTTTGGACACTCATTCATAAGGTGATCTTCATTCCCATTTATAAGGAATAAGTCCCAAGTATTTCTTGAATAATTTAGTATACATTTTAGGACAGTCTAATGTTTTTCTTTGGGATTAGAACAGTATTGGCTTACGCATCTCCAAGATTAAATAATTTCAATGTTCCATTTTCAGTTTAAAAAAAATAAATGTATGACTTTTATTTATACAAATGATAGAAAAATAAAATATTAGGTAAATATATTTGTGTGATGTGTGTGCATGTGTCTGTGCATATGTGTGTGCGTGTGTGAGTGTGTAAATATCAATAGTTTCAAATTCAATTTTAATTTATAATGTTTTAGAATTTTAGTTTAATTCGCTTTAATTAACATGGTCGAAAGCAATATGTATATATACACAAAATATTTTTTATGCACAGTATATTCTTATATAGATTGAAAAAAAATACATATGTGAATTTGTGATATAATCTAACTTATATAAGTATAATGGCAGACGATTACGCATATAAATTCATGTAGAATAAATGTTACCTTGACTATGACCTAGGATAAACACCTTGAATGCTTAATCAGAATAACTACTTAAATTTAATTCGGTCTCTTCCATAAAGTGCTAGCAATCAGTGAGATCTACACACCTTTATTTGATTTGATTTTAATTTGTATTTGGTTTGAAAATTTTAGAGGAAGTGGTGGCTATGATTTTTAGCTAAAAAAAAAGTGGAGGGTAGAGCAAAAGATCAAATCCAAAATGAGAAGAGTGTAGGATTTTTATAAGAAAAGGAAGGGAGAAGAAAAAAGGGATCTAGATCCATTCTTTTCTCCATTAATTCAAAACCATAATATGAAAATACCACAACCTCTTTCCTCTTATTTGGTCGACCACCATTCATAGGCCAATGGGCCAATTTGCCGTTTCAAACAATATCAGTAATTTCACGTTTAATCAAATTCTAATGCACATTGGTATTGTATATCGATACACGTGTATATAAATTTGACGCGCTATTTTCTGTACTGATTCAAACAAATAAAATAAATTTTATAATTAATATTCCATAAAAACTAATTAATTTAATTAATTTATAGTAATTATAAATTAAATTAATTCAGTTCGTATTTGGAGTATACAATATTATGGTTGTGTGACTCTTAGGTATAAATTCAGTTGATGATTAATATTGAAAAATTCGAATATTTACATTCACACATCACTTTAGCTAGTGGTGTGATAATTTGGCCAAGTTTATCTCTCATGCAATTTTAGTAAAATCAAATTGTACTATTTTAAGCGATCCTCGGTAGTGATTATTAATTACACTGGTTCTCTTCTTCAAAACTATATCACGTTAGGGCGTAAGGAATTTGGTATTGGTCAAAATTTCCAATATAGTCCACATTCGACTTGTATAGTATAGACATAAAGTCATTGGTTCAACAATAACAATTATTATTAATCGAACTGCTTTGGCCAGAGACTTTGACTTTGAGTTGACTATAATTGACCATAATACTAACCTTATATAACCGAGAAGATGAATTCTCTATTCAATAGTGTTTCAATTCCAATTCTTTAACTCAGACCCCACTATAGTCATTCGATGGACATCGTGCCACGATTTAACTATAGCCAAAGTGAAGCATCCACGTTGAAGTTCAATATTATTCTCAAGTCGAGAGAACTATGTAATATTATCACATCGATATTTATTGTTTGACCATGATTATATTAACCAATAGCAAACTATCGAGTGAGTCATTCCATTATTATTCAATAACCATCAGTACGTAGCCCCTTGGTGCCTTCAGCTACCATGAGTAATAAAATGATGAACATTTGAAGAGCATTACCTACTTTAGTCTCAATGGATGCATCGATATCCAGTCTCGATACATTTTAACTAGGAATATATAAAGTGATATGTTTACAATATTGTGGTAAATTGCTCATGATTAAAAGACATTATAATTACTATCACAAAACATACCACTTATGGATTTTCTATCAAAAATATATTTAAATTAAACAATTAATTAATATAATGCATTATAACAGTTATATAATAGAAAGAAAAACATATGTTATTTCAAACGAGATTTTATTACAAAGTTGATAATTTACAATGAATTACAAAATTACCCCTAGGGGATACCCGTAACTCTATCAATTCCCAGTTACAATTTTACGGCAACCTGAGTATAATGCTTATACAAAGAGTTTGCTCAACAAATACATGCATGTATCTTACCTCGTCTAGCAATATATTGATAGTACTACACTTAACATCCCTAGCTTGAGTTTTCTAAACAACTAAGGAGCATGCAAGTAATCTATTAACATAAATGGTAGAGAACAAATCTATATTAGAGATTCATAATCTTTAACATATTTTAAGTGATATCACTCAAAGGAATAATGCATTTCTTATATAATACCCTTGCGATTCAAGTGTCGGACATAATTGAAATCATGGTGCATGCACCATAAGTACGTATTTACTACAAAAATCTATTTTGGGTTTCTTTTAGTTTCACTTTCATTATATTTATACATATATAGTTATATAAATTTAATTTATTTATAACTACTATAATTTAATTAACTTATGTTATCCTACCTTTTGGCGAAGCCATGATACCAAGGACTTGACTAAAACTAAAGACAATCCATCCCAAAGATCGGTTATATGCAGGTGCACTATGGATACTGACAAATTTGGTCCAAGTCCGGATCAAGCTACAATTAACAGGGTATGACAAACAAAGCTATAAAAGCCAATATTCTAAATTTCAAGTCAATCGGAGTTCATATGCTCCAGTTATGGATCGATCAAGATTCATGGGAAACATGTTTGTTTTGTATCCATCACCTCCACAACCATCCCCATTGTATCCATCACCTTCGTATCCATTGCCTTCATATCCATGACTCTGCAACCATCCCCTTCGTATCCATCACCTTTGTATCCCTTGCCTTCGTATCCATGACCTCTGTAACCATCCCCTTCGTATCCATCAAACAACAACCTCGATCCAAATCTATATGTTCAATTCGTATCGATCAACCACTTCCATCCATTTCGTATCGATCAACCAGGCATCGATACGAAACCAGATTCAGGCATCGATAAGAAATCTACAACCAAGTATCGATACGAAATCCATAATCGGGCATTGATACGAAGGCAAGGATGTGGTATCGATATGAAGAAGGCATTGTCAACCAAGGGAAGTGGTCTACTGGCATGAAACTCGGATCTCCATGTGATTGATGCTCCACGTCTTTGATACAAGATCGATCGATATGAAGAAGCATCGATACGCATGCTTCAGCCAACCTACAAATCCAATCTTGAATCGATCATAACTCAAAATCCACAAGTTCAAATGCTATGAAATTTTCATAGGAGCTTGCTTACCACCTCAAGAATGCCTCCGATTGATCGCATCCCAAATGGACACAATCTTGATCGATATAAAAATGATGGGGATCGATCCTAATCGACCCCAAGTGACCCCAGATCGATCTGGTGGGCCCACCCATAAGTGAGAAGAGTTGTTTCAAGTTCAAGGCAGATATTTCAGACCTACACCTGTAAATATCACCCCTACGCCTACAGGAAAAGGACTTTTGACTTTGCTATGTCGTTACTCTGCCGCAACTCCATTGTAACTCAAGTCTTAAAGTGTTGTACTATTGTAATCAATTTTCAATCATCAGTAAATAGCAAAACATTCAAAGTGGACGTAGGCTACAATGCGGAACCACTATAATTTCTTGTCTTTTTTCTATTTCTACATGCTTTTGTTGGTGTGATTGTTAGATTACATCTTTTTTCATTTAATTTCTTCATTTTAATCTCTTCAATCATATCCGAAGAGTGTTGTGCCGAATTTTATACAAAAATTTGGTGCTTTCACTGAAAAAACTCCATTTTTCTCTGATTCATTGGATCTGCTGCCATTGTTAGATTGCTAAATTCTAAGGAAGAGATCTAAATATGTCTTCTTGTGTTTCCTTCAATTCTACTAAGATTACTCAACATCTAGGAAAGAGCTACATCATCCATGGTGCGTACTACTAGTACTGCTTCAAATGTCGCAGATGCAGAAGGAAGGGATAGGCAAAATCCCATGCAGCTGACTACCACAGGCCAGACATTAGCTAGAGCTTCAGGTCCACAAGGTCCTCCGGCTAGAGAGGAGTTTTAGATCCTCTTGTAAGAGCGTACTCAGAGCCGTCAAGAGCTCATTCAACAGATCTGTGCCAACACAGACCTCGCAAACCAGCTAAACGAGGAAAGGCGAAGGAGATCTAAAAGGAATCATGTCTCACATTCCTTGACTAAAAGCTCGGCTTCATCTGACTTCAACCACAGATCTACACACCGTCGGCTGGATGGGAATTATGCAAAAGCCTTCGGGCATCAGCGTGCTGTGAATCTCGGACAAGCCGGGGTTGGTCCTTCTATAGGGCACCAAGCTGGAACCTCCTCCCGAGGAGGGGCGCTTCCTTATTACACCATCTATGACCATGTAGCTGCTGCCGCTATAGATCTAGAAGCTGAGATCCAGAACCAGCTAGATCCATCCTTTCGTCAACATATCCATGCTCATGAACCCTACGTTCTCGAAGACCGGGAACCAAGGGGCAAGGAACGGACCATCGACAGCGCCTGTACCATCCCCGCAACATGACCCCACCATGCCTTGGCCTCGAATGCCCAAATGCTTGACATTCCAACCATGATACTCCAAATTATCCGAGAGAGTCATGGTCTTATTAATGACGATTTGGGAACCTCCCGAAGTCATACTCCATTTACCAACGACGTCATTTATGCTGAGCAAGCTCGTCGATTCAGGATGCCTACCTTGCCCGTGTACAAAGGAATTCATATCCTAACTAGCATATATTAAAGTATGAATGGCTCATGAACGCCACTTAGGCTGACGATGCGGTCAAATGTAGGAGTTTCCCTATCTCTTTAGGAGGGATTGCAACTATGTGGTTCCCTCGTCTACCATCTGGATCCATTTCGAGTTTCGATCAGTTGGCTACAAAGTTCGTTGAACAATTCCATATGCACGTTACAAGACCAAAGGTTATCAACACCTTGTCCGGGGTCACTAAAGCTCCGAAAGAGACTCTTAGACGTTTTCTGGAAAGGTTTCATGTTGCATATGCTAAGGTCAGCAACCTCAATGATAATTCTATTTTGATGGCATTAACTAAAGGGGTCGATCCCGATTCCGAGTTTGGCAATTGGTTAGTTGGGAAACCCCCCGCTTTGTTGGATCGTTTCTATGCTAATGCAGCCCAGTTTCTAAGGAGAGAAGGCGCTAGACAATCTAGAAAGCAGGACGATGCGGGGCCTAATGTTAAAGGCGTTCAAAGTAACGTTGACGTGAAACAGACCGGTGAGAATTATGGCAAAGTACAATTGAACATACAGAACAAGCAAGGTCAACAGAAGTGCAATGGAGGTCATGGGAAGAAAAGAGACCCAAATCACGGACCAAGACCCAGAGCTCCCATGTTCGACCGATATACCCCTTCAAACACATCATTGGAAAATGTTTATTTGCAAACTTGTAATACCGGACAGTATAAGAAGCCGGTTCCGAAACAATCATCTAAGAAACAAATTCAAATCGGAAAATTCTGTAGATTCCACGATTGTTACGGCCATAATACTAATGTGTGCCGTCATTTGCAAGACATCATCGAGAAATTGATTATAGAAAGGAAGTTGGAACAGTTTGTTTGGGCTCCGTAGGATGGAGGTGTGGGCCCGTCTAACCCGAATCAAGGTCAAGGCCAAGCTAAGCCCGAAGAACCCATGCGTATTTGGTGGGAGACTGGTAACAAACATAGTGAGTGATGGTCCTCATCCAATCAATCGAAGCTGGAAGGAAATGGAGTCATATGCCTGTTCGATTAGGCATGTGGACTTTGAGCGTTGTAATAATTATGATGACGGGTCTGGTGAAACAACAGAGAACGATGATAGGCGACATCATTTTCATAACCAAGATGTTAATAGAGTCGAGGCCCTCACTATCAATCCATTAGTCATTTCAGCCCAGATAGATCCTGTTTGGATGAAGAGGATCTTGGTTGACAGCGGAAGCTCCGTGAACATTCTTTTTAAGCAAGCTTACAACCAAATGAGAATGGAGGCAAAAGATCTAAAACCGTGTCCGTCATGAATTCAAGGTTTTATTGGAAGCGCAACTGTACCAGCTGGAATGGTGGAGTTTCCAGTTGAGTTGGATATTGGAGATTGCCAAAGAGTCCGGATGTTGCAGTTTGTTGTGTTAGACATTTATTCCACCTACAATGCTTTCTTGTTCCGACCGGCCCTTGCAGAATTCAAAACAGCAATTGCACCATGACATTTAACTTTGAAGATCCCCACTGATAACGGGGTTGGAGTAATACATGGTGACCAGGCGGCTGGACGCGCTTGTTATGTTGCTGAGAAGCGGGATGCACGACATAAGGATAAAGGAAAGGCATAGAGGAATCTCTCTGCATTCGTTTTTCAGAGAATTAACAGCTAACGCCTGGGCCTAGGCCCGTATGCCACAACCAGGTCCTTAAAGGTCTTGAACCCCGAGACAATAGTGATGAGAAGGAGGTCAAAGACAATCAGGCTTCCCCGACAGAGTTGACGATCGATGTTCCTATCCACGACAATGATGATTCCAGAATAATAAAGGTCAAATCTTACTTAGCCACTACGATATACCTTACTTTTGAAGGTTTTTATAAATATAAAAATTCATATGATTTGTGTTTCTCATGGTGGTTTACCAAACTGATATAGGCGTTATCATCTTATAATGCTCGGATCAGCCTGAGCACATTTCCAGATTTAGTTATGGATGCTTTGGGGCTTCAGGAGATGAGTTGGATGCTTATTAGACGTATTCATGTATTTTATTTTATTTTCCCTGCATTTCTTGTTCTGTATTTATCAGTATTTATGAGGACATGCTCTTATAATTATCCAAGCTGATGATATGTTAGTTTTACTCTGATTGATGCATACAGTTTCTTTTGTAAAGATCGTGTGTATATTATATATTACTCATCAGGATGTCTCTGTTCTATCTTTTTTTTCACCTCAACAATCCGTCTTTCTGGCATTTGGATGCTTGACACGTGAATATGGTGAATGTAATAGTGTCGCTTTTGAGGGTCGAAAAGGCAGATCATTACAAATGCTTAAATCCATTCAAATAATGATGGCTATTGTTGAATTGTATGACTACGAAACATTGAAAATGGACGTGAAAATGGAATTTCTAAATCGCGATTTAAAAGTGACTATTTATATGTCACGGTTTGAGGGTTTCGAGGTCAATGGAAGTGAGCGCAAGGCTTGCAAGTTTTTATAGACTTAAACAAGCTTCTAGAAGTTCAATAAGTGTTTTGACACGGTAATCAAATAGTTTGCTTTTTATCAGAACATAGAGGAAGCATTCATATATCGAAAAGAAAGGAAGCGATATAGCGTTTTTAGTATTATACATCGATGATTTGTTATTGATTGGAAAAAATTGCATTTTTGCGATCAGTGAAAGCTTGGCTTTCTAAGAATTTCTTCATGAAGGATCAGAGAGAAGCAACTTATATGCTATAGGTACTAAGATCTATGGAGATATATATAAGAGGATGTTGGTATTGCCTTATTCACTATACATTGCTACCATATTGAAAATGTACGGCATGGAGAATTCCAAGTGCATAAATGTTCCAAATCAATTTGGAATCGCCCTTTCTGATAAGTACGCTCCTCAATTGATAAGGGAATGTAACAATCTAGAATTTCACTGCTTTGATTTGCGAATATTCATTTAACTTTAAATATTCAAATAATAGGTTTAATAATAAAAAATAAAAATATTTAAATAATAATTAATGATGCTAAAATAGTTTACAAATTTTGTTTACAAAAATAATTAGTTCGAAGAAAGATGGCAAATATGACCGGAATTCGTTTTCCGAATTTTCGAATTTTCGCCGGCTAAAAGTTATCGGAAACTTTATGAACATTTACAGGTGAATACATACATTTGTAAATAAGTTATTATGTGTATATATGTGTGTATTAGTGTATGTATATGTATTTATACCTCTGTATATAAAGTTTAAAAAGAATAAGATCTTAAGGAGACATAAAGTACAAAGATGTGACATTAGGAAATATAAGTGTTTAAATGAAAAGATGCCATTTGAAACATAAGTACATAGGCATAATTTCATGTTGGCTTAAGTTATACAAGAGGGGGTCGTTTATCTTTTAAAATTTCATGGTGAAGGGGGACCGACATGGTGATATTGCAAGCATTGAGAAGAGGGCATGTACTTGGGGGTGTTTAGTTCATTCACCTTATGCATGTTAATTAAAAACAATTTTTCATTTTTCCTACTCATTTTTCTCATTTTTAATTCACATTACAAAACTTATTTCATTTTCCTAAGCTTTCAAAACTCTTTAATGGCTTCCCTTTATAATTCCAAAGAATTTAAATATGAGTTTTAACTTCTTTTTAAATGTTTTTAAATCTTAGTTTTAAACTTTTTCTTTCTCCATATTCATGCAACTTCATTCGGCCCTAACTTCCTATAGACTACTCCAAACGGAGATTTTCTTTTCTCCAAACCATGTAAAAATTTACTGGATACAACTTTTATGTAGAACTCTTTTCCACATTTTCGTTACAACTATGTCAAAATATCGTTTATTTGTAAAGTGTTTTTGGACTCAAAGATCCAAGTCCAAAAATGGTCCTTCTTATTTCGACCATATCTTCATCAAAAATAACTTAAATTGAGTTTTTATTTTATTGAAATTGTAGAGGAAAGAATTTCCTAAAACTTTCCATTTGGATATTTTACCAAAATCCGAGAAATACATGTCCAAAAATTTTGGTGAAGCCGACTTATTTTCGAGTGGATTTTGTGATTTTCCAAGCTTTCTGAATTCCAAATGTATCATGTTTTCAAAGGATTTTTGGTGAAAAAATTCTTTTGCTTTTGGAAATTTTTTTCCTTTATATGCATTTAATATTGGATAGTAAAATAATTTGGTTGTTTGGTTGCAATATTATATGGTTTGAATATATGTATATGTTGCTAGTTGCGGTTTGGATATTGACTTGTGAATCGAAAGCTAAAACGTTGTGTGCCATTATACAGATGTGACTTTGGGATTTTTGTTGTGATGGTGATATGTTTATGGACGTTTAGGCGTGTGTATGTGATGTCATGCTAAGGAAGTGGACACTTTGATATGGTATTGACGATTCGATTTCTTTGTGGAAAAAATAGTGTTTAGTTTAAAAGAAATTGAAAATAATTTCAAAGTTTTCAACTCTGTTTTCTTATGCAAACTCTAAGGCAATGTTTATGACAAGTTGTTAAGTACTTAAGTGTTGGAGTTTCAATAAGGAAAGCCAAAAACATTTTGAAGTTATCGTTTTCATAGCGATAGTTGTTATGGATGTAGTTTCGCTTAAAAAATCCGAATTTTTCAAATTTAAGTTTCATACTTCGAAATTGTTTTGTAAATTTCTTATAAGCCTAATAATATTGTTTTTAAAATTTAATTAAGGAATTAAATATTAATAATTAATTAACTAATTTTTGATAATTATTAATTAATTAAGTGTTAATGAGGTTTATTAACTTTAATTAAGTGAAGATTAGTTACTAATTAATTACCTTTCAAAAGATAAGGTTAATTTTAATTAATTAATTATTAAGTATGATTAATTTTATTTAATTCTAAGTTAAGTATGTGATTTACTTTTAATTAATTATTAATTAAGTACAGAGCTAATTAAATAATTATTAACCATGTGTTTAATTTTAAATTAATTAAGGTTTTTAATTTATAAGTTATTTATTAAAGGTTTATTTTATTATTTAAGACTTATTTAAAGATTTTTTAATTGAGATTAATTAATATTAAATTATTAATTAAGGTTTAAATGATTGTTTAATAATTAATAAAGGATTACTTAGTGTTTAATTAATTATTTAATAATTAATTATTATCTATTATTTATTAATTTATAATTAATTAAATTTAAATTTAATAAAGATTAACTATGATTAAATAAAGATTTTAACTTGTAATTAATCATATTAAAAGGGATTTTTAATTTTTAATCCTTTGTTTCGGGAACCAAATTGTTTTAAAGGTACTTCTTTTTCAGAGATTGTTTGGAACACAAGGGATTCAAATGTCAATGCCATTAAGTAGACATGACTATGAATGAGTTATGATGTGATTATTTGTGTTTGCGTGAATAACTATTAGCAGAATAAAACCCTATTCTGCTATAAATTGATTGTTTAGTTGTGTGGACAGTTGATTGCAGAATAAATCCTCCTTCTGTTATAAATTGATTTGAATTGTTTGGACATATATTTAGCAGGACAAATCACCATCCTGTTATTATGTTATTTGAACATGTTTATACTGGTTAGTTTATATTGACATGTTATTTCCTAATTTGGATATGATGTATATTTACATATATGCTGACTTATGTAAATAAATTATTGAATGACTTGAAAGTGAAATTGAAATGAAATGTTAACTTAAATTAGCACTAATGGTATTGATAAGCCTCTTTTGAAATTATAAAAAAATGGTTTTAAATTAGCTCTAATTATTTAATTAGTTTGGGGTTTAAAAGTTTATAAATTATTTTTCAAGTTATATAATTATTTATAAAGGTATTTATAAATAATAACTTGTTTTAATTAAAAGGGTTTTACTAAATATAAAGGCTTTATTTAAAGTGATTTAAAATGAGATTTTGTAAATGATATTTTGTAAAGTCAAAGATATCTTACAAAGGAAATTTTATAAAGAGTTTTATACATGGAAAGAGATTTTATAAATCATTTAGAGATTTTAAAAGAAGTTTGAATCTAGTTTGAAAATTTATAAGGAGGGTTGAAATATAAAGTGAACTTATAAAAAGAATTTTTATAAGGGATAAGTGAATGATTTTTATAAAGTGAATGATTTTTATAGTAAGTGATGGTTTGAAAAGGGAATTTTGGCCATTTAATATGGAATTTGAGAAGAGGGAATTTTCCAAATGTTTTCGATAAATACCTATATTTTGAGATAAGTAATAATATTTTCCAAGTATAAAAAGGATGTAAAGTGTTTTGGGAATAGTGTTTTAAAAAGATACTTTGATAAAGTTTTGCAAAGTGTTTTAACTAATGAAAGATTAATTAATAAAGGCTTAGTGGGTCCCATATGGAATCAAATCAATGTTGAATGATTGTTTATTTATAGTAAAATAATCGACTCTCAAATCTGGATCTAAACATAATTTTGGAAATATATACGAGAAACACATGGGTTATATGGCACAGTCATCCCCAACGATGTTGTACTATGCGTATAAACCTCGTTTCATTCTTCTAGGATAAATGATAAGGAAATCCGTCCACTAATGGTTAGGAGGTCAACTACGTTCTTATCTTTGTCTGTTTATTTCCTAAATAACTAGGTTGAGTTTACCAAAAATTATCGAAAGTTATTTCGAAGAGATCGGGATCGGATCTGTTATCTGAAAACCATTTCGATCCAACTCAAACGTTTCGAACTGACGACATCTTGGAGAATATGGAATCAAAGATGGAGCACTGAAGTGCAAGGGCTGCTTGCCACTAGTGCTAAGGGTGATTACAAAATGGATGTAGTAGAAGTAGCGCCTTCGGTTTGTTCTTATCCTGAACAAATTGTATGGATGAATGCTGGCACTACATTCCTGGAAGGCAGTGTTAGCATTCCAAGTGGGATTTCTTTTCAAAAGGTAAGCATAGCCTCAAGCCTCACCAACTGAGATTGACTAAAATTAGGGGGATGCAACAGGGTGTGTCATCACCCTTTCTAGACACATTTACATATTTATGGATTGGTTGTGCATGAGATCTTAATAAAAAGGGTTGCAAAGCAACCAGGGTGATTACATATTCGGTACTATCTAGTCAGGGGTAGGCCGGTCTTATGTTGGTAGGGGATCCCGGCAAGATCCTTGGTACATTTTCTAGATGTGTATCATAATAGGTGGTACCCTGCGCCTTGTCATAGTATAGAATCCAATCTCCAATATTTGCCTTTACGGTTTTGATTGTAGAGCCTAGTATGCTGGAATTTAATTATGGTAACAATTTCGACTATTTTCATATCTTTATTTTGAAGCTTAGACAATATTATAATATTGCTAGATTTTCTATAAAAAATGTTTTGGTTAATTCGGTCATTTGAGTTTACTCACACCGGAACCATGTCTGACCTAGAGTTTTATTTTCCTTTCCCAAAAATATTGGGTGCTTAAATTTTTATGGGCAGTCAAGTAGTTCAGCTTTCCCACAGATGCATCTTGGAGGAGCTTGGATCTGGAGGCTTCATCGATGGCTAGTTATTATTTTGTTTCCGCTGTATTATACGTATCATGTATCGGTTAGGCAGGGACAAGATATTATAACTGTCCAAGTGTAGAATTATGTTAGTATGACTCTGATGTATACTTTTTGAAATGACTTTGTAAAGTATTATGTTGATTAATATATGTTATTCCATTACGTTGTAAGGTTCTATGATTATTAGTTCTTCCTATCTTCTATCTTCTTTCTTTCCCTTAATGATCGATTTTCCAACACTTGAATGTTCGGCATGAAATACAGTGAATGTATTAGTGTCGATCTTCGAGGGTCGAAAATCCGGCCGTTACAAAGAAAGAGCATATGAAAAGAATACTATATATATTAACGATCGGTTCCATAATTTACGCTATGCAACATGCTAGACCGGTTGTGGTATATACATTAGGATGCATAAGCAGTTCCCAGTCTAATTCTGGAGAAAAACATTAGGCTGCCGTAAAATGTATACTTGAGAAATATTAAGGACTTACTCGTTATATATGGGAATGTCGACCTCCTTATGATGGGGTATATAAAATCTACTTTAAATTGATATCAACAATAGTAATTCTGTGTTAGGTTATGTCTTTACTTTAATATGATGGGGTCATTAGTTGGAAAAGTTCCAAATAGGAAATGGTAGCCAAATCCATGATAGAGGCTGAATACGTTGCCCATAAGCAGCTAAGGAAGCGAGATGGATGCGTAAATTTATGAGTGAGCTAGGGGCAATTTCTGACAAGAGGGATCTGATGGCATTTTTTTATGACAACAATTCGGTGGTGCAAAATGCAAAGGAGCCTACAACATACAAGAAATCAAAACACATTCTTTAAAAGTTCCACCTCATCAGAGATTATATCGAGAAGAAAGAAGTAATGATTCAAAGAGTAGATAAAAAGGACAACATAGTTGATCCATTCATGATGGGACTAACCTGATTGGTTCTCATCAAACTGATAGAAGGGATGGAATTGAGGTTCCATATTTAGGCACAAGTACAAGTGAGATATTGATAGAGTTAGATTTATGCCCTAGTGAAAATTCTATAATTTACCGTAATTTTTTAGCTCAGCAACAAATTCTCATTCGAAATAAAAGGTGTTTTTCTGTCCATTATATACTTTTCATAATATGTTATATTATTTATTTAATTAATTTAAGTACATTTAATTAAAGTTACATAAATGATAGGTTATGTGACAGTAATTACAATGTGTTATAATTATGAGAAATTTAATAATAGTAATATATCGTTTTAAATATTCCTAATACAAATGTTCCTTGACGAGATATCGATTCATCGGTTGAAACTAGAGTAACGCTCTCCAAATATTAGACAGCGTATTACTCATGGCTGCTGGGGGTACTTAGAGATTACACACCAATAGTTATTCGACCACTAGGATTGACTCGCTCAATAGTTTTCTATGGGTTAATATAATTTAGGTCAAATAGAGAATATAGAACTAAAAATATTACACAAGTTTCTTGACTTAAGAACACTATTATACTTCAATGTAGGTAATCCACTTTAATTATTGTTAAATCGTGGAATGACATCCATCGAATGATTATAGTTGGGTCTGATTTGAAACATTGGAAGTGAAATACTATTCAATGGAGAATTCATATCCTCAGTTATACGAGGTTAGTATCGTGGTCAACTTTAGTCAACTCAAAGTCAAAGTCTATTGGCAAAACACTTTGGTTAATAATAATTGTTACTATTAAACCAAGGACTTTGTGTTTGGATTATACAAGTAAATTTTGGACAATATTGGAATTTTGGTCAAAACTAAATTCCATAAGTACTAATGTGATATAGTTTTGACGAAGAGAATTAGTGTAAATAATCGTCACTACCGGGGATAATTTAAAATAGTAAAATTGGATTTTACCAAAATTGTATAAGCGATAAAGTTGGCTAAACTGTCACACCACTAGCAAAGGTAACATGTAAACATTAATATTTGAATTGATCGATATTACCCACTGACTAAATTTACACCTATGAATTGCACAACCGCAATATTGAATACTTTGAAATTCCACACAATTTAATTAAATTATAATTATTATAAATTAATTAATATTTGTGAAATACTAATTATAAAGTTTTATTTGATTTATATGAACTGGTATTCAGTATAGTACACATAAAAAAATATGTATGTATCGACATACGATATCGATAAACATTTAAATTGGATTTAAAATGTGTAATTATTGATCGAGTTTGGAAATATATATAGGCCTATATCCATAGGGATGGTTGGCCATGACTTTGAGGGGATGGCGTGTGATATTTATTCGAACTAAGATTTTTGAATTAGTAAGAAGAAGAGGTATAAAAGGAGATCCAGGCCCCCATTTCCTCTTCTTTCTTTTCATATTTAAACTCGCCATCCCCTTTCATTTCCTTTGGACTTTTGCCTTCCCTTCATCCTAGTTTTGGCCACAAGATATAGTTCTTCCCCTCTTATTTCCAACCCAAAATAAATCAAATCTACTTCAAAATGTGCGGTGATCTCTTCAATTTGCTACGTTTCTGCAAGATTAGGATACGATCGAGGGAGATTCTGATTCTGATTCAACATTCAAGGTGCAAAATCAAGGCATTAATATTAGTAATGTTTGAATTCTAATATGTTATATGTATATATATATGCCTCTTAATGCTATTACCAGTACGTGGATTAGAATTAAATTATATCATCAATTTATACATATTCATTTTCTTTTAGATTCATATATTGATACATACATTAAAGTTAATATAAACACACACACTTTTGTGTACAACTACATTGCAACTAAATAAAAATATTCGAAATAGTTTTCATTTTTAATTAGAAACATTAATTTTCTGAGTTTGTAAATCTACACACACATATACTATATATAAATAATATATTAGTCTTTATTCCACTACTAGAAAAGACTATTATTCGGACAGAGCCTAGCGACGGTTTCCGACGGTTTCCAATGGGCCGTCAGCGGCCGTCGGAAGTTGTCGAAAATTTGCGAATATTGTTTCAGGCGAAAGCCTTTTTCCCTCATTTCGTGCTCGGTTTTCTTCCTCCACTAATCCCCGAATCTCCCCTCCAAGCTTCCAATCAACAATTTCGAGCTTTCAGATCCTCCTCGGCTGCGTAATCAATGTTTATTGCTCTCTAAATCAGGTGTAATCTCTTATTTTTGCTAAAAATCTAATTATTACTCTAAATCTAGCTTTGTATAAGTTGATAATTAGGGCTAATTAGTGATTGCAATGGTTTCCACTAGCGTAAGAATGGTTTATAGTATTCCATGGTATACCTATTTCATATGTTATCGTGAAATTGTAAATAGTATGTATAATTCGTGATTGTGTGTGTATATGTAAACCATTGTAGATGCATTGTTTCTACCGTTGTATTGTGTTAATTGGAATAATACATGAGTCGTAAACATCTTGACTTGTGCAATAATAATGCATGCACAAGTCTAAAAGAAATTTGGCTGTATTAGAAAATGACAACAATACTAAAGCAGCCTTATTCGATGAAATACGCAAAACAAATATGGTAAATTAATAATTTTTTAAAATGTATAAAATTAGTAAATATATATTCTTTTTTATAAAATACTTTTCTTACGTCCCATAGAGAGTTTTTGGCCCCGCCCGACGGGTGTTGTACACGATTGTTATATAAATAGTCGTTTTTGTCACAAAATGACCATTTATATTCATCTGGTACAATGCTTGTTGGATCTGTCCCTGTATTGGACAAGTTATAAACACAGTAAAAAATTACATTTCGCACATTATTTCGTTTCAAACGATTCACAAAATTTCGCTGTCACTTTTCTTTTTTGTTTCCTGTGTACACGCATTTGTGTACAATGCAGGAAATAAAAGGGAAGTGCTGCCAAAATTTTGTTGAGTCGTTTAAAATGAAATAATGTATGAAATATAAGTATATACTATGTTTGTAATGGGAAGTAGGATGACTGACCCGGAAAAAAAGATAAGCATAAATCAACACTTCTATACTGTATTCTTAAGTGGGGTAAAATTGATGCATATAAATTTTTGTATCGATACTTTGGAAAATAAAGTGTGAATTCGTAATATGACCAATACTTTTTTCTGAATTTGTGACATATTTTTTCAAATATGAAAAAATGATCGATCATTTTGTTGATCGAAGGAGTTGGATGTATCAAAGAAGAGGGCTGAGAGGCTCAATAAAAGAAGACTTTTATATTGGTATAAGCATATTTGTTGAATTTGCTCTAAGTAATGACGGAAACGATACAGAAATTCGTTGTCCGTGTAGTAGGTGTTGACTATTTGAAGTATTTGTTACCCGATATTGTGAAAATCCATTTATGCAAAAACGGTTTCGCGTCGGAGTATTATATTTAGGATCGTCATGGAAAAGTTGTAGGAAATACTTCCGACTCTGAATTAGACATTTCTAGTAATGAAATTGTTATGACGAACCATATAGAAAATATGGTTGAAAATGCAGCACGATCAATATAGAAAACGGCGATGATGAAAATGTTGAAGAACCAAATATTGAAGCAAAAAAATTTATGATTTACTAGATGCTACTAAGAAACCTCTTTTGGATGGTTGTAAAAGCGGAACTCAGCTATCAGTAACCACAGAATATGTTGTGATGAAGTCAAAATACAACATTACCGAAGTCGAATTTACAGCCATTGTACAAGCTGCAAAAAGACATGTGCCGCCCGATTATTTAATGTGTGAAAATCTCTATGAAGTTAAAAAACTTATGTCGGGTTTTGGTTTATCTTATCAGAAAATATATACATGTTTAAATGGCTGCATGTTGTTTTGCAAAGAAGACATAAAACCTTAGGAATTGTAAAATTATGTAATCAGGAAAGATACAAACCAAGAAAAAAGGGGAAAGGAAGTTTGTACAAGCGTATGCATTACTTACCTATTACTCCTAGGATTCAAAGATTATACGCATCTTCTGTAACTGCATCTCATATGAGATAGCATAGTGTAAGAACGGAGTAAGAGGGTACGTTGACTCATCCAATCAATGGAGAAGCGTGGAAGCATTTCGACAAAACTTATCTCAATTTTACAACGGAGAGTCGTAATGTTTGACTTGGACTATGTACGGATGGTTTTTCGCTATTTTCTCAATTTGGTGCTAAATATTCATCTTGGCCCATTATCAACACATCTTATAATTTACCTCCGTAGATGTGTATGAAAACGCAATATATGTTTCTTACATTTGTCGTTTCTGGCCCCGACGATCCGACACAAGGAATCGATGTTATTTACATTCATTGATTGAGGAGTTAAAAACACTGTGGAATGGAGAAGTAGAAACACATGACATTTCAAAGAATTTTCCTTTCGTATATTTGCTTGTTTGTTGTGGACTATAAGTGATTTTCCTGCCTATGCAATACTTTCGGGATGGAGTACATCCGGTCGTCTAGCATATTCACTGCATGGAGGAAACATGGGTGTTTTCTTTACCGAATGGTAAGAAAATTTCAGGATTTGACTGCCATGGATGTTTTCTCCATGTTAATCATCCGTTTAAAGGAGACAAGAAATTTTTTTTAGCCAATAGAGTAGAAACCAGACAATCACCAACGATATGGTCAAGTGAAGACATATACGAACTTGTAAGGGACTATCCAAAGATATATGAAACTGGAGTGGAAACAGAAATTAAAGGCAAATCGACTATTCATAACTGGTGCAAACAGAGTATATTTTGGGAGTTTTCGTATTGGAAATATCTTCTGCTTCATCATAATATTAATGTGGTGCACAACGAGAAAAATGTCTTTAATAATGTTTTTAACACAATTTTGAATGTCAAGGGGAAGACTAAGCATGATCTGAAATCAAATGCGATATACAAGAATTATGCAAACTTCTAGAGCTTCATATGAAACCGAATGACAGTAAGAAAACCCAAAGCATGTTACGAGTTAGATAATAATCAAGTTAAAGTTGTGTTAAAATGGGTGGAAGGGTTAAGATTTCGTGATGGAATTTCATCAATTCATTGTAAATTTGTTGACTTTAAAAATGATAGATTGAGCGGAATGAAAAGCCACGACTGTCACATAATGATGGAAAATTTATTACTCGTTCTGTTCAAAGAACTATTGCCGTTAAAAGTTTGGAAGGTAGTAATGGAGCTTAGTCTATTTTACAAAGAGCTTTGTTCGACTACTTTAAAAGTGCAACGTTTACGTAAACTTGAAGTAGATATTCCTATATTACTCTACAAGTTGGAGAAAATATTTATGCCAAGTTTTTTTAATGTAATAGAACATTTACCCATTCATCTCACATCTGAAGCACGACTTCGAGGTCCTGTGTAATATGGATGGATGTATCCATTTGAGAGGTATGTAATATGTTGCCTATTAATTTAATTACATTCAGAAGTTAAAGTTAATGTAAATAAATTTTACATAGATATTTGAATCATCTGAAGAAAAAGTGAGGCAAAAAGCACGAGTTGAAGGTTCGATATGTAAATCTTACATCAAAGAAGAAGCTTCGTTCTTTCTCTTTCACTATTTTGGTGACCATGTGAACATATCATTTGAAAGCGTTCCTCGTAATGACGAAAGCGACGAACAAGAGTCCTCTCAAACGATGTTATCTATTTTTAGACAACATGGTCGACCTTCTGAAAAATATGTAAAAGTATGGCTAGACGATGAGATCTTCATGTTGCACACACTTATACTCTTCTAAATTGTGTTGAGGCTTCACCATTTTTTAGGTAATCTAAAATAATAATTTATGATTTATTCATTTCCATAATGCATGCATGTGTAGAATATGTAATATTTTATTCATATACGCAGTATTTATGAAAGTGAACATCCGCACCAAGATCTCAGTAAAGAATTTTCTGATTGGTTTTCAAAGTACGTTCATGAACCAACAAATTGTATAGTTGACGAAGGTTTGAAACATCTTGCGTTGGGACCAAAAAGAAATGTCAAGATATATCCAATATATTTCATCGATGGATATAAATTTAACACCAAAAATACGGTGCAGAAAAATTAACTAATAATACAGGTGTATTTGTTAAAGATAGCGATGATTCAGAAAATCACATGACTTTTAAGGCATTTTAACACAAATTTTGCAACTGACATATTTCTCATGACACGCGGAGGAGGTGTTTCTGTTTAGATGCAATTGGTTTAGCAATGTTTCATGTTCTGGAATTAATGTGCACAAGAATTAAAATCTTATTGAAATAAAGCACACAACGCATTATTACAAATACAATCCTTTTGTGCTAGCCAAAAAGCGTTGTAAATTTATTACTCTCCTTATCCGTCTCTAAAAAGAGATAAAGTAGAGTGGTCGGCAGTTTTTAAAACAAAGGCCAGATTTACGTTTGATGGGAAGAATATTCCAAACGAATAAGCTTACCAGGCAGATCTTGAGCTAAGCAATGAAATAATAATTATAGACGATCATATGGATTTTGGACATTTGAACGATGAATCAAACGTTTTGGTAGAAGCATTTTAGAATGTGGAGGAAAATAACGTAGAATATGAGACCGAATCAGAAGACGATGATGATTGATGTAAATGATGAGCTTTATTTCTGTAATTGTTTTAATTGTTAAATTTTAATGAAATAAGATATCATGATATTTATTTTAACTACATTTTTATTTGTTCATGCAGGCAAGATTTATGGAACAACGCCAGAAACCCCTGGAGGATATCGGTTGAGAGCAGCTTACGACGGATGAGGAGGACATTATTTTTGAGGCAGTCATGGATTCACCGTCACGGAAAAGACGCTACGGCTTAGGCAATCAAGTGGTAATGAATAATATATTAAGATATAACAAACTAATAATCTTTTAATTTTTGATGCATCGCTTTAGTTTCAGTCATAAGTTTATAGATATAACAATTAACACATTATGTTATAACTTTGATTGTAAGATTATAGACTAAATTAAATAAGTGTTGCAGGCTTGCAGACAGAGGTGAGTCAGCCAACCGACCAGAGATGATATCGATCTAGTAGAGATCGAAGAGTTGAGAGCTAGGGTGGCGCAACTGGAAGATCAGAACCGTCGCCAGACCATCAGATGACACAGTTGCTGGATCAGCGTATTGCTGAGTACATGTAGCAATATGGTGGCCGCTTTCCATCTTCTGCTGGTTCAGGAGGTTCTGGAGCTGACTGACCGAATTGATAGGTATGTTTTTTTATTTTATGTCATTGTTTTGTAAGTTTGGATAATACATTGAGTTGGTGGATTTGGATTTAAACTGTTATGTATATTGTTTGATGATACACTTGGTGGTAGTGATTTTCACATTTGGGAGTTAATTGTGAGGGGTTGATGAAGCATTGATGTATATATTGTACAATTAGATGTATGGAAATTATGGTAGTGAAGTTTGGTTTAATTTTATATGATTTAGGTTGGATTTTATATGAATTGGTTTTGATTTTTTTTTTAATATTTGGTTATCATTCTATGGTTTGATTTCATGTTGGATATCTGAGTTGGGTATATTGAGTTGGTGAAAGATATTGCATTTATGAATTGTGGATGGAAGGCCAAAGCGCAGCTAATATGCAGAAAAAAAATTGTAGGTTTTCCGACGGCTTTCGACGGCCTCTTGGTCATATTTTACCAAATGTTTCAACGGCTCCCGACGGCCTCTTGGTCATATTTTACCGACATGTTTCGACGGCTCCCGACGGCTATCCGTAACAAATGTAACTGTCCACGTGTCTTTCGACGACCGTCGGAAGCCGTCGAAAGTCGTCGGAAATACAGTCGACGGCCGCTGTCGGGAGCCGTAGGAAAATCTGTTCACCGGCAACATAATTTGTTGGAGGGGCAATTTCCGACAGCCGTCGACGGTCGGGAGCCGTCGAAAAATGTTTCTTGTAGCGTTCATATATACATTTATATATGTGTATATTAAAAAATTATATATTTATACATATATGTACATATATATCTATGTATGTATTTATAATAAATTCAATATATATATATATATATAAACTTTATAAACTCACTATGTATTGTATATATACACTATAATTATAATTTACTTATAGAAATCGTATTTTAAGATAAAATATCATGAAATTTGCACATATTTCATAATTTAAAATAATATGTTACATATATATACGTATGTAATAATGATATAAATCCCCATGGATTTAAATTTAAAAAAAACATATTTGATTTTATCAAATAGTTTTGGCCGAAAGATATAAAAAAAAGATTTTTTTAATAATACATATTATATATATTTCGCAGATCAATATTTTATAAATAAATTTAAAATTATATATATGTATATAATTTTTTAAGAAAAGATTATATATATATATATATATATATATATATATATGTATGTATGTATGTATGTATATGTATACCTATGTGTATATACTCAAATATATTAATATTTAAATTTTGAATTTTAAATAGAATTCATTCTAAAATATTTTTTAAATATATGTCTACCTAAGATATTTTAAATATTAATTAGAATCATTTGAAATAGTCAATATATTTAAATTTAAATTTATGTGTAAATGTTATATATATAAATACATAGTTGTGCTTTTTCATATATATTAAATATATATCAACATGTTAATAATAAATAGCAAATATGTACATAAAGCGACAGGTGTGTTCATTGCGGTGTAAATCTCAATACTTTTATATGGGCACACTAAACCATATACACGTTTATATGATGCACGTACACTTACACATTTGTGTATATACCATACACATATACACTTTATATAATATATATAATATATATAAATCAAGTCTTTATATTAATTAATTAGGTAAAATAAGGATTTTATTTAAAATTGTTTAGATTGGATGTAAATTAGTTTAGACTTCATAGACCTAATAAGATCTAAAAATGGATTATTAAATTCACCAATTAACCCATGGCATGCTGGCTCAGTTCCATCACTCCCCTCATCCATGGCTACTTTCTCCATCTCTTTTATGATCGCAATTTTTTCTTTCCATTTATCTGAAATTATAGCAAATATAATATAATAAAGTGGTTCAACTTTCTCTTGCAAAGTTGTGTATAGATTCAAGGATCTAAGAAGGGATTTCCAAATCAAAGCATCACTTACTAGCTAGATCTAAAAGGTATACTTTAAATTTAATTTGTTTTCTTAGATGTAATATACTTATCACAATTTTATATGAAATTATTCTTGCCTCACCTTGATTTAGAATTAGTAAAACAATTTAAACAACTTGTAAATTAATTTGGTTTGTTTTAACTTCATAAATTAAAGCCAAAATTATATATGCATAAAGCAATGTTTTCGATTATAAATCTATATTCTAAAATGATCAAAATAATGTTCTTAGAATATTATATAATTTGATGATCTAAATGTTCCGATTTGATTTTTTAATCAATCCTACAGTACATAGAATGTTAATATCTTGTTTGATTTGATGTATGCAATATTGATTTTATAAAAAAATTTTGATAAAAAGGATATGTAGCACTAGGCTGCATAGCCGTACTAATATATAGCATATATAATAAATATTCCAACTAACATGCCTAGTTGGTAGCCAAAATAGATAATATCATATGCACAAGGAGAGCGGACACCCCATCACATAGTCATAACCGAATATAATTATACATATAACCAAATATAAACATACATATACATATAGATATAGTAGCAAACATCAGATACAGCACCCGTCGCGCCGCCTATGTGTCTAGATTATTGCTTGAGATCGACTCATCACGGCTCATACCAGGGAGGATAAACTACAAAGACCAGTACGCCTATCCATAAATCGACCAATGACGGAGTCTACTTAGAGGTTTTATAATATTTTGATTGTTTAAATAATAAAACAAATTTTTTTTAGACTAAAAATGTGTATCTATGTGTATATATGTATGTATGTATGTATGTATGTGTGTGTGTGTGTGTTTGTGTGTGTGTGTATTTGCAAATGCATTAGAAAAGTTTAATGTAATATGGATATTTATTTTTGAATCAACTAGAAATTATCTTGGCTTAATCTTTGTGTGCGTGCGTGTGTGTGTTTTTTTTGTGTATTTAAACATCTATATTTTATATTGTTAAGGCGTGTATTTTAGAAATATATTTTTCATAAATTTTCTTTTCATTGAACAGATTGAAATTAAGGCAATAATATATGTATGTATATATAAATAATGATTATATACATGATAGATATAAAACCCAATATTTGCATATGAAAATATTGACCATGTTATTGTGCGTTGCTTTTGTCAATTTAAACATATAGTTGTAACATAACATCTCATGTATATTGATTAAGTCTAGTGTCGATGAAATGTTTGCAAAAGAAAAAAGGTGGAATCAATCAATGTTGCCCCTATTATCTCTTCCATTTAGATTTTGACGTGATTATCTATATCTAAGTTCATGTTTGTTCCCATCCTTAAACATCAAACAATCATATTTACTATATGTTTCACATGTTTGTCGCACCTTTTAAAATATGAATGTATTTGATGTATTCTTACCTTTTCAAATTTCATATTTAATTAACATAGACTTAATTAATTAATAATAAGACAATACTAATAAAATATAACAACCACTAGATTGGATCTAATGAAACCCATTAGAGTGCATATGCCCACCATGCTCCAAGTAGAGATTTTTTTTGAAATCTACCCAATACCCACTACGAAATGGACCGAGTTCTTTCAATAGTATCATAGCCCAAATGGTCTATGCAGTCTAATTAGTTAACATTTATGGCCAACTAATAAAACCTACTTATCCAATTGGTGCCTTGAACAGTAGTGTCTAGTCTTGGGATTGAATAATCAAGTATTCTCCTCTCATTGGCTACTGGCTTAGCCCAATGGGTGGAATAAGTCCAAAGGTTGGCTTAGATGTAAGGCTTAGAGTTATTTGGGCATTGGATTGCTTTCAAAATTACGTTTGAAAATTCAAAATATATTTTAAATTTAAAGTTAAGTTCAAAATATAAAATAAAATTTTATAAAAGTTATAATTATTTTTTGAAATGGTTTTGAAATATTTTTTAATATTTCTAATATTTAGTTAATTATATTAACTAAATAAACAACTGAATAAAGGTTGTTTAATTAAAACAAACATATGTAATGATATATGTATATATTTATCTTAAATTGTTTAAGGTAAATTATAAATAAAATTTTCGAATTTAATAGAAACATTTAGTTAACTTTTTAATGAAATGAATAATTTGTTTTAAATAATTAAATGTTAATTATTGTAAATATATACATATATAGTGATATATTTATGTGACTATAATTGTTATAACCATATATTTATCTTAAATATATTTAAGATGAATAATATTAAAATTTTGATTTAATTAAAATATAATTAAATTGTTTAATTAAATTAAATAATTAATCAAATAAATTAACTAAAATTTAATTAATTGACATATATATATATGCATATATTGACATGTATATATAAGAAACTATAAAGTCATAATGGATTGCTTATCTTAAATTGTTTCAGATGAATAATCTGAAATTTTAATAAAATTTAATTAAATTTGTTAATTAAATAAATTGATTTAATTAATAAAGATGCATGCATATATATATAATACAAGTTGTTCGTACCAAAATTGGGCACAACACTCTTCGGATGTGGTTGAAGAGATTAAAATGAAGAAATTAAATGGAAAAGGAGGCGAATCTAACAATCACGCCAATAAAACCATGTAGGAATAGAAAAAGACAAGAAATTATAGTGGTTTGGCATTATAGCCTATGTCCACTTTGATTGTTTTGCTATTTATTGATGATTGACAACTGATTACAATAGTACAACACTCTAAGACCCGAGTTACAATGGAGTTGTGGTAGAGTAACGGTGTAGCAGAGTCAGAAGTCCTTTTTTCTGTAGGGGTAGATGTGATATTTATAGGTGTAGGTTTGAAATATCTGCCCCCGAACTCGAAATACCTCTTCTCACTCGTGGGTGGGCTCACCAGATCGATCTAAGGTCATTTGGGATCGAATCCCATCGTCTTCGTATCCATCAAGATTGTGTCCATTTGGGCTGTGATCAATCAGAGGCATTCTTGAGGTGGTAAGCAAGCTCCTGTGAAAATTTCATAGAATTTGAACTTGTAGATTTTGAGCTATGATCGATCCAAGATTGGATTTGTAGATTGGCTGAAGCATGCATATTGATCCATGCATATTGATGCTCCTTAATATCGATCAATCTCGTGTCGATGACCAATCACATGGAGATCCAAGTTTCATGCCAATAAACCGCTTCCCTTGGTTGACCATGCCTTCTTCGAAACGGTAACAATCCTTGCCTTCGTATCGATGCCCGGATATGGATTTCATGTCGATACTTGGTCGTAGATTTCGTATCGATGCCCGAATGCTGGTTTTTTATCAATGCCTAGTTGATCGATACGAAATTGATGGAAAGGATTAATCGATACGAATTTAACATACATATTTTGATCGAGGTTGTTGTTTGATGGATACAAAAGGGATGGTTGTGGAGGTCATGGATACGAAGGCAAGGGATACGAAGATGATGGATATGAAGGGGTTGGTTGTGGAGGTGATGGACACGAAACAAGCATGTTTCTCATGAATCTTGATCGGTCCTTAACTGGAGCATACGAACTCCGATTGACCTCAAATTTAGAATATTGGCTTTCATATCTTTGTTTGTCGTACCATGTTATTGTAGCTCGATCCGGAATCGGACCAAATTTGCTAGTATCTATAGTGGACGTACGAATAACCGATCTTCGAGATGGATTGTCTTTAGTTTCCTGTCAAGTCCTCGGTATCACGGTCTTGCCAAAAGGTGAGATAACATGTGCCCCCCAAAGTACGTCCTGTGTGAACATGACATGCTTTGAAAAGCTACAATCTTCAATCTAAAAAAGTTCTATCCGATTCGTTGAATAGCTGTTGTCTTTTCGTCAAGAGATGTAACCTTTGATTGATTTCCAGTAATAAAAATGTTGAATTGCTGACTGCTAATGATCGTGCGGTGTTTTGTTGTAACTAAAGTTTGAGTGCTAGCAATTTGTTGTTCGTTGTTTTAATTGTCACTAGGCAAGCGTTCAATTCCTGTTAATTTTGAAAATCAAAAATTTGTTCATCATACATGCACGTATGTTAACCTGACTTCTGTTTACATTTGCACATTCACGGATCATTGCCAAATTCTTTTGTTTTTGTTTGGATCGAGTTTCGTATCGATCCTCTCCTGGATTAATGTGAAATTCGAGTTAACAACAATTGATGGTTGTTTTAGGCCACCCCTTCGTATCAGTCCTCTCCTAGATCGATTTGAGATGTTGGAATGCATGCTTCGTATCGATGGCTATCGATACGAAATGGATAGTCCTTGGAGATGCTTCGTATCAATGGATACGATGTCTTGGGTCTTCGAGCTGATGGATACAAAATAGGCGTTTCGTATCGATGGAGTTGAGTGGCTCTAACATGATCTTGTAGTGACTTTCGTATCGATGGTCATCGATAAGCGATGGTATGATCTTAGAGTACTTTTTTCGTATTGATGGATATGAAGTAAAGGGTTTCCCATCGATGGTTTCGAAATGTTAGACTATTGATTGCTTTGGGCCAATGGTTATGAATCAGCGTCTTCGTATAGATGCAAGTGATCGTGTTTGCACAGTGTCTTTCATATCGATAAAATTTTGACCGCTTCAATCGGTTTTGGCTAATGGGATATGAAGCATTTTCTTCCTTGGTTACGAAGTCATATATATACCATTTATATTTAGCCAAATTACCTTACTTTCTCTTGCTTTTTACCTTTGCTTCGTATCAATTGAAAACTCGAGAAAAAAGAACTACAAAAGTCTTCGCCTCCAAAACACTCAGTTTAATCCTTTATCCAATTCATTCGAACTAGGTAACTAAATAATTGAATCCATCTAAAAACGATGAGACTTGAAGCTCGATGCCATTCCATCCAAGGTCGTGGTCGATTCTGGCGTCGTTGATGTCGGAACTGGGCTGGAGTGAGGTTGAGGAAGTAGTAATGGAGTTCTTGGAGGATTGAGGAAGAAGAAGAGCTATCGATTGAGGCGGTGAAGCCATTCGTATCGATACGAGGCATGGATGAAAGCTACTTTGTGTCAATCTGAAAGGTGGGAGTTCGTATTGATTTGGAATGATCGATACGAAGTTTCTTGTCTTAGATCATTACGAAGTGGAGTGGTTTGATGTGATCGATAGGAAGCCAAGGCTTTAGGATCGATACGAAGAGCATCGATATGGAACGAACGATACGAAGTCACAGCTATGGACCAATACGAAGGCAGACTTTAGTGGAATGATTCAAGTTGAACTTCAATGGATACGAACTCTTGCGTATTCGAACACTTGACTCCGACGAGCTTTAGCCTTGCATATCTGGACTTGACCATTAAATTGCATATCTGAGTACTCTTCGAAGCTCGTTGACGGAACTGTAATTTGACAAACTTAATGAACTTTAAAACAGATCGTTCTTCGAAGTTAGGATGGCATGGTTGGGACGGTCAATGATGACGGTCACTCCGATTGAATCTTGAAGTCTTATTATTTTACCACCTTTTGAACTCGTAGAAATTTAAAGTATTATGTAGCACTGCACTACACAACACGATCACTCACTTTACACCGAGGGGTACATGGGTTTATTTCCATCTAATGATGATTTTTACTGATTTTAATAGCTACGGATCCCGGAAGCTCGGGGCAGGTAGCCGGGACGTTGCCCCCATTCAACAAATTTATTCGAGATGTGCTGTTCTTTTTGAAGATTGTGCCTTCTCAATTGCATATGAATGGATATGCTCTGCTCAACAGTTTGTATATTATCTTCATGGAGCAGCTTTTCCAGCTCCCGATGGTCGAGGAAATCGGATATCTATTTAACATCAAAAATCGCGGGAACAACCCTTCATTTACCTTCTTAGAAGCAGTCTGAAATTTCCAAGTAGTGGCGGGCTCTTAGAGTAAATTAAGCTACTTTAAAACCGAATGGTTCTTCGTTTGATGCCCACCAGGACTTGACAGATGGTGGTTAGTTAGACGAAAGTTCTTCAACTTCTATGTCGATTAACTGGATAATATACGTTGAAGACAACACTTCTCTTCTTTTGTAGCTTCGATTCCGCGGGCCAAAGGAGCGCAATTTAAGGATATAGTAAGGATTCTCTAGTCGGTGTCGGCCGAGCTCAAAGAAATCGACGAAGTCCTTACCGTTGAAAAATTAATTGTCGTGGGGCTGATAGAGGGGGATCAAAGCATCGGCTAGTAGAAGTTCCCAGGATGGGTCCAATAAGGCAAGAAGGACGAAGAGCTCTTGGAGTCGTAATCACCGAACACGATGACGATGAGAGTTTTCCAGCAAGGGATGAGCCCGCAGTTGCATCTTCACATAGTCTTTGAGTACCGATCCAAAAAGTTAGCTCGGAATCATTCCAAACTTTTCGTGCATCTTCCTATGGACAACTACAGGTTTCTGGTGCAATGGTTTCGACTCAAGTGCTCTTTAAATCCTATAAATACTATCCTTTCTTTATTTTTCTCCTCTCACATAAAAGCCATTAAGAGACAATTGAGATCATACCTTTGTCTCTTACAATGGTGGCTTGATCTAACATGAAGAAGAAGAAGAATCACATTGCAATCCAAACGCTCTTCTGTAAAAGTAGTTGATCAATAAAAGCTATAAAGTGGACGTAGGCTTCATTAACAGTCAAACAACTTTAAAAATTTCTTATCTCTTTACTTTTTCTACAATTTACTATTGTTGTTTCTATTTTATTTGCCTTGATAAACATGGCTAGTGCTTTCAGACTCAATCCAGGGTGTTGATCTATTTTTTGGGTTAACATTTTGGTGCTTCCACTGAGAAGCCAACTCAGGCTTAGATCTAGCTATCTATTTTGGATCAGACAGGTTCAGAAGTTACATCCTCAATCTTTGCATAGAAGATTTGCTGTTGAGAATCAATGGCACCAAGAAGAAAGAGAACTGCTTTCGAAAGATCCAAAAGAGTTGTAATAGCTAGAGAGGAAACCAATCCTCAGCAAGTTGAAGTTAATGGTTCCAACACAGAAGATCAAATACCGGGATCTACTATCCAGCATGAAGTTGTCACTAGAGACGAGTGAAACAAAATGGTTGATGAAATCAATTAAAAGATGGAAAATAGCCAAAAAGCTCTTATGCAAAAACTAAATGCCTTTTCGGCCTTGCAATCACTGGCTGCTCTAAGAACCATGCCATAGCCTGCAGTTGCTACAGAGCAGGAAAACTCTTTCTTGTCTGTCCTAAATAGGAGAAATGGAAAGCAAAAAGGAGTAGTAGGCGGAGCTGCGGGAATTCCCATAGAAGGAAACACAACCACTCCACCAACTGCAAAGTAACCCGCCATGAACTTGAATCTGGGGACGAAAACCCCACTATAAGATATAACAGTGAATCTCTCCGACTCTAAAGATTGTGAACAACTTGACGACAATGACTTGAAAGAAAACACTAACGCACTCAATACCGACAGAGAGGTCCAAAATTCTCCTATACGACCAACCACAAACCAATGGAACTCCAAGGGAGTGGCTCTCCCGAAGATAGAAGAGCCTAGGCTTCAGCCCACTTACCAAGACCGTTTGCAAAATCAAACACTTGGTATAGTCACTGACAGGCAACCTACGAATTACTGGACATCCAAGGCATATATCATGGACATGATTAAGTGCCTAACGAATGAAAGTAAAAATATAAGAGATGATGAATGGGGATCCGCTCCAAGCCAGACTTCCTTCACTGATGAAATTCTAAATGTACGGTACCCTAAAAAGTTCACTATGCTGACTATACCATCGTACGATGGAACTAGAGACCCAAAACCCTACTTGTACAAGTACAGTTGGTACATGGATGGAGCAGATGCTTCGAATGTTGTTCGATGTAGATATTTTCCAATCTTCCTAGAGGGAATTGCTTCTATATGGCTCACCAAGCTCCTACCAAAATCCATCTCTACCTTTAATGAATTAGCAACGAAATTCCTTGATCAGTTTAGGCTTCACGTGGTGCAATCAAAAGACGTGATGTCCTTATCTAGCCTATTCCAGGAGTGACATGAATCTTTGAAATTTTTCATGAGCCAGTTCAACACTACAATGACTGAAGCAAGTAACCCAAATGAAGATATGGTCTTCATGGTATTGGCCCGCTCTATCTATCCTGACATTGAATTCAGAAAATGGATTAAAATGAAACGACCTACCACTAGGAAGGACTTTAACTGAAAGGAAAACTAGTACTTGAGATTGGAAGAGGCAAAGTACAAGAAGCCGCCTAAAAAGAAGCAACTGAACAGCAAAAGCATTCCAGAAAGTATTGCCGCTTCCATGAAACATATGGTTACAACACGAATGAATATCATCGCTATAAAAACCTGATTGAAGAGTCGATTCGGGGTAATAAGCTTCAGTGGTATGTGAGGAAACCACAAAATCCTGACCAGCCTATAGCACCCCAAGCTCCTAGAGACCAGGGAAACAAAGATGGAACTAGCGAAGAGAGATCTAAACGAACTGACCAAAGACTCATCATAGGAACAATATCTGAAGGACCTCATCCTGGGCAAAAGAGTTAGGGAGAAGTGAAGCGATATGCAAGCTCATTAAGACACATTCCGAAAGATTCATGCTTCATGATCGAAGATGGAACTCCTGCCAAGCCACAGAGAATCTTGAACGATGACATGGTGTTCCGAAGTTAAGACATGAAAGGAATAGAAGATCCAACCCTCAATCCCATGGTCGTGAATTAGACCAAACATGGTCCGACGAGTATTGGTGGATAGTGGTAGCTCTGTGAATATCCTGTTCAAACACACGTTTAATTAGTATGAAGGATGTATCCACTTGCCGATCAAAGGCCAGGGATTCATCGGTGAACCTAAGCAACCTGTCGAAACAATTGATTTACACGTAGAACTTGGAGAACGTGACCGAAGAGTCATCCTCGTCCAAAAATTTGTGATTGTAGATGAAATATCTGCCTACAATGCTTTCTTGGGTCAGCCCGCTTTGGCAGATTTAAGAATTGATTTAGCTCAGTGGTGTCTAACCATGAAATTTTTGACAGAGAACGGAGTTGGGGTAATCAAAGTAGACTAAAGTACCGCTAAAGAATACTATATCGCTGAACTATGAGAGTCTAAAAGAAAAGAAAAGGGAAAAAATATGGGGGAGAATTCTCCATATTTGTGAACCTACCAAATAACCACTACAGAGCCGTCCCTGGCTTGGGGACCATAGCCGATTCAATATGGCTTCAAACCCTAGAAAGAAGAGTTCAGGGAAGGAACGGGCAATACCGGCAGAATTGACAGTGTCTGTCCCAGTTGATATGGATGACCCAAAACGGGTCCTAAAAATTGGATCACATTTTGGAAATAAGATGGGACCAGAACTCATCAAATTCCTTCGTGCCAATTTGGATGTATTCGCTTGGACACATTCAGATATGTGCCGGGTGTCACCAGAGATCGCATGTTATGCACTTAACATTGGTCCTAAGTATAGGCTTGTGAAGCAGAAAAGGCGCAGCCTAGGATTCGAGCGGTCTAGAGCGCTAGGAGAAAAAGTGGATAAGCTAATGGCGAATGGTTTTATTCGTGATACAACCTACCTCTAATGGGTATCCATCCCGGTTTTAGTCAAGAAGTCCAATGGAAAATGGTGAACTTGTATCTACTACTCGGACCTAAACAAAGCTTGCCCGAAAGACAACTTTCATATGCCTAGAATCGACCGACTTGTGGATGGGATAGTTTGACATGGACTACTATCATTTAGGGATGCTTACTCAGGGTATAACCAGATTATGATGCATGAACTTGACCAAGAAAATACCAGTATCAATACTGGTCTGGTATCATACTGCTACAAAGTGATGTCATTCGGCTTAAAGAATGCTTGGGCAACCTACCAATGACAAGTGAATGCCATGTTCAAACAACATATCGAGAAGACTATGGAAGTTTATGTAAAAGATATGTTGGTTAAATCGCGCATAGCTGCAAATCACCTGGACAACCTCACTGAAATGTTTGAAATACTCCGTAAATATGGAATGAAACTCAATCCACTTAAATGTCACTTCGGGTAGTCTCTGGAAAGTCCTTGGGATTCATTATAAGCGCCGGAACCATCGAAGAAAATTCTATACAAAGTACCGCTTTATGGGAAGTTGAGACCCCGAGGAACAAGAAGGAGTTACAAAGCTTGAATGGAAAAGTTGCAGCGCTGAGCTGGTTCATCTCGAAAGAAACCGACAAATTTATATCGTTCTTTGATGCGCTAAAGAAGGAAAAGAAGAACTTCAAATGGAATCAAGCTTGTTAAACTGCGTTCGAAGAGCTGCTGCGACATATGGAAACCCCGTCAATTCTGTCCAAACTGGTAGATGGAGAAGACTTGTTTATCTATTTATCATTCTTGCCCCCATGCATTAAGTGACGCGCTCGTACGAGAAGAAGCTAAGGTCCAGCGAACCATATATTACATCAGTAAATGATTCACTGGACCCAAGAAGAACTGTTCGAAATTGGAAAAATTAGCATATTGCCTCTTAATCGTATCTAGAAAGTCATGACCAAACTTCCATGCACACCCGATCAAAGTACTAACGGATCAACTCTTGAAGTAAGTGTTGTACCGCCCCGAGACCTCTCGATGGCTTATCAAATGGAATATCGAATTGAGTCAAAATAAAATTACTTACATTCCTCGAAGGGCGATCCACGGACGGGCGTTGTCAGATTTCATTGTCGAGTTTATGAAACGAGATAACGAAGAAGAAATTTCTCCAGAAGTGGAGACATGTTGGAAGTTGTTCGTCGATGGTGTATTTAAAAACTTCTACTCGGGGGCAAGCATAGTGCTCGAGATTCCCGAAGGACGATCCATTTGCTATGCCTTACGCTTGGAATTCCCCGCAACAAATAATGAAGCAAAAAATGAAGCATTGATAGCCGGGCTGAAAGTTGTGAAGGAACTCGGGATAAAGTCCATACAAATCTATAGTGACTCCTAGCTAGTCATCTTCCGGTGAAAAGCGAGTACCAAGCTCAAGGAAAGAACCTTGCCCCGTATCTATCTAAAGTGCAAGAATTGCTGAATGACATCGAACATTAGACCATAACTCATATCTCGAGGAAACAAAATACGAAGGCAGACTATCTAGCCAAACTGGCCAGTTCCGGAGAAGCTTAATTATTGAGACTGGTCCCAGTTGAAATGCTAACTACTCCAAGAGTAAGTGAGATGGATATCAAATGGATCTTTGAGATAACCAAAGGACCAGAAACATAGAAGACACCAATCAAGGATTACCTGCTTAGAGGAACACTCCTTGAAGATAGGAATCAACGGAAAACGCTCCTTCGAAAGGCACCACGGTTCATAGTATTGGATGTGACACTCTATCAAAGGGGATTCTCTACCCACTTTCTCAGGTGTGTGACCAACGATGAAGCTCGAAGAATCCTCAGGGAATTTCATGAAAGGCGACTGCGGAGATCACACCGGGGGGCAAACCCTTACAAAGAAAGTCCTCCGATATGGATATAGAAATATTAGTTTATGGTTGTTATTTTTCTGGTTATTCATCCTACTTCCCATTACAAACACAGTAAACACTTACATTTCATACATTATTTCATTTTAAATGAATCAACAAAATTTCGGCAACACTTCTCTTATGTTTCCTGCATTGTACACAAATGCGTGTACGTAGAAAACAAAAAAGAAAAGTGGCGATGAAATTTTGTGAACCGCTTGAAACGAAATAATGTGCAAAACGTAATTGTTTACTGTGTTTATAACTTGTCCAATACAGGGACAAATCCAACAAGTATTGTACCAAATGAATATAAATGGTCGTTTTGTGACAAAAACGGCTATTTATATAATGATCATGTACAACACCCATCTGACTGGTCCTAAACTCTCTAGGGGATGTAAAAAAAAGTATTTTATAAAAAAGAATATTTACTAATTTTATACATTTAAAAAAATTATTAATTTACCATATTTGTTTCGCACATTTTATCGAATAAGGATGCTATAATATTGTTGTCATTTTCCAATACAGTCAAATGTTTTTTTAGACTCGTGCGTTCATTATTGTTATACAAGTTAAGATGTTTTACAACTCATGTCTTATTCCAATTAATACAATGCAATAATAGAAATAACACATATAATGGTTTACACATACGCGCACAATCACAAATTATACATACTTTTCAAAATTTCGCGATAACATATGAAATAGGTATACCACGGGATGCTATAAACCATTATTACGCGATTGGAAACAATTGCAATCACTAATTAGCCCTAATTTATCAACTTATGCAAGTGTAAATTTATGATAAAAATTAGATTTTTGGCGAAAATAAGAGATTATATCTGAGATTTAGAGCAATAGAGTTTGATTACGCAGCCGTTGAGGATCCGAAAGCTTGAAATTGGAGATTGGAAGCTTGGAGGAGGGATTTGGGGGTTTTTTGAAGAAAATTTTCATGCTGCAAAATGAGGAAGAAGAAGGCTCGGCTGGGCCTGTAATTCACGAATTTCCTACAGCCCGTGGGAAGCCATTGGAAATTAGTCGTAGGAAGCCGTCGCGATGTGCTGTCGGAATATAAGCCTTTTCTAATAGTGGAAGGGCCCTATGTGGTCAGCCAGAAGCTAGGGGATGGCATATTCAAGTTGACAATCGTTCCCCAAATTCCACGGGCTTGGAACAGTGAATCACCGCGTCATTACTTTATCTAAAATTAACTTATGCAATTCCTATTTCCTGCAAATAAGCCATCTCGAAATACCGGAAGCATTGTAAATAGGCAGAACTTTCCCAACTTTAATTAATAAAATTGCTTTGCTTTTTGAACCAATAAAAATATGTTCACAAAAGTAACCTGTTGAGTCGACGGGGTCAAATCGACTCAAAACCATCCAATCGCTGCTTGAGATAATGGAACCATGCTCAAGTACTCCCCATCTACCCGTAGAGTCAACGGAAGTAAATTGACTCGAACCTTTGGATCGATAGAATCTGATGCCTGCCTTCTAAGAACCAATATTGCTTCGATAACACGGGAAGTCCCAAATCAAATCCGTGCATCTCGTAAGTCATGCATCGCTTCTTGGATTGCAAAAACACGTCCCAAGAAAACACAATAACATAAGCTGCACATTTTGTATGCCGCACATTGCTTCTTAGTTCGCAAAACTGTGACCATGTAAGCCTCGATCCCACTGTGTGCATTTCGTAAATCGCACACTACTACTTGGATCAGTAAAATTGCTTCCAAAGATGAGGAACTCTCACATTGGAAAATCACGTACCGGCCTTGGTGCCAAGAAAATAACACTCCAAGGAGCGATATATGTGCACGACAACCGAATGTCAGCATCGCGATGAAATAATTTAAAAAAAATCAAGAAATCGGTGTTGCTCCATGATCCTCGACCACTTAAGTTCGTAAAATCACTTGAGTACGAAAAATACTCGCCATGAGGCCACCTAAAGCAAGAAATCCTCAAAGATAGGAGTTGTAGTGTAGATCTGATTGGGGGCACCCGGAAGACTACCAAGGGCACCTAATCTCGTACCAAGTGTTTGGAGTGAACAGTCCCGTGAACTAGGGGTCACATGCACACCAACACTGAACCAGAGTACTTCACATTTCTGTCACTTAAAATAGTGTACTTCATAGTTCTGTTACCCAAACAAAGAATTTTTAGCAGTAATTATGGGACTAAATAAAATAGTGATGAATAAAAATTGACATAAATGCACGAGACGTGAATAAGTAGACAATATAAAGCTACAATCAAAATTTCAACAGACTTATTACTTGAAATGTTTTTGATTTACAATAACAAATAGCAGGGGCCAATCTCTCACAACATTCGCCAAGAATAGGAAAATACAAACACCATTGTGGAAACAACAAGCATAAATGCTAAGTGCAAACTCTGCACTTGTACAAAAAGTAATAAAAAAAGAAGCAAAAGGCAAATTTCGCTCTCCGAAGCATGGCCACTGGTGGATCCTCCTTTGCCCTTGTGCTTGCAGGATCTCTGAGAACTCATTAACGACCTCTTTTGTTCCTCAACCTTCTCCTACTCGGTCTCCACTATCTCGGGTTAGCTGGCTTGACTCGCCGGCTCTTGTGTATCAGTAGCCGCCAAACCTTCCTCTTGAGATATGGAAGGGTCATCCAAACCATGCAGCGTTGCAATTTTCTCAAATTGCAAACCGGGCTGCAAGCCAAATGTAGAGACGACGATTGATGCCGTAAGAATGGCTGTAGATCCAGCAATGTAATGAGGAGATAACCCGGTAGGAAGAGAGGGTTAATCTATAATATGAGAATAATGGGCAATTATCTCGACAACTTCATCAGGCATAAATTGGAAGTCTTCAAGCACGGGAGAGACAAGAAAATTACCTGTTGTGAGGGTATGTTCATGCATCACAACTTCGAACACTTCTTCGTCACCCTCCTTTGTTGGCTGCACGATTATGGGAGAAGTAGAATCAATCCGCTCATCCGTATGAAGATGCAAAGACAGCTCACTCGGGCCTGAAGGAAAATGCTCGGTAATAGCCTTAGCGGTGGCCGTGACATCAATGGTTTCTCGTTCCCTCTCCAGTCTCAAGATATTCTGGCCTTCCACTAAAGCTAGGAGGGATTCTTTGTTCAGGTATGCCTGAACCAATTCTTCTTTGGTGTAACCGCCACCCATGTCTTTAAATTGGGCCAGAACCTCTACCCAGACTACAACAAGCGTGCGAAGGAACGGTGGACCAAAATAACTGAGGCTCCCTTGAAGTAGCACAGAGTTAACATAGAGGCCCAAAATGATAGCATCCAATCCTTCTATCCTCTTTGCGAAGGTGTTTTGAAGCTCTAAGAAGTTGTCTTCCATGCTAGCCTTCTCTACCGCTAGCTGACTTTTCTCGACATCCAAAGTCAAAATTTTCTCACGAAGAGAGACAATATCTTGGGCTTGTTCGACGATGGTTCTTTTCTCCATCTCAACCACCGTCTCTCTTATCCTCGATTTTTCTTTTAAAGCCGCCTCATCAGTGTGGCACTTATTTATTTCATCTCTAAATATGAGTGTGTCCCGGTCGGTGGACTCCTTCAGCTCCTTAAAGAAAGAAAAACTTTTACTTTATCTCTTGAGGTCATCATCCCTCTCCTACTTCAACCTCTCAATCTCTGCATCACGATCCGCAAGCCGCCTCTCATACTCATCCTTTTCAGACTTGAATGAGAGAATTTCTTGGTAATTGTTTCGATTAACAGTGGAAAGCTGTATGCATAAATTTTTCCAGCCCTCGGCTTTCTCCAAACCGCTCTGAATCGCGTGGAGATGGGGTGAATAAGACTCTGCACGAACCAATTTCAAATTGGCTTATAAAAAACAACCCCACTTAAGAACAAGTTGGGGAATGCATCCTGCATGTGCAGGGGACCAGCGGGGAGAATGTAAGGAGCACGTCAACTAGAAGAGAGGCGGTCATAACAGCATGAGTGGAGGAGGTTATGACACCGAAAGTAGAAACGGTTACACCAGTAGAAGCAGGAAGCTGTTAAACAGAGCCCTGCCCTTGGTCTCTTTTCAGCTTCTTTGATGAATCTTTTGGCTCAGTCGGGCTCTTCCTCTTCTCATGGCCACTTCCTCTATCGCGGCCTTGATCTTTCTTAGCATGATGATGCTTCCGCCTCTTTATCCTTCCTCCTCTTCCTTTCCTCATCGGTCTCCCAAGAAGCATGATACCTAGAATAATGTCTCTGCGGTCATTGAGACTCCGATACTCGATCAAGATCATTATGAAATCCATGGGACATGATTCCTACAGCAAATGATAAAACAACTTTAAGAAAAAGGCATTCGATGAACTAAAGCAACCTGGAAAATAATGATAATATAAAGTGTGTGATCCTAGTGAAGTGTATGCTGCGGTTTGATAACCCTAGCGGAGTACAAAAACCAGATCGACCATCGACTAACGTCCGGACATTGATTCTTGGAGGGATTATTTGAGTAAGCTGGGAAGGTAACCCTTCCAAAGTGATGTCGTCCATCAAGTCACCCATATTCACAAAAATGTTGCTCACATCTCCCAATTCAATATCGGCACCTCCTGGCAAGGAGCTGGCAGCAGGTTTATTCTTGGGAGAAGCTTCTTCAACATGTTCTTTCAAAGGAGGTGAGGGAGTATGTTTGTGGCTCAAATCCGAGGCCTTGACGCCTAAGTGGACATCACCCTCATCAGTGTCAGTGTCCCAATCTATTTCTTCTTCATTTAAAGGGAGTCCCTTACTAATTTCTCCTTCCTCCTTCCCTTCAATCAATGGAGCCATCCCCACCCGTTGAACAAACTCTTCTTCTTTCTCCTCTGGGATCGTTGGCATTTTGGGTAGACCGTCGACCCCGACTTGAATGCGGGTCTCTTCAGAAGCCTTCTCTAACACATTGGATGGGTCATTTTCTTCTTCCACATCATCATCATCTTCACCAAAATCATGGAAAGAGGAAATAGAAGGGCCCGAGCTTTAGGGCGAGAAGGAGCGCTAACAAATCCAACAGACCTTCTGGGGTGTAAAAGCTCACATCGGCGAAGATTTTCATCTGTGAGCAAGAACCTGATTATGCGCTCGTGAGCATTGACCGCCTTTAAGGCGCTAAGAACTGTGTCGAGAGTTGGATACTTGTTGATCTTTGGAAGAACTGCAAGGAATATGCAATCGTTTAGAAGACTTGTGGCAAATAAAGGAAATTCCAAGCATGGTGAAAGAGACTTACCTCTCGTAGTCCACAAACGGGTGAATCCCTCTAGACATTTAGGAAAAAGAACTGATTCTTTAATGAGGGAACCTTGTTGGGAAGATCAAGTATAAGTTTCTAAGTACGTTGTGCCTTAATATAAACGAGTGATAGATTAGCCTCTCTCTCTTTGAAAACAGGAGATACTGCAACTTGGCGAAGATCGGGGCACGATTAAGTGCTCTCATGAGCAGAACATATAAGCGTGTCAGCATGGCATACCCATTTGAAAGAATTTGGAATGGGGCCAACCCTTTATTCTGAAGCGTTGTTATTAAGGAATGATTGAACGGGGGCATTGCACCATACATACACATATAGCGGTGGTAAGCTACATATCCAAAAGGTGGCCTATGAGCAAATTCCCCTCTCGATGGTAAAAGCACGGCATCCTTCGGGATACCATATTGGGAGCAGATGCTTCACAACATCTTATGTGTAAGGATTGAAGGAGATTTCTCCAGAGGATCAAGTAAGATTTTGAAGTTAGGAGGAGTGCAATTGATGACAACTAGAATTTGACGACGATATTGACTCAAAGTTATGTAAGCAACAGACCCCGTTGGGATCGACGAAGACTCTGATTCGAAAATAGGTGAGCTTCCCTGACCTGCAAATCTTTTCGGCATAGTTGATACTTGAAATTTGGAAGATAATGGACGTGTACCAACTACCAATCAGATTCCAAGTATAAACCGTGGGTGTGCGTGATGTGTAATCTAAGTGAGAACGGGACCAGCGTCCTGAACGCTATTAACAAACCATCCCGTGTAGATGGCTCATCACACCAGAAAGGGTGATCCATATCACCTGTTAATTTCTTTTCTTCTATACTTATCCGTTATCGATCGACGATTGATAACGGATCCATTATCCAAAGCGATATGGAAAGCTCTTCTTGTTCTAGGTACATTGATCGTGCAACGACAGGACCAGTTCAAAGCAAGCAACTATAGATTGATGGGTCTGAATCGGGAAGAAAATTCTCGGCATAAATCAGTTTTAGTTCTCTGGAAAGTGATAACAGCCTGAACTACATACAAGACACTACCCTAAGCTATAATTACCTCCAAGAAAAACCAAAATCAATCCATAAGGCGTTGTACCAGGATAGACTATGTAATTCGGTGCAAGTTAATTCTGACTCTGTGGATGAAGATAACATAACATGTCGAGCACTAGGACAAAACCCTAGCTTCGTTCTGTGAAGAACTTATGACTTGATTTACTATCTTCTTCCATAAAGTCACAATCATCTCGAATCTTCCACCGTATCCATCGCCAACACGAATTCATCACCAATCGCTGATAATGCGCCAAAATCCAAATCACCAACCTTCAAAATGGAGAAGAGTGATCCGATCTCTAATGTAAGACAACCCAAACTAGGGTATTGATGGATCGACAATGCCTTGAAGTGAAGTCGTGAAATTGGGACTTACTTAAGTCGGTGGCAGCTCCAGAGAACGGTGGTTAGTGGCGCTGGAAGCAAGAATCAATGGCGACGGCTCTCAAGTGGATGGAGTAATCAAATGGGTAGGTTAGGACATGGACGAAGTCGGATCGGCTGGAAGGTAAGGGTTTGGATCGAGTGGAAATGATATGAATTAGGGGGTCGGCTCATATAAAAATGAGGAAAGAAGATCGCCAAAAAATTATAAGTACTTGGATCGGCACCGATCCGATCCAATCAGATTGGTATCCAAATTTACTTCTCTAAATAATTTCAAATCTTCACCATGCGACCTATTCGACGTTTGTATTCATTATGGAAATTATCAAATCAAGATCACTCCGCAATTACGAATTCTAGAGATTCCTACTAAGGATTTAACAGTTAGCTGGTACGTCAAGGCAGCTCTTCAAGATGACCAGTTACGACGAGTGAAACTCATTAAAACAGAGACACAAAGATAAACAATACCAGAGCACACCTTGTTTCCAACGAAAGCGTTCTCTGGAGGGCAAATGTTAATCATGTTTTTAACTCAGCAGAATTCAAAAGAAGTTAGAACATTCAGATTAAGCCAGAACAACTCGAAACTTAACCGAAAGCCTAAAAGTACAAGATAAAGGAACCTTAGAAGTTTGACCCAAAATACGCCGACACTTTGGATCGGTACCGTTCCAATCCAACTAGATCGATACCCGTCCAAAATATTGGCTTGTGGTTCCACCCACTTGCGTTATGTTTCTACCTCTCTGCTAAGCCTATCTACCAAGTTTGATAACAATCCGAGCATCCAAGTTAAAGAAGTAAAGATTATCGGCTTCAGACTACAGTTCAGTTGAACCTATAGGTGAACCATCACCAAAACAAGTTAACAAGCTATGAAATTATATGGAGAGCCTCATAAACAAGTAAGGAAGCCAACCGGATAGAAGCTGTGCAAAAATTGCACAACTCTTTGGATCGGTACCGATCCGATCCAATTGGATCGGTATCGATCCAAAAAGTTAGCTCGGAATCATTTCAAACTTTTCGTGCAACTTCCTATGGACAACTACAGGTTTTCAGTGCAATGGTTCTGACTCAAGTGCTCTCTAGTCCTTTAAGTATTGTCCTACCTTCAATAGAAAGGGGGTTCCTAACCGGATCTCTACTGAAGTTCTGTTATCCATTCTTCATTCTTCTCCTCCCACATAACAGCCATTAAGAGATAAATGAGATCCTCCCTTTGTCTCTAACAATGGCGGCTTGATCTAACGTGAAGAAGAAGAATCATATTGTAATCCAAACTCTCCCTTATAACTGTAGTTAATCAATAAAAGCTATAAAGTGGATTAGGCTTCGTTAACAGCCGAACCACTGTAAAAGCCTCTTGTCTCTTTACTTTTTCTACAATTTACTATTGCTTTTTCTATTTTATCCTTGATAAACAGGGCTAGTTCTTTCACACTCAATCCAGGGCGTTGATCCAATTTTGGGTTAATAGTGAGTTCAAATAATAAAAGACATGAGAGAAAAGGGGAGGGACATTGATCTCCCTTTTTACATATTCTTTATTAGTTCAAAACTCGTATTTTAAATTAATATCATATTGTTCATAGGTTGTCAAATTCATCTACAGTCAAATTTTGGTACGATCCATGGGTGGCCAAGGGGGTGATTTTGCATTCTTTGTTCACCTATCAATAGCTGCAACAAACTGGTATTCCTATTAATGCAAAAGCTGTGGATTTTATTTTCCATGGTAACATGCATCTGCCATATTCGTCAAATCAATACATCAGGACAGTTTGGAATGATATACAATGTAATACCTACCCTCTTGATGATGTTGATGGTGTGTTTTGGAATGATAGACCTCATACTATCAAGCTTGTGTACAAGCACCTGCACAATCTAGGTGATCAAGCTTTCAAGTGGAGCAAAGTTATTTGGACCACTGATTCAACCCCAGGGGATAATCTAATGCTTTGGAAAGTTCTGCAAAATGCCATGTTGACTAGAACCAAATTGATGGAGATGGGATATGATACGGGTTTCAATTGTGTTTTCTATGCAAATGACCCTGAGACTGTGCACCATTTGTTCATGCAATGTCCCTTCACTAAGATGCTATTTGACAATATGATGCTTGTTGCTGGGAGTAGATTGTTGGCTAATCTAACAACGCTGGATTTTGACATGATATACAAAGCTACAAGGTGGCGAACATTGAAGGCGAGGCACTTAACAATCTGCTTGAAGAAGTACATGACAGTGGTGTGGTATGAACAAAATATGATTTGCTTTGAAAAGAAGAGGAGAGATGGGCAGGTGTTATGGAAGGTTTTGAAGAATGAAATTTACAAAACTATGAAGATGCAATCAATTTTTCCAGCCATATACAAGGATGCTTGGAGATAGTTGGTGATTTTTTGGGTGTATCTTGTTTTGTTTTATTTGCATTGTGTGTTGTTGTTTTTTCCCGCTGTTTAATCTCGGTGTGTTTTGTTTGTTTTTTTTTTCCTTTTTTCATGCTTGCTGTTTTCTTTTGGGCAAGTATTGTATTTTATTGTATTTTGGCAATAAAATCAGGTAGGGGCCCTGTTAACCCCGCTAGCTTTTGCTTAAAAAAAAAATATCACACCCCTCCCCTCCAAGTCATGGCTAGCCATCTCTATCGGTATATCGGCCTATATATTTCCCAAACCCAATCAATATATACATTTTAAATCCAGTTTAAATATCTATTGATATTGTATATCGGCATGTACATATATAACTTTTATATATGTACTATATTAAATATTGATTTAGATAAATCAAATAAAACTTTATAATTAATATTTCATAAATATTAAATGATATAATTAATTTATAGCAATTAATTTAATTAAATTGTATGGTATTTAAGAGTATTCAACATTATGGTTGTGCGAATCACATGTGTAAATTCAGTCAACAATTAATATCGAACAATTTGAACAATTTGTGAGTAAATTTCACTTCTTTTAGGAAAAGTTTAAACTTTTATTATGTTGTTCATTATTTTGGTAAACAATTGGTTGCTTGATGGATTATAGTGTTGATTTGGTTATGCATATATGTGCTTGTATGTCATGATGAATTTAGACTAGAAAAATGAAGTCTAATATTGAGAATAGTTAGAAAATTATGATTTTTCTTATGTTGTTCTGACATGTGAATGAATGATTATGCTCATGTATGTGACGTGTGTGATAAGGTAAATTAGCATTTAGACTTGTAACTTAGCATTTAGACTTGTATAAGTGACATTGAGATCCCTCAAATTAAAAACATGTTTACCATTTAATTCGCTAGAAAAAGTTACAAAGTTTTAAACTTTATTTTTAGTTTTGCAAACTTCATACTTTGTTTATAAAGTAAGGTATATAAGAGAAAAGGCTTGTAAGTATTAGCATATAAACTAGCTTAAAAAGTTACGATATCCGTAGCGATAGTCGTTATCGATGAAGTTCGGTAAAACAAACACTTTTTGTATACTAAAATGTTTTCTTTTATGTTGTTTTGAAATTATTTTCAAAGCATATTTTAAGTATAAAAAGGTAATTATTACTATTAATTAAGTATGAGTTTTAAATATTATTTAATTAATTAACTAAGTAAAGATAATTAGTATTTAATTAGTAAATAATTAAAGGTAATTAGTACTTAAGAATTAATTAAGCTTGGTAATTATAATTAATTAATTAATTAATGAAGATTAAATATTTATTAATTAAGTAAAGATTTAATTAAGTATTAATCTTTATTAATTAAGGTTTAATTATTTAATTAATTATTAATTAATTAATAATCAGGTACGGTTTAATTATTAATTAATTAACTAAGATTTAATTAGTAATTTAATTAAGATTAAATAAAGTTTTAAATTATTTTAATTAATTAAATAAAGGTTTTATTTTTAATTACTTTATTTCTAAGAATCAATTTTATTTTAAAAGCAGCTTTCTTTTATAAGTGATTAAGTTTTAAGTAAGGTATCCTCTTTGTTTGTGCCATTAAGTAGCCAAACTAGTATGAATAAGTTACGACTAAGATGTTGAAATATTTTATTGAAATTAAGTCATCGTGTATTTAACACTAAAAGACGATGAGTAGGCTTTCCTTATTTGTGAGATCTAGAACTTGATGTTCTAGGCGAGGGGCAGAGTAGTCGAAATGTTGGAAACATGATAAATACAAGGGAGTTAATTTCAATGAATGGGTAATAATAAATTAAGTATATGGAAGATATTTTCTTATGCAAATCTTTATACACCCCAAATAGAGGACTTGTCCACTATGGATAACTTGGCCCTTTTAAAATTATCGAATGTTGGTTCGAAGAGACTGAGATCGGATAGCATCCGTTATTTGAAAACCACTTCGAACCAACGTAAATGTTCGAATTGGAACCATCTAGAATCAAAGATGATGATCTATAAAGTGCAAGGGCTACTTGCTATTAATCTTGTAGGTAATTCCAAATTGAATGTAGTAGAAGTAGTATCATCGGGTCATTTATATCCTGAATGACTTATATGGATGAATGCTAACATTGAACTGTCGCGGTGTTAGCATTCCAAGTGGGAATTGCTAAAGAAAGGTAAAGCGTATCCTCAAGCTCTCAACCAGAAATGACTAAGACAGAGGATATACAGTAGAGCTATGCAGGTCGTTCCTATTACGGTATAGTCACCACTCGATCTAGATCGATATTCCCAGGTTTTGTATGCTAGTGACCCAAGTACAGTTGTTGATTACAACTAGGGTGGTGATATATTCAGCACCATCCAGTAAGGGGTAGACCGATCCTGTTTTGGAAGGGCTCCATGTGTGGTCATCAGTAAATTTTATCTAAAGGTCTGCTGTGGTAGGCGGAACCCCAGCAGCCTTGTCATTATATAGAATCCATTCTCTAATAAATGCCTTCACACTTAGTTGTATATCTATTGTGCTGAAATTTAATTAATGTAACATTTCAACAATGATTCTATATTTACTTTCAAAACCTTAGACATAATAATAATATCACTTGATTTTCTATAGTAATGTTTTGGTTATCGTAAGGTAAAAACAAGTCTATGTTTATGTGCGGCGTGGTCTTACGAGATACCTTTGATTTTAAAGGAGTTTTTAAAAGTAATAATTCAGTTGTTTGGAGTTTACACACACCAAACCGATGTCTGACCCAAAGTTTTATTTTCTTTTCCTGAAACTCTTGGGTACTCAAATTTATAGAGTAGCCAAGTAGTCCAGGTTTCTCATGGATGCATTTTGGAAGAGCTTGAAGCAGGTGACTTCATTGATATCTAGCTATTTATTGTATTTCTGCTGTGTAATATATGTATTTTGTATTAGCAAGGGTGGGGATATGTAGTTATAAGTGTCCCTAGCTGAAATTTGTACTGTTGTGACTCTGATGTATTACTATTATGGAAGCGACTGTGTATGATCTTATGTTGCCTATTATATATTGTTCCATTGCGTTGAGAGATTCTATGTTTTATTTTCTTTTACCCGATAGCTCGTCTTTCGAAGTAAAAGAGGTTGTTCGTTACACTATTAGCCTTTAGGAAGTTCATTAGTTTTATTTATTTTTTGTTCATTTTATAAAATATTGCATAAATTTGACATAATTTCCACTTTTGTTACACCTTCGTAGGAAATTGCCTCATTACTCCTCTCTTGCTGATTCACTTTATTCTCAAGAAACAACTAATTATGTTGTAATCCTAATTACCTCATTTTACCTAATGTATTTGGTAGCTACTATTTTTTTCCTTAATCACTATATTCTATACCAGGTCCTAAATTTGAATATGTTAACTGCAATTTTTATTGTGTGTGTGTATAAATCCTTTTGTTCTATGTTCTTAGGTTATAAATACTAGTAAAAAATAACATATTCCCAAAAGCGGAACTTTATTCCATTTTAATGTCTCGAAGGTCTAAATACATTAATATGAAATAAATAATAATAAATAAATGCTAAATTAATCTTTTATTGTAGTTATTCTAAATGAATAAGCATGTTCTATGTTTGAGTCTTATTAGTTCCATTTTTAAAAAAAAAATTATTAATGAAACTAATTTTTTTTCAAACATTCATGAAAAAAATTAAGAAGATGTTAAAATTTAAACAAATAAATAAGTTACAACCAAAACAATAACGAATATTGATGCGAAAATATTACAATTAATACATCTATATATCTATTTAGTTGGAGTGCTGTGATTTCTATTTTAAGCTCTTCTCTTTATGAATCATATCTGAAGAAGAATATAGGTGAATTTATAAATATAAAGTTAGACAGACTAACCTTAGTATTATATTTTATATAAATTTGAATCTAACCTCTCTAATTTTGTTATTATTATCATGAAGAAAATGTTAAAGCTTCTATTTTAGACAGTAAGGTCAAGATACAAGTAATGAAGTTTCATAAATTTGTTTTTTTCTCAACAAAGTGGTCACATCTTGGTCATTTTCTTCTTATTTTCTCTAAGCACTTATATGGAAATTTCAAATTAAATTACGCTTAAACTATACTTCAAAACATATGTAAATTATTTTTTTCTATATTAGTTTGAGAATTGTACTTTTATTTTGAGTTCTTTTATTTTTGTCTCTTTTTTTTAAGAAAAATAAAGATTCAACAATGTTCTTATTTTCTTTAGTACATAAGGTAAAGAGTGAACTTTATTTACTCATATTTTTATATTTATATGTTGTTTTGTGTATTATTTTAAATAAGTATTAAATTTCATTTAGTAGTTTTGCTTTTCAAAAAAAATTAAAATTTACTAATACATGTAACTTACTTCAAACATTTTTAGGGAAAAAAAATTCAAACAAACAAATAGATTATAATATAAGTTAATACTATATTTATTTGGTTTGAGAGCCATGATTTCATTTTAAACTCATTACTTATAGCCCATAACTATAGAATTACTTTTCAATTGTAGCCCTTAATTATGTAAAAAATATATATTCAAATAATCTAATATAATAATATATTTAATATGAATTTGAACATAACACCTTTGATTATTTTGGTTGCATTCTTCATTAAAGAAATCTTTTGGTTTATGTAATATGGTTATATGCAAGTAGATAATAAGTCGTGAATGTATTTCTTCAACAAATTTCATCTTCTTGGTATTTCTCTTCTTATTTATAGCCCTTATAAGTGAATTTAAAATTTAGTCATATGTGAGTTTCACTTCAAAACATATAATAACATAAATATGATATCCTCAAACTAGATTAATTTTTATTATCAGATCATTTATCAAATTTACATTATAAATGCTTTATTATTGCTCACATGATTATAAATAACTTTAGATAATTTGTCGTGTCTAACATTGAAATTATACTAGAATTTTTGCAGGAAATTTTGATAAGGACAAGATGAAACACAGTAACTCAGGAAAATCATCAAATGCATGACTTGTTAAAATTATAGTCCGCACAACTCTATGTGGAGGCAACATATGTGTTTGGCCAACACCTTTTAACAAAAGGAATCCCTTATTGTTGCATGCAACCAAACTCATATATACCACTCCACCTCCATTATTTTTCATGATGTAGGACTATTCTTCTTTTCAATATGCACCCATTATCCACACACAATGCGAGACACCCCAACAAATCTCCATCTTGGCTCGCATCCATATATGCATCTTCCAAAATGCCAAAACAATGCATGCACCATATTGAGACTTTATTCCCATGTTATTCTACCAGATCCAACGTACCATGGTTAATCTCCACCTTAGTCTGACTACTTAAGCCTACACTGCTAACCACCATGATTTACAGATCTTTTGTGCATTGTCCATTGTCTCAGGCGCTACCATCGGCTTCGAGACTATGTTGAAATCCGTTCGCACATCTTTCTTTAGGGGCAACAAATGATTTTGGCCAACATCTTTTAACAAAAGGAATCCCTTATTGTTACGTGCGACCAAACACATATATATACCACTCCACTTCCATTATTTTTCACGATGTGAGACTATTTTTCTTTCTAACATGTGCCCATTACCCAGACACAATGCGAGACACCCCAACAGATCTCCACCTTGGCTCACATCATATATGTGTCTTTCAATATGCCAACATGATGCTGCACCATATCGAGACTTTGGTCTCATGTCATTCTACTAGATCCAACGTACCATGTCAAGCTCAACCTTAAGTCTGACTACTTAAGCCAACACTACTAGCCACCGTGATTTATAGAGCTCTTGCAAGACACCCCAACATAACTTTAATGCACTCATAAATACTGAAAACTAAAGCTCAAACTGGACTTAAATAAGTGTGAAATTTAAGTTGAGTCGTTAATAATTTAAAGCATGCTTTTGCAAATGCTTGGAGTTAGAAACCACGTTATTAGGTTAAAAAATCCTATAATGAGATGCTCTATAAGGCATATGTTTTTTTATACACTCTGTTCAACTTCTTACAGTTCTGATATCTCATTCATGGAATAAGAATGTAACTTGGGATTTTTATAAATAAATTTAAACTACATAAAAAAGTATGTTATGTTTATAATTTGGTTGTATCGCAACATATAATTATTCAGTGTTCGTTTCATTATACGCTTTCAAAATGATAAATTCATTGCGTTATTCAATATGTTTTCCAATGTTGCCTCAGAAACTTCCTTAAAACTATCTTAATGATGTTTTAATTGTTCAAACACCTTCTATCAACATGACGTGTGCGTAGCATGGGATTGCACTAGTTTTCTTAGAAGTCTTTAAAAATGTTGAAACCACTATAGTTTCAAAGTGTATCACTAAAGATGTAGTTAAAAATACATATCATAAATGCAGTTTTGACTACATCTCGCAAATGTAGTTAAAACTACAACATAATGGTGGTTTAAAATGCATCTCTCTAATTGCATTACTAACATGTCATTATAACTATTGTTAAATTTTAGTGATACAAAATCACAACTAGAAGGAAACAAATATGCAAGAAGGAAGAAAGAGAAAATTTTGTTTTCTCTAATTAATAGGTATATTTGGTTATATTTTTTTCTTTTTCTAATTAGGTAATCAATTTATTTTGGCAAATTCTATTTCAACATAGATAAGTACTTAGTAGCCCCCACTAAAATAAATAAAATTTTAAAGACTAAAATACCCATAGAAAGCTGCGTATTTTCTTTCTTCTCAGTTCCATTATCTTCTTACGTCGGTTTCTTATTGTCTAAACCACCGCTTCTTCAAAATCCTAGTTTCTAAATCAGTGAAGAAAAAATTCAAACTAAGTTATTTATTGGGTTTACAAACTTTTTTAATTGTAGTTCTGAAGAAAATATGAATTGGGTTCTAAATCGGTGAAGAAAAAATAAATTTTTCACTACTAAGTTATTTTTTTGGTTTACAGACTTTACTAAGAAAAATTCAATTTTTCACTACTAAGTTTCTAAATCAGTGAAGAGAAAATTCTAAACCTAGTTTCTAAATCAGTGAAGAAAAAATTCTAACCCTAGTTTCTAAATCAGTGAAGAAAAAAATTCAATTTTTCACATTTTGCGTGATGGGAAGGGTAGTTCTGGAAATAGTAGAGGGCTACTAAGTTATTTTTTGGTTTTACATACTTTTTTAATTTTTCGGGGCTACTAAGTGAATACTTGGGTTGAAATAGAATTTTCCATTTATTTTTTGCCATCTAATATTAACATAGGCATTAAATAATCGATGTTATAAATAGAGCATATAAGAGAGTGTAAAATGAGTGAAAATCTATTTGCTAATTTTCTTCTTTCACCTTTGTTCTTCTCCTCCAACAATTTTAGCCATAGAGATCAAAATTTCCTTTTTCAATTTGGTTATTGATTCAGTTTATATTTTGTTTACTTTTATTTTGTTCCTTTAATTGTAAACAAATTTTGGTGAATCGACTAAGAGGGTGGTTGTGTGGAATCTCTTGTGTATTGATTTTTGATTTCATGTCCATTTATTTCTATCCAAATTTATCTCTTTGTGATTTGGATGATAAAAGATATATTGGGAAAAGCCTCCGCAAAGCAAAGTTTTCACTACAACCATGTCTCAGTATTTCACTTAAAATTACATCATTTAAATGCAACTATAATCGTATCATTCGAAGCAAGTACGCATGGCTTAGATTAATATATCATTTTAACTTGCAACCAAAATTCAAATGTTTCAAATCTAGTGAAAACTTTAACTACATTCAATTAATGTAAGCAAAAACTTAAACATCATAAATGTCAATCAATTAACTTAAATGAATTTGCCTAAACCGAAGATGGTGGATAGATAAATTATAAACAGTGATACATTATATTTACCACTTAATTCAATAGTACGTTTGTTTAATTAAGATATAATTTTAAATAGTATGTTATTTTTAATTAAGACATAATTTCAATATAATATTTAAATTTAAATTCTTTCAAATAATTAATCAAAATACATTCGGTAGTTTGAAAGATAATAAATATGCATTTAACAACAAATTTTCATGTATACTATTTTGCTAAAATCATAATTGCATTATATAAATGTATACACCACTTTTTACTTAGTATAAACCATACATATTATAAAACTACCCTCACTTGGAATAAAACAAAGTGTTTATCTTATTTTGCTAACTCTCTCATGCATTAATCAAACTAAGGAATCCTTATTTTAAAATTCTTCAAATTGACTTGTGTAAATTTCAAATTCATATACTTAAATGGAATTTAAAATGTTTAGTTACTTATATACAACAGTTTGAATTTAATTTTGAATATTAAGATGTAAGTACTTAAATTTTAATGTTAAATTTATACTTGATTTGATTTAAATAAAATATTGAAGAATTTAGTACTTTGAATCATGTTAATTTTCGTAGTTAATTTTAAAATTTAATTTTTATATTTAATTAATGTGAAAATGTTAAACTTGACTATGCATATATACTGCTTGAAACATTATGAATATACTTTGATACCTGAATTCATTCTTTAATAATGATTCTATTTTTTAATAAGAGGCATTTTGGTGTAATTTTCTTTAAAATTTTATGGTGTAAGTAAAGTAATTTATGGTGTATAAATAGAATTTGTCATTAAATTATTCAAATACAACTATAATTGCATCACTAGTCATTAAAATCCACTTAAATAGGCTGAACGATAGTAAAAATGCATGTAAAAATCAATTTCGTTTGCTATATCAACTAAATTATTTTTTGCATTACGCATATAAATGCTTAGTTAAAATATTAAAATGCAACCATAATTGCATAATTCAAATAGTTAAGCAAATCCATTAGGTTAATGTTAATAAAAACGTAATTAAACATTAATTTCATATGTACTATATAACTGCATTATGTAAATGCAATTAAATTATTACTATATTATCTTAATGCAGTTAAAAAATACTAATAACTAATATTATTTTAAATATTACTAAATTTGTAATTTACTTGTCAAAACCATTCTTAAATCCAACTAATTTACAAGAAGTTATCTCATTTCAAAGATGAAATCAAATACTTTAGTAGACGACAAAATTGGTCGAGTGTAACGTTAGGCAAGCATGGACTATCCGATTTACATTTCATTTATAAAGCGAGAACCCAAACTAGTGTTTAGTAAATTACAGATGTAGTTATCTGTAACTTATCCATGTTAAATCATTGAATAAAATAATAAATTAAAATACTTAATCAAAATTTAGGATACTTAAAGCTTCAATTCCCATCCATAAATCGTTAAAGTAAATGTCGGTTATGTGAACAACTAAATTTTATATAAAGACTTGGTTGAAATTTTAACTACAATGTTATGAGCTTAGATTACATAAGTAATTTTGTATTAATTATACGAAAGCATTTAATTCAAAAATAATTGTTTGTTATTACAAATGGCATGAATGTAGCTAACTTCTAAAAATAGTAAATAATCATAGTGTTAATTTAAATTATGCAACCTCACTTAAAGGGGTCAATTAACAAATTAACATGAAAATAAAAATAAAAGTCAATTTCATATTTATATCAATTAAATTATGTTTGCATTATACATAGAAATGCAGAGTTAAGATATTCAGACATACGATAATTGCGTGATTCAAATGACTAAACAAATCCATTAGGTTAAATGATAATAAAATGCAACTGAAAGTCAATTTCATATGTATTATGAGGTTAAAATTATAACTATAGTATATAAATGGAGTTAAATTATTACAGTATTATCTTAATGTAGATAACTCACTATATAAAAAAATTATGATTTTTAGAATTTTATTTTGAGGTACCAGTAACATTATTTTAAATGTTATTGAATTTGTAATTTAGTTGTGAAAATGAGCCTTAAATCTAACTAATCTACAAGAATTTATCTCATTTCAAAGATTAAATTGAACGCTTTGGCAGACGACAAAATTGGTTGATTGTAACGTTAGAAGAGAGGGACATCCGATTTACATTTCAATTATAAAGCGACAACCTCAAACTAGTATTTAGTGGGTGTAGTTGTTTGTAGTTTATACACGTTAAATCCTTGAACGCGAATAATAATTTAAAAAAGTTGATCAAAATTTAAGATAGGTAAAGGTTTAACTCCCTTCAAAAAATGGGTAAAGGATTAACTCCCTTCCAAAAATCATTAAAGTTAATGCCCTTTATGTAAACAATTAAAGCTTAAACAACCTTTATTAGACTTAAAGCATTTACAGGTAGACCTGTTAAAGCCAACAGTTATGCCTGTTTAAAAAGAACGAACCAGAATGTTGGATTGGCATCAGATGCGCGACGCTCGTCAGACGCCGATGTAAATTAATTACAATTACCACCTTCACAATCACATATTAATGCATTATCATTTTCCAACCACACATTTAAACAAAGAACTAATACTCTTCAACAGTTAATACCCTTTCAAATACTCTTTTGAAATGCCCCTTTCGTAGCACAAGAACACATTCTGCTTTCGCGAATCATTCTCTTTTTGTGTCTCTTTCCCATGCCACTTTCTTATGTCAAACAAGCACATCATTGGTTGAAATTTTATCCTCATATTTATGAGCTTTGGTTGTCCTAACAAATTTTCTATTGATCATGCCAAATCGTTTAATTCTGAAACAATTGTCTATTATTACAAATGGCATGAATGCAGTTAATTTCTACAAATTGCAAAGAATCTTAATGTTGATTTAAATTATGCAACTTCACTTAAGGTTGTTGAATAACTTATTAACATAAAAATAAAAATCAAAGTATAACCACCCAAAATAAATGGGGAAAGTTTAATTGTGACAATAAATATGCACGTAAAAATAATTTCATATGCCACATCGGTTGAATTATGTTTGCATTACGCATGTAAATGCGCGGTTAAAAGATTCAAATGCAGCCATAAACGTGTAATTCACGTAGTTAAGCAAATCCATTAGGTTAAATGATAATAAATACACAATTAAAAGTCAATTTCATATGTAGTATGAGGTTGAAACTATAACTACGTTATATAAATACAGTTAATTTATTATCGTATTACCTTAATGCAGTTAAACTTACTATGCAAAAAATTATAATTTTCAAAATTTTATTTTTAGGTACCGACAACTAATATCATTTAAATGTTGCTAAATTTATGTTTTAATTGTTCCAACTAATCTACAAGAAGTTATCTCATTTTAGAGATAAAACGAACACTTTAATATGACAAAATTGGTCGAGTGTGATGTTAGAGCAGTAGGGACTATCTGATTTACATTTCAATCATAAAGCCGGAACTCGACACTAGTATTAAGTAGATTACAAGGTAGTTGTTGTAGCTTATTCATATTAAACCTTTTAATGAAAATAATAATTTAAAATAGTTAATCAAAATTTAAGATGCTTACAACTTTAACTCCCTACCATAAATCGTTAAAGTTGATGTTAGCTATCTAAACAACTAATTGTTAGACAACCTTCAATAGACTTAGGTAGGGCAAGCAGAAACTGACCAATTAAAGTTGACATAGTATCTGACGCTTCCAGTGTGGGGTGCACTACTTTGTCCCGTTGAAATAAACAAACCAAAATGTTATTTGGCCGACGTTTCGCACGCGTCGAACGCCAACGTTAATTAATTACAAATATCATCTTTCCAACCACATGTTAATACATATCCATTTCCAATCACAAATTCAAAAAGATAACTAATACTCTTCAACAATTAATACTTCTTTCAAAAAACATTTTCAAATGCTCATTTCTGAATACAAGAACGAATTCTCCTTTTGTGAATCATTCCCATTTCTTGTTTTTTCTTTTCCGTGTCTCTTTCGTGTGCCAAATCAGCACACCCTTAGTTGAAATCTTAACCACAAATTTATGACCATTGGTTGCCCTAAGTAATTTTCTCCTAATTATACGAAAGCATTTAATTCTAAAACAATCGTTTGTTGTTACAAATGGCATGAATGTAGTTCATTTCTAAAAATTGCAAAGAATCATAATGTTGATTTAAATTATGCAACTTCACACTTAAGGTGGTTGATTAACTTATTAATACAAAAATAAAATAAAGGTTTAACCACCCAAAATAAATGGGATAGTTTAATTGTGATATAAAACATGCAGATAAAAATAAATTTCATATGTTATATCAATTAAATTATGTTTGCATTACACGTATAAATGCACATTTAAAATATTCAAATTCAACTATAATTGCTTAATTCAAATAACTAAGCAAATGAACTATGTTAAAACGATAACAGTTACGCAATCAAAAGTCTATTATATATATATATATATATATATATATATATATATAAAAATGCAGCTAAACATACTATATAATAAAATTAAGATTTTCAAAATTTTGTTCTTAGGGACTAATATTATTTAAATTATTCACTGTCCTATCTTCATCGAATAAAGCAAATCATATTGGGACAGTAACATTCAAGTCAGTTAAAAACTTAAAATTTTAACTTCTATCATCGATGATGGTTTTAATTTGAATACAATAAGAACAATTCAAAGTTATACCTTCCATAATTATTGAAAAGGAATCAATCGTATCTTAAATGAATTATACACTTCTACGAGCTTTGAAAATGAATAATATTTTGAGTATTACTAAAAATGAATTCATCATATCGTAACAGCATAATCGTTGTCATCTTATTTTTAATAATAGTTGTAATACCTTTGGTTTCGTATTTTTATAATGTAAACATAAACTTTCACCTATTAAATTCAAATTACATCTCAGTATACCTAAATATATTCTCAACTTAATTAAAATTCAAAATTTATATTCTATTACTCAGTCAATCACTTGTATATCCTTTAAAAAAATTTGTTCATTCCTTAATTTGTCTAAGAAAACAGAATCAACCAATTATATCTTAATTTATTTCAAATTAAACTGCTTCTACCTTACTTAAAATGCAAATTTACAAGTAATAAAACCGAGTCAGTTCATTTTATATCTAAAACCGCTCATGCCTTGTTACAATACAAAATGTTTTTATTCAAAATGCTAATTAAAATGTTGATTTATGTGCCTTAAAGCTGAGTCAATCGATTTTATATCTAAAACGTCGGTTCCTTATTTAAAATGCAAAATGTTTTCTAGCTATAATGCTAATTCGAATGTGGTATAACATGATCAATCAATTGTATCTTACTTAAATTTTAAATTATATTTTAATATCGTTCAGTATAAAAAAAAATCCACGCGCCCGTAATGCTCATGTAATTTTAATAAAAAGCATATTAGAATGAAGACTAGAAGTTTCGCGCATTAATAAACTGGGTCCAAGCAAGGCCCAAAATGATATAGTTGAACCCCGATAATAGCCCACGTAAATGGTACGTTAAATTGCCCCCTTTCACATTGCCTTTAATCTCCCAAATCAAAATATTGTAATTCCGATTAAAAAAGTCAAATATCCTTATTCTGTTTCCCATCAACAAAAAACAAAGTTCAAAAAAATCCAAAAACAAAGAATACCTGAAAAATCATAGGAAGAAAACTTCAAGAATGGACGCAGATGAAATACGATCAATTCTACGATCAACCGGCGTCGACGTTTGGACTCTAATCGAGTCCGCAATTACAGTTGCGATCTCCGACCACCAATCCGAACTCAAATCGAGAAGGGACGGAATCGTGGAGCGATTATACGCTCCTATTGCCAATCAGAACCCGACTACGCGCTATAATTGTAACGGTAATAATAATGTTAAAGCGATCAATGATGCTGTTAGAGAGGAGGCGAAGGGGAGTAGCAGCCCTATTGAAAAAGTTTTCGGCGCTTCTCCTTTGACTCCGCAATCGAATTGCAGAGTTGACGTGGAAGAAGATCAAGAAGTCGAGAGCGATGGCGATGATTTGATTGATCAGGAGAGGAAGATTTTAGATATAAAGGATTGTCTGGAAGATCGAGAGCAGGTTAGTACATTATTTTGCTAACAACTTTAAATTTTCTATGTATTTGAATTGACCAATTTTAACTGCGTTGACAGCTTTTTAATTTTTTTAAGGATTGAAATTGACAAATTATAACTGTATGTAGTCTGATGACGATGTTGTAAGCTTGCTGCAAAGTCTGGCAGACATGGATATCACATTCAAATCCTTGAGGGTAACACTGTTATAATTTACAAACTGTTGCTTGTTTTGAACGAATAGATAGTGATTGCTTGATATGTAGGATACTGATATTGGAAGGCATGTAAATCGTTTGAGGAAGCATTCATCAAACGAAGTTCGGATATTGGTTAAACAACTTGTCAGGTGATTAATTTAGTGGTTTCTTGAATACAGCTGTAGGAATAAGTCATTATTTCCATTATTCATCAGTTTCTAAGATGTACATTTTATGGTCCAGTTGTCGTAGTATTGCTTTATTCTGAAGAAAAGCCAAGTTGCTAAAGAAATCTTTGTTGTGGTACTTTGGAAAATTAGTAACACGTTTACAAATAAACCTAAAGCTCGGTATATATTGAAATTATTGTTAAGGACAAAATTTCTCAGCTTTTTAGCCTCAAGGACAGACCTTCAATATTTTATCCTGAAGGACAATTTTATGTAGGTATCAGTTTTTAGTTATTGATAGCAGCTTTTAGGTATCAGTTTGTAGTTATCGGTAGCATTTTTTAGGTATCAGTTTTTTGCTCGGTAGCAGTTTTGTTGTCCTTATGAATAATTTTGAAAAATGTTTGTCCTTATGAATAATTTTTAGGAGAATGTTTGTCATTGTGATAAAAATATTGAGGTCGTGTCCTTGAGGCAAAAAATATACAAATCTTTGTCCTTTAAATTAATTGCCCCTATTAAATAAAATTAACATTCAAACAGTACCAATGTTTGAACAGCTAAAAAGATTAGCATAGGTGGCCAAAGTTGTTGAATACAACATGAGCTGTTCTAATATCATTCACCTGATCTTTCAATCGTTTCACTTACGGTTTCATTGGTTGTTCCATGTTTTACTTGATTCGTTAAATTGTATGTGGGTCCCATCGATGCATAATTCAGCCAATAGCAAGGCAAGTGCTAGTACAGTACCTTTTTCCCGCAACTATGCCAAGCATCTGCGATACAATATATGTATTGCGCAAGTGTCATAAACGATATCAAATCTTGTTTTAGTTGATGTTGTGTTATATTTTATGTTTTGTTACATAGGAATATTGTGGACTTATTGTGCCCTTTGTGAACGAACCACATTTTTTTACATATGAATACACTTGTATCTGCAAAACTATGAAAGAACAAATTTGATTTACTTTATTCGTGTTATGTTTATAGGAAATGGAAGGAGATTGTTGATGAGTGGGTGAAGAACAATCCAGAGAATGAGTTGCCTGCGAATAATAGTATGTTTATGAACTGACACATGGAGATAGAAAAGAGTTATTATTCTTATATTTAGAGGTTTATAATGCTTGGTTGAATCTGACTTGCAGATGATGAAGATTTGCCTCAGCATTCACCAGCAAAACATGATCAGAATGGAAATCATGTATGCATATATTTTCATCCCTGTTGTACATTCATCCAAAATGCAGTGTCATCATTCTGATATATATCTTTCATTTATGTACTGGGATATATCAGGTTACTGAGTGTGCTTACTCTCCTGATCTTCACAGTGAGTTTAGTGAATGTTAAGCACAATATACTTTAAGCAACTATTTACATGTGATTGAACATTAAATTGTTTGAAACAGATGGTAGAATGAGTTCTAATCGCAATAGCTTAGAGCGAAATGTAATGCCAATTCCAAAAAGAGAAGCACCATCAAAGCCGACCTATCCCACTCCTGCGATTCCAGCTGTAAGTGATTTTCTTGTAATTATAGTTAATATTTACTGGTTTATTAAACTTTGTTCTGTAAATGGTTCGATTTACATCAGAAAGTGAAGAAACAAGAGGATAGTTTGCTTGATGATCAGAGGCTTGCTGATGCTAGGAAAAGGCTTGCTGCTAACTACCAGGAAGCTCAAAATGGTAAATATTTGCATTGTATCTTGACTTGGTCACTTAAGGGTGGTTCCTTTTTTTGCTTAATCGGCACTTGATCGTACCATCATCCACAAAATATTAGACAAAGAGATCTTGACTATATCACGCACTAAATATTAGATAGCAAGATCTACTGCAGCGGTCCATTTTCCCTTTGTCTTATGCGTACATTTTAAAGACTAAACATGGTAAAATGGACAAATTATGGCAGTTCCGAAATTAAAATCAAGTTATTTGGTTTGAATGTTAAAGCTACTCATATTATATCTCCAAACTTGAGTTTATTGCATTTGAAAGTTACAAAATCAGTACTTGTACCATTAGGCATTAACATGCACGAATATAAAGCCCTTAACCTTGAAAATGGAACAAGACTCACAATTGAAACCTAAGCCTGTAAGTTACTTACTAAGGCAGATAGTTAATCTTTTCAAGATGTGGAGTTCTATTTTTTAATTTGAAAATTGTCATGGCCATTCAGGTTCAATTAGACAATCTCTTAACTGTTACCTGTCTTCATTTATTTACTATCGGACTTTGTATATTTTATTTTACTTTGTGAAGCTAAGAAGCAAAGGACCATACAAGTGATGGACATCCATGAAATTCCGAAACCGAAAAATGGTTTTATTTCCCGAAGCAAAGGTGGACAGCAATCAAAGCGACGGTGATACTGATTTTTTAGTAGGAAAAAGGTCTCTATCATGCATAGCAGATCCCTGATACCAAATTCAAAAAATTGGGAAGAAATCCATCCTACATACATGATTTGAACTCACATTTCATAGGCTGAATCCATTGATATTGCTTTGAAAAAAAATTCACATTTTTGATTGTTTTTCTGGGTTGGGGATCTGAAAGGCAAATGATAAACATTATTTGGAAATTGCAATTAGGTTGTACCATAAATTTTGAAATGTTTGAACTGCTTCATCCAGCATTAAACATGTTCTTGCTGTAAAAGCACATTTCTTTACTGAATACAAAATTTTGCTGAAGTGCAAGAGCACAATTGTGTTTTCCCGTTTATTTTTTTTATTGAAGTTGTGTTATTTGGAGAAGTGTGCTGCTAAGTGCATCGGGTTACATGACATGAGCTACCGCTGAACCAAAAAAATAATTTACACTTCGGGCGGCGGTTAACATTCGATCATACCATGTTTTGGTCGGTGGAACCGCCGACCGAGGTAGCCTCCAGCATAAAATTGGGTGCCCTTAACAGCACTCTTCAGCAATCTGCATCTCAATACCATATTCCATTATGTCCAAATCAATAATGAAAACAGAAAAGAATTATGTTACTCAACTGATCGACAATGTAATACCAGCGATTCATATATTATCGATCAACAATGTATTACTGGAAAAAAATTAGTCGGTTTTGAAAATATCTTAAATAATAGTTGTAATAACTTTGGTGTCATTTTTTTTTTGTCAGCGTGAAATATTAGAAATGCCCCGCTATATATATTATCAAAATCTCACCATCACTTGAAATTAGGATCTAACAAACAAACTTATTTAACCAATTCAAAAACAACTCTCTACAAATATTACTAAATCAAATTATAATATCATCTGAAAATAGAATCTAACAAATAATTTTTTTTAACAAATTCAAAATGCTCCTCTATAAATATTACCAAATCAAATATTAATATCACTTATAAATAGTATCTAAAAAATGAACTTTTTTCACAAATTCAAAGCGCCCCTTAATAAATATTACCAAATTAAGTCATATCACTTAAAAATAGGATCTGACAAATAAATTTCTTTTAGAAATACATTCTTCATTAATTAATAATAGAAATAAAAATTGAAACAAACAAAAAATCAAACCTCGCAATTTGAAAATAAAAACTAAAACTAACTACACTTAATTTCAACACAAAAATATGATTTGACATATACAATTTGTAGAAAAACAATTCATGCGCAAAGCGCATACCGTAACGCCCCTCTATTTTAATAGTACGTAAAATAAGAATCGAACTTCTTTTACAAATTCTAAAATTTTCTTTTCAAATATTATTAAATCTTAATACTTAAACATAAGATCTAACAAATAAATATCTACAAATATTATTAAACCTTAGTGTCACTTAAAAAACACATAGGATATAACAAGTAAACATCTTTCATGAATTCAAAACTTCTCTATACAAATATTAATAAATCTTAATATCATTTAAAAATAAGATCCAACAAATAAACTTTTTTTTTACAAATTACTAGGAACAAAAATTCAAACTAATGAAAAAAAAATTGATGTAGCAACAAAGAAATAAAAATTCAAACTAACTACATGTAACTTCAACACGTAACTTAATTTTTGTGCAAATCATTTCTCTTGAATATGTTAAACATATTCAATTTATAGAAAAATAACTGACGCGCAAAGTGTGTTATATCATCACGCGCGAAGCGCGTGCCGTAACGTTCGTAAAGCAAAGATATAATACATGCGATTGGAATAATCCATTGGTAAAATTTCGGTTTGATTATCAAAAATATAAATATCAAAAATATAAATCATTATACTAATCTTTTAGACGGTACCGTTTTGGTTTGGCTTTGTTGCAATACGGTTCAGTTTTGATCTGCTTCGATTTGAACACATATTAAATACGAAATAAAAGAATCGTTTTCATCAACAATCAATTTATGAAGGCAGCCGTGTAAACCTTTTACACTTAAAAGTTAACACACATAATATTATACTGAAATAAAAGATTAGTTTTTAATTGTATGAATATTTCAATTTGACATTTAACTACAAGTGAGATTTTTTAGTAAATTAACCAAATATCAACGTTAATAATGCATAATCATTAAGTAAAATGAATTAGATATAATTATAATTAGCATTTATTCAAATATTAAGATGAAAAATATTATACTAAAACTATAATTTCTTTCCTTATGGCAACGATTATTATTAATATAACAACAACGTATCTGAAAATAGAATATATATCATTATAATCTAAAATGAGATAGAAGTTGCATATATTCTTATAATAAGATTACTAGTGTAAATTTTCGGTTCGGTCCGGTTTAATATAGTGTTCGATCGGTCAAACCGCAACCGAACCGTGTCGATGCGAGTGGATCCGATTTGGGGTATCTGCTTTGATTAGAAAATTCAGTGCGAGTTTTCGTATTGTTTTTGTGGTCCGGTGCGGACGGTTTTCGTATAACGGTGTGGTTTATGTCCACCCTTAAAACAAAGAAGATATTATTACAATTTTAAAAGGCATTGTGATATGTGAAGTAAAATCATTTTCATGGTAACGAATCGTTTATAGTTTAAGTAAAATAATAATTAAAAGGTTAACACCGCTAGAACAAGGATGGTTATCTACTCTAAAAAAGAACCTTTTTGTCTTCAAAAAAAGGTCACAATCAGATTTATTTGTTGGGACTATGTTGATGCACTGTACAGAGTGTTACTTTCTGTATAAGGGCTTGGATCAGCGGACGGCTTTACTATACCCTCCTCGGGAGTTTACCGGTCCGCCGAGTTCTCCTGGGTAAAAAAAAAAAAAAAAAAAAAAACTACGTATCCTATAAAATTTTGGTCTATCCTTAAAAAATTTACCTACAAAATTCAACGAATTATATTCAATTTGGGCAGATATTCCATCAAAAATAATTGAAATTAATAAAGAAAGACAATGAATTGAAGAGATGGCCTTAATTTACTTTTTTTTTATTTTATAGAATTCTCTGTTCGATACATTTGAAAATGGATGCTTGAATTGAGTAATACTCATCATGGTATTCCTTGCTTTCGAAGATGTTCTTTTGCAAAATTTTAGAATAAACTGATGAGAATTGGTAATTCTACTCGAAAAATATTTAATCCAGGCGTCTAAAAAAGGTGGCCGTCGCTAGCCGAGCCATCGTCGCCCTTTGGCGCTGCTGCGTTTCCTCTACTTCTTCGATTTCTCAATTTCTAGTTATAACATCTAAATTTTAATTTCTGATAATAATTTGATTGTGGGTTTGAATATGTTAGAATAATTGATATTAAATGTTGGTAGTAGTTTATTAGTTGATTTGGGGATAAAATTAAAACTCTTATTTAGAAAATTAATTGATTATGGATTTGAAATTGATGATTATCATGTATTAGTTGATGATAATGGTATGTTAGCTGATTTAGGAAAGTTAATAAGTGGTTTGATTATTTAATTTGTAAATAAAAATTAGGGTTGATTTGAAACTCAAAAATTAATGTGTAATGGTTGATTAATATGCTTATTGATAAGTGTACAATGTTTGATAATCAAGTTTAAATGAATTATTAAATTTTGAAAGGAGTATAACAACAACAAATATTCTAGTGAAATGGATTTTTAAAAAAAATTAAGCAATGAATATAACAATAACAAATAATTCAACTGAAATCGATTTTGTAATAAAATTAAGAAATGAATATAACAACAACAAATATTTTTCTAAAATTGATTTTATAAAATGTTAAGAAATTAACATAACAAGAAAAAATATTGTACTTAAATCGATTTTGTAAAGAAATTTAGAAATGAATATAATAACAACAAATATTCCACTAGAATCGATTTTGTAAAAAAAAATCAAGAAGTGAATATAACAAATATTATACTGAGATCAATTTTGTAAAAAATTGAGAAATGAATATAAAACAATAAATATTCTTCTAAAATCAGTTTTGTAAAAAATGAAGAAATGGATATAATAACATTAAACATATTGCTGAAATCGGTTTTCTAATAAAAATTAGGAAATGAATATAACAACAACTAATATTGTACTAAAATCGATTTTGTAAAAAAATAAGAAACAAATATAACAAAAACAAATATTCTGCTAAAATTGATTTGGTAAAAAAATGAAGAAATGAATTTAAGAACATTAATGCTAAAATCGATTTTTTGAAAAAAATTTAGGAAATGAATATCACAACAACAAATATTCTGCTAAAATCGATTTTGTAAAGAAGTCAAGAAATGAATATAAGAACAAATATTGTAATTTTTTTCCAAAAATTGAGAAATAAATATAACAAGAATAAATATTTTACCCAAATCGATTTTTTCTAAAAAAATTGAAATGAATATAATGTTGATTTGAAAATAAGCATTAAATATTATTTCAACAAGTAATTGACGCTAAAAAATTATAGCCTTTTGCCCCAAAAGGTTTTAGTTTAGTTTAAAAAATACAACAACAAAATCGCATCCCTTGGATGCAAAGTTATGCCTAAAAGAGAAGTGAAGTGAAGTGCTGTCGAAATTAGATAGAAGTGTGATGTGTGAAGCCTTTAGTTTTAAATGGATTTACTTTAATTTAGAAAATACAACAATATACTATTTGAATGCAAGTTATGCGTAGAAGAAAAGTGAATTGAAGTGCTGTCGAAATTACTAACATATATTCTCAAATCAGGAAAAATGTTCGATTATTTCCTCGACCGTAGTTGGATGTATGAAATTAAACAATATTATCCATTTTAAACAACATGGCCGACCTGTTGGAAAATATGTGGAAATATGGTTAGACAATAGAGATTACCAAGTAGCATACACATACGTTCTTCTAAATTGTGTTGAAGTTGCACCATTTGTTAGGTAATAATAAATTCATATATAATTCAATTATACGTAGATATTAATTATAAGTCATATTACATATTTGTTGTATCTACGAATCACAGGATCCATCTGGCGATCTCAGTAAAGAATTTGCTAAATGGTTTTCAGACTACGTTTATGATCCAAGAAACTGTGTCGTTGATGAAGGTTTACGACATCTTACGATCGCACCAAAAAGAAATGTGAAGACTTATCTAATATTTCGTCAATGGGTTTAAAGTTCAACACGAAAGATTACGGACTTGAAAAATTAACATATAACAGCGGTATATTTGAAAAAGGTAGTGATGATCCAGAAGAGCATATAAAAGATTCTTATGGCGTCTTAACACTAGTTCCAGAGTTGGCATATTACGTAGAGCCTGCAGAAAAAGTTTTTTGTATTCAAATGCAGTTGGTTCAGTAATGTTCCTGATTCTGGAATCAACGTGCAAAAAAATTATAAGCTTATTTGTAACGATCCGTATTTTTCAATGATTAATTTAAAATATTTAAATGGTTTAAATATTAAATTTTGAACCGTAATTTAGTTAGTAAGATTTTAAAACTGGAATTTCAAGCGATTTCATGAATTTTGGAAATCGTCGATTTAATCGACATGTTAAAATAGCGATCTGGGCCACAGTCTCGGAATTCAACAAACTAGTTTCACTGGATCCGTAATAGTGTATTATTATCGGATTTCAAATTTCGTAGCTTTTGGAGTTATTATTTGGTCATACGAGATATAAACGCATTGAATTTAATATCGAAAATTCAATATCGAAAATTCAATATAATAATTAGGTCTAAAAAGCTATCTTCTCCATACGATCGAATTAAGACTCGAAACATTTTCCATTGCGTTCGGAATAGGAGTATAACATTATGAACGCCTAGCGGCACGCCTTGACAGGGGTTCGAGATTTTGAGTTGTGTAAATCGAGATGTTTTAAAATTTAAATAATATAATTATGTGTTGACTTGACCTATATTTTCACAACAACCCTTTTTCCTTTCACTTTAGAGCTACTGTATGTAGCCTCCTTCATGCAACCTTTCATCTCAATTCAAAAATCACGAGCTATTTCCTTTTTTTCTTTCAGTTCGATTTCACTTTAAAAAAAATTATCGAAGTAGAATTCGATGGTCACGCAGCTTAGGACGACTACTTGAGAAAGCGATCAGATGGTCTATGCGATTGAAAGGGGAAGTCGCGTTCAATATGGGAAACGTGATGGGAGGTGGCGACACGTGATGTTATCGCAGGCCGTAGGCGTTTCGATGGGGGAGGTTGACTTCGGCTCTAGGAGATGGCGCGACTATCGCGTTCATCGGTGAGGGTTTGTTCGCGGCGGTTGGCGAAGTTAGGGCTTGAGCTTTTCTAACGAGATGGCGTACGAGGCTGAGGGGGTTGCACGAGTTGGTGGAGTGATCGTGATCTCAAGGAACATCGGCGGCAATGCGTTTGGGGTCGCGATTGATTTTGGATGATGTTGAGGCGCGAGCTTGGGGCATACTGGTCTTAGGCAGTAAGGTAATTAAGATTTTAAAATTTAAAAAAATTAATATGGTAATTTACTTTATAAATTAAGTAATTAATTGTTTTGATTAAATCGAATGTTAATAAATTCATAATGCATTTTTACGAGGTCAAAATTTCATGAAACGGGCAGGATCGTAGGACGATAGGCTACAAGCTGGAATTTTAGATTTAAATCGAATGTTATTCGATTTAATAAAAGAAATCAAGGTGGGTTAATCCCACTCATTTTTGGATTACTAGTAAAAATTTAAATAGTTAAAATTTATTATTGATTGTTTGGTTAAATTTATAAATTATCATCAGCTGAATGTTAAATATATATATAGTAGTATATATATTGGTGGTTGGATTGATGTTCTCGCATATTTTAGCAGATGAGACCCTATAAGCCCCGCATAATAGCGAATGACTCTATATACCGCGGTATCCCTCTCAAAGTGGGATTAGTATTTTTATTGTTATCTAAAATCTTTGGATGCAGAGAAATAGCTTGGAGGGATCTAACTAGATTACTCAAATTTTATATTTGTTGTTTTCATATATAGTAATATATGATGTGTTAAAATAATCTGTTATAGATTATTGTTGTGATGCAAATTATTGGATGTTATAGTAGCCCTGGCCTGAATTTTGGTATTTTAATACCATAGATGTTATTCATGGAATTTGAAAGGATTTAAAATGAGATTTTGAATATAAAAATATCTATATCAAATTTGGATTATTTTTTTTAAAAATGATTTGTATAAAACAATAATTGATTTCAGGTTGTATTTAACTATTCGCAAGAATAATTTAAATAGAGATTTCAAAACAATTTATATAGAGGATTCTTAAACGTTGGACTTTTAAATCGATGTTTTCTGAAAAATATTAAAAGGAGTTTGAAATCGATATTTTAAATAGATTGTAAAATATATGGAATTTATTAAGAAATAGGTTTATGAAACGAGATTTTATAAGTAAGATTTTATAAGCGAGATTAGTTTATAAAAAGTGAAGCTCAAGGAAGATATAAATTTATAAACGATGTTATAAATAAGGGAAATCGATATCAGAAGATAATTCGAGAATATAAAATTCATAGTGTGAACTTATATTAGAATATGGGAATGGGGTCGAGGAAAAATAGTGAATTCCATTTTTTAAAAGTGAAAATGGTTAAGGAATCAGAATGAAATCGATGTATTGTTAATCGAAAGGGATTTATAAATTTAAATTTGATTATTGAGATTTAAAAATATATTTTTATTAATAAGTTAAGTTTTATTTTAAAAAGGGAAAATTTTATTTATTAAACTATGTAATTTAGAGTTGTTGGTATTGAAATACTTCAGAAGTGAATTTTTCAAATACTTAATATTTATTTTAATAAATCCTAAATTTTTAACCTGCTTGGGAAAGTGATGTTATAAAAAGTGTTTCAATATCTTAGATAATTATTTGAACATGCCCTAAAAATAAATTATTATTATTCTTCTTTTAATTACTTATTATATATATATATACACACACAGAGTTTTGTAATGTTTTAATTTTATTTATAAATCTTCTCGGAAATCTGGAAATGGAGTTATTCAGTATATGGGATTTATAAGGGAATTCTCAAAACGGAATTTGAAAAAAGTAAGAAAATTTTCGAAGTAGTTAAATAAAAGTGAACTTCGAAAAATAAAATATAATTCATAAAAGAAGTAGAAAGGGAAATTGGAGTTATAAGTAAGTATATTTGACTTTGGAAATATTGAAGGGAATTAATTAAGAATTCCGAAATTTATAGAATTCGTTATAAACTAATCAGGGAATTCACAAATAAATTGTAAATGATTTTGAGAAAAAAAATGAATATGAAATAAAGGGAATACTTCCTAAGTGTTGAACATAAAATGAAGTGGAAAAAATATTTTAAATATTGGAATGGGTGAAAATATTCCATTGTATATATACATTTGAAATGGTTTCAAATGTTGGAATATTGGAAGTAATTTAAATATGTATCTTATAAAAATATTTTGAAAATAAATTTTGGAAAATTTATAATAAGGCTTGACGACTGCTCATAGATGTGTATTGATAGTTAAATAACCGACTATCAATTTTGGTCAATTTCATTAATCGTTTCGAAGAGATCGGGATCGGATTTAATTATCCGAAAACCACTTCGATCCGATTTGAATGTTACAAATGGATACCGTGAAGACAGAGAAGACGATGATTCGGTTTGTCCAAACCCAGGACAACTTGTATGGATGAATGCTATCAGAACATATTCATTGGAGGGCGATGAGCATTCTAAGTGAAAATTGTTCTAAAAGGTAATCGTAGCCTCAAGCCTCATCAACCGGAATGACTGAAAATCAGGAGAGATGCAGCAAAGTTGGTAGCACCCAATTAGGGTATGTTATCACCTTTCTAGATACATTCGGATATTATTACTACGGTGCGTGGAAGAACTCGACTTTAAGGGTGGGAACACCCGGGGTGATAACATATTCGGTTCTATCCAGGTTAGGGATAGAGCCGGTCTTGTGTTGTAGGGAATCCGAAGAGATCCTCTGTATATTTTTCTAGATGTGTACTGTAATAGGTGGTACTACAGTGCCTAGTCGTTGTATGAAATCCATTCTCCAATAAGCGCCGTACAGTTTTGATTGTGCCCAACAATGCTGAAACGTGAGATGCTAGAATTTCAGCTATTTTCTGTTTACTTGGTTTAGACACTATTATAATATTAGACGAATTTAATAAAAATATTTTGGTTATCGTATGGTAAAAGCCCACCGTGTTTATGTGTGACGTGGTCTTACGAGATACCTTTGTTTTCAAAGGATATTGAAATAATAATAATTCAAATTGAGTATGTTTTCTCATGCTAGTTTTTAAGACTGACTCCGGTGTTATTTTATTATAATACTCAGGTCAGACCGAGTATTATAAATTCAGATTAGGATGCTATGGAACTCAGGAGACGAGCTGGATGTCAAAGACGTATTTTCCATATTCCGCTGTATGAGGACAAGTAATTATACTGTCCTGATTGATGTAATGATTGTTGTACTCTAATAATGGTACGTATATTAACAGTACAGTTTTTGTATTTAAAATCTGTTATTATATATTATATTTATTCCGTTGCGATTGTGAGATTCTGTGTTGTTGTTCTTTTGTTTTTCTTCTCCAACCTTTTTCTTCTTCACCCCTAATGAACTGGTGTTTTCGACATTCGACTGCTCGGCATTCTATACAGTGGGCATATTGATGTCGATTTTCGATGGTCGAAAACTCCGGTCTGTTACACTTGGTATTAGAGCTGAAGGTTAAGCGAGAGCCTTGGTTCTGGTGGGGATTACTCATTGGAGATATGATCACTAATACCCTAGAATGAGTCTGTGTGTAATGATAGATATAAGTGCGTATTTGTTAGTGAATATAAATTGTTTTATATCGTGTTGACTTATCAGTTGAGTATTTATAAATTCCAGTCAGCACAATTGGACAGCTGTATCGATAGGGGTATCTAAACTCTTAAACTAGGAAAACCAACACAATATTATTTTTAATGTGGGTAAATGAAATAATTTTACCCAAACCATTTTTTGATATAAAAGGAATAATTTTCTAAAATTATATATTGCGTAATGGAGTGTTTGATTGATAATATTATAATGTAACAAGATTATAAAATTTGAAATAGTTAAAAAAAAACAGCAAATGAAAATTTAATAAGTGTTAATTACACAAATGAATTATAATTTGGAATGGATTTGAACTCGAATTCAGGAATTTAAACCCCGGAATGTTTAGAAAATATTTTTAGAAAGTTATGGAGATGAAATTGGTGTTATTTCGGGAACAGTTTTGGAAAATAAATAATGGTGATATTAATATGGAATTTTTTTAAATAGAAAATGTTTAGAAATGGATTTTGAAAGAGATATAGCACTGAACTCACTACAGTTGCTAGAAAATAATTCTGTTGATGATCGCGACATCATCGGTGTTCATTTTCGAGTTTTAAGTGATGGGTTGCTACCATAGAAATTTGACGTGAGGATTTTGTTGAAAATATTTTGGAAAGGAATTTTGTGTTGGATAAAACCAAATTGGTTTTGGAAATTCCAAAGAATGGTTTATTAAAACTAAGGAAAAGCTATATATTTGATTTCAAAATGACTGAAATAAAAATGGATGTTGAATTTTGAATTCCTAGTTAAATGTTGTAGGAAATATCAAAAAATAAGTTATGAAATTATAAATGGTGAAAGATTTTAAGGAAAAAAATGGAAATTGAATTTTGGAATAAATTTTAATTTGAATAAGTTAAACTGAATGAAATTTAACTTGAGCTAAGTTAAATAAAATAAAATTGGAAATGGTATCGATTGGGATTGAGATATAAAATAAATGGAATTCAACTTAAGTTTAGTTGGAGGAATTAAATTTCAGAAATTTAATTGATTGTGATTGGGATGGAATAAATTAGTGAAGTGTACTAATTAAATGAATTAAATTGGGATGTGGATAACTTGAATGAAAATAAATTGGAATTAAAAATGTATCGAGTTAAATTGAATATAGAGTTTGGCTTATAAAGACGAGATAACTACAAGCTATAAATTTTTGAATGGAATAAAATTTAAAAGGAAAAGTTATGGAATGCTAAATAATTAATTTTTATAGCTTACAAAAATTGAAATTAACGGAATAAAAATATACTTAGGCTATAAATAGATGTATTAACTTGAGTTAAAGATAAAATGTGAATATACTCGAGTAAATAAGTGATGAAAATGAGAAAAATAAGTTGGATATTTATTGGTTTGAGAAATGAAATGGGAAATCAAGACGAAATAGTTAAATAATTGGATTAATAGAAAGGAAAAATCCAAACTTGAATAATAAAGGTGATTGAACTCAAGTAAATTAAAATGGAAGTGAACTAATTAGATAATTAATTAGTAAATTTAATATAAAAATGGATATTAACTTGATTAAGTAAAGTGAATTATGGACTGAAATTAGAATTAAATATGGAGCTTGAGTTGTAAATAAAGATTCGACTTAGTGTAAGCGAGTCAAAAATATTTTAGGATGTGATCAAATAAAATTGGAAATAATGTCGAATGAAATGGAAATGGTCTGAAATAATGATGATTTAAATATAAATAAATTCAATTTAAATGTAAATATATTAAATATGGCCTTGAATGTTATTTAAATGAATTCGAGAATGAATTTAAGTATGAAATTAAATTTGAAGTGAAGTAAATGAATGAACTAATTAAATTAATTAGTGAATGGAATGGAATTTGATTGAATGGGAATCGATCTAAAATTTGAATTGAAAACTTGATGAAAAGGAAAATAACTTAAGTTGTAGAGTCGAATTAATTGGAAACAAATGAATTAGCTTAAGTTTATATTGTTGGATGAAATCTTGGCTCAAAATAAATGTGTGAAATGGCTATTTGATAAATTAGCATGGAATGATTTCAAGCTAAATAAAATGGATTCGCATATAATATGAATGGAATGAAACTGAATTGATCATGAATAAATTTGAAATGGAATAGAATTGAATATAAAAATTGATTTATAACCAATTTAATATATCTGTAAACTGAAGTGGTTATTCTATTAAATGAATATCGCCAAATTTACAGGGAAAAATTTGTCGTTTGACGTAAACAGAAGTAAATGAAATTCTATAAATTAATAGGAAGTGAATAAATTGATTTTCAATCAATTTGAAATGGATATGAAATTGTTTGGTATAAGTATGAGTTGAATGCAAATTATTGGGTTGTAAATCATTCGAATTGAAGGAAATGATATATGGATCGATTGATAGTAATTGAATTTGTATCGGAACCTTAAATTGCTTATAAATCTTTGCTTGGCATGTTGTTTATGTAATCATGTGTTTAATTAGTTAAATGAATGAAATGTTAGTGAAGTTTAATATTTTGGCATTTACATGGTTATATTGAGTAAGTACAGGCACCTGGAGGCTACTGGGCTAGAGTTGGTTTGCGAAATCTCATATAAAATAAGCCGCTTGCTTAAAAACGCTAATAGAAGTACGTTTTCGGATTAAATACAGCAAAAATATAAAATATTGATATATATTTTGTTTTTCGACCGTGTGGATCGATGTATACATTTTTACCTCTCTTGTCATATTGCAAAAAACTCTTCGTACAAAGGAGACTCTGCCAAAAAAATTCGAAAATTTAGGGAGTTAGAAAATTTTTGAAATTTTTTTGTTAACTAAAACGCTGATTTTGTAACAAAAATAAAGGGTTTGAACTAGAAATGGAAACTAATTGCGAGGTTGGAACTAAAGGATAAGGAATGTGAAAGGGGCAAGTTAATTAAGTGGGGTTTAGGAAAAAGTAATGGTTTGGAGAATTATTCCTTCCTTAGCAATTTCGAGGACAAAATTCTTTTATGGGGATGAATTTAACAACCCGAATTTTTCAATGATCAATTTAGAATATTTAAATGGTTTAAATATCGAATTTAGAATTATAATTTAGTTAGTAAGATTTTAAAACTGGAATTTCAAGCGGTTTCATGAATTTTCGAAATTATCGATTAATCGACGCTTTAAAATAGCGATCCGGGGCATAGTCTTGGAATTCGACGAAACCAAATCCATCGGATCCGTAATAGTGTGTTATTATCAAATTTCAAGTTTCATAGCTTTTGGAGTTATTGTTTGGTTGTACGGGATATAAACACGTTGAATTTAATATCGAAAATTCAATATAATAATTGGGTCAAAAAGTTATCTTTTCCATACGATCGAATTAGAACTTGAAACCTTTTCCATTGCATTCTAAATAGGGTATAACATTATGAATGCTTAGCGTCACACCTCGATAGGGGTTCGAGATTTTGAGTAGTGTAAATCGAGACGTTTTAAAATTAAACTAGTATAATTATATGTTGACTTGACCTATATTTTCACATCAATTTTTTCCCTTCACTTCAGAGCTACTGTAGTTAGCCTCCTTCATGCAACCTTTCATCTAAATTCAAAAATCACGAGCCATTTCCTTTACTTCTTTCAGTTCGATTTCACTTTAAAAAAAAATTATCGAAGTCGAACTCGATGGTCGCGCGGCGTAGGACGGCGACTCGAGAAAGCGATTGCATTGCGTGTGCGATTGAAAGGGGAAGTCGCGTTCAATATCGGAAATGTGATAGGAGGTGGCGATAGATGATGTTAGCACAGGCCATAGGCGTTTCGAAGGGGGAGGTCGAATTTGGCTCTAAGAGATGGCGCGACTATCGCGTTCATCGGTGTGGGTTTGTTTATGGCGGCAGGCGAAGTTAGGGCTTGAGCTAGTCTAGCGAGATGGCATACGAGGCTTAGAGGGTTGCGCGGGATGGCGGAGTGATCGCGAGCTCAGGGGATAGCGGCGGCAATGGGTTTAGGGTCGTGATTGATTTGGGATGATGTTGACGCGAGCTCGGGGTGTACTGGTCTTAGGCAGTGAGGTAATTAAGATTTTAAAATTTAAAAAAATATTAATATGGTAATTTACTTCATTAATTAATTAATTAATTAATTAATTTGACTAAATCGAATGTTAATAAATTCGTACTGCATTTTTACAAGGTCAAAATTTTATGAAATGGGCAGGATCGCAGGGCGATAGGCTACAAGCTGGAATTTTAGATTTGAATCGAACGTTGTTTGATTTAATAAAAAACTAAGGTGAGTTAATCTCACTCGTTTTTGGCCTACTAGTAAAAATTTAAATAGTTAAAGATTATTATTGATTGTTTGGTTGAATTTATAAATTATCATCGGTGGAATGTTAAACATATATAGTAGTATATATATTAAAGGTTAGATTGATATTCCCGCATATTTTAGCGGATGAGACCCTATGTGCCCTGCATAATAGTGGATGACCCTATATACCGTGATATCCCCTCAAAGTGGGGTTGGTATTTTTATCGTTGTCTAACATCTGTGGATGCAAGGGAATAGTGTGGAGGGATCCAACCGTATTTCTCAAATTTTATATTGATTGTTTTCATATATAGTATTATATGATGTGTTAAAATAATCTGTTATGGATTATTGTTATGATTCGAATTATTGGATGTTATAGTAGCCCTGGCCTAAATTTTGGTATTTTAATACCATAAATGTTATTCATGGAATTTGAAAGGATTTAAAAGGAGATTTTGAATATAAAAATATCTATATCAAATTTGGATTATTTTTAAAGAAATTGATTTGTCTAAAACAATAATTGATTTCGGGTTGTACTTAACTATCCGCAAGAATAATTTAAATAGAGATTTTAAAATAATTTATATAGAGGATTGTTAAGTGATAGATTTATAAAATGATGTTTTTTGAAAAATATGAAAAGGAGTTTGAAATGAATATTTTAGATAGTGTGAAATATATGAAATTTATTAAGAAATGGGTTTATGAAATGAGATTTTATAAGTGAGATTAGTTTATAAAAAGTAAAGCTCAAAGAAGATATAAATTTATAAACGATGTTATAAATAAGGGAAATCGATATCAGAAGATAATTCGAGAATATAAAATTAATAGAGCGAACTGATATTAGGATATGGAAATGGGGTCGAGGAAAAATAGTGAATTCTATTTTTAAAAAGTGAAAATGGTTAAGGAATCGGAATGAAATCGATGTGTTGTTAATCGAGAGGGATTTTATAAATTAAACTGTAACGACCCGTAAATTTTAGTGGTATTATTTATATATTTAATTGAAATTTTTTGAAATTTTAAACAATAAAATTTCGAATTGAAAACTTAATATCTGGAATACGTCTAATTAAACATAGCAAATGGTAAATTTTCATATGATAATGTGAAAGTTTATTTTATTGTGTAATTCTATTTCACTTTAAATCAGTTAATAACTGATGTTAATAAAATGTTTTCCAAATCTGAACATTTTTCTGTAGAAAATTTATAAATAATCTTCTGAGTGAGACGTCACATTTCGTTTCTTCAATTTGAAATGCTATTGCTTCGTTTATCTTATTCTCGACATTTTAGCAGTATTTTTGGTACCGATTATCGACTTTTGATCGGATGATTGTACCACCAATATCTGTGCACCATTTCGATCGTCTCGTCATGCTGATCTTCGCAGTATATTCATATATGTGTTTCTATGCCCGGTACGTGGTGAAACCAACTATCTGTAGTCGTATTGATAATCGTTTCAGTTTTTGTTTCCGTGTGCCTTTTCATTTTCCAACATAGTAACCTAATAACCGTTTGTTATTATTATATTCTCAAATATTTATTATTGACTTTTCTATTCCACTGGTACCAATACATTCTCAGATTCGTTTCTGCTTCCTGTTCATTCGTTCCTTCGTTCCTTCGTTTGAAATAGTATAATATAAAGCAGATTTTGGAAAGTAGTATACATCTTCTTTATTTGGAACTGAAAAACAAGGAAAAAAACCATCATCTCTGCTAACAGCTCGTCATCGCCGTGCAACTCACCACTGCTTCACATCTGTTCGCCACTCACTCACTCGTCGCCAACCGGCCAAGCTTCTGACACCCGACCACTTCTCCCTCTCCTCTCTCTCGTGCAACTCGCAACCAGAACCAAAGCACAGCCACCCCCGAGATCCTCTCCACCGCATCTACATGTAACCCACGCAAGCCCTTCCTCCCTCTCGCGCAATCACCATTCTTCCCCCTAACCTTCTCCAGACCATCGGCCTCGTCATCAACCACGGTTTCGCTGATCAAAGACCCCGCATCATTAACAGCAGATCGATTTCCCACCTCGTAACAAACTGCCCCAACTCTCCTTTGTCCATCGAAGCCGTCAACTCGGCTGGACCGATCTCCGAGCCTCTTTGCTTCTCCGTTGCTAGGTATAGCATGTGAGTTATTATCTATAATTTTATTTTTATTTTATTTTATTTTATAGATTTTATATAAGAAAATATATACATCGCAAGTTGTATATACTGAGTTGAGTTTAACTATATATTATGTCTATAAAGTTATATATGCTATATGTTTATATGGATGTTAAAGTATGTATGTTTTAAAAGAAGTATTTACATTTGCTGTATATATATTAATTACATATATTAGATCCTGTCTCTCTGAAATATATATTATTTTGTATAAAATTTATTTGTATAAAATGATTTCATATGTTGTTTACAAGTATTGGTTTGCTAGTATTATATATATTTATACGATTAATAGTTGTATATATGTGTTACACATGATATATATATATATATATATATATATATATATATATATATATATATATATATATTTGCGTGAGGTATTGATTTCCATTTTGGGTTGTGTGTATTTTTCTGTAGCTGGTAAGTTGAATATGTAATTATATATAATAGTTTGGTCAGTGAAGGTTTTGGCATGTCAGCATGTATATATATAAGTTTCTCATAAAATGTTAATCATATCAGTTTTGTATAAAATATTTATATTTTAGTTTGTGAACATTTTATTTCAAAAGTTGTTTGTATATATACTATACAGTCCTTTGCCAAGTCATTTCTGGTTACATATGTTTGTCGGTAATAAATATGTTACTATAATATATATTTGTATATATATACATACTATTTCTATAAAGTATAATAAGGTAAGTTTATATATGTTATTGTCGAATACATTCATTTCTATCAAGCTAGCTGTATAAGTTTATTTACACACATAAGTTATTTGATCTGCTTATTTTATATATAAGTGTTTATACATGTTACATAAAAATCTTTTGTCTATATATATATATATATATATATATAGATTTATACGAGTGATATATTTTACACTAGACGTATGATTCATCTATTTATTTTAGTGTTCTACAACCAGGGCTACTGGATATATTTGTGTTATATATATTCAACATGTAGTTGGGTAGCCCATAGATGTTCTGACTATAGTCTGATTTTTTTGATATTATATGTTCTAAGTATATAGGTTATATAAGTATTCATAACTTAATATTGTATATGCAGATTTTTGATATATATATCATATTCAAATGTTTAGTAGAAATTTTTGAAAGAAATATGTGTAGGATATGTATATATCATATATCTTACCCGTGACAGTATGTATGAGTTAAGTTAATTTTATAAATAATGATTTTTTTATTAAATATTGTTTTAAATATATTATATAGATATCAGTTTTAAACTTTTGGTTTGTTTGTTGATTTTATAAGTTATATAAATATATATGTTAAACCGTTAAGTTTTAATCTATTGATTTAAAAATCTATCATTTTATATATGTTTGACTTTAATATTTGATTTTAGTTTAAACAATGATTTTAAAATACCTATATATTTATTGTAATATATGCTTAAATTTAGAATATGACTTTATAGATATATATTATATATATAAGTTCACTTATATCATTGATCTTCATCAATCCAGTTTGATTTGATTTCGATAATTCAATCCTATCAGCTTTTCTCGTCAAATCCGCGTCCAATCCAACTTTGCTTTGGAATTCGTGCTTGGATTCGTAACTCATTTCTTGTCAAACTTCTCTAGTCTAGAAAGGTGAGCAATCACTCATGATTAATGTTCTAATATTTATTACATTTGATTTCAACTGGAAGGACAATTGAAATGTGTTGCTGTTAGTTATTTACATTACCATATATATGATATATGTTCACATGTGACATATGACACCATTATCAGTTATTTATAATATATGCATGTTATATTATCACTCTGCAAGTTCCCTGTTAGTATAGGATTCACTATGGGTTGAAATGACACATACCCGAACGATCTGTAGAATAAGGGAAAACCGCTATGGGTTGAAATGATAAACCGATGCGATTTTCATTGAATTGAATTTGGGATTACGGGTTGAAATGATATATACCCGTATATATTTAAATTAGGGATTGAAATGATAAATATCTGTATCACATGACTATAGGATAGAAAATTATATACAGATACCATTGGTCTATATATATATATATATATATATATATTTGAAAATTATTTCTATGGTTTCGAAAAGAAATATATGGTTTTATATAAATATTGATTTTAGATATTATATAAATGTTATTTTACATATAGTTAAATTCTTGATTTTAAGCTATGTATAAATTTGTTTAACATAAAATAAGTTTAATAATAAGGTTTGATTTAATTAAAATATAATATGGTTAAGTATTTATTTTAATTATATTTTAATATAGAGTTTATAATGATTTTTAATAAATCAAGGTTGAGAAGATAGATTTGAAATTGATTTGAAATGGTATTTAATTAAGAATGTTTATTTAATTAAATCGATCTGAAACTTATGGAATTTGAGGGTTTAAAAGATACAATTTTAACCGGATTTTGGTTTAAGATGATTTAAATGAACATTTTGAGTTTAAATATATTTAAGGAAAATATTCAGTTATTTGAATTCGAAGTTTTATTTAAATGATGGTAGATTTGTTAAGTAAACACTAAATAATAGTAAGGTGGACTAAGATATATAAAATTTTCAAATTTAGTTTTAAGATGTTGAATATTAAAGTTTTGAAGTTTATTGAAATTTAAACGGTTTATCTTGTGGTTCAATCTGTATTTGAAATCGACATAATTGAAATGTTTTATTTAGGAAACTGAATTGGATTGAACTGATAAATTGAGGTTTGAATAAAATTTAAATTTTGGAATTTGAGTTGATTAAAAAATCGATTTATGAAATTTAAGAAAATTGTTTTATTATATGAAGTTATGTTTAAAGTGTTATGATTTCTAAAGTATTATAATTTCAAATGTTTTGCTTTCGAAAGGGTTATAACTTTGAAAGTGCTATAATTTAGAAATAGATATATTTGAATTGGAAATGATATCGTATTGATATGGTTTTGAAATGGCAATGATATTTTGGTTTAGAAGTATAAATTATTTTGAAATGACCACGGTGTTATATTGACGTTGGGTTGTTAATAGCATATATTTCTACATTGTAGATAGTGCCATGGATCCTTAGAGGATGGGTATCCCAAACATCCTTTAAGTTACTTGTATTTCAGTTCATATTTCACTTGAGTTGGATTTATGGATATAAGAATGTTAATCCTGACTCGAGTGTTTTGTGTTTTGCTTTACGCTCGGGTCAGACTGAGTGTCACAGCATTTGAGACTCACCTGTGGAGTTGGAGCTTCGTTTGGAGATCCAACTATCGATTCAGCTTTTAGATATTCAGTTGATTCCAGTGATGTATTCAGATTTGTTATTTGGCTATTGTATCGAGACTTTTGTGTATTCGAGACTTCTGTTGTATCTTATTTAACTACTCTTCTTTTGTTTCTGCTGCATTATTGTTATATTACTCTCTGTCTGTGATTCTGTGATTATTTATTTACTGTATATGCCGAGTTTTGTCAAATTTAAATTAACAATCTCGTATTTTGAACAATTCAAGTCCGGTATGTGTGGATGCGAATGGTTTAAAATATCAGGCTGTTACAGTTGGTATCAGAGCTTTGGTTTTGGACAAAACTTAGCATATAAAGTAAATTTAATTACAGAATCACTTTCCTTCGAGCTTGAATCTTTTACCTCTGTGACTCGGTTTCTTTTGAATTTTGGAACTTCCACATTCGTTCTGAAATTCATTCTTGACTCTCCCTATTTGTGTTTCCTTGATTATATAGTATCCCCTAACCCCATTTTATCTCTATAACGAATCGGTGGTCCCTTCAATTCTAGAGTGATTTGTGAAGGGGTGAAACTCCTTTACAATGGGCATTAATCCACTAGAGATTTCTGTATCTTTGGTTTAGATGCTACTATATTTTAATATGCTTAAATTCTATCTATTGCGATCGAATGCCGATTTGCCTCAAAATTCTGCATCGATCTTATCCTCGAAGTAACGGTTGACTCGGTTAAGGTCAACTGTGATTAATATAAGGGCATCCATCTTCCTCATTTGTAATTTAAGCATCTTATCTTCCTACCAAGTCTGTTTTGTGATTTGAGTTCTCTTCAATGAGGACTCCTCTAATTTTGAATCTAGTATGGCGTTTCGTACAATGAAATTGATTTTGGAAAATTTTATTATTGTATAAGATGGACTTTATGAAAGTACAATTGATTATCAAAACTGTTGATTTTGGAAGCTATTCGATTTGAAGAGATAAATCTCATATATAAAGGAATTTATATAAGTGATTTGATATATTCGAGATTATTGATTTTGGAAAGTACTTTATCTGAAAATGAAATCTTATATATAATGGAATTTATATAAGTGCAATATTTGAAGCTATGATTTTGAAAGGGTATAATATAAGGTATATTATATTTTGAAGTAAGAGGTATGGGGAAGTACCCTCCGTGAAGAAGCATAGTATGATATGCTTCGACCCAGATGGACTTGGGGAATCTAGGAATGGATTCGACCGATAAAACCTAATGGACTTGGATGAATTCAGAAATGGATTCGAACTGATACGGTTGTCTGGACTTAAACTCATGAGTTCCTCGAATTTTTTTAAGGTAGATGGTTCTTTAGTTTACCCTATGGAGGCGTTTTCGATCCTAGGATCTATTGTTTATGGATCTTCCAAGAAAGAAGTGCATCCATTGCGTAAGTCATTGAATCAGCAACGTACCACTGCAGCAGGGGTCGATGGTCCCTTGTTTACGAACTGGCTACAAGATTTTTCTGGAATCCGGAAGGCGGAAGGATCTTCTGGAAAGTTTTGTGTCTAGTGTGTAAATACTAGATCAGCAGCGGGCCACTGCTATCATATTTTCATCATTTGACATCGGATTTTGAGCGGTACTTCTCTTACCTGTTTTTAAGTATTTTTCACTGGGTGTTGAAATAGGTCTACCAAGTACTTGGAGATTTCTAGTTGTACGCCTGATCAACGTATGGCCAGAGTCTGCAAGAACGAGGATAAACTTGTTAAGACATCGAGTTATAAAAGTGTTTTGATTTAGTATTATATAAAGGATATAGTATTATATAAAGGATATTTTGATCATTTTCTTTCTAAATAATTTAAAATGTTTCAAATATTATTTATTTATATACTACTTGGTTTAATAGTAAAATTATTAGTGTTGTAAATATTTTAGAAGTTATTAATTAAATAAAACATATTTAAAATAAATGATTATTGATTTAGTACCAATGTTTGAAAAGTATCTTGAGATAAATTAATGAGTTTATGAATTATGGATTTAATGTTTCAATAGCTTCTTTGTAAATATAAGTAATGATGTAAATAATTGTTTTCAAATGGTTTACATATATTTATAAAGGTGTTATTTAAATATTTAAGTGGTATTTATAAATGAAGCTAGAAATTTTACAAACGAGTTTCGAAAAGTATTAAAGTATTAAAGATAATTGATTTGCAAATGAAACTTTCAAATGAATTTTTCATGTAAAATTTATATAAGTTTACGTTCATGTATAATTTAAAGATATTATATAAGTGGAAATTTTTGATTTGCAAAGTTATTTATAGTAATGTACTTGACAAATAAATTTGAATCTCTGTTTTGGAAGTATAGTTTGGAATATTTACTTGATTTCCAAGTACTAATAATAAATTCATCGGTTTATTTACTGTTTGAAATTTTGTATTAGACATAATAAATGTTTTCCATGATTTGAATATTCATTTTAAACAAGTGTGTAAGATTAGTTATGAAGATATGAAATTTTATACTTTGATTTAGAAATTTAATGTAAGATTTGAAGTATATTGTTAGTTTTAATTTAATAATCTTGAATTTATACTTGTTTTAAAATAATAATAATAACAATAATAATAACGAGTCTAATAAATTATTGGATTTAGGGAACTTTATTTTTAAAGCTTATTATAATGTTTTGATATAAATTTCTAACATTGTTTTTAGACTTTTGGGAAATTTTTGCATAATACTATAAGGATTTTTAAATATATCTTATATTTTACTAAGTGAATGGAAATCAATTCAAAGACTAAATGAAATTTATATGATTTGAGTTAACAATTCGAACTAACAATTTAAATTGAATGACTATTTATTGATTTAATAAAATGGATTAAACTAACTTGTTGAATATAAATTAAAATAATTGAAATTTATTTGGTTTAAATTAATTTTTTACTTTGTTTTTCAATATATTTTCTTTCTGGTTATTTCTATCTCCTACCTCCTTCCTTTTCGGGGACGAAAAGTTTTGAGTGGGGGAGAGTGTAACGACACGTAAATTTTAGTGGTATTATATATATATATATATATTTAATTGAAATTTTTTGAAATTTTAAACAATGAAATTTTGAATTGAAAACTTAATATCCGGAATACGTCTAATTAAACATAGCAAATGGTAAATTTTGATTGATAATATGGAAGCTTATTTTATTGTGTAATTCTATTTCAATTTAAATCATTTAATAATTAATGATAATAAAGTGTTATCCAAATCTAAATATTTTTCTATAGAAAATTTATAAGTCGTCTTCTGAGTGAGACATCACATTTCGTTTCTTCAAATTTGAAATGCTATTGCTCCATTTATCTTATTCTCGACACTTTAGTAGAATTTTTGATACCGATTACCGACTTTTGATCGAATGATTGTACCACCAATATCTGTATGCCGTTTCGATCATCTCATCATGTTGATCTTCGTAGTATATTCATATATGTGTTTTTGTGTCCGGTATGTGGTGAAACCGACTATCTGTAGCCGTACCGACAATCGTTTCAGCCTTTTGTTTCCGTGTGCCTTTCCATTTTTCAACGTATAACCTAATAGATATTTATTATTGACTTTCCTATTGCACTGGTTCAATACATTCTATGATTCGTTTTTGCTTCCTGTTCATTCATTCCTTCATTTGAAATAATATAATATAAAGAAGATTTTGGATAGTACTGTACATCTTCTTTATTTGGATCTGAAAAAAAGAAAAAGGAAAAAAACCATCATCTCTGCTAACAGTTCATCATCACCGTGCAACTCGCCACTGCTCCACATCTCTTCGCCACTCACTCACTCGTCACCAACCGGCCAATCCTCTAACACCCGGCCACTTCTTCCTCTTCTCTCTCTCTCGTGCAACTCGCAGCCGAAACCAAAGCACAGCCACCCCCGAGATCCACTCCACTGCATCTACATGTAACCCACGCAACCCCTTCCTCCCTCTCATGCAATCACCATTCTTCCACTGACCTTCTCCAGACCATCAACCTCGTCATCAACCACGGTCTCGCCGATCAGTAGACTCTGCATCATCAACGGCAGATCAATTTCCCACGTCGTAACAAACTGCCCCAGCTCTCCTTTGTCCATCGAAGCCGTCAACTCGGCCAGACCGATCTCCGAGCCTCTTTGATTCTCCGTTGCTAGGTATAGCATGTGAGTGATTATCTATAATTTTATTTTTATTTTATTTTATTTTATAGATTTTATACAAGAATATATATATATATATATATATATATATATATATATATATATTGCAAGTTGTATATACTTAGTTGAGTTTAACTATATATTATATGTATAAAGTTATGCATGTTATATGTTTATATGGATGTTAAAGTATGTACGTTTTAAAAGAAGTATTTACATTTGTTGTATATATATATTAATTACATATATTAGATATTGTCTCTTTGAAATATATATTGGTTTGTATAAAATTTATTTGTATGAAATGATTTCATATGTTGTTTACAAGTATTGGTTTGCTAGTATTTTATATATTTATACAGTTAATAGTTTTATACATGGGTTATATATATATATATATTTGCATGAGATATTGATTTCCATTTTGGGTTGTGTGTATTTTTCTATAGCTGGTAAGTTGAATATGTAATTATATATAATAGTTTGGTCAGTAAAGGTTTTGGCCTATCAGCATGTATATATAAGTTTCTTATAAAATGTTAATCATATCACTTTTGTATAAAATATTTATATTTCAGTTTGTGAACATTTTATTTTAAAAGTTGTTTGTATATATGCTATACATTCCTTTGCCAAGTTATTTCTAGTTATATATGCATGTCAGTAATATATATATATTACTACAATATATGTTTATATATATATATGCACTATTTGTAAAGTATAATAAAGTAAGTTTATATATGTTACTATTGAATACATTCATTTCTGTCAAGCTAACCGTATAAGTTTATTTACGCACATAAGTTATTTGACCTTCTTATTTTATATATAAATGTTTATACATGTTACATAAAAATCTTTTGTCTATATACATATAAAGATTTAAACGAGTGATATATTTTACACTAGACGTATGATTCATCTGTTTATGTTAGTGTTCTACAACCTGGGCTACTGGATATATTTGTGTTATATATATTGAACATATAGTTGGGTAGCCCATAGATATTCTGACTATAGTATGATTTTTTTGATATTGTATGTTCTAAGTATATAGGTTATATAAGTATTCATAACTTGATGTTGTATATGCAAATTTTTGATATATATATATATATATATATATATATATATATATATATATATATATATATCTTATTCAAATGTTTCACTTGAGTTGGATTTATGGATATAAGAATGTTAATCATGACTCGAATGTTTTGTGTTTTGCTTTACGCTCGGGCCAGACTAAGTGTCACACCATTTGAGACTCACCTGTGTAGTTGGAGCTTCGTTTGGAGATCCAACTATCGGTTCAACTTTCAGATATTGAGTTGATTCCGGTGATGTATTTAGATTTGTTATTTGACTATTGTATCGAGACTTCTGTGTATTCAAGACGTCTATTATATCTTATTTAACTACTATTCTTTTGTTTTCGCTGAATTATTGTTATATTACTCTGTGTCTGTGATTCTGTGATTATTTATTTACTGTATATGCTAAGTTTTCCAAATTTAAATTAACAATCTGGTATTTTAAGCAATTTATGTTTGGCATTTGTGGATGCGAATGGTTGAAAATATCAGGCTGTTACATAAAATTTGGTTACTGAAATTCAAAAATATATTTTTATTAATAAGTTAAGGTTTATTTTAAAATGGGAAAATTTTATTTATTAAACTATGCAATTTAATGGTAGTTAGTATTGAAATACTTCAAAAGTGAATTTTTCAAATACTTAATATTTATTTTAATAAATCCTAAATTTTTGAACCAGCTTTGAAAAGTGATGTTATAAAAAGTGTTTGAACATTTTCGATAATTATTTGAACATGTCTTGAAAATAAATTATTATTATTCTTCTTTTAAATACTTATTATATATAGAGAGAGTTTTGTAATGTTTTTAATTTATTTATAAATCTTCTCGAAAATCTAGAAATGGAGTTATTCAGTATATGGGATTTATAAGAGAATTCACAAAACGAAATTTAGAAAAAGTATGAAAGTTTTCGAAGTAGTTAAATCAAAGTGAACTTCGAAAAAATGGAATAGAATTCATAAAAGAAGTAGATAGGGAAATTGGAGTTATAAGTAAGTATATTTAACTTTGGAAATATTGAAGGGAATTGATTAGGAATTCCAGAATTTATAGAATTCGTTATAAACTAGTTAGAGAATTTACAAATAAATTGAAAATGATTTTGAGAAAAAAAAGGAATGAGAAATAAAGGGAATACTTCAAAAGCGTTGAACATAAAATGAAGTGCGAAAAATATTCTAAGTATTGGAATGGGTAGAAATATTCCATTGGATATATAGACATTTGAAATGGTTTCAAATGTTGGAATACTGGAAGTAGTTTAAATACGTATCGTTTAAAGATATTTTGGAAATAAGTTTTGGAAAATTTATAATAATGCATGATGATGGCTCACGGATTTGTATTGATAAATAACTGACTATCAATTTTGGCCAATTTCGTTAATCTTTTCGAAAAGACCGGGATCGGATTTAGTTATCCAAAAACCATCCAGTTTGAATGTTACGAATGGATACCGTAAAGACAGAGAAAACAATGGTTCGGTTTGTCCAGACCCAGGACAACTTATATGGATGAATGCTAGCAACATATCATCATTGGAGGACTATGAGCATCCTAAATGAAAATTGTTCTGAAAGGTAACCGTAGCCTCAAGCCTCATCGGAGTGACTGAAAATCAGGTGAAATGCAGCAATGCAAAGGTGTCGCACCCAATTAGGGTATGTTATTATCTTTCTAGATACCCTCGGATATTATTACTACGGTGCGCGGAAGAACACGATTTTGAGGTGAGAACACCAGGGGTGATAACATATTCAGTTCTATCCAAGTGAGGGATAGAGCCAGTCTTGTGTTGTAGGGGATCCCGGTGTGGTCATCAATACATTTTTCTAGATGTGTACTATGATAGGTGGTACCCTAGTGCCTAGTCATTGTACGAAATCCATTCTCCGGTAAGCGTCGTATGGCTTTGATTGTGCCCAACTATGCTGAAACATGAGATGCAATCATTCAGCTATTTTCTATTTACTTGGCTTAGACACTATTATAATATTAGATGGATTTGATAAAAATGTTTTGGTTATCGTAAGACAAAAACCCATTATGTTTATGTGTGACGTGGTCTTATGAGATACCTTTATTTTGAAAGGATTTTGAAATAATAATAATTCAAATTGAGTGTGTTTTCTCACGTTGATTTTCCATAGCGACTCTGGTTTTTTTATTATAATACTCAGGTCATATCGAGTATTACAAATTCAGGTTAGGATGCTATGGAGCTCCGAAGACGAGCTGGATGGCTAAGACATATTTTTCGTACTTGAATTGTATTTCCGCTGTATGAGGACAAGTTATTAAACTGTCTAGATTTTGTACTCTGGTAATGATATGTGTATTAACAGTACAGTTCTCGTATTTAAAATCTTTTATTATATATTATATTTTGTTTCCCTACGATTGTGAGATTCTGCGTTGTTATTTTTTTTCTATTTTTCTTCTTCACCCCTAATGAACTAGTGTTTTCGGTACTCGACTACTCGACATTCAATACAGTGGGTGTTTAACAATGAATTTTCTATCGATTTAGAAAATCATCGATAAATTTCAAAATTAAATAACCGCAAACGCACGACGAACTATCATAGTAGGTAGTGAGTACGGGTCGATCAATAGGGAATTGTAGATTTTAAATTTATATTCAATCAAATTAACCAAAGATTTGATGGTGTTAAGCTAAAAATGTAAGAAAACTAACAAAAAGAAAGTGATAAAAATATTAGAGTAGAAAGACAATTTAGAGATAAATCCACTCTCTAGATCACATAGTTCAACAAAACATGAAATTATGATCTCTCCTTTTTTGTCATAAGTGAATTTAAATGATATGTTTATTATAAGTATGACATTTTTTTTATTAGTTAGCTTAACATAAGGCATCAAACTATAACACAACCTTTAAACCACATTTAATCCTCATGAAATATGACAACAAAGTTAAAAGCAAAATCTATTTTAAGTATGGTCTATTAACTATTAATTAGAAATATAGACCATCAAATTTTAATATCAACATTCACTTCATTACCATCATCATATGTAAATGAAGAGGTAATTATTGTTTGCGATTATTTAAGCATAGCCTATTTGTTATAAACAACATGGACTATCAAATTCAACATGAAACAATAAATCACATCAACATTCATTTAAGCACAAAAGAGATCAAAATTAACAAGTTATATTGAAGTTACATAACTAGAACCCCTAAATTGAAGGGGTTTAGCCTCTCATATTTGTTATCAAATCAATAAATGTAGCTTGCAACATTTAACAAACGAAGATGAAAAAGAGAGAAAATGAAAAGAAAAGCTAAGTAAAAAGAAGTAAATACTAATCTACTTGCAAGAAAAGTAAACTACACTGCTAACATGAAAGGAAATAAACAAGGAAAGGAAAAGAACATGTATTAAATTGTATAAAAAGAAAGAAAACTACATAAAATAAAAATAGCTACTAGCCATGAAAAAAAAGAGCTTTCTTTTATTTGAGATCTAACTAAAACTAAGTAAGAGAGCCTAAGAGAAACTAAAGAAGAGAGAGTTACATGACATAAGGAGTATTTATACAAGTTTAAAACCCTAATTCACTTTTTTGGAAACTAACCAAAATACCCTCTTAGGAAGTGTGGTGGCCAAGTTATCATTAACTTCAAACAACCATCCATTAAGTGTGCATGAAGATTTAATGGCCTTTTAGCATGTCCATTAACTCCTAAGTGTACATTAAGATATGTGGATAAGTGTGGCTCTCGATGATCATCACTTTGAATTATTATCATCTTCATCCCTTTGTATTCACTCTTGTGCATGCATATCTTCCTGAAGCCACTTGTAAAATTCACTAAAATTCCTACAAAACAACATAGAAAATTCCAAGTAAATTTTCACAAATTAGTAAATGCACAAAATGACCATTTTGCCCCTATATGAAGACGAATATGAGAATATGTTGAATTTTAGTTTAAACAAGCTAAAAACCCAATATGATCATTTATTTAATTTAAATGGATTAAATATAGTGGTAAAAATATGCACATTTGCGTGCACATCAAATACCCCCACACTTATCTTTTTTTCGTCCTCGAATAAAGAAATACAAAGATAAATTCATTTTCGTAGGGAGCACGATTGCATGGAGCGTATGCAACAAGCCGTTAAACCTCTGGGTGTCCATAGTAAGACGAGTGTAGTCTCGTGAGGGTTTTCAATGGATAATAACCACAAAATCCGAATGCGATATGAAAATATTTACAAATGCAAGATTTATTTATAAAGAGATGAATGTTAGTTTTTGAAAATATTTACAATGAATGATTACTTTGAAATCGACACAAATAAGTTAAATATATGTTTTGGTCGTTATCTTGAAAACTTAAGTCATTTACTCGTCAAAACATCCAACAAAAGTCAGGTTATCATAACAAATAGACCGTAGTTTAACTTGTTGTTTCGGTTGATAACATAATGTAACTATGAAATGGATCCTTAGATGATTATCAAAGTATATCAAAGTGGTATTTTTATTTCTTTTCAATAACAAGTCAAATCAAATAAGTTAAAATAGTGCTTGTATTTCATTTGCTTACTCTCTCTATTTTTTTGGAAAATTTTATAGATATTTACAATATTTACATACCTAACTCGGATAAACTGAGGCCAAATATATTACCTTTCCATTGTCTTTCAGACTTATATGAGGGGAATACAGAGCGTGGCGAGTGAACACACAAGTATGAACACTTATTGACTGCAGGCGTTATTAAAAGGAATTTACACACACACACACACACACACACACCCCTAACTCAGATAAACTAATGCCAGACATACCGATTGTGCACTGCCTTTTGGGCTTACTTGAGAAGGGTACAGAGCATGGTGATGTACACACAAGTGTGTACACCTATCGACTGTAGGTGTTAATAAATACATATACAACAAGATTTTTCTTTTTTTGGCCCTTTTTTCAATTTTTTTGACAAGAGAGTGTTTTGCAAAATCATCTTAACACATTTAATTTAGAAGGCAAAAAAATGTTGTATCCTTTACTTTAAAACAACCACTTTTTAAAACAAATATTTTCAATTAAGATATATTTTATGGTTATCACGTATAAACCTTCTTATATACTAGATAAACTATCGTTATTTGTAATCAAACTTCATTTTTATTTTTATTAAACAAATAAATTTTCGAAATTTTTAATTTAATTAACCAACACCATATATTTATCCTATAGTGCTTCTTTAAAAATAAATCAAAATGCTTAATTTTTTTTTTCCATTTTTGAGATTTTTCTTGGGGTTTTGAAAAGAAAATGTAAAATAAACTATGAAAAAAAATGAAGATGAGACTCCCCCCACACTTGATTTTGACTGTGCCTGTAATGTCCCGGATTCTTAGCCATCGGATATTGGGTAATTAACCGATTTTAATATTGGAATATAAACTTTTATAAGTTGAGTAAATAATTCTCAGATGTTGAAAGCATCTGAATGTATAAAATTTATTGAAAACTATGTTAATTTTGAATTAAAAATTCCTGGATATGATAAATTTTATTGAAATATATATAAACTCCACCATTAAAATTCAACGTAGAATATCCATATATTTGTATGTATAAAATATATACAAGTTTTGTGAGGTTTAAATATATATACACACATATATAAGTATAAGTGTGTGTGTGTTTGTATGAATGTATGTCCATATAGAGCAATATATATGAAAGTTTGTATAGATGTGAATATATATATAGACAAAATATACATAAGTATATGTATATATATGTCATATGGAATAGTGAAGGTGATAAATGTAGATAATATATATATATATATATATATATGATGACAACAAATGTAAGTAAATGTATATGTATATATGTTATGTAAAACAGTGCATATAAAACATATCGAGATGTGTGCATGAAAAAGCTTCATGATGGAAAAATAAAATAAATACACACACACACACAAGTTAAGATGTATATAGTATTTGTAAATATGAAAATGTATGTATATATTTATGATGAAAAAATATACTTTTGTATATGTATATGCGTATATGGTTAAAAACTAGTGTACATGAAAACCTATGTGTGTGTGTGAGGGGGGGGGTGTTATATGATGCAGAAAAATGAATACATATATATATATATATATACATACACACACACACACACACACACACACACACACACAGATATATATATATATATATATATATATATATATATATATATATATATGAGACATCATCATGGTAAGCATTTACTTCAAGCATACAAGGTTTCAAATCAAGCACATAAAATATCATATCAACATGAAATCAAATCAAGTCATTTTTATTAGAATCAAGTCAATCTATTTTCAAGTGAAAAGAAAAGAAAAAAGTATACGATGATGTAAAGCCTGTAACAAGCCTCGGCGCTGCTTCTTCCTCATTCTCTTTTATATATACGCATAGCCTCCTTGTTCTCTTGTTCACTGATGCATTCTTAAAAAAAAAAGGAAAAGAGCTGTCGTTAAACAGAAAAAGGAGTCAAGGCGGTAATGACTTAAGCAAGCAGTAGCGGTGTTATTTTGCAAAAGACTGTGAGTAAACACCTAGGTTTTGTTACATTAAGTTATATGTGTTATATATATATATATATATATATATATATATATAACTGTATATCGGATAGAATCCTTAAACTATGTTCAAACATTCATAAGTTGATGTGTATGTATGCCTTTGTATGTGTGTGTTAAGTATGGAAAATCACTATGTAACCCAAAGAAACACTGTGCTTCTTCTTCTTCTCCCCTGTTCATTTTTTTATAAAATAGTTTGAGTCCATAAGCTTCAAAAATCAATAGAGTAACAACCGCCTAGTTTTAGATCTTGATTTCAAAAGAGAAGTTGTTTGTTTTCGAATAAAGAACATTTTAAAATTTATCTCATTAAATTTCATAGATCAAAGGGAATGGAAACATAATTTTACTGAAGGTAGGTCAGACATGACCAAAATCCAAACATCGAAATATAAAGGTTGGATAATATAGACATGTTCATCTTTGAAAAATTCGATTTTTAGTACTAGTTTGGGTAATTCTAGTTGTGTATGGAGTCAGAAATCAGAGGATGACCAAGATTTGGGAATTCGTCAAATTACGGCGAGGGGCTCGATTTCGTGGCTTGCCACTTGGCATGGAGGAGAAATAGGGGATGCGGCACATGGGAAAAGTGGTGCGGCATTTTTGTTTTTGGTATGGTGGCTTGTCGAGTCAGTTTTTGGGTTTAGGCTATGGTTTTTGGTGGTTCAGTTTTGGGAAAACGGTGGCGTCGTTAGGCGAACGAAGGTGTGAGCTTAGGGGGGAAAAGAAAGAGTGGGCCGCGGCAAAGTTTGGGGTGGAGTTTGGTGGCCATCAGTTATGTATGATGTCGTAGGGAGGTGATGAAATGGTCGATTTCTGTTAGTGTGTGGTGGCGGCATCTCGAATTTTCGAATGAGCATCTTCGACAGTGTTTCAGGCGGTGGCATGTGGTGGGGCGGTCAAGTGCGACTACCAAGGATGATCGGTGGCGATGGTCGTGGCCAGTGGCAAGTGTGTACGTGCACATGTACGTGCATGACTTGGTGTCTTCGAATCTATTAAATAATAGTAAAGCAGAAGATTTTAAAGCTCTCTCATTAAATTCGCAATTTCTCTCTTCTCTCCTTAAAAGTCTCTAGATATTTTGTATTCAATGCTAAATCTATATATATCATTCAACGCACCTACTTTTAACACTATACAGATGTTTAAAACTGACAGATGTCACAAATATATTGAGTCAATTTTACAACTATATTTTTACAGATAAATATATATAAAATCTACAGTGATATATCTATACAGTAACCGGTTGTATGATTGAAAGGATAATCAAAACAAACGCACATAAAAATTCAAGCTAATATCTTTCACAGCTTTATACTAATACAACGTGTACAACTTATTTCTGTAACCATGCGAAGGTACTTGAAGCCTTCATACAGTTGAAATTAAATTATTCAAAGCATTTATTATTTATTTTTTAAGATCTCATACAAGATCCAATACAGAACAAGTTGACACCATTTAACATTAAACTTAGTAAATATACAGAACAAATCTTCCATAGCACCTCTTCTTTGATGCAAGTCCATCCAACCTACAGTAATCAAAAAAAATGTAAAGTAAATATACCTCTACTCATATAAGAAACCAAATTAAAATTGATTGTTTATATCAAATAATAATTTATCGCGTAAAGAAATTAATTCCCAAAGGTCAGAAACAAATTAATTAGATTTGTATGCAATAATAAAAGGTACACATATGGTTCAATATGGTATATTTTATTCAAATTCAAAAAAAATCACCTATTATACGGTAGAGTCTTCCTCTTTTTCCTCAGTCAATGCAATTATCTTGCTTCACCTATTTCATATCCTTATCACGTTTTCTATATAAGCAGAACATTGTAAACAATAATCACTACACAAGCTCGGATCACTATTTTATTGTTGCTCCACTTAGGTATTTCTCCATATCTCAATTTTTTAAGCTAATGTGTTATTTCCTAACTTTTATGCATAATGAAATAAATACTTTTATATACAATGTAAGTATAATTAGCTTTCTCAATTTGAATTTTATTCAGTTTAATTATCCTGATAATACAATGCAGTTTTTACAAACATTTTAGCTCGATAAACCTATTTTCTACAAAAATTATTATGCATAGAAGATAAACCTATTTTCTCATCAGAAAAGTATCTATAATTTGATTAATAAAAAAATTTCAATAAAGTTCATCTTATCTTCAATTGATGTGCTACTTTTTATGTTTAAAATAATAATTACTAATAGTTTATGTTCACAGGGAACTAAAAAGATGAAAGACATCTATTGCAGTTTACAGTCTCTGCACACATTTATAAAGGACTGCAAAATCAAAGTGAGGGTTTCTAGAATATGGAAGTCGATTAACTTGAAGAACAATGAAACTTTTGCAATTAACATGCTGCTTATTGATGAAGAGGTAAGTACTGAATTAATGAAAGTAACTATTCAAAATTATCTTCATCATATTAAAAAAAATACTTTTTTTTTCAGGGGTGTCAAATGGTTGCAGTCATACCAAAATTTTTAATGAACAGGTTCCAATCTAAAGTTGCAGAGGGTTCAATATTTGAAATAAGCAACTTTAGCATCAAAAATCAAAAGAAATCTTATCAGGTCGTGGAAAAGCCATACAATATTGAATTTCGAGCTAACACATGCATAATAAAGGTGTTTGACGGTGAAACAGAGATTCCTAAATACAAATTTGATTTTTTTCCATTAGATGAAATAGAATCGCAGTATGGAAATGACACATATCTGTTAGGTATGATCGTACGAATATACATTGGTAGAACGAACTACTTGAATCATGCTTAGTTAACATTGTGTTCATAACTATCCAGATGTGATTGGCAAACTGTGTTCTATGTCAAATATTGAAGAAGTAACCAAGTTTGACGAGCTAAAAAGCAAAAGTTTGAAAAGAGATATTATCATTGCAAATTCCAGGTAATGGTTTAATCTTTATTATCATTATTATCTTCACAGAAAATTGTAGATAAGAATTATATTATCTCTGCAGTGGTAAAACAATTCGTATTACCTTATGGGGAAATTTAGCTGAACAATTCAATGAAGAAGATATTTCAAAAATTAAAGGAACTATTGTAATAATAGTTACCTCTACTACCGTCAGAAGCTATGGAGGTAAAAAAAAATACCCCATCAAATAATGATTCTTCCTTCACTAAATAATTATTACTAAAATACTAATATATTTATATAAACAGGTTCATATTTCTTGCAGTCAACAAATGCTTCCAAAATGTATATCAATTTGGACGTGCCGGAAGTTTCTTCTGTTTTAACAAGGTATGTTTTAGCAAGAAATAAGTAATGATTTATTTGATACTTTTGATCCTCGATGCATAATTTGTTTTTACATCTTTAACATCACAGAGAAACAATTACTTTAAATGAATCAACGGTACAAATTGTCAATAAAAAGAATAATACCACGGAAGCAATTGTGGAGGAAAAAACATTGGAGGAACTGTTGTTAGAAATGAAAAATCCAAACAACAAAGTATGATTTGCCTTCATCTACAACTTTTTTCTAAGATACCCAAATTTTATTTTGGTTATATTAAGCTAGTCATTAAATATAATGCTTTTTTTTTCATTTTATAGGGAACTAAGTTTAATTGCCATGCCAGTATATCACAAATTTATGATCGATATGGTTGGAGTTATATGTCTTGCCCCAAATGTAAGAAGATGGTGGAAAAGATAGATGAAGTATTTTACTGCAACAAGTGAGAAACTGAAACTAGATGCCCAATTCTACGGTAAATTTTGTACAAAGTTTATCACTATTTATCAATTTTGACTTATGTTTTACCTATAATGGTTCTTTTAGATACAAGCTGAATATGCAAATTGAGGATGATTCTGGATTGGTTGATTTGGTCGCATTTGAGAAAGAAGCCGAACAATTATTAAAATATACAGTAAAAGAGTTAACTGAACTACAATCACAGGTTATGTCCAATATATATCATATATGTCACATAAATATATATATATATATATATATATATATATATATATATATATATATATATTAATCTCTCATTTAATTGACATTCAATTGATAATAATAGGAAAATGGAAAGGAAAAGATTGATTCGCTATTCAGTGATTTGGTTGCAACAAAAATAGTCTTACAAATAAAAAAGACGGATTACTGTATTAATAATTGGGAAAAGAGGAAATTTACTGCAAATAAAATTCAAACAGTCATTGCCGATAAAAAAACTTTTAGCACCACTGAAGAAAAGAGAAAGGTAAATCTGCATACAAAATTTAATTATGTTCCAAAACAAGTCTAATAACTAAATATGTTTTTATTTGTTTCAGGAGACTAAATCTGAACCATGCAAATTGAAAAGAACATTGGAAAAAGAGAACTTGGACAAGGACATGACTGTCTCCAAGAGAAATTGCATCGGCTTGGAATAAAATGATGATTTTTATTTAATACTTTTTTATTTTTTTATTAATAATTTTGTGGTGTGATACTTCAATAATTTTTAAGGTATTGTAGTAATTTTATTTATTACAATACCTTATTTGTTGATAGTTTTATTTATTTGGTATATTATATCGTTTAAATTCTTTTCCCATTATATTTTTAACATTTTTTGCGTTGCAACTCTTAGAACATTTATATCCAAATTAGAATATTATCATCCCATTGTTTGTGCATTTTCTTTTGAAAATATAATTATATTTTTGAGGATCCACTGTCAGACATATAAAGAAAACAAGATCAAGTATCCCATTAGCTTATAGGACAACACTGTTCCTAAATTTTATATTTTGCATAGGTAATGTTTTTTACGAATATGTGTAAATAATGCTTGATATATTCCAGAATATAAAGTTATTAGGGGCGAAAAATTTAAAACCTGGATCAAAATAACTTACCACTATAACAGCGCTCCTTTGTATTATTCCTGGTAAAAATTGGTGCCAGACCTTAATTATTTTATGTTTGATTTCCACCATTACTTTTTCCGTGAACACTGGAAAATGCATAAGATATTAACTTTAGAATGCGTTGCGTTAAAAATATATGACTAATTACAGCGTAAACAAAGAAAGTAAGTGCATTTACAAGTTTTTGTACCTCTAGATTACTGCTACATACAGTGATCACCAGCACAATGATGAAGTAGAAATACTGCATGGAAGAATATGAAACGTTAAACGAGTTAAAACTAGGTGGAGTAAAGGTTAAAAAACCATATAAAGTATGACAATGACAATACTTACATTAAAAAAAAATCATTCATCAATTGTTTCGTAATCATTCCCTGATTTTTAATGCAATTGGGTTAATAAGACAAAAAATTTATTCATAGTCATGCTGCAAATACTTACATTATGAATTGCAATTTTGATAGGCTACTGGGTAGGAAATTCATGTCAACATATATGTACTAAAATGCATAATCTTTTAGCAAATACTCTATACTAGCCTAATTTTAGCAAAATTTTTGAAGTTCAAAATCTTCTGTATAGCAGCAACTGTTCCCTCTAAGCACAGTACAGACCTGAGTGAGGTACTGTAGATTTGTCTGCTTCAGAGTAGTATATATTAGCGTGGCGATTTGCATTGTAAAAATGTTGTTATCAATCCAGTAATTAATGAAGGCATCTATTAGTGAATAATAAAATACAAGTCAAAAAAAATTCTAAGCAGTGGTCCACAACTTAAATACAACTACGAATGCCAAAACAACTCAATTCTAAAGAAATATAGATTTTAAAATTATCTTCTATGGAAAATGATTAAATGATTCAGGATGGATGGTAGACGAATTAAAGAAATAGAAGGTAGAAACTTCATATGTTTTCAATGGATAACCACTTCAATATGGTCGATCATATAACTATTAAGCGAATATAAAGCAACCACATGCAACATTGAATCTTTAGATGAACCAGCAGCTCTTGAAATTCTACATGTTCAAAGAATGTTTCACGAAGGTTCCTTTTGATAGAAGATTTCTGTCAAGGAAGTTAGGATTCCTAACTTACGAAATTGTCCTAAATAAAAGAACATCAGATAAACTGCCTTCAGGTGAACATAAACAAACTTCTGAGTTACCAAATTTTATATGTTTTTTGACTACCGAAACAACTCAAGCTTCCAGAGGAAAATGCTAATTATAAATGTGTGCTACTTATTTTTTGGTAGTCACTAAATCATAAAAAAGGGGAATTTTTTAAACACTAATATGTTTATGGCTACTTTTTTTTGGAACTGTAGATTTAAAAGCCTGTAACCGTATATTAGATCAAATTGAAGCAATAAAAAAATTAGTATTAGACAAAAATTCATATATTAGTATAAAATTAAAAGAACGGATAAAAAAGATAAAATTTTATCGTAAACATCGTTTGAATAAATCAAATAACAAAAATCTCTATATAGTCCTATTCTTCATAACAGGAATTTAAATATCACATTATAATTACTATTATACTTTTTGAATTTAAATATCACAGTATTAGTACTATGCTTTTTGACTTATTCTCTTTTTTTATTACTTATCTTGTATAAGTCATTCTCCAAAACGAACAACTTCAAAAGGTTCTTCCTCTTTCTCTCAAATAGAAATCCAATGAAGTTTCTGAATTTTACTTTACAGAAAATTCTTTGCTATTTCTCCCTCTTCTATATGTTATAATTGAAATAACCTAAGGGTATGCACATGCATGAGTTACCTTTTTTAATTGAACTTCAGTTATCAAGATTATTTTTCATTTTCTGCAAATACTAGGGAAGAATGTGATACATACATTAGTTACTAGAGATTATATTTATCACATTACTGATTTTTCTATAAATATCTAAACAAAAAATATTTTTTTCCCCTTTTGAGTCTTCAGGTTATATTTCTCATATCTCGGTGTGCTATCATTTGAAAAAAGGATCTGAACCACTACGAAAGGTATGTATATATCTTAGTTATATACTTGATCTATGCATATATGTTAATCGTGTAATAAACATGTGTTGTAACACGGTCATATTAATTAAGTAAATACCAAATTACTTTTTTTCCTCACCTAAGATATGAAATGCTTTCATAAGTTCATCTCTAGTGTCCCCTTCTCCAATCTTCCCAATCATCATATTTTAAAATTCGTCAAAGTATATTGCAGCAGTGCCGTCTTGATTGTTTTGCTACAGTTACAATCATAAAATGAGAAATGACTATGTAATACATCAATTACAAAAATAAAATCAGACTTATAATGTCAATTTTAAATTCTTACACAAAAAGGTACTATATTTAAATTACCTAAAAAGATACCCTGAGCATTCATCTAAAATCGCATTGCTCTACAGAAACAAGTATGGATTTTGTTTAGAATGAAAATAGTCAAAAAAGAAGAAAAAAAAACATAAAGTCAATTTATTTCAAGGATTAAGAAATAATCTAAAATGAAATTAGATTATAAGTGTAAACAGTTTTAGAGTGATAATAAAATAGATCAGTTCATTTACTCAGTTTATGTTTATCATAATTGTTTACGATGTTCAAGTTTTTATTCATATATTGCAGACTAATTTCAAAATTTTGTTATTTACATGAAGATAGTTCAATCGTTATTTTTGAAGCGGTAATCTCTGTTAATCTTTGGAAATCAATTGCATTGTTAATAGTTTTATTTTTCAACATGACAATTACTTTCATACACAACTTTATTACAGTAATTTAGGTTGTTGCTTTTAAATGTTACAAATACAATCCAGTTAAAACCTATAACAAAGCTTAATTTTTCTTACAACATAGCTGAACCCTACTTCTGATTGTTTTCCTTTTAACTTATATTATATGGTATCATCAATACAGATAAATGGTTAAATCAATTGAAGTAGGTAAAACACAGATATCACGTAAGCGTGGTAGAAATCTAAGCATCCATAGAGAAGGAAATGGGGAAGATAATGAACAAAGACACCAAAACCATACCTTCAAACGATTCAGAGGTCCTAAAATTCCAACCGCCACTTGCTCCACTTCAAATTTCGATGCCATTGAAGTAGATTTTGTTATCAGAAAATCAGGTAAAATTAATATAGTACGAGTACAAATGTGAAAAATAAATGACATTTATTGACGCAATCACCTTTGATACAAATGTCCATCATAGCCCAAAGGCAAAGGCGGCAAGAAAGGCGCCGTATCCTTTACAACAAACGAAAGGCAAAACAAATATGTTATCAAAGTAAGAGACCCTTCAAACTCAATGAATGTATGAAGTTTACAGTAAATAATATTCTTTATTTTTTGATGTACTGGACCTGATCATGAAAGTTTCAAACTTAGGTTCAACTAATGATTCAACCATAGAAACCAATAATTTGATTTTTCCAACTGAAAGATTTGAGGTATACTCACAAGATACCTGCTGTGATCAGACGATAGAATCTGCTGCAATTTATAAAAGGAGAAAAGGTGCACGTTACTTACAATATGATAACAATAAATTTAATATACTCAACAAATATTGAAACATTAACCTTGAAAATAAACTATCACAGTACTTCAATGGCACAAGCGACAGGAAAGGCATCGTATCCTCCAAAATAAACGGATTACAAACCAAGTCCACAAGAAACGGAATGCAAACCAAATCCGCAATCTTGGTAAGAAATAGTTCAATTACACAATACAGAATAATACTGTATAAAATAAGTCCTTTAGTTAACTTTATTTACCTAATCATCAAAGTGTTGAACATGGATGACATTGTTGTTCCACCCAAAGAAAATAATAATTCCATGGTACACATTCAAGGAGTCAATGCAAACCTACAAGAAGCACCACATAGAAATGTCAACGATTTAAGATCGACTGAAAATAATCAAAATCAACAAGCTCATAAAGTGGCAGTGACAGCATCACCAAGTAGATATGGCACAACTACAAGTAAGTGCCTATGGTTTTAACAAGAAATTTAATATTACAATAATATATGAAGTATTTCATCATAAAATATAATTGTATGTTACCAGTAGAAAGAAGTGGCACAAACTTGCAGCCGGCACAACAAATTCATGTGTCTAATGATACATCCTTTGACCAAGATGAACCAAGTCGACAAACTTATATACCAGAACTACCATCAGCTACCTATGACACAATTACAAGTAAGTGAAGACTCATTTTATATCAAAGGAATAATTTATTCATGTCTATCATAAATCTTAAAATTTATAACATATAAACATGTTGCAGGGAAAATGTTTAAAATATGGGAAATTGGTGAACCCACGCATACATGTTCAAACTGCAATGCCATACTATAGTACGAAGAAAGGAATACAAAATCAAAAGCCACGCCTAACCCAGAATTTTCCCTATGTTGTCGTTTAGGGAAAGTAGAACTTCCTATACTGAAACACTGTCCTCTTTTTTTAAAACATTTATTAGATTATAATGGTGGACCAAAAGCATCAAGATTTAGAGAAAAGATAAGGTTGTACAACTCTATATTTTCTTTCACCTCTATGGAAGGTAATGTTGACAAAACCATAAATGATGGTCGTGGCCCTTATGTCTTTCGGATAAACGGTCAAAACCATCACAAAATCGGTTCACTTCTCCCAATAGACAACCAACCTAAATTTGCACAACTTTATATTTATGACACATAAAATGAATTGTTAAATAGAATGAATGTAGTAAGAACAAACAACGATGCAGAACTGGATGAAGGCATCATTAGCGAACTAATGGGCATGTTTGATCAGTGCAATGAACTCACAAAAGCATTTAGGATGGCAAGAGATTGTTTTAAAGAAACAAATTTTCAATCTGTAAGGCTGCGATTGATTAATTCACGACAAAATGATGGTAGAATGTATAATTTGCCAACATCTTCTGAGATAGCAGCTTTAATAGTAGGTGATGGTTTACAAAATGATGCATGCAGGGACATCGTATTAGAAGAAAAAAATGGACTCTTAAGAAGAATAACTGAAAAACATCCAAGTTTTATGGCAATGCAATATCCTATATTATTTCCTTATGGAGAAGATGGCTTTAGATTAAATATCGCACACAGATTCATAAATGATGAACAAACAATCAATGAAAGTCATCAAATTGAGGAGAAAATGCTTACCATGAGGGAGTACTATTCATTTCGTATCCAACAAAGGCCAAATGAAGGGCAGACATTACTTAGAGGTGGTCGATTATTTCAACAATTTCTGGTGGATGCCTACACCTGCATAGAAGAAGATAGGCTAAGATGGATACGCAACAATCAATCTAATATTAGATCTGATCTGTATAAAGGTCTCCGAGATGCAGGAGTAGCAGGTGATACAAATGCATCTTCAATTGGAAAAAGAATGGTTTTACCTTCATCATTTACAGGAGGTCCTTGTTATCCCATTTTTTGGTCAAAACTGGAATATTGACAAATTGGCAAGGAATTATGAATACCAGGATTGGAGATCGGTTGGAATCAAGGCTACGATGGATATCGTCAAAATTTTGTTGAACTCCGATCGGGACGAAATTGATTGGAAATGATGATAAGGACTATGTAAGGCTATGTTTCAAATATCAGGTTAATCGGAGTTCGTATGGAGGAAATATGATGGATTCGAGGTGGAAGAGGAATGTTGTTCGAACCCATCAGGTTCGAACCCATCAGGTTCGAACCCATCAGGTTCGAACCCATCAGGTTCGAACCCATCAGGTTCGAACCAATGGGAACTAGATGGATTCGAAAGGAGTAACTTCAGTGCAATGGACTCGAAGATAGTGGATTCGAATGATGAACATGGACTCGAAGACAGTGGATTCGAACGATGGATATGGATTCGAAGATGATGGATACGAAGCAATGAAGATGGACTCGAAGAAAGGAAGTGGATTCGAAGTTTATGATGGATTCGTAGAAGGTGATGGATTCGAAGTTGCTGTGGATTCGTAGAAGGCGATGGATTCGAAGTTGCTATGGAAAGTGATGGATTCGAAGTTGCTATGGATTCGAAGTTGGTGATGGATTCGAAGGCGATGGATTCGAAGGAGAGGAGCCGAGGGAGATGGGTTCGAATAGAGTGGTTTCGAAGGGATGGGTTCGAAAGAATGGGTTCGAAATACATGGTTTCGAAGTGGACAGAGCATGGGTTCGAACCAATCAGGACGCACGAATTCTAGAACTTGGATCGATCATATCTTCCAAACCGTTGATCCAAATGCAATGAAATTTTGACAGGAGCTTACATACATGTTGAAGAATGTTCACACCAAATTTCAGCTCAATTGGATGGATTCTTGATCGATTCGAAAGTCACTTCGAATCGATCCCAAACTGGGCACGGATTCCGATAACACGGGCCTGTGGGCCCCCCTCACGTGCCAAGCAACCTCCCCATGTTTTAGGCGGGATTTCAACCTTCCACGCCTATAAATAGAGCCCCTGGTCATTCAGAAAAGGGGTCGGAAATTTAGAGAGGAAAATCAAGCCCAGACGCTGCTAAAATCATTCCATAGCATCATTACTGCTATTTTCTTCTGATTTGGTCACTACAACTGTTGTAATCACTTGTAATCTTCAAGGATAATCAATAAAAAGAAAAAATTGGAGTGGACGTAGGCCGGAGATAGCCGAACCACTATAAAACTTGTGTCTCTGTTCTTTATTTTTGGGATTGCTGCCTATTATTGGTTGAGATCTGTTATTTGTGTTTGAATATGATTGCTGCCTATTATTGGTTGAGATCTGTTATTTGTGTTTGAATATCACTAATTTATATTCATACACTGGTGCTTTCACGGTATTGGGTGTTTGTGACCAATTTTGGCGCAAACATTTTGGTGCTTTCACTGAGAACAACTAGCACCCGCTACATCGGATTTGAAGAGTTTAAGGAATTTGGATTTGGAAGACAATGGCTAGACAGGATAGCAGAAGGCTAAGGGCTGAGAGAAGCCAACAAGGAGGAAGTCAACAAGCATCCTCCGGAGGTGAGGAAGGACATGCTTCGGTTTACGTAACTCCGCATCCTCCGGAGGTGAGGAAGGACAGGCTTCGGTTTACGTAACTCGGGATGAAATGGAAGCTATGGCCAATTCTTTGCAGGAGAGATTGTTGAAAAGTCAACAGGAGATGATGCAAACTTTCTTGGAACAAATGAGAGCTACAGGGATGCAGAACTTAGGAACAGCTACAGCAGCTGCGGATGCAGGACAAGGAGCCAGGATTGTGGAACCCAATGAAGGACAGGATACGGAGCCAGAAGGCAATCAACAAGGGCTTGGTGGCAGGCCCACAGGATTCAATACAGAAGAACCTTTGGAAGGAATTCAGCAAGTTAGAACTAACGTTGCTGCTAGTGAGCCACACGAGGAATATGTACCAGAGTTCCCTCGGGGGCATGGGGGGCAACCCCTACCAGACAATACAGGATTAGTAGAGATGATCAGGAAGACTGTGCGAGGTGGGTTAACAAACGGAGATTTGGAAGGCGTAAATAGAAGTCCATTCGTTCGAGAAATAAGGATGGCTCGGAATCCACCTAAGTTCAAGCTACCTAGCGTGGAGGTATATGATGGTAAGACGGATCCAACAGATCACTTAATGAGGTACAGCAGACACATGGAGGTGCTGGGGGCATCGGAGGAAGTGATGGCCCGATGTTTCCCCTTGTATTTGAAGGACTTAGCTGCAATGTGGTTTAGGCAGCTGGGAGAAGGATCTATCAGGACTTGGAAGGAATTAGTGGAAAAGTTTCTGGGACAGTTTCGGGTTCACGTTAAGAGGCCAAAAAACGTGATGACTTTAACATCGGTGAAGCAAAGGATGGACGAATCACTTAGAACTTTTCTAACTCGATTCAGTGCGGCAGTCGCTTCGGTGGATCGGCCTGATCCATCAATGGTTTTAATGGCAGCAGTATCAGGAGTCAAGGAGAATTCGGATTTCAAGGTATCTCTGATACGAGATCCCCCGCGAAATCTCGACGAATTCTTTCATGAGGCAGAAAGATTCCTTCGGCAAGAAGATGCAAGTACGGATTTAAAGTTGAAGAAGGTTAATACACTCGAGGTTGGAGCGGTATCCAAAAACGGTTCGGATAAGGACAAAGGAAAGAGGAAGTTAGATGACGACTCTGGAAATGCTAGAAAACGATGGAAGGATCCAAAGTTTTCCACATACACTGGATTGAACGAGACGCTGGAACGGATATACTTGGAAACTCGGAATCGCCTTCCCTACCGAAGGCCGGCTAGGAGGGAACCAACAGAGCGGGAAAGGACATCAGGAAGGCACTGTCTCTTCCATGATCTGGATGGACACGATACCAACAGCTGCAGGCACCTAAAGGATATAATCGAGGAGCATGTGAGGAATGGACAGCTACAGCAATACGTTGGAACTCGGGATGCAACGGTGGAGCAGGAGCAACCACCGACCACCTCACGCCGTGATGATGGGAGGCCCAGGGATGATCGTCGATTGATCATCCATTAACCAGGGTAATATGGAATAAGTAGCAAGCTATTAGCACACGGTAAAGTCATTTACACATGTACGGGGACGGAGATAGCCCCTAGGCATGCTCTGAATGATGATAACCCAGGACGCTATGGTTTGTGAAATTTATTTCTTGCTTTTAGATTGGACATTGCTTTTCTTTTTGGATTTGGTTTTGGAGCTTGGATTGAGCTCCTGGTTTTTCTTGCTTTTTTATTTGGATTTTCCTTTGGATGATTGTTTTTGGTTTTGGATTCTGGTTTGGATTTCTGGTTTTCTGGTTTTGGATTTGAACTTTGGATTTGGATTTGGATTTTGGATTTGGATTCTGGGTTTGAATTTCGGATTTGGATTTGGATTTTGGATTTTGGAATAGATTTTGGTTGGATTTTTATCTGGTTTTTGATAAATGGTCGTCGGGTATGGATTATACCTGGCAAGGGGTGAGTTGCTGTGCCCGAACGTGGTAAATTGACTCATTCAGGTCGTCAAGTATGGACTATGCTTGGCAAGGGTCCGGAGAGATCAGGATTCGGCTTAGGACTTAAGCCATGGCATTTTACAACGCCCAGGGACACTGGGCCAAGGTCGTTGAGTATGGACTATGCTCAACAAGGGTCCGAAGGGACCAGGATTCGGTTTAGGACTTAAGCCATGACATTACACGGCGTCCAGGGACACTGGACCAAGGTCGTCAAGTGTGGATTACGCTTGGCAAGAACCCGGAGAGGTTAGCATAACGTCCAGGGACACTGGACCAAGATCATCAAGTGTGGATTACGCTCGACAAGAACACGATGAGGCTAGCTTAACTGTAACGATCGAGATTTTTCGTTGCCGAAAAATCCAACCGTTAGGGTTTTAGAAGAAGAAAGAGGTAGAAGAAGAAAGAAAAGAAAGAGAGGAGAAAACAGAAAAACAAGTAACAGAACGAGAAACAATAACAGAATCTCACAGTCGCAGCGGAACAACATATAATAGATAAATGAATATTCATTAAAACAAAAGAACTATACATTTTATACATTACATCACATTACATTACATCAATCAGAGTGTACGACAACAACAGCGGAAAGAAATACTATATACAATAGATAATAGACTACGCTATCTGGCTCGCCTCCAGATCTGCACAGCAACTCCCGAATCCAGAATAACCTGATAACCTAACTCTAGACTGCCCGTGTGGAAAATAGTGGGCACCCAGAGTTTAGGAAAGGAACAATAAACTCCAGGTCAGTCATGGGACTGGTGTGAGAACTCAAAACAGTTAATCTTTAAACAAGCAACAAGAAAATTTAAATTTTTAAATCCGCAATGCTTTTTGGAAAATGAAACTACCATAAGGCCTCCCGCCACACACACAATGCAAACGCAGAATTGGAGGAGATTTCTCCTTATGATAGTCAAAGATGCTTACTACGCGAAAATCAAATCATTTTTGATATTATTACTAGTGCATAGTGTAGAAAACAATTTCGAAAGTACAATATAAATCCTAGCCAGCATAGACATTCCGAACTATGCCTACTATAGCTACCATCCAAACAGTGGTGACCACCATAAGTGAATGGCAGGTAATACAACTAAAACCGTACAAGGCGCGTATTGGAGGAATGGATTTCCAACAAATGGTCAGGCTAAGGAACTTCCTACTGCCACATGGGATCGCCTCTGGCGGGACGTCCCGAGAAACTAACGTTACGGTTAGATCTCTGCCAACACAAGGCCGGGTTACCTCTGTAACTAGGTAACTACTACACGAATATGTCATCCCCCGGTCCTTTGGGACCTTTATCCGAGCGCTCGATACCAACAACACCACACAGTAATAGATATAGTGTATCAACATGAGTAAATATCTGGGCTCCATACCATGATACCACCCTTTTCCAGAAGGAAATGACATACCCTAAAGGGCGCGACCCTCATAACCTTGCCGCATATTCCTGTTTCGACCATTTCCGGGGAGTGAGGTCCTGACAAAGTCTCGTCCACAAAGCTACGCTTTGTGCAACAAAGCCATGCTTTGGGTCCACAGATGACCAAAGCAAGATCACACAGATAAATGATCAACAAATGATCCAATCCAAACGATCAACCAATGATCATCACACAGCAGCACTCAGCATGCCACATTACCAGATTGGGAAATATCGCTGATAACCTTCAACTACATAACCTCTGAGCTCGTACGTCTCAGAGAAGGGTGTTAAGCTAAGAGAATAAATTCTCCGCCACCAACAGAAATGTATTTGAAAGAAATCTGCTATATCTCTCAAAATGTAATGTCAGACACATAACCATACAAGTCTGTTCCGGGTTCGAACAGAACCGAAGGCACTTCCAAAGAAGCCCTTGCAATCCGGGTATTCACAATCCCGATAAAATTTCCCATCACAAAGGAAATCTCCATATCGTAGCTAACGATGCGGAGACAATCGATAGGTCATCCTATCGTTTTCACAAATACCCGGTCTTCAACACCGGTCTTCAAATGCAATCCAAACGACGTATCGCATATTCGGAATGGGATATATGACACAAAGGTCCTCTCCCGGCTAAACCGAATAGCGAGCGCTTATTTTAAAAATAAGTGTGCATTCAATTCCAAACAAACACAATCAATACCATCCAAGGGTAAATATTGATAGTCGGTTATTTAACTATCAATAAAGATGCGCCACATCATCAGATTCCAAATAATTTTTCCAAAATTATTAAGTCCCAAAATATCTTTACAAGATATATATACACAATTTCCAAATAATTGCCCAATTTATTTGCTTTACCAAAACCACTTCACGATAAAATTTTCCACACTTAACCAATTGAAAAACCAATTTTCAATTTACCTTTACCATTTGAAAACCAATTTTCAAATTACATTAACCATTTGCAAACCAATTTCAAATCACCTTAACCATTTGAAAACTAATTTCAAATCACCTTAACCATTTGAAAACTAATTTCAAATCACCTTAACCATTTGAAAACTAATTTCAAATCACCTTAACCATTTGAAAACTAATTTCAAATCACCTTAACCATTTGAAAACTAATTTCAAATCACCTTAACCATTTGGAAACTAATTTCAAATTACTTTTCATCCTTTATACCCTTTGAAAACAAATTTCAAATCATCAAATAAGTCTTTACCGATTTAATTTAAATTTACGTCCCAAATCCGTAAATTCATTTTCATACTTCAAAATAAATCAATATTTATTTTTAAACAAATTTCCCTTCATATATATATAAATTCCAAGGTGGATTTAAATTCCAAGCATCTACTAGCATACGATTCCCAAATCGATTTCAAGTTATTTGCTTTCAATTACCTTAAAGGTGAATTCACAAAAACCGTTCCATTTCATATTAGAAAACCATTCCCATGCTTATTTAAAAAAATAAGTAATTCACAAATTTATTTATTTTCAACGATTTGAAAATATTCCATATACTTAAATCACAGTTAAGTATTTATTCCATTCTCTTTAAGAAAACATTCCTTTATTCACATTTATTTGGGTTAAAAACGAATGTTGCGTAAAACATCGTTACGACAACCCAAAAACACTAGTATATGGATTTGAAATAAAAAAATGGATACATAAATCCACTACTATTCAAAATATTCCCTTCTATTTCTCGAAATCGTCTATTTCAACAATCAATGTTGAAATCTATGATTTCGATACTTAACATATCTTAAAACGTCTTTAATTAGTTTTAAATTCCATTTAGAACGTTCTTTTCCAAAAACACGTTCATTCAATAAAATAATACATTCACCGTTCAAAAATAGTGAATACAACCCCTTTAACAAATTCCATATTCAATTTATCAAATTAAATTGATTTTTCGGATTTATAACAATGTCCATACATCCCATTTCTATTTATGAAACTTCGTTTTAGAAATCTCCTTTTATTAGTCCAATTCGATTTACATAACTCGATTACATACTAAAATCAATATTATAAGTTAAATATTTAAAATATTATCTATTTACCCAAATCGTTCTTTTGAACTTCACCAATTTAAAATCTTATCACTTACAAGATTTCTTTATGGCTTATAATAATTTCAACTAATGAAATCTTCATTTATTAACAATTTCTATAAAATTCCCCTTTTTAATGCCCAAATCCATTTTTATAAGTCAATAACTTATAAAACTTCACTTCCCAATAACCATTCTTTTTATAAATTTCACAAATTATATATCTATAGATTTATAATGAAATTCATGTTATACATCAACTCAGCATTTTATAAATTTATTCTATAACTCCAATGATTTAATCTAAAAACATCCATTTATAAAATCCTTTATATAAACCATTAATAATCATATCTTCCCAAAAACCAAATTTAACTATTTTATAAAAACCTATTATTGTTAAAAATTTCTTTTAAGTTATATTTTATAAAAATATAAATTTTTAAAACATAAAATTTTATCCATCTATTTATTTTAAAATTTAATCAATTCAAAATTTTAATAAACCATATTCTTTGAAAAATCGATTTAAAACCCCTTTTTAAATTCAAAACCGTTATTTTAATTTTAAAAATTTGAATCCGATGATGCAACAACATCAGATGGTCAACCACGGGAATAAGTGTCATATATCAATATGATTATCAACAATCAACATAATATTTATAAACAAATAAATATGCGAGGAATCCAGTTGGATCCCTCCAACCTGTTAACCTGCATCCACAGACGTTAGCACAATACCAATTCCACTTCGAGGTGGAATATCGCGGTATATGGGATTTTATAAAATATCCGCTTAATAGGCGGCGCAATAGGGTCTCATCCGCTATACGAGGCGGGAAATCAAATCCAATATATACATATGCCAATATATATATATTGCTATATATAATATATATCCTACTATATCTACTAACACAATCAAACAGCAATCATCAATCAACATTAACTACTTAAAATTTTAAACAAAACCTTTCGATTGAGTGAGGAGTTCTCACCTTAGCCTTTATTTGCAATCCATTTTCATCTTCGTCTTGATTCTCTTGTTTTATACCTATTTTAAATTATTTACACAATTCATTAATATTCGAACAATCGAATAATACCTTTTTCATTTGATAATTTTATATTAACAATTTTCCTTTAAATGGATAAATTTAATTAACTAACCATTTAATTTTAACCAATGATTTTTTTCTTTTACTGTATAAAACTATTTATCCTCTAAACTATTTTAAATCAGACTGTTATATTTTTATTTTTTTCTTTACTGTCTATATATATACATAACTGATTAAATTTTAAAACAAAAACTGCTATATATCCATATTCTCTGCTTATAGACATTTTTTTTTTTACTGTAAACCGTATATTTATAATAACAAAAAAAAAAAAAAACAAAAAATACCTCACTGCTTCGCCCTCCCCGGTGCCGCATCGACCATCGCTGCTACCAAACCCCACGCCGAGCCCAGCTAGCATCGCCGCCCCCTCAACTACATCGCGACATCACGTCGCCGCCGCCCATCCTCCTTCATTCACGCGGCGACACCTCTCACGAGCTCTAATTCGCCATCGCGACCAGATTTCACGTGACCACGCGACGCCCAAACCTTAACCCTACCACCTCACCGAAGTAGCTGCTCCCCCATCTACGTGCGAGCGCAAATCGCCACCTGCACGCGCGAGCTTACACGCCGCCTCCATCTGCTCGAGCCGCAGCCGAGCTTCCCCCCCTCTCTTCGAACAACGGCACCATCTCTTTTTTTTTCCGAATTGATTTGAAGGCTTCGGCCCTGTTGCTTTTGCTCACGAACGAGAGAGAGAGAGAGAGACATAATTTCGTGAATTTAACGAGAGGAAAAGGGGCCATTTGATTTACAAAGGAAACCGAAAGAGGGAGGGAGATGAATATCAAAGTATCGGCCATTTTTGTTTGATTTTGAATCGAAATTTTGTTTTTTTGAACAAAAGATTCTCTTCTGCCATTTTTTTTCTTCTTTTGGCTGCGTGAATAGATAGAGGGGGATGTTCGCGTGATTTGTGGCGTGAATTTAGGCGAAAATTTTGGGATGCTGTCGTTGACAATTTTTTTTAAATTTAAAATTTGAATGGAATTTGTTTTGATTTCAATGCGTTTACACGTCGTGTGCTCACATATAAACTCCAAAAAAATACGAAACTTGAAATCCGGCAAATTACGGACCCAATGGAACTTGTTTCGTCTAATTCCGAGACTGTTCTAAAATTAGCTATTTTTAAATTCAATCTAAACGATATAAATTCAAAACTGAACAAATTACTTTCAAATTCGATTCTGAAGCTTCGATTATCTTTGATATTATCAATATGAATTTTACAAGCCTTTGAAATATTTTTAATCGGCTTAAAATTGAAGATTTAAATTTTAATTCACTTTCAATAGATTAAATTTTATAATTTAATCGCCAAATTCATTCTGAAAATTTGAAATTCAATTCAAACCATCATTCAAATATTAAAATTAATTAAATATTTTCAATTTAGATTGTTTAAAATTCTGGGTCGTTACAATCTTCCCCCCTTAAAAGAATTTCGTCCTCGAAATTACAAGTTAAGGAGAATGATCCTAAACCGTTTATTATTTTTCCAAAGCTAATCAGTTTTATTAACTTTCTAACCTAAATATTTTTATTAAAGATTCACTATTATTTCAATTAGCTTTCCAACTTCAATTATAGGTTTCAACCAACATTGTTTACTCAACAATTCAAATTTAAATTTAAATTCAAATTTCAAACTTTTCAAAATTTTCTCAAAAATTTTCTAACTCCCTAAATTTTCGAAAAATTTCGCCAGCGTCTCCTTTGCGCGGCTCGATCGGTACGACTACAAAATGGCACCACGGCCCCTCAGAATCAAAAAGAAAAGAGAAAGCCAAGTGGCTGGAGAAGGAAATCATCAAATCCCATATAAAAACTGAAATACGTACCTTTTTGTCGAGCGTTACAAAATTTTTTTAACTTTGAAATCAAAATCCCAATTCCTTTATAACCTGTATATCCTGCTAGTAATAGTATTCAATTCCAACATTCAAACTATTTTGCCAATTCAAGTTCAAAATTTCCAATGCATGCTTCTTATACCCTTTTGGTTTATTATTGAAGTTGCATATTCATTTTCATTCAACTTTGCATTTCAATTTTCATTTGAATTCAATTACATAGCTTTCAAATTTTACTAATTCAATTTCATTAACACTTAATGAATTTACATACAACCAACCAACAAGCAATAACGACCAATGTACATCCAATACAACCAAATTTATTTATTTTACTTACATTCAATTTGGTTCAACTGTTTTAATTTCAATTGGTTTAACATTCAATTGATTTTCATTCTACTTTTCAACTATTTTCAAATGAATTTACACTTGCATGCATCATTTCATATCAACTTATTCATATTCTATTGATTAACATTCAATTCATACTTTAACTCAATTGCTAGTTCTTTTTACAAATAAAATTGAATTTCATTTATATAACTTAAGTTCACAACTTTAACAATTTTATTTACTCACTTTATTCACTTACTTTGATATTAACATCAATTCTTTCAACATTACTTAACTTGCATTCCATTCCAACTTTATTTACATCATTTAATTCACTTGATTATTTAACTTTGATGCAAAGATCGATTTTTTATTCAACTTCACTTAAGTTATACTTCATTAAACATCATTTGTTCAATTAAACTTAAGTTTTACTTATCAATTCAATTCGGATTTTAAATTCCAAAGTAAATCCCATTTAACTTTTACTTAAGTCAAATTCATATCAATATTCAAATTCATATTCCATTTTATTTAACTTAATTGTTTAACCATTTCAATAATTGGTTTTACTTACATTCTCCCATTTAATAAGTTATAAAACTTATTATTCAACTTCTAACTTATATTATAAGTTCAAAACTTATTTCGCTTATATTTATCAACTTTAGGTTGAATTTTAATTTCAAATTGGTTTATTACAACAAAACTTAAATTTTAAATTCATTTTTGTAGCAAATCCATCACATAGAAACTCGAAAATGATACTGGTGATGCTGCAGTCATCACCCTTATTATTCCCCAGTGACAATAGTGAAATCAATGCTAAATATTCTTTCAAAAAGTTTTCTTTCTATTCACAAATCACTTTTATAACCCTTTTACTTATATAATTTTTACTTCTTATATACATACATGATTATCTTACAATTGTAACTCATTATTAATTATAATTCCATCTTATGATTCATTGGTTTATACCATTATTCTTTTTACAATAGTTGCTTTTATTAGCTTATTCAAACAACTTTTAATTATTTTATATATATATCATTTACAACAACCAAGCAATCAATTATATACACACTTCAATAATCCTTGAAAAATTATTTTCTTTTTATATATAAAATATAATCGAGGCAAAATTATTTCATTTACCCAATTTAAAACAATATTGTGTCGAATTGTTCTATTCAAGTGTTTAGGAACCCCTTCGATTCAGTTTTCGAGGCTGCGCCGACGAAGGTTCATATACCACTCAACAAACCAATCATCACAATATAAAACAATTTTATACTCACTAACAAATACGCACTCATATCTATTATTACACTCACACTCATTCTAGAGTACTGCTGACTCTATCTCTAATGAGTAACACCCAACAGAGCAGGTTGTCGCTTAACCATAAGCTCTGATACCAAATGTAACGATCGAGATTTTTCGTTGCCGAAAAATCCAACCGTTAGGGTTTTAGAAGAAGAAAGAGGTAGAAGAAGAAAGAAAAGAAAGAGAGGAGAAAACAGAAAAACAAGTAACAGAACGAGAAACAATAACAGAATCTCACAGTCGCAGCGGAACAACATATAATAGATAAATGAATATTCATTAAAACAAAAGAACTATACATTTTATACATTACATCACATTACATTACATCAATCAGAGTGTACGACAACAACAGCGGAAAGAAATACTATATACAATAGATAATAGACTACGCTATCTGGCTCGCCTCCAGATCTGCACAGCAACTCCCGAATCCAGAATAACCTGATAACCTAACTCTAGACTGCCCGTGTGGAAAATAGTGGGCACCCAGAGTTTAGGAAAGGAACAATAAACTCCAGGTCAGTCATGGGACTGGTGTGAGAACTCAAAACAGTTAATCTTTAAACAAGCAACAAGAAAATTTAAATTTTTAAATCCGCAATGCTTTTTGGAAAATGAAACTACCATAAGGCCTCCCGCCACACACACAATGCAAACGCAGAATTGGAGGAGATTTCTCCTTATGATAGTCAAAGATGCTTACTACGCGAAAATCAAATCATTTTTGATATTATTACTAGTGCATAGTGTAGAAAACAATTTCGAAAGTACAATATAAATCCTAGCCAGCATAGACATTCCGAACTATGCCTACTATAGCTACCATCCAAACAGTGGTGACCACCATAAGTGAATGGCAGGTAATACAACTAAAACCGTACAAGGCGCGTATTGGAGGAATGGATTTCCAACAAATGGTCAGGCTAAGGAACTTCCTACTGCCACATGGGATCGCCTCTGGCGGGACGTCCCGAGAAACTAACGTTACGGTTAGATCTCTGCCAACACAAGGCCGGGTTACCTCTGTAACTAGGTAACTACTACACGAATATGTCATCCCCCGGTCCTTTGGGACCTTTATCCGAGCGCTCGATACCAACAACACCACACAGTAATAGATATAGTGTATCAACATGAGTAAATATCTGGGCTCCATACCATGATACCACCCTTTTCCAGAAGGAAATGACATACCCTAAAGGGCGCGACCCTCATAACCTTGCCGCATATTCCTGTTTCGACCATTTCCGGGGAGTGAGGTCCTGACAAAGTCTCGTCCACAAAGCTACGCTTTGTGCAACAAAGCCATGCTTTGGGTCCACAGATGACCAAAGCAAGATCACACAGATAAATGATCAACAAATGATCCAATCCAAACGATCAACCAATGATCATCACACAGCAGCACTCAGCATGCCACATTACCAGATTGGGAAATATCGCTGATAACCTTCAACTACATAACCTCTGAGCTCGTACGTCTCAGAGAAGGGTGTTAAGCTAAGAGAATAAATTCTCCGCCACCAACAGAAATGTATTTGAAAGAAATCTGCTATATCTCTCAAAATGTAATGTCAGACACATAACCATACAAGTCTGTTCCGGGTTCGAACAGAACCGAAGGCACTTCCAAAGAAGCCCTTGCAATCCGGGTATTCACAATCCCGATAAAATTTCCCATCACAAAGGAAATCTCCATATCGTAGCTAACGATGCGGAGACAATCGATAGGTCATCCTATCGTTTTCACAAATACCCGGTCTTCAACACCGGTCTTCAAATGCAATCCAAACGACGTATCGCATATTCGGAATGGGATATATGACACAAAGGTCCTCTCCCGGCTAAACCGAATAGCGAGCGCTTATTTTAAAAATAAGTGTGCATTCAATTCCAAACAAACACAATCAATACCATCCAAGGGTAAATATTGATAGTCGGTTATTTAACTATCAATAAAGATGCGCCACATCATCAGATTCCAAATAATTTTTCCAAAATTATTAAGTCCCAAAATATCTTTACAAGATATATATACACAATTTCCAAATAATTGCCCAATTTATTTGCTTTACCAAAACCACTTCACGATAAAATTTTCCACACTTAACCAATTGAAAAACCAATTTTCAATTTACCTTTACCATTTGAAAACCAATTTTCAAATTACATTAACCATTTGCAAACCAATTTCAAATCACCTTAACCATTTGAAAACTAATTTCAAATCACCTTAACCATTTGAAAACTAATTTCAAATCACCTTAACCATTTGAAAACTAATTTCAAATCACCTTAACCATTTGAAAACTAATTTCAAATCACCTTAACCATTTGAAAACTAATTTCAAATCACCTTAACCATTTGGAAACTAATTTCAAATTACTTTTCATCCTTTATACCCTTTGAAAACAAATTTCAAATCATCAAATAAGTCTTTACCGATTTAATTTAAATTTACGTCCCAAATCCGTAAATTCATTTTCATACTTCAAAATAAATCAATATTTATTTTTAAACAAATTTCCCTTCATATATATATAAATTCCAAGGTGGATTTAAATTCCAAGCATCTACTAGCATACGATTCCCAAATCGATTTCAAGTTATTTGCTTTCAATTACCTTAAAGGTGAATTCACAAAAACCGTTCCATTTCATATTAGAAAACCATTCCCATGCTTATTTAAAAAAATAAGTAATTCACAAATTTATTTATTTTCAACGATTTGAAAATATTCCATATACTTAAATCACAGTTAAGTATTTATTCCATTCTCTTTAAGAAAACATTCCTTTATTCACATTTATTTGGGTTAAAAACGAATGTTGCGTAAAACATCGTTACGACAACCCAAAAACACTAGTATATGGATTTGAAATAAAAAAATGGATACATAAATCCACTACTATTCAAAATATTCCCTTCTATTTCTCGAAATCGTCTATTTCAACAATCAATGTTGAAATCTATGATTTCGATACTTAACATATCTTAAAACGTCTTTAATTAGTTTTAAATTCCATTTAGAACGTTCTTTTCCAAAAACACGTTCATTCAATAAAATAATACATTCACCGTTCAAAAATAGTGAATACAACCCCTTTAACAAATTCCATATTCAATTTATCAAATTAAATTGATTTTTCGGATTTATAACAATGTCCATACATCCCATTTCTATTTATGAAACTTCGTTTTAGAAATCTCCTTTTATTAGTCCAATTCGATTTACATAACTCGATTACATACTAAAATCAATATTATAAGTTAAATATTTAAAATATTATCTATTTACCCAAATCGTTCTTTTGAACTTCACCAATTTAAAATCTTATCACTTACAAGATTTCTTTATGGCTTATAATAATTTCAACTAATGAAATCTTCATTTATTAACAATTTCTATAAAATTCCCCTTTTTAATGCCCAAATCCATTTTTATAAGTCAATAACTTATAAAACTTCACTTCCCAATAACCATTCTTTTTATAAATTTCACAAATTATATATCTATAGATTTATAATGAAATTCATGTTATACATCAACTCAGCATTTTATAAATTTATTCTATAACTCCAATGATTTAATCTAAAAACATCCATTTATAAAATCCTTTATATAAACCATTAATAATCATATCTTCCCAAAAACCAAATTTAACTATTTTATAAAAACCTATTATTGTTAAAAATTTCTTTTAAGTTATATTTTATAAAAATATAAATTTTTAAAACATAAAATTTTATCCATCTATTTATTTTAAAATTTAATCAATTCAAAATTTTAATAAACCATATTCTTTGAAAAATCGATTTAAAACCCCTTTTTAAATTCAAAACCGTTATTTTAATTTTAAAAATTTGAATCCGATGATGCAACAACATCAGATGGTCAACCACGGGAATAAGTGTCATATATCAATATGATTATCAACAATCAACATAATATTTATAAACAAATAAATATGCGAGGAATCCAGTTGGATCCCTCCAACCTGTTAACCTGCATCCACAGACGTTAGCACAATACCAATTCCACTTCGAGGTGGAATATCGCGGTATATGGGATTTTATAAAATATCCGCTTAATAGGCGGCGCAATAGGGTCTCATCCGCTATACGAGGCGGGAAATCAAATCCAATATATACATATGCCAATATATATATATTGCTATATATAATATATATCCTACTATATCTACTAACACAATCAAACAGCAATCATCAATCAACATTAACTACTTAAAATTTTAAACAAAACCTTTCGATTGAGTGAGGAGTTCTCACCTTAGCCTTTATTTGCAATCCATTTTCATCTTCGTCTTGATTCTCTTGTTTTATACCTATTTTAAATTATTTACACAATTCATTAATATTCGAACAATCGAATAATACCTTTTTCATTTGATAATTTTATATTAACAATTTTCCTTTAAATGGATAAATTTAATTAACTAACCATTTAATTTTAACCAATGATTTTTTTCTTTTACTGTATAAAACTATTTATCCTCTAAACTATTTTAAATCAGACTGTTATATTTTTATTTTTTTCTTTACTGTCTATATATATACATAACTGATTAAATTTTAAAACAAAAACTGCTATATATCCATATTCTCTGCTTATAGACATTTTTTTTTTTACTGTAAACCGTATATTTATAATAACAAAAAAAAAAAAAAAACAAAAAATACCTCACTGCTTCGCCCTCCCCGGTGCCGCATCGACCATCGCTGCTACCAAACCCCACGCCGAGCCCAGCTAGCATCGCCGCCCCCTCAACTACATCGCGACATCACGTCGCCGCCGCCCATCCTCCTTCATTCACGCGGCGACACCTCTCACGAGCTCTAATTCGCCATCGCGACCAGATTTCACGTGACCACGCGACGCCCAAACCTTAACCCTACCACCTCACCGAAGTAGCTGCTCCCCCATCTACGTGCGAGCGCAAATCGCCACCTGCACGCGCGAGCTTACACGCCGCCTCCATCTGCTCGAGCCGCAGCCGAGCTTCCCCCCCTCTCTTCGAACAACGGCACCATCTCTTTTTTTTTCCGAATTGATTTGAAGGCTTCGGCCCTGTTGCTTTTGCTCACGAACGAGAGAGAGAGAGAGAGACATAATTTCGTGAATTTAACGAGAGGAAAAGGGGCCATTTGATTTACAAAGGAAACCGAAAGAGGGAGGGAGATGAATATCAAAGTATCGGCCATTTTTGTTTGATTTTGAATCGAAATTTTGTTTTTTTGAACAAAAGATTCTCTTCTGCCATTTTTTTTCTTCTTTTGGCTGCGTGAATAGATAGAGGGGGATGTTCGCGTGATTTGTGGCGTGAATTTAGGCGAAAATTTTGGGATGCTGTCGTTGACAACTTTTTTTAAATTTAAAATTTGAATGGAATTTGTTTTGATTTCAATGCGTTTACACGTCGTGTGCTCACATATAAACTCCAAAAAAATACGAAACTTGAAATCCGGCAAATTACGGACCCAATGGAACTTGTTTCGTCTAATTCCGAGACTGTTCTAAAATTAGCTATTTTTAAATTCAATCTAAACGATATAAATTCAAAACTGAACAAATTACTTTCAAATTCGATTCTGAAGCTTCGATTATCTTTGATATTATCAATATGAATTTTACAAGCCTTTGAAATATTTTTAATCGGCTTAAAATTGAAGATTTAAATTTTAATTCACTTTCAATAGATTAAATTTTATAATTTAATCGCCAAATTCATTCTGAAAATTTGAAATTCAATTCAAACCATCATTCAAATATTAAAATTAATTAAATATTTTCAATTTAGATTGTTTAAAATTCTGGGTCGTTACATTAACATCCAGGGACACCGGATCACGATCATCATGTGTAGATTGCACTTGGCAAGAGCCCGGAGAGGTTATGGATTTGAATATCGACCCGGAGAGGTCCTGGATTCGGTTATTGGCTATTGAATAAGGATGGATTGGGACTCGGTTGTCGAGTTCGAATGGATATGGAATTGGCTCAAGCTTTGGTTATTGGGTTTGGAATTGGATATCGACTCGGAGCAGTCAAGGATGATATACTCTGGCAATATGGCTATGGACTTTGGATATTGGATTCAGAACTATTCAAAACACGCCTTGTTACCACAAGGCATGTTTTGGGGGGCAAAGTGTTATCCCATTTTTTGGTCAAAACTGGAATATCGACAAATTGGCAAGGAATTATGAATACCAGGATTGGAGATCGGTTGGAATCAAGGCTACGATGGATATCGTCAAAATTTTGTTGAACTCCGATCGGGACGAAATTGATTGGAAATGATGATAAGGACTATGAAAGGCTATGTTTCAAATATCAGGTTAATCGGAGTTCGTATGGAGGAAATATGATGGATTCGAGGTGGGAGAGGAATGTTGTTCGAATCCATCAGGTTCGAACCCATCAGGTTCGAACCCATCAGGTTCGAACCCATCAGGTTCGAACCAATGGGAACTAGATGGATTCGAAAGGAGTAACTTCAGTGCAATGGACTCGAAGATAGTGGATTCGAATGATGAACATGGACTCGAAGACAGTGGATTCGAACGATGGATATGGATTCGAAGATGATGGATACGAAGCAATGAAGATGGACTCGAAGAAAGGAAGTGGATTCGAAGTTTATGATGGATTCGTAGAAGGTGATGGATTCGAAGTTGCTGTGGATTCGTAGAAGGCGATGGATTCGAAGTTGCTATGGAAAGTGATGGATTCGAAGTTGCTATGGATTCGAAGTTGGTGATGGATTCGAAGGCGATGGATTCGAAGGAGAGGAGCCGAGGGAGATGGGTTCGAATAGAGTGGTTTCGAAGGGATGGGTTCGAAAGAATGGGTTCGAAATACATGGTTTCGAAGTGGACAGAGCATGGGTTCGAACCAATCAGGACGCACGAATTCTAGAACTTGGATCGATCATATCTTCCAAACCGTTGATCCAAATGCAATGAAATTTTGACAGGAGCTTACATACATGTTGAAGAATGTTCACACCAAATTTCAGCTCAATTGGATGGATTCTTGATCGATTCGAAAGTCACTTCGAATCGATCCCAAACTGGGCACGGATTCCGAGAACACGGGCCTGTGGGCCCCCCTCACGTGCCAAGCAACCTCCCCATGTTTTAGGCGGGATTTCAACCTTCCACGCCTATAAATAGAGCCCCTGGTCATTCAGAAAAGGGGTCGGAAAATTTAGAGAGGAAAAGCAAGCCCAGACGCTGCTAAAATCATTCCATAGCATCATTACTGCTATTTTCTTCTGATTTGGTCACTACAACTGTTGTAATCACTTGTAATCTTCAAGGATAATCAATAAAAAGAAAAAATTGGAGTGGACGTAGGCCGGAGATAGCCGAACCACTATAAAACTTGTGTCTCTGTTCTTTATTTTTGGGATTGCTGCCTATTATTGGTTGAGATCTGTTATTTGTGTTTGAATATGATTGCTGCCTATTATTGGTTGAGATCTGTTATTTGTGTTTGAATATCACTAATTTATATTCATACACTGGTGCTTTCACGGTATTGGGTGTTTGTGACCAATTTTGGCGCAAACAGTCCTCGATATATGATACAAAACTATCAAGATGCTATTGCAATTTGTAGAGCAGCAGGCCAGCCTGATTTATTCATTACTTTCACATGCAATCCTAATTGGATAGAGATTAAAAAGTTTGTATCACTTATTCCTGGACAAGCTATACAAGATAGACCAGATATTGTAGCTAGAGTTTTTAAAATTAAACTCGATCAGCTAATGGCAGATTTAAGAGAAGTGAAACATTTTGGGTCTGTTCACGCAGGTATTCATTTTTTCCCATTATTACCATCTATTTGTTCCATTTATATTACTTAAATGATTCTTCAATTAGACTAACAGAAAATAAAAAATATAAATATCATATTTCCTTTAACAATGTTTTGAATTTATAGAAATAGGACCTCTCAACTCAACAACACCAAAAAAATATAATAGGTTAACAAATATTCATAAAATTTGATGTTGCGTAGTGAATTATTTTATCTTTATATACTATCCTGAATATATTTTAGCAAACTTAATAACAGCCCAAAGCTTGTGCAATTACTCAAAAATAAAATATTTGCTCCATTCAATTACACAAAGTAACAAATGGATATCGGAAAAAACTTACACAATTTTCATTTCAGAAATCTCCAAAAGATTGAGAGAATTTGCTTTAGCATTATATTTAGAATGTAGAGAATATCCTTTGACAGCAGATAATGGAGGTGCTTGGGCTGACTTTTCATATTGTTCTTTCTATGTTGATCAAGATCTTTAATCAAAGAAATGAATGCAGGATAGAGATATGAATCCAATTGGTATGGTTTCCTGTTAGAAGGTTGGATCACTTTAGACAGTAAAACCCACAGTTGCTTATGTGCATTACTCATACACAACAAACATCAATTTCTTATAAGGAAATTTTTTTGAGGTTTACAATCATGATGAATATGACAAAAAAGTTCAACAACACTATGATTTTTTACCATAAGAAACCGTGGAAATAACCATTTACCATTTGTTTGAGCTATCGGATTTTGAATTACATTGTGCCAAGCAGATATGATATCATGTGAAGATAATTGACTTCAGTTTATCACTAAAAGGTGGGAAAAATAGCCTACTGGTTATACACAAAAAAGATTTGGCAGTGCAACATGCCATTGCACTCTAAGTTTTACAGTGTCATAAAGTTGATTAGGAATTCACTTGTGTTGTTTCTCTAAAGAAATGGATTATGAAATAAGGCAATAATTAATTATATGCACTTCCTACTAACAGCTCGGTCTCCTTAAGTTAGATGTTGGAACTGTTTCATGTACCAGGTAGTGACAATAATCTTTGTATGATTAAAGCCAATAATCTTTTCTAGGATTTATCATTTTCTAATTTGATCAACTCGAAACCAGTTTTCTACACCTGATTACTGTCAGGTCTACTGAATCACAGTTCACCCAGTAATCTTTGTATGATTAAAGCCAATACAGCCAGCATGCTACATGATTTTATTACACAAAATGATAAATCGTTATCGTACGAAGAACTTTTCAAGAACAAGTTCACTATTATTTCAAAATTTCATAGATACAAAATCTCATAAAATGTAATTTATTCTTGGCATACTGAGCAATACAGAATTATTGATTGATGTTTTTTATCATTTGTATAATTTGATGAGGAAAAATTCTTATTCACTTATCTAACTAGGGGTGATATCTTTTGCATGTTTTTACAGTGGTATACACAATTGAATTTCAGAAAAGAGGCCTACCACATGCGCATATATTGTTGTTCCTTCATTCTGCCGATAAGCCTAAAACACCTTCAGATGTTGATAGCATAATTACAGCTGAAATACCAAATAAAGAAGTAGATCCGCTAGCATATCAATCCGTCTCACAGTTTATGATGCATGGACCATGTGGTGCAGCTAATCCACAAAATTCCTGCATGGTTAAAGGTCATTGTTCAAAACATTATCCAAAAGAAAATTGTTCTAACACAACATTTGATGATGATGGTTTCCCTGTGTACAGAAGAAGAGTAAATGATAGATATGTGACAACAATGGGTATGAAATTTGATAATAAATGGGTAATTCCACACAACACGGATCTAATTGTAAAATATCAAGCACACATAAATGTGGAAATATGTAATCGAACCCGATCCGTAAAGTATTTGTTCAAATATATCAATAAGGGATATGATCGTGCAACGGTTGTAATTGAAGAAAATACTGAAGATGGTGGACTAAATGTACGAGAAGTTGACAAAATTAAAACGTACCTCGATTGTCGATATATTTCAGCCTCCGAATCTTGCTGGCGAATATTTGAATTCGATATTCAGTTTCGCACACCTGCAGTGCAACGATTGCCATTTCATTTACCCGATGAACAATCGATTATATTTCATGATACAGATAATTTAGAAGATATTACTAATCGACCGAATATTAAAAAGTCAATATTTACAGAATGGTTGGAAATAAATAGGTTGAACGAAGATGCAAGAGACCTTACATATGTTGATTTTCCAACAAAATGGGTGTGGGATAAAAAAAATAAAAAATGGAAAAGGAGACAAAAAGGTAATACAATTGGAAGAATTTATTATGCCCATCCAACTTCTGGAGAAAGATTCTATCTACGTATGTTGCTAAACATAGTGAAAGGACCTACAAATTATGAAGACATACGAACTTTTAACGGTACAATTTTCAATGATTTTAAAACTGCATGTATGGCATGAGGTTTGTTGGAAGATGATAATGAATGGAATAATGCAATTATGGAAGCCGGAAGATGGTCATCAACAAAATCCCTACGGGAAATGTTTGTTACCTTACTATTATTTTGTGAAATTTCAAATCCTCTAGAGCTTTGGAACAACCATTGGGAGTTACTGTCAGATGATATGTTATATATGCAAAGAAGAGTTCTACAAAACAATATGCTAACTATGACGCAATGCCAATTGCAAAATTACACATTGTATGAAATTGAAAAAATCATGAATAAGAGTAATAGATCTCTAAAAGAATATCCTACGTTACCCTTTCCTGATTTGGTGTTTCTTGACAGATTTCAAAACAGACTTATAATGGAGGAACAAATGTACAACCATGATGCACTCAATGAAGAGTACGTAAATATGAGGTGTTGTTTAAATGTTGAACAAGGGAAAATATTTGATGAAGTCATAAATGCAGTTGATGGAAATTTTGGTGGATTTTTTTTTGTTCACGGTAGTGGAGGTACCGGGAAAACATTTTTGTGGAAAACAATAATATCAAAACTGCGATCACATGGTAAAATTGTATTGGCAGTTGCAACGTCAGGTATAGCGGCGTTATTACTACCGGGTGGCAGAACTGCACATTCACGTTTCAAAATTCCAATAAATTTAGATGAGGATTCTATTTGTAATATAACAAGACAGTCTTCACTAGGCGAGTTAATTAAAAAACTGATCTAATTATCTGGGATGAAGCGCCAATGGCACATAGAAATGCATTAGAAGCATTAGAAAGAACTTTAAGAGATGTAATGGAACATGTTGGAAATGGTGGTGAAATTTTTGGTGGAAAGACTGTTCTACTTGGTGGTGATTTTAGGCAAATACTACTGGTTATTGATAAAGGGGGAAGGGAAACAATTGTTGGTTCGTCAATAAATCGATCACGTTTATGGAGCAAGTGTAAAAATTTTACTCTTACACAAAATATGCGTCTTTCAAGTGAATGTTCAACTAATGAGGAGATGAATAAAATTGCAAATTTTAGTAAATGGATTTTAGATGTGGGGGATGGACTGCTTCCAACTGTAGCAATGTATGGTAATGAGGAGCCAACATGGGTACAAATTCCGAGGGAAAACTTAATTGAATGGGATGATAATCCCATACAAAAAATTGTTGATAGCATTTATCCAGACTTTGAGAAAAGGCTGGATGAACAAGACTACTTAAGAAGTCGTTGTATATTGGCACCGACTAATGAATGCGTGGATGAAGTGAATTCATTTATTATTGCTAAAATGCCTAGTCAGTTGTGTACCTATCTAAGTGCAGACTCAATTAGTCCAATATCGGAAGGCATCGAGCAACAAAATCTTTTGTATCCCGTGGAATTCCTTAATACACTAAAGCTAGCTTCAATACCAAATCATGAACTTCGTTTAAAGGTTGGGGTTCCAATAATGCTTCTCCGTAATTTAAATCAAAATTTAGGTCTTTGCAATGGGACAAGATTAATTGTAACACAAGGTGCTTCCAAGTAATAGAGGCGGAAATAATAACTGGAAATAATATTGGTAATAAGGTTTTAATTCCACGAATAGTTATGTCATCAGTAGACACAAAATGGCCTTTTCTCCTTAGGCGTCATCAATTTCCGATAAAAATATGTTTTGCAATGAGAATCAACAAAAGTCAAGGTCAAACACTAGAAAATGTTGGGGTTTATTTACCACGTCCTATATTCACTCATGGCCAGTTATATGTTGTTGTTTCTCGCACAACGACACAAAAAGGGTTGAAGATTTTGATCAATAATAAAAATGGAGAAAGAAAGGGCTACACACAAAATATTGTATACAAGGAGATTTTCAACAACCTTAAAGGTAATGTCTAAAGTTTCATTTATGATCTATTAATTTTCTTCATTCAAAAAACAACTACTTCCAAATTCAATTCCGTATTCATATGTTATGTTATTTTCACAGGATAACAAAATTGGATTTTAGCTCATCTTTCCGTACTCTCTTGCTACACCTACATGTTTCAAGAACTCAAAACATCTACAAAGGGAAGAACTAAATGTTTTAAGTTCGAGGCTAAACAGTTTTCCTATTACTCTAAATATGTGTGTATGCATAAACCAAATTATTTTCGCACTTTCTAACAATGTTTTTTTACTTTATGTTCGTTGTGTTTGTCATTACTTTATTTCAAACAGTTATAAAAAATTATTCAAAGTTCATTATTTTCAATATAATAGTAGATATATTTCAACGTAACAAAATTATATGCTGCATAAGGCATATTCACGGAATCAGAAAAAAGACTTGCTGTTTATGAGCATGTTGGAAAGGTTCATCTTAAATGCATACCAACTTTTAAAAATTATCAACTGAACCGTTTATACTAAAATGAACAGATTTTTAAATGCATATTAATTTTCCTACTTAATTATCTGTTGCCTCTAACCTATAAAAAATGCTACGTAGCATAAAAAAATTTGACCTCTACCACTTTTATTTCTGAAATCATCTCCGACAAAATGCTTGGCGCTTGCAATCTCTTTATTACTGTAGGCAGACAAAAAGGAATAAAAATTCAAAGTCATTACTGCTTTTAACATGTCGACCATTATTACTGCAGCTAGAAAAAAGGTAATACATGCCTCTTGATTTGAGAATTGCCTTCCCTACTGTAAGTGCATCAATACTGTTATCATTATTTGGCTGTAAAAAATGAGAGGAAGTAACTGTAAGAGTTTGAACAAAAAATATGCGATACTTCTGAAAATGGCATAACAAATTTTCTAAAGGAGATGTCACTTTTACTTACAGTGCTCCATCTCGGATCAAAAAATTCATTGAGTGCTATAGCATTTTGTCCATACATCATAGGCGAAGCCCAATAGGCCCATTCCCACCATGGCTTTATGTAATCTGTCAGATGAAACATTAAAGGATCCTATATGTAATCTCATGATAATCTCTTAATAAATTATATCCAGAAACATCACTACACACGTGTGCACACACAAAAGAATAAGAAAAACCATGCAAAAACAAGTAATTGAATTTAAACGAGATGTAGTCAGTAGCGACAAGATTCGTCATTTTATTTTTGATTGCAGTGCAAAAAAATACAAGAATAACATAATCAATTTTTTAAAATATTAAAAAAAATTCCCAACATTTCTTTCCATATCCTGCTAAAAATTAGTTTTTCCAAATGACCGAAATATCCGCTTTTATTTTATTTATTTGATTTCTTCAAAAGACAAAAAAAACTAAACTTAAATTTTATTCAAAATAATTGTTGTTACATGTAATAAAATAATAATTGGAAAGCTGACATTATCAAAATATCGTTGTACAAAAATAAATTAATTTTTTTTTGTTATATTAATTGAACAATACCATTTCTATCTCTAAATTATTGTTTAAAATCAACTGAATTCAACAACACACCATAGTCATAATAATTATCCAGAAAAACTCAACAAAATTGTCGCTTGCATAGATTTGAACAATTTATACTGATTTAGGTTCTGATTATCATCAACTGAGCCTATATGAGGCATAAATAATATAAGAGGAGGGTGGAATTGGATATTATAGAGTATAGAAAGAATATTATGGGTAATAAAGTTAGGGTAGGATACATGTATTTGCTACCCTTAATGATATTCTAACCTTTAGAAATGACAAATCCTCCCAGCACAAATAACACGAGCATGGTAAAATTTCCAATCGTACTAGATAAAACCATTGTTCTTCCTACTGCACCAACTAACCGGAAAAAGGAAAGCGCCATCTAGTGAACAGAAACAAATGCAAGCAGCTGCTTAAAGAATCTACAAAAATTATTCTAAGTTGCCCAAGTGAATATATAACCTACAGACTATTTTTCAAAAACATTTACAGATTGAAATAATAAAATAGAAATTTACCAAATTGAAATTAGTAATTAACAAGTACAAAAAAGGACATAACCAAATTCGTGCAATACACTCTTATAGGTTGAATTACTATTGCGATTCATTTTCAACAACTATATACTACAGACTCTAAATTAGTGTAAGTTTCAAAAACAGCAGCTTATCTTCATATTCGCGGAATTTAACCTAAGGAGAAGATAGGAGACAGTACCTTTAATATGCGCGGAATTGAATTGATGAAGATTTCACATTGATTTCATTTAATTTATGATGATTTTCACCCTTTCTTTATTCTGCTCTTTGGGGGAAAAAAGATACGCAAGGTAAGTAATGAATGGGATAACAGAGAAAGGCGGCTAGGTTTAAGATATTGTTGCGTTAAATGCGAAATTTCCGTTTTACCCTTGCTGGTAGATTGTATCCTAGCGGTTCATTATACTGCCGTTTTTCATCTAATTTTCCTGCTTGATTGGTCAGTTGGGCTATACAAATACATTCATATGATATTGGAGCTTTCAATCATTTTCTCAATCCGGTTTATTTAGGATTTTGTAAAAATATGAAGTAATGAACTTTCATTTTATACTATTCAAAATATGGCAATTCATTAACATTAATCATCCTTCATTTATTAAGTTCAATTTCAAAATATATGTGTTTGCGCCAAAATTGGTCACAAACCCCAAGTATTGTGAAAGCACCAGTGTTGGAATATAAATCAACAATATCCAAACACGAATCACAGATCTAAGCAAGCAACACGCAGCAAAATAAAATTATGAACAAGAACACAGAATTTATAGTGGTTCGGCTATCTCCGGCCTACGTCCACTTCAAAGGTTTTAACTTTTATTGATATTCTTCGCTGATTACTCTTGATTACAGCGGATTACAACTGATGATAGCCTTGAAATCTGAATACAATAATGATAACGAGGTGTGTAATTCAATCCGGCAGAGTCTGGACGTTCAATGGTGAAAGCTCCCCAAAAGTCCCCCTTTCTGTTGGCTCTGGGGCTCTATTTATAGGCTTTGGAGGCCCAGATCTCGCTCAAACTTCGGGAGACTTCTTCTGTTACGTGAGTGGGCCCACGCGACCGACCCCACCAAGTTTCGTCTCGATCTGACATCGTTTCGAAGTGATTTCGAACCCATCAAGAAATGGTCCAATCGAGCTGAAACTTGGCAGGAGCAATCTTTATCTTGTATGTAAACTACTGTGAAAATTTCGTTGCATTTGGATCAGTAGGTTGGAAGATATGATGGGTTCAAAATGGGGTTTATTGCATGGCTGTTTGGTTCGAAACCATGCTTTCGAACCGATGGTTTCGAATCCATGGTGGCACGTGTCTTCGTGTCGACGTGGAGCGCACACTTCGCTTCGATCCGAGTTTTGCTCCGAGTTGAATGCTTCGACTCCATATATCTCGGCGCATTCGAACCGATGGAAGACACGTCATCATGGTTGGTTGACCCAGTGGGTTCGAACTGGACTTCGTGATGGGTTCGAACTGGACCTCTGTGATGGGTTCGAACTGGACTTCGTGATGGGTTCGAACTGGACCTCGTGATGGGTTCAAACTGGACCTCGTGATGGGTTCGAACTGGACTTCATGATGGGTTCGAACGGGATTTCGTGATGGGTTCGAACTTGACCTCTGTGATGGGTTCGAACTGGACTTCGTGATGGGTTCGAACCGGACTTCGTGATGGGTTCGAACTGGACCTCTTGTGATGGGTTCGAAATGGACTTCGTGATGGGTTCGAACTGGACTTCGTGATGGGTTCGAACTGGACCTCTTGTAATGGGTTCGGACTGGACTTCGTGATGGGTTCGAACTGGACCTCGTGATGAGTTCGAACTGGGCAATGTCCATCCCTCTTAACTCGAATCCATCATAACTCGAGCATACGAACTCGGATTGACTTGAAATTTGAAACGCTGGCTTCTTCAGCTTTGCTCATCATGTCTTGTCAATTGTGGCCCGTTCTGGACTCGGACAAAATTCATCGATATCCATGGTTATCCTGCAATGCATGGTCAATATTCATGAATAGTAATCATTGATTTTTAGTAAATTTTGGGTATCTCAACTTTGCCAAAAGTTGGGATAACACTTTGCCCCCCAAAACATGCCTTTTTGCAAAAGGTATGTTTTGAACGGTCTTAAATCGAGTGTAATAAATTCATGTTTCATCGATAGCTGCAGTATTATCAATCAAGTTTGTGGCTGTTCGAAGCCAAATCAGCATTCGTTCTTTACGTAGAAATTGAGAATGAAGTTCCGTAGTCTCTCCGGACTATTAATGGCTACTCTGAACCCTTACTAAGCCCATTCTAGACTTAGTGATTGAATAGAAAGATCCTATTGCACTCTGGCGTTGCCTTCTATCCCCTGCACTCTGGTCCCAGTTAGGACGTATAGCGATGTCATGGTCGTTCTAGACCGATCATAGCCTCTCCGGGCTCTTGCTGGATCCCATCCTGTCACTCTCTGGTGAAGGGGAAACAACGCTTAAGTGAGTTGATCTTGTCGCTCTCCGGCGAAGCAACTCACTTCTTGCACTCCGGTTCAGTGTATCTGAACATTAAGCGATGTCTTGGTCGTTCGAGACCGATCATAGCCTCTCCGGGCTCTTGCTGGATCCCATCCTGTCACTCTCCGGTGAAGGGGAAACAGCGCTTAAATGAGTTGATTCTGTCGCTCTCCGGCGAAGCAACTCACTTCTTGCACTCCGGACCCCGCCTCTCCGGTTAGGGTCATAAAGCGATCACGTTTATATTGAAATTTAATGTTCATCCTTTGACTCTCCGGTCAAAAGGTTTATTGTAAGAAGTTCTAATTTATTTATTAAAATTCGAGTTCTAGATGTTCAATCTCAAACATCAGAAAAAAGCTAAACATTGCCTCTCCGGGCATATCGGTTTATCTCCATCTCAGAGCATGCCTAGGGATCTCTCCGGTTCCCGTACATGTGTAAGTGGAGTAACCGTTTTATTCTGAAAATAAATCTAAATGAAATTATTCGACCAAATTTCAAATCACGGACTTGGCCCTCGCCATCTTCAATCAGTGGATGACGAGTCGTGATCCTGATCCAGGATCGTTCCTGTTAGGTGGAGGCGATAGTTGTTCTGGCCTTACCGCCGCAGTCCGTTCTCTGACAAATTGGGGCAATCTACCACCCCTGGCATGTTCTTCCACCTCATCCTTTAGGTGGCGGCATTCATCTGTGGTGTGCCCATCCAGCTCATGGAATAGGCAATATTTTCCCGTCCTGCGCTCCCGCTCAGTGGGATCCCTTATAGGTGGCTTTCGATAGGGGAGTTGCCCCCGGGTTTCAGTGTAGATTCTTTGCAGGCCTGCAGTCAGATCTGTGTACTGCCTAAATCTCGGTTCTCGGAATTTCTTCCGTTTATCAGGACCATCACGCCTGTCATCCTGTTTCCTTTTTCCCTTGTCCGCTCCGGACTGATCTCGGGAGGTTCCTTCGTTTTGTGCGGCATTTGTTTCCAGCCTCTCGGCTCGTGATTCTTCCAATCGGACGAACTTTTCAGCCTTATGAAAGAATTCTCCAAGATCCTGCGGTGGATCTTTTGTCAGAGAATCTTTAAAATTGGTGCCCTCCGCGACTCCTGCCACCGCCGCCATCAAAATCATCGATGGATCCGGGCGATCTACAGAAGTCACTGTTACATTGAATCTTAGTAGAAAATCTTTTATGGACTCTCCGGTCCTCTGCTTGATCGAAGCTAAAGTCATCACACTCTTGGGTCGCGTCACATGGACCCTAAACTGTCTCATGAAGCAGTCAACAAGCTCGCTCCATGTCCTGATTGATCCAGTCTCTAGTTGCCTGAACCATAGTGCAGCTAAATCTGATAAATATAGAGGGAAGCATCGTGCCATCACTTCCTCGGATTCCCCCAGCACTTCCATGTGCCTGATGTATCTGGTAATATGCATGGTCGGGTCTGACCTTCCGTCATAGGGATCTAGCGTTGGTAATTTGAATTTTGGAGGGTTCCTTGCGTTTCGGATGTTCGGAGTGAATGGACTACGACTGACTTCTTCCAGCCCTCCACTAGGCAATCCTCCTCTCATGATTCTTCGCATCAGGCCAATCATTCTCTCGTCTTCGTCTAGGGGTTGGCCCCTTGTCAAGTTCCTATCCTGCCCCCCGAGCCTTGACGGGAATTCTGGTACGTACTCTTCTGGTGGCTCGTTGGCATATGCATTGGCTCCAACTTGTTGAGCTCCGTCTGTTGGTCTCCCAGTATCGGACCCTGAGGGTCTGCTCCCAAGGCCTTGTTGACCACCTTCAACTCCTGTATTCTGGTCTTGAGCCTGACCTTCATTAGCTTCTGTAATCCTGATTCCTTGTCCCGCACTCGTAGCTGTTGTAGTTGGTCCAAGGTTTTGCATGTTCGTTGCCCTCATCTGTTCGAGGAAATTCTGCAGCATCTCCTGTTGACTCTTCATCATGCTTTCACGCAATGAATTAGCCATAGCCTCCATCTCGTCTCTTGTGATGTAGACGGAAGCTTGTCCTTCTCTTGATTCGGAGGATGCTTCTTGGCTTCCTCCTTGTTGGCTCCTATCAACCCTTTGTCTTGTTTGTCGAGTCATTGTCTCTGAATTGGAAGTCTTCGAACTCTTGAATCTCAACTCTGAATGTAGCGGGTGCTAGTCCTTCTCAGTGAAAGCACCAAAGTGTTTGCGCCAAAATTGGTCACAAACCCCAAGTATTGTGAAAGCACCAGTGTTGGAATATAAATCAACAATATCCAAACACGAATCACAGATCTAAGCAAGCAACACGCAGCAAAATAAAAATTATGAACAAGAACACAGAATTTATAGTGGTTCGGCTATCTCCGGCCTACGTCCACCGCAAAGGTTTTAACTTTTATTGATATTCTTCGCTGATTACTCTTGATTACAGCGGATTACAACTGATGATAGCCTTGAAATCTGAATACAATAATGATAACGAGGTGTGTAATTCAATCCGGCAGAGTCTGGACGTTCAATGGTGAAAGCTCCCCAAAAGTCCCCCTTTCTGTTGGCTCTGGGGCTCTATTTATAGGCGTTGGAGGCCCAGATCTCGCTCAAACTTCGGGAGACTTCTTCTGGCACGTGAGTGGGCCCACGCGACCGACCCCACCAAGTTTCGTCTCGATCTGACATCGTTTCGAAGTCCAGTTCGAACCCATCACGAAGTCCATTTCGAACCCATCACAAGAGGTCCAGTTCGAACCCATCACGAAGTCCGGTTCGAACCCATCACGAAGTCTAGTTCGAACCCATCACAGAGGTCAAGTTCGAACCCGTCACGAAGTCCCGTTCGAACCCATCACGAAGTCCAGTTCGAACCCATCACGAGGTCCAGTTCGAACCCATCACGAGGTCCAGTTCGAACCCATCACGAAGTCCAGTTCGAACCCATCACAGAGGTCCAGTTCGAACCCATCACGAAGTCCAGTTCGAACCCATCACGAAGTCCAGTTCGAACCCACTGGGTCAACCAACCATGATGACGTGTCTTCCATCGGTTCGAATGCGCTGAGATATATGGATTCGAAGCATTCAACTCGGAGCAAAACCCGGATCGAAGCGAAGTGTGCGCTCCACGTCGACACGAAGACACGTGCCACCATGGATTCGAAACCATCGGTTCGAAAGCATGGTTTCGAACCAAACAGCCATGCAATAAACCCCATTTTGAACCCATCATATCTTCCAACCTACTGATCCAAATGCAACGAAATTTTCACAATAGTTTACATACAAGATAAAGATTGCTCCTGCCAAGTTTCAGCTCGATTGGACCATTTCTTGATGGGTTCGAAATCACTTCGAAACGATGTCAGATCGAGACGAAACTTGGTGGGGTCGGTCGCGTGGGCCCACTCACGTGCCAGAAGAAGTCTCTCGAAGTTTGAGCGAGATCTGGGCCTCCAACGCCTATAAATAGAGCCCCAGAGCCAACAGAAAGGGGGACTTTTGGGGAGATTTCACCATTGAACGTCCAGACTCTGCCGGATTGAATTACACACCTCGTTATCATTATTGTATTCAGATTTCAAGGCTATCATCAGTTGTAATCCGCTGTAATCAAGAGTAATCAGCGAAGAATATCAATAAAAGTTAAAACCTTTGAAGTGGACGTAGGCCGGAGATAGCCGAACCACTATAAATTCTGTGTTCTTGTTCATAATTTTTATTTTGCTGCGTGTTGCTTGCTTAGATCTGTGATTCGTGTTTGGATATTGTTGATTTATATTCCAACACTGGTGCTTTCACAATACTTGGGTTTTGTGACCAATTTTGGCGCAAACAATATGGTAACTTTTTTTTAAAAATATGAGTTTCATTTTTAATATGCTATAAAAATACATTAATTCATTAACACAAACCAATTAAATAATTGATCAGAAGATATCCATTCTATAAATGATTATACTTTTATATTTTAAACTTTTTAAAAACATGTAAAGTTTGCAAAGGTAATATATTCATAAAATTACAATTCTAATATGCACATCATTTTCATATTAACCAAAATATTAAAAAAAATTATGTTAAGCACATAAAAATTATAAACACAAACAACAATAAAAATTCAACTTCATGGTTCATTCATCTCAATAAATTATCAATAAAAACAACTTTACTTTATAATTAAGTAAGAAAAATTGATTATCAATTTATTTATTAAATAACACTAAAATAAAAGAATTTCTACCCTTCTTATTACTAATATCGATTTCTTACTTCTTAGTTCTCCGCTGATATTTTATCAAAAAATTATCTTTAAATAGTTTATGATAATTTAAACTTTCTACATTGTTTTATTAATTCTCATTAATATTTTACACTCAAATACCCCATGTTTAAATATTTATATATACTTATAAAGCTTTTCATTGGTATCTCCTATTAATTGTCATTTAAATTAGTTAATTATCTTAAATTTAAACTTATTAAAAAAGCCATTAAATTAATAATCATTAATTCATGACGAAAATCCTATAAATGACAATTCTATATATGCCTCAATAACTTCCCTAATGCTGAAAAAAACAATTATTTCTGTGCCTTTGAGTAGCTCTATAATACCTGCATAAACAACAATAAAAATTTTACCACGCATTTTCAAGTTTAAAATATAGTTTAAAAAAAATTTATACTTAAATATAAAAACTATAACTTTAAAACATTGCCGTGTGCAACGCACGAGTTACACACTAGTGAATGAAGGAAGGAAGAGGAGTAGCAGGATAAAGGGAAGGGAAAGAGGAGCAGCTTGATTTTTTTTTCCTTTTTCTTTGGGCCGAACGAAAATTGGGCCGTACGGTTTATATTTGTTTAGGAAATTGCATAAGTATTAAGTTAGAATATTTTATCTTTGAATAAATTTATATTCGGTTCATTTTAAAAAGAAAACCAACATGATATATCTTGTACTGAAGTCCTACCATCCAAATATTCAGTCTAAAAATCACGTTGATAATTTATTGTGATATAAAGCGTACAATTTTAAAATAATTAAAGTAATTTATTCATTAAATTAATAATTGACTTAATCTTATGTAACTAAAAAAATTAGTCATTAACTGGATTATTTAACCCAAATTAATTAAAAACAAATCGTTTTATGATCTCTTAAATTTGTAATTTATTTGGATTAAAATATAAATGGATCCGGTCAATTTAAGTAAACTAAATCCTGTTTGTGAATTGTTTTAAATATAATTTATAAATCAATAACTTAGTTAATGATCTGTGCCCGGGTTATTGTTATTGGTTATTTATTTCGATTGTTCTTATCTGTACCATGAAGGGGTCAAACGAATTTAAATGTTGGAATAAAACGTTCGTATGTTTTATATTGAAATAAGCATTTGAAATAAATTTCCATGTGTGTACTTTAGAATTTTGGATATTGTTATTGTAAACCATTTGGCTTTATAAAGTTCATCATTTTGATTCAAATAGATCGGAATCGGATACCAGTGTTATCCGAAACCACTTCGATTTGATAATCACTACGAACCCTTACGGTTTTCATTCTAGAGTCTAATATGTTGGAATTTGGATTAATTTAATGAATTCGACTATTTTAAATAAATGTTGTACTTAGACACTATTATAATACTGATGGATTTATGTAAAGGTGTTTTGGTTTTAATAAGATGAAAAACTCACCGTGTTTGTACAAGTTACCTGGTTTTCAAGAATTTTTATAACTTAAATATTTCAAATTTAATGGGCTTTACTCATGTTGGTTTCCAGCCTGACTCGGGTGTTACCTCAATGTAATGCTCAGGTCAGATCGAGTATTACAGAATTTCAGGTTAGGACGCTTTGGAGCTCAGGAGACGAGCTGGATGACAGAGACGTATTGCACGTATTGGTTATTTTCCGTTGTGTATCATAGGCTATATAGTCAGCATTTAGGGACAAGTTATTATAACTGTCTAGATTTATTTGTTGATGATTGTACTCTGATGACCTGTATGTATATCAACAGTTACGTCTTTCCATGTATAAAATGCTGTTATTTTATATTATATTTTGTTTCTGTTGCGATTGTGAGATTTTGTGATGTTATTTTCGTTTCTTATTCTATCTCTTTTTCTTAAACCCTAACAACCTGGTATTTTCGACACTCGATTGTGTATGTATTAGTGTCGATTTTCGGGGGTCGAAAATCGCTCGGTTGTTACAGTGTCCCCACAGTCAACCCAAGTGAAAGGAGAAAAATAAAAGAAAAATAAAAGGATGACCTATATTTACATGAAAACAAAAAGATTATTATTTACAAGAGTTTAGAAAGTATATCGTCAAAAGTAAATGAAATGGTCTTCTAAAGACCAATTTATTTGTCTTGTCAAGCATACGAGACACAGCTTAAGCTTTAAAAATCAAACCCTAAATGATTCCAAACTTGAATTTTGATTTGGGAAAACGACTGCCGTTTTGTTAAAAATCGTACGAGTTATTTTATTTTCGATGATTTTCAAGGTAGATGTACCGATTGATTGAAGTTCAAGTTTATTTTCGCCAAATTGAAATTCAAGTTTATCATTGAAAAATTATTCAGAATTATTGATTTCAAAATCATATAGCTATTTAAATCTTCTGCGTTAGAATTTAACAACTCGTTTTTCGAAAAGTCCAAAGAAATCGTGTTCGTTAAATTCGTGTTCCTTTGTTGGATTGTCAACAACTTCATTTCGTATATCCTTTTCAAAATCCAAAGTTACTGTGTTCAAAATTTCAAAATCGAAAAAAGAAAGATCGAGTCTTAAATCAAGTTTCTCACCCTCAAAAGAATTGAAATCCAACTCATTTACCGTGTATCCAACAACTTCATTAAGATCATCATTTTCAGTTTCAAAAGTTGTTGTTTGAAAATCATCGATTTGGGTAAAAGATGGATTATCATTTGACTCGTCACATGTTGGGATTTGGTTTGGTTTCTCACGTTGTTTCATATATGTTTCGAACAACAAATCCATGTGATATTGTAAATTTTGTCCATTTGTTCAGCAAAAACCAATTTAAAGTTATTAACTTGAGATATTTCAATTTGGATTTTTTGAGAACAAAAATTTTCACTCATATCGTAGTCGAGATTATTACCATTGCCAAAATTATTTGAAAAGTGGATCATATTTTCGTTTTGTTTTTGAAATTCATTTTGGAGTTCAAAATTGAATTGGCATGGGTTATACACGAAATCATTTGCATTTTGAAGTGAATTCAAATATTGATTACTTTGAAAAATTTGATTTGAGTTATCACACAAATAAGAAATACACAAATCTTTTATCATTTGATTTTGTTGTGTAGAGATTTCAAGTAAAGACGAAATGTTATTTTCAAGATTTGAGGGTTGGTTATCATTTCGAAAATTTTGTACTTCAAAATTCAAATTGTTTATACAATAGTTATCGTTAAAATATCTATAAGAATTTGAAGTGAAATTATATGGATTATATTGATTTTCATAACTATCATAAAATTCAAGTGAACATGGAAATTCAGACATTTTCATGAATGTTTTTTGTTTTTTTATGAAGGAAACATATTTACAAAAAGAATTTATTTTTAAAAGTGGAAATTTGATTTTTGTTTTGTTTTTGGATTTTCAATTTCTTTTTTGGCTTTTTTGAAAAGGTTTTATATTTTTATTTTATTTTTTGATTTATTTATATATAAAAAAATTAACCCAATATTTTTTTTATGGAAAAATAAATTTCAAAAGGAAGGATTTTAGAAAAAACTAATTTAAAAAATATTTACAACTTTTTTAGTTTTAGATTTTGATTTTTTTAAATGTGCATGAACTAATGCAACTAAATGAATGCGAGGTCTAACTACAAATTATTTATCCTAGTTTAATCCAAAATCGTATAATCACACTTTGTCTAAAATCAACAAGATTGTTCTTAGCCAGGTAACGGACAGAGGTTATCGATGCACCACGAATCATCGTAGCAATGCAGCCAAAGGTTTAAGTACCTTCGGAGAAATAATTCAGTATAATATTTACGAATCATCATAATATTCTGATTATTGCTCTACCGTAGCCTAGACATCAAGAATTTAAATTGTTCAAAAAAGACAAATTGTTAATATACAATTAAGCGGTATCGATGTCTAACCGTTATTATTAATCAAAATCTAAGATAAAATGCAAGGCTGAAATTAAACGTGTATTAACAATGCAACTACGATGAAAATTTGTTTTTGTTTTTAAATTTTGATTTTTTTTTTAAATATAGACGAAAATGCAAGCAACTAACAATGCAAATCAAAATAAAATTAGAGATGAAAGCATGATACAAGAGCATGCAGAATTATTAGCAATTTTATTTTTTAACGGAAAACTTTTTTAGTAAGGCAAAGTAGAGTCGCCAATTCCTCTTGATTTTATCTGTTTTGCCAACCTGAAAAGAAATCAACACAAAATACACAGTTTTTTTAGGATGAAATTTAAAGCAATTTTTTTAAAGGATAAGACAAAACAAATTGGACAATTTTTTTTTAAATATAAAAAACAATGGCAAGGATGGAATGGAAGTTCGAATAAAAACAAACTTGAACGAACAACAAACTTTTTTTTTACGCGACCCGCCCCAACAAGTAAGTAAAGCCCACGAGCTATTATTATACCCAAACCACATATTTCCAAAACCCAAAAAAAAAGAAATTCTCCTCATCCTCAAATAATCAACGATCCTGACAGCAATTTTCTCAATTAGCCATTTTTTTTGAAATCGAACAAAGATTCGCACTTCCAACAACCAGAATTACGGGTTCACTCGCTGCAGTTAATTGGGTAGCGATGGTTGTGGTTGGTGCTCGAAGGCGGGAGCTTATTTCAGGTCGATGGTGTCACGATTTAGGTAGCAGGTTGAGGGTTGGGTTCGCACTGGTAGGTGATGATGTTCTGCTTTTTTTTCCTCTTTTTTTGTGTTTGGGAGTTTGGGTATGAAGGGAAGCTGTGTTGTAGAACTAGAAAGAGGATGGTGCATAGAGGTCGCTAAGGTTGTTTTCGGAGGTTGTGGAGTGCTTTGTTGTTGATCTGTGATGTCTGCAATGTGGTCAGGTATGTAGTAAATGATTGCTTTGGTGGATGTTGGGTGCGTTCTGTAGTGAAGTGTTTGCAATGATTTCAGCTTGAACCGTCGGCCTTCATTGTATATCTAGACAATAAGCTTTACGAAGCATTGATTCCCTTCTCATCCAATCTCTTGGTTGTGTTCATTTTGGTCCTGAACAATTTTTGGTTCTGCGAGTGTTTTTAGAGAATAAAAGCCTTTGAATATTCTCATAGAGCCGACCCAGCTCACACTAACATAGGTGATCGCAACCATTAAGAGTATCCTACATATACCCCACTTGTTATTTCCAAGATATGGTCATCATTAAAAAACATAGTTTTAACCTTTAAAACTTCTGTAGGCATGCATTATATTTTGCACCATAGGAATGGAGTAGGACCAAGTACAGATAAATGCATTACTTCTTGAGTTACTCATAACTGGTTTGCCTATTGATCCTAGTCCGTGGGATCTCCAGTCGCTAGGATAGGTTTCCGTATAAGGTAACTCTTGTTGGTTTAGCCTTTTAAACTCATTCCCCTCGATGCGCAGTCAATTTTCTCTCTTGATAAACCTTTAGTAAATGGATCCGCTAGGTTATCATTTGTTCTCACATAATCTATGGAAATAGTTCCATTAGAGAGTAACTGCCTAACTGTGTTATGGCGACGACGTATGTGTCGTGATTTGCCATTATACACAAGGTTTTTTGCTCTACTTAGCGCTGCTTGATTATCGCAGTGAATACATATGGCCGTCACAGGTTTTGGCCAAAATGGAATATCTTCTAAGAATTGACGAAGCCATTTTGCCTCTTCGCCTGCTTTATCTAATGCGATAAACTCAGATTCCATGGTGGATCGAGTTATGCATGTTTGTTTAGTAGATTTCCATGACACTGCTGCTCCTGCAAGGGTAAAGACATAACCACTTGTGGATTTTGATTCCTCTGAATCTGCAATCCAATTTGCATCACTATATCCTTCTAAGACGGCAGGATATTTTCCATAATGTAAGGAAAAATTAGTGGTATTCTTTAAATATCCCAACACTCTCATTAGTACTTTCCAGTGTTCCATCCCTGGATTACTTGTATACCTGCTTAGTCGACTTACCGCGTAAGCAATATCTGGTCTTGTGCAATTCATCAGACACATTAAGCATTCTATTACACAAGAGTATTCCAGTTGCATTGCACTATCATCAGTGTTTTTATGCAGTACTTCCGATGGATTAAAAGGTGTCCTTACTCCTTTAATTCCATACTCTTCGAATTTTTCAATCACTTTGTCTACATAGTGTGACTGAGATAGTTCAATTCCATTAGGTGTTCTTATTATTTTGATTCCCAAAATAACGTCGGCAACTCCTAAGTCTTTCATATCGAAATTGTTGATTAACATCTTCTTTATAGTCTCTATTACTTTAGTATTAGGACCAAAGATTAGCATATCGTCTACATATAGACAAATCATCACATATGATTGTCCAACCTGTTTGTAATAAACACATTTATCACGTTCATTTATACGAAAACCATTTTTCATCATGATACTATCAAATTTTTCATGCCATTGTTTTGGAGCTTGTTTTAGTCCGTATAGTGATTTCACTAACCGACATACTTTGTTTTCATTTCCTTTGGAAATAAAACCCTCAGGTTGCTCCATGTAAATCTCCTCATTGAGATCTCCATTTAAGAATGTTGTTTTGACATCCATCTGATGAATTTCCAGATTATATATGGAAGCAATTGCTATTAACATTCTTATAGAGGTTATTCGTGTAACCGGTGAATAGGTATCAAAGAAGTTTACTCCTTCTTTTTGACGATATCCTTTGGCTACCAATCTGGCTTTATATTTATCTATAGAGCCGTCTGATTTCAATTTCTTCTTGAAAATCCATTTGCAGCCAATTGGTTTTATTCCAGGTGGAATATCAACTATTTCCCAAGTTTTATTACTTAGAATTGAATCAATCTCACTTTGGATTGCTTCTTTCCAACATGAAGATTCAGAAGATGACATTGCTTCCTTGTACGTTTGAGGTTCGTGTTCTAACATATAAGTTAAAAAATCCGAACCAAATGTTTTGGAAGTTCTTGCCCTTACGCTTCTTCTTGGTTCAATCTCCTCGTTGTCCTGATGAGTTTCATCTTCAAATGTCTCATCTCTGTTATCTCTTGTCCTTTTTGGGACAGGATTTCCATCGTTTCTTTTATGCGGGCACACATCTTCAAAGAACGAGGCATCTCTTGATTCCATGATTGTATTTACATGAATATCATTTATATCAGACTTGAATACCAAAAATCTGTAGGCACTACTATTTTGGGCTGGCCCAAGATAATAACAATCTACTGTTTTTGGTCCAAGTTTGACTCTCTTGGGAGGCGGAACTGGAACTTTTGCCAAGCACCCCCACACTTTGAGGTATTTAAAGCTTGGTTTGTGTCCTTCCCATATCTCATATGGAATTGTTCCCATTTTATTGTGAGGAACTTTGTTTAATATGTGATTAGACATATTTAAGGCTTCCCCCCACAAGTTCGTCGGTAGACCAGAAGATAAAAGCATGGCAGTAATCATGTCTTTTAACGTTCTGTTCTTTCTCTCCGCTACACCATTTTGTTGTGGTGAATATGGAGCTGTTGTTTGATGAATTATACCATTTTCGGCACAGTACTGTTCAAATGGTGATTCATATTCTCCACCTCGATCAGATCTCAATATCTTGATCTTTTTATTTAACTGATTTTCTACCTCAGCCTTGTATTTTATAAACGCGGTTATTGCTTCATCCTTACTATTTGAAAGATATACATAGCAATATCGCGTATAATCATCAATAAAAGTAATAAAATACTTTTTCCCACCTCTTGTAGGTAGTGATTTAAAATCACATAAATCTGTACGTACCAAACCTAATGGTTCGGTACTTCTGTCAACAGATTTAAATCGTTGTTTGACCATTTTTGCTTCTACACATGTCTCACATTTGTAGTTCTTATCTACTTGGAAATTTGGAATCAATCCCAAGTTTGATAATTTCTTCATTTTTCGGAAGTTTATATGTCCTAATCTATCGTGCCATAGTAAAATTTCGTGCTCAAGCAAGTAAGAGACTTCAATTTTATTATTAGCACAATCAGAATACATAGATTTATTGCCGGTAACGGCTACATTTGCCTTAAATAGGCCATCACATAAATATCCCCTTTCGATATACATTCCGGCTTTGGACAGAACCATCTTGTCTGACTCAAACACCATCTTGAATCCCTTCTTTGATAGGACTGCACTAGAGATGAGATTCTTGCGTATGTCTGGAACGTGAAGCACGTCATTCAATTTGACAGTTTTTCCAGAAGTGAACTTGAGGATAACTGTGCCACTGCCTTCGATCATGGAAACTGTAGAATTATCCATGTAGAGTCTTTCTTTCTGATCGAATTTCTGGTATGTTGAAAACATGGATTTTTCAGAGCAAACATGACGAGTAGCTCCTGTGTCAACTCACCATTGGTTAGGGTTCTGAATCAAATTGCATTCAGAAATAACCGCTGAAAAGTTGGACTTATCCATTTTCATGTTATCAACTGTTAATTCCTACGTAACTATGATGCCAAACGAGTTTTAGGCCATCTCCAATCCATGAACTATTTTGATATAATGTCAATTACACATCATCATCATTTAATTTAGTTCAAATTTTCATCTTCAATTTTGTCAATGTTATGATGACTCAACAAAAAAATTATTAGACATTGTCTAGTGCAATGTCTAGTTTTAGACGAAGCATTTCACAATGTGAGGTAATAAATATTCATAATGAACTAATTTTTTATGTATTATTTTTATTTATTTAAATTTTCATTGGAACACATAGTCGATTTTTTCTTAATAAATACATTTGCATTGGAGTAGTTTTCTTGTCTTTAATGTGATGTTTAATTTTTAGAAATTATATTGAGTTAACATTATGAATTATCCCTTGACACATAAGATTTAATTAACATCACATCTCATTTGCATTGAAGATGCTTTTAAAATGTTTTAGTATGACTACACAAAAGCATTGGTAGTTACCAACGTCTTAGTGACGCCTTATTGACGTCTAGAAATTTAGCGATGTCGCGCCATCGTCGCGCCCCAATGACATTGCTAATTGCCGTCATAAATCAGCCTTTTATCTGATAGTGACCCCGAAATCGAGAGTGTTATTTAGTTTTTTTTCTGCCCATTCAAAGATTGGCATTTTGAAAAAAATTTATGCAAGTAATTGTACGGGACTGAACGTAGGAGAAATCCGAACAAGTAAAAAATATCTTGTATCATCTCTCTAACTATTTGCTTTACTTACTATTTTTTATTTTTATCTGTGATTGCATCTTTTATTTTTGATAGCATAATTCCTTATTGTTGATCTATGATTTAATATTTAGTTTGAAAGAAATTTAAAAGGATTTACCTGAGTTAGAAACATTATTCACCACCATCTAGTATTTAATTAGCCTTAAAATCCATAATTCCGCAACCCACGTTTTGTATCAGTGCAATAGGCTTCCAAAAACGCGTAATTTGATTTTTGAGAAGTGTAAATGGCTAACAACACTTTATACACTTGTTAACACTTTTACCGAAGGACAATCTACTGCTAGACCCCACCATTTAATGACAGTATTTACACTTATTGGTCATGCAAGATGAAGAATTATTTATAATTTAATGATTTAGATATTTAAAATGTTATAAAAATAAGTACATTGAACCGCAAACTAATTTTGCACAATGGACTACTTACCAAAAGAAAATTGCATAGAATAATTCTAAAGCCATGAATATTTTATTTTGCTTACTAGATAAAAAAAATGAATTTAATAAAGTCTCCATTTGTAAGTCATTATATGAAATTTGAAGAACACTGCAAGTTACACATAAGGGTACTAGTATAGTTAAACAGACCAAAATTTCCATGCTAACTGATCAGTTTCAGTTGTTTAACATGAATCTAAACGAGTCTACTTTTGACATATACTGCAGATTTCAAGTTATCGTGCATTATTTAGTAGCATTAGGTAAAAACTTTTCTAAAGAGGATCAATTTAGAAAAATCCTCAATTCACTCTCTTTACAGCGGGATCAAAAGATAGTAGAAATAGAATTGGCTAATTATATTAGTACTCTAAAAATGGAAGAGTTAGTAGAAAATTTAATGTCCTATAAAGCACAATTGCTGGGCAGAAGAGAAAACAAGACAACGGAAAAAATTCTATCTCTTTCAATGATAACCGACGATTAGGATTCAGACGTTGGAAATGATGAAGAATTTGCTTTCATGACCAGAAGTTTCAGAAAATCCATAAAGTATAGAAAGATGAATAACTTTCAAAGATATGAAAATAAGACTTTTGGAACTGGAACTACAATTAGATGTTTCAATTGCGATAAACTCGATCATCTACAAAGGGATTGTCCGCATCAGAATAAGTTAAAGATCTTACCAGTTACCGGTTCTTCCAAAAAAAAGGGCTTACGCGGTAATATTGGATGATTCAGATACTTCCTTAAGTGACAATGAACCTATCTAATTCGAATTAGATGGGATGAACTCGTCTGCTTCTTGATACGAAGGATACAAACAGGTGTTTCATGGAAATAGTTGATTAATTAGAACACATCAAAGAAAAGAAGCAAATGTGGTACTTTTTTACATTTAATTTTTATTTCATTTTTGTCTTGTGTGCTTTTAGGAATAACACATGGAGTAATAATAATATTGGATAAGTGTGTGTGTGTGTGTGTGTATAGGAATATTTTATCTAAGTTTTAGCTTGGATTCTAAGGGCTACATGTTGACATATATCCAGCTCATATGTCAACATATCTATTAGTAATTTGAAACTTCTTTTCAAATTCAAAATTTGAATTTCTCTCTCTTTTGTACCGGTCCCCATGTTCTGAAATGGTATCTTTTTGACCAGGGAACATGACTCTTTACTTTTTATTAATTAGATATATCTCCATCCATTCACTCACTCATTTTGTTTCATAATCTAAAAATCTCTTTACTCTTTATATCTTCAAAATCTCAAAAACGATATTCTTAAGTCAAAATCCTAAAACCATAAGGCTCTTAGAAAGAACGAAAGACTTTCTTTTCAATGGTAAAGAAGCCATTGACATTTATATGGAGTAACTTCCAAAATAGTTTTTCTTAGAAGATTTACTAAATTTAATGATTTTTCCTCTTGTGGTCTAAGTGATGTTTGCTTTCAAAATGAAATTCTCGGTTTATTCGACTCTTCTTAAAATGATTTTGTGTGTTGTTCGAATTTGGTTAAAATGTTTTATGCAAATTTAAATGATTGTTTTTCGAAGAGAGACGAATTTGGAGTATTGTAAATGACATTCAAATCATTTTAAATTGCGAACTTTTGGATCATATACTTAATTGCAGATCCAGTGGAATTGACCTCTTTACTTTTCAATCGAAGAACAAAATCATGAAGTTTTTCACAACATTTTCGAAAGTGACGAAGAGTTTGATTTTAAACATAAAAACCGTATACCAAAATCGAGACTTATAAGTATAATTTTACAATGAAGTATCACTCAAAGGATGGTAATTACAGTAACCCTACCCAAAAAAAATTTATAGCTCTTTTCGCCATTTACGAAAACTATGACATCTATTAGGCCCAAGTCATCTCAGATTACTTTGTTCAAATGAATATTTCTAGATATGAGAACACATTCTACCGTGGTGTAAATTTTACTAGAATTTTCGTATATTTTGGCATTGATTTAGATTATCAACTCTTCCACGAAAAGTTTTGATAAGGCCAACATTTCTCTTATGCACATTCCACCTTATTTCAAACCATATGAAACTCTTGTTGAAAAAGAAGAAAGATTGACATGGGAAGACGAGTGAGAAATACAACAAGAAGAAGAGGAAGAAAGCGACATAATGGATGTAGAAGAAGAAGAGGGGGATGAAATGGATACATCATCAGAAAGCTTCGACAAACCATCCCATCCTTCCAACAAATAAATTCTAAAGAACCAAGAGAAGCTTCTTAAAAACCAAAAGAAGCTTAAACATTCCTTTAGTAAAAAATTCACTTCCCACTCCAACAAAGCAGACAAATACATTGGAAAAATATTTGCAAGCTTGGTAGAAATCATCATCTACATCTTTCTAAAGTCTATATATTGTGATGACTAGCTTTTATTTTAGTGTGTTATTCTGGTTTGATCTATATTATCTTTATGTATTTTACTTTTATGCCATGTACCATCTTTTCTTATCAATGAAAAATTGACTTTACTGTTACATATAGTTCTAATAGTCTCTAGAAGTTATAAACATATACTAGTATAAAATAAAAACAAAAATATAACAATTTTTTTTTTGGCATTTTCAGTTACGTATGTCGACATACATACAATGTATATGTAGATATATATTAGCCATTGGGAAAATTTTCAAAATTTCAAAATAAAATAACTAACATTATTCTATCTCTCCAAACGACTTTTCACTTTTATATAAGCTTATTCCTTCCAAAAAAACTCACTCATCATTTTATTCTCTTATCACTTTTCATTTTCAAACATTTATTAACAAAGATAACTTCTACACACCAAAAATTATGAAAACTTTGAACAAACACTTCAATCTTTCAAGAATATTCTCACCTTTATCTTAAGAAATCAAAGGCGTTTAGAATTAAGTCAAAAGAAGGTGATCAAAGACCTAGAAAAGCATTGCGATGCCCATTGATGGTTGATTTCTTCCTTAATCAAAGATGATCAAACCAACAATCCAGAATAATTTATCAACAAGGATAATGAAGATTGAGATTCCATCAAAGCAAATCTAACCTTTAGATCCGATGATGGATTGAAGTTCCAAAAAATATCCAGTTATTCGGGTTTTTTAAATTATGAATATGTATATAATAACTTATTTTAATATTTTTAGGATTTGATTTGGTTTGATGTGTATATTTGGATTAATATTTGAATTTGTGCATTTTTGGTTTGGCTGAATGTGTTAGACTGATAGTGTGATTTGATTTTGAATTAATAAAATAGTTAGTGTTATCTTATTTATCATTATAATCATCATATAGTTACCGTGCTTAATATCATACTACATCATGCTTAAATATGCTTCAATTATTTTAATGCTTAGTTATTGAAATTGACTCTGTAGTTTCTAAGTATTTTATTTTGAAGTTTTTTTTTTTTCACCTATTTTTGTTGACGACAAAGGACGAGAAAATATAAAACATACATGCATATATTAAGGAGGAAATATCTAAATCAGGAGGAGTTATATCATATTTTATATACTGGAAAATTTGACGGCCGACGTCATCAGAAGGAGGAGATCGGTTATTAATTTTGATTACAACAACCATATACAATCATATAAAATATAGATACTAATGATAATTATGGTAAATATACTCATAGTGTTTGTCAAATTTCCAAATATGAAAATGCCATGCCCGCAGCTAATCTTTGCGCTGTAATGTCACAGGTTCAATTGGGTCTCTCCAACTTTGTTGTGCCACATGCTAAGTCTGATCCTTCTTCTCCCAAACCTTGGTCTTCCCTTTTTAGTTCCCTACCCCGAAATATGGATGTTTACACCCCTGCTGATTATGAGATTTTGGAGGAGAATGGTATAATGCTGCCTCCGCCTTGTGTTATGCAAGATGGGGCTGACTATTGGTCAGGTTTCTTGGTGGGTTTTTTGGGATCCCTTCCAAAAGATCTTCCAAAAGATCGAAGATGCTAGAAGTTTTTATCGTCGCATATAGAAACTTTGAGTTGATCTCCATGTTATCTGTATCGATTCGATGTACTACCTCAAATTTTATTGCAATGAGAAACATTAACGTGTTCTAGAAGTCGATCCGTCCTTTATTTTTGGTAAAATTTTCGTTATCACTAATTGGCAAGTAATAGGGATCAGGTATTGTCTATTTCTGTCTGGGCATAGTTTATGCACAATCAGTCTCTTTTTCCAACCGTTGGTGAGCCTAAATTGGTTGGTTTGTACAATTGGTAAATTAAAATGTTTTGATTCTAATATGGTGGCCCGTGAGAGACCAGTTTATGCAAAGGTGCTAATTGAAATAACCCCAGTTAAGTCGCTTCCTTCTTTGATTAGAGTTCAGCTTACTGTTGGCCAAGTAGCGGAAGTACATGTTTGATATAATTGGGCACCAATCATCTGTTCTGCCTGTCATTCTTATAGCCACCTTACCGACTCTTGCAAACTCCCGAGCTCAGACCTATGCCCCCTTCTTCCCAAGATTCCTTTTCCTCATCCCATTGTTCGAAGGTGGGTGCCGAAGGATAGGATTTTCTCTTCTATGAGCGTGGAACAGTCTGTTGGCACCTTCGATGTTCCTTCTGCAACAATTATAGAAGATGCTACTATTCCTCCTATGTTGTGGCGTCCTACCACTTCTTCTGCTGAAGGTATAGCCTCTCCTATGCTCTCTCCTTCTAGTGTTACTGTTATTCCTATGGCATCTTCTATCGCCTACGTTGATGTTATTGAGTGGAATTAATTTGAGAAAGCATGGATACAACTTAGACTAACCTGAATGAATTGAAAAGAGAAATACTCGAATCAAAGCTAAAAGATCTTATGTAAGTTAAATCAATTGTAAATAAATATGAGTGTAACGTTGTCAGAGATGTTTACGGATTTTGACATCTCTTATCCAGTGTCTAACATGAGTGCAATAACTTAAGAGATGTTCGGGATTTCTATCTCCTAAGGATCTGTTAAACTATCTACATACATAGTACAATATGTTATTATAACAGCGTCCAGAGTAAAGTAAAGTATTAAATAGCATCAAGGCATTACCCATATCCCCCCTAACACATTTTATATAATTCCGTAATCTATACAGTATTGTAAACTCCACCGGAAACTTATGCGCTATTAGGGAGCACTCCATAGGTACGACACAACCAAACTTGTAGAAGGCGCAATAAGGCATGTGACATGGCACACGTGGCAATTCCAGGATAGGATTCTACCATTTGCAGAACAAGGTTGGTGGTAACGTATAGCAGCTACTACCGCCCACTTTAGAACACATTCCCATAATCAAATCAAGTGGTGGCCACCAAATCGATCACAAAGTCATAATATGGTACCGAAGAAGCATGTCCGATCGGAGGTGCGACCTCACTTGGCTCACATATGGCTCTTGTTTTAGTCACATCAAGCTGACTTGCGGGAGCTAAGGCTACGTTAGTGCCTCATAAAGAACCGTTCGCCAAACCATCCAACTTCATTCTAGAATCTCCATCACGTGCACAGTTGTTAAAGTGGTTTTCGGTATTGAGAAAGAGTATGAAAATATCCGATCCCGGTCTCTTTAACAATCAAACGCTTATTTCACACGGATAGTTCTTTTACATTTCAAAAAAAAAAATCAATTCATACTTGATATCTAAATATCATATTCAATTCAAACCATATCACTTTTCGAAACCGTATTCAATTTTGAAGTCAAATCACATTTGAAATCATATTACTTCTGAAATCATATTTTCTTTCAAAGTCATACTTCCAAAATGGGTTAAACTCTCATTTCAAAATCATCATATTAAATCAAATGTGTCATTTCACTAGAAAATATCATTTTAAATCTCAACTCTGGTTATAACATCATTTAGCCCTACTCACTTTTAAATCAAGGATTTAAATATAAACACCTCAACTTTACATGTCCGAAATTTAAAAAATAGTTTAGATAGTTTAAAATAGTTTAAAATATCTTTTAAATAGGTTTAAGATAGTTTAAGTAGATTCAAGATAATTTAAATCGATTTAAAATAGATTTAATAGATTTAAAATAAATTTGAAATAAATTAAATAGATTTAAAATAGATTAAACGAGTTAATTAGTTTAAAATAGGTTAAATTAGGTTAAATAAATTAAAATAGTTTAAATTGATTAGAAATAGTGCAAAGTAGTTGAAAATAAATTTAAATTAGTTTAATAGTTTGAAAACCTTTAAATCAGGACTTTAAAATTATAATTTTTTAACAGTTTATATTAAAATAATTAACTAGGAACTAATATCAAAATTAAACTATTTCTTCCATTTCAACACATCTAGACCTTGTCCAGCTTTCAATTCAATTAACTAAAACTGGTTTTTAAATTCAGATTCACATTATACCATTTAATCAATATCAATTTCAAATCCATGTTTGAATTATCAATTTAAACCACCTCAAATTAAATAGATTTGAAAGTTATATCAAACAATTTCAATAGCTCAATTTCGATAAATTATATTTATGCTTCAAAATTCAACTTTGAAATTTTCATTTAATTCTTTAAACAATTTATGAAATCAATTTCAATTTTAAACTTAAAGCTTGGATTTCGAAAATAATTCAGTTTTTACAAATCAAATTATATTTTAAATTATCGTTTAGCTGAACTCAAAATTTTAAGGATTTAAATTCGTTTAATTTAACCAATTCGATGTCCGTATATAATTTTCTACCCTATGGTCAAGTGGTATGGATATTTATCATTTCAATCCGCAAATATTTAATATTTATGGATATATATCATTTCAACCCACAATCTCGAATAAAATTAAAATCCATAGAATCGCTTGAGTCTATCATTTCGACCCATAACGATTTTTCCTTAATCTATAGATTGTTCGGGTATGTATCATTTCAACCCATAGGGAACTTGTAGTGTTATAACAATATAAGAATATAACATCCAGTCATCCAATATCAACAATCAAACATCCATCACAATCATCATCCAAATCAACCAATAATAACAACAATTTACCGATTGTCAATGACAGGTATTAACTGAAAATTTGAAATTCAATATTAAATTAAATGGTGATTAAATTCAATAAAAGTTAGATTTTACTGGAATGGCAATTTAAATATACCAAACATCAACTAATAAATTTCAAATGACATCATAAATTTAAGTTGACCGACATAATACAATTTTGTAGTTGTGAGTGGATTAAAATACCCACCTTTGATTTCAAATCTAATCAAAAATCCAAATAAAGGCCTAAATTTTAATAGTCTCAGAATTCGTCAAAACCAGTTTCATAATATCTGGAATTTCAATACGATCGCAGTGGAGCAAACTGCGTGCAAATCCAAATTCATACGAAAATGTTATTAAGGTTAGAACGTTTTAAAATTAAATTTAAATTAAAATAAACAAAAAGGAAAAACAAACATTACTACGTAACCTTGATAAAACGCATGAACTAGAGCCCTTCGTCTAGATCGCGATCGGGCCTCGACCACAGCCGCCACCATTCAAGCAAATTTTGCCACCACCTCACGTCATTTCACCATGATCAGACCTCGCCGACTTACCATCCACGCCACGCAACTTCTCCCTCTAGCTCCCATGAGCCTCTGATGCTCTGAAACACGCCAATGTCATTGTCCCTTTAACCCAATTCCCGACGACTTTGATGATCTCTGACCCAAAGTAGCTGTATAGATTGACTCCCCAAGATGCCCTCTTTGATGCAATGCCTTCTAATCATTCCCAGGACGAAGATCCATCGTTAAAACCCCGAACCCTACAATGGACGACAGAGGTTCATCCTCAATTTCTAACCAAATTGAGAATCAATTGTAAAAATGAACAAAATATTTAAGTTGCGCTCGTTGAGAGCTTCGAATCGGTATATAATATGTCATGGTTTGGAGGAGTTTGATTTTTGAAATTTGATTTGGAATTGAATTTGAGCTTATGGATCTCTGCCATTAGAAGAAGGAAGAAACAGATGATAGAACATACAAAAGTTGATGTACATAAAGAAAATGAAAAAAAAAGCCTGCTAGGGTTAGAACAAAACTATTTATATGTACACATCCCGATAAGAAAATGAACATGTATCGAACTGGTTCGAACGACAAAAACAACCCGAAAAGCCCGTTCTATCTCCAAAACAAAAATATGCGATCCTATATATTGAAATAGATGTTTTCGATATTTTTAAACCCAATGGAATAAGTTTCAAGTCCTGATTTCATTGTATGAAGAAGTTAGCTTTTTAAAATCATCTTATTCCAAATTAATTTCAATTAAATTGATTTCTACGCGTTTCGAGCTCGTATGATCAAAAGGCAAGTCCAATCGCTATGAAACTTGAAATTCTACAATAATTCACCGTTGCAGATCCGATGAAACTGCTTTCGTTGAAATCCAATTCAGTAGCCCAAATGGCTATTTTCACGTTAATTAATTAAATTAATATTAAATTAATTAAATCATTTTTGTCAATTCCAATTTTATAAATAACATATTTTATCATTTTTGTTTACTTAGTAATTTATAATCTTTTTAAACCAAGTTTCCATATTACCTCAGTGTTGAATATTACACTGTTTATAGTGTTTAGTTTCGATAGCAATAAATTCAGTTGATTATTAAATTAAATTCCAATAAATCCATTTATTTGATCTTTCATCTTATTCTTCAATCTATTATCGTCTTATTACATTTGTTTATATCTTATTACATTAATATTCTACAATTATCATCTTAATTCATATTAACGTAATATTTAATTACACTTATTGCAAAAAATTCCAATTGATTTCCAGTGAACTAAATAGCTAAATTCATAATTAAACCATTGTTATAACTTACCAATTCAAACACATTTGTATGTTTATTGTGAACAAACAAAACAAATAAATTCACATCAATTTTATTTTCTTATTTACAATTTCTAACCAATGTACTCTACAATTTATTACAATTAATTGAGATTTCATTCAATTAGTCATCTATTACATTAAATTTACATTATTAAACTTTATTTCTTTATTTACAATCTATAACCAATTATGACTTCACAATCATTTCAATTAATTTGACTTACATTAAAATAGTTATCAATTTCCTTAAATCAACACTATTGCATCTTATTCTAGTTATTCCTTCATTATTAAATCTTAATTATTTTTTAATTTTCACAACATCAAATTTCAAAACTTAATTAATTAATAAACTTAATTATCAAAAATTACGGATCGTTACTAAAATGATAATATATCTATATATAGTAATTTATTTACCAAAACTAGATATTAAATAAACCATGTTTAGAAGATATTTATTACATATATAAAATAGTCGACATATTTTCTAAAAGTTATATACTTAAAAATGCTTTTAAAATATTTTATAATAGTTATAATAGGTTTTAAAATATTTCTCAAAATATTACTTAAAAATATCAGCTTTATAGTTGCTTTGAAACTTGAACAAAACAAGTTTTATTATAAAATCTTCTTCTTTAAGAATTCATAAACTAATTCTTAAAAATTCACAAAATTCTCAAACCACTTTTTGAATACTATAATGTATTTTTGCAAGTAATTTTGAAAAGCAAGTTTCTTATCATTATTCATTAATTAAATGATGTCTAATAAGGTTATAAAATCATACTTATAACACTTAATTATATTTCAAATGTTTCGATATTCGAAGACGAAGTGTTCTTACTTACGGGTCGCTACAAATGAGGACTTAAGACAAGTAACTCAAGGCCAATTATCCTTGCTATAAAGTAACCCAAGGTCTATCACTTTTGCTACTTGATAGAATATGTTCTATCTCTGAACCAATATCGCTAAACATGAGCAATCATGACAAACGCACCTTGTTTTATAAATGGTTTATAAATATCAAATCTCAAGAACATAGCCAAGATATACGGACTTACTCTGTATGCCCAACCTCATATGGAATTATGTATCACAATATCCAAATCCTCTCATCTTTTATTCGGCAGATAACTTCATTAAAACATAATATGGACCAAATTGTGTCTAGGACCATCGTTGTAGTTCCTATATTACTTAGCATCCATCGTATATATCCTGAGATATGGCATACCACTCTCTAGTCACTTTGGATCCAACGACCATCACAGAGGTCTATAAAATAAACGCGAACTCCTAAAACTCCAGCGTTTCAAAATGCAAATTAATTCCTTAAACACGTAACGGTCTAGACGTTTGAAAATGGAATTCAAACGTTTTGTTAGGAAATCCAAATGTTTAAATATCCCAAATTTACACTAAAATATTGCAAGATATAATTTCCTAAAATTCAAACATTTTAATTTTGGATTCAGGCTTATGAACTCTTGAAAAGGCAGGCATGATGGATGATTTTCCTTAGTGGAAATTCATTCTACTCTTTTTTAATTTTTTTTCTTTCTATCACCTTCGACCTTTAGCTTCATGTCAGTGAGTCACTTTGCACAAATTCCTTTGACTCAATTTAATGCCTTTTTATGTCTTTTGACATTCGCCTGAGCATACCTTCATACTTTACGCGACTTTGAGGCAATGAACCCATTAACCAACCATTCGAGTTTAACCACTCAATTATCTTTCTAACTTCTACCTTTGTTTAATAGTGTTATTATCATAGTTCTTTACTCTCTACTCATTTTAGCATCTCCGAACAATCAATAATCAACGAAGTCGTTAAGAAATCCTAACAATACACTACATCCATTATTAAGCTTTTATCAAATTTATTTTATGATTGCACACTTAAAAACATTCTTAAATCCTGATGCTCATCTCCAAAATAACAACTCCACTCTATTGATAAAGCTCTAACTAACCATTAACATATAAGAATAATGCATAACATAAATGATCGTAGAGTATAGAGAACAAATCCCACCCTCCAAACACTATGAAATCAAAGCTTTAATTCAATCCAACTATAATGCCCCTGAATTTTAAATAACATTATTTGGGATGTTTAATTGGATAAATTAAACAGAACAATGTGAATAATTAGGGAGATGAGATTTATAAACCAAATGGCCGTGTCTTAATTAATGAACTAAATAAGACTTAATTTAGAAGGAGGAATTTTCATAAGGGGTAAACTTGAAAATGGGGCTACATTTCTTAGTATATATCTCTTCCTCCACTTTAATAAACTTTCAAGTTTTCATTCATAACTCGTCACCAACTTTTGGCTGGCCATTAAAAGCTCGAGGAAGAGCATAAATTGAAGTAAAAGCTAAAGGATTAAAGTTAGGAAATTATCTCATTCTCCAATCAACTAATCAAGGTGAATAATTAGGTGTATCATCTCATTTTCTGTGTTTAGATCGGTTATGAGTTATACTCGATTCATGTTTGTGATTTTGGTTAGGATATAACCATTTAAACCTTTGTTTGTATAAGACTTAGGTGTTTTAAAATGCTAATGGGCTAATTAACACGTTTTATTTGGTTTTGGTTAAAATTTGAGTTGCTTTGATCTTCATATGCTTTGAAATTTTAATATATTGAAGTATATGATTTATAATATTTTTAATGATTTTTTAGGATTTTTCCTCAATGGTTAACTAAGGTAATTAAATCAATTAAGCCTAAGGGCTAAACTGCAATATTGCTTCCTCCTTGGTTAAAGCCGAAGGGAAATTGCTTTTAAAATTTAATTTGGGAAAGAACTAAATGTAGGAAATGTAGATTACGGATCTTAAGGCTGGTTAACACTAGAGGGGGAAGGGGGGTGTATAGTGTTTAATTAATTTTATGTATTGTTTCGAAATATTTTCATATTAAATCCAAACAGATGCAATTCGCAAACATAGAAACAATCACACAATCAACCATAGACGCAAATTGTAAATAAAAGCAGTAAAAGGAAAGAACACACTGGAATTTTATACCGGTTCGAGTTACCCTACATCCAGTCCCACATAATTTCTTGTGCAGATTTCTTTTCAAATATAATATCAATATTACAACCTCGATTTCAAGACCACGAGATACACCCTCCTATCTTCGAGTCCAGGGCAAACTCTCTTGATTTAACCAGGCTACAAGATCACTTAATTGATTTACAAGCTACAATCACACCCAATTGATTTACTGGCCATAATCACACCGTTTCCAACAGCACTTTGATAGATAGAGAGACTCGATACACTTCTTTGATTACAAATGATCCTTAACTTTAAATAGCACTGAGATCTTTAAGAGAGAGTGGCAGAGAATTAAAGTAGAGATGATCAAGTTTGATTCACTTAGGATTATGGAAGAGTTTTGTTAAAACATTTGAAATACAAGAGAATATTTGAGTTAGAAGGAGTAAAGAAATGAAGAAAAACTAACTGAAAATTTGTTGAAAACAACTGGTATTTATAGAAAAATAACAGTTATGTCCATTCGCGAAAGGTTATACGAATAAACACTTCTTTTGAAAATTTGAAATTTTAATTCCTACGGTCACCATGTCGACATGGGGGGATGAGGTCAACATGCCTTAGTGAATTTTGAAAATTGTTTTTTGTTTTTAAAAGAGATTTTCTTTCTAAAACTTGTCAAAATAATTTCTAAAATTTATAAACCATTTTGAATATAGTTTAAAATTATAAAAGAGATTTAAAAAGTAATCCTAAAAATATATAATTTATAATATAAAAGTAATATTAAAAACTAAGAATAGAATATATTTTTGAGATTTAAAGCTTATAATATTAAAACCAGGAGATAGTTTAGAAAGCAAGAGATGATTTTGAAATCAGAATATAAAAGGTTAATAAAAATAGTTTAAGGCTAAAATATTTAAACCGAGGGAGATGACTATTAAAAAGTTTTTGAAAAATATTCAAAATAAATCACTTAGAAAATTTCATGGATTTCATTCCACTAGAGAAGGTCATGGGTTCCATCCCACTAAAGAGGCTGTGGGTTCCATCCACTATTAAAGCAAGAAGGTGGATTCCATTCTACTATTAAAATCCAAATAAAGATTTTAGTGCTATTATGAAGTTTTAACATAAATCTCGACATTATTACATATCTTATCTTGAACTCTTGAACTCCTGAAATCTTGAACTCTTGATACTCATGAGTCTTCAGTCTTGGTTTCTTCAATCTTGAATTCGTCGGTCTTGAATTTCTATACTCAATCTTGAATCTTTATATTATACAGTCTTCATTCCTTGGTACCTGCATATATATCCTGCATATACTTTTATATCTAGAAAAGAATATTAGTATTTGTATTTTATAACAAGTCCTAAGGTCGTTGTCATCAAAAACATCATCTCAAGAACTAACAATCTCTTCCGTTTTGATGATGACAACCTATGTTTATAACATATACTCCACCTAACTTTGATTCTATTCTGACTCCCCCTTATTCGAACAACTCCCTTTAATCTACTAACTCCCCATTAATCTAAGCCTATCTAACCAATTTTATAATTCTCCCCTTTTGTCATAAAAAAAAACTAATAATCTTTTGTACTAATATCATACCAAAACACTTAGTACAAACTCCTCCTAACTAAAATACTTTATTAACTAAAATTATAATTATAACCCCCTTAAATAAACTAAATTTGTAATATATAGAGCTAGAACTAATATAAAAATGCAGTATATAATATATGCCATATATAATGCAGCATAATATGATATGAAGAATGAAATGCAATATGAAATGGGATGCATAATGATATGTAATATTAAATAATATGATAACAAGGAAAAAATTTAAAATTTATGATAATGATATATATTACGGTCAGAGATATTCAAAGTATAAGATAAACATGAGTGATAAGTAATATCTAATAGACAAGTACATATATACATACATATAGATATCAAAGCCATTTACTATAAATCACTTTAACCAAACAAAGGTTATACACATCAATTCCTAGACTTAGGTTAAGGAGACTAACAAATGAGACTTAAAAGGTAGCGAACATAAGAGTCAAAGGTAATAAATGATAATAAAACTATAATGTATTTATGAAAAGTAGTCATCAAAACCAATATTAATGTTTATCAAATTACAATGAAATATGAATAAAAAGCTATATACATAATTTTATAAAATTATATACAAAATATTTAAGGCATTTATTATAAAGAGATACTGTTAAAGAATGTTCATTTATCAATCCAAATTGTGAAATACAAATCAGTCATTTAGTATAAATCAAATTGCAAATTTAAACTAAAAAACCAAAGTATACTTGTTTACTAATCAAAGATATAAATAATATTTATGAAGTCAAAATATGATATTAAAATAAGTACTAAATCTTAAATAACATTTATAAAATATAATAATATAAACTATGTAATTATAATTTTTAAACTCGAAAACCTAATTATATTTATAAAATAAAGTATAAAATTATATTTTCACATGTTTGAACTATATAATTAAGACCTAAAAATTATTTATCAAACCAAAATATTAAGTTAAATATACATGTTTTATAAACTGAATCAAAATATAAAATCAAAATCAACATTAAATTCTAAACAATATTTATGATAATAACACTTAAAATCTCTTTTATAAAATTATATATGAAAGATATATAAGTTAAACTTTGTTTAAACTATATACGAAAGATAGATTTATACTTTAAAAATATCAAATGTTTGAATTTTAGAAAAAATATATTTAGGTTCTATTAACATATCTATGTAGGATATATTAACAAAAATACTATATTAATTATATAGCTTTATATATACTTTCAATATATATATTTAAAGAATTTTTGAAATAAGATATAAGTAAACAAAGAGACAACGTTAAGTTGATAAATAGAGTTTGAACTAACATTTTTCAATTGAGAAGATGTTTCTTTTAGTTTTTGAAATCCAAGCAAAGAGTAATGAAATTAAAATCTAAATTTGAGAAGATTTTCAACAAAATTTAGATTGGTATGCTGATATGTATACTATGATACGTCAACATATGTACCAAAAAAATCAAAAATTACTACTAAAGAAATAAATTTCTATACCTATATATTTATGTGCATTCAATATTATTATATATATTTTTTATTCCTAGATGCAATAATAAAAATGAGATAAAATTTTAAAAGTAAAAGGTACCACTTTTTGCAATGCACTATTTTTTGTCTCTGTTGTTCTCCCATTGTCGTGAATCACGTGTTGACATCTTTGAAATTTGATAATGAGGTCAACTCTATCGAGATGGGTTCATTTTCTACTCAACATAATATATTCATTTGTTGGACTTAAAGGCCGTATGAGAAAGATACCGATGATTTAGTAGATTGACTAACTTGGTGCCAAAATATTTGAATTTGAATGAAGAGACACTTCAGCTACTTCTGATCACTTATAAATAGGCCTAATAGTCACCATCTTCACTAAAATGTGTGTTCTTCTTCTTTTTCCTGATTTTCTATTCACTATCAAACTTCTAGAAGGCATATCTCTTCGTTTCATAATGGAATTGGATGAAACTAGCGAAAGATCGAAGAGGAAGGTAAAGGCTATGATCTGGTATAAGTTTGGTAGTGAATTTGTAAGATATTTCCATGCAGCAGGCCGAACAGTAAGAGGAAATGCTGGACATCCCGTGCATAGTTTTCAGTTTTTGTAGATCAAACTTAAAATATCATATTCCACTCAATTTTTATCGGAATGGGATGATCCACATATAAAAGTGGCCGTGAGAAAGAGAACTACGATCTGGAAATGGAGTTGGGACAAAATAATTAAATTCCTGGATGTAATTTGAAGAGTACCAATGACAATTTTGGTTTTCTTTTCTCTTTGTTCATCAAAACTTCATTTGATCATAAATTGGTCATTTGTTGATGGATTTGCACGAAATCAGAGGCATTGCGAAGCAACAACTTTAATGTCGATTGTCAATCATATATCCATTTGGGTTGTCTTTGAAGATAACCAATCCATCATCCTTGTAAATACTATCCTTCAAGGCTTCTGGACTTTCAAACATGCTCCTTGTGAATCCATTATCATAAATCCACTGATCCTTCTTGATTGTTGAATGGACATCTGGTGTCTTTTCACCAACAGTCATCAGACACTACTTTTCCCTACAAAACAATATACCTTTTCGAAGTATCAAGTGACTTTTCAAAATAATTAACATATAATCTATCAGAAATTAACATACTACTTTTACAAATTAGTTTGTATTTATTTATTCAAAAGATTAAAAACACATATTATCAAAATTAGCATTAAAACTTTCTAAAAATTAGATTATGAAAACTTCGAAAACCAATGCTCTGATACCAAATGTAGGAAATGGGGATTGCGGATCTTAAGGCTGGTTTAACACTAGATTCGGGAGGGTGAATAATGTTTAATTAATTTTATGTATCTTTTTGAAATATTTTCAAATTAATCCAAACAGATGCAATTCACAAACATAGAAACAATCACAGAATTAGACACAGATTCAAATAGTAAATAAAAAGCAGTAGAAGTAAAGAACATGCTAGAATTTTATACTGGTTCGGAGTTACCCTACATCCAGTCCCACACAATTTCTTATGCAAATTTCTTTTCAAATATAATGTCGATATTACAACATCGATTTCAAAGCCACAAGATAAACTCTCCCGTCTTTGAGTCCATGGAGAACTCTCTTTATTTAACCAGGCTACAAGATCACCTAATTGATTTATGGGCTACAATCACACCCAAGTGATTTACCAGCCGCATCATATCGTTTCCAATATCACTTTGATAGATAGAGATTCGATATACTTATTTGATTACAAGTGATCCTATAACTCTGATTAGCACTGAGATCTTTAAAAGGAGTGGGAGGAATCAAACTAGATATTGTAATAAAAAGGGAATATTTCACAAATATGGATTAAACAGAATTAAACACCATATTTATAGAAACTATGTAAAAAAAGAAAGATTGTAATAGAAAGAAGATAGACTGAAATAGGCAAATTTGTGACATTTGCAAGCATGTTTATAACAAGTGGTTATAACTAAAATGATTGAAAAGAAGAATGACTATTATAACATATGTTATAATTAAGCAGAAAGAACAGTAAAGGCTTATTTTAAAACTTACGTTAAGTTGATAAGCAATATGGCAGAGATAACAGAAAAAGGTTTATTTTAAGACTTAGATAAGTTAAGAAGAAAACAGAGTAAAAATAACAGAAAAGGCTTATTTTAGAACTTACACTAAGTTAATAAGCAAATAGGGCTCATACTATAGCATTCCCTTCTAGATCAGGACCGATCGTCTCACAACAGATTAAGTGAGGCAGGGCAGGACCCTTTTAGACTAGGACCGATGGTCCCATATTAGTTAAGTGAGGTGGGGACATGCTTATGCTAACTAGGGTAAATAAGGGGCCAATAGATAGAAGCCCATATTGGAGGATTTGGGAAAGGGGGCGCAACTAGATTTTGTTTGTTAGGACCAGTATCGGCAACATTCCCTTTTCAGACTAGGACTGATGGTCTCACAAAATACTTAGGTAACGCTGTGCAGGACCTTTTCAGACTAAGACTGATGGTCTCACAACAGATTAGGTGAGGTTGGGAACGTTTATGCTGATTATGGTAAATATGTGGTCACAAGAGGCGGGTGATAGTTAGCGAGTATCGGCGATGACGAGCATGCGACATTGATTAGGGTAGATAAGTCGCAACTGCGTTTCAAGCGCTAAACATGTCTCTTTTGCTATGGGACCCACTGAATGGGACTAGCTCATAGTGGCACAACAAAGATTGGAGGCCGATCGACGGTTAAAACTTGGATTTCGGCCTAATTAAAATAAGATTAGGATTTCAGCCTAATTAAAGCAGCTATCTAAGACAAGTGTAAACAATCACAATCAAAGCAAATTGTTAAAAAGTATTTTATCCTAGTTATATCTTTCCTTTATTTTCCTTTATACTAGAACTATTGCTTAGTCTATTATCTTTAACTTGGTTTAAAATACTAGTAGTTACTTCCACTCACTAGGCTTATGGTCTGACCCACTCCTCTATTTCCCCTTTCCCCCCATAGGCCAATAGATTCGAATTTCTTGGAGATTCAGTTGCGGAGTTTTTCTTCTTGTTTTCAGTTTTATGTTCATTTATCTTTGGATGTATTGGTACATATGAGAGGGATGATTATTTTATTGTATTTCGATTTTACGAGATTGATTATAAGACATTTGTATTTGGTATTTGAGATATGTCATGTTTTTCAGACTTATTTACGAAGTTTTATTTTGAATAATGAGTTACCATTTAAATGTTTCCACTATTTGTATTTATTTTTCTTGTGAATCTTAATCTTTGTGATGCTTTAGCTATACCTATAATGCACCATATATTTTAGTGTGCCCTTTTTGGGTATACTATGTGGTGTGGGGTATTTAAGTTGGTATCAGAGCCTAATGTTACAGGATTCCTAAAACTTTTTTTTAAAATAAAGTATTTTTCAAAAGTAACCTACCTTTAAAAGTATTTTTCAAAAAGCAACTCTTACTATAGAAATAGTTTTCAAGTATAAAAGAGAGTTTTCATAAAATTCCCCTCAATTTCCAGTTCAACCTTCTTTCAATTCTTTTGAGCCTAAATTCTCTTTGGTTTGCAAGGAATGGCGGACGCCCTAAATCTTTTAGAGGGTGTTCAAGTCCCTGGCTGGTTCCATAGATACCTCCAAGCTACGGCACCAGAGGTGCGAAGGCAAGCGCCCAATCCAGCACCAGCCGGTGGAGATCCCATTAATCCACCTACATCAGCCAATTTTCTTAAGCTATGCAAGGACTTTTCTAATCTAGGAGGCAAGACATTTTCGTGCATGGAGGATTTCGTGGAGGCACAAACTTGGTTGAGGAATTCAGAGCGGATATTTGGGCTGTTAGGATTGGAGAACCGCCGGAGAGTTCAGCTTGCATCTTGGCAGCTGAAAGGAGAAGCCTCTTATTGGTAGGAGATCATAGAGATGGAAGGAAGAGACATTAGTTGGCTTGGATTTAGGGAAAGGTTTGAAAGAAAGTTCTTGTCACAAGCTGAGGAAAGCATGCAATTTGAGAAGTTTATTAATCTGAAGCAAGGGAGTCTTTCAGTAAAGGAGTACGTAAATCAGTTTAATGAGTTACCATGGTTCGGGTTAGGGCTTGTTAATACACCTTTTAAGAAGGCCATGAAGTTTGCTAAGGGTTTGAATCAACCATTCCAAGGGTTATTATCGATGCATGTACCTAGGGAGCGATGTATGAGTCACTTGTGGAGATGGCGCTCATGACAGATAAGGAAGGAGATCCTTAGGAGGTTCCTAAGTCAGAAAACTCTAAGAAACAACGATGGAAGAATAAGAAGGATAAGAAGAAAGGAGGAGGACCTCAAAAGCATATCAAGTAAAGCAGGAGATGTCATAATTGCGGATTGGTTAGACATTTCACAAAGGACTGTAAGAAGGACACAATGAAGGGGAGGCGTTACAACTGTGAGTAGCCTGGTCATCTTATTAAAGCTTGTCCACAAAAAAGGGGGCAGAGGGAAGTCGCACCTACAGCGCAGGTATAGGCTTTGTATGCAGCTCCTTTTAGAAGGGTAATGAATCGAGGTAGGAAATTCTTTGTAGAAGGTTTGATCTATATTTTGAATTTTCTTATTCAGACTCTTTTTGACTCCGGAGTATCGAATTCTTTCATTTCTAGTTCCTTGGTTGATTGTTTGAACTTAGATATTTCTCTAGTTGTAGACCCTATAATCGTTTCAAACCCTATAGGATGATCAACACATTTATCCATGATTTGTAGGGGTTTGAATTTTTTATACTAGGCGTAGAATTTGATTGTGACGTCTATGTACTGGGATTTTGGAATATGAGATGATTTTGGGGATGGATTATTTATCCACTTATGGAGCGATATTGGACCACAAGAGGAGAGTCATCAGATTAGAGACATGCAACAGTAGGACTCTCGAGGTTTCTTGCAACCATAGGGGTCGGTCATGTTGAGCTTCCTTTATTCCCATGATTCATCACTAGGAGAGTTAGATTTCATTCCAGTCGTTAGATATTTCCCAAACATTTTTAAGGAAGTTAGGGGCTACCCCCTGAGAGAGAGATCGATTTTAGGCTCTACCTGAATGACAATGCTAAGCCAGTGGCATTTGTCATGAGATGTATAGATCCTAGGGAGAGGAAGGAGTTAAGCAAGTAGATTGGTGAGCTATTGGAGAAAGGCTTCATCAAAAGGAGCATATCTGAGTAGGGAGCGCTAGTCGTCTTCGCTACAAAGGCGGATGGTTCACTTCGACTTTGCGTAGACTATAGAGAATTGAATAAGCTCATAAAGAAGAACCATTACCCACTTCCTAAGATAAATGATCTTTTTGATTAGTTAGTTGGCTCTTCAGTATTTACTCAGCTTGATTTGGCTACTGGATTTCATCAGCTTAGGGTTGCTGACGATAGCATAGATAAAACAACATGTAGGACACCCGATGGATCCTTTAAGTGGTTTATTATGCCGTTCGGGCTGACCAATGCCCCAGCTTATTTTGTAGATTTGATGAGCCGTGTTTTTCGAGATGTCCTAAATAAGTTCGTTGTAGTATTCGTGGATGACATTTTGGTATTTCCAAGAGTATGGAAGAGCATGCTATTCACCTTGAGAAGGTTCTTCGTACACTTTGTGTTCATCAGTTGGGGTCAAAGTTCTCGAAGTGTCACTTTTGGCGTAGGGAAGTGCATTTCTTAGGGAATGTAGTATTAAGAGAGGGTCTAGTGGTGGATCCCGCTAAGGTGGTATTAGTATAAGATTGGAAGGCCCCCAAGAACGCTACTGAAGTTAGAAGCTTTTTTAGGTTTGATTGGCTATTATAGAAAATTTATTAGAGATCTCACTAAGATTTCAGCACCACTTACTTGCCTCACTAAGAAGAATACGACATTCGTATGGGACGTTGATTGTGAGGATTCCTTCACGATGCAAAGTGAGCCCTTACTAGTGCACCGGTGTTAGTTTTACCCAATGGAGCCAAGCCTTTTACAATATACACCGATGCATGTGGGACAAGTCTTGGGGCAGTATTATGCAAGAAGGAAGGGTATTATTCTATGGAAGTAGATAATTGAGGACTCATGAGAAGAACTACCACACCCATGATTTGGAGTTACCTGCTATTGTTTTCGAGCTTAAGTCTTGGAGACATTACTTGCTAGGAGAGACGTTCGAGCTCTTCACTGACCATAAATCATTGAAGTACCTATTCTCATAAAAGGATTTAAACTTGAGGCAGCAACGTTGGATGGTGTTTCTAGTATCATATGACTTTGGGATAGCTTACATCCATGGTAAAGAGAACATGGTTGCGGATGCGTTTAGCAGGAAGAGAGCAGCCTGTAGTCCAATGTTCATGGAGTGGAAAAGCCTAGAGTTTATTTCCACCCTTGATTTTACCTCTATGGACATTACCCCTGGATTATTGGAAGCACTTGAGGTTAAGCCTACCCTCATAGATCAGATTGGCTTAAGGCAGCAAGAGGATTCAGAGCTTATGGATATTTTAGAGAGGATTAGCAGAGGAGAGGTCTTTAGAAATCTCCGACGCTATTCCATTGATTGTAAAGGATGCTAAGGAGAGATGGAGGACTTTGTGTCCCTGCACTAGTGACTTGATGAGAGCAGTTCTAGCATAAACACACCATTCTCGAATGACTATTTATCTGGGAGGTGATAAGATGTATATGGACATGAAGGGAGTGTTATATTGGAGCAGGATGAAGAAGGATGTGGCAGAGTTTATGGATAGGTGCCTAGTATGCCAAAGACTTAAGGCGGAGCCGCAGAAGCCTAGTGGATTGCTTCAACCATTGGATGTATCCGAATGGAATGGGATAGTGTTTCTATGGACTTCATAGATGGTTTACCCCGATCTAGGGAGGAGAATACCGGTATTTAGGTGATTGTAGATCATCTGATTAAGAGTGCCCACTTCATTTCGGTTAAAAGTAAAAGGACAACACCTTATTTAGCATCCTTATATATTTGGGAGATAGTCCGACTTCATGGAGTCCCCTTCTAGCATAGTGAGCGATAAAACCCTATCTTTATTAGTGAGTTTTGGAGAAGCTTGTAAGATGCTTTAGGGATGCAGCTTAGATTGAGTACGACCTATCACCCTTAGACGGACGACCAAATGGAGAGAGTTAACAGAGTTCATGAGGATTCGTTAAGGATGTATATTCTTGACTTTGGAGGAACTTGGGAGGAGCATATTGCTTTAGTGGAATTCTCTTACAATAATAGTTTTCAAGCTAACATCGAGATGACACCTTTTGAAGCTCCTTATGGTAGACCGTGCAAGTCGCCTTCATGTTGGTTGGAGTCCACAGAAAGATTGCTACATGGTCTCGACATGGTTAGAGGGACATTAGAAAAGATTGAATTGATTAGGAGGAGAATTGAGTTTTAGGTAGGAGATTTGGTTTTCGTTAAGGTGTCTCCACTAAGAAAGGTAGTGAGATTTGGATCAATTGGGAACCTTGATTCCAGATTCGTATGACCATTCCCCATTATGGAAAGGGTAGGGAAGATGGTGTATCAGATAATGCTACCGGAAAGACTCGCAGTAGTTTATGATGTTTTTCATATTTCACATTTAAGAAAGTGCTTACATGATTCAGAAGAGATAGTGGAACTTAGTCAACCTGAGGAAGTTGAAGTAGAGAGAAGCATCGGTTCGTCGCATTCTTACCAAGATCGTTGGGCGTGATATCAAGAAGCTTTGGAATAAGGAAGTACCTTTGGTTAAGGTGTAGTGAGGAAATGACATTGAAGACGCAACGTGGAAGGCTGAAGAGAAAATGCGTACATCTTATCCATTTCTTTTCGATGGTACATTTTGAATTTCCTATTTCCATCTTTAGTTTTGAATAGGTTCTTTCCTTTGGTATCCTTTGGAAGGGTAGATCTTAGGTTTAACCTATGGATGGTAGGACAGAATGTAAATATTACTAGAACATGTTATATATGGTGGACGTTAGTGGTTGCAAGTGTTTGCTAGTGGATGCTAATGGACGTATATATATACACTAATCACAATTATCTCTTAGGGATCGGCCTAACTAGGTCACTGTATGCATATGGATGTGTGTGCATTTGCATTTTTATATTATTTCCATGGATGCTATAAATGGATGATTATCGTATGATTGTTGCATTTGGATGATGATTGTAGCATGCATATAGAAATATCAGTTATCATTAAGGAATTTTCATTCATTTGGATGCATGGCACGAACATGATTGCATAAAAAGGAGGTCGACTGAACCAGTAGACCGTTTAATCTTTTGCATTAGTTAGGAACATTGACACTACACTATTTGTATATATACATATTTATATATGTATATATCATAAATTGCATTAGAAAACTTAAGGATAGTGGTTTAATTTAGATGAAATATTTGTTTCATTCTTCTGTCCTTAGAGATTTCGAGGACGAAATCCTTTAAGGAGAGATGTAACAACCCGAAATTTTAGCAATAATAATTAATTAACGAATTAATTAAATTATTAAATAAGATTGTGAATTTATTAGAATGGAGCCATGGGAGTTGCAACATTGTGTCCGCGGTAATTTTCCGGTCAATTTTCATATATAGTTTGTCAAAATCTGAGCTCAAACGAAGAAGTTACGAACTAAATAAGATATAAAAAAGGAAAAAAATATAAGGTCAGGTCGACACTCACCATAGCTAAGTCGACATATAGGTCGACCCCTGGCATACGTTGGTTGACCTGCATGTCGACCCACCCTTGTATTAGATGATGTTTCATCCAGTTTAAACCAATGACATGTTTTGCAATTTCTCTCCAATCGTTTGCGTTTGTGCTTCCATCTGACGGTTCCCAATGAGCCTATGACGTGGTTGCACCAGATTTAATCTTCAAATCAAATGGTCTAAGATCCTTAAACTACCCTATAAACAGAACCCTAGGCCTAGCTATTTATCTCATTCGGATTTTCTCCTATTTGGGTTCATTGCCTGAGGCTGGACCCTAAATAGAATATTTTTCTAAGAAGAAGATCTTTTTGATAAAACTATTCTACGCTTTAGAAGTGGATCAAGGAAGACCAAGGAATAGAGCTAAGAACCACATGTGAGTGTTTAGTAACTATTTTAGATTTTTAAGTAATTTAAAATAATAGGGTTCTCAACAGTTATAGTTTTTCAGCAATTTTGAGATAATTTTTATATAAGTTATTTACAGTTAATTTTTAATGTTTTTTTCAGCCTATTTTATTTAGTTATTTTTTAGATATTTTATCCAGTTATTTACAGTTATTTACATCCATTTTACGTTAGAATTCAGCCTGGTAATGTTAGTTTCTTTTTATTCCTTTTTACGCGAATAAAATAGTAAAAATAGAATAATTTGCAAATATGGATTAAATAGAATTAAACATTAAATTTACAGAAACTAGATGCAAAATAAGAAAGACAGTAATAAAAAGAAGATAGACTGAAATAGGCAAATCTGAGACATTTGCAAGCATGTTTATAACTAGTGGTTATAACTAAAAAGATTGAAAAGAAGAATAACAATTATAATGCAGGTTATAATTAAGCAGAAAGAACAACAAAGGCTTATTTTAAAACTTACATTGAGTTAATAAGCAAATATAGCAGAGATAACAGAAAAAGACTTATTTAAGACTTAGATTAAGTTAATAAGCAAACAGAACAAAAACAACAGAAGAGGCTTATTATAAAACTTGCACTAAGTTAATAAGCAAATAGGGCCCATAACAATAGCATTCCCTTTCAGACTAGGACTAATGGTCTCACAATAGATTAGGTAAGGCTGAATAAGACCCTTTCAGACTAGGACTGATGATCTCACAATAGATAGGTGAGGCCGGGACACGCTTATGTTAACTAGGGTAAATAAGGGGCCAATAGATAGAAGCCAAAATCGGAGCATTTGGATAAGGGACGCAACTAGATTTTGTTTGTTAGGACCAATACCGACATCATTTCCTTTTCCGACTAGGACAGATAGTCTCACAAAACACTTAGGTGAGACTGGGCAGTACCCTTTCAGACTAGGACTGATGGTCTCACATCAGATTAGGTGAGGCTGGACACACTTATGCTGATTATGGTAAATAAGAGATCACAGAAGGGGCGACAGTTAGCAAGTACCGGCGATGATTGAGCGTGCGTCATTGATATGGGTAGAAAAGTCTCAACTGCGTTCCAAGCGCTAAATAGGTGTCTTTTGCTATGGGACCCACTAGATCGGACTAGGTCATAGTGGCATAACAGAGATAGAAAGCCGATCAACGGGTAGAATTGGGGTTTCAGCCTAATTAAAATAGGATTAGGAATTCAGCCTAATCAAAGCAGCTATCTAAGATAAATGCAAACAACCACAATCAAAGCAAATAGTTAAACAGTATTTTATCCCAGTAATATCTTTCCTTTATTTTCTTTTATACTAAAACTGTTGCTAAGTCTATTATCCTTATCTTGCTTAAAAATACTAGCAGTTACTTTCACTCATCAGACTTATGGTCTGACCTACTCCTCTATTTCCCCTTTTCCCCCCATAGGCCAGTAGAGGCAAGGACAATAGATTCAGATTCTTAGAGATTCAGTTGCAGAGTTTTTCTTCATGTATTCTTCTTCTTTTCAGTTTTATTTTCATTTGGCTTGGATGCACTGTACTTATGAGAGGGATGATTATTTTATTGTACTTTGATTTTATGAGACCGAGATGTATTTTTCATAAGACATGTGCATTTACTATTTAAGACATGTGATGTTTTTCAGACTTATTTATGAAATTTTATGTTGAATAACGAGTTACCATTTAAATGTTTCCACTGTTTATATTTATTTGTCTTGTGAATCTTAGTCTCTATGATACTTTAGCTATACCTATAATGCACCATATCTTTTACTGTGCCCTTTTGGGGTATGCTAAGGGGTGTGGGGTGTTTCAATGAATGAGAGGGAGGGAGCTTATGGGTGAAACAAATATCTATTCCTATTTTTTCCTTCTCATTTATTCTTCTCTATTGTATGTTTGAAATAGTCTTATTGGTTGATTAGATAAGGTCTATCCCAATTAATTATCAAATCTCAATCCCCATATCACACCATACATTATTCTATTTGATTTATTTACTAAAATATCCTGAATAATATTAATCATAATTAAGGATGTTACAGGCTTCCCTCCTTAGAGTTTCATCCTCATAATTCGATAAGGACTATGCACAAGCATATCAACCGTGCAAACATCTGTGGACACATAATAACAATACTAGCTTACCTGACTAGCAAAAAGTCTATATACGACAAATATACAACATACATCAAAAAAATGCAGGATATGTCTCTTTAATCCCATCTTCCATCTACCAAGTACAGTCTTTCTCATTTTCACTCTACTGGACTTTCATTAGCTTGACTGTTTTGTTCCTTAACCTCTTTTCATCTCTTGCCACAACTTGGACTGGTTTTCTAACAAAAGTCATATCTTGTTCGACCACTAAATCTTCAAATGCAATCAGAGTAATAGTAGTTTTTGGATCACGCATACACTTTCTAAGATGAGAAATATGAAATACATTATGAAATCTTGCCAAACTATTCGATAACTCTACTCTGTAAGAGATTTTACCATTCCTCTCTACAATTAGGAATGGACCTACATATCTCGGTACCGACTTCCCATTCTTTCCAAATTGTATCATACCGTTCATCGATGATACTTTAATAAAAACATGATCTCCAACTAAGAACTCTAAAAATTTACGCGTCTTATCCACATAACTTTTCTTTCTAGAATGAGCTTCCTTAATCATTGCTCGAATTAACTCAATTGTCTCAGTGGCTTCTCTCACCATATCTGGACCAAGATCCAATCTATCTCCAGTCTCCATCTATATGATGGTGATTTGCATGGTCTTCCATACAAATATTCAAAGGGTGCCATTCATATACTAGTCTATAACTATCATTATAGGAAAACTCGACTAAGTGCAAATTGTCTTCCCATGACCCACCCAAATCAAGTACACAAACTCTCAACAAATCTTCAAGTATCTTATTGACTCTCTCTATCGACCATCCATCTGTGGATTATAAGAAGTACTCATTTTAAGTTTGATACTTAATTCCTTTTATAGATTCTTTTAGAATTAGCTAGTAAACAAAGTATCTCTATCACTGACTATGCCACTAGGAATCCCATGCAATCTAACAATGTTCCTCATACACAACTTAGCTAATACATGTGCCTTCCTTGTCGACTTAACGAAAATAAAGTATGCATTCTTGGTCAGTCTATCCACTATGACCCAAACACTCTCATTTCTCTTATTCGACCTTGACAACCCATTATGAAATCCATAGATATGGAATCCCATTTCCCATTAGTGTATCTAAAGGCTGAAGCAATTGACTTGGTTTTTGATGCTTGGCTTTCACTTGTTAGCAATTCAAATATTGCTTTAACCATAAGCATACACCCCTTTTCATACCTTTCTAGAAGAAACCCCTTTTCATATCCTGATACATCTTAGTTCCTACAAGATAAATAGTAAACTTCGATTGATGACACCCCTAAGAAATTCTTTCCTACGGTCACCAATATTTGGAATAGAAAATTGTTCTTTCTTTCTTAACCATACATTCTGGTCCAGACTAATATCCTTTACGTCGTCAATCTCGGTTCCATCTTCAAGCTATCTAATTTTCTCGGCTAGTAATGGATCATCTCTCTACTTAGAAGTAATCATTTCGATCAATACTGGCCGAACTTCCAAGCAACAAGGCAATATTCCAACTAAAACTACCAGTCGATCTCAAATGCATACTACAAATAGTCAGTGCCTCTAAATCCTTCCATTATACCAACATAGCTAACACCACATTCTGATGTTTCCTGCTAAGTGCTTTAGCAACTTTATTTCCTTTTCATGTCTTACACTCAATACTGAAATCATAAGCCGCTAAAAACCCTAACCGTCTCTGCTATCTCACATTCAACTCCTTCTAAGAGAATAAATACCTCAAAGACTTATGATCCGTAAATGACTTAAATTTTTCTCCTAAGAGGTAGTGTTTCCACACTCTCAAAGCAAAGATCACTGCTATTAACTCTGAATTATGAATGAGATACCTGAATTCACATGGTCTAAGTTGTCGAGAAATACCTCTTTCACTAACACAGCTCCTAACCCTGTTCCATAGTATACACCACCAAATCCCGATTACCATCTAGTACTACTACCATGTGTGCATTGTTTGATAAATGTTTTAGCTTTTGGAATGCTTCCTTATATTTATTGGACCAAACAAACTTTACGTCCTTTCTGGTTAGTTTAGTCAAGTGTGCTACTATCTAAGAGAAATCCTTGATGCATCATGGAAATAGCCGTCTAATCAAAGAAAACTTGTCATCTCAATCACTGTCTTGGGTCTCTTCCAATCATTCATAGATTCCATCTTAGCTGGATCCAAAAATAACCTTTTTTCTAAAACTACTTGACCAAGAAACTTCATTCTTTCTTTTAGAAATAACACTTTGAAAACTTGTTTTCAGTTGATGTTACCTCAATGTCTCAAGAACTATTCTAAAATGAGTCTCATGATCTCTTTCATCCTTAGAATATATCAAAATTTCATCAATGAATACCAACACAAACCCACCTAAATGCTCTTGGGAAATTCAATTCATTAAGTCCACAAAGAAAGCAGATGCATTAGTCAATCCAAATGACATTACCAACATTCGTACAGACCATATCTTATTCACAATGCTGTCAAAGGAATACTGTCTTCCGCCACCCTTAGTTGATGGAACCCTGTCGCCAAATCTAACTAGGTAAATACTTTAGCTCCACTCAACTGATCAAATAAATCATAAGTTTTCGACAAAAGATGCCGATTCTTTATTGATTTCTCGTTCAACTTACGATAATCGATACACATTTTCAACGACCCGTCTGGTTTCTCCACGAATACCACAGTCATTCCTCTAGGAGAACTGCTTGGTATAATTAAGCTCTTTCCTTCTATATCCATCGACTCCATCTTTAATGCTTTCAGCTCAGCAGATGTAAGGTTAATTCTGCTAGGCAGGCTACTTACGGGTTCAACTCTAGGTATAAGGTTAATTTTGAACTCAATTGCTTTCCACGGTGGTAGTCCTATACCTGGTTCAAAAACACATGCACACTCTCTTGGTAAAAAAACCCGATTAACTTTTTCTTCTACTTCCATTGCACCTAACAAAGCACAACCATCCAAACTCGAATTCTCTACTGAGTGTATAATTCAATCGCAGCTATTAAGGTGTCTTAGTGATATTTTCCTATACTAGCAAAATATTCTAACATCATATTTGCTCAATCAATCCATACCTAGAATAATCCCAAAGCCCACAAAATCAAACAAAAACAAACTGCAAGCAAAAGCATGACCTAACAACTCAATTTCTAAATGGTCACATCTCATCCTAAGAGTTATATAATCTCCCACCTGATTCGCAACCTTTAAGGAAGTAATAAGGTATGATGGTTCTAAACATAACTTATCTACCAAACATTGAGAGATAAATAAATGTGATGCACCAATATCAAATAATACGCTAACTAGTGTGCTATAAATCAAAAGCATACCTTCCATTATAAACTTTCCTTTCTTAGTAGCAGTCGGTCTCGATGCAGATGACTCCAAAGCAAACACCTTTCCTTTGTCAGCTTTGACTGGTTTTTGACATTCATTCTTGAAATGCCCTACCTGGTTGCAGCTATAACATGTTACACCCTTCTTTTCCAAACCTTCTTTCCGAAGGGTTCTTTCCATCCTCAAAGAGACACTCATTAGCAAAGTGCCACTTCTTGTTACAACCATAGAAAACAATATCAGTCTTCGTTTTCTTGATAGCTCCACCCTTTTGAGCTCCCTTCTTCTTAAAGAACTTCCTCTTCTTACTCTGAGAAAGCCAAGTGTCCACTGACTTCTCCATCTCAAAAGCCAAAAGTATTTCCTGATTCGGTATCGCCATCTCAACCACTTTGTTACATGGGTCTCTGAGATGTGGCATTGTTGCTCTAGCAATTTCTGGTTCAACCACCAGGTAATCTTCTCATTCCTCTTAATCACAATATCTATGATGGCGTCTGTACTTAGACAGCTCATCAAACTTAGTGGCACATTCCAACACTGACATTTCTTCTTGCTCTAAATTAGCAAACTTCCTAAGCAAGGCTGACTTTGCTACCTCAGATAAAAACCTCTCCTCGAATCTTCTTCTAAATTTAATCCAAATCAATTCCTTTTTTGGCACATCTACCATTACCCCGTTCCACCAATACAAAGTAACTCCCTACAACTGCCTTGATGTCAACCTCCTTTTTTGCTCATAATTCAAACATAAGTCAGCAAAAATTATCTCCCAATGCAATAGCCAATTCTCTACATCAATCGCATCCTCTGTTCCAAGAAAAGGCTTTCCTCAAAGACTAGTATAATCTTGGGCTCAACTTAGCATAGTTATTGCTATCAGGCACTATAGGATTAGCTTCTCTTGCATTAGCAGCATTACCTCCAGCTAAACTAACTTGCATCATGTTAACAAAGACCCCATATCTACTGGCGGGGTTCCAGCTCTAATATTAGCATTTACATTTGGATTAATATTTTCTTGTTGAATTAGATTCCTTCTAGTATTGGGCCAAACATTTCCATTAGTTATGGTACTATTGCGAACTAGATTTATTCTTTCGTTTCCTGCTTCCATATACAACTTTCTCGTAATTTGCATATGAATCTTAGTAAGATACAAAAGAACGGTCTAAGAGAAAAGGGAGAATACATACTTATATATAGCAAAGTACAAGTATGCTGCTATAGCATTATTACATACCCCAAGCTTACTCTATGATTAATTGGATTATATTTTCAGAACTCTTTTAAATTTAAAATTCTTTTAATTTTTACATAAACCCATGCTCTGATACCAGATTGTAACATCCCCCATTTTAAGACCAGAAACTGAGCGCTACAAATTCTGCAGTCATCCATGGTATTAATTGCCAGTGGCAAAATGCAGCTATATTAATCATATATAACATCAGAAGAACATGAATATGAAAATTTTCAAAACTCAATTCATTAAAAAAACTTTCATTTTTCATTTCAAAATAAGATTCCATATTCATTACATATGCCATTTGATCCCTCGTTCGGAGTAAATATAATTATTACAAAATACTCCAAGAGAGAGATATGAAGATGCCCCCTTGGTTTATCAAAGTCTACTCTTGGCAATTATACAGTTTGTCATTCTATCCATTAAGAAAATTGAAAACAACATAGCGGATAATATAAAGCTCCTAAATAGCTATCTTACCTTCTGCACATCTTCGAAAGCTTATTCGTTAAATTGATATATTGAAAACCCTTACTCCATGCCTACTCAAATAAGCACAAAAGCGTTTAAGGGAAAAGATAAAAAATTTGGGTTGGACAAATAGTCTTATGTGAATAATAATAATAAAATTCCATCTCAAACGAAATTGACATCTAGTGAGACCATATCGTTGAACGGAGTAGGTTTTTCTCTACTAGTATCTTATCAGCATATGTCAACCATAAATCATTCTTTTGCATCCACAATGATTAGTATAGAAAATAATATGATCGTATGCATGCATGCAACATGGGCATGTCTGACTAATCTGTCAATTTGGGCTAAATAATAATTCATTCCATGAAAATATTTATCATTATATGTTCAATCCCCTTTATTTATATTTTAAAACAAGGAAAATATAGCCCATTATTTTACGAATCCCTGATGCGAATTTATAATCCAATATAAATAGCTGTGTATATTTACGATATCGATATGAGGATGTCGTGCCTCTTCATTATATGGCATACCGCCATTTATTAGAATACGTTCATAATTATTTACTTGCGCATCAATATGGCCAGCATGGGATGCCGCGTCCTTCTTGTAAAAGCTTTGATACAGAATTTAGATTTATATAACATAATGTTATAATCCAAAATCATTGTTATCTTAACATAGAGATATATAGGTTGTCGAACCTATTAAATATAACCTTTTATACGTAAAAATATGGATGCCGACATTGAGACATACGACATCAATATTACAAAACCATTGACATCGGGTCCTTTATAACTGTGGTTACTGTGCCATATATATGGGATATCGAAACAATGATACAACGACATCATTGCCAAAAAATATTAAAGTCGAAAATTGTAACGAAATGGATTTTCAAACTAGCCAAAATCGCTGAAAGCCTATCCGTTCTAAAACTACTAATGAAATCTACCAATTTAACAAATCAAAATTTGATGAATATACAACACTATTAAATGTATAGGATACAATTATAATAATACAACTTTCCAGAGTTCTAATCACTTATTCTAATGGGGTGCTTCAATACATACTAAACTAAGATTTATAATAAATCTACTGTTGCACAACTCTAGTGAAGGAGACAACAATATCCATTCCTGCAAATCTAATAAATATGTCAATGCAGAATAAAATGATAAGCAGAAAAGATACAACAACACAAGATAATTAGCAAATAAAAAACAGGAAAAATATATTATTATTGGGGTCAAGTCACTACCACCTATTTCCTACATACTCTTATCTAACTGGATACCCAATTAGATAAAGGATCAAGTCAACATAGTTCTCCTATTCACTAATAGGACTCAAGGAGCTTACGACGCACAAACAAATAAGAAATTCCTAAACTACCCTTCTGGCTTAATCTTCACATTTTTATTTATGAATCTAGTTTACTTTATTATTTAGAAATAATCTCTTTTGAAAACACTTATTCGAAAACAATCTCTTCGAACTAAATTCCCGGTTTCATTTTAAATCGTTTTGAAATAATAATATATATCTTTTATATCAAATCATACTTTCTTTGGGATTTAAGTCAAAACCGGTATCAATTACTTTGTATAATAATACAGTGGTGTATTTGATATATTATATATACATATTGGAAATCCAAAAATACTCTACTATAAAAGCATATCAAAACATTGCAACTAGAGTGAAAGGCTTTCCCAATAACAAGGCCGTTGAGTCCCAACCGTCACAAGATAAATAAAGTATATCCCTCTATCGAAAAGTGAGCTATACCTAGGGTTACATGAACCCTCCTGCCCACTTTTTAGTTATGGGTTACCCGATTCATCGGTAACATAACAAATCATTTTGTTCCCAAAGTAACTAATCATTTGCACTAATAATCACAATTACTTTTAAACACAGTATTGTTTATTTCCTCAAAATCTTTTTGAAATCAATTTCAAACCACCGAGGTTCAAGTTCTTGAAATTCTCTTTATTTATAAAACACATATATAAATACCTTCATATAAATTAGTTTTATATAAAACCACTTCAAAATATTTACTCGCCTCAATAAAAAATTTCCAAATATTATATAAAATTCTTTATATCATTTCAAAATATTTACTTCCTAATAATTCTATTTTTCAAATAAACCATTTCATTTAAAAGATAAACATCTTTCAAATTATAATAAACAGCTTTTACTATAACAATTAGTTAATCAAAAAAATTCATCGAACACCTTACGGTCAGACTGTGAAGTTCTAATCACAAAATGTTCGTATTTACCTACACATATGAAAATTAATTGGTCATAAACTAGCTAAGCACAAACAAACAATAATAATAACACATCGTTATCAATAATTTCAATAAATTGAATAATAACACATAAATGAAAATTAATTGGTATATATAAATAAATGTCCAAATTTTATATAATAGCAGAATGAGGATTTATTCTACTAAGTAGATGTCTTCAATAAAGAACACTTAATTCATTTTCAATCTTTCAACTTATATTATTCCTCGCCTAAGAGTGAAGTTAGGTAAGTTAGAGCGCTGGTTACATCAAAGCCCTGCCTAGACACTTCATTCTTGAATCTTATAAATAGACAAGTCAACTTGTTGGCTTTTAGCATTGAGCAAAGTTAATTACCTATTTCAAAACTTATATAGCTATCAAAAATATATTTTAACATGGAATTAGTTTTAACACTCTATTATAAGTTAGAAAACAACCTTAAAAAGATTAGAGAAAAATGCTTAATTTAAATATCATTTTTAAATAATTTATAGTTTCATATAACAAATGTAGCATTTCCTGAAGTGCTCTCTAAAGTTCTATTACACATTTTAACACATTTTTTACAATAGTTAGTATACTTTAGTTCTTGAATACCATGAAGAAAATTCTCAAAGAATATCTTTTAATTATTTTATAGAAATTTGCTAAAACAAGGTATTTTACCAAAGTGCTCATATGACGACTATTTCTCTTTGAATTTTACCTCTCGTTCAACTTTCTATTAAATGATATATGCTTCACTTTTTTTAATAAAAATAATATATTATTAACCTATAACAATGGTAAACAAAACCCTAAGAAAATTTCTACAAAAATAAACGTTATTCCCCAAAAACAGGTTATTTAAAAGTGTTGCTATAGCGACCTTTTTCACTTTGATCATTCCTGGCTTTGGTTTACATTTTCGATAATTTTCCAAACATATTCTTCGCTTTTTAGGACACTCAAACAAGTGTAGGTAATAACCAACATCAAAATATATTCTTAAATCACCACTTTCACAAATTAAAAATTAAGGGATTTCAAAGTACGTTTATAGCGACTATTGTATACGGACAATTCCATATTCAAATCAATATCAAGTGTCACTAAATTGTTACACTTATATGATTCCAAATTCAAACCATATTACTACTAAAAATGTATTAAAATATATACTAATTATCATGTCCATTTTAAATGTTTAAATGTGCATGATTTAAACAACATAATTCAAATCTCTTTAAGGCATCTATTTCAAAAAATCACATGCTTTTTGAAGCATATAATTAAAGGTCATAACTTTTAGCAGTGTCTATTATTACTGATAATAGTAAGAAAATTAAGAAAATGGTTAACAACAAAATATCAAGTTTATATATTCATTTAAAGTGAGATTAACTCACTTTTAGTCAACCCATTTACTTCCTACTAGCATTTAATCAACCAACACTTCTACTTTCACTTTCTACTCAAACAAAAACATCACCAAAACCTTCCTTCCCTTTCCTATAACACACATCTGCCAGCTCCACCACCTCTATAACTCACAACCATCACCATTACCGCACTTTGCTCATGTCCATCACCTCCCTCCTCCATAACTCACGACATAGCTTCGGTCCTCCTCTTATTATAACTCGTTTCCTAAGGCCATCCTCCCATGCTCACGGCCAAAAGAGAGAAGGGAGAAAGGAGGCATTGTGAAGGGGAAGAAGAGAATATATGGAATGAATAAGATAGAAGGGGGGTATGTGTATTTATAGAGTTAGGGAATGTGGCTAAAGACCATGAATTCCCTCCTCCTTTCGTGCCTTAGGTACATACAAACCATGTTCATACACAACCATGCCTTCCTTAAGTCACTCCTTGATTTACGGCTTGATTTAGGGGTCCTTTTAGTCCTTATGTCTTTTACTAATTTGATCTTTAGTTTAATAAATCTTTAGTTAGTAAAGAGATGTGTTTTAATTCTTATTTATGCGTTCATATGATTACTACACAAGTTGAAAAATTTACACAACTTGTATTGAATAAAAAATTTGATTTTTTTACAAAAAAGTTTTCCATTTACATTTTCAGTATTTATTCGAAGTGTATATTTTTGTCAACAATATTCAATAATAAGTTTTCCATCATTAGTCATTAATTAAAAAGTGTTTAATAAGGTTATAAAATTATATTCAGTCACATAAAATTTTAAATACAATTATTTATATAATTTAGATATTTAAATACGAAGCGTTCAAAATTCTAGGTCATTACAAAAATAATACTTGCATCATTACAGCCTTAAGCTAAGACATCGTAATAAGAAGTATGCGACATCACTGCCTCAGTATAGCTGATATCGAAAATAATTGATATTAAAAATAATGGTATGCGGCATCACTAAAAACCTAGGGGAGACATATGGAATCAGTGCCATATGTTATAATATCAAAACAAAGAAACAAGTGAGATTCGAATAGTTCTTGCGTATTATGAGATCACCATGTCGGCATTGATTGGATGCCGAAGACCTTATATTATATGACTTCAACCTGAATAAATTCATTCAATACCAATATAGTTGATATCACATGCATCCATTCACGTTGGTGTCTAATTCTATAGTTTCCACATGAATGTCGGCCATTACTAGGGTTAGGCATTCATGTTGGAATTAAGGCGGCATCGTTATTAACAAAAAACTATTTTACTTTTATTAAAAGCAATTACTTCTCACTAACTCTTAACCCTTGTCAATCTACTATTGGTTAAAAATACACATTATCAATTCATTTTAAAAAAACTACCATAAATTGTTTTCTTTCTCCCAAACCAATTTCGCACCCAACAAATAATATTAATCATTTAATATTAAATTATAGGCTTTTCTAGCTTAATAAATTCATATAAAATCATAATCACTTGGGAAAAATCACCAAAAATCTCTAAAAATTAGAATTCACATATTCTTTAAGATATAAAAATTTCGAGACCAAAATCATTGTTAATTATATTTAATAATTAAAACTCAAAATAAATGTACTTTTCTTCTTAGAAAATTCATAAAATATCCCTATTAAATCTGAAAATTATGAAAATACAAACCCATCTTCAAAATATGTTTTTCACAACATATTTGAAAATCAAACCAGTTGCAAATCAAAAACTTAGGTTTTTGTGCTTAAAACCTAACATAAAAATTCCAATAAATCATTTTTAACCAAACAATGGTAAAAAAATCACTGCATAACATATATCATCAACAATTCGAAATCAATGAAAATCCGAGAATAAAACACATAAATATGATACGATTTACTGCTATTCTCTTTACTTGGATAAAAAGTTTAAGATTTGACATAGATTTGTTTTCCTACGCTTTTCCCATTGATTTGCTTTAGTTTTCCTCTTCTATTCTCCCTAATAATGGCAGATCTCTTCCCTTTAGCTTTAGACTATTTTGGGTTTGCAAAATGAGAATGAATGAGAGGGCGAGAGATTAAGGACGAAACAAAGCTCTATTCCTTTTTTCCCTTCCTATTTATTCTTCTCAATGGTAAGTTTAAAAAAAATCTTATTAGTTGATTAGTTAAGGTCAAACCTAATTAATTATCAAATCTCAATCCCTTTATCACACCTCACATTATACTATTAATTTATTTACTTAAATATCTTGAACATGTTAATCAAAATTAGGGGTGTTACATAAGATATGGTGGAGGTTGTGTAGTTCCATCATTAAAATTTTGATTTTTAATAATTCCTTCCGTGTCTACCCTCTTAAGTAGGAAAAATTCAAAGTGAGAACTTGTGGGGAGATGAGTACGTCGCTTTGTAGATGTAGCAATAAAAGTGGTATGAATATGAAAATTTGAAAAAGAATGTTATATGTGTTTCACCCAAAGCACATTAGATTTAGAGAAATGTCAACATACGCAAAGAGGTCCAAAGGACCATGACATGTTTACTACCAGATGATTGAATGGGTAAGATCAAAAAGTGAGAAAATTAAGCTAAAGAGAATCAAGAAAACAGAAGAACTTTGATTAAGCATTAAACTCAAGTCATTGTCCAGTACTAAACATAATACCGTCGAACTGTGAAAACGGTTTGATAGTCATAGCTAATACAAAACTTCCTCATCTCCTACCGCGTTAAGAAGAAAGAAGCAACATCTCATAGAGTAATATTGGCCAAATTTTATCATGGTTTGATACCTATAAATACCATAAGCATGAACAGTAATAAAGGATAATTTCTTCCTCCATAAACTACCAAACGGGGTGTAATAACATAATTACTAAAGCTGTATGTTTCATATTTTATGATGAATAGATCATTGCATTTTGCATTTTAATCGAGACATATAAGGAAATGAATGATGAATCATATTGGGTGTAGGCAATTTTACCCAAACTAATATAAAAGCCTTGCATGATCTTACTTCCTGTATTTTTATTCATAATATCTACTTTGTATTTACTTTGAAATAAATATATTCTCGTATATAACTCACAATTATATATACATATAGTATCTATAGTTCTACATAATTTCTATGGGGTGTTTGCCTATTTTTTGAAAATATGTTTGGTGCTCTCATTGACAGTTGAACTCAACACCTTCTAATATGATTCCAAAATCTAAGACTGGCATTTGAGCTACCAGATAGAATATATAAAACACGTCTAACTTATCAACAGTAATCCATAGTGAATATTCACCAAGCACTCCTCTGTTGTCTGAAATGGTTAATAGAGGCTATTTAGATAGGAGCCAAATCAAATGACTGATTTTCTACCTAACAACATGATACGATGGGCCAACTTTACACACATTGGATATCGGAAAAATGTTAATCACAACACTAAACTATAAGAAAGATTCCATTCTTAAGGATGGGACCGAAGGAGGAGGTCGCACCATGAGAAATTTTGAGCATGCTAGTAGAAGAATGAGATGAAGAATATCTAAGAGGCAATCCAAAGTTGCAAGACTTACTCCCGAATAGTACAAAATATATGTTTGTTTGTTTTAGCGCCAATTTAGCATCAGACATTTGAAAATTTTATTTTACGTGTTTTGATTTGTTCGGCATAGCATTTTTCGTCCTTATGTTTTGTTTCAACATCTTGCTGTCGAGCATTTTAGAATAAATTTCCCCTTAAAGCTTGTTTGGTAGTTCATATTGCTTAGTTGTCGATCAAACTTGGTAATATGTAGTTTCAATATATTTTTATTTCGAGGGAAGTATGAAGCGGGAACTTAATGCTTTTTGCACCTCTCTATCATTTTTACCAGCATTTATGCTGCTATTTAGACCACCTCGTAATCTTCATAGATTGCACAAGAGAATTAGGTTGCACTTGTTTAAAATGTTGTATGTTGATTGATAAATGCTAAACTCTGAATGCTGAATGTTGTATAATCACCTACTTATTTGTTTGCATTTTAAAACTTCAAGTTAAAATTAAGAATTATGTCCCTTTTCACAATATATCCTTCTCTACTAGTTGATTTTTTAAATAATAATTATTAAAAAGAAGGGAGTTGAAATATTAAAATACTAAAATTTCAACTTCAAACATTTAAAATTACAAGAAGATTGAATTAAGAGAAATTTGAATATTGTAAGTTAATATTTATTTTGAAATTTTAAATTATCATAACTGTTAATTATGGAGCTCCTAACATTCAAATTTTTAATTTTCATAAGTAATGATTTTTTTGGGTTCTGGTTTTAAAATTTTTGGAACTTTTATTTTAATAAATATTTTTAAAATTATGCAGCTTTGTCATTTTATGAGAAAATAATTTATAAATTTAGGGTAGAATATTTGAACTCTCAAATTAAATTTAAAACCTTGGATGTATACAAATTTGGGCATTAGAGATTTAATTTTCAAAATTTTGAAATCTCGAAAATTAACTAAAATCTTACTATAATTTATAAATGTTAGTGAGGTATAAATAGAAGAAATAATTATTAAATTTTTAGAATTAATAATAAACAAAAAGAAATTGTTGAAAGTTTATTTTCGAATAAGTGGTTCAAATTAGAGGAGGTAAAAACAATAAACAAGCAAAGTTCAGATTACTTTTCCGGAAATCTCATTAAAAAGTCTTAAAAGAACCGATTCTCCCTTAACATTTCAAATTTTATTGGGTAAAATAATATTTAGGGAAATTAATTTTAAGGACAAAAATTTGTATATTTTTAGCATTAAGGGCACAACCTTAATATTTTGACCACAAAGACAAACATTCTCCAAAATATTAATCATAAAGACAAACATTCTTCTAAAATTATTCATAAGGACAAACATTCTTTCAAAACTAATACCTAGAAATTACTACTGATGCCTAAAAACCGCTATCAATAACTAAAAATTGATACCAAAAGAAAGTTATCCTTCAAGCTAAAATACTGAAAGTCTGTCCTTGAGGCTAAAACATTGAGAAATTTTGTCCTTGACAATAATTTCCTGCTAATATTTAATCCATTAAGTTTACTGAAATAATACAACATACAAAGTTTCTAAAGTTTAAGAATCAAAGCTCGATCATTGGTGCAATAAAGCAAGATCACCAAATATAACTATTTATAGGAAGCACTTCGTCCAACCATAGCACTTGTTGGACTAAATAGTGGAGGTGGTTTTTCAGCAATGGTAGTGCTTTGGAATTGTCGACGATTGTAATATACATCCTTCATAAGTAGGTTTAATTTCCATATGGAGAATGGTATATTTAGATCAGAGAAAAAGAAATCATTATTATGCTTAATTGACCGTGTTATCTGTGCTCAACTATGCAAACTGTTGGTTTAATCTCATCATATGGATCAAGTGAAATATTAATGCCCTAGAATAAGAAGACACAAAAGAAGTGTGTCTTTCCAATACAGACACATTTATCTCATCCGAAGAGACATGATATAAATGAATAATGGTATTTTTGGATAGGATAACACGAAGGAAATGAAATGCTAATGTTACTAAATATTTATTATTGTAACTTTTTCCAAGTTCAAGGATACTTCTGAAATTCAAATGATATGCCAAAACTATAATTTGAATTTACCATAATGTGTGAAATATTGCAACCTCAGATGGACTGCCCTGGCAGTTACTTTCCATTCTCTATTTCATCTTTATACCCACCACAATACTTTTTTAACGACACGTATTTTTGATAATTAAAAATATTCAATTAAATAAGATTTTTGGAATTTAATATTATGAAAAATTAAAATTTATGATTTATAAATGGAAAATAATTAGAATATAACTTAATATTATTGTTTGAATGTAATTGACAACTGTTTAATGTACTTTCAATCAATTGCAATAGTTAAGGTAAATAATGATTAAAATCAATGTTGAATTTAATGGTGAAATTGTATGTCATGTAATTGAAATTGGGTAATATAGAATGTGAATTCAGTTTTGGGTAAGTAATTTAAAACCCTTGTTTGTAAGCAATAAGTAAATAGATATGAATTATTAATGTATAACAATGGATTTGTTATCATATCATTAATTAAATGAGTACGAAATCAATTCGAAAATCAATAAAAATTATTGTAATTAAATATTGCAGTTAATATGGTAAAAGATGTTAATTGTAGAAAATGAGTATAATAAGATGGAAACTTATGTTAAATAGATTCATAAGGTTTTGGTTAATTTAATGATAAAAGTGAAAATCAAAATAAATTTTATTGGAATTTAAGATATAATTAACTGGGATTTTATTACAGCTGTAATTGGACGTTGAAATTAATGAAATATTTAAACCTTGGAATTAGCATGGAAAATTTATCTCAAAATATTGTTAATTTCTGTGCAATCAAGAATGTGAATGATTAACTTTTAAGTTAGAATTTAAAAGTGATTAAATCAATTTAATAATAATTTATTTAATTAACGTGTGAAATAACGATTTTGGCCACTGTCTCAGAGTTTCGACGAAACTAGTTTCATTGGATCCATAATAGTGAATTATTATAGGATTTCAGGTTTCGTTGGGATCATACTTATCATTTGGCCATGTGAGCTTGAAACACGCAGAAATTAATTTAAGGAATTTAATTAAAATAATTTGATTTTGAAAAGCTATCTTCTATATACGATCGAATTAGGCCTCGAAACTAGTTCCATTGCGGTTAGTATGGGGGTAAAACATTGAGAACGTCAAGCGGCACTCCTCGATTGGAGTTCGGGCCGTTTTCGAACTCATGCTATAAATAAACATGCAAAAAGAAAAAATAATATTAAAATATTTCTGAAACCCAAAATTTCTATGGCCGCCATCTCTCTCTCTTTCAATGGTCAAAAATTCGCCACCTTCCCCTTCGATTTTTCCGCATTCATTCATCGAAACCAAAATTTCCAAAGACAAAGTCGTAGATCTCGATGAGGTCTACACCTCCAATGGTGGAATCTTGGCGTAACATCTCGAATTTGCGATATCGAGGCATATAGGGCTGCGCATTTTTTGGGGTCTTGCGTGATGATGGAGGCAGCGGAGTTGATGGCATTTTAGGCGAAGGTGGAGTTCGGTATGGCGCGCGCGATGAAAGAATTGGATAGTGGCACGTTAGCCCGTAGTGGTAGGCGCGTGTTAGGGTTTGGACATGGATATGGGTGTGCTCGTTACTATGTACGTGAGTGTAGGATGAAGAAGGTGATAAAAATTAAAACTTTGCCATTTGTCTATTTTATTTTAATTTTAAATATCAATATTCTAACGCATATAACTTTTTCATACGAACTCGGATTCGCACGCAGTTTCTTCCATTGGGTTCGTATCAAAGTTCCAAATAACGTGGAACTAGATTGGTTGAATTTAGAGACTGTTTAAATTTTGGCTTTTATTGGATTTTAAATCGGATATAAACCAAAGGTGAGTGATTTACCCACTCACGCAATATTGAATCTTCCTACGTAAGTTAAATTAAATTTATGAATCGATGAGAATGTTATTGGTTGCTGTTTGTTAGTCTAATTTGACTTTTTTTATTGAAATTGAATATTATTGAATTAAATTGCCATTTAAATTAATATTGAATTTTATTGCTAGTTAAATACCTCCAAATTGAAATGAGTAACTGCTGTGATATGGTGTTTGATTTGAATGTTTTTTGTTATTGTATGCTACAAAGTGATATTGGATGTATGGTTGTTTATTTATTTTGGATATATCCCTTACCCTATTTTGTTGAAATTATATAAATTATCATTTATATTATCTAGAAGGAACTAAGAAATAGGTTGAAATGATATATACCCATGTCGTTTAATTTTGGGTTGAAATGATATATATCCATTCCTATTATTAAAATTGAAATAACCGATCACCAGACCATAGGGTAGAAAATTATATACGGACAGATTGGTTAAATTAAACTGGTTTAATATATGAAATTTGGATTTTGGTTAATGATATTGTTTTGAAGGAAATAAATTGTGGATTTTTACGAATTTAATTATTTTCGAATTAAGCTTCAAAATATTGTAATTGAATTTGGTTAAAAGAAATTGATTTAAAGAACTGAACTGAAAATGTGAAGTTATAAATTGATATATGACTATAATTTTTGGAAATTGTATTATTTAAAAATTTGGACGGTTAAATTAAACAATTACATTTAATTTTATTTAAGCAATTTAAATTAATAAATTGAAATTTGACATGAAATTGATATAAATTGAAATGGTTTGAAATAAGGATTGAATTGGAATCTTAAATCATTGAATTGACTTGTTGAATCGAACGTGAAGTTAAAAATGAATGTTTCGAAAATTGAAGTTAATTCTGTTGAATATGCGATTATATGATTTTTGTTTGATGATAATAAACATATACATATATTCGTTTAAATGTATTTGTTAATGCACTATTTTATTTTTCACATGTTAAATAGATATTTGCTGAATAAAATTAAATAACACAGAATTTGAATTCAAATAGAAATTTTATTCACCAAATATTTATTACAATTTTGAATAGTACAAATTCAAACCCTGACTATGCATATACAACTTTGATTACAATATTCAATTACATCACAATTTCACTTTTAACATCAGACCTCACTACATAATCACTCATTCACTCAACTAGTATTTTATCTTCAACTTTATTCCAATGTGAATCCAGCATCTGAGCAATCTGCAAAAATATCCATTGACGCGGTAAAACTGAAAATAAAATATTTTTGCAGCATAAAATAAAATGTGGATTTTGAAAATAATAGTTGCCTCAGTTATTTGGGTTGTTCGTCATCATTTAATGTTGAATCCATCATACACGAACAACTTGTGACATACATAATGTATCACTGTATATGCCACAGGGCCGTGCACATCGAAATATACACTTGATTGATTTACAGGGACAGCTAAGCACAGGTCAAACCCAAATTATCGGATTCAACTCAAGTGCAATAAAATAAATGTCACAATTTTCAGCACAAGGTCAAATCCGAGCTTCAAGCTGGATTCAACTCAGGTGTAACTTCGAAAAAACAAACAAAATGCAAAGGTCAAGTCACTGCTATCATGACTCAACTCAATGCAACATTGACAATACAGTCTCAAGTCACAGCAAAACCAAAATGGATAGCAGCTACAGCTAAGCAAGTGACACTGCCAGTTCAAATATGTATCAGAGAACATTTGCAAGGGTCAAGAAAGTGATATATGCAAACAAAACAATGGATGCAACAGATGTATGGTGCTATGCACAAGCAAGACCAATACAAATGAATGCACAGTGCAAACTAATGCACAAAGTAAATGACAGTAAACAACAATGAACCAGAGATTACAAAACCAAGTTCAAGTTATACAAGCAAAACCCAAATAAGAGGCAACTGGCATTAACTGCACATCTAACCAGAGCCAAGACTACAAGTAGAAGACATAGTGCACCACTGAACATGCAGCAAAGCCAATACAATGACACAACAAACCAAATCAAAATGAACCAGATGGAACTGCAACAGCAGGAATGAGTTCAACATGTATGCAACAGTGACCAAGTGGTATGTGACAATATCAGTTGAAGTCACTAGTATTTCATATCACAAAACCAAGCGCACAAAAAATTCAACATGCAGTATGCAGTGATACACAGTATGAAAGTATCAGTTTTGAAGAAAACAGTGATGAACCATTTCATGTCAAACTCAATGAAGTACATCAAACCAAAGGCTAAAAATTCAAGTCACTGCTACAATGACTCGAAGCATATACAGGAATGCAACAGTAAAACACAATGACCAAGTGCAAATGAAAGTATCAGGTTTGAACATGATAGTGAAGCATAAAGCAGTTTAATATCCAAGCAACAACAGAGAAGTGAGCAATGCATATGTACCAGTGAAATAGAGTGATACCAAAGCCAACTTATACAACAAACATATAGCATCATCAATGGACCTGAACAAGTCGAAATGCTCAGCTCAAATAAAGTACAGATTAATGCAAACTGTCTCGAACAATAAGTGAACATCAAGCAACGTTAAGTTAAATTCCAAAGTCATAGAACTACGGCCAATACACAAAGATGTCGAAGTTCAGGTTGACACAAATGACCGGAGTCATGAAACAGCAGGTAAAATCGAACAAGGTCGAAAGTGCTACCGAAGACTGTAAATACAAATATCCAGAGTCGAGCATAAACAAAATCAACATCGTCAAAATCAAGTCAAAGCCAAAGACGAACGAAATCAACGCCTTGGCAATTAAGGAATCGAACCAAGTCAGAGTTATAAACCGTGTTATTCAAGTGAATTGAAAAAGTCAGAAATAAATCATCAACATCCAACAATAATCTAATGGCCGAAGCATAATATTGAAAAAATCAGACGAACGAAAATCTAAGACATCGAATTCATATATAAACCCGCAAATCATCATCGGCAAAGTATTCGAGTTCGAAGAAAAACAGATACCAAACAAAATCAGATCAACAACTCGAATCAAATTCAAGCGTAATTGAAATAAAAGAAACACCACAGACCAATTTTGTATGAAGCATACACGCTCAAAAAATTGAAGCTACCATAAGAAACAATCAGCAAGCCAAATCAAAGAGCATCGAAGTCTACTATCGAACGGTATCGAGTGGCGCTTTAATTTGGCAAAACCCCAAATCTAGAAAAGGAGCGAACGCCATTATTCTCAAGTGAAAGGAACCAGGCCGATAAAATAAAAAAGGGAGAAGGGGGATGCATTTTTTTAATCATCTAATTATTGGGCCGGTTCTCATATAACTAGTTTGGGCTTAGTTTTAAAAATAAGGGTTCTGCTTTTAATTGTTTTTGTTTTTAAATTCTTTTTTAAATTTTGGAAAACATTTGTAATTTCTAGTCGTGTGACTAGGGCACAAACTACGTGGCGTAGTTTGAGAATTCGCAACTCAGTGGCTGAGTCGTGGCAGGGTTTTGAGCGTAGAGTTATGTTAGTCAGTAGAGGATGTCGCGAGTTTACGTGTGTAAGCATGTGACTACTTAATTTCTAGTAGAAACTTTGGGGGCAGCACGTAGGCAGGGTTTTGCCGAAGCTGGGTAAATTCTGTGTCGTTCTATTTCTGCATTTTACTCTGCTATTTTTTCTGTGCTGCTATTATTCTATGATCTGTGTTGAAATTATTTTATAAGCTTCCGCAATTTATTTTTAAATTTAATATCATCACCCTATTCACCCCCTTCTAGGGTGAAATCGATCCTACAAGTGGTATCAGAGCTAGGAATAGAAGTCAACTTTTAAAAATTCGTTTTTCAAAAAAACAGTTTTTGTTTTAAAAATTTGAATTTTTAAAATGGCTTCTTTTAATAATGCTTTTGCTGAGGGTCAGTCCATAGTTAGACCACAAATGTTCAATGGTGAATATGCTTACTGGAAAAATAGGATGAAGATTTTTCTAAAAACCATTGACGCTTTGAATATTGTTGAGACAGGTTACAAAACACCTACTATAAATGTAGATGATCATGAAATAGAGAAATCGATGGATTAATGGACAGAACTAGGAAACAAATTACAAAATGCTAATGATAAAGTTATGAATTCTATTATCTGTTCATTGGATCAATTTGAATTTAATCGTGTCTCACATTGTCTAACTGCGCAGGAAATATGGCACACGCTCGAAGTGACTCACGAAGGAACATCTCAAGTCAAAGAATCTCGCCTTGCCATGTTAAGCAGTGAATACGAGAATTTCACAATGGCAAAGAAAGAAAATGTCAAAGAGATGTACGGACGACTTTCCAATGTAGTATACAAATCAAAGGCTCTTGAAAAAGCATACATAAAGTTGGAGATAGTCCAAAAAATCCTCAGAGTTCTTCCGCGAAGTTTTGAAGCCAAAGTCACAGCTATTCAAGAATTAAAGGATTTGAAACAAATCAAGGTGGAAGAGCTCATTGGAAATTTCATCGCTTATGAACTAGAAATAAAATTCAAGGAAGAACGAGAAGGAGGTGATACTCGAAAGAAATCAATTGCTCTCAAAGGAACAACTGAAAATGAAAGTGATGATGATGAGGATGGTGAAGCTGAATTAGCACTATTAATAAAGAGTTTCAAAAAGTAGAATCGCAAATATGGCAATCCGACCAAAAATCATCAAGTTAAGAGCAGAATACACAAAGTTCTAGACACTTTAGAAAAACAAGAGATCATCTGCCACAAATGTAATAAACCAGGCCATACCAAGTCAAATTGTCCTCAAAATCGATCAAATCAAGGAAAGAAACTGAAGAAGAATAGTTTTGCGGCTACTTGGGATGAAATTGATGAAGATGAAAGTGATAGCACCGAAAGTGAGTGTGAAAGAGCAAATCTATGTCTCCATGGTGAAGTTACTAACAGTGATGATGACGAGCCAAGTGAGGTATCGGAACTTTCTCATTCAGAATTACTTATATATTTTCACGAAGTAAATGGCTGTTTCGAACGACTTAGGGAAAAGTATGCCAATCTTGAATCACAAAAGGACACTTTGATTGATTTAAATAAACAACTTGACCAATTAGTTAAAACCTATCAAAGCAGAATCCCTAAATGTGATAAGTGTCCAACATTTGAAGAAGAGATTAAAAAATCAGAAAACAAAATTAAATCACTTGAAAACGAAATTCTGTTTTTGAAAGAAAATGAATACATAAGAAGAGAAAATTCTATTAAAAAGTGCACACAGCTATTAAGGGAAAATGAATCTCTCAAAACCCAAGTTCTACTCCTATCAACGACTTTAGATAAATTTTCAAAAGGAGAAAAATCATTGAATATGCTATTAGGGAAACAAACTGTTAATACATTTAGGCAAGGACTTGGATATAACAAATTTCAAAATAATAGAAATTAAATAAATCTAGTCGATTCATTGTGCACAATTTGTAGAAAATTTGGACACAATCAAAATGGTTGTTGGTATAAACCCAAAAATGTGAAGACTATATCGATTTGGGTTCCAAAAGGCACAAATATTAAATCTCTCAAAGTAAAACAAATCTGGGTGCCAAAAGGAACTTATATAAATAGTCTTGAGTCTCCACTAAATTATCTTTCAAAATATTCTGCCACTAACAATTTTGGAACTATAAAAACAAATAGGTCACTAAAATCTTTTCTCGTGTAGATATGCTGGCAGGCTAAGGAACAACAGCAATGGTATCTGGATTCTGGCTGTTCCAGACACATGACAGGCGATAAATCAAAGTTCCTTAGCCTTGAAAAGTACAAAGGTGGTAGGGTTACAATGGGTAACAATGACAAGTGTAAAATTGTTGGTAAAGGTAAAGTAGGTAACAATACATTTACCTTGAATGATGTACTGTATGTTGAAAATCTGCACCACAACTTGATATCAATCAACCGGCTATGCGATAAAGGCATGAATGTTGTTGACTCTGACTTGTGCAAAATTGTTGACAAATCATCAAAAGAAATCTTATTTTCAGGGAAGAGGAAAGGTAATATAAATTCTCTATCTTTTGACGATCTCACCCTCCCTATATGTTTGGTAGCTAAGGATATAGAAGTAAATTTATGGCATCGACGTTTAGGGCATGCTAGCATGAACTTGCTAAACAAATTAAAAAAGAAAAATTTGGTAAGAGGTTGCCATCACATGAGTTTGAAACAGAAAACATTTGTAAAGCATGCCGCTTTGGGAAAACTTAAAAAATCGTCATTTCATGCCAAAAACAGTGTAAGCACTTCTAGAGTACCTGAACTAGTTCATATGGATCTGTTCGGACCTAACAATATTGCTAGTTTAGGAGGTAAGAAATATTGTTTTGTAATAGTTGATGATTACTCTAGATATACATGGGTATATTTCTTAGCTAAGAAATCAGAAACATTTTCATACTTCAAGAATTTCACAAAATTAGTCCAAAATGAAAAGAAAGTTTCTATTATTTCACTAAGAAGTGATCATGGTGGAGAATTTGAAAATTATGAATTTGAATTTTTTTGTGATGAAAAGGGAATCAAACATGAATTCTCTGCACCACGTGCTCCACAACAATATGGGATAGTTGAGAGAAAGAATCGAACTTTGCAAGAGTTGGCTAGTTCTATGATAAATGAGTATGAACTACCTTTCATTTTTGGGCAGAAGCAGTAAATACAGCATGTTATGTAAGTTATAGAGTTATGATTAGACCGATTCTTAACAAAACCCCCTATGAGCTATGGTTCAACAATAAACCAAACATTGCTTACTTCAAAGTGTTTGGATGTCCTTGTTATATTCTCAATACAGGTGATCAATTAGGAAAATTTGAAGCAAAAGCTGATGAGGGCATTTTCATGGTATACTCTTCGAGAAGCAAAGCTTATAGAATTTACAACAAAAAGACTAAAACAATCGTGGAGTCAATCAATGTAAAGTTTGATGAAGGCATTAATGATCAAGAAACATCCAAAAGCAATGTTGAAGAGGAGAAAGAAAAAGATGAGCTTGAAAAACCAAAAGAAACTGCTGATACCAGAGAGATTGCCACAACTCAAGAAGTCCGAAGGAATCTGGATCCAAAGAAACTGAAATTCAAAGCAGACCATCCTCCAGAATTGGTAATTGAAAACCCTATAGCAGGTATACAGACTCGTTCCTCCTTTAGAAATCTATGCGATCTGTGCTTATATAGTGGATTTATTTCAAAAATAGAACCAAATAACATAGATTCAGCTCTTAATGATGAAAACTGGTTTATGGCCATGCAAGAAGAGCTAAATCAATTTGAACGAAATAATGTTTGGAGTCTAGCACCTAGACCTAAGGATTATCCAGTTATAGGAACAAAATGGATTTTTAAAAATAAATATGATGAATCTAGAAATGTAATTAGAAATAAAGCTAGATTAGTCGCTAAAGGATACAATCAAATTGAAGGAGTTGACTTTGATGAAACTTTTGCACATGTAGCTAGACTGGAATCAATTAGAATATTATTAGCTTTTACTTGCTACAAAGGATTTAAATTAATACAAATGGACATTAAGAGTGCTTTTCTTAACGGAATTTTAAAAGAAGATGTGTTTGTTGAACAACCAGAAGGTTTTGAAAGTCATGAATATCCAAACCATGTATATAAACTTAAAAGGTCATTATATGGATTAAAACAAGCTCCCAGAGCTTTGTCTTAGTCTTATCTCCTTGAAAATGGGTTCAAAAAGGGATGTCTAGATACCACACTATTTCTGTTGCATAAAAACGATGATTTTTGATTGTTCAAATATATGTTGATGACATCGTTTATGGTGCTACTAACAAGTTATTGTATGAGAACTTTGAAAAGGTCATGCAGGAAAAGTTTGAAATGAGCTTGGTTGGAGAGTTAAAATTCTTTATAGGATTTCAAATCAAACAAAGCGATAAAGGCACATTCATTTCTCAAACAAAATATATTAAGGAAATTTTCAACAAATTTGGATTGAAAGATGCTAAACCAGCAAGAACCCCCATGAGTACAACAATTAAAATTGACAAAGATGAAAAAGGTAAGACAGTTAATCAAAAGAAGTACAGAGGTATGATTGGATCACTCCTTTTTCTTACTGCTTCTAGACCTGACATCATGTTTTCTGTCTTCTTATGTTTACGTTTTCAATCTAACCCAAAAGAATCTCATTTAAAATCTGTTAGAAGAATTATAAGATATTTGTTTCACACCCCACGGTTTGGTCTTTGGTATCCAACAAACGATAACTTTGAATTAAAAGATTTTTCAGATGCTGATTATGCTGGAAATTTAGTTGATAGAAAAAGTACTAGTGGAGCATGTTTTATGTTAGGACATTCATTAGTTGCATGGTCAAGCAGAAAACAAAATTGTATTGCGTTATCCACCACAGAGGCAGAGTATATTGCTTTAAGCGGTTGCTCTGCTCAAATCTTATGGATGAACAGACTTTGCAAGACTATGGTCTAAATTTTAAACGTGTACCACTAATGTGTGACAGTAAAAGCGCAATTGACCTCACAAATAACCCTGTGCATCACTCACGGACAAAACATATAGATGTTAGGCATCATTTTATTCGAGATCATACTTCCAAAGAAAATATCAGCATAAATTTTATTTCAACCGATTCTCAATTGGCAGACATCTTTACAAAACTCCTACCAGAAAATTGTTTCTGCAAACTACGTCTCAGTTTAGGTGTTTTAGAAATTTGATTTTATTGCCTATTTAACAAATCTATCTCCCTACTAATTATCAAAAAGGTAAATAGTGATTGGAAAAATGATAAGGATTGATATCAGTCATACACTACTTCTCAAAACAGTATATTTAGTAAATTTCTTTAGAAATTCAAACAAGAGTTATAAATCTTTTTGTTGGTAAAAATTCCATGACCATCTCTATCTCTATCATATTTCTAACGACCATCACTCATTAAAATTCTATATAGTTTGTCGATATGTGATACTTTAAACAGGAATCATTCGTTTTTCATTTTACATTAATTTTTTTTAAAAATAATATATAAAAATTTGTATAGTAAAAAATTAATAATAAATAAATACCAAAGTATTCACTCTCATTTAAAAGTCCTCATAATTATGCATGGGTGAATTACTTGGAATTTGTTATGTGCTTCCATGCTCATTTAAAAGTCCTCACGGTTATGCATGTATGGAACGCATATCAAAAATTGATTTTTAAAATAAGCAAGTTGATTCTAATCCCATTTAAAAGTCCTCACGGTTATGCATGGTTAGAAGATACTTGAATTCATTTTTTTAAAAATAAAATTGGAATATTACTAATCTCATTTAAAAGTCCTAACGGTTATGCATGGTTAGTAGATATTCAAACTCCTGATATAAATATAACGCAAATAGACACTACTGTATGGTTTTATATGATGACATAATTCCCATCATTCTAAAAGTGGAATATGCGCTTAACAATATATTTATGATTTTTGTTTGATTTTTTATTGAAATTTAATATTTATATTCAATTGAGTTTTTAATGTTGAATTAATATCAATCACTTTATCTCTATTTTCTCTAACACTGCTACTCTTTTGCTGATAACAAAAGGAGGAGAGAAAAGTTAAGATTTTTGTCAAATAAAATCAAGCAAAGGTCAAATAATTTTCTACTTGCATCTACGTCCATTTTCATATTTTTATTTGTATGTATACATGTAGGGGGAGCTTTGTGTAGAGAGAAAGCATATGAATAGAGGGAGCGATTCAGATATATCTATGATCAAATACATTTAACATATTCAAAATCTTAAATATATGTTTGTTATCATCAAATGGGGGAGATTGTTGAATATGCGATTATGTGATTTTTGTTTGATGATAATAAACATATACATATATTTGTTTAAATGTATTTGTTAATGTACTATTTTATTTTTCACAAGTTAAATAAATATTTGCTGAATAAAATTAAATAACACAGAATTTGAATTCATACAGAAATTTTATTCAAACAAATATTTATTACAATTTTGAATAGTACAAATTCAAACCCTCACTATACATATACAACTTTGATTACAATATTCAATTACATCAAAATTTCACTTTTCACATCAAACCTCACTACATAATCACTCATTCACTCAACTAGTATTTTATCTTCAACTTTATTCCAATGTGAATCCAGCATCTGAGCAATCTGCAAAAATATCCATTGACGCGGTAAAATTGAAAATAAAATATTTTTGCAGCACAAAATAAAATATGGATTTTGAAAATAATATTTGCCTCAGTTATTTGGGTTGTTCGTCATCATTTAATTTTGAATCCATCATACACGAACAACTTGTGACATACACAGTGTATCACTGTATATGCCACAGGGCTGTGCACATCGAAATATACACTTGATTGATTTACAGGGACAGCTGAGCACAGGTCAAACCCAAATTATCGGATTCAACTCAAGTGCAATAAAATAAATGTCACAACTTTCAGCACAAGGTCAAATCCGACCTTCAAGCTGGATTCAACTCAGCTGTAACTTCGAAAAAACAAACAAAATGCAAAGGACAAGTCACTGCTATCATGACTCAACTCAATGCAACATTGACAATACAGTCTCAAGTCACAGCAAAACCAAAATGGACAGCAGCTACAGCTAAGCAAGTGACACAGCCAATTCAAATATGTATCAGAGAACATTTGCAAGGGTCAAGCAAGTGATATATGCAAACAAAACAATGGATGCAACAAATGTGTGGTGCTATGCACAAACAAGACCAATACAAATGAATGCACAGTGCAAACTAATGCACAAAGTAAATGACAACAAACAACAATGAACCAGAGATTACAAAACCAAGTTCAAGTTATACAAGCAAAACCCAAATCAGAGGCAAACGACATTAACTGCACGTCTAACCAGAGCCAAGACTACAAGTACAAGGTATAGTGCACCACTGACCATAGAGCAAAGCCAATACAATGACAAAACAAACCAAATCAAAATAAACCAGATGGAACTGCAACAACAGGAATGAGTTCAACATGTATGCAACAGTGACCAAGTGGTATGTGACAATATCAGTTGAAGTCACCAGTATTTCATATCACAAAACCAAGCACCAAAAAATTCAACATGCAGTATGAAGTGATACACAGTATGAAAGTATCAGTTTTGAAGAAAACAGTGATGAACCATTTCATGTCAAACTCAATGAAGTACATCAAACCAAAGGCTAAAAGTTCAAGTCACCGCTACAATGACTCGAAGCATATACATGAATGAAACTATAAAACACAGTGACCAAGTGCAAATGAAAGTATCAGGTTTGAATATGATAGTGAAGCATGAAGCAGTTTAATATCCAAGCAACAACAGAGAAGTGAGCAATGCACATGTTCCAGTGAAATAGAGTGATACCAAAGCCAACTTATACAACAAACGTATAGCATCATCAATGGACCTGAACAAGTCGAAATGCTCAGCTCAAATAGAGTACAGATTAATGCAAACTGTCTCGAACAATAAGTGAACATCAAGCAACGTTAAGTTAAATTCCAAAGTCATAGAACTACGGCCAATACACAAAGATGTCGAAGTTCAGGTTGACACAAATGACCGGAGTCATGAAACAGCAGGTAAAATCGAACAAGGTCGAAAGTGCTACCGGAGACAGTAAATACAAATGTCCAGAGTCGAGCACAAACAAAATCAACATCGTCAAAATCAAGTCAAAGCCAAAGACGAACGAAATCAACGCCTTGGCAATCAAGGAATCGAACCAAGTCAGAGTTATAAACCGTGTTATTCAAGTAAATTGAAAAAGTCAGAAATAAATCATCAACATCCAACAATAATCTAACGGCCGAAGCATAATATTGAAAAAATCAGACGAACGAAAATCTAAGACATCGAATTCATATATAAACCCGCAAATCATCATCGGCAAAGTATTCAAGTTCGAAGAAAAACAGATACCAAACAAAATCAGATCAACAACTCGAATCAAAGTCGAGCGTAATTGAAATAAAAGAAACATCACAGACCAATTTTGTATGAAGCATACACGCTCGACAAATTGAAGCTGCCACAAGAAACAATCAGCAAGCCAAATCAAAGAGCATCGAAGTCTACTATCGAACGGTATCGAGTGGCGCTTTAATTTGGCAAAACCCCAAATCTGGAAAAGGAACCAACGCCATTATTCTCAAGTGAAAGGAACCAGGCCGATAAAATAAAAAAGGGAGAAGGGGGACGCATTTTTTTAATCATCTAATTATTGGGCCGGTTCTCATATAATTAGTTTGGGCTTAGTTTTAAAAATAAGGGTTCTGCTTTTAATTGTTTTTGTTTTTAAATTCTTTTTTAAATTTTGGAAAACATTTGTAATTTCTAGTCGTGTGACTAGGGCACAAACTACGTGGCGTAATTTGAGAATTCGCAACTCAGTGGCTGAGTTGTGGCAGGGTTTTGAGCGTAGAGTTAGGTTAGTCAGTAGTGGGTGTCGCGAGTTTACGTGTGTAAGCGTGTGACTACTTAATTTCTAGTAGAAACCTTGGGGGCAGCACGTAGGCAGGGTTTTGCCGAAGCTGGGTAAATTCTGTGTCGTTCTATTTCTGCATTTTACTCTGCTATTTTTTCTATGCTGCTATTATTCTGTGATCTGTGTTGAAAATATTTTATAAGCTTCCGCAATTAATTTTTAAATTTAATACCATCACCCTATTCACCCCCCTCTTGGGTGAAATCGATCCTACAAATTCGAATTGAAATCAAGTTGAGTTGAAATGATATTGAGATTGAATCAATTGAATTGAAAGATTAGGAATTGAGTTTGTTGATTTGAAATTGGATGTGACGGCCCACATTGAGACTCACATTAACAAAGAGAATTATTTAATAGTCCTGTCTGCTAATGCGGAGAATAGAGCTTGTCAATGGCGACCATCATAGTCTTTCATTAGATAAGAGCTAAGTATGTCGATATTTGTACTCTTTTTTTCCTTCACAAGTATTCTACATACTAATTCCTAACTAATACACTACTATGGTGGCTACATGATCTATTCAGAAACAAAATATAACGCTATATCAATTACAAGTCACAGAACAGCAACACAGAATGGTATATATGAATACATACATCAAATGCAATACAACATGCCACTAGTGGTATATAACCACAATATATACATAAATTCCCCGCAAAAGAATATATACATCACAAGTTCCTAACAGAAAGACTACTACACAAAAAAACTATACCATATCCCAATCGATGGTGAAGTCCAAAATGTAAAGCAAGCTAAGAGTCCAACTACATATGTTGCAACTCGGTCTGACTTGAGTAATAAATACACGGGTCGGGCTAGCTAGAACTTGATATTAGTATAAGATAAGAGGAATATAAGTGCATAAGTCCTTTGACTATAAAGGGAGGGTACAGGTATAGTATAATCTCAATGGTTGTATATGCTCACCAAGGGTTGTCGCATGAATAGGTTTAATTCAACATAAGCAATCCATATTAATGGAATTCAACTCAAATACAAGGAATCATACAAAAATCAAAAGAGAAACTCATCAAAATTCTAATATGAATCCCATGGAACTCAAGTTAGAGTTCGAATCTCATAAAAACGAAATCACCCAACGTAATATCTCATGTAGCACAGGCCAACGATGTAACAAGAATATCTCAAAACGGTGAAATCGTATAAAACTTAGAAAACTTAGAAAACTCAGAAAAACCAGGGTTGGCCAGATCCCGATTGCAATGCCGAAGCAATGCTGCACGTGCTAAACTCTTGTCCAGTGCTATTTATAATTTTAATACCTAACTCGTGGACTCGGAGGTCATACTCGTGGTGATCGAAGTCACATAACTCGTAGTGACCGAAGTCACATAACTCGTGGTGACCAAAGTCACAAAACTCAGATGAACCAAAGGTCTATAGCACTGGCATACTCGTTGATGTGTCACAAACTCTCGGAAAGGAACCCAAAAAGTGTTAACGTGCGTCCCATACCACACATTCGCACTAAATGGTATGCTAACCGCTAGTTAACTCCATATCATAAAATAAAATCTCAAACCTCAGAAATCTCAGAATACTCATATATCTTGTCTCGTATCATCGTCAAATGCAAATAATTCTCATAGTAGTTTCTTATAACCATAATTACCGAAAAGGGAAATCTCATATAAATACTCGCCCCGTCTCATCCGTGAGTAAAACAAAATATATAAGTGTTTCTCATCAATTATTAACCCTGTAAATGGAGACCTCGAACCCTCAATTCGCCAAATATTGGCTAACTCGGATAATTCCTATAATAAGAATTATAAATTTCAATTATCAACTCAAAACAATATACTCAAGAGGTTTCGATCATACAAGTCCGGAATTAACCGAAAAAGTAAACTTACGTGTCCTATACGACGTGTTTACTAAATCATTTAATCCTCTTTCCCATACGTTCTAAAGTGCAAAAACATGTATTATTATATAGAAAATAATTTATTATAGAAAACAAGCCTTTTTAAACTATGTTCGAAATCGTTTGGAAAATAACTTTTGAAATTCTCTTATTATCGAAAATATATAATTTTAATAGCTTTAAATTAATTATAAATGTTGTAAAATATTATTTCAAAAGCTAAAAAACCTTCCGAAAACGGTTTAGAAAGCATGTGCAAAGAATAATCAACAGAAATTCAATGAAATTATTCATAAAATTGTCACACAAAAATCTCCTAAAAAACTCACCAATTCGAAATATGGATAATTGGTAATATTGGCTCTTCCATCTTAGGATCAAGCCGATCAAAACAACATAAAAAAAATCTATGTAACACAATTTAGAAATTTTCAGCTGGAGCAAAACACGCTCCGATTCAAAGTTTCAAGCAAATTTTCAACTAGTTACAAAGGTTCAATGCCTTGAAATTTTGCAAACATAGAGTTCAACAACTCTAATTTAAATAAAAATAGAACGGATACAATCAGACAAGAAATGAGAGAGATATGATCTCTCGAAGTTGGGCTTGCAGCTAGATTTCACTGTCAATAGCCGGAGCAAAACATACTACGACAAAGTTTGACAGTAAGTTTCTATAGGCTACAGAGGTCGGAATGACCTGAAATTTAACAGGCATAAATCTCAACTACTATACTTTAAAAGGCAAAAAGAATCACATATTTTAGATAAGGTATGAGAAAGTCATGAGGTCTCAAAGTGGAACTCAGGTAGTGTTTTCACTGTGAAAATCTGGACAAAATTATCCTCTGAATCAAAGTTTGGCAGCATATTTCTGTAAGCTATATAGGTAAAAATGACATGAATTTTGGTATATTTAATCTACAAAACATGATCTACAAAAAAAAAATCCGACAACATTTCATTGCCGGAATAGAGAGATATGACTGCACAAAGTTGCAACTCAAGACAGTCTACCCAAAAAGTCAAAATAGTTCAAAAACAAATTTTTTAGCAAATTTTAAATTTCAACTTGCGATTTTTGGCATTCCATGAGCTAGCTATTGTGAGATTGATACTCACCTTGCTCTTTGATGCACATACCTATATTTTGGCAAAAAGATTGATGCTTTGAGAAAGAAAGAGCTTCAAATAACCTGTAGAAATCATTATACCAACATGCAAAGGAAAAGAAAACCATTAACAGACATAACCTCAACTCAATTAATATTTTTGATGATATATTCAGTTTTGAAAGAGATACCTTTAGATTTAATCTAGATTGATAAAAATCTCAGTTTGTTTGAAGAAGTATGAAGATTCAAAACTTTAATTTTGAGAAAAATGTGAACTTTCTTTTACAGGCAAGAGGAAGAAGATAGGAGCAATTACTTTGTACGCACAGTAATTGTTTCTTACCTTCTTAATATCTGATTAAGTAGGCTAATGGGCCTTTTGGACCCAAATAGAAAAATAAATCAACTAGCCTAAATAATTAAATCACATACTTAAGAAATTGCTCACATATTCATCTTATGTTATAAAACAATACATTTTTCTTAAAATTTTCATACAAACAAAATATGTAAACTTATATACACAGTAAATAAATTATTTTTCATTATATAAAAAAATAATTTTATATTTTTAAAATATTTTTGTCATTAAAACCCTTTAATTTACAAAAGCACACTATTTACTCAAATAAATGAATAAAACCTTATTTCTAACTTCTAAAATTCACCAAAAATACTTTTCTTACTTAGAAATATATTTCAAACCATTTTCAAACATAATTTATAACCAAAACTCATTTTTATACCAAATTTCACCTTTTTTATTTAAATAAACAAACTTTAAAAATCTCATACTTCTTTTAAAAATTATTAAAAGAAGTAATTGGCAATAATTAATACAATTATTGCATTTTCTTCAAATAAAACCCATTTTCCAATCATTATTAACCTAAATAAATAAAACAATGTTCCAAACTTTATTTTTCATTTTATTTTCAAAATTCATTGTTTATTCCAAATAAATAATTTAAAATTTCCAATTTATTTTAATTCACAATATTAAATTATAACTACCATTTTAATTTAATATTAACAGGCAATCTTCAAAAACAGGATTGTTACGGACTCTCCCATTAACAAGCGTCCATGCAATTTCTAGAAAAGAGTTTGTATTCAACATGTTAATTTCATCAATCAAAAGAAAGATAGACAAGCTCGAGTTTAAAAATTCTCTCACTCTCAAAATAGAATGGTAGAAAACCAAGATAAGGCTTACTCGATTAATTCTATGGTTTCCAAAGTGCTAATATTGGAACTAGTGAACCAATAAATTTTCCGAGCAACACACAAGATTTCAAAGGCATCTGACCTTCGAATGAGAACACAATAAAATGCTACACAAAGGATCAACTGAAAGAGATTGATTTCTCTCTCGAGTAGGATTGGGATTTAGCACAACTCCAACCTAAACTCTAACCAACAAAATGATTATTGATATGGTTCTCTGTATGACACTAAGGAAGGAACCATCCCGATACAAGATAGACAGGAAAGAGGCAAGATAGATTAACCAAAATGCGGTTTCTTGAAAGGCCGCTATACTCAAACGACCGCATAAATGCATGTCTTTAGAAAATAACACGAGAGTAAGATAAACACAAGGAACTAAAATATATGTATATTCTCTCAATCAAATTTTTTTAGTATTTCAAAATTCAATATTTTTATAATTATAACCACAATTTTTAACACCTGAAAATTTTCAATACTTCTTACTTAGATTTAAAATTTAAATTCATTACTCTTCATAGAGTAAATAAAGTTTAAGTTGTTTATTATCTAATTCTTCTATAGGCATTCTCTAGTTTGAAACATTTTTTTTTTCAGTTTGTTTCTCAAATTTCTAAGTGTTAGAAGTTTCTAAAAAAATCGATGGAGTCTTCTTTGTATGAAGGGCCATATATAATATTTCAAAAATGATTTACATAATATATACATCGACCTTTAGGTCGGAAACACAAAATATACCATCATTTAACTCCTAAAATTAATCCGAAAACATACCTTTCTTTTTAGCATTTTAAAGAGAATTTGCACAATCTTATATATAATCTTTTTGCTCAAAATATAGTCCAACCATCCTATTTTCACCTATACTTAACTCAAATAGTTGATATTAGTTCATGTTCATAAATAAGAAGAGCTACATTTAATTATTAAGGGAAAATGGATCAATTTCACTTCAGACCTGCTGTAAAGAATACACGTTTTGACCCAGCAAACAACCTAACATGATTTTTTTTTTATAAACTGAATATTGTTCTACACAATATATGCTTTCCAATAATATATAGATTATCAAAATCGGATTTACGGTTTAACAATTATGCTAAATTTACTTTCAACTTAAATTTTAGAAAATTTCATTAGAAGGCAGAAATGTTTATCCACTTTCAAACCCATTTTAGACTCAGTAAAAAGCAAAATATTTTAAAGTGGTAAAAAGAAACTTTATAGCTCACTGAAATCTCTTTAATTTGCAAAAAGATCGAACTCATTTGGAGTTATAATCTCAAGCTATCACCGTTTTAGTACAGTACATTTCCAAACAAAATTTCAGCTTTTAAATCAATTTAATATTTGAAATTTTCCCAAAACATTTTAGTCTCAAACTACATTTTCAAGCAAGCTTTTTGCTAAATCATTTATTAAATGATTTTCTTTCTCCTTGGAAAGCTAAGACATACAAAATTATGATCAACTTTATGTAATCATCATAAACCATTTTGTTAAGTGGAAATATTTTCATTACTTTCCAAAATCTACTTTAAAACAATTAACTTGAAAACTCATTTTGGAAGAGATAACAAATCTCTTCCATTATCATGAGATGATTATTGATTATCCATCAAAATAAGTTTTAGGATATATATACAGTTTAAAATTATTTCAACAATTTAAAATGCTTATATGACATGAATTGTTCATTTATCGAGACAATACAAATTCACATTTCCGCTTGTCACAAAAATTAAATATTCATCTAATTATCCACATTACTAATTAAGTTGATAATTAATTATAACTTGATTTCAAAAGAATTTTGCAATTTCAAACCTACAAGTTTTAATACCATTTAAGTTTAAGACAAAAACTAGCTCACCAATTTATACTTAATGTTCTAAACTAACACTTCTTTATTTTCTCTTAAGATAGAGTTTTATATTTATCCTCTACTATTACTCAAATAAATAAGTGTCAAAACAAATTATATAGTCATCATTAATAAATTGAACTTAAATATTCAATTGATATTTTAATTTTTCAAACCTAAGTATTCTTTTACTTTGAATACATCATTTTATTAATTAAAGCATCAAATGATATTTTCTTCTAATAAAGACATCTGCTTAATTAGAATTATTCACTTTACTCACCCAAATTACCATATTACATTTATCAAATTTTAAATAATATAAGGGTATTGCCTCTCCATTGATTTATAGTGAATGTCCCCGTCGATTGGCTGCATATTTGATCAAATGATCATAACTGCCACGCCACTCCTCCAACACTCACTTTGGTTCAATGGTTTCATTAAACATTTAAAATAAAATTAATACTCCACCATATTAATTATTTTCAAACTTTACTTATTGAAACTCAATTTACCATGTCTGACTGTCTCATCACAGCGTTTAGGAAATTCCTATCGATAAATGTTGGCCAAACGTATCGATCAGAATTCTTAAAGCACTAAACGTACAACCCAACACAAAAATTCAATTCCTTATATATAATAATCAAAATATTCTTTGTTTTTCTCAAAAATCCAATTTCAATTAAAAACATATCTTCAATTTGAAAGATTTGAAAACTCAATTATAACTTATACTCAAAATCAAAAACACAAGAAGAACTCATCAAAATATTCTCAGAATACTCAATTCAAAAGACTGATGGAATAGATTGGAGCGTTCGTTATTTCGAACGGTATAACGAACTACTCACAAGAACCATACAAGTATGGAATGCGATAAGAGGAATGCTATCCTCCACAACTTGTAGCTCATGAAAATCGGTGTATGGTCAAGCTGAGGAATGACCCTAGCACCACTTAATGGAAAAAAAGATCAATGAGATATAAGTGTAAGGTTAAGACATCTCGCTCGAATGATAGGACGAACACTAACAGCATATCACTACTTCGAGTGAAGTAACTTCACAAAGTATATCAACAGTTGAGTATCTAAAGAGGATATCTCAAAAGGAGGCAAGAATGACAATATAAAATAAATTTAATGAATCACCTCATTTCCCTAGTGGACATCCTCGTGGGAGGATGACCGAAAGGCTAAGAACTGGTAATGAAATCAACACAATATTCAATTGTCCGATTGTGTGTCATACCCGAAACAAACTCATAGAAATCAGCAAAGTCACAATGACTGGAATTCGACATATATAATCGACATCTCGAAACTCAAGAGTGAATACAGATACTTCAGAATCATCATTAACATTCCGAAGAACAAGAAACAACAAATCAGCCAAAATTAGGATACCTAAATATACGATCTTTCGAATCACAGAATGTGACTGGATAATACACAAGCCACTCCATCTTAAATAGTTCCAAACTTTAGACAGAAATAACATTCTAATTCGCATAAAAAGGTAAGCTACAAGGAACAATCCCAAAGTCCTCAAACATCATACCAAATATTGTGGATCCCCTAAACAGGATTCACAATTCTTAAAGAAATCACAAGATAAGAACATCAAAAAGCAACAACAAATTCCTCCGGTATGGATGAGTGTCAAGCACTCATATCGAAGAGGACTCGAATAAAACAATCACAATTAGGATTACTCTTAAGATAAAGATATAATCAATTTCAATTACGGGATACTATGGAATAAAATATATTCCTAGACATATCCTAAACTTTTACCTCAAAGGACACGATAAGATAAAGGACACGATGATTAAGGGATTTGTAACACTTGTATTACACTAATGTAACGACCCGTATTTTACATGTTGATATATTGTAGAATTTACAGGTCGAAGGATTGGTTATGCTGTCTCTAGCCCGAGTCTTGTTCGAGCCATGGGATGAGTTGTGTACGAATTAAGGGTTAGCTCGTATGACCAACCTAAGGAAGTGGCCGAGCTATAGGAGTTAACAGGTTAAGGATTGGACCGACCTAAGGGGAGTGACCGACCTAAGAGCTAATGGTTTAGAGTTATGGCTGAGTTAAGGGGTTGACCGACTTAGTGGTGATCGGCTTAGTGGAGATGCCGAGCTAGCAAAGTCACCGGGATAACACGTTAAGGGGGGATACCGGCTTAAGGAGCTACGAGTTATATTGATAGGTCGTTGGCTTGGTTTTGTGTTAGGTCGTAAGGTAATCGTTAGCTCGGTAGGATTTAGGTCGGTCGAGGGATAAGGACGTATGCGACCTAAGTTGGTTCTGTGCTAAGAGTTAGGTCGGCATCTGGTTATAACGATAGGTCGTAGACCTGTTTAAGTCTTTAGGTCGGCACTAGGGATAAGCCGTTAGGTCGGTGGGATGGTTAAGGCACGTGTGTTTTAGGTCGTAGAAGGGCATAGGTCGGCAGCGACCTATGTTAGGTCGGAGTCTTTTTAGGTCGGTAACGACCTAATAGCGAACTCCGAGTTAAGACCTCGGGCGATCTAAGGTTGATTCAGCCTATAAATAGGGGGGGTTTGGCTCACTTTTTGGCACCGGTTTTTGAAGCGACGAAGTGCTGCCATTTTGAGAGCTCGACTACAACATTTCTTCATCTTCTTTTCTCCATTCCAATCTAATTCTAACATCCATCCAAGATCGAAGATCAAGATTGAAGATCCAAGAGACAAAGTTGAAGATCTTCATCCAACGAAGCTAGATTTCATCGTTTTAAGCGAGATTTCGCCGGATCAAGCCTTGATCTTCGCTGTCCAGATCTGTAGTGATTAGTTTTTGAGGTGTTTGGGTGATTTGGTGAGTGGTAGTTATCTCTCACGCGGACCCAAAGGAGTATATTGGATTGGTGGTTTGTTGGAGTGTTGTAGATAGTGATTAAGTGCATTTTCCTTAGATCCAAGTATAGATCCATTGTTTGTGAAGATGTTTACCTATGCAAGCTCATTTATTAAGTTATAGAAACAAAACCCATGTTTTATATTTGCTAGATCTATGCTAAAAACCCATGATTCATGTATGTTAGTTCAATGTTCGTTTATTTACGAAATTGCCATTGTAGTTATGAATGCCTAATTAGATCTTGATTGAATACTTATTTGTTTGGATTAATGTTTGCCTTGATTGATTGTTGTGAATGAGCTATCTAGTTGATAGATTTGGACAAGTATGGTCAAAGATGATTCAAAAGCTACAGAAGAGGCTCTTGAATGGTGAAAGCTGCTAAAGGCATATGTGGCGGATGTGGAAGCTCATATGTATGGATTGAATGATGTTGAGATGGAACTTTGCCATGATGCGATGAGGCAAACCATGTTGTTGAGTTGAGACTTTGCTATGGTGTAATAAAGCGAAGTATGATGTGATGTAGACTTGGCGTAATCCAGGCAGGGATCATTCCAAGCATGTTGATAACTCGAGGGATGGTTCGAGTTGGTTGATAATGGATTGCTCGAGAGGTAGCTTGAGCTAGTATGAGGATAGTCGTCAAGGAGGATGACTAGGAGGCTTGGATCTCATCGTTGTTGAAGGTTCTAGCATGCTCAAAAGCAAGAGTACATGGGGTGCCCATAACGACTACAGGTAGGTAGTCGGGACAACCAAAAGACTACAGGTAGGTAGTCGAGTACTCTGGGCAAAGTAGATAAGTCCTAGGCACAAGGCAGTGTGCGGAGTTATGTCTGGAACTGGGGTTACCATTAGCCCTTGACGGATGGTCATTCAATTAACGGTGAAATCGAAGCAAGGATAACAGTGATAGCCAGAGTCATGGATGTTTGGACGTTTGGTAGTATCATCATTCGGTCTCAAGAGCGGTATTTTCTAGGTGCTTATCTGATCTTGGTTTAGGCCTTGGGGGTTTGTATTTGGCAAACATCGCCCTTGACTCGAGTGATTATTGCTTTACCTTAATTGTCTGCTATGTTATGCTTACTTCTCCTTGGTGTGTGTCTGGGGGGCTATCACTGTAGAAAGAGGTGGAGTGGGATGGTTTGGTTCCTATTCCTTTTATCCTTTATGCTCTTTGGTATGTTTGATAGTTGATTTACTGCTCACTAAGACTTTGTCTGACTCAAGGTTTTATGTCTCCTCTTATTACCTTGGGCTGTTCATCCATGTTGGGATGGGCAGACTAGGTAGCAGGTGACAGGTGCTGTTCTTAGAGATCTACGCTGATGATGACGAAGACGAGCAGGAGGCTTTGCATACTAGTTTTCTTACTATACGTACTGGGTGTTCCGCTGTTATATCTGATTGAGTGTTGTAGTGAGGCTTTGATGTATGGATGATTCATGTTTGTATAAATCTACTTACGATGCTTATATGATGATTTTTCTGTTATGGAGCTTCACTATATATTTCTCTATTGTATTTTATCCAAGCGCTGTGAGTTGTACGATAGAGGTTGCTGTTTTATTTTACCCTGACTATCGTCCATGACTACCTGGCACGCCTTTCAGCGCACTATTCCATTGTTTTGGTGCGGGAGTCATGGGCGGTCGTCACAACTAAGATGTACTGTAATATGTGTTTATGTTCCATGTTTATCATACTTCGTTCTGAACTCAGCTTTGACACAAAGCTGTGATGCCCTACCTCGGAACCCACTTTAACAAAGAGAATACTTAGAAATTCTATCGGCTAGTGCGGAGAATAGGGCTGGTTAAGGGCGATCATCATAGTCTTGCATTAGATAAGATCTAAGTACGTCGATATTTTTACTCTTTTTTTCCATCATAAGTATTTGACATATTTAATTCCTATCCAATACACTACTATGGTGGCTACATGATCGATTCAAAAACAAAACACAATAACTATATCAATTACAAGTCATAGAATAGCAACATAGAAACGATATATATGAATACATACATCAAATGTAATCTAACATGCCACTAGTGGTATATAACCACAATATATACATACATTCCTCACAAAAGAATATATACATCACAAGTTCCTAACAGAAAGCTACTACACTAAAAAACTATACCATATCCCAAGTCGACGGTGAAATCTAAAAGGTAAAGCAAGCTAAGAGTCCAACTACCTAACCTGCAATTCGGTCTGACCCAAATAATAAATACACGGGTCCAGCTAGCTAGAACATGATATTAATATAAGATAAGAGGAATATAAGTGCACAAGGGAATTCTTCCTTTGAATATAAAGGAAGGGTACAAGTATTGTACTCTCAATGCATGGTATATGTTTACCAAGGGTTGTCGCATGAATAAGTTTAATTAAACATAAGCAATCCATACTTAATGGCAGTCAACTCAAATGCATGGAATCATACAAAAGTCAAAAGAGAAACTCATCAAAATTCCAATGTGAATCTCAAGGAACTCAAGATAAAGTTCAAATCTCATAAAACCAAAATCACCCTATATAACATCTCCTGTAGCACCAGGCTATCGGTGTAACAAGAATATCTCAAATAGGTGAAATCGTATAAAACCTAGAAAACTCAGAAAACTCAAATTGGCCAGATCCTCGATTGCAATGCCAAAGTAATGCTGCATGCTAAACTCTTGTCAGTGCTATTTATAATTATTTGACATCTCCTGTAGCACTAGGCTATCGATGTAACAAGAATATCTCAAATAGATGAAATCGTATAAAACCTAGAAAACTCAGAAAACTCAAATTGGCCAGATCCTCGATTGCAATGCCAAAGTAATGCTGCATGCTAAACTCTTGTCAGTGCTATTTACTCTTTTTTTCCATCATAAGTATTTGACATATTTAATTCCTATCCAATACACTACTATGGTGGCTACAGGATCGATTCAAAAACAAAACATAATAACTATATCAATTACAAGTCATAGAATAGCAACATAGAAACGATATATATGAATACATACATCAAATGTAATCTAACATGCCACTAGTGGTATACAATCACAATATATACATACATTCCTCACAAAATAATATATACATCACAAGTTCCTAACAGAAAGCTACTACACTAAAAAACTATACCATATCCCAAGTCGACGGTGAAATCTAAAAGGTAAAGCAAGCTAAGAGTCCAACTACCTAACCTGCAACTCAGTCTGACCCAAATAATAAATACACGGGTCCAGCTAGCTAGAACATGATATTAATATAAGATAAGAGGAATATAAGTGCACAAGGGAATTCTTCCTTTGAATATAAAGGAAGGGTACAAGTATTGTACTCTCAATGCATGGTATATGTTTACCAAAGGTTGTCGCATGAATAAGTTTAATTAAACATAAGCAATCCATACTTAATGGCATTCAACTCAAATGCAAGGAATCATACAAAAGTCAAAAGAGGAACTCATCAAAATTCCAATGTGAATTTCAAGGAACTCAAGATAAAGTTCAAATCTCATAAAACCAAAATCACCCTATATAACATCTCCTGTAGCACCAGGCTATCGATGTAACAAGAATATCTCAAATAGGTGAAATCGTATAAAACCTAGAAAACTCAGAAAACTCAAATTGGCCGGATCCTCGATTGCAATGCCAAAGTAATGCTGCATGCTAAACTCTTGTCAGTGCTATTTATAATTTAGGTACCTAACTCATGGATGTGAAGGTCATATTCGTGGTGACCGAAGTCACATAACTCATGCTGACCGAAGTCACATAACACAGATAACCCGAAGGTTTATAGCACTGACATACTCATGGTTGTGTCATAAACTCTCGGAAAGGAACCCGAAAAGTGTTAACGTGCATTCCATACCACACATTCAGATTAAACGGTTTGCTAACTGCTAGTAAACTCCACATCATAAAAATAAAATCTCAGACCTCAAAAATCTCAGAATACTCATATATCTTGCTTTGTATCATCAGCAAGTGCAAATAATTCTCATAGTGGTTTCTCATAACCCATAATTCTCGAAAAGGGAAATCTCATTTAAATACTCGCCTCATCTCATCGGCGAGTAAACAACATATATAAGTGGTTCTCATCAATTGTTAACCCTATAATAGGAGATCTCGAACCCTTTAATTCGCCAAATATTGGCTAACTCGGATAATTCCTATAATAGGAATTATAAATCTCAGTTATCAACACAAAACAATATACTCAAGAGGTTTCGATCGTACAAGTCCGGAATTAACAAAAAAGTAAACTCACATGTCACGTACCACGTGTTTTACTAAATCATTTAATTCACTTTCTCATACGTTCGAAAAGTGCAAAAACATGTATTATTATATAGAAAACAATTTATTATAGAAAACAAGCTTGTTAAACCTATTTACGAAATCATTTGGAAAATAAAGTTTGAAATTCTCTTATTATAGAAAAAGTATAATTTTAATAGCTTAAATTAATGATAAATGTTGTAAAATATTATTTTGAAAGCTAAAAAAATCTTTCGAAAATGGTTTAGAAAGCATGTGGAAAAAAAATCAACAGAAATTCAATGAAATTATTCATAAAATCGTCATACAAAAATCTCCCAAAAAACTCACCAATCTGAAATATGGATTAGTGGTAATATTGGCTCTTCCATCTTTGGATCAAGCCAATTAAAACAACATCAAAAAAAATCCATGTAAAATAATTTAGAAATTCTCAGCTAGAGCAAAACATGCTTCAATTCAAAGTTCCAAGCAAATTGTCAACATTTATTAAGGTTTGAAAGCCTTGAAATTTTGGAGGCATGGTGTTCAACAACTTTACTCTAAATAAAAAAAGTAATGGATACAATTGGACAAGAAATGAGAGAGATATGATCTCTCAAAGTTAGACTTGCAGCCAGATTTCGCCGTAGCTGGAGCAAAACATACTCCAATTTAAAGTTTGACAGTACATTTATATAGGCTACAGAGGTCGGAATGACTTAAAATTTAATAAGAATAAATCTCTACAACTATATTTTAAACTGCAAAAAAAATCACATAATTTAGATAAGGTATGAGAAATTTATGAGGTCTTAAAGTTGAACCCAGACAGTGTTTTCACTGTATAAATCTGGGCAAAATCATGCTCCGAATCAAATCTGGCAGCATATTTCTATAAGGAATACACATCAAAATGACCTAAAATTTGGTATGATTAATGTACAAAACATGATCTACAAGATAAAAAAAATTGACAGAATTTCGATTCTGGAATAGAGAGATATGACCGCACAAAGTTGCAACTCAAAACAGTTTACACAGAAAATCAAAATAGTGCAAAAACGATTTTTTTAGCAAATTTTTAGTCTCAACTTGAGATTTTTGGCATTGCATGAGCTAGCTATTGTACGACGATATTCACCTTATTATTAGATGAAAATACCCAGATTTTGGCAAAAAGATTGAAGCTTTGAGGAAGAAAGAGCTTGAAATAACCTGTAGAAATCAATATACCGACATGCAATGGAAAAGAAAACCATTAACAGACATATCCTTAACTCAATTAAGATTTTTTATGAAATATTCAGTTTTGGAAGAGATTACCTTTAGATTTACTCTAGATTGATAAAACTCTCAGTTTGTTTGAAGAAGCATGAAGATTTAAAACATTAATTTTGAAAAAAATGTGAACTTTCTTTTATAGGCAAGAGGAAGAAGATGGAAGCAATTACTTTGTACGTATAGTAATTATTTTTCACCTTCTTAATATCTGATTAAGTAGGCTAATGGACCTTTTGGACCCAATTTGAGAAATAAATAAACTAGCCTAAGTAATTAAATAACATAAGCAATTGCTCACAAATTCATCTTATGTTATAAAACAATACATTTTTCTTCAAATTTTCATACAAACGAAATATGTAAACTTATATAATAGTAAATAAAATATTTTTCATTATATAAAAAGATAATTTTATATTTTTAAAACATTTTTATTATTAAAACCCTTTAATTTACAAAAACAACACTATTTACTCAAATTAATGAATAAAACCTTATTTTTAACTTCTAAAATTCACCAAAAATACTTTTCTTACTTAGAAAAATATTTCAAACCATTTAAAAACATAATTTATGACCAAAACCTATTTTTAGACCAAATTACACCTTTTTATTTAAATAAACAACCTTTAAAATCTCATAGTTCTTTCAAAAAGTATTAAAAGAAGCAATTGGCAATAATTAATACAATTATTGCATTTTCTTCAAATAAAAGCCATTTTCCAATCATAATTGACCCAAATAAATAAAATAAAGTTCCAAACTTTATTTTTTCCATTTTATTTCAAAATGCATTCTTTATTCCAAATAAACAATTAAAAATTTCCAGTTTATTTTAATTCACAATACTAAATTATAACTACCGTTATAATTTAGTATTAATGTGCAATCACCAATACCAAGGTTGCTACATTAGACATGGGTCCAGAATTATTGAACTGGAAAGAAACAGTTTGATTTGATATTACTTAAATTTTTTATGAATATAAACTGTTTAAAATCTATCTTTTTAATATTCAAATTATTTATATTTTTTCAACTATTTTACTATATAAACCATTTTCAATACTCAAACCATTGGATATTAGACTATTTAAACTATTTAACTATATTAAACCATTTAAAACAATTCAATCTATTTTCTAAAATTTCAAACCATGGAAAGTTGAGATGTTTATATTCAAGTCTCGATTTAAATGCGAATGTGGTTAAACACGGTTATAACTTAAGTTGGAATTTGAAATGATACCTTTAAATGAAAATGACATTCTTTGAGAAAATGTGGCGATTTTGATATTTTGAAGCGAATATGATATATTTATATCAAATAAGAATCGATTTTGTAATGTAAAAGGACCAACCGATATGAAAAATGACATTTGGTTGTTGAAGTGACCAGGGCATCCTATTTGCATACTCTCTGTCAACATTGGAACCATAGTAACAACTATGTACGTGATGGATGATCCAGAATGAAGTGGTTGTATTTGAGGCGTTTGATGGATTAAAAGAAAGAGAACGATGATGGATGACCCTGACACTTGTGTCAATTTGAAATAACTAAAATAGGACAGCTTATCAGAGCCAAGTGGGTTAGCTACCCCTAGCGGATACACCTCTTCGTATTATTATATTGATGTTGGCTCGAGCGGTGCACCTTGATTTGATTTGATTTTGGAGGTGTCGGATGCGTGGATGGTCGTGGCTACTATGCGTTACAACTAGCCCTACGCCCTGAACTGGTATCCTACCTTGGGCATTGCCTCACGTGCATTGTCATAATTTTTATCCTTATTCGCTACTACTACAATTTTGTTTTAGTTTTGTCTTATCACAGCGCCTCCCTAGCTACCGACATTACTGGTTGTGCTACTAAGGCAAACTGTAGGACAATGCTTAAAAATTTGTTAAGAGGGATCAATGTAAAGCCTTAATGCTAATTTAATACTTTACATTGCTGATAGAGATTACATATGTAGCGTATTTTACTACATATAGATAGTTTAATGGATCCTTGAGAGAAGGAAAACCCCGTAACATCTCTTAAGTTATTGCACACATGTTATAACTAGATAGGAGATGTCAAACCCCGTAAACATCTCTAACGCTATTACACTTCTGTAATTTATGATATTGATTTAATTTACGTAAGAAATTTTTAGTTCTAACTCATGTATTTTGTCTTTTCATAACGCTCAGGTCAGCCTGAGTATTTCAGTGTTTGAAGACATTATTTCCGAAGGACGAAGACAAAGTTTGGTATATTATACTATCAGTATTTTACTGCTGCATCATTATTGGTATGTTGTTGTTTAACTCTGATTATGTTGTAAAATTTGTATAATCAAATATATATTGTAAAATAGCTTCATGAACTGTTTATTTGATTATTTCATTTTGTCATTCCGCTATAAGATTCTATGTTTTGTTTTTCTTTCTTTTCTCTTATTTTCTTATTAATCCCATTGATAATCTACTCTTTTGAATGGTTTGAGTTAGACATGTATGATTTAGTGTCGATTTAAACCGTCCAAAAAGGTGGGTCCTCAAAGTTGGTATCAAAGCTTTGGTTTAGAGATACCTTAGCCTGCTTAGGGTTAACTCATTAGAGGTAGGGTTATTATTACTCTAGAATGGGTTTGAGTACATACACATGAGAGAGCGTATTTTTTAGTGTTATATAAAAATGTTTTGTATTGTGTTAATCTGTTCTATTGAGTATTTATGAATTTCGATCGGTATATAGAATGCTATGGCACGTTTGGGGTTTTTAAACACTTGAACAGGAAAGATGGACGCCATATTGTTTTCTAAATAAGTAAATGAAATTATTTTACCTAGTAATTATATTTTGTGTATACATACATACATACATGCATATATATATATATATATATATATATATATATTCATAAATTGATTTTGTTATTTTTGTTGTGTTGGATGTTAGTAAATAATAATATCCAATTATTGTCATTTATTGTTGGTTAGTCAAGTTTACGAAAACTATTAACTACTGTATGTTATAGGAAATTGTAATTTTTATAAATAAAGTTTATAAAATATGATTTATCAATAAAATGCGTGTAAATTGAAAATTTGAGAATTTAAATTCTGGTATTTTGAACTCGGCTTTCAAAGATTTAAGAAAAAATTAATATTGGTATTATTTGGAAGTATTTGCAAATAGAAATGTTTCAAAATGTTTTCAAAAGGTACTTGAAAGGAATGTTTTCAAAAGAAGTTTAAAAAGAAAATAAGTTCCGTACCTTACACTTCAGTCGCTAGAAAATAATTTCCTTGATGACTTCGGCATCATCGGTATTCATTTTCGAGTTTCAAAGTGGGAAGACCATTATAGTAGCTTTGTTACATAGTCGTTTAGGTGAAACGAATTTTAATTTTAAATTTCCAAATATGTTTTGATATACATAAAAGATATATGTATGTATATATGTGTGTGTGTGTGTGTGTGTGTGTGTGTGTGTGTGTATTATTTTAAGACGATTGAAATGAAATCCGATATTTTGTTCTTAAATTTTTCTTTTCATAAATGATTTCCAAATTATTGTAAATGAAATGAAATCTTGACTATTTTAATAAGTTAGAAACCTCAAAATTGAAATCTGAATTAAAGGTAATTGTTTATTGAAAATATAAGAAATTGAAGTTTTGTAACTTGTAAATTAGAGGAGAATGGTGCAATAACCATGTTTTGCAGTGGTGATATTATTTTTAATTAAAGAAGTGTTTAAATTTTATTTTTGATAACTATTATTATTGCAATCAAATTTTAATACAACTAAAAGTCTATTTAATAGAGGATTCTGTTGTAGTAAGATTGAATTAGTCAATAAATTTCAGTTTTGATAATACTATAATAAAATCCAAATAAAATGTTATGGTGAACATCAAATATTCAAATGTGGATTTTTTTTATTTGGAATAGTTGGAAATAAAAATTTAATTGGGTTAAGATATCGAATAATTAAATGGAATGAACAATATATTGAAATGAATAGAATTGGAACTAAACTTAAAACAAGATTCAAAGCAGCCCAACCCACAATATCTCACCGTTACTTCTTTTAAAAACTAAAACCACATTTCTCGTTCATAGTCCCAAAACCCATTTATATCCAAGCTACCATAAATCCCCAATTCGTATCTTTTAAAAAAAAAGGGAAGGAACGATCGAATGATGATCGAAGGTGAAAACGGTGATGACTGGGGCGGCAACAATGAAATGGAAGAGCGCAATGATGGTTGCTACCATGGATGACATGTAAGCTTTAATGCAAACAGAGTGGTGGTGCTCTGATCGACGAAGTTTGGCTGTGATTCTGGACATTGTGTGGTGGTCGGTGGTTTACAAGAGGTGGCGTGTGTATTGAGTGTAGGCTTGGTGATCGAAGAATAGTTAGGATTTTTGGCTAGCTTCAGAACATGGATTTTGGGTACAATCGTTCGAGCCAATAAGGATGTTGATCATCAATTTTTTAAGGTGAGTTATCTTTTTAACTCACGAATTTTATTTCTAAATGCTAGGACTTTTTTTTCATGTTATAAGGATGTTGGTCATCAATTGTTTAAGGTGAGTTATCTTTTTAACTCATGAATTCTATTTCTAAATGCTAAGATTCCTTTTTCATGTTATTGATTTGTTATTGGTTGATTAGATCTTTGGTTGCTAATGGTTGAATTGGATAGGAGATGCTTGTATGCATACGATTGATTGATTATATGGTAAGTGTTGAATATGCGCTTTGCGCTATATGATTTTTGTTTGATGATAATAAACATATATACATTCATATAAATGTATTTGGTAATGTACTATTTTGTTTTTCATAGTTTAAATAAATATTTGTTGAATAAAATTAAATTACACAGAATTTGAATTTGAATTCAAACAGAACAAGTTAAACAGATTTTGAATTCAAACAGAAATTTTTATTCAAACAAATATTTATTACAAATTGTAAATAGTACAATTTCATGCTCTCACTATACATGTACATTTTTGATTACAATCACATCACATTTACATCACGACCTCACTACATATCTCTCACACTCATATTTTTTGTCTTCAACTATAATCCGGTTTGAATCCAGCATCTGAGTAATCTGCAAAAATATTTTAAACGCAGTAAAATTGAAAGAGAAATATTTTTGAAATTTGAAAGAAACGATGATTTTGAAAACATTGTTCGCCTCAGTTATTTGGGTTGTTCGTCATCATTTTTGACTGTGCAATATCTGTGCATATCGATATTTTTTATCAGGGACAGGTAATTACAAGTGGCTGCAGTACACACGTGTACATTCGTATACGTGTGCACTGCCTCGCCAACTCGTGTGCAAAAATCAAACAAAAGCACAGAAATCAAAAACAAGGTCAAACCCAAGATAGGTTCAACTCAAAGCACCACTGACCAGACATTGCAAACACAGTCTCAAGCATGAAACAAGGTGCACCAGACCAGATTGCAAAAATAATCAAATATACAAAAATGCAGCCCAATAGACTACAGCAACACAGTGATGCATCAGGTTGAAAATGTTCAAAGTCCAAGTATACAACAAAGTGACTGAAGCAACTACCAAACAAACATACATGCAACATGGTCTGCAGGCAAACAAGTATCATGATACAACAGTGAAGGAAACTGCATCACAGCAGCATGAAAAAGTGTATACAACATCAAGATACATGAATATGGAACCAACTATACAAGTGCAGACTACAGAGAACCAATGCACAGCAAGCTTCAACTATATGGAGACGAGACCAAATACACAAGTTCACATGTGCAGCCAAATGGACAGAGAAGAATAACAAATATACAGAGACAATACAGCATGAACCAAAGGCAGTGCAAAAATGACCAGGCTACAACATGAATTATGCAATGCAGATGCTAACATTGATAAATGTATATGACAGCAACAAGAGGCAACATCACATAATACAACTACAACAATCACCAAAAGTGTACAACAATGCAAGTGAAGACAAAACAACTCAATGGCAAATGCATGTACAAAATGTAGTGAATGCAGACAGTAAACCAGTGTCAATATAAATGCAAGTGAATGCAACATGGCCAAGACTAAAAGCAACTGTTCTAAACTGCAACTCAAAGAAATTCAATGCAGCAACAATTCAATGAGCTACATACAGTGATACATGCACTAGTGAACAAGTATGGCAGTAGGCCAGTGCAGTGCAAATACATAACAACAAGTCAAGGCCGCCATCACGAACAAAGAAAATAAAAGAGAACCAGGTTAATGAATGACAATGAATGCAACAGTGAAGCAAAATATGTGCAGAAAGTTACAAGTATCAAGTCAGAACTCAGTGAAGTCAGTGAAGTCGAAAGCAACAGGGATGAACACTGTAAACATTGAAGCCGTGGATATGATTCAAGAAATCAAAACAGTGCAGTGATGATCAGGGGACAAAACCAAGAAATTCAAGTGTGTAAATTTGACAAAGTCAAATATCTCAAATCACAAAATCAAATTCAAGCCGAGAATTCTCTACCGTGTCAACCAAGGAATCAAGTGCATACGAATTTGATTAAGTCAAAGAAATCTCAAGCATCAATACATAATCGAACGACCAAAGCAATTTTTTTGAAATAATCAGTCGAACGCAAAAATAGGAAATCAAATCCTATTAAAACCCTAATCATCATCGGCATTTCAATTCGATCGAGTTCAAGTATCAAATTAGAAAAGCAAAAGGAGACAGCACATACCGAATTCACAAGCATCAAAACTCGATCGAGCAACTGCAAGCAAGCTAGGGCAACAAATCACAGATCAATTGAAGAAACCAGAACCCTAATTGCAACGAAGAACCGAAGCCCTGGTTGCAACGAAGAGCCGAAGCCCTAACTGGATCAAAAGGGAACGAAGCCCTAACTGGAACGAAGCCGCCATTATTTCTCACGAACAAATAAAAAGAGGATCGGGTGAAATAAGGAAGTGGGCCGGTGTTCAAAAATAAAAAGGGGGTTTTTGTTTTGTTTAAAGGCTTTTATTAATATATTTTTTAGGGTTATTGTTTTTAATTTATTGTTTTTTTTATTTTACGAACCAAAAAGTTAGTAAATCACCACCTAGGTTTTAGGTTGTGTCTGATTGTCTATTTAGAGTTAGTTCAGTAAGCAGGGGTTGCGAGTTTGCAAAACTCTATAGGCGGTAGCAGGGTTTGCAAGTCTGTTAGAGTGTTTGTAAGCGTGATACTGTTTAATTCTAATAGAAATCTGGGAATGCAGCAGTAGGCAGGGGTTGCCGAAGCTGGGTAAATCTTGTGTGTGATTTACTTTTCAGTATATTTATTTCTGCAGTTTATTTTTGTGTTTAAATTAAGAAAAATTTGCTATAACCCTATTCACCCCCCCCCCTCTAGGGTTAATTTAGATCCTACAAGTGGTATCAGAGCCTGGTATTTTTAACTCTAGAGTCATGAGTCTACAAAATAATGCTTTTTCTGAGGGGCAATCTATTGCTAGGCCACCCATGTTTAACGGGAACGATTATGCTTATTGGAAAGTTAGGATGGGTATCTATCTCAGTTCTGTTGATTATGAAGTTTGGGATATTATTGAAACTGGCTATAAACCCCCCACTATAATCGTTGGTGATACTGAGATTCCTAAACCTAAGGATAGGTGGGATGCTAACGATAAGAAATTGAAAACAACAAATGCTAAAGCCATGAATGCTTTGATATGTGCTCTTGATAAAAATGAATTTAATAGAATTTCTCATTGTACAACAGTACAGGAAATATGGCATACTTTGGAGGTGACACACGAAGGAACTTCTCAAGTCAAGGAGTCTCGGCTAGCCCTGTTCAGCAATGAATACGAAAACTTTGTGATGGACAAAGGCGAGAGCATAAAGGATATGTTTGGACGTTTTTCAACCTTGGTATACAATGCTAGAGCGCTTGGGAAGGTATTCACTGAGGTAGAGCTTGTGCGAAAGATACTACGAGTTTTACCAATGAACTTTGAGGCAAAAGTCACGGCAATCCAAGAATCGAAAGATCTGAGCAAACTAAGCATGGAGGAGTTGATTGGAAACTTGATGACATATGAGCTTGAGCTAAAAGCAAAGGAAGAACGCAATAACTCCGAACCAAAGAAGAAGACGATTGCCTTAAAGAGCAAAGAAGAAAGCGATGAAGAAGAAGAAGATCCAATTGAAGAGCTTGCAATGGCTGTCAATAATCTTAAAAAATGGTCAAGATTCAAGTCACGAAAGAAGAAAATAAGTGGTAATAAGTCAAAGAATTCTGACGATTCCGATAATGAATTGACATGCTATAACTGCAAGAAGCCTGGCCACTTCAAACAAAAATGTCCACTTCTCAAAAACAACAAAGGAAAGAAAAAGAAAAAGAAGGCTTTTTCAGCAACTTGGGATGATGAAGAAGGAGAGGAAGTTTCAAATAATAGCTCAGAGGAGGCTAACTTGTGTCTTATGTCAAAATCGGATTCAGAAGCAAGCTTAGAGGAATCTAGTGAGGTAAGTAACTATTCTTATAAAGAACTTGTTTCAATGTGTTGTGATTTTACTAAAATGATTGATACTCTTGAATCTAAAATTGAAAAACTAAAATCTGATAGGAGAGAACTTGTCCATGAAAATTCTAGGTTAGAAACTGAAATTGAAAATATTCAAAACCTAGAATGTAAAAAATGTAAGATTTTAGATTCAGAATTATCAAAACTGAGGAATAACTTTGAAAGTCTTGAAAGTGAAAACTTGAATCTTAAGGAAACCATCGACACTAGGAGAAAGGATTTTATTAATCGATGCACCTCACTTGTTACTGAAAACTCAACATTAAAAACCAAAGTCCAAAGTCTTGAGAAATCTTTGAATAACTTTTCAAGAGGCGAAAAATCTTTCAACATGCTATTAGGAAATCAAATTTTTGCTAACAACGGGAAAGGACTAGGTTTTGGGAAAACACAAGTTGATGATAATGCAAAATATAAGAATGTCTTTGATAGATGTGAAATATATAAATGTCGTGATGAAAATGATAGTCATAGGAACAAGAACACAAAATTTATACAAGTTTGGGTTCCTAAGAATTCTAAAAATAAATTTCATGTTTATTGGAATAAAAATAAAAGGACTAAACAAGTATGGATTCCAAAGGGATTGTTTATTCACAATGCTTCTATCACTAATAACATTGGACCTAAGAGTTTCTCTAGGTCATCTTCCTCTCTTCTTATGTAGGTCTGTTGGCGGGCTAAGGAACAACAAGAATGGTTTCTAGATTCAGGTTGTTCTAGACATATGACAGGTGACAAATCGAAGTTCCTTAGCTTAGAGAATTTTAAAGGTGGAAATGTGATCATGGGAGACAATAGCAAGTGTAAGATTATTGGCAAAGGTGAAGTTGGTAACGGTATTTTTTCTTTGACTAATGTTTTATACGTTGAAAATCTGCATCACAATCTCATTTCTATTAGCCAACTATGTGACAAAGGTATGAACGTGATTTTTGATAGTGATACTTGCAAAATTATTGATAAATCTTCTAGTAACATTGTTTTTATGGGCAAAAGAAAAGGGAATGTTTACTCACTTTCATTTGATAATCTAAAACTTTCTAGATGTTTGGTAGCCACTGACGAAGAGGCATATTTATGGCATAGGAGACTTGGACATGCTAGCATGAGTCTCTTAGAAAAACTCGAATCAAAAGAATTAGTCAGAGGGTTACCACATCAGAAATTTAAAAATAATAAAGTGTGTAAAGCATGTTCCTTGAGCAAGCTTAGTCGATCATCATTTCGTCCTAAAAACATTGTTAGCACATCAAGGGTCCTTGAACTAGTTCACATGGATTTATTTGGACCAAATGAAATTTCAAGCTTGAATGGAAAACGTTATTGTTATGTATTGGTTGATAATTATTCTAGATTTACATGGGTTTACTTTTTAGCCAAAAAGTCTAAATCTTTCGAATATTTTTCAAAATTTGCAAAACTTGTTCAAAATGAAAAAGGAGTTACAATTAAAACCTTAAGAAGTGATCATGGAGGCGAATTTGAAAATTTTGAATTTGAAAATTTTTGTGAAGAAAACGGTTTAAAACATGAATTTTCTGCTCCACGAACACCTCAACAAAATGGGGTGGTTGAAAGGAAAAATCGTACATTACAGGAATTGGCTAGATCCATGTTAAGTGAGTATAAGCTACCTCTAATCTTTTGGGCAGAGGCAGTGAATACTTCGTGCTATGTAATGAATAGAGTAATGATTAGACCAATACTTGGCAAAACGTCTTATGAACTGTGGCATGAAAGGAAACCTAACATTTCTTATTTTCGTATATTTGGGTGTCCTTGTTTCATTCTTAACACAGGTGATCAACTTGGAAAATTTGAATCAAAGGCTGATGATGGAATTTTCATAGGCTATTCAACAAGGAGTAAGGCTTACAGGATATATAACAAACGAACAAAGACAATTGTTGAGTCAATCAATGTGAAATTTGATGAATCTGATCTGGAAAAAACGACTGAAAGGATGGTTGACGATGGAGTAGATCCTGAAGGCACTGAAGAAGGGACATTTAGTAAGAAAACTGAAAGGAGGACTGTTGATGCTGATAAATTAAGGTTCAAACCTAATCATCCTCCTGAATTAATTATTGGTGATCCTACGGAAGGTATACGTACTCGTTCCTCATTTGATGAAAATTTATGTGCGTTTTGTTGTCATAGTGGTTTTATTTCTGAAATTGAACCTGATTCTGTTGAAATGGCTCTTAATGATGAAAATTGGTTTTTAGCAATGCAAAATGAACTTAATCAATTTGAGAGAAACAAAGTCTGGAATTTAGTTCCTAGGCCTAATGACTATCCAATTGTAGGGACTAAATGGGTGTTTAAAAATAAATTTGATGAATCAGGAAATGTAATTAGAAACAAGGCTAGGTTGGTTGCAAAAGGTTATAACCAAATAGAAGGCATAGACTTTGATGAAACATTTGCTCCAGTTGCTAGGTTAGAAGCCATTAGAATCTTGCTAAGTTTTGCATGTTACAAGGGTTTCAAACTTAAACAAATGGATGTAAAAAGTGCCTTTTTGAATGGTGATTTAAAAGAAGAAGTTTTTGTTGAACAACCACCCGGCTTTGAAAATCATGAATTTCCAAATCATGTGTATAAGCTAGAAAAAGCATTATATGGTCTTAAGCAAGCACCAAGAGCTTGGTATGACTGCCTCTGTACATATCTTTTGGAAAATGGTTTTAAAAAGGGAAGTGCTGACACGACTCTGTTTCTATTACATAAAGAACATGATTTTTTGATTGTTCAGATTTATGTGGATGATATTATTTATGGTGCTACTAATGAGCTTTTGTGTGAGAATTTTGAACAAGTCATGCAGGCTAAATTTGAGATGAGTTTGGTTGGTGAATTGAATTACTTTCTTGGATTTCAAATTAAGCAAAGCAGTGATGGTATCTTCATTTCACAATCCAAATATGTGTTGGAGCTATTGAAGAAATTTGGAGTCGAAAATTCCAAACCATTGAGAACTCCTATGAGCCCATCAACAAAGTTGGACAAAGATGAGAAAGGAATTGCAATTGATCAAAAGAAATATCGAGGGATAATCGGTTCACTTCTCTATCTTACTGCTTCTAGACCTGATATTATGTTTTCTGTATGCTTGTGTGCACGTTTTCAAGCTAATCCCAAAGAATCTCATTTAAAAGCTACTAAACGAATTTTGAGATATCTTTCACACACACACAAATTTGGACTATGGTACCCCTCTTGTGAAAATTTTGATTTAGTAGGTTATTCCGATGCTGATTATGCTGGTTCATTAGTTGACAGAAAAAGCACTAGTGGAACATGTTTCATGCTAGGATATTCATTAGTCTCATGGTCAAGTCGGAAACAGAATTGTGTTGCATTATCCACCACTGAAGCAGAATATATTGCTTTGGGAAGTTGTTGTGCTCAAATTCTATGGATGATGCAAACTCTTTCTGATTTTGGCTTAGTCTATAAACAAGTCCCATTAAAATGTGATAGTCGGAGTGCTATAGATTTGTCAAATAATCCTGTTCATCACTCTCGCACAAAACACATTGATGTGAGACACCATTTTCTTCGAGATCACATTGCTAAAGAAGACATTTGCATTGAATATATTTCAACAGAAACTCAACTTGCTGATATTTTCACAAAACCTCTCCCCGAAGACAGATTTTCCAAATTACGTTTAGATTTGGGAATTATAGAGGTTGACTAATCATTTTTTTTTGAATTTGATTCTAAATGACAATTTTTTAACTAATCTAACTCCCTAATGATTATCGAAAAGATGAATAGTGATTGAAAAGTGATGAGTGTTGATATTTATCATATATTAAAACTCGAGAAAATATAATTAGGAAATTTCTTTAGAATTTCATAACAAGAGTTATAAAAACTTTTTGTTGGGTAATAATTCCATGACCATTTCTATTTCTATCATCTTTCTATCAAACATTACTCATCAAGATCATATTTAGTATGTAAATTTGTGGTAGTTTACGAAGGAAATTATTTGTGCTTCAATTTATTATATTCAGCAATTAAATATAAAAACCCAAAGTATTCACTCTCATTTAAAAGTCCTCACGGTCATGCATGGGTGAATTACTTGGATTTTTGATTATGTGCTTCCATGCTCATTTAAAAGTCCTCACGGTTATGCATGTATGGAACGCATATTAAAAATAATTGATTTAATAGACAAGTTGATTCTAATCCCATTTAAAAGTCCTCACGGTCATGCATGGTTAGAAGATACTCGATTTCATTTTTTAAAATTAAATTGGAATACTACTAATCTCATTTAAAAGTCCTAACGGTTATGCATGGTTAGTAGATATTCAACTTTCCAGAAATAAATATACCACAAATAGACATAACTATATGAATTTTTGATGATTCTATCTTCATCACTTATGAAAGTGGAATATGTGCTTGACAAGGGTAATTATGATTTTTGTTTGAATTTTATTGAAATTTGATATTTATATTTAACTGAGTTAAATGTTTGATTCATGTCGATCATTTCATCCCTATTTTATAACACTATTATTCTTTTGCTGATAACAAAAGGGGGAGAGAAAAGTTAAGATTTTTTGTCGAATAAAAACAAGCAAAGGTCAAATAATTTTCATTGTGCATATAGGCTCTCTTATATATTTCTATGCATATATATAGGGGGAGCATTGTGTAGAGAGGGAGCATTCAAATAGGGGGAGCAAATGAATTTATCAAATACATTTAATATATTCAAAATCTTAAATATATGTTTGTTATCATCAAAAGGGGGAGATTGTTGAATATGCGCTTTGCGCTATATGATTTTTGTTTGATGATAATAAACATATATACATTCATATAAATGTATTTGGTAATGTACTATTTTGTTTTTCATAGTTTAAATAAATATTTGTTGAATAAAATTAAATTACACAGAATTCGAATTTGAATTCAAACAGAACAAGTTAAACAGATTTTGAATTCAAACAGAAATTTTTATTCAAACAAATATTTATTACAAATTGTAAATAGTACAATTTCATGCTCTCACTATACATGTACATTTTTGATTACAATCACATCACATTTACATCACGACCTCACTACATATCTCTCACACTCATATTTTTTGTCTTCAACTATAATCCGGTTTGAATCCAGCATCTGAGTAATCTGCAAAAATATTTTAAACGCGGTAAAATTGAAAGAGAAATATTTTTGAAATTTGAAAGAAACGATGATTTTGAAAACATTGTTCGCCTCAGTTATTTGGGTTGTTCGTCATCATTTTTGACTATGCAATATCTGTGCATATCGATATTTTTTATCAGGGACAGGTAATTACAAGTGGCTGCAGTACACACGTGTACATTCGTATACGTGTGCACTGCCTCGCCAACTCGTGTGCAAAAATCAAACAAAAGCACAGAAATCAAAAACAAGGTCAAACCCAAGATAGGTTCAACTCAAAGCACCACTGACCAGACATTGCAAACACAGTCTCAAGCATGAAACAAGGTGCACCAGACCAGATTGCAAAAATAATCAAATATACAAAAATGCAGCCCAATAGACTACAGCAACACAGTGATGCATCAGGTTGAAAATGTTCAAAGTCCAAGTATACAACAAAGTGACTGAAGCAACTACCAAACAAACATACATGCAACATGGTCTGCAGACAAACAAGTATCATGATACAACAGTGAAGGAAACTGCATCACAGCGGCATGAAAAAGTGTATACAACATCAAGATACATGAATATGGAACCAACTATACAAGTGCAGACTACAGAGAACCAATGCACAGCAAGCTTCAACTATATAGAGACGAGACCAAATACACAAGTTCACATGTGCAGCCAAATGGACAGAGAAGAATAACAAATATACAGAGACAATACAGCATGAACCAAAGGCAGTGCAAAAATGACCAGGCTACAACATGAATTATGCAATGCAGATGCTAACATTGATAAATGTATATGACAGCAACAAGAGGCAACATCACATAATACAACTACAACAATCACCAAAAGTGTACAACAATGCAAGTGAAGACAAAACAACTCAATGGCAAATGCATGTACAAAATGTAGTGAATGCAGACAGTAAACCAGTGTCAATATAAATGCAAGTGAATGCAACATGGCCAAGACTAAAAGCAACTGTTCTAAACTGCAACTCAAAGAAATTCAATGCAGCAACAATTCAATGAGCTACATACAGTGATACATGCACTAGTGAACAAGTATGGCAGTAGGCCAGTGCAGTTCAAATACATAATAACAAGTCAAGGCCGCCATCACGAACAAAGAAAATAAAAGAGAACCGGGTTAATGAATGACAATGAATGCAACAGTGAAGCAAAATATGTGCAGAAAGTTACAAGTATCAAGTCAGAACTCAGTGAAGTCAGTGAAGTCGAAAGCAACAGGGATGAACACTGTAAACATTGAAGCCGTGGATATGATTCAAGAAATCAAAACAGTGCAGTGATGATCAGGGGACAAAACCAAGAAATTCAAGTGTGTAAATTTGACAAAGTCAAATATCTCAAATCACAAAATCAAATTCAAGCCGAGAATTCTCTACCGTGTCAACCAAGGAATCAAGTGCATACGAATTTGATTAAGTCAAAGAAATCTCAAGCATCAATACATAATCGAACGACCAAAGCAATTTTTTTGAAATAATCAGTCGAACGCAAAAATAGGAAATCAAATCCTATTAAAACCCTAATCATCATCGGCATTTCAATTCGATCGAGTTCAAGTATCAAATTAGAAAAGCAAAAGGAGACAGCACATACCGAATTCACAAGCATCAAAACTCGATCGAGCAACTGCAAGCAAGCTAGGGCAACAAATCACAGATCAATTGAAGAAACCAGAACCCTAATTGCAACGAAGAACCGAAGCCCTAGTTGCAACGAAGAGCCGAAGCCCTAACTGGATCAAAAGGGAACGAAGCCCTAACTGGAACGAAGCCGCCATTATTTCTCACGAACAAATAAAAAGAGGATCGGGTGAAATAAGGAAGTGGGCCGGTGTTCAAAAATAAAAAGGGGGTTTTTGTTTTGTTTAAAGGCTTTTATTAATATTTTTTTTAGGGTTATTGTTTTTAATTTATTGTTTTTTTATTTTACGAACCAAAAAGTTAGTAAATCACCACCTAGGTTTTAGGTTGTGTCTGATTGTCTATTTAGAGTTAGTTCAGTAAGCAGGGGTTGCGAGTTTGCAAAACTCTATAGGCGGTAGCAGGGTTTGCAAGTCTGTTAGAGTGTTTGTAAGCGTGATACTGTTTAATTCTAATAGAAATCTGGGAATGCAGCAGTAGGCAGGGGTTGCCGAAGCTGGGTAAATCTTGTGTGTGATTTACTTTTCAGTATATTTATTTCTGCAGTTTATTTTTGTGTTTAAATTAAGAAAAATTTGCTATAACCCTATTCACCCCCCCCCTCTAGGGTTAATTTAGATCCTACAGTAAGTTATTTTATTTAACTCACACCCTATATCTAAATCAATTATATCGTTGTTTGTATGCTATAGTTTTAATTAAATTGGAGTATGAATTGATTGAATTATGTGTTTAAAATATGGAATTTGAATAGATAGTTGAAATAGTATCAAATGATTACAAAAAGGTTATATATTGAGATTTAAATTGTCGTTGTAAGTTTGGATTGATGATTGATTATGAAATGATATGTATATTGAAAACCATCAAAATACATTTTATTTTGGAGTTAAATTATACGATGATGGTGCATTATGGTATAAATCAAAGTTTGCCGGGAAGCAACACGGATTGATAAACAGTTCTGTATTATGGAATTATATTTTATAGAGCGATGTTAGCTTTATATGTTGAATTTTCTTTGGATATTGTTTAAATTATTTAAATGAATTTCAAAAATGAAGTTTTGTCCATTTGATCGTTGTTGGAAATTAGTTATGAAATATATGAAGTTAAAATATATTATCTTCTTAACTTATTGCTTATCACAAAATTTCTAATTAATTTTTTTAAAGATAAATACTATTTATTTACAGAAATCTTTTTAAAATTATTATTTATAGGTATATAATTTTGGAAAAAAGCTTTAGAGGCAAATGATAAGATATTGTATTATTTAGAAAAATGGTTATGAAAGTAATAAATTTAATTTCAGATAATTTTAGCTATAAAAGTTGTGTAATGATTGTAGAAAGGGTTTGAAAACCTTTGGAAAATTATATCTTTATTTACATGTGTATATATTTAAATAGATTTTCAAAATAAAATAAGTTATCAATTATGAAAAGTAAAGCTTTATTTTAAAATAAATTTAACTAAGATTTCTAAATTTACGAATAGTTTATGGTTTTGAAGTGTTATGAAGTAATATTATATATATGTTTCTATATAAATTTGAAATAAAGAGATTTGTCAATTATTAAAATATTGTTTTGATTCAAAAACCTAATACAAGAATTTTATTTTAACATTTAAAACTTTGAACTCTTTTCTTTTTATAAATATAAGTTATTGGATTTATAAAAGTGATTTTGGGGAAAATTACATCTTGATATATATAAAAAATAATTTATAACTATTTAATTTATTCATTATGGATTAACAATGGTAAGAAGTTTAAAAGTGAATTATAAACAAACATATTAGAAATTATTTTCTATATGATAAAAATTATATTAATTACGTTCAACTTTCAAACTATTGTTGGCTTTTATTTTATTTAGCTTTTGGCTATTTTATACAAGTTTGGATTTAATTTCTGATAAATTTCTTGATTTTCTTTGAAACAAAGAATTTTAAATAAACGATTGAATTGTTAGGTGGTATAGGACACTTTGTACAATTCTTTTTCTTATTATTATAATAATTTGTTAAATAGAGGTTGAGCGGAAATTACTAGCTTTTAGTAAATACTTGAATTTACTTTCATGTATGGGACAATTAGCTAAATTCTTATAATTACTGAAGCGACGATAATTAACACTTAGAGTTGTATTATCTTAGGGTGTTCGGATTTCGCACCAATAGATCCCCGAGTGAAGATAACTCATTTTTTATTGATCTAAGAATTGATACATTTTTTGAGGCAGATCTCTGTCGAAAGATCTTTTAGTGTGTAAATACGACCGTCTCTTTCGGAAGGCAGATTTTACATGCATTATAGTTTATAGATACCACAACCTATTGGTTTATTTTTTTTTATACAGTTAAACTATGTTTACCTCTTTCGAAAGGTAAATTTGCGTAGGACAGGTTAAGTACACGGCTGCTCTTTTCTTTGAGCGGTGTCCCTAATCTGCAGTCTCTTTCGAATGCTTCCTTTCTATATAGCAGATCTCTTTCGAAAGATGTTATGTCACTGTATTAAACTGATGGATGACTACCATTATTATTCCATTTTAGATGATTATTTCTTTATAGATTTTTAGTATGGATATTCAGTATCCTTTATAGCTCTGAGGAATTTTGAATTGATTACCACCATATTTTGAGATGATGTCTATTGAGACTTGATATGTATTTATGAAATTGTGATTTGTTAGATATACCTTATTTGAGTATTTGTTTTAGGTATATTTTATTTACAACTTATTTGGTTATTGTTAAGTCAAAAATTATGAGATCTGTGATTATTGGATTTGTTATAGGCATTTTCGCCCACCGCATAATGAATATGAAAAGATCAAAAAAATTTGACACTGTCCAGAAATAGGCTCAAAGCTGCATAAAATGTTCGCAAGGTCAAGACGTAAGCACAGGTTCGAACCGCGTCTCAATCCGAATAATGGTTTGAAGGATATGACCATTTTATGATTTATTTAATACGGTCCGACGATAAAGCCTCCAAGACTGCCTTTTGCCAAGGACCGGCACCGCCCACATCAGGAAGGAATCTATCCACCAAAATCAGACCCACATCAGCCCAGTTAAGCCCGACCCAATGGAGACGGACCCACTAGGTCTCACCCAATAAGGCCGAACCCGCAAGTGTCCGGCCCCGCAAGTGTCCATCCCCCCAAGGCCTAACAGCCCAGGCTAGACCCGCACAGTCTAACCCAGCCGAGTCTGGCCCAGCATGGCCAGACCCACCACAGTCGGGTCCAGCAGGGCCAGATGCACACAGGTTTGGCCCTGAGAGCATACCCAGCATAGTCCGGCCCAACAGGGCCAGATCGACAAAGGTCCGACCCCAGGACTGGACCCAGCAAAGTCCGGCCCATCAGGGTCGGACAGGTACAGTCCTGCCCAGCAAGGCCGGACCACACACTCCGGCCCGGTAGGGCCTGACCCATGCAAGTCCAGCCCGATAGGATCAGATGTTCTGGTCCAGCCTGCGAGGGCCAGACCCGCACAGGTTTGGCCCTCTGGGACCGGACACTTGGTCCGATCCTAGGCTCAATGATTACATCTCTATCCCAGAGAAATCCAAACTGAACTGTAGGCAATCTCTACCTTCCGATTTCACCATGAAAGTATACAATTACTTTTCAAAAACTTTATTTAATAATTAAATATACCTTTAAAACAACTAAAATAATTACATAACTTTGAAACAATGATTAATTTTGATTTATTAATATCTATCGATTTACAGGACTTGTCTATAAAACTTATAATTAATTTTGACAATTTAAAAATATTTAAATAACTAATTTTCTAGTTTTTTAAATGCTTTTAAATTACCTAGTTTTATAATTAAAAAACCTCTTTTTTAAAAAAAAAAAATCAACTTCTCGATAAAGGTATATTTTTCAATTCAAATATAACCAATCTAATACTCACCCCAATTTCATAAATCCCTTTTACACATTTCCAAAAGTAAAGTCTGTCATTTCTTTTTAACTCGATTTACCCATCTCATTATAAGTTCTTACCATGAATTCATATCTTCAACTTATCAAATGATAGTTTATTGATAAACATTGTTCATAAGTGCCATAGTCTCATTTATAGTTTACAACGGTTTCAAACCACCTAAATCCTTTGTAAGTCAATTTTTAAATTAAATTCCATTTATAAACCAATTTCTTAAATAACCCAAAATTATATCCCAAAACAAATCAAATCTCAATTCGACTCCCATTTCGTAATTTAAAAGTCTTATATAAGAGCCAGTATAACCGATTTTGTATTTATTTCCAAATTCCCTTCTATTCTTCCAATCTATTAAAAATCTCTAGTTTTAAAACCTTTTATATTTAAACAAGTATCACTTAAGAATTTTTATTTAAAGTCCTTTATATACATTATCCTAAAATCTCTATTTACAATATCCAAAATAGTTAAGTACAAATTTAAAGTCAAACTATTTATTTTATCCAGATCAATTAATCCAAAACTCTACATAAATATTTTACTTCCAAAATTCCTTTTTAATTTCTTTTCATATTCAACATTTATATTTATGGTATCTTAAAATACCAAAATCTAGACCAGTGCTACCATACCATCCAATAAATTCAAATCACATTATAATCTATCGCGGATTATTCAAACATACCATATATCACTATATATGAAGTTAAACTTAACATTTTTAAGGAATCTAGTGGGATCCCCCAACATGTTTCCCTACAACCATAGATATTAAAACAACATAAAGTTACCAATCCCGCTTAGAGGCGGGATAGCGCGGTAATATAGGGTCATCCGCTGTTATGCTGGGCGCATAGGGTCTCATCCGCTCCAATAGATAGGAATATCAATCCAACTACTAATATATATACTACTATATATATATATATATATATATATATATATATATATATTTAACATCCAATAGATAAAAATTTATAAATTCAACCAACCTACAATAATTAATTTTAACTTTTAAAAATTAATTTGATAATCCAAACGAGTGAGAATTTCTCACCTTGATTTTTAATTCTTCAAACCAATTTTTTTATAGCGTGATATTTCCCGATACGATTCCGGTGCTGCTTACTTCGTTCGATTTCAACCAAAAAATAATAGGTTATAGATTTTATAAGATTTACAACATCTAATAGTATTTTTTATCACTGATTACAAAGAAGGACTTAATTACCAGTTTCTTCTTCACAGAGAAGTTCGAACGCAATTTAACCTCTATTGCCGCTCGATTGAATCACAACCGCGCAGCCGCTATGCACTACCAGAGCTCCTTCTATGTAGCCAGAAGACGCCTATCGATGAGCTCAACCTTCCAGTGTAGTCCGACCCACATCAATGATGATAAAATTTGAAAACACCCCCAACATCAAACGCGTCTTCGCCCCTGCAGTCGCGCCCTAGTGCACGCTTATAGCTACCCAACATCGTAACCCCTAAATCCCACCGAAATGACTAGGACTCGCCGCTCTACTTCCATGTTGGAAGCTCCATCCATCGAGTCCCCTAGTGTGGCGAGCGATAGAGATCGAAGAAGAAGCTTGGCTTCAAGGATCACGCAATTCATTTCTTTCTATCTTTTCGTTTGAATTTAATTATCGAACTGAAAGAAAAGAAGGGGGAAACATGATTTTGAACAAGTGAGAGGGAAGTTGATGTCGGTTTTGTTTGTTGAAAGAAGAGAACTTTTTTTGAACAATAGGGAGGAGTTATGCGATTATAAAGGAAGTGAATGGCATGTTTGAACAATGTGATTTGAACTGATTTTGAAAGAGAAAAGGATGTGTATTTGGAATGCTATAAGTTATAGGTTGGATGGCTGAAAATAAGTTTGTGTGGGCTGATGTGATTGGAATGGTCAAGTCAATATATAAATATTCTTTAAATTTTCAAATTTTCTCGATTACGTAACTTAAATTTTCAAACCCCTATCAAGGTGTACGTCCAAGCGTTCTTAATATGATACATGTAATGCCCTATCTCTATACTCACACTAACAAAGGACACTGCAGGGTAATGTCATCAATTAGTACGAACAATAAGGTTGTTGAGGAGGGACCATCTGTGTAATTGTTTTGTGCGAGTACTGATATGTTAGATCGTATGTCATGCATCTAATTTCAAGAAGAAATCTGACATATCAGATACAAAATCAAAGCTACTTCGCAGTGGCTATGTGGCCTTCGGAAACAAATATAAAATAAGCGTAACATAAATCTGTCATAGATAATCATATCACTAAGGTGGAAACATATATGAATATAACACATAGATGTGGCCATTAAAGTAGTGGTCATACAAGATCCACTACATCATAAAAGAATAGGTACAAGTGCTAAACAAAAGAATATGTATGCATCAAGGAGTCTCTATCTCGAATGTATGAAAACCAAAAACTACTAGGCTAAAGTAGTTAGCCAAAAATCAAAAGCTAGTCCCTACTAAGAAGTCAAGTGGAACCACCTGAAACACCTAGGTCTGACCCTAGTATTATTTAAGAAGGAAAATAATAAATGGATCAGTCTAGCTATAAATATCATATAAGATGAGATATGATAAGAGATATGACAAACATATATGATAACAACAAAAATCATGCAATATCTCAAATTTTATCAAACACCAAATTTTTTTTTCATATTCTCTATTTTTATTCACCAAACCACAAATACTGATAGAGCTTATCAACGCAAATCACAAAAATTAGCAAAACACAATTTCTAGAAATCAATAACTAGAATCCAGAAAACACAAAAAGGGGGAGGCCTATCACAAACGGGAGCATGAAAACTCACCAACACGTGTATCATAAACGGGTCACTATCCCATGGGTCGCTAACCCATAGAGCCGGTGCAATGACGTAGTACAACGATACGCTCGAGGAACCTAAAACTCAAATAAACCGGAACAATGACGTAGTACAATGATATTCCCGATGATCCGAACTCCATAAAACCCATAGGTTGTTAGCCTATAAAAAATGAGACGAAGCTCAATAGAACAGGGTACTGTCCCCCATGTGGACAAAGAGACGTCGCATATCGCTAGTCTAAAACATAAAATGATCATCATTGATCAATAAGAAGTGTAAATTACACTAAGGTAGTAAATAAATGAGTTTAGATTTATGTCCCATAACCACTAGCTTAATTTAAATATTTACAAACAAATTGTAGATTTCCACTTGAAAATTGTCACATGATTTCAATCGAACAAGTCTAAGAATTAACCAACAAAGTAAACTCAAGCGTTTCATACCACTTATTTTGCTAAGTCGTTTAATTGGATTTTTCATATGAACGAGGTAAAGGTTCGTATATACTAATAGATTGTAAAATGGTTTTAAAAATGAACTTTGTATTAAAAGTAATGTTGAAAGCATTTTTGTGAAAGAATTTAAGTATTTACTACTAGTATAGAAACCTTTGTATTTTAAAGTGACAAATCACAAAAAAGATCGTGAAAACAATCTATCACCAAAAATTCACATGCGACGACATGAATTTAAACCATGAAAATCGATATCGAATCCATCAAATGGATATTCCCATACATCCGAAAAAGAAGTCATCAAGTCGATAATAAATAACAACAACCAATCGGATTAAAAAAAACCCACATAAAAATAGGCAAGTTGGCTGAATTTAACAACGCTAGACGTCTGGTGTTTTCCCAAACGTCTGAGCTAAAGTTCTGGAAATTTTCTTCTAGATCTCTCAGATGTCTGGGAATAACCTCAAGCGTCTGATCTGAGAGTTTATAATTTTTATTCCTATGCCTCGGACGTCTAAGCGTTTCCCCAGACATTTGAGCTGAAGCTCAGGGAGAAATTTGCCCAGGCTATTGATGGCCAAATCAACTCGGATGCGATCGAATGAGCGATGGTGGCTAGGAATTTATGCCAAGCGACAACTCAACCCTATAGGCTCTTCAATATTCTCCAAACAACATGTTAAACATCCATAGTAGGATTTTCATAGATTTTGACTTCAAAATACCAAAAATTGGAAAATTCACCAAACCAATTCAATTAAAAAGCAATTGAACATGAAATAGAAGTCAGGAATTCATATCAAACAACGACGAAAGCTATAGACATAGATGTTAGTTCAAGAACTCACCTTTAAACTTAAAAACAGTGAATGAGAAGCTCTAAAATAAGGAAACAACAATTCCTCTTCAACTACACCTCAAGATATTATCACATGTAAAGATTTCCTAAGTTAGGTTATAGGAAATTCTGAAAATTGAAGAGAGATTGAGATGGAGAAGATGAAGTGGATTCTTATCTAAGCTTCTGTTTGATTTATAACTTGAATTTGAATTTCCTAAGATAACTAGGGCATAGGAATTTTAATTTCCTTTCTTTTCCCCATTTTTCCTTTTGCTTGAGAGAGTTAAGAAATTATGAAGGGAATGGATGAAGAGGAGTGGAGTTAGAGTATTTGGTAGAGGAATTTGTGTTATCTTGTTGGGTTGGTGGGTTATCTTGTAAATGTCCTTTTCAAATCAATGGAAATGGTCTCGAGTCTATATTCGATTGTTTACAAAAAGTCGCATTTCGGACTTTAAATTTAACCGAATGCTATATTTATATAAAACATTTAAATATATAATCATAAAATATGCAGGTTGTTACAATACCCCTACTACGAACATAATGGAAAAGGTTTCGAGTCCTAATTCGGTTGTATGGTGAAAATAGCTTTTTGGACCCAATTATTATATTAAATTTTCGATATTAAATTCAATGCGTTTCTGCCACATATGACCAAATGATATCTCTTAATGCTACAAAATTTGAAATTTGATAATAATTCACTATTACGGATCCAATGGAACTATTTTTGTCGAAATCCAAGACTGTGCCCCGGATCGTTGTTTTAACGAGTCGATTAAATCGACGATTCTCAAAATTTACGAAATCATTTGAAAACTTTAGTTTTAAAATCTTACTAACTAAATTTTAATTCCAAATCCAGTATTTGAACCATTTGAATATTCCAAATAAATATCAAAAATTCCAGGTCGTTACATTCCTCCCCCATTAAAAGAATTTCATCCTCGAAATTGCTAAGGTAGGACGAATGATCCAAACCAAATAACTTATCCAAAACTCACTTATTTAAAACTTGACATTCACTTTTCTAAGCCTTTTGGTTTTATCTAACATTTAGTTTCCACTTCTGATTCAAAACCCTTTCTTTCAATTTTAATTCAAAAATCAACCTTTTAAAGTGAACAAAAAATTTCATAATTTTCTAACACCCTAAATTTCTGAATTTTTTGGCAGAGTCTCCTTTGTACAAAGGACCTTTTGCAGTATGACAAAAGAGGTAACAACATATACATCAACCCACACAGTCGGAAAACGAAAGATATGACAATATTTGTAGTTTTGCGGTATTTAATCCGAAAACGTACCTTTATATCAGCATTTTAAGCGAGCGGCTTATTTTATATTTAGTTTGCGTAACCAAAATCAAGCAAAACAGCTCACATACCTGTACTTACTCAATTTAAACACATAAGCACAAAAAACATGAAATTTAATAACATTTCATTATTCAAATGGTTAAAACACATAAGCTTCATAATCCATTCATGCTAAACATGTACTATAAGCAATTATAAGGTTTCGATACTAATTTAATTGCTTTCAATCGATTCATATTCAATTCGAATGATTTACAAATTGATTTACTTGCATTCACTTCATAGTAACACATAATATAATTATATTCATTCCAAATTAATTCCGAGTCAATTTATTTACTTACCATTTGATCGACCAATTTTATTTATTTATTTCCATTACTTTAAAAGGCGAAATTTTCGATGCAATATGATGATATTCCTCTTAATAAGATAATCACCTAATACTATAAATCATTTATCATTGATTTTAAATCAATGAGTCAATTTCTATTGATTTTCATTCACTTATTCACAAAATCTCGATTTCTTAGTTTTTTTATATCAAATGACTTTCATTTTTTTGCCAACCCACTTAATAACCCATTTTATAATGTATTACTAAGGTTTAATATAACATTACGTACCATTTCTTAAGTTAAGTTGTTTATTTCAAAACATTTCGGCTATATAACTTAAATTTATTATCATTGCAATCAAACTCCATTTCTTTTTAAATTTATTATTATTCAATTCCATTTTCTAATTAATTTAATTATTTCATTCGCTAATTCCACTTCAAAACTTAACTTCAAGCTCGAATTTATTTAAACAACATCCATAGCCATGTTCAATTTATCCACTCTTAAATTGAATTAATTTATAACTCAAGTCATTGCTATTCAATCAAATTCCATTGTTCGACTGCATTTCCAATTTAATTTAATTCGCTTATAATTAAGTCAATTTAATTTACAACTCAAGTTCCATATTTAGTTCCAATTTAAGTCCACAATCCATTCTATTTAATCATATTAAATCCCATTCCCATATTCAATTGGTTGCATTTAACTAATTAACATCCAATCTATTTAATTTATTCATAAATTATTTTCATTAATTTTACTTCATTAATTCCATTAAATCACAACCAATTAAATTCTAATATTTAATTCATTCAAATTAGCTTAAGTTGAATTTTATATCTCAATCCCAATCGATATCAATTCTGATTCAATCCAATTTTATTTAACTTGGCTTATGTTAAATTTCAATTCATACATTTCATGTTAACTTTCTCAAGTTAAAATTCAATTTCAATTCCATCTCATTTTAATTTAATCTTACTTTAAGTTAAAAAAATTATCCACCCAATTCTTGTTTTACTAACTCAATTTATTTAACTCTACCCAAGTTAAATTGTATTTCAAAAGAAATTCACATTTTCCAAGTTATAAATTCAAAATCTTATTTTTCGTCTGGTTTCACAAACCATATAGGTGAGAATTTTAGAATTCAACAACCAGTTTCATTTCAAATCATTTTGAAATCAAAAATGTTGCAAACCATACTTTTTTTAAATTTAAACCAACCCTGGTTCATATCCTAAACAAATTCCCTTTGGAATTCTAAAGCAATTCGTTTTTCCCCAAAACAATTTTGAAACAACGACCTCGGTAGCAACCCATCACTTAGAAACTCGAAAATGAATACTAATGATGCTGCGCAGTCATCACCAGCTTTATTTTCCAGCCGAGTGTAGTGAGTTCAGTGCTTTATCATCTTCAAATCCATTTTAAATCCAATTTAAAACAATTTTTCTAAAAATAATGCTATTTTATTATCAAAACATTTCGAAAAATATTTTCCAAACTTCCGAGATCTTAAAATCCCCAAATTCTTAGTTCAAGTCCATTTTAAACATTTTCCAAAATTTTCGAGATTTTAAATTTCCAAATTCTGGTTTGAATCCATTTTAATTATAATCCATTTGTATAATTCATACAATTCCCATTTGGTTATATATATGACCATTTCAACCTTTATAATCTTTTTCGATTATAATAACAACCAAACACACCAATATACTTTACTAATTTTTAGAAAAATTATTTCTTTTATATCCAAAAAATATAATTTGGGTAAAACTATTTCATTTACATGCTTCAAAACAATACTGTGTCGAATTGCTCTATCCAAATGTTTAGAAACCCCTATCAATACAGTTTTACGGACTATACCGACCAGAGTTCATAAGACACTCAATAAATCAACTAACACAATATTAAACATTTTATATTCACTAACAAATACATCCTCATATATATTGATACACTCAAACTCATTTTAGGGTACTACCGACCCTATCTCTAATGAGTAATCCCCACCAAAGCCAAGGTCTCACTTAACCTTCAGCTAATATACCACATGTAACGAATGGGATTTTCGACCCTCAAAAATCGACATCAATACGTTCACTGTATAGCATGCGGAGCAATCAAGTGCCGAAAATACCAGATCATTAGAGGAAATGAAGAAAGAGGTAGAAGAAAATAGAGCAACAACACAGAATCTCACAAACGCACTAGAACAAAATATAATATATATCACATCCTTTTATACAAAAAAATCTATAACTGTTTTATACTTGCACCCATTAGAGTACAATAATCTATACTTCAAACTGGACTAACTTGTTCTCACACAGCACAAATATAAACCAAGTACGGAGATACGTCTCTGTCGTCCATCTCGTCTCTTGAGCTCCGTAGCATCCTAACCTGAATCTGCAATACTCGGTCTGACCCGAGCATTATAATAAAATAACACCCGAGTATGTCTGAAATACCAAGAATGAGAAAACACACTCAATTTGAAATATTACCATTATCAAAATCCTTTGAAAAACAAAGATATCTCGTAAGACCACATCACACATAAACACAACGGGTTTTTACCTTACGATAAACAAAACATTTTATATCAAAACCTTCTGATATTGTAATAGTATCTAAGTAGAAATGCTTATTAAAATAGCTGAAATTGTTACACTAATTAAATTCTAACATACTAGGCTCTACAATCAAAACCGTAAAGGCATATATTGGAGAATGGATTTTCATACAATGACTAGGCACTAGGGTACCACCTATCACAGTACACATCTAGAAAAATGTACCAAGGACCTTGTCGGGATCCCCTACAATACAAGGCCGGTTCTACCCCTAAAACGCTATCACCTCGGGTGTTCCCACCATTATCGAGAGAATTTTTTTCCACGCACCACCATATCCATAATAATAATATATTCGAGGGTATCTAGAAAGGTGATAAACATACCCTAATTAAGTGCAACCCACTTAGCCTTGCTACATGTCCCTTGATTTTCAGTCATTTCGGTTGATGTAGCTTGAGGCTACGATTACCTTTTAAGGAATTTACACTTGGAATGCTCATTATCCTCCACTGATAATGTACTGATAGCATTCATCCATACAAGTCTGTTCTAGGTCCGAACGAACCTCGAAGGCACTATTCCTGTTGCGTCCATTTTGGAATCATCCTCGAGATTAGTAGCAATTAGCCCTTGCACTTCAATGCTCCATCTTCAATTTCTTGCTCTTGTCATCACTTCAAAAACGTATCTATTGGATCGAAATGGTTTTCGAATAACTTGTCCGATCTCGGTCTCTCCGAAACAACATTCGACTTTTTCGATAAACTAAACCCAGGTTCTTTAGGAAATAAATAGACGAAAATAAGTTCGAAGATCATCTCCTAACCTCTAGTGGATGGATTTTCTTATCAACGTCCTAGAAGAACGAAACGAGTTTATATGTACAGTATAACACCTTTCGACGATAACTGTACCATATAATCTCCATGTTTCTCCTAGATATTTTCAAAGTTATGTTTTTGGTCCAGATTGATAGCCAGTTATTTAATTATCAAATAAACAATCATTCAACCAAAGATTTCATTTTCCACTGAAAACACTAAGTCTCATTTAATCTAAATTTTATTAAATTAAATCTCTTTATCAAAAGGTATATACTTATCTTATCGGAGTAAGTACGTTCACTTGCCATTCAATTCAAAAATATTTGAAAACTTTTTCAAATAAATATGGAAAGCACTATATGGTATCAACCATGTATTTGCAGTTCAATGATTGCGTCTCTATCCCAAAGAAATCCAAACTGAACTGTAGGCACTCTCTATCTCCCGATTTCGCATGAAAGTATACCTTTACTTTTTGAAAACTTTATTTAATAACTAATTATACCTTTAAAACAATTAAAAAAAGTATGTAACTTTGAAACAATAATTAATTCTGATTTATTAATAAAATTCTATCGATTTATAAGACCTGTCTATAAAACTTATAATTAATTTTGACAATTTAAAAACATTTAAATAACCAATTTTATGAAATATTTTTAAACACTTTTAAATTACCTAGTTTAATAATTAAAAACCATTTTTTTTAAAAATCTCAACTTCTCGATAAAAATATATTTTTCAATTCCAGTATAACCAATCTAATATTTATAGATCTCTTTCCATTTATCACCAATCGACTTACGTCCCCAATTTCATAAATCCCATTTTCACATTTCTAAAAGTAAAATCTGCCATTTCTTTTTAACCCGATTTACCCATCTCATTATAAATTCTCACCATGAATTTATATCTTCAACTTATCAAATGATAATCATTTCACTTTTATTGATAAACATTGTTTATAGGTCCCATAGTCTCATTTCCAGTTACAATGGTTTCACATCACCTAAATCCTTTATAAGTTGATTTCTAAATTAAATTCCATTTATAAATCAACTTCTTAAATTACCCAAAACTATATCCTCAAATCTCGATTCTACTCCCATTGCGTAATTTAGAAGTCTTTTTCAAGATCTAGTATAATCGATTTTGTATTTTTTTCAAATTCCCTTCTATTCTCCCAATCTATTAAAAATCTCAATTTTTAAAACCTTTTATATTAAAACAAGTATCACTTAAGAATTTTTATTTAAAATCCTTTATATACATTATACCAAAATCCCTATTACAATGTCCGAAATAGTTAAGTACAAATTTAAAGTCAAACTATTTATTTTATTTAGATCGATTAATCCACAACTCCATATATTTACTTCCAAAGTCCCTTTCTAATTTCTTTTCAAATTCAATATATATATATATATGGTATTTTAAATACCAAAATCTAGACCAGTGCTACCATAACATCCAATAAACTCAAATCACACTATAATCAATCACAGTTTATTCGAACATATCATATATCACTATTTATGAAATTAAATTTAACATTTTTGAGGAATCTAGGTGGATTCCTCCAACCTGTTTCCCTGCAACCTTGAGTGTTAGAAAAACTTAAAAATACCAATCCCGCTTTATGACAAGATATCACGGTAATATAGGGTCATCCTCTATTATGCTGGATGCATAGGGCCTCATCCGCTCCAATAGGCAGGATTATTAATCCAATTACTAATATATATATACTACTATATATATTTAGCATCCAATATATAAAAATTTATAAATTCAAATAGCATTCAATAATCAAGTTTAACTATTTAAAATTAATTCGGTAATCCAAATGAATGAGAATTTCTCACTGTGATTTTTAATTCGCCAAACCAATTTTTTTGCAGCATGATATTTCCCGATATGATTCCGGTGCTGCTTATTTCATTCGATTTCGACCTAAAACGAATGGGTTACCGATTTATAAGATTTACAACATCTATTAGCATTGTTAATCACTAATTGCAATTTACGTTCTTAATTACCAGTTTCTTCTTCTCAGAGAAGTTCGAATGCGATTTAACCTCTACTGTCGCTCGATTGAATCACCACCGCACGGCTGTTATGCACTACCAGAGCTCCTCCTATCTAGCCAGAAGAGGCCTATCGACGAGCTCAACCTTCCAGTGCCGTAGACCCCCTCGACGATGATAAAATTTGAAACCACCCCCAACATTAAATTCATTTTCACCCTTACATTCGCGCCATAGCGAGCGCTCGTAGCCACCAAACATTGCGACCCCTAAATCCCACCGAAACGACTAGGGTTCACCGCTCTACCTATCGAGGCCCCTAATGCGGCGAGCGACAGTGATAGAAGAAGCTCAGCTTCAAGCCACGTGCATTTCTTTCTCTTTTTTTTCATTAGAATTTGATCGTCAAACTGAAAGAAAAGAAGGGGAAACACGATTTTGAACGAGGGAGCGAGGAAGTCAATTTCAGTTTTGTTTTCTGAAAGAAGAGCAGGAAGCATCGCAATTTTTTTGAACAAAAGGGAGGAGTTATGCGATTATAAAGGAAGAGGATGGCATGTTCGAACAATTTGATTTGAACTGATTTTAAAGAGAAGAGCGCGTGTATTTGAAATGCTACAGTGATAGGTAGGATGGCTGAAAATAAGTTTGCGTGGGCTGATGTGAGCGGAATGGTCAAGTCAATATATAAATATTATTTAAAATTTCAAATTATCTCGATTACGTAACTTATAATTCCAAACACCTATCGAGGCATGCTACCAGGCGTTCATGATATCATACCCCTTGAACGCAATGGAAAAGGTTTCGAATCCTAATTCGATCGTATAGAGAAGATAGCTTTTTGGACCCAATTATTATATTAAATTTTTGATATTAGATTAAACGCGTTTCTATCATGTATGACTAATTGAAATCTCTAAACGCTACAAAATTTGAAATATGGTAATAGTTCACTACTACGGATCCAATGGAACTGGTTTCGTAGAAATCTGAGACTGTGCCTCGGATCGTTGTTTTAACTCGTCGATTAAATCGACGATTTCCAAAGTTTAAGAAATCACTTGAAAATAGATCGTTGTTAACTCGTCGATTAAATCGACGATTTCCAAAGTTTAATAAATCGCTTGAAATTTTCAGTTTAAAAATATTTATATCTAAAATATAATTCCAAATCCGATATTTAAACCATTTAAGTATTCCAAATTAAACATTGAAAAATCCAGGTCATTACAGCACCACACCCTCCATCGCCATGCACGCAGCATCCGCCTGCCATAATTCGCTTCCCTCTCCTCTCATTTGCCAACCAACTCCGCTTGCCTCCACCCCTTGCTTTTACCCCACAAACGCCACCTGACTTTGTAGCCACTGCCGATCCACCACCTTCAATCTTGACCATCCGCCCATTGCAACTGCACGACCTAGCCCTCCGCTCGACCCATCCTCTAACTCCTCGACTTGACCGCCCCTTTCACCCACTACCTCAAGTAGTTTGTCCCTCACCACTCCCTTCAACATGTGCTTTCTCATGCATCCCCATTCCCCACGAAAGAGCAACCACCCTACCACCTTCCTTTGCCCCACTCCCTTTGTAGCTCGCGTCGAGATCAGCCTCCCCACCTGACATTCGCATCCCACTGGCCAGCAACCGCCACCAAAGCCAGTGCTTCATCCTCGGCCACCCCACCTTACACCGCCATGGCCTATCTCTGTACCTCCTCGTGTCATAGCCCTCCACCACTTATTTCCACACTGCCCCATATCAGCTTCACCACTGTGCTATTCCGAGACCACTGCAACCACTGTCTTCCACCGATTAGCACCCCACCATCGAATTTCGCCTGCCTACAATAGTAGATCCACCCTCTCGCCTTACAGCTCCGGCCACCACAACACAAACCCGCCTGTCATCTTACTTCTAAGAAGAAAAGTTAATGTATAAAGCTTGTATAAGGTGTAAGTTGCATATATAAGTTTATACATATATTATAACAAAGTAAGTTATATTGATTTTATAATAAATATTGATTATAAATATAATATATATGCAAGTCTATATATTAGTTTATATATATAAGTATACATGAGTTTGGTTTTCAAATATAATATAGGAGTTTTATTTTAAATTTCAATATGTGTTTAAGTATTAACGATTTGAAATATATATACACACACACACACACACACACTCTATTTTATATGTGTTTAAATTAAATATTGATTTGAAAATATATATAAAGATTTTTATTTAAATATATGTTTTTAAATTGAATATTGATTTTAGAGAAAAAAGAAAAAATAATATATATATATATAAAATATGTTATGTTAATATTTCGAAATGAATATATAATATAAATTATATCTTGTTTTAGTTTATATTAAGCTAGTTTTAATCTGTTTTCTTCGACTCCAAGTTATCAACTTTGCTCGCCAAATTCGTGTTCATCATGCTGTCGCTTAATGTGGCTAAAACAGGAGCTATACCGGGCCAAGTGAGGTGGCACCTCCAATCGAGCACATTTGTTCGATACCATTCAATTACTTTGTGATTTGATTGGGTGCACCTTTGATTTGGGAGTGTGCCTCGAGGTGGACGATAGTAGCTGCTATGCGTTACCCCAGTCCGGGAGTGCAAAATAATAGAATCCTACCCTAGGCATTACCTTGCATACCTTGTCACATGCCTTATCATGCCCTCTACGCGTTTGCTTTGTACCATACCAGTGGAGTGCTCCCTGAGTATCCTACTAGTTTGGTAGGGCTTGCAATATCTATATAGACTACGGTAATATATAAAAATGTGTTAAAGGGGATATGAGTAACGTCTTATGCTATTTTAATAGTTCACTTTACTATAGAAATTATCTATTTAGCGTATTGTACTATGTATGTAGATTGTTTAACGGGTCTATAAAGGATGGGAATCCCAAACATTCTTTAGGTTATTTTTATTTCAGTTGACATTTCTTTTGAGTTGAATCTATTGGTATAAGAAAGTTAATCATGACCCGAGTGTTTTGTGTTTATCTTTATGCTCGGGTCAGACTGAGTGTCATAACGTTCGAGACTCTCCTTTGGAGCTTGGAGTTTTCCTTGAAGATCTATCTTTCAGCTTTTCAGTTGTTTCTAGTTGTTCGTGTACACTCGTCATTTTTTATTGTATTGATGCTTCTATGTACTGGATATTCATTGTATTCCTTTTAAGACTCTATTGTTTATATAGTAACTTCATGAATTACTATTTTTTATTCCGCTGCTTATTGTTATAAAACTATGCATCTGTGATTCTATGATTGATTTATTTACTGTAAATGTTGAGTTTTGCCAAATATAAAGCAACAATATGTTGTTTTGAGAAATTCAAGTCTGACATGAGTGGATGATTGTCGATTTGAACGGTTCGAAATTCCAGGTCGTTACAGTTGGTATCAGAGCTCAGGTTTTATGCAAAACATAGCATATGTAGTAAAAATTAATTACATAATCATCTTATTCGAGCTTGAAATACTTTTTTAGGATCCTCTTGAATTAGAATTTCATTTGAATTTTGGAACTTTATCTTTGTACCGGAATCCATTCTTTTCTTTCCTGTTTGTGTTCTTCTTGATCCTGGAGCATCCTATAGCTCTATTTCTGCTGATCTTTGAAAAAATTCAATCTCAATTGGCAATTTCATCCTTGGGTGTTCTAATCACATTGGCGATCCTGCCAACCATTGTATGATTTGTAAAGGGTGAAACTCCTTTACAACAAGCGTCGATTCACTAGTGATTTCTATATCCTCGGTTTCGATGCCATTATTTCTTGCAAAGCCTAAATCGTTCCTCTAGCAGATGATCGAGTTAAGTCTCTTGTAATCGAATGTCAAATGCCTTAGGATTATGCAAGCAGTATATCTTTCGCTTGAATACTCAGCCTAGTGATTTTGACTCAACTTAATAGTCAGGGATTATCCTGAAGTTTGGTGAAGTCTCTTCACTCTCACCCAAGCGGGAAGCCAAATTTCGCATCGATCTTATTTCCATAGCTCGAACCATTGTCCTCCCGGATGAATGATTTCTATGAATGGTTAGTCATGCCTTTGGATTGACAAATGCTCCTATCTTCTTCGTTGATCACATGAATCGTGTTTTCCGCGATGTTCTCAACCAGTTTGTCCTGGTTTTCATAAATGATATTCTCATTCTTTCTGAGTCTCGGTTGGCTGGTTCTGGTCGCCATGATTAATATAAGTCTATCCATCTTTTCCACTTTTGTAATTTAGTTATACTATCTCCCTTTTAAGTCTATCTTCATAGTTAGAAATACTCCTTGATTTGGTTCCTCTAAATTTTTATCTCTATCCTTGTTCTCTAATCCGTTCTTGAATCATCCTATGAGAGAACGTATTTGTAACTGATATAAAATGTTTTTTATTGTGTTGTTTGAGTTGTTAAGTTTGAATTTTTTATTTGGATCGACTAGTTTAGCCAACGCTATCGATTGGAATACCAAAAGACTTGAACAGAGCAATCTAACACAATATTGTTACGAAAATTGGTAAATGAAATGATTTTTTATGATTATATATTTATATATAAAAGTATAATTTTCTGAAATTAGATGGTTTATTGAATTGGTTGTTAGAAATGATAATATTAAGTTATCAATTTTTCTGTTAAACATTCCAAAACCATTAAATATTAATGGATGATATAAGGAGATGAAATTTTATAAATTTGGTTTATAAATATGATTTGCAAAAGAATGAATTTAAATTAAGGATATGAGAATTAAATTCCTGGTGTTTTTCAAAATTGGTTTTCATGGTTAGGAAAAAATATACTATTTGGAAGTATTTTCGAAGTGAATTTTGTTTCCAAAGAATTTTAAAGAAGTAAATCAGTACTCTCTTTTTTGTCACTGGAAAATAATTTCGGTGATGACTGCAGCATCATCGACATTCATTTTCGAGTCCCAAAGTGGAGAGACCACTTGATAGCTTTGCTACATTTTTATTTTGGACAATGGATTTAGTTTGAATTTCTTGAGTATGATTTGATGTATAAAATATATATATATATATGTATACATATATTTCAAAATGATTTGAAGTGAAACCGAAAATTTAGTTTTTAAATTCTGTGTTAAGTGATGGTTTCAGTTATTGAAATGAAGTAAAACTTTGAATAATTGGAGCGTCTAAATGAGGAATGAAAATTAAAACAACTTGAAACAGTCGAAATACGGTAAAATTAATTTGTATAATACTTAATTGCATCCTAACACATATATAACTTACATGAATTATTGAAAAGTTAAAATGTAATGGAATATGTAAAAGTTATACAACAGAAAATTTATGTAATAAAATGTTTAGACTAAATTTTTGCTTAATAGTAATATTGTAAATAAAAAGGTAAATTTATAAACATTAATAAAACTTACCTGAGAAAAGGGGTTTAAATGTACTGAGAACTTATAATTGAACAATATATAATATAAGAGTAATAAGATGTCCATAATGAAATTTTGATAAGGGAATCTATGAATAAAATTTGAGTGGTTATAATAAATGTTATGCACTTAATTTATGGAGCAAGATAGGTTAAGTGAAATAAATTAAATAATAATGAGAATTCTATTTAAGTAAGTAAGGTGTATGTAAATTAATTGAAAGTGAGTTAATTTGAATAATAATAATAAATGGATTTGATAAATGAGTTAAATAAAATAAATTTTGTTTGAATTTTTTTTAATAAATATTAATAAACTGAAAGCAAATCAATTGAATGAAAATGCATTGAATTTAAATCTACAAAACGTGAATATAATGAATATTTATCGATTAGATAAAATGGACTGAAAGCAAATTTGACGAACATAAACCAATTTAAAAATTAATGAAATCTATATGGTTTTTAATTTTATTGTTGTATCTGGTAATATATATTTATAATCTATATTTCCTCTCGGTTGCTTCAATTCTCCTACCTCGTTTCTTTTTTAGGACGAAAAGTTTGAGTGGTGAGGACTGTAACGACCCGGAAATTTTAAACTGTTTAAGTAACGTACTTAACTGAAATTTGTGAAAATTTAAAAATTAAATTTAATGACGAAAATTTGATATTTGGTATGTGTCCGTTGAAGCATAGCAAGTGTTAGATTTTCATTGGAAAATATGAAAGTTAGTTCTGTTGTGTAATTTTCAATTTCAATTTAAAATCGGTTAATTTGATGAAAATAAAATATTTTCGAAATCTAATGTTTTTATATAATAAAACTGGAAGCCATTTTCTGAGTGAGATGCCAGATTTCATTTCGCTAAATTCAGACTGACATAGCCCTATTTATCTTATTTTCGGTGAATTAGCAATAGTTTAGTAGCAAATATCCACTTTTGATAGGATGATCGTATAGCTGATATCTATGTACCATTCTGTTAGTCTCGTCATGCTGATCTCCACAGTATATTCATTCCTACAATTCGTAGTACCGTACGCGGGCGGTGAAAACGATCAACCATATTGGTACTCGTTTTGAACCTTTTGGTTTCCTAGTGTCTATTCAATTATCTCTATGGAATCAAATAGCCACTTGCCATTAATATAATTCCTAAATTCACCTTATGACTTTCACTATTCCTAGTTTAATATATTTTTTTGGCTCGTTCACCTTCTTTCCCTCTCTGCTTTCTCTATACTACTATTTTTCGAAGATATATATATATACATATATATATATATATATATATATATATATATATTATACAATAGTTTGCATAGTTGTTCTGAAACTTGTCCCTTTCCCTTTTCTATCTATGCCTGCTTGTTTCATTCCTGCCGAGCTTCTCATAACCCACGCCTATTCCCATCCTTCTTTTCGTTGCCATGCAACGCCAGAGAGCCCACATCAACATCACAGCTACTTCTCCACTCGCCGCCCTGATCTTATACACCACAAGTTCTCCACGAAGGCATCACACCCTCCATCGCCATGCACGCAGCATTAGCCTGCAACAATTCGCCTCCCCCTTCTCTCGTTTGCCGACCAACTCCGCTTGCCTCCACCCCTTGCTTTCACACCACAAACGTCGCCTGTCTTTGCAGCCACTGCCCATCTGCGACCTTCAATCTTGACAATCTGCCCATTGCAGCTGCACGACCCAGCCTTCCACTCGTCCCATCCTCTAACTCCCCGACCTGACAGCCCCTTTCATCCACTGCCTCAAGCAGCCTATCCCTTACCACTCCCTTTAACCCACGCCTTCTCACGCATCGCTATTCCTCGATAGAGCAACCACCCTACCACCTTCTTTCACCCCTCTCCCTCTGTAGCTTGCACCTAGATCAGCCTCACCACTTGACACTGGCAGCCCATTGGCCAGCAACCGCTACCAAAGCCTATGCTTCAGCCTCGGCCACTTCGCCTTCCACCTCCATGGCCTATTTCCGCACCTCCTCGTGCCCCACCACTTATTTCCGCACTGCCTCATATCAGCTCCTCCACTGTGCTGTTCCGAGACCACTGCAACCACTACCTCCACCGATCAGCACACGCCCACTGACTTTCGCTTGCCTGCAACAGCAGATCCACCCTCTCACCCTACAACTCCGGCCATCACAACACGAATCAGCCTGTCATCTTGCTTCTGAGAAGAAAAATTAATATATAAAGCTTGTATAAGTTGTAAATTGCATGTATAAGCTTACACATATATTATAATAAAGTAAGTTATATTCATTTTATAATAAATATTAATTTTAAAATATAATATATATGTAAGTCTATATATTAGTTTATATATATATATATAAGCATACATGAGTTTCGTTTTCGAATACAATATAGGGGTTTTATTTTAAATTTAATATGTATTTAAGTAGTAATAATTTGAAATATATATGTTTTATTTATATGTATTTAAATTAAATATAGATTTGAAACTACATAAGGATTTTTATTTTAAATATATGTTTTTAAATTGAATATTAATTTTAAAGAAAAAAGAAATAAATAATATATATATATATATAATATGTTATGTTAATATTTTGAAACAAATATATAATATAAATTATATTTTGTTTCAGTTTATATCAAACTGGTTTTGATCTATTTCTTCGGCTCCACGTTATCAACTTTTCTCCTCAAATTCGTGTTCATTGTGCCTTGCTTTGGAATTTGTGCTTGGATTCATCGCATCTTGTTCTTGTTATTTCCCTAGCCTCGAAAGGTGAGCAATCACTCACGATTAACATTCTTATATTTAGTAAATTAAATTCACATGAAATTATGATTGAAATATGTTGTTAAATTTAAATAACTGAGAATTTAATTGTTAAGTATGCTACGTTATTATCTGCAATTGTTTACCTATATTAATTGACATATGACACTATGACCTGTTATGCATATTATATTTAAATTGTTAATTATGAAATATGCCTGTTATTGATATATATGTGCGTGTGTGTGTGTCATTTTAAATTATTATCTCATTGTTCTCACTCTGTAAGTTCCTTGTTAGTTAGAATCCCTATGGGTTGAAATGATACATACCCGAATGATCTTATAGATTAGGGGAAAATCGTTATGAGTAGAAATGATAAACCCAAGCGATTTTCGTTGATTTTGAAATTTTGGGATTGCAGGTTGAAATGATACATATCCGTAATTATAAGATTATTGCGGATTGAAATGATAAATATCTGTATCACTTGACTATATGATAGAAAATTATATACGAACAACGTTGTTCTATTTTTGAAAATGATTTGCAAAGTTTGAAAGGAAATGTATGATTTTGATTTTTAAAATATAATATGAAGATTTTTAAGTTAATATGTGTAAAAATTTAGATATTAAATTATATGTTTCAGAAATTTTAAATTTTTAAGTTAAGTTGTGAAAATGTAAATTTTAAGATTTTACGTGTATTCTATTATTTTTTAAATATATAAAATATGATTTAAACAGGTTAAATAAAAAGGTTTGATTTAATTTTATTTATTAAAGATTTAATTTGGCTAATATATATATAAAATATTTTTGAATATTTATTTAAATTTTTTTTTATATTTTAAATAGATTTTTGTATTAACTTTAATAAATAAAGATTGGAAAGTTAGGTTAAAGCTTATTTGTAATTTGATTTATTTAAGAACTGAATTTAAATAAAATTGATTTGAAGCTTATTGATTTGAGAATTTAGAGATATGATTTTATAACTCGATAGCTTGATTTTGGTTAAAGAGGATTCAATGAATATTTGAATTTAAATAAAATTGAATTTGTATATTGATGTTTGATTTAAAAATTTAATTTGGAATTTATTTAAATGTTTTACCAAAGGTGATTAAATGAATATTTTAAATTTAAATAAAATTAAAATTGAATATTTAATGTTGATTTAAATTTGTAATTTGGGATTTAATTTAAATGGTTATTAAAATGATTAAATGAATATTTCAAGTTTAAATAAAATTAAATATTGAATTTGGAAAAATAAATGAAATTTGTCAATTTGAGTTATTGTAGATTGTTTGAATATTTATACTTTGAAACATATTGAAATTGGAAGTGGATTAAATTTTAGTTCAAACCTGGATTTGAAATCGATATAGATTAAAAATGATTTTAATGAGAATTTGAACTGTTGAACTGAAATTGAATTTTGGAACTAAAATTGATTTGTGAAATTGGAAGTAATAATTCTAATTTAAAATTTTTATTTTTACATAAATTATTTTTAATATAGAACAATTTTAATATACAAACTATTCTTACCTATAATTATTATAAATATAAACTACTTGTAATATATAAACTATTTTAATCTATTACCTATTTTAAATATACGCTGTTTTTAATTTATAACTATTTCAGTACATATAAACTATTTCCATGTTTAAACTATTTTAGTTGGAACTGTTATGATTCATATTTAATGGATTTAAAAGCAAATATTTTGGTACGATGGTTTAGTTATTTTATGGATATGATTTTGAAAGTGAATATGATTTCGCGAAAGTGATATAATTTAGAAAGTGAATATGATTTCGAAGTGAATATATAATTTCGAAAGTGATATGATTTTGAAATGAGTATGATATTTGATATGAAGTATGAACTGTTTTGAAGTAAAACGACCATAGTGAGAAATAAGCGTTTGGTTGTTAAAGAGATCGGGATATGATATTGTCACACTCTCTGCCAATACCGAAAGCACTTTAACAACTATGCACATGGTGGAGATTCCAGAACAAAGTAGGATCGTTTGGTGAACGATTTTATATGAGGTATTAACGCAACCCTGACTCCCACAAGTCAGCTTGATGTGGCTAAAACAAGAGCTATACCGGGCCAAATGAGGTCGCACCGCCGACCGGGCACATTTCTTCGATACCATTTTATTACTTTATGATTTGATTGGGTGCACATTTGATTTGGGAGTTGTCTCAAGGTGGGCGGTAGTAGCTGCTATGCATTACCACCAGTTCGGTAGCGCAAAACTGTAGAATCCTACTCCAGACATTGCCTCACGTGCCTTGTCACATGCCTTATCACGCTCTCTACGAGTTTGTTTTGTACTGTACCTATGGAGTGCTCCCTGAGTATCCCATTAGCTTGGTGGGGCTTACAGTATCTGTATAGACTACGAGAATATATAAAATTGTGTTAAGGGGTATATGGGTAACACCTTAACGCTATTTTAATAATGTAGTTTGCTATAGACATTATCTATATAGCGTACGGTACTATATATGTAGATAGTTTAACGGATCCTTAAAGGATGGGAATCCCAAACATCATTAAGTTATTTTATATTTCACTTAACGTTTCATTTGAGTTGAATTTACTGGTATAAGAATGTTAATACTAACTCGAGTGTTTTGTGTTTATCTCTATGCTCGGGTCAGACGGAGTGCCACAGCATTTGAGACTCTCCTTCGGAGCTTGGAGTTTTTCTCGAAGATCTATCTTTCAGCTTTTCATTTGTTTCCAGTTGTTTGTGCAGACTCGCCATTTTCTCTTGTATTGATACTTTTATGTGTTGGATATCTTTTGTATTCTGTTTAAGACTCTGTTGTTTATATAGTAGCATCATGAACTACTATTTATTTATTTCGCCGCTTATTGTTGTAAAACTCTGTGTTTCTGATTCTATGATTTATTTATTTATTGTATATGCTGAGTTTTTCTGAATATAAATCAACAATCTGTTGTCTTGAGCAATTCAAGTCTGACATGAGTGGATGATTGTTGATTTGAACGGTCAAAATGGTAGGTCGTTACATTGATTAAGTGGATAAATAATTTTCTCATTTATGACTATGCAAAATAAATGAGAAATAAATTTTATGTTAAAATAATTTAGAGTATGGAGAAATAGTATTTATTTAAAAGAAATCTTTTAAAAAAGATTAGTTTGCATCCTTGTTTAGAAAATATTCAATAAGTTGAATATCTTGAACACCTTAAAATGTTTAATATTTTGAAATTTGTATACATTGTTTATATGTTACAAGGGTGTAAAATGATCATGTAAACTATTTTCAAATTAGAAAATGAAGAAGTAATTAAATAAAGATATATATATATATATTCATAAATTGAAATTGAAATTGAAAATTTCTAAATGAGAAATTATAATTTGATAGAAGCATGAATAATCAAATAAGATATTATAAGAAAATGATTTAGAAAAAAACAAAATGTTGTGTATTAACTTCATGTGTATTAATATTCGAGAATACATGGATCTGAACACAAAAGTTATAAGTAGACAACTTTTAATATGCATGCAATTTCAAATGTACATAAAGATTTTCCAAATAAATGTAAATGTTAGATTTAGGAAATTTAAAATTCCAAACAAGTCATGTTTTTGAAAAGGTACAAGTTCCGAGCACGTGCTGTTTTGGACAAATATAGTTCGTATAGCTTAATATATTATAATTTCATATTTGTAAGTCTCAAAGATATTTGATTTTATGAGTATGGCAGATTTCAAAGAGAATTATATTCTAAAATACATGAAAACCTCAACTCTTAAGTATATGAGTTCTGTGTGAATATACATAATTTCAATACAATTTCAGACTTATGGAAGAGATAAACTTCAATGATTTAGGATGTTAGTTTTTAAATACATGAAATGTTGTTTGTGAATATATATGATTTTAGATATATGAATGCTTTGTTTCAACGAATTTTCAATAGACAAAGGAGAATCAAATTTGAATAATTTTGGAGCTTAGCAGCTTTCCAAATACTTATGGTCTGAAATTTGAATTTCAAAGACATGGTGCCTTATATGTTAATTTAATATAAAGAAATTTAAAAGTGCAAAGCTTCATATGAATTTCATACCTTTTGAATATACAAGACTAGTATTTATATACGTGTGTAGTTTCATATGTTTGTTTATCATGATTTCATGAGTAAAGGTTTTGAGATAAACTATATTCAGGTATTTACATGCGTTTCAAAAATAAAATAGTTTAGGATATGAAGATTTCTAAGTACATGATAGCTTTTAAATGCATATAATGCATAATGTTTGACAAGCTTTAAGATATACAAAGCTCGAATATGTTATGTTTCAAAATGAACTAGTTTTTGAAAACATGCTAAGTGTTGGTGGTGTTAGTGCATACATGATTTTATCTCTATATTTTGTGCATAATTTTTAGGTATACCTAGATTTTGGTATGTGTGTTTCAATACAATGGAGTTCCAAATATGATTTTGCAAGGGAAAGATTAACATATGCATGTTGTCAAATAAGGACAGTCCTGAACATTTGGAAATATAAACTCCAGTCGTTTAAATGCGTATACTATAGAAATGAAATCAGTTTTTGAAAATATAAACAAATATGATTTTTGTAACGAACCAGGATTTCGGTCCTTAATTTTGACCATTTAATTTATTTGAATTTTTAATTGGAATTAACAATTGGTTTTGAATATGGAAGAATTTCTGAAATGGTTTAAAATTCTAAATATAGCGATTTATTTAGTTTGGTAAAATAGTAGGTTAATATTTAAAATTAGGTAAATAGGTGAATTTGGAAATAAATGTATATGAAAATGATTTCTAAAAATTTATTTAAGTTTATTTGGATTTGAATTATAATATTGGACTTCTGGATGGAATTAAAAATCGATAGGTTTAAATTTGAAATTTATATATTAATTTAATAGTGGAAATTAATATATATGGAAATAATGTAAATAGTTGAAATATTGATTTAACATGAATCAGAATGATTTCTACTATGAATATATATGTTCTATTTGAAATATGATGGAGTTATTATGTTTTTAAAATTAAATTTTAAACGATTTCGATGATTGTAAAAAATCGCTCGATTTAATCGAAGAGTTAAAATAGCTTTCCGGTGCGCAGTCTCGGAATTCGATGAAACCTGTTCCATTGGATCCATAATAGTGTATTATTATCGGATTTCAAATTTCATAGCATTTGGAGTTACCGTTTGGTCGTATGAGAGAGAAATGCGTTGAAATAAAAATAGAAAATTTAATATTTTAAATTGATTCAAAAGCTATCTTCCACATACTATCGAATTAGGCCTCGAAACTTGTTCCATTGTGTTTAAAATAGGGGCAAAATATTATATACGCTAAGTGGCACGTCTCGTTTGGGGATTGTTCGAAAAAGCATGTTAATTTTGGAAATATTATCAAATTAAGAGGTTATACAAGTATATATACATGCGCTACAGCAAAACCTTGCTGGTGTTAACAGCCGTCGCCTCTATTCATTTTAATGGCCAAAACCCTTCCTATCTTCCCTCCGATCTCAAAATCCATGCATCTATATAAGAAGCTCTCACCTATAAAGTTGTAGAGTTCGACATGATCTTCCAATCCAATGGTGGATTTATGTTATCGTCGTCGATTGGAGGCGTTAGGGGGTCGCAATCATCGTGCATTTTGGTGTGTTTTTTGAGTGCTGTGGGTAGCCGAGCATCGCGTGACTTTAGGCAGCGGTGAAGTGAAGTGAGGCGCTCCGGTTGGTGGTGCTCGATCAGGCTCTAGCGTCACGAAGGAGGCGCGGTAAGGGACTATGGAACGGCGGCATGGGTTCGCGTGTTTCATGCATATGATTGAGAAGAAGGACCATGTGCGGCCATGATTTCCTCTAGCAGCGAATGGCAGATTTCATTTTGGTAATATAGAAAAAAACGATATTTTTTATTATAAATCATATTTAAATCTTTAAAATAGCATAACTTTGTCATGCAAGGTCGAAATCGAACGAAAGCAAGTGGCGTCGGAATTGCAGTGACGAATACGACGCGTTGGAGCAGATCTGGTCTCTATCAGAGCTAGAGAAAATTTTTGGTCAAATCAAACGTGTTCGATTTAATATAAAATTTGAGCATTTGACAATTTAAAAATCAATGTGATTTAACCTGGATTTTTTGAGTTTTTTAATGCCAGTAAAGACATGGTTTAAATTGGTATAAAATTGTAAACAGGGATTTTTGGAATAAAAGTATATAAAAGGATTTTTAAATAATAAATCCTTAAATGGTACTTGTTTAAAAATAAAAGGTTTTAAAATCAAGATTTAAAGTTTTTTTGAAGGATAAAAGCGAATTGGGAAACAAGTATAAAATTGGTTATGCTGGAGTTCAGTAGGATTTCCAAATTTACGGAATGAAATTGGAAATCGGCAAAATTAGGCTTGTTTTAAAAAGTGAATTTTTGATTATTAATTTGAGAATGTTTAAAGGTGTTGAAATATTCTGGAGAAATAGTTTTTTTAAGTACTTTAAATTATTTAAAGCATATTTTATTATTAATTAGTTACTTTATAATGATTATTAAAGATTTATTATTATTTAAGCATTAGTCAGCATTATTATTTTTAAAGACAATTATTAAATATTAATATGGCTTCGTATAGTAACTTTTATTTAAGTATATTTGAATAGATTTAACTTGATTTTTTTTAGAATTCACAAGCATTATTTTGAGATATTTTTTAAAAAAATAATAAATTTTTCGGAAAGTAATGGTATACTCGCATGGCGTAAATCGGAGGCAGTGAGTGCCTGCAGTTAAGTTTTGGATTTCTTGGGGATAGAGACGTAACCATTGAGCCGTGATCCGTGGTTTGATACCGCCGTGGTCTTTCCACGTTCATTTTTTAAAAGGGTTTTTAAATATTTTTAAAAAAGGGATACTTTATGAATATAACGAATTCGATAGGATAAGTACAAATTTTGGATAAGGAGATTTAATTTGTTTAAAATTTAATTTAAATAAAGACCAGGTGTTTTTAAGTGAAATTGATGTATTTAGTTGAATTGGTTGGTTATTTGACAGTTAAATAACCGACTATCAAATCTGGACCTAAATATAACTTTGGAAATATCTAGAAGAAGTACGGGGATTATATGTTATAGTTACCATTCGAGGTGCTATATTGTACATATAAACTCATTTTTTTCTTCTAGGACGTTTTTAAGGAAATTCGTCCACTAACGGTTAGGAAGTGATCTCTGATCTTATCTTCGTCTGTTTATTTCCTAGAGAACCGGGGTTGAGTTTACCGGAAGTAGTGAATGTTATTTCGAAGTGAACGGAATCGGATTTGTCATCTGAAAACCACTTCGATCCAACGAGTATGTTTTCAAAATGAAGACAAGAGCTTGGAGTTGAAAATGGAGCAAAGAAGTGCAAGGGCTAATCGCTACTAATCCTGCGGGTGATTCCAAAATGGATGTAGTAGGAATAGTGCCTTCGGTTCCATTCGGTCCGGGAACGGACTTGTATGGATGAATGTTATGAGTATATTGTCATTGGAAGACAATAAGCATTCTAAGTGAATATTTCTAAAAAGGCAATCGTAGCCTCTAGCATCATCAACCAGGAATGACTGAAAAGCCAGAGAGATGCAGGGTATCCCCCAAGTAAGGTATGCCTATCACCTTTCTAGGTAACCTCGGATATTATCCCTACGTGTGAAAGGAGCTCGGAAAGGGTGGGAACACCCTGGGTGATAGCATATTAGTCTATCCAGATAAGAGATAGTCCGGTCTTGTGTTATAGAGGATCATGGAGTGGTCCTCGGTATGTTGTTTCGGACGTGTACCATGACAGGTGGTACCCCAGTGCCTAGTCATTCAGTTGGAATCCATTCTCCAATAAGTGTCCTACGGTATTGATTGTGCCCAACTATATTAAATATGAGATGCAAGTATTTCGGCTATTTGAATAAGTATTTGTACTTAGACACTATTATAATATTAGATGATTTTGATATGAAATAGTTTGGTTGTCGTAACGTAAAAACTCATCGTGTTTATTTGTGGCGTGGTCTTAAGAGGTACCTTTGATTTTCAAAGGATTTGATAACTTTAATAATTCAAATTGAGTGTATTTTCTCACACTGGTTATTTAGACTGACTCGGATGTTATTTTATTATATTCTCGGGTCAGGCCGAGTATTTCAGGCTCAAGTTAGGCTACTATGGAGCTCAGGATACGAGCTGGATGGCGAAGACATATTACTCGTTCTTGTTTATTTTTGCTACAATGTTTTGTTTGAAATTGCCAGCAATTGTGAGGGCAGATTGTTAAAATTGTCTAGGCTGGTAATTATTGGTTTATGTACTCTGATGTGAGATATGTATATTACATTTTTGCTTTGTGTAAAGTGATATTGATAGTATAGATATTGGTAGTATATATTATTCAGTCTGCTATGATATTCTATTTGTTTAGTTTCTTCTTCTTCTATCTATTTTTTTTTCCTCAACAATCCGTCTTTCCAACACTCGATCGTTCGTCATGTTATACGCTGAGCCTATTCATGTCGATTTTCGAGGGTCGTGAAGAGTGAGTCGTGACAATTTTGTAGTAAGAGCTACAAATATACATACATATATGTGCCAAGTTTTGAAAATATGAAGTTAGTTTCATGTAAATTTTCCGACAAGCAATTTTTGCATATACCGGGTTTTTGAAATATGCAAGTTTTAAATGATAGGCTTTACATGAACATATCGGTTTCATGTATTAAGTTTTATATAGAAATGTTCAAATGTATATATATATATGTATATATATATATATATATAAAGATTGAACAGAAGATTTCTCAAACAGGAAAGTTTCGAATGTATGAGTTTTAGGATTTATAAAAACAGATTTTTTATATGCATGGGTTAAAAATATATAATGGTTGACCCTTAAAAAAAGTGTGATTATGTTCTGCAAATGTAATTTTCATAAATGACACGGGCTACACAAATGGCCATAGCTTTCAAGTTAGGAGGTATTTTAGTGATCCATAAAAATTTTCTAAAAGCTATTTTAGCACTACAGCTTATCTTTGGAACACATTTGAAAATTTTGTGATACTAACATATTTTTATTAGCCGAAACATGAAATTGTTATATATTCATATTCTCATTTTTATATAAAGTTGCTAACATGTTTTGTTTAAGTAATTAGTAGGTGCGTAGGGACTTTGCTTCACTTTTGGATGCATGTTTTCTCATTTTTGTTGTATATATATTAGCAAAATCGCTTAACTGCTAAAATAAAGGTGCGCGTTCGGATTAGATACAACAATGATAGAAATATTGATATATTTGGTGTTTCCGACCATGTGGTCGATGTATATTTTTTATATTATAATTGTGAAATTGTAAACGGCTCTCCGTACAAAGGAAACTCTGCCGAAAGTTTCAAAAATTTTTGACACTTCGAAAATTTTCAATAAATTTTCATATGCGAACAAATGGAAATTAATAAACAAATCTAGTTAAATTTGTAACATATGATAAGTTTGATTATAATGTTAACTGTTTAAGTTTTGATCGAGTTTCAACTTAATAGTAAAATTCAAAGAGAGTTAATGTTTGTATTTGTTTTTGACGTCTTTCTATAAGAAATTGCGAGGACGCTAATGGGGAGGTCTACAATAACCCTGTTTTACAGCGGTAATATTATATTATTTTTAATTAAAATAGATATATTTAAATTTTATTTTTGATAATTATTATTATCAGAATCAAATTTTAATCCAATTAAAAGTCCATTTAATAGAGGACTATTGTAGTAAGATTGAACTAGTTAATAAATTTCAGTTTTGATAATACTATAATAAAAACCAAATAAAATGTGATACAGAATATAAAATATTATGAAGTGACATTTTTTATTTGGAATAGTTGGAAATAAAAATTCAATTGGGTTAATATATTGAATAGCTAAATGGAATGAACAATATACTAAAGTAAATAGAATAGGAACTAAACATAAAACAAGTTTCAAAGCAGCCCAAGTCCATAATATCTCATCATTACTTCTTTTTACAAACTAAAACGACATTTCTTGTTCACAATCCCAAAACCGTTTACATCCAAGCTACCCTGAATCCCCAATTTGCATCGTTTAAAAAAAGGGAAAGAACGATCAAAGGCGAAAACGGTGATGATTGGAGCAACGACAATGAAATGGAAGCACGCGATGATGGTTGCTACCATGGACGATGCGTGAGCTTCAACACAAGCAGAGGGATGGTGCTCTGGTCGACGAAGTTTGGCTATGATTCTAGGCAGTGTGTGGTGGTCGAGATGGGTTACAAGAGGCGGCGTGCATATTGAGTGTAGGCTTGGTGATCGGAGAATAGTTAGGGTAATCGAAAGTGGTTAAAACAAATTGTTCTAACGAACTTAATTGGAAATGGGAAGTTATAAATCGATATATCACTTTAATTTTTGGAAATAGAATTATTTTAAGATTTGGACCTTAAAATTGAACAATGAGTTTTAATTCTATTGAAGCAATTTAAATTAGTAAATAGAAAGTTGACATGAAATTGATATAAACTGAAATGGTTTAAAATAAGGATTGAATTAGAATCTTTAATCATTGAATTGAATTGTTGAATCAAACTTGAAGTTAAAAATGATTGTTTTTAAAAGTAAAGAGAATTCGAACTGAAATTGAAATCAGGTTGAGTTGAAACGATATTGAGATTGAATCAACTATTCTGAAAGATTGGGAATCAAGTTTGCTGATTTGAAATTGGACACGTGTCTAGATTTGTTGAAATGGAAAGTTACAATTTGATTTGATAGTACTTTAAAAAAAATATTTTAATCTGAACTGTTTGACATCTATCTTTTAATATTCAAATTATTTAGATTTTTCCAACTATTTTACTATATAGACCATTTTCAATAATCAAACCATTTTATATCAAACTATTTAAATTATTTAACTATTTAAAACTATTCAAACTATTTTCTAAAATTTCAAACTGTGCAAAGTTGAGATGTTTATATTCAAATCATTGATTTAAATGCGCATGTGATTAAATGAAGTTATAACCTAAGTTGGAATTTGAAATGATACCTTCAAATGAAAATGACATACTTTGAGTAAATGTGATGCTTTTGATATTTTGATGTGAACATGATATTTTGATATCAAATATGAATCTATTTTGAAATGTAGAAGAACCAACCGGTGTGGAAAATGACATTTGGTTGTTAAGGAAGCCGCAACCTCTTATTGGCATACTCTTTGTCAATATTGGAACCACTTTAACAAAATGTGTATGTGGTGGATGATCTAAAATGAAGTGGTTTTAACGACCCACCTTTTTGGATGGTTTAAATCGAAAATAAACCGCACATGTCAACTCAAACCATTCAAAAGGGAGGATTGTTAATAGAGTAAATAAGAAAATAAGAAAAAGGAAAGAAAAACAAAGCACAGAATCTCACAGCGGAATGACAAATTATAATAATTAAATAAACAGTTCATGAAGCTGTTTTACAAATACATTTGATTACACTTTTACAATACAATAAGAGTTATGCATATAGCACGCATAATAGGATAATGCAGTGGAACAACATGATGCGGTGGAGAATATACATACATACATACATACATATATATATATATAGTATACAAATCCCCGTCTTCATCCTCTAGAAATAAAGTATCCAACACTAAAATGTTCGGGCTGACCCAAGCATAATGAAAAGATATAACACTAAATTCAAAACTAAAAGATCTTATGTAAGTTAAATCAACAACAAATAAAAATGAGTGTAACGGCTTCAAAGATGTTTACAGGATTTCACATCTCCTATCAGTGTATAACGTGCATGCAATAACTTAAGTGATGTTTGTGATTTCCATCCCCTAAGGATCCGTTAAACTATTTATATGTAGAAAAAAATCGATATATATATATATATATATATATATATATATATATATGTTGTGTTTATCGGTAAAGTAAAGTATTAAAATAGCATTAAGACGTTACCCATGTCCCCCTTAACACATTTCATATAAATGACTATACAGTACTGTAAACTCCACCAAACTTGTGGGCTATCAGGGAGCACTCCATAGGCATGATACAAACCAAAATCGTAGTGGACTCGATAAGGCATATGACAAGGCATGCGAGGCTATGCCTAGGATAGGATTTTACCGTTTTGCATGCCCGGAATGGTGGTAACGCATAGCAGTTACTACCACCCACCTCGAAAGACACTACCATAATCAAGTCGAAGGTGGTCACCAAATCAATCACAAAGTAACAGATATGGTATCGAAAAAGCGTGTCAAATCGGAGGAGCGACCTCACTTGGCCTGGGACAGCTCATGTTTTAGTCATATCAAGCTGACATGAAGGTTAGGGCTGCATTCTTACCTCATACCAGTATCGTTCGCCAAACCATCCTACTTCATTTTGGATTCTCCACCACATGCACAGTTGTTAAAGTGGTTTCCAAATTGGCAGAGAGTATGGAAATATCCAACCATGATATCTTTAACAACCAATGCTTATTTCTCACCATGGTTATTTTATAAATCATTCAAAACAGTTATACCTTCATATTAAGATATCCATATACTTATTCCAAAAGTATAAATATACTCATAACTACCAAGGAATATTTCTTTCAATCAATTTTGAAAATAATTTATTAATCTCTCTTAAACCATTTAAAAACTATTTATATGCTTTAAAACCATTTATAAAGCTATTTATAAATTCCAAAACAGTTTACAACTCTTCCCCTTTTATATACTTCTACGCAAATTCCTTTAAAACCTTTCCAAATCCCTTTATACAAGTTCTTTTATAAAACCCTTTACAAAATCCATTAAAACCTTTATAAACTCCTTTATAAAACCATTAAAAAAATCCTTTATGAAAATCTTTTTGTGATTCCATTATTAAATCTCTTACAAAACTTCTATAAATTTCTAACGAAACCTCTTACATTTTTATTTATGTAAGTTATTATAAAATCTATATTTATTATATCAAATTGAATTTAAATAAACCTCTTAAAACTATATTAAATATTTTATTAAATTAAATTTTATATAAATCTATTAAAACAATATCAAATATTTTCTTAAATTAAATTAAACCATTTTAAAAATATATATTTTTTAAACTAAATAAAATTATAAGTAAAAATCATAAATTTACTTTTAAAACCATATATTAACTTATAATTTGAAACTTTAAAACATATAAAATAAATTATTTTCCAAATATAATTTTTTTACATAAAATTATTAAATTAAATTTAAAAATCAAATTTATAAATCAAACATACGTTACCATTTTGAAAATATTTTAAAAACCGACCAACGGTGTTCGTATATAATTTTCTACAATATGATCAAGTGATTGGTTATGTATAATTTCAATCAAAAATAGTTAAACTTCTTGGGTATATATCATTTAAACCTGTGTCCTGAATAAATCATTTCCAAATCAATAGAATTGCTCGGGTATTTATCGTTTCAACCCATATCGATTTTTCTATTCTATAAGATCGTTCGGGTATGTGTGTTATCAACCCATAGTGATTTTCCTAACGACAAACTACGGGAACTTGCAGTGTGATAATAACATAACATCCAATCATCCAAAATGTCAACAATTAAACATCCATCAAAATTAACATCCAAATCAGCCAATAAATCACACCAATTAACTAGTTATTATCATCAAGTATTTAACTAACAATTTAAATTCATTATTAATTAAAATGAAATTTAATTCAATATAAATTCAAATTAAATTTTAACTAACAATTTAAATTTTAACTGACAATTTAAATTACCAACAACAATCAATAAACTTCTTATCAATTCATAAATTTAATTTAACTAACATAAGAAGGTTTAGTATTTTGAGTGGATTAAATCACTCACCTTTGATTTACAATCGATTTAAAATCCAAATAAAGCACAAAATTTGTCCCAAAATGTAGCCAAACTAGTTCCTAATATTCAAAATTTTGATACGATCCTACCAGAAGAAACCGCCTCCAAATCCGAGCTCGTATGAAAAGTTATCGATATTAGAACGTTTAAATTTAAAATTATATTAAAAACAAGATAGAGGTAAAAGGTAATTTTGTTTGCCTTCCAACCCTTGTTCCAGATCGATCATGCACGCTAAACCCAATAACCGCCACGAAAGTTCTCCTACGGCCGCCGCTTCAGTTGGCTTTGATCCCATCAGACCACTCTATCGAACTAGCCAGGCCGAGCCGCACCTGGCAAAGGTGGCGCGACCACCACCGGTGGCCTCCTAGAACTCACGCCACCGCCACCGCCACCTTCGAGCAAGAATACAGGAAAATCCAAGCACCGATGACAAAACCTAACCCCATGGATTGACTCCTCTCAGCCACCTCTACACTGCAGCACCTTCCGATCGTCGATAGGATGAAGATCCGCCATTAAATCGAAAACCCCAGTATAGACGGCCGAGAGTGTTTCGGTGATTTCTAGGCAAACCATGATTTGATTACAAAAATGAATTAAAATAATAGATTACGCTCTTCAAGAGCTTTCCACCGATATATAATTTGTTATGGTTTGTGAAGTTTGAATTTTTAAGATTGATTTGAAATTGAAATTTGGGTTTTGGAAAGACAACCTTTGAAAAGGGTTATGAACAGGACGGTTGAAGTTTTTACATACATAAATTAGAAATAAAAACTGCTAGGTTTAGAGGAAGAATCTATTTATATAGATAGGAATGGATAAGAACTAATGGACAGATCGAATTGGGTCGAAACGATAACAAAGACCTGAAATGTTCCCAAAACGAAAGTAGGTCATCCCATATATCAAAATATAGGTTTTCGGTATTTTTGAACTCAATGGAACTTGTTTCAAACCCTAATTCCTTTATTTACAGAAATTAGCTTTTAAAAACAATTATATTCATTTAAATTCCATTAATCGATTTCTACGCGTTTCGAGCTTGCACGATCAAACGATAAGTCCGGTCGTTACGAAACTTGAAACCCTACAATATTTACCGTTACAGATCCAATGAAACTGGTTTCATCGAAATCCGAGACAATACCTAAAACCCCAATTTTACAGTTAATAAAATAAATTATTATGAAATTTATTTAATTATTTTTAAATTCTAAATAAAAGTAAACATTTTTCATCATTCTTGATTATACAGAAATTTATAATCTTTTAAAATAAATTTTACATTTTTAAATCCAATATTTAAATATTGCACTAATCTCAGCGTTCAATTACAACTGTAATAAAACCCCGATTAATTATATTTTAGTTTCAATCAAATTATTTTATTTCAATTTACATTATTATTGAATGAAATATTACCTTTTGGATACAATTAACATTAGTTTACATTTTATTACATTCATTTTCTACAGTTATCACTTAACGCATGTTAAATGCAATATTTAATTACATTAAGTTTCAATAATTTCTAAACTAACTTCAAATGGATTAAATAATAAAATAAATAAATCAATTGTCACATATTAGTAATCCAAACACATTTCTAAATTTATTGTTTACAAAGAGAAAATAGTAAATTTACATACTAAATGATTGATTTCATATTCCATAATAAACCTATTCCAATTAATAACAGATGATTCCAACTTCAAATACAACATTGACTTTATTACTTATTTACAATTATAATCAAATAAAATTTACAATTATTTCAATTGATTGAAATTACTTTAAAATAGTTGTCAATTACATTCAAACAACATTATTAAATACGTTCTAATTATTTTTTTGATAAATAAATCATAATTTTAATTTCTTTTAATATTAAATTCAAAAATATTATTTAATTAAATAGTTTTAATTATCAAAAATGCGGGTCGTTACGGTGGTTGAATTGGAGGTGTTTACCAGATTTGAAAAAAGAGAACGACGATGGATGACCCCAACATTTGTGCCAATTTGAAATGACTAAAATAGGATGGCTGGTCATGGCCTTGTGGGCTAGCTATCCCTAGCGGACAAACCTCTTCGCATTACTATATTGATGTTGGCTCGATCGGTGCACCTTGGTTTGATTTTATTTTAGGGGTGTTGGACGCGGTGGGCGGTCGTGGCTACAATGCGTTGCTACTAGCCTACGATTCAAACTGGTAGTATCCGACATTGGGCATTGCCTCACGTGCCTTGTCATACTTTTTATCCTTATTCATGATTACTACTATTTTGTTATAGTGTTGTCTTATCATGACGGCTCCCTAGCTACCGACGTTACTGGTTGTGCTACTAAGGCAAATTGTAGGACAATGCTTAAAAATATGTTAAGGGGGATCGATGTAAAGCCTTAACGCTTTTTAATACTTTACATTAATGATAGACATTACATATATAGCGTATCTTACTACATATACGTAGTTTAACGAATCATTTGGAGACGGAAAACCCTGTAACATCTCTTAAGTTATTGCACGCACGTTATACACTGGATAGGAGATGTAAAACCCCGTAAACATCTCTGATGCTATTACACTTCTATTATATATGACATTAATTTTACTTACATAAGAACTTTTAGTTCTGACTTGACTGTTTAGTCCTTTCATTACGCTCGAGTTAGCCTGAGTATTCGGTGTTTGAAGACATTATTTCAGGGGGACGAAGATGAAGTTTGTATATTATATTATTAGTATATTTCCACTGCATCATTATTGGTATGTTGTTGTTTGTACTCTGGTTATGTTGTAAAATTTGTGTAATCAAATGTATATTTTAAAACAACTTCATGAACTATTTATTTGATTATTATATTTTGTCATTGCGCTGCGACATTCGGTGTTTTGTTTTTCTTTCTTTTGTCTTATTTTCTTATTAATTCCATTGATAATCTACCTATTTGAATGGTTTGAGTTAGATATGTGTGGTTTGTTGTCGATTTAAACTGTCCAAAAAGGCGGGTCATCACATTTTTGATAATTCATTTGAACGATTAAGCGCTATTTTGAAAATGGACCATACATGGATCTCTTTTCTTTCATGTTTAATTTTCTCAAACCTTTAATAATCGATCTGTGATAAATAAAAGTGATTTTTTATCTATATGAACTAAATAAACTAGCAAGACCAAATGACGTTGGTCGGTTTGATTCGATTTTATAGTTTTTTGGTTGGCTTTGGTTTATATTTCAAATTTGTTTGAGTTTTTTTTTATCTTTTTAAGTTTTTATTATTTGGAAACCAAACCAACTGATTAAACCAACTATAAAACCTAAATTATTATAAAAGATCATAATTATTCATGCCATTTATATTATTATTTATATTATCATCTTATCAAAATTATTTTTCTTTCTACTAAGGTTAATCTTTTTTAAAGAGAAGTAGTCAATTTCTATAAATTATGTTAAAATATTATTGGTCTCATGTTATTAACAACTACACGACCTAGGTTATTTGAACAATAATTAATCAAGCCTATTAATCTAAACCAATTATTTTACATTCAACTAGTTTTGGATTTGAAATATCAGTTTTGTATAGCTCAATTTCTTTTTGATGAATGGTTGATCTAATTTTATTATTTTTTAATCGGTTTCAAATCGAATGAATCATTTGTTCATCCATAATGATACGTATATTGCAAGTTAAATTATATTCAAAGTGGTGCTAAATGCATCCTCGTATATACTCTATTTTACTTGCTAAACAAATAAAATAAAATTAGCAATACATTGCTACATTTTACCAAATCGGTTGATAATATATTGCTGATGGACAGTATATAATCGATCTGTTGTGAATTGTCGGTGGAAAAAATCAAAAATTTACCATAATATAATGCCGAAAGCTAACGAATTTAATTAGTCATGTTGTGCTAAGGGGTAGTATAATACCGACTCGGTTGGATAAAGTTGCACCACAAAATTTGTACAACAACCCAATTAATACAAAAATGAGAATGGTCTTGTTAAAATGAAAATTAAAATACTAAGAAACAAAAGGGAGGAAAGAAAAAATAAAAATATTAAAGTGCTTCAGCCTCAAATTGATTGCCTACGTACAATATCAACTTTTTTACGGACTACTTTTGCAATTACATTCGATGTACAACTTGATTCAGACCATTTGGGTATAAATTTTGACGTAGTACCTACACAAAAAACTATAAACAATCAAAGATCCTTTACTGTTTGCAAAGGCACGGTATTTATGGTGAAATCTACCTTCAAAATTGCTAGGATTGATTTGAATAAGTTCACGTCTTCAAATTCGAAGATTCAGCAAGAAAAATCAATCAAAAGACCAAGAATCACGATTTAAATGGTTTGATACAAAATACCAAAAATGACGGCCAAAACACAAAAAATCATGATATGGCTGTCTTTTATGCGTTATTCTCTTACTTAGTCTTTAATAACATGTAGATGTGCCCACATCAAGAACCATGATGGTTCGGAACCATTCGGAACCATTTCATGCTTTGGCTTCTGAAATGGCTAAATTCTAGCTTTCTTTTAAGTTTGGTACAGATCTTTAACAATCGATGTTGATTAATTTGATTTTCCCTACACTTAATTACTTTTCTTGTATACTTCATTCTTGATATCTCTTGCCTTTCTTGATCTACTTTTGATCTCTAATAATCTAGATATAGGGCTATCATTTGTTTCTAATGCATGATAACACTTAACCCTCAATGTATGCTTGTGTCAACAAATCATGCTTTAGATTGAGATGAGCAATTGAATTCGAATTCTGATCTATAGAGATGCTTCTATCTCCAAAACCATCTTCATGAAACATTGCACTTTCTTGGTGTATCGACACACTACTTCAAATAATAATAAAATCACATCTCTATTTGAGATATTCAATTAGGGATTTTTAGTAGTCTTCATGAACTTGAAATCCATCTTTCTTCTGTCTAGGCAGACTTTAACTTTGTCATGCATTAGCTTCCACATTATCCGGATATATATACATTGTATATTTTTTGTGATTTCACTCCGATCTTTAATGATCCTTATGGATCGATGCCAATCCATTTGAGTTTGCTAACATATAATGGAAATTCTTAGCGCAGTTCATCCTTCACTCTATTTTCCACAGCCTTTGCCTTCATCTTCCTTTTGATTTCTTGCATTTCACTAGCCATCATCTCACCAACATCATCGGTGTTCGTCTCAGACTCCAAACCTCTTCAAACACTGGCCATTCACCAGTGTTAATCCATTCTTTATAGTGCCACCAATCCATTTGAATTTTAGACATTAAGTCCATCAAAACATCAATTCCTCTTCATTACCTCAGATATAGATTTCTACGTCGAGTTTGAGTAGGTGGGCACCATCATGCATTGACTTCCTTGGCTTCACCTCGGCTATCATCACTGTAACAGACGGCCTTTTCGATCCTTTAATGCCGACACCAATACATCCGCGGTATTCACATATCGAGCACCCAGTTGTTGGAAAGACAGAATTTTAGGGTAAAAAAGAAGAAGAAATGAAAATGAACAAGAAGGAGGAGAGCAAAAACATCAGAGTCTCATGGCAAAATGATAACATATTATCAAAAGATAATACACAAAGCAACTCTAATGTATGTAGCATTTCAGAGTTACTAACCAGAGTACTATCATTAGCCTAGATAGTTATAATAACATGTCCTTACAATTTTTACACACACATAAAGTAGTGCAACTGAAATAAATAGTACAGTAGGTAACATCCAGCTCCTCTCGAAGTGCTCAGCGAACATTAATGAAAACTTGCCTTTCTCAGACTACTCAAAAGAGCACGCATGGAAATGAGGGGAATATAAAACCATAGGTCAAACATAAGTCTGGTGTGAGAAACTCAAGAAATATGTAGCTAACATATAATGGTACATTTAAAACCACATGATATGCCATAGCGGCAATCCCCTCCAAAGAACCACACTTCTAATAAGCACATAAGGTGATAGAATAGATAATGTCTATGGTGTGCAATATAAATATATGACATAGCCGGAATGGGACATTATTTACATTCAACAACATAGTGGAGCACATTCAAAACTTCTAAGGCGCGTTCATATAATGGATTCTCCATGAAAATCACCCTAGTAAAACTCTTAAGTAAAACTATGGTCGATCTCCTATGACAAGGATCGGAAATCACCTTGCTAGCATCGTATGTCTCTAGATAAAATATAACATAAGGAAAACACAACAGATCAAACATCCAAACACTTTCGTGAACAAAATGAACCAAGTACCATCAAATCTCCACATGCAATATATAAACAAGCATACTGTAGATATGGAATTGATCGCCTACCCCCTTAGATTAGCTAAACCCGGGATTGTGCAGCCTACTTAGTCTTTGGTCATTTCCCAAAGTCGAGGCTACGTACGACATCATCACGTGAGCCATCATCACTCGAACAGATCATGAACCCCCAAATGGATTCAATACTTTGGACAGATCCACTTTCCAAAGATAGGACACATATCTCGGTCTTGAAATGCTTTAAAGATAAGCAGAACACTTGCCGATCCCAATCTGTTCAAGACTGAATCGATAAATTTTTGGTTAACTCAATTGTAGTTCTTTAAAAATTGTGTGAAAGCTAGAGACGTTTCATATTGTGCTCCTCCCCGTAGTTCTTAAAGCGTATGAAGCCATGAAGCTTTTTGATACTTCTTAAGTTATTTTGGTCATATTAAACAACAATGAAACTATCACATATGAAAAATGCTTATCACATTTTCAACCATTTCAACTTCTACTATCCCTCGGTCAAGAGAGAAGTCGGTATGTTAGAGCAGTATCGCACCATCCTTACTCAAACATCAATCTTGACTCTCAAAGATAGAATTAAGTCTACTTCATTGACTTTTAGTGCTAAGTACATGACTAAATGTTTTCCATATATAGGTAATCATACAAAGAGTGATCAACACACATAAAGCAGGATCAAGTCACATAAATGATGGTTAATCCCCTTTTTATTTAATTAATCTTTCATTAATTAAAACCACTTTTATTATCAAAACTCGTTTTATTAACTAAAACTTATTCATATAGTTTATAACTTCACCATTGATTTAAACTTCTTTATTAACTAAAATTTCTTTATTTAATTAAAACATCTTTAGTTAATTAAACTTCTTCCTTTAATTAAACACCATTGTTAATTAAACTTCTCCTTATTTATAAAACTCATCTTTATTAATTAAACTCATTACTTGAATTCCTTTATAATTAATAAGACTTATTTAATTAAACTTCTTTATTAATTAGTAAGACTTAACTTATTTAATTAACTTCTTATTAAACTTGTAGATTTATTTAGTTTACCTTTATAAAAGATGTATACTTGTAATTTACTATTTAGAAGTATTCATGTACTTATCTTAAATTGTATAAGTATATTTACAAATCATAAACAAGACTTACTTATTAAAACTATAATAAAAGAGATTAAAAACAAATGTTACTTTCTCTTTTATAAGTTAAACTTTTACTTTTCTATGTTTATATAAAAATATTTCCTAGTTGTTATTATCTTTAAAAGTATCCATAGTTAAATATCTAAGTTTAATCTTAAGGGTTAAATACAAGTGTAATATAAAAATTTGACACAACAAACTCAAAATCATTTCACACAACCATTTTCTTAAAAATTGCTTTTTACTGAATAATTACATTTAACGGTTAAAGGCAATTGTTACTAAAACAATGTCTACTACAGCCCAAAACCTTTTACTTATAGTTACCTTTAAAATATTCATTATTAAATATCTGGTTATATTCCTAAGTATGACTGATAACAAGGCTAAAAAACAAATATTACTAGAACATTGTTTACTGTAACCCAAAACCATATTTATATTTATCTTTAACGTTAAAACATTTATTTTAAAGGTCAAAGAATATACACACTTAATAATTAAGGAAAACAATTTTAGTTAATTTCACAAAACCCTTTATTTTAACATAAGTGCTAAAATACAAACTTCCTTTATTATATTTATAAAATACTTAACTTACTTTTTAAAACACACACATACACATATATATGTATGTATTAAATACTTTTAAAATATTAATTAACATGTTAAACCACTTTTAGATTACCTGAAAATATATTACAATTATTTATGTAGAATATTATGTAAAATAATAAATTTAGATATAATTTGAAAAACAAAAAATAAACATATTTTAGTTTAAAAGTCATTTACTTTAAAAATTCATAATTAATTATTAAAAGTACATTTTATCTTGAAACTACCTTTAAAACACTCTTAAATATGTTGGAAAATACTCTTAAAAATATTTATGAAAACACTTAATTTTAAACATGATTATTCAACTTTTTAAAAGAAAGTTATTTTGACAAACTGCTTATAAACGCCATTTTACTTCAATTTTTTTATTTTGTGCAGCGACTCACAAATTCACCACTTCGAAAAAAATTAAAATACTCATATAAGATTTTTAACATAAATGAAAATGTTTTGAAAAATGAATAATATTGGCAATCTTATTTTGAATAAATATTTACAAAAATATATATTTTAGAAGATATATCAATAAAAATGACCGAAAACATTTTATTAATTAACAGTTCTTAGACCATCTAACATCATGCATGGAGCTGGGTACATACACTCATTTATATACATAAGTGAGAATATATAATAAAATTATTTATTTTAGTTTTGAAAATAGAATGTTCTTATGACATCATCAATGATATCACTATTTTGGAATAAATGACTTTTGAATTTAAATGATTTAACAATTATTTTAATTATTAAATAAGCACTTTTAATTATTATATAACGATAGAAGTATTATTATCAAACTTTGTTTACAAATATATATATATATATATATATATATATTAAAACGCGAAAATATGACCAAAAATCGAAATAAGAATCTGTAATGATTCAACGTAGAAATTGTGCGACGTTGTGAATCATTTGAGATATATAAATAAATACATACATGTACATGTACGTGAAAACATATATGCATACAAATATACTTATATATATTACAAAATATCTAAGATATTTTTCTAAAACTTCATCCTTAAGTAATCCTAAAGTTATCCTCTTACACCCATAGTACAAGCACATGGCTACATACATGGGCGGGGAGATGTTTGACCATGGATGATGAGGTGAGATGAGGAAGTGGTGGTGAGGCAATGGTGATGAAATGGCAAGTAAATATCATGATATTTTTATTCGTATTTTTGCCTATAAATACCTCCATCCATCTTCACTTCATTCACTTATAAATTCCTAATCCTTCTTCACTTCTTCTCGCTACATTAATGGCCTCTTGGCTAAAATAATTAAGGCAAAAAGTAAACAAAATTATATATTATATTTTTATTATACAAATGCTTCATAACTAAAACAAATCAACTCCTTTTCCCCTTTGAAACCCATTGCTTCCTCCTTCTACCACCAAAGGCCAAGCCTTTCCCCTATTCTAAGTACGGTCATGATCACTCTACCACCAAAGGCCAAGGAAGAGTCCATCTTCGAGCTTTAGTGTATGCTTAGCAAGGAAAATTTCCCTAATAGCGGAGCTACAGGGGTTTTAAAGTAGTTTGATTAAATCTGAGATACACCCTATTTACATTAACAGTTCAGATGATATACATATTTGGCTACGCTTGGTTCCGACGATTGTGAACCATGTTTGGATTTGATAATATGTTTGTTTAAATGTATAAACAATTCACGCTTGATACACGTCGAATATCACAAAGGAAATCATTTTCTTTTAACAAATGAAATGATGCATATGAGATTTTTATACCTCTTTAAAATAGTTTAAAAGTCTTTATAAAGTGTTTTATAAAGACCAAAACCCCCAATTTGGTGAAGTTTGGACAAGTTATGAAAATTGATTCAAAATAGGTGCGTTGCGTAACGGTAGTTTGCAATTTCGTGCCGTAGAAAGTTAAATCCATTTATATGATGGATTCAAAGTCGTAAATTTTTGGAATAATTTTTTTCTAAACTATTATAATTGTAGTCTTCAAATAAAAGAAAACGTTTGAGATTTCTTTCAGTAGATTTTTGAAACATGAGCAAACCAAGTTTTCAAAATAGTCACGGTTTGGCAGTTCGAAAACCATAGTGATAAATTCTTTAAAATTGATATTTTTAATTCTTTAAAAATATGAAATAAATTCTATAAATATGTTAAAAAAATTAAAATAAATTCGAGTTATAAAAATGTATTTCTAAATGATAGGAAAGTTGTTTTGATCAAATAAGCCTTAAATGCATTATTCGCATCACTTTTTGCGGCACTTTTAACAACTTTTGAAATATGGCTTTAAACTTAAGTATTCTTTCCCAAATCTTTTATAAATATTTTCAAATAAATAATTAAGTACTTTAAAAATAATGTGGAGGTTTTATAATTCATTTTAAAGAGTTTAAATAAATGACTTAGAGAAAAGTTGTTATAATCAAGTGCTTTAATCTTGGCTTTAAGAGTTAATGGTGTAGGATCGATTTCACCCTAGAGGGGGGTGAATAGGGTGATGCTATTAATTATAAAAATTAATTGCGAAAGCTTATAAAATAATTTCAACACAGATCACAGAATAATAGCAGCACAGATAATAGCAGAATAATAAATGTAGAAATAGAACGACACAGAATTTACCCAGCTTCAGCAAAACCCTGCCTACGTGCTTCCCCCAAGGTTTTTACTAGAAATCAAGTAGTCACACGCTTACAAACGTAAACTCGCGACATCTGCTACTGACTAACCTAACTCTACGCTCAAAACCCTGCCACAACTCAGCCACTGAGTTGCGAATTCTCAAACTACGCCACGTAGTTTGTCCCCTAGTCACACAACTAGTAATTACAACGTTTAAAAGAGAAATAAAATTAAAAAAAACAATTTAAAAAGAAAATAAACCCTAATTCAAAACCTTTTTATTATAAACCAAAATTAATAAAAAAAAAGGCCGGCCAAATGACTGAAGTGAAATATTATTCTCTTTCTTCTTTTTACTATGTCAGCCCGCTTCCTTTTTGAAAAATGGTGGCTATCTTCGTTCGTTTCTTCCTGATTAAAAAATAGGGCTTTGAGAAATGAAGGCGTCGACTTTGTTGATCGAACATGTGGGTTGTTCTCGCGATTGCTTGACGATCTATTGTATTTGTTACTTTGCACATGGCTGCTCCTTCTCAATCGAGTTCGGTGATTTGGTATATGATTTATTCCTTATGCTTTACTATTATGCTTGCTTGAACTTGATTGAATGAAAGCCGATGATGATTGGGTTTTTATATAGGGTTCGCAACCCTTGATTTTCGTTCGTATACATTTATTTGAATTTGTCAATTTATTCATCTCGGCTATTCGATTTTGTTTTGATGTTGATGATGATTTCTGACTTATTCATATTGAGTAATTTGGTTTACTTGATTGACACGGTTTTGATTTTGACTTCGCTCAATTCCATGATTGCCACGGCTTCGATTCTGACCTGTTCGATGTTGATTTCGATCTTTATTTCCTTTGACTCCGATCAGTTGCTCATGGCTTCAACTTGATTTTTGTTATTACCGGACTTTGACGCTTCGGCATTAACTTGCTTATGTGATAATTTCTGACCTTCGTGGTTGAACTTGTTACTGTGGTTTTCTGACTTAGTTTGATGTTGACTTCGGCACTGATTAAATTCATTGTTGTAGCATACTTTTCTTTGTGCTTGTTAACTATTGCTTCTCTGTCTTGTTCAACTTGATGTTGCTTTGTGCTGTTGAGCTTTGTTCGAACTTGTATCACTTGAGTCTACACTTGCATTATCCAGTTTCACAGTTGCATATTGTATATGCACTTGAGTTTGACACTGGTGCATATGCTTGCTTATTTCTTCCCAGTTTAAGGTGCACTTGCTTGCTCTAATCTGATGGTTGTATGCATATTGCCTGACCATTTCTGTAGCTGTTATCTTATTCATGCTAGCCTAGTGTCCTGTTGCACTGCCTTTTTTTTTGTTTCCTGCTAGTTCATGGTGAAGTTCATTTGAATTTGTCATAGTGTTGCAGTCTTGTGTCTTGTACATGTATCATTAGCTTCACCCTTGTGACTTATTTGCATTGTTGATGCTATGTTCAAATGTGAACTTATTTTCTCTGGCATATTAGTCCCTCTGGTCATTTGTGTTCATTCCTGATGGAACTCTCCAGTTGATTCGAGTTGCTTCAATGTGATGTTTACACTGCTGCATATTGATGTTGAGCCACTTACTGGTTCTTTGTCTTGTTCAAAACTGATACTTCCATTTGCACTTGGTCACTGTGTATCACCGCATACTGCATGTTGTATTTTTGGTGCTTGGTTTTGTGGGATGAAATGCTGGTGGCTTCACCTGATATTGTCACAAACCACTTGGTTCTTCTACATAGCATATTGAGCTGGTATCTTTGTTAACCATTCACGTGTGTTTGCTTTCAGTCGGTGTGCACTGACTTGAGTTGTTACTATGTGTATTCGAGTGTGTACTTGACTGAAGCTCGAGTTGCATTCATTAGTCTTGTTCACTTGATGGTTGCTGAGTTTGTTTCTTTTTACTGTTGCATTTGTTTTGGTATAACTGCCCTTGTGCACTTTGATATATAAGCTTGTATTGGTTCAAGTATGTTTTGGTTGCTGTTATGTTGGTCTAGTCATGCAATTGAGTTGAGTCATGATAGCAGTGACTTGACCTTTGCATTTTGTTTATGGTTTGGTGCCTTCTTGAATTATGCAGTCTTTTGTGAGCATGTTGACTTTTAGTTGGACTGTGCATTACACTTGAGTTGAATCCAGCTTGTAGCTCGGATTTGACCTTGTGCTGAAAATTGTGACATTATTTTATTGCACTTGAGTTGAATCCGGTATTTTGGGTTTGACCTGTGCTCACCTGTCCCTGTAAATCTATCAAGTGTATATATTGGTGTGCACGGCCTTGTGGCATATACAGTGATACATTGTGTATGTCACAAGCTGTTCGTGTATGATGAATTGAAAATTAAATGATGACGAATAACCCAAATAACTGAGGCAAATATTATTTTCAAAACCTACATTTTGTTTTATACTGCAAAAATATTTCCTTTTCAAGTTTACTGCGTTAATATTTATTTTTGCAGATTGCTCAGATGCTGAATTCAATTTGGAGTGAAGTTGAAGATAAAGTACGAGTTTGAGTGATATGTAGTGAGGTCAACTGTAAATGTGAAATTGTGATGTAATCAAAGTTGTACTGTAATTGGAATTAAATATATAGTGAGAGCTTGAACTTTGTACTATTCAAAGATTGTAATAAATATTTGTTTGAATAAAATTTCTGTCTGAATTTAAAATTCTGTGTTATTTATTTTTATTCAGCCAATATTTATTTAGTCTATGAAAAATAAAATAGTACGTTAACAAATACATTTACATGAATATATATATGTTTATTATCATCAAACAAAAAATCATATAATCGCATATTCAACAATCTCCCCCTTTTGATGATAACAAACATATATTTAAGATTTTGAATATGTTAAATGTATTTAATCATAGATATATTCTAATTGCTCCCCCTATTTAAATGCTACCTCTCTACACAAAGCTCCCGCCACATATATGCATACTAATAAAAATATGCAAATGAGCCTAGATGCAAATGGAAAATATTTGACCTTTGCTTGATTTTATTTGACAAAATCTTAACTTTTCTCTCCCCCTTTTGTTATCAGCAAAAGAGTAATAGTGTTGGAGAATATAGAGATAAAGTGATCGATATTAATCCAACATTAAAACTCAATTGAATATAAATATTAAATTTCAATAAAAAATCAAACAAAAATCATAAATACTTTGTTAGGCGCATATTCCACTTTTAGAGTGATGGGAATGGTGTCATCATATAAAACCATACAATTGTGTCTATTTGTGGTATATTTATATCTGGAATTTTAATATCTACTAACCATGCATAACCGTTAGGACTTTTAAATGAGATTAGTAGTATTCCAATTTAAAAAAATGAATTCAAGTATCATCTAACCACGCATAACCGTAAGGACTTTTAAATGGGATTAGAATCAACTTGTTTATTTTAAAAATCAATTTTGATATGCGTTCCATACATGCATAACCGTGAGGACTTATAAATGAGCATGAGAGCACATAACAAATTCCAAGTAATCCACCTATGCATAACCATAAGGACTTTTAAATGAGAGTGAATACTTTGGATTTTATTTTATTTTATTATTATTTTATCTACTATATAATTTTTTTTTATTTTATTAAAAAAGGAAAACGAAAAACGAATGATTCCGGTTTAAAGTACCACATATTGACAAACTATATAGAATTTTGATGAGTGATGGTCGTTAGAAATATGATAGAAATACAGATGGTCATGGAATTTTTGCCAACAAAAGTTATATAACTCTTGTTTAAATTTCTAAAGAAATTTACTAATTATACCGTCTCGAGTCATAATATATGATAAATATCAACACTCATCACTTTTTTAATCACTATTTATCTTTTCGATAATTATTAGGGAGTCAGATTAGTCAAAATAGTCACTTAAAATCAAATTTATAAATAATTATAAAATCAAATTTTCAAAATGATTGTGTAACAACCCAGAAATTTTAGTAATTAAAATTTGAATATTTAATTAATTTTAAATATTAATAAGTGAATTTATAAGTCGAATAAATTTTATTTCGAATAATTGGATTTAATTGGATAATTAAATCGATAATTTAATATGTTAAATTATGGAAATAATTGAAAATTGGGTTAAATATGATTGAAAATGATTTGTAAAATTTTATTTTATCATGTTGGAGTTAGAATGATATTTTAGAACTTTTAAAATCGAATTAAAAGTTAATTTGTGAAAATTGAATATTTTAATATTTAAATCGACTAGTGAAAATAGTCAATTTTTGAGCAGTCTCAGAATTTGACGAAACTAGTTCCATTGGATCCGTAATAGTTAGTTATTACTGGATTTCAATTTTCGTCTCAATCCATGATTTAAAATAATCGATAAAATGATTATTTGGATAATTTATCTCATTTGCTTTGATTGATAAATAATTAACTGTTGTTGTGCACTGTATCGATATTTTTGTTCTGATTTCGATGCTGTGTTATGTGGCTTGCCATGTGATGCCCTGTGATTGTAATTTATTCTGTATTAATGTAAAAACCCTGTTGCCCGTAAAACGGCATTTAAACTTCGATGCGACAGGGAATCGGATTTCAGTTGTTATCCGAAACCCACATCGAGCCTGTGAATTGTTGTGAATGACATCCACGTTGTTTTTTAAATTAACGCTCACTATTCGGTTTAGCCGGGAAAGGACCTTTGTGTCATATAGCCCATTCCGAATATGTGATACGACGTTATGGATAGCAATTGAAGACCGGTGGTGAAGACCGGATATTTGCGATAGCGATAGGATAGCCTATCGAATGACTCTCACCGAGTTGCTCCGGTATAGAGTTCTCTATATGTGATGGGGAATCCGATCGGGATTGTGAATATCCAGATTGCAAGGGCTTCTTTGGAAGTGCCTTCGGTTCTGTTCGAACCCAGAACAGACTTGTATGGATTGTGTGTCTGAAACTACACTTATCTGGCCTTTCGTTCGAACCTGAACTCAAACCCATTAAACAAAAACACTTCGCCTCTCCCACGCCGATCACCAGAGGACCACCACCAGTGGCCACCACTTCACCTACCATTCCTCAAGCCACCTCCAAAACCCCTTGGCACTCGATCAAAGCACGGCGACAAAACCTAAAGTTTACAGAGCAACGAAAACATATGACCAAAACCCCACTTTCGATTCAAGCCCAAAAACCTTGCATTCGAAAAATTCTTTAGCATTTTTCCTATTATCCACAAGTATCAAGCAAGCTATACAACAAGTTTCAACATTTACGATTTGTTGAATCTCCATAGATTTACAAAAAAGCAATTTTTGTTCATTTACAAAATACACCTTATATACTCATCTAAAAGTCTCCATTCTTGTTTTAAAAATCCTACTTTTGCATGAAGATTCAAGCTATATAGTTGAATTGGCAGTTTAAAATACTTGAATTCATCATAGGATTTTTGGTTGACCTGTAAATCAACTGGAACAGTTGATATGCTTCACTGGCAATTTGAAAACAAGTTTTAAAAACTTTATTTATATTCAAACAGCTTATTTTTTTCTAAAACATAAGCCTATAAATGAGTGAGAGGAGATATTTTATAATTTGATCATCTACTTAACTATGTAACCTAAAGAAACTGTATATTCAACTTACAGAGTACTCATATAAGAACACAGAATGATGAAACAAATACATATGCCAACATATGATTACCACTACATCATACATACAAACTTAAGGCTTTAAAAGTTTTAGCTTACTCACATGATTTTCCAGAAAGAACAAAGAAGAACAGAACTTGTTTTTGAACCAGGCCTTTGAGAAAATGCTTGCTGAAGATCTTCTTCTTGCTTCTTTGATAAAGCTGGTTTGTTTTGATTTGTCTGATGTTTTTAACTAAAGTTTGTTTAAGTTTAACATGACATTCACTTCAGTTTTGCTTAGTTTTGTTTGAATGGAACGAAATGAGATGAAGCTGATATATGAAATAAGTTTACAGGGTAATGTTATTATTTGTAATAGCGATAATATCTTGTACAGGGTTATATTCTTGTACAACAGGTACAAGATCTCTTTTTTTATTAATATGCTCAGAGATTTCCTATTTCAACATGTTGGCTGCAAAGATATGTTGAGGCTTGCATTAATTGCTTTGCATTGGTTTATATTATTACTTGTACAATAGGCAGTGATCTTTCTTCCCTGTATGGTGGCTGATGGATAATATTTTGGTGACTAAGGACATTTGCATTTATTACTTAAGTCCTTTGTGTTCATACTTAATTTATTTGTACAAAGATAATTTTTCTTGCTTTATTAATTAGCCTGATATTTCTTTACCTTGGTGGCCGAAATGATGTAAATTGTGTGCTAAAGATGTTTGCATTTATTTCCTTTGTTTTCCTTTGCAAGCACTCTCTTTACATGCTCTGGTTTATAAGCTTTCATACTTATATTATTTTATTTTTCTTCTCTTTAGCAGGTACACTCATATGTATCTTGTTTTTATTACTACTTACAGGCTAGATATATGTAATTTTTTTCTACTTGCCTACTTTCTTTTGTTTACACATATATTTATTTACCACTTTGTTTCATATTTAAGTGTCGTTTCTTTTCTTTTCTTATGACTTAATAACATAAATAAATTTCTATTTTATTATGTTTATTTCTTTTATTTTATCTGTGTTCATACTTATTGCTTTTACTTTATGTACATCTTATTGCCTACAAATATTTTATTACTTTGTATATTCTAGATAATGTGTTGTTTTAAATTTAGCAAATTTGTTTATTTTATTTTAAAGACTTCATTTTGAATTTTAAAATCAATTTATCAATAAATTTCACAATTTTTATTCAATAATTAAATTGATTATCAATTCACATTCAATTCAAATCCAGGATCGTTACAGACTTCCCCCCTTAAAAGGATTTCGTCCTCGAAATTCGCCAGAGAGAGATAACGAAGATAGATGAAAGATAGATCAAACTGGATATCAATTCTGCATTTGGCTCACCAAATCAGAATATCAACAATAGATACAAGAACAAACTCAATCAATTATGAATCAATTGGATTACCCGATCTACGAAGTTTACGGGGGTATTGGTTAGTTCGAAGGGAAACTAACCATTCGTAGAATATATCGGACCTCATAGAATAGATAGACAAATGGATTCGATCTACCTAAGAAATTATAGCAGAATTTCAAATTTGGTTTTAAACGATATCGTTTTATCAATACAATATAAATTTAGCTTCATATTTCATTAATCAATTTAACTTGATTTAAATTTCCAATTTATTCAAAATTTTCAGCTTTGAATTTCCAATTTTCAAATTTCAAATTTATATAAAATTTTAATTCCAAATATCCAATTCATTTTCATTAGGGTTTAAAATCAAAAATCGATAAGAAACCGATAAAGATACGAAGTAAGAATTTCCAACAACGATTCGTAGGGCCATCATCACATCAAAACTTCTTCTAGAGCTATTACGAAGCAATCAAAAGAATTTAGAATCGAATCAAAGAAATTGATAAGAAAGTTATTTCCACGGTTGCAGGGTATTGACCATTTATCATCGTATTTCCCTGTCCCCTATCTCGTCATCTTCTTGCACTCATACTTACTATCAGTGAATAGTAAGAGAATTTACTGAGGCATTCGAACGGATATCTTAGGGATTACTCATTTTAGGGATACTTCACCCTATCTCTAATGAGCTACTTAATGTGTTATACTCCTGAGCTAAAGTTCAACCTTAGCTCTGATACCAAATGTGACGTTGCGGATTTTGCTCGCTCGAAAATCGACATCCATACTTCAAATCGTATTCGAATGCCGTAGATTCGACCGTTCAAATCCGATTCGCCGGAGCTTATAACAACATCAAGTAAACAACACAGCGGAAAAAAAAATGCATTGATATACATCACAGATACAATATTTGATACAATAGAGTGATACAATGAATATCAATATACATCAGAGATACAAGAAAATAGCAGCGGAAAGAAAATAGATAACACTAGCTGCGGAACAAATAACTCTAAGATAGTCTTCAACGAAGAACTCCAAATCTGAATTCCATCTCCAAGAACCAATCCAGCAATAGCTCGAACTCCCCATAAACAATGCACCAAGCTAGGCAAGACTGGAGCGAACCAAAGACTGAACTAACCCAGATAATTCACTGAACCTAACTATCTGAAAAACCCAACTCTAGACTGCTCGTGTGGAAAATAGTGAGCACCCAGAGTTTAGGAAAGGAACAATAAACTCTGGATCAGTCATGGGAGTGGTGTGAGCAACAAAAACAGGTTATTTTAAAAACAACAACAAGAGAATTTTAAAGTAAATTCGCAATGCTTTTGGAAAATGAAACTACCATAAGACCTCCCACCATACACACAATGCAAACGCAGACTTGGAGGAGATTTCTTCTTATGATAGTCAAACATGCTTACTACGCAGAAAATTTCTTTGATATTATTATTGTAAGTGCACGGTGCAGAAAAGCATTTCGAAAGTAGAATATAAATCTTAGCCAGCATAGGTACCATTATATTATGCCCGCTATAGCTACCTCCTGAGGAGGCAGGTTCTACAATTAAAACCGTACAAGGCTCGTATTGTTTCTTTGGATTTCCAACAAATGGTCAGGCCAAGGAACTTCCCATTGCCACATGAGAACGCCTCTAGAAGGACGTCCCCGAGAACCTAACCGGATCTCTGCCAACACAAGGCCGGGTTACCCCTAACTGGGTAACTACTGACACGAGTATGCCATCCCCCGGTTGTAACCAACCTTTATCTGGGATCCCGATAACCAACAACTACAAAGTAATAAATTTGCAGTAACCACATAGGTTAAGTATCTGGGCTCCATACCATGATACCACCTCTATCCAGAATGAAATGAACATACCCTAAAGGGGCGCTACCCCCTAATAACCTTGCTGCATCTTTCCTGTTTTGACCATTCCGGGGTGTGAGGCTCGACGAGGTCACGTCCACAAAGTTACGCTTTGGTACAAAGCCATACTTTGGGTCAACAAATGATCAAAGTAATGATCACAAAGATAAATGATCAAACAAATGATCATATCACAAATGATCAAACAATGATCATTTCACAGCAACACTTAGCATGTCACATTACCAAATTGGGAATATATTGCTGATAACCTTCAACTACATAACCTCTGAGCTCGTACGTCTCAGAGAAGGGTGTTAAGCTAAGAGAATAAATTCTCCGCCACCAACAAAAACGTATTTGAAAGAAATCTGCTTTATATTTCAAAATGTAACGTCAGACACACAATCCATACAAGTCTGTTCTGGGTTTGAACAGAACCGAAGGCACTTCTTACGAAGCCCTTGCAATCCGAGTATTCACAATCCCGATCGGACTTCCCATCACTTAGGAAATCTCTATACCGGAGCAACTCAGTGCAGAGACAATCGATAGGTCATCCTATCGTTCTCGCAAATACCCGGTCTTCACCACCGGTCTTCAAATGCTATCCATATACGTCGAATCACATATTCGGAATGGGTTATACGACACAAAGGTCCTCTCTCGGTTAAACCGAATAGTGACCGAAATAGTTCAAAAACATATGGATACTGGGATTTCAATTAAGTCACAACTTATTACCCAAAACTTTTCGCTAAATGGTTTGAAACGAATTACCATTTCCAATCTTTTAAAATAAAAGGGTTTATTTCATAAAGTTCACCTAGTTTCTCAAAGATTCATTCCTGGATTTCAAAACAATTCCAATTCAATTGGATTTAATTCATTAAATCTTTAAATTAAGATTTAACTTATATCTTTCAAAGTTTATTCCCAAATATTCTCTTTCAAAAATCGTTTCCAGATATTCATCTATAACTTGGAAGATTATTTCAGTTTAAACTTGAAATCCTTTTAATACAATTCAAAATTCATTTTTCCTATGAAAGTTTTTTTTATAATTTAGAAACAACAGTGTTATTTCAGAAAAAACCTTATTTCATTTATACAAGTTATAATCTATGGGTTAATTCAAATTCTCAAAAGAACAATTCTTTAAAAATGGTTTGACTCATATATAACTAGTATAATATCGTTATAATCCCTAGTTTCAAAATATAGAATTCAATTTCAAGTATTGAATTCAAATTTAAATCAAATTATTTAAATTCCAAAGCTCAATCAAGTTATTCAAAATAATTTCATCTTTGAAATTCCATTTCAATTGCTTTTCACTTTAAATCCACTCCATTTCCAAAACATTTGAATTCAGATATTCAAATTTATAAATTATTTCAAAATCTTTGACTTAATCGATTTCCCCGTGAAATCCATATTTGTGTGTGTAAAAGTGTGGTCCAGGGGTTTAACACACAATAGTGCAACAACATCATCATCATAGATCAAATCACAGAAATATAATTGATAAGCGATATAACTATAACGCTTATCGTCCATTCACAAATTCACAGATAATATGCAAATGTAAATAAATAAATAAACTATACACAATTTAATCCACAGAACAAAATATCACAGATCATATATGACAATTAATTCAAGGCAACTCATTCAATTCAATCATTCATAAGTAAGGTCAAGCATTCAATAAATATTTATAAGTAGGATTTATTAATTATTTAATCCTAATAAATTCAATTTATTTTCCAATTAAATTAATTACTTAAGAATTAATTATCCAAATTCTGATTAATTTATTACAAATCATAATTAATTAAATAAATTAATTATCCATTTTAATTGACTTAAAAAAATTCAGATCATTAAATCTTCATTTACGTAAAGATAAAAACATTACTTATTAATGATCAAATTATCATTATCAATGGTATTTAAAAACGATTAATTTTAAACTTTTCTTTCAAATTTCAATTCCAAATTTACAATTTAAAATGAGAAACAACTTTAACTTAACCAAGTTTAAAACCCTTTATAAAATTAAAAAAAAACATATGATGAAGAATACTCATCTTATAAAAGAACTTTAAGAATTTAAACCCAATTTACTTTTAAATTTCTTACCCTTTAAATTATATGTTAAACAATTTAAAGTTGTTTAAAACAATTTAATTTATAAATTTTCTTTTATTTCAAAAGCTCTTATACAGATTTAAAGTTAATTCCATATTAAACTCAGATTTAAAACTCACTTACATTTTAAACCTTCATTTTTAAATTCAAAATACTAAAAAGACTTAATATCTAGTTAATTCATTTAAAATAAAACTCGGGCCCAACCCAATTTCTCTTGGGCCAACACTCGAGATGTTTTACGAAACCCACCTCATATTCCCCTGCTTCGAATCCCCATCTTCTTCCCTTTTCTTTTTAACTTTGTTTAAGTTTTAAATCTGTTAAACAACACACACACACACACACGCTAACTTCTATCATCAACCCGAGCCATACGAGATTTCTCTCGTTTCCAGCTTCGAGAAAAATGGGCAACCCAATTTCTTCGAGAAATCCACCAAACAACTCGTGCCAAACTGGAGGAAATTCATCGTTCCCAAACAAACCCAGCTACGTGATAATTATGCACATGTACGACCGGCCACCGCCACTCTGGCGAACTTCGTCACCACCCACAAATCGCGAAACTCCCCTATACTCGAAATCAAAGCTAACTTCAATGCAAAAACTCGAGATCACAAATCTAGCCTTTCGTTCGAACCTGAACTCAAACCCATTAAACAAAAACACTTCGCCTCTCCCACGCCGATCACCAGAGGACCACCACCAGTGGCCACCGCTTCACCTACCATTCCTCAAGCCACCTCCAAAACCCCTTGACACTCGATCAAAGCACGGCGACAAAAACTCAAGTTTACAGAGCAACGAAAACATATGATCAAAACCCTACTTTCGATTCAAGCCCAAAAACCTTGCATTCGAAAAATTCTTTAGCATTTTTCCTATTATCCACAAGTATCAAGCAAGCTATACAACAAGTTTCAACATTTACGATTTGTTGAATCTCCATAGATTTACAAAAAAGCATTTTTTGTTCATTTACAAAATACACCTTATATACTCATCTAAAAATCTCCATTCTTGTTTTAAAAATCCTACTTTTGCATGAAGATTCAAGCTATATAGTTGAATTGGCAGTTTAAAATACTTGAATTCATCATAGGATTTTTGGTTGACCTGTAAATCAACTGGAACAGTTGATATGCTTCACTGGCAATTTGAAAACAAGTTTTAAAAACTTTATTTATATTCAAACAGCTTATTTTTTTCTAAAACATAAGCCTATAAATGAGTGAGAGGAGATATTTTATAATTTGATCATCTACTTAACTATGTAACCTAAAGAAACTGTATATTCAACTTACAGAGTACTCATATAAGAACACAGAATGATGAAACAAAAACATATGCCAACATATGATTACCAATACATCATACATACAAACTTAAGGCTTTAAAAGTTTTAGCTTACTCACATGATTTTCCAGAAAGAACAAAGAAGAACAGAACTTGTTTTTGAACCAGGCCTTTGAGAAAATGCTTGCTGAAGATCTTCTTCTTGCTTCTTTGATAAACCTGGTTTGTTTTGATTTGTCTGATGTTTTTAACTAAAGTTTGTTTAAGTTTAACATGACATTCACTTCAGTTTTGCTTAGTTTTGCTTGAATGGAACGAAATGAGATGAAGTTGATATATGAAACAAGTTTACAGGGTAATGTTATTATTTGTAATAGTGATAATATCTTGTACAGGGTTATATTCTTGTACAACAGGTACAAGATCTCTTTTTTTATTAATATGCTCAGAGATTTCCTATTTCAACATGTTGGCTGCAAAGATATGTTGAGGCTTGCATTAATTGCTTTGCATTGGTTTATATTATTACTTGTACAATAGGCAGTGATCTTTCTTCCCTGTATGGTGGCTGATGGATAATATTTTGGTGACTAAGGACATTTGCATTTATTACTTAAGTCCTTTGTGTTCATACTTAATTTATTTGTACAAAGATAATTTTTCTTGCTTTATTAATTAGCCTGATATTTCTTTACCTTGGTGGTTGCATTTATTTCCTTTGTTTTCCTTTGCAAGCACTCTCTTTACATGCTCTGGTTTATAAGCTTTCATACTTATATTATTTTATTTTTCTTCTCTTTAGCAGGTACACTCATATGTATCTTGTTTTTATTACTACTTACAGGCTAGATATATATAATTTTTTTCTACTTGCCTACTTTCTTTTGTTTACACATATTTATTTACCACTTTGTTTCATATTTAAGTGTCGTTTCTTTTCTTTTCTTATGACTTAATAACATAAATAAATTTCTATTTTATTATGTTTATTTCTTTTATTTTATCTGTGTTCATACTTATTGCTTTTACTTTATGTACATCTTATTGCCTACAAATATTTTATTACTTTGTATATTCTAGATAATGTGTTGTTTTAAATTTAGAAAATTTGTTTATTTTATTTTAAAGACTTCATTTTGAATTTTAAAATCAATTTATCAATAAATTTCACAATTTTTATTCAATAATTAAATTGATTATCAATTCACATTCAATTCAAATCCGGGATCGTTACAGACTTCCCCCCTTAAAAGGATTTCGTCCTCGAAATTCGCCAGAGAGAGATAACGAAGATAGATGAAAGATAGATCAAACTGGATATCAATTCTGCATTTGGCTCACCAAATCAGAATATCAACAATAGATACAAGAACAAACTCAATCAATTATGAATCAATTGGATTACCCGATCTACGAAGTTTACGGGGGTATTGGTTAGTTCGAAGGGAAACTAACCATTCGTAGAATATATCGGACCTCATAGAATAGATAGACAAATGGATTCGATCTACCTAAGAAATTATAGAAGAATTTCAAATTTGGTTTTAAACGATATCGTTTTATCAATACAATATAAATTTAGCTTCATATTTCATTAATCAATTTAACTCGATTTAAATTTCCAATTTATTCAAAATTTTCAGCTTTGAATTTCCAATTTTCAAATTTCAAATTTATATAAAATTTTAATTCCAAATATCCAATTCATTTTCATTAGGGTTTAAAATCAAAAATCGATAAGAAACCGATAAAGATACGAAGTAAGAATTTCCAACAACGATTCGTAGGGCCATCATCACATCAAAACTTCTTCTAGAGCTATTACGAAGCAATCAAAAGAATTTAGAATCGAATCAAAGAAATTGATAAGAAAGTTATTTCCACGGTTGCAGGGTATTGACCATTTATCATCGTATTTCCCTGTCCCCTATCTCGTCATCTTCTTGCACTCATACTTACTATCAGTGAATAGTAAGAGAATTTACTGAGGCATTCGAACGGATATCTTAGGGATTACTCATTTTAGGGATACTTCACCCTATCTCTAATGAGCTACTTAATGTGTTATACTCCTGAGCTAAAGTTCAACCTTAGCTCTGATACCAAATGTGACGCTGCGGATTTTGCTCGCTCGAAAATCGACATCCATACTTCAAATCGTATTCGAATGCCGTAGATTCGACCGTTCAAATCCGATTCGCCGGAGCTTATAACAACATCAAGTAAACAACACAGCGGAAAATAAATGCATTGATATACATCACAGATACAATATTTGATACAATAGAGTGATACAATGAATATCAATATACATCAGAGATACAAGAAAATAGCAGCGGAAAGAAAATAGATAACACTAGCTGCGGAACAAATAACTCTAAGATAGTCTTCAACGAAGAACTCCAAATCTGAATTCCATCTCCAAGAACCAATCCAGCAATAGCTCGAACTCCCCATAAACAATGCACCAAGCTAGGCAAGACTGGAGCGAACCAAAGACTGAACTAACCCAGATAATTCACTGAACCTAACTATCTGAAAAACCCAACTCTAGACTGCTCGTATGGAAAATAGTGAGCACCCAGAGTTTAGGAAAGGAACAATAAACTCCGGATCAGTCATGGGACTGGTGTGAGCAACAAAAACAGGTTATTTTAAAAACAACAACAAGAGAATTTTAAAGTAAATTCGCAATGCTTTTGGAAAATGAAACTACCATAAGACCTCCCACCATACACACAATGCAAACGCAGACTTGGAGGAGATTTCTTCTTATGATAGTCAAACATGCTTACTACGCAGAAAATTTCTTTGATATTATTATTGTAAGTGCACGGTGCAGAAAAGCATTTCGAAAGTAGAATATAAATCTTAGCCAGCATAGGTACCATTATATTATGCCCGCTATAGCTACCTCCTGAGGAGGCAGGTTCTACAATTAAAACCGTACAAGGCTCGTATTGTTTCTTTGGATTTCCAACAAATGGTCAGGCCAAGGAACTTCCCATTGCCACATGAGAACGCCTCTAGAAGGACGTCCCCGAGAACCTAACCGGATCTCTGCCAACACAAGGCCGGGTTACCCCTAACTGGGTAACTACTGACACGAGTATGCCATCCCCCGGTTGTAACCAACCTTTATCCGGGATCCCGATAACCAACAACTACAAAGTAATAAATTTGCAGTAACCACATAGGTTAAGTATCTGGGCTCCATACCATGATACCACCTCTATCCAGAATGAAATGAACATACCCTAAAGGGGCGCTACCCCCTAATAACCTTGCTACATCTTTCCTGTTTTGACCATTCCGGGGTGTGAGGCTCGACGAGGTCACGTCCACAAAGTTACGCTTTGGTACAAAGCCATACTTTGGGTCAACAAATGATCAAAGTAATGATCACAAAGATAAATGATCAAACAAATGATCATATCACAAATGATCAAACAATGATCATTTCACAGCAACACTTAGCATGTCACATTACCAAATTGGGAATATATTGCTGATAACCTTCAACTACATAACCTCTGAGCTCGTACGTCTCAGAGAAGGGTGTTAAGCTAAGAGAATAAATTCTCCGCCACCAACAAAAACGTATTTGAAAGAAATATGCTTTATATTTCAAAATGTAACGTCAGACACACAATCCATACAAGTCTGTTCTGGGTTTGAACAGAACCGAAGGCACTTCTTACGAAGCCCTTGCAATCCGAGTATTCACAATCCCGATCGGACTTCCCATCACTTAGGAAATCTCTATACCGGAGCAACTCAGTGCAGAGACAATCGATAGGTCATCCTATCGTTCTCGCAAATACCCGGTCTTCACCACCGGTCTTCAAATGCTATCCATATACGTCGAATCACATATTCGGAATGGGTTATACGACACAAAGGTCCTCTCCCGGTTAAACCGAATAGTGACCGAAATAGTTCAAAAACATATGGATACTGGGATTTCAATTAAGTCACAACTTATTACCCAAAACTTTTCGCTAAATGGTTTAAAACGAATTACCATTTCCAATCTTTTAAAATAAAAGGGTTTATTTCATAAAGTTCACCTAGTTTCTCAAAGATTCATTCCTGGATTTCAAAACAATTCCAATTCAATTGGATTTAATTCATTAAATCTTTAAATTAAGATTTAACTTATATCTTTCAAAGTTTATTCCCAAATATTCTTTTTCAAAAATCGTTTCCAGATATTCATCTATAACTTGGAAGATTATTTCAGTTTAAACTTGAAATCCTTTTAATACAATTCGAAATTCATTTTTCCTATGAAAGTTTTTTTTATAATTTAGAAACAACAGTGTTATTTCAGAAAAAACCTTATTTCATTTATACAAGTTATAATCTATGGGTTAATTCAAATTCTCAAAAGAACAATTCTTTAAAAATGGTTTGACTCATATATAACTAGTATAATATCGTTATAATCCCTAGTTTCAAGATATAGAATTCAATTTCAAGTATTGAATTCAAATTTAAATCAAATTATTTAAATTCCAAAGCTCAATCAAGTTATTCAAAATAATTTCATCTTTGAAATTCCATTTCAATTGCTTTTCACTTTAAACCCACTCCATTTCCAAAACATTTGAATTCAGATATTCAAATTTATAAATTATTTCAAAATCTTTGACTTAATCGATTTCCCCGTGAAATCCATATTTGTGTGTGTAAAAGTGTGGTCCAGGGGTTTAACACACAATAGTGCAACAACATCATCATCATAGATCAAATCACAGAAATATAATTGATAAGCGATATAACTATAACGCTTATCGTCCATTCACAAATTCACAGATAATATGCAAATGTAAATAAATAAATAAACTATACACAATTTAATCCACAGAACAAAATATCACAGATCATATATGACAATCAATTCAAGGCAACTCATTCAATTCAATCATTCATAAGTAAGGTCAAGCATTCAATAAATATTTATAAGTAGGATTTATTAATTATTTAATCCTAATAAATTCAATTTATTTTCCAATTAAATTAATTACTTAAGAATTAATTATCCAAATTCTGATTAATTTATTACAAATCATAATTAATTAAATAAATAAATTATCCATTTTAATTGACTTAAAAAAATTCAGATCATTAAATCTTCATTTACTTAAAGATAAAAACATTACTTATTAATGATCAAATTATCATTATCAATGGTATTTAAAAACGATTAATTTTAAACTTTTCTTTCAAATTTCAATTCCAAATTTACAATTTAAAATGAGAAACAACTTTAACTTAACCAAGTTTAAAACCCTTTATAAAATTAAAAAAAAACATATGATGAAGAATACTCATCTTATAAAAGAACTTTAAGAATTTAAACCCAATTTACTTTTAAATTTCTTACCCTTTAAATTATATGTTAAACAATTTAAAGTTGTTTAAAACAATTTAATTTATAAATTTTCTTTTATTTCAAAAGCTCTTATACAGATTTAAAGTTAATTCCATATTAAACTCAGATTTAAAACTCACTTACATTTTAAACCTTCATTTTTAAATTCAAAATACTAAAAAGACTTAATATCTAGTTAATTCATTTAAAATAAAACTCGGGCCCAACCCAATTTCTCTTGGGCCAACACTCGAGATGTTTTACGAAACCCACCTCATATTCCCCTGCTTCGAATCCCCATCTTCTTCCCTTTTCTTTTTAACTTTGTTTAAGTTTTAAATCTGTTAAACAACACACACACACACACGCGCTAACTTCTATCATCAACCCGAGCCATACGAGATTTCTCTCGTTTCCAGCTTCGAGAAAAATGGGCAACCCAATTTCTTCGAGAAATCCACCAAACAACTCGTGCCAAACTGGAGGAAATTCATCGTTCCCAAACAAACCCAGCTACGTGAAAATTGTGCACATGTACGACCGGCCACCGCCACTCTGGCGAACTTCGCCACCACCCACAAATCGCGAAACTCCCCTATACTCGAAATCAAAGCTAACTTCAATGCAAAAACTCGAGATCACAAATCTGGCCTTTCGTTCGAACCTGAACTCAAACCCATTAAACAAAAACACTTCGCCTCTCCCACGCCGATCACCAGAGGACCACCACCAGTGGCCACCGCTTCACCTACCATTCCTCAAGCCACCTCCAAAACCCCTTGACACTCGATCAAAGCACGGCGACAAAAACTCAAGTTTACAGAGCAACGAAAACATATGATCAAAACCCTACTTTCGATTTAAGCCCAAAAACCTTGCATTCGAAAAATTCTTTAGCATTTTTCCTATTATCCACAAGTATCAAGCAAGCTATACAACAAGTTTCAACATTTACGATTTGTTGAATCTCCATAGATTTACAAAAAAGCAATTTTTGTTCATTTACAAAATACACCTTATATACTCATCTAAAAATCTCCATTCTTGTTTTAAAAATCCTACTTTTGCATGAAGATTCAAGCTATATAGTTGAATTGGCAGTTTAAAATACTTGAATTCATCATAGGATTTTTGGTTGACCTGTAAATCAACTGGAACAGTTGATATGCTTCACTGGCCATTTGAAAACAAGTTTTAAAAACTTTATTTATATTCAAACAGCTTATTTTTTTCTAAAACATAAGCCTATAAATGAGTGAGAGGAGATATTTTATAATTTGATCATCTACTTAACTATGTAACCTAAAGAAACTGTATATTCAACTTACAGAGTACTCATATAAGAACACAGAATGATGAAACAAATACATATGCCAACATATGATTACCAATACATCATACATACAAACTTAAGGCTTTAAAAGTTTTAGCTTACTCACATGATTTTCCAGAAAGAACAAAGAAGAACAGAACTTGTTTTTGAACCAGGCCTTTGAGAAAATGCTTGCTGAAGATCTTCTTCTTGCTTCTTTGATAAATCTGGTTTGTTTTGATTTGTCTGATGTTTTTAACTAAAGTTTGTTTAAGTTTAACATGACATTCACTTCAGTTTTGCTTAGTTTTGCTTGAATGGAACGAAATGAGATGAAGTTGATATATGAAACAAGTTTACAGGGTAATGTTATTATTTGTAATAGTGATAATATCTTGTACAGGGTTATATTCTTGTACAACAGGTACAAGATCTCTTTTTTTTTATTAATATGCTCAGAGATTTCCTATTTCAACATGTTGTCTGCAAAGATATGTTGAGGCTTGCATTAATTGCTTTGCATTGGTTTATATTATTACTTGTACAATAGGCAGTGATCTTTCTTCCTTGTATGGTGGCTGATGGATAATATTTTGGTGACTAAGGACATTTGCATTTATTACTTAAGTCCTTTGTGTTCATACTTAATTTATTTGTACAAAGATAATTTTTCTTGCTTTATTAATTAGCCTGATATTTCTTTACCTTGGTGGCCGAAATGATGTAAATTGTGTGCTAAAGATGTTTGCATTTATTTCCTTTGTTTTCCTTTGCAAGCCTAAGATATTCATATTCTTTCTTTCGTATTTTACTTTGTTTTGCTTACTTGCTTGCATACTTTTTAACAGCTGCAAATATAATTTTTTTTGTCTTAGTACTTTGAAAAATAAATAAAGTTCTATCACTTTATAATGTAAACAATTATTTTTATTTCTAACTTACATATCTATTTCCTATTCCCAAATTAAATATGCATTTCTAACTTCAATAGTTATTTTATTTTACATATATAATTACATCACTATACAATTTATCTCATATAGATTCATTTCATATTTTACATGACTATCAATTTATTTAAAATATTTGTTTAACATCAAATTTAATCATATCCAAAATCCAGATATAAATTTATTTTATAAGATATTTAAAATGTTAAATCCCGATTCAAATTTAATTCAAAATTTATATTAAAATTTATATTAATTACCAATTACTTCACAATTTTTATTCAATAATTAAATTGATTATCAATTCACATTCAATTCAAATCCGGGATCGTTACAAGGAACCTAAAAAAGGAGCGAGTCGATAGGAGTCTAGAAGAAGAATGGATGGGTATAGGTTGAGTGAGGCATGTTCGGCACTTTAGGGGATAATGAGGATCGGTACTTTGAGAGAGATTGTGGGTCGGTGATTCGTAGGAGAGTAGGTCGGTTGTCTTCGTTTAAAAGGGAGATCGGTATGGGAGGTAAAATTTTTGGATTGGTATTAAGCGTCGTGGTTGGCATTAGCAATCAAAATCATTTTAACTTGAACATTGCATACATCAGGACTACATATTTCCACGCCTGAGCATAAAACAACGAACAGTGACAAGGATCAAAGCATATAAGCCTATGGACTAAATTCGGATTAACAACTCTACAGCTTAACTAACTATAAACACGAATTTAACCCAACAAATGCAAGTAATAGCCTTCACACTCTATGATGCAAATGCTCGATTCTAAGACTTCCGCTGCCAGCCATATGACAAACTGCTGGCGACAGTCAGCGATGATGGTATCTAGGACGATAACTCAAAACTTCTCTATATCATACTTGTCTTCAAAACTTCAATTTCTTTGTACTCATGTTTAAATCATCACACTAGTTCACACACAACACGGGGGAATATATTATTGTTATGTTTGATATTGTTTATCTTTCGAGTATAGCTTAAAAAGGTACTTAATCGCTCCAAGCATTTTCTTGAAATGTAATTTGAATTGAATTTGGGAAGAAACCACTTCGATTCTTATAATTTGATATGTAAAACTAATAGGCTGAAGTGGAATGATTTAAGTGAATTGGACAATTTGATCTAAGTTTTGGTATTCAGTTTCTGCAGCAAAGCAATTTTAAAATCTCAAGGCCTGGAAAATGAATCAAAACCTGTTCTCTGCTCTGATACCAAATGTAACGACCCGGAATTTTCGATCCCGAAAATTCCAGATAGTTAGAGAAAAGAAGAAAGAGATAGAAGAAGAACAGAAAAGGAACACAGAATCTCACATTCGCAGCGGATAAAATATAATATCAATAATAATAGTTATACCTGAGAAAACTGTATCTATCAATTTACATAGATATATCAGAGTTACAATAATTTTATACAACATTGACAGATACAATTTAACATGTCTCAGATATATACAATATCATAGTGGAAACTCTCCATACGTCCCTACCATCCAGCTCGCCTCCTGAGCTCCAGAACGTCCTTACCTGAAAATCTGTAATACTCGGTCTGACCCGAGCATTACATCAAAGTAACACCCGGGTCAGGCTGGAAACCAGCGTGAGTAAACCCATCTAACTTGGAATACAAAAGCATACAATTTATATAAATTCTTAAGCATATTTTAAGAAGTTTTGAAGTTTTGTTAAATTTAAACTTTGTTAAGAAATTTAAAGTGATTTTAAAAATCAAGTTTTGAAAGTAATTTTAATAGTTTATATAAAAGACAAGTTTTAAGTTCAAATTGAAACTAGCTTTTAAAATTTATAAATTGATAAATATTTAAGCTATTTATAGTTGTGTTTTTGATAACTTAAATTTATCAAGTTAAATGATTGTTTAACTTAAAAACTTAATTAATAATTTAATTAGGTAAAGATAGTTATAAGGTAAATGATGAAAATATGTTAAGGGTAATTAGAGCATTTATAAGATAAGCGTTTTATCTTAATTAAGGTTTTAATATCTTAATTTTGATTAAGTTAATTTAAAGAAATTAAGTTTAATTAATTAGTTTAAATTATAAAGGAATGATTAAGAAATTAATTAAGGAAAATAATTTACTTGATTGATAAATGATTAAGGATTAAAGGTTAATTATTTAAGATTAATTAATTTGTAAATAAATAAAAATCATTAATTATATTATTAATTAATGATTAGGGATTCATTAATCAAGTAATTAAGTGTAGTTAAACTTAATTTAATCAAGTGGTTAAGATTTACTAATTAAGTAATTAATGAGTAATTAGTTAAGTAATTAAAGGATACTTAACTAATAATTAAGAAGTTCTTAACTTGTAAATTAAGTTTTATTAATTAATAATTAAGGTTTTATTAATTAATAATTAAAGAATAATTAATCCGTAATTAAGGAATAATTAAGAAGTTGTTAAGTGGTAATTAATTGATTAATCAATGGTGATTAAGGATAAATCAAATGGTAATTAAGGATTGATTATCTGTTAATCAAGGATGGATTAACAGTTAATTAAGGATTATTAATTAATAAATAAAGGGTAATTAATCTGGAATTAAGGATTGGTTAATTGATTAAGTGAGTTAATCAAGGATGTAATTAATTAATTAAGGATAGTAATTAATTAATGATTGTATAAGCAAGATTAAGTGATTAATTCTTAAGCAGTTAATTTAAGTAATTAAATTAATTATGATATGAATTGATAATACTTTCTTTTTTTATGATGGGTTGTTGATTGTCTGAATTTAGATGACATCTATTGAATTGATATCTATTAAAGATTAATTACCGTATTGGGTTAAGGATAATTAGTTTGTGGAATTAATTAAGAGTTAATTACTTAAATGTAATTAAAGGATAAATAGAATGATATTGGAAGCCTTGATTAATTGTTATCCCTAATAGGTGGTTCATGATGCTATGTGATATGATATGTTGATTTAAACTGTGAAGGTGTGTTTATCTATTGATGATGAATTACTGTGGCATCCTGTATTAAAATTAGAATTGTATTTCACTTGAATAAATTAAGTTAAGTTGGCAATGGTTTCGAAGAGACCGGAGTTGGGTATTAGTGAATACTCGAAACCACTTAGATTCTTATAATTTGATATATAAAACTAATAGGCTGAAGTGGAATGATTTAAGTGAATTGGACAATTTGATCTAAGTTTTGGTATTCAGAAATTGATATGATGAAAGTGATGTCTATAACAACTTGTGAAGATGTAAATTGATATAAGTTACCCCGGGTTTATATAAATTGTATGCTTTTGTATTCCAAGTTAGATGGGTTTACTCACGCTGGTTTCCAACCTGACCCGGGTGTTACTTTGATGTAATGCTCGGTCAGACCGAGTATTACAGATTTTCAGGTAAGGACGTTCTGGAGCTCAGGAGGCGAGCTGGATGGCAGGGACGTATGGAGAGTTTCCACTGTGATATTGTATATATCTGAGACATATTAAATTGTATCTGTCAATGTTGTATAAAATAATTGTAACTCTGATATATCGATGTAAATTGATAGATACAGTTTTCTCCGGTATAACTATTATTATTGATATTATATTTTATCCGCTGCGAATGTGAGATTCTGTGTTCCTTTTCTGTTCTTCTTCTATCTCTTTCTTCTTTTCTCTAACTATCTGGAATTTTCGGGATCGAAAATTCTGGGTCGTTACGTTTGGTATCAGAGCTGAAGGTTAAGCGAGAACCTTGGCTCTGGTAGGGGATACTCATTATGGATAGGGTCAACAGTACCCTAGAATGAGTTGAGTGAATATATATATATATGATAGCGTAATTGTTATTTTCTTATATAAAGATTTTAAATGATTTTATAAGAATATATTTTGATATATATAAAGCAATATTTCTTTCTAATAAATATTAAGGTAATTGGTTGTTAAGATATTTGAATTAAATTGAGAAGTAATAAAAATACAACCAAACTGAAATTAAATCTTGAATTTGGAAAGGTTTCAGGATAAGGATAATCAATTAATTTATGTAATTAATTAAGTTTTTTTTAATGAGATTAATTAATGGATAATAATTGGAATTGATAAATAAGGGGGAGTTACTTAATGAAGTAACTAGAGGTAAGTAATTTAAGGGACAATTACTTAATGAAGGTAATTAAGAAATAAGTTAATTACCGAATGTGATTAATTAATGATGTAATTAATTTAAAGAAATAACAAGCAATATTATTTAATGCATTTGAATGAAATGGTCCTATTTCAAAAAAGAGTTGTTTGAAAATTTAAAAGAAATTTGTTTTGAATCAAAACCAAAGGTGGTTTAAAATTTTAAAGTATAACTTGGTACGTAAAAGAAATTAATATGTATACATATGGATATACATAATATCACAAATGGTTTGAGATAAACTCTAAATATTGAGTTTTAAATTGGGAATGAGATGTGAAAACTCAAAGTGATAAGTTTTTGAACTTATAAATGGGAAAGAATTTTGAAATTTGAATAGGAATTCAAATTGTGTGAATTTGACTGGTTAAGTGAATTGAGTTTAACTCGAGAAAAAGTTAAATAAGTTGGAATGATCAACCTGATTTGGGAATTTCAAGATGGAATTGGAATTTAGTTTGGGAAGTTAAATGGTTCATCTGAATTGGGAGTTTGTGTGATCTCAAAATGGGTTTGAGATCTGGAAATTGGAAATTGATGGACGTTTTAAATGAATTGGATGATATCATCCTATTGTTATTAATAATCTTTAAAATGTGAATTGGATTTGTTTAAATGAATGAGAAATGGAGTATGGTAATCCATTATTGGGATAAAAAGGGTAAATTGATTTAAAGGAATTAAATCAACAATTGAAGTATTAAAATGTAATTCGAGATGGTTCATAGTGAACTGGAATTTGAAGTTGGTTCAAATTGAATTTGATTTGAATTAATTGAAATGGTGATTGAAGATGTATGAGTATAAGATTCAAATGGAAAATTTGAATTGGATTGATTTGAATAATTTGAAATTGTAATTAAAGTTGAATATTTTTAAATTCAAATGAAATTTGAATTGAATTTGGGAAGAAATCAAGAATAATTCAACTTGATTTGGAAATGGAGTTTGAAATAGGGAAAAATTCAACATGGGGTTGAAATGAATTAAAATTGGAACTAGTTCAATTAAAATTTATTTGAATTAGTAAATTTTGAGATCAAGATTGAATGAAGTTAAATTTGAAAAGAAACCGAGGTTAATTCAACTTGAATTAGGACTGAATCAATTTCAATGGAAATTGAGGTTATTTAAAAATTGGAATTGGGTCAATTTAAATGTAAGAGGGAATTTAAATTGAATTGATGAGAATGGGGATTGGGAAGTGAGCAGTTTTGACTCTGGACTATTTTTAATATAAATTGTTTTAATATAAACGTATTTTTCCAAGATATTCATTATACATATACAACCTTTCTTTTAAAAGCCAAATTATCTTATGCTGGTTTTACAATTATTTTTGAAACTGTTTAACAATTTTCCAACTGTTTTATAAACTAATTATTATATTTCAACTATTTTACAAAACTAATTACTATCTTACTATTATTTTGCGATTATCTAAAATTTCTATAATTATTTAACTATTTTCTAACTATTTTACAAACTAGTAATTATTTTCCAACTACTTATCTATTTTTAAATTTTTTCAAACTATTTTCTAAACAAACTGGTCGGAGTTCAAACTGTTATTGGTTAAATACCCAATCGAGATAAGAATAGAGGTGATAATTTAAATGGATTGAAGCAATTGTGAGTAAGTGTATGAAAATATAGTGAGTGTGAATAGAAATAGAATTGATTTAGCTAATAATCAATGAAGTTAAATACGTAGGATGTACGTATATTATTCTATTCGCATAGTGATTTGATCCAGATTCGAGCATAGAATTTCGAGATAGTTATATCGATCCGAGTGGGATTTTCACTCGATTTTCGACGGCGAACCTGGATATGGATTGTTGATTGGTTCTGGATATTCTCTGTCATAGTTATGACTATGCAAGGAGAATGACGGTTTCTGATCAAGAAACCAGATCTGTGTCCGCACTAGGAAGTCGGGTGGACGATACTAGTTCGGAAGTGATATTGTGTGATCGAATGAGCGATCAGATTGGTATGGCGTACGAATGATATGTGTACATCGTACGAATTTGAGTGAAATTTATATTGAAAAGAGTAACCAAATTTGAATATTTGATTTTGAATAAACAAAGTTATATATCTTTGTTATATAAGATAAAATTCCCCTTGATGAATCTTTTGCCGGAAGAAAATGTTTTTTTTGAGGTGTTTGAAGTATAAAGGAGTTTATACAAGTTTGAAATGATCCAAAGTTTTAAAGGATTTTATATATCTGAATATATATAAAAGACCACATGAGGATTTTGGAAAAAGGGTTTTGGGAACCTTTGGATTTGGAAAAGGCTTTTGATTTTTAGGTAAAATCAATATGAGAATTTGGAAAGCCTAGTTTGAGAATTATCGATTTTGGAATAATCGATTTTGTGTAAAGGAGCTTTGTATGAGATCATACTAGGTGTATGATTTAAAGATACTATATATATAGTATAAAACGTTTTGATGATGGCTCTGGGGAAAAAGGCGCTCCCTTGGAATGGACTTCTCAGGAGTACCACCGGGTGGTGCTGCCTTGAGCCCCAAGGGGGGTTCTAAAGTTGATCCTGTGAGGAGTCCGGACAAACTAGTTCCTGAGGATTTTTGGGCAGCGAAAGTCGAGGGCGCTGATGCCTACAGGGGCATTTGGGTTATGCTGTGACGATAGTGTAACTCGATGTCACTGCGATCTACTGTGGGGACCATAGCAAAAATCATGTGGAGGATGAGTGCCAACAGTCTACACTTGATTTTGCTGGGAAGGCAACGCAACATCGGTAGACTGCGATCTATGGTCAAGTGGAGTGGAGAAGTTTCATTCTTTTGGCAGCGAAATTCGAGGGCGCTGATGCCTACAGTTATATGGGTTTTTGCTGTGATAGCTACGTAACCCCAGTTGTAGCTGCGATCTGTAGCGGGTTCCATGATGTAATCGAGGGGTGCGGAGGCCTACAGTTATCTATGGATTTTGTCGGGATGACAACATAACCATGGGGTTAACTGCGACCATGGATGGGGGTGGTGATTTCCAGAGCATCCTCACCAAAGATATATCCTCTGTTTTCAAAAACCGTTTTGTATATTTTCAATAAAAATTATTTTCAAAGTATTTTCACTGGGTGTTGAAACGGGTTTACCAAGTACTTATAGATTTTCAGTCATACGCCTGATCAACGTATGACCGAATTTCTATGAGAACAAGGATGGACTGGTTGAAACATCGAGTTATAAAAAGTATTTTTATAAAACTATTTTATGATATTATGTAAATTTTAAAAGTGTTTTAAAAAGAGTTTCAAAGAACAATTTTTCAAATAATAAGAATTTTAAATTCTGGTTTCGTTCCTTTTCGAGGATGAAAAGATTCGAAGGGGGAGGAATGTGATAACCTGGATTTTGGGATATCTGAATTAATTGATTATTAGCAGAATTAAAATTTATTAGAATAACAAATTTGTAAATTGAACAAATAAATTCTACTAATTAAAATGTATAAATATAAATGTAATCCATGTATGAGATTTATTTGTATCATAATTAGTTTTAGAGTATTTTCTTTTCAAAAAAAAAGTAAATTTATAATTACATAAGTAAGCATTTATTAACAAAGTAACTTGAATATGTAAGTTTATAATTACACTTAAATTAAATAAAAAATTTTAATACTTAATAACATGTGTAATTATTTTAAGCCATTCTAACAACGCATGTAAGTTAATTAAGGGATATAAGTGACAAGTGTCTTTGTTTAAAACTTTTTTTTCTTTAATTTTTATAACACAACATAATTCTATTTAAAAATAAAACTTTGCAACTCTTTCTTCTTTCTTCAATCATTTTCTATTCTCAGCTGAAAGAAACAAATAAGTAAACCCGAAATTTGAATCAAAAGTAAAAACCACAAATCAAAACCTGATAATGAAAAGCAAAATTTAAATCTGCTGCAACAATTCAACCTGCAACTAAATGAGAGTTCTACTGCAATTCAAATTAGATCAACAGCAAGTAACTTCCAGTTCAACATCAAATTAGAAGCATGCATGGATTCAGTTTCTGCAGCAAAGCAATTTTAAAATCTCAAGGCCTGGAAAATGAATCAAAACCTGTTCTCTGCTCTGCATAAGAAAAAGTGAGTAAACTACTATCTAATTTAATCTGTTTTTATATGTGCCTGGATGGATAATTTGTGGGAAATATGATGGGTAGTACACTTGCATGTTGTTAGAAATGATTATATATATATATATATCCATATATATGTATGTATGTATATAAAAAGAAAAAAGGGGGGCTTTGATTTAAAACCTGGAAGTATCCTGCTTCTCTGTTGTCCTCAAACAGAGGTAAGTAAATCATAAAATCTGGAATATCTAAAGATTGTAGGTGATGATCCTCGAAAATATGATATACTTATGTTGTGCATGTCATTAAAAATGAATTTGTGTATAAATATGGATGATGATTTTTAAGTACATGCCTGGAAAAGTCATATCATGTCCCTATTTGAATACTACAGATTAAAAACCTGGTCTAAATTTTCAAATTATCAACTTAAAATGATTTATGGATCTTGATCTCTAATAAGAAAATATTCGAGTGTATATGACATAAATTTTAAAAATAAAATCTGTGTAAAATGTTGGTTAATGTTCCCAAATTTGAATATTACAGAGAAAACTCCTCAATAACTTAAACTTTGATTTTCAAATCTTGATGCTTTGATTATATACCTAGATTCGTTATCAAAAATGATGAATTTTAAAACAAATTTGAAGATTTTTAAGTTGTTGAGTAATGAGAAATTTTGTGTTGATCGAATTTTGGTCTTGGGTAAAATTCTGGAGATCAACGTTATAGGGTTGGCCGAGACCCTGGTTGAAGCAAGCTTGGGTGTCGGGGAGTATGCGAAAAATAGTAGAAAGGATTAGTATTCGCCGTGGTTGATGCAGCGAAGCTAACAAGGGTTTAAGGCAAAGTTTTAGTCAAGGAGGGTTGCCGATTGCAATTGAAGTCTCGTGCTGCCAGAGTAGTTCGCGAATGGGGAAAAATGTTCGTGAGTCTTCTGCGAAGTCATGGTCGAAGAGTCGAACGGAAGCGTGGTGGGTGGTGGCAGATCAAAGAAATTTTTGGGTGAACAGATCTATCCTGAGGGTCTTGTTCTTCTCATTTTTGATTTAGGATGGAATTGTTGATGCTGAGTTGTTGATAGGGTTCAGATGTTCGATTGTGACCTGCTAGGGATAGCGACGATGGAGGAGGGAGGGTCGATCATCAGTGCATGTGCACGTATATCAGTGCGTGTCTGGCTGCGTTGGATTGCTTACCTTGATCAGGGAAGAAGAAGTATGGGTTGGAAAAATCATGTGCTGGATCGAGTTTATGTTCGGGATATTGGGCTTTGGGCTCGATGTGTTTATTTTATTTTATTTTATTCGCCTTTACCTGTAGTTAACATGGTTCTGAAACTTAATTTCTACTGAACTAACAAGTTTTGAAATTTGGGTAGAAGATGAGGAAATCCAAAGTTAGACTCGAGTTTTCTCGAGTAGAATCTGGATTGGTTTAAGTGCAGGAATATTAAAGTTTTTTTTTAAATGTAAATTGAATTTGAATTTTAAAATTATTATGTAAATTAAATGTTTTCTTAAACATATTTTAAGAAGTTTTGAAGTTTTGTTAAATTTAAACTTTGTTAAGAAATTTAAAGTGATTTTAAATATCAAGTTTTGAAAGTAATTTTAATAGTTTATATAAAAGACAAGTTTCAAGTTCAAATTGAAACTAGCTTTTAAAATTTATAAATTGATAAATATTTAAGCTATTTAAAGTTGTGTTTTTGATAACTTAAATTTATCAAGTTAATTGATTGTTTAACTTAAAAACTTAATTAATAATTTAGTTAGGTAAAGATAGTTATAAGGTAAATGATGAAAATATGTTAAGGGTAATTACAGCCAGACACGCGCTGATATACGTGCACATGCACTGATGATCGACCCCCCCTCCTCCATCGTCGCTATCCCTAGCAGGTCACAATCGACCATCTGAACCCTATCAACAACTCAGCATCAACAATTCCATCCTAAATCAAAAATGAGAAGAACGAGACCCTCAGGATAGATCTGTTCACCCAAAAATTTCTTTGATCTGCCACCACCCACCACGCTTCCGTTCGACTCTTCGACCATGACTTCGCAGAAGACTCACGAACATTTTCCCCCATTCGCGAACTACTCTGGCAGCAGGAGACTTCAATTCCAATCGGCAACCCTCCTTGACTAAAACTTTGCCTTAAACCCTTGTTGACTTCGCTGCTTCAACCACGGCGAATACTAATCCTTTCTACTATTTTTCCCATACTCCCCGACACCCAAGCTTGCTTCAACCAGTGTCTCGGCCAACCCTATAACGTTGATCTCCAGAATTTTACCCAAGACCAAAATTCGATCAACACAAAATTTCTCATTACTCAACAACTTAAAAATCTTCAAATTTGTTTTAAAATTCATCATTTTTGATAACGAACCTAGGTATATAATCAAAGCATCAAGATTTGAAAATCAAAGTTTAAGTTATTGAGGAATTTTGTGATATTCAAATTTGGGAACATTAACCAACATTTTACACAGATTTTATTTTTAAAATTTATGTCATATACACTCGAATATTTTCTTATTAGAGATCAAGATCCAGAAATCATTTTAAGTTGATAATTTGAAAATCTAGACCAGGTTTTTAATCTGTAGTATTCAAACAGGGACATGATATGACTTTTCCAGGCATGTACTTAAAAATCATCATCCATATTTATACACAAATTCATTTTTAATGACATGCACAACATAAGTATATCATATTTTCGAGGATCATCACCTACAATCTTTAGATATTCCAGATTTTATGATTTACTTACCTCTGTTTGAGGACAACAGAGAAGCAGGATACTTCCAGGTTTTAAATCAAAGCCCCCCTTTTTTCTTTTTATATACATACATACATATATATGGATATATATATATATAATCATTTCTAACAACATGCAAGTGTACTACCCATCATATTTCCCACAAATTATCCATCCAGGCACATATAAAAACAGATTAAATTAGATAGTAGTTTACTCACTTTTTCTTATGCAGAGCAGAGAATAGGTTTTGATTCATTTTCCAGGCCTTGAGATTTTAAAATTGCTTTGCTGCAGAAACTGAATCCATGCATGCTTCTAATTTGATGTTGAACTGGAAGTTACTTGCTGTTGATCTAATTTGAATTGCAGTAGAACTCTCATTTAGTTGCAGGTTGAATTGTTGCAGCAGATTTAAATTTTGCTTTTCATTATCAGGTTTTGATTTGTGGTTTTTACTTTTGATTCAAATTTCTGGTTTACTTATTTGTTTCTTTCAGCTGAGAATAGAAAATGATTGAAGAAAGAAGAAAGAGTTGCAAAGTTTTATTTTTAAATAGAATTATGTTGTGTTATAAAAATTAAAGAAAAAAAAGTTTTAAACAAAGACACTTGTCACTTATATCCCTTAATTAACTTACATGTGTTGTTAGAATGACTTAAAATAATTACACATGTTATTAAGTATTAATAAATTTTTATTTAATTTAAATGTAATTATAAACTTACATATTTAAGTTACTTTGTTAATAAATGCTTACTTATGTATTCATAAATTTACTTTTTTTTGAAAATAAAATACTCTAAAACTAATTATGATACAAATAAATCTTATACATGGATTACATTTATATTTATACATTTTAATTAGTAGAATTTATTTGTTCAATTTACAAATTTATTATTCTAATAAATTTTAATTCTGCTAATAATCAATTAATTCAGATATCCCAAAATCCGGGTTATCACAAAATGTCTAAGAAATCAAGCTCCGCTGCTATATCTGACAAGCCTAGACCAAGTTCACGGCAAGAGATAATAAAGACATCGAGCTCGTCATTTGCTTCCATTTCAGACATTCCGGTAATTCCCGATGAGGTCATAGGTCTGGCTCCCAATGCCGTAAATGAAGCTATTTTTTTTGGATAACCCCATCAATTCACAAGCCTCAAAAATTGACGAAGCTACTCTCCGTTGATTGTGCTCCATTCATGGATCCCCTTCGAAGATGTCTTAGTTCAATCAGGGCAAGATTGGCCCCATCTACCCCCAGCGGATACATCGCATGAAACAAATTCATGCGTTGAGCCGGATGCGTGCCACCTTTCAATCCATTTATCCATGAGGTGTTAAAGTACACAGGGATCGTTCCTACATAACTGCATCCCAATCGCCATGCATTCATACACAGTACCTACCTACTATTTATGAGCATTTGGTTCAAACCTCTAACCCCTAAGGATATCCACTACATTTACCGCTTCAAAAGACGTGCTGATAGCCCATCTTATATATTTCTAGATCGTACCTTAAATGCCAAGTTCTAATTGGTGCATGGAGCAAGCTCTCATAATTCACGCAGGAGTGGTTCTACATGTACTGTCCTCCTGGCTTTGCGAGAAGATGGCTAGAAGGATGTAAGTCTCGTCCAAATCTTACCCTTCATTATAAGACTTAAGGCATATCTCTCCGAAAGTTTGAACTTTTTTTAAATCCTTACGGGTATTCCCCCATGGCTCAAAGGCATAGATACTCTAAAGCAATCGCGACCATCCGAGCTACCCCAGTAGAAGAGCGGGACATCAAATTGATAGTTACCAACGAGTTGCTCTCACTGTTCGGGTTATTAGAAGAGGGTGGCAGGATTGGCCTTTTGAGTAACACCATGACCGCAAGAAAAACTGCTGAAGCGAGTAGAGAACAAGTTGGTCCTTCGGTGCCCTCTGTCGAAGGGGATCCCGAACTACCGGGGAAGGTGAAATTAAAGATGCGAAGGTGCTAGTGCCTATTAAGGAGAACATAAACCCCGGACAAGAGCTAGTAGCCGACGCTCCCTGTTCTAACCAACCACCTCCTCCCTAAAGAAAGAAAATTATTTTAGCGTACAAATTGAAAAAGAGTAAAGTCGGGGGAACCTCAAAGGTCACGTTAACTACCATTGAGAAAGGATCATCTTCCCAAAAATGGAAAGCTCACTAAAGGGACCCTCCGAATTAACCATCCCTGATGATTTATTGAATTACATCTTCACTAATCCTGGTACAATGGGGTTTAACTTGCCTACAAGAAGCGGTGTAGGCATACAACTTCATGATTAGGGAGAGAAAACTCCAATGAGTAAAGCGAGAACTATTGATCCATTGGGGGATGCACTAGGACACACGAACACTTGCACTCCAACACGCACTTGCATTCTATTTGTCCTGCGACTTCTACTAATTCGTTCTCGTTTATCCTTACATGTAGGTGAAATGGGTCGCTCATATGGTTTCGACCATATCCGAGGGTCTTCCATCTTTCACCACTCAGGTCGAGATTTAAGATCTGGTAAATGGAGAGATAGAGATGAAGGCAGAGATAGGGATTATCATTCCAGAGAATCATCCCCATCTTCTTGTAGAAGAACCCATGGGAACTCTTCTTATCCAAATGAACCTACAAATCCGCCGACGCGTATTTGAGAAAAGTCTGCCCAGTGAGGCTCCTAGACCAACGTCCCTCGCGACCAACACTCTGGTTCCTCGAGCACCAAGAAATCTCGTGATCCTCACAAGAAATCGGTGACTCTGTGAAGGCAGACTCTTCCAATTTCCGCTCAGGATGCGACCAAGGAGCATAAATTAGCAAAGCTTAAGGCTACGTTTCCAAAGATCTGTTTCGACGGGATGAAATTCCTCCCCGCCATACATCCTATCTTTAGGAATGTTAAATCAGATGCTTTCGCATGCATGAACGAGGTATACGTTCAACACAAGGCATTTGCGCCTCTGGTTGAAAAAGTTTCTAAGGTCTCTATGCAGCGTTAATATGAGATCGACAGCCTCAAGCTAGAAGTCGGACAAAGGCATTATAAAGAGCCACGATGAAGAACTACTTTCGTACAAAGCCCAACTCGATACTGCAAAGAAAAATGCCAAGGAGGCATCCAAGGCAGTCAACCGCTTAGAGGCGACCCATAAATAGGAATTAAATGAAGCAGTTCGACGCAGCGGTGCTCTAGCTCTGGAGAAAGATTCTTTTCAAAAAGAGAAGGACACTCTAGCTCGCCGAGTCAAGGAGTTGGAGGAGCTTCTTTCTAAAGATAAAAAGGAGAAAGTTGTAGTGCAGGAAGAATCATAAAAATATTATGATGAAATCATCGAGACAAGGAATTTGAAGTAAGAACTCAACGAGGAACTATCCAAAACTGAAGTGCTAAAAGATACATCTCACAAAGAAGGCAAAAAGGCAACACTCACTAAAGCTGACTACTGAATCGAGGCAACGACCAAGGCAAGCAGAGAAAAGATAAAATGCTTATTGACCCGACTATAGCCGAGTACAATGCAAGGGTCCACATGCATCGTGACTTATCTTTCTTTGGTGATTTTTATCTCGAATAGCTAGCTGAAGCATGGGATACTCTAATAGAAATTAAGAAAGTGGAGTTAGGTGTCAAAGAGATTGATGAAGAGACTCCAGTAAGGGAAGTGCTCCGAAGAAATGAGCCTTTGGACTTATCTACAGCGAAAGCCCTCTTTGGAAGAGATTCTCTTACATCGAAGGAGAAAGAAGATATTACTGGCTCGTCCAGCACTAAGCACCAGGTTCCCCCTCCTATTCAATCGGCTAAGACTTCATCTCTTGAACATGCCGAGCAGCATGCTAGTTATGATCACTGTAGCTCGAACTTTGCATTCACATCTTATCCCTAATCCCTGAGGATGATACTCCGAGGACCACCGAAAGTCAAATTGAAGCCCGGTGCAATTTCACGTTTTAAAGTTCAGAAAGTCACCGCTTTTGACAAATAAAGGTTGCATTCTAACATCCGCTTTTCATGAATTCATACAGATCACTCTGGTCCCGAACCGACTCTAAGGAGCGATGTCATCATAGAGCGGGAGAAAAAGAAGCTGAGGCGTCTCACACCTGGGATACCCCTCGCAATGATGCTTAAATAATCAGGACGCTAGATGAGGATAAACCAGAAGACCCTTCACCTATTGAAGAACACGACGATGTAGAAATCATGAGCGCTTCCAAGCTCACTACCAAGTTTAGTATGAAGGAGCAACTTGAGGAGGAGGAGAAAGAAAAGGTCAAGATAAATACAAAACCCAAGGTAGTGGAGCTAGACGATCCCCTAAACAGCAGGTCAAAAGTCATTCTCCCTAGTGGGACCACACCCTTGGAAGTTCCTCCTCCTCCTCCTTCAGATACAATGTCACTAGGAAGCAAAGGGCCTAGGAAAAGACGCTTAGCTATGGAGACAATGGAGAAGTCGAAAAAGGAAAGAAAACCAAGAAAATAACCGTCGTTTTGCCATATCCCGTTTAGCTTAAATGAGTTGTTATTTTTCTTTACTTTTCTCTTTCTTTTGTCAGTAGTTGTTGTAGATAGACTTAGCCTCCGAACTTTCAGAGAAGCTGTAAGGAAATTTTTTGAGAAGTAAATAATTTTTTTTCCTTTGCATTTACAGATTTTCATCACATCACTTATAATTTAACTGCAATGGAAATTCAAGGGTTCGTAAGTCGTTTGAACTCCAGTTCGCTTTCAATGGACTCAGAGTTCTTATGTTCAATTCTGGGACTTAAGAATTTTTTTGAAATCATTGACATTCTAGTCCTCGCTCGGGGACTTAGAGCACTTTAATCCGCACTTCAAGGAATTAAAGATTTTTCCTTTTCTTAGTTATTCCTTTTATACTCTAGTCCGCACTCTTGGGACTTAGAGTACTCTAATCCACTTTAGGGATTTAGAGATTTTGAAAATTCGCTTATACTCTAGTCCGTGCTCTGGGGACTCAGACTAATCTATTCCACACTTTGGGCACTTAGAGATTTTTGAAATCGTTTATACTCTAGTCCATGCTATGGGGACTCGGAGTACTCTAATCCACTTCGGGATTTAAAGATTTTGAAATTCGTTTATACTCTAGTCCGTTCTTTGGGAACTCAGGGTACTCTAATCTACTTCAAAGATTTAGAGATTTTGAAATTCATTTATACTCTAGTCCGCGCTCGGGGACTCAGAGTACTCTAATCCACTTCAGGGATTTAGAGAAATTTCGTTTATACTATAGTCCACACTCCAGGAACTTAGAGTACTCTAATCCACGTCAGGGATTTAAAGATTTTGAAATTCTTTTATACTCTAGTTCGTGCTATGGGGACTCATAGTACTCTAATCTGCACTATGGGGACATAGAGATTTTTTAAATTGTTTCTACTCTATTTCGCGCTTTGGGGACTCTGAATACTCTAATCCACAGTTTGGGGATTTAGAGATTTTATGTGTACAGTTGACTAGCTTTTAGTTTTATGTGTATGTTCATACGCCCCAAAAATTAATGCAAATTAATTTTATCATGAAAGTATAAAACACGAAACACCAACAGTTCATAGAAAAACAACTTCAAGCTTTTATTGATTGCAGAAAGAGGGACAAACTAAATTGTCTTATTACATGTCAGAAATAGAGAAAAACAAAAGAAACATATGCCGGAAACAATTGCTACTGAAATGCAACAGAAATAAACTAAGTATAATAACTGCATAAATGATCGTTATTCCATGCTCTAGGGGGTGTCATGCCATCAACAGTCACTAGCTTGAAGGTTCCTCCTCCAAGCCTCCGTTCGATGATGTAGGGAACTTCCCATGTGGGTTTCATATGTGGCGAGACAGAAAAAACTCACTTCAAAACAACGTCGTCCACATCGAAAGCTCTTGATCAAACTTTATCATTATAATATCAGGCAACTGGTGCCGATGCCTTTAAATCAGCTTCTTCACGTTTCTCGTCGACAAAGTCCAACCACTCCATTAAAAGATCTCGGTTCATTCTAGGGTCATAATGAGTCACCTGGTGGAAAGGAACTTCAAGTTCCACGGGTACAACTGCTTCAGTGTCGTATGCCAAGGTGAAATGAGTATGGCGAGTCGTAGATTTACGGGTGGTTCTGTATGCCCAGAGTGCCGTTGGAAGCTCATCCACCCACAGCCTCTAGCCTTATCCAAACATTTTTTCAAGATGGACTTGATTATCTTATTTACGGCTTCAACTTGCCCATTCTCTTTAAGGTGAGCGACTACTGTAAACCTTTTCTCAATGCAATACTTCCGAAAAAACTCTTTGAACTATCTACTCTTAAATTGAGTTCCATTGTTAGTAATGATAGTCCATGGGAGACCAAGGCAGCATATAATGTTTCGCACAACAACGTTAATGACCTTTTAAGTGGTGATCATGGCTAATGGTTTGACTTTGGACCATTTAGTGTAGTAATCAACCGCGACGATTGCGTATTTTGCACCACTTTTGGAGATTGGTAAGAAGCTTCACGTACTTCTGACATTGGTTGCATCTCCTTACATAGGTTGCGGTGTCCCGATTCATGGTCGGTCAATAGTATCCATCGCGGAGTATCTTTTTGGCTAGTGTTTCCCCCCAGTATGGTCGTTACATTCTCCCTCATGTAATTCTCTTAAAACTCATTTTACCTCATCGAGGGCGATGCACCTAAGTAAGGGAACGGAGAATCCCTTCTAATACATCATTCCATCTTGCATTATATATCGTAAGGCCTTGTGAACGACTTGCGGTCTCTCGTTCCACCTCTCGAACAAGGTCCCATTTAATAATTATTCTTTGAACGAAGTCATCAGCAACTCCCTTTTAGTTTTCGTCTCCACCACAAGATCAACATCCATCTCATTTATGATCGGGGCATGTAGAATTTCAACGAGAACCAAACTCATATGCTGCGCATCATCAATGCTTGCAAATTTCACCAAGGAATCGGCTTCCTCATTCCGTTCACGTGGGATATGCGAAATAACATAGTATTCGAGATCTGCCAACAATTCTTGGACCCAAGTGAGGTATGGAGAAAGCCTCTGTCCTTTTTCCTGGTAGTTTCCTTGGACTTGGTACACCACCAGTTGTGAGTCACAAAAGATTTCCACCGATTTTACTCCAAGTTCTTTGGCAAGCTTCAGTCCAGTGATCAACGCTTCATACTCGGCTTTGTTGTTCTTAGAGAGGAAATTAAGTTTCAAATCATAAAAAATTAATCGGTACTCGGGAGTTACAAGAACACCACCAGCCCCAGAGAAATGGTCGTTGGATGCTCCATCAGTATACCACTACCATCATACAGCGGGAATTGCACCATTTCCATTCGATTCGTCCTACATAGTGAACTTTGCAATAAAATCCGCCAACGCTTGTCCCTGGATAGCCCTTCGAGGTAGGTAGGTGATGTCGAACTAACTAAGTTCAATGTTCAATTTAAGTAACCTTCCAGAAGTCTCTGGTCATTAAAGCACCTGCTGTAAAGGCTGATCGATATAGATACTGACCGGATGTGCCTAGAAATATGGGCGGAGTTTGCATGATGCGATTACAAACAGTAGCCAACTTCTCAAGCTTCGGATAATTTCTCGCTACCCCCGTTAAATGCTTGCTAACATAGTACACCGGCTTTTGTATTTGGTCCTACTCACGAATCAAAGTTGCGTTGATGGCGTACTAGGATGCAGCCAAGTAAACATACAACTCTTCACAATCTTCAGGTTTCGATAGAATAGGGGGCCTCTCCAGGTGGCTCATCGAAGCTCGGAACACGTCCTCACAATCCAGTGTCCATTTAAGATTTCTTTTCCCTTTCCTTATCAAATCAAAGAAGGGAATACATTTGTCGGTCGCTCTGGATATGAATCGACTCAATGCTGTGACCTTCCCATTCGGGCACTGCACTTTCTTTATAGCTTTAGGTGCCCGTATGTCTCGAATAGCATGAATCTTTTTTGGGTTCACTTCAATCCCTCGAGCGTTGACAATGAAGCCTAAAAACTTCCCCGATGCAATGCCAAAGGAGAATTTCAATGAATTGATTTCCATTCAGTAAAATCTGAGTATATCAAACATCTCTGCCAAGTCTCGAATGTGGTCATTTGATTGCCATGAATTCATGAGCATATCATCCACATAGACTTCCGTCGTTCTACTAATATTATCTTTAAACATCCGATTCACCGGTCGCTGATAAGTTGCCCCTACATTCTTCAACCTGAAAGGCATTATTACATAATAGTATAGTCCAATATTTGTGACAAAACTGGTGTGCTTCTGATCTAGGACGTGCATCGGGATTTGATTTTTTCCTGAATACACATCCATAAATGACAACAACTTGTTCACTACCGTCGAGTCACCAGTTGATCAATTCTGGGTAATGGGAAACTATCCTTTGGGCAGCCTTGTTCAGGGTCGAGTAATCAAACAGGTCCTCCACTTTCCTATAGGATCTATATTAACCCTAGAGGGGGGTGAATAGGGTTATAGCAAATTTTCTCGAATTAAACACAGAAACAAACTGCAGAAATAAATATGTTGAAAAGTAAATCACACACAAAATTTACCCAGCTTCGGCAACCGCTGCCTACTGCTGCATTCCCAGATTTCTATTAGAATTAAACAGTATCCCGCTTACAAACACTCTACTAGACTCGCAAACCCTTGCTCCCGCTCACAAACACTCTCATAGGCTCGCACACCCTGCTCCGCCTATAGAGTTTTGCAAACTCGCAAACTCTTCTCCCGCCTATAGAGTTTTGCAAACTTGCACACCCTGCTCACTGAACTAATTCTAACTAGACAATCTGACACTACCTACAACCTAGGTGGTGATTTACCAATACTTTGACTCGAAAAGAAAAACAGACTTCAAAAATAAAGACAGGAGCAAAAATTAAAATACAAACGTGAATCCGTAATTATTGCTCAAATAAAAAATTAAACCCTATTAAAATTAGACTAAAGCCCTTTAAAAATAAAACCCCCTTTTTTATAAATCATGGCCGACCCTTTTATTCTTTAACCCGATTTTTTCTTTTGCTATGTGAAGAAAGTGGCGGCCGATCCTCTTTTCCCCTAAATTAGGGTTTTGTGGCTCTCTGATGATCGATGGTTTGCTTTGCTTCTCTGTTGATGGATGGTTATTGCTTGGCTCGCTCGTTCTCTGATGATCGAGTTCGTTGTTGATTCAGTATGTAATTTCTCTGTTTGTTGGTTTGATTGTTTGCCTTTTACTCGATGCCGATGATGAGTTTTTGTTGTTTGGTATTTATATGAATTCGTGACACTTGTATTTGCTTCGTTTCAATTTGATACTTTCCTAAACTTTAATTGCCTGATGCTCACGGCTTTCCTGATATAATTTTGTCTTGTTACTCGCGACTTTGATTTTCACGCGTTCGATTTTTCTTGAATAAAAAGGCAGAAGCTTTCCTCTTTTTAATTTGCTTGACTTTCCTATTTTCAAAGATACTCATCTGAATTTTTTAAACACGGATTTTATCACTTGACTTTAGCATCCTTTCATGATTTCGACTTCACTGTTGCACTTGAGTTTGTAGCATGCCACTGACTTGTTTGTTGCATTGCTGCACACATGTTGGTATAGATACGCACTTTCTTATTACTGCTTCATGGTCGTTGTGTCACTTGTGCATTGTTGCATGATGTATTTGCTGTTGCACTCGTTGTTTGCTTCCATCCATTTGGTTGTTGCATTTGTATCACTGCATACTGGTGGATTGAACTTCAGTAGTGTTATCTTGAGCTTCACTGAGTTTCTGGATGGTGCATTGCCACTCACTGTTGCATTACTGTACACTTTTGGTCATGTTGTACTTCTGGTTCTTCATTCTGGTTGATCTGTATTTTTGGCCACTTGAATACAACAGCTTGATATTGTTTGTGATTGTTTCCACTGTGTTGCATTGAGTAGCTGAACTTGTTGTTGTACACTACATAGTGTGATCTGTTGGTTATGTTGCTTTTATTGCTGTTGACATTGAACTTGAGCTTTGTACATGAACTGTGTACATTTGCCTGAGTTTGTTTACTTGGTGGCATGCATTTCTTTGTGGTCTGCCTTGTTGCTTGACCTGTCTGGTTCATCATGTTGCATTCATGAATTTTCTGTCTTTGTACCTGTAGTCATATGCATGTACACTACTGCCTTGAACTTCTGGTTGGTCACTTGATTCAGTAGTTTGTTTCATTTGGCTTGACAGTGTTTGTTGTGTTGGTTGTGCGCTTGCTTGAGTCTGTGTCATCTTTGTTGTGATGTCACTTGAACTTGTTGTACATGTTGCCTTGTATCATTCTGGTTGTTACTGCATTGTCACTTGTGTATTGCCTTTGACATCCATGTTCTTCACTGTTTACATCACTGACTTTGACTTGGTCTTTGTTGAACTTCTGGATGCACTTGTCATCTTCACTGTGTTGCACATTTATGGTCTGTCACCCATTACTGCACTTGCATTACTGTTTGGTCTAAACTTGAACTTTTGTGCAGTTACTTACTTTGTGCACTGAGCATTGCATTTGTGATCTAATGCAGTTTTGATTTGTCAAAGCTTTGCATTTGAGTTGAGTCATGACAACAATGGCTTGACCTCTGCATTCAGTTTATTGTGCCTTGTGTTGAACCCAGTTTTAAAACTCAGGTTTGACCTTGTGCTTGTGTCGTGATTTTAAATATACTGCATGTGAGTTGAACCAGGCTTTTCATTTGGGTTTGACCTGTGCTCACCTGTCCCTGCAGCATTATCAAGTGTATACCGATGTGCACGGCCTTGTGGCATGTACAATGATACACTGTGCATGTCACACTGTTCGTGTGTGATGAATTCAAATATAAATGATGACAAACAACTAAAATAACTGAGGCAAACCATATTTTCAAAAATCATATTTCATTTTATATTGCAAAAACATTTCTTTTTCAATTTTACTGCGTTAGTGAATATTTTTGCAGATTGCTCAGATGCTGGATTCAAACTGGAATGCAGTTGAAGACAAAATACGAGTGTGAGTGATATGTAGTGAGGAAATTATGTAAATTGAATTGTGATGTAATCAAAAATGTATATGTATAGTGAGAGCTTGAATTTGTACTATTCAAGATTGTAATAAATATTTGTTTGAATAAAATTTCTGTTTGAATTCAAATTCTGTGTAACTTGTTCTGTTTGAATTCGAATCCTGTGTAATTTATTTTATTCAACAAATATTTATTTAATCTATGAAAAACAAAATAGTACATTACCAAATACATTTAAATGAATATATATGTTTATTATCATCAAACAAAAACATATAAGCACATATTCATACATTCCTGTTTGCCTTCCTCACCAGTACGAGATTGGATATCCATTCAGTATAGAGGGCATCGCGGATGAACTTATTGGCTTTTAGTTTATCCACCTCCTCTTTGAGAGCAGTGGACCTCTCGAGGTCCATGCCTCTTCTCTTTTGTTTCACCAATACATACTTAGGGTCAATGTTTAATATATGAATTGCAATAGCGGGAGAAATCCCACACATATCAGAATGGGTCCAAGCAATAACATTGAGATTCAGTTGGAGGAAATCGATAAGATCCCTCATCATCAAGGGGTCGAGCTGTGTCCTATCTTCAGTACCCGCGATGGGTCATCATGGCTGACCGTGATGTCAATCGTTAGTTCAGTAGGCACCGCCTTGGCCTCCTTGGGTTCTTCATCGTCATCTCTTAGATCTATGTATCTATATATTCGATGTGTTGCCCAAGCAATGGCTCAGGCGCCACTTGTCAATCTTCAGTAACATGAATGTGGATGGTCTTTTTCCATACCATTTCCCTTCTCTCTTTGCTGGGCCTCTCTTAGCTCAGCTATGTAACAAGCATGACCAGTCGCTTGATCGCCATGCACCACACCAACTCCATTGTTTGTTGGAAATTTCAAGTTTAAACACAATGGGGCCAAAGCTGCCCTAAACTCTGCCAAGGCTGGTCGGCTTAGAAAAACATTATACGGGGAATCAATGTCCAAAATAATGAACGGTAAGATCCGTACCCTCCCGCGTTCACCTTTTCCTAGCTCAACCGACAATTCGACAAAACCCACTACATCAGTAGTTGCACCATTAAAGCTATGAATGCGGGCTTTAAATGGTTTTAATCCTTCATCTCCATTTTCATCTGATCATATGACTTCTTAAAGATAATATTAACTGAACTCCCACAATCAGTCAATATTCTTCTCACAAGCGTCGGTCCGATCATAGCTGAGATAACCATTGGGTCAATGGTAGGTGCCTCCAATTGATCGGCATCCCTACTCCTAAATACTATATCATTCATCATCATTTGTTGCTATTTCATCGGAGTCCCGTCTTCTGTGCTTGAGCGGCATTTGAAGTCCGCATGCTTTAAAGAACAAGAATAGCGTTCCATTTCTTTCCAACTCTTATTTGCAGGATGAGGCCCACCAACTATAGTGCTTATCACCAATCTCCCACCCTCTTGCGCAGGCCCGTCGGGTCGACATGGACTTATCCTCAACTGGGATAGGATGTTCCATATCCGCCTTCTTGTGGATTCTTAACAAATTGTTGTAACTTCTTCTGTTGAATCAGCTTTTCTATAGCATCGTGGAGGTGCCTACAGTTATTAGTATTACGCCCGTAGGTCTCATGAAACCGAAAATATTTCCCTTTTTTTTGTTCCATGGTCGATTCCTTTGGGCGTGGCTTTCGGTACTAGAAAGTATTACAAGCTGATAGGTAAATTTTCTACAAAGGAGTGTTCAAGGGTGTATACTCATTATTGGTTAGGATCCTTGGTTTACACTTTCCTACTTCCCTGTTTGGAATTTCCTCCTCCGATTCCTTTTGATTGCTCCGGCTTATTTTGAACATTGACTTGGACCTTAACAGAGTTCTCTCCAGATTCCTTTACTACAATGTTGCTTTGCACCGCTTCCTCACTGGATCCTAGTGCACTGCTCCGTCTTGACCACTTGAACTCTTCCTTTCTCATGAATTGGTTTGCCTTTGAATAAAAGTGTTCCAGAGTAGTCGGTGTTTTACCTACCAGCCAGTCACCAAACTCATACTCCAGATCCACTCTTTGCATGACAGCGACAAGGGTGGCAAGGTCATTCGGATTACTAACTTCGGTAGCAGCAATGTGGAATCTCTGTAAATAGTCCTTCGACGACTCACTAGGAGCCTGAATCACACTGAACAATGACATCACGCCTTTTGGGCGAGTAGTAAGGTTCCTGAACCTCTCTACAAACTTCGTTGCTAGCTCGTCAAATCTAGAGATCGAATGTGGGGGAAGTCTCGTGAACCACATGGTAGTGATCTCGGATAGAATTATTGGGAAGCACCTGCATTTAGTTGCATCGTTTGCCCTAGCCAAGTGCATCACCTACTCATATCTCATTGTATGATGTCGATGGTCGGTCTTCCCTACGCAAGCAGGTATAGTAGGCATGCTAAACTTTTTGGGGTACTCAGCTTGTAGAAGGTTATCTATAAATATCGTATGACTTCTTGATACACCCCGATTGTCATTAGTCAAGCCCTGATTCTCCCTCATCAACTGCCTGACCATGGTTGATAAATCCGAAGTTTGAATGTGGGTTGCCAAGCCAGTATCCGTCCTACACGATTGCTCTGGTTGGTGCCTCAGTCGGCCGTCATCTAAGTGTGCATCTTGAGGACCCGCTTCATTATGATCCTGGTAAGGTGGTTGACCAGCTCACATGCATGCTCCAGATCCTAAGTTTCTCACCCCAGTTGGGTGCGACTCCCCAGGTGTAGTTGAGGAGCCACGGTTCCAACTAAGGAATATGGATCATTTCTGTTGGCTTGTCCTTAGCGACTCATCACCAATTGCTCTGTTGCTCCAGTTTGTGCCGTTTCAATCCTACGGTGTCTACACCTAGGTTCATCTTACGAAGCGGAGCTCTCAGATGACGAGTAGGAAGTGTGGCTTCCTCTAGCATTCTAACACTGCTGTTGAACAACCCAGTTCATCAGGTTGATGTTTGGTTGTATCTTCTTATTAAGATGTCTCCTGCTTTCTACGAGCTCCCTCATCAGATCATTGACTCTACCCTGGTGACAGCTTCTGCTTGGTTTGGGATGGTGGCAGGTTCTGCATCGGCATTATCTTTTTGATTGTTGGGTCCCACTTGCTGGACGCTAGTGGTCTCATTAGCATCGGCGTTGTGGGAGGTGGATCTAGTATGTGGTCTTGTCATCTTAGAGTTGTCTGTAAGAACTCTGAATAAAATTTGTGAACTTCTGAGAATGAACTTGGATTTCTTTTGGGGGATATCTCAATCTTATAGCAACAAAGTAGATCCTAACAATTTGAGAATGAACACCCTCTCAATGAAAGCACCAGAATTGGTCACTAACACCATAGAATAGATTTATGTAGAGAGATTAATGAAGACAGTAAACTAAAACAAAGGATTATCATAGTAGAATGCAAAAAGAACAATAGTACAAGAATGCCATAGTTATAATGGTTCGGCGTAAATGCCTACGTCCACTTTGAATGTAATCTTTACTGTTTTTTCAATCACTTGAATACAGATACAATCCGTAAACAAACAGCTTGAATACAAGTTTGAGCAAAAAGTAAGTACAGAAAATGGCAGAGTCTCCATGGAGTTCTCGAAAAAGGTCCTCCAAATTGGACCCCTGCCCTTTTATTTATAGACGAAGATAGGTTGGATCCCATGTCCAGGCCTATGAGTAAGATAGTTCAGTCCATAACTGAGGAGTCAGGTAGACCGAACCAAGCACCCCGATCCACCATGGTCGACCCCCTTTTGCTAACTTGGGATCTTTTTAACGTTGGCTTGGAGTAGCCTCCGTGTATTCTCGAAGTAAGCTAGACCATGACCCGAAATCATTTATGCTCATGCTTATGTTGATCCATTTCTTCCGCTCTTGATACCAAACCAGGGTAGCCGAACCCATATGACAAAACCACCAAGGCCAAACCACTATAATAGAACCATCAATGTCAAACCACTCTGACCGAACTATCAGTGCTGAACCACTCTGACAGAACTATCAATGTCGAACCACTCTGACTGAACCATCAGTGCCAAAACACTCTAAATGAACCATCAATGCCGAACCCACATTCTCTTGAACGATCGTAAATTACTGATCGTATAGGACCGATCGAGAGTATCCTACCCACATCACAAATGTCGAACCATTGTTGACTCCATCACCAAATGTCGACCCACCATTCATTATGAATCGACCTCTATTCATCGAAGCTGACTCAAAGTAACCGCAATTATGACTCGAAGTGGACCAACCCTTGACCTTATGCCAACTTACGGTCAATTATAACTTCTGCAGCCCCTGTTGTGTAGTCAAGCCAAGATGTCGGGTAACAAGCCCCTTACTTTAAAAATTCATAATTAATTATTAAAAATACATTTTATCTTGAAAATACCTTTAAAATAATATTATACATGTTAGAAAATACTTCGAGAAAAATTTAGGAAAAATGCATAATTTAAACATGATTATTCAACTTTTAAAGAAAACAGGTTATTTTAATGAACTGTTCATATAGTGACCTTTTTACTTCAAACTTTCTATACCTTTTTCGACTAGTTTTAAACATTATAAAACTTGATATTTTATACATTATTAAGTAATCATATATTAAATCCATAAAGAAAACCCTAATGATATCTTTCTAAATGTTGTTTAAAATTTCCAAAACAATGTCATATACAAAGTGCTCATATAACATCTATTTCGCAATAAATTTTGTCACTTTGATTTACAATTCTACCACTTTCCAAACCAATTCTTCACTGTTCAAAACACTTACAAAAGTGTAGAGAACTACTGAAAACAACTTATACAAAGATATGTCCATAAATCACCAAATAACACAAGTTAAGTTAAGGGATTTTAAAGTGATTTCATAGCGACTTTCTTTCTTCAAACATTCACAAACACAATTTTACATTACATACAACATAACAAAACATGATACATCAAGTCACGGCCTTGTTACAAGTTTAAGAAGGATTATAAGAGAAGTTATAACACATCTACGTAGTCATTTGATTTCGAAAGCAAGAGGGGTCCAAAAAATTATACATACACCATTTTTCACTTAATATTTATATTTTTGCAATCAAACATTTCCAACACAATACACACTTTCAAGATGATGAGGTAACTCACCTTCAAACCAAGCTAACAAATATCACTAGCTACTAGAATCAAAGCAATGCTTCCTACCATAACCCTGAACCCAAAGCTAGCTCCTTTGCCATCAAAATCTCAAAACCATGCCTCCTCCATCAACATGTTGCTCACAGCCCAGCTACAGTGTCCTGATATATCCATCATTATTTGACTTTTTAGAAGATAAAGCATATTTCCTAGATGATATAAGAACTTTGAGAGGGTTCGGTAGTGATTGGAGTTGGTTTGATACGAGTTTAAGAAAGTTAGAGAGGAGAAAGACATAAAAAAGAGCATAATCTCTTTTCATATGAATGAATGAAAAAAAGAGAAAGCAAGGGGATGTACTTATAGATACAGAAAGTGAAGTGCCAAATGACCAAAAAAAACCTCCACCCTCTCTCCATGCACATGCATACCATACCTCTTACACACACCATACTTCACTCAAATCACTCCTTAAATCAAGGGTCAATGTCTCCTTTAATTTCTTCTTATGTTTAATTAATCTTTTAACTATAAAAAGAGACATGTTAATACTTTTTAATTTTTTTATATGTTATTATACAAGTTTAAAAGAGTTTGAACAACTTTTTTTTAGCAAAAGGTCATTTATCGATTGAACGATTTTCGATTACGTTATCGATATTTTTGCAAACTATTTATTTTGTAAAAAAAATTCAAAAACGATTTTATTGGCATTAGTTATTATTTAAAAGGGGGTTAATAAGGTTATAAAAACATATTTATTCACATTACATCCAAGAAACTAATATTTAAATAATTCAGATATTTAAGTACGAAGTGTTCGAAATTTTGGGTTATTACAATCATTCTTTGATGTCGATCTTCCGTGCTAGGATGATCTACATGTAAAACTTGCTCTCCGTCGCCATCGCCCTTAACAACCCATGGCCATGGCTTGCTCTAGTCAAGTCCTTAGTTAGTGATGGAGGAATAAAATAGTACTCTCTCAGTTAGGCCAAACTTTTCAACATCTTCAAGTATGGTCTGGCCTTATAGAGAGTAGTTGACACAACTTCAAACGTTATCTTCATAAATTCATATCAACACTTGTCACACTCAAGAATCGATCCATTCCAGGATGTCCATCCAATCAACTCTTCAATTTAACATTACGTTCCTACAATCCTGCAATAAGAAGTTCCATTCTACTTAGGACAGCGGTTCCATTATCATCGCACTTACGATAATTTATAATATCCGACCTACATTTTCATCGCATGTTGAAGCTTATTTGCTAGCGTTAGCGGTCTATCTACACAGAATGCTTTCGTTTATCTTGCTAAGGACATGAGACACACATTGCATAATCTGAATCACATATCATTATCCCAGTTAATGTATAGAATCTGATTGGTCAACACATCGATATCTGTTAGGTTCTCTACATTACCTACATGGGATTTAATTAAACTGAATAACGAACTTAAATCATTCATGAGCATGCTCATAACTAAAATTTCTAGTAAAAGATAGAACATATTAGATGTTCGGAATGTCTTTCCACCATAGCAGACCCATTTATGCCTCCGACCACGAGTTCTTCTTCTACGCTGGCTTCTACCTCAACGCCCTCCATGCCTCGACAATTTCAGCATCTACCTAAGCGATCTTTAAAATCATTCCCTTTTCCATAATGGAAGAACCACACATCAGTGTCACCCTAAATGTGGATTTAAAGGGAGTGACGATCCCCCATGACCCCTCAAATTATTCGACTTTGACTCTAACTATCGCAAATGTCGCAAGGATATGTGATCGTTATGGAATATCTACAGAGGAAACTTTGACTGCGAATCTTCACCAAAGGGCACATAACTCTCCAGAATGTTTTACAGTGTGCAATCGCTACATATATCTCTTCGGAATTGTGACACCGTTAGTTCTCTTCATCCAAATAATTCTTCAATTCAAGAAACTCGCCTCTTCACAACTTCACCTGAATGGGTATGCCACGTTAAACTGTATGCAATGATCTTTCTTAGGCACTTGGGTAGGAAGTCTACACTTAAAGAATTCATTATCTCTATAGTTTCAAGAAAAAAGTGACCACCCATCCCTAGAATCCTCTAAAGGCGGTCAAATTGTCGTCGATCTACACATCAAGCTCGACCAATTTAAGGATGAGTACTTCTTTGTTTGTTTCCCAAACAGCTTCGCTTGGAAATGGCTATCGGGTATAAGTTCCATTTTTACTCTTTAATTCATCGAGGCCAGCCTATTCAAATTTTTGGTTCCATTGTCCTTCAAATTTAACTAATATCCCTCAAAGGCTCACTAGTGCCGCCCTAGCTTAGACAACTCAATAGCTAAAGAGAATCTTAGTCAAGGAAAGAAGAATCAAGCTCTTCTTGAATGATTCCTAACTATGACATTTTCGTCTATTATATAATGGTCGGAGTCTTGATCTCATGCCCTTCACATGAAGAATTGCACAATATGCACCTGAGGTTGATATCAATCCTTCAGCTTCTGCTCAAAAATGTTTTGCATGTAGCTCAAGACATGACTACTCAATGATAGGAGGATAAAGATGAAAGTGAAGATGAGGATAAAGATAAGGACGAAGACGAGGACATTAATAATGCATATGAATCGACCCCTAAGCTAGGTGGCAATGCAAGAACTCCATCCTCTGCTGCTCGATCAAAAAAAGGATTCGATCTCCTTGACCAATCCCCAAGCCATACCTAATTTTTCCCAGGGAGGCAACTACACCCTTGGGCATTGATGATGTCTTTGACTTGCTTGGCGGTCTTGGTGGCATTCCAAATTTCATTTCAAAGTATGACATTGGAAACTTAAGTTTCCTAGGACTTTCCTCCTAAATTCAAACTATAGTCGATGTGCCATATACCTCCATAGGGGAAGTAGCTATGGTCAATAGACCACATAAGCATGGTCTATAGAGTCAATAGTATACACCAACACCTTGTATGATGCTTAGGGTCACCTCATGCGCACTTTATACGTGTTATGATCTAACGTCCAATTGCTAACTTTTTTCCATTTTTCAGATGCAATGGGATGCTCTGGCCTTTTCGAGGATCTCGCCAGTAAGTCGATTGGATAACTTGGTAGCAAGCACTTTGTTCTTCATTCCATAGGTGTAACTCTTAATGAGAGTCGGATTCAGCATGACTTTGGAGGAAAGAGAAAGAAAGACGAGATGAAGAGAAGAGACGATGTCATGTGGAATACGATCAGGACTCAAACGAATGCTCTGAGTTAATTAGGAGATCATATTCCCAATGTCGCAATCATTCCCAACTTCTTCGATCTCAGGGTTAATGCTCCTCAAGGCCTGATAATCCTCCTCCTACCTCTAGAGTTCATATTGCTTCAAGTCGGTACCATATCCTTACCAAGATTTAGTGCCCTCCCACAAATTCAAACATGATTCTAAGCCTACAAGCTCCTCGACTTCTGAATCCATACAATGCAGGTCTAGCAAAGAGCATGCTCTTACAGCTCCCTTTACACATGTCTATACAGCCGCCTCAACCTTGGTTACAAGTCTTAACCTCACTAGAATGAAAAAGGCCTTTCCTAATATATGCTTTATTGAGGTCAAATTTTATTATACTTTAAAGAACATCATGTAAGGGAGGCCACACATTGTGAAACCATCGTTTATGACTTATTTGAACAATATTATATTTGGAAAGGGCCCGTTGTCTGATATGAATAAAGCTTACCAGCTCATCATCTAGCATCATGAGTTTGAGAAAAAAGACCACTAGAGAATCCACGAGCTCTACACTTGAGAAGTGGATAAATTGAAAAGGCATTAGAGGATGCTGTGAAAATACGCCAAGATGAGCTAAAAACTTTTGGGCCTAAATACAAACTGTTGGATGAGAAACTTCAAAATGCTTACCACAAGAGTAGTGAGTTAACTAAAGAAAAGGCAGTACTACAAACCACCATTGACACCCAAGCCCAAATGATTAAAAACCTAAAGGATAAGTTGGAGAAGGAGAAAGAGATAAGGATGATTCTCTTAGAATGGTTGAAAATTACATGATCAAAGTCCTCAATGTAAACAAGGAGAAGAAAAACCTGAAGACCCAAGCCATCATAGCTGAGAAAAAGAAGAGGAACTTCGTGAAAAAATCAAAGCTGCTTTGATATGCTTCTATGCAAACATAATCAAATTTGGGAACATCAAGTGGCTCGATGACAAATATCCTAAAGCATTGGTTCTAGCTTAGGATGAGATATTTAAGCAAAAGACGGAGCATGTTGGTAACGTCAATGAAGAAGAAATTAAAGCTAACCTTCTCGAAAACGAAGAGTTAGTGTCCCTTGTTAAGGGTCAGGCTGAGCGGGCCATCAAAGCTTCAACTTCCACCTAGGCACCCTTTGGTGTACTTTTCAAATCCAACTCTAATGATTTGGCATAAAAGCTCCATTCTTACCCAACATTACTCTTAGATAGAGATAATCACTTCGAGGTTAGCCAACTCTAAGGCTAGTGTAACTCCTGCACTTAGGCCATTTGTACCCATCCCTATAGTTCTTGCCTTTACAACAACATTACCAACTATGGCTACATCAGAAATGACCACTACAACCCTTATGTCAACCTCATCTTATAGGGCATACAACCCTAAGGATCCCGGCTTCATATTACCAGCAATCCCCTTTAAGCTTCTTACTTTATCTGCTATTTTAGAGGAAAATTAGACCGAGACTTCTTTCTAAACCCCAACATTATCTCCCGGAGGTATATAACTAACTACTCCTATATTGAGGAAACTTGGATATCTTTTGGAGATGTCGCTAATCTATTCTTTACTATCTATCAACTTTTCGATAAACCGCTCATTACTCCTCTGCTAGGTGTAATGTTTGCCTCAAGCATTTGTGCTCTCATTACCAAGTATACCACCATTTATGCACCATTTCTCATTTTAGCCTCTTCTATCGGGTCCATTACCCAGCCTAATGCAGAAAAGGTTATTGTTCTAAATGAAGAGGGCATGGATGATCCTAAACTTTCAACTGGACACAAAGATGTGCTAGACCAACTATAGCAAAGAGGGAGGCCATCGACCTGTCTAAGATGAAAATATCAAAAAGGAACCAGACTTGGAGGAAGTACCAATTTTCCTCTCTACATTTCTACTAATTCCTCATTTCCCAATTTTGACTCTCACCACCCTTGCTGTTAGAGTCCTACTAAAGTTCCCAAGCTCTGAACGGACTCGGAGAGCAACTACAAATAGGACAAGGATTTCAAGGACCGACTTGCGTCCCTTAAGGATGCCAATATTGGGAAAAGGAAAACTCCAAACCCTAGGACCGATAGGAAAATATAGAAGTGGGGGAAGGATTGATGAGGATATCTTATTTTATCCTTTTACTTTCTAGATTTTATGTACATAGGTCGTTCATGTACGGGTTCAGCCCCCGCCTTTTGTATTCGTAAAAGTGAAACTAATCAAAGTTGTTTTCCTTTCAACTCTATCTTGTTTACTTTGGTACATTTTCATTTTCTACCAATATACTTACCTGCACATAAAATATTTAATTGCTTGTAATTAGATTGCTTATATATTATACCTTCCTTTGTCTATGCTTTGTGCAATGCCAATATTTACTGTAACTCTGTACATGTAAATAAATGTTTGCAATTCCTCAATTTTATTTTGGTTAGATGGATTTGTTTATTATTTGCCAAACATATCTTGCTTAAATGAACAAAACTGTTTTATATCATTCAATCTTGTTATCGTTGACCAAACATGTCATGTTTGGTCATAAACGAGGTCAACTTATTAATGCAAGTGCAATTATATGGCTCGAGTCTGCTTATGTCAACATGAACACCAATACACTTGTAGTTAACCTACAAAAAGATACAATTCCACAGCAATTTCTATCTATAGGAATTAGTGTCCTGGATGCCTAACTTCGAGCATCAATCCTGGACCATGGCTATCTTTGGGCGCACTACAAGAATAGATTTACAAGGACAAACCGTCAGATCGATCCCACTACAGTTATACTCTAGCGACACGATCATGGATCGAAGGAGTTTATTGGTTCTATTTTCGAGAATCTAGACATTTAGTATCTCTATACATGAAGTTTGATTGTGCTGGTGGTCACGCATCACAGAATCGGACTTAAAAATATAGTTCTATCGATTCAAATAGTCTACTTTGTTTATGAACTAAGTAATGGAAATTATCGCCTTATTATATCGAACTTGATGGACAAGTTGCCTTATTTACAAAACGGAAATCAAAAAGGGAGCTATGCAAGTGCTATTTATTACGCGCCCACAATATTAGGAGTGTATCAATAGTTGATAGCTTACAAGTCCCATCTCCAAGCCTTTGTGCAATCACATAGTGACCTTCACAGTTCAGACCAACTACCCCATATATGGAAGGATCCATTTCAAATTAAGGTCGCTTATCTCAAAGTTACGGTTTCTGGTCTTGGCATTGAACTGCTTTAATATTCTTATTCGGTGACCAGCCACCCTTAGATCAAACTTTTCACATTTTTCTTCAATCTAATCGATGGACTCAAGTAAGAGTACATCATTCATCATGGGATCATTGTGCAATCTGCTATAAGAAGGGACATCAGCTTCAATCAGTATCATGACAGTAATTCCATAGGCTATGGAAAATGGAGTATAGCCAGTGATGAACTTATGGATTGTCTAATAAGCCTATAATACTAGTGTTAAATCATCCATCTAGTTTTCCTTGACTCATTTCAGTCTCTTATTAATGATGGATTTAATGATCTTGTTCAATACCTCCACCTGTCCATTTCTCTTGTAGGAGTGCTACTATCGAGAAACTCTTTTCAATCTGGTGCTAAATACAGAACTCTTTGAACTCGAAACTCTAGAATTAAGTTCAATTATTGTTGATTGTAGGACTTCGAAATTACACAAAATGTTCTTTACTACGAAGTTGATCGCTTTCTTTGAAGTAAATGTTATAAGCTGTGACGACCTGGAATTTTGAGCAATATCAATTTAATAATCTTTGATAATAATTAAATTGATTTGATCATTTTATATTATAATTGACAAGTTAAAATTATTTCAAAGGTAGAAAATAATAATTTGATTTGGAAACATTTATTTTGGTAAATAGGAAGTTTTTAATATAATAAAACTTTATGTTCAAATTGTAATATATATATGAATGTATATATTGTGATTTGAGATTTGTTTTAAAATTTAATACAGTAATTTTCAAATTTAATGTTAAATTGCTTTTCTATTTGAAATGTGTATATATATTTGTATATATATGTTTGAAATAGGAATTTTATTAACCTGAATTTAATAAGTGTTTTCAAACTTTAATATATATATATATATAATTTGTGATTTGAAAAGTTAATTCGATTTATACTTTTGGAAATGATATTTAAGATTTAATTAGAAGTTCATTTGTTTTAATAGTCTTTCAATTTTAATTTTAACATAAGATAAATTATTTTAAAAAATTTATATAAGGAGTCAAATTTAAATTTCTCAAATTTATAAACACATGTTATATAAATTTGATCAAAATATAAGTCATTTATAAATAAATTCACTTTTGAATATTTATTAAAATCTAAAGCTTATTTATATAAAATAAATTCATATTATAATCATGTAAATATTACATAAATATATTTATATAAGCTTAAATAGATTATCAAAAAGAAAATCACCTTTTAAAACATTAATTAAACATTAAAATAACACTTGTTAACTTGTTAGTGTATGCTAATGACACTTGTGAAGCATATTGCATAGGTGTTAGATCATTAAGGCACTAACATGACAAATGTCTTCCTTTTGTAAAATTAAATTTAAAATTTTGTTGTAAAATTAAAAGAAAAGTTTTATTCTTCAGCTGAAAACATTTTCTTCAACTCAAACAAAAATACAAAACAAATCATAAATGACTGCAGATCATAAATAAATAAATAAATAAAAGAAGTTAGACTCTGTAAAATCTGGAAATTCAAATCTGAGGCAAATGCAAGATTTTCAAATAGAATCGGAGGCAAGCAAATTCAATCAGCAATAAGATGTAAACTTCAACAAATCTGGAAAATAAGGAGAAGTAAATCTGGAACTTCAACATGCAAGAAAATTTGGAAGAGCTAATGAAGATTAATTCTAGAACCTGGAAATGCAGCCTTATCTTCTGCTTTGTCATCTGCTTTTATTCAGAGGTGAGTAAATGCAATTTTAAAAACAATTTTAAACATTTGATTCAACTTGATCTTATGATTGAATAACATGGTGATATCTGAATTTACTTGAAGTATACTGAATGTATGTTTGGATTGTTTATAGGAATTGTTTGTACAGTTTTTAAAAAATATAAGTCACCGTGTTTTTATAAAACAGTTTCAAATCTCATGGTAAATTCAAAAACTTGATTTTGATTTCGAGTTGGACCATGATTTGTAAAGAAAAGACGATTGTAATCAAATCATCTAGCATCTAAAAATAGTTACAGGTTGTCAAATTAAATTAGCTTAAAATTTTAATATTTACAGTAAATTTATAAATTGGGTCAAAATTTTTTGATTGCAAACATAAGTTTTGATTTTATAATCATATTGCAAATAAGAAATCATGATTTTAGAAACTTGAACTACGAATTTTAGTTGGGTAACTTGTGTGAATTTGGGTTTCGTCTGATTTGGGTATATTGGTCGATTTACGGCAAACGACGACAAGGTTGTGGACGAGGTTGAACTAGAAGATGAAGGGGGAAACAGGGATCATGGGAAAATAACCTTGGGATTTTATTAGTGATTGTGTTAATCGTTAATTGAAGAAATAGGGTTGACATCCTGTAAATGTCGTCGTCATTTATCTTGACTTCACGGCATCGAGAGTGATCCGTAGGCTATCGCGAGTGGTTCTGGTGTTTGTGGAGGTTGTGGCGTAGCTACGGTGGGGGTGGCGAGGTTTCTCGAAGCCGGGGGTTGCCGTGGAGGGTCGGTTTGCTGGCGATGTGGTTTCGAACTGAGTAGTTCGTTTGGGTTCAGAGGGAAAGATTTCGATTCTCGTTTTTATACTAGTTTCTGGTGTTGCGTTTGAACGTTGGGGTCGAGGATGACTTGTCGACGTCTTGGCGATGATCGCCGGTGGAAGGAGTGATGGTGCATGGTGCACGGCATCGTGTATCAGTGACAGTTGGATTTTGGGAAGGAAGATGGTAGGAGCTCGAGTTCTACTTCGGGTTTGAATTGATTTTTCTCGAAGCAGGTTTAAGGTTGGAGTGGCTCGGGGTTGACGCGAGTTTTTAAGAGGGTTGCTCGGGTTTGACACGAGTTTTGCTGTAAGTTGCTCGGGATTTTGTAGAGTAGATTTTTGTTTGGATCTGGAAGTTTTAAAAGTTTAAAATGTTAACATTAATGTTTTTAAAGCTTTTAAAAACAAAAGGAAACTTGATTTTGTCAATGATTAAAGTTTTAAAACAGGAGTTAAACAAGTTCTTATTTTGAAATATAAAGTTTTAAAAATAAAATCAGTGAAACAATAAATAGGTGATATAGAATTTGATTTTTGAAATGTTTATAAAGTTTTAAAACAAAAGCACAACAAATTTTCACTTATAAAACTAATTTGTTTCAAGATTAAGTCTTAAACAAGTTTTATGAATTTGAAATATAAAAGTTTTTTTTTATAAAATAAGTAGATTTTCAATAATATGGTTTGTATAAAATTGTATTTAATATCTTTGTAAAGTTTGGGGATTTTAAAGGTTAATTTGAATGTTTAAATTGTTTTAATTAAAATTGATTTCTAAAGAGTTTTATTTTAAATAAGTTAAATAATTAAGATTTAGAGATCAATTAAAATAAGAATTATCTTTAGTAATTTAGAATTTTTATTTAATTAAAGATAAATGAATTTGTGAAGATAATTGAGATAATTAAATTATTTTTAATTATCAAGTGTTATTGGTTAATAAATGATTTAAGTAAGATAATGATTTTCTTAATTAAGAATCTTTTTAATATTAGAAGTTAAAGAATCATTTAATTAAATTTAAATGATTAAGTTAAATAATTAATTAAGTAATTGATTTGTGATTAATTAAGATAATCACTTTGGGTTAATCTAATATAATTACTTAGGGAAGTAATTAAGTAATTAAGTGGTTAATTACTAGAGGTAATTAAGTAAAGGATAATTACTTATGAAGTAATTAAGTGATGTGATTAAGAATTAATCATTGGTGTTATTAATTAAAGAATTAATTAATAATTAATTAAAGGTTTAAATTATTTAATTAATGGTTAATTAATAAAAGGATTAAGAGTAATTAATTAAGTGATTAATTACTTGTTAAAGTAATTAACTAAGAAAGAATTTTAATTATTAAGGTAATCATTAATTATTGGAAATAATTTATTAATTGTCAATTAATAATTTAAGGATAAATAATTTATAATTAAGTTTTAGTTACTAAATGTAATTAAAAGTAATTAATTAAAAGTGATTAATTAAAAGTCATTAATCAAAGGTGATTAATTAAAAAGTGATTAATCAGGTATGATTAATTTTAAATGATAATTAAGGAATAATTATCAGAATAATTAAAGAGTAACTAATCAAGGTTGATTAATCTAAAAGAGTAATTAAGAAATAATTACTTGGATAATTAAGAAGTAATTAATTAAGATAACTAATTAAAATTGTAATTAAGAAATAATTACTTAGAGTAATTAAGTAATAGTTAATCAAGGTTGATTAATTGGATAATTGAGAGACGTTTAATTAATTAATTTGAAATTAATTAATGAGAAGTTGGATTGATGATAATCCAAGTGATTGAGCATGGAATTAATTTAATTTAAGGATTAATTAAATTAATTAAGTTTGGATCAAACTTGTTTATGAATGATGAATGATTAATTGATAAGTAACATTGGATGAGTTAATGATATTGGTTGATATCGTATGGCATTGATTGATATGTGATGAATGTGATATATCTGAGATGTGATATATATGCTGCCTTGTGATATGTATGGATGAATTTGATAATTGTAAATTATCTATCTATGTGTTATGAATCATCCATTTATGTTAAGTGATATTTCTGAATATCTATTGTTTGAATCCCTTAAGTATAACTTGGACATTAAAATGGCGTTTGGATTCGATGAGACCGGGATCGGGTTTCCATATTTGGATATCCGAAAACCTCATCAATCCAAATTAAACGTTAGGTCGTTAATCCAAGTGGAGCGAGTGAAGACTCGAGGTGTAAGGGCTATACGTCAGTATAACTTTGTGGGTGATTCTGTAATGAGTTTGACGGAATAGTGCTTATAGGTTCGAGATGGTGATTCAGAGTGCAAGGGCTATGGTCGTTGACTCTGAGGGTGATTCCAAAATGAGTGCAACGAGATAGTGCCTTCGGTTTCGTTCGAACCCGGAACGGACTTGTATGGATTGAATGCTTTCAGCACATCGTCAGGAGGACGATGAGCATTCTAAGATAAATGTGTCCTATAAAGGTAATCGCAGCCTCAAGCCTCATCAACGGGGAATGGCTAAAACAGGGGAGGTGCAGTAAGGCTTCGTGGGTAGCCCCCACTTGAGAGTGAGATACATACCTGTCTAGAATTCCCTTTATATTTCGGCTGTGTGGGAAGTTGGTCTGCAGCCAACTGCGGGGTGGTCTTGTTCGGGACAGTTCAGTAAGGAATGGTTCCGGCCTTGTGTTGCAGGGGAGTGGGAGTACTCCTCGGTACGGTGATCTAGGCCACGTACTGTGACGGGCGGTACCCCAGTAGCCCTGTCATTGATGGAAACCCATTTCCCTACGAGACCCTACGGTTTTGTTTGTATTACCCACTTTTATGGCTAGTAGCTGGAATTTAATAGATGTAACAATTTTGGCTATTTCTTATTTACTTGAAAACCCTAGACACTATTATAATATCACTGGATTTCGTATCAAATGTTTTGGTTAGCGTAAGGTAAAAACTTTTCCATGTTTATGTGTGGGAAGTCTTACGTGATACCTTTTCTTTTCAAAGGATTTTCTAAAGTTAAGCAATTTTAAACCGTTTACTCACACCAGACCCCTGTCTGACCCGAGTGTTTATTTTCTGTTTTACTAAACTCTTGGGTACTCATATTATGTATGAGTAGTCAAGTGATTCAGGTTATCTCTTGACGAATTCTGAAGGAGATTTGGAGCAGGAGGCTTCAGCGTGTAGATACATAGTTAGAGTTTCCGCTGTGTTATCATTCTGTATAGTTGTTCATGTATTGTATTAGACAGAAATGTATAACTATCGAAATTGAGTTGTATAGCTGTGTACTCTGATGTAAACGATACTATGTATATGCTATATATTATATTTCATTTGTTCCGCTGTGAGATTCTAATGTGTTGTTTTTCTTTCTTCTCTTTCTTTTCTTCTTCTATCTCTTTCTTTCTTAATTAGTGATGCGATTTTCTGGTGATAGAAAGTCGGGTCGCTACAGTTGGTATCAGAGCGCTAGGTTGAGTGAATACCTAGGCTCTGGAGTGGTGTCTATCTAAAGAGAGCGTACTTGTAATTTATATATATATATATATATATCTACCTAATCTGTTGGGTTATCTGTTCGGATTTTCCAACATAGGCTATAGAGGTAGATAAGGTAGAAGTGTGGGGAACACAACCACCACTATTGGTTGATGCGTATATGTTGTGGTTGGAGGTGTTTTTCGAGATTGTAGACCTATTACTATCTCGAATAAACTTTGTAGGTTGGTAAAAGGATTTTATTGATACCTGAGGAAGTATTTTCAAGAATTGGAGTATATTTTTGAAGTGTGAGGTTGATTTTCTCTCAAGTGAGCGGGATTTCTAAAAGTTGAATCTATCCGCTGAGGAGAAGCAAGTGGTGGTATCTTGATAGCTTCAGGAAGGAATAGCTGTATGATTAGATGCAGTTTCCATAGATGGTTCTGAAGATATTGAAGGAACTGTGATGTCTACTGCAGGGAAGATTCGGACGTTTATAGATTTTCTGGATCTCAAGTAAGGGTGTCTTATCTATATTGAATTTTGAGACTAAGGTCGATGAGTTACCTCATTTCAGACATGGTCTCAATTATTTTCCTTAATAAGATAAGTGGTTGATGTTTGATTTGGGTTTGAGCCGAGTTTCTTTGAGGAGATGTCTACTCGTCTCAAGGATTTTTAGAGGAATTGGTGATAGTTTTGTATTTCAAGGAGCTTGTGGTTAAGGATGATCTTTTGGCTTAGCAGTAGCATTGAAGTGAAGTTTGGAAGCAGCAGCGTGGATCCATTTCTTCAATGTTTTAGAAATCTTTGGGGTTCTACTATCGGCAGACCAGGCAGATGGTGAAGGCTTATCCATTTCTTTGGGAAGCTCAGCAAAGCAGGATATTTATTGGTGGTGATCTATCAGTTTTTTTGGTAGGTGAGCCATTCTTGAAGATTGACCTCGATTAAGAAAGCTGTTCTAGTTGGTGAAGCATATAGTTTCTTTTGAATCTGAACTGAGTGGGATCGCAAAAGTGACTTTTGATTAGTTTGGGAAATCTTTGGGTATTCTTTGGTTTGAGATTGAGGCATCTCAAGTAGAGGTGAAAGCTATGAAAGTAGTCGGAGATTCTCTAGATGTTTTAGGGAAAAATCAGAAGTCTACCCGTATCGAAGATTGAGTTTTCTTTTTGACTTGGATTCTAAGAGCAATTTTGATGATTCAACCATGTAGTGGGATGACTCTTAGAGCGAGAAGAGTTGGTGAAGCAGCTCAGGATTTTTGAGGAAGGATTGACCATCTAGCTCTAGTTAAGATTTTGTTGGGAAGTTTTGAACCAAATGGAATGGTCATTAAGATTTTATGGGTTGGATGAACATTGTATGGGGAAAGTTTCTGCTTGAGTTCTTCGATAGCATTCTCATCTATCCAAGATCAGAGTTGTGCAGCGGAAGCGAGATAGCAATTATTCTAGAATAGGAGCAACCAGAAGTTACAGTTTTCTTGAATTAAAGGATTTCTATGGGAAATTCAAGTATGAAGGAATTTTCTGGAGTTAGAAGGTAAGGTTGTCCAGTGCAACTGTTTAGCTATTTCAGATAAGAGATGTAGGTTTGAAGTCCACTAATGCTTGTGGAATAGAGTTGTGTATTGGATTTCAGCAAATTTTTAGGAGAGCCATTTTGTTGAGTAGGACCTGGAGATTGGCCTGATTTTGGTCCAGTTTGTTTCATGAAGAAATCAGCAAGAGTTAGGCTGATCAGGAATATTGAAGGTGACTCGGAGCATCAGAAATGTTATGCAGTTAGAATTGGGATATTGTTTTAGTTTTATCTAATAAAAAGAGATATAAGACTGGGTAAAACTGGAGAGCTAGCTCCGGGGAAATTTTGAGTTTTCCCTGTGTTCTCTGGAGGTTAGATTTTGATCTATAGGATTGAAATGTCAGTTTGGATAGCTGGAGTTCATTGTATTGCACATATATTTGAGGAATATGTGTATGATTCATCAAGAGATTGAATCAGCAGTTCAGAAGGGCTTGGTAGTTGAGCTGGTTTTGAGTTTCATCTGATATCTTGTTCAGATTTGTAGGATCAGATGAGGTAGTTCTTGGTTTTAGTAGTGTAGTTACTTAAGGTTCTGTAGAGCGAGTATTCCAGTATAGGTATCTGGAAACTCTTGATAATATTAGAAAGTTCTATTCAGAATTTTGTCTGGATAGAAAAAATTATTTGTTTGAATTGGTTGCTATGATTGATTGTATGATTACTACTTTAAATTTACATTTTTTTTTTGGGTTATCAAATTATCTTTGCTTTTAAATTTCGGGGACGAAATTCTTTTAAGGGGGGAGGAATGTGACGACCCGGAATTTTGAGCAATATCAATTTAATAATCTTTGATAATAATTAAATTGATTTGATCATTTTATATTATAATTGACAAGTTAAAATTATTTCAAAGACAGAAAATAATAATTTGATTTGGAAACATTTATTTTGGTAAATAGGAAGTTTTTAATAAAATAAAACTTTATACTCAAATTGTAATATATATGAATGTATATATTGTGATTTGAGATTTGTTTTAAAATTTAATACAGTAATTTTCAAATTTAATGTTAAATTGCTTTTCTATTTGAAATATGTATATATATTTGTATATATGTTTAAAATAGGAATTTTATTAACCTGAATTTAATAAGTGTTTTCAAACTTTAATATATATATAATTTGTGATTTGAAAAGTTAATTTGATTTATACTTTTGGAAATGATATTTAAGATTTAAATTAAAAGTTCATTTGTTTTAATAGTCTTTCAATTTTAATTTTAACATAAGATAAATTATTTTAAAATTTTTATATAAGGAATCAAATTTAAATTTCTCAAATTTATAAACACATGTTATATAAATTTGATCAAAATATAAGTCATTTATAAATAAATTCACTTTTGAATATTTATTAAAATATAAAGCTTATTTATATAAAATAAATTCATATTATAATCATGTAAATATTACATAAATATATTTAAATAAGCTTAAATAGATTATCAAAAAGAAAATCACCTTTTAAAACATTAATTAAACATTAAAATAACACTTGTTAACTTGTTAGTGCATGCTAATGACACTTGTGAAGCATATTGCACAGGTGTTAGATCATTAAGGCACTAACATGACAACTGTCTTCCTTTTGTAAAATTAAATTTAAAATTTTGTTGTAAAACTAAAAGAAAAGTTTTATTCTTCAACTAAAAAGATTTTCTTCAACTCAAACAAAAATACAAAACAAATCATAAATGAATGCAGATCAAAAAAATAAAAATAAATAAAAGAAGTTAGAATCTGTAAAATCTGGAAATTCAAATCTGAGGCAAATGCAAGATTTTCAAATAGAATCGGAGGCAAGCAAATTCAATCAGCAATAAGATGTAAACTTCAACAAATCTAGAAAATAAGGAGAAGTAAATCTGGAAATTCAACATGCAAGAAAATTTGGAAGAGCTAATGAAGATTAATTCTAGAACCTGGAAATGCAGCCTTATCTTCTGCTTTGTCATCTGCTTTTATTCAGAGGTGAGTAAATGCAATTTTAAAAACAGTTTTAAACATTTGATTCAACTTGATCTTATGATTGAATAACATGGTGATATCTGAATTTACTTGAAGTACACTGAATGTATGTTTGGATTGTATATAGGAATCGTTTGTACAGTTTTTAAAAATAAGTCATTGTGTTTTTATAAAACAGTTTCAAATCTCATGGTAAATACAAAAACTTTATTTTGATTTCGAGTTGGACCATGATTTGTAAAGAAAAGATGATTGTAATCAAATCATCTAGCATCTAAAAATAGTTACAGGTTGTCAAATTAAATAATTAGCTTAAAATTTTAATATTTACCGTAAATTTATAAATTGGGTCAAAAGTTTTTGAATGCAAACATAAGTTTTGATTTTATAATCATATTGCAAATAAGAAATCATGATTTTAGAAACTTGAATTACGAATTTTAGTTGGGTAACTTGTGTGAATTTGGGTTTCGTCTGATTTGGGTATATTGGTCGATTTACGGCAAACGACGACAAGGTTTTGGACGAGGTTGAACTAGAAGGTGAAGGGGGCAACAGGGATCATGGGAAAATAACCTTGGGATTTTATTAGTGATTGTGTTAATCGTTAATTGAAGAAATAGGGTTGACATCCTGTAAACGTCGTCGTCATTTATCTTGACTTCGCGGGATCGACAGTGATCTGTAGGCTATCGCGAGTGGTTCTGGTGTTTGTGGAGGTTGTGGCGTAGCTACGGTGGGGGTGGCAAGGTTCCTTGAAGCCGGGGGTTGCTGTGGAGGGTCGGTTTGCTGGCGATGTGGTTTCGAACTGAGTAGTTCGTTTGGGTTTAGAGGGCAAGATTTCGATTCTCGTTTTTATACTAGTTTCTGGGTGTCGCGTTTGAACGTTGGGGTCGAGGATGACTTGTCGACGTCTTGGCGATGATCGCCGGTGGAAGGAGTGATGGTGCATGGTGCACGGCATCGTGTATCAGTGACAGTTGGATTTTGGGAAGGAAGATGGTAGGAGCTCGAGTTCTACTTCGGGTTTGAATTGATTTTTCTCGAAGCAGGTTTAAGGTTGGAGTGGCTCGGGGTTGACGCGAGTTTTTAAGAGGGTTGCTCGGGTTTGACACGAGTTTTGCTGTAAGTTGCTCGGGATTTTGTAGAGTAGATTTTTGTTTGGATCTGGAAGTTTTAAAAGTTTAAAATGTTAACATTAATGTTTTTAAAGCTTTTAAAAACAAAAGGAAACTTGATTTTGTCAATGATTAAAGTTTTAAAACAGGAGTTAAACAAGTTCTTATTTTGAAATATAAAGTTTTAAAAATAAAATCAGTGAAACAATAAATAGGTGATATAGAATTTGATTTTTGAAATGTTTATAAAGTTTTAAAACAAAAGCACAACAAATTTTCACTTATAAAACTAATTTGTTTCAAGATTAAGTCTTAAACAAGTTTTATGAATTTGAAATATAAAAGTTTTTTTTTATAAAATAAGTAGATTTTCAATAATATGGTTTGTATAAAATTGTATTTAATATCTTTGTAAAGTTTGGGGATTTTAAAGGTTAATTTGAATGTTTAAATTGTTTTAATTAAAATTGATTTCTAAAGAGTTTTATTTTAAATAAGTTAAATAATTAAGATTTAGAGATCAATTAAAATAAGAATTATCTTTAGTAATTTAGAATTTTGATTTAATTAAAGATAAATGAATTTGTGAAGATAATTGAGATAATTAAATTATTTTTAATTATCAAGTGTTATTGGTTAATAAATGATTTAAGTAAGATAATGATTTTCTTAATTAAGAATCTTTTTAATATTAGAAGTTAAAGAATCATTTAATTAAATTTAAATGACTAAGTTAAATAATTAATTAAGTAATTGATTTGTGATTAATTAAGATAATCACTTTGGGTTAATCTAATATAATTACTTAGGTAAGTAATTAAGTAATTAAGTGGTTAATTACTAGAGGTAATTAAGTAAAGGATAATTACTTATGAAGTAATTAAGTGATGTGATTAAGAATTAATCATTGGTGTTATTAATTAAAGAATTAATTAATAATTAATAAAAGGATTAAGAGTAATTAATTAAGTGATTAATTATTTGTTAAAGTAATTAACTAAGAAAGAATTTTAATTATTAAGGTAATCATTAATTATTGGAAATAATTTATTAATTGTCAATTAATAATTTAAGGATAAATAATTTATAATTAAGTTTTAATTACTAAATGTAATTAAAAGTAATTAATTAAAAGTGATTACTTAAAAGTGATTAATTAAAAGTGATTAATTAAAAGTCATTAATCAAAGGTGGTTAATTAAAAATTGTTTAATCAGGTATGATTAATTTTAAATGATAATTAAGGAATGATTATCAGAATAATTAAAGAGTAACTAATCAAGGTTGATTAATTTAAAAGAGTAATTAAGAAATAATTACTTGGATAATTAAGAAGTAATTAATCAAGATGATTAATTAAAATTGTAATTAAGAAATAATTACTTAAAGTAATTAAGTAATATTTAATCAAGGTTGATTAATTGGATAATTGAGAGATGTTTAATTAATTAATTTGAAATTAATTAATGAGAAGTTGGATTGATGATAATCCAAGTGATTAAGCATGGAATTAATTTAATTTAAGGATTATTTAAATTAATTAAGTTTGGATCAAACTTGTTTATGAATGATGAAAGATTAATTGATAAGTAACATTGGATGAGTTAATGATATTGGTTGATATCGTATGGCATTGATTGATATGTGATGAATGTGATATATCTGAGATGTGATATATATGCTGCCTTGTGATATATATGGATGAATTTGGTAATTGTGAATTATCTATCTGTGTGTTACGAATCATCCATTTATGTTAAGTGATATTTCTGAATATCTATTGTTTAAATCCCTTAAGTATAACTTGGACATTTAAATGGCGTTTGGATTCGATGAGACCGGGATTGGGTTTCCATATTTGGATATTCGAAAACCACATCGATCCAAATTAAACGTTAGGTCGTTAATCCAAGTGGAGCGAGTGAAGACTCGAGGTGTAAGGGTTATACGTTAGTATAACTCTATGGGTGATTCCGTAATGAGTTTGACGGAATAGTGCTTATAGGTTCGAGATGGTGATTCAGAGTGCAAGGGCTATGGTCGTTGACTCTGAGGGTGATTCCAAAATGAGTGCAACGAGATAGTGCCTACGGTTTCATTCGAACCCGGAACGGACTTGTATGGATTGAATGCTTTCAGCACATCGTCAGGAGGACGATGAGCATTATAAGATAAATGTGTCATATAAAAGTAATCGCAGTCTCAAGCCTCATCAACGGGGAATGGCTAAAACAGGGGAGGTGCAGCAAGGCTTCGTGGGTAGCCCCTACTTGAGAGTGAGATACATCCCTGTCTAGAATTCCCTTTATATTTCGGCTGTGTGGGAAGTTGGTCTGCAGCCAACTGCGGGGTGGTCTTGTTCGGGACTTTTCAGTAAGGAATGATTCCGGCCTTGTGTTGCAGGGGAGTGGGAGTACTCCTCGGTACGGTGACCTAGGCCACGTACTATGACGGGCGGTACCCCAGTAGCCCTGTCATTGATGGAAACCCATTTTCCCTACGAGACCCTACGGTTTTGTTTGTATTACCCACTTTTGTGGCTATTAGATGGAATTTAATAGATGTAACAATTTCGTCTATTTCTTATTTACTTGAAAACCCTAGACACTATTATAATATCACTGGATTTCCTATCAAATGTTTTGGTTAGCGTAAGGTAAAAACTTTTCCATGTTTATGTGTGGGAAGTCTTACGTGATACCTTTTCTTTTCAAAGGATTTTCTAAAGTTAAGCAATTTTAAACCGTTTACTCACACCAGACCCCTGTCTGACTCGAGTGTTTATTTTCTGTTTTATTAAACTCTTGGGTACTCATATTATGTATGAGTAGTCAAGTGATTCAGGTTATCTCTTGACGAATTCTGAAGGAGCTTTGGAGCAGGAGGCTTCAGCGTGTAGATACATAGTTAGAGTTTCCGCTATGTTATCATTCTGTATAGTTGTTCATGTATTGTATTAGACAGAAATGTATAACTGTCTAAATTGAGTTGTATAGTTGTGTACTCTGATGTAAATGATACTATGTATATGTTATATGTCATATTTCATTCGTTCCGCTGTGAGATTCTAATATGTTGTTTTTCTTTCTTCTCTTTCTTTTCTTCTTCTATCTCTTTCTTTCTTGATTAGTGATTCGATTTTCTGGTGATAGAAAGTCGGGTCGCTACATAAGCAGTTCTGCTTTAGTCCATTTTCTAAAGTAGTTCATAATCACTATTGCCTATTTTGCTTTGCCTCTCGACATTGGTAGCATGCCAATGAAATCTGTTCCCTATAATGCAAACAGCCATAGGCTAACCATTTGTGTAAGATTAACGGATAGGGATCTTGGTATCTTTGCAAACCTCCAGCACTTGTCACATCTTCTAGAATAGTGGCTGCATCCTAGGTGACTATCGACTAGAAGTATTCCTATCGAAGAACCTTCTTTGCTAACGCCTACCGACCTGTGTAATCACCACCACATCTTTTTCTTATGTCTACAAGAATTTTCTCAACTTTGCCTTTATTTGCACATGTTATCATGGGCATTGAGAATCCTCTCTTATGTAGCACTCAATTTGCATAATGAATTGAGGTACTTTACGCATGAGCTTCTATCGTTCGCTCATTCCATTCGAGGTAGTCCCTTTTAGCAAATAATCTTTAATCAGAGTCATCCACAACTCCTTTTTTTCCTCAACCTCCAAAATCCGATCAACATCCACTTGTCAATGCTTGAAGCTGATAAAACCTCTAGTAGAATGATTCCCAACAATTGGGCATCCCCAGAGCTAGCCTATTTGGCTAATGAATTTTCTTTCATATTCTCTTTCTTAAAGATGTGTGTTATCGCGTAATGCTCTATAATGTTCAAAAGTTCCAATACTACCATCAGGTGTGGGGCAAGTCTAGCTCCCTTAGCCAGAAATTCCTTTTAATTTCTTCTACCAAACCACCAACTGAGAGTCGCTTAATATATGCAATGTCCTGACTCCTAGCTTCTTTGCTATCTTAAGTTGTGCAACTAATGCTTCATATTCAACTTCATTTTTTATCGCTTGCAAGTCTGGAATCAAAGTACGACATATCCCACTACACCAAATCAGTCAATTCGCAACACTTACTTCTTAAGAATTTCTAACACATATTATTGTTGTAAAATATTAACGCTTATTTTCATTGGTTACCATTTGCACCGATTATAAATGTATGGTTATTAATTGGCAATGTAAATAAGATAAACTTAAGAGGGCATAGTTGTAATTTTTGTTTTTCTTATTCTAACGCATCCAAGCCTCTATCCTTGCATTCCGCTTCTTCCACTGCTAGGGTTACTCCGCCTCCGTGATCTCAAAATTCCAAAATCCGCATCCACAAACAACTTCATTCTGACTATAGATTGCAATCGGTTCCTCCACCTCCGTAAACTCAAAATCCAAAATCCACAACTGCAAACTGCATCAGTCACTGCAAATTGCGGCCCTTCTTCCACTGTTGGGGTTTCTCCACCTTCGTAATCCCAAAATCCAAAATCTGCATCCACAAATGCCATCAGTCATGACTTTGAATTGCAACTGCTAAAGAGGGTCGCATCGTATGAGTATCCATGGCAAAGAAAATAGTCATTTACGAGCAGCAAAGGTAAATTATAATTGAAGTTATATGGTCCTTTGAGCTAATGTTTCAGTTTGTAACAATTATTTGTAATTTTTTTTATTGTGATTTGTATTAGGTGTTGGTTTGCTGATATGGTCCTTTTTTCTTAGAATATGAGTGGTCCTAAGAGCAAGGAGAGCACTTAGTGATAAAAAGCTTACAATTTAATTCATGTCATTTTTGTAACAGTTACATGTTTACAATTACACAACTTTAATTTCTGTCTGCTTATAGGCAGGTGTTTATAGTTGATCTACACTACATCGCTGCTATTATTCCAGTTTAAAGCCCGAGTTTAGAACCACTTTTTTGAACTTTGAGACTTATTAAGTATTAAACACACAGTTTTAATGTATTCATCGTTTCCGCAATTCATGCTTTCTGGCAGAATTTATTTGTATGGATCTTTTTCTCAGTCCATACTATTTAGCCGTTTGATATTTTCTATATATCTTACTAATTTCCACCACTACATTGAGGATCCTCTCTTACAATTCTGGGATTTCATCCATAGGAAGTAACTTAATTTACAATACTGTGATTTTCGTTCTTAAGCCAGGTCAATGGTTTTTCTTGCCATAGCTAGGATCTTTCAGGCTTCTTCCAGCATTACTTTTACTTCATCAAGTTGATTGGGTTTAAATTATTGTTTCTTTTTATATAACATAGTTTGCATGTTTTGTCTCCAGGTCGGTTTTTGAATCCGTTCGCTTTATGGAAAACTCACAATAAAGTGCCAAGCTTTTGGCATATAAAGTGCATGTTTCCTTTAACATGCTTTGTATTTCTACTGAAACGTTGTTCGTCGCAAAGCCTTTGATGTCTAAATTTCTATTTTATAGTCATTTTTTGTCAATTGTGATACCGGATATTAAAAATTGCTTAATATAAAACAACTTCAATTAAATTTAACTTTGTTACATTTGGTAATTGTGCTTGATATTTGTTTGATGTTAATGTTGTCATGGTTGAATACTGTGAATGTTTAATGTGTTTATATTAGGTAAATACTGGAACATTCTTTTATATGATAATTATGTTAATTTATGTTCTCATTATAGGTTGGAGAACTGGAATGCACAGCCTGTGCACTCCTTATAGGAACACTATGATATAACGGATTGAACAATACTTTTGACCTAATGCTTCTGGATTTGATCATGGATAATTAATATAGAGCGCCAAATCATATTTCTTCTATATTTTTCAATGTATAATAAATTTAACAATGAACCACATAACATTGATAGGTTGTATGCAGAATATCATTTTGATCCACGTCACCGACATTTGGTTATGTTGTGTTTTAACCCAGTATATTCTTTCACCAACATTTTATATGAGGAAATAAAGGGACATTGCATTATGGTTTTGAAATTCGACTTGATTGCTTGCATTTTCATTACCAATGCAACTTTCTGACTTTTGTACCTGCTGAAGTTTAATATTTACATTCCCTATTGAAACAAATCTGCTATGATGAACTCTGGTTTATTCTTCAACCTTAACAATTTAGGAACAAAAAATGTTTCAAAGAATTTAAGTCACTGTTTTCACAATAAATAAGATCATACATTCTTTAAATATGTGTGCCTGATATGCCAGACAATTAGCACTTGATTCAACTATTATTGGTCTGGATTCATTTGATCCTTGCTTTTGTTTCTTCATACATTTTTAGTGACATTGGTTTATGACGATGGGTCTGTTTATGACTTAAGATAAATGGTAAAAATTTGATCTCTTTTATGCAGATTGAAAAGATTGAATAAGCAGGATGTGTCTGTAAGGAGCTCATCGTCTAGATTTATAGACTTGGGACTAACCGATATCAAACTTGGGTATTTTTTTAATTATGCCCAAATTTGTTGATGTCTTCTGTATTCTTAGTTACCTTTTATGTATGTATATTATATAGCTTACCATAACAAAAGAGAGAGAAACAACACCCATATAATAAATGGTAAATTAATTGCACTTACCGTTTATTGTCAATCTGTTCTGTATTATATAAAATCGGATCATATCCCACAGTTTCTTATTTTTACTTTTTTTTAGAAATTATATGCTAAAATAAGAAATATGTGGTTTTCCTATCTCTACAATTTACTAATTAATACGCACAACAAATATAGACTAAATAATAAACTTGATAATAATGTTTGCTTATTTTAGATACATATTCCGATTTCTATTGCAAGACCTTTGACTACATAATAATATATCGATTTATTACAATTATACGTTCATTTTATAACAATATATTGAACTTTAATCCATATAATTGATCATTATTTTCTTTTCGATTTAAATTTACTAATTAATTGCATAAATATTAATTAAAAAATTGCACCATATATTAGTTTTAAATTAACTTAATAGATTACCATTTATTCAGTTACATTCTAAAAATAGAAAATAAAACAATGTACAAATGCTTTTTTTTAACGTTGTTTTAAAGAATCTTTTCCTATGCTCGGTTAAATAGCTATAAATTAGTAAAGGTTGCTACTTCAATACACACATTCAAATGTTCTAACCAATGGTTTTCTTTCTCCTTTTTAGTTGTGCATATTTCTGACAATGATTACATAGTATTGTCATGCTTTTTAAACCATAATGGGTTTCAAAATTCAAATTTTCCCCCTTTATTTTGTTTGCTTAATAGCATCCTTGGTAACAATACTTTTTATAAATGTAAATTCCGATGATTTATAGATTTTGACTTTTGAAAATTATTACAAACCTGCTATGATATTTTTCATTCGTTTACAAACTGCTATGGTACTTTTCCATGTACTATTTTACACATCGACACTTTTCCCCAAAACCGCAGTCTAACTGTTTATTATATCATTGTGTGCTTTTAACTCTTTAGGCGTTGGAAGTGCTTATTAGTTCAGTATTCTTTATGAGATCAGTCTTATGCTAGACAAAAATAAGCATAAGGTGTAAGATGAAATCAAATCAAATAAATAAAATATCAATTAAGGAAAACAAGGTTGCCCGCCTCTGGACCTACCAGTTGGATGAGGTCATGGTAGCTTACACCATGTACAAGTGCACTAGATTTTAATCATTTCAAGGCTGCTCTTGAACCTCTTCCTTTGCATTATGTTAATATATAAACAAACGATGCAAGCAAGCAAACTGCTATTTATTGTATCATAACAAAGGAATCAACATAAGTATGTAATTTTCCTGTATTATACCATTACAACTCATTTATCAGTTGCCAAAACGGATGACAACAGCAAAATCACCAATGTTATCTGATGATAGCAGAAGAATCACTAATTTATAATAATTTATATTTTAGCTTACATAATAGACCAATACAAAGTAATAAGCTAGACACACACACATATATGTATATAATAGCATGGAGTTATTGAGTAAATGGCATGGGTCAGTTTTAACTAATCTAGTGTCTAGTTGCATGGCACTACTTAAACAAGAACCAATATCTCAAATCTGGATAACTACTATGAATAAAAATATGGACTACAAAATAAAGCATGCACTTTTATGTTATTGTTTGAGAACATGAAAGCTAGTTTACCCGCACATGTACAATTATTTAATTTCATATTATTTGCTAGTTCTTCATGAAGATGAGACTGTATTGTGTGGAAGTTAACGTCATTCTTTGACTTGTTTATACTAAAATTCATAAGTGGGAAATTTTCAATTATCATTTCTATTTTCGCGCATAGTTAAATTTCTGTAGAAAATCATTGTCGTATTTTAGGCTGAAATTAACAGTGGCCTCGGTTTTAAACTGATTTAGTGCATATACATTATTTTAATCATGAACTGGAAAGTTTATCTTCTTCTTCCTTCTTATGTTTTAGTCTTTAACCTTTTGATTTTGAAGGTATAAGTTTTTATCGAGTGTTTATATTAAATGCAGGAACTTGAAGAAGGACGCTTTGGATTGTTGTATTGGACGTTGAAGAATATTCAAAACCATTAGAGTTTGGAGTGGATGATCATGAATGGTTAGGTTAACCGTAAGTTAAACTTTAAGTGTATTTTGAAAAAAAATTGAAGCTTATGTTGTAATAATATCTGAATATATGACATTGTGGTATCTTAGATATGTAAATAATTGTTTATGATATATTATACCACATTTGCAGAGCGTTTAAATATTGCATTGAATATGTATGATGAATTATTTGTGATATGAAAACCATTATTTGCAGAGTGTTTATATTTAAACTTTGCGTTTAAGTTTTGGTATATATATATATATATATGTGTGTGTGTGTGTGTGTGTGTGTGTGTGTGTGTGTGTGTTACTAAATAATCATCTTCCAACACTTATAAGCGTTACCGTATATTTCTGTACCAACACTTATAAGCGTTACCGTATATTTCTGTACCAACACTTATAAGTGTTACCGTATATTTCATTACCAACATTTATAAGCGTTACCGTATATTTTTGTACCAACACTTATAAGTGTTACCGTATATTTCGTTACCAACACTTATAAGCGTCACCGTATATTTAGGTACCAACACTTATAAGTGTTAGTAATACGTACGTTTGTAACACTTATAAGTGTTACAAATTTGGCCGCTCCATTCCTCACAGTCCATTAGTAACACTTAAAAAGTGTTACTGAAATTATAAAATTATTTGTAACACTTATAAATGTTAGAATTTGCATGTTTTGGTATAGTGTCCACTATCCTTCTAGGTCATAAGGACCCTTTCTATCTTGAAATCATATTTGTTGGAGGCCCCATCTATGTACAACTTTCACTAAGATAGTTAGACTGTATCTTCTTCCACTTCATCATCCCAGATGGTGAACTCGATAAAGAAATCTGCCAATACCCATCCTCGAGTTGCCTTCATAGGATGATAAGATATATTGTGCTGACTCAGTTCGATATTCCACTTTATCAATCTTCCTGAAGTCTTGAGTTGATATACCGCTTATATCAGGGGCTATTAATCAATATCTTTATAGGATAGGCCTGGAAGTATGGCCTTAACTTCCTTTTAGCAATCAATAAACATTATGCTCGCTTCTCCAATTTTGCATAATTCTTATCTTTTTTGATGAATCGCTTGCTGATATAATACACCATTTTTGGATTCTACACTCCTCACATACCAAGGTCGCACCCATTCCTTCCAAAAGCTTCAATAGAATTGGTGGTCTTTCCATATGGTCTAACAAATTCTCAAAATCATCTTGACAATCCTTCATCCACGTGAACTTTCCTTTCTCATACTTAAGGATATCAAAGAACGGTATAAATTCGTCCGTCGCTTTCAAAATGAATCGACTTAGTGCAGCGACCTTATATGCATGTAAATGTGCATATTTTTACTTCCATGTTTAATCTAATTTAATTAAATAAATAAGCATATAGGGTATTTTAACTTGTTTAAACCCAAATTTCAATTATTTTCAAATCATCATATATGCATCTTCATATAGAGGCGAAATAGTCATTTTTGTGTATGATTTAATTTGAGAAAAATTTGCTTGGACATTTTTTTTTAGGAAAATTAGATGGAAAATAGAAAAAGTCTTCATGTATTCATGCATGCACAAGTGAAAGAAACAAATGAAGATGACAATAAATCATTTCATGCGTCATCCCACCTACTTACTTACCTTGATCTACAATTAGGAGCTAATGCACATGTTAGTGGAGCTTAAAATTATATGCATACTTAATGAAGGTTTAATTAGAAGCTAATGATAACTTGGTTGCCACACTTCCTCGAGGGCAATCTGAGTAGTCTCCAAAATATGATAAGGGTTTCAAAACATGTATAAATACCCTTTATGTTTTATGTAATGAGCTCTTAGCACCACCTTATAGTTAGTATAGTGGTAGCCACAAAAATAAACAAAAGCTCTCTCTCGCTTTTTTTATGGCTTCTTAGCCTTTTTTTCTTATGTAATTTTCTTAATGCAATTTATTTACATGCAATTTTAATTCAGGTTCTTTTGTTTTTATTTCTTTTCTTTTATGTTAGTAACTTAGATTTAATTTATGCAAGTAGTTTATCTCTCCTTTTATTTTAATTAGCTCACTTTTCTCTTACTTATGTTATGCGGCAATCTACATTTGTTCACATGTTAACAAATATGAGAGGTTAAACCCCTGCAATTTAGGGGTAATGAAGCTCTTTTAATCATGTAGATTCAACATTTTGCTAATTTTTGATCTCTTTTTGTGTCTAAGGAGAATATTTGATGTGGTTAAATTTTGTTATTTTAACTTTGAATTTGATAGCGTATGTTGTTGACACCAAATAGGCTATGCTTAAACAAACATAAACACAAATTACCTCTTTATCTACATATGATGTTGGTAATGAAGTTATTTTATTTTTAATTTCATTATCATTTTCATGAGAGTTAACAAGTGGATTTGAGGGTGTGTTAAAGTTTGATGGTTTATGTTCGGCTAATTAATAGTACAAATAGGACATAATTATAATAAACACATCAACTAAATTCTCCAATGACCAAAAAAAGAGATCACAATTTTATGGTGTTGATTTATGTGATCATGAGAAGGGAATTTCGTCTAAGTTGTCTCTTTATCTCATATTTTTATTCACTTGCTTTATTTAGTTTTTACATTTTTAGCTCAACACAACTTCATATCTTATTTTATTTTAATTGAGTAGAAATTTTAAATCATTCGATTTATTGAGGATCGACTCATACTCACCACGTACTAAAATTGTATGCCATGAGCTTGTGGTTATTATTACTACAATTTTTCGGCTATTTTCTAATTTGATAGAAAATTAGCGGATAAACAAGTTTTTGGCGCCATTTTCGAGGAATTAATTTAATTTTTATTTCTATTCTTAGAATTTTTTTTGTTGTCTAATTTTACTGTGTTTTCATTTTATGTGTTATTAGCATTTAAAAAAATTTATGTTGTGTGTTTACGTGTGATTTTGTTATCATTTTGTTAGTGTGCATCTCTTGTTTTCTATTTGCATTTGCATATTAAAATACACAAACACGGTTTCATTTGAAGAAGAAAAATTTGCAATGCATTTCATTTTCAATTACATTTTCAAAACTGCCTTATTACAACACTGAGCACAACTCAACAATTCACCTCTCTGCACATATTGCCACAAAACTCTTACTCACCAGCAGTACCTCTGTCATCCAAAACTTCCCTCTTTCTGCCCATTTGCCACTGTCTTCACCATCCCTGACCACAACCCCCTGCAAAGTAACCAATAACAGCCACTCAACCACTCATACACTTCATCATAACTCACCTCTACAACAAACATCATCCCTCTGCAAGTCCAACTGCACAACCTCCTCATGTCATATCAGTGCACCCCTGCAATCATACAAACTTCTGCTACAAAACCATATACAACCCTCCAACACATCACACGCAGCTACTGCCTTCTCACACAGTGCCTCAAAAACATCACAAAACCATATACAGCCCTCCAAAACCATATACAACCCTCCAAAACAACAAACTGCAACAACACAGTGCCTTCTTCCTGCTACTGTATGCTTCTCACATACAGCTACCACTTGTATCTGCATATGTTTGCTCACTTCAACAATCATCTGCCTATACCATCACAACCATATCCATACAACCCTGTGCCACAAACCACATCTCTGTCACTGACCGAAATAACACTTTCATACTTCATTCATACATCATCAGCATCCTCTTCCTTCACCATTACAACTTCACTTCCAGCAAACCAATCCAACCATACCTCTACTCAATCACACTTCACACGTCATCTCCACACTTTAACCACACCACACAATCACTGAAACCACGACATCAGTTCTGACAGTTCTGCCTCTATCTGAGCATTCACCATTAAGCTAAAACATCAAGCTGGTGCTCTGTCTCAAGACTCTCAACATCCAACCATGCACATAACTCTGCACAGTGCACATCCACTTTACTGCTCTATCTATTTTCAAACTGCTTTCAGTTACCATATAATACAACTACACGGTCAGCCATACAATATCTTCATAACCTCCTATAATGGTCAAATCCATTCTCCTCCCTGAACACATCCACCACACTGAACTATTGCACTGCATACTTCACTACTCTTTGCCACCAAAACAGTCACCAACATCCCCATAACTATACTCCCTTCTGCCCATTGCCTTGCTTCGGCCATCAATACAATATTTTCATCCACTACCTTGCATACCTAGTCAGAAACCAATACGACATATCTTGCATCAACTACAGCCACCACCTGTGCTTGCTGACCAAAACTACACTGTCATCGCTGCTCCTCCTCAGCCATTCAAACCATCACATACAAGTTACATATCAGCAAACCATATCCAACAACACTGTCACTGCTCGCATACATCTCCATCCGCCTCTGCCTTAAACTCGCGACCACCCAAACCATCGTCCATTAGAAATATTCTCCCCCTACTGCATGTTCCTACCTTCTTAACCAAAGTGCGGCCTCACATCCCTTCCTCCATCCCCTAGATCTCGAGACCGAGTATCTCTGCACGAACCTGAAACCATGAAAATTTGATTAATTTTGGTTTTGGAATTTTAAAATTTTGAATTAGGACAAGCAGTTGAATTTCGTTGTTTTTAAAATTTTGTTTGTTTTGAGGTCTCGTTCGTTTGGAACAGAGAAGAAGTGAAATTTTGGGACAAGTAATTGATTTTTGTTTGCTTTAAGATTTAGTTTGTTTTGGGCCAGGCCCTAGCGAACTGTTCTTTTAAATAAATAAACAATAAAACAAGTTGTTTGAGTTTCTCTAAAAAAATGCTTTAAAAAAAGAATACCAAAGAAAAAAGAGAAAAAAAAAATATTTGCTTTCTTTTGAGCGATTAAGTTGAGTTTAATAAAAAAAAAATTAAGTTTTACTTTGTTTATTTTTCATTCTTTTTGACTTTACAACGAAAAAAGGGCTTTCATTCTCACTTGAATATAAATTTTGCTTTTGCTTTTGTTTTAACTTATATATAAAAAATAGAATTCTTGTACAAATTTCCAGGTTGCAGACTTTAAGAAATAAGGAGTTGCTGCTATAAACTGCGCTGCTTGCTTGTTTAACTCCGCTTTAAAATAAATTGCTAATAATTATGCACATTCTGGTATCGTACTTTCATCTCTTGTTTTTATATTAATTGCATTGTTGGCTACTGGCGTTTGCATTATATATATATATATATATGTGTATATATATATATATGTATATATATATATATGTATATATATGTGTATATATATATGTATATATATATAATTTCAAATATTCAAAAAATTTAAAACAAAAACAAATTTCATTCGTAGCTGCATCATTAACTCACGTTTATTTTTAGTTTTGCATTCATACCACCTTATTTTCTTTTTTTAAAGGCAACACCCCAAATCCACATAAGGTGGGGGATTTCATCACCCATTCCTTGGCCCACAAATTGCATTTTATCTTAGAATTTTGACCAGTAATAACGGTTAGACATTCGACTTAAAGGTGTCGCGAGCTTACCTAGGGCTTAATTGTATCTTGACAAGTTGTCTTCTTTGAATAATTTAAATTCTTGATGTCTAGGCTATGACAGAGCAATAATTAGTTATAAATATTACGGCGATTTGTAAAAATTATACCAATTGTTTCTCTGAAGGTACTTAAACCTTCGGTTGCATTGCTACAGTGATTCATGATGCACCGATAACTCATGTCTGTTGCCTGGCTAAGAATTATCCTATTGGATTAAGACAAAGTGTGATTATACAGTTTTGGGTTAGGAGCTGCTTAGGGCAGAAAATTTGTAATTAAGTTCTTGCATTCATTTAGTTGCATTAGTTCATGCATATTTAAAAAATATTCAAAATTCAAAACTAAAAAAATGGTAAATTTTCCTTAATTTAGTTTTTTTTAAAATACTTTCCTTTGAAATTTTTCAATCAAAAAAAATCCAAAAAAATAACCTTTTTGAAAAAACAAAAACAAAAAATAGTTTCCATTCGTAAAATAATTTTCTTTCCTTTTACCTTTATAAAAAAACAAAGATTTTCCTTTAAATATTTTCTTTTAGGGAAAAAACCAAAAGAAAAGAGAGAGAGAGAGAGAGAGAAACCTTGTTCTTTTGTAAAAACTCTTTGTTCTTCTATCCTTATCTGTTTAAAAGAATTCATCAAAAAAATAAACAGCCTAAAAAAGCATTTTTCAAAAATGTTGAAATTTCGCTATTTCTCAAGAATTTTACAATAGTTATGAAAATCAATATAATCCATATAGTTTCACATCAAACTCTTATGGATATTTTAATAACAACTATATTACAAGCAATTCGAATTTTGAACCATAATTTCCAAAGTGGTCAACCCTCAAATCTTGAAAAGAGTATTGAAACAATTTGGTATTTGCATGAAGAACGAAATAAAATGCTAAACAATTTGAGTAATTTGTGCAATAACTCAAGTCAAGGATTTCAAAATAATAAAAATTTGAATTCACTTCAAAATTCAAATAATTTTGATCATAACCTATGCCAATTCAATTTCGAACTCCAAAATGAATTTCGAAATCAAAACAAAAATGGAAACAATTGTTTAAATGATTTTGGCAATGGGAGTAGTTTTAATCATTTTGAAATTTTTTGTTCTCAACAAATTCAAACTGAAAATTCTCATATCAATAATTATAAATTTGATTTTGATGAGCAAATGGAAGAAATTCATAATTATCACACGGATTTGTTGTTTGAAACATATATTAAACAATGTGAGAAATTAAATCAAAACTCAACGTGTGACAAGTCAAATAATAACCCATCTTTTACCAAAATTGACGATTTTAAAATAACAGCTTTTGAAATTAAAAACGACAATCTTAATGAAGTTGTTGAAAATGCAGTAATTGAGTTGTATTCTAATTCTTTTGAGAGTATGGAACCAAATTTTCGATCTTCCTTTTTCCAGTTTTGAAAAATTGAATACAATAACTTTGGATTTTGAGCATGATATATGCAATGAAGTTGTGAATAATTCAAAAAAAAAGACGAATTTTGTGAACACAAATTTTTTGGACTTTTTGAAAATGAGTTGTTGAATTCCGTAGGAGAAGATTTAAATCACCATTTTGATTTTGAAATCAATAATTTCGAAGAATTTGTCAATGATGAGCTTAAATTTAAATTTGGTGAAAATGAACTTGAACTTCAACCAATTGTTCTATCTACCGCAAAATCATCGAAAACAAGACAACTCATACGATTTTTAATAAAACAACATTCGTTTTTCCAAATCAACAGTCAACTTTAAAATTTTCTATAGTTTGGTTTTCGGTGCTTAAGCTATGTCTCTCATACTTGATGATACAAATGAATTTGTCTTTGGAAAACCATTTCGTCAATTCTTTAATGGTATATTTTCTGATGTCATGTAAATAATAACCATTTCATGTATACACAGGTCATATTTTTATCTTATTTTATTTTTCTCCTTTCGCTTGGGTTGACTGTGGGTACACAGTCAAATCAAGTGTGGGGGGTGTCTCATGTTTATTTTTGGTTTTTCATGCTTTATTTTTTTTCATTTTCTTTCTAGAACTAAAATTTTAAAAAAAAAACTTGAAAAAAATAATTTTCTTTTTATGTTTTGATTTACTTTTAAAGAAACACTTTAGGGTAAGTATATGTTTTTGGTTATTAAATTGAAATTTTTAAAAATTTATTTGTCCCAATAAAAACAAAAATAAAGTTTGATTACAAGTAATGATGGGTTAACTAGTATATAGGAAGATTCATGGTTATAATTATGAAGTATATTCTAAGTGAAAATCTTTGTTTAAAAAGTGGTGGATTTAAAGTAAAGAATATAACATTTTTGATCTTCTAAGTTAAATGATGCTAAGATGATTTTGCAAAACTCCCATTTAAAAAACAACAAAAAAAAAGAAAAAAGAAATATATATAGAATATGTGTGTGTGTATATAAAACATAAAAAAAGATTTTTATAAAAATAAGAAACACCTACAGTCATGTGTTCACACGCAAGTGTATACACTCGTCATGCTATGTACCCTTCTCACATAAGCCTGAAAGCAGGCATGATCGGTATATCTAGCCTCAGTTTATCTGAGTTAAGTGTATGTACATAAAAAAACTCTTTCATTAATAATGCCTACGGTCGATAGGTGTGCACACTTATGTGCTCAATCGCCATGCTCAGTATTCTCCTCATGTAAACCCGCAAGGCAATGCACGAGTCATATATCCGTCCTCTGTTTTCTAAGTTAGGCATATGTAAATGTTGTTAATATCGATAAATTTTTCAAATAAAGAGAGAGTAATTAATTGAAATTCAAGCATCATTTTCACTTATTTCATTTGACTTGTTATTCAAAAGAAATGAAAATATCACTTTAAAAAAAATTGATAATCAACTAAGGATCCATTTCAAAGTTACACTACGTTATTAACCAAAACAACTAGCCAAACTAGAGTCTATTTGTTATGATAACTTAATTTTTATTGGATTTTTTGACGAATAAAATGACTTAAATTTCTTGATTATGACCAGAACTTATATTTAACTTATTCGGGTCAATTTAAAAGTAAACTCTTCATTTGTAAATATTTTCAAAAACCTGCATTCATCTCTTTATAAATAAATCTTGCATTTAGGAATTTTTCGCATTGCATTTGGATTTTGTGCGTAGTATGCACCGAAAATCCTCACGTGATAATACTCATTCTACTAGGGACACCTAGAGGTTTAACGCCTTGTTGCATACGCTCAATGCAATCGTGTTTCCTACAAAAAGGGATTTATCTTAGTTTTAGTTTATTCGAGGACGAATAAAAAGATAAGTGTGGAGGTATTTGATATGCATGTAAGTGTGCATATTTTTACTTTTATATTTAATCTAATTTAATTAAATAAATGAGCATGTATGGTATTTTAACATGTTTAAACCCAAATTTCAATTATTTTTAAATCATCGTATATTCATCTTCATATAGGGGCAATATGGTCATTTTTTGTGTATGACTTAATTGAGAAAATTTTACTTGGACATTTTATTTTTATTTGTAGCAAAATTGAATGGAAAATGGAAGAAGTCTTTATGTATTCATGCATGCACAAGAGAAGGAAACAAATGAAGATGGAAGATAAATCATTTCATACATTATAGAGTACCCTACATACCCGTACCTTGATCTACAGTTAGGAGCTAATGCACATGTTAGTGGAGCTTAAAGTTTCATATATACTTAATGAAGGATTAGTTAGAAGCTAATGATAACTTGGTGGACAATCTTCCTTAAGAGAAATTTGGGTAGTCCGTAAAAATATGATTAGTGTTTCAAAACATGTATAAGTACCCCTTATGTTTCATGTAATGAGCTCTTAGCACCACCTTGTAGTCAATATAGTGGTAGCCACAAAAATAAACAAAAGCTCTCTCTTGGTTTTTTTCCATGGCTTCTTAGCCTTTTGTTCTTATGTAATTTTCTTAATGCAATTTATTTACAGGCAATTTTAATTTAGTTCTTCTCTTTATGTTTCTTTTCTTTTATGTTAGTAGCTTAGATTTAATTTATGCAAGTAGTTTAACTCTCTTTTATTTTAATTAGCTCTCTTTTTTCCTCTTCATTTTGTTATGCGGTAATCTATATTTGTTGACATGTTAACAAATATGAGAGGCTAAACCTCTTCAATTCAGTGTAATGTAGCTCTCTTAATCATGTAGATTCAACATTTTTGCTAATTTTTGATCTTTTTTTGTGCTTAATGAGAATATTTGACGTGGTTAAATTTTTTTGTTTAAACTTTGAATTTAATAGCCTATGTTATTGACACCAAATATGCTATACTTAAAAAAACATAAACACAAATTACCTCTTCATCTACATATGGTGTTGGTAATGAAGTGATCCTAGAATCAAAATTTGATGGTCTATATTACTAATTAATAATAAATACTTAGAATAGATTTTACTTTTAGCTCCATTATCATTTTCATGAGAGTTAACAAGTAGGTTAGAGGGTGTGTTAAAGTTTGATAGTTTAGCGCTAACTAATAGCATAAATAGGCCATACTTATGATAAACACATCAACTAAATTCACTAATGACCAAAAGGAGAGATCATAATTTAATTGAGTTGATTTATATGATCATGAGAAGGGAATTGCCTCTAAATTGTCTCTTTTATCTCATATTTTTATTCAGTTGCTTTAGTTAGTTTTACCTTTTTAGCTTAACACAACTTCAAATCTTGGTTTAATTTGATTCTGTAGAATTTTTAAATCAATCAATTCCCTATTGATCAACCCATACTCGCCATGTACTAAAATTGTTGTCGTGCGCTTGCCGTTATTTTTATTACAATATTTCGGCCTTTTCTAATTCGATACAAAATTAGCGGATAAACACAACCTTTCCATTCAGGCTTTGCATCTCCCTCCTTGTCTTTGGGTAGTAACCTCTCCTAATGCTATAATCTGATTTAGGTTAGCTTTAATGCTCCTTGATTTGATAATGAAACCAAAAACTTTCCCGATGCAACTTCAAAACAACATTTTAGTAGATTGAGTTTCATTCCATACTTTTGATGTACTTAAAACATCTTTAAGAGATTTCCTATGTTATCCGACGGTTATTGTGGCCTCACTAGCATGTCGTCCATATAGACCTCCATAGTTAGCCTGATTTCATTTTAAACATTATATTCACCAAGCATTGGTAAGTAGCTCTAACAATCCTCCAACTGAACTTCATTACTCGATAATAATACAGCCCTAAATCTATGATAAACCAGTATGCTCCTGATCTAGACATGCATCAATATCTGATTGTAACTAGAGCACATATTTATAAAGGATACCGGTTCATTTTTGGTTATTCTATCTACAAGTTGGTTGATCCTAAGCAATGGGAAGTAGTCTTTCAAGCGTGCTTTATTCAAGTCAGAGTACTCAATGCATGTCCATCGTTTTCCATTTGTCTTCTTGACCAACACAGGATTCGATAAATATTCTGACTATAATGCATCGCTGATGAAGTCATTTTCCTTTACCTTATACACTTCTTCCTTCAACGCAGTGGATAGATCTGGTTCCATACCATGCCTCTTTTTCTTCACAGGAGGGTATCTTGGGTCCTCAATCTATAGCATGTTATCTCTAATGAAATTCCACACATATTAGAATGCGTCCGAGCAAATGTGTCCGTGTTTTCCTTGAGAAAGCCTACCAACTCCTTCCTCGTCTTTGGGTCGTGTTAAGACCAGATCTTGAGAACCCTCACAGGATCATCCCATCATCAATCAGAATATTGATCCTTAGCTTTGCTAGTACCATCCTTTCTTCCTATGATATTTTGTGGGTCTATGGGTTTTTGAAATTTGATGTGGGACTTAAGCCTATTTGGGGCTGTAGTCGCTATGCATTCGAAGATTTGATGCAGAGTGGCTTCTCTACATTCTTTCCCTTCGCTCATTACTTCGCCTCTTTGAGGTCAGCAACATAACACTCTCAACATGTGCTTTGATCACTTTAAATTGCCCCTACTCCATTCCCAATTGGAAATTTCATCATCAAACACTATGGAGCAAGCACAATTAAAAGACTAACAAGGGCCGGTCGGCCTAGAAGGCGTTGAATATAAAAATCCATCCATCACAATGAACACTTGCACCAGCACAACCTTGAGGTTTGTTTGTCCCAACTCAATTAGTAATTTAATGCACCTTACCAGCTCCTTAAACTCTCTTGTAATACATCTTTTCTCCACAGTATATAAGCCCCTAGAAATAGGGATTACCACAATTCCCCTAGATGGATGTCTTGATCCCTCTCCCTTGGATCCAACTGATTTTCTTGAGAAGACTACATTTGGGGTTGATTATTTGATGGCCTGCCAGCCCGTGGGTTCCTCATATATGTTGCAACTTCTTTTTATGAATTAAATTTTCGATAACATCTCTTAAATGTCTACATTCATTTGTATTATGTCAATGGGTTTCATGGAAGCAACAATACTTTCCTGGGCATCCTTCTTCCTCAGTTGCCTTCCTTTAAGGTGTTTTCTTACAAACCTTTGTACCTTGTGTAGCCAGGTAGATATTCTCGACAAAATCAGTCAATTCCATGCAATCTCTAGGATGAGTGTACCTAGTACGCTTCTTGGTGTCTCATTTATTTACCTCGGATTTTTTTTCCTATTTACTATTTTGTTGTTGCCAACATTCACCACTATGTTTCCAACACTATCATCGCTCTATTTGACATCAACTTTTTTCTGTATCGTGCCACTCGATCCCTCCTGATCATTAGTAGTTAATCCAACAACCAAATCTGCCTCTTCCAAATGTAGAAATTAAGATGCTTTGTAGTAACGCTCCTTCATGGTAGGTGGTTCTTTTCACTTGATCTACTTGTCAAAATCGCTCTTCGAACAAACCTTGTTCATCGGCTCCATTAACATGATCTCCTTATTGGGATTGATTACCTCAATCACAACTACATTAAATCTTTTCAATAAACTCTTCAAAGACTCTTTAAACATCTAATCCATATTAGGCAATGGTATAACGTTCTTTGGTTGAATAGTGTAGACATGGAACTGCTTCATAAACTTTTTAGCAACTGATCAAATAATGACATGGATCTTAGCGCGAGCTGAGTAAACCCAACGTCGTTATTCTTTCTAAGAAAATATAAAAACATCATATATGATAACATCCATCACATGAGAAGTATCCATATGACAATTGTACTACAACAATGTATAGTGTCTGCCGCATCATTGGCATGGTTGGCATCGTAAACCCAGAATACCTTCAGTAATTTATGGGGTCCGACTTGCAACATCACTCACTCATCATCTTTCCGGCGTTGATTCTCACTAAAAAGCCTTTTCACCATATACGAAATGTACTCCTTGTTGCTTTAGACAGCTGGATGGCGATCGTCATGAACATCCCTAAGCATCTGACTCTACAAATGGTCTCAGTCAGTTGTAGATGCCTAGGTTTCCTTTCCTTTAGAGGAACTATTCATTTTGATCCTTGTCATTCTCTTTTAGCATGTTTTACAATCTGAACACTATTAGCCTGTGCTCTAGTAGCTCATCTATTTCCACCAGCATCAACAGTCTCTTGTAGCTCATCTTTGGAATCACTCAGTGCAACCTTATCTGACTAATCATGTAACAATCTAAGTTTTCAACCTTGATATTTAACTCTCAAACCGATCTTAACAGCCGAGAACTGAAAAGACAAGTAGTTAGGGAGAGATAAGATATAAATAAAGTCATAATCATAGGTTGATCTCAGATACAATTTATAACTAGTACTAACCACTTTTAAAGTATTGCGGTGGAATGAATCAAATAAAATACATAATTACTAACATACTAGCACGGCTGTAACATATCTGAAGTTTCATATACATATGTCTGCGGAAATACAGATACATCCAAATCCACAAACATAACATTAAGTCCAGGTACACACTTATATACATCTTGAATACTATACAAATATATATCCATCCCTGATACCGTATCATCATTCAACTCCATCAACTTGGATAGATATAAAAATGGAATAGGAGTGGGTCAGACATAATTCTGGTGAGTGAGCTATAATCTAGTCTACATATATTAAAAAATTAATATTATAACATGATATGAGTCTATTGTCTAACCAGCATGAGTTCAGTTGTTAACTGTGTTTGATAGTTATATATTTTTAATAGCATTGTGTCATACTTGTACAGACTCATATCCTGGTCTGATATCATACCATACAGAAAGCCTATTGCCATTCATCATGCAATCGAAATAGAGCACACCTTCCCTAGGCCTAAAGGGAAGCTTATTGTCCTCGTGCTACCTAAGGGACTCATGTCCTAGACCATCCTCTTGCTCTACAAGGTCACTTAACATTCACTTACATCCGCCTAGTTCGCTTCAAGCTTCAGTGGAAGATAACATCGCCATGCCTAGACATCTACTTATGTCGCAGGTCCATACTCATATTCATTCTAACATTTTTGGGTGTCTATCATATGTCACAGACTCTTCGCTTTTCACATACATCATCGCATCCAAATTGCATATCAAGATCATACATACATACATACATTTATTTATTTATTCCATTTATATCGCAACTAAGCCATTCAATATTTATCATGTACATATCATCATCATATCGCAAAAAACGTTCGTTCTATATCACAATCACCTTTCATACATCACCTCACTTTGTCACATCATCACTTGCCTCATTGCCTTCAAAGATGTCTTTCGAAAAGAAAGAGAAAATGAATTGAATTGGGTATTATTATATAAATTTGGGCTATTTGGCTATGGTTCAAGTTGTTAGAAAATAATGTGCACCGATGAACCGGTCAGCTCACCGATCCATCTGTTGGGGTGTTTTCCAATTTTTTCCAGAGTTCAAGTTTTTTTACATTTAATTGTCTTTTTCAATTCTGATCGCCATCACCTTATCTCAGATCATTGTATAACATCCCTATATCCTAGTTTTAGATTTCCTAGTCCAAGTATATAATTATTTCATGAATTTAGGTGTTATACTTCAGATTTCCAAAAATTTACTTAAATGTGGTTTCTAATACTTTTAATCAAACCCAATTCCTCCCAACCATGTTAATTTCAAAACCATGTGAATATATACGAATTGTGATGCTAAATATAGCCCACAAATCATCCTATAATGGCAATATTGCATTATACGAAGATTTAAGTGAAGACCATCCGCAAAAGTGCCAATTCCAATCCAATTCCTTGCTTTTCATGGTTTATGTTCTTCCTACTTTCGAATTTCTGCCTCCATATGACTGCTAGGTCATAGCCTAATCCGATAGCTTCGTGCCGCCTCTGGTTTCATTGGATTCTACTGAGAATTGGGTGAGTTATTTAAATTTTGGTGACGCGGTTTCTTTGTAGAGATGAAGAAGAAAGAAGGACACATTGGTTTCTAAAAATGAGAAGTTTGAGTACGTATTTTGATTCCTAAGGGGAAAATCTCCAGCCATCAATTCAGATTCAAATTCGAACTCAACTACTTGGTGCCCATTCGACCCCATCACCTTTTCATTCATAATTCTCTTATATAGACATCAAATGGAATAAACAAAATACCATACGAATCGAAAAAATGAGACAGCCACAATGGCATCAGTTTCGTTGTTAAATTCCGTTGTTCGTAAAATTATTATTTTGCCTCTCCTTATAACTAATACATTTAACTAATCAAATAAATCCAATATTTCTCACATTTTCATAATTTAATTATTTTTATTAAAATAATACAAAATTTTTATAGTTAATAAATTCTCCGCTCTTTAAAAGAATTTCAATCTTGAAATTCTTAGGTAACAAAGAATATAATATAGTATTTATTCATTAACATTCACAAATCATGTATAGCATTCTAATCAAAGCAAACAAAATATATCATGATGTGAAATATATAGGTGGGCATGCCATGAACTTGCAAATTTCTAGTCTTAAATGCATAAATGCATGTAATGCATCCTATATGAATGCTTTAAGATGGTATAAAAGGCATGATGCACAACATCCTAGTATAGAATGAACATATATATATATATATATATATATATATATATATATGCATGCAAATCAATCTTGTACATATAAAGTCAATCATGAATCATCCAAAGCATCCAAATCCCAATCATAGAATAATCTAACTAAGAAATCAAATCAATACTCAAAAATGTATCTGTAAAGATCTTATCCTCAAACTCCCACGCACCCTCTGTCGGGTCATTTCCCCACTGTACGCTAACCAATATCACTATTTTATTTTTAAGTCTTTTCACCCCATGTTCCATAATGCGGGATAGACTAGAGATGAACTCAATTCTGACTCTAACTCCACTTCTTCCAATTGGCTAGGTGCCATTACGATCATTGGGTCATGTGCACTCGCAAATGTGACATGTGAAACACATTGTGGTCCCGTACCATCTTTTCTGGTAACTCCACTATATAGCCTAATCTTCTATCATCTTCAAAACTGGAAATGGACCTATAAATTTGGGTACTAACTGTCCCGAACTTCTGATTCTTACTACCCTTTTCAATGGAGAAACCTTAACAAAGAATAAATCTCCTACTTCAAATTCCAAATCATTTCTCCTTTTATCAACATATGATTTATGTCGGTCTTGTGCAGTCTTTGTCTTCTTTCTTATAAGCTCTTCCTTCTCTGTTGTATCTCTGACCATGTCTGGACCCAAAATAATCTTATCCATAGATTTCCATCTACATGAAGGTGCTTTACATGGTCTCTAATACAATACTTCGTATGGTGTCATGCTTATACTTGCTTGATAGCTATTATTGTATGCAAATTGCACCAAAGGTAGATGAACCTCCCATGATCCTCCAAAATCTAATGTACAAGCTCTTAGTAAATCTTTCGTTGCCTTATAGACCCTTTCCGTTTTCCCATTAGTCTATGGTTGATTTGATGTTCTCAAATTCAATTATGTTCTCAATGCTTATTATAGACTCCTCTAGAATTCACTTGTGAAAAGCAAATTCTGATCACTTTCTATACTACCTAGAATCCCATGTAATTAAATCACGTGTTTAATATTGAGTCGCCAATGATGTTGTTGTTCTCATGCTCTTCACTTGTATGAAGCGTGCACTCTTCATTAGAATATATACTATTACCCATATACTCTCCTTTCTCCTTCTACTTTGAGGTGATTTGTCTACAGAATCCATGGATATACTCTTCCATTTCCATTGTGGTACATCCAACGAATGTCGTAGTCCACTTGGCTTCTTTTGTTCCACCTTCACCCTTTGACAATTTATACACTTCGCTATATATTCTCCTACCTGCTTCTTTCTTCCTGGTTAATAAAGTATCCTCTTCACATCTCAATTTGTGCAGTTAAAGCGCCCGACAGATTCAACGCGGCGGAGGTGTAAAAAGTCAAAGTGGGGATACATCGAAGATAGCGGATGACTCTAAAATAGCATATAAAACCCGTGCTTAATGTTTTTATAAATACATAAATGGTAACTAAATGAAAAGTTAACATTTAATTGAATTAAAATTAATACATAAATAATTTTAAATATAAACATGTGTGAATATGCTATAAATAAACAAAAAACTGTTATATAACATAATTGAATCTTGTATAATATTAGAGCATTTTCATTTCTAGTAATATATTAAAAATTCAACTAAATAAATTAATTTCATTATTTCTATAATGTATAAATTTCATTTTTCAATTCATTTCTTTTAAAGAAAATAAAGTGGAAATAGCGGAATATAGCGGGAATAACGGGATATGGCGGAATATCGAGGCTTAAAGTGGAAAGGCTATATTTGGGGCTATATGGAAAAATCGTAGTGGTAGAAATCTGCTATGAGATATAGTACGGTTATAACAGGGTAATAGTGGGGCATTAACTACATAGATCTTGATACATCTTGTCTCCTCTAGGATGAATAGTTAGTCTTGAGTAATGGTACTCACCCAAGACCTTCTCTCTCAATTCATTAACCTATAGTACACAGAGCATTCCATATCTTCTTAAATAGCCATTTGATTCTTAGATTAATGATCTAAATGACTTAAATTTTCACCTTGTTCTAACTGCTCCTAATATCGACTAATGACGTGTCTTGCCCCTGACTCTCTCTACTATGATCCGTTAATGTAGGTCTAACCTCCATTGCCGCTAATAATCTAGGAGTATATTCCAATCTAGGTTTAAAATTAAATTCTGATACGAATTCTAAAATTTTCCATTTCAACAACATAGTATTCACTTCGGCATGCCTTTTACTCAAAGAGTCTGCAGCTACATTCCCCTTTCATAGAGTTTAAGAAATACCAAAACCATAAGATGATCAAAAATCCATCCATATTTGATGCCTTAGGTTCAGATCTTTCTGCAAAAATAAGTGTTTAAGAGATTTATGGTTTGTAAATAATTCAAATCTCCCGTCCGGTAGATAATGTCTCCATGATTTCAACGTAGATATAATAACAGCTAACTCTAAGTCACATGTCGGACAATTTCTCTCATGATTTTTTAACTATTTACCTGCATACGCTACTATTTTACCCTCTTTCATAAGTATTGCAATGGTATATACGATAAATTTTTTGGTGCCATCCAGAAGAACCAAAATTGGCTTGTTAGTAATTCTTTCAATTGAACAAATGCCGCTTCACGCTCTAGACTCCAAATATATACCAGATGCTTCTTTGTCAAATAAGTCGGAGGTGTTGATATCTTCACAAAGTCTTTAATGAATTCCCGATAGAATCCTGCCAAACCAAGAATACTACAGACCTTTGAAGATCCTTTGGCATCTTCCAATCTCTGGCCGCAGCTACTATTCCTAGGCGTTGATAACATGTGCCTAAGGAAACAAACATCTATTCTTTATAAGGGACATTTTGAGAACATTGCCCTCAACTGATTCATCCTCAACACTTCCATCACTTCCCTCAAGTGAACTTCATGCTCATCGTCACTTCTGGAATGAATAAGAATATCATTCATGAAGACCACCACAAACATTTTCAACTATTCTCGGAATACTATACTCATCAAATCCACAAAATAAGTCAGAGCATTAGTCAACCCAAACACCATGACCAACCACTCAAACAATCCATTGGGTTTACGAAATCAGTCTTCGGGATACTATCTTCAACCACGCGCAATTGGTGAAACCCAATCACCAAACCAAGCTACGAGAAAATCTTTACCCCAACTAACTGATCGAAGTGGTCTTCAATGTGAGGCAAGGGATAGCGGTTTTTTCTCATCAGCTTATTTAATTCTTTATGTTTAATGCATAAAACTTAGAGAGATGTATGCCTTAGAAGCGAAAATGACAGGTGCTTCCCATTCTTAGATACTCCTCCAAATAAAACCTTTCTATAACAATTATAAAACTTACTTATCCAACTCTCGCCATTCCTTCGAAGTTATATGCTAAAGAGGCATTACAACCGGCCTTGCGTCTTTCTTGAGATGAATACAAAATTCAATTTATCTTCAGGGAGGAAAACCATAAATTTATTCGAATACATCGAGATAATCCTTTACTAAGGGAATACTAGATAGCTATTCTTGCGACAGACTACATGACTAAAAGTACGTTCCCATAACAAATATATCTGGCTCACAAAATAGAGTCAAATCAATTCTATCTTCATTCCTTAATCGAATCACCTTCTTAGCACAATCCAACACTAACCCATAGCAAGACATCCAATACATTCCTAGTATCAATCCATACCCCAAAGAATTTAGTATGTACGCGTCATAGTGGAACTCCACACCATGAATGACCAACTAAAGATTATGACACAACATCGATAAATGGGTTGATCCCCAAACAGGATTCGACAGCGTAACGGATTCATGTGCGATGGTAGGATTTGGAGTCAAGTTAGCAACTGATGTACTGGGTATGAATGAGTGAGATGCACCAGTACTAAACAGAATATGAATAGGAGAATCAGATAAAATCAACACACCTTCCATCACAATCTACTTCCCCTTCTCCTAAGTTAACTGTGGTGCCTTACTTGCAGTTGTAATTGCATCTAAAAGATATGAATTCATAAGCTGACCTTCTCCCTTTAGAGTTGGGCAATCCTTCTTCATGTGTCCGATCTGATTATAATTATAAACTTTAATATTCTGCACTGGAGCTGCCTTACAATCATTAGCTAGGTGTCCCACTTAGTTGCAATTATAACATTGACCACCCTTCAAATCGTTTGAGAGATTTGTCCCACAGTTCTTCGCAAGGTGTCCCACCTTCTGACATATGTTGTAAGTAACCATCAGTTTCTTAACTTGTACTTCTTGTAGTCCATTCCCTTTATGTTTATTCTGTTGATAGAATCTTACTATCTTAACCAATTCTTGATTTGCACCTCCTTTCATTGAGTTTAAAAATGGATTATACTACTCCCTCAAATGTAGCCCCATACGATATTTGGTGTAACGCAAGTTCCTTCAACGGAAAATTCAGACCCTTTGCAATTTCAAATCTTTCTTCCCTAAGGTGTTCACTAATTCAAACCCAAACCTCGCCAATTCTTTAAACTGATTAACTTTCCCTAACTGTCATTTCACCTTGCATCAGATAAATAAAATTTTCTAACAACAAATCCCTTCCAGCTCCCGAAAAGAAATTTGTTTCAAACCTAGTCTTTGAATTCTCATCCGTTTCTACCGTCATCACTTCCCACCAATATGTAACCTCTCCCTTAAATTGGAAAGCAGCTAATTGTCTCTTTGTAGCATCCCCAAGTCTTAACAGGTTGAAAATCTTTTCACAATCATTCAGCCATGTTCGAGTCACCGAGTTTGGTTTCGTTCCTTCAAAATCCTTCCAACCAATGCTGGAGAAATCCTTATATAACTTAGAAAAATCCACATTTGGTGGTGCTGGAGCTGGAATCACACTTTGGTTGGTAGTGTTAGTGGCTGCAGGTTCAGTGGGAATAGCATTAGCCTAGTTCACTGCTTGGACATAGCATCTGAACCATGTTAGGATAGTGACCCGAGAACATCCAACGCATTTGTTCGGGTGCTAGTATTGGTCCTGGCTTTTGTCCCACATATGTTGGTCATGTTGTTCTCTGTCATTGGAAAATAATCCTGGTGGTAACTGCGCAGCATCATCACTATTCATTTTTGAGTTTCTAGGTGACGGATTGCTACCACAGTGAATTGACATGGAGGTTTTGGTGAAAACATGTGTTGTTTTAGGAATTCCAAAGGAAATTGTTTTGAAATGGAGCCAAGTGAAATGTGAAAATCCAAGAAAAAGGTTGCTAAACCGAAAAGAGTATATGTGTGTGTGTGTGTGTGTGTGTGTGTATGATTTCGAAGTGATTTGAAATAAATACCATGTGTTTAAAAATTCTGAAATCCTATGGAAGATGGTATTTATAAGTAAGGAAGCGGAAAAAAAATGAAATTGGAATTGAATTCTTATTCAATTTAAATTGAATGAATTATAAATAAAATAGGCTGGAGTGAAATTAATTTAAGTACGAATAACTCGAGTTTGGTTTTGAAATGTTGGGTAAAAGGAAATTAAATTTTTTACCCGTAAATTTTAGTGCTTCTATTTATTCAATTAACTGAATTTTTGTGACATTTTAAATAATAATATTTTGAAATAAAAATTTAATATTTGGAATTCGTCTTCTTAAACATTGGTAAATTTTCGTCTGATAATATGGAAGTTATTTTTTTGTGTAATTTTATTTCAATTCAAATCAGCTAAAATTAATGATATTAATTTTTTTTCAAACCTGAATATTTTTATACAATAAATTTGTAAATCATCTTCAAGGTGAGACATCATATTTTATTTCTTCAAATTTGAACTGCTATTGCTCCATTTATCTTAATTCCAGCATTTTAGCAGTTTTGATTGTTCGGTCGTATCATTGATATATGTGTACCGTTTCGATCGTCATCTTCATAATATATTCATATCTATGTTTCGGTGCTCGGTACACGGCGAAACCGTGAAATGATTAACCGGATCGGTACATGTTTTAAACCTTTTGGTTTTCGATGACTATTCAATTTTCACCGTTTAAAACCCAATGGTCACTAAAATTTATACCTTTGAAATTCAAATTCCATCTATTCAATAGTTCTGATTCATTTGTTTTTTCGGTCCTTTCTTATTCTATCAATACTATAAGTTTACAAAACAAGTTGTATTTATGTTTAGAAGAAAATGATACATATTCAAACCCATTCAGCAACTTCTTCTTCCTTCCCCCTCTCTCTCTCTCGTGCAGCTCGACTGCTCCGGCCTCGACCAGGCAGCAGCCTCCAACCCGACCACTCCTCTCTCTCTTCCACAACTCGCATCGTCCTCTGCCTAGTCAGCGCCCCAACCCAAGCTCCTACCCATCGGCCTCATCAAAACCCCACGACCACTCATCATCTAGCTGTGACAACCAGCCACGTCTCGGCTAGTGAAGCCTCTCCACCATCTCGGCCTCCTTGCCAGGCAACCCGAAGCCAAACCATCACCACAATCTCTCCTTTAAAGCCATATCCATATACATATTATCGCATACATGTATGTAACGATCTTCTTCCTCTGCAGTTGTTTTTTTGGGTAAGTACATGCTGATGTTTATTTTATATGTGAATATATATAAATTATAAGCTATATATCTTTATGTCGGTTCGTATATATGTATATGTTTGCATACTATTAGTTCATTTTATATAGTTTGTGTGTGTGTGTGCGCGCTGTATATATATATATATATATATATATATATATATATATATATATATATATATGAAAATTTACAAACTATCTATCTGTTGTTAAATATATTATGATTAAAGTTTAAACTAGATATTGGTTTTAAGTATACATACGTGGTAAATTGTAATGTGTTAGTTTTATATATTTTGTAAGTAACCTATTTGTAAGCATTTATATGCATTGGTTTAAATATATAATAGGTGCAGATGTTTATAGCACATATAAGTTTGCTGTATAAGTTATATTGTTTTATACAAATAATCTGTAAGTTATATAACCTGTTAGTTATATATATTGCAGTTGGTACATATTTTTGATCATACAAGTTTATGTATGTGTATTAATAAAGTAGTAATTTGCATAGGTCTGTTACAATATGATTATATATATATATATATATATTTGTTTATTATATATATTACATTTTAAAAGAAGCATCAATCTATTCGCAGCACATATATATAAGTTTTTCTTTTCGTTGTTAGTTTTGTACATAGTCTAAGTATATGAGTAATATATTATATATATTGGTCTGCATAAATTATATGAGATTTTTTGAAAGTTGGTATATCTTTTTGGTAAATATTGGTTTTTAAATTTCGTATATATAATACATATAGTAGTTTATAATGTACAAGTTTATAATATTTTATATATATGATCTATTTGAATTTACATATGTACTAGAGATTGCGTGAGTATACATTTATATATCTATATCTTATATATGATAGTGTGTGTGTGTGTATTTGTTGTTATATTAAAAGTTATATAGGCCTGTATGATTTTTAATTATATATATAGTATTATTATTCATCTTAAATTAAATATTGATTTCATGGAAAAATAATAATATATAGTCTGTTTCTATCTAGATGATTTTGATTTGTTCTCATCGATTTCTGTTATTAGCTCTATCCGTCGAGTTCGTGCTAATCTAGCTTTACTTTGGAATTCATGCTTAGATTCGTAACTCGTCTCATTCTCGTTCATCTCTAGCCTCGAAAGGTGAGCACTCACTCACGATTAACGTTCTTATATCTATTAAATTTGATTTTAATTGAAACGATAATTGAAATATGTTACCGTTAATTATTTACATTTCTATAAATATGCTATTATATGTATCTATTCACCTGTGACATCTGACACCATTATATGTTATTTATATTAATGATATATGCATGTTATTATTATTATATCTATTTTCACTCTGCAAGTTCTATGTTAGTATAGAATTCACTATGGGTTGAAATGGTACATACTCGAATGATCCGTAGAATAGGAGAAAATCGTTATGGATTGAAATGATAAACCCAAGCGATTTTCAATAAACCCAAGCGATTTTCATTGAATCGAATTTGGGATTGCGGGTTGAAATGATATATACCCGTGTATATATTTAAATTATGGATTGAAATGATAAATATCCATATCAATTGACCATAGGACAGAAAATTGTATACAAACACCATTGTCTATATATATATATTTTTTGAAATGATTTTCCCAAGGTTTTGAAATGAATATTTTGGTTTTAATAAATATTGATTTTAAGATATTATAAATATATATATATGATATTTTATAAAGGTTTAAAATTTAGATTTTTAAATTTATATGTCTGAAAATTTTAAAGGTTATAAGTTAGTTTTGAAATTATATATGTTTTAAGATTTTACTTATAATTTTACCATTTTAAAAATATATAAATTAAGTTTTAATGTAAAATAAGTTTAATAATAAGATTTGATTTAATAAAGTTTATATATAATATGTTTAAATATTTATTTAAAATTATCTTTTCAAATATAGAGTTTACAATAATTTTTAATAAATCAAGGTTGGGAAGAGAGATTTGGAATTTAATTTGAAATGATATTTAATTAAGAACTTAATTAATTTAACCGATTTGAAACTTGTTGAATTTGAGATTTTTAAAGGATATGATTTTTATAACTTGATTTTGGTTTAAGGTTATTTAAATGAATATTTCAAATTTAAATAAATTGAAGGAAATATTTAGTCTATTTGTAATTTGGGGTTTTATTTAAATGATATTTGACTTATTAAGTGAATGTTTCAAAACTAAACAATAATGAAGTTAAATTAGGATACACACACACACACACACATACATATATATATATTAAATTATCAAAGTGGAAATTAGCCACAAGGGCCTCTTTAGCAAGTGCAATTAGTTTCTAGGATCACAACTAAAATAATTACTTTTAAGGACAAAATGCAAAATAATTAGTTCTAAGGCCTAAAAACCTATGAAATTATGTCCTTAAAAGTAATTGGAATGGTAACTTTGTCCTTAAAAGTAATTATTCTGCTGACTTTGGCCTTGAAATTAATTTCTATGAATGTGTATCGTAGAAACTAATTGGACCACAAAGTTTGTTCTTCTAGTGAAATGCCCCATTATCAAATTTAGTTTTGAAATTGTGGAACATATAAAGCTTTGAAATATATTGAAATTGAAATGGTTTACTTTGTGGTTCAAATCTGCATTTGAAATTGATATAATTCGAAATGGTTTATCTACAAACTGAATTGAATTGAAATTGATGAATTGAGATTTGATTTAAATGTGAAATTTGGAATTTGACTTGATATGAATTGATTTATGAAATTTATGGAAACTATTTTATATTATAATGTATTTTAATTATATTTAAGACTATTTTATATTACTTTATAAATTATTTTAATATGAACTATTTTTAATCTAAATCATTTTTAATATAAACTATTTTAATATACTAACTATTCTAACCTATAATTACTTTGTATAAACTATTTTATTTTATAAACTATTTTATTTTATACACTATTTTAATATCTAAACTGGTTAAGTGGGAAGTGTTATGATTTTCAAAGTATTAAGATTTCTAAGTTATGATTATTAAAGTTTTATGGTTTTAGAAGATTTATAATTTCGAAAGTGTCATAACTTTGAAAGTACTATGATTTTGGAAATGGTATATTTGAAGTGAAAAATGATACTGTATTGATTTGGTTTTGAAATGGAAATGATATCGTATTGATATGGTTTTTGAAATGGAAATGATATTTCGGTTTTGAAGTATAAACTATTTTGTAATGACCGCGGTGTTATAATAACATTTGGTTGTTAAAGAGACCGGGATCGGTTATTGTCATACTCTCTGCCAATGCCGAAAACCACTTTAACAACCGTGTACGCGGTGGAGATTCCAGAATGAAATAGGATGGTAGCGACGTTCTATTAATGTATATACGTGAACCCGACTTCCATGAGTTAGCATAAGGTGACTAAAACAGGAGCGATTCTCGGGCCAAAGTGAGGTAGCTCCTCCGATCGGACACACTTCTTCATATGTCATTCTATTACCTTTTTATTGATTTGGTACGCACCTTTTATTTTGGGAGTATGGCTCGAGGTGGGCGGTAGCTGCGGCTACGCGTTACCACCAGTCCGGATGCGTAATTGGTATATGTACCCTGGCATTGCCTAGTTGTGCTGTGTCACCTACCTTAGTGAGACCACTATGAGTTTGTTTTGTACTATACCTATGGAGTGCCCTCAGACGATGCCCAGTACGTGGGAGATTACGGTACTGTATAGACTATGAGAATATATAAAATGTGTTAAGGTGGAAAATGTAAAGCCTTAACGCTATTTTAATAGTTTACTTTACTATAGACATCATTATAATAGCATATATTACTACATAGTAGATAGTTTAACGGATCCTTAGAGGATGGTTATCCCAAACATCATTTGAGTTACTTGTATTTTAGTTGTTATTTCACTTGAGTTAGATTTATTGATATAAGAATGTTATTCCTGACTCGAGTGTTTTGTGTTTTACTTTACGCTCGGGTCAGTTTGAGTGGTACAACTTTTGAGACTCACCTTTGGAGTTGGAGCTTCGCTTGGAGATCCATCTACATCTTTTCAGCATTCAGTTATTCAGTTGACTTATGTTATATATTTGTATTTGGCTATTGTATTTGAAACTTCTATTGTATCTTATTTCACTCCGATATACATATAGTAGCTGAACTACTATTCATTTTGTTTCCGCTGCATATTGTTATATTACTTTGTGTCTATGATTCTATGATTTATTTGTTTACTATATATGCTGAGTTTTGTCAAATATAATTAACAATCTGATATTATGAGCAATCAAGTCCGACATGTGTGGATGCGAATGGTTGAAAATTCCAGGATGTTATAGAATTGATTTGAAAGAATATTGAATTGAAGAAAATATAAATTTTGAATTTTGAAATATTATAAAACCATATGGTATAAATTTTGAATGAAATAAAATTTGAGTGAAAATCTAGAATTGTGAATAAATAAATTAGAATAGCTTATAATTTTTTTTTAAGTTAATGGAATATCTTAGGCTATACATAAATGTATAGTCTCGAGGTAAAAATAAAATGTGAATGTATTCGAGTGTTGAGTTAATATGGAAATATGAGAAATAAGTTGTGTAACTTATAAAATAAAAAATGGTGCAATATTTTACAGTGAAGAAATAAAGTCCAAACTTAGATTTAAAATGAGTTTGAACTCAAGAAAAATTAAATGGAGTAATTTTTGAAATAGAAATCAGATATTGATTTATAAATTGGAAGTGAACTAATTGGATAATTAATTGGTTAATTGAATATAGAATGGATATTAACTTAGTTGGATGAAATCCGATTGTGGGTTAAAAGTGGATGTTGGAAATGGAACTTGAGAATAAATTAAAAATTCAACTTAAATGGTAAGAGAATTGATTATAATTGGAAATATTGTCGAATAAAATAGAAATGGTTTGGAATAGTGATGAATTGAGTATAAATAAATTCAATTTAAAGTGTAAATAAATTGAATGCTACCTTGGATAAGAATTAAATAAATTCGAGAATGAATTCGAGTATGGAATTAAAATTTGAAGTGGATAAAGTGAATAAACTAATTAAATTATTTAGTAAATGAAATGGAAGGTGGTTGAAATAAAATAAACTTAAGCTATAAGGTTGAAATAATTGAAATCTAACAAATTAACTTAAGTCAATATATGAATAAAAGCTTAGCTCAAATAAATTTGTGAAATGGTATTTAATAAAGTAGTGGGAATGGTTCCGAGCTTAATAAAATGAAATGTAGGTGAATTGATTGTGAACAAATCTAAAATAGAATAGAATTGAGCATTAAGTGATTTGGAATCAATTTAAAATAGCTAGAAGCTAAAATGGTTATTTTATTAAATGAATAGCGCTAAATTTTAATAGAAAAAAATTGTTGTTCGACGCAAACGGAAGTAGATAAAATTCTATGGATTAATAGAATGTGGATAAATTGATTTTTAATCAATTTGGAACATATATGGGTCTATTTGGTATAAAAATAAATTGAATGCATGTAAAGTGAGTTGTACATCATTTAAATGGATTGAAAATGGTATATGGATTGATTGAAAGTAATTAAAATAGTATTGGAACCATACAGCTGCTTTCAAATATATGTTAACAATGCTTAGATATGAAGTTATGTGTTTTAACTATTTGAATAACTGAAATGTTAGTAAAATTTCATGTTTTGATACTTACGTGTTTAAATTGAGTAAGTACAGGTACCCGAGGGCGGTTTGGCTAGTTTTAGGTCATGCAAAATTGCATATAAAAATAAGTGCTTGCTTAAAAACGCTAAATAAGGTACGTTTTCGGATTAAATACTGCAAATATAAATGTTGATATATATTTTTTCCGACCATGTATGTCGATGTAAAATATTTATCTCTTTTGTCATATTGCAAAAGGCTCTCCATACAAAGGAGAATCTGCCAAAAAAATTCGAAAATTTAGGGTGTTAGAAAATTTTGAAAATTTTGGAAAATTTTTGTTAATGACGATTTGATTTCGAATTGTAATTGGAATAAAGGATTTTGGAATAAAAATTGAGGACAAGTTGTTCGGTTGGAACTAAAGGGTTTAGAAAAAGTGAATATCGAATTTTCACTACGAGGGTTTTGAAAAAGTTAATGGGGTTTGGAGTATTTTCCTGCCTTAGCAATTTCGAGAACGGAATTCTTTTAACGGGGAAAGAATAAAATGACCCGATTTTTCGACGGTTAATTTTGAATATTTAAAATGGTTTAAATATTGGATTTCGAATTATAATTTAGTTAATAAGATTTTAAAACTGAAATTCAAGCGATTTCGGAATTTTCGAAATCGTCGATTAAAATCGACGTGTTAAAATAGCGATCCAGGACACATTCTTGGAATTCGACGAAACTAGATCTGTTGGATTCATAATGATGTATTTACATAGGATTTCATATTTTGTAGCGTCTGGAGTTATCGTTTGATCATACAGGATAAAAATGCGCTGAAATTCATATCGAAAATTTAATATAATAATTGGGTCCAAAACGCTATCTTCTCCATACGATCGAATTAGGACTCGAAACCTTTTCCATTGGGTTTGGAATAGGGGTATAACGTTACAAACTCGTAGTGGCACGCATCGATAGAAGGTTGGAATTTTTAGTTGTTAAAAATGAGATATTTATAATTAAATAATATTATAACTGGTCAAAGTCAAGATGCCTTCTAAAGCACGCCACCATCACATACGAGAGAACACCTATCACCTTTAAGTAATGTCCACTTCTTTGTGTTAGTTGAACAAGCGACCTTCCATTTTATAAACGATTCTCATCTCAAAAAAAGGGAGAGAGACGAGAATGAAATCGTGTTCGTGAGTTGCTTCCTCTACCATTTCCTTAGCCGAAATCAAAGGAAATCATCATCGCATTCTTTGTTTTCTTCGAATCATTCGAACGAAAAAAACGATTGAAATCGAGTAAGTAAATAAAAAGAAAAGAAATATATGCACGGTCGCGAGCCGATCTGGAGACTGCCTAAAGGAGAAACGCTCACGCAAAGAGTAGAGGGAGTGGTGGTCATAGTTAGGGCTTGGGTCACGACTTCGAAGGAGCTTCGCGTGATGGGTTGTGAACGAAGCGGGGCTATGGAGGGCGATGGCAAGGAGGAGGATTCCAGAAGCGTAGAGGTTTAGAGAGAGTGACGTGGTCTAGGCAGAGCAATGGGGGTTCGATGATGTTGGAGGTGGGGCTGCTGTTGTTTTTCCCTGGCAGCGTTCGAAGGGAGGCGACAGCATCCTGGTGAGTTCGTTTGTGGAGGCAAAGGTGCTAACATGTTAGGGTGTCATGGGGTTGTGAGATTTGCAGTGAAGCTTTGGGTTGTTTGTTCACGAACAAGGATTCGGGGACGAAGTCTAGATTAGGTTGTAAGGTAATTAATTAGCTTAACTTGTAGTTAGTGAAATTAATATATATATATATATTAATTCAAAAATCTTGTTTAACGTATAAATTTTTCATACGAGGTTCAAATAAAAAGTGGGAACAAACTGAGATGGGAATGATTTGCAAATAAAATTGAGGTGAGAAAATTCTCACTCATTTGGGTTTACAATTCAATTTTAAATAGTTAAAATAAATATTGGATGTTGGTTAAATTTATAAAATTATTATCTGTGGAATCTTAAATATATATGGTAGTGTATATATATACTGGTATTTGTAGTGATATTCCCGCACATTATAGTGGATGAGACCCTATGCGCCCCGTATAATAACGGATGACCCTATATACCGTGATATCTCCCTCGAAGTGGGATTGGTATTTTTACGTTATATTAACACGAGAAACAGGTTAGAGGGATACAACTGGATTCCTCAAATATATTGTTTATTTTTCATATATAGTGATATATGATGTAAGCAGGTAATTTGTTATAGATTATTATGAAATTGAAATTATTGGATGTTATTGTAACCCTGGCCTGAATTTTTATAATTTAAATACGATAAATATATTTTTGAAATTTAAGGGGTAAAAAGGAATTTTTGATATGAAAATATTTATATTGGGGCCAGGAATTATGTTAAAGGAAATTAGGTTAGAAAAATAATTGATTTTTGGTTATATTTAACTATTGTGAACTATTAAATGGAGATTTTAAAAATAAATTATATAAGAGAACTTATAAATGATATTCTGGAAATATAAAAAGAGTTGGAATCGGTGTTAAAAATAGATTTGAAATTAAAATGGGATTTATTAAGGATGGGATTTATAAAATGGAAATTTATAAATAAATTTGGTTTTATAAATAAGTGAAATTCAAAGGAGTTTATAAATTTATAAATGAGGTTTATAAATAAAGGAAAATGATATTAGTAGATAAGTTGGGATATAAGTTACGATGTGAATTTGTACCAATTTATGGGAATGGTTTTGGAAAAGCAGTTGTGGAATCTATTTTTGAATGTGAGAATAGTGATAAAATTGAGATATAATCAGTGTGATACGAATCGAGAGGGATTTATAAACGAAATTTGGCAAATCTTGTATTTTTTAAAAATAGATTTTTGTCAGGAATGTTTTTTTTTAAAATGGGAGTTTTAATTACTATGCTATATAACCTAAACTATTATTTAGAATATTCTAAAAAGTTAGTTATTATAATATTTAATATTTATTGAAATAAATTTCTGATTTTATTAGTCAGCTCTGTGAATTAATTAGATATTAAAAATGATTTGAATATGAGTTATTGATGTGATCTGAAATGTTTTGGTTTACTTAAACATATTTTAAAAATAAACTACTATTCCTAAAAATACTTTTATATATAGTTTTAAAAGATTTAATTTATTTTTAAATGCTCTCGAGATTAAAAGCGAAGTTTATTAAATGTGTATGATTTTAGAAGGGAGATCTTATAGTAGGATTCTGGGAGCTTAAAGAAATTCCCATAGTGTTAAAAATATGAGATCAAAGAAGTTAGGAATGGGTATTTAGGAATATAGAAAAATGCATTCGGCCTTGGAAATATTAAGGAATTTTGAGAAACAGGGAATAAATAGACTACTTCCTAAATATTAGAGATAAAATGATCTTAGGAAATATACTTATTCCTAAGTATTAGATAGATATGGTTTGAAAATAGTTAATTTTGAGGTTTTGATCATAGAAAATATTTTCAAAGGGATGAATTATAACTGGAAGCAAGAAAAAAATATTAAGTATTGAAATGACTTGAAAATATCCTGTTAAGGATATAAGAAATTTAATTTGATTTCCATTATTGAAATATTAGGGTTTAAATATATATATATATATATATATATATATATATATAATATTATAAAGATATTTTGAGAATATTTTTGGAAAACTATAATAAGGCCAGATGATTGCTTATAGATTATCAATATTGGCCAATTTGATTAATTTCGAAGAGATCGGGATCGGATTTAATTATTCGAAAACCACTTCGATCCGCTTTGAATGTTACGAATGAATACCGAGAAGATGACGAAGACGATGGTTCAGTTTTCTAGACCCAGGGAAACTTGTACGGACAAATGCTATCAGAACATCGTCATTGGAGGACGATGAGGATTCTGAGAAGAATTGTTTCTTAAAAGGTAATGCTTAGCCTTGAGCCTCATCAACCAGGAATGACTAAACATGTGAGATGCAGCAAGGCTAAGTGGTTGGCACCCAAGTAGGGTATGTTATCACTTTTCTAGATGTCCTCGGAAACCTATATATTATGGATATGGTTGTGCATGAAAGAAGGAGCGCTCGATGAAAAGGGTGGGAACAACCAAGATGATATTATATTCGATCTATCCAGGTAGCAGAGATCTCGACAATGGTCCTCGGTACATTGTTCTATAGGTATACTATGATAGGCGATACCCTAGTGGCCCAGTTATTCGTATGGAATCCATTCTCCAATAAGAGCTGTATTGTTTTGATTGTGCCCAACTATGCTGAAAAGTGATATGAAAGCATTTTAGCTATTTCCTATTTACTTGGTTTAGAAACTATTATAATATCAGATGATTTTGATAAAAAAGGTTTTGGTTATCGTAAGGTAAAAACCCATTGTGTTTATGTGTGGCGTGATCTTACGAGATACATTTGTGATGTGCACGTAAATGTGCATATTTTTGCCACCATATTTAATCTATTTAAATTAAATAAATGATCATATTGGGTATTTTAACTTTTTAAACCAAAAAATCAAATTATTTTCAAATTGTCACGTATTCATCTTCATATAGGGGCAAAAATGGTCATTTTTATGCATTTGCTAAATTGTGAAAATTTACTTGAATTTTCTATGTTGTTTTGTAGGAAATTTAGTGGATTTTACAAGTGGTGTCATTATGATATATACATGCACAAGAGTGAAGATAAAGAAATGAAGATGGAAATAATTCAAAGACATGATAATGGAGGAGTTTACCTACCCACATACCTTCATGTACAAATTAAAGGCTAATGCACTGCTAATAGAGTTAAAGTTTCATGCACATCTAAATGATGATTAATTGACGCTAATGATTAATTGGCCTCCACACTTCCTAAGAGCGTTTTTTGGGCATTCCCCAAGTATACGAATTAGGGTTTAACACAAGTATAAATACCCCTTATGTTTCATGTATGATTCTTCTTCTTTAGTCTCTCTTTTAGGCTCTCTTCTCGTAGGAAAATAAAATGAGAGCCCTCTTTCTTTTCATGGCTACTTAGCTATTTCTTATTTTATGTAATTCTTTTTTTAATGCAATTTCAATACATGTTTTTCTCTTTTCTTGTTTATTTCCTTCCATGCTAGTAGTGTAGTTTCATTTATACATGCAAGTAGACTAGTGTTTATTTCTTTACTTAGCTTTTCTTTTCATTTTTCTCTCCTTTTCTTGTTGTTTTCATTTAATGTTGCAAGTTACATTTGTTTTGATTTGATAACAAATATGAAAGGCTAAACCCCTTCACTTTAGGGGTAAAAGCTCCCTAATTATGTAGCTTCAATATAGTTTGATAATTAATGCTCTCTTTTTGTGCTTTATGGAAAAATGATGTTTATGTAATTTTGTATTTTGAGTTTGATAGCTTATGTTGTTTAAAACAGATAGGCCATGCTTAGTCAAATGAATCACAAATTGCCTCTTCATCTATATATGATCATGGAAAAGAAGTGAATGTTTAAATCAAAATTTGATGGCCTATATTTCTAACAATAGTTAATAGGCCATGCTTAAAGTGGATTTTCATTTTCAACTTTATTGCCCTTTTTCATGAGAATTAAAAGTGGTTCAAAGGTTGTGTTATAGTTTGATGGCTTATGTTGAGCTAATTAATACAACAAATGAGCTATACTTATGATAAACACGTCATTTAAAATTACTAATGACCAAAAAAGAGAGATCATAATTTCATATGTTTTGAACTATATGATCTAGAGAGTGGATTTATCTCTAAATTGTCTTGACACTATCATTTTTATCAATTTTCTTTTGTTAGTTTTCTACATTTTTAGATAATCACATTTTCAACTTCGGTTAATTTGATTGAATAGAGATTTAAAATTTAACAATTCTCGGTTGATCAACCCGTACTCGCCACGTACTACAAGTGCGCTTGCGGTATAAATTCAACTCAAAATTTATCGGCGGTTTTCTAACTCGATAGAAAATTTACCGTTAAACAAGTTTTTGGCGCCGTTGCCTGGGAATTTTTTTAATTTTAATTTCTATTCTTCAAATTATTTGTGTTTGATTTTAGTGTGTGTGTTTGTTTTGTGTGTGTTGTGTATAAAAAAAAAGCGTGTTTGTTTGATTTTTGTGTGCATTTCATTGTGTGCTTGTTTATTGTTGTTTTTGCTTTTGCATTTCTATTTTAACACTTAAAATAATACACTCAATTTCATTACAATAAAGAAACTTGTATTCCATTTCATTTGCAAAATTTTCCATTTACATTTTGAATTTTCAATTTACAGTCTCAATTTTCAATCACAACTATTACAATAGTGCTGTCAAAACAAGTCTGCATATATTTCTTCCCCTCTGAGCCTCGGCTTTATCTGCCACACTTCTCTGCTTACAAACAACCCTCTGACCATAACAATTTCAATTCAACTCTCATCAATGCCTAACAACCGACTGCAACGTACCAAACCACACTACACTACAACCTCCACCCACTTCAATTCCACCAGTCATTCTTCCATCATCACTGATCATCCACAAACAAGACCACCATCATATGTCAGACACCCCAACCCACTTGCCTGCCTGTTGCCTACATCACATCCAACTTACCTGAGCAACTACCATCAACTTGCACCGTGCCTTCTTACATTTCTGCAAACTTCAACATCCACCACAATGTTTCACACAGCAGTGTCTCCACACTATCAAAACCTACCCTTGTTTACATTACCACACACTCACTCCTGACTAGCATTGCTTTCTTGCATTCCTCAATCACCTGACTTCCACTCCTCCTCCTATACAACAACACTGCAATTTGCATCACCTCCTTTCCATTCTTACTCCCCCGACAATCGGCCTACACAACTGCCAATACTCCAACAACTGCAATTGCCTCACCACATTTGCCAGCATTTCAATCAACTTCTTCAACACCCCCCCCCCCCCCCCACACACACACATAGCCACAACAACCATCTGTCACACCTCCAACATCCCAATTCCCTCCCCTTTAATGCATATCACCACTGCAAACTGCCCAGCTCTGCCAGCCTACAACAAGAGCATCACCTCTCAATATTACTCCTCCAACAATCACTGCAAATTTCACCACCTTTGCCAATCGCAGTCAAACCCACATCCACCTACCTGCCTTGCTCCTTCAATTCATTCTCGACTCCCCCACCAACGACCCCGCATCCCTCACCCAATTCAACGATCCCCTCAACCAACCACAACCGCCTAAACGAATCGCACGCAGTCATCGCATCAAAATCCTACACGCGCGACATCTCCTCGCGACCTTCAAACTCTGCCACTGAAATCAACCCGCATCCAAACATCATCGAACTTCAGCAAAATCAAAGCCGAAATCGAAATTTCTATTGCGCGTGGTATTTTGAGTTCGATTTCGTAATTCGTCACGCAATTTCTTTTTGATTTTGTAACTGAGAACAGGGTATATCTGTTTTGATTTTTAATTTTGGGAAATGGCGTATAGGCTAGAATATTTGTTTCGATTTTTAACGAGGCTTGTGAACTTTCTTATTGGGCCTGGTTGAAGTGTGCAATTTGATTTAAATTTTTTTCTTCTTTTTTTCTTTTTTTTTGTTTTGTTTGTTTTGCTTTGATTTAAATTCCTTCTATTTAAAAAAAAACTTGTATATATTTTGTTGTTAACTTCTTTTCAGCTTGACAAAGCAGAGCAGGAGAATAATTGCTAGCTACAAAATTGCTTCGAATCCGCTTGCTTATAAAAAAATTTGCACCATTATCCTTTCTTCTGTCTTTTTTTGCATTGTTGTTTGCTTGCATATAAAAAAAATTTCAAAAAACAAAAACAAATTACATTCGTAGTTGCATTGTTAATACACATTTAATTTCTACTTTGCATTTCATCTTAGAATTTGATTAATAATAACGGACAGACATTGATAACACTTAATTGTATATTGACAAGTTGACTTCTTTGAACAATTTAATTTCTTGTTGTTTAGGCTACGGCAGAGTAATAACCATTTATAAATATTACGGTGATTCGTAAATATTATAGTGGTTGTTCCTCTAAAGGTACTTAAATCTTCGGCTGCATTGCTACGGTGATTCATGGTACCCCAATAAATCATATCCGTTATCTGGCTGAGAACTATCTTGTTGATTTAAGACAAAGTGTAATTATACAATTTTGGGTTAAATTAGGATAAATCATTTTTAATTAACCTTGCATTCATTTAGTTGCATTAATTCATGCATATTTAAAAAAAAATTCAAAAATTATAATTATTCCTTTTCCTTTAAAATTTTTAAATCCTTTTTCTTTGAAATTACAAAAATCCAAAAAAAAATAGAAAAACCAAAATCTAAAAAAAAACTATAAAACTTTTTCAAAAACAAAGAAAAAAATTTGAAAAACCAAAAAAAAAAAAAAACAAAAATCAATTTCCCTTCTGAAAAATAAATTTTATTTTTATATATTTTCCCTTTATAAAAAAAAACATTCTTGAAAATGTTCGATGTTATCCCGCTTTTTGGCAAAGCCGTGATACCAAAAGATTGATCGAAAACAAAAGACAGTTCGTCTCAGAGATTGGTTGTACCTTACTTCGCTATGGATATCGATGAATTTTGTCCGAGCCCGGATCAGGCTACAATTGATAGGACATGACGGGCAAAGCCATGAGAGCCAGTGTTCCAAATTTCAGGTTGATTGGGATTCGTATGAACGAGATATGATCGATGCAAGTTAGCCAAAGTATGCTGTTCGAACCCATCAAAAGTTGAGGAGATGCTCATTTCGAACCCATAGGATTCGTATCCATCTTGTTCGAATCCATCGGTTTGCATATGCTTCGAGTCGATCGAGTTCGAACCGATCAGGCATGATATCGGTCAGTTCGAATCGATCGGTTTCGAATCGATCAAATAGGCATCACCTCAGCATGTTCGTATCCATTGAGTTTAGAACTATTCGAATCCATCAGATTCGTATCCACCAGGTTCGAATCGATGAAGTTCGCATCGGTCAACCCACACCGCTTCGCATCCATCGATGCACCATCCATAAACCTTGGTTCGTATCGAGGCACTTGGTCGAATCCATCAGAGAACCTTGGTTCGTGTCCATCAGTTGTTCTCACTTCGTATCCATTCCAAGTACGCTTGTTCGTATCGATCGAATGCAGACAACTTCCATCGATACTAAAGACACCACCTCTATCGATACGAAGTGGGCGAACTACGAACCGAAACGAAGTACACGTCATTGGTGGATTCGAACAATACAACGGTCATCGATACAAACGAGGCGAAACTCATGGAGTCGAAGCGGTCAACTCGGAGCAAAAGGCGGATAGATGCAAGATGTGGGCGCCACGTCGTCCCGTTTTATCTAATCATTTAATTCTCCTCTCTCTTCGCTCGAAGTGCAAAATTGTGTGTTTTATATAGAAATTAAATTGAAGAAAACGAGTTTTAGGAACGCTTCAAAATCGCTTTAGAAATTGCATTTGAAATTCTCCTATTATGGAGTAACTAATTTAATACTTAAAAATAATATTAAATAATAATTTTAAAAGTCAATTTGCTTGAAAAACACTTTTTAATGCTTTATAAAACCCGTGTACGAAATCTAGAGAAAAATCTCAAAGAAATCGGGAAATATCAGAAAAAGCAGAAAATTATTCCAAGTATAAAAACCCGGTGAAAACAGGCTGCGAACCCAAGTTCGACAGCAGGTTTGGACCTGCAAACCGAGTCCAAATGACATGGAATTTGGTAGGAATGTAGTTTAACATTCCTACTTCAATCTGCAAAAAGAACCATTCAAATCCGGTTTGAAACGAAGAATCTGCGTCGTTTCAAAGTCGGACCAAAACAAAGTTTAAAATACTGAATTACAGCAAGCTGCGTGTACAAGTTTGACAGCCGTTTAGAAATAGCAAACCAACCCAGATTTTCATGAAACTTTACAGGAATATAAATGAACACACGTGCATCCATCGATTCGAATGGATGGATTCGAAGTAATCGGTTCGAACTAAACAGCCACCCAAAACATATCAACTCGAATCGATCATATCTCTCAAACCATGAGGCCAAATGCAATGAAATTTTCATGGTAGCTTCCATACAAGGTAAAGTTTTTTCCTGCCAAGTTTTAGCTCGATTGGGTCATTTTTTGATCGTTTCGAATGGAGTTCGAATCGATCTCAGATCGAGTCGAAACTTGGTGGGGTCGGTCGCGTGGGCCCACTCACGTGCTAGAAAGAGTCTCCCAAAGTTTGAGCAAGATTTGGGCCTCCTACGCCTATAAATAGCACCCTGAAGCCTTCAGAAAAGGGGATCTTTTGGCGATTCAACGTCCAGACTTTGCCGGATTCAATTCCATACTTCATTATCACTGTTGTAATCAGATTTGAAAGCTATCATCAATTGTAATCCACTGTAATCGATTGGAATCATCAAGTGAATCAATAAAGACATAAGCTTCAGAGTGGACGTAGGCAAGATCGTCGAACCACTATAAATCTTGTGTCTGTGATTGTTATTTGTGAATTATTGTGATTATTATTGCTTAGATCTAAGTTCTATATTGATTGTTGCTGATTTGTGTTCATAAACGGGTGCTTTCACGATATTGGGTGTTTGTGGCCAATTTTGGCGCAAACATTTTGGTGCTTTCACTGAGAACAGCTGATTCAGGATAAGTTGAATTTGAAGACTTAAGAATTTAGATCTAAGAACTATGACGAGACAATCAAGCAGAAGGCCAAGGCCAGAGCGAAGTCATCATGAAGGGAGTCAAGAGGCTTCCTCAGGAGCGAATCAAGCGTCGATCTTCATCACTAGGGACGAGATGGAGACAATGATGAAGAAACAAGAGGAGTTGATCCAGAGTTTATTTCAACAGATAGGAAAACTTGGAGCACGGAATAGAGAAGCGGATGGAGTTCAAAATGGAGCAGGACCGTCCGGCGTAGCACCTGGATTAGGAGGCACACCCATAGAGAACGTTGACCCAATCTCGGAGAGAGAGAGGAACATCTGCGCAACCCGGGAGTAGCAGAGGAGTGAACGCTCAGTCAAGGGGGCAGATCCCAGAGTTCCCTCGTGAACTCGGGGGGCAGGTTGAAAGTAATGAACGAAGATTGCATCTCGGAGACAATGACAGATTGGCGGAGATGGTTAGAAGAGCTATGAGAGGCGGTTTGGTAAACAAAGATTTGGAGGATGTCAATATGATTCCTTTTACTCTAGCAATCAGACGAGCTAGAAACCCACCGGATTTCAAGTTACCATCGTTGGACATGTATAACGGGAGAATGGACCCTACGGTTCATCTGACGAAGTATATGAGGCATATGGAAGTGCTGGGGGCATCAGAGGAGGTTATGGCCCGATGCTTTCCATTGTACTTGGCAGATATTGCAGCGTTATGGTTTAGACAACTAGAGAGTGGATCTATCGGAACATGGAATGATTTAACTGAGAGATTTACGAGGCAATTCAGGGTTCACATTACAAGACCCAAGAATGTGATGACTTTGGCAACCCTAAAGCAGAAAACCGAAGAGACTTTGAGGAGTTATCTAACGCGATTCAATGCAGCAGCAGCTTCGGTGGATCCAGCAGATCCATCTATGGTGGTGATGGCAGCTGTGTCCGGAGTAGCTGACCGCACAGAGTTCAAAAATTCATTGACCAAAGATCCACCTGCGGATCTAGGGGAATTCTACGACGAGGCAGAAAAGTTTTTACGATTAGAAGATGCGAATGCAGAAAGAGAAGAAGGAGAGGGAATAGAAGTTTATGTGCTTAAAGACAAAAGGCCTCTCGAAATGGACTCAGGCAAGGATAAAGGAAAACGAAAGGCTGAGGATAGTGGTAACGGGCCAAAGCGACTGCGGAGAGAGGCACGATTCACCACCTATTCAGATATGAATGAGAGTCTGGAACGAATTTATCAGGATACCAAGGAGCAGGTTCCGTATCGTAGACCAATGCGAAGGGATCCAACCTTTGACGAAAGAAAATCAGATAAGTTTTGTGTATTTCATGAATTAAACGGTCATAACACTAACGACTGTACGCATCTGAAGGATGAGGTGGAAGGGCACATCAGGAATGGCATGCTGCTTCAATACGTGAGGAGGCGAGCTCCAGCGGTGGAGTCGGAGCGGCCACCGTCTACATCATCCAGGGGTGGCCCTGAACCAGGACACCGTATGATTATCAATTGATTGAAATAACTATGGACAAGTTGTAAGCTTCCTACTAACACAATTAAATCATTTACACATGTATGAGATCGCGAACGATCCCCAGGCATGCTCTGAATGATCATTGACCGTTTCGTAGTGGGAACTTACACTTTGACATCCTTACTTTGCTTTTGTTTCATTTTGATTTGAACATTTAGACTTTGTTTGTTTGGACATTTCATTTTAAAACTCATCAGTTGAATGGATATTTGGTTCGGATAATTCTGAAATGACTAAGCTACTCACACATGTACGGGGTCCCGAACGGTCCTTAGGCATGCTCTGAGATGGCAATATGCCGCCCTGACAAACGATCCAGGGACCCACTCAAACGTGAACCTGGTATCAACAATACCAAGCCCCCCCGGGCACACTTATTCGCCTCCAATAGGCACACAAACGATCCAGGAACTCACCCGAATGTGACCCTGGCATCGATAATACCAAGCCCTCCCGGGCACACTTTCTCGCCTCGAACGGCACCCGACCGCGAACGGTCACAATTCGCCTCGAACGGCACCCGACCGCGAACGGTCACAATTCGCCTCGAACGGCACCCGACCACGAATGGTCGCAACTCGCCTCGAACGGCACAATTCGCCTCGAACGGCACAATTCGCCTCGAACGGCATAACTCGCCTCGAACGGCACAACTCGCCCCGAACGGTACAACTCACCTCACCTCAAATCGCTCAATCACGAACGGTCGTCATTTGAGGTCCGCCACTTGACCGCGCATGGTCGCACTTCACCTCAAATGGCTCGATCCTGAACAATCGTCATTTGAAGTTAGGCGCTTGACCATGAACGGTCGCACTTCATCTCAAATATCTCGATCCCGAACGGTCGTCATTTTAGGTCACATAAAACTGTAAATTCCTTTGTTGGACATCAACAGGATATGAACATCCAGCTCATGGCATTACAAAACACGCCTTCCAACCGCAAGGCATATTTTGGGGGGGAAATGTTATCCCGCCTTTTGGCAAAGCCGTGATACCAAACGATTGATCGAAAAAAAAGACAGTTCGTCTCAGAGATTGGTTGTACCTCACTTCGCTATAGATATCGATGAATTTTGTCTGAGCTCGGATCAGGCTACAATTGATAGGACATGACGGGCAAAGCCATGAGAGCCAGTGTTCCAAATTTCAGGTTAATTGGGATTCGTATGAACGAGATATGATCGATGCAAGTTAGCCAAAGTATGTTGTTCGAACCCATCAAAAGTTGAGGAGATGCTCATTTCGAACCCATAGGATTCATATCCATCTTGTTCGAATCCATCGGTTTGCATATGCTTCGAGTCAATCGAATTTGAACCGATCAGGCATGATATCGGTCAGTTCGAATCGATCGGTTTCGAATCGATCAAATAGGCATCACCTCAGCATGTTCGTATCCATTGAGTTTAGAGCTATTCGAATCCATCAGATTCGCATCCACCAGGTTCGAATCGATGAAGTTTGCATCGGTCAACCCACACTGGATGATGCATCCATCGATGCACCATCCATAAACCTTGGTTCGTATCGAGGCACTTGGTCGAATCCATCAGAGAACCTTGGTTCGTGTCCATCAGTTGTTCTCACTTCGTAACCATCCCAAGTACGCTTGTTCGTATCGATCGAATGCAGACAACTTCCATTGATACGAAAGACACCACCTCCATCGATACGAAGTGGGCGAACTACGAACCGAAATGAAGTACACGTCATTGGTGGATTCGAAAAATACAACGGTCATCGATACAAACAAGGCGAAACTCATGGAGTCTAAGCGGTCAACTCGGAGCAAAAGGTGGATCGATGCAAGATGTGCGCGCCATGTCATCTCGAAGGCACGTGCATCCATCGATTCGAATGGATGGATTTGAAGTAATCGGTTCGAACTAAACAACCAACTGAAACATATCAACTCGAATCGATCATATCTCTCAAACCACGAGGCCAAATGCAATGAAATTTTTACAGTAGCTTCCATACAAGGTAAAGTTTGTTCCTGCCAAGTTTCAGCTCGATTGGGTCATTTTTTGATCGATTTGAATGGAGTTTGAATCGATCTCAGATCGAGTCGAAACTTGGTGGGGTCGGTCGCGTGGGCCCACTCACGTGCCGGAAAGAGTCTCCCGAAGTTTGAGCAAGATCTAGGCCTCCTACGCCTATAAATAGCACCCTGAAGCCTTCAGAAAAGGGGATCTTTTGGCGATTCAACGTCCAGACTCTTCCGGATTCAATTCCATACTTCATTATCGCTGTTGTAATCAGATTTGAAAGCTATCATCAATTGTAATCCGCTGTAATCAATTGGAATCATCAAGTGAATCAATAAAGACATAAGCTTCAGAGTGGACGTAGGCAAGATTGCCGAACCACTATAAATCCTCTGTTTGTGATTGTTATTTGTGAATTATTATGATTGTTATTGCTTAGATCTGAGTTCTATATTGGTTGTTGCTAATTTGTGTTCATAAACAAGTGCTTTCACGATATTGGGTGTTTGTGGCCAATTTCGGCGCAAACATCCGAATTTCCATATTCACTTGAATTTTACAATAGTTGTGATAATCAATATAATCCATATGACTTCACTCCAAATTCATATGGATATTTTAACAACAATTATTGTGTAAATAATTTGAATTTCGAACAACAAAATTTTCAAAACAATGGCTAACCCTCGACTCTTGAAAATAACATTTCATCTTTATTTGAATTTTCTACACAACAAAATCAAAGTATAAATGATTTGTGTAATTCATATTTTTGTAATAACTCGAGTCAAGGATTTCAAAATTTGAATTCAATTCAAAATTCAAACGATTTTGATTATAACTCACGCTAATTCAATTTCAAACTCCAAAATGAATTTCAAACTCAAAATGAAATGGAAACAACTTTTCAAACGAATTTGGAAATGGAAATAATCTTAACCATGTTACGATTAAAAAAATTTGTTCTCAACAAATCTAAATCGAAAATTCTCAAGTCAACAATTATAAGTTGGATTTTATTGAACCAATGAACGAAATTTACGATGATCACATATATTCATTGTTTGTAACATATATGAAACAACGTGAGAAACCAAACCAAATCCTAACATGTGATGAGTCAAATGATAATTCATCTTTTACCCAAATCGACGATATTCAAACAACAATTTTGAAACTAAAAATGATGGCCTTAATGAAGTTGTTGAAAACACGGTGATTGAGTTGGATTTCAATTCTTTTGAGGATGCGAAACTTGATTTAAGGTTCAATCTTCCTTTTATCGATTTTAAAATTTTGAACACAACAACTTTGGATTTTGAACTTGGCACATGTAATAAAGTTTTTGATAATTCAATAAAGGAAGACGAATTCAATGAACACAATTTCTTTGTACTTTTCGAAAATGAGTTGTTAAATACTGAAGGGGGAGATTTTAATCACCATTTCAATTTTGAAATCAATAACTTTAAAAAATTTGTTGATGATGAGCTTAACTTTCAATTTGTTGAAAGTAAACTTGGATTTCAATCGATCGTTTTATCAGCCCCAAAAATCATTGAAAATAAAACAACTCGTACCATTTTCAATGAATTTTTTTTAATGAAACAACAATCGTTTTTCCAAATCAACGTTCAATTTCAAAATCTTTTACAGTTTGGTTTATTGCGCTTGAGCTATGTCTTGCATACTTGACGAGACAAATGAATCGGTCTTTGGAAGACCGTTTCATTTACTCTTGTTTATCCGAGCTAGGTGTATGTATACAAAAATTATTTTCTTTTATTAATAATGCCTATAGTCGATAGGTGTTCGAACTCTAGTGCTCAATCGCGACGCTTTGTATTACCCTCACACAAGTTCGTAAGGCAGTGTACGGGTAATATATCTGGCCTCAATTTTCTGAGTTAGGCATATGTAAATATTGTTAATATCAATATAGTTTTCAAAAGAAAGAAATGGAGAGTAAGCAAATGAAATCCAAGCACTATTTTAACTTATTTGATTTGACTTGTTATTGAACTGAAATGAAAGTACCACTTTGATAAATTTTGATAATCAACTAAGGATCTATTTCATAGTTATACTTTGTTATCAACTGAAACAACCTGTTAAACTATAGTCTATTTTTTATGATAACTTCATTCTTGTTGGAAATTTTGACGATTAAATGAATAAAATTTACATGATAATGACCAAAACCTATATTTAACTTATTCGTGTTAATTTGAAAGTAAATCCTTCATTTGTAAATATTTTCAAAAACTTGCATTCATCTTATTGTAAATAATATTTCATAGTATCTGCTAAAAACCCTCGCGAGACGACACTCATTCTACTGGGGACACCCAGTGGTTTAACGGCTTGTTGCATGCGCTCAATGCAATGGTGCTCCCTACGAAAATGGATTTATCTTAGTTTTTCTTTATTCGATGACGAATAAAAAGATAAATATGGGGGTATTTGATGTGCACATAAATGCGAACATTTTGACCATCATATTAAATCTATTTAAATTAAATAAATAATCATATTGGGTATTTTAACTTGTTAAACAAAAAAATCATTTTATTTTCAAATTGTCACATATTCATCTTCATATAGGGGCAAAATGGTCATTTTTATGCATTTGCTAAATTGTGAAAATTTACTAGGAATCTTCTACTTTGTTTTGTAGGAAATTTAGTGGATTTTAGAAGTGGTTTCATTATGATATATGCATGCACAGGAGTGAAGATAAAGAAATGAAGATAGAAATAATTCAAAGGCATGATAATGGAGAACCCCACCTACCCACATACCTTCATGTACAAATTAGAGGCTAATGCACATGCTAATAGAGTTTAAAGCTTCATGCAAATATAAAGGATGATTAATTGATGTTAATGATTGCTTGGCCTCCACACTTCCTAAGAGGGTATTTTGGGCATTCCCTAAAAATATGATTTAGGGCTTAACACATGTATAAATACCCTTTATGTTTCATGTATGATTCTTCTTCTTTAGTCTTTCTTCTAGGCTCTCCTCTCTTAGGAAAATAAAATAAGAGCTCTCTTACTTTTCACGGCTACTTAGCCATTTCTTCTTTTAGGTAATTCATTTTTTAATGCAATTTCAATACATGTTCTTCTCTTTTCTTGTTTATTTCCTTCAATGCTAGCAGTGTAGTTTCATTTATACATGCAAATAGACTAGTGTTTATTTATTTACTTAGCTTTTCGTTTCATTTTGCTCTTCTTTTCCTCTTGTTTTCATTTAATGTTGCAAGCTACATTTGTTGATTTGATAACAAATATGAGAGTCTAAACCCTTCAATTTAAGGGTAATGAAGCTCTCTAATTATGTAGCTTCAACGTAGTTTAATAATTAATGCTCTCTTTTTGTGCTTCATGAAAAAATAATATTTATGTAATTTTTTTGTTTTGAGTTTGATAGCTTATGTTGTTTAAAACAAATAGGCTATGCTTAGTCAAATGAATAACAAATTACCTCTTCATCTATATATGATCATGGCAAAGTAGTGAATGTTTAAATCAAAATTTGATAGCCTTTATTTCTAAACAATAATTAATAGGCCATGCTTAAAATAGATTTTCATTTTCAACTTTATTGTCATTTTTCATGAGAATCAAAAGTGGTTTAAAGGTTGTGTTATAGTTTGATGGCTTATGTTGAACTAATTAATAACACAAATGAGCAATACTTATGATAAACACATCATTTAAATTCATTAATGACCAAAAAAGAAAGATCATAATTTCATGTGTGTTGAACTATGTGATCCAGAGAGTGGATTTATCTCTAAATTGTCTTAACACTCTCATATTTTTATCAGTTTTCTTTTGTTAGTTTTCTACATTTTTAGCTAATCACATTTTCAACTTTGGCTAATTTGATTGAATAGAGATTTAAAATCAAACAATTCCTTGCGGATCGACCCGTACTCGCCACGTACTACAATAGTACACCGTGCGCTTGCGGTATTAATATAATTCAAAATTTATCGATGGTTTTCTAACTCGATAGAAAATTTGTCGTTAAACACTTTGTTTTCAAAGGATTTTGATAAAAGTTAATATTTCAAATTGATTATGTTTTTCTCACGTTGGTTTTCTACACTGACTCGAGTGTTATTTTCTTATAATGCTTGGGTCAGACCGAGTGTTACAGATTCTAGATTGGATGTCATGGAGCTCAAGAGACGAGCTGGATGACAAGACGTATTTCCATAGATTTGTATTTCCGCTGTGTGAGGACAAGTTATTAAACTATCTAGATTGATTGTTGTATATTGTACTCTGATAATGGTATGTATATTAACAGCACAGTTCCTATATTTAAAATCTGTTATTGCATATTATATTTTATTCTGCTGCGATTGTTAGATTCTATGTTACTATCTCTATTTCTTCTTCTATCTTTTCTTCTTTACCCTAGTTATTCTCTCTTTCGTACAGTTTGGGTTGAACGGGAGTAAAATTTTATCAAATCAAAAGGTACGGAACTACGGGTCGCAATAGTGTTGCATAAGTTAATAAAGTGTGGTAGATTTTTAAAAGGAAAGGAGAAGTTTAATTTAAGGAAAGGTATTTTAAGTCATTTTCCATTTTTCATGCTTACAAGAGAGACCGCTTCTTTCCATTTTCTTTACTTTATTTTATTACTATCTTTTACTTTCTTCCTTTATCTTATTTTTTCATGTCTTCCTCCTTGTTCCATAACTCAAAACCAAGTTAAAACTACTTCTTTTCTTCTCAAACTTCTTCCACCTTCTTAAAATAACATAGCAACCACTACCACCATCTCAATGATATAAACTTTATCGCCACAACCTTATTTTGGCCTAGGGCCTATGAGCATCAAGGGAGAAGGCGGAGACTTATGTGAGCATTAAGGAAGAAGAAGAGGTGTATTCAAGTTTAAAGTAAGGTGTTGTGTTGGTTGTCAGTGTGTAGGAAAGAGTTGTGACTTCTGTCTGAAGTTTGTTTTGAATTGATGTGAGATATCTCACTTTAAAATAGTTTAAAAATTAACAAAATGTTGTAATAACTTAGTGCTAGCTTTTAGTTTTGTATGTATGTATTTGTGATGTGTATACATTGTTTTTGTTGATTCCCTCTCGAAATTTGATGACATAAATTATCATTTTTTTGTAGGGGAAAAAAATAAAGAGAATGGAAGTCGAAGTGTCTTCGTAGCGAATAGGCCGCTACGGAAGCATTTCGAAGAAAGGAAATTGCATTGTTAATACACATTTAATTTCTACTTTGCATTTAATCTTAGAATTTGATTAATAATAACGGTCAGACATTGATAACACTTTGAACAATTTAATTTCTTGTTGTTTAGGCTACGACAGAGTAATAACCATTTATAAATATTATGGTGATTCGTAAATATTATAGTGGTTGTTCCTCTAAAGGTACTTAAATCTTCGGCTGCATTGCTACAGTGATTCATGGTACCCCAATAAATCATATCTGTTACCTGGATGAGAACTATCTTGTTGATTTAGAACAAAGTGTAATTATACAATTTTAGGTTAAATTAGGATAAATCATTTTTAATTAACCTTGCATTCATTTAGTTGCATTAGTTCATGCATATTTAAAAAAATTCAAAAATTATAAATATTCCTTTTCCTTTGAAATTTTTAAATCCTTTTTCTCTAAAATTTCAAAAATAAAAAAAAAATAGAAAAACCAAAATATAAAAAAATTATATAACTTTTTCATAAACAAAAAATTTGAAAAACCAAAAAAAAAACAAAACAAAAATCAATTTCCTTCTAAAAAATAATTTTTTTATATATTTTTCCTTTATAAAAAAAACATTCTTGAAAATGTCCGAATTTCCATATTCATTTGAATTTTACAATAGTTTGATAATCAATATAATCCATATGACTTCACTCCAAATTCATATGGATATTTTAACAACAATTATTGTGTAAATAATTCGAATTTCGAACAACAAAATTTTCAAAACAATGGCTAACCCTCGACTCTTGAAAATAGCATTTCATCTTTATTTGAATTTTCTACACAACAAAATCAAAGTATAAATGATTTGTGTAATTCATATTTGTGTAATAACTCGAGTCAAGGATTTCAAAATTTGAATTCAATTCAAAATTCAAACGATTTTGATTATAACTCATGCCAATTCAATTTCAAACTCCAAAATGAATTTCAAACTCAAAATGAAATGGAAACAACTTTTCAAACGAATTTGGAAATGGAAATAATCTTAACCATGTTATGATTAAAAAATTTGTTCGCAACAAATCTAAATCGAAAATTCTCAAGTCAACAATTATAAGTTGGATTTTATTGAACCAATGAATGAAATTTACGATGATCACACATATTCATTGTTTGTGACATATATGAAAAAACGTGAGAAACCAAACCAAATCCTAACATGTGACAAGTCAATTGATAATTCATCTTTTACCTAAATCGACGATATTCGAACAACAATTTTGAAACAAAAAATGATGGCCTTATTGAAGTTGTTGAAAACAAGGTGATTGAGTTGGATTTCAATTCTTTTGAGGATGAGAAACTTGATTTAAGATTCAACTTCCTTTTATCGATTTTAAAATTTTGAACGCAACAACTTTGGATTTTGAACTTGGCACATGTAATAAAGTTTTTGATAATTCAATAAAGGAAGACGAATTCAATGAACACAATTTCTTTGTACTTTTCGAAAATGAGTTGTTAAATATTGAAGGGGGAGATTTTAATCACCATTTCAATTTTGAAATCAATAACTTTAAAAAATTTGTTGATGATGAGCTTAACTTTCAATTTGTTGAAAGTAAACTTGGATTTCAATCAATCGTTTTATCAACCCCAAAAATCATTGAAAATAAAACAACTCGTACCATTTTTAATGAAACAACATTCGTTTTTCCAAATCAACGTTCGATTTCAAAATCTTTTACAGTTTGGTTTTCTACGCTTGAGCTATGTCTTGCATACTTGACGAGACAAATGAATCGGTCTTTGGAAGACCGTTTCATTTACTCTTTGATGATATACTTTCTGATCTCGTGTAATACAGTTCACCTTCATGTACATATATGTCATCGTTTTATTTTTGTTTTATTTTTCTCCTTTCATGTGGGTTGACTGTGGGGACACAACCAAAATCAAATGTGGGGGGGTGGGGAGATCCATCTTTATTTTCGATTTTTCATAGTTTTTTTTTACTTTTTCTTTCCAAAATTAAAAAAATATCTTAAAAAACAATTTTATTTAAGATCTTTTGATTTAGTTTTAAAGAAACATTATAGGATAAATATATGGTTTTGACTTATTAAATTGAAATTTTTGAAAGTTTATTTGTCTTAACAAAAATAAAAATGAAACATGACTACAAATAATGATAGTTTAACTAGTATATAGGAAAGTTCATATGTGATAATTGTGAAATATATCCTAATTGAAAATCTTTGTTTTGAAAAGTGGTTATTTTAAAGTAAAGGATAAAACATTTTTCTTATCTTCTAAGTTGAGTGGTGCTAAGATGATTTTGCAAAACTCTCTTTTTCAAAAAAAATTAGAAAAAAAACAAAAAAACATATAAAAAAAACATTTATATATATATATATATATATGTATATATTTTCTATTAACACCTACGGTCGACAGGTACACACATATGTGTGTACACTCGCCATGCTCTGTACCGTTTTCATGTAAGTCCGAAAGGTAGTGCACGATTGGTATATCTAGCCTAACTTTATCCGAGCTAGGTGTATGTATACAAAAATTATTTTCTTTTATTAATAACGCCTATAGTCGATAGGTGTTCAAACTCTTGTGCTCAATCACGACGCTTTGTATTACCCTCACATAAGTCCGCAAGGCAGTGTACGGGTAATATATCTGGCCTCAATTTTCTGAGTTAGGCATATGTAAATATTGTTAATATCAATATAGTTTTCAAAAGAAAAAATGAGAGAGTAAGCAAATGAAATCCAAGCACTATTTTAACTTATTTGATTTGACATGTTATTGAACTGAAATGAAAATACCACTTTGATAAATTTTGATAATCAACTAAGAATCTATTTCATAGTTATACTTTGTTATCAACTGAAACAACCTGTTAAACTATAGTCTATTTTTTATGATAATTTCATTCTTGTTGGAAATTTTGACGAGTAAATGAATGTGATTTACATGATAATGACCAAAACCTATATTTAACTTATTCGTGTTAATTTGAAAGTAAATCCTTCATTTGTAAATATTTTCAAAAACTTGCATTCATCTCTTTGTAAATAATCTTCCATAGTATCTGCTAAAAACCCTCACGAGACGACACTCGTTCTACTGGGGACACCCGGAGGTTTAATGGCTTGTTGCATGCGCTCAATGCAATGGTGCTCCCTACGAAAACGGATTTATCTTAGTTTTTCTTTATTCGATGAGGAATAAAAAGATAAATCTGGGGGTATTTGATGTGCACATAAATGTGAACGTTTTTACCATCATATTTAATCTATTTAAATTAAATAAATGATCATATTTGGTATTTTAACTTGTTAAACAAAAAAATCATTTTATTTTCAAATTGTCACATATTCATCTTCATATAGAGGCAAAATGGTCATTTTTATGCATTTGCAAAATTGTGAAAATTTACTAGGAATTTTCTACTTTGTTTTGTAGGAAATTTAGTGGATTTTATGTGACGCCCCACCTCTATACCCACGCTAGCCAAGAACACTCCGGAGTAGTGCTGTCAACTAGCACGGAGAATAAGGCTGTTGAGGAGCCACCATCCATGTAATTGCTTATCACACGGTGGCTATAAATAATCTTCGGAAACAAACATAGAAATAATCATATCACAAATCAGTCACAGATATCCATATTACAAAGGCGGAAGAAGATATGAATATATAACTAACACATGAAGTGTACATCAGAGTAGTGGTCAGTAAGATCCACGATAATACAAAAGAATAGCAACACGTGCTATACAAAAGAATACAACTATGAGTCTATATCTCAAGTGTATACAACAAAAACTGCTAATCTAAACAGTTAGCCAAAAGTCAGAGTGATGAATCCCTGGGAAGAAGTCAAGCAGAAGCACCTGTAACATCTCGGTCTGACCCGAGTATTATTTAAGAAAATAATAAACGGGTCAGTCTAGCTATAAATATCAGATGACATGATATAACATAAAAGATATGGCATAAACATAAACATCCATAATGACATACCACTATAAGTATGTAAATAATGATCAACAGAAGATCAATCAATAAGAGATAATCAATATCACAAGAATCTTCTCAAAGATTCGGAAAGGGCATCATACCCCAAACTTGTACTCATAACAAGTCAATGACATAAATTCTAGAAATCAATGCAAGAAGTCCAGAAATCATAGAAAAGAGAAAGAGGCCTATCACATGACGGTCCGAAGACCAAGGGGAGCTACCCCACATGTGTGAATGGAATCACACAGATTAAGGTCCAGACTAACCAAAAAGCAAAAAGGTATGTATGAGTGGAATCACACAAGTGGTGTCTAGTCTAACCTCGTAACAAGAGACATCGCACAGTTGCTAGTCTAAATCACCAGAATGATCATCATGATCAACGAGAAGTGTCAATTACACTAAGCTAGTAAATATAGAAGTTTAGCTTCATGTCCCATAACCACTTGCTTAACTTAAATATTTACGAACAAACTGTAAATCTTCACTAATAAAATTGTCACAAGAGGTTCAATCGAACAAGTCCAAGCATTAACCGACGAAGTGAACGCAAGCGTTTCATACCACTTGTTTTACTAAGCCGTTTAATTAGATTTCTCATCCAAGTGAGGTAAAGGTTTGTATATACTAATAGATTGGAAAACGGTTTAAGAAAAGAGCTTTGTTATTAAAAATAGAGTTGAAATTGTTTGTTAAAAGAGTTTTGATATTTACTACTAGTATTGAAACCTTTATATTATAAAGTGACAAAACACAGAAGCAATTGTAGAAACAATCAGTCACAAAAATGGCATACGGAGATGTGAATAAAATCCAAGGAAATCAGCTCAATGTTTTTCAAATAAGATCCCCTACGGAGGGGGGGTCCGGGGGGGGGGTGGCAACCCCCCAAGGTGGGGGTGCGGGGGCAATGCCACCGCTTACGGGGTTCGACCTGCCCGGTCAGGTCGCGGGGGTCCAGGGGGCAGCGCCCCGTCCAAAACGGTACGACCTAGTGAAGACAAAAAGGGGGTCTAACGACCTAAGAGGGATAGGGTCGAGCGACCTAAAGGTTGCGACCTAGGGGTCTAAGGGGTCAAGCGACTTAGTGGTTGCGACCTAGAGGTGTTCGCGACCTAACGATGACTCACGACCCAACATGGCCGACTTAACAGAGGTCGCGACCTAACAGGATAACTCGTGACCGACTTAAGAGTTGCACGACTTAAGGGTTAGGCCAGGAGCGACCTAACGAGATAAGGTCCAACAACCTACGAGTTAAGGGTCCAACGACCTATCGGGATAACTCGTAACCGACTTAAGGGTTGCGTGACTAAAGGGCTGCACGACTTAAGGGTTAACTCGTAAACGACTCACGACCTATGATGAACGACTTAACTCCGAACGAGCTAAAAATGGCCAGAACGACCTAGGGTTAACTCGTGAACGACTCACGACCTATGGACGAACGACTTAACTCCGAACGACCTAAAAATGGCCAGAACGACCTAGGGTTAACTCGTGAACGACTCACGACCTATGGATGAACGACTTAACTCCGAACGACCTAAAAATGGCCAGAACGACCTAGGGTTAACTCGTGAACGACTCACGACTTATGGACGAACGACTTAACTCCGAACGACCTAAAAATGGCCAGAACGACCTAGGGTTAACTCCTGAACGACTCACGACCTATGGATGAACGACTTAACTCCGAACGACCTAAAAACGGCCAGAACGACCTAAAAACGGCCAGAACGACCTAGGGTTAACTCGTGAACGACTCACGACTTATGGACGAACGACTTAACTCCGAACGACCTAAAAACGGCCAGAACGACCTAGGGTTAACTCGTGAACGACTCATGACTTATGGACGAACGACTTAACTCCGAACGACCTAAAAACGGCCAGAACGACCTAAGTGCAGAAAATTTACCAAAACGCTAAAAATTGGAGTTTTTCGCCAATCCAATCCAAACCAAATGCTAACATGCATGCAAAAATGATAGGGGATCATTCCCAACAGTCAAATATAGTTATAGGCTAGAATTGTGAGATAAAAATCTCACCTTTGCATATCAATGAAAATGAAGTTTTAAGCAAGCAAGGATCAATCCTTCTTCTATCTAAGCACAAGAAGCTTGAATCCAATGTCTTCTTCTTGAATTTGGAGTAGAAAGATGGATTGCAATTGAATTTGAGTTTTGGAATTTTAATTTCCCATTCCCTCCACCATTAATGCCAAAGCTTGCTTAGTTAGGAAATTTATGAAGAGTGAGGAGAAGAGGGTTGGAACTTGGGCTTAATAGTCTAAACTAACCCAAAGTCCAAAGCGGGAAAAGTTAGTGAAATTTCACTAACTCCAAACCTATCGATGTTTATACTTAAAAAAATTGTAAACGACATTTCGAACTCAATGGAAGTGGTCTCGAGTCCTAATTTGACCGTTTGCAAAAAGTAGCTTTTCGGACCAAAATCCGATTAACGAGTTAATATTTAAATAAAATATTTAAATACAAACTCGACAAATATGCGGGTTGTTACATTTTAGAAGTGGTTTCATTATGATATATGCGTGCACAAGAGTGAAGATAAAGAAATTAAGATGGAAATAATTCAAAGGCATGATAATGGAGAACCCCACCTACCCACATACCTTCATGTACAAATTAGAGGCTAATGCAAATGCTTATAGAGTTTAAAGCTTCATGCAAATCTAAAGGATGATTAATTGATGTTAATGATTGCTTGGCCTCCACACTTCCTAAGAGTGTATTTTGGGCATTCTCTAAAAATATGATTTTGGGCTTAACACATGTATAAATACCCCTTATGTTTCATGTATGATTCTTCTTCTTTAGTCTTTCTTCTAGGCTCTCCTCTCTTAGGAAAATAAAATAAGAGCTCTCTTTCTTTTCAAGGCTACTTAGCCATTTCTTCTTTTATGTAATTCATTTTTTTATGCAATTTCAATACATGTTCTTCTCTTTTCTTATTTATTTCCTTCCATGCTAGTAGTGTAGTTTCATTTATACATGCAAATAGACTAGTGTTTATTTATTTACTTAGCTTTTCGTTTCATTTTGCTCTTCTTTTCCTCTTGTTTTCATTTAATGTTGCAAGCTACATTTGTTGATTTGATAACAAATATGAGAGGTTAAACCCTTCAATTTAAGGGCAATGAAGCTCTCTAATTATGTAGCTTCAACGTAGTTTAATAATTAATGCTCACTTTTTATGCTTCATGAAAAAATAATATTTATGTAATTTTGTGTTCTGAGTTTGATAGCTTATGTTGTTTAAAACAAATAGGCTATGCTTAGTCAAATGAATAACAAATTACTTCTTCATCTATATATGATCATGGAAAAGAAGTGAATGTTTAAATCAAAATTTGATAGCCTTTATTTCGAAACAATAATTAATAGACCATGCTTAAAATAGATTTTCATTTTCAACTTTATTGTCATTTTTCATGAGAATCAAAAGTGGTTTAAAGGTTGTGTTATAGTTCGATGGCTTATGTTGAGCTAATTAATAACACAAATGAGCCATACTTATGATAAACACATCATTTAAATTCTTTAACGACCAAAAAAGAGAGATCATACTTTCATGTGTGTTGAACTATGTGATCCAGAGAGTGGATTTATCTCTAAATTGTCTTAACACTCTCATATTTTTATCAGTTTTCTTTTGTTAGTTTTCTACATTTTTAGCTAATCAAATTTTCAACTTTGGCTAATTTGATTGAATAGAGATTTAAAATCAAACAATTCCTTGCGGATCGACCCGTACTCGCCACGTACTATAATAGTACACTGTGCGCTTGCGGTATTAATATAATTCAAAATTTATCGATGGTTTTCTAACTCGATAGAAAATTTGCCGTTAAACACTTTGTTTCCAAAGGATTTTGATAAAAGTTAATATTTCAAATTGATTATGTTTTTCTCACGTTGGTTTTCCACACTGACTCGAGTGTCATTTTCTTATAATGCTTGGGTCAGACCGAGTATTACAGATTCTGGATTGGATGCCATGGAGCTCAAGAGACGAGCTGGATGACAAGACGTATTTCCATAGATTTGTATTTCCGCTGTGTCGGGACAAGTTATTAAACTATCTAGATTGATTGTTGTATATTGTACTCTGATAATGGTATGTATATTAACAGAACATTTCCTCTATTTAAAATCTGTTATTGCATATTATATTTTGTTCTGCTGCGATTGTTAGATTCTATGTTACTATCTCTATTTCTTCTTCTATCTTTTTTTCTTTACCCTAGTTATTCGCTCTTTCGTACAGTTTGGGTTGAACGGGAGTAAATTTTTATCAAATCAAAAGGTATGGAACTACGGGTCGCAATAGTGTTGCATAAGTTAATAAAGTGCGGTAGATTTTTAAAAGGAAAGGAGAAGTTTAATTTAAGGAAAGGTATTTTAAGTCATTTTCCATTTTTCATGCTTACAAGAGAGACCGGTTCTTTCCATTTTCTTCACTTTATTTCATTTCTACCTTTTACTTTCTTCCTTTATCTTATTTTTTCATGTCTTCCTCCTTGTTCCATAACTCAAAACCAAGTTAAAACTACTTCTTTTCTTCTCAAACTTCTTAAAATAACATAGCAACCACTACCACCATCTCAATGATATAAACTTTATCGCCACAACCTTATTTTGGCCTAGGGCTATGAGCATCAAGGGAGAAGGCAAAGACTTATGTGAGCATTAAGGAAGAAGAAGAGGTGTATTCAAGTTTAAAGTAAGGTGTTGTGTTGGTTATTAGTGTGTAGGAAAGAGTTGTGACTTCTGTCCGAAGTTTTTTTTGAATTGATGTGAGATATCTCACTTTAAAACAGTTTAAAAATTAACAAAATGTTGTGATAACTTAGTGCTAGCTTTTAGTTTTGTATGTATGTATTTGTGATGTGTATACATTGTTTTTGTTGATTCCCTCTCAAAAGTGGATGACAAAAATAATTATTGTTTTGTAGGGGACAAAAATAAAGAGAATGGAAGTCGAAGTGTCTTCGTAGCGAATAGGCCGCTATGGAAGCATTTCGAAGAATGGAAATTGCATTGTTAATGCACATTTAGTTTCTACTTTGCATTTCATCTTAGAATTTGATTAATAATAACGGTCAGACATTGATAACACTTAATTGTATATTGACAAGTTGTCTTCTTTGAACAATTTAATTTCTTGTTGTTTAGGCTACGGCAGAGTAATAACCATTTATAAATATTACGGTGATTCGTAAATATTATAGCGGTTGTTCCTCTAAAGGTACTTAAATCTTCGGCTGCATTGCTACGATGATTCATGGTACCCCAATAAATCATATCTGTTACCTGGCTGAGAACTATCTTGTTGATTTAAGACAAAGTGTAATTATACAATTTTGGGTTAAATTATGATAAATCATTTTTAATTAACCTTGCATTCATTTAGTTGCATTAGTTCATGCATATTTAAAAAAATTCAAAAATTATAAATATTCCTTTTCCTTTGAAATTTTTAAATCCTTTTTATTTGAAATTTCAAAAATCCAAAAAAAAATAGAAAAACCAAAATCTAAAAAAAATTATAAAACTTTTTCAAAAACAAAGAATAAAAATTGAAAAACCAAAAAAAAACAAAAACCAATTTCCCTTCTGAAAAATAAATTTTATTTTTATATTTTTCCTTTATAAAAAAAACATTCTTGAAAATGTCCGAATTTCCATATTCACTTGAATTTTACAATAGTTGTGATAATCAATATAATCCATATGACTTCACTCCAAATTCATATGGATATTTTAACAACAATTATTGTGTAAATAATTCGAATTTCGAACAACAAAATTTTCAAAACAATGGCTAACCCTCGACTCTTGAAAATAGCATTTCATCTTTATTTGAATTTTCTACACAACAAAATCAAAGTATAAATGATTTGTGTAATTCATATTTGTGTAATAACTCGAGTCAAGGATTTCAAACTTTGAATTCAATTCAAAATTCAAAGGATTTTGATTATAACTCACGCCAATTCAATTTCAAACTCCAAAATGAATTTCAAACTCAAAATGAAATGGAAACAGCTTTTCAAACGAATTTGGAAATGGAAATAATCTTAACCATGTTACGATTAAAAAAATTTGTTCTCAACAAATCTAAATCGAAAGTTCTCAAGTCAACAATTATAAGTTGGATTTTATTGAACCAATGAACGAAATTTACGATGATCACACATATTCATTGTTTGTAACATATATGAAACAACGTGAGAAACCAAACCAAATCCTAACATGTGACGAGTCAAATGATAATTCATCTTTTACCCAAATCGACGATATTCAAACAACAATTTTGAAACTAAAAATGATGGCCTTAATGAAGTTGTTGAAAACACGGTGATTGAGTTGGATTTCAATTCTTTTGAGGATGAGAAACTTGATTTAAGATTCAATCTTCCTTTTATCGATTTTAAAATTTTGAATACAACTTTGGATTTTGAATTGGCACATGTAATAAAGTTATTGATAATTCAATAAAGGAAGATGAATTCAATAAACACAATTTCTTTGTACTTTTCGAAAATGAGTTGTTAAGTACTGAAGGGGAGATTTTAATCACCATTTCAATTTTGAAATCAATAACTTTAAAAAATTTGTTGATGATGAGCTTAACTTTCAATTTGTTGAAAGTAAACATGGATTTCAATCAATCGTTTTATCAACCCCAGAAATCATTGAAAATAAAACAACTCGTACCATTTTTAATGAATTTTTTTTAATGAAACAACATTCGTTTTTCCAAATCAACGTTCAATTTCAAAATCTTTTACAGTTTAGTTTTCTGCGCTTGAGCTATGTCTTTGCATACTTGACGAGACAAATGAATCAGTCTTTGGAAGACCGTTTCATTTACTCTTTGATGATATACTTTCTGATCTCGTGTAATACAGTTCACCTTCATGTACATATATGTCATCGTTTTATTTTTGTTTTATTTTTCTCCTTTCACGTGGGTTGACTGTTGGGACACAGCCAAAATCAAATGTGGGGGGGGGGGGATCCATCTTCATTTTCGATTTTTCATGGTTTTTTTACTTTATCTTTCCAAAATTAAAAAAATATCTTAAAAAAAAACAATTTTATTTAAGATTTTTTGATTTATTTTTAAAGAAACGTTATAGGATAAATATATGGTTTTGGCTTATTAAATTGAAAATTTTGAAAGTTTGTTTGTCTTGACAAAAATAAAAATGAAACATGATTACAAATAATGATAGTTTAACTAGTACATAGGAAAGTTCATATGTGATAATTGTGAAATATATCCTAATTGAAAATCTTTGTTTTGAAAAGTGGTTATTTTAAAGTAAAGGATATAACATTTTTCTTATCTTTTAAGTTGAGTGGTGATAAGATGATTTTGCAAAACTCTCTTTTTCAAAAAAAAATTAGAAAAAAAACAAAAAAAAACATATAAAAAAACATTTATGTATATATAAATATTTTCTACTAACACATACGGTCGACAGGTATACATATATGTGTGTACACTCGCCATGCTCTGTACCTTTTTCATGTAAGTCCGAAAGGTAGTGCATGATTGGTATATCTAGCCTCAGTTTATCCAAGCTTGGTGTATGTATACAAAAACTATTTTCTTTTATTAATAACGCCTATAGTCGATAGGTGTTCAAACTCTTGTGCTCAATCGCGACGCTTTGTATTACCCTCACATAAGTCCGTAAGGCAGTGTACGGGTAATATATCTGGCCTCAATTTTCTGAGTTAGGCATACGTAAATATTGTTAATATCAATATAGTTTTCAAAAGAAAAAAATGGAGAGAGTAAGCAAATGAAATCCAAGCACTATTTTAACTTATTTGATTTGACTTGTTATTGAACTGAAATGAAAATACCACTTTGATAAATTTTGATAATAAACTAAGGATCTATTTCATAGTTATACTTTGTTATCAACTGAAACAACCTGTTAAACTATAGTCTATTTTTTATGATAACTTCATTCTTGTTGGAAATTTTGACGATTAAATGAATAAAATTTACATGATAATGACCAAAACCTATATTTAACTCATTCGTGTTAATTTGAAAGTAAATCCTTCCTTTGTAAATATTTTCAAAAATTTGCATTCATCTTTTTGTAAATAATCTTGCATGGTATCTGCAAAAAACCCTCACGAGACGACACTCGTTCTACTGGGGACACCTAGAGGTTTAACGCTTGTTGCATGCGCTCAATGCAATGGTGATCCCTACAAAAACGGATTTATCTTAGTTTTTCTTTATTCGATGACGAATAAAAGATAAATGTGGGGGTATTTGATGTGCACATAAATGCGAACATTTTTACCATCATATTTAATCTATTTAAATTAAATAAATGATCATATTGGGTATTTTAACTTGTTAAACAAAAAAATCATTTTATTTTCAAATTGTCACATATTCATCTTCATATAGGGGCAAAATGGTCATTTTTATGCATTTGCTAAATTGTGAAAATTTACTAGGAATTTTCTACTTTGTTTTGTAGGAAATTTAGTGGATTTTATAAGTGGTTTCACTATGATATATGCGTGCACAAGAGTGAAGATAAAGAAATGAAGATGGAAATAATTCAAAGCCATGATAATGGAGAACCCCACCTACCCACATACCTTCATGTACAAATTAGAGGCTAATGCATATGCTAATAGAGTTTAAAGCTTCATGCAAATCTAAAGGATGATTAATTGATGTTAATGATTGCTTGGCCTCCATACTTCCTAAGAGGGTATTTTGGGCATTCCCTAAAAATATGATTTAGGGCTTAACACATGTATAAATACCCCTTATGTTTCATGTATGATTCCTCTTCTTTAGTCTTTCTTCTAGGCTCTCCTCTCTTAGGAAAATAAAATAAGAGCTCTTTTTTTTTTCATGGCTACTTAGTCATTTCTTCTTTTATGTAATTCATTTTTTAATGCAATTTCAATACATGTTCTTCTTTTTTCTTGTTTATTTCCTTCCATGTTAACAGTGTAGTTTCATTTATACATGCAAATAGACTAGTGTTTATTTTTTTACTTAGCTTTTCGTTTTATTTTTCTCTTCTTTTCCTCTTGTTTTCATTTAATGTTGCAAGCTACATTTTTTGATTTGATAACAAATATGAGAGGCTAAACCCTTCAATTTAAGGGTAATGAAGCTCTCTACTTATGTAGCTTCAACATAGTTTAATAATTAATGCTCTCTTTTTGTGCTTCATGAAAAAATAATATTTATGTAATTTTGTGTTTTGAGTTTGATAGTTTATGTTGTTTAAAACAAATAGGCTATGCTTAGTCAAATGAATAACAAATTACCTCTTCATCTATATATGATCATGGCAAAGAAGTGAATGTTTAAATCAAAATTTGATAGCCTTTATTTATAAACAATAATTAATAGGCCCTGCTTAAAATAGATTTTCATTTTCAACTTTATTGTCATTTTTCATGAGAATCAAAAGTGGTTTAAAGGTTGTGTTATAGTTCGATGGCTTATGTTGAGCTAATTAATAACACAAATGAGTCATACTTATGATAAACACATCATTTAAATTAGTTAATGACCAAAAAAGAGAGATCATAATTTCATGTGTGTTGAACTATGTGATCCAGAGAGTGGATTTATCTCTAAATTGTCTTAACACTCTCATATTTTTATCAGTTTTCTTTTGTTAATTTTCTACATTTTTAGCTAATCATATTTTCAACTTTGGCTAATTTGATTGAACAGAGATTTAAAATCAAACAATTCCTTGCGGATCGACCCGTACTCGCCACGTACTACAATAGTACACCGTGAGCATGCAGTATTAATATAATTCAAAATTTATCGATCGTTTTCTAACTCGATAGAAAATTTGCCGTTAAACACTTTGTTTTCAAAGGATTTTGATAAAAGTTAATATTTCAAATTGATTATGTTGATCTCACGTTGGTTTTCCACACTGACTCGAGTGTTATTTTCTTATAATGCTTGGGTCAGACCGAGTATTACAGATTCTGGATTGGATGCCATGAAGCTCAAGGGACGAGCTGGATGACAAGACGTATTTCCATAGATTTGTATTTCCGCCGTGTGAGGACAAGTTATTAAACTATCTAGATTGATCGTTGTATATTGTACTCTAATAATGGTATGTATATTAACAGCACAGTTCCTATATTCAAAATCTGTTATTGCATATTATATTTTGTTCTGCTGCGATTGTTAGATTCTATGTTACTATCTCTATTTCTTCTTCTATCTTTTCTTCTTTACCCTAGTTATTCGCTCTTTCGTACAGTTTGGGTAAATTTTTATCAAATCAAAAGGTACGGAACTACGGGTCGCAATAGTGTTGCATAAGTTAATAAAATGTGGTAGATTTTTAAAAGGAAAGGAGAAGTTTAATTTAAGGAAAGGTATTTTAAGTCATTTTCCATTTTTCATGCTTACAAGAGAGACCACTTCTTTCCATTTTCTTCACTTTATTTCATTTCTATCTTTTACTTTCTTCCTTTATCTTATTTTTTCATGTCTTCCTCCTTGTTCCATAACTCAAAATCAAGTTAAAACTACTTCTTTTCTTCTCAAACTTCTTCCACCTTCTTAAAATAACATAGCAACCACTACCACCATCTCAATGATATAAACTTTATCGCCACAACCTTATTTTGGCCTAGGGCTATGAGCATTAACGGAGAAGGCAGAGACTTATGTTAGAATTAAGGAAGAAGAAGTGGTGTATTCAAGTTTAAAGTAAGGTGTTGTGTTGGTTGTCAGTGTGTAGGAAAGAGTTGTGACTTCTGTCCGAAGTTTGTTTTGAATTGATGTGAGATATCTCACTTTAAAACAGTTTAAAAATTAACAAAATGTTGTAATAACTTAGTGCTAGCTTTAAGTTTTGTATGCATTGTTTTTGTTGATTCCCTCTCGAAAGTGGATGACATAAATAATCATTGTTTTGTAGGGGACAAAAATAAAGAGAATGGAAGTCGAAGTGTCTTCGTAGCGAATAGGCCGCTATGGAAGAATGTCGAAGAACGGAAATTGCATTGTTAATACACATTTAATTTCTACTTTGCATTTCATCTTAGAATTTGATTAATAATAACGGTCATTCATTGATAACACTTAATTGTATATTGACAAGTTGTCTTCTTTGAACAATTTAATTTATTCTTGCTTAGGCTACGGCTGAGTAATAACCATTTATAAATATTACGATGATTCGTAAATATTATAGTGGTTGTTCCTCTAAAGGTACTTAAATCTTCGGCTGCATTACTACGGTGATTCATGGTACCCCAATAAATCATATCTGTTACCTGACTGAGAACTATCTGCTTGATTTAAGACAAAGTGTAATTATACAATTTTGGGTTAAATTAGGATAAATAATTTTTAATTAACCTTGTATTCATTTAGTTGCATTAGTTCATGCATATTTTAAAAAATTCAAAAATTATAAATATTCCTCTTCCTTTGAAATTTTTAAATCCTTTTTCTTTGAAATTTCAAAAATCCAAAAAAATAGAAAAACCAAAATAAAAAAAAAATTATAAAACTTTTTCAAAAACAAAGAAAAAAATTTGAAAAACCAAAAAAAAAAAAACAAAACAAAAATCAATTTCCCTTCTAAAAAATAAATTTTATTTTCATATATTTTTCCTTTATAAAAAAGACATTCTTGAAAATGTCTGAATTTCCATATTCACTTGAATTTTACAATAGTTGTGATAATCAATATAATCCATATGACTTCACTCCAAATTCATATGGATATTTTAACAACAATTATTGTGTAAATAATTCGAATTTCGAAAAACAAAATTTTCAAAACAATGGCTAACCCTCGACTCTTGAAAATAGTGTTTCATCTTTATTTGAATTTTCTACACAACAAAATCAAAGTATAAATGATTTGTATAATTCATATTTGTGTAATAACTCGAGTCAAGGATTTCAAAATTTGAATTCAATTCAAAATTCAAACGATTTTGATTATAACTCACGCCAATTCAATTTCAAACTCCAAAATGAATTTCAAACTTAAAATGAAATGGAAACAACTTTTCAAACGAATTTGGAAATGGAAATAATCTTAACCATGTTACGATTAAAAAAATTTGTTCTCAACAAATCTAAATCGGAAATTCTCAAGTCAATAGTTATAAGTTGGATTTTATTGAACCAATGAACGAAATTTACGATGATCACACATATTCATTGTTTGGAACATATATGAAACAACGTGAGAAATCAAACCAAATCCTGACATGTTTGAGTCAAATGATAATTCATCTTTTACCCAAATCGATGATATTCAAACAACAATTTTGAAACTAAAAATGATGGCCTTAATGAAGTTGTTGAAAACACGGTGATTGAGTTGGATTTCAATTCTTTTGATGATGAGAAACTTGATTTAAGATTCAATCTTCCTTTTATCGATTTTAAAATTTTGGACACAACAACTTTGGATTTTGAACTTGGTACATGTAATAAAGTTGTTGATAATTCAATAAAGGAAGACGAATTCAATGAACACAATTTCTTTGTACTTTTCGAAAATGAGTTGTTAAATACTGAAGGGGGAGATTTTAATCACCATTTCAATTTTGAAATCAATAACTTTAAAAAATTTGTTGATGATGAGCTTAACTTTCAATTTGTTGAATGTAAACTTGGATTTCAATCAATCGTTTTATCAACCCCAAAAATCATTGAAAATAAAACAACTCGTACCATTTTTAGTGAAATTTTTTTAATGAAACAACATTCATTTTTCCACATCAACGTTCAATTTCAAAATCTTTTACAGTTTGGTTTTCTGCGCTTGAGCTATGTCTTGCATACTTGACGAGACAAATGAATCGGTCTTTGGAAGACCGTTTCATTTACTCTTTGATGATATACTTTCTGATCTCGTGTAATACAGTTCACCTTCATGTACATATATGTCATCGTTTTATTTTTGTTTTATTTTTCTCCTTTCACGTGGGTTGACTGTTGGGACACAGCCAAAATCAAATGTGGGGGGGGGGATCCATCTTCATTTTCGATTTTTCATGGTTTTTTTACTTTATCTTTCCAAAATTAAAAAAATATCTTAAAAAAAAACAATTTTATTTAAGATTTTTCGATTTATTTTTAAAGAAACATTATAGGATAAATATATGGTTTTGGCTTATTAAATTGAAATTTTTGAAAGTTTATTTGTCTTAACAAAAATAAAAATGAAACATGATTACAAATAATGATAGTTTAACTAGTATATAGGAAAGTTCATATGTGATAATTGTGAAATATATCCTAATTGAAAATCTTTGTTTTGAAAAGTGGTTATTTTAAAGTAAAGGATATAACATTTTCTTATCTTCTAAGTTGAGTGGTGCTAAGATGATTTTGCAAAACTCTCTTTTTCAAAAAACATTAGAAAAAAAACAAAAAAAAAACATATAAAAAAACATTTATATATATGTAAATATTTTCTATTAAAACCTACGGTCGATAGGTATACACATATGTGTGTACACTCGCCATGCTCTGTACCTTTTTCATGTAAGTCCGAAAGGTAGTGCATGATTGGTATATCTAGCCTCAGTTTATCCGAGCTAGGTGTATGTATACAAAAACTATTTCCTTTTATTAATAACGCCTATAGTCGATAGGTGTTCAAACTCTTGTGCTCAATCGCGACGCTTTGTATTACCCTCACATAAGTCCGCAAGGAAGTGTACGGGTAATATATCTGGCCTCAATTTTCTGAGTTAGGCATATGTAAATATTGTTAATATCAATATAGTTTTCAAAAGAAAAAAATGGAGAGAGTAAGCAAATGAAATCCAAGCATTATTTTAACTTATTTGATTTGACTTGTTATTGAACTGAAATGAAAATACCACTTTGCTAAATTTTGATAATCAACTAAGGATCTATTTCATAGTTATACTTTGTTATCAACTGAAACAACCTATTAAACTATAGTCTATTTTTTATGATAACTCCATTCTTGTTGGAAATTTTGATGAGTAAATGAATAAAATTTACATGATAATGACCAAAACCTATATTTAACTTATTCGTTTTAATTTAAAGTAAATCCTTCATTTGTAAATATTTTCAAAAATTTGCATTCCTCTCTTTGTAAATAATCTTGCATAGTATCTGCTAAAAACCCTCACGAGACGACACTCTTTCTACTGGGGACACAGAGGTTTAACGGCTTGTTTCATGCGCTCAATGCAATGGTGCTCCCTACGAAAATGGATTTATCTTAGTTTTTCTTTATTCGACGATGAATAAAAAGATAAATGTGGGGGTATTTGATGTGCACATAAATGCGAACATTTTTACCATCATATTTAATCTATTTAAATTAAATAAATGATCATGTTGGGTATTTTAACTTGTTAAACAAAAAAATCATTTTATTTTCAAATTGTCACATATTCATCTTCATATAGGGGCAAAATGGTCATTTTTATGCATTTGCTAAATTGTGAAAATTTACTAGGAATTTTCTACTTTGTTTTGTAGGAAATTTAGTGGATTTTAGAAGTGGTTTCATTATGATATATGCGTGCACAAGAGTGAAGATAAAGATATAAAGATGGAAATAATTCAAAGGTATGATAATGGAGAACCCCACCTACCCACATACCTTCATGTACAAATTAGAGGCTAATGCACATGCTAATAGAGTTTAAAGCTTCATGCAAATCTAAAGGATGATTAATTGATGTTAATAATTTCTTGGCATCCACACTTCCTAAGAGGGTATTTTGGGCATTCCCTAAAAATATGATTTAGGGCTTAACACATGTATAAATACCCCTTATGTTTCATGTATGATTCTTCTTCTTTAGTCTTTCTTCTAGGCTCTCCTCTCTTAGGAAAATAAAATAAGAGCTCTCTTTATTTTCATGGCTACTTAGCCATTTCTTCTTTTATGTAATTCATTTTTTAATGCAATTTCAATACATGTTCTTCTCTTTTCTTGTTTATTTCCTTCCATGCTAGCAGTGTAGTTTCATTTATACCTGCAAATAGACTAGTGTTTATTTATTTACTTAGCTTTTCATTTCATTTTGCTCTTCTTTTCCTCTTGTTTTCATTTAATGTTGCAAGCTACATTTGTTGATTTGATAACAAATATGAGAGGCTAAACCCTTCAATTTAAGGGTAATGAAGCTCTCTAATTATGTAGCTTCAACGTTGTTTAATAATTAATGCTCTCTTTTTGTGCTTCATGAAAAAATAATATTTATGTAATTTTGTGTTTTGAGTTTGATAGTTTATGTTGTTTAAAACAAATAGGCTATGCTTAGTCAAATGAATAACAAATTACCTCTTCATCTATATATGATCATGGCAAAGAAGTGAATGTTTAAATCAAAATTTGGTAGCCTTTATTTCTAAACAATATTTAATAGGCCATGCTTAAAATAGATTTTCATTTTCAACTTTATTGTCATTTTTCGTGAGAATCAAAAGTGGTTTAAAGGTTGTGTTATAGTTTGATGGGTTATGTTGAGCTAATTAATACCACAAATGAGCCATACTTATGATAAACACATCATTTAAATTCATTAATGACCAAAAAAGAGAGATCATAATTTCATGTGTGTTGAACTATGTGATCCAGAGAGTGGATTTATCTCTAAATTGTCTTAACACTCTCATATTTTTATCAGTTTTCTTTTGTTAGTTTTCTACATTTTTAGCTAATCACATTTTCAACTTTGGCTAATTTGATTGAATAGAGATTTAAAATCAAACAATTCCTTGCGGATCGACCCGTACTCGCCACGTACTACAATAGTACACCGTGAGCATGCCGTATTAATATAATTCAAAATTTATCGATCGTTTTCTAACTCGATAGAAAATTTGCCGTTAAACACTTTGTTTTCAAAGGATTTTGATAAAAGTTAATATTTCAAATTGATTATGTTGATCTCACGTTGGTTTTCCACACTGACTCGAGTGTTATTTTCTTATAATGCTTGGGTCAGACCGAGTATTACAGATTCTGGATTGGATGCCATGAAGCTCAAGGGACGAGCTGGATGACAAGACGTATTTCCATAGATTTGTATTTCCACCGCGTGAGGACAAGTTATTAAACTATTTAGATTGATCGTTGTATATTGTACTCTGATAATGGTATGTATATTAACAGCACAGTTCCTATATTTAAAATCTGTTATTGCATATTATATTTTATTCTGCTGCGATTGTTAGATTCTATGTTACTATCTCTATTTCTTCTTCTATCTTTTCTTCTTTACCCTAGTTATTCGCTCTTTCGTACTGTTTGGGTTGAACGGGAGTAAATTTTTATCAAATCAAAAGGTATAGAACTACGGGTCGCAATAGTGTTGCATAAGCTAATAAAGTGTGGTAGATTTTTAAAAGGAAAGGAGAAGTTTAATTTAAGGAAAGGTATTTTAAGTCATTTTCCATTTTTCATGCTTACAAGAGAGACCGCTTCTTTCCATTTTCTTCACTTTATTTCATTTCTATCTTTTACTTTCTTCCTTTATCTTATTTTTTCATGTCTTCCTCCTTGTTCCATAACTCAAAACCAAGTTAAAACTACTTCCTTTCTTCTCAAACTTCTTCCACCTTCTTAAAATAACATAGCAACCACTACCACCATCTCAATGATATAAACTTTATCGCCACAACCTTATTTTGGCCTAGGGCTATGAGCATCAAGGGAGAAGGCGGAGACTTATGTGAGCATTAAGGAAGAAGAGGTGTATTCAAGTTTAAAGTAAGGTGTTGTGTTGGTTGTCAGTGTGTAGGAAAGAGTTGTGACTTCTGTCCAAAGTTTGTTTTGAATTGATGTGAGATATCTCACTTTGAAATAGTTTAAAAATTAACAAAATGTTGTAATAACTTAGTGCTAGCTTTTAGTTTTGTATGTATTGTTTTTGTTGATTCCCTCTCGAAAGTGGATACATTGTTTTTGTTGATTCCCTCTCGAAAGTGGATACATTGTTTTTGTTGATTCCCTCTCGAAAGTGGATGGCATGAATAATCATTGTTTTGTAGGGGACAAAAATAAAGAGAATGGAAGTCGATGTGTCTTCGTAGCGAATAGGCCGCTACGGAAGCATTTCGAAGAACGTAAATTGTTTTGAGGGATCCTAAAGGATTCCTTGCCTTGTTGATTATCATTTACATATATTATTGGTTACGTAAATGTTCGTGCATTTGAAAAGTGAATGTTGCTTAGTTATTGTTAACTTACTCATTGCTGGTTTTATTGTGACATTGAAATCTCGTGCTTGGTTTTAAGCGATTTACCACTTATTTTCAAAAGTGTTTCGAAATTGTTTTCAAACTTGACTTTTGTTTTCAAACCATTTTGCAAAGTCGTTAAATTGGTTTAAAATATAGAAATAAAAATTTCAAAAGCTATTTTGATTTATAAAACAAGCTTTAAAAAGTTACGGTCCATATAGCGATAGTCGCTATGAATGCAGTTTGGAAATCGAAGATTTTTGTAAAGTAAAAAGGGTTGTCTACTTTAGAAATTTTCAAAAGGCTTTTCAAATGTGTTTGTAAGTATTTAAAAGAAAGTTTTAAGTTTTAAATATATATATATATATTTAGAATTTATTTAGTTATTTAAACAAGAGGTATAAATTTTACTCCTCTGTTTCAAAGTCAAGTTTTGTTAAAGGCAACCATCTTTAAAGGAATGTATTAAATACAAGTTTAAACTTATTTTTAAAGAGTTTTAAAATTAATTTTGAAAAGTAAAAAGGGTTGTCTATTTTAGAAATTTTCAAAAGGCATTTCAAATGTGTTTGTAAGTATTTAAAAGAAAGTTTTAAGTTTTAAATATATATATATTTAGAATTTATTTAGTTATTTAAACAAGAGGTATAAATTTAACTCCTCTGTTTCAAAGTTAAGTTTTGTTAAAGGCAACCATCTTTAAAGGAATGTTTTAAATACAAGTTTAAACTTATTTTTAAAGAGTTTTAAAATTAATTTTGAAAAGTGGAAAGAAGCATGGGTTTCAACACTATTGTTGCAATAAATATTCCAAAAAAGGAAAGAGATTATGGACAATAATATTTTTTGTTATAATAAATGGTTGATTTAAAACAGTTTGTTATTATGCAAAAGTTGTGTAAAGGGAAGATGTTTTAGAATGGTTTGCAATCATCGATTTAGAAGGTGTTAACTTTTATAAAGGAAAGATGTTGCCTTTTTAAACCAAACTGTTTTAAATAGTCATTTTGGAAAATGTTTTAAAGAACAAGTACATTGGCTCCCCTTTTTATTTCTAGACTTTGAGGTATGAAACTTGTTTCTAGTTAGTCAAGGTTTGAGAGTTCATAATACCCTAACTTTAATGATTTCATTTATAATCAATGAAAAGTACTGATTTGAAATTGAAGACTAAAAATAAGTTTCTAGAGTTGATTTTTCCGGTTGTTTTAAAAGACTTTGTTTTATGCAAGGGATTTCTTTGTTGGTGCCGTCAAGTAAAGCAAAACAAATATGACAAAGTAGTGCTAAAATGTTGATACATTTATGGAAAGTAAGTCACCTTATATTTAGCACTAAAAGCGGATGAGTAAATTTTCCTCTGTCTACGAGTTCTAGAATCATATTATTTTAACTAAGGCAAGGCCAAAGAAACCAATGCTCTGACTTACCTAACTTTGATACTGGGCGAGGGATAGGGAAATTGAAATGCCAGAAATGTGATAAGTATAAGAGGGTTAATTTCTAAATTGGTCATGATTAATTAAGTATATGGAAGATACTTCATCTTATACTTGACACTAAATTTTGAGTTATGGAAGCCTATTCTTATCTGTGAGAGTTTAAGAATGTACGTCGAGACAAGAGTAGTCCGCTTACTTTTCCAACTTCATTGTTAATCGAGAGAAGGCACGGGTAGAAATTGAGAAGTGGTGATAAGTATATGATGTCCGATTTTTCCATATGCAAACTATATACTTACACTAAATAGTGGTTTAACAACTATCGATAATTTGACCTATTCTGACTTAGGAAGTATATGAAAGCTTCACGATTTCATATTGAGATTCCCTTAAAAGAATTCATTCCAATGGAATGTCTACCGCTTTAAGGGTTATATTAGAGATCACCTTAGGACTCTTATATAGTCCACTTACTTCTGAAAGAACCAGAATCGAGTCAATCAAAAACTATCGATTGTTGATTTGAAGAGACCGAGATCAGATAAACAAGAACTATCCAAAAACCACTTCGAATTGGCATAAGCATTCGAATTAAAGACATCTAGAAGATGATGGGAATCAAAGACGGAGTTCTTTGAAGTACAAGGGTTACCTGCTACTAATACTGAAAGTGATTTCAAAAATGATGTAGTAGAAGTAGTGCCTTTGGTTTGTTCATATCTTGAACAACTTTTATGGATGAATACTGACATTGCATTTTTTCTTGGAGGGAGGTGTTAGCATTTCAAGAGGGATTTGCTACGAGGAAAAAGTTCATCGTTACCTCATAAGCCTTACACTCGAAAATGACTAAACTAAGGGATATGCCGCAAGGTTATTTGTGTTGCACTCATTAATGTATGGTCTTCGTCTTTTTGGATCATAATTTATGGATTTGGAATATGCATGAGAGTTCTCGACAAAAAGGTTGTAAAGCAATCAGGGTGATGATGTATTTAGTACTATTAGAAAAGGGGTAGGTCGGTCTTGTTATGTAGGGATCGCAAGGTTTGTGACCTTGGTACATTTTATCTAGAGATGTACTGTAGAAGGTGGTACCCCGGTGCCTTGGCATTGTATAGAATCCAATATCCAATACATGCCTTACGATTTTAGTTGTATAACCTAGTACCGTTAAATGTAATTATATGTAACCATTTCAAATATGTTATATATTTATTTTAAACCCTAGACATTATTATAATATCACTAGATTTTTTATTTGAAATGGTTTGGTTATCGTAAGGTAAAAATTTGTTTGTATTTATGTGTGGCGTGGTCTAATGAGATACCTTTATTTTTCAAAAAGTTGTATGAATATAACGATCCATATATTTTGAGTTTCTCATGCTGGTTTACCAAACCGATTCAGATGTTATTTTATTATAATACTTGGGTTAGACCCGAGTATTTTTCCAAAGTTAGCTTTGGATGATTTAAAATTTCAAAAGATGAGCTGGATGCCTCCAAGACGTATTCCTGTACTTTTATTTTCAGTTATATTTCTTTTTTTAGTTATTGCCATTTGTAAGGATAGGTTGTAATAACAATTCAGGCTGATGTTAGGTTAGACTCTGATTGTTGAATGAATATTAAAGTTTTCCTTTGTAAAGGTCAACCAAATATTATATATTACTCGTCATAATGTGAGATTCTATTCTATCTTTCCTTTTCTTTCACCCTAATAATCTGTCTTTCCGGGACTTGGATGCTCGGCATGCGAATATCATGAAGTATTAGTGTCAACTTTTAAGGGTCGAAACGACAGATCATTGGAGCTTGGTATCAGTGCGGGAGCTTAAGCGAGAACCTTGACCTTGATGGGGTAAACTCATTAGAGATAGGGTAAGTGACACCCTAGATTCCTAAATTGAGTTTGAGTGTATGATATACGAGAGCATGTATTTATTATTGTTTTAAAAATGTTTTATATTATGCTAAAATTGGTAAACGAAATAATTTTACCTAGATTTTATATTTTATATATAAAAGGATAATTTTGAAAACTTATTATATAGTCATTTCTGTTATGATTATTTGTTAGTGAATGATGGTGTTTATTTATCATCATTTGATAATTGGCTAAATTTTGCTCATCTAATTTATGAGCACTTATAGTTCGATTGAATTAAAAACAAATACTTTGTGAATTAAGTTTCACAATTTGACTATAAGGAATTCATTAATAATGTAGGTATAACAAGTATACCTTGTTAAAAGGGGAACTATAAGAAGGAATGGTTTTATATAAAGAGGATTATATAAATTTGGTTTATAAGATGTATTCTATAAAATAAAGGGGATTTTAGAGAATTTAAATCTTGGTGTCTTTGAAAAAGATTTCAAATAATTTTTGGAAAAAAAGTTACAATAGTATTACTTGAAAGTATTTATAAGAGCATTTTTCAAGTAAGATACATTTTCTTTGGATAGTTCGAGGAATGAATCACGATTTATTTTGTGGTAATTTGAATGATCTTCAAAGTGACAATCGGATGTTTGCTTAAGCAAACGTTGTAGTACACTTAGTAAATTATTCCCTCTGTCTTTATATGACCAAGACAAGTTCGAATCTGAACGAACCTAAAACAAGTTTTAATAAATAAAATGCTAAAGCTATTTATATATATAAGAAAAGGGGTCGGCTATTTGAACACAAAACTAAACACAAAATGGTGACATAAAAGATCCGGACCATTGGATTTTTTGTCTTTATAGGGAGGGTGGAATTCAGGGGGCAATCCAATGGTGGAGATTCTTTGTGTCACCGACTGTGTCTCCATTTTGTGTCTAAATAGACTTTCCCTTTTCAAAATAGGATTCAAAAAAAAAAGAAGTAATTTATTTTAATTTGTAACACCCAGATTTTTCGACCCTCGAAAATCAACACTAATACGTCCACTATATTGCATGCCGAACATTCAAGTGCCTGAAAAATCGATAATTAGGGTTGAAAGAAAGAAAAGATAGAAGAGAAGAAACTAAACAGCATAGAATCTCACAATGCAGTGAACAATATATATTACTTAATATAATATATTACAAAGTCACTTAAAAAATGTTACATCAAAGTCATATTAATAAAAATTCTACCCTAGGATAGTTATAACAGTCTATCCCCACCTAACTGAATGCAAAATATATAATACATAGGAAAATAGAAAAATAACTAGATATTGTGAAGTCACCTGCTCTAAGCTCCTCCTAGTCAATATGCGAAAAACCTAAACTACTTGGCTGCCCATTCAAATTTGAGCACCCAAGAGTTTAGGGAAAGAAGATAAACTCTAGATCAGACATGGGTCTGGTGTGAGTAAACTCAAATAACTTAATTATTACTTTAAAAACTCTTTTTAATCAAAGTATCTCGTAAGACTACGTGGCACATAAACACGGATGATTTTTTACCTTACGATAACAAAAACATTGTTATATAAAATCCAATGATATTGTAATAATGTCTATGGTCTCAAATAAAATATGAATATAGCCAAAATTATTTCCATATTAAATTATAGCATACTTGGCTCTAAAATCAAAAACCGTAAAGGCACATATTAGAGATTGGATACCATACTGTGGCAAGGTAAGGGATTACCTTCCAATGTAAACCCCTAAAAAATGTACCTGGAGTGTCTGACAAGAACTTCTTGTACCCCTACTACAAAAAGTCGGCTGCCCCTTTAACATTGCGAACCAAATTATCTCAACCCTTTTTGACACCAAGGCCATCTACAACCATGGTGTTTGTGCACAAAAAAACTCGAATATGGACAATCCAGAATGGAACCGCGGCTCCTAATGGTAGTTGACCACATAGCTTTGCTGCATACCCTGTTTTTACCATTTCCCGGTTTGTGAGGCTCATGAGGTCACTGTAACACCCCACACCCTTAGTATACACAAAAAGGCACAATAAAAGATGTGGTGCATTGTAGGTATACCTAAAAACTTATAGAGACTAAGATTCACAAGACAAATTAAATTAAACAGCGGAAACATTTAAATACATATCTTATTATTCAAAATCAAACTTCATAAAGTAGAGTCATAAAACCAAATATACAAGGTGTTTTAAAATGCCTAATACATATCTTATGAAAAGAAAATACCATCTTAGTCATATCAGAGTACACAAACAAAACCATCGTTCTCAACAGTACCAGTAATCCAAACTTCAAAAAAGGAAAACTGAAAAAGAAGAAGAATACATGAAGATAAATCTTCACGGCTGAACCTCCAAAGGAATTCGAAATCTACTATCCCTGCCTCTGCTGGCCTATGGGGGAAAAAGGAAAATAGAGGAATGGGTCAGACTTAAAGTCTAGTGAATGAAAGTAATTACTAGTATTCTTAAGCAATGTAAAGATAAGAGACTTTGCAACTGTTCTAGTATAGAAGGAAATAAAAGAAAAGATAAAGCTGGAATAAAATACGGTTTAACTTGCTAGCTTTGCTAAGATAGTGCGATTAGATTGTTTGCACATTTCTTAGATAACTGCTTTGATTAGGCTAAAACCCTATCTTACTTTAATTAGGTTGAAGTCCTAATTCAACCCTTTGATCGACCTTCTATCTCTACTGTGCCTACTGCAGACTAGACCAATTGGCCTCTACGCAAAATATGTGAACTAGACTCTGTTGGTCCCTACACAAAAGATGCGGACTAGACCCTGTTGGTCCCTACACAAAAGATATAGACTAGAGCCTATTGGTCCCTACATAATAGACACCTACTACTGCGGACTAGACCCTGTTGGTCCCTATGTAATAGATACCTACTTAGCGCTTGGAACTCAATAACGACTTATCAGCCAACACCGAGGCCGCACACTCGACTACCATTAGGCTCGTGCTATCTATTGCTCCCTTCTGTTGACATCTTATTTATCACTGCTCCAGTATAAGTGTGCCATTGCCTCACCTGTGCTATTCTGAGACCACCTGTGTCTGACTAAAGGGAATGTTGTTGGTACGGGTCCTATCTAACAAACAAAATCTAGTTGCGTCCATTGTCCAAATCCCCAAGATTTGAACTTCAATTTATTGACCATTTATTTACCACCACTTCAGCATAAGCCTGTCCTAAAGGAAATGTTGATGGTACGGGTCTTACTTTTATCTTTGCTTATTTACTTAGCATAAACATAAGTCTCTATATCTGTAAAGGACTACCCCGTTGAGCCTACAATACAGATCTTCTATATCAATAAATGACTACCTCGTGGGCCAACAATACTGATCTTCTATATCTTACTTATTAACTTATCCAAGATCTAAGTTTATTTAAATAATTATCTTTTATTATTTCTGCTTTATTTGCATATTAACTTAATTTAAATCTTAAAATAAGCCTTTTCTGTTATCTCTACTTGTAACCTATGTGTTATAATTCTACTTATTAACTTAACCCAAGGTATAAGTATAAAAATAAGCTACTTTTGCTATTTCTTCTATTTTCTCTTTTTAGTTACAATTATATGTTATAGCTAAGTTTGCAAATATCTTAAATTTGCTTATTTTAGTCTAAGTCCAATTTATTACGGTCTTCTTATTTTACATCCCATTTCTGTAAATTAATTGTGTTCTTATAATTTAGTCCATTTTCGTGATTTATTCTATTATATTTATTCCATTCGTGTAAAAAGGGAAATTAAAAAGAAACTAACAATTACAAAAGAAATCCCAAACGTGGAATAGACGTAAATAACAGTAAATAACTGTAAATAATTGTAAATAACTAAAAAGGCTATAGTTAACAATAAATAATTGTAAATAACCGAAATAGAATAACTAAAATAAAATAGACTGGAAAACAAGTCTAAAATTTACTTAAAATAAACTGGAAATAAACTTCCATAAAGATTATCCCAAAATTGTAGAAAAACTATAACTATTGGAAACTCTATTATTTTAGATTACTTAACAATCTAAAATAACTACTTAAACACTCAAATGTGGTCCTAAGCTCTTCCCTTGGCCTTCTCGGATCCACTTGAAAGGTATAAAATATTTTAATTAAAAAGATTTTCTCCTCGGAAAAATATTCCTTTCACGGTCCAGCCTTAGGCAATGAACCTAGATGGAGAAAATCCGAATGAGAAAAATAGCTAGGCCTAGGGTCTTATTTATAGTGGCACTTGTGGATCTCATACCGTTGGATTTGGAGATTAAATCTAGTGCAACCACCTCATAGGCTCGATAGGAACCGTCAGATGGAAGTACGGACGCACGAGATGAAGATAAATTTGCAAAATGACATGTTCGAATCGTAGGAAAAAGAAGCATTTTAACGTAGGCGATTCGACCTTAGTGTCAACCCACCACTTGATAGGGTTGACCTAGCTATGGTGAGGGTCGACCTTAGGGTCGACCTTCCCCTTATATTTTTTTTATTCTTGTTTATTCCGTAACTTCTTCGTCTTAGCTTGGATTTTGACGTTCCATACATGGGAATCGACCAGAAAATTTTAGGATCAATTTTATCCTAGAGGGGATGAAAAGGGTGAAATTAATAATTTTAAAAATTAATCCGAAAATATATAAAATAATTGCAGCATAGATAACAAGAGAATAATAAAAGCAAAAATAGAACAACACAGATTTACCCAACTTCAGCAAAACTCTGCCTACGTACTGCCCCCAAGGTTTCTACTAGAAATTAAGTAGTCGGACGCTTACACACGTAAACTTGCGACACCCGCTATTGACTAACCCAACTCTAAGTTCAAAATCCTATCACAACTCAGCCACTGAGTTGCGAATTCTCGAACTATACCATCGTAGTTCGTAACCTAGTCACATGACTAGAAACACACAATTTAAAAAAGAAAATTACAAAATAAATAAAAATACTAAAAAAAACCTAATTTAAAAATAAGCCCAATATAATATATAAGTCGGCCCAACTAAATTTATCGCTTAAGAAAATAAAGTAGACATCTTCTCCATTTTGCTTATGTTCGACCGATTCTTTCTTCGTTCCTCTTTATATAATTAGGGCTTCTGAAATTTGAGGCGGTTGTTTGTTTTTCGAGCAATCGAAGTGATTTGCTTCACTTTGCCCCATAAATCGTCTCCTATCTTTGATTTGCTTTTGGCTACTTCAATAAGCCGAGTTGGATGTTGTGATTTGGTATGTGATTTTCTTGTTCGATTTGAATTTTTTGGACTTTGATTCGAGTTATATGTTTGTTCGTGACTTAGCTAGCTCTGGTATTTGTTTTAACTCGAATGCTTTTCATGTCGATGATGATTTGGGTTTTATATAGGGATAAATCCCTAAATGTTCGATTCATATATTTTTGGTTTGAATTCTTCACATGATATGATTGCCCATTGATTTTCAATTTAATGTTGGTGATTAATCCTGACTAGTTCAATTCGTATATTTTATGATATGTTTGCTTGGTCACCACGGCTTCATGAATTTGAACCTGCTCCATGAATTTCTTTTCTCCTGTGTCTTTGTTATTTTAATTTTCTGACTTTGTGATAAAAATTGAGTCGACTTGTTCAACTCATGTTATCACTTGGCTTTGACTCTGACTTGTTCGAACTCTACCTTGATTTTTGTAACTGCAAATTGAGCATTGCATCCTGTACTCTATGAACACATTGCAATCTACTATGGGCTTGAAATTGTACAGTAAAGTCTAGCCTGGTTTCTTGTTTGATTTGAATTTTGTTCCTCTTGAATGCTTTGAATTTCTTCGAGTCAAATTGTTGCATGCTCATGTTGCCATGTTCACCTGATCCAAGCTTGTACTGTTTCATGTTTGAGCTCTTCATCTTACATGTTTTTGTTCATTGGTCTGCACTAGGTGATTTTGTCTACTTCATCGATATATATATATATATATGCATGTGTATACATATATATATATATATATATATATATATATATATATATATATGCATATATGTATACATGTGTTTATGTAGTATCTTGTATTTTCTGTCTCCTTTTGAGTTGCAGTCTTGTGCATTGATGATGATGATGTCTGGTTACATGTTGCACTTGAACATTTTGTATTCATTCGAAGTTTTATTACCTTGTACATTTTGCAGTCTGGCCTTGTGATGTGCATGGAATTTTGTTGCTCCTAATATGTATACATGTGTGCATTTGAGCACTTTAAACATATGATCTGGGTTCATTGATGACTTGTTGTATGTGGAACTCTGACTGTGTTTGGTCTTGCATATTTGTACATGTATGAACTTGTGCTAATATGTGTTTGTATATAATTACGTATATGCATACATATAGATTTTGTAGCTCTAGCCAACATTTGATCATCTGAGTTGCTATCTACATTCATGCCTGAACTGATTTTAAAGTTCATGTGCATATTCATGTTATATGTTGTAGTTATAAGTCTTCTATAATTTGAAGTGATCTTTGGTTCATGTCTAATGTATGTGCAAGCTTCATTCATTTTGTATTATTCACTATCCTGGTCTTCGTTCATTTGATGGTCTGACTGGTATTCAGTTGCATTCATTCTAGACAGGTTGTTCATGTCTCTGACATTTTCTTGGTCTGGTTCCATTAAGTTCGCTATTCAAACTTGAGTTTGTCTGAACTGTTTTGAAACATTTAGAGTGTATATATTTGTCACTACATACTGCTATAACTTAATTTGCTTTGCACTCTGAATGCTGGTCATCTCCACTTGTATACATACATTTATGTATGTATATATGTATGTGTTCACCTCAGTTGCATTCATTATTCACTGTTTTCATACTCCAGTTTATTCCAATTTGATGTTGATGCTTGCTCATTGACTTGTTGGTGACACTTTTGTGTATGCATGCCACAAGTTGTTCGTGTATAAATGGATTCAAATGAAAATGATGATGAACAACCCAAATAACTGAGGCAAATAACATTTTAAAAATACACATTTTATTTTACACTGCAAAAATATTTCTTTTTCAATTTTACTGCTTCAGTGTTTATTTTGAAGATAATTCAGATGTTGGATACAAATTGGAATACATATGAAGAATGAATATGAGTGAACGAGTGATATGTAGTGACAAAAGTTATGTAAATTGAAATGTAATTGAAGTTGTGTTGTAAATGAAATGGTATTGTAGAATGACAAAGTGTAAGTGTATAGTGAGAGTTTAAATTTGTGCTACTCAAAATTGTAATAAAATATTTATTTGAATAAAATATCCGTTTGAATTTAAATTCTGTGTTATTTATTTATCCAGCAAATATTTATTTGATTATGTGAAAATAAAATAGTACAGTAACAAATACATTTAAATGAATATATATAAATATGTTTATTATCATCAAACAAAAATCATATACTAGCCTATTCAACAAAAATTACCATGGACATAATGGTGCAACTCCCATGGCTCAATTCTGATAATTTCACAAAGTTATTTTATCATTTAATTAATTCTCTAATTAATTACTATAGCTTAAATTTTGGGTTGTTACATTCTCTCATCCTTAAGGGATTTCGTCCCCGAAATCTCTAAGGATAGAAGAATGAAATAAATGTTTTCATCCAAGTTTTACAACCAACTACTCAACCATCATCCATTACATCCATTATCCTTAAGTTTTTCTAATGTGATTCATGCAACATATGCAACCAGTGTAGTGCCAATATCCCTAACTAATGCAAAAGATTAGGCAGTCTACTAATTCAATGGGCCTCCTTTTATGCAATCATGTCTGTGCTATGTATCCAAATGAATGCAAGTTCCCTAATGATAACTTATAGTTCTATATGTGTGCTACAATCATCATCCAAATTCAACAATCATGCGATAATCATCCATTTATAGCAACCATGGAAAATAAAATAAAAATGCAAATGCGCATACGTCTATATGCATATGCTCCAGTGTCCTAGCTAGGCCGATCCCTAAGAGATAATAGTGCCTAGTGTAAGTATATGCGTCCATTAGCATTCACTAGCAACCACTTGCAACCACTAATATCCATCATATATAACATGTTCTAATAACATGTTTACATCAAATCCTACCATCTATCGGTTTAATCCTAAAATCTACCCTTCCCAATGGATAATAAAGAAAAGAACCTATTCAATAGTAAAGATGGAAATAGGAAATTCAAAATTGATCATCAAAGAAATGTGGATAAAAGGTATTTATTCTCTCCTAGTCAAATCAATCTTCTCCGAAGTCTTTTAACCATGTCGGGACTAAATATAAATCTCTTTGTAGACTCTAACCAAAATGAAATCGACCCGCATGGTCTTCCATAAAGAGCTTCGAAAGGTGCCATTCCAATACTAGCTTGAAACTATTATTATATGCGAATTCTACTAAAAGAAGATGCTCCTTCCAAGTTCCTCTAAAATCAAGAATACACATCCTCAACCATGTGCGGCTTACCATCTTACTAATGTCACCATACCATTCTCCTATAGTCTTCACACATGAAGCAACAATCGTAGGTTCTCACTAATGCATTATACACTTTACGGAAACTTCTATTATTACTTCTAAAAGTAATGACTGCTATCTCCTATATAGCTTTACACTTTTTCTGTCACACCTAAGAAATGATTCCTATCTACTCAACATTTAAGTTTGGTTTGGCATTATTATTTCCAAACCTAAAGCTTCTAAATTTTTAAAACATTGAATCCTAAAATAAATTCTTTTAAAAGTGTTATTTTAAATTTCTATTAAATTCAAAGGTGCTTGGTTACCTAACATTTTCTCTTTCTAGACTTGCATTCTTACAGCTTTCTATAAAAATTAGGATTTCTAAATTTAACTGTTACTAAGTTTTTCGCTTCCAAAAACATATTTACTTTTTCACTAAACTATTTTTCTTTCAAAATATATTTAAATGTCCTTACGTGTTTTCAAAACATTTTCTTATTACACCTAATGGTTTTATACCTTGACGTATTTGAACTACTTTCTCTTATGAGAAATTGTTAATGATAAAACATTCTATGAATCCTTTAAAAGAGGACTTCATGTTTATGTGAAATTACAAGAAACTTATTTTATGTTTTTTTTTTCAAAATAGGTATACGAAATATGGTTCTTCCCATACCTTCTATATCTCTTTCACATATTCCTTATAACTTGCACACAACATCTTTATTTATAATATAGCTTAGTAGAAAATTTTATCATTATTCATTTCATTCCAATAGATTAAAGCATTTTTAATCTATATTCTCAATAGAAAATTTCTACAAAATTTATAAATTTCCTAATATTTAACTTACACTTTTCTTTTCAGAGAAGCTCATTTTCAAAACTGTTTTAATATATCCATAACTAGAAAGCATTATCATACTTAGTTAGATAATAAGTGTACTCACAAACCATTTTTTTCTATACTTAGAAATTATCTTTAAAATAACTTTTATTTGAGTCAAAACAGATATTGCGTAAAACACTGTTACTGCAACCCAAAAATACTAGTGTATGGATTTAATACAAATAAATCTCACATTATGCGAAAACATTTCCTTTGGGAGTCACGTACTATAACAATAGTATTATAGTCTATGCCCCCTTTATTTTTCATGAAAACATCTATTACAACAATAAATGTTCGATACTTAATACACTCTAGGTTTTTTATATTTAAAATCTTCGTTTACCTGCAAAAAAACTAGCAAGCTATATATACTCTTTAATTCTTCAAAAAGAATTTCACTTTTAACAATATGTACATTACATAAAGAAAACAATTTAAATGTCATACACAATATTTTCTTTCTCTAAAATGTTAACGATGAAATCTTTCAAATTTTCAATTCTAACAATTTCATTCTATTGGGCTAAATATAAGGTGGATTTTCTTCTTACTACCCTAGGAGTACCCTTCTCAAACTTTTGTATGTCATTACTAAAGTGTTTTATTCCTATTCCTCTCTTATGTTATTTTTATTTCAAGGCACTACCATTAAATCCTCTTTGCAATTATCTACACATGGGCTTTCTTCATTTTAACTGAATCTATTGTACATCTCCAATTTTTGCCTACAACCTTTTGGATTCTACAATCCAAAACTAAACGTACAAAATTGTTTCTTAAACTCTTTACATGTGTTGACCTTCTTTATGCTCCAAGAAACGCACTTCCTTACGCCAAAAAATGATACTCCAAGAATTTTGCCTTCAACTGATGAAGCGTACAAAGAACCTTCTCTAGATAAATAACATGCTCTCCCATACTCTTGGAAAACACTCAAATGTCATCCATAAATACTACTACGAACTTATTTAGGATATCTAAAAAAACGGCTCATCAAATCTACAAAATAGGTTATAGCATTGGTTAGCCCAAAAGGCATAACCAACCACTTCAAAGAGTCCGTTGGGTGTCCTAAATACCGTCTTTTCAATGCTATCGTCAACGACCCTAAGCTGATGAAATCCAGTGGCAAAATCAAGCTGAGAAAAGACCGAAGAGCCACTAACTAGTCAAAAAGATCATATATCCTAGGAAGTGGATAACGCTTCTTCTTCGTGGGCTTATTCAACTCTCTATAGTCTACACAAAGTCAAAGGGAACCATCTACCTTAGTAGCGAAGACAAATGGTGCTCCCCATTCAGATATTCTCCTCTTAATGAAGCCTTTCTTTAATAGCTCACGAATCTGCTTTCTTAACCCCTTCCTCTCCCTAGGTGCCATGTGTCTCACGGGTAATGCTACTGGCTTAGAATTGTCATTCAAATAGATTCTGAAGTCGATCTCTCTCTTAGGGGGTAGTATCCTAACCTCATCAAAGACGTTCGAGAAATCTCTGATGACCGGAACATAATCTAACTCTACGGATGATGAATCGAGGGAATAAAGGAAGATCAACATGACCGACCTATGTGGGTCGTAAGAAACCACAAGAGTCCTACCGCTGCATGTTTGTAGTCTAACAACTCTCCTTTTGCAGCCTAATATAGCTCTATTATGGATAGCTAATCCATCCCCAAAGTTACCCCATAGCCCTAGAATCTCAATACATAGGCACTATAATCAAAGTCAACGCTTAGGACAAAAATTCTTAAGCCTCTACAAATCATAAAAAAGTGTGTCGATCCTCCTATGGGGTTTAAAACAACAATGGGGTCTACTACTAAAGAGATGTCTAAGTGCAAACAATCTACCAAAGAACTAGAAATGAAAGAGTTCGAATAGGAAAAACCCGAAATAGAGATCAAATCTTCTATAGAGACTTTCCTACCTCGATACGGTCCACTACTAGAAGGTGCTGTATCCAAAGCCTCTACTTGCTACGTAGGTGCGCCTTCTCTCTGCCCCGTTCTCTAAGGACAAGCTCTACTAAGGTGACCAGGCTGCCCATAATATAAGACCATCCCTTCATCATATTATTCTACGGTCCCTTGTGTAATGATCAACCAGTCCACAGCTATTGCATTTTCCCCTTTTCTTGATCCGCTTCTGAGGTCCTTCATATTTCTTCTTGTCTTTATCCTTCTTGTTCTTCCCCCATAGCTTCTTAGAGCTTTCTAATCTATGAACCTCTTTAAGCTCTCCCTTCGGCTGCCTAGCTCGTGTCTCCTCGAAATCCTTTGTACCAGAAAACATTTTGCCTCCTATACTAGCGAAGTCCTTGCATACCTCAGAAAAATCGGCTGTTGTAGGTGGATTAAAGGGATTTCCACCTATCGGTGTTGTACTGGGAGCTTGCCCTTGCATCTCTAGAACTGTAGCTCTACGGAACCAGTCAGCTGTACTATGCAAAGAAAAGAAAACTTAGGCTCGAAAGAATTGAAAGAAGATTGAACTGGACATTGAGGGATTCTTTATAAAAAGTCTCTTTTATACTTGAAAAACTATTTCTATAATAAGAGTTTCTATCTGAAAAATACTTCTAGATTGAAGATATGTTACTTTTAAAAATAGGTTACTTTTTGGACAAATACTTTATTTTTAAAACAAGTTTTAGAAATCCTGTAACCTTAGGCTTTGATACCAAATGTAACACCCTACACCCCTTAGTATACCCAAAAAAGCACACTAAATGATGTGGTGTGTTGTATGTATAGCCAAAAATTTATGGAGACTAAGATTCACAAGGCCAAATAAATAAAACAGTGGAAACATTTAAATTAGAAATTTTATTACACAAAATCAAAGTTCAAAAAGTAGAGTCATAAAACCAAATATACAAGGTGTCTCAGAATAACCAAAGCATGTCTTATGAAAAGAAAATACCATCTTAGTCATATCAGAGTACACAAACAAAACATCCCTCTCAGCTGTACCAGTACATCTAAACTCCAATAAAAGAAAGCTAGAAAAGAAGAAGAATACATCTGAACCTCTAAAGGAATCCAAAATTTACTATCTCTACCTCTACTAGCCCGTGGAGGGAAAGGGAATTAGAGGATTTGATCAGTCTAAAAGTTTGGTGAATGAAAGTAATTATTAGTACTTAAGTAAGATAAAGATAATAGACTTTGCAATAGTTCTAGTATAGAAGGAAATAAAAGAAAAGACAAGGCTGGAATAGAATACAGTTAAACTTGCTTGCTTTGCTTAGATACTTCGATTATATTGTTTGCGCTTTTCTTAGATAACTGCTTCGATTAGACTGAAACCCTAATCCTTCTTTAATTAGGCCGAAGTCCTAATTCAATCCTTTGATCGGCCTTCTATCCCTATTGTGCCTACTGTAGACTAGACCCATTGGCCCCTATGCAAAAAATGCAGACTAGACCCTGTTGGTCCCTACACAATAGATACCTACTACTACGGACTAGACCATGTTGGTCCCTACATAATAGATACCTACTTAGGGCTTGGAACTCAATAACAACTTATCAGCCAACACCGAGGCCACATGCTCGACCACCATTAGGCTCGCGCTATCTGTTGTTCCCTCCTATTTACCTTTTATTTACCACTGCTCCAGCATAAGCGTGCCCTTGCCTCACCTGTGTTATTGTGAGGCCACTTGTGTCTGACTAAAGGGAATGTTATTGGTACGGGTCCTATCTAACAAACAAAATCTAGTTGCGCTCCCTGTCCAAATCCCCATGATTTGAACTTTTATTTATTGGCCTCTTATTTACCACCACTTCAGCATAAGCATGTCCTAAAGGAAATGCTGCAGGTACGTGTCTTACTTTTATCTTTGCTTATTTACTTGGCATAAAAATAAGTCTTTATATCTGTAAAGGACTATCTCATTGGGCCTACAATACAGATCTTCTACATCAGTAAAGGACTACCCCGTTTGTAAAGATCCGCTATTTCAAACCATTCGCATCCGCACATGTCGGACTTGAGTTGCTCAAAATATCAAACTGTTAATTTATTATTTGGCAAAACTTAGCATATACAGTAAATACAATCAATCACGGAATCACAGAATAAAGTATTACAACGATAAGCAGCGGAATAGATAAATAGTAGTTCATGAAGCTACTATAAAACATCAGAGTCTGAAACAAAATATAATAGAATCTCAATAAAAATGAATATCTAATACATAAGCAACTGACAGGTCTGAACATAAAAGACTGAAATAAACTGAAATAACTGAATGCTGGATAGATATAGATGGATCTCCAAGCGAAGCTCCAATCTCCAAAGATGAGTCGTGAATGATGTGACACTTAATCTGACCTGAGCATAAAGCAAAATACAAAACACTCGAGTCAGGATTAACATTCTTATAACAATAAATTTAACTCAAGTGAAATGTCAACTGGAATACAAGTAACTTAAAGGATGCTTAAGATTTCCCTCCTCCAAGGATCGATGGAACTATCTACTATGTAGTAATATACGCTATTATAATATGTCTATAGTAAAGTAAATTATTAAAATAGTGTTAAGACTTTACCCATATCCCCTTTAACACATTTTATATAATCCCACAGTCTATACAATGTCGTACACTCCACCAAGCTGGTGGATTACCCAGTGGACACCCTATAGGTACGGTACGGTACAAAACAAACTTGTAGAATGCGTGATAAGGCATGCGACAAGGCACATGAGGCAATTCCCTGGGTAGATATACCATTTGCGGATCCGGACTGGTGGTAACGCATAGCAGCTACTACCGCCCACCTTGAGACACACTTCCAAATCAAAAGTGCATCCAATCAAATCAAAGTAATAGAATAGTATCGAAGAAATGTGTCTGATAGGAGGAATGACCTCACTTGGCCTGGCATGGCTCCTATTTTAGCCACATCAAGCTGACTCGTGGGAGTCAGGGCTATATAAATACTCATACAGAATCGTCACCAAACCATCCTACTTCGTTCTGGTATCTCCGCCACGTACACAGTTGTTAAAGTGGTTTTCGGTATTGGCAAAGAGTATGACAATATTCGATCCTGGTCTCTTTACCAACCAAACCCTTATTTCACACCATGGTCATTTCATTTCAAATAGTTCATACTTCATATCAAAATATCATATTCATTTCAAAACCATATCAATTCGATATCATTATTCACTTTAAGTAACATTCATTTCAGAATCGTAACACATTCAACATTATAACACTTTCGGAATCAAAACACATTTGACATCATGACACCTTTGAAACCATAACACTTTTGAAATCATAACACTTCCGTAATCATAACAGTTCCAACTTAAACATTTTAGACATTGAAAATAGTATATATATATTAAAATATTTATAAATTAAAATAGTTTATTTATTAAGACAATTTATATATTAAAATAGTTTTAAATTAAAAATAGTTTATATTTATATAAAGAGATACTACTAAAATAGTTTCCAAATTTGAATTGTTTCATGCAATTCCGCAAATCAATTCAAATCAAGTTAAATATCAAAATTTAATTTAAATCAATCACAGTTCTACAATTTCAACTAAAAAAGTTAACAATTCAAATTCTTAATAAACCATTTCAATTTTTATCGATTTCAAATCCTGGTTTGGAACTATCACTTCAATTCCCATGAGACTCAAAGTTTAAATATTCAAACATTTACAATATAGGTTTCGTTTATATTTCAACATTCAATTCTAATATTATTCAAATTGGAAAATATTCACTTAATAATTTTAATAAAAGTTTAATAAACCTCAATTTATAAAATTAAATCAATATTAAATATTCAGTCTCAATTTTTTGTTTAAAGTTGAGAATATTCATTTAAATCACTTTTCATCAAAGCAAGTTATAAATCATATCTTTCAAATCTCAAAATCAATAAGTTCAAATAAGTTCTAATTTAATTTTCAATTATTAACCAATTAAAGTTCAAGTCAATTTTACTTTATTTTTCCCAACCTCTATTTATTTAAAGTTATTACAAAAAGTCTATTTAAAAATATTAATGTAAATTTTTAAATGAATATTTAACATATATATATATACTAATTAAATTAACTTTTATTAAATAAATTAGCAAATTAAATTTTCTAAATAAATATATTTTAGATCTTATTTTATATATTTAAAAATAATAAAATTATAAGTAAAGTCTTAAATTTTATATTTTCAAACTAACTTATAAATTTAAAATTTCCAAACATATAATTTAAAAATAAAATTTTACAAAATAAAATATAATTATATTATATTTAAAAATCAATATTTAATAAAACTCTTCCTTTCAAAAATTTTAAAATCATTTCAAAATATAGAATAACGGTGTACGTATATAATTCTATATCCTATGGTGAAGTACTACTGATATTTATCATTTCAATCTGCAAATTTAATATTTATGGATGTATATCATTTCAACCCGCAATCCCAAAATTGCAAAATCAATATAAATCGCTTAGGTTTATGATTTCAACCCATAATGATTTCCCCTAATCTATAATATCGTTCGGGTATGTATCATTTCAACACATAGGGAATTCTAAACTAACAGTGAACTTGCAGAGTGAGGACAAATATGATAATAATATAATATATCAACAACAGATGTATATCATCAATAAAAAATTTAAATATAATATATATAGCAGGGTTATGGTGTCATGTTTCATAGGTGAAGAATTGCAGATAATAGCATATCAAATTTAACAAATAACTAACAATCAATATGTAACAACATATTTCAATCGTCATTTCATGTGAATTGAATCTACTAAATATAAGATTGTTAATCGTAAGTAATTGCTCACCTTCCGAGGTTAGAGAAATAACAAGAGCAAGATGTAGACGGACACTGATAAGCATGGATCGACACACGGAACAACGACAAAGCTAGAAACCGCTGCTGCGACCAATTCTGGACAGCGGCGAGACTGAAGCAAAGCATGATGAACTGTTTCAGTTAAATTAATTTTATAAGCAAACTTATATATAAGTTATCTATTTGTATATATGTATTTTTGTTTATCAATTGAAACCCATTTATTACTTTAAAAAATCTCAAATGAATAATTAATATAAAATATATATATTGAAGCTGTTACTAAAAAATATTTTAAAATTTTGAACAGAAATTTAAGTAAATATTTTTTTTTTACATAATCTATATATAAACTTGTATATAAACCCATATATAACTCAACATGTAATATACAAACTAGTACAAACTTATATATTATAACAACAGATCACAAAAAATCTTATATAAACTTATTCCCATATAAACAGCAGGATTATTTATATATAAACAAATGTAAATTTATACATTAAAACCCAATAGATCATATATATATATATATATATATTTACAACATTATACCTATATATATTTAAACTGATATATAAACTAACCTATAACTTATATATAATATGAAGGAAAAAAATTATAGAGCATGAAAGCATAGAACTTTATAATACATAAAGTTATATATACAAACTTGCAAGTGAGATTTGAAAATACATCTTTATCAGATACTGGGAAAGGTGGGATGGGTTTCGGAGCTTCGACAAACATAAACAAGTAGGTTCCATGTAGGCATGATGTGGAGATGGGCAGGCTTGATGCGACAAAGAAGCAACTGCTAGTTCTCAAGCCATTATACGTCACTCGTATATAATCGGTGGAGGAATGAGGCTACGGCTGGTGACTGGGTGATCAGTGTGGAGGGGGAAAGGCAAAAACACGGCATGGTGGAGTCTTAGCTAACGGGAAGGTTTCGACGAGGGTCGGTTTTGGAGCACACGAAGACGTGTAGGCTAGAAGATGAAGGTAACAGCTCTGCATATATATAACCTATGTCTATTTATAATTTTTTTATAAATGGGTGGACAATGGGAGGCACGTGGAGGCTGATAGTGAGGGGTAGCTAGGCTAGGTCAGAGGCTTACTAGAGTGGCATCGGTGGTGTTCTGTTGTGAGGCGTTCGTGGGTGGAGCAAGGGTGTGGTCGTGTGGGCTGTCATGGCAGGAAAGAGGACATATGGAGGGAGGGAGAGAAAGCGGCGTGGGTTTCGGGTCAAGGGGTGATGGCTGGAGACGAGAGGCAGGTGGTGAGGGTGGATGGTTCGGAGGGGCAGGCATAGTGGATCGTGGAGCGGCGGTGGCCGAGCAAAAAAAACATGGCGGCGGTGGAGTTGAAAAGAAATGTAGCAGGAGACTTAGCTTTACATTATAAATATTTATATGTATATTTCTCTTAGCAAATGTAAGAACGGAGCAGTAGAGAGAAAATAAAATGGGAACCAATCAAAAGAAAACGAATCAACACATATAATTGTAACCATAGAATTTTGGAAGTCAAAAGCTGAAAATATTAATGGCCGGTTTGTTTATTATCATAGTGGATAACGAAGAGGCGAAGGAAATTAAAAGGGCTCAAAACGGTTATCGATAAGGTTAACCGTTCCACGGATTTCGCCACATACCGGACTCCAAAACACACAAATGAATATACTGCGAAGATCAACACGATGATATGAACGAATGGTACGCAGATATCAACGATATGATCACCCTATCAAAAGTCGATATTTGCTGCTAAACACCTGCTATTTTGTCGAAAATAAGATAAACGGAGCATTAGCAGTCCAAATTTGGCGAAATGAAATACGACGCCTCACTCAGAAAATGGTAAACATTTTTATTGTATAAAAATATTAAGATTTCAACAGTATTTTATGTACATCAACTTTTAACCAATTTAAATTGAAATTACACAACAAAACCAACTCCCATATTTATCAACAAAAATATGCCATTTGTTATGTTTGAATAGACATATACCAAATACCAAATTTTCATTGCTAAATTTAATTATTTAATTTCGAGCAAAATTCCATTTAATTACATTATAAAAACTGTTCAAATTTCCGAGTCATTACACTCTCCCCCACTCAAAACATTTCGTCCCCGAAAAGGAACGAGATAGGAGATTAGAAACAACCAGGTTAAAAAAAGATAGATTGAAATAAAAAATACAACAATTAATTTAAAACTATATAAATTGACGTATATTTAACTACTTTGGTTTCAATCCATTTTATTTAATCAATAAAATTTATTGTGTCCACATTTGATTTATTTCAATTTAATATATTTTCATCCAATTGGTTTGTTTTCAATTTATTAACATTTTTTGAAATTTTCACAACCAAAATTATTTTATTATTTATTAAATCTATTTGACCAAACTATAGTAAATTTTACCTTAACATTCAACTTCAACTATTCTTAAGTTCATATTTATTTATTTAGATTGCATTTCCTTTTTATTATTCAGTTTATTTCATATACATATGTTGCAATATAGGTTAAGTGTATAATTTTTACCATAATTACCTAATTTTTATTTATAGATTCCCTAACAAAATTCATTTTGGACATCTTATCTATTATTGTGTATTTACATTCAAACCCTTCTAGGTAATTTTTGTTAATGTCTTTGAATATAATTGAACGCTATATAATTTATCTTTTATTTACAACATTTTTATTAAGCAAGATTTTAGTTCGAACAATTTATTACTTCAGTTTTCTCTCGTACAACCTTCAATTATATATTCACCATAACATTTTAACTTTTTGAATATTTTAGGTAAGTTATATATATTAGAATGTAACCGATTACTATACAAATAAATTTTATCTCATTTCAACTGTTTTAAGTTGTTTAAATTCCAATTTCAATTTTAAGCATTTCAAATATTTCAAAAAAAAATATTTCATTTCAATAATTAAAAACCTTAATTTAAATTTTCGGTTTCACTTCCAACCATTTTGAAAAATATTTACATATACCGATATATTTTATAAATTAAATCATACTCAAGAAGTTTCAATCAAATCCATCTACAAAACAAAGTGTAACAAAGCCACTAAGTGGCCTCTCCACTTTGAGACTCAAAAATGGATGTCGATGATGCTGTAGTCATCACCGAAATTATTTTCCAATGACAAAAGAGGAGTGTACCGACTTACTTCTTCTAAAATTCTTCGAGTACAAATTTCATTCAAAAATATTTTCAAATAATATATTTTTCCAAACTTTGAAACCAAATTTTAAAAGTGCCAAAAGTTTATCTCAAGTCCTTAATTTAAATTTATTTTATTTGCAAAATAGCTTTATGAACCATGTTTTAAAAATTCAACTCCTTATATTATACAACAATAGTTGATGGTTTAAGAATGTTGATAAACAATAAATGATAATATAATATTATCATTTCTAACAATCAATCCATTTAACTATCTAATTTTAGGAAATTATACTCATATATATAAAACAAATCATACGTGAAATTATTTTATTTACCAAATTTGAAAACAATATTATGTCAATTTGCTCTGTTTAAGTATTTTGGAATTCCTATCGATAGCGTTGGCCAGACGAATCGATCGAAACCCCAAATCAACCTTAACAACCCAAACAACACAATGTAAAACTGTTTATATTAGTTACAAACACTCCCTCACAGGATGATTCAAAATAGGATTCTAAAACAAGGACAGAGATTCAAATTTAGAGGAACTCTAATCAAAGAGGATTCTAACTAAGAAGATAGACTCAAAAGGAAAATAAGATAATTAAATTACGAAATAGAAATATGGATAGACCAAATATAATCGTGGCGATCTTAACTGGGTCAACCGAGACTTAGAAAGACGAGAATATCATCAAAGAGAATGGAGACAAACAGTTGAGAACATCGTAGAAAATGTAATTTATTAGATCAACGAAGAAGGCTAAAGCACTGGTTAATCCAAAGGCATGGCTAACCGTTTCATATAAATCATTCGTCTGGGAGGAAGACTACGGGTCGAGCTCCCGAAATAAGAAAGATGCAGAATTAAATTTCTCACTTGGGACGGAGAGAAGAGACTTCACCAAACATCAGGACAATCCCCGACTATCGGTGAAGTCAAGATTACAAGGGAATTACCTGGGTTGTCTACCAGAGAACGATTCAGACATGGTAAGAAATACAGCATCAAAACGAGGAATGGAAATTTCCGGTGAATCGACACCTGTTGTAAAAGAATTTCACCCGTTCCCAAATCATACAAAGGTTGGCAGGACTGCCGATGTGATTAGTCACACTTAAGGACAAAGTTGCCAATAGAAGTGGCAAGATGAGCTCAAATTGATTATAGAGATCAACAGACATAGAGCTAAGGGATTCTCCAATATCAAGGGAACACGAACAGGAGAAGACAAGAATGGATTTTAGAATAAAGAGGAAAAGTTCCAAAATTCAAAGGAAACCCGAGCCAAAGAGGAAGAAACTCAAGCTCGAACGAAGGTGATTCTGTAATTAGATTTACTCTATATGCTAAGTTTGCCAAAACCAGAGCTCTTATACCACTTGTAACGACCCATTATTTCAAACCATTCGCATCCGCACATGTCGGACTTGAATTACTCAAAATATCAGATTGTTAATTTATTATTTGGAAAAACTCAGCATATACAGTAACATAATCAATCACAGAATCACAGAACATGGTATTACAACAATAAGCAATGGAATAGATAAATAGTAGTTCTTGAAGCTACTATAAAACATCAGAGTCTGAAACAAAATACAATAGAATCTCAATACAAATGAATCTCTAATACATAAGCAACTGACAATTCTGAATATAAAAGACCGGAATAAACTGAAATAACTAAATGTTGGATGGATATAGATGGATCTCCAAGCAAAGCTCTAATCTCCAAAGGTGAGTCGCAAATGCTGTGACACTCAGTCTGACCCGAGCATAAAGCAAAATACAAAACACTCAGTCTGATTTAACATTCTTATACCAGTAAATTTAAGTTAAGTGAAATGTCAACTGGAATACAAGTAACTTAAAGGATGCTTGGGATTTCCATCCTCTAAGGATCCGTGGAACTATCCACTATGTGGTAATATACGCTATTATAATATGTATATAGTAAAGTAAACTATTAAAATAGCGTTAAGGCATTACCCATATCCCCCTTAACACATTTTATACATTCACATAGTCTATGAAATGTCATATGCTCCACCAAACCAGTGGTTTACCCAGAGGACACCCCATAGGTACAATACAAAACAAACTCATAGAAAGCGCGATAACGCATGCGACAATGGACACGAGGCAATGCCCAGGGTAGATATACCATTTGCGGATCCGGACTGATGGTAACACATAGTAGCTACTACCGCCATGCTCGAGACACACTCCCAAATCAAAAGTGCACCCAATCAAATCATAAAGTAATAGAATGGTATCGAAGAAATATATCTGATGGGAGGAAAGACCTTACTTGGCCCGCATGGCTCCTGTTTTAGCCACATCAAGCTAACTCGCGGGAGTCAGGGCTACGTAAATACCTCATACAGAATCGTTACCAAACCATCCTACATCATTATGGAATCTCCACCACGTACACAGTTGTTAAAGTGGTTTTCGGTATTGGCAGAAAATATGACAATATCTGATCCTGATCTCTTTAACAACCAAATGCTTATTTCACACCGTGGTCATTTCATTTCAAATAGTTCATACTTCATATCAAAATATCATATTCATTTCAAAACCATACTATTCAATATCATTATTCGTTTTAAATAATATTCATTTCATAAACATAACACTTTTGGAATCATAACACTTTTGAAATCATGACACCTTTGAAATCATACCACTTTTGAAATCATAACACTTTCGTAATCATAACAGTTCCAACTTAAACGTTTTAGATATTGAAAATAGTTTTTATATTAAAATAGCTATAAATTGAAATAGTTTATTTATTAAGATAATTTATATATTAAAATAGTTGTAAATTAAAAGTAGTTTATATTTATTTAAAGAGATTATACTGAAATAGTTTCCAAATTTGAATTATTTCATCCAATTCCTCAAATCCATTCAAATTAACTTAAATTCCAAAATTTAAATTAAATCAATCCCAGTTTAACAATTTCAATTAAAAATTTAACAATTCAAATTCTCAATAAACCATTTCAATTTATATCGATTTCAAATCTAGGTTTTGAACTATCACTTCAATTCCCATGAGATTCAAAGTTTAAATATTCAAACATTTACAATATAGGTTTCATTTATATTTCAACATTCAATTTTAATTTTATTCAAATTGGAAAATATTCACTTAATAATTTTAATAAAAATTAAATAAATCTCAATTTTAAATTTTAAATCAATATTAAATATTTAGCCTAAATTTTTATTTAAAGTTGAGAATATTCATTTAAATCACTTTTCATCAAATCAAGTTACAAATCACATCTTTCAAATCTCAAAACTAATAAGTTTGAATAAATTCTTATTTAACATTCAATTATTAACCAACTAAATTTCAAGTCAATTTTACTTTATTTTTTCCAACCTCTATTTATTTAAAGTTATTGGAAAAAGAATCTATTTAAAAATATTAATGTAATTTTTTAAATGAAAATCTAAATATATCTATATATATACAATAATTAAATTAAATTTTATTTAAATAAATTTCAAATAAAATTTTATTAGTAAATCTATTTTAAATCTTATTTTATATTTTTAAAAATAATAAAATTATAAGTAAAATCCTAAATTTATATTTTCAAACTAACTTATAAATTTAAAATTTCCAAACATATAATTTAAAAATCTAATTTTACAAAATAAAATATCTTTATATTATATTTAAAAGTCAATATTTAATAAAATCCTTCCTTCCAAAATTTGGAAATCATTTCAAAATATAGACAACGGTGTCCGTATATAATTCTCTATGCTATGATCAAGTAATACAGATATTTATCATTTCAATCTGCAAATTTAATATTTACGGGTGTATATCATTTCAACCCGCAATCCCAACATTCAAAATCAATGAAAATCGCTTAGGTTTATCATTTCAACCCATAATGATTTCTCCTAATCTATAACATCGTTCGGGTATGTATCATTTCAACCCATAGGGAATTCTAAACTAACTGGGAACTTGCAGAGTGAGAACAAATTTGATAATAATATAAATATCAACAAGCATATACCATCAATAACAAATTTAAATATAATACATACAATAGGGTTTGGTGTCATATTTCATAGGTGAAGAATTGCAGATAATAGCATATCAGATTTAACAAATAACTAACAATTCAATATGTAACAACATATTTCAATCGTCATTTCATGTGAATTGAATCTACTAAATATAAGAATGTCAATCTTGAGTGATTGCTCACCTTTCGAGTTAGAGAAATAATAAGAGCAAGATGCAGACTAACACTAATAAGCATGGATCGACATGCGGAACAACAACAAAGCTAGAAACCGCTGCTGCGACCAATTTTGGACAGCGGCGAGACTAAAGCAAAGAACGGTGAACCGGTTCGATGAAAATTAGTTACATAAGCGAACTTATATATAAGTTCTAAATTTGTATATATGTATTTTTTTTATCAATTGAAACCTATATTACTTCAAAAAATTTAATGAATAGTTAATATAAAATACATATATTGAAGCTGTTACTCAAAAAAAAAAAATTTATAAATATGAACATAAATTTAAGCAAATATTTTTTTGTTTAACATAATCTATCTATAAACTTGTATATAAACCCATATATAACTCAACGTGTAATATACAAACTAGTATAAACTTATATATTATAACAATAGATCACTAAAAATCTTATATAAACTTATACCTATATAAACAGTAGGATAATTTGTATATAAAAAAATGTAAATTTATACATTAAAACCCAATAGATCATATATATATATATATATATGTGTGTGTGTGTGTGTGTGTGTGTATGTATATATGTATGTACACACACTAACATATATACAACATTATACCTATATATATTTATACTAATATATAAAGTAACCTATAACTTATATATAATATGAGAAAAAAATTATAGAATAGGAAAGCATGGAACTTTATAATACATAAATTTATACATACAAACTTAGGTGTGAGATTTGAAAATACATCTTTTTCAAATACTAGGAAAGGCGGGATGGGTTTCGGAGCTTCGGCAAACATAAACAAGCAGGTTTCATGTAGGCATGACATGGAGATGGGCAGGCTTCATGCGATAGAGAAGCAGCTGCTAGTTCTCAAGCCATTATGCATCACTCGTGTATAATCGGTGGAGTAAAGAGGCTATGGTTGGTGATTATGTGATTAGTGTGGAGGAGGAAAGGTAGAAACGTGACATGGTAGAGTCTTGGCTGTTGGGAAAGTTTCGGCGAGGGGCGGTTTTGGAGCACATGAAGACGTGCAGGCTTGAAGATGAAGGCAACAGCTCTGCATATATATAACCTATGTCTATTTCTATATTTATTTTTATAAAAGGGTGGACAAGGAGAGGCACGTGGATGCTGGTCGTGAGGGGAAGCTAGGCTAGGTCAGAGGCCTACTAGGGTGGCATTGGTGGTGTGCTGTTGTGAGGCGTTTATGGGTGGAGCAAGGGCATGGTCGTGTGGGCTGTCATGGCAGGGAAGAGGAGATGTGGAGGGAAGGAGAGAAACGGGTGTGGGTTTCGGGTCAAGGGGTGATGGATGGAGACGAGCGGCAGGTGGGGAGGGCGGATGGTTCAGGGAGGCAGGCTTGTTGGATCATGGAGCGGTGGTGGTCGAGCATAAAAACACAGCGGCGATGGTGTTTGCAATTTGAAAGGAAACGTAGCAGCAGACTTAGCTTTGTATTATAAATATTTATATATATTTTCCCTTATCAAACTAAGAACCAAGTAGCAGAAAGAAAATAAAACGGGAACCAACCAAAAGAAAATGAATCAACACATATTATTATAACCAGAGAATTTCGAAAGTCAAAAGATGAAAATATTATTGGGTGATGGCTATTGATTATCATAGTGGATAACGAAGAGACAAAGAAAATCAAAAAGGCTCAAAACGGGTACCGATAAGGTTAACCGTCTCACGGATTTAATTGCGTACCAGACTCCGAAACACATAGATAAATATACTACGGAGATCAGCACGACGATATGAACAGAATGCTACACAGGTATCAATGATATGATCATCACATAAAAAGTCGATATTTGCTGCTAAACAGCTGCTATTTTGCTCAAAATAAAATAAACGGAACAATAGTAGCCTAAATTTGACGAAACGAAAAACATTTTTGTTATATAAAAATATCAAGATTTCAATAGTATTTTATTTACATCAATTTTTAAATGATTTAAACTGAAATTGAATTACAGAACAAAAGTAACTCCCATATTTATCAACGAAAATCTGCCATTTGTTAGACGCATACCAAATACAAAATTTTCATTGCTAAATTTAATTATTTAGTTTCAAGAAAAATTTCTGTTAATTAGGTTATAAACAGGAAATGACTCAGAGCAGATTACAAGCAACATGAAATGACTCGACCTTTGTCGAAACCATATTTTAAACATATTACGTTGTTTGTTCACCGACTATGCCATGTTTTGGCTTTGTTATCATGCTTGTAACTCGTGAAATCCAACTTCGACCTTTATGCAGTTGATTGTGTTAAATCTGCCTGTGTATGGTGTTGCCCAAAGGCTGGTTAACACTTTGCCCCCTCAAAATATGGCTTGTGATAAGAAGGTGTGTTTTGTAGTGACATAGGCTAGACGTTCATATCCTGTTGATGACCTGGAAAAGAGATTGACAGTCTAACCTGATTGTGAATGACTGTAATTTGAGATCGTATGTCATTCGGGGTGGTATGTGACCTTTTGAGGTTGGATGCAGTTTATGGAGAATGGTGACCGTTCGCGATCTGATGCCTTTCGAGGCGAATTGTGACCGTTCGCGATCGGGTGCCATTCGAGGAAAATTGTGATCGTTTAAGATCGGGTGCCATTCAAGGCAAATTGTGACCATTCACAGTCAGGTGCCGTTCGAAGCGAATTGTGACCGTTCGCGGCCGGGTGCCGTTTGAGGCGGATTGTATGCGCCCGGGGGAGACTTGGTATCATTAATGTCAGATTTCACGTTCGAGTGAGTTTCTAAATTGTTTGTTATGGTGGTTTTGTCGTCATCTCAGAGCATGCCTGAGATCCGCTCGCGATCCCGTACATGTGTAAGTGGCTTAGCCGTTATGGAATCAAAATGAGTCTTTCAACAAAAATGTCCAACAAAACCAAATCTAAACATGAGAAGTAAAAAACAAAAGCAAAACAGCGACGTCAAAGTGCAAACACCTACACCAATGCAATTAATAGTCGTATCAGAGCATGCCTGAAGACTGTTCGTGATCCTGTACATGTGCAAATGACTAAATCGTGTTGGTGTGGAGTTTGCCACTTATTCGTCATTATTCTGATCAGTTGATGACAAGCTGACGCCTCGATCTGGAGCCACCTTCATTTGATGTAGGCGGTGGTTGCTCTTGTTCCACCGTTGTTGCTCGCCTTCTCACATATTGTGATAGCATATCATTCCGAATAGTCCTTCTATCTCATCCCTCAAGTGCCTACAATTGTTGGTATTATTGCCGCTTAAATCATGGAATAAGTAGTACTTGTCCGATTTCCTCTCATTGTTGGTCGCATCCCTCCTCATTGGCTTTCGATAAGGAACCTACCCCCTGATGTTCTGGTAGATCCATTCTAAAGTTTCATTTAACTTCATATTAAAGGTGAATCTCGGTTAGTTTCGTGGTCTCTTTGGTCCATCATCGTTATCTTTGGCTTTTCGTTTCCCTTTGTCCTTGCCTGAATCCTTTTTGGACGGATCTCCGCTTTTGACTGCATACACATTAACTCCTCTCCTTCCTCTCTTTCAACATTTGCATCCTTTAATCGTAGAAATCCTTTGGCCTTGTGATAAAACTCCCCTGGATTCATAGGTGGATCCCTTGTCAGTGAATTTTTGAACTATGTTCCATCAGCTATGCCGGATACAGCTGCCATTAAGACTATGGATGGATCTGGACGATCCACTGATGCTGCTGCTGCATTAAATCGTGTTAAGAAGTTCCTCAAAGACTCTTCGGTCTTCTGGTTCAGTGCCGCTAGACACATACATTCTTAGGCCTCGAGATGTGAACTCTGAAATGCCTCATGAACTTCTCAGTCGGGTCGATCCATGTTCTAATGGAGCCGCTTTTCAATTGCCTGAACCATAATGCTGCTATGTCTGTCAGGTATAATGGAAAACATCAGACCATGACTTTCTCTTATGCCCCCAGTACTTCCATATGTCTCATGTATCTTGTCAGATGAACGGCTGGATCTATCCTTCCATCATATGTCTCCAACGTCGGTAGCTTGAATTCTGGTGGATTCCTGGCCTGCCTAATTACGGGAGCGAAGGGGCTTCTGTTAACATCTTCCAAATCTCTATTCACCAGTCCGCCACTCATGGCTTGCCTGACCATCTCCGCCAATCTATCATCGTCGCCACGCTGTAGTCCTTGTCTGTTGCCACCAATCTACCCCCCGAGTTCATGAGGAAATCCTGGAATCTGCTTTTCTGGACGGGCATCCGTTCCTCTATCAATGCCATGTTGAACTGCTGCGTCTGGTATCCTGCCTAAGGTTGGATCAACATGCTTTTGGGGACCCTGCTCTAGGGCCACTCCTGATGGTCCCGCTCTGTTTCTGGGTTCTGATTGCTCTATGCTCCTAACCTATGTCTCTAGCATTCCCTACCGTAATGTTCCCTTGATTCTGCATTCTAGTTTGTCCAACTTGTTGGAGTAATTTTTGCATCATCTCTTCTTGCCTTTTCAGCATTCCTCCTGCATAGCTTCCATCATCATCTCCGTCTCGTCTCGGGTGATGAAGACCGAGGCTTGATTCGCTCCTAAGGAAGCCTTATGACTTCCTTCATGCTGGCATCTTTCTGCTCTTGGTCTCCTTGCCGATTACTTCACCATTTCTTTCCAAATCTAAGTCTTTAAGCCTTCAGATCCAAGATCCAAGCTGTAGAATCCCTGAGTTCTATTCTCAATGAAAGCACCAAAAATGTTTGCGCCAAAATTGGTCATAAACACCCAGTTGTCGATGAAAGCACTCATTCACAATCACAGATTTTAGATCACAAATATGTAGAGAAAATAAATGTGAAGAACACTTAAAATTCAAAAAGAATCACATAGAAACACATAGATTTAGAGTTATTCAGCATTTGGCATACATCCACTATGAAATGACTGATTTTTTTAATCTTTTTTCTCTGGTTACAATGAGTTACAACTGTAGAATCGAAGTACCAAATTGATCTCGGCAGATTCTGGACGTAGAAGAGCCAAAAGTTCCCTTTTCTTTAGATTCTGGGATGCAAATATCTCATTTAGACCTCGGGAAACCTCTTTTGACATGTGGGTGGGCCCGCGCGATCGATCTCATGTGGTTCGCACTCGATTCATGATCGATACGAACAAATTTCGTATCAATCAAGACTTGGCACAATCGAGTCAAAATTTAGCACGAACATTCCTTAGATTGTACGTAAGCTCCTGTGAAAATTTGGTGGCATTTGGACTTGTAGATTGTGAGTTATGATCGATGCAAATTTGGGCTTTTCGGTTGCCGTTCTCTTCGTATCGATGAATTCGCATCGGTGATTCTGCACGTGATGCCAATTGACATGGCGCTAACCCTTTTTGGCTTTGTTCGTATCGATAGGCGCTACCCTGTCTGTATCCATCTAGTGCGTATCATTTCATATCGATGGACGATGCTTGTTCATATCAATCATCCGGTTGCTTGTTCATATCGATCGTAGGCCGATCGACACGAACTGTACAAATGGAATCAACACGAACAAGCTTCGGTTGACTTCGTATCGATGACTCCTATTCCTATTCGTATCGATATGTTCTTGAGCATTTCGTACTGATGAAAGAATGCCGTTTCGCATTGTTCATGGGATGTGTGCTTCGTATCGATCTTTAACCGATCGATACGAATCCTTGAGAGGAGGAGCGATACGTATTGTATATTAGTGGTATCGGTATGAAATAACCTAGGTAATGGATACGAATTAAGGCGGGCGCGATGGATACGATCTGATGGGTGCATGATGGATACGAAGAGAGGTGGTCGACAACCGATACGAACTAAGCCATTGGCGCATGATGGATACGAACCAGGTGGATGCGAATAGCATGGATACGAAATTGGTGAGGACCTAGGCTGCTGATCGATTCAAGGCCACGACTCGAGGTAAGCTTCTTCTCGGCCCGAAGTAGACCTCCCAATGGCTCGAAGCAGATGCTTGTGAAGACTCGAAGTAATCGGCGAGTAGGTTAGACTATCGAAGATCCGAGGTAGATCCTTTCCTGACTCGAAGTAAACTGCCTGGAAAATCAAAGTAAACAGGGAAATGATTCGAAGTAGATTCCAAGCAACCTAAAATGACTCGACCTTTGTCGAAACCCTATTTTAGACATATTACCTTGTTCGTTCGTTGACTATGCTATGTTTTGGCTTCGTTATCATGCTTGTTACTCGTGAAATCCAACTTCGACTTTTATACAGTTGATTGGGTTAAATTTTCCTGTATGTGGCCTTGCCCAAAGGCGGGTTAACATCAATGCTCTTATAATTTAGTCCATATTCATGATTTAGTCTATTCTATTTATTCCATTTGCATAAAGAAAGGGAATTAAAAAGAAATTGACAATTACAGAAGAAATCCCAAACGTAGAATAGATGTAAATAAAACATAATTAACTGTAAATACTTTAAATAATTGTAAATAATTGGAAAAGCTATAATTAACAACAAATAATTGCAAATAACTGAAATAGAATAACTAAAAGGAAATAGACTAGAAAACAAGTCCAAAACTTACTTAAAATGAACTGTAAATAAACTTGCACAAAGGTTATCCCAAATTTATAGAAAAACTACAAATATTAGAAACCCTATTATTTTAAATTACCTAAGAATCTAAAATAATTACTTAAACACTCATCTGGGACCTATGCTCTTCCCTTGGCCTTCCCGGATCCACTAGAAGGGTACAAAATATTTTATTTAAAAAGGTCTTCTCCTTGAAAATAATATACCTTTTAGAATCCAACCTTAGGCAATGAGCCTAGATGGAGAAAATATGAATGAGAAAAATAGATAGGCCTAGGGTCTTATTTGTAGTCATACTTGTGGATCTCAGATCGTTGGATTCGGAGATTAAATCTAGTGCAATCACATTATAGGCTTGATAGGAACCATCGGATGGAAGCACGGATGCACGATATGGAGTTAAATTTGGAAAATGACGTGTTCTAATAGTTCTGGGAAAAAGAAGCATTTTCACGTAGGTGGGTTAACCTTGGTGTCGACCACCACTTTCTAGGGTCGACCTAGCTATGGTGAGGGTCGACCTACCCTTTATATATATATAGACACATAACTTCTTCGTCTTAGCTTGGATTTTGACGTTCTATATATGGAAATTGACCAGAAAATTACCACGGACACAATGGTGCAACTCCCATGGCTATATTTTGATAATTTCACAAAGTTGTTTTATCATTTAATTAATTCGTTAATTAATTACTATAGCTTAAATTTTGGGTTGCTACAGTCACGTCTTTACCTTCTTCCTCTTAGCAAACCATCTTGGAATGCAAACACCGCCCTCCAGGCAGAGATACAGTACTAGCATTCATCCATGCAAGTTTTAAAATATAGTTTGCACATAAGGTCATGTATCCTTTCATTAGCAAGCAGTAAGTAAAGGGAATCATTCAATCACAATCAATAAATCCATTATATGGGCAAATGTCCTAGTATTTACAATGACAGAATGGTGTTTTTGTTCTGCTAATAGATGTCATTTGGTTTTCTAGTCATGAGGGGTTACTTAAGGCTTAGACGAGATCCTTCGATTTTAGAACAGTTCACTTAGATATGAAAACTGGTTTAAAATAAACAATCGATGAAGTTTTAAATAATTTTTGAAATGAATAAACCTCGGTTAAAACATAAGTTAAAACTTAAACCCTAATAAATCATTATTAAATCAAAATTAGATCATAATTAAACCCTAATTTAGCTTACTTAACTCTTATTTCATTTAGCTAGAAATTAAATCTCAGTTAAGCTTGGTTAAGTCTTAATTATTAAATAACTAAACCTTAGTAAATTAAAAACTAATTAATAATCAAACCTTAATTAAAGTACAAAAAATCCATTTATAATTAAACTCGAGCTAAATAATAATTAAGTGAAAAATTAACCTTTAATAATATAACAATAAATTAGATAATCAACTCTAATTTAATAATTAATCAAAATAATTAAACTTGGTTAAGTAAAAGATTTAATTACCTTTTAATTAATTAACCCTAACTTAAAACTTCCTTAATTAAAAATAATTAACTCCATCGACAAATTTTTAAACTCTAAGCACTTAACCTTAATATATTAATAATTTATCTTTAATTAACAAATTAAATAATAAATTATTAAATAAAAGTTAACCTTTTTACTTATGTAATGAGTTTGAAAAGAGTTCTCAAAAGAAATTTAAAAGAAAACACTTTAAAAATTAAAATCATGAAATTTTCCCAAACTACATCCATAGCGACTATTGTTATGAGCACGGTTCACTGGAATTGATTTCTACGTAAAAATCTCACTTTAACTCTTGCTATGACAAATTTGGAAATCTAAATGAAAGTTTTTAAAAACTTAAACAAAAGGCTATAAACATGGAAACATTTTCTAAAAACTAAAACTAGAAAACAAGATTTTGCATTTCAAATCGGATCTCAAGTCTTTCGCGACCTTTTAAGCCACTACTTTATAATCATTGCATTCCATGAAATTAATTTTGCACACAACCATATTACCATATTAACATGAGCCAAACATTCACATGTCCATTCCAAAACATGTCATTTAAACATCCATACCACAAATCCAAGCTCAACCACAAACTTGTAATCGTATACCATCATAACAACATGATATTTCTACATAACAAGCACTGCATTTTTGCAACTAATAGTTCAATATAATCAAGTTAATATATTTCCCAAAATGAGAGTTTTACTCGCTAAAGCTTCCTAATTTCAAACCAACTTTTGCTAAAACTTTGAAACAACATAGGATCTCGCAAAATTGAAGACTTTGGATGCCTACACACCCAAAATAGGCTTGGCCTTGGACAATTTAGGCTCGGCCATGTACTATGTGGGTTCGACCATGTAGGGTTAGGTGGATGATGGTGCTTGTAATTAGATATGAAGTGAATAAATGGATGAAGAAGATTTTTATACAAGTTATGGAAGAAATTTAAAGTGGAAAATGCGAGATTTTTATAACATAGAAAATATGTAGGAAGCTATGAAAACTTTCTCAAGCTTTAGAAAATTTGAAATGAAGAAGAGAAATTGTAAAGTGAAAATTATGAAATGGAAGGGGTATTTATAGGCTTAGGAAAATATTCAAAAATGTATAAATGCTTGCATTAAATATGTATGCATATGCATGCACTCCCTCTCCATCCCATGATTTCCGTCCTCCCCTTAAACTTGACCCATCCCCTCTCATCCAACTATTCATGCCATGAACTCATGTCCTTTGTGTTGAAAGAGCTATTTTTATATATTAACATATGTACCTTTTTATAATTATATATATAGACACACACACACACAGATATATATATATATACACATATGCTTAAGTGAAAATATATGTACATGTGTATATTCCCATGAAAAAATAGTTTCTAGTGTACATGTATGTGTTTACAATAGCGTGTTCAAAATTTTGATAACCTTTAACCAATGAAAAATCGAAATTTCAAAAAATGAGTTCCGATCATATTTTCTATTTTTCAATGAACTATGTAAATTGGTAAACGTAATTTGAAAATGATTTTATCATCATTTGTTATTATTAGAAATAAGTTTATTTGTTAGTAAAAATACATTAACTCATTATTTAAAATTATAATTAAATATTCATTTAAATAGCGATTAAATTCTGGATCGTTACACTCTTCCCCCTTAAAAGAATTTCGTCTCGAAATTTATCGCAATCCTGACCCAAAAGTATTGTTTAATAAAACCAAGTTTATTTAAATCTTCTTATTTGTATAATTCAAATTTAATTTCATTAATTAATCTATACTCTAGCCCAAATGCCTTATGATGGGTCAACCCTTACCAATTGAATTGTCAAAACATAAAGTCATGAATCTTATTGGCTCTTGTCCCAGTCTTTTTATAAGGGTAGGCGAAATAAAATTATGATAAGAACTAATATCTATTAAGAACAATAGAAGAAATGTTACACTGATATAAATTATCATTCAAGATAACATGTCATCCTAGATACACGCCAAGTGACTTTATTATAGATGGGAAGTACACTTCAAAAGATAGATACAACAAAAGATACTGCAAGGAATATTTATGATACTATTCCTAATACTAGTCTCTATCTTGCTAGTGTTAAACTGATCCTTCCACAACTTCTTTTCTCCTTGTTGTTACTAAAGCAGATGGTTCTGTGATGATAACAAAAAGTTTAGGCTGCCTCCTTTTCTTGAGCTTAGGACAATTTCCGACAAAATGATCCTTTTTGTGGCAGCAGTAACAATTCTTTGGTGCATTCTACTTCTCAAGCTTTTGTCTCTTAGCCTTTGCTTACTCTTTTATCTTTTTTTTACCCTAACTACTTTTCTAAACCAATTGATCTTTCTCACCATATCCGAAGCAGTCACATTTGGACAACTTTTCTTGAACTTGCGCTTCTAATCTTCAATTGGTATAGCAGTAAGAAGCTGCAGCATAAAATCTTCAAGCCGTAGAGCATTACTTATCATCTTCTCGAATGATCCTTGAATATTCTTAATCGTCGTTATGTAGATTTTATTACTAACCCAGCCAGTTCTTAACTTCCATAATCGATTTCGAACCCAAGAACTTCCTTTGACTTAAAATCTTAAAATCAGGACATAACAAAGCAAAGTCCATTGAGGTTTGATCTTGCAGCCCTTCCTTAGCAACATACCCCTTAGTTCCAAAAAATCTAGGATTCATAATTCTTGGTTATCTAGATTCATATTAAAATATTTAATTTCAAACCTTACTAGTCATTTCCTAAGTTCAAAGAAAGATTTTAAAAGCATACAACAATAATTGCATGGCATTCAAAACATCTCCAAGGGTACATATTATACATAACTTCCTAAAACATCCTCATATTTATGAGTTCATATTAAAGATACTTATCCCCGTCTACTGTTCTCCTCCTTTTTTGAATACACATCCCCTTAATTATCTCTCTCAAGGTGGGTGGTTTCTTCTTAATAATTCCTCCGTTCTATAGTGCTATTTGAATCATAGGACAATTTTTCTAGATGTGTCCAAGTTGTTGGCAAAAGAAACAATGTTTTTCCCAAACTTTAGGAACCACCGTTCCCTCCTTTCCTTTGATACAATAGTACATAGTATGTCCTGTCTTACGACATAAGTAGCAACTAATTTCCTTTTCCTTTTTAAAGAATTTCCTTTGTTGACTACTCCCTTCTGATTTGTCTTCCCAAGGCCTCTTGCAACATGGTAGAAATTTCCTCTTTTTGCGTTTATCGATGTTGTCATTCTTTGTTGAAATTGTTGGCTTCTTCTAAAACTCCAACTACTTCCACATTAGGAATTACAACTGCTTTAGCTGCTTATCTATCAGTCTTTTAATCCTTTGTGGTTAACTTCTTCGGTCTCTTTCCTTGTTCTCTCCTTCCTTGCGTACCCATTCTTACAACCTAACTATAGCACGATACCTTTAAAATACACTTTCGGATCGTGTTCATATTGGAAAATGTAACGATCCTGTTTTTGAGTCAAATTTAATTTGATAATTAATATAGAATTATGGATTAAATTGTGAATTAATTTGAATTCTTCAAATTAAATAAGATATGCGCCTGTTTGTTTATGAAAATAAATAGTAATTTGAATTTGAATTTTCCAAAATAAATAATATATGCTATATATGTATACAAATTGATTTTTAATTGAATTTTTAATTTGAAATTCAAAAATAAATATTTTGAATAATATATTTGAAAACTCTATATTCAAAACTAATAAAAATTTATTTTCTAAATTGTAATATATATATATATATATGTAATATATGATTTGAATTTAATATAATAATTTCCAAACTCTATTTATTAGTTAAATTATATATATGTGTGTGAAATAGAATTGGATTTGGAAATTCAAATATTTTATAAATTAATTGGATTTATTAATTTTATATTTCAAAGAAACTAATATATATATATATATATATATATATATCTTTTGAAATAAATTTAGTTTTGTATACATTTAAATAAATAGAAAATATATTATATAATTTATACAAATATAAGTAATTCGTAAATCAAGGGTTTAAAACAAAATCTATAAACTAATTAAAGATTAAGGGTTTAAACACAAATTACTTTCATTTTAACAAATGTAAGGTCGAGTTTAGCATGCATTAGCATGTGTTGCCTAAATATAATTTGTATTCACAAGTGTAAACATTTTAATAAAGAGATTAACAAGTGTTACGTAAAAGTTTTCATGTAATAACAAGTGTCATTTTATGAATTTTCTTTTCAATTTTGAATTTAATAAATAAAAAGAAATTAAAGATATAAATATCACTAACCCCTCCTCTTCTCATTTCTTTGTTAAAATTCAAAAAAAAATCTGAAAATACAAAACCAGAGAAAGAAAATAAGATTCAAAGAAAATTCAAAGACAAATATGAAAATCAAAGCAAAGTTCAGCAAGCAAATTACGAAACCTAGGAATCAAAATTTTAATCAAACTCAACATCAATAACCTCTTGCAAGTTCAAACCTAAAGCAAGCTAAGTTTCAAGCAAACCACCTGAATCAAACAACAACATCAAAGATCAACTTAGTTTTAGATCGAAAAAAAATGCAAGATAGTAAAGCAAAGAGCAGTTTCAAAACATCTCCAGTTTCAGGCTATCTTCTGTTCAAAAAATCCAGGTGAGCAAACTTCTGGTTTAAAATCTTAAATCAGTTGAAATACATGATCATTCTTAGAAAATTTGATGTAGATCTGCTTGCTTATATATAAATATATGTGGGGATGTATGTGTGCATATCGTGACATACGAAAATTTGGCTCTGCTTCAAGTTATAGGTTCAAAATTTAAATGCTTTTCATTAAAGCAATTATAAGACATGATATTTAAAGGGAACCTGATTGCATGAATGTAATACCATCTTTAAAAATGATTGCAAATAAAATTATTGAGAAATTCTCTAAGAAAGTTAAGATATACAGTAAGAAAAAAAATTAGGAAATTTCGACTATCATAATTCCAAGCTTTACATATATAATTTGATTCGTATTCAAAAATGATGATTTTTAAGGGAAACATCAGGATTTTTAAGTTGGTATTCAACGAGGTATTTCAAGTTGAACGGAGAATGTATTTGTGCCAAATTCAGGTGGTCGACGACGTTATCGTTGACGTGATTAAGGCTGGATGTAACGACCCGCAAATCCATACCCCTTGAGTCAATACTATTCTACCTAAATCAACTCAAGTTGTACAGAAATGCGAACAATTTGGGTTAGAGAAGAAGAGGTAGAAGAAGAGAATAGAAATCAACAACAGAATCTAACCATCGCAGCGGAATAAAATATAATAGCAAATAAATGGCCTTTACTCAAAAATTAAATATTTCTATATATATATATATATATATATATATATATATATATATATTACATCATCAGAGTACATCAATCACAGCTCAACATCAATATCATACAATGGATACACAACAACTCAAGATACACAACTCAAACAGTGAAATATATATATATATATATATATATATATATATATATACAAGTACGGGAGTACGTATCGCCATCCAGTTCGTCTCCTGAGCTCCACAGCATCATATCATGTATCCGATAATACTCGGTCTGACCCGAGCATTACAGTTAAATAACACCCGAGTCAGTCTGGAATACCAGCGTGAGAAAATCACACCCAATTGATTATTAAAGTTTCAAAAATCCTTTGAAAACAAAAGCATCTCGTAAGACCACGCCACAAATAAACATGTCGGGTTTTTACCGTACGATAGCTAAAACAATTTTATAGAAATCCTCTGATATTATAATAGGGTCTATATACAAATACTTATAAAATAGCCAAAATTGTTACATTATTAAATTCCAGCTACTAGCCACAGAGTGGGTAATACAAACAAAACTCGTACAAGGCTCGTAGGGAGAATGGATTTCCAACCAATGACTAGGCACTGGGGTACCACCTGTCACAGTACGGGGCCTAGATCACCGTACCGAGGAGTACGCCCGCTCCCCTTCAACACAAGGCCGGGACTACCCCTTACTGGATAATCCCGAGTGAGATCACCCCGCGGTTGGGATCAGAAACCGCCCACTAAGCCGAAATAAAAAGGGGCATCTAGACTGGAATGACCTCACCCTGCTTGGGTGCTACCTACCTAGCCTTGCTACATAACCCCTGATTTTCAGTCATTCCCATTTGATGAGGCTTGAGGCTAAGCGTTACCTTTTTTAGAACATATCCCTTCGAATGCCCATCGTCCACCTGACGATGTTTTCGCAAGCATTCGTCCATACAAGTCCGTCCCGGGTTCGAACGGAACCGAAGGCACTATTCCTACTACATCCATTTTGGAAATATCCTCAGGATTAGTAGCGACTAGCCCTTGCACTTCACTGCTCCATCTTCGAATCCAAAATCGTTTTCACGAAACGTACAAACCGGATCGAAGTGGTTTTCGAGAAATAAATCTCAATCCCGGACTCTTCGAAACGATCAACGTATTTGTCCAATATTGATAGTCGGTTATTTAACTATCAATTTCTTATTCACAAACATCCATCAAACAATAAATAATTTCCCAAATTATTTATTAATCCCAAAAATATCTTCACAAGATATATTTCTATTTTCAATCCTTTGAAAACAGTTTCAAAACCATCTTTCTTTTCAGAATAAACTTTCCCAAATATTTTCTATCTCCTCTGAAATCACCAAGCACAAACTAGATTTTCAAAATAATTTAAAGCACTTTACTTAGAAATATACTTTATAACATTTAAGTTAAAAATACTTCGATGATTTGTTAAAAATACATGCTATATGAATATTTGAAAATAATGTTACTAAATAAAATATAAAACTAGATTTCACTTTTAAAAATAAATTACTAAGTCACTCTTTAAATAATTGTTGCTATAACAGATTAAAATAATTATTGCTATAATAGATTAAAAGGAAATACTTACTTTAGAATTTAAATATTTAGAAATAGTAAAGTTTTCAAAACATACTTCTTAAAACAACTTTAAACTTTTAATTTATATTTAAAAATTTACTTTGAAAACGTACTTGGTTATTCAGAGAGAAATTTCCAATCTCAATCACTTAAATCAATCTTCCAAATCGATTCCCATTTTATTCCATTTGAAATCAATCTCTTTACTTATCAGTTCATTTCAAAATTCATTAATTATGGACTTTATTATAATTTTCAGTTTGATTTTTTTATATCCTTTATCTGAAATATACAAATTTCAGGTTATTCCCAATTCCTTCTTTATTTTTCTTAAATAATTTAAATCCTAAATTTAAAATAAATGTTTTGTTCTTTTAAACAATAACATTGAAGTTTAGGTTTCATTAACTTTCTGTTTATTTAAATTTTCCTTTCCATACTCAAGATTTATTTATTAAAATTTTAAAGTCACTTTATTTCTCTTTTTCCAAGTTATTCTTGAATTTACTCAATAATTATTTTACTTGCAATTTCACTTCTTTTATTTTCATTTCCAAAATCAAATTTATATTTTTAATAATTCATTATACCCAATTATACCAACCAAGCCATAGCATTCAATACTTCCACATAATTCATTATAGAATATCAAATAATCAGAACAGAGAATATTAAATAATTTAAATAAAAATTGAGGGGTCCAGTTGGATCCCTCCAACCTGTTTTCCCTGCATCCACAGATGTTAGCACAATATAGTATACCAATTACAAAATATCATACTATATCACATCGATCAATTCAACCATCCAAACAATTATTTAAATTTTATCATTTAAATTTAAATTTATACTGAGTGAGATTAACTCACCTTGATTTTATTTGTAATCTGATCCATCCCAGCTTACTTTCTTCAGGATTTGACCTTGTATAACATTATATAAATTTATTAATATTCGAATCAAATCGAATAATTAAATTTATATTATATAATTTAAATTAACTACTGATTTTATTTTCAAAATTAAAACTTGTTCGTTTGTTTGTTTTTAAACTGACTTTATGTTGATACTCCAATGTCTAAACTCCTATATCTTTTCTTCCTTTTTTAAAATTCTATATTTCCAGGACTTACATATATATCTTCTGTTTTATCTATATATACATTAGATTCTAAAATAAAATCCCTTTTTAGTTTATAAAAATATATATCAAATTTAAACAAAAATCGTTTTAAACCTTTCTGTTAATTTAATTTTTTTTTTCACCAGATCTCTGTACATCCTTATATGGGTAAGATAAATTTCAAATCAAAATGAAATAGATTGAAATACCTCACCCAGCCCCTCTGACACACAACCGACAACCCCATCTGCTGCCGCTCCTTGCTCTACTTCCCAATTCACCATCATCTGCCGCTAAGCTCAAGCCCTAAATCGCCTGCCGCCACAGCCAAAAGCCATCACTTACCACTGCACGACTCCTCACGGTGCCGCCCTGCGCCTCCACGCGACTCAATTCCAGCATCCCATCGTGCCGTATTAGCGCCACGCCCTCCAAACTGCCCACGCCTAAACGCGATTCCCCTCCTTCACGCGCGACGTCGCCGTTCGCGATTTGATCGCGTACAACCCCTTTCTTCTTCTTTTTTTTTTGAAGAATCGAATTGGGTTTCGATCCAAGAGGGAGGAAAGGGAAAAGGCTGTCGCCATTCGTATGCAGATATTTTTTTTTTCTTTTTTTTTCTTTTTGAACGAATGAATTCGTATGAAGGAAAAAGAGGAGTAGGGTTTTCGATTCGAATAGAGAAAAAGGAAGCCTCGGCTTCGAAAAAAAAGAAGGAAAAAAAGAAAAAGGATGCTCGCGATTTAGGTTTTGAATTTGAAAGATGAACGCGGCCATTGATTTGTTCTCGATTTTGAACTGAGAAAATAATGGTCCCGTGTTCGCAAAGAAACAGGATAAGGGATGGTGTGTTCGAGATGGCAAAGGAAGCGTGTTGAAGACGCCTTGCTACAGTGTTCACTTATATTTAAAATTCAAATACGAATCGATTATTACCAATTAAATTTTCAGCGCGTTTATATATCCTACACTCACACACTAACTCCGATCAATACAAAATTTGAAATCCGATAATAGTACAATATTACGGATCCAATGGAACTGGTTTCGTCGAATTCTGAGACTGTGCCTCGGAAGGCTCTTTTTAAATTCAATTTAAACGATTAAATTTCAAAACTGACCAATTCAGTGTTAGATTCCATTTTAACACTTCTATTATATTCAATGTTATCAATATAAATTTTATAAGCTTTCAAATTATATTCTTAACAGGCTTAAGATCTCTGGTTTCATATTTTATCCAATTTAAGTTATTTAATTCAACAATCTAATTGTCAAATAAATTATGATATTCGTAATTTAAGTTGATAATTAACCTTTAAATAATTATAATCAATTATATATTCCGATTTTAAATGCTCGAAAATTCCGGGTCGTCACATTCCTCCCCCCTTAAAAGAATTTCGTCCCCAAAATTACTAGCTAGGAAGAATGGTCTAATACCCGCTTACTTTCCCCGAATCCAGCCGGTTTCTAACAATTCAACATCTTACCAACTACCTTTTTATAAAAGACCCATTATTATCCTTATTAACTTTCCAAACTTTTCCAAAACCTTCTATAGTTTTCAGAAAACTTACTTGTTCAACTATTCAAATTATAATTCAAAACTAAATTTTGAATTATCAAAATTTTCTCAAAATTTTTCTAACTCTCTAAATTCCCGAAAAATTTCGCAAGCGTCTCCTTTGCGCGGCTAGCTCGGTACAACTACAAAATGGCTCTACGGCCTCCCAAATCCAAAACGAAAACAAAAAGCCAAGTGGCTCAATCAAAATCCCAATCAAATTTCATATAGAAACTTAAACACATACCTTTTTGTCGAGCATTTCAAATTTATCTTCTAAAATCAAAATCAATTCTCTTTTCCCTTTATAATACCTGCATATTCTACTTGACAATAATATCCAATATCAATATTCCAAAACATTATATCGACTTCCTTACAAGTGTCAATTATTTACTCATTCAAATATCAACTTGGAATATATTTGGAATATCAATTTCCAATTAAGAATTCACCATTCCTTACTTAAGTTTAGTATAAGCATTTTATATGTTTCTTTGTTTGTTTTCACTTTACCACTTTAGTTAATATCTATTTCTGTTCAAATTGATTTCCACATTACATATGAATTTCATTTATTTTCAACTTTGAATCTTTAATTTTATCTTTCATTTATAACTAATTTATGTCATTTACTTTAATTAGTTTCATTTACTAACTTATTTCAATTTTCCAATTTAAAATTGTTTTGTCGTTAACAAAATTTTCCAAAATTTCCAAATATTTTCCAACTCCCAAAATTTTTGAAATTTTTTGGCAGAGTCTCCTTTGTACGGAGGAGCTTTTGCAATTTGAGAAAAGAGATAAATATATATACATCGACCCACACGGTCGGAAAAATCAAAAACAGTTCATATTTCCTATTTTTATTGCGTAGGCGTACCTTACTTAGCATTTTAAGCAAGCGGCTTATTATTTTTAGCAATAGCACAACCAAATCCAGCCACACGGCTCCCAGGTACCTATACTTACTCAATTTAAACATGTAAGTGCCAAATATATGCAGTTTAACTATGTTTCACTTAGCTACAGGGGTTAAAACATATGAATTCTAAAAGAAATGCACATCAAACATTTTTCCGTAAGCAATTTATACAATTCTTATACTAATTCAACTGTTTCAATAAATTTATAAACCATTTTCATTCAATTTGAATGGTTTTCAATCCATTCGTATACCACTTCATCAATTTGAATGGTTTAAAAACTCAATCGCTTACATTTAATTTATTCTTAAGCAAACTGAACTCATATTTAATTCAATTGCTTTCAAAATCAATTTATTTTACCCTTATCAACACATAGAATTTTTAATTACTCCTATTTGCATCCACTGACAATTTATTCTATGCAGTTTGACGAGATCTATGTGAATAAATAAGTATTTATGTTTATAACCAATTTAAATTGATTTCAACTCAATTAATACTTAACTCTATTCCATTTTCAATTTATTCACAACTCATATATTCTCATTTTCATTGCATCTCAGATTTGAATCCATTCACTTGTCTTTCATTTTATTAACCAAACTAGTTTATTCAAAACCATTAACAACTTAGGTTTTTCTTCATTACCTATTAAATTTCCTTTTTATTTTAATCCATTCACAATCATTTATTTAGCTCGACACATTCCATTTATTTACATTTCATTCCATATTTGTTTATTCCAAACTACTGTATTTAGCTCGAAGGCAACCCAAGCTATTGCATTCCATAACCATTTCTCAACTTATTTAAACCACACTTCATTTTGATTCTTATTTATTCTATCCGTGTATTTATTCAACATAATTAGTTTATCCACACAATCTATTAGAAATTTTCATTTCTTTAAATATTATTTATGGCTCACCAAATTCTATTTTGATTCCAATTTATTTTTACTTGATTTAAATTCAATCCAATATCATTAAACTTAATTTTAAGTTAACTTCAATTTCAACTCTCCTCCATCCATTAGCTTAAATCAAATTTTATACTTAAGCTCATTTTAATTGATTACAAGGCCATCTCTAATTTATTTCCACTTAGTTGGACTTTTATTTACAATTCAACTATTACTATTTTACTCCAATCACATTTTTATTCGATACATTCCCAATCTATTTAGTTTGGTAACACTTCAAGTTAAAGTACAATCTATAACTCAAGCTCTGGATCCACTATCCATTTTCAATCTACCACCCAATTTTATGAACTCCCAATTCAACTTCATGCTCAATTACTTCCACTTCATCAACAATTTAAGTCAAATTCAATTTAATTATAACTTGAGTTTTATTATCAAACCTCATCATAACTCACAATTCAATTTCATTAACTAATTTATTATCTAATTAATTCTTCCCTTGGTCAGAATTCAACACTTGATTTTTAAACTCAAAATCTCTTCATTAAATTTTAGTAAGTTCAAATTTATTTTATAATTAAAGTTTGGATTTTCTTTTCATTTTCCAATTCATCAAAATATTAATTTTGGGCTTCGTATTCCATTTTCAATTTTAAAAGTCACAACTTATATTTTATACAACCACATTCATTTTAGGCTTGATTGTATTCATCTTTTATTTTTTTACTCGAGTTTTACACTTATTTATAACTCAAGCATATTTTATTCCATGCATTTTTAATTCTTTTACAAGTTATTCTAATTTATTTATTTCAATTCCAATCCTTATTCAATTTATTTTTCATTTATTTAAGTAAGATTATAATTCCATTCATAGTTCAATTGAATTCTTATTCCAATCCAATTTTATTTGAACTCAGTTTTATTTAACTCAATTCGATTCAATTTTATTTATCAATTCAAGTAAATCTCATTTTAACTTATCACTTTAAATTTAAATTCCAACCTTCAAAGCTTATATTTCATTCCTGATGTAAAAATCATCTCAATTTATAAGCTTACAACCCATCCTATCAGGAATTTTTTTTAAACTCCCGGCTTTGGTTTCAAATCATTTTGAAATTTCCAACATCTCAAATCACATTTCTCAAAAGTTAAACCAATCCTGGTTTTATTCCCAACAAATTTCCTTTTAAATTTTCAAAAACAAACAGGTTCCTAAACAAATCAATTTGGCAGCAATCTATCACTTAGGAATTCGAAAATGAATACTGATGATGCGGCCGTCATCATCAGGATTATTTTCCAATAATCCAAGTGATTTCAATGCTATATCACTTTCAAAACCCATTTAAAACAAATTTCCATTCAGAAATACCCCCAAAACAACAATACTATTATTTATCTCCAAACACCTCGATAAACATTTCCAAATCTCCAGGATTTTAAATTTCCAAGCTTGCTTAAATAAATTTTAACGATAATTCATTTGTGAAGCTTTATGTTTATACAAATTGCCATTTAATGTTATTCCAATTCATAAATTACCTTTATAATTCATATTTATTTGAAATAGGTTTCTTTAATTTTTCAATTCATTTCGAAATTCATTAGTTATACTTCAATTTCTAGTTAAATTTTTACTTAACAATGATAATACTTTAATATTGTCATTTCTAACATCCAAGCAACCATATATTAGCTAAAATAGTTTACAAAAACTATTCTTTATATCAAAATATGTTGTGACGCCCCACCTCTATACCCACGCTAGCCAAGAACACTACGGTGTAGTGCTGTCAACTAGCGCGGAGAATAAGGCTGTTGAGGAGCGACCATCCATGTAATTTCTTATCACACGGTGGCTATAAAATAATCTTCGGAAACAAATATAGAAGTAAGCATAACATGCGAATCAATCACAGATATCCATATCACAAAGGTGGAAAGAGATATGAATATATATCACATAAAAGTGTACATCAGAGTAGTGGTCTAAAAAGATCCACGATAATACAAAAGAATAGCAACGCGTGCTATACAAAAGAATACAACTATGAGTCTATATCTCAAGTGTAAACAACAAAAGCTGCTAATCTAAACAAGTAGCCAAAAGTCTGAGTAGTGAATCACTGGGGGAGGAGTTAAGCAGTAGCACCTGTAACATCTCGGTCTGACCCTAGTATTATTTATAAGAAAATAATAAACGGATCAGTCTAGCTATAAATATCAGATGACATGATATAAAAAGATATGGCATAAACATAAAATATCCATACTGACATACTACTATAAGTATGCAAATAATGATCAACAGGAGATCAACCGATAAGAGATAAATCAATATCACAAGAATCTTCTCAAAGATCCAAAGAGGGCATCATACCCTAAACTTGAACTCATAACAAGTCAATGACATAAATTCCAGAAATCAACACGAGAAATCCAGAAATCATAAAAAGGGAAAGAGGCCTATCACATGACGGTCCGAAGACCAAGGGGAGCTACCCCGCATGTATGAATGGAATCACACAGATTGAGGTCAAGACTAACCAAAAAGCAGAAAGGTATGTGTGAATGGAATCACACAAGTGGTGTCTAGTCTAACCTTGCAATGAAAGAGACATCGCGCAATTGCTAGTCTAATTCATAAAGCGATCATCTAGATCAACGAGAAGTGTCAATTACACTAAGCTAGTAAATATAGAAGTTTAGCTTCATGTCCCATAACCACTTGCTTAACTTAAATATTTACGAACAAACTGTAAATCTTCACTAATAAAATTGTCACAAGAGGTTCAATCGAACAAGTCCAAGAATTAACCGACGAAGTGAACGCAAGCGTTTCATACCACTTGTTTTACTAAGTCGTTTAATTAGATTTCTTATCCGAGTGAGGTAAAGGCTTGTATATACTAATAGATTGGAAAACGGTTTAAGAAAAGAGCTTTGTTATTAAAAATAGAGTTGAAATTGTTTGTTAAAAGAGTTTTGATATTTACTACTAGTATTGAAACCTTTATATTATAAAGTGACAAAACACAGAAGCAATTGTAGAAACAATCAGTCAAAAAGATCGCATACGGAGATGTGAATAAAATCCAAGGAAATCAGCTCAATGTTTTTCAGATAAGGTCCCTTACGGAGGGGGGGTGGCAACCCCCCAAGGTGGGGGTGCGGGGGCAACGCCACCGCTTACGGGGTTCGACCTGCCCGGTCAGGTCGCGGGGGTCCAGGGGGCAGCGCCCCGACCAAAACGGTACGACCTAGTGAAGACAAAATGAGGTCTAACGACCTAAGGGGAATAGGGTCGAGCGACCTAACAATAGAACAGGTCAAGCGACCTAACGTTTTAAGGCCGAGCGACCTAATTAAACTCGCGACTTAATGGTGTGAAAGGCGTGCGACCTAACATGTTACGACCTAAGGGGGGTGCGCGACCTAAGAAGGTTCGCGGGCTAGGGATGAGCGACCTAACAAGGTTCACGACCTAACGGAGACGAGGTCATGCGACCTAAAGTGGTTCGCGACCTAAAGGTGTTCGCGACCTAATAGGGTTCACGACCTAAAGGTGCACGACCTAAGGTCTTTCGACCTAGGGGTATATAGGTAACACGACCTAAAGGTGTCGTGACCTAAGGGGCCAAGCGACCTAGTGGGTCATACGACCTAAAGGAAATAGGGTCCAACGACCTAAGGAAAACAAGGTCCAACGACCTAAAGGGATGGGAGTCATGCGACCTAAAGGAGTATGCGACCTAAAGAAGTGCGCGAGCTAAATGAAGGCGAAACAACTCAGGGTCTAACGACCTAGGGGGGGCGACCTAAGGTCTAACGACCTAAGACCGAGGAGACGTTTCCAACAGAGGGAACGACTTAACGACCTAAGCCTAACGACCTACGACCTATGGTCCCACGACCTAATGAGGCAGGCAAGGCCGAACGACCTAAAGTCCAACGACCTACGACCTAAATCCGAGGCGAACGAAATATGCAGGCCTTGACTTTTCCACACGCGCGAGCTAATGATACCGAGCGACCTATACCTGGGCAGAGCGACCTAAGCTCAGGAAGTTCACCAAACAACTAAAAATTGGAGTTTTTCGCCAATCCAATCCAAACCAAATGCAAATATACATGCTAAAGTGATGGGGAATCATTCCCAACAGTCCAATATAGTTATAGACTAGAATTGTGAGATAAAAATCTCACCTTTGCACTAAAGTTTATGAAGATGAAGCTTGAAAGCAAGGAGAAGCAATCCAAAGCTTGAATCCAATATCTTCTACTTGAATTTGGAGTTGAATGTTGGATTTGCAATTGAATTTGAGCTTGGAGTTTTAATTTCCCATTCTCTTCACCATTAATGCCAAAGCTTGAGTTAGTTAGGAAATTTATGAAGAGTGAGGAGAAGAGGGTTGGAACTTGGGCTTAATAGGCTAAACTAACCCAAAGTTCAAAGCGGGAAAAGTTAGTGAAATTGCTATAACTCCAAACCTATCGATGTTTATACTTAAAAAATTGTAAACGACATTTCGAACTCAATGGAAGTGGTCTCGAGTCCTAATTTGACCGTTTGCAAAAAGTAGCTTTTTGGACCAAAATTCGATTAACGGGTTAATATTTAAATAAAATATTTAAATACAAACTCGATAAATATGCGGGTTGTTACATATGTTTTTGGGTAAAATTATTTCGTTTACCCATATTTAAAACAATATCGTGTCGATTGTTCTATTCAAGTGTTTAGAAACCCCTTCAATACAGTTGCGCAGACTGTGTCGACGAAGGTTCATATGCCACTCAATAAATCAATCAACACAATATTAAAACAATTTATATTCACTAACAAATACGCGCTCATATCTATTAATACGCTCAAACTCATTATAGAGTACTACAGACTCTAATTTAAATGAGTAATTCCCACCAGAGACAAGGTTATCTCCAACCTAAGCTCTGATACCAACTGTAACGACCCGCAAATCCGTACCCCTTGAGTCAATACTATTCTACCTAAATCAACTCAAGTTGCACAGAAATGCGAACCATTTGGGTTAGAGAAGAAGAGAATAGAAATCAACAACAGAATCTAACCATCACAGCGGAATAACATATAATAGCTAATAAATGGCCTTTACTCAAAAATCAAATATTTCTGTGTGTGTGTGTTTATATATATATATATATATATATTACATCATCAGAGTACATCAATCACAGCTCAACATCAATATCATACAATGGATACACAACAACTCAAGATACACAACTCAAACAACGAAATATATATATAAACAAGTACGGGAGTACGTATCGCCATCCAGTTCGTCTCCTGAGCTCCACAGCATCATATCATGTATCCTATAATACTCGGTCTGACCCGAGCATTACAGTTAAATAACACCCGAGTCAGTCTGGAATACCAGCGTGAGAAAATCACACCCAATTGATTATTAAAGTTTCAAAAATCCTTTGAAAACAAAAGCATCTCGTAAGACCACGCCACAAATAAACATGTCGGGTTTTTACCTTACGATAGCTAAAACAATTTTATAGAAATCCTCTGATATTATAATAGGGTCTATATACAAATACTTATAAAATAGCCGAAATTGTTATATTATTAAATTCCAGCTACTAGCCACAGAGTGGGTAATACAAACAAAACTCGTACAAGACTCGTAGGGAGAATGGATTTCCAACCAATGACTAGGCACTGGGGTACTACCTGTCACAGTATGGGGCCTAGATCACCGTACCGAGGAGTATGCCCGCTCCCCTGCAACACAAGGCCGGGACTACCCCTTACTGGATAATCCCAAGTGAGATCACCCCGCGGTTGGGATCAGAAACCGCCCACTAAGCCGAAATAAAAAGGGACATCTAGACTGGAATGACCTCACCCTGCTTGGGTGCTACCCACCTAGCCTTGCTGCATAACCCCTGATTTTCAGTCATTCCCATTTGAAGAGGCTTGAGGCTAAGCGTTACCTTTTTTAGAACATATCCCTTCGAATGCCCATCGTCCACCTGACGATGTTTTCGCAGGCATTCGTCCATACAAGTCCGTCCCGGGTTCGAACGGAACCGAAGGCACTATTCCTACTACATCCATTTTGGAAATATCTTCAGGATTAGTAACGACTAGCCCTTGCACTTCACTGCTCCATCTTCGAATCCAAAATCGTTTTCACGAAACGTACAAACCGGATCGAAGTGGTTTTCGAGAAATAAATCTCAATCCCGGACTCTTCGAAACGATCAACGTATTTGTCCAATATTGATAGTCGGTTATTTAACTATCAATTACTTATTCACAAACATCAATCAAACAATAAATAATTTCCCAAATTATTTATTAATCCCAAAAATATCTTCACAAGATATATTTCAATTTTCATTCCTTTGAAAACAGTATCAAAACCATCTTTCTTTTCAGAATAAACTTTCCCAAATATTTTCTATCTCCTCTGAAATCACCAAGCACAAACTAGATTTTCAAAATAATTTAAAGCACTTTACTTAGAAATATACTTTATAACATTTAAGTTAAAAATACTTCAATGATTTGTTAAAAATGCATACTATATGAATATTTGAAAATAATGTTACTAAATAAAATATAAAACTAGATTTCACTTTTAAAAATAAATTACTAAGTCGCTCTTTAAATAATTGTTGCTATAACAGATTAAAATAATTATTGCTATAGTAGATTAAAAGGAAATACTTACTTTAGAATTTAAATATTTAGAAATAGTAAATTTTTCAAAACATACTTCTTAAAACAACTTTAAACTTTTAATTTATATTTAAAAATTTACTTTGAAAACGTACTCGGTTATTCAGAGAGAAATTTCCAATCTCAATCACTTAAATCAATCTTCCAAATCGATTCCCATTTTATTCCATTTGAAATCAATCTCTTTACTTATCAGTTCATTTCAAAATTCATTAATTATGGACTTTATTATTATTTTCAGTTTGATTTTTTTTAAATCCTTTATCTGAAATATACAAATTTCAGGTTATTCCCAATTCCTTCTTTATTTTTCTTAAATAATTTAAATCCTAAATTTAAAATAAATGTTTTGTTCTTTTAAACAATAACATTGAAGTTTAGGTTTCACTAACTTTCTGTTTATTTAAATTTTCCTTTCCATACTCAAGATTTATTTATTAAAATTTTAAAGTCACTTTATTTCTTTTTTTTCCAAGTTATTCTTGAATTTACTCAATAATTATTTTACTTGCAATTTCACTTCTTTTATTTTCATTTCCAAAATCAAATTTATATTTTTAATAATTCATTATACCCAATTATACCAACCAAGCCATAGCATTCAATACTTCCACATAATTCATGATAGAATATCAAATAATCAGAACAGAGAATATTAAATAATTTAAACAAAAATTGAGGGGTCCAGTTGGATCCCTCCAATATGTTTTCCCTGCATCCACAGATGTTAGCACAATATAGTATACCAATTACAAAATATCATACTATATCACATCGATCAATTCAACCATCCAAACAATTATTTAAATTTTATCATTTAAATTTAAATTTATATTGAGTGAGATTAACTCACCTTGATTTTATTTGTAATCCGATCCATCCCAGCTTACTTTCTTAACGATTTGACCTTGTATAACATTATATAAATTTATTAATATTCGAATCAAATCGAATAATTAAATTTATATTATATAATTTAAACTAACTACTGCTTTTATTTTCAAAATTAAACCTTGTTCGTTTGTTTGTTTTTAAACTGACTTTATGTTGATACTCCAATGTCTAAACTCCTATATCTTTTCTTCCTTTTTTAAAATTCTATATTTCCAGGACTTACATATATATCTTCTATTTTATCTATATATACATTAGATTCTAAAATAAAATCCCTTTCTAATTTATAAAAATATATATCAAATTAAAACAAAAATCGTTTTAAACCTTTCTGTTAATTTAATTTTTTTTTCACCAGATCTCTGTACATCCTTATATGGGTAAGATAAATTTCAAATCGAAATGAAATAGATTGAAATACCTCACCCAGCCCCTTTGACACACGACCGACAACCCCATCTGCTGTCGCTCCTTGCTCTACTTCCCAATTCACCATCATCTGCCGCTAAGCTCAAGCCCTAAATCGCCTGCCGCCACAGCCAAAAGCCATCACTTACCACTGCATGACTCCTCACGGTGCCGCCCTGCGCCTCCACGCGACTCGATTCCAGCATCCCATCATGCCGTATTAGCGCCACGCCCTCCAAACTGCCCACGCCTAAACGCGAGTCCCCTCCTTCACGCGCGACGTCTCCGTTCGCGATTTGATCGCGTACAACCCCTTTCTTCTTCTTTTTTTTTTGAAGAATCGAATTGGGTTTCGATCCAAGAGGGAGGAAAGGGAAAAGGCTGTCGCCATTCGTATGCAGATATATTGTTTTTCTTTTTTTTCCCTTTTTGAACGAACGAATTCGTATGAAGGAAAAAGGGGAGTAGGGTCTTCGATTCGAATAGAGAAAAAGGAAGCCTCGGCTTCGAAAAAAAAAGGAAAAAACGAAAAAGGATGCTCGCGATTTAGGTTTTGAATTTGAAAGATGAACGCGGCCATTGATTTGTTCTCGATTTTGAACTGAGAAAATAATGGTCTCGTGTTCGCAAAGAAACAGGATAAGGGATGGTGTGTTCGAGAAGGCAAAGGAAGCGTGTTGAAGACGCCTTGCTACAGTGTTCACTTATATTTAAAATTCAAATACGAATCGATTATTACCAATTAAATTTTCAGCGCGTTTATATATCCTACACTCACACACTAACTCCGATTAATACGAAATTTGAAATCCGATAATAGTACAATATTATGGATCCAATGGAACTGGTTTCGTCGAATTCCGAGACTGTGCCTCGGAAGGCTCTTTTTAAATTCAATTTAAACGATTAAATTTCAAAACTGACCAATTCAGTGTTAGATTCCATTTTAACACTTCTATTATATTCAATGTTATCAATATAAATTTTATAAGCTTTCAAATTATATTCTTAACAGGCTTAAAATCTCAGGTTTCATATTTTATCCAATTCAAGTTATTTAATTCAACAATCTAATTGTCAAATAAATTATGATATTCGTAATTTAAGTTGATAATTAACCTTTAAATAATTATAATCAATTATATATTCCGATTTTAAATGCTTGAAAATTCCGGGTCGTCACACTGGAGGTGGTTTGTGCGGCAAGGAGCTTAGGAAAAATGGAGGGGGATTTTTCAGATGATCGGAGTGATCGAGAAATGGTGAAGTAGGGTTTAAGGCTTGCCGTCGTTCTCAAAGGAATTGCGGAAACGTCGAGGCATGGGAGTTGATCAAACTAAGGGGTACTGGTGCGTAGATGGTCGATGATGCTATGGTCGGTGTCGCGAAGTTCCTGTCGTCTGATGAGGTAGCGCGAGGCATTTTTCGACGATCTATGATGGGTTCCAATTTGGTTCAACAGGCTCGAATTCGAACTGCGGCGAATTGATGGGTTCGGAGAGGTTGTGGAGGTCGGCAAGGTCATCAGGGATGCGTCGGTGGCAACGACGATGGTCGGTGGTCGATCTGTTGATCATGCACGTGCACGCATGAGTGATTGTATCAGAGGTTGGTTTTGAGTTTGGGAAGACGAGTTTTTCATCGGGCCGAACTCAAGGAAAACGATGGTTTTGCTCAAAGTAAAGAAGCATGTGGGTTACTCAAAGTCAGTCTCCGGATTCCTAAAAGTTATCTCGGGTTCTTGGTTTTATTAGCATGATATAAAATAAAAAGAATGTTAATTTTAATGTTTAAACTCAATCAAGTTCAAACAATCTATTAACCATTTCTTTTAAAATAATTAATGTTTAATTAAGATGGAATCTATTAAAGGTTTGAAAAATAAAATTATTTGAGTTTATAGCATTTCAATATATATATATATAACCTTTGTTTTTTCTTAAAAGTTGATTTTTAAATTAACTTAATGTTATGATTAAGTAAATGATTAAAAAAATGAAGTGTTTTAATCCTTAATTTAACTTAAAGGTTTAAGTTAAATTTTTAATGATAATTAATTATAAGATTTATTAAACAAGGTTTAAATGATAATTAAAGTAATTAATAAAGATAAAATGGTTTATCTTTTAATTAATTAAGTAATTAATGATTTTTTAACATAATCACTTAAAGAATAATTATTTAATTAAAGATTAATTAAAGGTTAATTAATTAATAATTAGGAATTAATTAATCAATAATTAAGGGTTAATTAATTAAGAATTAAGTTTAATTAATTACGTGATTAAGGTTAATTAAATAATGATTTAAAGGTTAATTAATTAATTGAGAGTTAATTAATTAATAATTAAGGATAATTAATCCTTAATTAAGAATAATTAATTAAAGGATAATTAATTTATGTGACTAATTAATTAAGGTGATTAATTTGATGAAAATAAATTGATTTAAAGATTAATTAATTTATGAAAGTGATTAAGGAATGATTTATTAATTTAGGGTTAATTAATTAATGTAATTAATTAAGGATAATTAATTAAAGGATAATTAAATTATTAAAGATTAATTATTTAATGATTAAAGGTTGATTAAATTATTAGTTAAGGTTGACTAATTAATAATTAAAGGTTAAATAATTTATTATTAAAGGTTAATTAATAAATGATTATAGAATAATTAATTAATGTTTTGTAATTAATTAATGGTAAATTAACTAGGATTAGTAAATTATTCATAAGTAATTAATCTGATTTAAATAAATAAATGATTAATCGATCTTACTTATGGAGTTTGGATTGTATTGAATGTTTTGAATTGTTTGATATCCCTGATGTGTGATGCTTTGTGATATGAATTATTTTGATTTGAGCTGTGATAAATGTAATTTATTTATTTGTGATGAATTTACATTATTTATCTGTGAATAAGTGAATGAAGATAAGCGTTATAGGATTATACCGCTTATTGATATTGCTGTGCTTGGATTTGTGACGATTGATGATATTGTATTGTTGTTTGTAAAACCCTTGGACTACACCACACACACACAAATATGGATTTCTCGAGAAATAGGCTAAGTCACAGATATTTTGAATTTAATATTATTCAAATGGTGAAAAGTTAAAAGATGAATTTTGAATCCAAATGTTTTGGCAATGGAATTGGATTGAATATGGAAAGCTTTTGAAAAGGAAGTTTTGAAATTGAAATTTAGTATGAATATACTATATCTTGTTAAAGTTTTGAAATTATTTGGAACTTATGGTTTGATAGGGTTATATAAGTTATACTATATATATCTATGGATTTAAAACTATTTTAAATAAATTGTTTTGGGAATTTGAATTTAATTCAAATAGAACTTGCCGATGATACGGTGGTTCGGTGATTTTCTGGTTTATACTTCAAAGGCTATAAATTGTGTATATTTGATCGGATTTCTTCTGAACAAAAAGAATTTGTTTTTAAATGATAATAGCTTTCAATATAACAAAAGAACTCCCAGTTTTTGTTGAAAGGATTTCAAGTTTTGAGACGGAAATAGTTTTGAAAGCTATGAATGAATCTTTGTGAAATATGGTGAACTTTGTTTCAAAAGGAAGAGGATCTTAAAGGTGTATCTTCTGTATAAAAGATTTGAAATTGAAATTGTCTTGAAAAGCAATGAATGAATCTTTGTTAAAGATTTGGTAAATCTTGTTTTAAATTGAGAGAATCTTAAAAGGGTGAATCTTTTGTTTAAAAAGATTAAAAGTGGAAATTTGTTTAAACCATTTGAAAGAAAGGTTTTGGGCTAAAATTTATGACTTAATTAAGATCCCATATATCCATATGTTTTAAAATGCTTTGCGCTCATTATTCGGTCTAGCCAGGAGAGGACTTTATGTCATAAAACCCATTCTGAATAGTGATATGACGAAATGGATAGCATTTGAAGACCGGTGGTGAAGATCGGGTATTTTCGAAAGCGAAAGGATTACCTGTCGAATGTCTCTGTACTGAATGGCCCAAGTATAGAGATTTGATCACCCTTTGTGATAGGGAGTCCGGACGTGATTAGGGATTATCCGAATTTGTAAGGGCTTCTTTTGAAGTGCCTTCGATTCTGTTCGAACTCGGAATAGACTTGTATGGATGTATGTCTGACGTTACACTTTGAGATGTAAAGCTGGTTTCTATCATATACATTTCTGTTTGGTGGCGGAGAATTTATTCTCTTAGCTAACACCCTTCTCTGAGACATACGAGCTTAGAGGTTATGTAGTTGATGGTTACTAGTGATACTTTCCCTATTTGGTAATGTGGCATACGAAATGTTGTTGATCATTTGTTGATCAAAGCATGGCTTTTGTGCAAAGCATAGCTTTGTGAACGAGACCTCGTTGAACCTCACAAATCGAAAATGGTCGAAACAGGAAGGATGCAGCAAGGTTATTGGGTGTAGCGCCCTTTAGGGTATGTCCATTTCCTTCTGGATAAAAAGTGGTATCATGGTATGGAGCCCAGATACTTAACTTATGTGGTTGCTAAAAATCTATTGCTTTGTGGTTGTTGGTGTAGAGGTACCTCGGATAAAGGTCGGTGACGATCGGGGAATGACATACTCGTGTCAGTAGTTACCTAGTTACAGAGTTAACCTGGCCTTGTGTTGGCAGAGAGCTGGTTAAGTTCTCGGGGCTTCCCTCCAGAGGCATACCCGTGTGGCCTAGGAAGTTCCTTAGCCTGACCATTGTTGGAAATCCAATCACCAATACGTGCCTTGTATGGTCTTAGTTGTAGAACCTGCCATTTAACATGGTAGCTATAGCAGGAATGCTATAATGGTACGTATGCTGGCTAAGATTAATATTATACTCGTAAATGTTTTTTAGCTATGCACTAATAATAATATCAAAAGGATTTCACGTACCAAGCATGTTTGACTATCATAAGGAGAAATCTCCCCCAAGTGTGCGATTGAATTATGTGTGTCGGGAGGCCTTATGGTAGTTTCATTTTCCAAAAAGCATTGCGGATTTCTTTTAATTTCTTTTGTCAAAGATAAACTGTTTTTGTTTGCTCACACCAGTCCCATGACTGACCTGGAGTTTATTGTTCCCTTTCTAAACTCTGGGTGCCTAAAATTTTCCACACGGGCAGCCTAGAGTCATATTTTCAGATAATCAGCTAGTAGATATAGATTCGGTAGCCTTCAGCCTTCTGTTTGGAAATATTTGGAGTCTTTGGTCTTTGAAGCCTTTGGATTTGGGGATCGCATTTGCTTCACTTGGACCAACCTTGCTTAATACAACTTGATGGTGGTTCGAGCTTGTGATTTGGAGCTTTGGCTATGGAGTTACAGTATTGTCAGATTTTCTTTCTCTCTTGCTTAGCATTGAAGATACTATTTCTCCACTGCTGTTGTTTCTGCTGTTGTATCTATCTTTGATATGTTGATATTCATTTGTATCAGATGTTGAATCTATTTTATATCAATAAAGTTATTCAATTATTTTCCGTTGTATTGTTGTACTTAATGTGTTATAAGCTTCAACGAACCAGATTCGACGTTTGGATCTGCGGCATTTGAATACGGATGATGTATTCAGTGCTGATTTTCGAAGGTCGAGTCAGGGTTGTTGCAGTGGTATCAAAGCTAAAGGTTGAGTAAGAACTTTAGCTCAGGAGTATAACACATTAGGTGACTCATTAGAGATAGGGATATTAATGTCCTAGAATGAGTATATCTCTAAGAAACATGTCTGTATGCCTCAGTAAATTCTCTTACTATCCACTGATAATGAGTACGAGTGCAAGAAGTGGATGAGATAGGGGACAGGGGAGTACCACTACAAATGGTCAATACCCTGTAACAATAAGGAACAACTTTCTCTATCAATTTTTTTTGTTCATCATCCGATTTCAATTCTTTGATGGCTTCGTGGCCGCTACAAGCAAAAGCTTTGATGTGGTGGTGGCCCTACGAATCGTTATAGAAAAGGTTCTAAATTCCTATTTCGTATTATCTTCATCAGTTCCCTATCAGCTTTTTTAACTTTAATGAATTTGAGATAATATTTGAAATAAATTGATTAACAAATATAAGTTAAATGAGATTGTATCAATAAAACAATTTCGGTCAAAACCCAAATTTGAAATTTTTGTTGTGATTTCTTGTAAGAATCCAAGTCCGAAGAGGGACAATTTGGCGTATACTTTGGGATATTCTAACCTGAATTGAGTATCCATTTGTTTATTCTTTGGAGTCTGGATATGTTCTACGAATGGTTAGTTAGCCCTTCGAACTAACCAATCCCCTACATATTTCATAGACCGGATGACCCGAGAGTATTTCATAAAGTGTTAAATGAGTTGTTCTTATATCTATTGTTAATATTCTGATTTGGTAAGCCAAATGTAGAATAAACATTTCAGTCTGATCTGATAACCATTTCTCTATCTTTTCATATGATCTTTATTGTCTACCTGTCTAGCAAATTTCGAGGACGAAATTTTCTTAAGAGGGAATCTGTAACGATCTCGGTTTTGAGTCAAAATTAATTTGATAATTAATATAAAATTTTGGATTAAATTGTGAATTAATTTGAATTTTTTAAATTAAATATGATATGTGCCTGTTTATTTATGAAAATAAATAGTAATTTGAATTTGAATTTTCCAAATAAATAAAAATATGCTATATATATACAAATTGATTTTTAATTGAATTTTGAATTTGAAATTCAAAAAAAAAATGTTTTTAATAATATATTTGAAAACTCGATATTTAAAACTAATAATAGTTTGTTTTCTAAATTGTAATATATATATGTAATATATGATTTGAATTTAATATAATAATTTTAAAAATCTATTTTTAAGTTAAATTCTACATATGTGTGTGAAATATAATTTGTTTTGGAAATTCAAATATTTTATAAATTAATTGGATTTATCAACTTTATATTTCAAAGAAACTAATATATAGCTTTTGAAATAAATTTAGTTTTGTATACATTTAAATAAATAGAAAATGTATTATATAATTTATACAAATATAAGTAATTGATAAATCAAGGTTTTAAAACAAAATCTGTAAACTAATTAAAAATTAAGGGTTTAAACACAAATTACTTTCATTTTAACAAACGTAAGGTTGAGATCACATGCATTAGCATGTGTTGCCAAAATATAATTTGTATTCACAAGTGTAAGCATTTTAATAAAGAGATTAACAAGTGCTAAGTAAAAGTTTTCATGTAATAACAAGTTTTCATCTTTATAATTTTTCTTTTCAATTTTGAATTTAATAAATAAAAGGAAATTAAAGATATAAATATCACTAACCCCTCCTCTTCTCATTTCTTTGTTAAAATTCAAAAAAAAAAATCTGAAAATACAAAACTAGAGAAAGAAAATAAGATTCAAAGAAAATTCAAATACAAAGATGCAAATCAAAGCAAAGTTCAATAAGCAAATTACAAAACCTTGGAATTAAAATTTTAATCAAACTCAACATCAATAACCTCTTGCAAGTTCAAACCTGAAGCAAGCTAAGTTTCAAGCAAACAACCTGAATTAAACAACAACATCAAAGATCAACTCAGTTTTAGATCAAAAAACAAATGCAAGATATCAAAGAAAAGAGCAGTTTCAAAACATCTCCAGTTTCAGGCTATCTTCTGTTCAAAACATCCAGGTGAGAAAACTTCTTGTTTAAAATCTTAAATCATTTGAAATACATGATCATCCGTAGAAAATTTGATGTAGATCTTCTTGTTTATATATAAATATATGTGGGGATGTATGTGTGCATATTTGTACATATGAAAGTTTGGCTCTACTTCAAGTTATAATTTCAAATTTTAAATGCTTTTCATTAAAGCAATTATAAGACATGATGCTTAAAGGGAACCTGATTGCATGAATGTAATACCATCTTTAAAAATGATTGCAAATAAAATTATTGAGAAATTCTCTGAGAAAGTTAAGATATACAGTAAGAACAAAAATATTAGGAAATTTCAACTATCATAATTCCAAGCTTTACATATATAATTTGATTCGTATTCAAAAATGATGATTTTTAAGGGAAACATCAGGATTTTTAAGTTGGTAGTCAACGAGGTATTTCAAGTTGAACAGAGAACGTATTTGGATCAAATTCAGGTGGTCGGCGACGTTATCGTCGACGTGATTAAGGCTGGAGGTGGTTCATGTGGCAAGGAGCTCAGGAAAAATGGAAGGAGATTTTTCAAATGATCGGAGTGATCTGGGAATGGTGAAGTAGGGTTTAAGGCTTGCCGTCGTTCTCGAAGGAATTGCAACAATGTCGAGGCACGGAAGTTGATCAGATCAAGGGATAATGGTGCGTAGATGGTCGGCGATGCTATGGTCGGTGTCACGAGGTTCCTGGCATCGTGATGAGGCAATGCAAGGCATTTTACGGCGATCTACGATGGGTTACAGTTTGGTTCAACAGGCTCGAATTCGAACTACGTCGAATTGATGGGTTCTGAGAGGTTGTGGAGGTCGGCAAGGTCATCGGGGATGTGTCGGAGACCACGGCGATGGTCAGTGGTCGATCGGTTGATCGTGCACGTGCACGCGTGAGTGATTGTATAGAGGTTGGTTGTGAGTTTGGGAAGATGAGTTTTTCATTGGGTCGAACTCGAGGAAAACGATGGTTTTACTCGAAGTAAAGAAGCATGCGGGTTACTCGAAGTCAGTCTCGGAATTCCTGGATGTTGTCTCGGGTTCTTGATTTTATTAGCATGATATAAAGTAAAAAGAATGTTAAGTTTTAATGTTTAAACTCAATCAAGTTCAAACAATCTATTAACCATTTCTTTTAAAATAATTAATGTTTAATTAAGATGGAATCTATTAAAGGTTTGAAAAATAAAATTGTTTGAGTTTAAAGTATTTCAATATATATATAACCTTTGTTTTTTTTAAAAGTTGATTTTTAAATTAACTTAATGTTGTGATTAAGTAAATGATTAAAAAAGATAAAGTGTTTTAATCCTTAATTTAACTTAAAGGTTTAAGTTATGTGTTTAATGATAATTAATTACAAGATTTACTAAACAAGGTTTAAATGATAATTAAAGCAATTAATAAAGATAAAAGGGTTTATCTTTTAATTAATTAAGTAATTAATGATTTGTTAGTATAATCACTTAAAGAATAATTATTTAATTAAAGATTAATTAAAGGTTAATTAATTAATAATTAGGAATTAATTAATTAATAATTAAGGGTTAATTAATTAATAATTAATAATTACATGATTAAGGTTAATTAAATAATGATTTAAAGGTTAATTAATTAATAATTAAGGATAATTAATCATTAATTAAGAATAATTAATTAAAGGATAATTAATTTATGTGATTAATTAATTAAGGTGATTAATTAATTAAGGTGATTAATTTGAGGAAAATAAATTGATTTAAAGATTAATCAATTAATGAAAGTGATTAAGTAATGATTTATTAATTAAGGGTTAATTAATTAATGTAATTAATTAAGGATAATTAATTAAAGGATAATTAAATGATTAAAGGTTAATTATTTAATGATTAACGGTTAATTAAATTATTAGTTAAGGTTGATTAATTAATAATTAAATGTTAATTATTTATTATTAAAGTTTAATTAATAAATGATCAGAATAATTAACTAATGTTTTGTAATTAATTATTGGCTAATTAACCAGGATTAGTAAATTATTCATAAGTAATTAATCTGATTTAAATTAAGCAGATGATTAATTGATCTTACTTATGGATGTTTGTATTGTATTGAATGCTTTGAATTGTTTAATATCCCTGATGTGTGATGTTCTGTGATATGAATTATTTTGATTTGAGTTGTAATAAATGTAATTTATTTATCTGTGATGAATTTATATTATTTATCTGTGAATCTGTGAGTGAAGATAAGCGTTATAGGATTATACCGCTTATCGATATTGCTGTGCTTGGATTTATGATGATTGATGATATTGTATTGTTGTGTGTAAAACCCCTGAACTACACCACATACACACAAATATGGATTTCATGGGAAATCGGTCAAGTCATAGATATTTTGAATTTAATATTATTCAAATGGTGAAAAGTTAAAAGATGAATTTTGAATCCAAATGTTTTGGCAATGGAATTGGATTGAATATGAAAGCCTTTGAAAAGGAAGTTTTGAAATTGAAATTTAGTTTGAATATATGATATCTTGTTAAAGTTTTGAAATTATTTGGAACTTATGGTTTGAAAGGGTTATATAAGTTATATTATATATCTATGGATTTAAAACTATTTTAAATAAATTGTTTTGGAATTTGGATTTAATTTAAATAGAACTTGCCGATGATATGGCAGTTCGCTGATTTTCTGGTTTATACATCAAAGGCTATAACTTGTGTATATTTGATCGGATTTCTTGGAAACAAAAAGAATTTTTTTTAAAATGATTATGGCTTTCAATATAACAAAAGAATTCCCAGTTTTTGTTGAAAGAATTTCAAGTTTTGAAGTAGAAATAGTTTTGAAAGCTATGAATGAATGTTTGTGAAAGATGGTGAACATTGTTTCAAAAGGAAGAGGATCTTAAAGGTGTATATTTTGTATAAAAGATTTGAAATTGAAATTGTTTTGAAAAGCAATGAATTAATCTTTGTTAAAGATTTGGTGAATCTTGTTTTAAATTGAGAGAATCTTAAAAGGGTGAATCTTTTGTTTAAAAAGATTAAAAGTGGAAATTTGTTTAAACCATTTGAAAGAAAGGTTTTGGGCAAAAAGTTGTGACTTAATTAAGATCCCATATATCCATATGTTTTAAAAAGATTTGCGCTCATTATTCGGTTTAGCCTGGAGAGGACTTTGTGTCATAAAACCCATTCTGAACAGCGATACGACGAAATGGATGGCATTTGAAGATCGATGGTGAAGGTCGGGTATTTTCGAAAGCGAAAGGATTATCTCTCGAATGTCTCTGCACCGAATGGCCCCGGTATAGAGATTTGATCACCCTTTGTGATAAGGAGTTCGAACGTTTAACAAGATTACCAATACACGCCTTGTATGGTTTTAGTTGTAGAACCTGCCATTTAACATGGAAGCTATAGTAGACATACTATAGTGGTACGTATGCTGGCTAAGATTAATATTATGCTAGCAAATGTTTTCTGCACTATGCACTAATAGTAATATCAAAAGGATTTCGCATATCAAGCATGTTTGACTATCATAAGGAGAAATCTCCTTCAAGTGTGCGATTGCATTGTGTGTGCGCCGGGAGGCTTTATGGTAGTTTCATTTTCCAAAAAGCATTGCAGATTTCCTTTAATTTCTTTTGTTTTCTTTTGTTAAAGATAAACTGTTTTTGTTTGCTCATACCAGTCCCATGACTGACCTGGAGTTTATTGTTCCCTTTCTAAACTCTGGGTACCCACAATTTTCCACACGGGCAGCCTAAAGTCGTATTTTCAGATAATCAAATAGTAGACATAGATTCGATAGCCTTCAGCCTTCTGTTTGGAAATCTTTCAAGTCTTTGGTCTTTGAAGACTTTGGATTAGGACGTTGCATTTTCTTCACTTGGACCGACCTTGCTTAATACAACTTGATGGTGGTTCGAGCTTGTGGTTTGGAGCTTTGGCTATGGAGTTGCATTATTGTCAGATTTTTTTCTCTCTTGCTTGGCATTGAAGATATTATTTCTCCGCTGCTGTTGTTTCCACTATTGTATCTATCTCTGATACGTTAATATTCATTTGTATCATATGTTGAATCTATTGAATATCAATATAGTTATTCAATTTTTTTCGTTGTGTTATTGTACTTAATGTGTTATAAGCTTCTACGAACCAGATTCGAGGTTTTGGATCTGCGACATTCGAATACGGGTGATGTATTCGGTGCCAATTTTCGAAGGTCGAGCCTGGGTCGTTATAGAAAAGGTATCGTTTCCAAATGATGATAGACAGATATTATCTTTCCTAATCTCCCATTACATTCATCAATTTTATCAACTTTGTAAACCTTTTCTTACATATACAATAGAATCCTCGATAAAATTATATCATTAACTATTTTAAAACAATATTGTGTCTATTTTCCTTGTTCAAATGTTTAGGAAAACCCCTATCGACATAGTGGCGTCCCACGTCTCAACCAGAGTTCTTATGCCACTCAATCGATAAATCAACACAATATAAAATATTTTTGTATCACTAAAAAACATGGACTCGTATATATAATACACTCAAACTCATAATAAGGAATTGCATTACTTTATCTTTTAATGAGTTTCCCCACAAAAGCCTAGGTGTTTGCTTAATTTAGGCTCCGATACCAAAATACAACAACCAGATTTTTTCGACCCTCGAAAATCGACATTAATACGTCCCTTGTATTGCATGTCGAACATTCAAGTGCCGAAAAACCAATCATTAAGGCTAAAAGAAAGAAAAGACAAAAGAGAAGAAACTAAACATCATAGAATCCCACAATGCAACGAAACAATATACATTACTCAACATAATATATTACAAAGTCATTTCAAAAATGTTACATCGGAGTCATATTAATACAAATTCTACATTAGGTACAACGGAAATAAGAAAATTACTAGCTATCGACGAAGCCACCTTCTCCAAGCTCCTTCTAGTGAATCTACGTAAAAACTCGAACTACTTGGCTACCCATTCAAATTTGAGCACCCAAGATTTAGGAAAAGAAAATAAACTCCGAGTCAGACATGGGTCAGGTGTGAGTAAACTCAAATAACTAATTATTGCTTTAAAAAATCTTTTAAATCAAAGGTATCTCGCAAGACCACGTCACACATAAACACGGATGAGTTTCTACCTTACGATAACCAAAACCTTGGTATGTAAAATCCAGTGATATTATAGTAATGTCCATGGTTTCAAATAAAATACGAATATACCCTAAATTGTTAGCATATTAAATTCCAGCATAGTAGGCTCTAAAATCACAAACTGTAAAGGCATGTATTGGAGATTGGAAACCATAGTATGGTAAGGTAAGGGACTACCTTCTGATGGTACAACCCTAGAAAATACAATTGGAGTTTGACAAGAACTTCTTCTACCCCTGCTACACAGAGTTGGTTGCCCCTTTAACATGGCAAACTGAATTACGTCATCCCATTTTGACATCAAGGCCTTGTACTACCATGATGTTTGCACGCTAAACAGCTCGAATATGGACAATCTAGAATAGGATGGATGCTCCTAATTGTAGTTGACTATAGAGCTCTATTACATACCCTGTTTTTTTGTTTCTCGGTTTGTGAGACTCGTGAGGTCATGTCTTTACATTTTTCCACTTAGCAGGCCATCTTGGAATGCTAAGAGTACCCTCTAGGCATAAATACAATGCTAGCATTCATCCATGCAAGTTGTTTCGGGATCAAACAAACATTCCACATTATTATCTTCCATTTTGGAATCACCCTAGGAAGATAGTATTACTCCATAGCATACTTCAATATGAGCTAACTTCATTCGTTATTAGTTTTGGAGTGGTTTGGATAAACTCAGGGAGCAATGTCTCCAAAACTTATCATAGTTTATAGCTAACTCAATTCCACTTGTTTTGAAATTATGCACTAAGCAATCGAATCCTCACTGGGAAACTTGAATATACCCGACATACCTCTTGAGTCAAATAGGTCAATATTTGATAGTCGGTTATTTGACTATAAAAAAAGAACCACCAACTCCATTTGAGATTTATTTATCCATATCAACCACTAATCCCCAAAAGAAATCTTCATTTAATAAATCTCTTTTCAAAACATTTTTCTAAAAACATTCATATACTTATCTATCTGACATAAATACATTCACAAAACATTTATGAATAACTTCTCACTTCCAAATCATGTTAAAAAGGATTTAACAAATGTTGTTTAAACTGAAGATAAGGACAACCCTAAACATTATCCCATCAGTGTTAACTGCAGAACGGATGTACCATACCACCATTTTTAAAAGGCCAGTTTAGAGGAACCCGGATCTTAGATTCTTTCTTTTATTTCTTCTAATAAATACCTTTTAATCAAATCTCAAATCCAAATCCATTTCAAAATACTTTCCAAGCTTCCAAATTCATTTATAATAACCTTTTACAAATATTCAAAACCATTTATAACTCCTTTATGAATAACCAAACCTTTTATAAACTTCTTTTATAAACATTCAAACCCTTTTCGAAACATCTTTTATGAATATTCAAACATTCCTAAAACTTCCCTATGAAACCCCAAGATCATTCATTAAATCCCTTTATAAACCTTTCATATTAAACAATTTCTTTAGTAAAACCCTGTCTAAAAGGTTCCTTTTGACAAACCCAACCATTATTTAAATATCTTAACTAAAACCATTTCCAAATTATCCTTGAAATGTCTTATCCATAATCGAATAATTTGAAATTATTATCAAGGAATATGAAAACATTTAACTACACAAAACCCAACAGAGGCTTAGAGACCGTAAGGGATTTTATAATTTTATTCTAATTAACATGTTAACATGGATATTTGCATGAGCAAGCAGTAAGTAAAAGGGATCATTCAATCACAATCAGTCGATCTATTATATGATAAATGTCATAGTATTTATAACAGCATAATGGTGTTTTTGTTCTACCAATGGATGTCATTTGGTTTCCTACCCACGAGGAGTTACTTAAGTCTTAGACAAGAGATCCTCTAGTTTTAAAACAATTCACTTAGATAAGAAAATAGGTTTAAAACAAATAACCGCTAGTGTTTTAAATAACTTTTGAAATGAATCAACCTCAATTAAAACATAAGTTAAAACTTTGTTTAAACTCCAATAAACCATTATTAAATCATAATTAAACCCTAATTTAGCATATTTAACTCTTAATTCATTTAACTAAAAATTAAATCTCAATTAAGCTTTGTTACTTAATTGATCAATAATTAACCTTAGTAAATTAAAATTTAATTAATAATTAGACCTTAATTAAACTAAAATAACATTAATTTATAATTAAACCCTAACTAAGTAATAATTAATTGAAAAATTAACCTTAATAAAATAACAATTAATAATATAATCGACTCTAATTTAATAATTAATTAAAATAACTAAACTTGGTTAAGTAAAAATTTTAATTACCTTTTAGTTAATTAACCCTTCATTAAAACTACCTTAATTAAAAATAATTAACTTCGTCAATAAATTTTAAACTCTAATTACTTAACCTAATTACTTAATATATTAATAATTTATCCATAATTATAAATTATATAATAAATTATTAAATAACAAAAGTTAACCTTTTTACTTACGTAATGAGTTTGAAAAGAGCTTTCAAAAAAACAATTTAAAAAACACTTTAAAATTTGAAATCGTGAAATTTTCCCGAACTACATCCACATAGACTATCATTATGAGCGTAGTTCGCTAAAATTGATTTCTAAGTAAAAAATGCCACTTTAACTCTTGCTATGGTATATTTGGAAACATAAATGAAAGGTTTTAAAAACTTAAACAAAAGGCTACAAACTTGGAATCATTTTCTAAAAATCAAAACCAGAAAACAAGATTTTGCTTTTCAAATCAGATCTCAAGTCTTTTGCAACCTTTTAAGGCATTACTTTATAACCATTGCATTCTATAAAACTTGGTTTTGCACACAACCAAATTACCATATTAACATGAACCAAACATTCATATATCCATACCCAAACATGTCAATTAAACATCCAAATCACAAATCCAAGCTCAACCACAAACTTGTACCATCATAACAACATGATATTTCAACATAACAAGCGCTAAATTATTACAACCAATAGTTCAATATAATCAAGTTAATATCTATTTCCAAAATGAGAGTTTTACTCACCAAATCTTATTAATTTCAAACCAACTTTTGCTAAAACTTTGAAACAAACTAAGATCTTGCAAAATTGAAGACTTTGGATGCTTACACACCCAAAATAGGCTTGGTCTTGGACAATTTGGTCTTGGCCATGCACTATTGGCGCTAGGACATATAGGGTTAGGTGGATGACGACGCTTATAATTGAATATGAAGTGAAGAAATGGATGAAGAAGGGTTTTAAAATGGTTATGGAAGGAATTTAAAGTGGAAAATTTGAGATTTTTATAACATAGAAAATATGTAGGAAGCCATGAAAACTATCAAGCATTAGGAAATTTAAAATGAAGAAGATAAGTTTTAAAATAAAAATTATGAAATGGAAGGGGTATTTATAGGCTTAGAAAAATATTTAAAAATGTATAAGTGCTTGAATTAAATATGTATACATATGCATGCACTCCCTCTGCATCCCTTGATTTCCATCCTCCCCTATACTCTCCCCTTCTCCTCCAACTATTCATGCCATGATCTCATGTCCTTTGTTTAAAGAGGTATTTTTATATATTAAAATATACACCTTTTCATAATAAAAATCTAACTTATATATATATATATATATATATATGCTTAAGTGTAAATATATGTACATGTATATATTCTCATGATGAAATAGTTTGTAGTGTATATGTATGTGTTTACAATAGTGTTTTAACATTTTCAATTACTTTTAACCAATGAAAAATCAAATTTTCAAAAAATGAGTTCCGGTCACATTTTTTATTTTTCAATGAACTTTATAAATTGGTAAACATAATTTGAAATGATTTTATCATTATTAGTTAGTATTAAAATTAAGTTTATTTGCTAATAAAAATACATTTATTAATTATTTAAAAATATAATTAAATATTCATTTAAATAGTTATTAAATTCTGGGTCGTTACATAATTAGTTAGAGTGGCTCGAAAATGCCTAAAAGCGAACAAGAGAAGTGTTCTTATGGTGCGCACTTCTCTTAAGTATTGCCCTTCTTGGTAAAGGGGATGTACTATTTGATTGAACCAAGTTCCTTAGCATCATTTTGGAGTTACTCGGTCTATATGTATATTTTCTATGGATTAAAATATATTGTATCATTTCAAAAAGGTTTTGAAATAAAAACTGGATATTTATTTATTAGGTTTTCTAAAAATAAAATAGATTCAAAATATATGTATTTTGATAAAAGAATGTGTTGTTAAATGGAATTTTTAATATGTGTTTATATCACTCATTTTAGAAAAGAAATAATTTAACACAAGTTTTAGTGGGTTAAATTTGGTAATAAGATTTTAATAAGCTCTGTTTTATTAAAATCGCATCTTTTGTTTTAACATATAAGTTGTATAAATTAGTAATATAATTGGACCATCTCATAAAACATATTTATCTTAGTGGTGTGTAAGGAAAAGTAGGCTCTAGTATTGAGTTTCGATACCAACATCCTACTCTTCTTAGCTACTTGCTAGACCGGATGGGTAAACAGATTGGAGTGATCATCTCAGTTTTAAGATCCAAATTTATTTTAGAACTACATCTGAATTTAAGGAAAAGGATAAAGGTTAAATTAGATAGCTGTATATACTCTCAGGATATAGTAGGGTATTATACGAGTTTAAAATATAGTTTATATTATTATGAAATGTTTTCATAAATAATTTTAGAAATAAAATAAAATTGATATATGTAAAAACCAAAAAGAATAAGCATGTAAGTTGCACATAGATCATTTCTTTGCATGATTCTTGATCCAAGATTCGTGTACATGACTTTAAGGTGATTTATATCAGTCCGAATTAGGATTAGTACTCGATTCTTGATAGCAAATACTTGGAAGGGTATTCGATATGGTGTCGAGGGTTTCTATCATAGTATACGACTATGCAAGGAGAATGGAGATTCCTAATCAAGATGTCTGATCAAAGCCCGCACTATGGAAATCGGGTGAGCAATACTAGTTTGGAAGAAAAGATCATATAAATGTCGGGATTTTCAACCCTCGAAAATCGACACTAATACGTCCACTGTATTACATGCCGAGCAATCGAATGCCGGAAAACCCAATAGTTAGGGGAAAAGAAAACGAAGAGGTAGAAGAAAATAGAACAACACAGAATCTCACAAACAAAGCGAAACAATAGATAATAGATAATAACATGTCTTTATACAAAAAGAACTATAACTGTTATTTATACGTAACATCATCAGAGTACAACAAATCAACAAATAAATACCGAACAGTTATAATAACTTTCCCTCACTAGTTCTGACTATATAGCCTAACACATAGCGGAATATAATCAAGTACGTGGAATACGTCTCCATCATCCAGCTCGTCTCCTGAGCTCCATAACATCTTAACCTGAATCTGCAATACTCGGTCTGACCTGAGCATTATAATAAAATAACACCCGAGTCATTTTGGAAAACCAGCGTGAGAAAACACACTCAATTTGAATTATTACCCTTATCAAAATCCTTTGAAAAACAAAGGTATCTCGTAAGACCACGTCATACATAAACACGATGGGTTTTTACCTTACGATAACCAAAACATTTTATATCAAAATCATATGATATTATAATAGTGTCTAAGTACAAATACTTATTCAAATAGCCAAACTGTTGCATTCATTAAATTCTAGCATACTAGGCTCTACAACCAAAACCGTAATGGCATGTATTGGAGAATGGATTTCCATATAATGACTAGGCACTGTGGTACCACCTATCATAATACACATGAAGAAAAATGTATCGAGGAACTCGCCAGGATCCCCTGCAACACAAGACCGGACTACCCCTAACCAGGATAGTACTAAATATGCTATCACCCCGGGTGTTCCCACCCTTATCGAGCTCTCCCATGCACTGTAATTATAATATCCGAGGGTGTCTAGAAAGGTGATAAACATAGCCTAATTGGGTGCGACCCACTTAGCCTTGTTACATCTTTCCTGATTTCCAGTCATTCCGGTTGATGAGGCTTGAGGCTATGATTATCTTTTTTAAGGAATTTATACTTGGAATTTTCATTATCTTCCAATGACAATGTGCTGAAAACATTCATCCATACAAGTCCGTTCTGGGTCTGAACAAAACCGAAGGCACTATTCCTACTGCATCCATTTTGGGACGATCCTCGGGATTAGTAGTGATTAGCCCTTGCACTTCAATACTCCATCTTTGATTCCATGCTCTTGTCTTCACTTCGAAAACATGTTCGTTAGATCGAAATGGTTTTTAGATAACTTATCTGATCTCGGTCTTTTCAAAAAAAACAGTCGATATTTTCGGTAAACTTAACCCCGGTTTTTTAGAAAATAAACAGACGACAATAAGATGGTGATTATCTCCTAACTGTTAGAGGATGGATTTCATTATCATCGTTCTAGAAGAACGAAACGAGTTTATATATACAGTGTAGCACCTTCAACGACAACTATACCATATAATTCCCGTGTTTCTCTTAGATATTCCCAAAGTTATGTTTTTGGTCCAGATTTGATAGTCGGTTATTTAACTATCAAATAAAAAATCATTTAATCAAAGATTAATTTCCCACTGAAATCTCAAGCCTTATTTAATTTAAATTTCAATAAATTAAATCTCTTTATCAAAAAGGTATATACTAATCTTATCGGAATAAGTATGTTCACAAATATTCTTTTCCAAAATATTGAAAAACCCTTTTAAAATAAACATGAAAAGCACCACGCGGTATCAACCATGGATTCGCAGCTCAATGATCACATCTCTATTCCAGAGAAATCCAAATTTAACTATAGGCAATTTCTGCCTCCCGATTTCGCAATGAAAGTATACCATTACTTTCCGAAAACTTTATTTAATAATTATCTCAAAATAATGCTTATAAAGTTTATATAATAATTTTCAATTTTAATTTAGGAAAATACTCTTAAATAAAATTATTATATAAAAACTATATTAATATTTAATAATTTATCTTTTAAAATAATAATACTGATTAATTCTGCTTTATTAATAAAATCCTAATCGTTTCACAAGACTTGTTTATAAAACTTATAACTCAGTTTGACAATTCAAAAATATTTAAATAACTAATTTTCTAGAATATTTTTATGCCAAAACATTTTTAAATTACTTAGTTTAATAATTAAAAATCCTCTTTTTTAGAACAAACTCAACTTCTCGATAATTATGTTTTTTCAAATTCCAATATAACCAATCTAATATTTATAAATCCCTCTCGATTTATCACCAATAGATTTATGTCTCCAATTTCATAAATCCCTTTTTCACATTTTCAAAAGTAAAATCTATCATTTCTTTTTAAACTGATTTACCCATCTAATTATCAATTCCTACCATGAATTATATCTTCAATTTATCAAATGAAAATCATTTCACTTTATTTATAAACATTTTTTATAAATCACAGTCTCATTCCCAGTTTACAACGGTTTCACATCACTTAAATTCTTTATAAGTTGATTTCTAAATTAAATTCCATTTATAAATCAATTCCTTAAATAACCTAAACTATACTCCAAAACCAACCAAATCTCGATTCCACTTCCATTTTGTAATTTTAGAAATCTTATTTAAAATCCAGTATAACCAATTTTATACTTATTTCCAAATTCCCTTTTAATTTCTTTTCAAATTTGAAACATATATTTATGGTATTTTAAAATACCAAAATCTCGACCACTACTACCGTAGCATCCAATAAATTCAAATCACACTACTATATTTGAAATTCAACATTTTCAAGGAATCCAATTGGATCCCTCCAACCTGTTTTTCCTACATCCATAGATGTTAATACAACATAAAAATACCAATTCCACTTCAAAGTGGGATAACGTGGTAATATAGCGTCATCTGCTATTATGCGGGGCATGAAAGTCTACAGGGTGGATCTTGTAGTGTATATGCAAGTATATGTGCCAAAATATATGATGCAACTAAAGCAGTATTAGTCTAAGTAAAAATAGAATAAGCACACTAGGATTTTATACTAGTTCGGACCTCCCGTCCTACGTCTAGTCCCGAAGCTCCACTTCAGAATTCGACTATCAAACACCCTCGCTTCCCCTAGAGGAATAGGCTTGGTTACAATAAATTATTCTTGTCAAATGTGTGTTCTAGTATAACATGAAGGTTGACTAATCAGTACAATTTCTTCCAATATATATCTAGGGAGCATTGTCTATGAAGAACTGAATATATGGAAGAGTGAATACAAGTAAAGACTGCTAGAGTGCAAAGATCAAGAATATATGATAGATTATAGAATTAGAGAGCGTAAGTAAGCGAGGTAGTTTGTTCTCTTGATTCTTGATGCTATATATAGTTGTAGATAGGTATCTTGAGTAGTTTCATCCGTTAACAAGTGATGTACAGTTGTTTTGTTGATGGCGAAGAGTTTCAGCGAAGAGAAGCGGAGATGTCCATTTGAATGTGGCAGTTGAAGTTCTTATTTGAAATCCGAGTTTGAAATCAGACGTTTGGAATATGTTTCAAACGTCTGATACTATATATATTTTTGAATATAGTAGTAGATCAAACGTTTGAGTGTAATAGCTAGACGTCTGGTTCAGGTTGTTTGTTGTTCCAGAGAACTGTTTCAGACGTCTGGCTTGCGCACCCATACGTCTTATATTGTGCATATCAATTTTTGTGCTCTTTTACTTGTGCTTCTTTGTTCCTATCGACTTGTAGTCTCTTATAGTGTCCTTTTAGCCTTGTTCTTGTCTTTCTAGTGATGTTTTTCCAGCAAGTACCTATATATATATATATATATATATATCTGTGTGTGTGTATGTATGTATGTATGTATATGTATGTATGTATGTATATGTATGTATGTATATTAGATTTCCATTGTATAGTTGTTTTCATCGAAACCGTAGATTTGATTTTCTAACAATCTCCCCCTTTTTGATGATAACAACTATACAATGTACTTATACATATAATTTTAAAAATCTCCCCTGAATATGTGCTTTCCATTATTTATTGTGCTTTTTATTATTTCTCCCCCTTCGGCATTATCAAAAAGCATTAATAATCATGTTTATACCATTTAGTATTTACCAATCGTTGTAAAGTTACATGGATATACACAGAAATAACACATCAAAAAGTAATTTTCATTAATTATTAATTGATTACATTCATAGATTTTAAGTATTTTTATACAAAAGATGGAATCCTAAAAAAATATAAGAATCTTTTAGGGAAGCTTTATCTTGATCATCTTCTTTATCTTCATTCTTGGAAGAGGTAGCTTGTTTTTTAGGAGATGTCGGAGTGTGTTCGAGAGGTTCTTTCTCCTCGTCAAAAAGTTTGGAATGTTTTGAAGGAGGCGGATAAGGCACTGGAGTTGGCCAATCTTATGAAGGTGGTGTAGGATTACAAACAATTTGAAGAACCTCTTTTTGAACGGATAATGTAGTTGAGAGCGACGCTTCAACCGTGGCTATGCGAGAAGCAAAAGATGTTTCAAAACTATCAATAAGCTTAGCTAATAAATTTTGATTTCGAGACAAAATAAGCTGATTTTGGAGAGTTAAGTCGCGAATACTCTCATTTGGATTCGTCTCAATGCGTGTCCCCAAATATCATCTTGGCATATATATGATTAAATGGTGCAGGAGGAGGAGGGGTATTTTGGTGATGTTTCTCTATGTCTTGTGATGGTTCATGTTGTGTTTGAGGTGGAGGCCTAGCCTGTCTGGTTTGACGATGTTGCGTCCACTCTTCAAATGATATAAAATCCTGACGATTTTCTGGTAAGTGCATTAGAGAGAAAAATTTTGTGGATGCATATTCCGGAGAAATTTCTTCAAAAGTGGATAAATATGAGGGGATGGTGTGAGCTCTTAGAAGTCTCATGATGTATGTAGGATAGATGATGGAAGGGCGTGATCAAGTCCAAAAATGTTTGAGCTCGTCAAATATAAATTTTTCCTAGTTAACCCTTGGTCCACTAACTATAGCATATAGGGCCTTGTGCTCTAACTCCATGATTTGCTCATGATTACCAAGGCGAGAAATGGTAGTGTTGATAACCATTCTAGTAAGAAGTCTCGCCTTAGGTCTTAGGTATTTGGATGCAAATCTAGGAATTTCATCTTCCCATAATTGATGTGTTATATCATCTCTCGGTTTGAGACGTATATCTAGAATATTATATAAATCTTCTCCGATGTCGGAACATCCGAGAGTACGGCGTATGATCCCTTGAGTAAGTCTAATTGTGTTGCCGTAAACACTTGACCACGGCCAATTATCATCATTGTTAGTGTTCCAAACTGCTGTGCTATCTAAATTATGATAGAAAAGAAATACGGCTAGCTGATCGATTTGGATATTATTGGGATTAAAGGATATCAATGTTTCTAATCCAGCACTTTCGCACATTTCATCCAAATCATACATTGGGAATTTTAGAAAATTATAAAATGGACCTGTATGGTGCTTCTTCTTTTGAATATCCTCGTATCTCCTGATAGAATGTGGTACACGATTCATCCATCGCTCAATTTGATTGTCGGAGCAAACTTGAGGGTTGGATGAAGTGGCTTGATCATGCTTTCGCTTAGAGATTTTAGGGTTTTTTGTTTTAGGGGCCATGCAATTCGACCATGTTTGGAGAAGAAAGCAAGTTTGAGAATTGGAGAACTGACGTTGCAGTAGAAACGAAAGAAAGTGTAAGTGAGAAAAAGTGAAAGTATAGACGTTAGCAGGGTACTTAAGAGTGTCGATTGAATTTCAGGCATCTGTAAGGTGAATTAGACATCTGATTTAACTAGTTTTAAGACAATATATATGTCCAGACGTCTGATAGTTAGTAGTAGACATCTGGAACAGATAGATTTGTAAATGTTGAAAGGCACAAATATTTATCAGACGTCTGGATGTAGAATCATAAGTCTGGAATAAATCGAAGTGTAATTTTTGTAGGACGGATGGTTTTGTCAGATGTTTGGACATAATATCAGACATTTGAAAATAGCCTGAGTTTGTATCTTAAGGAGGCAGAGATAATTTTCAGACGTCTAGAAGGTTATATCAGACGTCTGATATATGCACGATGTTTAAAAATTTGTGTGATACAAGAGTGTCAAACGTCAGATGGCAATGTTCAAACGTTTGAAATGCCCAGTTTGTCTTAAAATAGCCTAATTTTGAAGGGTGTTTCTTATTTTTTGAGAGATTGATTATAATAAAACATAATATTATTATTTGGGAAATAGAATACAAATATACGTAGATAAGAATTCAATGAGAATAAATAAATTTATTTAGATGATGATGGAGCATTGCGTTCTTCAGACTTTTCATCCCTACATGGCTTGAGTGGAGACTATATGGTTCCACGTTCGTTGGTTCTCAGGGAACCTGAGAATCGCCTAGGTGAAGGATCCAAAGGTGTACGATAAGATGTAGAGGGATCCAAAAAATTACAAGGAATCAGAAGTGGTTCATGTACATCCTTCTTCCGTGAATTCCAAAATTTGACTACCACTTGCTCCAGAAAACTTAGTCGTAGCACAGTGACCTTTTGTTCAAAGTATAGTTCTCGTTGTTAATCTATTTATTGTCTTTGGTAGTGATGTATCTCATCGATATTCTCCTTGGTGTTAGGATAGACAAATAGAGAACATTTAGACTTCTTTTTATCGGGAGTGAATCATGAGTGGTAGGAGGACCACTTATATGTTGGTTCCTGATTTGGTGTAGGAGTAGAAAGGGGATGAGGTGTATCCGCTGAGCTATCCATTGTTGGTGTTGAGAAGGAGAGATGAGAGTTGTCGGAAGACATGCTTTTATTTCCTAGTGTAAAAAATGTTTAGTCTATATATTCTTTACCTTTTTTTTTGTAAAAAAGGCTATTTATACATGATGTTAAAGGTTATACATAGGTACTTCCAGAAAACAAATTTCTAAAAAATAGTTGGTTAGTGTTTAACAATTTTGATTTGTGGATATTTTTTTTAGCTAAAATAGAATAAATGAAAATGTAGTATTAGTTTAGAAGATCATTAAGAGAACATGTTCCTAAATCACGTCGCAGTTTAACAAATGTTTGTTCATTTAGTGGTTTTGTGAAAATATCTGTTATTTGATTCTCGGTATTTACGTATTCTAAAGTAATAATTCCTTTTTCTACATTGTCACGTAAAAAATAATGTCGTATATCTATTAGTTTAGTACGTGAGTGATTTACAGGGTTTTTTGATTGATTTATTGCACTTGTATTATCGTAATATATCGGTGATTTATCGATAACTTCGCCGAAATCCTTAAGTGTTTGTTGCATATATATCACTTGTGCACATGCTAGAGCTACTGAAATATATTCAGCTTCACAAGTAGATAAGGAGACACAATTTTGCTTTTCGCTAAACCATAAAACTAATGATTGTTCGATAAAGTAACACGTTCCACTAGTACTTTTACGATCTGTTTTACAGACACCGAAATCCACATTACTATATGAAACTAGTTCAAATGATGATTCCTTAGGATAAAACAAAACATAATCTCTAGTACTAGATAGATATCGTAAGATACGTTTAACAACTCTTTGGTGATATTCTTTTGGTTTTGTTTGAAAACGGGCACAAAGACATATGCACGTCGTAATATCGGGTCGACTAGCCGTCAAATAATGTGAGGAACCAATCATACTACGATATAATTTTTCATCAAAATCTTTTCCGTTATCATCTTTCTCCAAGTGAACACTAGTACTCATTGGTGTTGGTTTGCTTGAAGTTTTATCTATTTCAAAACGACGTAATAAATCGTAACAATATTTTTCTTAATGAATAAAAATACCATTTTCAAGTTGTTTTATTCATAAACTTAAAAAGAAATTTAATTCTCCCATGTGAGACATTTCAAATTCGTTTTTCATAATATTTGAAAATTGAATGCAAAGATTTTCGTTAGTTGAGCCAAAAATAGTATCGTCTACATAAATGTATACAATTAAAATGTCGTTATTTTCTCGTTTAATAAATAAAGTAGTATCAATTTTACCTACTTGGAAACCAGATGTAATTAAATGATTTTTAAGACGTTTGTTGTACTAGGCACGGGGGGCTTTCTTTAAACCATATAAGGCTTTTTGTAATTTTAAAACATGATCGAGATATTTTTCATGAACAAACAATGGAGCTTATTTAACATATACGTTTTCTTTAATAAAACCATTTAAAAAAGCACTTTTGACATCCATTTGAATAATTTAAAATTGTGATGACTTGCAAAAGCAAGTAATGTACGTATGGCCTCAAGTCTTGCTACTGGAGCAAAAGTTTCATCGTAGTCAATACCTTCTTCTTGATTATAACCCTGAGCGACTAAACGTGCTTTATTTCTAACTATATTTCCATTTTCATCTGCTTTGTTTTTAAATACCCATTTTTTTTCCAATAACTGATTGGTTTTCTGGTTTAGGTACTAATTCCTAAACATTATTACGTTCAAATTGATTTAATTCTTCTTGCATATTTATTATCCAAAAATTATCGTTTGAAGCTTCTTTATAACTTTTTGGTTCAAAATTTGACACAAATGCTATATGACTTATTTGGTTAAGTTGATTTCTAGTTACTATGGAGTTAAGATCTCCAATGATGTTATCCTTTGGGTTATCTTTTAGAATTCTAGAAAATGACACTAAAGTATTATTTTGTGCATTTGTCTCATTATTATAAGAATTTGTTATATTTGTTATTGGAATTATTTCTTCATCATCACTAGTTTGATGGTTAAGAAAAGTTTCATCAAATGAACTATGTAAACTTTCTTCAATTGTGTTAGTTTGTTTATTAAAAATTCTATACGCCTTGCTAAGATCCGAATATCCAACAAAAATTCCTTCATCGGCCTTCGAGTCGAATTTTCCTAAATTATCTTATGTATTTAGTATAAAACATTTTGATCTGAAAGTTTCAAAGTATGATACATTAGGTTTTCTTCCAAAAAATATTTGAAAACAAGTATGTTTAGTCATAGGTCGTATGGTTACTCGATTCAAAATATAACAAGCCGTAGCAATAACTTCAGCCCAAAAAATATTTTGGTAAACCACTAATATTTAATAGTGTTCGCGCACATTCTTGTAACATATGATTTTTTCTTTCTACTACACCATTTTGTTGAGGTGTGCGGGAAAAAGAAAAATTATAACTTATGCCCTTTTTATTACAAAAATTGGTAAAAAGATCATTTTCGAATTCTCCATTGTGATCACTTCGAATATTTTTAATTTTCAAATCCATTAGAGTTTTAATTCTTTTAGCAAAAATTTTAAACATTCTAAAGGTGTCACTTTTTATGTTTTAAAAATAAAAACCATGTATATCTTGAAAAATCATCAACTATAACAAATACATATTTGTTGTAATTTATAGATCATACTTGAGTTGGACCAAATAAATCTAAATGTAATAATTCTAATGGTTGTTTTATAGAAATATTATTTTTAGATTTAAAAGAGCTTTTCTTTAGTTTTTCGATTTGACAATCATCACATAAATTTTCTACTTTATAATTTATTTTAGGTAAACCTCTAACTAGCTCATATTTTGCTAATTTATTAATATATTTAAAATTAATATGACCAAATCGTTTAAGCAACAACCATTCATCTTCATGTTTGGCAGTTAAGCATAAATTTAAATTTCGATTTATATTCATATTCGAGACATAAATATTTTTGTTACTAAAATCCTCAAAGATAAGTTGTTTGTTATTGCCGAAAATATTACATCTATCTTTTTCGAAATTGATTTGAAAACCTTTATTGCATAATTGATTAATACTAGGTAGGTTGTGTTTTAAATTTTCTACTAACAAAACATTTGTAATAATAGGAGAGTTAGAAATACCAGAGTTGATGACTTCCCCGATGCCAAGACATATCATTTTGAGTTATCTCCAAAAGTTACTATTCCACCATCGATGTATGTTATATTTGATAACATTTTTGAATTTTCGGTCATATGCTTGGAGCATCCACTATCAAGTATCCATTTCTCCTTATTTTTTATTTTGGATGCCTGCAAAATAAAATATGATTTAATTGGTACCCATATACTTTGTTAGGGTCTTAGATGGTAGGAGGAGCAGGTAGCCATACCCAAGAAGGTTTGGTACCTTTATGAACATAATTTTTATTATAGACTACATTATCTAAAAAATTGTTAATATGTTTTTGTCTAATCAACTTATTATTTGTCTTAGGTATCCAAGTTTTATATTTTTGGTATTCGTATTAGACTTAGGTAATTCTTTAGTCTTTTGATAAATACAACTATATTTCTTAATATTATTCCCTTTTTGTTTAGGAATATTTTTAAATCCTATTCCATTTCTAATACCTGATGGTTTTGAAGTTTTGATAAGATTTTCCAAATCTTGTTTTCCTTTATTAAATTTTGAAACATTATTTGTAATTTCATCTAATTTTTCTTTTAGTTCCAAATTTTAAATTTTCAATGTTTCTATATTATTTTTTAAGTTGATATTTTCTTTTAATAAGTTATCCTTTTCTAGTCTAATTTTTCCAAAATCAATAGCTATAGTCTCATTTTCATCCAAATTACTTTTATTTTTTTTTGAGATAATTCTAGTTCCTACTCTAAAATAATTTTTTCATATTTTAACATTCTTACTTCGAGTTCTAATCTATTTATTTTGGATATATGTTCTTTATTCACTTTTTTAATTTATCTAAATTTATCATCTAATTCCATGCTAAGTTCTAATAATTCATCATAGCTAAATTCGGGACATACCACATTAGTTTGTGACATAAAACATATATTAGCTTGTTATTCGTCACTATCGCTGCCATTGTCTGATGATAATGAAGAATCCGAGTCATCCCATATTACTTTGAGAGCTTTCTTCTTTTTGAATTTTTCAAATTTATTCTTCTTTTTATCATTGTTGAGCTTGGGACAATCATTCTTCATATGTCCAAATTGGTCACATTCATAGCATTTGATTGATGCTTGATTTGTAGATCTTGATTTTCTTCCTTTCTGAAATCTGGTCATTTTCCCTAAATTTCTTAAATTTGCTGTAGTTTTTGGCAATAAATATGATTTCTTCTTCGTTTAAGCCAGAGTCTACATTTGTTGCCCGGAATGCTATGTTTTTCTTCTCTAAATTTTGTTCTTTTCTTGCTTGCAAATTAGCTTCATAGGACAGTAAATTTCCTATCAATTCTTCAACTAAGAGTGTTGAGAGATCATTAGCTTCTTCGATAGCTAATACTTTTCTTTCCCGCTCTGGAGTTAAAGAATTGAGTACTCTAGATATTAAGTCAAAATTTGTGAATTTAACTCCAAATGCCATTAAATCTTGTTTTATGGTTTGGAATCTACAGTACATGTCTACTATAGATCCATTTTGTTTCGTTTTAAATGATGAAAATTGATTTCATGAAATTGAAATTTTAGTTTGTTTAACTTTGTTTGTACTATCATGTGTAACTTGTAAGGTACGCCAAATATCATATGCAGTGGTACATAACATGATACGTGAAAATTCATTCTTATCTAATGAACCAAATAAAACATTCATAGCTTTGGCATTATTAGAAGTTGTGGTTTTTTGTGCATCATTCCATGTGTTCATAGCAGCGACAGGTGCTTCATATTTATTCTAATTGGCTGACCAAATTTCTAATCCATTAGCTTCCATAAAAATTCTTATACGTATTGACCAATATGCATAGTTAGAACCATTAAAAAGTGTGGTCGTGCTGTGGATTGACCTTCTTGAAAAATACTTGCCATTTTAAAGTGATTCAAAAATGTGTTACTGTATTTTGATCAAAGCTTGCTCTGATATCAATTGAAAGTCTACAGGGTGGATCGTGTAGCGTATATGCAAGTATATGTGACAAAATATATTATGCAATTAAATCAGTATTAATCTAAGTAAACACAGAATAAGCACACCAGGATTTTATACTGGTTCAGACCTTCCGTCCTACGTCCAGTCCCGAAGCTGCCCTTCAGAATTTAACTATCAAATACCCTCGCTTCGCCTAGAGGAATAGGCTTGGTTACAATAAATTGTTCTTGTCAAATGTGTGTTCTAGTATAACATGAATGTTGACTAATTAGTATAATTTCTTCCAATATATATCTAGAGAGTATTGCCTATGAAGAACTGAATATATGGAAGAATGAATACAAGTAAAGATTGCTAGAGTTCAAAGATCAAGACTATGATAGATTATAGAATTAGAGAGCGTAAGTAAGTGAGGTAGTTTGTTCTCTTGATTCGTGATGCTATATATAGTTGTAGAGAGGTATCTTGAGTAGTTGCATCCATTAACAAGTGTTGTACAGTTGCTTCTATTGATGATGAAGAGTTGCAGCGAAGAGAAGCGAAGATGTCCATTCGAATGTGGCAATTGAAGTTCTTATTTGAAATCCATGTTTGAAATCAAACATCTGGAATATGTTTCAGACGTCTGATACTATATATATTTTTGAATATAATAGTAGATTAGACATCCGAGTGCAATAGCAAGACGTTTGGTTCAGCTTGTCTGTTGTTTCAGAGAACTATTTCAGACGTCTGGCTTGTGCACCTAGATGTCTGATATTGTTCATATCAGTTTTTATGCTCTTTTACTTGCGCTTCTTTGTTCCTATCGACTTGTAGTCTCTTAGATTTGAGCATTGTTCTTGTCTTTCTAGTGATGTTATTCTAGCAAGTACCTGTATATATAAATATATATGTATATTCGATTTCCATTTTATAGTTATTGTCATCGAAACCGTAGATTTGATTTCCTAATAGGGCGCATAGGGTCTCATTCACTACAACGGCGGGAAATATATCCAACTACTAATATATATACAACTATATATTGTATAACGTTCAACTAGTAATAATAATAATCAAATCATCCAATCAACCAATAATTAAATTTTCAACATTTGAAATTAAACTAGCAATCCAAAATGAGTGAGATTTACTCACTTTTATTTTCTATTGATGCTTTTGTGCTCTAGTTCGTGTAAAATCAAACAGATGTTTGATTTTAGTGCGAAATTCCAATAGCCTAGATCTTGACCGATTCAGTTCCATATCCTAGATCTCGCAGATACGAACGTCATGCAATTCGTTTCGTTTAATTCTAACAATGTATGAAGGAAATACAATATTTTAAGAATAATGGTTAATATAAATTAATTAATAACTTATTTACAAACTTAACTAATATAACCTCTATGTTTTCTAAAGCCTAGCCCAATAAAAGCTTTCTTCCCAAACTCCTACTCACCATCCCTCTCATGTCTTCCAGCCCCTGTTTTTTTTTCCTTTTTCCTTTTTTCCTTTACGGCCCAATGCCCATCAGAGAAAAACAGCCGAACCCCCTTCTTTATCTTCCTCTCCCTTTCTTATGCCTGAACACGATACACAGAGAAACCCATTTGCACGACCACCACCATGCACATGCACGAACAACCAAGCCACCATCAGCTAAAACGACCTCGCCAACATCTTCCCCTCATCGTACTCGACTTGCCCACCTCCTTCATGACTCGCCTGAGCTCCTCCATCGAAACGCGACACAGTTCGACCACAGTTCGACCCTCCACCTCACTGTAGCAGATGTCGCAACACCCCAAACATGATTGGTCTTCACGAAATCATAGCCGGAGATGCGTCTCTCCATGCTAAACTTGAATCCACAATCCAAAATCCACATTGATGCATGAATTTGCCAAAACTCCAAATCCTAGTTCAAACTGGTGGTTCGGCTTCATAGTCAAGGTCGACATCACGACGCCACACCCTACGAGACTTGTACCAGATTGAAGCTCGTCAAAAAAACAAAACTTTTGCAACTAGCTTCACATTTTTTCATTGAGTAGATTTAGAGAATTTATTTTTTTAAGTTTTCCTCTGCATTTTTTTTGTTCTTTGCCTTTCACTATAAACGCTCGGTTGTGTGTTTAAATAGAAGGGAGGGAAGCATGTTTGGAAAGGGAAGTGGTACAGAATAGATACGTTGGATGGCTGAAAATAAATTTGTGTGGGTTGATGTGAAAGGAATGGTCAAGTCAACATACAAATATATTATTTAAAATTCAAAAAATATTTAGCTAAAATTTAGAACCCCGATTGACGCATGCCGCTAGACGTCCATAATGTTATCCCTCTATTCCGAATGCAATGGAAATGGTTTTGAGTCCTAATTCGATCGTATGGAGAAGATAGATTTTTGGACCTAATTATTATATTGAATTTTCGATATTAAATTCAATGGTTTCTATCCCGTACGACCAAACAATAACTCCAAATGCTATAATATTTGAAATCCGATAATAATACACTATTACGGATCCATTAGAACTGGTTTCATCGAAGTCCGAGACTGTGCATCGGAAGTCTATTTTTATATGTAAATTCAAGCGAGATATTTTTAAAATCGAACAAATCACTTTTAAATTCAATATAAAAGTCTATTACCTTCATTCCTATTAATATAAATTTAATGAGCCTTTAAATTATTTTTCTCAAGCTTAAAACTCAAGATTCAGTTATTTAAGTAAATTCCAATTATTAAATTATCCAATAAATCATTATATTAGAAATTAAAGTTAAAATTAACTTTTAAATATTTAAAATCAATTATATATTCCAATTTCAAAAAACCAAAATTTGGTTTGTCACATTTCTCCCCTCTTGAAAGAATTTTGTCCCCGAGATTGCCAAGGTAAGAAGAATAACCCAAAACTCATTAACTTTCCACAACCAATTAGTTGAACAACTACCCAAAATCAATTCGTTGAAACCACATATTCACTTTTACTACTTTCGAAATTCATTAATATATTCCAAATAATATATTTTTCTCAATTATTTCAAGCTATAATCAAAATCAAGTTTTTAGTTATCAAAAATTTCTTCTAGCTCCTTAAATTTTTGAAAAATTTCATCAGCATCTCCTTTGCATGGCTAGATCAGAACAACTACAAATCGCCACTGCGGGCCCAATCATCAAAACAAATATCAAGTGGATCAATCATAAAACCATCAAATTCAACAACAATTTAAACATGTACCTTTTTGTCAGGCAACCCAATTTTCTTATGATATCGAAGACATCAATTTAAATTTTGCTTTTAAATACCTGCATCTTATCTTCCAACAATATCCAACCATATGATTCAAAATCATTTTATTTTGAAAATTTTAAATTTTCAACATTTGCTTTACTAAAACCGTACGATGTACATATATCGTTCGTACGCAATATCAAATATGATCGTTCACTCGACCATATAATTTCACTTCCGAACTAGTATCGTTCACTCGACTCTCTAGTGTGTACTTGGATCTGGTTCCTTGATCGAAAACCATCATTCTCCTTGCATAGCCATATACTATGATAGAGAATTCCAGAATCAACCAAAATTCCATATCCAGTGTTTGTCGTTGAAAATTAAGTGAAAAATTCTAACTCGGATTGAAATAAACTATCTCGAAATTCTATGCTCGAATCAGGATCAAATCATCATACGAAGTAAAAAATATACGAATAACTTATGTATTTATTTCCATTGATTCTTAGCTATATCAAGTTCTTTTTATTCACATTTACTTTCACTTCCATTAAATTATTCACAGTTATCATTCACATTTATACTTCACATTCACCTATTTACTTGGTATATCCCTTAAATACCAATTCCACTTAAGAATTTAACCATCAAATTTTCTTAAGTAAATTATAAACATTTTATACAAATTTTCTTATGTTTATTACCACTTCACCACTCAAGTTATATCCATTTCTATTCAAATTCAATTTCGATTCCATTTAACTTACTAATTACATTAAATAGTTCACCACTAATTCCAATCTTAATAAATTCTATTTCCAATAATTACTCCATCTAGCCTAACTTAGGCTAAATTTTCAGAGTTCACTCTTATTTAACTTAAGTTGAGTTTAATTCCATAGTTCAAATTTCAAATTTTATAAGTTATCAAACTTACTCATATTTCGTAAGACATTTTAAATAAAAATCCTAGAGTAAACACTTTGTTCTAAGTATTTCAAATCATTTTTGAAATCATATATACCCAAAATCCCTTGGTATATCAAATTATTCCTTTGAATTACAAAGCCAAAATCATTTTTCCAAAACAATACCCAATTAAAGCAATCCCTTCCTTGGAAACTAAAAAATGAACATCGATGATGCTGTAGTCATCACCGAAATTATTTTCCAGTGATCGAAGTGAGTTCAGTGCTTTTATTTCCTTTTAAATATATCCAATTCAAAAAACCAAATAATATCACTATTATTTTATAAGACTTTGAAAAACATTTCAAACCAACAGGAGTTAAATTCCTAAATTCCCAACCATCAAACCCTTTTAACAAATCATATTCAAATATACTCTTGGAATTTCATTTAATTTCAAATTACAAAATCACATTTATATAATTCAATTTCATTATATGAATTTATTTCTTAACTATTGACTAAAATATCAACTTTTTATTCAATCACTACAACAACAAATGATACTGGTTTAATATTATCATTTCCTAACAACCATGCACACCACATACAACTATAATAATTTATGAAAAATTATTTCTTTCAAATATAAAAATAATCTGGGTAAATTATTTCATTTACCCCATTTCAAAATAATACCATATCAAATTGCTCTGACAAGTGTTTATAGATACCTATCAATAACGTTAATTACTCGTATTAACCAGAATCCATAATGAGAGAAATGTGGATTAAGGATCTTAAGGCTAGGATAAACACTAGAGGGGGTGAATAGTGTTTTAAAGAATTATTAAATCTTTTTGAGTTTTTGTTAATTTGAACACAAATGTATGCAATATTCAGACACAGATATGATCACAGAATCAAACACAGATGAAAATATAAAGTAAAAGCAGTAAAGGAAAGAACACACCTGATTTTATACTGGTTCTAAGTTACCCTACATCCAGTCCCACACACAAGTACAGATTTCCTTTCAAAAACAATGTTTACAATTACACCCTCGATTTCAACGCAATGAGGTACACCCTCCAGATTCACAATCCTTTGGGTAGAGATACTTGATTTCCCGGGCAACAAGTTCACCCAATTCTTTTTCAAGGCTACAATCACGCCTTATCTCGCTTGATTGATTTTCAAGGCCACAATCTTACCTTTTCTCACAAAGTTGATTACAAAAAGCCTATAACTCTGAATAGCACTGAGGATCTTGTTGAGATAGTGATAGAGAATCAAACCAGAGAAAATCTAGTAAGATTCAATGTTGATTTCGGTAGAGTAATGGCAAGAATATGTATATAGAAATGTGGAAGAAGAAGAGTAGTGAAAACTAGAAAATCTGTTTTTAAATTCGTTGAAAACATCTCCTATTTATAGAAGAACAACAACCATGTCCATTCGTGAAGGGATATGACGAATAGACACTTCTTTTGAAATTTAAATTTTGGATTCAACTTGCACTATGTCGACATAAGGTACATGGGCATGTCGACATCCCAAAGGATATTTTGGTGATTTGATTTTCTTTGAAAATAACTTCTATCTTATATTAAAACAATTTCAAACTTTATAAATATACTTGATTATAGTAAAAATACATAAGTAAATATATAGAATAATATATACAAAATTTTACTATAATTTTATATTTAAATCTAAGTATAAAAATTAAATATATTATTATTAAAGATAGTTAAAACCACGGATAATTTGATTTTGAAATTAAAGATTATTTTGAGGCTAAAAGTATTTTGAAATCGGGATAGATGTTTTTGATGCTTTTAAAAGGAAGGTTTTGAAAACATTTTGAAAACAAGATATAATTTTGTAAAAATCATTTTGAATAAAAATTAGCGGATACAAAACAATGTTCCACTAGATTTTTCGTAGGTTCCATCCGACTTAGGGTTCCATCCCTTTAACAGGCTCAAAGTGGATTCCATTCCACGAGTAAATTGGATTTTAAGATTTCAGTGCTTTTCTAGGAGTTTTAACGAAATTTCTAATTAAGCTCTTGATAATCTTGATATTCATGAGTCTTCAATCTCGATATCTTGAATCTCTATACTGTACAGTCTTCATTCTTGGTACCTGCATGGTTAAATCCTGCATATACATATATATATCAAAACTTATACTGTTAGTATTTAAATTTTATAATCTATTATAAGATTGTTGTCATCAAAACAATCATCTCAATGACTAACAATCTCCCCCTTTTTGATGATGACAACCTTTGTTTATAAAATATTACTTCTATCGTAATAACTCCCCCTTAATCTATGCCTAACTACCCTATTTTATATTTCTCACCCTTTGTCATCAACGAAAATTAACTCCAAATATATCAACAAAAACTATATCACTCCCCTAAATCTAATACTCTATGACATGTGATTATAATGATAGTGTTATCATAAATAATCAACACTTAGGTCTAAAAGAAGAACTTAGTCCTAAACTACTAATTATCATAACTAAGTATTCATACAATAAGAACAAAATTATTCATTAATTATATTGTTGTATTTACATTTTCGTGGGAAACGTAAGAAAGAATATACACCAAAAGGAAAAAGAGAAAAGAAACTAATGAGTGTCTTTGAAAATGGAAGATATATGAATCGAACAGTTTAGATAGTGGAAACATAAATTTCCACGTTGTTCGACAAGATATCCATCTTTATCAAAGCACACTTCTCCAATGCAAATAACTTTGTCGTCATCTTCCGCATGCACTTCTTACATGTGGACTTCTTCTTCTTTGTTGGCCTCTTGTATTTGATCTCCTAAAGAGTCTTCGTCAATCAAGATTGGGTTGGCATGATTGTCCATTAGAAATTTTTGCAAATTTCTAAGGATTTTGCCTTGCCTCTCTTGTTCCTTGGCCATTCGAAGTTGCATTACTTGAATTTCAGTCATTAACTGAAGTGCATCCTTTACAGAATCCTCCATTTTTGTCACACGAGCGAGAATAGTACGTTGAAATGGACCAGAAGTGGGAGAAGGAAACGAAAAGGTAGAATTTTTGTTTGATTTTGAAAAGGAGGCCATTGATTATTTGATTTCAGAGGATAGAACAGAGAAATAATAGAAAGGATGAATAAAATTTCAAAAATGAAAAGAATATATAACCAATTATTTTGAATTCTGGTGGGAAAAATTTAAAAATAAAAAACGTTATATGTCGACATGGGTTGGGGGGTATGTCGACATGGTCCTTTAAATTTTTTATTAATTGATTTATTTTGATTTAATTTTAATTATACTTTGTTTATTTATATTTTATATTTCAGTTATTGGACAAATACCTAATTCTCTTCTTAATTTAGTAAATACAGATTCATTTAATGGTTTTGTTAACATATCAGCAATTTGATTCTCGGAATTAATATAATCTAAAGTAATTACTTCCTTATTTATATTATCTCTGAGAAAATGATGTCTTATATCAATATGTTTAGTTCGAGCATGTTGAGTGGTATTTTTGGGTAAATTTATCGCACTAGTATTATCACAATAAATTGGTGATTTTGAAAATTTTAAACCATAATCTTTTAAAGTTTGTTGCATATATATTACTTGAGAACAATCCAAAGCAGCAAAAATATATTCTAATTCAGTTGTTGATAAAGAAACCGTATTTTGCTTTTTACTAAACCAGGAAATCAGAGAATGCCCCAAAAAGTGACAAGTTCCACTTGTACTTTTTCGATCTGATTTACAACCAGCGTAATCAGCATCACAGTAAGATATTAAGTCAAAGGAATCATTTTTAGGGTAAAATAAGTCATAGTCAGAAGTGTGTTTAACATATCTTATGATACATTTTACGGCTGTTAAATGGATCTCTTTAGATTGGGATTGATATCTTACACAGGGACAAACACTATGCATGATATCAGGTCTACTAGCAGTAATATAGAGTAGTGATCCAATAATTCCTCTATATAACTTTTGATCTACATCTTTCGAGAGATCTTCTTTACTAAGGTGCTCATTGGTTGCCATGGGAGTGGATTTTCCACTCGCAGTAGTCAAACCAAATTTATTAATTAGGTCTTTAGCATATTTTTCTTGACTAATAAAGATATCATTATCTAATTGTTTTATTTATAATCCTAAAAAAAGTTTAATTCACCCATATGACTCATCTCAAACTCTTTTGTCATTATTTCAGAAAATTCTTTATTCATTTCAAAGTTAGTTGATCCAAAAACGATATCATCTACGTAAATTTGTACTAGTTGAATATCATTTTTATTTCTTCTAATAAAAAGAGTATTATCTACTTTACCAATTTCGAAATTTGATTGTAATAAGTAAGATCTTAGTCTATCATACCAGGCTCTAGGAGCTTGTTTTAGACCATATAAAGCTTTCTTAAGTTTGTAAACATGATTTGGTAATTTTTCATTTTCAAAAAGTGGTGGTTGTTCAACATATACTTCTTCTTTTACAAATCCATTTAAAAAGGCACTTTTAACATCCATTTGATATAGTTTAAAATTATTATGATTTGCGAAAGCAAGTAGAATCCTAATGGCTTTCAATCTTTCTACGGGAGCAAAGGTTTCATCAAAATCTATTCCTTCTTCTTGACAAAAACCTTGAGCGACTAATCAGGCTTTATTTCTAACTACCTCTCCTTGTTCATTCATTTTATATTTATAAACCCATTTAGTTCCAATTATAGTTTTATTCTCACGTCTAGGAACAAGTTTCCAAACATTATTTCTAGTGAATTGATTTAATTCTTCTTACGTAGCCAAAATCCATGAATCATCAGTTGATGCTTCTTTTGGATTTTTGGGTTCAATAATTGATATAAAAGCTGCATTACTCATTTGACTTAGTTGATTTCTAGTTTAACAACATATTGCATATCTCCTAGTATGTTTTTAATAGGGTGATCTTTTAAAAGTTTAGTCCTTTTATTAGGATGATTAATTTCATTATAAGTTTCAGTTGACTCTTGATTTTGAGTGATTAAATCCTCTTCATCATTTGTATATTTAAATTTTTTGAAATTTTCATCGAACGAAACATGCATGGTTTCTTCGATGTTGTTAGTTCTTAAATTAAATACTCTGTACGCTTTACTTTTATTAGAATATCCGATAAAGATACCTTTGTCGGATTTAGGATCAAATTTATCTAAGTTATCTTTGGTATTTAAAATAAAACATTTACTTCCAAAAATTCTAAAATAAGATACTTTAGGTTTCTTTCTATGAAGAAGTTCATAAGATGTCTTATCAGATAAAGGTCTAATTAAAATTCTATTCAAAATATAACAGGCGGTAGCAACTACTTCTGCCCAAAAATACTTTGGTAATTTACTATCTGAAAGCATGGTTCTCGCACACTCTTGAATCGTCCTATTTTTACGTTCTACTATTCCGTTTTGTTGTGGATTTCTTGAAAATGAAAAATTGTGAGTTATTCCCTTTTTATTGCAGAATTCCTCAAACTTTTTATTTTCAAATTCACCACCATGATCACTATGAACGGTTATAATTTTCAGAGAAAGTTGATTTTGAATCCTTTTTGTAAAGTTCTTAAAAAATTCAAAAGTATCACTTTTATGTTTCAAAAATATTATCCATGTAAATCTAGAATAATCATCTACAATTACAAAAACATATTTACTATGATTTATTAACAGAATTTGAGATGGACCAAATAAATCAAGGTGAAGTAATTCAAGAAGTTTTGAAGTTGAAATCATATCTTTTAATTTAAAAGAACTTTTTCTAAGTTTTCCTAATTAACATGCATCACCTAGACTATCTACTTTAAAATTCATTTTAGGAAGACCTCTTACTAGATCATGTTTTGATAGTCTAGATAAGAGTTGGAAATTCAAATGCGCAAATCTCTTATGCCAAATTCAAGGGTCACTTGTATTTTCCAAAAGACACAAGTTATCATTTGAAACTTTCATACTAAGAATATAAATATTCTTTTTCCTAATTCCCTTAAATATTATGGTTGAATTATTATCTTTAATGTGACATTTATCTTTTTCAAATTTAATTTTATATCCTTTATCGCAAAGTTGACTTATACTTCGTAGGTTATGTTTCAGATTCTTAACTAGCAAAGCATTAGTAATAATAGGAGTTTCAGAGTTACCGACTTTGCCGATGCCATTCACATATCCTTTTGAATTGTTTCCAAAGTTAACCAGTCCTCCGTCTTTGTATATTATATCATTCAACATTTCTGGATTCCCAGTCGTGTGTCTAGAACATCCACTATCGAGTATCCATTTGTTCTTTTTGATCTACACAATTTGTCCGTTGTGAATTGATTCCTCAATTCCCATAAAGCATGTTTCCTGCACATCAAACAATTTTGGTAGACAACTTGTATTTGAACATTGATTATATGCAGACTCATGAGACAATGATGATCTGAATATTTCTAAACTAATATTAACAAACATAGCCATTTTTAAAAAATTTCAAAAATCAGATTATGAAACTTTGAAAACGTTGCTCTAATACCAATGTGAGAAATGTGGATTAAGAATCTTAAGGCTAGGATAAACACTAGAGGGGGGTGAATAGTGTTTTAAAGAATTATTAAATCTTTTTGAGTTTTTGTTAAGTTAAACACAAATGTATGCAATATTCAGACACAGATATGATCACGGAATCAAACACAGATGCAAATATAAAGTAAAAGCAGTAAAGGAAAGAACACACCGGATTTTATACTAGTTCGGAGTTACCCTACATCCAGTCCCGCACACAAGTACAGATTTCCTTTCAAAAACAATCTTTACAATTACACCCTCGATTTTGAGGCAACGAGGTACACCCTCCAGATTCACAATCCTCTGGGTAGAGATACTTGATTTACTAGGCAACAAGTTCACCCAATTGATTTCCAAGGCTAAAATCACACCTTATCTTGCTTGATTGATTTCCAAGGCCATAATCATACCTTTTCTCGCTAAGTTGACAACAAAAAGCCTATAACTCTGAATAGCACTGAGGTTCTTGTGGAGATAGTGATAGAGAATCAAACCAGAGAAAATCTAGTTAGATTCAATGTTGATTTCGGTAGAGTAATGGTAAGAATATGTATATAGAAATGTGGAAGAAGAAGAGGAGTGAAAAACCAGAAAATCTATTTTCAAATTCGTTGAAAACATCCCCCATTTATAGAAGAACAACAGCCATGTCCATTCGTTAATAGATATGACGAATAGACACTTTTTTTGAAATTTAAATTTTGAATTCAATTGACACTATGTCGACATAGGGTACATGGGCATGTCGACATCCCAAAGGATATTTTGGCGATTTGATTTTCTTTGAAAATAACTTCTATCTTATATTAAAACAATTTTAAACTTTATAAATATGCTTGACTATAGGTAAAATACATAAGTAAATATATAGAATAATATATACAAAATTTTACTATAATTTTATATTTAAATCTACGTATAAAAATTAAATATATTATTATTAAAGATATTAAAACCACTGATAATTTTATTTTGAAATTAAAGATTATTTTGAGCCTAAAAGTATTTTGAAATCAGGATAGACGTTTTTGATGCTTTTAAAAGGAAGGTTTTGAAAACATTTTGAAAACAAGATATAATTTTGTAAAAATCATTTTGAATAAAAATTAGCGGATACAAAGCAATGTTCCGCTAGATTTTTCGTAGGTTCCATCCTACTTTGGGTTCCATCCCTTTAACAGGCTCGAAGTGGATTCTATTCCACGAATAAATTGGATTTTAAGATGCTAGTTCTTTTTTAGGAGTTTTAACAAAATTTCTAATTAAAAGATAAATTACTTGAACTCTTGAGCTCTTGATAATCTTTATACTCATGAATCTTCAATCTCGATATCTTGAATCTCTATACTGTACAGTCTTCATTTTTGGTACCTGCATGGTTAACTCCTGCATATACATATATATCTAAACTTATACTGTTAGTATTTATATTTTATAATCTATTCTAAGGTTGTTGTCATCAAAACTATCATCTCAAGGACTAACACATAAGCCACTTGACAAATCAACCAACACAACATAAATTTTTTTTATATCACCAACAAATATGCGCTCATATCTATTACATTCTAGGGTACTACTGTCCCTATCTCTAATGAGTTACCCCATCAAAGCTAAGGTTCCCAATTAACCTTCAGCTCTGATACCAAATGTAATGGCCGGGATTTTCGACTCTCGAAAATCGACGCTAATACTTCCACTGTATTACATCTGAGCAATCAAATGCCAAGAAACGCGATAGTTAGGGGAAAAGAAAAGGAAGAGGTAGAAGAAAATAGAACAAAACATCATCACAGTACAACAAATCAAAAAATGAATACCGGATAGTTATAATTACTTGCCATCACCAATGCTGAATATACAGCCTAACACACACAGCGAAATATAATCAAGTATGTAGAATATGTCTTTGTCATCCAGTTTGTCTCCTAAGCTCCATAGCATCCTAACTTGAATCTGTAATACTCGGTCTGATCCGAGCATTATAATAAAATAACATCAAAATCGGTCTGGAAAACCAGCGTGAGAAAACACACTCAATTTGAATTATTACTATAATCAAACTCCTTAGAAACATAAAGGTATCTCATAAGACCACGTCACACATAAACACAACGGGTCTTTACCTTATGATAACCAAAACATTTTATCAAAATCATCTGATATTATAATAATGTTCAAGTACAAACGCTCATTCAAATAGCCAAAATTGCTACATTTATTAAATTCCAGCATATAGGCTCTACAACCAAAACCATAAAGGCATGTATTGGAGAATGGATTTCCATACAATGACTAGGGACTGGGGTATCACCTATCACAATACACATCAAGGAAAATGTACCGAGGAACTGGTTGGGATCCCCTACAGCATAAGACCGAACTACCCCTAATCTAGATAGTACCGAATATGCTATCACCCTAGGTGTTCCCACCCTTATTGAGCTCTCCCATGCACCGTAATTATAATATATGAGGGTATCTAGAAAGGTGATAAACATACTCTAATTATGTGCGACCCACTTAGCCTTGTTGCATCTCCCCTGATTTTCAATCATTCCGGTTGATGAGGCTTGAGGCTACGATTACCTTTTAAAGGAATTTATACTTGGAATGTTCATTATCCTCCAACAACAATGTGTTGAAAGCATTCATCCATACAAGTGCGTTCTGCTTCTGAGCGAAACCGAAGGCACTATTCCTACTACATCCGTTTTAGGATCATCCTCAGTATTAGTAGTGATTAGCCCTTGCACTTCAATACTCCATCTTCGATTCCATGCTCTTGTCTTCACTTTGAAAACGTATTCATTGGATCGAAGTGGTTTCGGATAACTTATATGATCTCGGTCTCTTCGAAACAACGTTCGATATTTTTGGTAAACTTAACCCCGGTTCTTTAGAAAATAAACAGATGAAAATAAGATCAGTGATCATCTCCTAACCATTAGCGGATGCATTTCCTTATCATTTCTCTAGAAGAACAAAACGAGTTTATACATACAATATAGCACCTTTGACGGTAACTGTGCTATATAAGTCCCGTGTTTCTCCTATATATTCCCAAATTTATGTTTTTGGTCCGGATTTGATAGTCGGTTGTTTAACTATCAAATAAACAATCATTCAATCAAAGGTTCATTTCGCATTGAAATCCCAAGCCTCATTTAATTTAAATTTCATAAATTAAATCTCTTTTGCCAAAAATGTATATACTTATCTTATCGGAATAAGTATGTTCACATACCATTCCCTTCGAAAATATTTAAAAAACTTTTTAAAATAAATATGGAAAGCACCACATGGTATCAAATATAGACTCGCAGTTCAATGATTATGTCTCTATCCCAGAGAAAACCAAACTTAAATGTTGGCAATCCCTGCCTCCCGATTCGCCATGAAAGTACACCATTACTTTCCAAAAACTTTATTTAATAATTATCTTAAAATAATGCTTATAAAGTTTCTATAATAATTTTCCAAGTTTAATTTAGGCAAATACTCTTAAATAAAAGTCGTTATATAAAAACTATATTAATATTGAATAATTTATCTTTTAAAATAATAATACTTATTAATTCTGATTTATTAATAAAATCCTAATCGTTTTATAAGACTTGTTTATAAAACTTATAATTCATTTTGAAATTTAAAAATATTTAAATAACTAATTTTATGGAATATTTTTATGCCAATTTTTTTTAAATTACCTAGTTTAATAATTAAAAATCCTATTTTTTAGAAGAAACTCAACTTCTCGAACAAAATATGTTTCTTTCAATTCCAATAACTAATCTAATATTTACAAATCCTTCTCAATTTATCACAAATCGATTTATGTCCCCAATTTCAAAAATCCCTTTTCCACATTTTCCAATGTAAAATCTATCATTTCTTTTTTAACCGATTTACCCATCTCATTATAAATTTCTACCGTGAATTTATATCTTCAATTTATCAAATGAAAATCATTTCACTTTATTTATAAACATTGTTCATAAATCCCATAGTCTCATTCCCAGTTTACAAAGATTTCACATCACTTAAATCCTTTATAAGCCGATTTCTAAATTAAATTCCATTTATAAACCAATTTTTAAATAACCTAAACTATATTCCAAAACCAACCAAACCTCGATTCTACTTCCATTTCGTAATTGTAGAAATCTTATTTAAGGTCCAGTATAACGAATTTTATATTTATTTCCAAATTCCCTTTTAATTTCTTTTCAAATTCAAAATATATATTTATGGTATTTTAAAATACCAAAATCTAGGCCAGTGCTACCATAGCATCCAACACATTCAAATCACACTATAATCTATCATAGATTATTCAAAACATATCGTATATCACTATATATGAAATTAAGTTCAACATTTTTGAGGAATCCAGTTGGATCCATCCAACCTGTTTTCCCTGCATCCACAATTGTTAATATAACACAAAAAAAATCAATCCCACTTCGAGGTGAGATATTGTGGTAATATAGGGTAATCCACTATTATGCAGGACGCATAGGGTCTCATCCGCCCCAATGGTGGAAAATATATCCACTTATTAATATATATACTACTATATATAATATTAAATTCAACTGATAATAATAATTATCAAGTCATCCAATCAACCAATAATTAAAATTTTCAACATTTTAAATTAAACCAGCATACAAAAAATGAGCGAGATTTACACACTTTTATTTTCTATTGACGCTTCCATGCTCTAGTTCATCTAAAATCAAATCGGTGTTTGATTTTAGCATGAAATTCCAATAGTCTGGATCTCGACCAATTCAGCTCCATATCCTAGATCTCGCAGACAAGAATGTCATGCAATTCATTTCATTTAATTCTGAAAAAGTATGAAGGAAATACAATATTTTTAAGAATAATGGTTAATATAAATTATTAATAACTTAATTACTAACTTAACTAATACAACCTCAATAAACCCGACCCAATAAAAGCTTTCTTCCCAAACTCGTACTCCTCATCCCTCTCATGTCTTCCGGTTCTTTTTTATCTTTACGGTCCAAGGCCCATCAGAGCAAAACAACCGACCCTCTTTCTTCATCTTCTTCTCCCTTTCTTATGCCTGAACACGATACATAGAGAAACCAGTACGCACGACCACCACCATGCATGTGCACGAACAACCAATCCACCATCGGCCAAAACGTCCTTGCCATCATCTTCCCCTCATCGTACTTAACTCGCCCGCCTCCTTCACAACTCGCCTGAGATCCTTCATCAAAATGCAACACAGATCGACCCTTCACCTCACTATAGCAGACGCCACGACACCCAAAACATTACCGGACTACAGGAAAAACATGGTCGGAGATGCGTTTCTCCATTCTAAACTTGAATCCACACTCCAAAATCCACATCGATGCATGAATGTGCCAAAACCCCAAACGCTAGTTCAAACTGGTAGTTCGGTTTCATAGTCGAGGTCAGCAACTCGACTCCGCACCTTATGAGACATTTACCAGATTGAAGTTTATCAAAAAACATAATTTTTGAAACTGGTTTCATATTTTTTCATTGAGTAGATTTAGAGAATTTTTTAAGTTTTTTCTCTTTAATTTTTGTTCTTTGCTTTTCACTGTGAATGCTCGGCTGTGTGTTTAAATGAAAGGGAGGGGAGCGTGTTTGGAAAGGAAAGTGGTAAACAATAGATAGGTAGGATCGCTGAAAATAAGTTTGTATGGGCTGATGTGAAAGGAATGGTCAAGTCAATATATAAATATATCATTTAAAATTCAAAAAATATTTAGCTAAAATTTCGAACCCCGATCGAAGCATGCCACCAGACGTTCAAAATGTTATATTCCTATTTCGAATGCAATGGAAAAGATTTCGAGTCCTAATTCGACCGTATGGATAAAATAGCTTTTTGGACCCAATTATTATATTGAATTTTCGATATTTAATTCAACACGTTTCTAACTCATACAACCAAACAATAAATCCAAACGCTACGAAAATTGAAATCCGATGATAATACACTATTATAGATCCAATGAAACTACTTTCATAAAAATCCAAGACAATGCCATAGTAGTCAATTTATATATGTTAATTCAAACGGGATATTTTTAAAATCGAACAAATCACTTTTAAATTCGATACAAAAGTTCTATTACCTTCATTCTTATTAATATAAATTTAGTGAGCCTTTAAGTTATTTTTTATCAAGCTTAAAACTCAAGATTCAATTATTTAAATAAATTACAACTATTAAATTATCCAATAAATCATTATATTTGAAATTCAAGTTAAAAATTAACTTTTAAATATTTAAAATCAATTATATATTCCAATTTCAAATAACTAAAATTTTGGATCATTGCAGATTATGTGCACGAGTAAGTGATCAAATCATATATTGAATACAAATAATCTACATACATCATATGAGCTTAAGTATAATTGCCTTTAATGGTTATTGATGTGTTGGGTGGATGAGTCTTCCATTTGTCATAAGGCAGTATAAATAATCAATTGAGTAATAACCTTTGGCTATTGAGCATGAGGTTTGCTCACTAGATTGTTTATCATCCTTATGTGATGAAAATGTTGTAAACCTAAACAAACTAAAAGTTTTTTTGTTAGTCATTTAACATTTTTAGGAAATGTTAAGTTTTGTATGGCTTGTTTCTAGGGTATTTTTTTAGTGAAATTTCGAGGTTGAAATTCTTTTTAGAGGGAAAGAATTTAATGACCCACAATTTTATCACTTTAACTAAGAACATTTAATTAGTTGTAAATATTTAAATAATTTATTTAAAAGTTTAAATAAATTTTTTTAATTACTTAAAAATGATAGTAAACTCATTTTGAAAGTTTGTTCACAAGAACAAGTAGTTCGATGAAAAATTGAAAATATGACCGAAAATCATTTTTGAATTTTCGACTTTTTATCCAGGAAAGTTGTCGCAACATTGTTGCACACATTTGTACATATTTAATAACATTTCTTATTTGCTAATAAAGAGATTTACTTACTCTAGTTACCATTTGAAAATTCAAAGTACTAATTAAACAAAGCAAGTAAGTATATAGTATAAGGAAGACTTTTCTTTTCACTAAAAAGAGAAATATACAAAGAAGCACTAAAAGAATGTAAGTAAAAGAAGGAAGTAATGACAAGTGTTTTATGGATAGTATGTTGCATAAGTTAATAAAGGATAGTAGTTTTTCAAAAGGAAAGGAGTATCTTAAATTAAGAAAGGGTGTTTGAAGTCATTTTCCACTTTTCATGTCTACAAAAAAAACCTTACTCCAATTTTCTTCACTTTATTTCATTTCCATCTTTTACTTTCTTTCTACATCTTCTTTTTCCATGTCTTCCTCCTTGTTCCATAACTCAAAACAAAGTTAAAACTTCTTCTTTTCTTCTCAAACTTCTTTCATATGCTTAAAATAACATAGCAACCACCACCATTATCTCAAAGATGTAAACTTTATCGCCAAACCCAAATTTTGGCCTAGGGCTGTGAGCACCAAGGGAGAAGGGGGGCTTATGTGAGCATTAGGGGAGAAGAGGAGGTATTTTCAAGTGCTAAGCAAGCTGTTGTGTTGGTTGTTAGGTAGAAGTTGTCGCTTTTATCCGAAGTTTGGTTTGAATTAAAGTAAGATGTCTCACTTTATAATAGTTTTAAAATTGACAAAATGTTGCAATAACTAGCTTGTAGTGTTGTACGTATGTATTTGTGATGTTTGTGTATTGTTGTTGTTGATTCCCACTCAAATGTAGTACAGGGGACAAAAACAAAGAGAATGAAAGTCGAAGTGTCTTCGTAGCAAATAGGCCGCTACGGAAGCACTTCGAAGAACGAAAATTTTGTAGAGAGATCCTAAATGATTCCTTGCCTTGTTGATTTTTATTTACAAATATTATTGGTTATGTAAATGTTTGTGTTTATGAAAAGTGAATGTTGCTTAGTTATAATTAACTTACTTGTTGTTCATTTTATTGCGGCACTAAAGTCTCATACTTGCTTTTAAGCGATTTACCGCTTGTTTTATAAAGTGTTTTGAAATGGTTTTCGAAATTGATTTTTGTTTTCCAACCTTTTTACAAAGTTATTAAAGTGGTTTAAAATATGGAAAGAAAGAGTTCATAAACTATTTTGATTTACAAAAATAACTTTAAAAAGTTATGGTCCATATAGCGATATGGATGCAGTTTGGAAATCGATGATTTTTGTAAAGTAAAAAAGGGTTGTCTATATTAGATATTTTGAAAAGTCTTTTCAAATTTGTTTATGAGTATTTAAAAGGAAGTTTGAAGTTTTAAATATATTTTTTAGAATTTATTTAGTTATTTAAACTACAACATTTAAATTTTACTCCACCATTTCAAAGTCAAGTTTTGTTAAAATTAACCATCTTTAAAGGAATGTTTTAAATACAAGTTTAAACTTATTTTTAAAGATTTTTAAAAGTAGTTTTAAAAAGAGGAAGTAAGCATGGATTTCAACACTATTTTTGTAATAAATGTTCTATAAAAAGGAAAGTGATTACGGACAATAATATTATTTCTGATAATAAATGGTTTTGGGAAATTAGAAAGGAAGTTGATTTATAATTTTTTTTTATTATTTAATAAGTTATTTACTTGTGTAAAGGAAGTTGTTTTAGAGTGGTTTGGAATTCATCGATTTAAAAGGTGTTAACTATAAAAAGGAAACATGTTGCTTGTCTTAAATAAGTGATTTTGGAAAATATTTTTAAGAACAAGTATATTGAAACTCTTGGATCCTATTTTAATTTCTAGACATCATGGTATGAAACTTGTTTCTATTCGAAAGTTAGAAGTGTCGTCGGGTCAAGGTTTGAGAGGTAATAATACCCTAACTTCGACGGTTTCATTTCTAACCGATGAAAAGTATTAGTTTGAAATTGAAGATTAGAACTAAGTTTTTGGAGTTTGTTTTTCTGATTGTTTAAAAAGGCTTTATTTTATGCAAGAGATTTCTTTGTTGGTGCCATTAAGTAAAACAAAGCAAATATAATAAAGTAGTGTACGTTTATGGAAAGTAAGTCATCTTATATCTAGCACTAAGAACGGATAGGTGGTATTTTAACTAAGACAAGGTCGGAGCAACTAGTGCTCTGACTTACCTGACTTCAATTACAGATGAGGGATGGAGAAATCGAAATGTTGGAAACGTGATATGTGTAAGAGTGCTAATTTCTGTGAGTATGTCATGATTAATTAAGTATATAGAAGGTATTTTATCTTATACCTGGCACTAAATGTAACACCCTTTAAAAATGGGAATAATAGTCCCACATCGTGGAAAAACACTATGAATTGGGTGCTTTAATACAAAAGCCTTCACCTAATAACAATGTCGAGGCCTTTTGAGGAATAAAACCCCACACCTTGGATTGGCCCATGAGGCGGAGGTGACTAAGTTGGGGACAATATCTGCGTTAGGTAAGGTGCGGGCTGTTACAATGGTATCAGAGCCATACCTAGTTGGAATTGTGGTCTTTACGTGTTACATCCACGATGTCTGGTTGGTGTTATGTTCGTGAGCCAATGAGGCATTGGGCTCTATAGAGGGGGAGATTGTAACACCCCTTAAAAATGGGAATAATAGTCCTACATCACGGAAAACACTATGAAGTGGGTGCTTATATACCAAAGCCTTCACCTCATAACAACGTCGAGGCCTTTTGAGGAACAAAACCCCACACATTAGCTTGGCCTATAAGGCGGAGGTGACTAAGTTGGTGACAATATCTGCGTAAGGTGAGGTGCGGGCTGTTACACTAAATTTCGAGGCATGGAAGCCCGTTTATATCTATGAGAGTTTAAGAATGTATGTCGAGGAAAGGGTAGTTCGCAAGCTTTTCCGACTTCATTATTGATCGAGGGATGACACGGGGTTGATATTGAAAAGTGGTGATAAGTATATGATGTTCGAATTTTCCATCTGCAAACTATATACTTACACTAAATAGAGGTTTAACCATTGTCGATAACTTGATCTCTTTTGACTTGGGAAGTATATGAAACCTTCGCGATTTCATATGAGCTGAGATTCCCTTGGATGAATTCATTCAAATGAAACATCTCTCATTTTAAGGGGTATACTAAAAATCTTTTTGGGACTCCTAAATAGTCTGCTTGCTTGTAAAAGAACTGAAATTGAGTCAATCAAAAAAGATCGATGGTTGGTTCGGAGAGACCGAGATCCAATAAACATGATTTATCCAAAAACCATTTCAAACCGGCATAAGCATTCGAATTGAAGACATCTTGAAGATGATGAAAATTGAACACGTATTTCTTGGAAGTCAAAGGCTACTTGCGACTAATCCCGAGGGCGATTTCAAAAAGGATGTAGTAGAAGTAGTGCCTTCGGTTTGTTCATAAACAACTTGTATGGATGAATACTGTCATTGCATTATTGCCTTAAGGATAGTTTTAGCATTCCAAGAGGGATTTGCTAAGAGGAAAAAGGTAATTATTGCCTCACGAGCCTCACACCCGGGAAAGACTAAAACAGAGCATAAGCTGGAAGACTATGTGGGTCGCACCTAGAACATGTATATAATATTTTTTATTATATTACCTATTTACACATCAGTATTTAGAAATATATATAATTAATTGTTTATATTTCTAAATACTGATGTGTAAATAGGTAATATAATAAAAAATATTATATACATGTTCTCAGGGTATGGTCATCACTCTTCTCGATCACTATTTATGGATTTGGTATGTGCATGAGAGCTATCGAGGAATAGGTTGTAGAGCAACCAGGGTGATAGCATATTTGGTACTATCCATGAAAGGGTGGGCCGGTTTTGTCATGCAATGGTTGCAAGGTTTGTGATCCTAGTAAATTTTATCTAGAGATATACTATGGTAGGTGGTACCCTAGTACCATGTCATTGTACAAAATCCGATCTCCGATACGTGCTAAACAATTTTAGTTGTAGAATCCAGTACTGTTAATGTAATTATGGGCAACCATTCAAGATATGTTTTACATTTATCTTAATCCCTAGAAATTATTATAATATTATTGGATCTTCTATTTGAAATGGTTTGGTTATCGTAAGGTAAAAAATCATCTGTGTTTATGTGCGGTATGGTTTTATGAGATACCTTTATTTTTGAAAGGGTTTTATAAATATAACAATCCATATGAATTAAGTTTCTCACGCATGTTTACCAAACTGATCCGAGTGTTATTTTCTTATAATATTAGGTCAAACCCAAGTATTTTTCCAGAGTCTGCTTTGGATACTTTATTTTCTATGGTATTTCTTATTTTGTATTTATTAGCATTTGTAAGGAAGGACTGTTATAACTATCCAAGCTGATGATAGGTAAGACTTTGACTGTTGTATGAATATTGAAGTTTTCGTTTGTAAAGATCGTTAGGATATTTTACATTACTCGACACGACATGAGATTTCATTCTGTTGTTTCTTTTCGTCTACCCCAACTGTCTGTCTTTTCGACAGTTGGATGCCCAACATGTGAATACCATGAATGTATTAATGTCAACTTTTAAGGGTAGAAAAGGCGGGTCGTTATAGCTTGGTATTAGAGTTGAAGGTTAAGTGAGAACCTTGGACCTGGTAGGGTAAACTCATTAGAGATAACATAAGTGACACCTTACAATGAGTTTGAGTGTATTCTATATGAAAGCACGTATTTGTTATTATTATAAATCTATTCTATATTATGTTGAAATTGGTAAATGAAATTATTTTACCTTGCTTTAATGTTTCATATATAAAAGGATAATTTTCAAAAATTATCATGTAGTGACTTTTTTATGATTGTTTGTTAGCGAACGATGATTATTGTAACGACCCAGAATTTTTATTAATTAAAATTTGGATATTTAATTAATTTTAAATATTAATAAGTGAAATTATAAGTCGAATAAATTTTAATTCGAATAATTGGATTTAATTGAATAATTAAATCGATAATTTAATAAGTGAAAATACAGAAATAATTGAAAATTTGGTTAAATATGATTGAAAATGATTTGTAAAATTTTATTATATCATATTGGAGTTAGAACGATATTTTAGAACTTTTAAAATCGAATTAAAAGTTTATTTTTGAAAATTGAATATTTTAATATTTAATCGACTAGTGAAAATAGTCAATTTTCGAACAGTCTCAGAATTGGACGAAACTAGTTCCATTGGATCCGTAATAGTTAGTTATTATCAGATTTCAATTTTTGTAGCAATCGGAGTTATCGTTTGATCGTGGCAGCTCGAAACGCATCGAAATTGTTTTTAATAATAATTTGGCGAGTTAAAATAGCCATTTTTCAAAAAGTCTCGGATTTCGACGAAACTAGTTTCATCGGATCCGTAATGTGATATTATTGTAAGGTTTCAAATTTCGTGTCAATTGGATTTACCGTTTGTCCGGTGCAAACTAAAACGCCTAGAAAATCGTTTAAATCGGTTTAATTTAAATTGAACGTTTATTGCCATAACTCGCACAGATGACCGAATTAGCTTCCGAAACCTGTTCCATTGTGTCCGGAATGTGGGATAAACCTTAGAAATGCCAGTCACTACGCGTAAATCGGAGTTCGGAAAAATCGAAATGAATAGTGTTCGTTCGGTTCCCTATAAATACCCCCATAATTCGAAGAAAAAAAAAAGAAATTGAAACCCTAGCCGCCGCCATTGTTTTCTACGGCCAGAAACTCGTGCTCTTTCCCCTTTATTATCTCGCAATCCGCTCACCTTCACGTCACGACCTCTAAAGCAATATTATAGAGCTCGAAGAGAGCTACAAATCTATACGGCGGTGATCAACTATTGAGTGATGTGGTGGCCAGAAAGTGGGGAGGAAGCGCGCGCGTTTGGGCGCGAACTGCGAGGCTTAGGCTCGACCGAGCCTGCCGTGGTCGAAGGCGAGAGTGGCACTAGCGTAGAGCTTGCTAATGGTGGTCGTTGATCGAGCTAGAGGCGATCGAGGAAGCGGCGTTTTTAAACCCTAGAAGGCGGCATTTGGGTTCTCTGGTACGTGACTGGAACGAAGGGGGAGAGGGTGCATTCTGCGGCTATGATGTTGGGGGGGTGAGATCTACGGCCACGATTTTGAGTAGAGTTAAAATATATAAATATATGTTGTAATTATTATATAAAAAAATTCGTGTAACTTTGAAATTGTATAACTTTTTCATACGAGGTCGAAAACGTGCGAAACAGGAAGCGTTGGAATCGTATGGACGAGCACTACGCGATGAAATTGGATTGGAGTCGTTTGGAGTTAGTGAGAATTTCGGGTAAAATTAAACGTCCGTTTAATTTTATTCGAAATAAATCGCTAAAACGAAATTGAAATCAAGGTGAGAACTTCTCACTCAATCGAACAGTTTCGATTTTATTTTAAATAGTTATATTTAAAATATTTGAATGCATGTTTGAATGATGATTGTTATCTATTGATTGTTAAAATAGACATTATGCGCCGTTAGTAAGCGGATGTTATTTATTAAAACATATACCGCGAATATTTCATAAACAGTGGAATTGGTATTATATATAATAGCAATATATATATTGGCATATGTATATATTGCAGTTATTGATTTCCCGCATTGTATAGCGGATGAGACCCTATTGCGCCGTCTATTAAGCGGATAATATTTTAAATCCCATATACCGCAATAATTTCGTACTGGAACGGAATTGGTATCGTGCTAATGTTTGTGGATGCAGGAAAACAGGTTGGAGGAATCCAGCTGGATTCCTCAACGGTATTTATTTGGTTTCAGATATTTTGATATTTGATGGATTATCATATTGATATATGATGTCGTTGTTGTCGTGATTGACTATTTGGTATGTAGCATCATTGGGCCAAATTCTGGAATTTTAAAATGATTTTTAAAGTGATTTTTGAAATGTACTATATGTTTGGAATTGATTCATTTTAAATAAATAAACGATATAATTTTAATGTTATAAAAATTATGGTTTTTGATAAATATAGTTAAAAGTTGATTTTTGAAAATATGGGGTTAATGATTTTATAAAATAGTTTAAATTGGGATTTATGAATTTATTGTGAAAAGTTTAAAGATAGGATTTATAAAATTTGATTATTTTATAAATCAAAGAGAATGATGAAATTATAGAGGAGATTAAAGATGTTTTAAAATAATAGTATAAATTGAATATATAACAAATTTATAAATTGATATTTATAAACTAAAGTATTGGAATTATAAAATGAGTTTTTATAAGTGTTAGAATGAATTGTGAATGAATTTCATAAATGAATGAAATTTATAGAATTATAAGCGGTGAAGTTATAAATGGAATTTTATAAGCAGTAGGTTTATAAAATTTGTAAAGTTATTTGAAGAATAGATTTGGTCAAATAAATGAATCTTATAAGTTATAAGATTTATAATTTGGAAAGTCTTAAAAAGAACGATTTTGTAAAATAATCGTTTTATAAGCATTTAACTTATAATATGAACTTTTAGTATATAATTGAGTTATGAATTGAATATAGGTTAATAAAGGAATTTATAAACGTTGTTTTATAAATTCGCAAACGACTTATTTTGATAAGTTAATTTTTATAACTTATTTATGGAGTATATTCACGTTTTAGACAGTGAATAATCCTTTAAAATAAAATGTATAGAAAGGATGAAATTTGTTAATGAAGTATATTCACGTTTTTGGATAGTGAATATTATGTTAAAGGAAATGTTTTGGATTTGATGTTTTAAATAGAATTAAAACGATCTAACGATGTTTTAAAGAGGTGTTGAGATTCGAAACCATAGATTTCAACATTCATTGTTGAAATAGACGTTTTCGAGAAAATGGTGGACTATAACACTGTTGTTATAGTAAATGATTTCCGAAAGGAAATGTTTTGTATAGTATCGGGATTTATATATCTATTTTAATTTCGAATCCCTATACTAGTGATTTTGGGACGTCGTAACGATGTTTTACGCAACATTCGTTTTGGCCCAAATAAATATGTTTAAGGGAATGATTTCCTTAAAGAATGAAATATATACTTAATTTCGATTTAAGTATATTGAATATTTTCCAAAGGTTGAAAATAGATAATATTTGTGAATTACTTATGAATAAATAAGTATGGAAATGTTTTTCCAATGTGAAATGAAAAGTCTAGAGAATTTATCTTTTTGAAGATAAATTGAAATGAATAATTGAAATCGTATATGCATGGATATTTTGGAATATAAATTCACTATAGAATTTATAAAAGAAAGTGGAATTTGTATAAAAATAAATATTGATTTATTTTTGAAGTATTGAAACCGTATATCTTGTAAAGATATTTTTGGGAAATAAATAATTTGGAAAATTATTTGGAATCTGGTGATGTGTGCATATCCATTGATAGTTCAATAACCGACTATCAATATTTACCTTTGAAAGGTATTTGTTGTGATTTTCTTGAATTTGAATGCACACTTATTTTTAAATTATTGCGCTCGTTATTCGGATTACCCATCCCGAATAGTGATACGACGTAATGGATAGCATTGATGACCGGTGTTGAAGACCGGATATTTTTGAAAGCGAAAGGACAACTCGTCGATTGTCTTTGCACTGAGTAGCTACGGTATAGAGACTCCCTATGTGATGGGAAGTCCGGAAGTGATTAGAGATTATCCGGATTGCAAGGACTTCTTTGTAAGTGCCTTCGGTTCTGTTCGAGCCCGGAACAGAATTGTATGGATTGTATGTCTCACATTACAAATTGAGATATAAAGCAGATTTCTTTCAAATATATTTCTGTTGGTGGCGGAGAATTTATTCTTTTAGCTTTACACCCTTCTCTGAGACGTACGAGCTCAGAGGTTATGTAGTTGATGGTTATCAGCGATATATTCCCAATTTGGTAATGTGACATGCTGAGTGTTGCTGTGAAATGATCATTGTGTTGATCATTTGTGATAGGATCATTTATTTGATCGTTTATCTTTGTGATCATTTCTATGATCATTTGTTGACCCAAAGCACGGCTTTTGTATAAAGTGTGCTTTTGTGGACGTGACTTCGTCGAGCCTCACACCCCGGAATGGTCAAAATAGGAAAGATGCGGCAAGGTTATGAGGGGTAGCTCCCTTTAGGGTATGTGCATTTCCTTCTGGAAAGGGTGGTATCATGGTATGGAGCCCAGATACTTACTCATGTTGAAACACTTTATTTATGATTGTGTGATGTTGATGACGAGCGCTCGGTTGAAAGGTCCCAAAGGACCGGGGGATGGCATACTCGTGTCAGTTGTTACCCAGTTAGGGGTAACCCGGCCTTGTGTTGGCAGAGATCCGGTTTGGTTCTCGGGGACGTCCTTCCAGAGGTGTTCTCATGTGGCAATGGGAAGTTCCTTGGCCTGACCATTCGTTGGAAATCCATAGAAACAATACGATCTTGTACGATTTTAGTTGTATAACCTGCTATGGAATGTGGCGGTAACCTGCTATTGAACATAGTAGTTATAGTAGGCATAAGTGCGAAATGTCTATACTGGCTAAGATTTATATCTTTATTTTCGAAATGAATTTTTCCTACACTATGCACTAATAATAATATCAAATGTTTCTTTTTAATGCGTATCAAGCATCTTTGACTATCATAAGGAGAAATCTCCTCCGATTCTGCGTTTGCATTGTGTGTGTGTGCGGGAGGCCTTATGGTAGTCTCATTTTTAAAAGCATTGCGAATTGACTTTAAAAGTATTCCTCTATTTTGATTTTAAAGATAAATAAACTGTTTTGAGTTCTCACACCAGTCACATGACTGACTCGGAGTTTATTGTTTTCCTTCCTAAACTCTGGGTGCCCACCAATTTCCACACAGGCAGTCAAGAGTTAAGGTTTATCAGGATATTTCTGGAGTTACTGGAGGCAAGCTGGATGGCATGGCGTATTACTAGTATATAGTATTTCTTTTTCCGCAGTTTGTTGATGTATGATGTTGTACACTCTGATGATGATGTAATGTAATGTATAAAATGTAATAACTGATATAGTTCTTTGTTTAAAGATTATTCATTTATGTATTATATGTTGTTCCGCTGCGAGTGTGAGATTCTGTTGTTGTTCTGTTGTTTTCTTTCCGTTATATTTTCTTTTCTCTCTATTCTCTATCTTTTCTACCTTCTTCTTCCTTTTTCTTTTTCTTAAAAATTGATAATTCGTATTTCTTTTCATCTTGAGTTAATCTATGGAGATTAGTGTATATTCAAGGAGTACGGATTTGCGGGTCTTCACATGTATCATCATTTATTAATTGATTAAATTTTTGCTCGGCTAATTTATAATCATTTGTGGTTTGATTGATTTGAAAATGAGCACTTTGTGAATTTAGTTTCACGATTTGACTATAAGGCGTTCTTTATTAATGTAACATTCATGAGTTTACTTTGTTAAAAGGGTTACTATAAGAAGGAATGGTTTTGTACAAAGAGGATTTTATAAATTTAATTTATATGATCTATTTTATAAAATAAAGAGGATTTTTGAGAATTCAAATCCTAGTGTCTATGAAAAAAAAAATCAAATGGTTTTTGTAAAATAAAAAGTAATAACACTATTACTTAAAAGTATTTATAAGAGCATTTTCAAAGTAAGATCCATTTTCTTTGAATAATTCAATGAATGAGTCTTGATTTATTTTGTTGTGATTTAAATAATCTCTTAACTGACAATCAGATGTTTGTTTATGTGAACGTTGTAGTACACTTAGTAAATTATTCCATTTGTCATTGTACTATTGAGACGAGTTTGAATCCAAATGAACCTAAAACAAGATTAAGTAAATAAAGTGCTAAGGCTATTATATATATAGTATTGTTTCAAAATAGGAAACGAAAAGGTAGAAATATTTTATGTTAATTAGTTTGAGTGGCTCGAAAATGACTAAAAATGGGCAAGAGACAGGTTCAGATAGTAAGCACTTCTCTTAAGTATTGCCCTTCTTGATAAAGTGAATGTATGATACTATTTGATAAAACTAGTTCCTTGGTATATTTTGGTGTTACTTGGTCAATATGTATATTTTCTACGTATTAAATTTTATTGTATCATTTCAATAAGTTTTGAAATAATAATCAGGTATTTATTTCTTAAGTTTCCTTACAAGAAAATAGATTCAAAATAAGAGATATTTTGATAAAAGAATGTTTTGATAAATAGAATTTTTAATATGGATTTATATCGCTCTTGGTTAGAGAAGAAATAATTTAACACAAGTTCAATGGGTTAAATTTAGTAAAAGGATTTTAATAAACGTTGTTTTATTAAAACCATGTCTTTTGTTTCAACATCTTAGTTGTATAAATTATTTGATGTTATTTGGGCCAACTAATAAAACATCGTTATCTTAAACGTTGTCTAAGGAAAAGTAGACTCTAGGATGGAGTTTGGATATATACCAGCATTCTACTCTTTTTAGCTACTTGCCAGATCAGACGGGTAAAGGGGTTGGAGAGGTCTACTCAGTTTTAAGACCCAGATTTATTTTGGGCCTATATCTGATTATAAGGAAAATGACAAAAGATTAAATTAGATAGTTGTATATACTCTCATGATATAGTAAGGTATTATACGAGTACATAACATAAGCTGTATTTTTATGAAATGTTTTCATAAATAATTTTATAAATAAAAATAAATTGATATAATTAGAAACCAATAAGAATAAGTGCATAAGTTATACGTAGATCATCTCCTCATATGATTCTTGATCTAAGATTCGAGTATATGACTTTGAGGTGATTCACAACGGTCTGAATTAGGATTCATCACTCGATTCTTAATAACGAACACTTGGAGAGAGTTTTTGATATCGTACCAAGATTTTCTATCATAGGATATAGGTATGCAAGGAGAACGGAGGTTAACAATCAAGGTGGCTGACCGGAGTTCGCGTTAGGAAACTAGGCGAGTGATACTAGTTTAAAAGAAAATATTATGTATTAAAGTAAGTGATCAAATCATATATTGCATATGGATGATTTATATACATCATATGGGATTAAGTATAATTGCTTTTATTGTTTTATGTGGAGTTGAGTAAATGACTACTCGGTTTTTCATAAAGTAGTAGGAATAATCGATTGAGTAATAACCCATCGTTGTTGAGCATGAGGTATGCTCCGTAGATTGTTTACCATCCTTATATGATGAGAAGGTTGTGGTCTTGAACAAACTCTAAGTTTTTTGTTAGTTATGTAACATTTTTAGGGAAGAACTAGTATGGGTTGTTTCTTGGTGTTTGTTTTGTTGAAATTTCAGGGTCGAAATTCTTTTAAGGAGGAAAGAATATAACGACCCGAAATTTTATCTCATTAATTGAGAATATTTAGTTAATTTTAAATATTTAAATAATTGATTTTAAAAACTTAAGTAAGTCGTTTTTATTATTTAATAATGATAGTAAATTCATTTTGAAAGTTTGTTCACAAATATAAGTAGTTCGATGAAAAATTGAAAATGTGATAGGAAATTGTGTTTCGAATATTCGACTTTTTATTGAACGAAAGTTGCCACAAAGTTGTTGCATACATATGTACACATTTAATAACATTTCATACTTGCTAATAAAGAGATTCGTTAACTCTAGTTACATGTGTCAATTCAAAGTACTAATTAAATAAAGTAAGTATTAAGTAAAAGGAAGAACTTTTTTCACTTAAAAAGAGAAATGTACAGAGAAATACTAAAAGGACTTAAGTAAAAACGGTGGTAATAACAAGTGTCTTAAGGAAAGCGTGCCGCATAATTTAATATACGGTAGTAGCTTTTTAAAAGGAAAGCAGTAGTTTAATTTAAGGAAGGGCATTTGAAGTCATTTTTCACTTTTCATTTCTATAAAAGAAACCCCTTCCTCTCATTTTCTTCACTTTATTTCATTTCCATCTTTTACTTTCTTTCTTCATGTTCTGTTTCCATGTCTTCTTCCTTGTTCCATAACTCAAAACCAAATCAAAACTTCTTCTTTTCTTCTCAAACATCTTCCTTAGTAGTAAAATAACATAGCAACTACCACCATCATCTTAAAGATGTAAACTTTATCGTTAAAACCCTATTTTGGCCTAGGGTCGTGAGTACCAAGGAAGAAGGAGGGACTTGCATGAGCATTAGTGGAAAAGAGGATGTGTTTTCAAGTGCTAAGAGAGGTGCTATGTTGGTTGTTGGAGTATAGGAAAGAGTTGTGGCTTTTGCCTAAAGTTTGTTTTGAATTAAAGTGAGATATCTCACTTTAAGATGGTTTTAAAATTGACAAAATATTGTAATAATTTAGTGATTGCTTATAGTGTTGTATGTATGTATTTGTGATGTGTATATAATGTTATTAATTCTCACACGAAAGTGGACGACATAAATAACTTTTTTGTTGCTGGGGACAAAAGCAAAGAGAATGAAAGACGAATGTCTTTATAGCAAATAGGTTGCTAAGGAAGCACTTTGAAGAATGGAAATTATCCTAAAAAATTCCTCGCCTTGTTGATTTTTATTTGCATATATTATTGGTTATGTAAATGTCTATGTACATGAAAAATGAATGTTACTTAGTTATGGTTAACTTGCCTGTTGTTGGTTTTATTACGACATTGAAATCTTGTGCTTGCTTTTAAGCGATTTATTGCTTGTTTTCTAAAGTGTTTTGGAATGGTTTTCAAACTTGAATTTTGTTTTCAAACCTTTTTGCAAAGTCATTAAAGTGGTTTAAAATATAGAAAGAAAGGTTTTAAAAGCTATTTTTATTTACAAAAAAGTTTTAAAAAGTTAAAGTCCATATAGCGATAGTCGCTATGGATGCAGTTTGAAAATCGATGATTTTTGTGCTATATTTAAAGTGAAAAAGGTTTTCTATTTTAGATATTTCAAAAAGTCTGTTCAAATGTGTTTATAAATATTCAAAAGAAAGTTCAAAGTTTTAAATATATTTTTTGGAACTTATTTAGTTATTTAAACAAGAGGTTTAAAATTTACTCCTTTATTTTAAAGTCATTTTTTGTTAAAAGCGACCATCTTTGAAGGAATGGTTTAAATACAAGTCTCAAACTTGTTTTTAAAGAGTTATAAAATAATTTTAAAAAGTGAAAGGAAGAATGGATTTCAACACTGTTATTGGAATAAATGTTCCAAAAAAAGGAAAGAGATTATGGATTATAACATTTTTCGTTATAATAAACGGTTTCGAGAAATTAGGAAGTAAATTGATTTATAACACTGTTATTGTTAAATGAGTCGTTTACTTGTGCAAAGGAAAGATGTTTTAAGTGGTTTGGAATTCATTGATTTAAAAGAATTAACTTTTATAACAGAAAGATGTTGTCATTTTAAGTCAAACTTTGTTTTAAAAAAGTAATTTTGGAAAGAAAAATTAAGAACAAGTATATTACAACTCTCGGATCCTATTTTAATTTCTAGATTTCAAGGTATGAAACTTGTTTCTATTTTGAAAGTGGAAGTGTGGTCGAATCAAGGTTTAAAAGGTAATATTAACCTAACTTTAATTGTTTCGTTTCTAACCGATGAAAAGTACTTGTTTGAAATTGAAGACTGGAAACAAGTTTTTAAAGTTGGTTTTTCCAATTGTTTTAAAAAGACTTTGTTTTATGTAAGAGATTTTTCTATCGGTGCCATCAAATAAAACAAAACAAATATGATAAAGTGTAATAAACATTGACACGTTTATGGGAACTAAGTCATTTTATATTTAGCACTAAAAGCGGATGAGTAAGTTTTCCTCTATCCGTGAGATTTAGAATCATAGTATTTTAACTAAGGCATGCCGGAGTAACCCGTGCTCTGACTTAGCTAACTTCAATTCTGGGCGAGGGATAGTGAATTCAAAATGTCGTAAACATGATAGGTATAGGAGGGTTGATTACTATAAATAGGTCATGATTAATTAACTATATAGAAGGTACTTTATCTTATACTTGACACTAAATTTTGAGGTGTGGAAGCCAATTCGTATCTATGAGAGTTTAAGAATGTACGTTGATGCAAGGATAGTTCGCTAACTTGTCAGACTTCATTGTTAATCGAGGGATAGACGGGGTTGAAATCAAAAAGTGATGACAAGTATACGATGTCTGATTTTTTTCATATGTGTTACCCGGTGCCTTGGCCCGGTTACACAGAGGAAGTTATAGAAATCAGGATTGACTGTTGACGGAAGAATGACCACGAGATGACATCTACTTGACCAGAGTGTAGCCACCAAGCAGCTATGTCTAGCCCTAGGTTAATAAAGTCGACAAATGGATGAAACGGGATGTCAAGATTATGATGATTAGTAGGGGTCGGCACTGATGGTTGATGAATTGAGAAATGTGTGGCATTCGTGGGGTTGGAAAATTGGGTGGGAAACATTGGGTCGGCATTCCATTTGATAGGGATCAAATCGGCATAACAATGAGGTTGTGGTCGGATAAGCAAAGGGTGTGACATTGTCCACCTTAGTTCGGCATAATATGTATGGACTCATTAGGTCGGCATTGCATGCTCGGGTTGGCATTGCATATTACAGAAATCAGATCGGCATAGTGCATGGTGGTATTCGAGTCGGCATAAGACATTAAGAGCCTCCGGTCGGAAAGGATGCTATATCAGGTCGACATATTGTTTGGGGTTGGCAGTCACTGCATTTGGTCAGCAAAGAAGAGGCGACTTCGGGTCGGCATATGGAAAAGCTTTGGGTCAGCGTTGCCTTAACTTTTGGTCGGCATATGTGTTGCTTCGGGCCAGCTACGAATCTACCGTAGAACGGAATACAACTTGCTTCGGGCCAGGTACTAGTCCACTTCGGGTTAGAATTTCCGGTTCGTCATAATAGGCGTTGTATGTTCGGCCGAGCTTTACTTGTTGTGAGCCCAAGTGGTCGGGCTGAAGGCTGCCTTCATCTATAAATATCGTGGCAGGGGGCCACTTTTGGAGATCTTTTTGGCAAACTAGGGAAGACTCTTCCATTTTTTGTACTCAGTTTCTCTTTGTTCCAACTTGTATTCAAGCTTCCTTGTAAATTTTATCTGTAATCAAGTGATTGAAAAAGAAATAAAGATACCATTTAAAGTGCACGTAGGCAATCAACACCGAACCACTATAAATCCGGTTGTTGTTACTTTTTGTTGTTCTTTCTGACGATATATATTGTTATTCCTCTTTTTCCGTTAGATTTCTTCATTTATTTCACTACTCAAATCTATTCTCAGGTATTTGAGACCAATTTGGTTGCAAACATTTTGGTGTTTTCACTGAGAAACCCGATTCTCAAGCTATTAGGATCGTCTTCATTGCTACTGGATTGAAGAAATCCTCCAAAGGAGATTTAGCTTCGTTCTCAAACGTTTGCAGATACTATTGAGATCTCTTAAGAATAAGCAAAGGACTCCAAGATGATAAGGCACACAAGATTTACCTCCCACAATGTCGATGCCAACAAAACTGCTAGTGTCCAATTACGGGGGCCAAGCAACTTGCCCGCTAATGCGAATGCAGAACCTGCTGATTCTGTTACCAAAGCCAAATTCAATGACCTGATGACGGAGCTAATGGAAAGCCAGAGTCACCTAAAGGAGAAAATCCAAGAAAATACCAATTTGATGAACCAAATTGCTCAACATCAGCGTTAAAATGCTGAAGGAAGTCCGGCTTCATACTCAAAGTCCGACAGATCAACTTCACCAGACGGGCAACATAGGAGAAGGCACCGTAGAATTGAGACGACACGCGCTAGAGCGACGGAGCAGCATAGGACAGACCACCACGGGCAACAAGTTCGGGTCGGTGCCGAACCCTCCCTAGGGGTCAGTGTCGATCCCTCAACCATGAGGATGGCTCCTCAACTGCACTTGGTGGTGATACTCGCCCTAGAACTGGGAACTTAGACGCCAGAGTAACTTGAATGCCGACCAATTACCTCCTCAGAATGATGGCAAAGTGAATTCGCAAGACACATGTCTTGAGAATAATAGGCCAAGAGGGCAGGAGATGCCCCAGAGACACCGGTTAGAACATGTACACAGGATGAAAACCAACTAGGCACCCCCTTCCAGAACCCGAACTTATCCACAACGGTCAAGCAGCTGATGAGGGAGCACCAGGACATGACTAATGACGATTGGGGAGTCTCTAGGAGTCATACTCCGTTTACTGATAGCATTTTATAAGCTGAATACCCTCGAAGGTTTAACATGCCTACGATGCCTGCTTACAAAGTGAAGACTAACCCCCAACAACACGTTATGAGGTATGAATGGTTGATGGACTCGGTTGGAGCGAATGGCGTAACCAAATGCAAATGCTTCCCTACAACACTCTCTGGGATTTCTACAATGTGATTCACAAGGTTACCCGCGGTCAACCTCGAGATTTGATGAGCTCACTATAAGATTCGAAAGCAGTTACAGATTCATGCTACTCGCCCCAAAGATGTGATGTCGCTATTCAGCATAATCCCGGGTCCAGGTTAATCACTGAAAGACTATTTACAAAGGTTTCACATTGCTGCTATAGAGGTTAGTAATCCAAATGACCACTCCATACTTATGGTTGTGACAAGGGGGGTTGACTTCGAATCCTAATTTGGTGATTGGCTAGCTGGAAAACCGCCGGCCATGCTGGAACGTTTCTACGTAAAGGCATATCGGTTCCTGAGAAAGTAGGGGGCCAGGTTGTCCAGAGGAAGCACTGTTACAGGACCAAATGGGGAAGCGGTATAAAGCAACATTGTAGTAAAGCAATCCAGAGAGAGCTCTGGAAAGGTTCAGGTCAATGTCCAAAACAAGCCAGGTAAGCAGAAAAAGGGTGGAGAAGGAAATTCTGATAGGAAGAGAGAGTCCGGAAAGTGGAATCCACGAATCTCTACATAATGCAACTATATGCCCTTGAATGCCTCTTTAGAGAACATATACCTATCCATCTCTAACACTTTCCAGTACAGGAAGCCTTGTCCAAAGGAATCGATTGAAGAACAAAATCAAACTAAGAAATACCGTCAGTTTCACGAGTCTTACGGGCACAACACTGACGACTATAGGCACCTTCATGACGCCACTGAGAAGTTAATTTTCCAGAAAAAGTTGCAGCAGTTTCTCGAGGATCCGTAGGGTGGAGGACAAGGAACAAATGATCCCAACCGAGGTCAAGCTCCACACCGGCCCGAGGAGCCTGCCCAGGCCAGTGGAAGATTGGTAATAAACACAATAGTTTGTGGACCGCACCCTACGGACAGAAGTTGGCAGGAAATGGAGCATTATGCTAGTTCGTTGAGGCATGTGGACTTTGAATGTTGTTCAAATACGGAGGATGGAACTCTAGCTAAGCAGCAGCGTATGATGACCAATGATATAGTATTCAAAAGTAGAGATGCTGATAGAGTGGAGGCCTCTACTATTGATCCGATGGTTATCTCTGCCATGATCGGACCTGCGCTGGTGAGAAGGATAATGATTGATTGTGGAAGTTCTGTAAAAATCATCTTTAAGAAAGCTTATGATCAAATGAGAATGGAGGCTAAGGGCTTGAAACCATCCAAAGCTCGTATGCACGGCTTTAATGGTGTGGGTACTGAAGCAGTAGTTTCTGCTGAGTTGCCGGTTGAATTGGGTGAAAGTGAACATGGGAGGATGTGGATCCTACCGTTCATTGTTTTGGATGTTGATTCACCGTATAATTTTTTTCTAGGTCGTCCGGCCATGGCTGGATTTAGGGCATCTCTTTCCCCGTAGTGCTTAACTTTGAAGTTTCCTATAGATAATGGAGTCGGTGTTATGCATGGCGATTAGGCAACTGGTCATGCTTGTTATGTGGCTGAGCTGAGAGAAGCCTAGCTGAAGGAAAAGGGAAAGGGTGTGGACAAATCTATCTACATCCAAGTTACTCAAGATTGACAAATAGCGCCTAAGCCTTGGCTTGGGCACCATAGTCGGTTCTATAGAGATATAGATCCAAGAGACGATGAGGAGGAACCCAAGGAGGCCAAGGCAGCACCGGCTGAACTAATGATCGATGTCACAGTCAGCCATGACAATCCATCACGAGTGTTGAAAATCGAATCGCAACTCAACCCTTCTATGATGAAGGAACTTACTGATTTTCTCCAAGCGAATCTTGATGTTTTCGTTTGAACTCATTCTGACATGTGTGGGATCTCACACGCCATCGCGAGCCATATGCTGAATATCGATCCAAAATATGTCCCTGTAAAACAAAAAATACGAGGCATTGACCCAGAGAGGCATGTCGCTCTCAAGGAGGAGGTGGATAAACTTAAAACCAACAGGTTTATTTACAACACTACCCCAAATGGATATCTAACCTGTATTGGTGAAGAAGGCAAATGGAAAGTGGAGAACATGTGTTGACTATTCAGCCTGAACCCCAAGGATAGTTTTCCCTTGCCTAGAATCGATTGGTTGGTTGACTCGACCGCGGGACATGAACTATTGTCGTTTATGGATGCATATTCGGGGTAAAATCAAATCCCAATGCACATCCTAGATCAAAAGCACACCAGTTTTGTCACAAATATTGGATTATACTATTATGTAGTGATGCCGTTTGGATTAAAGAATGCGGGAGCAACCTATCAGCATTTGGTTAACCAAATGTTCAAAGATCTGATCGATGGTACGATGGAAGTCTATGTGGATGTTATGCTCGTGAAGTCACGACAATCAAACGACCACATTCGAGACTTAGCAGAGATGTTCGATTTCCTTTGGTTTTATAGCATGAAAATCAATCAGTTGAAATGCTCATTTGGTGTTGCATCGGGAAAGTTTCTGGGCTTCATTGTCAATGCATGAGGAATTGAAGTGAATCCAAAAAATATTCAAGCCATTCGAGATATACAAGCACCCATAACTATCAAGCAAGTACAAAGCCTGAACAGGAAGGTCGCTGCTTTGAGTCGGTTTATCTCCAAGGCAATCGGTAAGTGCATTCCTTTCTTCAATTTGATAAGACAGGGAAGAGGAATTCCGAATGGATGCAAGAATGTGAAGACGCGTTTCGAGGTTTGGTGAATCTTCTAGAGAGACCCCATGTTTTGTCAATGCCCATAAATCATGAGGAGCTGTATATTTACCTAGTTGTATCGCCACACGCCATAAGTGCTGCCCTAGTTTGTAAGGAGGACTGGATCCAGAGACCGGTGTATTACATCAGTAAACGATTAACGTGGGTGGAAAGAAATTATCCGAAGATAGAGAAGTTGGCGTACTGCTTAGTGATCGCATCGCGCAAGCTTCGTCCATATTTCTAAGCATATCCAATCAACATCTACATCGACTAACCTTTGCGACAGGTCCTGCTATGGCCCGAGACATCTAGAAGGTTGCTTAAATGAAACATCGAGCTCAGCTAGTTCAACATCATCGATCTTCCTCAAAGAGCTATCCAGGGACAAGAATTGGCAAATTTTATAGTAGAATTCACTAAGCAGGATGAGCCGAGTGGGATCGATGTGGTTCATAATGTATGATGGAAACTATTTACCGATGGAGCATCGAATGATCATTGTTTTAGAGCTGGCATCGTTCTTGTAACCCCCAAGAACTGATTGATCTGCTATGCTTTAAAGCTTGATTTCCTCGCTACGAACAATGAAGCCGAATATGAGGCGCTGATTGTTGGATTGAAGCTTACTAAAGAGCTCGGGGTGAAATCGATTGAAATCTTTTATCACTCGCAGCTGGTGGTGTACCAAGTTAAAAGGGACTACCAGGCGAAGGGACAACGACTTGCCTCATACCTTAGCCGGGTTTAGGAATTGTTGGCAGACCTCGAATACTACGGCATTTAGCATATCCCGCGCGAGCAGAACAGGGAAGCCGACTAATTGGCCAAGTTCGCAAGCACTGACGATGCACAACAGATGGGCTTGGTTCTAGTCGAGACACTACATACCCCGAGTATAAATGCGATGAAGGTTGATCAGGTACCGGGGACGGAAACCAAAAGGGAATCATGGATGTCCCCATTTAAAGAATACTTGCTGCGTGGAACTTTTCTAGGGAAAAGGAGCGAAAAGCAGCAAGTCCTTCGCAAAGTCTCATGGTATATTATGCAAGATGGAATTATGTATCGAAAGGAATTCTTTGTTCCTTTACTTAGGTGCATCGCCCTTGACAAGATAAAGCAGGTCTTGAAAGAAGTCCATGAAGGAGAATGTGGCGACCACATTGGGGGGAAGATGCTAGCTAAAAAGATACTTCATTACGGGTACTACTAGCCAACCGTGAATCGGGACGTCGTAGATTATATGAGACAATGTAGCAAATGCCAGATATATGCGACAGTCCCAAGAGCACCGTCGACAGAAATCATGCAAACGGTTAGTCTATGGCCGTTTGTAATATGGGGAATTGATATTGTTGGCTCATTGCTAATTTCAAATGGTAGTGCGAGATATGCAATTGTTGCGGTTGACTACTCCACCAAGTAGGCAGAAGCAGAGCCATTAGCTACGATCACAACCAAAAAAGTCATTAATTTTATTGTGTGAAATGTTATATGCTGTTTCGGTCCCCCACAGACTATTGTAACTGATAACGGTACTCAATTTGATAGTGTTGAGTTCGAGGAATTTTATCGGAAGTGTCATATTGAGAAATGGTTTGCAGCAATCGCTCTCCCTCGAGCGAATGGACAGGTTGAAGCCGTAAACAAGATAATAAAGGACATCTTGAAAATACATTTGAAAAAGTCTAAAGGCAAGTGGGTGGACAAATTTTCTATGGCCTCTGGGCATACAGGACCATTCACAAGTCTGTGACTGGCCATACTCCATTCGTCTTGGCATATGGGGCCGAACCAGTTATACCCGGGGAACTCGAAGTCCCTCCCCATTGGATAACTTACTACGATCCCTGAACAAATCAAGATTTCTTATTGGTGTCATTGGACTTTATTGACGAAAAGCTTGCAGAGGCTAATTTTAGAGCGGTCACACATCGGCATCGAGTCGCCAGATCTTATAATATGAAAGTCCGACCAAGAACATCTGATGTGGCGACCTTACCCTGAAGCGAATCTTTCCAATCCCATCGCACATCAACCTTACATGGGAAGGGCCATACGTCATTGAATGGAGGCTTGGAGAAGGAACTTTTAAGCTAGCGACTGTTGATGGTGTAACGCTTCCCAGAGCATGGAATAGTGAACATCTGCATTGCCATGTTATCTTGTTTGTATTTTTTGCATTTTGGTAATAATTGTTTTCAGTATTTGCTTTGTGTCGATTTTGTTTTTGATATTAACAAAACAAATTACTCTGTCCCTATTTTATGATGAATAAAAGCTTGAAGCTCCTTTTCGGTGGAATTACTGTTATTTCTTATTATGATGATTATGTGATGGAATTAATTAATACTAACATCTGTGGTGTATGAACGCACACATAGAACTAAAGATCGACTAGTTATACCGCCCCCCGATAAAATGAACAGGGGGTTTGCTTGGTGAAGTTGATTGGCAGGCGACCCCTATAAGTGAATTAAAATAAAGGTAATTTTTGGAATGAAAAATCTCTAAGTTCCCGGAGCGCGGATTAGAGTACTCTGAGTTCCCGGAGCATGGACTAGAGTATAAACGACTTGAAAAAATCTCTAAGTCCCTAGAGCGCGGATCAGAGTACTCTGAGTCTGCGGAGCATGGACTAGAGTATATACGACTTGGAAAAATCTCTAAGTCCCCGGAGCACAGATTAGAGTACTTTGAGTTCCCGGAGCGCGGACTGGAGTATAAAAGACTTGGAAAAATCTCTAAGTCCCTAAAGCATGGATTAGAGTACTCTAAGTCCCGTAGCATGGGTTAGAGTGTAAATGACTTGAAAAAAATATCTAAGTCTTCGGAGTGCGGATTAGGGTACTCTGAGTCCCCGAAGCGTGGGCTAGAGTATAAATAATGTGAGAAAAAGTTTCTAAGTTCACAAGGCGGACTAAAAATGCCAAATGTCCAAACCAGTAGATGGACAAGAGAACTTTCAACCATCCGCTATCCCACGGACTCCGGTCTAAGATCCACGGGAGATGCTCAAACTGTCGGCGACATAATACGACTGTTGGCTACGATTCCGTCCTGGTACCAATGGCGACTTCCGATGATATATTCAAAAGGGCTCTAAGATTAAGATAATAAGTTATCAGCAAAACCTGGAAAATTTATCACAAACACTTGAAGTGGAAAATTTACTCTACTTTGAATAGTAATTTGTTCGACGATCGGCTAAGGAACAAGAATTTTATTAACAGTTCCAAAAATTCCTTACAACCCATCCGAAAGGTCAGGGCCCACGCCTGTAGATGCACTGCTAAAAAGAAAATCAAAGAAGGAAAAACAACTACGCAAGTCTAACTTATTTCACTAAGCAAAATATTACAATACCCCAATTATTCCTTTGTCTTCTTCTCCTTCTTCGGCTTTTCAAGAGCCGTTTCGATCAAATATCTCTTTCGTGACCCCTTGCTGCTTTGGGAGAAGGTACTTGAGAAAGGAAGAGGAACCATGATGGGAATAGACCAGTCAGGAGGGATAAATTGTAAAGGCCTATTAAAGGGATCATTAACCTCCACCACATCGGTCTCACCTTTAATTTCAAGCTTTGATTTCTCCTCTTTCTCAATATGCTCTTTCAAGCTAAACTTCGCGGTATGCTCAAAAGCGCCCATATCTATAACGTCATCATGCTTCTTTATGAGTGATGGGTCTTTGGGTTTATCCTCATCTAACACCCCAATCACTTGAGCATCAAGCCTAGGAATATCTGTGATGGCTGGAGCCTCAGCATTTATTACCCACGCTCTATGGCAACTTCACTCCTTGGAGTTGACTCGAGACCAAGATGACCTACAAGGTTTAGTGGAAAGCAAATGTTATATATGACCATTGTTCGCCAAGAATGACAACTTTTTAGATTAGAAAGGGCTTAGGATAGTACCAGCGTTCGGTTGGCTTTCAGTGGTCATAGAAGTGCTCCCTTCAATGATTGGGAATAGCAATTTTATGCTGGGTCCAGGCTTTTCTAGGTCGTAACGACATGTTGCTCAGGAGGTTGGGAATATGAAGTCATCACCGGTTGAACAGGAGAAGAACCCAGAGGCTCATTGCTGGATTATCCAATGATATCTACTTCTTCATTAAGCAGTGTAGGAGCACTGCCAAACTAAAGCTTTGTAGCAGCCAAGTTGGATGGCTCATTTCCTCGAAGCACTTCTTGTGTGAATGCCCCTTCATAAAGCTCCTCCATATCCATCTCCACTGTCTTGATCTTGATGAGAGTGTCCCAAATTTCCACGAGCGACTCAAGATAGCCTTTGCCCAAGAAAGTTAAATCATGGTGGAGGAGAACTCTTGCGTTATGTTCAGCAACGAGTGGATCAAATAAGCACTTAATCTCCACCCTACCGGACCCAATCGTAGCCTTGATTCGAGAATCAAATTCTACAAATACTGCTTTCTTACCCTCCTCACGAGCAACCTCTTTCAAGCTTCGATTTGGGAGAGGTTCTCGTCGAGCTTTGTTTTCAAGTTTCTCATCTCGACGATCTCCTCATAATACTTTTGAGACTCTTCATGCGCTTCGACATTCTCTTCCCCCTCCTTAGATAGCAGTTTTTCCAACTCCTCCATGCGGCATGCTAAAGTTTCTTTCTTCGTTTGTAAGGAGTCCTTCTCCAGAGCCAGGGTGTCACTTCATTGAAGCGCATCATTTAGTTCCTTTTTGTGGGAAGCCTCTAAGCGACTAACTACCTTGCCATCTCTCTTGCGTTCTTCTTCATCGAGTTGGGTTTTGAATGCGAGAAATTCGGTTCTTTGTCATGGACGGCCTCCAGCATGAGGCGGTCTATCTCATGTTAACATTCGATAGAAACCTCGGAGACTTTTTCGACTAAATGAATGAATGATTCGTGCTATACATACACGTCATTCACACAATCCAATGAGTACTTTTTTGCAGTTCCAGGGATATAGTGTATAGTCGGGAGGAATTTGAGCCCGTCGAAGCAAATATTTGGAAAGGTAGTCTTAAGCTCGGCCAGTTTCTCCACCGTTGTTGAGTCTTGAGCAGGAACTGGTGGAATCTATTCCGATGAAATCAGCATTTTTTGTGGTGCTCAAGGGACTGCTTAAAGTTTGAGGAGCTGGAATGCTGATCGTGGAGAATGCCAGATTGAGAGCCTCGTTGTATGGGCTTATTTCCACTGCAAGCAGGAGGATTAGTGGGATCGCTTTGATGCGAAGTGTGGCCTTGAGTTTTTCTTTTGGAGGATGAGGATGATTCTCGAGAATGACAGTCTCTCTCCCATCCTTCGTCTCTCTCTCTTTCAGCATCTTTCGAACTCGAAATCCCAACTTGAACGATGGAAGATAGAAGCGCCGCAAAGTGATCGAAACCGTGTGAGTAAGACATTGCACTTGTAAAAGAATCAAGCGAGAACATATTAGTAGTTGCTATGTCAAAGGTAAAGTGTAAGTGAATGGTGGGGTGTAAGTGCTTATGTGTGTTCTAATGCATCCTCCAAATGGACTAGTGACTATTGCTTTACTCATAGGAGTTCTTTCTCCTTAAATGGCAGGGTGTATGCCTTCGCTGCCTTTTCTGGGAGAGTTAAGCCCTTCAATGCCGAGGGCGGTATAGTTATAGTTCAATAAATCAACCGGGATAGAGATGTCGGAATGCCCCTTTAACGAGCTCTCCATTTGTTGAGAAGGAAAAAAATTTCGATTGGAATTATGACGAATTTTGGGGTCTCCCCGGTCTCTTTTTCTTGATTCTATATGCCAAACTTTTTCCCTTTTTTAAGGAAGGCTGCAATTGGCTTGTACGTGGTGCATCGTCTGTTGACACTTTTCCAAGGCCTTCATATTCATTTTTCATCCCTACAACTTCGGCGTCCTCTATCTCCCCTTCTTCGATGCCTTCTTGGATTCCCTCAGTAGGGGGCACCATAGGGTCGTCACATTCTCTCCTCCTATCGGCGATAACCTTTGGGATCGCTCTACTCCCTGGAAGTCTAATTCTGCTGCTATCCTCTAAGAGCCCAAATAGTGAGAGCAGTTCATCAGTAATGAGGAGTTTGATCTCTCTATCCTCCACTAGGTTAGCATGGATAGCCTTAACTGCTTCGGAATGTCTAATGCCTTCGGGCCGAGAATGGGCGTCTGAAAGAGTTGAAAGAATTCATGTGATTAAGAAGAAAGATGTGGTTTGAGTCTTTGAATTAAGGGTAGAGATGGGGACGGTACTAACATCCTTCCAACCACCTTCTCGTGAAGTCAGGAGGACATCTCACGTAGAACCATTCTTGCTTAAACAAGGAAAGCTTATTCCATGCGCCCGTTAGGACTTGACATTTGGACAATGGCTCAAGAAAGATATATGAGGGACTATCGACACTTCTTTTGAAGTTATGAATATACCGGATATCCTCAGGAGCTGATGGATGGAATAGAACACTCATGAGAAGCAGGAAAGTGCCATGGATAAAGGCGTAGCTATTGGGGTGCAATTACATAGGAGCAATTCACATATACTTCAGCACTTCGTGAATAAAGGAGTTGAAAGGTGGCACACACCCAGCCCAGCACATGAACTTATTACATGCGATGTACCCATCTGGGGAAAAATGAGGCCTATCTTGCCTTGATGGAACCAGGACATATTCGAAAGAAATCCCATGGATAGAGCATAATCGACGAAGAGCTTGTTTCGTCGATTTTTGAAGCCTGTGAATCGGCCGTATTATCCATGACAATGGCATCATCCGCAACGTTTAAAGCCAGGTTTATAACTTCGGTGGGAAGAGTGGGGATACCGAAAAAAGGTTTGACTACGGGCCTGATGTCTCTACTAACTCTTGTTGCTAGCTTGGTTCGAGCTTATCTGACAAAGTAGCAAAGTTCAAATTCTTATCTGATCTAGAAGACATCATGGGAGAACGCTCTGTAAAACTTAATATTTGTGCTAGCTATACTCAAAAGAAAATCGATCTTAGAAATAATAATTTGTCCCCCCGTGCAGTGTGTGAACTAGTGTAATGAAATGTGAAATGAAAGCAAGCAGTTTAAGACAAAAAACGAAAGTAAAACTTCAAGCTCAGAGGTTTTGTCCGAAGAGACCATCATTGCTGACCATCTCAGACAACGTGAAAGGTGGTTGCCGACGAAAGCTTTAGGATCGGATGTTGACGTTCTAAATTATGAAGTCCATTGCTCGAGTTTGTTAGACTAGTTTTTTGCTTAAGTCATGCTGACTAAATTGGGAATTTGTTAGTTCGAGTTAACTCCATAGATTCAAATATTCTAAGTCATGCTATTGTTCGTCACTTTGTGCTAGGGCAAGAAAATATGCGGTCATAAGCTTGCATAACTCGAGTTAGAATGGTTTTAGTTTGTCAACACCGATCCCAACCGTCTATGCCGACCCCTGCACCTTAAACCACAGCCGATCCCCCATCTCTATGTATAATGTCGATACCAGCTTCCCTAGAAGAATACCGAACCCTTCTCCTTCTTCCTCTATATCGATCTCTCTCTCACCAAACACTATATCAAGTCCTCCATCTCTGGTCTATACCAAGCCCTATACCCCAGAATAAAATGCCGACCTCCTCTTTTCTAATCCCAATGCCTAAAAATAAAGTACCGACTCTATATTTGAAATGACTAAACTGATCCCTCTCTTCCATCCTAACCTACGCCGACCCTCAAATCAGCCGATCTCTTCTACCTCATCAACACCGAACCCACCCTCTTCTCCTTCAAATCCCTTCTTATTCTCCTAATCCTTCTTCCTCTCCACCTCTCATCTATCTCTCGCTGAAACCCAATTACCTATACACTTAAATGATGCACAAATCCTTAAGGCCAACAATGTGAATTTAGGGAAGATTTGTACCTATATGTGTTTAGGCTGAAGGCAACTGTTAGAAATCTCGGATCGCAAGGCAGCAATGAGAGTATGTGTTTAATTCAAGGTCGGAAGCTGAAAGACTTGGGTTCGAGGGGAGAAGAATTTGCGTGTTATTGAAAAGTTCGGTTGGAGGCATTTCGAGGAAGATGCCGGCTTAGAGAAGTAAAGGTGAAAGAGGAGAGAAGTGTGGGTTCGGGCTTTTATATGGAAGAGGGAATATGAACCGGTCTCTTCCAAGAGACCCGGTCATCATACTTGAAGGGGTTGGCCATTGTTCATGCCGACCCCAACCTATGTGGAACCATCGTGGGATCGGCATACCAAATGCCAACCCCTCTTAAACAAAGAAAAAAAGAAGGAGAGAGGGAAGATGAAGAGAGAGAGAAAAAGAGAATATAAAATGGTAGAGTATGTTGTAAACAAAGACGGGAGCAAGGAATACGCTTGGACAGTGAATGTTCATGGGGTAGAGAAGAATTTGTGAACTCAACCTTCTGAGACGTTAAGCCAGAAGAAACCTGAAGGCTTCATATGACTAGGCTTGTGCATTCCAATGGGACAACACTTCATCAAAACTTGATAAGGAACAATGATCGACCAATGACTCGAACTAGCTTACCTCTAGGAATCTGGATTTTTCTCTGATTCAAAGCACGTCGTGTTATTCATAAGATGCACTTTAGGGAGAAAATCTTACTCGGTGCCTTGGCCCCGGCTACACAAAGGAAGTTAGAGAAATCGGGATTGACTACTAATGGAAGAATGACCACGAGATGACATCTACATGACCATAGTGTAGTCACCAAGCAGCTATGTCTAGCCCTGGGTTAATAAAGTCAACGAATGGATGAAACGGGATGTCATGATTATGATGATTAGTAGGGGTCGACACTCGTGGTTAATGAGTTAAGAAATGTGTGGCATTCGAGGGGTGGGCAAATCGAGTAGGCTCCATCGAGTCGGCATTCCATTAGACAAGGATCAAATCGCCATAGCAATAAGGGTGTAGTCGGATAATCAAAGGGTGTGACGTATTCCACCTCGGTTCACATAATATTTATGGACTCATCATGTCGGTATTGCATGCTCGGGTCGGCATTGCATGCTCGGGTCGGCATTGCATATTACAGAAATCAGGTCGGCATAGTGCATGGTGGTGTTCGGGTCGGCATAAGTCGTTAAGAGCCCTGGGTCTGCAAGGATGTTACATTTGGTCGGCATATTATTTGGGGTCAGCAATCGCTGCTTTAGGTTGGCAAGGAAGGGGCGACTTAGGGTCGGCATATGGAAAAGATTTGAGTCAGTGTTGCCTTAACTTCGAGTCGACATACGTGTTGCTTCAGGCCAGCTACAAATCTAACTCGGGTCGGCATACTTCTTGCTTTGGGCCAGCTACGAGTCCACTTTCGATCAGCATTTCCGGTTTGGCATAATGAGCGTTGTATGTTAGGCCGAGCTTTACTTGTTGTGAGCCCAAGTGGCCACGCTGAAGGCTGCCTCCATTTATAAATACAGGGGCGGGGCCACTGTTGGGGATCTTTTCGGCAACCTAGGGAAGACTCTGCCATTTTTTGTACTCGGTTTCTCTTTGTTCCAACGTGTATTCAAGCTTCCTTGTAAATTGTATCCATAATCAAGTGATTAAAAAAGCAATAAAGATAGCATTCAGAGTGGACGTAGACAATCAACGCCAAACCACTATAAATCATGTTATTGTTACTTTCTGATGTTCTTTCTGGCAATATATAGCGTTATTCCTCATTTTCCATTTGATTTCTTGATTTGTTCCACTACTCAAATCTATTCTTGGTTGTTTTAGACCAATTTGGTTGCAAACAATTTGCATACTATGTACTCACACCGAATAGTGGTTTAGCCACTATCAATAACTTGACCTGTTTTTATTTAGGAAATATATGAAAGCTTCGTGATTTCATAGGGGTTGCGATTCCATTGAATGAATTAATTTCGATGAAACGTCTCTTTCTTTTAAGGATATATTAGAGATCCCTTTGGGACTTACATACAGTCCGCTTACTTCTGAAAGAATCAAAATAGAGTCAACTGGAAACTATTGATTGTTTGTTCGAAGAGACCTGGTCGGATAAACATGATTTATTCAAAAATCACTTCTAATCGGCGTAAGTGTTCAAATTGAAGACATCTTGAAGATGATGGATATCGAAGACAGAGTTCTTTGAAGTACAGGGGATACTTGCTACTAATCCTAGGGGTGAATCCAGAAAGGATGTAGTAAAAGTGGTGCCTTCGGTTTGTTCATATCCTGAACAACTTGTATGGATGAATGCTGGCACTGCATTATATAATGAAGGACGGTGTTAAGATTCCAAGAGGGATTTACTAAGATAGAAAACGTAATCGTTGCCTCACGAGCCTCACATCCAGGAATGGCTAAAAAAGGGAATATGACGCAAGATCATGTGGGTGAGAAGCAGATGATTATTCATCTGCTTTCGAAAGAAATTGAAGAATTTCTTGGGAATACTACAAGATTAATTCATTATTTTTTCTCTAACAGATGGTCAGAACTTCATCTGGGTTCGAATCCTACTGAGAGATCCACTAGAGATCGGAAATTTTTGAGGAAAAAACAAGATGTTTCTTTTGTCCCTTCCAAGCGATCGGAAAATAAAGGATTAAAGTATGGTCATCACCTCTCTTAATCACTACTTATGGATTTGGTATGTGCATGAGAGCTCTCGAGAAAAGGTTATAAAGCAACCGAGGTGATGGCATATTCAGTACTATCCAGAAAGGAGTAGGCAGGTCTTTTCCTGTAGGGGCCGCAAGGTTTATGACCTTGGTACATTTTATCTAGAGATGTACTATGGTAGGTGGTATCCCAGTGTCTTGTCATTGTTTGGAATCCAATCTCCAATACATGCCTTACGGTTTTAGTTGTAAAACCCAATATTATTGAGTGTAATTATGTGTAACCGTTCCATATATGTTATATATTTATTTTAAACCGCAGACATTATTATAATATCACCAGATCTCTATTTGAAATGGTTTGATTATCGTAAAGTAAAAACTCGTTTGTGTTTATGTGCAGCGAGGTCTTATGAGATACTTTTATGTTTTAAAGGGTTTTATAAATATAATAGTTCATGTGATTTGAGTTTCTCTCGCTGATTTACCAGACTAATCCAGGTGTTATATTCTTATAATACTCGGATCAGTTCCAAGTATTTTTCCAGAATTAGCTTTGGATGATTTGGAGCTTCAGGAGACGAGCTGGATGCCTCTAAGACGTATTACCATACTTTTATTTTCCACTATATTTCTTGTTTCGTATTTATTAGCATTTGTAAGGACAGTCTGTTTTAACTATCTAGGTTGATGATAGGTTAGACTCTGATTGTTGTATGAATATTAAAATTTTCCTTTGTAAAGATCATTCGGATATTATATAGTACTCGTATTGATACGAAATTATGTTCTATCTTCTCTTTTATTTCACCCCAATAATATATTTTTTCGGCACTTAGATGTTCGGCATGTGAATACCGTGGATGTATTAGTGTCGACTTTTGAGGATTGAAAAGCCGAGGACATTACATTATTGTCAGTCATCACGCAATTGAAATTAGACACACTTTCCGTAATGACCCGTATTTTTTATAATTAAAAATATTAAATTTAAAAAATTTAGAATTTAATATTATGAGAGATTAAAATTTATGATTTATAAATAGAAAAAATATATTAGAATATAATTTAATAATGTTGGTTAAATGAAATTGACAACTGTTTAATGTAGTTTCAATTAATGGTAATAATAAAGGATAGTAACGAATAAATTAAATGTTATTAAAAATAGAAATAATATGTTATTTAATTAAAATTGGTTTTAATATAGAAGATGACATCAATTATTTAATATGTAAATTTATTAGCCTTTGTTTGTAAATAATAAATTTAAAAGCATGTTGAATTACTACTGTATAACAATTGTTTTGATTTCTCGTCCTATTATTTAATCCATTTTGAATATTGAATTGGTAATCAGTGGAATTAAATGTAATTAAATATTGCAGTTAATATAAGGAAAGACATTAACTGTAGAAAATGGGTATAAGAAGGTGAAAACTTATGTTAATAAAATTCACAAGGTATTTGAATTTAAATCAAAATAAAAAAAATTATTTGGAATTTAAATTATAATAAACTGGGATTTTATTACAGTTGTAATCGAACGCTGAAATTAATGTAATATTTAAATATTGGATTTTAACAAGGAGAATTGAATTTTAAAAGATTATTAATTTCCGTGTAATCAAGGAAGATAAAATGGTTAACTTTTAAATTTGAATATAAAAGTGATTAAATTGATTTTAAAATAATAATTCATTTTGTTAACGTGAAAAATTAGCTTTTTTGGCACTATCTCGGATTTCGACGAAACTAGTTTCATCAGATCGATAATGGTGACTTATTGTAGGATTTCAAGTTTCATAGCGATCGGACTTATCGTTTGATCATGAGAACTCGAAACGTGTAGAAATTAATTAATGAATTTAAATGAATATAATTTGATTTTAAAAGGTGTATCCTATATACAATAGAATTAGAGTTTGAAATCTATTACATTGAGTTTAAAAATATTAACAACCTATATTTAGATATATAGGATGACCTACTTTCGTTTCGGGAACAAAACGGGCTTTTCGGGTCTTTTTTATCGTTTCGATCCAAATTGATCTGTCCATCCATTCCTATTACATCTCTGTCTATATATAGGCTGTTATAAACCCTAGCAATCTTTTATTTCATTTTTTACATGTACAATTTCTATCTCATTTGTTCCTTCTCAAATGGCAAACATCTCAAAATCCAATTGCAATTGATCAACTATAAAATTCAAACTGCTCAAAGCCTATCATATAATATGTCAATCGCGAAGCTCTCGACGAACGCAATCTGTGCTTGCAATTCGTTTTTCAGTTAGAAGCTTCGTTTGTCCAAAAATTGACGATCATTCTCGGTCGTACGTGCTATGTTTTCACGTTTAATGGTGGATCGTCGACCAATTGAAAATCGGGAAATGCTAGCGCGTAGAGGAGGACGAGAAGGTCTCAACGGTGTTGTCCGATCGTGCCAACAGAGCATTGATTTGCCAGATTTGGTGAACTTTTATCGACGGCGGAGCCTCCTGGCTCGGTCGAAGGCATTGTGCAAGAAGTAGGTGCGTCGGAGGAGAGGGTTTCGATGGTCGTCGCGGATTGATGGATGGTGTTGGAGTAAGCCACGACGGCGATGAGAAGATGGCGGTCGTGGGTTGTCTGGATGCGCTATAGGGTTTTACATGGTGAGGATATTTACGGTTTTGTCCCCTCTACGTTATTTATTTAAATTTCAAATTTTAATACTTCTAACTATCATAACTTTTTCATACGAGCTCGGATTCATGCGCGGTTTTTTCCGTTGCACTCATATCGAAATTCCAGACTACATGAAACAAGTTTGGTTGAATTTGGAAACTATTCCAATTTTGGTCTTTTATTGGATTTTAAATGGGATATAAATCAAAGGTGAGCGATTTAACTCACTCACGCAAGACTAAATCTTCTTATGTTATTTGAATTCAATTTATGAAGTAATAGAATGTTATTGGTTGCAGTGCGATAATTTAAGTTGACATTTAATTTTAAATTGAATTTTATTGAATTAAGTTGCCATTTAAATTAATATTGAAATTGAATTGCTAGTTAAATACCTGATACTTATAATCAGTAAATTGTTGTGAGATACTGGTTGATTTGGATGTTGATTGTAATTGGATTCCTATTGATTAATATTGGATGTATGGTTGTTGATTTATTTGATATATCGCTGTTATTATCCTATTTATTATTTGAAATCTTATAAATTGTTATTTGGATTATTTCGAATAAATTAAGAAATAGGTTGAAATTGTAGATACCTATATAACACATTGATTTGGATTGAAATGATATATATCCATCCCTGAAATTAAAAATTGAAATAACTATTCACTTCGCCATAGGGTTGGAAATTATTTAACGGACACCGGATTAGCTAAATTAAATGGTTTTAAAATCTTAAATTTGGATTTTGATTAAATGATATTGTTTTAAAGGAAATAAATTATCGATTTATATGAATTGAATTATTTCTAATTCAAGCATTGAAAAGTTGAAATTGAAATTGGTTAAAATAAATTGTTTTAACAAATTAAAATGGAAATGTGAAGTTATGATTGATATATGATTTTAATTTTGGAAATTGAATTATTTAAAGATTTGGATCTTAAAATTAACAATAAAGCTTAATTTGATGTAAGTGTTTTAAATCAGAAAATTGAAATTGTGCTTGAAATTGATGTAAATTGAAATGGTTTAAAATAAGAATTGAAGTGAAATTTAAATCACTAAATTGAACTGTTGAATCGAACTTGAAGTTAAAATTGAACATTTCGAAACTTCAAGTTAATTTGAATTGAAACTGAAATCAAGTTGATTTGAAACTAAATTGAAATTGAGTCAATGAATTGAAAGATAGGAAATTGAGTTTTGTGGATTTGAAATTGGACATGGGTCCAGATTTTTTGAAATGGAAGGAGACAGTTTGATTTGATACTATTTTCAAAATAAATTACTTTAATATAAACTGTGTAAAATCTATCATTTTGATATTCAAATTGTTTATATTTTCCAAACTATTTTACTATGTAAACCACATTCAATACTCAAACCATTTTATATCAAATTGTTTTAAATCTTTAAATTGTTTAAACTATTTAAAATATCTTAAACAACTTAAAACCATTCAAACTATTTTCTTAAAATTCAAACTGTGTTAAAGTTGGAATATTTATATTTAAATCGTTGATTTAAATGCAATGTGGTTAAATGAGGTTATAACCTAAGTTGGAATTTGAAATGATATTTTCAAGTGGAAATAACATATTTTGAGTAAATATAGTATTTTGAAATGAAGGATATTTTGAATTGAATATGATATTTTGATATCAAATATGAATCGATTTTGAAATGTAAAAGAACCATCCAGTGTGGAAAATGACGTTTAGTTGTTAAAGTGACTGGACCCTCTTATTGGCATACTCTCTGTCAATATTAGAACCACATTAACAACTGTATACATGGTGAATGATCTCGAACGAAGTGTTGGACTTGATGAATGCTTGCTGGATTTGAAGAAAGAGAACGATAATGGATGACCCCGGCACTTGTGCCAATTTGAAATGACTAAAATAGGATGGCTTGTCAGGACCATGTGGGCTAGCTTCCCCTAGCGGACATACCTCTTCGTATTACTATTTATGTTGGCTCGATCGGTGCATCTTGATTGGATTTGATTTTGGGGGTATTGGACGCAAGGACGGTCGTGGCTACGATGCGTTACCACCAGCCCTACGACCCGAACTGGTAGTATCTTACCTTGGGCATCGCCTTGCGTGCCTTGTCATACTCTTTATCCTTATTCGTGACCACTATGATTTGTTTTAGTGTTGTCTTATCACGGCGCCTCCCTAGCTACCGATGTTACTGGTGATGCTACTAAGGCAAACTGTAGGACAATGCTTAAAAATGTGTTAAGGGGAATCAATGTAAAGCCTTAACGCTATTTTAATACTTTACTATACTGATAGGCATTACATATATAGTGTATCTTACTACATATAGATATTTTAACGGATCCTTAGGAGATGGAAAATCCCATAACATCTCTTAAGTTCTTACACTCACGTTACACACTAGATAGGAGATGTAAAATCCCATAAACATCTCTGAAGCTATTACACTCGTATTTACTTGTTATTGAATTAACTTACGTAAGAACTTTTAGTTCTGAGTCGAGGGTTTTGTCATTTCATTATGCTTGGGTCAACTTGGGTATTTCAGTATTGAAGACATTATTGCTTGAAGATGAAGATGGAGTTTGCTAGACCCCATGTCAGGACCCGATTCTTCGTCTTCCGAAAATTCGACATCGACACTCACTTTATCGACTGCCGAGAAATCGAACGACGGAAAACCGAACACTGAGGGTTTTTAAGAAAAAGAATTTAGGAAAAGAGAAGAGAAAAAGATAGAAGATGGAGGGAAGAGAAATAGAAAATTAGAAAAGAGAATAGAAAAGAAAACAGAAAATTTTAAAATAGAAGAAAAAGAGAATAGAGGAAAAGAGAAAAACAGAAGAAAATAGGACGGAACAGAAAACAACAGAACAACATCAGAATCTCACAATTCGCAGCGGAACAACATATAATAATAAATGAATAATCTTTAAACAAAGAACTATATCAGTTATTACATTTCATATATTTCATTACATCATATCATCAGAGTGTACAACAACAACAAACAGTGCAGCGGAAAAAGAAATACTATATAAGTAATACGCCATGCCATCCAGCTTGCCTCCAGCAACTCCTGAATATCCAGAATATCCTGATAAACCTTACTCTTGACTGCCCGTGTGAAAATTGGTGGGCACCCAGAGTTTAGGAAGGAAAACAATAAACTCCAAGTCAGTCATGTGACTGGTGTGAGAACTCAAAACAGTTTATTTATCTTTTAAAATCAAAATAGAGGAATATTTTTAAATTCAATTCGCAATGCTTTTTAAAAATGAGACTACCATAAGGCCTCCCGCACACACACACAATGCAAACGCAGAATCGGAGGAGATTTCTCCTTATGATAGTCAAAGATGCTTGATACGCATTTAAAATAACATTTGATATTATTACTAGTGCATAGTGTAGTGGAAAATTCATTTCGAAAGTAGAATATAAATCTTAGCCAACATAGACATTTCGAACTATGCCTACTATAGCTACCATCCAAACAGTGGTGACCACCATAAGTGAATGATAGGTTCTACAACTAATACCGTACAAGTTTCGTATTGGGAATTGGATTTCCAACAAATGGTCAGGCCAAGGAACTTCCCATTGCCACATGAGAATGCCTCTGGAAAGACATCCCCGAGAACCAAACCGGAACTCTGCCAACACAAGGCCGGGTTACCCCTAACTGGGTAACTACTGACACGAGCACGCCATTCCCCGATCGTAAACGACCTTTCTCACGGGATCCTGAAAACCAACAACCACAAAGTAATAAATTCGTAGTAACCACATAGGTTAAATATCTGGGCTCCATACCATGATACCACCTCTATCCAGAAGGAAATGTACATACCCTAAAGGGTGCTACCCCTCATAACCTTGCCGCATCTTTCCTGTTTTGACCATTTCCGGGGTGTGAGGTTCGACGAAGTCACGTCCACAAAAACATACTTTATACAAAAGCCATGCTTTGGGTCAACAAATGATCAACACAATGATCACTAAGATAGACGATCAAATAAACGATCCTATCACAATAATCAACACAATGATCATTTCAGCATCACTCAGCATATCACATTACCAAATTGGGAATATATCGCTGATAACTTCAACTATATAACCTCTAAGCTCGTACGCCTCAGAGAAGGGTGTTAAGCTAAAAGAATAAATTCTCCGCCACCAACAGAAATATATTTGAAAGAAATCGGCTTTATATCTCAACTTGTAATGTCAGACACACAATCCATACAAGTTTGTTCCGGGATCGAACAAAACCGAAGGCACTTACAAAGAAGTCCTTGCAATCCGGATATTCACAATCCTGATCGGATTCACCATCACATATGGAGAACTCTATACCGTAGCTACTCGGTGCAGAGTAAATCGACAGGTCATCCTATCGCTCTCGCAAATACCGGGTCTTCAACACCGATCTTCAAATGCAATTATAACGACGTATCACATATTCGGAATGGGTTATACGACCCCATGGTCCTTTCCCGGTTAACCCGAATAGTGAGCGCTTATTCAAAAATAAGTGTAGCATTCACATTCAATCAAATCACATCAAATACCCATTCAAAGGGAAATATTGATAGTCGGTTATTGAACTATCAATGGATATGCACACATCACCAGTTTCCAAATAATTTTCCAAATTATTTATTTTCCAAAATATCTTCACTAGATATTAAATTTCTATACTTCAAAAATAAATCAATATTTATTTTTAAACCAATTTCACTTTCTTTTATAAATTCCTTAGTGAATTTATAATTCCAAAATATCAATGAATATTCGATTTCAATTATTCATTTCAATTTATCTTCAAAAAGATAAATTCTTAAGATATTCACTTTATATTGGAAAATATTTTCATACTTATTTATTCATAAGTAATTCACAAATTTTATTTATTTTCAACACTTAGAAAATATTCAATATACTTCAATCGAAATTAAGTATATATTTCATTCTTTAAGGAAATCATTCTCTTAAACATATTTATTTGGGCCAAAACGAATGTTACGTAAAACATCGTTACGACGACTCAAAAATCACTGGTATAGGGATTCGAAGTTTAAAATTGATATATAAATCCCAATACTACACAAAACATTTCCTTTCGGAAATCATTTACTATAACAACAGTGTTATAGTCCATCATCTCCTTTTATTTCTCGAAAACGTCTATTTCAACAATAAATGTTGAAATCTATGATTTCGAATCTCAATACCTTTTAAAAACATCGTTAGATAGTTTTAATTCTATTTAAAACATCATATCTAAAACAATTTCTTTAACATATTATTCACTATTCAAAAATGTGAATAAACTTCGTTAACAATTTCATCACTTCTATTCAATTTATTTTAAAGGATTATTCACTATTCAAAAATGTGAATATAACTCCTTTAATAGGTTTCAACAATTTTCTTATTAAAATAAGTCATTTGCGAATTTATAAAACAACGTTTATAAATTCCATTTCTATTTATTTATAAAAACTTCCTTTTTATAAATCTCTTTATTAACTTATTCGATTTATAATTTTAATTATAAACCAAAAGTCCAAATTATAAGTCAAACACTTATAATTTATTTATTTGCAAAAATCGTTCCTTTGAACTTTACAAATTTTATAAACCTACTGTTTATAAAATTTCCATTTATAACTTCACCGTTATATAATTCTATAAATTTCATTCATTAATGAATTTCATTTTCACTTCATTCAAACACTTATAAAAACTCGTTTTATAATGTCCATATTTCAATTTATAAATATCCATTTATAAATCTCTTAATATAATTCAATTTATATTATTCTTTTAAAACGTCTTTAATCTCCTTTATTATTTCATCATTTTGATTTATAAAATAATCAAATTTTTATAAATCCTATATTTAAACTTTTCACACTAATTCTAAAATGTCTCAATTAAACTATTTTATAAAATCATTAGCATCATATTCTCAAAAATCAGTTTTTTTTAACTATATTTCTCAAAAATCATAATTTTTATAACTTTAAAAATTATAACGTTTATTTATTTAAAATGAATCAATTCCAAAAATATAGTATATTTTCAAAAATCACTTTAAAATCATTTTAAAATTCCAAATTTGGTCCAATGATGCTACACACCAAATAGTCAATCACGACTACAACGATATCATATATCAATATGAAAATCCATCAAATATCAAAATATCTGAAATCAAATAAAAACTGTTGAGGAATCCAGTTGGATCCCTCCAACCTGTTTTCCTACATCCACAAACATTAGCACAATACCAATTTCGCTCCAGTACGAAATTATCGCGGTATATGTTCTTATTAAATATTATCCGCTTAATAACGGCGTAATAGGGTCTCATCCGCTAAACAAAAATGCGGGAAATCAACAACTGCAATATATACATATGCCAATATATATATATATTGATATTATATATAATACCAATTTCACTGTTTATGAAATATTCGCGGTATATGTTTTTAATAAATAACATCCGCTTACTAACGGCGTATAATGTCTATTTTAACAATCAATAGATATCAATCAACATTCAAACATGCATTCAAATATTTTAAATCTAACTATTTAAAATAAAATCGAAACTGATTCGATTGAGTGAGAAATTCTCACCTTGATTTTATTTCCGTTTTAGCGATTTATTTCGAATAAAATTAAACGGACGTTTAATTTTACCCAAAATTTTCACTAACTCCAAACGACTCCAAACCAACTCCATCTCGTAGTGCTCGTCCATACGATTCCAACGCAACTGGTTTCGCGCGTTTTCGACCTCGTATGAAAAAGTTATGAATTTATGAAGTTTGTACACGATTTTATAACTAAATTTCAACATAAATTTAACTAACTTATACCAAAGCAAATCTTAGCCCTCCATCTCAACTCCAACCACATCAGGCCGTCCCCATCCTCTTCCTCCTTCACGTTGGCTACAGGCACAAGGCCGAACACTTGAACCCATTCTTGCTTATTAGGGTTTGAATTTTGCATCCTCATCTCTCCACTTGACGACGATCCGGAAGCTCCATTTCGTAGCTCCTTCCACCACACACCATCGGCCCAAGACCGGCCACGCGCGCACCCCCCCAGCATCTCGAAAAGCGTGCGCAACACCCCAGGGACGCGGGCCTGTAGCTCCCTCCACACGACTCTGTTTCCGATCATAACCGTTGAATCTCTAGAGCTTAACGTCCTCTTCAATTTGTTAGTTGAAACTTTCTTGAATCGATGCATGGATCAAGAGATAAATGAGGAGAATCGAAACTAATTTCTGGCCATTCAGTTTCTAGGGCCGGCTAGGGTTTGTTTTTATTTTATTTTTTTTTTATTTTTGTGAAGGGGTAGGGCTATTTATAAGGAACGAGCGACACTATTCATCCGGAAATTCCGAACTCCGATTTACGCGCCGTAACCAGCGTTTCTAGGGTTTACCCCGCGTTCCGAACACAATGGAACAGGTTTCGGAAGCTAATTCGGAAGTATGTGCGAGTTATGGCTGTAAACGCTCAATTTGAATTAAACCGATTTAAGTCGATTTCTAGGCGTTTTAATTTGTACAGGACAAACGGTAAATCCAATTGACTTGAAATTTGAAACCTTACAATAATATCACATTACGGATCCGATGAAACTGGTTTCGTCGAAATCCGAGACTTTTTTAAAAATGGCTATTTTCACTCGTCAAATTTAAATTAAAAATAAATCGATGCGTTTCGAGCTGCCACGATCAAACGATAACTCCGATTGACACGAATTTTGAAATCCGGTAATAACTAACTATTACGGATCCAATGGAACTGGTTCGTTCAATTCTGAGACTGTTCAAAAATTGACTATTTTCACTAGTCGATTTTAATATTAAAATATTCAATTTTCACAAATTAACTTTTAATTCGATTTTAAAAGTTCTAAAATATCGTTCTAACTCCCATATGATAAAATAAAATTTTACAAATCATTTTCAATCATATTTAACTATATTTTCAATTATTTCCATAATTTAACATATTAAATTATCGATTTAAAAATCCAATTAAATCCAATAATTCAAATAAAAATTTATTTGACTTATAAATTCACTTATTAATATTTAAAATTAATTAAATATTCAAATTTTAATTATTAAAAATTCTGGGTCGTTACAATCTTCCCCACTTAAAAGAATTTCGTCCCGAAATTATTTAGTAAGAAAGGTTATAGAATTTATTAACTTTCCAAAATGCATAGTTAATACTTCTTATAATAACTTACTAAGTTTTCCAAATCTTACTTAGTTATCTTTTCAAAAACGATTACTATTGTTTAACTTTCAATTCCAAAATCAAAGTTAAAGTTTTCAAAATTTTCCAATTTTCTCAAATTTTTTCTAACGCCTTAAATTTTCGGAAAAATTCGCCATAGTCTCCTTTGCGCGGCTCGATCCGAAAAAAAAATGACAGTATATATATCACAAATATACATCTCATCAAGTAATGAGGCATCCCGCAGGGAAAAAAGTATAAAAGTACGATATTTAATCCGAGATATGTACCTTATATTTTATTAGCAAGCATATACGGCTAATATAGCGCAAAAGCGAGCTCCAAATGCGAAGCAAACGCGATCCGCACCTACTAATTACTCAACAAACAACATGAGAATCATGCATATAGATAATAGTATCGATATACAACATATAGCAACCTAATAACTATATATGCCAACATAGCAAATGTATGAAAAGCAATATATTCAACCATCAACCAACTATAATCCATAACCAATATCAATATTCATTTATATTCTTATTAATATTCAATGAATTGGGTTTTCAATTTAATCACATTCGATTCATTAACAGTGGATGTTTACTAACATTCATTTTCAACTAATTCATATTCAAGTTGGTTCACTTCCAAATTAAATTCAATTCTATTTAAGATTCACTTAACTTCAAATTAAATTTCAATTACTTTAGCTTTCAATTTCATTAACTCTTAACGAATTCATATACAATCACTAACAACCATATAACAACCAATGTATATATAATTACAACCAAATTACTTTGCTTTCAATTGGTTTAATTAATTGATTTTCATTCAATTATTCAACTTTCTAATAACATTAGATTTTAATGAATTACACTTATATTCATTATTTCATATCAACTTAATTCACATTCAATTGATTAATATTCAATCCATTAATCCAATTCAATTTCAAAAGTTGAATTTCATTTATCTTTGAATTCACTTTCATTTACAACTCATATTCATACATATATTCATATAGTTTCACTTTTTATATATATAAGTTTATTTCACAATTGTAAATCACTTTAATTATAATTCAATTCTTATAATTCTTTTTGCTTATACAATTCCTTTATTTAGATTATTCAAACAACCTAACAATCAACTTATATACACTTTAATAATTATGAAAAATTATTCCTTCATATATAAAATATAATCAAGGTAAAATTATTTCATTTACCCAATTTAAAGATCAATACTGTGTCGAATTGTTCTATTCAAGTGTTTAGAAACCCCTTCGATTCAGTTTCGAAGCTGCGCCGACGAAGGTTCATATACCACTCAACAAACCAATCATCACAATATAAAACAATTTTTTATATTCACTAACAAATACGCTCTCATAGCTATTATTACACTCAAATTCATTCTAGAGTACTACTGACTCTATCTCTAATGAATTATACCCAACAGAACCATGGTTGTCGCTTAACCATAAGCTCTGATACCACATTGTCAGGACCCGATTCTTCGTCTTTCGAAAATTCGACATCGACACTCACTTTATCGACTGCCGAGAAATCGAACGACGGAAAACCGAACACTGAGGGTTTTTAAGAAAAAGAATTTAGGAAAAGAGAAGAGAAAAAGATAGAAGATGGAGGGAAGAGAAATAGAAAATTAGAAAAGAGAATAGAAAAGAAAACAGAAAATTTTAAAATAGAAGAAAAAGAGAATAGAGGAAAAGAGAAAAACAGAAGAAAATAGGACGGAACAGAAAACAACAGAACAACATCAGAATCTCACAATTCGCAGCGGAACAACATATAATAATAAATGAATAATCTTTAAACAAAGAACTATATCAGTTATTACATTTCATATATTTCATTACATCATATCATCAGAGTGTACAACAACAACAAACAGTGCAGCGGAAAAAGAAATACTATATAAGTAATACGCCATGCCATCCAGCTTGCCTCCAGCAACTCCTGAATATCCAGAATATCCTGATAAACCTTACTCTTGACTGCCCGTGTGAAAATTGGTGGGCACCCAGAGTTTAGGAAGGAAAACAATAAACTCCAAGTCAGTCATGTGACTGGTGTGAGAACTCAAAACAGTTTATTTATCTTTTAAAATCAAAATAGAGGAATATTTTTAAATTCAATTCGCAATGCTTTTTAAAAATGAGACTACCATAAGGCCTCCCGCACACACACACAATGCAAACGCAGAATCGGAGGAGATTTCTCCTTATGATAGTCAAAGATGCTTGATACGCATTTAAAATAACATTTGATATTATTACTAGTGCATAGTGTAGTGGAAAATTCATTTCGAAAGTAGAATATAAATCTTAGCCAACATAGACATTTCGAACTATGCCTACTATAGCTACCATCCAAACAGTGGTGACCACCATAAGTGAATGATAGGTTCTACAACTAATACCGTACAAGTTTCGTATTGGGAATTGGATTTCCAACAAATGGTCAGGCCAAGGAACTTCCCATTGCCACATGAGAATGCCTCTGGAAAGACATCCCCGAGAACCAAACCGGAACTCTGCCAACACAAGGCCGGGTTACCCCTAACTGGGTAACTACTGACACGAGCACGCCATTCCCCGATCGTAAACGACCTTTCTCACGGGATCCCGAAAACCAACAACCACAAAGTAATAAATTCGTAGTAACCACATAGGTTAAATATCTGGGCTCCATACCATGATACCACCTCTATCCAGAAGGAAATGTACATACCCTAAAGGGTGCTACCCCTCATAACCTTGCCGCATCTTTCCTGTTTTGACCATTTCCGAGGTGTGAGGTTCGACGAAGTCACGTCCACAAAAACATACTTTATACAAAAGCCATGCTTTGGGTCAACAAATGATCAACACAATGATCACTAAGATAGACGATCAAATAAACGATCCTATCACAATAATCAACACAATGATCATTTCAGCATCACTCAGCATATCACATTACCAAATTGGGAATATATCGCTGATAACTTCAACTATATAACCTCTAAGCTCGTACGCCTCAGAGAAGGGTGTTAAGCTAAAAGAATAAATTCTCCGCCACCAACAGAAATATATTTGAAAGAAATCGGCTTTATATCTCAACTTGTAATGTCAGACACACAATCCATACAAGTTTGTTCCGGGATCGAACAAAACCGAAGGCACTTACAAAGAAGTCCTTGCAATCCGGATATTCACAATCCTGATCGGATTCACCATCACATATGGAGAACTCTATACCGTAGCTACTCGGTGCAGAGTAAATCGACAGGTCATCCTATCGCTCTCGCAAATACCGGGTCTTCAACACCGATCTTCAAATGCAATTATAACGACGTATCACATATTCGGAATGGGTTATACGACCCCATGGTCCTTTCCCGGTTAACCCGAATAGTGAGCGCTTATTCAAAAATAAGTGTAGCATTCACATTCAATCAAATCACATCAAATACCCATTCAAAGGGAAATATTGATAGTCGGTTATTGAACTATCAATGGATATGCACACATCACCAGTTTCCAAATAATTTTCCAAATTATTTATTTTCCAAAATATCTTCACTAGATATTAAATTTCTATACTTCAAAAATAAATCAATATTTATTTTTAAACCAATTTCACTTTCTTTTATAAATTCCTTAGTGAATTTATAATTCCAAAATATCAATGAATATTCGATTTCAATTATTCATTTCAATTTATCTTCAAAAAGATAAATTCTTAAGATATTCACTTTATATTGGAAAATATTTTCATACTTATTTATTCATAAGTAATTCACAAATTTTATTTATTTTCAACACTTAGAAAATATTCAATATACTTCAATCGAAATTAAGTATATATTTCATTCTTTAAGGAAATCATTCTCTTAAACATATTTATTTGGGCCAAAACGAATGTTACGTAAAACATCGTTACGACGACTCAAAAATCACTGGTATAGGGATTCGAAGTTTAAAATTGATATATAAATCCCAATACTACACAAAACATTTCCTTTCGGAAATCATTTACTATAACAACAGTGTTATAGTCCATCATCTCCTTTTATTTCTCGAAAACGTCTATTTCAACAATAAATGTTGAAATCTATGATTTCGAATCTCAATACCTTTTAAAAACATCGTTAGATAGTTTTAATTCTATTTAAAACATCATATCTAAAACAATTTCTTTAACATATTATTCACTATTCAAAAATGTGAATAAACTTCGTTAACAATTTCATCACTTCTATTCAATTTATTTTAAAGGATTATTCACTATTCAAAAATGTGAATATAACTCCTTTAATAGGTTTCAACAATTTTCTTATTAAAATAAGTCATTTGCGAATTTATAAAACAACGTTTATAAATTCCATTTCTATTTATTTATAAAAACTTCCTTTTTATAAATCTCTTTATTAACTTATTCGATTTATAATTTTAATTATAAACCAAAAGTCCAAATTATAAGTCAAACACTTATAATTTATTTATTTGCAAAAATCGTTCCTTTGAACTTTACAAATTTTATAAACCTACTGTTTATAAAATTTCCATTTATAACTTCACCGTTATATAATTCTATAAATTTCATTCATTAATGAATTTCATTTTCACTTCATTCAAACACTTATAAAAACTCGTTTTATAATGTCCATATTTCAATTTATAAATATCCATTTATAAATCTCTTAATATAATTCAATTTATATTATTCTTTTAAAACGTCTTTAATCTCCTTTATTATTTCATCATTTTGATTTATAAAATAATCAAATTTTTATAAATCCTATATTTAAACTTTTCACACTAATTCTAAAATGTCTCAATTAAACTATTTTATAAAATCATTAGCATCATATTCTCAAAAATCAGTTTTTTTTAACTATATTTCTCAAAAATCATAATTTTTATAACTTTAAAAATTATAACGTTTATTTATTTAAAATGAATCAATTCCAAAAATATAGTATATTTTCAAAAATCACTTTAAAATCATTTTAAAATTCCAAATTTGGTCCAATGATGCTACACACCAAATAGTCAATCACGACTACAACGATATCATATATCAATATGAAAATCCATCAAATATCAAAATATCTGAAATCAAATAAAAACTGTTGAGGAATCCAGTTGGATCCCTCCAACCTGTTTTCCTACATCCACAAACATTAGCACAATACCAATTTCGCTCCAGTACGAAATTATCGCGGTATATGTTCTTATTAAATATTATCCGCTTAATAACGGCGTAATAGGGTCTCATCCGCTAAACAAAAATGCGGGAAATCAACAACTGCAATATATACATATGCCAATATATATATATATTGATATTATATATAATACCAATTTCACTGTTTATGAAATATTCGCGGTATATGTTTTTAATAAATAACATCCGCTTACTAACGGCGTATAATGTCTATTTTAACAATCAATAGATATCAATCAACATTCAAACATGCATTCAAATATTTTAAATCTAACTATTTAAAATAAAATCGAAACTGATTCGATTGAGTGAGAAATTCTCACCTTGATTTTATTTCCGTTTTAGCGATTTATTTCGAATAAAATTAAACGGACGTTTAATTTTACCCAAAATTTTCACTAACTCCAAACGACTCCAAACCAACTCCATCTCGTAGTGCTCGTCCATACGATTCCAACGCAACTGGTTTCGCGCGTTTTCGACCTCGTATGAAAAAGTTATGAATTTATGAAGTTTGTACACGATTTTATAACTAAATTTCAACATAAATTTAACTAACTTATACCAAAGCAAATCTTAGCCCTCCATCTCAACTCCAACCACATCAGGCCGTCCCCATCCTCTTCCTCCTTCACGTTGGCTACAGGCACAAGGCCGAACACTTGAACCCATTCTTGCTTATTAGGGTTTGAATTTTGCATCCTCATCTCTCCACTTGACGACGATCCGGAAGCTCCATTTCGTAGCTCCTTCCACCACACACCATCGGCCCAAGACCGGCCACGCGCGCACCCCCCCAGCATCTCGAAAAGCGTGCGCAACACCCCAGGGACGCGGGCCTGTAGCTCCCTCCACACGACTCTGTTTCCGATCATAACCGTTGAATCTCTAGAGCTTAACGTCCTCTTCAATTTGTTAGTTGAAACTTTCTTGAATCGATGCATGGATCAAGAGATAAATGAGGAGAATCGAAACTAATTTCTGGCCATTCAGTTTCTAGGGCCGGCTAGGGTTTGTTTTTATTTTATTTTTTTTTTATTTTTGTGAAGGGGTAGGGCTATTTATAAGGAACGAGCGACACTATTCATCCGGAAATTCCGAACTCCGATTTACGCGCCGTAACCAGCGTTTCTAGGGTTTACCCCGCGTTCCGAACACAATGGAATAGGTTTCGGAAGCTAATTCGGAAGTATGTGCGAGTTATGGCTGTAAACGCTCAATTTGAATTAAACCGATTTAAGTCGATTTCTAGGCGTTTTAATTTGTACAGGACAAACGGTAAATCCAATTGACTTGAAATTTGAAACCTTACAATAATATCACATTACGGATCCGATGAAACTGGTTTCGTCGAAATCCGAGACTTTTTTAAAAATGGCTATTTTCACTCGTCAAATTTAAATTAAAAATAAATCGATGCGTTTCGAGCTGCCACGATCAAACGATAACTCCGATTGACACGAATTTTGAAATCCGGTAATAACTAACTATTACGGATCCAATGGAACTGGTTCGTTCAATTCTGAGACTGTTCAAAAATTGACTATTTTCACTAGTCGATTTTAATATTAAAATATTCAATTTTCACAAATTAACTTTTAATTCGATTTTAAAAGTTCTAAAATATCGTTCTAACTCCCATATGATAAAATAAAATTTTACAAATCATTTTCAATCATATTTAACTATATTTTCAATTATTTCCATAATTTAACATATTAAATTATCGATTTAAAAATCCAATTAAATCCAATAATTCAAATAAAAATTTATTTGACTTATAAATTCACTTATTAATATTTAAAATTAATTAAATATTCAAATTTTAATTATTAAAAATTCTGGGTCGTTACAATCTTCCCCACTTAAAAGAATTTCGTCCCGAAATTATTTAGTAAGAAAGGTTATAGAATTTATTAACTTTCCAAAATGCATAGTTAATACTTCTTATAATAACTTACTAAGTTTTCCAAATCTTACTTAGTTATCTTTTCAAAAACGATTACTATTGTTTAACTTTCAATTCCAAAATCAAAGTTAAAGTTTTCAAAATTTTCCAATTTTCTCAAATTTTTTCTAACGCCTTAAATTTTCGGAAAAATTCGCCATAGTCTCCTTTGCGCGGCTCGATCCGAAAAAAAAATGACAGTATATATATCACAAATATACATCTCATCAAGTAATGAGGCATCCCGCAGGGAAAAAAGTATAAAAGTACGATATTTAATCCGAGATATGTACCTTATATTTTATTAGCAAGCATATACGGCTAATATAGCGCAAAAGCGAGCTCCAAATGCGAAGCAAACGCGATCCGCACCTACTAATTACTCAACAAACAACATGAGAATCATGCATATAGATAATAGTATCGATATACAACATATAGCAACCTAATAACTATATATGCCAACATAGCAAATGTATGAAAAGCAATATATTCAACCATCAACCAACTATAATCCATAACCAATATCAATATTCATTTATATTCTTATTAATATTCAATGAATTGGGTTTTCAATTTAATCACATTCGATTCATTAACAGTGGATGTTTACTAACATTCATTTTCAACTAATTCATATTCAAGTTGGTTCACTTCCAAATTAAATTCAATTCTATTTAAGATTCACTTAACTTCAAATTAAATTTCAATTACTTTAGCTTTCAATTTCATTAACTCTTAACGAATTCATATACAATCACTAACAACCATATAACAACCAATGTATATATAATTACAACCAAATTACTTTGCTTTCAATTGGTTTAATTAATTGATTTTCATTCAATTATTCAACTTTCTAATAACATTAGATTTTAATGAATTACACTTATATTCATTATTTCATATCAACTTAATTCACATTCAATTGATTAATATTCAATCCATTAATCCAATTCAATTTCAAAAGTTGAATTTCATTTATCTTTGAATTCACTTTCATTTACAACTCATATTCATACATATATTCATATAGTTTCACTTTTTATATATATAAGTTTATTTCACAAATGTAAATCACTTTAATTATAATTCAATTCTTATAATTCTTTTTGCTTATACAATTCCTTTATTTAGATTATTCAAACAACCTAACAATCAACTTATATACACTTTAATAATTATGAAAAATTATTCCTTCATATATAAAATATAATCAAGGTAAAATTATTTCATTTACCCAATTTAAAGATCAATACTGTGTCGAATTGTTCTATTCAAGTGTTTAGAAACCCCTTCGATTCAGTTTCGAAGCTGCGCCGACGAAGGTTCATATACCACTCAACAAACCAATCATCACAATATAAAACAATTTTTTATATTCACTAACAAATACGCTCTCATAGCTATTATTACACTCAAATTCATTCTAGAGTACTACTGACTCTATCTCTAATGAATTATACCCAACAGAACCATGGTTGTCGCTTAACCATAAGCTCTGATACCACATTGTCAGGACCCGATTCTTCGTCTTTCGAAAATTCGACATCGACACTCACTTTATCGACTGCCGAGAAATCGAACGACGGAAAACCGAACACTGAGGGTTTTTAAGAAAAAGAATTTAGGAAAAGAGAAGAGAAAAAGATAGAAGATGGAGGGAAGAGAAATAGAAAATTAGAAAAGAGAATAGAAAAGAAAACAGAAAATTTTAAAATAGAAGAAAAAGAGAATAGAGGAAAAGAGAAAAACAGAAGAAAATAGGACGGAACAGAAAACAACAGAACAACATCAGAATCTCACAATTCGCAGCGGAACAACATATAATAATAAATGAATAATCTTTAAACAAAGAACTATATCAGTTATTACATTTCATATATTTCATTACATCATATCATCAGAGTGTACAACAACAACAAACAGTGCAGCGGAAAAAGAAATACTATATAAGTAATACGCCATGCCATCCAGCTTGCCTCCAGCAACTCCTGAATATCCAGAATATCCTGATAAACCTTACTCTTGACTGCCCGTGTGAAAATTGGTGGGCACCCAGAGTTTAGGAAGGAAAACAATAAACTCCAAGTCAGTCATGTGACTGGTGTGAGAACTCAAAACAGTTTATTTATCTTTTAAAATCAAAATAGAGGAATATTTTTAAATTCAATTCGCAATGCTTTTTAAAAATGAGACTACCATAAGGCCTCCCGCACACACACACAATGCAAACGCAGAATCGGAGGAGATTTCTCCTTATGATAGTCAAAGATGCTTGATACGCATTTAAAATAACATTTGATATTATTACTAGTGCATAGTGTAGTGGAAAATTCATTTCGAAAGTAGAATATAAATCTTAGCCAACATAGACATTTCGAACTATGCCTACTATAGCTACCATCCAAACAGTGGTGACCACCATAAGTGAATGATAGGTTCTACAACTAATACCGTACAAGTTTCGTATTGGGAATTGGATTTCCAACAAATGGTCAGGCCAAGGAACTTCCCATTGCCACATGAGAATGCCTCTGGAAAGACATCCCCGAGAACCAAACCGGAACTCTGCCAACACAAGGCCGGGTTACCCCTAACTGGGTAACTACTGACACGAGCACGCCATTCCCCGATCGTAAACGACCTTTCTCACGGGATCCCGAAAACCAACAACCACAAAGTAATAAATTCGTAGTAACCACATAGGTTAAATATCTGGGCTCCATACCATGATACCACCTCTATCCAGAAGGAAATGTACATACCCTAAAGGGTGCTACCCCTCATAACCTTGCCGCATCTTTCCTGTTTTGACCATTTCCGAGGTGTGAGGTTCGACGAAGTCACGTCCACAAAAACATACTTTATACAAAAGCCATGCTTTGGGTCAACAAATGATCAACACAATGATCACTAAGATAGACGATCAAATAAACGATCCTATCACAATAATCAACACAATGATCATTTCAGCATCACTCAGCATATCACATTACCAAATTGGGAATATATCGCTGATAACTTCAACTATATAACCTCTAAGCTCGTACGCCTCAGAGAAGGGTGTTAAGCTAAAAGAATAAATTCTCCGCCACCAACAGAAATATATTTGAAAGAAATCGGCTTTATATCTCAACTTGTAATGTCAGACACACAATCCATACAAGTTTGTTCCGGGATCGAACAAAACCGAAGGCACTTACAAAGAAGTCCTTGCAATCCGGATATTCACAATCCTGATCGGATTCACCATCACATATGGAGAACTCTATACCGTAGCTACTCGGTGCAGAGTAAATCGACAGGTCATCCTATCGCTCTCGCAAATACCGGGTCTTCAACACCGATCTTCAAATGCAATTATAACGACGTATCACATATTCGGAATGGGTTATACGACCCCATGGTCCTTTCCCGGTTAACCCGAATAGTGAGCGCTTATTCAAAAATAAGTGTAGCATTCACATTCAATCAAATCACATCAAATACCCATTCAAAGGGAAATATTGATAGTCGGTTATTGAACTACCAATGGATATGCACACATCACCAGTTTCCAAATAATTTTCCAAATTATTTATTTTCCAAAATATCTTCACTAGATATTAAATTTCTATACTTCAAAAATAAATCAATATTTATTTTTAAACCAATTTCACTTTCTTTTATAAATTCCTTAGTGAATTTATAATTCCAAAATATCAATGAATATTCGATTTCAATTATTCATTTCAATTTATCTTCAAAAAGATAAATTCTTAAGATATTCACTTTATATTGGAAAACATTTTCATACTTATTTATTCATAAGTAATTCACAAATTTTATTTATTTTCAACACTTAGAAAATATTCAATATACTTCAATCGAAATTAAGTATATATTTCATTCTTTAAGGAAATCATTCTCTTAAACATATTTATTTGGGCCAAAACGAATGTTACGTAAAACATCGTTACGACGACTCAAAAATCACTGGTATAGGGATTCGAAGTTTAAAATTGATATATAAATCCCAATACTACACAAAACATTTCCTTTCGGAAATCATTTACTATAACAACAGTGTTATAGTCCATCATCTCCTTTTATTTCTCGAAAAAGTCTATTTCAACAATAAATGTTGAAATCTATGATTTCGAATCTCAATACCTTTTAAAAACATCGTTAGATAGTTTTAATTCTATTTAAAACATCATATCTAAAACAATTTCTTTAACATATTATTCACTATTCAAAAATGTGAATAAACTTCGTTAACAATTTCATCACTTCTATTCAATTTATTTTAAAGGATTATTCACTATTCAAAAATGTGAATATAACTCCTTTAATAGGTTTCAACAATTTTCTTATTAAAATAAGTCATTTGCGAATTTATAAAACAACGTTTATAAATTCCATTTCTATTTATTTATAAAAACTTCCTTTTTATAAATCTCTTTATTAACTTATTCGATTTATAATTTTAATTATAAACCAAAAGTCCAAATTATAAGTCAAACACTTATAATTTATTTATTTGCAAAAATCGTTCCTTTGAACTTTACAAATTTTATAAACCTACTGTTTATAAAATTTCCATTTATAACTTCACCGTTATATAATTCTATAAATTTCATTCATTAATGAATTTCATTTTCACTTCATTCAAACACTTATAAAAACTCGTTTTATAATGTCCATATTTCAATTTATAAATATCCATTTATAAATCTCTTAATATAATTCAATTTATATTATTCTTTTAAAACGTCTTTAATCTCCTTTATTATTTCATCATTTTGATTTATAAAATAATCAAATTTTTATAAATCCTATATTTAAACTTTTCACACTAATTCTAAAATGTCTCAATTAAACTATTTTATAAAATCATTAGCATCATATTCTCAAAAATCAGTTTTTTTTAACTATATTTCTCAAAAATCATAATTTTTATAACTTTAAAAATTATAACGTTTATTTATTTAAAATGAATCAATTCCAAAAATATAGTATATTTTCAAAAATCACTTTAAAATCATTTTAAAATTCCAAATTTGGTCCAATGATGCTACACACCAAATAGTCAATCACGACTACAACGATATCATATATCAATATGAAAATCCATCAAATATCAAAATATCTGAAATCAAATAAAAACTGTTGAGGAATCCAGTTGGATCCCTCCAACCTGTTTTCCTGCATCCACAAACATTAGCACAATACCAATTTCGCTCCAGTACGAAATTATCGCAGTATATGTTCTTATTAAATATTATCCGCTTAATAACGGCGTAATAGGGTCTCATCCGCTAAACAAAAATGCGGGAAATCAACAACTGCAATATATACATATGCCAATATATATATATTGATATTATATATAATACCAATTTCACTGTTTATGAAATATTCGCGGTATATGTTTTTAATAAATAACATCCGCTTACTAACGGCGTATAATGTCTATTTTAACAATCAATAGATATCAATCAACATTCAAACATGCATTCAAATATTTTAAATCTAACTATTTAAAATAAAATCGAAACTGATTCGATTGAGTGAGAAATTCTCACCTTGATTTTATTTCCGTTTTAGCGATTTATTTCGAATAAAATTAAACGGATGTTTAATTTTACCCAAAATTCTCACTAACTCCAAACGACTCCAAACCAACTCCATCGCGTAGTGCTCGTCCATACGATTCCAACGCAACTGGTTTCGCGCGTTTTCGACCTCGTATGAAAAAGTTATGAATTTATGAAGTTTGTACACGATTTTATAACTAAATTTCAACATAAATTTAACTAATTTATACCAAAGCAAATCTTAGCCCTCCATCTCAACTCCAACCACATCAGGCCGTCCCCATCCTCTTCCTCCTTCACGTTGGCTACAGGCACAAGGCCGAACACTTGAACCCATTCTTGCTTATTAGGGTTTGAATTTTGCATCCTCATCTCTCCACTTGACGACGATCCGGAAGCTCCATTTCGTAGCTCCTTCCACCACACACCATCGGCCCAAGACCAGCCACGCGCACACCCCCCCAGCGTCTCGAAAAGCGTGCGCAACACCCCAGGGACGCGGGCCTGTAGCTCCCTCCACACGACTCTGTTTCCGATCATAACCGTTGAATCTCTAGAGCTTAACGTCCTCTTCAATTTGTTAGTTGAAACTTTCTTGAATCGATGCATGGATCAAGAGATAAATGAGGAGAATCGAAACTAATTTCTGGCCATTCAGTTTCTAGGGCCGGCTAGGGTTTGTTTTTATTTTATTTTTTTTTATTTTTGTGAAGGGGTAGGGCTATTTATAAGGAACGAGCGACACTATTCATCCGGAAATTCCGAACTCCGATTTACGCGCCGTAACCAGCGTTTCTAGGGTTTACCCCGCGTTCCGGACACAATGGAACAGGTTTTGGAAGCTAATTCGGAAGTATGTGCGAGTTATGGCTGTAAACGCTCAATTTGAATTAAACCGATTTAAGTCGATTTTTAGGCGTTTTAATTTGTACAGGACAAACGGTAAATCGAATTGACTTGAAATTTGAAACCTTACAATAATATCACATTACGGATCCGATGAAACTGGTTTCGTCGAAATCCGAGACTTTTTGAAAAATGTCTATTTTCACTCGTCAAATTTAAATTAAAAATAAATCGATGCGTTTCGAGCTGCCACGATCAAACGATAACTCCGATTGACACGAATTTTGAAATCCGGTAATAACTAACTATTACGGATCCAATGGAACTAGTTTCGTTCAATTCTGAGACTGTTCAAAAATTGACTATTTTCACTAGTCGATTTTAATATTAAAATATTCAATTTTCACAAATTAACTTTTAATTCGATTTTAAAAGTTCTAAAATATCGTTCTAACTCCCATATGATAAAATAAAATTTTACAAATCATTTTCAATCATATTTAACTATATTTTCAATTATTTCCATAATTTAACATATTAAATTATCGATTTAAAAATCCAATTAAATCCAATAATTCAAATAAAAATTTATTTGACTTATAAATTCACTTATTAATATTTAAAATTAATTAAATATTCAAATTTTAATTATTAAAAATTCTGGGTCGTTACACCCCATTTACTGTTATTTGTCCGCTGCATAATTATTGGTATATTGTTGTTTGTACTCTGATTATGTTGTAAAAAAAATTGTGTAATCAAATGTATACTGTAAAACAACTTCATGAACTGTTTATTTGATTATTGTACTTTGTCATTCTGTTGAGAGATTCTGTTTTTTTTCTTTCTTTTCTGTTATTTTCTTATCAAACCTCATTTACAATCCTCCTTTTGAATGGTTTGAATTAGACATGTGTGGTTTATTGTCGATTTAAACCGTCTAAAATGATGGGTCGTCACAGTTGGTATCAGAGCTTTGGATTAAAGTTACCTTAGCCTGATTTGGGGTTAACTCATTAGAGATAGGGTTATTAATACCCTAGAATGAGTTTGAGTGTATATATATATATACGAGAGAGCATATTTGTTAGTGTTATAAAAATGTTTTTATATTATGTTAAATTGTTCTTATGAGTATTTATGAATTCCGATCTGTACATAGGACGCTATGGTATCGACAGGGGTTCCTAAACAGTTAAACATGCTAAACCGACATAATATTGTTTTAAAAAAAATAGGTAGATGGAATAATTTTACCTAGTAGTATATTTTTTGTGTGTGTGTATAATTTTTCATAAATTGATTTTGTAATTTTTGTTGTGTTGGATGTTTGTAAATGATAATATTTAATTATTGTTATTTATCGTTTGGTTAGTTAAGGTTCTTAAAACTAGTGACTATTGTACGTTATAGATGTAATTTTATAAAAACGATATTAGTTAAGATTTACAAATAAATGAATTTAAATGGAAATTTGAGAACTTAAATGCGGGTGTTTTGAAAGTAGGTTTTAAAGATTTGGAAAAGTAATATTAGTATTATTTGGAAGTATTTTCGGATAGAAATATTTCAATAAGATTGAAAGAAATGTTTTAAAAGGATTTTAAAAAGGAAGTAAGTTTTGTAATCCCCTCTTCTGTCGCTGAAAAATAATTTCAGTGATTACAGCCGCATCATCGACGTTCATTTTCGAGTCTCAAAGTGGGGGAGGCCACTTAGTAATTTTGCTATGTATTTGGTTCGATAAACAGATTTTGATTTAAGATTTTTAAATAGATTTGATATATACAAAAGATATGAGTATATATATTATCTCAAAATGATTTGAAATGAACTCGGTAGTTGAATTCCTAGGTTTCTGATAATTAATGGTTTCAGTTGTAGAAATAAACTGAAAATTTAATAGTTGGAAACATCTAAAATGAGAAATAAGAAATTAGGAGGTAAGTGTTTGATGAAACTGTGAAGAAATTGGAGATTTGTCACTTGTAAACTAAAAGATATTGAAAATTAAGAAGATGCGAACTATTGAACATTTTTGTTAACTAAAATGAATAAGATAAATTTGTAGAACACTTAGTTACATTCTGAAAACATACATAAAATTTACTAGAAATGTTTAAAAAGTTGAAATGTTAATATGAATATGTAATAGAATATTATACAAGTAAAAGCTTAATAACAAAAATGCTTCAAAATGAACATATGTTTATAAATGAAAATTTAAGATTTACAAGAAATGTTATAAACATGAGTTAATGTTTTGAAATGCTAATAATAAAATTGAATAGTAAAAACTGAATATTTAAGTAAATAATTATAAACTTAAGAAATTATTGAGATGATTCATAAATATATTTAATATTAAATGATACTATATAGGAAAGGATAAATATGGATTAAAAAAGTAGAAAAACCTATGTATGAAATAATTCATAAATGAATATTAATATTAAATAGAAATCAAGTTATATAAGTAAACAAATGTGAATTAAACTACAAGAAACTATGTATTACCTTAAAAAATTATTTATTGATGATTTTAAATATTGAATAGGAAATAATTTATGTAAGTGAAAATGCGTGAAAGAAACCAATAGAATAATATTTAAAATTCTTTGTCGTTTGGCTAATGGGATGTCTGGTTCTATTTGTTTGAGGTTGTGCAAATAATCTATTAAGTAATTATCTAAAGTTTTAGAGCGTAAGGTAAACTTGGTAGTTTATTTATCACACTTGTGCGATGAAATCTTTCTGAAACTGAACAAACCATTGTTTTGTTGCTATGGATGTGTGTTGGATTCTTTTGTGTATATAATGGTTGTACTGCTTTTGTTTGCATATGGTTACTACATATGTTGTATTGTTGTGCTATTAATTGAAACAACTAATATATTTCTTTTTTACATAATTTTAACTCTTTTGGATTTTGTAAGTGAAATATAGGTTTATGGAAGCAATACCTGTTGCTTTTGGTTTCATAAATAAAGTTTGTTTGCCTACGTTTTCGGATTACGGTTTTCGGAACGATATCTTATTGTTTTTCCCATGGTTTGGGATGTTTACTATTGAAATATTATATATATATATATATATATATATATATATATATATTGTTATTAATGATATTGTTATTTTTCCGGACCTATCCGTGCAAAGGAGACTTTACCAAAATTTTCCGTGAATTTAAGACTTAGAAAAAATTTCTTAGAAGTTGAGTTATTTTCAAAATTTTATTAGACTTAAATATGCAAGTTTAATTGTTTATAAGTTGATTTTTTTGAATAGAATATATCAAACCTCTTGACTCTTTCTTGTTCCTTTTCGAGGATCAAAAGTTTTGAGTGGGAAAGATTATAACAACCCGTATTTTTTATAATTAAAAATATTAAATTTAATAAAATTTTGGAACTTAATATTGTGAGAAATTATAATTTATGATCTATAAATGGAAAAAAATTGTAAGAATATAATTTAATAATGTTGATTGAATGAAATTGACAACTGTTTAATGTAAATTCAAAATGATAATAATAAAGGTTAATAACGAATAAATCAAATGTTATTAAAAATAGAAATAATATGTTATGTAATTAAAATTGGTTTTAATATAGAATATGAAATCAATTTTTTAGTACATAAATTTATTAGCTTTTGTTTACAAATAATAAATTTAAAAGTGTGTTGAATTACTAATGTATAAGAATTCTTTATTTCTTATCCTATTATTTAATCCTTTTTGAATATTGAATTGGTAATTAATGGAATTAAATGTAATTAAATATTGCGGTTAATATAAGGAAAGACGTTATCCGTAGAAAATGGGTATAATAAAGTGGAAACTTATGTTAATAAAATTCATAAGGTATTTGAATTTAAATCAAAATAAAAGAATTTGTTTGGAATTTAAATTATATTAAACTAGGATTTTATTACAGTTGTAACTGAATGGTGAAATTAATGCAATATTTAAGTATTGGATTTTTACATGGAAAACTGAATTTTAAAAGATTATTAATTTCTGCATAATCAAGGACGATAAAATGGTTAAATTTTAAATTTGAATATAAAAGTGATTAAAATTGATTCTAACATAATAATTCATTTAATTAACGTGAAAATTAGTTGTTTGGGCATTCCCTCGGATTTCGACGAAACGGTTTCATCGGATCTGTAATGGTGAATTATTGTAGGATTTCTAGTTTCGTAGCGATCGGACTTACTGTTTGATCGTGCGAGCTCGAAACACGTAGAAATTAGTTAATGAATTTAAATGAATATAATTTGATTTTAAAAGCTAACTTTGTATACAATAGAATTAGGGTTTGAAATTTATTCCATTAAGTTTAAAAATATTTAAAACCTATATTTCGATATATATATATATATATATATATATATATATATGACCTACTTTCGTTTTGGCAACGAAATGCTTTTCATGTCTTTATTGTCGTTTCGATCCAAATCGATATGTCTGTCCATTCCTATTTCATCTCTGTCTATATATAGGCTATTATAAACCCTAGCAATCTTTTATTTCATTTTCTGTACATACAGTTTCTATCTCATCTGTTCCTTCTCAAATGGCAGACATCTCAAAACCTTAATTGCAATTCCAAATGAACTACAAAATTCAAACTGCTCAAACCATATCATATAATATATCATCACGAAGCTCTCGATGAACGTAATCTGCAACTACAATTCATTTTTCGATTAGAAGCTCCATTTGTCCTGGCTATCATTCTCAGCCCTTCATGCTAAGGTTTCACGTTTAACGGTAGATCGTCACCAATAGACGATCGAAAAACACTGGCGCGTAGAGGAGCATGAGCAGGTCTCAATGGTAGGTGCGGCTGGAAGAGGGGGTTCGATGGTAGGCGCGGATCGATGTATGGTGGTCGGAGTTACATGTAGCAGGGACGAGAAGATAGCAACTGTGGGTTGTCTGGATGCACGATAGGGTTTCGCACGGTGTGGATATTTACGGTTTTACCCCTCTACTTTATTTATTTTAATTTTAAATTTTAAAGCTTCTAACTAGCATAAATTTTTTATATGAGCGCGGATTCACGCGCGATTTCTTCCGTTGCACTCGTATTGAAATTCCAGACTACATAAAACTGGTTTGGTTAATTTGAAGATGGTTCAAATTTTAGGCTTTCATTGGATTTTAAATGGGTTTTAAATCAAAGGTGAGTGGTTTAACTCACTCACGCAATACTAAATCTTCTTATGTTAATTGAATTAAATTTATGAAGTAATATATTGGTTGCGGTTTGATAGTTTAAGTTGACATTTAGTTTGAAATTGAATTTTTTTTGAATTAAATTGCCATTTAAATTAATATTGAAATTGAATTGCTAATTAAATACCTGATATTGATAATCGGTAGATTGTTGTGAGATATGGGTCAATTTGGATATTGATTGCAATTGGATGCCTATTGATTGATGTTGGGTATATGGTTATTGATTTATTTGATATATCCCTGTTATTATTCTACTTATTATTTGACATCTTATAAACTGTTATTTTGATTATTTCGAATAAATTAAGAAACAGGTTGAAATGATATATACCTATGACACTTTGATTTGGATTGAAATGATATATATCCATCCTTGAAATAAATTGAAATAACTATTCACATGGCCATAGGGTAGAAAATTATACACGGACACCGGATTGGTTAAATTAATTGGTTGTAAAATCTTGAATTTGGATTTTGATTAAATGATATTGTTTTAAAGGAAATAAATTGTGGATTTATATGAATCGAATTATTTCTAATTCAAGCACTGAAATGTTGAAATTGAAACTGGTTAAAAGAAATTGTTTTAACAAATTAAAATGGAAGTGTAAAGTTGTAATTGATATATGATTTTAATTTTGGAAATTGAATTATTTTAAAGATTTGGATCTTAAAATTAACAATGAAGTTTAATTTGATTTAAGTATTTTAAATCATAAATTGAAATTGTACTTGCATTTGATGTAAATTGAAATGGTTTACAATAAGAAATTGATTGAAATTTAAACCACTAAATTAAATTGTTTAATCGAATTTGAAGTTAAAATTGAACGTTTCGAAAATTGAAGTTAATTTGAATTGAAACTGAAATCGGGTTGATTTGAAACTAAATTGAAATTTAGTCAATTGAATTAAAAGATTGGAAATTGAGTTTTGAGGATTTGAAATTGGACATGGGTCTAGATTTTTGAAATGGAAGGAAACAGTTCGATTTGATACTATGTAACATAAATTAATTTTGACAAGTCAAAAAGAAATGGCTTCTCTACGCGCTCAGGTGATTTATGCGTCGCCTCTGCCCTAATCGCGTTAGCAATCTTTGCCGTTACTTGCTTCTCTCGTCGTCGCCTACCCATGTCCAGCCCCCCTCAACCTCCCCTCGTCTCCACCCTTTCTCCTTCCTCTACTCGATCTGGAAAGTATATTAAAGGAGCCGCTGCAGTTACCAAGAAACCTCCCATGCTCTCAAATTCAGAGTTTCCCCCCTTGCCTGCTAAAAACCTCGCGGTCTCATCTGCGGTTGAATGCCTAAACGCGAACCAGGTTAAGGTTATTACTCACGATGGTATTAATTCTTGTAATCCTGCGGGTTTGGTGGATGATTCAGTGAATGATTGTGTTTTCGGTCCATGTGTTGGTGATGTATCGACAGTTGATTTTACTGAAAACATTGGTGTAGTTAGTTGCCCACAAACTGTTCGGCATAATGTCGATGATACTGTCCCAGAGCATACTGGAGCTAGCTTGCGTGCAGTCTCTTCTCACGATGTTGGTCGATGCCCCTATCCTGTGGCCACTACTGGTGATGTGGCGGGTTGCCCTGCAGCTCCTAGCCCATCTATTCCCAAAACATGGTCTTCACTTTTTACAACTATGCCACGCAATGCAGGTGTTTATGAACCAGTTGAGTTCGAAGTCGTTGAGGAAAACGGAGTGAAGATCCCTCCCCTCTGTGTTATGCAAGCCGGTTTGGATTTTTGGTCTGAATACGTTGTTGGATTCTTTTTGGACCCTAAACATCGAATACATGATGCGGCTGCTGTTTGTCGAAGGGCCTGGAGACTTCAAGGTGGCCTTAGAGTTAGGTTAGTTGATTCCTTGTACTTCCTATTGTTTTCCTCCACTGAGGAACGTAGACGTGTTCTTGAGTCTGAGCCTTCCTTCTTTGATGGACAACCTTTTATTATAACCCCCTGGTCCCCTACGATTGCTAGTGCTCGTGAACAAGTTTTTTCCATCCCTGTTTGGGTTTATTTCTCTCATATTCCTTCTGCACTTCAGCCGCTGCTTGGTTTGAATTGGCTTGCTTGCAATGTCGGAAAATTGAAATGTTTTGATACTAACACTGTTGCGCATAATAAGCTAGTATACGCCAAAGCCCTGATTGAGATTACTCCGCTTAAGCCTCTCCCTACCTCTATCCCGGTCCAGCTAGCTGTTGGTCACGTGGTGGATGTTCGTGTTCGTTATGGATGGGTCCCTGACATATGTTCCTCCTGTCACTCTTTTGGCCATTTAACCTCTGCCTGTGCGCACTCTGTTGTATCTGCTGTTGTGCCTAAGATCCCTCTTCCTCGGCCTCCGCTAAGGAAATGGGTTCCCAAAGTCTCTTCTGACCCTGGTCCTTCCCTCTCCTTAGCTCGGCCTGTTTCCCCACTGCCTGGTGCTGTTCTTGTTGACCACCCTGCTGAGTCGGTTCTCTCTCCGCCTCTTGTTGTTTGGGCTGAGACCGAACATTGTTGGGTTGATTGTCGTTCTGCTATGAGGTTCAACCCTGTGGATGGCTCCTATTTTAGATATGTATCCGATGATCTACTTGACCTTCGATGCCTATATTACAGTATTTCAGATGACTCCTCGGTCCTCGACTTGGATGGTACGTTTGCTGAGATTAATTCTATAATTCTTGCAGATTCTGCCTGGGATCGATCGTTTATCTACTCTTCTGATGCTGTCTTTTATGATCCTTCTCTTGCTGATCATTTTCGCCCTTATTTTGGAATTCTTGGTTCTCAGGATTCTTCCCAGGTTGATGAAGGTGATGGTGATTCTTCGTCCGCGGAGGAGAACTAGTCTGGTTATTTATATCTAGTAGTTGTGACTTGTCTGTCATACTCCTGTGCTGTTTATTTCATTTTTTTCTTTCATAGTAGCTAAGGTACCTCTACCTTACTCCTGTACTTCAATCGTTATTACGTTCGTAATAAAAAGTGGTCGGTCCACTATAAAACCGTCGGCCTTGCCAAAAAAAAATTATTTTAATATATACTATTTGAAATCTATCTTTTTAATATTCAAATTATTTAGATTTTCCAAACTATTTTACTATGTAAATCACTTTCAATGCTCAAACCATTTTATGTCAAAATAATTTAAATCTTTAATCTATTTAAACTATATTAAACTATTTAAAACCATTCAAACTATTTTCTAAAAATTCAAACTGTGCAGAGTTGGAATTTTTATATTTGAATCGTAGATTTAAATACAAATGTGGTTACAACCTAAGTTGAAATTTGAAATGATATTTTCAAGTGGAAATGACATATTTTGAGTAAATATGGTATTTTGAATTGAATATGATATTTTGATATCAAATATGAATCTGTCTTGAAATGTAAAAGAACCAATCAGTGTGAAAAATGAAGTTTGGTTATTACAGAGATCGGGGGCTCTTATTGGTATAATCTCTGTCAATATTGAAACCACTTTAACAACTGTATACGTGGTGTATGATCCAGAAAGAAGTGGTTGGACTTGGTGAACATTTGCTAGATTTGAAGAAATAGAACGATGATGGATGACCCCGGCACTTATGCTAATTTGAAATGACTAAGACAGGATGGCTTGTCAGGGCCAAGTGTAACGACCCGAAATTTTCGAGCCCGAAAATTCCAGATAGTTATGAAAAAGAAGAAAGAGATAGAAGAAGAAGAAGAACAGAAACACCAAACATCTCACATTCGCAGCGGATAAAATATAAATAAAAATAATAACAGTTTACAAAAGAATACCATATCTGTCGATTACATTCAATATACATCAGTGTTACACATTTATACAGTCGCTGAATATATACAACTATCATGTCTCAGATTAACGAAAATATAATACAGCGGAAATATTCTATACGCTCTTGCCATCCAGCTCGCCTCCTGAGCTCCAGAACGTACCTACCTGAAATCTGCAATACTCGGTCTGACTCGAGCATTACATCAAAGTAACACCCGGGTCAGGCTAGAAACCAGCGTGAGTAAAACCAACTAACATGGAATACAAAGGTATACAACTCATATAAGCCCGGGTAACTTATATCAATTTATCAAATTCACAATTTTCTATAGACAACACTTAGTCCACACATCAATTTCTAAGTACCAAACTTAGATAAAATAATCCAGTTTACTTAAATCATTTCATTCCAGCCTATTATGTCCACGTATCAATTTATAAAAAAAATTCGAAATGGTTTCGGGTATTTCCTAATACCCGACCCCGCACTTCTCAAAACTCATGTCATCCTAATCCCAAGTTATTCAAATGAAATACACAACATTTCATATCTGAGATGTCTAATCATTCAAAACATCCAATACCATTTAATTATCCATAGGCAAACCTTAATCACACACAAACCAATTCAATTGATTCTAATTGAATTTCTAACCATCTTCACTTAGATTCTTTTATTTAATATTAATTAATTCCAAATTAATTAATTAATCAACCTTCCGTTATTTATTTCAATCGGTCACCTTGGATTAAATAAATTTTCAATTACGTTCAAGGAATTCCCTTTAATTTATTTCACCTTGTTGATTGTTCTTGACCCAAATCAATAAGAAATCTTAATTACCTCAGGAATTAATTAACTATTTTAATTACATTAGTCCATAATTATTTATATTAATTAACCTCTCATAAGTCACTTGTATTGATTTATTTCCTTAACTAATCAATTTTCTATTTACATCATTGATTAAATAGATTAATGATTTGTCATTAACATCTCTATTTATTCTAATCTAATTTTAATTCTATTAAATAATTAATCACTAATTAAACCATATATATTAATCATTCTTGATTTGCCTCAACCGGTGATTAACTATCTTTTATTTACTTTATTAATAAATTAATTTCTCCTTAATTAATCATTTTAATTAATCTCTTGATTAATTCCACAAAGTATTTATATTTTATTAATTCCATTGAGCAATTTATTTATTAACCCACCCAATGATCATTCCAGTTAATTAAACTTAATTAATTAACCCAAATCATAAATTAATTTAATTTATTTAGTATTCATTAAATTATCCTATTTATTCGATGAATCACCAATTATTAAATCTCTATTGATTTTAAATCGGAACTATTTTCTTATTTACGAATTTAAGTTTAAACCATTAAAACCCCAAATCTTCTGAGTCAAACAACAATCACTTGAGAACCAAACAAAACCAAGTCACCAAATCATCAACACACATTCAACTAACTCAATCAATCAACCATTTATTAAATTTAACCCTTTAAATCTAAATAAAAAAAAGAAAATAAATCAGAGTGAGATTTACTCACCTTTGCGGTTAATTGCAATCCCCTTCAATCTTGACTTTGGTTTCAACAAAATTTTGACCTTACAAAAACATTTACAGTTTATTATTATTTGAAATAATCAATTACCACTAAATAAATTAATTAACCAATAATGAAATTCAAACTATTTCCCTTTTGATAAAAATATTTTAGCTACCACAAAATTTGAAACGGTTTATTAAACAGATCTATCTCCATAAACAATATTTTAAAGCTAAGCTATCAAGTGAAAATCTGTGTATATATTTATGGCTTCTTATACACATTTAAATAAAGTTAAAACTACTTAATAATTCAAAACTGCTTAACCAATTAAGATTTTATGTACTGTATATAATTTCGGTATACATATAAATCGATTATCTGTAAAACTTACTATTATATATTATTCATTTATTTGTTTATATTTTTTTTTTAAACAGTAAGAACAGATGTATATACGGACTTTATCTAATTAAATAAAGTAACGAAATAAGGTAGTTATACCTTGCAGCAAGACTCAACACACCCCCGAAAACCTCCAAAGGAATCGAGCATCGCAGAAGACGACGTGACCCCCCCCCCTCTTCGCTGCCGCCCTCACGAGAAACCCCAAATCGCGACAAGACAGAAGCCCTAACCATCGTTCGAAAACCCTTCTTCCCTAATAAACACTGCACGCCGCGATACACCCCAAATGAAACCCTCCCCTTTCAAACAATCGCGACTTCAACTCGTGCTCCTCTCTCCATTGCGTGACTCGCGCGCGTGCTCTGCTCACGCCCTTCTTGCTGAAAACGAGATTATCAAACTCGACGAAAAGAAATGATCTTTGATTGCACGAGATTCGAATTCATTAGAGGCCGGCTTCGGCCATTTTTATTTTATTTTTCGTTCGTGAATTTCTTTTGTTTCCCGGTTGAAAATTAGAGAGGGGTTAAGGTATAGGGTTAGAAAAACTTCATGCGTACGCTTGTTAAAAAAATCTCTGACCAAATGTACTTTTAGTTTTATTATATTATAAAATTTACAAACGTCTCGTTCAACATAACGCGAAATTCCGGACCCCGTATTCGACATGCCGACAGGAGTTTATAAGGTTCTACCCGCATTCCGAACACAATGGAACGTGTTTCGGAGGCTAATTTAATCGTATGTGCGAGTTACGGAAATAAACGATCGATTTTTGATTAAATCGATTAAAACAGTTCTACGCGTTTCGAGCTGCCAGGGTCAAACGACAACGATGATTGCTACGAAAATTGAAATCCGATAATAACTAACTATTACGGATCCAATGGAACTGGTTTCGTCAAATTCCGAGACTGTGCCTCGAAAGGCTATTTTTAAATTCAATTTGAACGATATATTTAAAATTGAACAAATTCCTTTAAATTAAATTTTCAATCCTTCTATTATCTCCAGTATTATCATTATAAATTTCATAAGTCTTCAAATTATTTAAACAGGCTTAGAAATTCCAGATTCAACAATTTACCAAGTTTCAATTATTAAAATTTCAATATTTAAACTGTACAATTCATTGATTTCATTACCAAGTAAATATTGATATCTTGAATTCAAGTTAAAATTAACTTTTAAATATTTAAAAATCAATTACTATCCCAATTTAAATTGTTAAAAATTCTGGGTCGTCACATTCCTCCCCCCTTAAAAGAATTTCGTCCCCGAAATTACTAGATATGAAGAATGGTCTGATACCCGTTTACCTTCTCCCAAAATTCACAATTCAACATTCTACCAACTATCTTTTATTAAGGCCCACTGTCACCTTAACCAACTTCCTAAAATATTTTATAGTTTCCAACAATACCCTTTTGCTCAATCATCTAAATTTCAACTTAAAACCAAATTTGGAATTATCAAGATTTTTCTCAAAAATTTTCTAACTCTCTAAATTTCCGAAAATTTTTGCCAGCGTCTCCTTTGCGCGGCTAGCTCGGTACCACTACAAAAGGCCTCTACGGGCTCCCAAATTCCAAAAGAAAACAAAAGCCAAGTGGCTATATCAAAAATCCAATCAATTTCATACAGAAATTTAAATACATACCTCTTTGTCGGGCAATTAACATTTATCTTTTGAAATCAAATCCAATTCCCTTTTCCCTTTAATACCTGCATAACTTACTTAGCAATAATATCCAATCATAGCCCCTTCAAATCTTTACATACTTTCCCTTGCAGAATTTTCATCTCCATTTCTATTTAAATTAGCTTTCCCCATTTCATACGGATTCAATTTACATCAAATTTTGAATGTTGAAATTTATCTTTTCAGTATATCTGATTCATATTAGTTTCATTTACTAATTTACTTTAGTTTCAAATTTGAAATTGTTTTGTCGTTAATAAAAAATTTCCCAAAAATTTTCTAACTCCCAAAAATTTTAGAAAATTTGGCAGAGTCTCCTTTGTACGGAGGAGCTTTTACAATTTGACAAGAGATATAAATATATACATCGACCCACCCGGTCGGAAAAAGCAAAAACAATTCATATTTTCTATTTTTATTGCGTAGGCGTATCTTATTTAGCATTTTAAGCAAGCAGCTTATTTATTTTAGCAATTAGCATACCCCAAATCCAGCCAAATGGCTTGCCTGTACCTGTACTTACTCAATTTAAATATGTAAGTGCCATATATAGAAAATTTATTAGCATATCACTTACTTTCAATAGCTAAACACATGTATTACATACATAACAAGTGCCAAACGCTTCCCATAAGCGATTTATATGATTTTGAAGCTTATTCAATTGCTTTCAATCAATTCATAAGCCATTTCATTCTATTTCAATGGTTTGCAACTCAATTTCTTACATTCCATTGATTTTTAATTCAAACAAGCTTATATTCTCTTCAAATGATTCAAAATCAATTTCATTGAATCTCTATTGACTCATAGCCTTTTAATTACTTTCATGTACACCGAACGACAACCATTTTCATGCAATTTCAACGATATTCGTTTAATGAAGTGTTTATTTAGTTTATAACTACTTTATATAAATTTTCAATTCATTATATATTTAATTCCATTTCATTTCTAATTTATTAACCAACCATTTATTTAGCTCAATGCATTCCCTTCTTATATGCTTCTAGCCAATCCCAAATTAATTCAATCCAAGTTTTATTTAATGGGTTTTCACCCTTATTCGAAACCAAGCTTCCACAAATTTTAAACTTAAGTTAATTTACTTAATTTATTCCAACATCAAACTTAAGTTGACTTCCATTTGATCCTTGTTTAATCAACTTCCATTAAATTCAGTTAGCCCGTCAATTTTAAATTTTAATTTTAAATTCACCTTCTCAATTTATTAAAATAATATCCAAGCACAAACTTAATTCATTTATACTTCAAATTAATATGCCACCGAATTTAAGTTCAGTCTGATAATCCAATTCAATCACAACTTTGATTTTGTTTTTATTCTATTAGACTTCATCCATTTATTATTTAGCTCGATTAACCCATTTAAATTTTAATTTACTTACTTAATTTTTTATCGAATTTATTTTACTAACATAAGGCCATTCTCCATTTATTTCTATTCATTTGGGTTTTGTTTTGCAACTCAAACCATTTCTATTATAATCACTTCTCTTATATCCAATTTACTTGCAAATTTTATTAAATATTATTCAAATCACCCATGAATTTTATTTGTAATTCTAACCATCACATTTGCAATCCAAATTTATTTTATTTTTTATTTTACAACATCTCCTCTTATTTAATCCATTATCAAACCTAAGTCGAATTCCATTTACAATTCGAATTCATTACCAAACTCCATTATCAACTCACAATCTATTTATTTTCCCAAGTTAAATTTTATTAAGATACTAAATCAATTAATTATTTAGCCAATTAGCTTACTTTCAACTTCTAAATTAATATTCGATTTTAATGACAAAGAATCACTTCTTAAATTTTCCCGAGTTTCAAATTTTATTTTATAATTCCAGTTTGGGTTTCTTTATTTTCCAATATCTTTATTTCAAAATTTTAGAAAGCTTTTAAGTCACATAATACTATTAAAATAAATTTTTATAAAAAAAATACCTTTTATAACTCGATGTCTCAACCAGTCCATCCTTGTTCTCACAGAAATTCAGTCATACGTTGATCAGGCGTAGGACTGAAAACCTATAAGTACTTGGTAAACCCGTTTTCAGCATCCAGTGAAAATACTTTGAAAATAATTTTATTGAAAAATAGAAAGCAGTTTTTGAAAATAGAGGAAATATCTTTGGTGAGAATGCTCTGGAAATCATCACCCCCATCCATGGTCACAGTTATATCCCAGGGTTACGTTGCCATCGCAGCAAAAGTCCATGTAACTGCAGCCTCTTCGCGGCCTCTCAATTACGCCATGGAACCCACACAACAGATCACAGTTACATCCAGGGTTACGTTGCCGTCACAGCAAAAGTCCATGTAACTGCAGGCTCTCAGCGGCCTTTGATTTTCGCTGTCAAAATGAAACTTCTCCACTCCTACATAGGTCACAGTCTACCGATATAAAATCAAACGCAGACTGTTGGCTCTCAGCGGCACACACGACTTTCGCTATGTTATACCATAGGTTGCAGTCTACCGATATAAAATCAAACGCAGACTGTTGGCTCTCCGCGGCACACACGACTTCCGCTATGGTATACACTACTCATAATCCTCAGGAACTAGTTTTTGTCCGAGCTCCTCACAGGATCAACTTTTAGAACTCCCCCTTGGGGCTCAAGGCAGCACCACCCCGTGGCACTCCTGAGAAGTTCATTTCAAGGAAGCGCCTTTTTCCCCAGAGCCATCATCAAAACATTTTATACTAGATACATATAGTATCTTCAAATCATACACCTAGTATGATCTCATACAAAGCTCATTTATACAAAATCGATTATCCCAAAATCGATAATTCTCAAACTAGGCTTTCCAAATTCAATATTGATTTTACCCAAAAATCAAAAGCCTTTCCAAATTCAAAGGTTCCCAAAACCTTTTTTTCTCAAAAACATCATAAGATCCTTTATATATATATATATTCAAATATATATAACTTTCAAAAATTTGGATCATTTCAATCTTGTATAAAACTCCCTTTTATACTTCAAACATGTTCAAAAATCCTTTTCTTCCAGCAATAGATTTAACAATGGAAATTTGTCTTATATCTCAAAGATATATAACCTTGTTTGTCCAAAATCAAATATTCAAATTTGATTATTATTTTTCAAGATCAATTTCCTTTCTATTCACATTTCCTTTAATTCCCATTGAATTGTCACTTCAATTCTTACCTCAGTTGGGTATTTAAATTAATAACAGTTGGAACTCCGACCAGTTTATATTTAGAAAATAGCTTGAAAATTTTAAAAATAGATAAGTAGTTGAAAAATAATTAGTTTGCAAAATAGCTGTAAACTAGTTAACTAATAGTAAGTTAGTTGGAAAATAGTTAAATAATTTCAGAAATTTTAGATAATTGTAAAATAGTTGTAAAATAGTAATTAATTTGTAACATAGTTGAAAAATAGTAATTAGTTTAGAAAATAGTTGAAAATGGTTAAATAGCTTCAAAAATAATCGTAAAACAAGCATATAAAATAATTTGGCTTTAAGAAAGAAAGGTTGTATATATTTAATAGCTTAGAAAAATAAGTTTATATCAAAACAATTTATATTGAAAATAGTCAAGAGCCAACTGTTCACTTCCCCAACAATTCAATTTAAATCTCCATTTAAATTGACCCAATTCCAATTCAAATAACTCCAAACTCCATTGGACTTGATTAATTCCCAATTCAAGTTGAATCAATCTTGATTCCTTCCCAAATTAAATCAAATTCCAGTTGATTTTAATCCTGTTCAATTTTAATTATAAGTTCATATTATTCCAATCAATTTGAATTATTATCAATTTAATTTCAGAATCCAAATCACTTCAATTTAAACCAATCCGATTTCCCATTTAATTTTTTTTTTAAACTTATACATCTTCAATCACCAATCCAATTACTTCAAACCAAATTCAATTTTGAACTAATTCAATTTCAATCTTGAATTCAAATTATCTCGAATTATATAAATTCGAGTTAAATTCTCAAAGGTTGATTTACCTTTTTAAATCAAATTAACTTTTATTCAAAGTTTTTAATTAATTTAATGTCTGAATCCAATTCTCAAAATTCCATTTTATATTACCTTCACTTATATATTTCAAGGTTCAAATAATAATTCAACACAATTTTATTTTAAAATTTTAATTTATTATTCAATTTTATCTTCCAGTTTGAAGCCAGTTCTTAAACAATTTTAATTTACAAATTCAATTATCCAAATTTATTTTATTTATACAATACCATTCTCAATTTAAAGATTTTCATCAACATTAGGATGATAACATCCAATTTATTCTAAAACATCCATCCATTCTCAATTTTTAAATCTCAAACCCGTTTTGAGGTCACACAAATTCCCAATTCAAATCAACCATTTAACTTTCCAAGTTAAATTCCAATTTCATCTTGAAATTTCCAATTCTGGTTGCTTTTTCTACACTTATTTAACTTCCCAAAGTTAAATTTCAATTTACTTAATCCAATCAACCTTACACAAATTAAATTCCCGCTTCAAACTTCAAAATTATTGTCCTCTTATAAGTTCAAAACTTATATTACTTTGGGTTTTTACATCACACGTCAAGGAAAATCAAAACTCAACACCTTAGAGTTTATTCTAAATTATCTTTGATATCATGTATACCCATACATATATACATACTTATTTCTTGGCCCTCCCAGCCATATGTTAAAATTTTAAACCACCCTTGGTTTTAAATTCAAAACAAATCTCAAACAACCCATTGTTTGCAACAAGTCCCATTTCCAACATACATTGGTTTAAAGCTTTCAAATAATTTAATTCCTGAATTCTAAATTAATTATATTTCGATTTGGTTGTATTATATTACTTTTAAATTTTAGTTCCAATAATTTCACACCCAATCACCTTAATATTTACTAGAAGGAAATATTGCTTTATATCTCAAAATATATTATTATTATTTTATATAAAATCATTTAAAACCTTTGTATAAGAAAATAACAAATACGCGCTCATATAAATATACACTCAACTCATTCTAGAGTACTACGGACTCTATTAAATGAGTAGTTCCCACCAGAGCCAAGGTTCTCGCTTAACCTCGCTCTGATACCAAATGTAACGACCCGAAATTTTCGAGCCCGGAAATTCCAGATAGTTATGAAAAAGAAGAAAGAGATAGAAGAAGAAGAACAGAAACACCAAACACCTCACATTCATAGCGGATAAAATATAAATAAAAATAATAACAGTTTACAAAAGAATACCATATCTGTCGATTACATTCAATATACATCAGTGTTACACATTTATACAGTCACTGAATATATACAACTATCATGTCTCAGATTAACGAAAATATAATACAGCGGAAATATTCTATACGCTCTTGCCATCCAGCTCGCCTCCTTAGCTCCAGAACGTACCTACCTGAAATCTGTAATACTCGGTCTGACCCGAGCATTACATCAAAGTAAAACCCGGGTCGGGCTGGAAACCAGCGTGAGTAAAACCAACTAACATAGAATACAAAGGTATACAACTCATATAAGCCTGGGTAACTTATATCAATTTATCAAATTCACAATTTTCTATAGACAACACTAAGTCCACACATCAATTTCTAAGTACCAAACTTAGATAAAATAATCCAGTTTACTTAAATCATTTCATTCTAGCCTATTATGTCCACGTATCAATTTATAATAAAAAATTCGAAATGGTTTCGGGTATTTCCTAATACCCGACCCCGGCCTCCTCAAAACTCATGTCATCCTAATCTCAAGTTATTCAAATGAAATACACAACATTTCATATCTGAGATGTCTACTCATTCAAAACATCCAATACCATTAAATTATCCATAGGCAAACCTTAATCACACACAAACCAATTCAATTTATTCTAATTGAATTTCTAACCATCTTCACTTAGATTCTTTTATTTAATATTAATTAATTCCAAATTAATTAATTAATCAACCTTCCGTTATTTATTTCAATCGGTCACCTTGGATTAAATAAATTTTCAATTATGTTCAAGGAATTCCCTTTAATTTATTTCACCTTGTTGATTGTTCTTGACCCAAATCAATAAGAAATCTTAATTACCTCAGGAATTAATTAACTATTTTAATTACATTATGTTTGCACCAAAATTGGTCACAACACTCTTCGGGAGTCGTTGAAGAGATAACAGTCAAAAGTATGAACTGAATATGAATATTATCTAACAAAAACTCCAATCAACAGTAAAGAAAATGCGTAGACAAGCGATTTATAGTGGTTCGGCGTGTTGCCTACGTCCACTGTGAAGTTTTTTGGTATTTTATTGATTCTCTTTCAATGTTTACAAGTTGTTACAGCGATCAACAGCAAGTTACAACTGGAAATTCGAAATCAGTAGTGAAATTATGATGGAGATGTCAATCCGACAGAGTCTGGGCGCTTGAGAGTAAGAAAATCCCGAAGGTCCTCTTTCTGTTGGCTATGGAGCTCTATTTATAGGCGTAGGCTGCTGGTATCTTGCTGAAAACTCGGGAGACCACTTCTGGCACGTGAGGGGGCCCACACGTACAGTCTCGGGAAGTTTGGGCCCACTTTGGCATCGGTTCGAACTCCATTCGAACCGATCAAGAATTCATCCAATCGAGGTGAAATTTGGCGAGGACATTCTTCAACATGTATTCTAGCATCTGTGAAAATTTCATGACATTTGGATCAGTAGATTGGGAGATATGATGGGTTCGAAATAGGGTTCACGGCACGGTTGATTGGTTTGAACCCATGGTTTCGAAACGATGGTTTCGAATCCATCATGGCACGCGACTTCGTGGTGACGTGGAGCGCAAGTTTCGAATCGATCCGGACTTCGCTCCGTGTTGACCGCTTCGACTCCGTATATCTCGGTGATTTCGAACCGATGGAAGACACGTTGGTTGACCCAGTGGGTTCGAATAAGGCGACACAGGATGGGTTCGAATAAGGCAACACAGGATGGGTTCGAACATAACTTCAGGAATGGGTTCGAACGAAGCTTATGGATGGGTTCGAAGCATGCATGTCCGATGGTTTCGAAATGAGGCAGCCGAGTATGGATTCGAATCAGCTACTCTCTGATGGGTTCGAAGTCGAGGCATCCCGAGGGTTTCGAAGGTGATGGTTTCGAACTTGATGGGTTCGAAGTGATGGTTTCGAATGGTGCATGATGATGGGTTCGAAGACACCCATCATGGTGGGTTCGAAACCAGTGTGTTCCCTCCAAGTTGAACCGATCATAACTTGAGCATACGAACTCGGATTGACTTGAAATTTGAAATGCTGACTCCTGTGGCCTTTCCTGCAGTGTCCCATCAATTGTAGCTCATTCTAGACTCGGATAAAATTCAGTGATATCCATGGCGAAAGAAAATACGATCAACCTCTGAGGTGGACGGTCCTTCCTTTTCAATCGCTCTTTTGGTATCGCGGCTTTGCCAAAAAGCGGGATAACATTTTGCCCCCCAAAGTACGTCTTGTGGGAACATAACGTGCTTTGAATAGCTGCCATTTCTATCTGAACAATCATTGCTCTCTTTTTTGTTGAAACTCGTATGCTGTATTGTCGTAACCTTGCGTTGATATGATTGATTGCTGTATAATAGTGCTTAGTCGTTGGCTGTCGCATTTGTAACGGGAATAGTGTTTGATCCCTGTGAATATTCAAAATCGAATGTTAGTCCGACATGTATGCACATATGTTAATTTGGACCTTGTTAACGTCGTGCGTCCACGAGTCGTTGTCAGTTTGGTTTGCTGCAGAATTTCGTATCGATTCTCTCCTGAACCGATTTTGAAATTTGAATTGAGACAACGCTTGGTGGTTGTTGTGGAAATTTCCTCCGTATCGATCCTCTCCTGAACCGATATTGAAGGTTGAAGAAATAGAATTTGTATTGCGCAAGTGTAATGTTTCGAACCGATGCACTTGAGCGTTGACGGGTTCGAAATTCATGTTTGTATGGACGCGGTATGCTCGTGCAATGATGGGTTGCGTGAATATGAGATTTCGAATCGATGCATTGGAGCATTGATGGATTCGAAATTGACATTCGAAACGGTCTGAAAGTATGGAGTATACTTGCGTGGTGATGGGTTCGAAATTGTCATTCGAACCGATGTGAAAGGATGGTTTCGAATTAGTAGTTCGTTTCTGTGGTTTCGAAAATGATCATCGAATCGATGATTTGGATGGGTACGAAACCATTGTTCACGGCAGTGGTCCGTGTGCTTCACACGATGGAGCCTCAAGCGTATGGGTTCGAAGATTGGTTTCGAAACGACTCTGCATTCTGACCTGTTGCAATCGGTCAACTTCACCGGAACTCGAATCGTCCCGGTCATCATCAACCCTCCATATAAATAGCAGTGGACCTGCCACTTTTTCACTTTTTACTTTTTCACTGCACTCTTCATCGCTTCGAAGCTTCTAAGGAGAAAACACTGCGTCGCGTTTTCGAATCCATCAAGATTTAAGACTTAAATCTCTCGAATCCATTGCTTAAACTAGGTAATTAGCTTCGGATTCAAGCGACGAAGTTATTTCAAACCCATTTCTCTTCATCGATTGCATAGCTTCGAGATTGGCAAAACCAGATCTGGTTTGGGAGGGATTCGAATCGATGTGTGGGCTCGAGTTCGAAGCGATGACGGTGGTGTATACCCATTGGATTTCGAATCGATCCTTGGAATGTCCTTGTTGGGATGCGTAGTTCGCAACGATTGGGGGATTCGAGGGATCCTTTCAAATCGATAGATTCGAACCCATAGGCTATCGTTTCGAAGTCTACAACCTCGTATCGATTCGAAGTGGATCGTTTCGAACGCGACCGATGTCAAGTTAAGGGTTTCTGTATCGGTTCGAATTTGTCATTTGGCCATCGTTTCGAAGCGCGCCTGACTGCATGGTTTCGAAACGATGTCAGGATGGGTTCGAACGCATGGGTTCGAAGCACTGTCATGATGGTTTCGAACGCATGGGTTCGAACGAAGTTCGGATGGGTTCGAAGGAAGAGGTGTTCGGTTGGGTTCGAACGAAGCCTCTGTGATGGTTTCGAACCCTATATGATGGATTCCAAAATTTGAAATTTTTCAAGCATAACTCCGACGAGCTCCATTCCTGCATATTTGGACTTGAATATTGAACTGCATATTTGATTGCCTTTTGAAGCTCGTCGATGGAACTATAACAACTTCTATTCGAACCGACTTCCATCATATAAACGATTTAATGATGACAGTCAGCGATGACGGTCATTATAGCTGAACTTCGTAGCTTTGTCGTTTGAATGTTCACTTTAACTCTGCAACATTTGTTCAAGTAATGCATGGCACGGTACCACACACATTCATACACTTTACACTGGGGAACACACAGGTTCTTTGTCGTCTAACGATGGTTTCTCCTGAGTTAGCTAGTTATGGAACCTTCAAGTTCACAGCAGCAGGAGATTCAAGGTACAGCCCCTCCGAGGCTAAAAGTTCCGGATATAGATCCTGAGATCATCGGTCCGGCTTCGGACGAACTTCCTGATGCGTCGTTCATTGCCAATCCATCAGATTCCGTTCCATCGAATATCTCTGAAGACATGTTGGGAAGAATTTGTTTGAGGAACGGCTTGTCATTGGACGATGTGTTACTGTCGGGGCCGAATGATAGACCACATAACCCGCCAGAAGGGTATACAACATTTAATCGCCACGCGTGTGCGGCCGGGACACTTCCCCCATTCAACGAGTATATAAGAGAAGTATTGTCGTTTTTGAGGATCGCCCCATCTCAACTGCATCCGAACGGATATGCGTCGATCAATAGCTTGTTCATTGCATTTATGGAATGTCTCCATCGACCGCCGCTTCCAATCGAAATTAGATACTTGTTCAACTTCAAAACTCGTGGTGATTATCCTTCTTTCACATTTCTGGAGGCGGTGAGAAATTGTCAAGTGGTCACCAGATCCTGGACAAGGCTGAGTTACTATAGGACAGAATGGTTTTATGTCAGATGTCCTCCAGGATTTGCCCGACGATGGTTATTCAGACGTGAGTATAACTGAGTTCTTAAATAGTTACTACGACAATTGCTGCCAAAGTGGAACTTATATTAATTTTTTCTTTTTACAGCAACGATCCCGCGACCCGAAGGTGAAGAGTTTAAGGAGATGGTGCGAGTACTTCGAGAAGTCCCGAGCGAAGATAGGGACATCGAGTTGCTTTTGACCGATAGGAATCTCCGGACCTTTGGGCTGATTGAACGAGGACAGAGTATAAGGTTTGAGGTGGCACAAAGGATCGTTCCTAAGAAACGAGTCAAACATAAGAAGCCCGAAGTTGTCATAGCCGAGGAGGCTGACTCTGAAAGAACTCATACTGACGATGAGCCGCTGATCGAGCCTACGGATGTAGCTTCGGATGTCGCGGAGCAGAGAAAAGGCAAGGCTGCCATGGTTAAGTCAACTAAGTGGGGGAGACGGAAATCGGTTGTCACTGCCCGGTCCTCTTCCGGAGTTAGAATCTCTGAGATGTCTCCTCCGCGTACTGAAAGTCTCTACGAAGGGCTTGCCGACCTTCCAATCCCGGAAGATGTGTCTTTTCAACATGATGCCGGGTTGGAGGAGTTCCATCGTAATCTAGAATTGAGCGAGCCTCTTATTACTAGCGAGGTCGACATTTCTGGTTGGTCGGGGGGAATGCCTATTCACACACACTTCACGACACTGCATAACCTTTGATTGTAAACTACCTGATTCGAAGAGTGACTAATTCGATTTTACTTTGCTTTGCAGATACTATGTCTAAGCGAGGTTCAATGCTTGGGAGTCTTCGACACGCCCGCAGGTCTTCGTACTACGATTCGCGTAGATGAGAGGGGGATAGAGACTATGACCAAGGACGCTCCGGGTATTATGACCAGGGACGTTCCGGATATTCTAGTCATGAGAGATATGATTCGGACAAGGGGCATAGGCGTCGATCTCGATCGCGTACCCCTCCTCCTCCCAGAGATTCCGTACAACCTCCCGTTCGTGTCCCTCGTGATTCTTCTCGGCACGTGTCGGTTTCTCAAGCTTCTAGATCTGAGGTGACGGCGCCGATAGTTGCGGAGGAACCTCCTACTGAAATCACGGGAGAAGGAGCGATTAGGCTTGCGCAGCTGAAGAGAGAGTTCCCGAATATCTGCTTTGACAATTATGTCTTTCCCCCGAACTTGAAAAGAATCCCACCGGAGGCCGAGCGGTGGGCGCTTGATTATGTGCACGATTTCTACGCACAGTATAAGGTGTGGTATAAGGCAGCTGAAAAAGCATCGGCGCTGGCCTTCGAACGAGCGGCCACCATTGAAAAATTGCAAGCCGAGTTAGCACAAAACGATCGCATCATTCAAGTGCTGAATACTGAGGCTGAATCATCCCATAAATCTGAAATAGAGGCCACTAAAAAAGCCGATGAAGCCCAGGCAATCATGGATAGGATGAAACGCGAACACTACGCCACGGTCGACGACATGGGTCATCGAAACACATTGGTTACTGCAGAGAGGGACGCAGCCCTGAAGGAGTTGAACGAGCTTAAGTCAAAATTTGCTGAAATCGCCAAGGAAAGGGATGATGCGAATAGCGCAGCTCAGGAGGCGTGTGAACAAGCTGTGATTCTTCGCACCGAAAGGGATGCTGCGGTGGCGAAAGTTCAAGCGGTCGAGACAGAGGTGGAGGAGAAAGTTCAACAAGCAGAGGCCAGGCTAGAGGCCGATATCGAAGATCTGCTTATAACTTATAACGCCAACGTGTTAAAACACCGAAATTTAGCCTGGCTTCAAGATTATCCCGTTCACCTTCGCAGCGCTTGGGAACGATTGGTCGAGGAAGAGGGGGAAGCGCATCCGGGCGAATCGGTTGACCGATTCGAGCTTGAGAACCGGCTATTGACTGAGGATGAAAAGAAGGTCCTCCATGATGCTATCATTGCTCATGAGAAGGAGATGATGGGTGGTCATTCCCTGGAAGTCGGAGAGGGATCGGGCGTTGAGCACCATTCTGATGTTACTGAAGTCATCACATCGCCTTCGTCAGTGCCTGTATCTGCGGTCAGCTTGCCACCTGTTCCTGCTTACGACCCGGAGCAGCCGCGCTTATCTCCTATCCATGAGCACACTCCCGAGGCCGTTCAGCCGTCTGCGAGTCGAACTGGGGAAGGTACTCTTAAGTTATCTCAAGCGTTTTCCAAATAGAGAGTTTGTTTTGAAGAAGTTACTGATAACTTATTGTTTTTGCCTAGTGACGGAGGTTGTGCCGACAGTCGCGGCTCAAGAATCAAGCCAAAGGGATAAGGCCATCGCTACCGAGGCTATTGCTGTAACTGCGGTATCGATCGAGGCGGCACAGGGGAGTGGGTTATCTCTCGAGGAACAGATGGTGAGCGAGCTGCTCGGTGAGCAGGGCGGTTTCTCTACGGACTTACAGTTTATCATCGTTAGTGATCCCCTGCTGACCTCAAGTTCTTCGATGCAAGCTGCGGATGCCCCCAGCCAAGCCCAAGCGACTCGAGAAGAGGAAATTTTGGCTGAAATCAGCGCTGAAATAGAAGCTGCGGGGCACAGTGGTAGCGCCGGTGGCAGCACGACGGCGCATAGTCCAGCGTCTGCTAGGGTAGTGTCGTCGGGTGGCACTATCCCATCTTCCGTCATAGATCCAGTCCCCCCTACTCCTCCGGCGGGAAGCCTCCCTGTAGATTCGAGCTCTGAGGAGGACATCGATATCATGCCCCCAGCCGAAGAGTCACCGCCGAAGAGGAGGCACTCAAAAAGAATTTCGGTCGCTAGTGATTCTGATGAAGAACCACTAATAAGGAAGACGAAAAAGAAGAAGAAGTAGACCGGCTCTACAAGTAGATGTTTTGGTAGATAGGTACTTGTTTCTTGTTTTTTGTTAGTAAGCCGTGTATAGATGCAGGTTCGGCCCCTGCTAGCAGGGATTGTTTTTGGGAAAACTTTTTCATATGTAAGCCTTCATTTTTAGTTAGTTGAAATAAACTTTAGCTTCTTTGTTTCAACTCTTGTTTTATTTGTGCTTAAGTACTTGCAATGTCTTGCTCTCGGTCCGGAGTTCTTGTGGTGTTTTTACCGTTTAAGTAGAGCTCGTTTCATTTGCCACGTCTGAGAATCTTGGTCATAAGTTGCGATTGATGAATGAGTTGAACTTCGGACATTGTATCACTTCGGTGAGTGATTGACACTTAGCTTTCGTGCCCCCCAGTCTTGGGGAACAACACTTATATTTTTGGCAGTCGATTGCACTTGTTGCAAATCTTAAGCACACATCCGCATTCTAGGGGCTTAGGATAATTTGAGATCGATAATCTGCTTTGCACTCCAAGAGTTTGGAGAACTATCGATTGTTTGTAACATGGTTCGCGCTCCGGGAACCTGGAATTGATGTTCATACCCCACTTCACGCTTCGGGCACTTGGGGTTGATGTTGATACTTCGGTTCGCACTCCGGGAACCCGTAACTTATGTTCGTACCCCAATTCATGTTTTGGGGATCATGGAGTTGGTTCGCGCAGTGGGAACGAATTATTAAATGTTTATACTCCAATTCGCGCTGCGGGAATTTTGAGCCCGTTCGCGCACTGGGAACGAATTGTTAAGTGTTTATACTCCAATTCGCGCTCTGGGAATTTGGAGTCCGTTCGCACTCCGGGAACGAATTGTTAAATGTTTATACTCCAATTCACGCTGCGGGAAGTTGGAGTCCGTTCGCACTCCGGGAACGAATTGTTAAATGTTTATACTCCAATTCACGCTGCGGGAAGTTGGAGTCCGTTCGCACTCCGGGAACGAATTGTTAAATGTTTATACTCCAATTCACGCTGTGGGAAGTTGGAGTCCGTTCGCGCTCTGGGAACGAATTGTTAAGTGTTTATACTCCAATTCGCGCTCTGGGAAGTTGGAGTCCGTTCGCACTCCGGGAACGAATTGTTAAATGTTTATACTCCAATTCACGCTGCGGGAAGTTGGAGTCCGTTCGCACTCCGGGAACGAATTGTTAAATGTTTATACTCTAATTCACGCTGTGGGAAGTTGGAGTCCGTTCGCGCTCTGGGAACGAACTGTTAAGTGTTTATACTCCAATTCACGCTCTGGGAATTTGGAGTCCGTTCGCACTCCGGGAACGAATTGTTAAATGTTTATATTCCAATTCACGCTGCAGGAAGTTGGAGTCCGTTCGCACTCCGGGAACGAATTGTTAAATGTTTATACTCCAATTCACGCTGTGGGAAGTTGGAGTCCGTTCGCACTCCGGGAACGAATTGTTAAATGTTTATACTCCAATTCACGCTGCGGGAAGTTGGAGTCCGTTCGCACTCCGGGAACGAATTGTTAAATGTTTATACTCCAATTCATGCTGTGGGAAGTTGGAGTCCGTTCGCACTCCGGGAACGAATTGTTAAATGTTTATACTCCAATTCACGCTGTGGGAAGTTGGAGTCCGTTCGCACTCCAGGAACGAATTATTGAATGGACTGTCGTGTGTTGGTCCAGTTCAGCCTTCGATGTGTTGACTTGCCCCCGAGCTGGGGTTTCACTTAGTGAGTGGCCGGTTGTAACGCAGTCACTCGCTATTTGAATAAATTCCATTGTTCGATGGAACTTAGCTCTTCGTGTGTCGTGATTGTTGAATGTTGTATTCGATGAATCACAGCTTTAGCTTGAAGAGATAATGTTTTATTGCTGAAATGAGAAAATATGGCAAAGTCAGTGCCTTGTTACAAAATCAAATTTCAGAATGTAAATGAAATTGCAAAATATTCATAGATTGAATGAGCCTGTCATGTGTGACAGTGACGAAGATCCTCGTCGTTCCAGGCTCCTGAGAAAGTCGGTCCGCCACTGATGGCGTTTATCACCAATCTCCCGCGAGGACCATTGGAGTCCTCATGCCTCGGTCGATCGGGTTCATTGTTTGGATTGGATGGGCCCACATCTCTGGGCTGTGGTGTCCGCACAAACTGTTCCAGTTTCCCTTCCCTGACCAGTTTTTCAACAATATCCTGTAGGTGACGACACTCGTTCGTATCGTGCCCGTAGCCTTCATGGAACCTGCAAAATTTTCCCGTCTGGATTTGTTTCTCCGACGACGGTCTTAGAGCAGGTTTTTCATATTGAATCGCATTACGGGTCCGCAAATACAAGTCCTCCAATGAAGTATTCAAAGGAGTATAACTGTCGAACTTCGGATTTTTGCGTTGCGGACCGCGATTTTGATCTTGTTTTTTAATTTGATTCACGCTCTCTCTTCGCCGAGCTTGTTTATTTTTAATGTTCAACTGAACTTTTCCAGAGCTCTCACCGGATTGTTTTATTGCAACATTGCTTTGGGTTCCTCCCGCGTTTGATCCTGCGTCAGTTTGCTTCCTAGACTGTTTCGCGTCTTCCCGTCTCAGGAATTGAGCTGCTTTGGCATGGAAACGGTCCAATGACGCAGGTGGTTTTCCAGCTAGCCAATTGCCGAATTCAGAATCGGGGTCGATCCCCTTAGTTAACGCCATAAGGATGGAGTTATCATTTGGATTACTAACCTCCGCACACGCAGTATGGAATCTTTCTAAGTAGTGTCTGAGCGTCTCTCCGGGAGCTTGTGTGACGCTAGACAGAGTGTTAACATCTTTGGGTCTTGCGACATGCATGCGGAATTGCTCAACGAATTTTGTAGCTAACTGGTCGAATGATGAGATGGATCGAGGTGGCAATCGAGTGAACCACATGGTAGCGATGCCCCCCAAGGATATGGGGAAACTTCGACACTTTACTGCATCGTCGGCACGGGCTGCAGTCATCGACCATTCATATTTTAGGATATGTTGGTTGGGGTCGGAGTTTCCTTCGTACATGGGTAAAGTTGGCATCCAGAATCGCCGTGGGGGTTCAGCATTAAGAATGTCGTCCGTAAAGGGAGTGTGACTTCGGGAAACTCCCCAATCGTCGTTTGTGAATCCCTGACTCTCCCGAATCATCTGACGTATCATAGTTGAAAGATCCGGCATTTGCGCCGGAGTATGGTCACGTTCCATACTTCGAGTTTGAACCGGATATCGCTGACGGTTCACATCTTGCCTTCTCGGCTCATAGTCCTCTGGGATGTACGGTTCAGGAGTACGGCCGCTATGACGACGGTCTAGGTCCGACTGGTCTTGAGCGTCGACCCTTGGTTCAGCCGCAACGCTAGTGGTGCGGTATTCTGCGGCGTGATGAGGAACGGCGCCTCCTCGGGAGGAGGGTCCGGTCTGGAAGCTGGCTGACGGACCAACTCTTATTTGTCCAACGGTCAATATCGGTGGGTTTCCAGCGGATGGCATATGACCCTCATCTAACCGGGGTCGTGGAGGTCAGTTATGGTAATCAGAAGATGAAGAACTTTCGCTAGAAGAGCGAGAAGCACGATCTTTCATGGATCGTTTTCGTTTCTGGCGATCCAGCTGGTTGATTAGCTCGGCGTTAGCGCGTAGCTGTTCTTCTAGTTGTCGCCGACTCTGGGTCAGCTCTTGAAGTAACAACTGCAATTCTTGTCGGGTAACCGGACCCGACGGTTCTGAGTGCCCAGCGGCATCTTGATTAGGTGGAGGCAGAGGGGCAGGATTCTGTCTATCCTGTCCTTCTTGATTGACGGCGTTCGAGGTGGTTCTTGTGCTAACCATTTTTACAGTTGAGTTCCTTTCCTAGACTTTATGCAAATCTGAATAGAAGGGAAGGAAGTTGGATTTAACAATCTGGATCTCTCTCTTAGATTTATTCAATCCGGTATCGATGACAGATCCAACGAGCAGGAGAAAATCTGGGTTTTCTCAGTGAAAGCACCAAAGTGTTTGCACCAAAATTGGTCACAACACTCTTCGGGAGTCGTTGAAGAGATAACAGTCAAAAGTATGAACTGAATATGAATATTATCTAACAAAAACTCCAATCAACAGTAAAGAAAATGCGTAGACAAGCGATTTATAGTGGTTCGGCGTGTTGCCTACGTCCACTGTGAAGTTTTTTGGTATTTTATTGATTCTCTTTCAATGTTTACAAGTTGTTACAGCGATCAACAGCAAGTTACAACTGGAAATTCGAAATCAGTAGTGAAATTATGATGGAGATGTCAATCCGACAGAGTCTGGGCGCTTGAGAGTAAGAAAATCCCGAAGGTCCTCTTTCTGTTGGCTATGGAGCTCTATTTATAGGCGTAGGCTGCTGGTATCTTGCTGAAAACTCGGGAGACCACTTCTGGCACGTGAGGGGGCCCACACGTACAGTCTCGGGAAGTTTGGGCCCACTTTGGCATCGGTTCGAACTCCATTCGAACCGATCAAGAATTCATCCAATCGAGGTGAAATTTGGCGAGGACATTCTTCAACATGTATTCTAGCATCTGTGAAAATTTCATGACATTTGGATCAGTAGATTGGGAGATATGATGGGTTCGAAATAGGGTTCATGGCACGGTTGATTGGTTCGAACCCATGGTTTCGAAACGATGGTTTCGAATCCATCATGGCACGCGACTTCGTGGTGACGTGGAGCGCAAGTTTCGAATCGATCCGGACTTCGCTCCGTGTTGACCGCTTCGACTCCGTATATCTCAGTGATTTCGAACCGATGGAAGACACGTTGGTTGACCCAGTGGGTTCGAATAAGGCGACACAGGATGGGTTCGAATAAGGCAACACAGGATGGGTTCGAACATAACTTCAGGAATGGGTTCGAACGAAGCTTATGGATGGGTTCGAAGCATGCATGTCCGATGGTTTCGAAATGAGGCAGCCGAGTATGGATTCGAATCAGCTACTCTCTGATGGGTTCGAAGTCGAGGCATCCCGAGGGTTTCGAAGGTGATGGTTTCGAACTTGATGGGTTCGAAGTGATGGTTTCGAATGGTGCATGATGATGGGTTCGAAGACACCCATCATGGTGGGTTCGAAACCAGTGTGTTCCCTCCAAGTTGAACCGATCATAACTTGAGCATACGAACTCGGATTGACTTGAAATTTGAAATGCTGACTCCTGTGGCCTTTCCTGCAGTGTCCCATCAATTGTAGCTCATTCTGGAGTCGGATAAAATTCAGTGATATCCATGGCGAAAGAAAATACGATCAACCTCTGAGATGGACGGTCCTTCCTTTTCAATCGCTCTTTTGGTATCGCGGCTTTGCCAAAAAGCGGGATAACACATTAGTCCATAATTATTTATATTAATTAACCTCTCATAAGTCACTTGCATTGATTTATTTCCTTAACTAATCAATTTCTATTTACATCATTGATTAAATAGATTAATGATTTGTCATTAACATCTCTATTTATTCTAATCTAATTTTAATTCTATTAAATAATTAATCACTAATTAAACCATATATATTAATCATTCTTGATTTGTCTCAACCGATGATTAACTATCTTTTATTTACTTTATTAATAAATTAATTTCTCCTTAATTAATCATTTTAATTAATCTCTTGATTAATTCCACAAAGTATTTATATTTTATTAATTCCATTGAGCAATTTATTTATCAACCCACCCAATGATCATTCCAGTTAATTAAACCCAATTAATTAACCCAAATCATAAATTAATTTAATTTATTTAGTATTCATTAAATTATCCTATTTATTCGATGAATCACTAATTATTAAATCTCTATTGATTTTAAATCGGAACTATTTTCTTATTTACGAATTTAAGTTTAAACCACTAAAACCCCAAATCTTCTGAGTCAAACAACAATCACTCGAGAACCAAACAAAACCAAGTCACCAAATCATCAACACACATTCAACTAACTCAATCAATCAACCAATTATTAAATTTAACCCTTCAAAACTAAATTAAAAAAAAAGAAAATAAATCAGAGTGAGATTTACTCACCTTTGCGGTTAATTGCAATCCCCTTCAATCTTGACTTTGGTTTCAACAAAATTTTGACCTTATAAAAACATTTATAGTTTATTATTATTTGAACTAATCAATTACCACTAAATAAATAAATTAACCAATAATGAAATTAAAACTATTTCCCTTTTAATAAAAATATTTTAGCTACCACAAAATTTGAAACGGTTTATTAAACAGATCTATCTCCATAAACAATATTTTAAAGCTAAGCTATTAAGTGAAAATCTGTGTATATATTTATGGCTTCTTATACACATTTAAATAAAGTTAAAACTACTTAATAATTCAAAACTGCTTAACCAATTAAGATTTTATTTACTGTATATAATTTCGGTATACATATAAATCGATTATCTGTAAAACTTACTATTATATATTATTCATTTATTTGTTTATATTTTTTTTTTTTAAACAGTAAGAACAGATGTATATACGGACTTTATCTAATTAAATAAAGTAACGAAATAAGGTAGTTATACCTTGCAGCAAGACTCAACACACCCCCGAAAACCTCCAAAGGAATCGAGCATTGCAGAAGACGACGTGACCCCCCCCCCCCTTCTTCGCTGCCGCCCTCACGAGAAACCCCAAATCGCGACAAGACAGAAGCCCTAACTATCGTTCGAAAACCCTTCTTCCCTAATAAACACTGCACGCCGCGATACACCCCAAACGAACCCCCCCCCCCTTTCAAACAATCGCGACTTCAACTCGTGCTCCTCTCTCCATTGCGCAACTCGCGTGCGTGCTCTGCTCACGCCCTTCTTGCTGAAAACGAGATTATCGAACTCGACGAAAAGAAATGATCTTTGATTGCACGAGATTCGAATTCATTAGAGGCCGACTTTGGCCATTTTTATTTTATTTTTCGTTCGTGAATTTCTTTTGTTTCCCGGTTGAAAATTAGAGAGGGGTTAAGGTATAGGGTTAGAAAAACTTCCTGCGTACGCTTGTTAAAAAAAATCTCTGACCAAATGTACTTTTAGTTTTATTATATTATAAAATTTACAAACGTCTCGTAACATAACGCGAAATTCCGGACCCCGTATTCGACATGCCGACAGGAGTTTATAAGGTTCTACCCGCATTCCGAACACAATGGAACGTGTTTCGGAGGCTAATTTAATCGTATGTGCGAGTTACGGAAATAAACGATCGATTTTTGATTAAATCGATTAAAACAGTTCTACGCGTTTCGAGCTGCCAGGGTCAAACGACAACTCCGATTGCTACGAAAATTGAAATCCGATAATAACTAACTATTACGGATCCAATGGAACTGGTTTCGTCAAATTTCGAGACTGTGCCTTGAAAGGCTATTTTTAAATTCAATTTGAACGATATATTTAAAATTGAACAAATTCCTTTAAATTAAATTTTCAATCCTTCTATTATCTCCAGTATTATCATAATAAATTTCATAAGTCTTCAAATTATTTAAACAGGCTTAGAAATTCCAGATTCAACAATTTACCAAGTTTCAATTATTAAAATTCAATATTTAAACTGTACAATTCATTGATTTCATTACCAAGTAAATATTGATATCTTGAATTCAAGTTAAAATTAACTTTTAAATATTTAAAAATCAATTACTATCCCAATTTAAATTGTTAAAAATTCCGGGTCGTCACACCAAGTGGGCTAGCTACTCCTAGCGGACACACCTCTTCGTATTACTATTGATGTTGGCTTGATCAGTGCACCTTGATTTGATTTGATTTTGGGGGTTTTGGACGCGATGGGTGGTCGTGGTTACGATGCGTTACTACCAGCCTTGCGACCCGAACTTGTAGTATCCTACGTTGGGCATCGCCTCACGTGCCTTGTCATACTCTTTATCCTTATTCACGGTACTATGATTTTATTATACTGTTGTCTTATCACGGCACTTCCCTGGCTACCGACGTTACTGGTAATGCTAATAAGGAAAACTGTAGGAAAATGCTTAAAAATGTGTTAAGGTGGATAAATGTAAAGCCTTAACGCTATTTTAATACTTTACTTTACCGATAGACGTTATATATATAGCGCATCTTACTACATATAGATAGTTTAACGGATCCTTAGGAGATGAAAAATCACGTAACATCTCTTAAGTTATTGCACGCACGTTATACATTTGATAGAAGATGTAAAATCCCGTAAACATATTTAAAGCTATTACACTCATATTTACTTGTTATTGAATTAACTTACATAAGAACTTTTAGTTCTGACTCGAGTATTTTGTCTTTTCATTACGCTTGGATCAACCTGAGTATTTCAGTATTGAAGACATTATTCCCTTAAGAGGAAGATGAAGTTTGCTAGACCGTATTTACAATAATTTTTCCACTGCATCATTATTGGTATGTTGTTGTTTATACTCTGATTATGTTGTAAAGAAATTGTGTAATCAAATGTATAATGTAAAATAGCTTCACGAACTGTTTATTTGATTATTATATTTTGTCATTCCACTGCGAGATTCTGTATTTTGTTTTATTTCTTTTCCCTTATTTTCTTATTAAACCTCATTGACAAACCTCCCTTTTGAATGGTTTGAGTTAGACATGTGTGGTTTATTGTTGATTTAAACTGTCCAAAAAGATAGATCGTCACACTTTCCCTAGACCTACTGAGAAGCTTATCATCCTCATGCTATCTAGGGGACTCACGCCATGGACCAGCCTCTTGCTCTATATGGTCGCTTAAGAGCCACTCACATCCACCTAGTTCGCTCTAATCCTTCAAGGTAAGAAAATATCGCCATGCCTGGATATCTACTTGTGTCATAGGTCCATATTTGTATTCGTTCACATATCATCATCGTATCACATATATCATTCATTCCATATCACAATCACCTTTCGTACATCACTACACTTCATAGCATCGTCAGTTGCCTCATCGTCTTTCATGTTGTCCGCCGAAACGTAGGAGAAAGCACGAATCGAATCGTGTGTCATTATATTAAGTTTGGACTGTTTGTCCAAGGTTCAAGTTGTTAGAAAATAATATGCATTGATGCACCGGTCTACCGGTCCATCAGTTGGGGTGTTTTCCATTTCCCAAAGATCGAGTTTTTGTGCATTTCAACAGTATTTTCAATTCTGGTTGTCACTGCCTTGTCTTAGATTATCGTATAACGTCACTATACCCCAGATTCCCAAGTCCAAGTATATTAAGCATTTCACGAATTTAGGTATTATACTTCAGATTTCTAGAAATTTACTTAAGCCTGGTTTCTAATACTTTTAATCAATCCAAAACCCTCACAACCATGTTAAATTCAAAACCATGTGTATATATATGAATTGTTACACTAAGTATAACCTACAAGTCATCCTACAATGTCGAGATTGCATTATATGAAGATTTAAGTGAACATCAACCAAAGAATGGACAATTCCAGTCCAATTCCTCGCTGTCTGTGGTTGTTTTTCTTCCTACTTTTGAATTTATGCCTCCAATTCGCTGCTGAGTCAAAGCCTAAGCTGATAGTTTTGCATTTCTTCTGGTTTCGTTGAATTCAATTAAGAATTGTTGAACTTTGGTGAAGTGGTTTCTCTGTAGAAAAGAAGAAGACATAAGTACGGAGTGGTTTTGGAAAATGAAATGTTTGAGTACGTACTTCGGTTTATATCTAAGGAGGAAAAATCTCCTACCGTCAATTCAAATTTGAACCCAGCCTGTTTGGCGTTCATTCGACCCAATCGCATTTTTGTCTGTAATTCTTTCATACGGACTCCAAACAGAACAAACAAAAATATTACATGGCTCAAAAAAATAGACGGTCGCAATGGTGCTGGTATCATCGTCAAATTCCACTATTCATAAAATTGTTGTTTTCCCCTCCTTATGATTAATTTATTTAACTAATCCAATAATTCAACATTTCTCACGTTTTTCATAATTTAATTATTTTTATTAAAACTATACATAATTTTTCCAGGTTATTATAGACCGGTACCAAGTTATAGGGATTGGGCGGTACTGTTCCTTCAAGGTCGAGGACCTTCAGTTCTAGCATTTATGGTTTCATTCCTTGATGTCTTAACATCCTTCCTTCTCTTCTTTTCCTTGTCATCCCTTTGATTCTCATCTGATAAAGATGAATTTTCTTCTTTGGAGTCTAAAGATGATGAATCTCTATGGTGCTTCGTATGCTTTAAGGTGGTTAGGACATTAAAAAAAGCTATTCTTCATTTCATCCACATGGGACATGTGGCTCTTCATCATCTTACTGCTCATCTCAACCATCATTCTATCCAATTCAGCCGTTATCACAACTTCCTGCTAAGACAAAGATTCTAACAAAGCAGTCAAAGGTTGATTTATTTCCTCTTCGGCATGATGATCTCTTTCAGTATCACCTTTAACAATTAAGATGTTAAGAATGGAATTAAAATATTAAGAATCAAAAGAGAGAGAACATAATATTTTAAAGTAGTTCAATCTTAATTCAATTGTCTGTGTCCACTGTCAACTTTGTTACTAATTACTTTTGCAATTAGAACCAAAGTACAACCCGATTCAAGTTGTTTGGTATGAATTCAAAAGGAGCATCTATGCAATTATAAGTAAACAATCAAAGATCATTTCCTATTTGCAATAGGCTTGGTATTCATTGGTAGAATCAACCATCAAAATCGTAGGATCGATTTGAGTAAGTTTACGTCTTCAAATCCGAAGATTCGGTAGGAAGAATCAGTTGAAACACCAAAAATCACGATCTAAATAGTTTGGTACCGACCGTTATGGATTAGTGTTGATCCATTTCTTTGTCTTTTCCACATTCTTCTCCAACTTGGCATTTGTCTTCAACAACACGTAGATGGGGCCACATTAGAAACCATAATGGTTCGATACCGATCTGTACGGATCGTTACTGGTCCATTCTAATGATTGGGATTTCTCTCTTTTTCCTCCCATCTTCAAGCTTTGGCTCCTGAAACGGCTAAGTTTACCTCTCTTTATAAGCTTCGATATTGATCCATAACGATGGACACCGATCCACATGATCTTCCTCACACTTAGTTATTTTTCTTGTATCCTTCATTCTTGATATCTGTTGCCCTTCTTGATCCATTCTTGACCACTCAATAGTCCAATTCCATCGATATATCATTTGATTCAAGTGAGGGATAATAGATTATTTTTTTTTTTTAAATAGTTAGGTTTGGACCATGGTAGACTTGTGTTTCTTCTCAGTAGCAGCAGTGATGAGGAGTCCACGGTCAGTAACTAATGGCCTAGTATTTGGTATGGCCTAACATTTTAAATGGTTGGTTAGTCGGTGTATCTAATATGGTTGTACGTATTTTGGTAGTACAGGCGTTGCGTTGATTTTGTTTAGCTTGGGCAAGCTCTTGGAGTAGCATCTTATTTTAGCTATCGATTGCTGATCGAATGGGAAGCTCCTCCCCTAGCTTTTCATTTACTCTATTTCTAAGCATGATACACATCCTAATTAAACCCCCTACCCTCCCCCCTCCCCCAACACCCCGGTTTTTTCCAAAAATACTTTAAAAATTCCATTCAACCATATTACTTTATAGAATGTCCTTTTAAAACTTTTGAAAATCTAAACTAACCCCTTAAGAAATGTAAAACAGCCCTCTTTTCGTGTATTTTATATAATGCAACATTGCATTCTTTGCAACGCAACCAATAAGAAATTGTTTCGACCGTTGCATTATTAAAATGCAACTTTGTACATATTTTAAATTCGTATGTTTTTGCTAAAATAAGTTGGATTGTATTTATAAAATCATATATTTTAGGCAAATTCTATTACAACACAGATAATTACTTAGTAGTCCCCTTTAAAATAAATAAAATTTGAAAGACTAAAATACCCTTTGAAGGCTGCGTACTTTCTTTCTTCTCAAATACATTATCTTCTTACGTCGGTTTCTTACTGTCTAAACCACCGCTTCTTCAAAACCCTAGTTTCTAAATCAATGAAGAAAAAATTTAATTTTTCACTACTAAGTTATTTTTACAGACTTTTTTAATTGTAATTCTGAAGAAAATATGAATTGGGTTTCTAAATCAGAGAAGAAAAAGTTCAATTTTTCACTACTAAGTTATTTTTTGGGTTTACAAACCTTATTAAGAAAAAATTCAATTTTTCACTACTAAATTTTTAAATCAGTGAAGAAAAAATCTAACCCTAGTTTGTAAAGCAGTGAAGAAAAAAATTCAATTTTTCACGTTTTGCGTGATGAGAATGGTGGTTCTGAAAATGGTAGGGACTACTAAGTTATTTTTTGAGTTTGCAGATTTTTTTTTTCGAAGGGCTACTAAGTAAATAATCGGATTGAAATAGAATTTGTCTATATTTTATGCATTTAAAAGATAATAAGAGTATGTTCAAAAAGCCCCGACCAACCATCTTTCTATCAAATCACTTTATCATTATATACTTGGAAAATGGTTGTGTTACAATATTCATTTGTTTATAATTATGTAGTGCTCTAATAATTTTATTTGAACACAAATTGATCACACGAAATCTAACACAAATGATCTTAGAACTCTTTCTGATTTCCACGTTGCATGCATGGACAAAAAAATGTAATGGTTCCTGATTTGCGCCTTGCATGCATGGACATAGAAATGTAATGGTTAATAATTGTTACTGCAGATTTTGTGTGTTAGCCGCACCCATAAACAAAACAAGTAGAGACGTGGCTAATTTATTAATGAAAATAAATAGGTTTTCTTTTCAATAAGGATTTTGAAAATCGACTGTTAAACTTGATTTATAATTTCCGTAAAAGATGAGAATTATTATATTTGAGATTTGCAATTTTGATGGCAAACCCAAACAGTGACGGACTTAGGTTCATGCTGAACATGTTGGACATCAGAAAATGTCATCTAACCCTAAAACGATTAATAAAGATTATTATAATTAACAAATATATTTGAAACTGCATTTCATCTACATTTCGTGTAAATGCTTCCCTACACCAAACAATCTACATGAATTGTCACGTGTCTTCTCGTGCATAAGATTTAATATTAATTTAAAAACCTTTTAGCGTATCAAATTTGTGCAGTAAGCATAACAAAGTTTGCAGGAAAAATGTTGACAGATTATGCTTCACATGGAAAAGCAACAAAAATAATTCAGACCAAAATAAACTTTCAAAATTCTAAACATGCCTCAAACAAGAATCAGCCTATCTACTTTACTAACCAAGTAATTTCCTTTACCCCAACACATAATGGCAAGATATTTACCGTAACTCAGACAACAGAGAGCAATCTTGGCAAGTCCCCTGCTTTCTTCTATGCAGCCTGTAGCCTCAATTTTGCATTCACAGTGCAAACAATCCAAATCTCTTATTCCTTCTCCATTCTCATCAAAAACATTTCTTAAACCTAACCATTTAAAATCGATAGGACTTTTAATACCCTCCAAATAAGGCAGACCCCTCACCAAATACTGCCATGGCTGTGTTGAATTCTTCAACATGTATTTCAGAAAGCTTCTTCTTTCCCTTTTCCCTTCAGATAAAATATAACTTACTCTACATAGACTAGTAAGAAAATCCAGTATGGTTTCTCCAGCATTTACCCAGAAAGTAGCAGCACTTGCTATTAAAGAAGGTTCAGACATGAACAAGTAGTGTGTGGAGCCAGCAAGTAGTAAAGAGTAGGCAACAGATCCCCTCCCCAAATCAAAAGCCTTTGATTTGTTTGACTCATTAGCTGATGATATTTTAAAGGCAGAAGACAGAACTATATATGAGTTAATGGAGAGATAATGAAGAGGATGCAATTTGAAATCATTTATTCTGTATGATTTTTGAAATGATGAAGATCTCAAGTTTTCTAAAAGCAACCATTCGAGCTTTGTACAGCATGCTTCAGCGTTCCCATCTGACATGTATTCCTCTATTATTTGATCTATATAGTTGGATATTTCGCTGTAGTCGGTGTTGATGTGTTTGCTTTGAGTTGTAGCCAAACTTCTGAGATCTGCCTGTAACAATTGCTGACCATGTTATCATTGTTTCTTCTTGTATTAGTCAGAAAGACGTAGATGTCGCTCTTCTTTGAATTAATATCTGGATACCATTAGAGCATTTTTATGTATCATAAAAGTGTTTAAAGATATAATTTTTATGCATCATTGATGCAATGTAGTATAATTTTTATGCATCATTGATGCAATGCACTGATTTTCACATTACTGGAACAATGATTATTGTTCGTTTCATTGTTGGTTATCGAACTTTTTGCTGTATTTTGTTTCAACTAAAAGGGACAGCAACAGCATAAAGTCTTTGTGTTCAAGCTAAAATAATGATAATACATAAAAATTAGTTTCTTACATTTAGAATATAGTCGATAAACATCTCCGGCGATGCACTACAACGTATACAAGAGCAACTGAATCGATATTCAGACCATAGATCCAAACTTCTCACTGCCTAAAAATAAAAAATAAAAATCAGAAGTATGAAAACAAAAGGAGCTAGATACTTGCAGATTTCAAGAACCACAATATGTTAACCATGCATGACGTATGGTAGTGACCATAAAAAATTCAGCTAAGGTCGTTTGCTGACAAGAACAACATACCTTAGGTTGCAATAAATCTGTGTATGCAATACAAACTTCCTCATTTTTCTTAATTGGCTTTATGCTGCGAACCACGATTCTTGGACCATACATGCAAAAAACTGCAAAGATTGCAAACATATATGAAATATTCGGAATATTATTAGCTGCAGCTGAATATAACACCCAAAAACATATGTGATGACTACCCTCGCCTTGTATTAATTCGCTTCCACCTTTTGCCCATCTTTTCCACTGTAGCCAATACAAACCGCATATAGTCACTATAAGAAAAATGTTTGTGTGTATAAATATATAATCATAAATGAAAGCAAGATGCCCCATGTCTTAATGATAACCAGTAAACATTTTAAAAATATATAAGCATAATAATGAGTTATGCCAATCAATAAACCTAGAACACGTTCAAACAAAGAACTTGTAACAATATACAAGATGCATGGTGATATCATTTGGTTACTATCTATCCATTCCAAGCAGCTTCTATGATATTCGCTAGCCTAATACTGTTCCCAAAACATTTGTCTCAGTAATCAACTCTTCACATGTGCTCCTTAAGACAAACAATGATATCTTAGATACATTTGGAAATTTCAACCATGCACATAAAATATACAAAATATGCAAGCAGTGTAGTCAAGGCGAAAAAGCACAAAAAGGCACAAGGTGCGCCTTGCACTTTTTTGTGTTTTTTTGTGCGCCTAAGATGTGCGTTATTCCTGCCACCCTGCTATCAAAACAGCAGCTAAAACTAACACTAAATATGCAATTTTGACAATAAAAAATTTGCATATACGTGCAATTTTGAGAATAAAATTTCATAAATTCACATTACAAACCAAAATGATTCAAATTTTTCATAATAAATTTTTTTAAAATTTCCTTCAAAATAAACGAAAATTGCACTTTTTATTGCTCTGCACCTTTTGCGCTTTAGAGCTTTTTAGCACTTTTTTGCGCTTCACTGACCGTTGCGCCTTGAGTTCCAAAAAAGGGACTAGGTGCGCCTTGTGCTTTTTTCCGTCTAGGCGCGCACCTTGACTACACCGTTTGTAACGTTTGAATAAATTTAACATTATAATAGCTTTAGCCCTTATTGAATAAACATCAACTATGATTGTCAGTCTGTCCTTTGAAACCAGATGTATACAAGAATGTATCCTTGGAGGAGGAACCCATAGGGTGACTATCCTAAACACATACTTCATACAAGTCCCAAATTCTGTTACCAGATGTAATTTCTAGTGTAAAGGGTTTCGTAGAAGTATGTAAACGTGAAAATTTTGCTTAAAATTCATTCATACAAATTAAAATTTTAGCAATGTACAACAATTTTATTTACTTTGTACTATTCCAGATCAAAAAGAATGTGATTAAAGGTCAACCGATTTTATTCTACAGAGGACCCTAAATTTTTGACACTGCAGCAATTTTGGTGTATTTTCGTATGAACGAGATCTTACTCGAACATTCTGTCAATTTACAAGTATTACAATCAAGCCAGTAATTCAGAAAAGCACAGCAAGATGCAAGACTTGCTCCTTAAGCGTTTCTGAACCTAGGCACATATTTTTTGTGCAAAACAACAAATATTAATTTGTTCTGCCTATTTGTTAATTTGTCATGGCAAATAAAAGTAATTTCTTTTTAAGTTATTTCTTTTAATTTTCTCTACGGATTCTATGCAATTATTTCTCCAAACAGACCAAGACTTCAAACCTAAAATTATACAATAATAATAAAAAAATCGTTCTAAATTGGTAATTAGCAACATTTTGGATCAGTACAAAGACCAAATTACTATTATGATAGACCAATAGTATTCTACACAGAAATTTCAAATCAGAAATAAAATTTAATACACTGGAAATAAAATGAAACAAACCTTTCCTTCAATCAATTCCATCATCGGAACGAAGCTTTTCATATATAGATTGAATGATAATTAATAAAAGAGAATTAATAAATAATCATTAAAACCAAAAATGAAATTTTTACAAACATCAGAAATTGACTATGAAACGTGCACCACTATGTTCGTGACAATTTTCCGATCAATTTTCATATACATGGTTTCCGATCGGATTTCAAACGAAAAAGTTATTAACGTTTGAAGTTTTCGGGTCGGAATTAATTCAGAACCAATTAAAGAAATAAATGTTAGTAAATGATAATTAATTGACATTAAATTAAACATGAAATAGTTGTCTTAACAATTAAGGAATCGTCAACGTTAATGTATCAAAATCATGAAATAAATAAAAGAATAACAGGCAACAAATTATAAAGCTAACTGGTCGACACCCTGAGCCCACCGGTCGACAACTAGCGGTTGAGCGATCAACTAGGTTTGGCCAAAATTGAACTTTGGCCTAACGGTCCGAATTTAATTGAACAATTTTCACCTAACTAGATACTAACTAGATACTAACAGTGTTACTTCTCATTTAATGTTATTACTATAATATCTAACAGTGTTAGGTGAAAATTGAACTTTGGTCTAACTTTGGCCACTGTTAGTAGTTAACTTTCACCTAACATTGTTAGATATTTAATCTATTAAATGAGAAGTAAGCGTTAAATGACATTAATCGGCGTTCATGAAACAAGAAGTAATGTAAAAATAATCTAGTCTTAACATTGAACATAGAATACGTAGTAATTAAATAAATTTATATAGCCCCAAGTGTGTGTTAATGTCGAGTGTAAATTATTAAATCTAGTCAATAACTTATATTAATTAAAAATTGACGTATTCATTAGTATGGATTGGGATGCAAGGTCAGTAATGCTGCACAACAGAAGTCTGCCCTCCGAAAGAAGCCACCAATGGCAGTTGTGTATACATTGTACTGATGTGAAACATCCCAAATATAGGACCCACGGGATTATACTTTCACATATAGGTGAAGGTAACATACCAAAATGGAGTTCACCTAAATTTGAAGTATTAAATGGTCAAGTTGAGTCTGCTTCAATCTTTTTAAGGGGTATGTATTAAGTAACTAAATGAGCATTTTCTTGATTGCATTAGACAATCTAAATGGGACGATAAATGTAGGCTGACGCTATGTTAGCAAGGTTGGTATCATATATGTGAGGAGTAAGGCTGTATATATAGATCGAGAGCGTCATCGATCCTAAAATGGTCATTAGAAAGACTAGGGTTACACCTAAACGGACTACACCTCATACTAGTGTAGATAACGTTTGGGGCATAAACCGTCTCGCAGTTGTTTGTTCGTTTGTTTGTTTTAAGAAGGCAATGCTAGATAACCCTTAATTGGGTCTTTCAACGAATATGATAGTCTGGGGTGCTGAGTCCTCAATAATCCGCTGGGCTAAGTTCATGATTAGTCCAAGGAACGAAGTCTTTAATACGAAGCGGCTAGATAAGCCTTTAAGATGAGGTAGAATACAACAAAATAGTTGTAATGCCGTTATTAAGCACTAACGAAAGATCCTCGATGTACGCGGACAATTCGGTCTAGAAGCAGATGGTGGATACCTAACGCGGTGTAGAGTTACGCATACTAGCGAAGAATGTATCCATGGAGGATTGTGGTACTTATACACACACACATATGTAGTTATTGTATACCTCGATTAAATGAGGCGTATCGTACATGAAGTTAAAACGACTAGGTTAAAATAGTAGCCATAACACGTAATGAAAGACAGTCGATATAAACTAGTGTTATGTGTAAAGTATGTAATTTACCATCATCAGAATATTGTTCTGACCCTTCCTCGTTACAACCAATATGATACACTTAGAGGGACAGCTACAAGTACAAAACGAGAATGGTGGAATGACAGATTTCCTTATGCATGTTCGACACTGACAGAAGTACCAAATACCAGAGATATTAGCCTTGGTCTGTAATTATATGTTTTATTATACTTCACTATTCCGCTGTAAGTTTATATCGATTGTGCTCTGACATACTTTTGTTATTTATAGGATACCAACACCAACTATCTGTACCTTAGTGGTCTTAGGTTTTTGATTTAGCAAAAATTTGAGCCCCCTAAGGTGTGAGTTGTTACACTTGGTATCAGAGCATATGTTTATCGATCATAGCGATTAAAATTCATTCAGTAAATGTAATTGTATTTTTACTATAACACACACACACACACACACACACACACACACACACACACATATATATATATATATATTATACACCAAATCCTATCAATTCCGACTATAGAAATAGTTGCAACCATATTCTAAAAGAATGGACAATGTGACTATGAGTTGGAACAATAGATGAAATTGAAGACATATGCATATCCCGATCACCCCACGGAACATAGATCGTATTGGAAGGCGTAGGTTTAAGAATAGCATGAATACAACATATAGAAGGGTCCCTAAAGCTGGATGATACAAGACTCCCTTGTTGACCCTCCCAATGTTGTGAATCCTCATAGGATTGCTGATTGACGATGTATATTAGATCCGGATAAATGAAAAGTGAAGAATCTATATGTTGCAGATATCCGAAAGCAAGAATTGAGCTAGTTCACGAAAAAAAAATATGTAATAATCACTCCAAGATAATAGCCGGATTTTTTAGATATTCTGAAGGAAGATAAGTCAGAAAATAAGTAGAAATGAAGAAAGATCCAAAAAAGGGACAAGCAAAACCTACTTTGAGTCCGACCACATATGAAAGAATCCAATAAAAGAGTTGAAAAAATATGTGTTTGAAATGATTTTCAAAGGATTTATTTAAAAGTAAAAAATCTATTTTTGAAAATAAGTAAATATTAAAAGTTGGTTAGAAAAGAAGGGTTTTAATAAAGATCTATCCTTTGGAATAAATATAAAGTAGAACATATATGTATAGCTCGGTGATATTTATGATTCCGTAAATTCGAAGTTTAAAATTCTTTTAAAGGGGTGGGCAATAGAAAGTGGTATTGGTTTTAAATGGGATAAAGAAAATGAAAGGGTAAGAATATCGAAAAATGAAAATAAGAAGAAATTCCCGTATAAGAAAATTTGAACATCTTAAATAGGTTTATGCATAAAAAGAGTTATATAAGGAGAAGTCATTTAAATAAGAGTAATTTATGTGTAAAAATAATTAGATAGTAACAACATTTAAAAAGTTAAATAGAACAACATTAGGAGTTTATATTAAGATAATACTAGTAATCTAATTAGAAGCTATAAAAGAAAGTTGATATATTCCATAATTGTGCGCATTGCTTTGCACGTATCTTTTAAAAGTCCCTCTCATATGCTATCAGAGCCTTCGCTAAGGTTGAAAGTTATGATAGCATTAGTAATAGGAGAATAATTGTAACAACCTAAAATTTGAGCTATAATAATTAATAATTAATTAAAGAATTAATTAATCAATAAATAAGTTTGTGAAATTGTTAAAATCGAGCCACGAAAGTTGCACCATTGGGTTCGTGGTAATTTTCTGAGCAATTTTCATATATAACTTGTCGAAACCCGAGTCAGTATGGAGAAGTTTTGAGAGAAACAAGAAATCATAATTAAATACACAAAAATGAAAAAGAAAAAAAATACAAGGGTATGGGTCGACCAACGCTATGGTCAGGTCGACCTATAGGTTGACCCCCAAAGATCATAGATCGACCCGCAAAACTTCCCGGACGTGAAAACGTTCAGGTACAAGCCGAACACCTTAATATTTGATTTTTGATTAATCTTGTGCGTTCGTAGATGCATCCGACGGTTCATAGTGAGCCTATGAGGTGGTTACACCAGATTTAATTTTCAAATCCGACGGCTTGAGATTTCGAAGCCACACTATAAATAGAACCCTAGGTCTGGCTATTTTTCTCATTTAAATTTTCTTCCAATTGGGTTCATTGCCTGAGGTTGAACCATAAATAGAAAAAAATTCTAAAGAGAAAATCTTTTTGATAAAAATATTCTACGCCCTAGAAGTGGATCCAGAAAGGCACATGACTAAAGCTAAGGACACAGGTGAGTGTTTTGTAATTATTTTAGATTTGTAAGCAATTTAAAATAATAGGGATCTCAATAGTTGTAGTTTTTCTACAATTTTGAGACAGTTTGTATGTAAGTTTATTTACAATCAGTTTTTAAATAAATTTTAGAAGTTCTTTTCGGTCTATTTTTATTCAGCTATTTTATTCGTTTATTTAGAGTTATTTACAACCGTTTTAAGTTGAAATTTAGCCTGTAAATGTTAGCTTCTTTCTTTAAAGATTTAATCATTTTTGACGCGAATAAAATATTAAAAAAGAAAAATTCGCAAATATAGATTAAAATAGAATAACATTAAATTTACAGAAATCAGATTTAAAATGAGAAAACTGAAATGAAAATACAGATGGACTGAAATAGACAAATTTAAGATATTTGCAAACATAATTATAACAAGTGATTATAACTAAAAAGAGAAAATAGAAGAAAGCAGTTGTAAGAACAATTATAACACGTAGGTTATAATTAGAAAGAAGAGATAACAGAAAGGCTTATTTTAAAACTTAGATCTTGAATTAAGTTAATAAGCAAATATAGAAGTAGGGAACGTACCGGCAGCATTCCCTTTCAGGTTTAAGGCTTATGCTTTCACACGTAGATGGGGCTGGGACACGTTTATACTGATTAGGGTAAGTGGCAAATAGATAGAGCCTCAAATCCGGGGATTTGGGCAAGGGGCGCAGAAGTAGAAGATTTGTTTGTTAGGACCAATACCGACAGCATTCCCTTTCAGGTCGATGACTGATGGTCTCACACGTAGGTGAGGCTGGGCAAGCTTATGTTGATTAGGGTAAATAAAGGATCAAACATGAAGCGACAGTTAGTGTGTACCGACGATGACTGAACGTACGGCATCGATTAGGGTAAATAATTCGCTACTGCGTTCTAAGCGCTAAAGATGTGTCTTTTGCTATGACCAACGAGATTAGTTCACGGTGGCACAACAGAGATAGGAAAGGCCGATCAATGGGTAGGATTAGAATTTCAGTCTAATCAAGTTAGCAGTTAAGATATGATTAGGATTTCAGCCTAATCACGATATTTTAAGACAAGTGCAAACAATTAAACAATCAAAACAAACGGTCAAACAGAATCAGAAACAGTATTTTATCTAGGTTTTATCTTTTTTGTATTTTCCTTTCAAGTTAAAACTACTGTTTAGTCTATTATCTTTATCTTGCTTAGAAATGTTAGTAATTATTTTCACTCACTAGACTTATTGTCTGATCCACTCATTTATCTTTCCTTTTCCCCCCAATAGGTCAGCAGAGTTGAGGTTAGTTGATTCAGGTTGCTTGGAGATTTATTTTCTGAGCTTCCTCGTTTCAGATGTATTCTTCTGTTTTTCATCATTTTCATTTGGCTTGTGATGAATAGGCACTTGTGAGAGAGATTATTATTGTTGTTACTTTACTCTGATTATGTGAGGCTGAGATGTACCTTCATAAGGCATGGGAGATTTTGAGTTTTTAAGACATGTTATGTTTTATGATTTATTTTGAGATGAAGATTTATTTTAAATGATAAATTATTATTTAAATGTTTTCCGCTGATTTTACTTATTTGTCTTGTGAATTTTAGTCTTTGTGATGTTTTAGTTATACTATAACGCACCACATCATTTGGTGCGCCCTTTTTGGAAATACTAAAGGGTGTGAGGTGTTTCATTTAGTATCAAAGCCTAAAGTTACAGCATTCCTAAAAACTTGTTTTAAAAGTAAAGTATTTTTACTAGGTAACATATCTTCAAAATAAAAGTATTTTTCAGAAAGAAACTCTTATTATAGAAATAGTTTTTAAATATAAAAGAGTCTTTAAAAATATCCCCTCAAAGTCCAGTTCAACCTTCTTTCGATTCTTTCGAGCCTAAATTTTCTTTTCTTTGCATAGTATGGCGGACGCCCCAAATCTTCCCAAGGGTGTCCAACTCTCTGACTGGTTCCATAGATACCTCCAAGCTACGGCTAGTTTCAACTGTTCACGAACCGGAGGTAGCGCCAGAGGTGTAAGGGCAAACGCCCAATGCAGCACCGGCTGGTGTAGGTCTCGTTAATCCACCTGCAGCAGCCAATTTTTCTAAGCTATGCAAAGACTTCGCTAGTCTAGGAGGCAAGACGTTTTCTGGCACGAAGGATTTCGTTGAGGCACGAGCTTGGTTGAGGAATACGGAGCGAATATTTGAGCTGTTAGGATTGGAATACCAGCAGAAAGTTCGGCTTGCATCTTGGCAGCTGAAGGGAGAGTCTTCCTACTGGTGGAAGATTGTAGAAATGGAGGGCATAGACATTCATTGGTCTGGATTTCGAAAAAGGTTTGAGAGAAGATTCTTGTCGCAAACCGAGGAAAGCATGCAGTTGGAGAAGTTCATTAATTTGAAGCAGGGGAGTCTTTCAGTGAAAGAGTATATAAATCAGTTTAATGAGTTATCACGGTTCGTGATGGAGCTTGTTAATACACCGCATAAGAAGGCTACCAAGTTTGCTAAGGGTTTGAACCAGCCCCTCCAAGGTTGGCATTGACACATGTGCCTATGGGAGCGACGTATGAATCGCTTGTGAAAATGACTCATATCAGATGGTGCTAAGAAAGAAAAAGTTAAGGATGTTCCTAGATCAGAAAACTCTAAGAAGCGGTGGTGGAAGAATAAAAAGGATAAGGACAAGAAGAAAGGAGGAGAACCTCAAAAGGAAAATATCAAGAAAGGCGAGAAATTTCATAATTGTGGATTGGTTGGGCATTTCACAAAGAACTGTAAGGACACAATGAGGGAAAGTGTTACAACTTTGGGCAACCTGGACATTTTAGTAGAGCTTGTCCTCAGAAGATGGGGCGGAGAGAAGATGCACCTACGGCGCAAGTATAGGCTTTAAAAGCAGCACCTTCTAGTAGTAGACCGGATCGAGGTAGGAGAGTCTCTGTAGAAGGTTTGATCTCTATTTCAGATTTTTCCCATTCGAACTTTTTTGACTCCGAAGCAGCATTCTTTCATTTCTAGTTCCTTGGTTGATTATTTGCACTTAAATATTTCTCTAGTTGTAGACCATATAGTTGTTTCAAACTCTATAGGAGGATCGGCACATTTATCCATGATTTGTAGGGGTTTGAAAATTTTTATATTAGACGTAGAGTTTGATTGTGACGCATATGTACCGAGATTTTCGGGATATGGGATGATTTTGAGGATGGACCGGTTATCCACTTATCGTGCGATATTGGACTACAAGAGGAGAGTCGTTAGACTAGAGACATGTAGCGGACGGACTCTTGAAGTTTCTTACGACCCATAGGGGTCAGTCACGCTGAGCTTCCTTTATTCTCTTGATTCATCACTTGGAGAGTTAGATTCAGTTCCAGTTGTTAGAGATTTTTCAGATGTTTTTGAGGATGTTATGGGGCTACCCCCTAAGAGAGATATCGACTTTAGAAACTATCTGAATGACAATGCTAAGCCAATGACATTTCCCGTGAGACATATGGCTCTTAGGGAGAGGAAGGAGTTAAGTAAGCAGATTGGTGAACTACTAAAGAAAGGCTTCATCGGACGGAGCATGTCTGAGTGGGGGCACCAGTCGCCTTCGCTACAAATACGGATGATTCCCTTCGACTTTGCGTAGACTATAATGAGTTGAATAAGCTCACGAAGAAAAACCATTACCCACTTCCTAGGATAGACAATTTTTTCAATCAGTTGATTGGCTCTTCAATATTTTCTCAACTTAACTTAGCCATTGGATTTCAGCAGCTTAGGGTCGCTGACGATAGCATCGATAAGACAACATTTAGGACACCCGATGGATTCTTTGAGTGGTTGGTTATGCCGTTTAGGTTGACCAATGCCCCAGCCTATTTTGTGAATCTGATGAGCCGTGTTTTTCAAGATATCCTAAATAAGTTCGTCGTAGTGTTTGTGGACGACATTCTGGTGGTTTCCAAGAGTATGAAAGAGCATGCTATTCATCTTGATGAGGTTCTTCGCACACTTCGTGTTCATCAGTTGAAAGCAAAATTCTCGAAGTGTCACTTTTGGCGTGAGGAAGTGCGTTTCTTGGGGCATGTAGTCTCACGAGATGGTTTAGCTGTGGATCCCGCTAAAATAGTAGCAGTACAGGATTGAAAGGCTCCCTAGAACGCTACCGAAGTTAGAAGCTTCCTACGTTTAGCAGGTTATTTTGCTAAGATTTCAGCGTCTCTTGCTCGCCTCACTACACTAAGAAGAAAGCGGCATTCGTGTGGCACGTGGATTGTGCGGATTCGTTCACGGTGCTAAAGAGAGACCTTACTAGTGCACCAGTGTTAGTTTTACCCAACGGAGCTAAGCCTTTTACAGCACACACTGATGCATGTGGGACTAACCTTAGGGCGGTATTGATGCAGGAGGGAAGGGTAGTATGCTATGAGAGTAGACAGTTGAAAACTCATGAGAAGGACTACCCCACCCATGATATGGAGTTGGCTGCTATTGTTTTCGCGCTCAAGTCTTGGAGACGTTGCCTGCTAAGAGAGAGGTTCGAGCTTTTCACTGACTATAAATCATTGAAGTACTTGTTCTCACAAAAGGATTTAAACTTGAGGCAGCATCGTTGGATGGAGTTTCTTTGGATGGAGTTTCTGGCATCATATGACTTCGAGATAGCTTACACCACTGGCAAGGGTAACGTGGTTGCAGATGCGTTAAGTAGGAAGAGAGCAACCCTTAGTCCAATGTTTGTAGATTGAAAAGGCCTAGAATTTATTTCCACCTTTGATTTTAAACCCTCTACGGACATCACTCCTGCATTATTGGCAGTACTTGAGGTTAAGCCTACCCTCATGGATCAGATTGGCTCAAGGTAGCGAGAGGATTCAAAACTTGTGGATAATCTGGACAGGATTAGCAGAGGAGAGGTCTCTAGACATCTCCAATGCTATTCTATCGATAATAAAGGGTGGCTATGGAGAGATGGAAGACTTTGTATCCCCGCACTGGTGATTTGATGAGAGCAGTTCTAGCAGAGGCACGCCATTCTTGGATGCCTATTCATCCGACCGGTGATGAGATGTACAGGGACATGAAGAGAGTGTTTATTGAAGTGGCATGAAGAAGGATGTAGCAGAGTTTGTGGCTAAGTGTCTTGTGTGCCAAAGAGTTAAGGCAGAGCAGCAGAGGCCTGGCAGATTGCTTCAACCATTGGATGTATCCGAATGGAAGTGGCATAGTGTTTCCATGGACTTCATAGATGATTTACCCCGATCTAGGAAGGGGAATACTAGTATTTTGGTGATTGTAGATTGTTTGACTAAGAGTGCCCACTTCATTCCGGTCAAGAGTAAGAGGACAGCGCCTTATTTGACATCCATATATGTTCGTGAGATAGTCCGATTTCATGGAGTTCCATCTAGCATTGTGAGCGACAGAGAACCTATCTTTACTAGTGGGTTTTGGTGGAGCTTGCAACAGGCTTTAGGACACAACTTAGATTGAGTACGGCCTATCACCCTCAAACGGATGGACAAACGAAGAGAGTTAATAGAGTTTTTGAGGATTTGTTGATGACGTGCATTCTTGATTAGAAGAATGAAGATGGCCCAAGATAGATAGAAATCCTATATAGATAAGTGGCGAAGGAATATTGAGTTCAAGGTAGCAGATTTGGTTTTCATTAAGGTGTCTCCGCTAAAAAAGATAGTGAGGTTTGGATCAAGTGGAAAACTTGCTCTCAGATTCATAGGATTGTTCCCCATTGTGGAAAGGGTAAGAAAGATGGCGTATCAGATAAAGCTATCAGAGGGGCTCGTAGGAGTTCATGATGTTTTTCATGTTTCACACTTGAGAAAGTGCTTACATGATCCAGCAGAGGTAGTGGAACCTAGCCTACTTGATAAAGTTAAAGTGGAGAGAGAAGCATCGGTTCGTCGCATTCCTACCAAAATCGTTGGGCATGATATCAAGAAGCTTAAGAATAAGGAAGTCCATTTGGTTAAGGTGCAGTGGGAAGATAGTATTAAGGACGCTACGTGGGAGGCTGAGGATAAAATATGTACCTCTTATCTGCATCTTTTTGACGGTACGTCTTGAATTTTCTATTTTCATATATAGCTTTGAATAGGTTCTTTCATTTAGTATCCTTTGGCAGGGTAGATCTTAGGATTAACCTATGGATGGTGGGACTGAATGTAAACATGTTATTAGAACATGTTATGTATGATGGACGCAAGTGTTTGCTAGTAGATGCTAATGGACGCATATATATACACACTAGGCACTATTATCTCTTAAAGATCGGCCTACCTAGGTTACTAAAGCATATGGATGTGTGTGCACTTGCATTTTTATTTCATGGTTGCTATGAGTGGGTGATTATCATATGATTGTTGCATTTGGATGATGATTGTAACACGCATATAGAACTATCAATTGTCATTAGGGAATTTGCATTTACTTAGATACATGACACGGACATGAGCGCATAAACAGGAGGTCAACTGAATCAGTAAACCGCTTAATCTTTTGCATTAGTTAGGGACATTGACACTACACTATTGCATATATCATAAATTGCATTAGAAAGCTTAAACAATGGATGTAATGGATGATGGTTGAATAAGTGAGCCTATGACGTGTTTGCGCCAGATTTAATCTTCAAATCTGACGATCTGAGATCCCTAAATCATATTATAAATAGAACCATAGGCCTAGCTATTTTTCTCATTCAGATTTTCTCTCAATTGGTTCATTGCCTGAAGCTGAACCCTAAATAGAAAAAATTTATAGAGAGAAAATCTTTCTGATGACTCTACGCTCTAGAAGTGGATCCAGGAAAGCCCAGGACTAGAGCTAAGGACCACAGGTGAGTGTTTTGTACTTATTTTAGATTTGTAGGCAATTTAAAATAATAAGGTTTTCAATAGTTGTAGCTTTTCTACAATTTTGAGACGGTTTTTAAATAAGTTTATTTACAGTCAGTTTTTAAGTAAATTTCAGAAGTTCTTTTCGGTCTATTTTTATTCAGCTATTCTAATCAGTTATTTACATCTGTTTTAAGTTGAAATTTAGCCTGTAAATGTTAGTTTCTTTTTTTTTAGATTTAATCCTTTTTTTAAGCGAATAATATATTAAAAAGAGAAGAATTCGCAAATATGGATTAAAATAAAATAACACTAAATTTGCAGAAATCAAATGTAAAATGAGAAAAACTAAAATAAAAATAAAAGATGGACTGAAATATGCAAATTTAAAATATTTGCAAACATAATTATAACAAGTGGTTATAACTAAAAAGAAAAAATAGAAGAGTAACAGTTGCAAGAACAATTATAACATGTAGGTTATAATTAGAAAGAAGAGATAACAAAAGATGCTTATTTTAAGACTTGGATCTTCGATTAAGTTAATAAACAAATATAGAAGTAGGACACATACCTGCAGCATTTCCTTTCAGGTCTAGGACTGATGGTTTCACATGTAGGTGAGGCCGGGACATGCTTATGCTGATTAAGGTAAATAAGTGGTCAATAGATAGAGACTCAAATCTGAAGATTTGGGTAAGGGACGCAAAGGTAGAAAATTTGTTTGTTAGGACCATTACCGGCAGCATTCCCTTTCAGGTCGAAGATTGATGGTCTCACACGTAGGTGAGGCTGGGCACGCTTTGCTGATTTGGGTAAATAAAAGGGTCAAATAGGAGGCGACAGTTAGTGCGTACCGGCGATGACTGAGCATACGGTATCGATTAAGGTAAATAATTCGCTACTGCGTCCTAAGCGCTAAATAGGAGTCTTTTGCTGTGACCAACAAGATTGGTTCACAGTGGCACAATAGAGATAGAAATAGCCGATCAATGGTACGATTAGAATTTCAGCCTAACCAAGTTAGCGGTTGAGATGGGATTAGGATTTCAGCCTAATCACGGTAGTTTAAGACAAGTGCAAACAATCAAACAATCAAAACAAACAGTCAAACAGAATCAGAAACAATATTTTATCTGAGTTTTATCTTTTCTGTTTTTTCTTTCAAGTTAGAACTACTGCTTAGTCTATTATCTTTATCTTGCTTAGAAATGTTAATAATTATTTTCACTCACCAGACTTATTGTCTGACTTACTCTATTTTTCTTTTTCCCTCAATAGGCCAGCAGAGTTGAGGATAGTTGATTCAGGTTGATTGGAGATTCATTTTCGAAGTTTTCTCATTTCAATTGTATTCTTCTGTTTTTCATCTTTTTCATTTGGCTATGAGGGATTGACACTTATGAGAAAGATTATTATTGTTGTTACTTTTACTCTGATTATGTAAGACTGAGATGTATTTTCATAAGACATGAGAGATTTCGAGTTTTGAGACATGTTATGTTTTTATGACTTATTTTGAGATGAAGATTAATTCTGAATGATAAGCTGTTATTTAAATGTTTTCCGCTGCTTTTACTTATTTGTCTTGTGAATCTTAGTCTATGTGATGCTTTAGCTATACCTATATCGCACCACATCATTTTGGTGTGCCCTTTTTAGGAATACTAAAGGGTGTGGGGTGTTTCAATAATAGGATAATGCCCTTATCTACTACAGTTTTTATTGTTAAAATCATAAAAGATGTTTCAGAAATACATTGAAGTGCATATTTAAGAAAAAAGGTTTCGTATAACAGTTGAGTTTTTAAAGACAAAATTTAATAAATGGTTTGAGATAAAATCCTACTTTTAAGAAGTAAATTTTTTGTTATAAGGCTTGAAAGGAAAAGTTGATTTGAATAACCATTCATATAATAAAACCTGATTCATATTTTAAAGGACAAATTTTGCTTCTATGCTCGAGGAAATAACAAATTATGCATACAGGCTTCGAAAAAAACTAATTAGCAAAATAGGCCTCGTTTGGTTTACATTTGCGCAAATATGGAGTGCGCAAGTTTTATTTTTTTTTAAATATAACTTGCGCATTCCATATTTGCGCAAGCTGTGTTTTAACGCTTGCGCAAATATGGAATACGCAAGCTTGTTTTCGGGCATCAAAAGGACAGAGAGCTGAATCTATATTCATTTCTTCCACATTTCTACTTTCTTCCCCAAACCCTCCCCATTTCTCAATCCAAACTCATTTCTCTTTCATATCCAAATCCACAATCACCTTATTTACCAAATAGTTGCTAAGCTATATATGGAATCATCTTCTTCATCGTTACAAAACAAAGGTAATAATTAATGTTTTTGACAATTAAGATATAATTTTGCTATTGTTGATGTGGATGAAAATGAAGAGTTGTTGATGGTAGTTGTGTTAATTATTAGAGAATAGTGTTGTTATTGAAGTAGTTGTTAGTGTTTAATGAACTAGGAAACCCAATTTAAGTATTAGTAAACTGAAATCCTTAATTTACACCTTAATTGTTTATTATGACGGTAGACATTAATGATTGGGAGATAGACGATGAAACATTGATGAAACATTTTGATGAGGTTAAAGGGAAAATCGGAGTTGCAAGTTCAAGTCACATTGACTTTGATGTCGATCATGTTTTGGAAACACAGTTCGAACCAGTACCGTGTAAATTTCATTCAGGATCATCAACCTTACACACTCGTTTACGTGAAGTTGTTTCTGCGGAAATGCCCGGTCATCAACAAACAGTTGACGGAAATTTGCTGACGCATATACATCCTGTTAGTCCATCAATGCCAAGGGGTCAACGACCATTTCCAAACTGTTATTGCGGAGATATGTGCATAGTGGTTGTTTGCAGAAAAGAAAAGAATGCCGGACGAAGATTTTTCGGGTGTAGTTCGTACAACGAACATAGATTGAATCCCCGTGAATATGATTGTTGCAATTATTTTAAATGGATTGATCAACCCCTCTGCGAAAGGGGACTTGAGTATGCCCACGAACTGCAAGCTGAAATTAGTCGTTTGAAAAGTGTGAATGAAGAACTAAAGACAAACAGCGGAAGGCGTAGAATGTGGTAGACGTTAGGGAGTTGGTTAAGTTGGCATATTTGGATGTTATGTTGAACCGTTGTATCTATATTATGTTGTTGCGAAAATGTTTCTATTTGTTGTAACCCGTAACGTGTGGAAGGTAGATAGTTTATTATGTTGTTTAAATGCATTTGATATTGTTGACTTTGTTGATGAAATATATTGGTTACGTTGTTATATTAATTTGCATGTTTGTGTTGTTTTAAAAGATTGAGTTGACTGCTTTTGGTTGAAGATTGACTGCGGAAGCAAAATCTATCTAGAAAAATAGGTAATAATTCATCAAATTGATGTTTATAGTTATGTCAGTGAACAAAAACTCTGACTGTGGTATTGAAACTTATTTTGCAGATAATGTCAAAGGTTCCGACTATATTTTACTTTGATGGCGAATTGTTGGTTGATGATGAAGGTAAACCTAGATATGTGGGCGGAAAACGAAAAGGATCTACAATAAAAAATCATTGTAGTTTCGAAGAGCTTAAACAAAGGGCATATGAAGTGACAAAAGCAAATCCTGTGATATACGATTTAAAATTAGCGATCAAATGGGTTCGTGATGATGGTGCATCCGCTATTGATTTGGAGGACGACGATGATTTGAAATCCACCTTTTCAGTTGGGATGAGAGTTATAGAAATCTACGTTGTGAGAGTGGAACATGAAAATGTGGTTGAAACACAAGCGCCAGTAATCTCTGGGGGTGAGTATATGCATACCACACAGTTACAAGAAACACAATGACCGTCAAAATAACCCGAAAACAGCTTGCGCATATGTGGAATGCGCAAGCTTTATTGAAAATAAAGCTTGCACATTCCATAAATGCGCAAGCTGTTTTTTGGGGTTGTTCAAAACAGTGAGCTGCTTTGCCTCCTCCTACACCAAAATTTTGCAAACTCTCAACTTCACAAAGCATGCACACAACATTCCATTAACATTACCATCTCCAAACAAAACAAATAGCATGATTCAACTGACAAAATAAATAGATTGACAAAATAAATAGATTCAACCTACAATAACCCCTTAACCAACCAAAAAAAACAACAACAATAAGACCGACAATAAGCTCAAGTGATGGTGTTGTCTTTCTTCTTCTTCTTCCGCTTTTACACGATGGGAGCCGATCCTTGGCCTTCTTCGAATGTAGGAGCGGGTGTCGACAATGGAATTTCTTGTTGCTGGCTTTGCCCAAAAATGAGTTCTTCTTGTTGAATTTCCCATTGCGTCGCCTCATGTGCATGCTCGTATGTCGAATGTCCAGCATATTCGAATTGTTGTTCTCATTCATGCCAAACGGGCCAGTCAGCATGAGTTTCTCCACCGGTGTATTGCTGCTCTACCTCGGGCCAAGCGGGCCAACCAGCCGTAGTTTCGCCACCGGGATGTTGTGAAGTCTCCCCCTCCACGTGTGCCTCCTTCCATTGGACTTGTCCACCCGCTACTGTGGTATGTGTCTCCTCTGTACAACGTGGTGGCTCTTCTACAATGCGCAGTGGCTTGACCGGCCTTCTTAGCTTGTTCCGACCCAAAATTGTGTCAAGTATTCGTCGTAGATCAATACACTTACTTTTGACCTTGTCTGGCTCCATATGACTTTCTTCTATTTCGTCCACGACATCCAAAGCGCTGTATATTCCGCTTACCTAAATCAATAGTCATAACAATGCATCAATATGATATACAAATAGAACTATAAAAATTTTGAACTGACAATACTTACCACATCACGTTCTAGAGGAGCACGGGGAGTGTACGCAACCAACTTCCTTGCCATTTTTTAAGAATATAACGACGAGTAATTCGCCAATACCAATACTCGTACTCGCTCAAAGATGTCGGAGGCTCGCGTGCTCGTTCGGCACGATCAATTCTTGATTGCCAAATAGCAATACTTTCTGCCAAAAATGCCATCTAGCTAGTGGGTTCTGAGTCAAGGGGGACGACGGGATCGGGATTGTGTTGATAATCGAAGGAAAATTGTCTCATAACCCGATCGGGTGCATATAACTCAAAGTCTAAAAATAGAATCAGTCGGCTCTTAGCAATCCAACCGGCGAACGCATACTCAATTTCCGGATGTCCAAACTTATTCACTAATGAATAAGGTTCCCATGTAACCGCATCATCCGCCAAAAAATCCAACTCATTACGGTAAAACTGTACATTTCTTGGCGTCTCACGCCAACTCCTAGCACAATTCCACCTAGCCCCGAATGGAAGATACGGATCTAAGTCGGTAGGAATTCTAATAGACGGTCATCCAGTAGCAATATGCGACCATGACCATAGTTGCAGCAACGTTGCAGAACCCCCTAAAACTTTTCGACGTTGCAAGGCAACCTGTGACAACTCACTATACAAATAGCATAGAACAGCACTACCCCAAGAATGATATCCACAGTTAGCCAAATCGTCCAAAAAAGGTAGAAATTTCAAACTTATTCTCCCTTTCGAATGATCGGAAAATAATCGGCAGCTCAAAAAATACAATATCACGGCACGAGTGCGGCGAAGTATATCTAAATCGGTCGCCCCTTCGGGTAGCGGTTCGGAAAATTCACTTTTAAACCAAGTCATTGATAACTCACTTTTAGACTTAACCGCCTCTCTAGGAGGAAAAATACCAAGCAAGTCATGAGCCAATTCGATATAATCGATATCTAAATTTTGCAAACATACCGGACGTCCGTCTGCTTTAAGACCGAAAAGAAAATGCACATCCGCTAGAGTCGCTGTCATCTCCCCGACTCTCATATGAAACGTATTTGTTTCCGGCCTCCATCTATCGCATAAAGCGGTAATAAGGTGATGATCAAGACGAATGTAGTCGATTTGCATAGCTTGCCAAAATCTGAAGATTCGTAGATTCGCCTCCAATCTTGGATCTTTAAAATCGATCTCCTTGAGTTTGCTTGAATGATCGCATATCTTCACAGTTTCAACACCCTGAAATGTATAAAAAACAACAATCGTTTATCCCCTGAAATGTATAAAAAACACCATTATCAAACATTTACCTCCATTAATGCGTCGTTTTGGCTTCTATGCTGTTCTTGAAGATAGAGAACACTTCTATCTTCGGACCCGGGAGACAATTCTACAAACAACAACAATCGTTTATCACTACAAAATTTTTGTACAAAGCTAGGGTTTTGGCTATATGAAGACTACATATCATTTTGCATTTTCAAGAAATAAACCAACAATTATAGTACATTGAACTCGACATCATCATGACTACCAATTCCACTAACAACATCAATCATTTTTAAAGTAGTAATCAATTTACAATCAAAATAAAATTACCTCTAATCAAAGAAGAAGAGCTTGCTTCCATTTTTTGCTAAATCTAGTGGTTAATTGAAGGAATAAATCAAAGGGAATGTTTTAGAGTTGATAGATGTAGATTTGGAATGGGTTGGAGGTTGGAAATGGGGAGGGTTTTGTTAAAATTTGAGTTTGGGGAAGAAATGAATATAGATTCAGCTCTCTGTCCTTTTGATGCCCGAAAACAAGCTTGCGCATTCCATATTTGTACAAACGTTAAAACACAGCTTGCGCAAATATGGAATGCGCAAGTTATATTTAAAAAAAAAACTTGCGCACTCCATATTTGCGCAAATGTAAACCAAACGAGGCCTATTTTGCTAATTAGTTTTTTCCGAAGCCTATATGCATAATTTGTTATTTCCTCGAGCATAGAAGCAAAATTTGTCCTATTTTAAAAGAAGGAAAGTATCTTTTAAAAATTAAATTGTTAACATTTTCTTTTGAATTTAATAAATAAATAAATTGATAGATCCTAAATTATAGTTTTAAAAGTTAAGACACCTACAATTGATACTAGTTAAACTAAGGAGATTTTCATAGTTTCTTTTTGAAACCAATCTATTGAAGGATTTAAAAAAAAGTTTTTAAGTTTATATTTTTAAAGATAAAAGTTTCGGGATTAAATATTTCATGAATGTAGAGTTTTAATTTTACAAAGAGGGGTAAAAACCAAACCAAAGTTCTAACATGGAGTAGACAGGGATGATTACCTAGATAAGACGTGGTAAAAGTTGAAGCTATGAATAAAATAGCAATGAATGCTCGTAGAATTGAAATAGTGAACCCTCATTGGATCTAAGGAATATTGATTTGAGCCTAGGAATGTTTCATTAAACATGTGTAAAGACCATAAAGAAGAACCCATAAAGAAATGAGAAATTATATCAAGGTACATTTCTGCAAGTGCTAGGCTAAAACCGTGTGAAAAAATTAAAATAAAGAAAGTATATGTTGAGACTTGAGAATGCTATCAAGAAGTTTGGATAAAAAAAAGATAGTAATGTATTTGGCTATAATAATTGAAATAATGGAGTACCTTATTTATTAAAAGCTAAAAAAAGTAAGTTAAGAGATGTGGGTTATTGTGGAATGACATAGTAAAAATATCCATTTTATTTAAGTAAGAATTGTTAGAATCATAACATCATTCATGTCAGTTGATGTTGAAGGGCAACTTCCAGCAATTGTTTCTTTTATGTTAGTTAGGTTGTAAGCATTAACCGTCTCTGTTTGTATACAAACACTATGATATTTTGGAAAGTAGAGCAAATAAGGAAATCTCATGTAAACACTTAACAATACAATGTAAGACTGGAATTTTATAAAATAAATTAGGAAATTTATTAACTACTAAAAGTAAAATAACGTTAAATCTCAAGAACTTGTGTGTTGATTATTGTTCTAAAATAAAATAAAAAGTTTTAGAAATTAGAAAATTTACCATATAGCTAGAAAAGAGTCGATCATAGGCATTAACCCATTGACTAAATCCCAATTGCATTGGACGTGACTTGATTTGTTTCGAAAAATTTAAACAAATACTTTGAAAAAAATTGTTCAAAAATCTTTGATTTTTAAAATATAAAATATTTTTGTAAAGGTTTTGAAAAGTAAAACGCTTTTTAAAATTTTCCAACTATTTCAAATAAATGGAAAAAAGATTTTGAATGGAAAGAAGAAACCTTTTGATTTTTGAAAGGCCACACATAGGAAAGTTGACGGGTTAGCGAATATGAATTTTATTATGCATCAAAAGTGACAGTATGTAAAACATAAAGGGTAACAAGGGAAAAGTTGTTTTAGCCTTGGATTTCAATTTTCATACCTTGATAGTAGAAAAAAATAGTTTTTAAAATAATTCTGTTTTAAAGTTTAAAAATATATGAATAAATTTCCTTATGCGGATTGTACTTAGAAAAATTGAAAATGGTACATAAGAGAATGATAAAAATATGAAATTCTCCATCTAAACTCCTTTTTCCGACATAAGAATATAGATTTAGAAAACCGGATTTTCAAATTATGGATATTAGAAATTGTGTGCTAGGTATTGGATGATGGGGATTGGATGCAAAATTGGTTGACCTATACTTCTATTCATAGAAGTGGAAAAATTTATGTGCAAAAACAAAGATTTTGATTCTCAAAACTTGCATATATAAAGAACTGTCGGTATATAGATAGGTTGTTTACAATATATTTTCAAAATTGTTTTAAAAAATATATTCATATAGGAGGCGCTGATTTAGTATTATTCTGCATACATATCATGTGTTGCGATAAGATTAGCTGCAAAATTGATCATACACTAATTGGTTGGATAGCTTAGATCGATTGCAAGCGCTAGGATTTTGGGATAAAATTCTTTTAAGGGTGAGAATGTACCACCCCGTAAATTGAAGATAATTAATTAAAAGGAATTAATAAATAATTATTAAAGCCAAAAAATAGAATTTTTACAAACATAGGAAATTGGCTACGAAACTTGCTCCTTATGTTCATTGCGATTTTTCAATCACTTTTCATATATAAAGTTTACGATCGGAGTTCAAATGAAAAAGTTATTAACATTTGAAGTTTTCGGATTGGAAATAATTCGGAACCAATTAAGAAAATAAATATTAATAAACGATAATTAATTATCGTTAAATTATTGTCTTAACAACTAAGGAATCGTTAAAGTTAATATATTAAAACCAAGAAATTAATGAAAGAAAAACGAGCAACAAATTATAAGCCAACTGGTTGACACCCTAAAGCCCAACGATCGACACCTGGCGGTCGTCCGATGGAGATTGGCGGTCGACCAATCAGCTAGGTTTGGCCAAAATTAAACATTAGCCCAACGGTCTAGATTTAATAAATTAAAATCTAACGGATGAAATTGATTTATACGCCTATAAAAACAGGCATAACCCCTCACTTTTCTTCTTATATTTTCTGAATCAAGAAGCGAAGCACCACCATTTTCTTCTCCACAACTTCTAGGAAATATAGAAATTATCAAATAGTATATATATCTGTGTGTGGAATAGCGGAAAATAAAAGAAAAATAAGAGGTGAATCAATTCCGCGAAGAAGAGATAAATTCTAAATATAAAACATTACACTACATTTAATTTAAAAAAATTCTTAAATCTATAATTCCAATAAATATGTATACGCTCTAACACATATTTTGGTAGAAGAAAGAGAAGTCAATTAAGAAGAGTGGATTAAGATCTGGAGATTTGAAAACTTAGAGGTGAGTGGAAAATTATATATAATATTGAATTTATATCGTTGTACATATGTTTCTTGTATGCTTAAACGAATCTTGGAGTTGTAGGCTTAAATATACATATGTAATAAATTTGAGAATCATGTCTACATATTCTATGAATTGTTGATGTTGATTAAATATTGTACAAACTTGAATCTAAAAAGTAATGAGTGAAAGTAGTCCCTAAATTTATGAAATAATTCGTTAATGATATTGTATAAAAATTCCAGGTTTGTTGATTGAATGATATATATTAGCAGATATGAATTGGAAGTTGTTATAAATTGAATTGAGATTTAGGTAGTATTTTAATTCATAGGAATAAAGTAAGTGGCAATGTAAATTTCTATATATTATCCAGTTTTACAATTATGAATAAAAGTGTGTCATTTGAAATAACAAGGAACATGCCTAAAGAAAGAAATGTACTAAATAAGGATGTTTATCATATTTTTTATCGTTTATTTCAATAATAACGGGAAAAATAATTCTTTGTAATTTCAAACATAACACATGACTTCTTTTACATAATTTATGGCAAATTATGGTGTTAATGTTTTCTTTTGGGAAGATGTAATTTCAACGCGTTAAAATGCAGAAATCCCTAAGCATAAATCAAAGTATTGTAAGTAATGCTAATAACAATAAATTAATTGTGAATCTAATATAGGAGATCTAAAATAAGTTAGAAAATAAACAATAAGGGAAGAAATATAAATAAACCAATGGTGAATTAAGAAGTTATAATAATCAAAGAAAGGTAGTTAATAGTTAAAAAGATAGTTATATGTCTAATAGTGTTACGTGGAAATTAAACAATAAAAGACATTTAATCTATTAAATGAGAAGTGAGCGGCAGTAAATGACATTAAATGACGTTAATGAACAAGAAGTAAGTTATGTAAAAATAAATGAATATTAACAGTTTAACATACGAGGCGTAGTAATTAAATAAATTTATATAGCCTCTAAGTATATGTTTATGGCAGGTGTGAATTATTGACTCTAACCAATGACTTAGATTAATTAAAAATGACATAGTCATTAGTATGGGTTGGAAGATGAGGTCAGTAATGCTGCAGAACTGAAGTCTACCCTCCGAAGGGGGCACTAGCAGTTGTGTATACATTGCACTAATATGAGACATGTCCAAATGTAGGACCCTTGGGATTATATGTTCGCGTATAGATGAAAGGAATATACCAAAGTGTGGTTCGTATCGGTTTGAAGTGTTAAAAAGCCAAATTGGGTCTACTTCAATGTTCAATCTTTTTAAGGGTACTCTTAAGTAACCAAGTGGACATTTCCTTGATTGCATGAGGCAATCTAAATGGAATAGTGAGCGTAGACTCGACGTCGTGTCAACATGGATGGTACCATATATGTGAGGAGTAAAGATGTACACATATGTCCAAAGCGTCATCGATCCTGAAGCAGCCAAGTAGAAAGACTAGGGTTACGCCTAAATAGATTTACTGTTTTAAATCTCAGAAATCTCAATCGAGATCTCAGGTTGATCTTCTCACGAAACGAAACAACATAATCGAAGGAAATATTGTTTTCAATATATCGGTGAGATATGTAGATATCGGATGATATCTAGGTCGATACGATTTTGCAATATCTTGGCAAATATTGGTTTTTTTATAAGAAAATTATTATTAATGTTAGTTCATTATTAGTTTATTTTTTGAAATTTACTTAGGCTCTCAAAGGTTTTTATTGACAATTAATTCATTTGTGCTAGTTCATTATTGACTTAGTTCGTTTACTTTATTTTTCTCTTTTAACCTTTATTCCTAAAATGGTACTGTAAGTTATGAAGTTTCATATCTAAAGTTCCTTTAAATTCTTAATTTTCTTAAGATATGCACTTCCTTTGCAGTATTGAATATTATTAAATAGTAACTAAGTTTGTATAAATGCGCACTATAGTAAATGAAGTTTTAGAATCTGTGGTTTTATGAATATGTAGTAAACGAATATGCGGTTTTATGAATATCTAGCTTTACGAATATGCAATGAATATGCAATGAATATGCAGTTATGCACATTTTATGCTTATGTAGTTTTAAAAATGCAGATTCATAAACATGTAGCAAATGAATATGTAGCCTATGAATATGCAGTTTCAGTATATGTAGTAAATACAGTTTTAAAATATGCAGAATAATTAAAGCAGCTTTAGATTAATATGCCCATGTAGGTTCAAGTGTTGTATCGATGTTCACTTGAGCTACTGATGACGAGTGATTATGCAAATCAAGTTAGTTAAAAAAGTTTATGGTGGTATTTATAAACATTGTTGAAAAAGCAAATCAAGTTTAAGCTATATACTCCAAGATATTCCCAAGATAAACTTTGAGATTTGAGATATAAATCCAATATAGACGCCTGAGATGCATTCATCTTGTCCAATATCTCCCCCGACACGAGATCAACTCTCTAAAATCGCCGAGACGAAACGTGATCGAAATCCGAATTTAAAACCTTGAATAGACTACACCCAACTAGTGTAGATTATATTTGAGACATGCACCGCCTCACAATTGTTTATTAATTTATTTGTTGTCAAAAGACAAGGCTAGATAACCCTTAGTTGAGGTCTTTTAAGCGAACATGATACTCTGAGGAGCTTTGTCATCAATAGTCCATGGAGCTGTGATTAGTCTGAGGAACGGAGTCCTCGGTACGAAGCGGCTAGATAAGTCTTCAAAACGAGGTAGAATATGGGTAAATAGTTCTAATGCGGTTGTTAGACACTAACGGAAAGATCCTCGGCGTACACGGTCATGCGAACAATTCGATCTAGACACATATGGTGAATACCTGGCACGGTGAAAAAGTTACGATTTTAGCAGGAAATGTATCATGGTCCATGGGGGACAATGGTACTATATGTGTGTGTGTATGATCCGCAGCCCTCTTATTTAGCACTATTACATAACCCTTTGATATCAGTCACATATTTGTATTTAAATAATCAAACCATGTGACATAAGAGAGAAATGTTGATTATATAAATATAAATATGTAGCTGATATCATGAGGCTCATGATGTTGCTAGAGAACTGCGGATCATACACACACACACACGTATATATATAAGCGTTCAATAGCATTTCAAATGCCCTCCGATTTCCACCATAAGTTTCAATTTAAATAATAGTTCATTCTCTCTCTTCGCACTAGCATTATTATTTAAATCGGAACTTGTGGTGAAAATCAAGAAGCATTTGGGGTGCTGCGTTGTTTGGAGTGTCATTGAACGCTCCTTATACACACACACACACACACATATATATATATGTATATACACGAACACATATGTATATATACGCACATATATATACACACATACACACACATGTATGTGGTTATTGTACCTCGAGTAGGTGGGCGTATCATACAGTACACGAAGTTAAGACGATTTGGTTAAAATAATAGACATAACACGTAATGGAAGACAATCGGCATAAACTCATGTTAAGTGTTAAATATATGATTTACAAGTCAATAGATCGTTGTTCTGACCCCTTCCTCATTGCAGCCTACGGGATAGACTTAAATGGACGGATACTGATACAAGACGGGAACGGTGGAAGGACAAATTTTCTTATGCATGATCGACACTGACAAGGATACTAGATACCAAAGGTATTTGAAAGACGTTATGGATCGAGTAATATGAATTGTTCTGCTATATTAAACTTGTATGTAATAGCAGCGGAAATAAAAATGCTTTAAAGTAAAGTGCAGCAGAGATTTTATATTGGTTCGGATTTTCCGTCCTACATTCAATCCCAAACTCCTTGATTAGGTATCTTACAAAAAAAGGTCTAGGCTGCCAAATAGGACTTTATGCCTGAAGATCTTCAATAGGACAACTACAAAAGCAGTAAACAGTTAACTTCGTATGTTTTAAATAATATGGATGAGTCAATAGAATACACCATTCATATAATCTTCTTCATAAGTGGTATATTGTGTATATGTGGAAGAATGAAAGTAGATGATCACTTAAAGAATATAACTTGAATGCTCAAGTGATCAAAAATTGCAATGTAAGCCTTTGAATGCAAGAAAAGATTTCAAAGAGAATTTGAGAGTAAAGTGAAGAAATTAACTATTAGAATTTTGAATCAAAGTGTTATTTATAATGTTTGAAAAATTGTATGCGTTCATGAGAAGTAGCAGCCATTAGATATAGTTGCAACTCTTCAAGGAAGAAAACGCCTCTTCATTGAAGAAGAATAAGAACTCTTCGAAAAATTCAAAAATATAGCAGTTGTGTGTAACCAATCGACTGGTGGAGTGCCAGTCCCGACTGGTTAAAGTCAAAAACATGAATTTTCAAACAGAAAGAAAAAGTTGATTTTTGCCCTTATTTGATCGACTGAAACTATGCAATTAGTCGACTGGTTGGGTTATTAGTCGACTGTTTGTGTAGTTTTAGTCGATTGTTTATCTTATATATATAAAAATAATAATGCATATAATATCAGCCGACTAAGCAACTGTAACTAGTCGACTTATATTGTTTTAGTCGACTGAAACTGCGTTTTTCTGTTTTTAAAAAAAATGGAAGTGTTATTTTAATGATTTATGTGTATATACTACTTTAAAGAGATTTTAACAACTACATACTTCTAGATACAAAACACTATAGCTAATATAACTTTGTTTGTCATCATTGTCTTGGCTTCGTTATTGTACCTCTACCTTGGTTGATATATTTTCCTACGAAGTTAGAATATATAATAATATCTCTTGTGTAGTTTCACTATCAAAATATCAATGAGATTCTAAAGGTATTAGCCTTGGTCGGTAGTTACGTTTTATTATACTTACTATTCTGCTGTGAATTTATATCGATAGTGCTCTGACATACTTTTGTTATTTACATGATACCAATACCAACGATCTATACCTTAGTGGATTTGAGTTTTCAATTTAGCGAAAATTCACTCATTCAGGTGCGGGTAGTTACACCTTGAGCATTTTAGCTAAAGCACGCTTAAGCATGAACCTTGATAACCTTGGATAAGAGGGATGATTGAAATTACAAGAAAAGATACGATTAGAAACGAAAGCGTGAGAAAGAGATTGAAAGTGGCACCTATAAATTGGAAAAATTACAAAAATCAGAATTAAATGGATGGATATATGCAAAGAAGACAAGAAAATACACCGTAAGAAGAGATAATATTTATATTCAAGGAAAAAGACTAAAAGGAAGACTTAAATTAACATGGAAGGAGAACATTAAAAAAGATCTAAAAAGACTAAATTTTGCTAATAATATATTTCAAGATAGAAAGCTATGGAAATTGAAAATAGACATGGCTGATTCAATCATTTAGAAATAAAGCAATGGTGACGACGACGTAGAAGTATGTACTTGCTCGCATCTGCAAAGTTGGTCAATAATTTATTGATTTTTTATCATCGTTTACCAAGCACGGAACTAATTTAAATAGTTGTAAAACTCCAAAAAGAATGTTTCTATTAATTTTGATTCACAAAATACAAACATATATTTTTGACTTCTGGATACAATTCTAAAATGAGATTCTTCCCATCTTCAATTTTATAGCTAGAAAAATTAAATTCTTGAATTTTAAGTTCCCACTTTAATTATATTTCCCCCAAATCATCAATTTTCCTTCACTGTTGTGTCTCCTTCTGAAAGTAAACTTTTGTGTTCTAATCAATTTTATGTGACGCCGTTTTTACTACAACCCTACAACTAAAATTGTCATATTTGCAATATGCATGGGTTAGAGTTTTGGATTTCACCGATATTTGTGATTACATGATTTATTTTTTTCACACAAATGTAAATTATCATTATGAAATATGTTATAATTTTTTAGGAACTTTAAGATATAAGACAATATTTAAAACCTGGATACGCATAAGAAACCATTTTAAGGAAATCAAACATAAAATGAAGTTTGTAATAAGACAACGTTGCAAACATCATAGCTTGTCAAAAATAAGGAGGCGACTATCATGTATTTAACAACTATCATGAGTTATGCTCATTATCAATGCCTACCCTCTTCGGTGGTAGTTTGAGATACTTCTCAAATTTTACAGCTAGTTCATTTACTTATCAACTTAAATAACATATTATTTTTAAAACAGTGATATAGATGCAATGTGATGATAGGTGAAAAATACACAATTTTTAGCTTCATTTTCCACAACTCAGGCTGTTATTTAGTTCTCGCATGCATTGCAGAACACTTAAAGGATTGCGAGCAAATAGTTAAAGCATGGTTATATGAAGGGTATATTCCAAACATTTCATATTGGCAATTATTGTAGCATCTTTGGACGTTCCCTTACTTACATTATTATTCAGTTATGCTGCAAAAGGTCCCACTTTTAGTAAACATATTGGTGGTTATGAATGCATGCATATTTATGCTTAAACGAAAAACAACAAATATGAAATTTCCCTAGCTACTTGCTACATAAGTTTCCAATTACAATTGATACCATTGACTTTTCCTCTTTATATTCTCCGCATAATAGATTTAATTTTGTACATAGTGCACACTAGCATTAAATGACCTATCAAGTTCAAGTCTTAAGTTGTAGCACGTGCATTTTTACTAGCATGACATTTTCCCTGGATAAATTCAATCTTTATATTACAGCATTTCCTTAAATATTATGTACAAATTAATTAAGTAGCCTCATTAGCATAATTATGACCATTTGCTTTCCTACCAAAAAATGCAAAAGGCAAGGGAAATTAACTATGTAAAACAAAGCCAAACATCTGACCTCGGCCTTTGGTTCGCCATTGCTACTAGCTGGAAAAACCTTGAACGAACTTGAATCTTCAGACTCACACTCCAAACTCTGGAAGCACTCAAATCTATAGCAAGCATTTGGAGAACAACTATGATTAAACCAAGAAAACCAAAATCCATAAACGCCAATCCCAATACTCTCTTCCCCAACCACAATTTCTACCGCATTACTCACAACCGCTGCGATCACCTCCTCCAGTTCCCCCTCTTTAACAAATCCCAAAGCACTTCTAATCACTCCCGAGCTGCCCCAGATCCTATCATCATTGTCAAGACCTTCCGCCACCGACAGCCACCCGACCCGACCCGACTCATGAGAAAGCCCTAATTTCGATAGGCGGACTGCAGCGCGAGCATCGGCGTCGATGTTGGGATGACATTGGAGGAGGAGGCATTCGCCAGAGGATATGTGAAAGGGGAGGTCGACGGCTGAGCAGGAAGCAGAACAGTATGAGACCATGGAACAGGAGAGGCAGGAACGATTGATTGGCTGCGTACTGATTCGAGAATTAAGAGATTTGAAGCAGGAGGAGCATTTTAGTTGTAGGTATCGAGAGTGGAGGGTAGCAACTGACGGCGGGAGTGGTGGGATTAGATCATCCGAATTTGGGATTTCTTCTTTAGCTCTTAGCTCCATTATTCGGTTAAGACCATCCCCAGCAGAAATTGATTAGGGGCACAACGGATCGAACCAACCTGGATTTAACGCATCGCTCGACAAGAATTTGGTTTTCAGGCGTTTGTAAACAATTGCCCGGCTCTCCGTCTACGTAAAGCATCTTCTCCTCGTTCCTTTCATTTTCACCTTCAGCGCATCTTTTATGGTACCTTTTTAATTCAAAACGGTGTCAAACTTTTACCGCGGCCCATCAAAATTACTAGACAAGTTCATTACATAGCGACACTATGCTGGGACAATACATACTATTCAAAATTCCACTGACTACGTATGATCTTCATTGCTTGCACGGGCTATGATTGATGATGACGCATCAACTGAGTACAACGTCGGCATCGTTAGAAATATATTATTAATATCCAATTATCAAATAAGTTTATCATACATTATAAATGTTTATTGATTTAGTTAGTTTACTGTTAACATTAAATAATTACTTATATAGACTTATCACGCAGCTATGCTCGTTAGTTGGCATAAGTGCGTTACCGAGTACTTTACCATGTTAACTCAGCCAATTAAGGGTAGGCTGTATGCATCACTGTTGGATGATTTTCTATGGTTACAAACATGGACACACGTATACATTTCTGTAGTAGAGGCTCTTATAAAGAGATGATGGCCTACTACACACAAGTTTTATTTTTCAGATTTTGAGTTAGAATTGACAGCTTTGGACTATTATATGTTGACTCGTATAGAGGTTGGCCGATCAGATCATGTGCTAGTACTCTTTAATAGTGCCAATGTAACAACCATGTTGTTAATTACCTAATTAATTAAATTTAATTGGGAATAATTAATCATAATTTGTGATTTGTGAAATAAATTATAAATCTAGTGTTGAGAATAGTTTATTTTATTTAATTTAATTTAATTAAGAAATGAGTTTCGCTTCTTAAACAGGATTTCAACCAAATTTTGAAATATTATTAAATCAATTATTTAAATTTGGCAATTAGGATAAATTGTTGATATTGAGATTTATTGTTAAAAATGAGATTTATTGTTAAAAATGAGATTTATAATTAATTATGTATTTTTATTAAAACAATAATGACAATAACTTTTATTTCGAAAGTTATACTTAATTTTATATGATATCTCAATATTTATTAATATAAATGGAATTTTAACTTATTGAGTGGTTTTGCTAAATTTGAGAAATCAATTTGTGATTTTGTAAAACAATGTTTAGAGTGAAATGGTGTTCTATAAAAAGTATATCGAAATAGAAATTAGCAACAATTTTTAAAATTGCAACACTTTGTTACTGGGCTTGGGCCTAAGTTAATATTAAACCATTAGTGCAAACAGGAGAGTGTTCTATCCTTACCAATTTCTGAAGAACTACATGTTCATCATTCAAACCAGAGAACAATGAAAGCTTCTCAAAGCTAAGAAAAACCCTAGTTTTAATAATCACCAAATCCATGTTAAAATTAAAGGGCTTTTGGTTAATTCTTGTAGAAATCGTAAATAGGTAATCTTCTTCATCTTCTAGAGTATTTATTGCAGTGGTATCCGCAACAAGTGAGATTTACTAACTTCTAGTAAGTACTGTAATTTCACCATGCGGTATGGAACGTTTTGGTTAAGTTCTAGTGATTACTGAAAGCGATGGTATCTAGCACTTTTGAGCATATTCCTTTTACGTTTTGGTAGGACCGATAAATCCTTAAAAGGTATACTACTGGATTTCTTCAAAAACATAAATATATAATAGACTAGAGTTTTCAAGGCATGGTTGCCCCGATCGTTTTGATCGATCGAGATTTGGGATTTCCCCTAGCATTGTGATCAGTCGAGATTCTGTGTTATGGTATGAGTACGATCCTTGATATCAGATCATTTCGAGTGATCCCACATTGTTTGCACGGTATAAGTACAATCTACGTGATTGGTATGTACAATCAGATAAATGATCGATATGGAATTGGTTCTATGTGCTTAGAGATATTGTGTTTTGTTCTGTGATTTTGTGTTTAGTGGATAATCTGTGTTTGTAATCTAAATACATCTCTATGCCTTGAGTTAATACTATGTTGAATTGTTCCCGTGACTATTATTTCTTAGACATCTGGATTTATTTATCCATTATTTATTCTTGTGTTATATCTTGTTCTCACCATATTACATATTTAGAGACAGTCTGACCTAGGTATTATTTTAATGCTCGGATCCGACCTAGACCTTTCAGGTTATAGGACGGGTTAACCTTTGGATGGTTGTGCTAGTAAGGAGATAATATTTTGACTACGCTCTTATCTCTTATTGGATTTTTGAATATTTATATGAAATGTTTATTGGGATAGTGATTTGTAACACTTGTATATTATGTGAGTCTGTAATTTATTTTGTAGACTCATAGTTTATATATGTATATGAGATCTATTATTCTGTGGTGATTTGTGATTTCTATTTTATATGATATATTGTTTTAATTCTAAGAAACCACTGTGATTATTAATTTGAACTAAGAGTACATGTCAAAATTTATCGTAGAGATTTAGTGAAAAGGTAAGTATGATGTGTCCATGTTAGTTTAAAGTCATATTCATATTTGGTCGCCCTGAACAAACTATATTCTCTGTATTATTAGATGACATTATTTATAATATATTTTTAATAATATGGGTATCATTGTGGGTCGTTACAGCTTGGTATCAGAGCTAAGTCAGAACATTATAACGTATAATATCACAGATCTAGACCTAGTTAGAGTTAGAGTCATGTCCCTTGGATGTGCGGTAGATAGTTATATTAATTATCTATATAGGGATAGGGATATAAAATGGTTATCGACATAATCATTTGGAGCGTATTTTGATTTAAAAATTTAATTAACTAAGCTGGAATTAGAGATATTAATTTTTTTGGGAAATAATGTGTTGAAATCTTTTAGAGTTTGGAAATTTATTTTGAGATTTTGGAAAATTGAGTATATGAGTTTAAAAACTAAAATGATTAAGGAAAACTTGTGATCATTTATTGCGTTGACTTGTTCGAAGATTGTTTAAGCATTCTGATCGATATGTGGGACGTACTTATCGATAGGAGTTCCTAAATATTGAACGATACATTTTGACATGAGAAATAATTAATTTGGAAATTTGAAAAACATTTGAGCTTTAAATAATATAAAATAATATTGTAGCCATCGAATAAATTGTGAGAAGTAAAGAGCATGGGTAGGCAATGTTGATATTCTAGGTAATCAACTTTGTAGCGAAGTGATGAAATGAATCATTAAAATTTCATGGCTTGATATTATTTTGTATATTGAGATAAGTTAAGGAAAATGATTTAAATTTTGAAATCTACGTATATTAGTTAAAAGGAAGCTAATTGGAAATTTTGTGGAAAAAAATAATTAAAAATCTACTTCCATTTATGTGTTCAACTTTCAAATTATTTGATTTGAATAAAAGTAAATTGTTACATACGAATCTTGCTTTAATAAGGAGTTAGAAATTTAGAAATTATGAAGATAAATTTTGGAAATAAAAAGATATTTTGGAAAAAAAAAATGTATACTTGTATATATGTGACAAAACAGAATTCTATCATTTTGATTTTTGGAATATTTAATTAGTTTCAAGTATTCAATTTGGGGTTTTTATAATAAAAGCTATGTTTCAAATAATTATTCCATTTTTGATGACGTGTAATTTATAGAATTTTTCTATAATTTTTAGTTTAGAAAATATGTAAATTGTTGTTTGACGTATATTACGTCGAACGTTGGCATTTTCAAAATTTAACAGAACTTGATAACCCGCTTTTTTATTTGTTGTTTTGTGAACATGCCACATTGTTATGCGTGATTATATTTTTATTTCTGTCATTTGCGGTCCACGCACGATTGTGATACTGTGTAGCGGGATATCCCAAAACAAACTTTATTCAAAAATAAAATCTACATTGCACCGCCTTTTTCTCCAATTGTACACATCCATCTTCAACGCAACTATCTTTAAACACCGCGACCATCTTTCACCCAACTAGCCGTCATTGTCCCCTTATCCCTCCTTGATTTTCTGCCATCAAAATGAGATTTCTGGGTGCTTAGTTATGGAGTAGGGTAGTTGCTCTGTGTGTGCAAGTACACGCATAGGCAAGATAATTTTTTCTTCTTCTTTTTCTTTTTCTACTTCCATGTATAATGAAAACACTTCATTCTCCCTCTTCAAAAAATCAATTCCTCCCAATCTATTCAGTTTCAACAAAATGTCCCAACACGGAAGTTGTTCATACCAATCTCTAGTATTTTTAGAAATTGATCTATCGAGTTTTTGTCGAGAAGACAAACGAGGAGTAATCTTGAAATTTCAGTAAACGGGAAATTTTGTTCTTGAATTTCAAATACAATCGATCCAAGTCGAATTGATCGACGCTGCACGTGTTGTTAGAGTTAAGGCGGGACGTGGTATTTTTGGTGTAAGTTCGGAGGCATTCCATGATGACGATCAACGTTGATCGAAACTAGGGTTAATGATGGTCAAAGATTTGGTCATCGTTAGCTCGAACGAAGGTGGGCGTTGGATTCACGGAGGAGAGCGGGCACCTTGCGGCCAAGTTCGGTGAGATCCGGTGGTTGTTTGGGGGTCGCGATCGCCTTGCGTTTGGCATCAGGCTTGCATTTTTGGGTTTTAGGGCGTTCAGTCGGATGTGGATTTAGATGGTCGAAGGGGGATTCCAGAGTGGCGGTTGGATGAGCTCGTGAAGTGGGTTTGTTTGCCGTGGGTGGTTCGGCGTTTATGTGATGGGTTGCAACATGCATGATTTTATGGGTTCAGGCAAACAAAGTGGAAAAGATGAAGAAGGGGGTGTTCATGTGGGTTTGGTTTGGTAGGAGAAGTTGGGCCTTGGCCCAATTACATTTCAGGTGAGAAATTTTATAATTTATGTTTAATTTATAAAATTGTGTTAAAATAAAAAAGGTTATAACTTACACATATATGATCCGTTTGACATGCCGATTTTTGCATTGTAATCGTGCAGACGAATACAATATTGTAATGTAAGTTGTCGATGGCTTTGGTAATATATAAAATTATGATATACTGAAACAAACCGAATTTAATTACATTATTTTAAATAATTACGTCGTTAAAATATTATACCTTAATTTATGATAATTATTTGGCAAAACAGACATTGAGTTATTAAAATAAATTGTATAAGGTAATTTGGATACCTTTTTAGTGGAATAAAACACCGTTCTACTAATTAAATTAATTGGTCATTTAATTAGCAGAATAAATTTCTGTTCTGTTATTTCGTAGATTTAAACAATTAATTATGTGTTGTTAATTGACATGCCACTTTGAATAAGTTGATATGTTAACAAGTGATGGTTAAGTGTTAAATTTATTTACATAAATGTTGATTATGTAAATACCCCTAACTAACTTGGAAAGTTGAATTGAATGATATGGTACCTTGTTTAGGTACCGTTTTGATCATTAAGCCTCTTTCAAATTTGAAAAGTTAATTATTGATTCGAAAGTTTATTTAAGAATAGTTGTTATCTATTATAAGGTTTTTAAAGGTAATTATTATTTAGCAATAAGATTTAAAAGGTAATAACTGTTTATTAATAATGTTTTATAGATAATTAATAATTGTTTTTAATAATGATTTGAAGTTAATTATTTTATTAATATGATTCTTAAAAGTTATTTATTAAAGTGATTTAAGAATATTCAATTATTATTTCAAAGGTTATTTAATTATTATTTTTAAATGCTTTAACTATATTTTAATTATTTATTCAAAATGATCTAACTATACTTTAACTTAATTAAAGTTATTTAATTATATTGATTTAAGCTATTTAATTATATTTATAGGATAATTAATTATCGTATTAACATTATTTAAAAGTTAACTGATTATTGTATCAATAATGTTATAAGTTAATTTATTATTATATTTATATTGTTTTGAAGTTAACTTATTAATATAATGATAGTGCTTAAAATTAATTTGATATATTATTAATGAGATTTTAAGTTATTATTTTGAACGAGGTTTAACGATAATTAAATAGAAGGCGGTTTAATAATAATTGGTTATTTAAAGTTATTTTAAATATTTTTTATTTATCAATGGAACTTTATTGACTTAAAAAGTTTATTAAATAAGTTTATTTTAAATAAAGGAAGTTCATAAAAGAAGTTTTATAAATGATTTCCAATATTTGGAAAGAAGTTTTATAAATGATTTGAAAATTTTATAAAAAGGGTTTTATAAATAAAATTGGAGATTTATAAAGTGTTTTATAAAAGAATTTGGAATTTAAATAAAGGAGATTTCATAAATGAAGAGGTTTGCTTAAAAGGATTTCTTGAAGAAAATTTATAAAAGAAATTGAGATTTTTGATTTCCCTTAACTGACCTCCTTAGTTATGATGGTATGAGACATTCGTTCCACACTTAACATCAGAGAACAGTGTTTTGGGTTATCTTTTTTAAGACAACATTTGGGTTTGGTCATTTAATATGATTTAAAATAGAATTTTTCTTAGAGTTTTGGAAAATATACTTATACCATTTTATAAGTAAGTAAAAAAAGGGTTTCCAAGTTTGGAAAGGAATGGTTTGTGAATATACTATACCAACGAGATAAGTATATGAATATTTAGGTAATAGATTTAATTAATCAAAGATTAATTTTAAGAGGTCTATTGGTTTCCATTGGAAATGTAATCTCTGTTTGAATGTTTATTTATTGGATAATTAAATAACCTACTATCAAATCTTGGCCTAAATATGTAATCCTTCTTAATTTTGGTGGTATGGAAATATTCTTTACTTAACACCAAATGATTTTAACTCTAGAAATTTCTAGGAGAAACACTGGGATTATATGGCATGGTTACCGTCGGAGGTGCCATACTGTACGTATAAACTCGTTTTATTGAGGAGATCTGTCCACTTAAATGGTTAGGGGTGATCCCCGCTCTTATATATTGTTTGATTATTTCCTAAAGAACCAATATTGAGCATTTTGGAAATTCGACGATTGGTTTTTGGGGAGCCTGGTAAGCGGGGGAGTGTACTCATGAGTGATGACTCGTACTGCAACCACTCCAAAAACCATTTTACAATTTTATGGAGGAGTTTCATGATCTATTAAGACGTTGGAATCCATGTGTGGTTCTGTGACCCGTTGTGGTGTGGGAATCCGTGTGTGATTCTAGAATCTATTGAGATGTTTGGATCCGTGTGTGGTTCCGTGACCCGTTAGGGTGTGGGAATGCGTGTGATTTCATGGTCTATTTTGATGGTGGTGCGTGAGCTGAAATGTCAGACGTGGCCTTATCAGCGGTAATGACTAAAACCAGAGATAGGAGGCATGGATAGTAGCATTGACAAACCTATAGGGTGCAGTCGTCTCGACCTAGAATTACCTATAGTTATTATGCATGAATGGAGCGATGCACTTGGTCTTAACGGGATCAACTATGTTTTTCCTATGGTACATCACTTGGGATGTATGTTGCTTCAGAAGGATATCTCTGATTCTTGTGCAGGAGGGTCGTTCTCGAAGTACTAAGGGCACCTCCATGGAATCCTACACAATTAGCAAACGTGCTTTATCGGTTTTTGATTATGTACTTAGTATTGTTGTAATGTACACTCACGAGCATCACAGCTGCTTGATTATTATTATTTTCACCGTTAGACATTATTATAGTATAACTGGTTTTCAGATATAAATGTTTTGGTTATCGTAAGGTAAAAACCCGTCCATATTTATGTGCGGCGTGATTTTACGAGATAACTTTGATTTTAAAGGATTTTACAAGTTATAATAAATAAAATTCCTTGTGATTTGAGTTTCTCACACTGGTTTTACCAGATTAACCCGGGCGTTGTTTTCTATAATGCTTGGGTCAGCACGAGCATATTTTCCTTAGAGTTTTCAGGAGACGAGCTGGATTCTCCAAGACATATACACGTATCTTATATTCTTTTGCTATTTTGTTGTATTGATTTCTGACTGTATTTATCAGCATATTGTAAGAATAGGTTGTTATAATTGTCCATTGCTAATGATAGGTTAGCGTACTCTGATTTTTGTTATGTATGTATAATAAAGATAATTTCTTTTTGTAAAGACCTTGTGTATATTATAGGTCTTCTCGTCAAGATGCCAGATTATGTTCTGTCTTTTATTTCTTTAACCCTAACAATCTTTCTTTTCGACATTTGGATATTCGACACATGAATACCGTGGATGTATTAGTGTCAATTTTCAAGTGTCTAAAAGGCGGATCGTTACACGTGGTATCAGAGCATAGGTTGAGCGAACACCTAAGCCTTGATGGGGAGAGGGGTAAACTCATAATAGATAGGGTTAGTAATGTCCTAGAACGAGTAACTCATTAGAGATGAGATTAGTAATATCCTATAATGTGTTTAAGAGTGCGTGTTTGTATGAAAACGTGTATTTATTAGCAATATAAAAATGTTTTATATTGTGTTGTTTAATTTTTTGAGCGGTTTATGAATTCTAGTCAATGCGTTTGTCCCACGTTATCGATAGAGATTCCTAAACACTTGAATAAGACTAAATCGACATAACATTGTTTTAAATTTGGTAAATAAAATATTTTACCTAGGATTATATTTTATATATAAAGAATAATTTTCAAAAATCAATATAGTTATTTTTAATATGTTTGGTTGTTAGGAAATGATAATATTCCATTATTATCAATTTGGATTTGATTAGTCATGCTCGATCAATTCGAAGCATTGATTATTGTTTGTTGATTTATTTGGAATCTTCCATTTTGAAATCTAAGTTGGATAGCTAGGAATTTTGGGAACACTGAAACGAACACATTGTGAATTCAGCTTCACAATTTAACTGTAAGGCATTTATTGATAATGTTGGGTTTAAATTTGGTTTTGATAAATATTGTTTATTAAAAGGAAGTTGGAATGTTTTGAAATAAATATTGTAGAAATGATTTTATATAAAGATTTATTTTATAAAATTGGATCTTTATAAAAAAAAGTTTATTAAAAGAAAGTTAGACCATTTCTGAACCAAATATAAAAAGATGATTTTATAAAAAATGATTTACAGAAATGTGTTTCGTAAATAAAAAGAATTTGAAAATTTAAATCCCGGTGATATCGGAGAAAAGTTTTGTTTTGCAAGGTTTTGGAAAAAGAAATAATAGTCTTACTTGTGGAAGTTTTAAGTACAAATATTTTGGAATTTTTTTTAAAGAAGGTGTGTTATTTGGTTTGGTTCGAGGAATGAGTCCCAATTTGTTTTGTATTGATCGGAATAATCTTCTAAGTGATGATCAGATATTTGCTTAGGCAAATGTTGTAGGGCACTTAGTAAATTATTCTCTTTATCATTGTACGGTCAGGATGGAGTTCGAATCCGAATGAATCTAAAGCAAATTGGAATTAGATATTTCGTTGAAATTATTTAGTTGGGAATATATATATATATATATTGTATTGTTTCAAAAAGGGATTTGAAAGGAAAATGTTTTTTTAAATTAACTAGATCGAGTGGCTAAAAAATAACTAAAAATGGGCACGAGATGTGTTTAGATGGTAGATACTTGTCTTAAGTATTACCCTTCTTGGTAAGGGAATATATAATATTGTTTAGCAGTACCCAATTCCTTGGTTTAATTTTAGGGGTTACTCGGGTTATATATATATATATATATATATATATATATATATATATTATGGATTAAATATTATATAGTATCATTCCAAAAGATTTTTGAAAAAATATCCGAGTATTTGACCGTTAAGTTTCCAAAATATAGAGGTATCTTGTTTTAAAAATGGGTTAACTAATGAAGTTAAAATTAAATTAACTCAATTAGAAAGTTTAATAAACTTGGTTTTATTAAATAGCGTCTTTCTGGTTCAAACGCCTTGGAGATCAAAAATTATTTGATGTTATTATGCCGACTGATAAACGTTTTTAACTTAAAAGTGTCTAAGAAAAAGTAAACTCTAGGACGAAGTTTGGATAACAGCGTCCTACTCTTCTTAGCTACTTTCCAGACCGAACAAGTAAAGAAGTTGTATTGGTCGACTCAGTTTTAAGACCCAAATTATTTTGGGGCTCCATCTGAATAGTTAAAAGTAAACAAAATCAAAAATTAGATGTTTTGTATATACTCTAAGGATGTGAGAGAATATTATAAGTTAATAAAGTAAAGCGACTTTTTGAAAGGGTTTCATAAATATAGTTGTATCACCTAAAATGTTTGAACCTAAGTTAGAATTTTTATGAAATGTTTTCATAAATAATTTTAGCAGAAATAGAATTGATATCGTTAAGGATCAATAATATAAGTACATAGGTTTTACATAGAACATTTTCCCTTCTCATATAGTTTTCGATCCAAGGTTCGAGCACGTGACTTGGGATGTTTCATACCATTTGAATAAGGATTTATCATTCAATTTTTGACAGCGAACACTTGGTGATAGTTCTTAATGTGGAGCCAAAGTTTTCTATCGTAGTTTATGGCTATATAAGGAGAATGGAGGTTTCTGATCAAGTCACCAGATCAAAGTCCGCACTAGAAAAACGAATAAGCGATACTAGTCTAGAAGAAGCTACATATTTGAATAAGTGATCAAATCAAAGTTCATGCATGGATAATCTATTGCATCGATAAACTGATGAGTACTGTTAAGTGTTTTTGGGTTAAGGTTATGGTAGATTTTGGGGACGAAATTCTTTTAGGGGGGAGAGTGTAACGAACCGAAACTCTATCACTTTTATTTTTGAAATATTTAATTAGTTTTAAATATTTAATGTGGGGTTTTTATAATAAAATTATGTTTCAAATAATTGTTTAATTTTTAAGTGACTTATTTTTAGTTTAATTTTTTATAATTTTTAGTTTAGAAAATAATTAAATTGCTATTTAATGTATATTACATCGCATGTTGGTATTTTTGAAATTTAACAGAACTTGATAACCAGCCTTTTTTATTTGTTGTTTTTTAAACGTGTCACATTTTTGTGCACAATCATATTTTTATTTCTATCATTTGCGATCCACATGCGAATGTGATACTGTATAGCGAGGTATTGTAGAAAAAACTTTATTCAAAAATAAAATCTACAGTACACAGCCCTTTTTCTTCAGTTGTACACATCTATCTTCAACTCAGCCATCTTTAAATAGTGCAGCCACTTTTATGCTCCTCTTCCACCTAACTAGTCACCATTGTCCCCTTGTCCCTCCTTGATTTTCAGCCATGAAAATGAGATTTTCCGGTCGCTTAGTTACGGAGTATGGTAGTTGCTACACACACAGAGGTACAAACACGGGCAAGAGGGTTCCTTCTTCTTCTTTTTCCTTTTCTACTTCCCTGTATAATGAAAACACTTTGTTCTCCCTCTTTAAAAAAAATCAATTCCTCCTAATCTATTCATTTTCAACAAATGTCCCAACATGGAAGTTGTTCATATCAATATTTAGTATTTTAAAAAACTGACCACTCAAAATGAGCGAGTAATCTTGAAATTTCAGTAAGCGAGAAAGTTTTTTCTTGAATTTCAAAAATCAAATTGTATCGATCCAAGCTGAATCAATCGATGCTGTTCATGTCGTTGGATTCAAGGCGGGAAGTAGTACTTTGATGTAAGTTTGGAGGCATTCCGTGATGATGATCAACATTGATCAGAAAGTGCAGTTGACGGTGGTCGGAGATTTGTTCGTCGTTAGCTCGAACGAAGGTGGGCGTTGGGTTCATGAAGGAGAGGGGCACTTTGCGGCCAAGATAGGTAAGATCCGATGGTTGTTGAGGGTCGCGATCGCCTCGCGTTTGGGGTTAGGCGTGCGTTTTTGGGTTTTAGGGTGTTCTGTCGGATATGGATTTAGATGATCGGAGAGGGATTCGAGAGTGGTAGTTGGATGAGCTAGAGGAGTGGGATTGTCTGGCAGGGTGGTCGGCATTTAGGTAATGGGTTGCAGTGTGCACGATTTTATGGGTTCGGGCAAACGAAGTGGAAAAAAGAAGAAGGGATGTTCACACAGGTTTGGTTTGCGCAGCAGAAGTTATGCCTTGGTCTGATTGCTTTTGTGGTGAGAAATCTTATAATTTATGTTTATTTAATTTTATAAAAGTGTGTTAAAATGAAAAAGGTTATAACTTGCTCATATATGATCCGTTTGATACACTAATTTTTGCATTTAATCACATGGATGAGTACAACATTGTAATGTAAGTTGTCGATGGTTTTGGCAATATTTAAAATTATGACATATTGAAATGGACCGAATTTATTTACGTTATTTTAAATAATAACGTCGTTAAATTATTATACGTTAATTTGTGATAATTATTTGGCCAAACAAACACTGAATTGTTAAAGTAAATTGCATAAGATAATTCGGACACCTATTTAGCGGAATAAAACACCGTTCTACTAATTAAATTAATTGGCCATTTAATTAGCAGATAAATCTCTGTTCTGTTATTTTATAGATTTAGACATCTAATTATGTTCGTTAATTGACATGCCACTTTGAATAAGTTAATGCGTTAATCAATGATGGTAAAGTGTTTTAGATTTATTTACATAAATGTTGATTATGTAAATACCCTAGTTAACTTGGAAAGTTGATTTGAATTAAATGGTACTTTGTTTAAGTATCATTGTGATCGTTAAGCCTCTTTCAAATCTAAAAATTTAATTATTGATTTGAAAGTTAATTTAAGAATAATTATTATCTATTATAAGGTTTTTAAAGATAATTATTATTTTGCAATAAGATTTAAAAGGTAATAATAATGCTTTAAAGATGATTAATAATTGCTTTTAATAATGATTTAAAGTTAGTTATTTTATTAATATGATTCTTTAAAGTTGTTTCTTAAAATGAATTAAGAATATTTAATTATTATTTAAAAAGTTATTTAATTACTGTTTTGAATTGTTTTAATTATTTATTCAAAGTGATTTAGCTATACTTTAATTTTTAAATAAGGTTATTAAATTATATTGATTTAATTTATTTAATTATATTTATAGGTTAATTAATTATCGTATTATCATTATTTAAAAGTTAATTGATTATTGTACATGCAATGTTTTAAAGTTAATTTATTATCATATTTATATTGTTTTGAAGTTAACTTATTAATACAATAATAGTGCTTAAAATTAATTTAATATGTTATTAATGAGGTTCTAAGTTATTATTTTGAATGAGGTTTAAAGATAATTAAATAGAAGGGCATTTAATAATAACTTGTTATTTAAAGTTATTTTAGATAATTTATCGTTTATCAATTGAACGTTACTGACTTAAAAAGTTTATTAAATAAGTATTGTTTTAAATAAGGGAAGTTTATAAAAGAAATTTTATAAATGATTTCGGATATTTGGAAGGAAGTTTTATAAATGATTTGAAATTAAAAAGTTTTTTATAAATAAACTTGGAGATTTATAAAGAATTTTATCAAAGAATTTGAAATTTAAATAAAAAAGATTACATAAATAAAGAGATTTATTTAAAAGGATATCTTGAAGAAATTATATAAATGAAATTGAGATTTGATTTCCATTAGCTGACCTCCTTAATTATGATGGTACAACACATTCGTTCCACACTTAACATCGGAGGAACAATGTTTGGGGTTATCTTTATCTATGTTTTAAACAACATTTGGGTTTGGTCATTTTAATATGATTTGAAATCAGTATTTTTATAATATTTTTGGAAAATATTACTTATATTATTTTATAAGTATGTAAAAAGTATTTCCAAGTTTAGAAAGGAATGGTTTGTGAATATCCTTGCACCAACGAGATAACTATATGAATATTTTAATGAATATTTTGGTTAGAGATTTAATTAATCAAAGATTAATTTTAAGAGACTTAGTGGTTTTCGAAGGAAATGTAATCTCTTTTTGAATGTTTGTTTATTGGATAGTTAAATAACCGACTATCAAATCTTTGCTTGAATATGTAATCCTTCTTAATTTTGGTAGTACATAATTATTCCCTACTTAATACCGGAGGATTTTAACTCTGGAAATATCTAGGAGAAACATGGGGGTTATATGGCATAGTTACCGTCGGAGGTGCTATACTGTATGTATAAACTCGTTTTGTTCTTCCAGGACAAATGATGAGAAGATCTATCTACTTAAACGGTTAGGGGGCGATCCCTGCTTTTATGTATTGTTTGATTACTTCCTAAAGAACTGGTATTGAGCATTCTAGAAAATCGATGATTGGTTTTTAGGGTCCAGTAAGTGGGCGAGTGTACTCATAAGCGATGACTTATACCATAACCACTACAAAAACCATATACGATTCTATAGAGGAATTTCGTGATCTGTTGAGATGTTGGAATCCATATGTGGTTCCATGACACATTAGGGTATGAGAATCCGTGTGTGATTTCAAGATCCATTTGAGATATGAGAATCCATGTGTGATTCCGAGACCCGTTGGGGGTATAAGAATCCATATAGGATTCCATAGTCTATTTTGATGGCGGTGCTTGAGCTGGAATGTCGAACGTAGCCTCATCAGCAGCAATGACTAAAAACCATGGATACAAGGCATGACCAATAGGTTTGGCAAACCCATAGGGTGCAATCATTTCCACCTAGAGTTACCTATAGTTGTTGTGCATGCATGGAATGATGCTCTCGGTCTAACGAGACTAGCTATGTTTCTCCTATGGTACATCAATATAGATGTATGCTGCTTTGGAAGGATATTTATAATCCTTGTGCAAGAGGACTATTTTCGAAGTACCGAGGGTACCTCCGTGGAATCCTACACAATTAGCGAACGTGTCTTTCGGTTTTTATTATTATTTACCTAGTATTGTTGTGATGCATAGTCATGGGCATCGTAACTACTTGATTATTATTATTTTCACCCTTAAACATTATATCACTGGATTTTCTAATATAAATGTTAGTTATTGTAAGGTAAAAATCTGTCCATGTTTATGTGCAGCGTGGTCTTACGAGATTCCTTTGATTTAAAGGATTTTACAAATTATAATAAATAAAACTCTTGTGATTTGAGTTTTTCATGCCGGTTTTACCAGACCGACCCAGACATTGTTTTCTATAAGCCTAAGCATATTTTATAGATTTAGTTGGATGCTTTGGAGCTTTCAAGAGACGAGCTGGATTCTTCAAGACGTATTCACATATCTTATATTCTTCCACTATTTTTTGTTTTTGATTTCTATTTGTATTTATCAGCATATTGTAAGAATGGGTTGTTATAACTGTCCATGGCTGATGATAAGTAAGTGTACTCTGATTTATGTTATGTATATATAATAAAGATAATTTCTTTTTGTAAAGACCTTATGTATATTATAGATCTTCTCATCACGATGTGAGATTCTATTCTGTTTTTCATTTAATTTACCCTAACATCTGTTTTTCGGTACTTAGATATTCGACATGTGAATACCGTAGATATATTAGTGTCGATTTTCAAGGATCGAAAAGGCGGGTCGTTATATGTGGTATAAGAGCTTAGGTTGAACGGATACCTACGCCTTGGTGGGGGTAAACTATTATAGATAGAGTTAGTAATGCCCTAAAATGAGTAACTGATTAGAGATGGGGTTAGCAATATCCAAGAATGAGTCTGAGTATGTGTGTATATATAAGAGCACATATTTGTTAGTGATATAAAAATAAAAATGTTTTATATCGTGTTGCTTGATCTTTGAGTGGTTTATGAATTCTAGTCAAAGCGTCTGCCCCACGTATATTTGGACATTTGGACCTTGGATTTGATAAATGGATTTTGGTTTAATGCAACGAATACCTAACTGGAGAGTTATGGGACGTATATTGGAAGTCGACTGGAAATTAATCATTTTATGTTCAAGGACACTAAACCGGAGTGGCGACGTCGCTTCGCCGGAGAGCGACAGGATCGGCTCGCTTGTCCTTGTTTTCCCTTTACCGAAGAGTGACAGGATGGGATCCAACAAGAGCCTGGAGAGGCTACAATCGATCTAGGAGTTAGGCTATGGAATCGCTTAATGTTCAAGGATACTGAACCAAAGTGCAGGGAGCGACGCTGCCTCGCTGGAGAGCAACGGGATCAGTTCACTCAATGTCGTTTCCTCTTTACCAGAGAGTGATAGGATGGGATACAGTAAGAGCCGGAAAGGCTGATATCGGTCCAGGAGGATGAAGGCATCGCTTAATGTTCAGGGACGTTGAAATGGAGTAAAAGGGATAGGTTGCTTCACCGGAGCATGACAGGATCTTCCTATTCAATCGTTAAGTTTGGATCGAGCTTCGCAAGGGTCCGGAGAGGTCGTCAACGATCTGGATAGATTATAGGATTTGATTACTAACTTCCAAGGTGTGAAATGATTTGGATAGCGGCTTCGAACAACTACAGATTTGGATAAGGACCCGGCGAGGTCCTGGATATGGGTTTTAGGACCCGGTGAGGTCCCGACTTCGGATTTGGATCCAGCAAGTCCTCGATTTGGACTAACAGGAACCGGAGAGGTCCCGGAATTGGATAAAATGATTTAGAGAGATTGTGGATTTGGTTAGTTTATCTCGGATGGATGTGGAATTGGATGAGGATTTTGTCACTGGATATGAATTGGATATTGACTCAGAGCAGTCGTAGATTCGGATAAGGATACGATAATGGAACTTGGATAAAATGGATTGGATTATGAATCGGAAAGTATGGCTATGGATAACATATGGACTTCGGATATTGGATTTGGGGCTGTTTAAAACATACCTTCCAATAACAAGGCATGTTTTAGGGGGCAAATGTTAACCCGCCTTTTGGCAAGGCCATGGACAGGCAGATTTAACTAAATCGACTGCTCGTTTGTCGAGGCTGGAATACGATAGGTTTAATTTAACTAGATGGATAGACGGTCAATCATGGATGGTTCGGTGTATATGGCTTGACCTAGGTGGATCGGCAAGTGTCGATCGGTCAAGGATGGGAGTTCGTGCATGGCTCGGCCTAGGTGGATCGGCAGATGTCGCTCGGTCATGGTGTGAAAGTTGAGATAGGTCGACCAGATATGGTTCGGCTTTGGAGTGGATCGTCACTGGTTGTTCGGCCTTGAAGGGATCGGCTTTGGTGGATTGATTATGTGGGAATGGCACTGGTAGTTCGGCCTCTATGGGATCGGTCTGGTGGTTCGTCATGTTCTAGTTCGGTCGTACTGAAGTGGATCGGAGGATGTGGCTCGGCTTACTTAGGTCGGTCATGTTGAAGTGGTTCGGTAGGAAGGTGGTTCGGTCTTGATGGTGCAGGTCAGTCTGGATGGAGTGGTTCAAGTTGGCAAGAAGTATATGGTTCGATATAGTATGGATCGGCATGAAGGCTAGGGCTTGGCGTAGAGTGGGCCGACATTGGAGTGATTCGACACAAATGGTTCTGGCCTCAAGAGGATTGGAGCATGTGGTTCGGTAACAGTGGGTCGGCCATGCGTGGTTCGCCCATAGTGGGTCGATCGTGATGAAGGATGTTGGCTCGGCAATGGTCATGATGGGTCTCGACTTCTCGGGAAGGCCGGTAACTCAGGTTTTGCCTATAAATACAACATGTGGGGATTCAGAAAAGGGATCTTCATTCTACTTTCCTTCTTCTTCCCTATGAAGGCTACTCTGCCATTGTTGCTTTTAAAACTCTGGATTGTTATTGTAATTGACTTGGATATCAATAGAAAGGAAATTTCTGGAGTGGACGTAGGTTGGAGTTAGCCGAACCACTATAAATCCTGTATTATTACTGCTTTCTTTTTCATTTTTATTGTTTTTCACATTCATACTCTCTACATACATTCTATCTATGATCCGTGACTGTGATTTGGTGCTTTCATCTATATTTGGGTTTTAGTGACCAATTTTGTTGCCAACATATACAAGTTAATAAAGTAAAGTGATTTTATGAAAGGGTTTCTTAAATATAGTTGTATCATCTAAAATGTTTGAATCTAAGTTGGAATTTTCGTGAAATGTTTTCATAAATAAGTTTAGCAGAGATAGAATTGATATTGGTAAGGACCAATAATATAAATATGTAGGTTGCACGTAGATCATTTCCCCTTCTCATATAGTTTTCGATCCAAGATTCGTATAAATGACTTAAGGTGTTTCACACCATTCCGAATAAGGATTTATCATTCGATTTTTGATAACGAACACTTGGTGAGGGTTCTTAAAATTTCTATCATAGTTTATGGCTATGTATGGAGAATGAAGGTTTCTAATCAAAAACCTGATCAAAGTCTGCACTAGAAAATCGAATGAGCGTACTAGATTCGAAGAAAAAGCTACGTATTCGAGTAAGTTTTCGTGCATTATTTTATCTGTTTATCTATAAAAATTTAAATACCATATTCACCCTCCGATGGTATATTTTACAATCCTAAAAGTGTAGTAAAGATGGTTTTTAGGAAATATCTGATAATATGCCTCATCCTAATTATAGTTCTGGTGAGAATCAATCCATTTTTAGTCCACTCATCTTTAATAGAACAAAAATTTCAAATTGAAAATCTAGAATGGAATTTTATTTAAACAGGTTAATTTTAAAATTCGAGATATTTTTGAGAATGGTTGGGATATGGTAGATTGGAATAATATTTGCTTAACGCTAATGCTATGAATATTCTTATCTCTGTAATCAATAGATCTGAATTTAACCACATCTCTCGTTTTTCAGCTACACGAGAAATCTGTAAACTCTCGATGCAAAATGTGGTAAAATAGTTAGTAATGACAAAAAACCTCTGAAAGCTGATGTAAGAACTGTATTTGGCGAGATTCACAAAAGACAATTTAGACCGATGACAATGAAAACGACAATAACGGTGACTCGACGAATAATGAGATAAGTGATTTTTTATATAAAGATTCGATTCTCATGTGCATTGACTTAACTAGAGCTTTTGACTATCTCAAACTGATAAATAGTAAGTTGAAACGTGAAAATCTGGATTGTTTTAGAAAAATGATAAATTGGAAAAGAAGCTTGAAAACATAAAGAAAACTAAAAGATTCAATTATGAAAATGTTTAAATTACAAGAAAGATTTTTTTTCACTCTAATAAAATTTCCAAATGCTAGGAGATGAAAATTTATTTTTAAAGAAAATCAAAACTAAGCTGATTTGTAAGGGCAATATTTTACAAAAAGGGATGGGAAATTTTAGGATGCTGGAAAATTCCAGAAGTGAAAAATGTGAAATTTTGTTCAAAACCCTCGGAAAAGACATGATTTTGAAAATTTGCAAAACATAAATTATTTATATGAATCATGAATTAGAAAAAATGATTGAAAAAATCAAGGATTTTGAATTTGGAAAACATGAACTTTTCAAGAATAGAAAGGCTTGAAATTCAAACCAAAATAAAAAAGTATGAAAATGAAAATAAGATAAATGAAATGATTTTGAAAAGATAGAAATTGTTATTAGTCATTGTTCTAAATTAAACAATCTTTTAAAATCGAAAATCCATGATCTCGAGTTGATTATTCAAAAAAATTGATAGTGACAAAATCGTTTTAACATTTTATTAGAAAATCAACTTTTTGCTGCTAATATAAAAGGACTTGGATCTGGAAAAATTCCAAGTTGTAAACAAAAGACTTGTAAATACATAGGGGTAGAAGTGTGTTTTTCAAATACGTGAAGTGTGGTAAAATAGGACATAGTCATAATAATTATAGTGTTAGGAATATAAGTAAACATGTCAAACTAATTAGGATTCCTACGGGTATAGTTGTCGACCTTCATGGTTCATTATAAAAATAAATTTAGGTACCAAAGTCTTCAAAAATAAAAAACTGTATTGACCCATATTTTTAACTATTTAAATTATTGAATTTAGTGTGATTAATGAATAAAAATGGTTAAAAATAAAAATTTAATGGTTTTGAATGTAATTTATCGGATTTGAACTTAAATAAAATTTTGAAATAAACTAATTTCGAAGATCTAAGTAATAACAAGTATTCAAAGGTAATGCTATGTATTGAATGTGTTTACAATAAATAGTTGGATTAAATAATAAATATTGAATTTATTAGATGTAAATAAAGTAATTGATTAATGACTAAAATTCATTTCAAATTTAGTAGTGAAATTTGTTAAATATTAAAAAATTAAATTATTTAAATTTAATATTGGAGATTATTTGAATAATTAAATTTTGAATTTAATATTATTGAAAATTATATCGAAAGCCAATGTAGATTTTATTTAAATAACAATGAAGATTGTTAATATTTAAAATTGGGTTTAAAAGTGAATAATAGAAATTGGAAATTTTGTATTATAATCAAGACGTTAAAATAGCCATCCGGGACACAGTCTCGGAATTCGACAAAAACAGCTCCATTGGATCCGCAATAGTGTGTTATTATTGGATTTCAAATTTATTGATGTTTGGAGTTATCGTTTGGTCGTACAGAATAATAACGCGTCGAATTAATATCGAAAATTCAATATAATAATTGGGTCCAAAAAAGCTATCTTCTCCATACGATCGAATTAGGACTCGAAACCTTTTCCATTGCATTCGGAATAGGAGTATAATATTATGGGCACCTAGCGGCACTCCTCGATAGGGGTTAAGGTTTTGAGTTACGTAATCGAGACGGTTTGAAAATTTAAATAATATATATTTGATTTGACCATACCCTTCACATCTTTCTATTTTCTTTCTATCAGCCACCATCCTAGTGCCTATTACCTGTTCATACATGCATCCTCTCCTTTAAAAACCCACGCATGCGACAGTGAATCTTACAATAGAAAGAAAAAAATAGCTTCATTCAAGAATTTCTTTCTCTCAAAATACAAATCAAAAAACTGTCAAACCAATTTGTAAAATCCTATTTTTTTATTTTTTGGCAAGGCCAACCGGTTTTATAGTGGACCGTCCACTTTTTATTACGAACGTAATCAAAATATGAAGTACAGGAGTAAGGTGGAGACACCCTAACTGCTAAAAGAAAGAAAAAATTACAGCACCGAAGTGTGACTGACATGTCACGGCTACAATAATTTACTTATAGGACTAAGACTCCTCCGAAGAGGTAGTAACTCCAACTACAATATCCACTTGGGAAGAATCCAGAGTAACATTCCCAAGAAGACCGATAAAGGGGCGAAATAGGAGAGCAAGAGATGGATCATAGATCTCAGCATCAGAATAGTATATAAAGGATCGATCCCAGGTAGTATCAGCAAGCATAATAGAATTTAACTTAGCATACGTACCATCCAAATCAAGAACCAAGGAATCACCAGACTGCCTATAAAAAAGGCAACGAAGGTCCAATTGATCAGTAGAAACATATCTAAAATAGGAATCATCCACAGGGTTGAAACGCATATCAGAACAACGTTCAACCTAACAACTCTCAGACTCAGCCCAAACAACTGTCAACTGAGGCAGAGCAAGATCCGGGACATCAACGGTATCCACAGAAACATCAACAGGAACAATGCATGCAGGAGGGGATGCAGGCGGAGAGATAGAAGGCGGCGGAGCAGGGTCAGAAAGAGGAACAACAGGAGGAGGAATAACAAGCTTGGGAACCCACTTCCTGAGCGGAGGCCGTGGCAGAGGAATTTAGGCGCAGCAGCGGAGACAACAGAATGGGTGCAGGCGGAAACTAAGTGGCCAAAGGAGTGACAGGAGGAACAAATGTCTGGGACCCAACCATAGCGTACACAGACATCCACAACATGGCCAACAGCAAGCTGAACTGAAATAGAGGAAGGGAGAGGCCTACATGGGGTATCTCAATCAGAGCCTTAGCGTATACCAGCTTTTCACAAGCAACCGTATTAGCATCAAAACATTTCAATTTACCAATATTGCAAGCAATCCAATTCAAACCAAGCAGAGGCTGAAGTGCAGAAGGAATTTGAGAAAAATAAACCCACACGGGGATAGATAGAACCTGTTTACGAGCACTTGCAACCGTAGGGGACCAGGGAGTAATGATAAATGGTTTCCCATCAAAAAAAGATGGCTCGGCCTCAAGGACACGACGGCGTTCCACGGAGGAGGAGAACAATAGGAAATATATAGAGTCAACCAGCTTAACACGAAGATTACCACGAAGCCTCCAGGCCTTCCGACAAACAGCAGACGCATCATGAAGGCGATGATTAGGATCTAAAAAGAAACCAACTAAATATTCTGACCAGTAGTCCATACCGGCCTGCATAACATTAGGAGGAGGGATCATCACTCCATTTTCCTCAACAATATCAAATTCTACTGGTTCATAAACACCCGCGTTACGGGGCAGAGATGAAAAAAGCGATGACCATGTTTTGGAACCAGGAGGGGAAGGCACAGCAGGTTGACCACATCCACATTAGGACAACCAACAAAGGCCACAAGACCAGTAGGGGGAGAGGCCTCAAACAACATATCACTAGAATTCAATATACTGCATTTGGAAACATCCTTCTCTTCAGAATTGTTGCAAGCACCAGAAATCAAAACACTGAAGTTTGAGACATCCTTCTCTTCAGAATATTGACAAACACTTGGCGTGCATCGAGCTAAACACATTAGATTAGCATCGTAGGACTCAATGCACAACCAGCCACACCTATTATCTCACCATTGGTGCCAGAATCGATATCATCATTCACACGTGATTGCAAAGGGCCACTAACAGATCGACACACATCTTCGGCCAAAGAGAACGACATCTCAGGATGCAAAGAAGAGCACACAATAGGAGCTCGGTCAGAGAACTTATCAGTAGTCAGAGGCAAAGGTGGAAACTCAGTATCAGAAAGCAAAGACGGCAGAGCAGACGAGGACGCAAGTCGGATAACCTTAAAAAACCTACCAGAACGAGTGGATGAAGGTGAGGCGGAAGGAGCGACGGGGCGAGTGGGAGAGCAAGACATTGGAATGAGGCGGGAGGGCAAGGGATGGAGAACGAGGTGGGAGGGAAAGGGCACGGGGACTATGAAGAAGAGGGTGATGGAACCTGATACAATCGGGAGGTCGCTGCCATTTTATGCCATTTTAAACCTTTTCAATCATATCTATAAAGTCCTATTTTTGAATTCTACTCTACCTAATATATGATTTGGATGGTGCAGATTTGATTGATAGGTTTCCACGTTGATGTCGTGAGTGTAATATTAGCTAGGGTTTGGGTTTGTTGGTGTTTGAGTCATCGATTCATGAATTTAGGTTCGTATTTGGACTCAGCATTGAAAATTGCATCTCCGGCCACGTTTTTCGGATGTGCAGCCGTGATTTGGGAAATGCGACCTGGTCGCGTGCATTGTGGGAGACTGTAAGTCGCGATGGCCATGATATGTTCGAGCATGTTGTTTTTGGTATGGAAGGATGAAGATTCAGGAGAGAAGATCGATGGCATTATCGGTTCCTCAAACAGAGTTTTCTAGCTTCGTATCAATGCAAAAGCATGCACGACCATGGAGATTTTCTACACAGGCAATGGTACAGGAAGATTTGGGGAAGAAGCTTGTAGTGGGTCGGGCTTTGAATGTTTTGGTATGGGTTGTTTTAATAATTAAATTGTTTTGTAAATTTAAATATCGACGAACTTATAAAAATGTATATCTTGGTCATACCAGGTCGGAATCGGACGAAACAAGAGGCATTGGAATCAGGGCGATGAGCTACGTCATGGAACATATCTGTAGTCATTTGGAGCTAATTAAAATTTTAGGTTAAATCAAACGTCGTTCAATTTGATTTAAAATCGAAAACTCAGGGTGAGTGTTTTATAACGCTCACAATATACTAGAATATTTTTATGACAGTTGAATGTGAAAATGTGAAGTGATATAAATTCATTGGTCGTTGTTTGGTAAATTTGATTGTCATTTGAATTAACTATTAAAAATTAAAATTGACAGTAAAATGTGAAATAAAATTTAATACCAGTAAAACACCCAATATTAATAACTATGAAACTATTGTGAATTATATTGTCTGTTTGTATGATTGATTGTGATGGATGCAAATTGGTTGATATTTGGATGTTTATTTGTTTATATATATCATGATATCATCCTATATATTATTTACAGTGTAAAAAACTGTAAATAGAATTATTTCGAATAAATTAAGAAATAAGTTAAAATGATATATACCTATGACATTGTGATTTGGATTGAAATGATATATATCCATCCCTGAAATTAATTGAAATAATTGATCGCTTGGCCATAGGATAGAAAATTATATACGAACACCGGATTGGTCAAAATAAATAATTTTGTAGGTCTTAGTTTTGAAATTTTTTAAATGATTTTGAATTTAAAGAAATGAAATTTGAATTTATGAAATTTGAATTAATCACGAATTCGAGTTTGAAATGTTGAAATAAATTTTGGTTAAAAGAAATTATTAAATAATTGAAGTTAAGATTTGGAATTAAAATCAAAATATGATTGAATTTCATAAATTGATTTATTTTTAAAAGATTGGATTTTTATTCAAACCTTGAATATTGCTAACTAAAAGTTAAATAAAACGACATTTCGAAATTGAGCTCGAAATTGAATTATATTTGGAAATTGGGATTTTAAATTGAATACTGAAGTTAAATTTAATTTAAGTAATTTAAATCGATATATTGAAAAATCAAACTCGAATCTATATAAATCGAATGGGTTTAAAATTGAGAATTGAATTGGTATTAATTCAAATTGGATTGAATTGAATTAATTGGAATTGAGGTCGAAATTGAATTAATTTGGAATCATAATTGAAATTGATTTGAATATAAACTAGAACCGAAGTTAATTAAAATTGAATCGATATAAATGGAAATGGAAGTTGGATTAATTTGAATTCAAAAGATTTTGGAAATATGATCAGTTTGACTTTGAAACTACTTTTCAAATGAATTATTTAGATAAATTGTTTAAAATCTATACTTTTTAAATATTCAAATTATTTTGGATTTCCAAACGATTTTGCTATATAAACCATTTTAATACTTAAAATATTTTATATAAAACTATTTTAACCTTTTAAAACTATTTTAACTATTTTAATTATTTCAACTATTTTAACTATTTTAATTAATTAAACTATTTTAAAACTATTTAGACTATTTATTTCCAAATTTCAAACTGGTCAAGGGTGCAATGCTTATTTTTGAATCAAGGATTTAAAATACGAATTGGGTTAAATGAAGTTATAATCTAAATTGGAATTCGAACAATTTTGGAAGCGAAATCGAGATATTAAGGCGAAAATTATTTTGAACTGAAATATTATACTTTGAGTAAATATAATGATTTCAAAATGGATTTGATTTTGAAGCGAATATGATATTTTGATATCAAGTATGAACTTTTTTCGAAATGTAAAAGTACTAACCGGTGCGTAAAACAACGTTTGGTTGTTAAAGAGACCGGAGCTGAATATTGGCATACTCTCGAACCACTATAACAACTGTGTATGTGGAGTGATGATCCAAATCGAAGTGGTTGGTTTTGGAGTCGTTTGCTGGATTTGAAGGAAGAGAATGATGATGGATTAGCCTGGCACTTGTGCCAATATGAAATGACTAAAATAGGAGTCGTACCGGCCAAGTGGGTTAGCTACCCCGAGCGGACGCACTTCTTTATATTACCATCAATTACATTGTGATTGATTGGTGTGCTCCCTCCCGATTATGGGAGTGTTGGACGCGGTGGGCGATCATAGCTATGATGTGTTACCACCATCTAGGAAGGGTAAACTAGTAGTATCATACCTTAGGCATTTCCTAACGTGCCTACTTTTATCCCTAAATGAGACCCACACGATTTTGATTTAGTGTTGTCGTATCACGACGCATCTCTATCCACTGACTGTTTAACTAGTGTTTTATGTGCAAATTTTACGACAATGCTAAAAAACACGTTAAGAGGGATCAATGTAAAGCCTTAACGCTAATAAAAATATTTATTTTATTGACTAGACATTATATATGTAGCGTATTATACAAAATATAAATACTTTGATGGATCCTTAAGAGATGGAAAATCTCATAACATCTCTTGAGTTATTGCACGCATGGTATACACTGGATAGGAGGTTTGAATACCCATAAGCATCTCTGCGTGACACTCATGTTATATGCGATATCGATGCGACTCACATAAGAATATTTTAGTCCTGACTCGAGTGTTTTGTCTTTTCATTACGCTCTGGTCAGTCCTGAGTTTTTCAGCTTATTGAAGATTCATTCTGGAGGACGAAAACGAAGACTTGGTATATTATTACTATTAGTATACTTGCATCATGTTGTCTGCTGCATTATTTATTTATCTCTGTTGTATATATATAACTCTGATGAATGTTGTAATCAAATGTGCAATAAAAACAGCTTCACGAGTTATTTATTTGATTAATGTATTTTATCGTTCTGCTGCGAGATTCTGTGTTTGTTTTCTTCTTCTGTTTTTATTTTCCTTATTTAACCCCAATGATTATCTATATTCTGGATTGTTTGGATTGGACATGTGTTGATTTTGTCAATTTAAACCTTCCGAAACGTGGGTCATCGTAGTTGGTATCAGATCTTTGGTTTAGCGATAACCTTAGCTTTACGGGGGTTTAATTCTTCAGAGATAGGGTAGTAATACCCTAGAATGAGTCCGTTTGAGTGTATGTATTTGAGAGAGTGTATTTGTTAGTGTTGGATAAAAAAATTTATATTGTGTTGTTTGAATTGTTAAGTTTGAGTTTCGGGTTTAGATCGGTACGTGGGACGCCACTATATTGACAGGTATTTCAAAACACTTGAACAAAGCAAACCAACACAATTTTTTTTTGAAATTTGGTAAATGAAAATTTTTACCTAGGATTATATTTTATATATAAAAGAATGGTTTTCTGAAATTTAGATAGTTAAATAAAGTGGTTGTTAGAAATGATAATATTGATCGTCATCGTTTACCATTTGATTAGTCAATATTCCTAAACTATTAGCTACCATATGATTATAAGAAAATGAAATTGCATAAATGTGGTTTATAAAATATAATTTGCTAGTAAAATGAATATAAAATTGAGAATTTGAGAAATTTAAATTCCATGTTATGGAAAAAGATTTTCAAGGTTTGGAAAATAATATTAGTATTGTTTAAAAGTACATACAAATACAAATTGTTTTCAAATAAATTTTGGAAGGAATGAATTCAGTACTCCCCTCTTCTGTCGCTAGAAAATAATTTTGGTGATGACTTCGCAGCATCATCGACGTTCGTTTTTGAGTCTCAAAGTGGGGGAGACTTCTGAGAAGCTTTGCTATGAAATTGTTTTGACAAAAAGATTTTGGTTTAAACTCCAAAAGTATGATTGGATATATATAAAAAAGAAAGATAAGTATATATGCTTATTTCAAATGATTTGAAATGTCCCAGTGTTTAAATTTTTAAGTTTTGTTAATTAATAATCTTCCAATTATTTGAATGAAATGAAATATTTGAATAACCAGAGCTTATGAAATAAGAGAATTAAGAAAATATAAACTAAATGTTTTAAGAAACTTTAGAGAGAAATTGAAAGTAAAGAAAAATTTAAACAAATAAAATAATGAACATTCTAATCAAGTAAAAATGAACCAATTAATTTGTAAAATACCAAATTGTATTCTAATAACATATAATAAGACTTACCGAATGTTTAAAAGTTAAAATGGTGATTTGGATATGTAATGGGATATTATACAAGTAAACAAACTTAAAAAAATTAAATTGTGTATAAATGGAAATTTAGTTGTAATAATAAATGTTATATACTTGAGTATATTATGAAATGATTAATGAGTAAATGAAATAAGTAAGTGGAACCTAAGAAAGTATTCAAATGAAATAAATAATATCCTTGTAATTTGGTTATAGAATATAAATTTGCAAAGATATTTTGAAATTGAATTTGTAACTTAAGAGATAATCAGTATTGAAAAATACTAAGAAATTAAGTAATGTGAATTATAAATTTGAATGATAGTTGTAAATTATTGAATGGAAATGAAGTAAATGTAAATAAAAGAATTTTATGTAACTAATAATCAATTGGAATAAATATATAAGTTGTACGTATATTATTTTATTCACATAATGATTTGACCCAGATTCGAGCATAAAATTTGAAGATAATTTATATCGATTCTAAAACACCCCACACCCCTTGAAATACCCAAAAGGACACATTAAAAGGCATCGTGTGTTGTAGGTATAACTGAAACTAACAAAGACTAAGATTCACAAGACAAAAATAGGTAATAACGGAAACTAAAATAATAACTTAATTAAAACAAAGCTTCATAATTTCTTCATAAATAAGTCAAATACCAAATACAACATCCATGTCTCAAAACCCATCATGTCTTATGAAATAAAAATTCATAGTCTCAAAATCAGAGTACATAATATCTCTCAGAATAAGCCAGTGCATAGAAAGAACAAAAGCTAAATTAAAAGGACTACAAAGAAGAAATCTCCTCCAAGAGAATTCCAAGCTGTAGCAATCTACTGACTTCTCCCTTGATTGCCTAAGGGGAAAAGGGAAAATAGAGGAGTGCACTAGACTAAAAGTCTAGTGAATGATAGTAATTACTAGAGTCTTTAAGCAAGAAAAAGTAATGAACTCTACAATAGTTCTAGCATAAATAAGGATAATAAAGAAAAAGGGAAGAGATAAATTAGAAATAAGTACGATCAAATATTGAACAATTTATAAGATAAGGTAACTTTGATTGCTTGCACTTGTCCTTGATTTCACTTTAATTAGGCTGAATTCTTAATTCCATAATTATACCTTTTTTTGATCGGCCTGCTACTCCATAGTACCTTTCTGCAGACCAGATCTATATAAATCCCTACACAGAATGTTAATGTGGACCAGACGACATGTATAGCTCCCTACACAGAAGGCATTTATTTGTTGTGGACAATACACTATATATAACTCCCTACACATAATGTTACTGTGGACCAAACGACATATATAGCTCCCTACACATAAGGCAATGGTGTCCACGAAAGACACCCATACTATGCGCTTGGAACTCATAGCTATTACTGAGCACCCGAATGGAAGTCGCGTGTGTAACTGCCACCATGCCCATGCTACCTTTTGCTCCGCCTATTGGGTCATCTTATTACCTCAACATCTGGTATAAGCATGCCCTTCATCCCACTTCAAGCTAACGCGAGATCACTGTGTGTCCATTAAGTCCATAGAGGAAATGTTGTTGGTACTGGCGCTTGATCCAAACAATATCTATTTGCGCCCCTTATCCAAATTCCCCATGATTTGGACTTCTATTTGACCAATTTACTACCATTCTTAGCATAAGCGTGCCATAGGAAATGCTATTTAGTGCAAGTCCTACTTTTAACTTTGCTTATTAACTTAGATAAATTATTTTAAATAAGCCTTTATAATTTATCCCTACTATCTTTGCTAATTAATTTATCCTAAGTCTAAAATAAGCCTCATTCTATCCTATTTCTTGCTATAACCTATGTTATAATCATGCTTAATACTTAAACCAAGGTCTAAATGTGAAAATAAGCTTCTTTCATCTCTATTTAGTTATAATTCTAAGTTATAACCATACCAATTATCTTTAATTAGTCCAATTCTAATTATAATTAGGCGTAATTTTAGTTCAATTCCATTATTTATTACAGTCCAATTCCATTATTTATTTCAGTCTTTATAATTTACATCTTATTTTCTTCATTCAATATTCTTACTTATATAATCCATATTCGCGTTTAATTTATTCTAATCCATACGCGAAGAAAAGGGGGATGAAGAGATTAGATGCTTGCACCAATCCAAAACGTCAAAAAGATGTAAATAATAGTAAATAAACTTAAATACTGCAAACTGTAAATCAATAAAAAAAAAACTATGCTTAACAAAAATAGACCAAAATTACTGAAAAGGATAGCTGAAAGGAAATAGACTGAAAATAATTCTAAAAACTGTAAATAAACTACTGATAAAGCTATTCCAAAAATCGGTAAAACTAGAACTATTAGAAACCCTAGTATTTTAAATTACTTAAAGGAGTCTTAAAATAATTACAATCACTCACTTCCGATCCTAAGATTTTCCTTTGCTCTTCCCGGATCCACTTGAAGTTGTAAAATAATTTAATTTATAACGATTTTCTTCTTTGGAAAAATTATTTCGTTTAGGCTCCTTCTTATAAAGGTGAATCCAATTGGAGAAATTCAGAATGAGGAAAAGTGTTAGGTCTAGGGGTCTGTTTATAGGTGTAGAAGTGGATCTCGGACTGTTGGACTTGGAAATCGAATTGGATGCAACCACGTCATAGGCCGAATAGGGGCCATCAAAAGTAGAAACGGAGGGACCGAACTAGTTTAAACGATGAAAAACACGTCGGCTAAGGGCTCTGTAATGTTCGAACGAACGAAAGTTCATTCGTTCGGAATTAGTAGAGGAAGGTCGACCGGGCGGTTGACCACCTTGGTGCCCAGGTCGACCGGCCGGTCGACCTGCCTATATTTTTTTCTTCGTTTCTTTGATTATTTCATTCTTTGATCAAATTAACTCAGATTCTGACGTTCTATATATAGAAATTGACCAGAAAATTACCATGGACACAATTTTGCAACTTCCATGGCTTGATTCTGATAATTTCACAAAGTGTTTATTATCTGATTAATTAGCAAATTAGTTATACGGGTTAAATTTTGGGTTATTACATTCTCCCATTCTTTAGAGATTTCGTCCCCGAAATCTCTAAGGATAAAAGAATGTACTAAATGTTCATCCAATTCTACAACCAATTACTCAATCATCAACCATTCATTCATTGTCCTTAACCTTTTCTAATGCAATTTATGATACTTATGCAATTAGTGTAGTGTAAATGTTCCTAACTAATGCAAAAGGTTAGGTGGTCTACTGATTCAGTTGATCTCCTTTATGCAATCATATCTGTTTCATGTATCCAAATGAATGCAAAAAAATTCTAATGATAACTAATAGTTATATATGCGTGCTATAAACATCACCCAAATGCAACAATCAAGTGATAAACATCCATTTATAGCAACCATGGAAATAAAATAAAAATGCACACACATCCATGTGCTTATGCTCTAGTGTCCTAGTTAGGTCGATCCCTAAGGAATAATAGTGCCTAGTGTACCTATATGCGTCCACAACGCCCATAACATCCACTAGCAAACACTTGCAACCACTAGCATACATCATTCATAACATGTTCTATTAACATGTTTACATCAAATCCTACCATCATAGGTTAAATCCTAAGTTCTGCCCTTCTTATGGATAACAAAGGAAAGAACCTATTCAAATATAAAGATGGAAAAAAGGAACTCTAAAACTTACCATAAAAAAATGATCATGGGAAGTATGAATCTTCTCCTCTGCTCCCCAAGTGGAGTCTACAACATCATCTCCCCATTGCACTTTCACTAATGGAACCTCCTTAGTCGCTTGATGTCTCTTACAACAATCTTCATGGGGATACACCAAACTGAAGCTTCCCTTTCTACCTCTACCTCCTCCAACTGACTAGGCTCCACAACGTCTGTGAAGTCATATAAGCACTTTCGCAAGTGCGAAACATGGAAAATGTTGTGCACTCCCAAGAGCCTATCAGGTAGCCTTACTCGGTAAGCCATCTTCCCAACTCTCTCTGTGATAGGAAAAGGTCCAACAAATTTAGGGGTTAACTTTCCATTTGATCGAATCTTACCACCTTTCTAAGCAGGGATACTTTGATAAAAACTAAGTCTCCAACCTCAAACTCTAAGTCTCTCCTCTGCTTATCTACATACGACTTCTATCTGTCTTGAGCTATCTTCATCCTTCACCGAATCAAATCCACCCTTTTAGAGGTCTCCCTAACCATATCGGGTCCAATGAATAACTTCTCCGTAGACTCTACCCAACGTGATTGGGACTTGCAAGGTCTCCCATATAAAGTTTCAAATGGTGCCTTTTCTATTCTTGTTTGGTAACTATTATTGTACGCAAACTCGACCAACGGAAGATCCTCCTCCCAAGTTCCTCAAAGTCCAAAATGCACATCCGTAGAAAATCCTCAAGCACCCTATTTACCCTCTCTAGTTGGCCATCAGTCTAGGGGTGATAGGCCGTACTCAACCTAAATTGCATCCCTAGCGCCTCCTGTAAGCTTCTCCAAAACTCACTAGTGAAAATGGGATCTCTATCACTAACAATGCTAGAAGGAACTTCATGTAGACGGACTATCTCTCGAACATACAGGGATGCCAAATATGAAGCTGTACGCTTACTCTTAACTGGGATGAAGTGAGCGCTTTTGGTCAATCTAGCAACAATCACCCAAATGCTAGTGTTCCCTTTCCTAGAACGTGGTAAACTATCAATGAAATCCATAGAAATACTGTCTCATTTCCACTCCGACACATCTAAGGGCTGAAGTAATCCACTGGGTTTCTGCTGCTTTGCTTTTACCCTTTGGCATATAAGACACTTAGCTATGAATTCCACCATGTCCTTCTTCATACCACCCCAATAGAATATCCTCTTCGTATATTGATGCTTTTTGTCACCTTCTAGATGAATAGTCATACGGGAATGGTGCGTCTCCTCCAAAACTACTCTCAACAAATCACTGGCGCGTGGAACACAAAGCCTTCCATCTCTCCTAAGCCACCCTCTACTATCAATGGAAAAGCTTTGGAGATGTCTCGAGACCTCTCCTTGGCTAGTCCTATCCATAATGTCCATGAGCTCTGAATCCTACTGCTGCCTCGATGAAATCTAATCCATAAGAGTAGGGCTCACCTCTAACTTTGCCGACAATCCGGGAGTAATGTCTGTAGAGGGCTTAAAATCAAAAATAGAAATAAACTCTAAGCTCCTCCACTCTACGAACAAAGGACCAAGGATTACTTTCTTTCTACTCAATGCATCCACAACCACATTACCCTTGGTAGGGGTATAATCTATCTCAAAATCATATGAGGCTAAAAACTCCATCCTCCTATGTTGTGTCAAGTTCAAGTCCTTCTACGAGAATAAGTACTTCAAAGACTTATGATTGGTAAAAAGCTCAAACCTCTCTCCAAGCAAATAGTGCCTCCAAGCCTTAAGTGAAAAAACAACGGCAGCCAACTTCAAATAGTGGGTAGGGTAGTTCTTCTCATGCGTCTTCAACTTCCTACTGCCATAACACACTACCCTCCCTTGTTGCATCAACACTGCTCCTAGACCCGTTCCACATGCATCAGTGTATCCAGTGAAAGGCTTAGCTCTATCTGGTAAAACTAACACTGGTGCACTAACAAGGGCTCTCTTAAGCTTTGTGAAGGAATCCTCACAATCCACGTCCCACCGAAAGCTTTATTCTTCTTAGTAAGGTGTGTGAGTGGTGCCGAAATCTGGGCAAAGTCTCTAATGAACTTCCTATAGTAGCCTGCTAGTCCTAGGAAGCTCCTAACCTCGGTGATGTTCTTGAGGGACTTCCAATCTTGCACTGCAATAGCCATGGTAGGGTCAATAGCCAAACCTTCCTTCGAGACTACGTGCTCCAAGAAATGAATTTCCCCTCTCCAAAAATGGCACTTCAAAATTTAGCTCTTAAATGATGCCTACGAAGTGTGCGATGAACTTCTTCCAAATGAACAGCATGCTCCTTCGTATTCTTGGAAAATACCAAGATATCATCCACGAATACCAACATAAACTTATTTATGACATCACTAAAGACGCGGCTCACAAATCAACGAAATAGGCTGGGGTATTGGTTAGCCCAAAAGGCATAACCAACCACTCAAAGAATCCATTCGGTGTCCAAAAGACAGTCATATCTATACTGTCATCAACCACTCTAAGCTGATGGAATACCGTGGCTAAATCAAGCTGAGAGAAAACAAAAGAACCTACCAACTGGTAAAAAAGATCATCAATCCTAGGAAGTGGATATCGATTCTTCTTAGTGAGATTATTTAATTCCCTATAGCCCATGCAAAACCGGAGAGAACCATCTGCTTTAGTAGCAGAGACGACTAGCCTCCCCACTCCGATATGCTCCTTCTTATGAATCCCTTCTCCAAAAGCTCACGAATCCGCTTGCTCAATTTTTTCCTCCTCTTAGGTGTTGTGTGCCTCACAGCTAATGCTACTGCTTAGCATTCTCGATCAAATAAATCCTGAAGTCAATCTCTCTCTTAGGGAGCAGTCCCCTAACCTCCTTAAAGACGTCTGTTAAATCTCCGATGACAGGAATTGAATGCAACTCTGATGATAATGAATCGAGGGAATAAAGAAAACTCAACATAACTGACCCTTGCGGGTCACAAGATACCTCTAGAGTCCTACCACTACAAGCCTCAAGTCTAACGACTCTCCTCTTACAGTCTAAGATAGCTTCATACGTGGATAGCCAATCCGTCCTTAAGATCATCCCATATCCTGAGAATCCCAAAACATAGGCATCACAGTCAAACTCTATGCCTAGGATAAAGATTTTCAAACCCCTACAAATCATAGATAAGTGTGATAATCCTTCTATGAGGTTTGAAACAATAATCGTGTCTACTACTAATGATATGTCCATGTGCAAACAATCTACTAGAGAGCTAGAGATAAAAGATTGCGATGCTCTAGAATCAGATAAAGTCCGAATAAGAAAATCGGATTTAGAAATCAAACCTTCAACTGTGACTTTCTTACCTCTATCTGGAATGCTACCGAAAGGTGCTGTCTAATGCTTGAATCTGCACTGTTGGTGCACTCGATCCCTGGGGACAATCCTACTCATATGACCAGGCTACCCGTAAGTATAACACATACCCTTTATTTTCTCCTTCCAGCAATCCTTGGCCATATGTCCAACCTTCCCACAACCATGGCACTTCATTCCTTTCTTAATCTTCTTCTGAGGTCCATCACCTTTCTTTTTCTTCTTATTCTTTTCCTACCACTTCTTCTTTAGGCCTTCTGACTTAACCTCCTCTTTAGACTCTCCCTCCTTGATCGTATCCGACATAAGTGCCATCTCGACCAAAGACTCATAGGTAGCTCCCACCGGTACTGAGTCAGCAATAATCCCTGAAGGGGTTGATTCAATCCCTTCGTAAACTTCATGCTTTCTTATGCTGTGTGTTCACCCAATTCCATACCAAACCATGACAGCTCATTGAATTGATTGATGTATTCCTTAACGGACAAACTCCCTTGCTTCAAGTTGAAAAATCTCTCCAACTAAGCACTCTCATTTGACTAAGTTAGAAACTTCCGGAATCCATCCTAAGTACTATTCCTTCCCTCCAACTCAATCACCTCTCACCAATAAGATGCCTCCTCTTTCAGCTGCCAAGCGGCCAGCTGAACTCGCTGCTGTCCGTCCAATCTCAAAAGATCGAAAATCCTCTCTGTGTCCCTAAGCCATGCTCTCGTCTCCACAAAATTCTCCTTGCGGAAAAAAATCTTCCTATCCAAACTCACAAGATCTTTATAAAGCTTAGAGAAATTGATGGCAACGTATGGGTTGATGGGATTCCCACCCGCTTGTTTAGGATTGGGCGCATGCCCATGCACCTCTGGAGTCATGGCTTGTAAGTACCTATGAAACTAGGCTGGGACTGGAATGCCCTTGGGAAGGTTCGGGGCATCAACCATTCTATGAAAAGTAAAAGGTAGTTTATGAAAGAGTTGAAAGAAAATTGAACTAGACTTACGAGGGGATTTTTATAAAAATTCTTTTATACTTAAAAATCATTCCTAAAAGTTTCTTTCTGGAAAATACCTTCAAAATAATTTATTTTGAAAAAAAAATACTTATAAAAATTTGAAATCATGTAACCTTAGGATCTGATACTAAGTGAAACACCCCATGCCCCTTAATATACCCAAAAGGACACATTAAAAGGCGTGATGCGTTGTAGGTATAACTTAAGCTAATAGAGAGTAAGATTCATAAGACAAAAATATGTAAAAATGGCATAAACTAAAATAATAACTTAACTAAAACAAAGCTTCATAATTACTTCATAAATAATTCAAATACCAAATACAACATTCATATCTCAAAACCGATCATGTCATATGAAATAAAAATTCATAGTCTCAAAATCAGAGTACATAATATCCCTTAGAATAAGCCAGTGCATAGAAAGAACAAAAGTTGAATTAAAAGGAATACATAGAAGAAATCTCCTCCAAGAGATCACCAAGATATAGCAATCTACTGACTTCTCCCTTGATTTCCTAAGGGGGAAAAGGGGAAAATAGAGGAGTATGTTTGACTAAAAATCTGGTGAATGATAGTAATTACTAGAGTCTTTAAGCAAGATAAAGTAATAGACTCTGTAATAGTTCTAGCATAAATAAGGACAATAATGGAAATAAGGAAGAGATAAATCAGAAATAAGTACGATTAAACATTGCTCAATTTATAAGATAGGTTAGCTTTGATTGCTTGCACTTGTCCTTGATTTCTGCTTTAATTAGGCTGAATTCATAATCCTATAATTAGGATGTAACCATAATTATACCTTTTTTTTGATCAGCCTGCTACTTCATAGTACCTTTTTATGGACCATCTCTATATAACTCCCTACACAGAATGTTAATGTGGACCAGACGACATATATAGCTCCCTACACAGAAGGCGTTTATTTACTATGGACTATACACTATATATAATTCCCTAAATGGAATGTTACTGTGGATCAGACGACATATATAGCTCACTACAAAAAAGGCAATGGTGTTTATGAAAGACACCCATACTAAGCTCTTGGAACTCATAGCTATTATTGAGCACCTGAATGGAAGTCGCACGCGTTACTGCCACCATGCCCATGCTACCTTTCGCTCCACCTATTAGGACTTCTTATTAACTCAACATCCAGCATAAGCGTTCCCCTCATCCCACTTCAGGCTAACGTGAGATCATTGTGTGCCCATAAAATCTATAGGGGAAATGTTGTTGGTACCGGCCCTTCATCCAAATAATATCTAGTTGCACCCCTTATCCAAATCCCCCGTGATTTGGACTTTTATTTGACCAATTTCTACCATTCTTAGCACAAGCGTTCCATAGGGAATGTTATTTGGTACATGTCCTACTTTCATATTTGCTTATTAACTTAGATAAATTATTTTAGATAAGCCTTTACAATTTATCCCTACTATCTTTGCATATTAATTTATCCTAAGTCTTAAAATAAGCCTCATTCTGTTCCATTTCTTATTATAACCTACGTTATAATCATGCTTATTAATTAACCAAAGGTCTAAATGTGAAAATAAGCTTCTTTCATCTCTATTTAGTTATAATTCTAAGTTATAACTATGCCAATTATATTTAATTAGTCCAATCCTAACTATAATTAGGCGTAATTTCAGTTCAATTCCATTATTTATTACAGTCCAATTCCATTTTGTATTTCAGTTTTTATAATTTACATCTTATTTTCTTCATTAAATATTCTTACTTATATAATCCGTATTCGCATTTAATTTATTCTAATCTATACATGAAGAAAATGGGGATGAAGAGAATAAACACTTGCATAAAGTCCAAAACATCGAAAAAGATGTAAATAATAGTAAATAAAATTAAATAGTGTAAACTGTAAATCAATAAAAAAAATCTATGCTTAATAGAAATAAACAAAAAAACTGAAAAGAGTAGCTGAAAGGAAATAGACTGAAAATAATTCTAAAGACTGTAAATAAACTATGGAAAAGACTATTCCAAAAATCGTAGTAAAACTACAACTATTGGAAACCCTATTATTTTAAATTACTTAAAGATAATAAAATAATTACAATCACTCACCTCTGTTCCTAAGCTTTTCCTTTTGTCTTCTTGGATCCACTTGGAGTTGTAAAATAATTTAATTTATAACGATTTTCTCCTTTGGAAAAATTATTCTGCTTAAGGTCCTTCTTAGAAAGGTGAACCCAATTGGAGAAAATCTAGAATGAGAAAAAGTGTTAGGTCTAGGGGTATATTTATAGGTGTAGAAGTGGATATCAGACCGTTGGATTTGGAGATTGAATAAGATGCAACCACGTCATAGACCGACTAGGGGCCATCAGATGCAGAAACGGAGGGACCGAATTGGTTTAAACGAATGCAAAACACGTCGGTTAATGGCTCCGAAATGTTCGAACGAACGGAAGTTCGTTCATTCAAAATTGTAGAGGCGGGTCGACCAGACGGTCGACCGCCTTGGTGCCCAGGTCGACCTGCCAATATATATATATATATATATATATATATATATATATATATATATATATTTCATTTCTTTGATTTTTTCGTTCTTTGCTCAAATTAACTCGGATTCTGATGTTCTATATACGGAAATTGACCAGAAAATTACCATGGACACAATGGTGCAAATTCCGTGACTTGATTTTGATAATTTCACAAAGTTATTTTATTATCTGATTAATTAACAAATTGATTATTATGGGTTAAATTTCGGGTTGTTATAGATTAGAGTTAGGATTTTTCTCTTGATTCTCGACGGCGAACCCTGGATATGGATTTTTGATTTGATTATGGAATTCTCTATCATAGTATATGGCTATGTAAGGAGAATGATGGTTTCTGATCAAAGAACCAGATTTGAGTCCGCACGAGAAAGTCGTGTGAACGATACTAGTTCGGAAGTGAAATTATGTGATCGAGTGAGCGATCAGATTTGATATTACGTACGAATGATATATGTACACCGTACAGGCTTATGTAAAGCTAATGGTGGAAATTGAAGATGCAAAATATAAAATGATTTTAAATTGTATGATTGGATATCATTGGTAAATAAGATGCGGGTATTTAAAATCAAGAAAATTTTGGATTTCCCGACAAAAAGGCACATGTTTATTTTATCATTTGATTTGATGGTTTTGTGATGGAGCCACTTGGCTTTTGTTAGTTTAGGGCCCGTAGTGGCATTTTGTAGTTGTTTCGATCAAGCGGCGCAAAGGAGACTCTACCCGAAATTTTCCGTAAATCCGAGCGTTAGAAATTTTTTTAAGTTTTAAAAAATTTTATGACTTGTTTTGATAACTAACTTGTAAATTCTGTAAGCCGATCAAGATAGCATAGTAGAAAGGTAGTAATAGTTTTATAAATGAAATTTTATGGTTTTATAAGTTGATAATTTTAATTAAAATATATGAAATGTTAGACTCTTTACTTAACGTCTTTTCGAGGACGAAAAGTTTTGAATGGAGGAGATTGTAACGACCGTATTTTTAACTATTTATATTATTGAATTTAGTGTGATTAATGAATAAAAATGGTTAAAATAAATATTTAGTGGTTTTGAATGTAAGTTATCAGATTTGAACTTGAATAAAATTTTGAAATAAACTAATTTCGAAGATTTAAGTAATAACAAGTATTCAAAGGTAATGCTATGTATTGAATGTGTTTACAATCAATAGTTGAATTAAATAATAAATGTTGAATTCATTAGATGTAAATAAAGTAATTGATTGATAACTATAATTCATTTAAAATCTAATAGTGAAATTTGTTAAATATTGAAAAATTAAACTATCTAAGTTTAACATTGGAGATTATTTGAATAATTGAATTATGAATTTAATATGATTGAAAATGATATCGAAAGATGACATAAATTTTATTTAAATAACAATGAAGATTGTTCATATTTAAATTGGATTTAAAAGTGAATAATTAGAAATTGGACATTTTATATTATAACTGAGACGTTGAAATAGCCTTCCGGGACACAGTCTCAAAATTCGACGAAACCAGTTCTATTGGATTCGTAATAGTGTGTTATTATCGAATTTCAAATTTGGTAATGTTTGGAGTTATTGTTTGGCCGTAAGGAATAGAAACTCGTCGAATTAATATCGAAAATTCAATATAATAATACGGTCTAAAAAAGATATCTTCTCCGTATAATCGAATTAGGACTCGATACCTTTTCCGTTGCGTTCGAAATAGGGGTCTAACATTATGAATGCCTAGCGGCACACCTCAATAGGGGTTCAAGATTTTGAGTTACGTAATCTTGGCGGTTTTAAAATTTAAATAATATATATATATTTGATTTGGCCATACCCTTCACATCTGTCTATTTTCTTTCTATCAGCCACCACCCTAGTGCCTATTACATGTTCATGCATGCATCCTCTCCTTTAAAAACCCACGCACACAATAGTGAAGCTTACATTAGAAAGAAAAAAAATAGCTTCATTCAAGAATTTCTTTCTCTCAAAATACAAATTGAAAAATTCTCAAACCTATTTCTAAAATCCTATTTTTGAATTCTCCTCAACCTGATATATGATTTGGATAGTACGACTTTGACCGACGGGTTTCCATATTGATGTCATGAGTGTAATATTAGCCAGGGTTTGGGTTTGTTAGTGTTTGAGTCATCGATTCGTGAATTTAGGTTCGTATTTGGACTCGGCATCGAAAATAGCATCTCCGACCACATTTTTAGGATGTGCGGCCGTGATTTGGGAAATATGACATGGTCACGTGCATTGTGGGAGACTGGAAGTCGCGATGGCCATGATGTGTTCAAGCTTGATGTTTTTGGAATGGAAGGATGAAGATTTAGGAGAGAAGATCGATGGAGTTATCGGTTTGTCAAACATAGTTTTCTACCTTCGTATCAGTGCAAAAGCATGCACGACCATGGGGTTTTGTGCACAGGCAATGGCTACAGGAAGATTCGGGGAAGAAACTTATAGTGGGCCAGGCTTTGAATGTTCTGGTATGGGTTGTTTTAATAATTAAATTGTTTTATAAATTTAAATATCGACGAACTTATAAAATGTATATCTTGGTCATACGAGGTCGGAATTGGACGAAACAAGAGGCGTTGGAATCAGGGCGATGAACACTACATCATGGAATAAATTTGGATTCGTTTGGAGCTAGTTAAAATTTTAGATTAAATCGAACGTCGTTCGATTTAATTTAAAATCGAAAACTTAGGGTGAGTGTTTTATAACGCTTACAACGTACTAGAATATTTTTATGCTAGTTAAACATAAAATCGAGAAGTGATATAAATTCATTGGTCGTTGTTTGAGAAATTTGATTGTCATTTGAATTAACTGTTAAAAATTAAAATTGGTAGTAAAATGTGAAATAAAAATTTAATTGCCAGTAAAACACCCAATATTTATAACTATGAAACTGTTGTGAATTATATTGTCTGTTTGTATGATTGATTGCGATGGATGCAAATTGGTTGATATTTGGATGGTTAAATGTTTATTTGTTTATATATGTCATGTTATCACCATGTATAGTATTTACAGTGTATAAAACTATAAACTGAATTATTTTGAATAAATTAAAAAATAGGTTGAAATGATATATACCTATGCTATTGTGATTTGGATTGAAATGGTATATATCCATCCCTGAAATTAAATTGAAATAATTGATCACTTGGCCATAGGATAGAAAATTATATACGAATACCGAAATGGTTAAATTAAATAATTTTAAAGGTCTTGGCTTTGAATTTTTTAAATGATTTTGAATTTAAAGAAATGAAAATTGAATTTTTGAAGTTTAAATTAATCACAAATTCGAGTTTGAAATGTTGAAATAAATTTTGGTTAAAAGAAATTGTTAAATAATTGAAGTTGAGATTTGGAAGTTAATATCAAAATATGATTGGATTTCATAAATTGATTTGTTTTTAAAAGACTGGATTTTTATTCAAACCTTGAATATTGCTAAGTAAAAGTTATATAGAACGACATTTCGAAATTGAGCTCGGAATTGATTTGTATTTGGAAATTGGGATTTTAAATTGAATATTGAAGTTAAATTTAATTTAAGCAATTTAAATTAACATATTGAAAAATCGAACTCCAATCTATATGAATCGAAATGGTTTAAAATTGAGAAATCAATTGATATTAATTCAAATTGGAATTTAATTAATTGGAATTGGGGTTGAAATTGAATCAATTTAGAATCAAAATTGAAACTGATTTGAATATAAACTGGAATCAGAGTTAATTTGAATTGAAATTGGAATTGAATCGATATAAATGGAAATGGAAGTTGGATTGATTTCAGTGGAGAAGATTTTGGAAATTAGATCAGTTTGACTTTGAAACTACTTTTCAAATGAATTATTTAGATAAACTATTTAAAAATATATACTCTTTAGATATTCAAATTATTTTGCATTTCCAAATGATTTTGCTATATAAACCATTTCAGTACTTAAACTATTTTATATAAAACTATTTTAACCTTTTAAAACTATTTTAACTATTCTAATTATTTCAACTATTTTAACTATTTTAATTATTTAAACTATTTTAAAACTATTCAAACTAATTATTTCTAAATTTCGAACTAGTCAAGGGTGGAATGCTTATTTTTAAATCAAGGATTTAAAATATGAATTGGGTTAAATGAAGTTATAATCTAAATTGGAATTCGAAATGATTTAGGAAGCGAAATCGAGATATTAATGCGAAAATGATTTTGAACCGAAATATCATATTTTGAGTAAATATAGTGATTTCGAAATGGATTTGATTTTGAAGTGAATATGATATTTTGATATCAAATATGAAATTTTTTCAAAATGCAAAAGTACTAACCGGTGCGTAAAACGACATTTTGTTATTAAAGAGACCGGGGTCGGATATGAGCGTACTCTTTGTCGATACTAGAACTACTTTAACAACTGTGTACATGGAGTGATGATCCAGACAGAGTGGTTGGATTTGGCATTGTTTGCTGGATTTGAAGAAAGAGAACGATGATGGATTTGCCTGGCAATTGTGCCAATTTGAAATGACCAAAACAGGAGCCGTACCGGCTATGTGGGTTAGCTACCTTGAGCGGAGGCACTTCTTCGTATTAACATCATTTACATTATGATTTGATTGGTGTGAACCCTTCGGATTATGGGAGTATTGGATGCGGTGAGCGATCATAGCTATGATGCGTTACCACTAGCCGGGAAGGGTAAACGGGTAGTATTCTACCTTGGAAATTTCCTAACGCGTCTTGTCATACTTTTATCCCTAAACGAGACCCATACAATTTTGATTTAGTGTTGTCATATCATGGCACATCCCTATCCACTGACCGTTTAACTGGTGTTTTATATGCAAACTGTACGACAATGTTTAAAAACGCATTAAGGGGGATCACTGTAAAGCCTTAACGCTAAGAAAAATATTTATTTTATTGACTAGACATTATATATGTAGCGTATTCTACTACATATAAATATTTTGATGGATCCTTAAGAGATGAAAAATCTCATAACATCTCTTGAGTTATTGCACGCATGTTATACACTGGATAGGAGGTGTAAAAACCAGTAAGCATCTCTGATGCCATGACCTCATGTTATATGCAATATCGATATGATTCACATAAGAATATTTTAGTCCTGACTTGAGTGTTTTGTCTTTTCATTACGCTCGGGTCAATCCTAAGTTTTTCAGGTTATTGAAGATTCATTCCGGAGGACGAAGACGAAGTATATTATTACTATTACTATGCCTGCATCATGTTGTCTGATCATTATTTATTTATCTCTGATGTATATATATAACTCTGATGAATGTTGTGTTGAATATAATCAAATGTATAATAGAAACAGTTATATGAACAATTTATTAGATTATTGTGTTTTATCGTTCCACTGCGAGATTCTGTGTTTGTTTTCTTCCTCTATTCTTATTTTTCTTATTTAACCCTTAATGATTACCTATGTTCGGGATTGTTTGGATTGGACATGTGTGAATTTTTGTTAATTTAAACCTTCCGAATTGTGGGTCGTCACAACAACTATGTTCTTATATCATTTTCCAGGCTACTCACTTCTTGTAATGTGTAGGTACGAGGGCAGACCAACGAACAACTACGTCGAAAACAAGTTTCGTATTGTTCCACATATTTGATGAGTGATATTGCAAAGTTCCACTGCCTAAGAAAATAAAGTGGAGATCCGTGCACTTGGAAAAATAATGATGAATATGGTTGTAATTCAAAGATGAGCAAATATATGATTTCTAAACTCTATATATTTGCTTTCTTTTCCTGTTTGAGATCTAATTTTTGACATTGCTGGTGTATTTTGTCCATAACTTTGCTATGATATTCTTTTCATAAAAAAGAAGATGTTTTTGGAAATCTTTCTAAAAATACCGCAGTCTTCATTCTTTATGTTTTAAAACATGCATTTTAATCAATAATATGGTTAACAATCATTCTGGAATTAGATTTAACACAACCATAGTAAATCAACCATAACTTGAACATTGTTACTCTAAATATTGAAATTCTTGAAGTTCTTAAAATCACACAGATTGATCTACAACTTTCATATTTTGAGATATTGTCATTTCATATCATAAAATCTTTAAAAAAAAGTTATCAAGTTAGTACTTTGCGTAAAAAGTGGTTTTGAATTGTTCAAACATCCTATACCATTTTGAACATAAATTTTGATACGCTTGTCATTTGGACCTAAAACTAATTTTGTTGATTAGTAATTTTGAATGCTTGAAATTTTTATACTTTGTAATAAATCAACTTCTAAACCAAAAACTTTCAAATCTTGGTTTCAAAATAGAATGACTTTTTAAAACTACAATGATTGATGTCAAAAAATGAGGGCAATGTTTTGAAATGCATGTGATTGTGATATTCTTCTTTATGAGATTTTTTTTCATTTTGATTTGTCAATAATAAATGATTTGCTCGAGAGTTTTTGTTCTTTGTCTTTCTGTTAGACATAGATGTTTTTGTTAAGAAATTAGCATATTCAAATTACATCATGGAATATGTAGTGTGCTTATTTGATGATGCTTATCTTTCATTTTTGACTTTGATAATGAAAATATGCTATACCTAGCTTTCGATGATGAGAATATGCAATGACTGGTTTTATGATAAGATAATTGACTAGAAGAATTGCAAAATTTGTTGCCACTACCACAAAGATGTTGTTAATACACCAAATGGTATATGAGGTATCATTGTATGCCACTATAGGCACCTAAAGTGTACAAGGGGCATCATGGAAGCGTAACTCATTCTTTCTTGTCAGAATATCGTGATATGGCTTTTAACTTTTATAATTCTTCGAATCTTATATTTTTATCTTATATGTGTCATGGATTGATTGATATTTCATGCATTTTTCCAAGAACATATGAATAGCTTGCCTATTGTATATGAACTATATATTTCCAAAAATCCAAAGATACATTTTCACCGTCTTAGATTATTTTTTTGGAAATGGAAACCCGAAAAATTTGATTTTAATTTCATAAAGTTTTTTATTCTTACTTTGCTTTCCACATTTATTCATGAAGCGAACATTTTGACATGAAACAATTGGTTGAATTTTTGACATGAATTTTAGTGTGAATCTCTTTTTGACCTGAGAGTATTGTAGCAAATTTTGATATGAAAACTGTTGTGGAACATCTTGAGATGAATATTTCGATATTTAACACTCGACATGATTTTTGGAGATGAATTTGTAAATTAATTTTTTTGAACTTGGCGATGATATCATTTGAGATGAGTCTATGATGTTTTATGAATATCTTTTGACCTAATGCTTCTTTTACATAAATAACTCTAAAGTAAATTAATATAATGTGTTCAAGATTAGAATATGAAACTGAAAATAATTTTTTAATATATTTACGAAGAATTTACTTTTAAAACTGTATCATGGTTGATTCAAATTTATTTTAGGACTGTTAAAAGTATTGATGTTGATTACGTAGATGACTAAGGATATTGCAATTTGTTCTTGGTTAAATATAAATATTACGATATTTTTTGATAACCAAGCATACTCTAAAGATCGATTTTTGACTATTTCATATCCCACATCATCTTTGAATTTACTATTTGATTTTTCATATTCTATCAATTCATATTTTTCAGTTTTATGCTTACATTGGATAAATTGACATAAACCAAACGTGGTAAAGATTTATTGGCTTAAAATTGTATATCTTGAACAAGTCATTACACGCTCCATAGAAAAAGAAAAGCACACAATATATTTGTAAATGTTAAAATTGAAAGGCTAAAGGGTTAAACTAGAAAAATGGATGCAGTACAGGCGTAGAGTTATATCATTTAAGGATACCCAGTCAATGCTAAAATTCTGTACCAACGATGTATATACCCTTATTAAGCAATTCTTCTCGTATATCTAATTGTCCTTACAACAATGCATTATTGTAAGTATATATTGATCTTATTTATAATAAATTAGGGAAATCTGTCATTATATAAATACTTCATTCAGATTATTATACGTTTTATAGTTAGAATCACTGAGTTTGTTGTCATTTACACTTCACTACATATAACTATACTAATTTTGTCTCCTTCTTTCAAATCATTAGAAAGATTGTTATTCAATATAATTGTTGTGATCTATGTTTGAATTTTCATTAAATATTTATTTAATGTTTGATTATGTTTCATCATCCACTATTCACTTTTTCACTATGCCAATTTGATGTTTATGCTTTTGACAAAAACAAAAGGTGGAGAGAGAGGTTAAAATATAATATTATTGTGAGTTCATTATTAATATTAAAGAAATGTTATTAGTTTAATATTTTATTCACTAACATATATTCCACATATGTGGTGAGAGCATATTATACATATTTGTGTTTCGTTTTTTTGATTTTATTATATCAAGTACACATTCGACATATACTACGATTGTCAAATCTTAATTTGTTGTTTGTTAACATCAAAAGGCAGAGATTGTTGGGTACATGTCTTGTTTAATGATAACAAACATGTATTTGTACTTGGTTCCTTTTGTATTGCAGGTAAAATATTAATAAAGCACAATTTTGTCTTCAGTTGACTAGTCTTTTAATATCTTTCATATACCTGAGATATATGTATTACATATTAAACACATTTGCACTTCATTTATAAATCTTAACATATATTTTTTATTATCAAAAGGGAGAGATTACAAGATATTGCAATCAATTTTCATTTGATGTTAATAAATATATGTTCGAATTTAATGTGTTCGTTTAGTGCTGTGTATGTGCCCGATGACAAGTATGGTACCAATATTCTATCACCCATCATTGAAAGTTACTTCGAAGGAGCTGTTTTTATTTTTCAAAACAACGAAGAATCATTCAAACAAGGCGAACACGAGAATCATTCAAATACTATAAATTTATTTTCTTAATCCAATACATTGTCTCATACTTCCATGATATTTGAAAAACAAAGCTCCTTCCAAGCTTTCAACTCTATCAAATTATTGGATTTAAAAAAAAATATATCAAAAAGCAAAGACTAATTGTAATCAGCAATTATACAAATCTTATCATCCATCTATGCCACCAAGTGCACATCAAATTGAATACAATTCTGCAACCATTGAATACTATTTTAGTTGGCATACATTAATATTAACTACAACCGTTGTTCATCCAACACCTTGATTTAAGCTTCAGCGTCAAAACTTCAATCACCAAAAAATTCATCCAGAAATACACCTTCATCATCCACGGTAGTTCAAGCATTTCAATTTAAAATAGCCATCATCAAGGACAACAAAACACAGCCTTTTAACAGTGATAGTTTTAGGCATTCTATCCGCAAAACAGTAATGAAAAATGCCTCAAACATTCACATGACTTACTTGCAGAGAAAACATGACCACTTATAAGAAATTGCAATCTTCAGACATCTTTGCACATATCCTCATCTTTCAGGTAGTTTTGGCAAGAACGAAATAAGGTGCAAACAACATCAGAGTCACTACATTCAACATAGAAAGCTACAAAGGCGTGATAGTTTCTTGTTATCTCGATAACTCACTAAATCCACTGTAGTTCTTGCATCAACTTTAGGTCAGCATCAACGTAAGCAACTTCACCTTCAGACATCGAAATCACAACCTTTGTCCACTTCCAGAAATCGCAACATCCAACTCAGACACGATAATTAGATGCTCGAAAGTAGGTACAATATTCATCTTTAGGCAATAGTTCAGTTCAAGGCAGTGGCCGATTCAAGTTGACGAGCTCATGTTTCCAGATCTCGTGAGATCGATTATTTTTCATTCAGCCAAGGTAGGACAAAAAGCTCAGCTCTGACCCAATCCAGTTAGTAATAAATTCCAAGCCACAATCTTCTTGTTATTCATGAACCATTCATCTTCAAGTGGTAGAATGGCAGCCGCTTCATGCAACTTCAAGCATATCGTAGCACAAATTCAAGCATCTCGGACCACAACTTTATATCTCACATCAACAATGCAAATCGACAAGAATTCCAATTCCATTCAGATCGAAGGCACCACATAGATTGTTTTCTTTTATTTACTTTGTTATACAATAAGATAATAATCAATTTAAAGTATACATTAATGTAATGCGATTACAGTTGAAAATAGTTGCAATCGTGAGAGCAGAGTGTGTAACACTCTCCAATATTGAGAAGTATATTACTCATAGCTGATAGGGGCACCATGTGGTTACACACTTATAATTATTAGATAACTACGTAACAACTCATCTGAGAGTTTTCTATTAGTTGATAATAACCAGGTCAAACTAGAAATATCTATGTAACAATTTACAAGTTCTCTCGACTTGGAAATAGTGTGGAACTTCAACATACATACTCCATTTTAATTATTGTTAAATCATGACATAACGATCATTAATCAATTAAAGTTGAGTTTGAGTGGAAGCATTGAAAGTGAACCACTATTCAATGGGGAATTTGAATCCTCAGTTGCATGATGTTAGTATCATGGTTAACAACTCAAAGTCAAAATCTCTAGCCAGGGTGGTACAATTAATAATAAATGTTATTATTGACCAAAGGAATTTGCTTTTGAACTAACCAAGTTAAATGTGGATAATATTAGAATTTTGACCAATACCAAATTCCATGTATCCTAAAGTGATATAGTTTTTACGAAGAGAAATTATGCAAATTATCATTATCTAATGGTACCGCTTAAGATAATGTAAAATATGATTTTTTAAAGGTTTATAAGTGATGAATTTGGCCAAAATGTTACACCACTGGCTAAGGTGACATGTAAATGGTAATAATTGAATTATTCAATGCTAATTGCTGATTGTATTCTCATCTTCAAGTCATACAGTGACATTTGTAAATTCCTCAAAACACCATACGATTTAATTAGTTTATAAAGCGTTATAAATTAGTTAAGTTAATTAATATTTAAGAAGTATTCATGATTAATTTATTTGATGTATAAATTAGGGTTTTAGACATGGCTGCTAGGGCTCCACTCCCTTCACCTAATCTTGATTATCCCTCCCATAATTCAAGTGATTCTCGCTCCATACTTATGCTAGACAAATCATTAGACAATGGCTTCATAAAAGTCAAATCCGGGCGATCTAGAAGGCAGTTGTCCTTTGTGTTTTTTGGTGCCAGGAAGCGCTCTATTTCCGCAAAAGGCACTCATCTCCCCCGATCAAATAGGATTAATGTAAATAACAGGAATGATTTTCAAGGTCAAGTGGTCACCTACGGGAGGAGATCTCCAGAAACGACAGTTGTTAAATCAAGTACTATGGAAGAGGTGAGAACACCAACAGCTTGGAACTAAATAGTTGTGGAGTTAGAAGTCTCTTCCTATATTTTGATCTCATTTTACTCTCATTATGAATTTAATAACTTAAGATGTGCTAAGATGAATAATCGAATTATAGAAAATGTAAGGGAGACGTGGAAAAATGTCATAGCATTGTATGTAATAGGGCCTAAGCCCTATTACCATTATTTCAAATCTTATATTACTAAGGTTTGGAACGTAGTGGTGAATTAATAATCTTCTCTAAAGATAATGGTTTTTGTTTGGTTAAGTTTGAGAAACGGGAAGATTGTGACAAAAATTTGACCAACAGACCTCATTTTTATGATAAACACTTAATAATAATAAAAAATAAAAATTTGGATTGAAACTCACTAGGGAATTCCTCTAGCCAATTTCAACATGGATTCGGTATATTCATTTTTGGAAAGAGGAGGCAATAGGAAGAATCTATTCAATAATAGGCAAACCAATAAAGTTAGACTAGGTGAATGAGGACATGATTCGCATCTCATTTGAATGCGTCTTTGTTTAAATTGATGCAAACTTTTCATTTCCTAATCAAGTACCGATCCTCGATGTAGAGGAAAATTAACATAGCAAAAAGTAGAGTACAAATGGAATCCACTTAAATACAATAACTATAATTGCTTTGGGCATTTTGATAATAAATGCAACATGCAAAAAAATTGGATGCCTAAATACAATGTTCTATAGACAGCGGCTGTAATTCTATGCAAGTAGAAAAGGGTGATACTTAACCTAATGGTGTAACTCAGAATCTTGATGACATAATTCAACATCAATCAATTAATAATGGTTCTAATGATAACATAAAAGATGAAGTTCATCATCAAAATACAACAACAAACAAGTTCCAATCCAATATTGTTTAGTCCCATTATATATCAGTACAAAATAAAAATTATAAAAAATGGCGAATAAATCAATTTATAATGATAGTTTTGATCAAACATTGGATGAAAGTAATAAAGGGAAAACAATAATTGTTAATACATAGACAATCCACATTCTATAGCCATTAATCATGATATTTCAACGTCTCTGCAGCCTTTAGCAATGTTAAAACCATGTAAATAAAAGACATGCCAGCTAGTTCTTCCCGTGAACTTGAAACACACAAAAGTAATACCATAGATGGCCTAAATAAGGATGCAAATATGAGTGAACTTAGTGCAATATAGTAGTGCAGTAACCTTTCAATGATGAAACTATTGAAATGATGGATTGACATGAGCAGTTATTAGTGTCAAAAGTCGGACAAACGCCAGAATAAATTAAAGTAGAGAATAAAATGAAGAAATTAAAGGGGAAAGTGAGATGAAAAACACACAAAAATTTATAGTAGTTCGGCTAAAATCTAGCCTATGTTCACTTGAAATTTATTAATAATTTTTCTAAGATTTTACATATTATGATTTTATAACTCGATTCATACAAATTAATAGGAATCCAATATAGTGACAGTGTAAAATCAGAATATTTAGAAAACAAGAAAAAAAAATCTCGAAATTGTGCCCCTCTCCTCCTATTTATAAACATAGATTAGCGAAATATGCTCCAATATTAGCTATCAAAGTTCTCCACGTTCAGGAGGAGGTTCTTGAAGAAGATCTTGGCCACGTTCATAAGCAATGCGCCAAATTGATGCCGAGTTGGGCCTTACAACTTGGTACCGATTTGTAATTTTGACTAGTTTTGGAATCCCGACTTCGATCTCTTATTTGCTTTTGTGAAAGCACAACCCGACTTCGATCTCTTATTTGCTTTGGTAAAGCACAACCCGACTTCGATCTCTTATTTTCTTTGGTGGAAGCACATGACTAATCCCTCTTTGCTTTGAGTTTTTCCATGTTGATGATTTTCTCTTGCATATATTGGCTCGTGTGCATAGATCAGTGCTGATTTGTCTTATTCAACTCGGTATCGGATTGGCACTTCGTGCCAACTTTTATAGAGTTCACTTATGCCATTTAGTGCCCTTAGAAGATGGTTGGGCTCTCTTGACTTGCTAATGAGATTCCTTTTCATTCTTTAAGCTTTGGTTGAATTTTTACTTCTCGAGTTATAGTTTTGGATTTTTGCTTACCATCTAATCATTCGATGGTTTTGAATCATTTACATATGGCTTGGATTAAAGATAGGATTATACTTGCCTTCCAAAGTATGCCTTGTTGCAAAGAAGGTATGCGTTGAATCGAGATAAGCTTTCAATTTATGATTTTGCTTCGATTTGTTGTTCTCATTCTATGAATACCGGTAAGTACATCTTCTATGGATTGTTATGTCATTTTGAATAACTTTTGGAAGCATGTCTTGGGCAGTATAAAAGTTGAAGCTTGTAGTTCGAGTTTGTTGTTGGAACTTTGGAAGCTTTAGAAGTGCATTATTTAGTTTGGTCAGGTGGAGTACTTATATCCAAAGTTTGCATTCCCTTGCATCTCAAACCACATTTTCCTTTTTTCCTTTTTTCCTTTCTTTTAATTTCTCTTTTGTATGTATCACAGGTCAGTACTGACCTGTGACTTATGGTTTGGTATTGAAATTTCAGCTTATTCCTTAAGGTGATCTAATACTTAAGTTTTTGTACCCTCCTCTATACTTCTCACTTGCTTATTTTATTTCCTAAGTACTTTTCAACTTAGGGCTCTTCATTGTAGAACCCTACCAGCCACTTTGACATGCTCCAACAACCACCACCGCCTTGCAACGTCGTTGCTTCTAATTGTAATTGCCGTTGAAACTCGTTGCCTTCAGATTTGGAACAGTCGAGCTTAGTTCTCGATTTAATTCGAGTTCTTTCCTTTTTCAGATTCACACAAACCTTAAATTTATTCGAATTTCACTACGCTAACTTAGGTGGCAACGTTGCTTCTGGTGGCTCACCGGCAATCGATCGCTAACCACCTCCAATCACAGCTTGAGCTTCACTTCCCCCATTTTGGATCTGTAATAAACCGAGAGTTAGGAAATTATTTTGAAATTTTAAAAAGAATAATAGTTGGCCTTGTGTTCGGTAAACATATGAGAAACTCAAAGCATGCTTAGGGATTTTCAAAGGTAGACTCGAGTTTTAACTTTGGTTAGTTATGCACCACTTTTGCCTATATCACGTTTGAGTATTACTCGGGCTTAGCTCAAAATTTTCAAATGTCCATATGTATTTGAAATATTTTCAGTGGAAAATTCTATAAATGAAAGAGGAAGGGAAACGTGGAGTTCCAAAGTGATTTTGGTCGTATGGTGATTGATAACTGTGATTCATTGAGACGGTTTTAGATAACGGTCACATTGAATGAGCTTTGGCATTCGAACAAACTTTCAACCACTGTTTTAAATTAATGCTTCACTCCGGTATCCCTGCAAAGAAAATTTCATGTCGCTTCTGACAGCGATTCTGTTATCGCAAATCATATGATAATGGGTAAATTTTGACGCACAACTGCTCACTTGCTAGCATGAGCAAACTATCTATACAGAGTGTTTGCATTCACCATGCTTTTGGATATTAGACACATAGTGCATACATTATATAGTACACCATTCCCTTTATCAACATACAAGATCCGATCGGTCAACTTACGTCGACATCTAGTAGATCTTATGCATTGGTCACATAGGGTTTTACTTCAGCACGGGAATTAAAGATAATTTCTACCTGACCCTATTTATCTATGAAGTTTTCAATAGTTATTGATCGTAGATGTTCCTTGCATATCTCACTGATGGTTATAGGTACATCTACGTCAAATGTAGTCTAATCAGTGATAGAATCAGATTCAAGCACTACCCCAACATTTTTGTTACAATCCACTTCATCATCCATTCAACCTCAACCACCTCGCTTCCCAATGAGGCAATCTATGGAAATTGTTCCCTTTATAGTGGTGGGTGAAGATTTCACTGAAATTGCCCATGATGTTGCTCTTGGGGATGCTTTTATTCTTGATAACCTATTGGACTCCTCGACATCCAGACTTGATAGGACAGTTGTCTTAAAAATATGCGATAGGCATAACGTCCTTGTGAAGAAGATCTTGTTCATGAGTCTTGTCAACGGACGCATGATCTACAGAAGGTTATACCACATGCAATTGGTATATGTGCTTATTAGGGTATGTTCACCATTCAACCATTTCATCTAGATTGTGCTGCTGTACATGAAGCTTGCCCCTAGTTAGCTCCATATGATCTTTCAATGACTTTTGGGCAAGGTTCCAACAGTTGAAGAGATTAGGTATCTGTATACTTTCAAGAGTTGAAAAGAAGTCTATCTCTTGTCTATTTTGAGCGATCTTTGGCCTATCTAGTCATCTGAGGCTTTTCAATAAACTCAACTAGTTCAATGAGGAATATTTCTTCATGCGGTGTCCTTTTGGTTTTGCATAGAAATGGTTATCTGGACATAAGTTTCACCATTATATGTGATCCATACAATGGTGACTCATCCGGGTTATTAATCTCTTTATTTCTATGGATTTTCATATTTTCCAAGAAGGCCCGGCTCGCCTGAGTTATTACCCTTCGTCATTTTCTTCATATTCTAGCAAAGTAATATGAGATGAGATATCCACTGAATATTGAGAAAATGTGATAGATTAAACTTCTAGATCCTAATTGTAGCTTGGGTATCGCGCCTACTGTTCATGAAGCGACCCAACATGCTGCTGGGGTTGAAGAAAATGTTGATATTCCCCAAGTCCAAGGTCCCCAAGTCAATTTAGAGGAGACGTGGAAGGAGATAGAGATGTGAATATCATCAAGGAAAGTGGTGATGGTAATGATGATGCTGATAAGATCGGAGGTGATGGCGAAAACATGGGTAAAGATCGCCACGAGTCTTCTAGTGGAATGGTGTAATGATTAGGTGCTACTCATTCCTCGATGGCCAAAATTCAAGATTATTTCATCCCACACATATTTATAGCCACCACCAACTTCCATAGCAGAAGAGACACTGATCCCCCATCAGGGAACATATATGGATTGCTTGAGAGTATACCAAATGAAATAACTTCTTATGGTATTGGCAACATCAACATAGGAGATATTGATCATACCATTTGCTTGCTTACTGATTTTCCTACAACTGGTGCATGGTAGATACCTCCTATGAATAATCTTTAAAAACACGATCCATATAGGGCACTAGAATACACTAGCATGATACAACACTGCAAATCACTACACATGTACACTACACTCGTTATCTTTTGATCTTCCTAACATTAACTTGTCTGTGCTTTGTTTTCAGAGTCCAAGGATTGATAGCATCTTTTTGATATAGCTTAAGATGTGAAAATAAGAGGCTTGGCACATCAAGCCATTAGAATCGTCCTATGAGTCCAACTTGAGTCGGCATCATAGGAGGGATTATTGAAGGCATGATAGAGATTATAGGCGCCATGATGACTATCAGGGGGGTCTAGCAAGACTTTACCTACTCAATGAAGATCTTGCTCTCCATTGCCACATAACATGGGTAGACATTCAACATGGCCTAATCTTGTCCCCCCAATTCAAGCTCAAACTGCTCCATCTTCATTCGCACCTATTACACAATTGATAATGTCTTCTCACGTGCCCCTAACAACCCGGTCAACCATTTGCGTTGGTGTCCTCTAACTCTTCTAGGAGAAACCATGCTAAGGATCAAATTCCTGTTACCATCACAATTGTAGAGACCGAACTGTCTCAAACCCACGTTTGTTTGCCATAAAGAAGGCTTTCCCAAAGTTTTATTTTGATGAGATCAAGTTCGTCCTCACCTGAAAGACATTCCTCAACATATTAGGCCCAAAGTTCTAGCTTGTGTGAGTGACATATATGTTATGCAAGAAAGGTTGCTCTTTAAGGGAAGAAGCATATTGAAAAAGTCAACAACTGCATTATTGACAATTTTAATAAAGAAGTTTAAGGGCTCAGGGCATCGTTAGCTGAAGATAAGAAAAAATTAGAGGAAAATACCAAGTCTTTCGAAGAGCAAATTGTGAACTAGTAGAGTCTAGTTGAAGCTACATACCACAAGAACCACAACCTTATGCTAGAAAAGAAGGAGCTTCGAAAGACTGTGGATGAGCAGGCCTTATAAATTAAGAAGTTGAAAGAGAAATTAGAGGCTGAGAAGAAGGAGAAAGTCGGTGCTCTTACCTAGGCCCTGGAATATTTTAATGATATATTGGATGCCCGACGGGTGAAACAAAATGCCGAGGCTTATGTAAAGACAGTTGATGATCGGGTTAAGGTAGTTGAGAAGTGGGTTAAATATGAAATGGGGCCTACTCTCGTTCGATTTTACACTAGTATTGTTAAGTTTGGAACTTGGGATGGTTATACAAGGAGCATCCCAAGGCTTTAGCTATGGCTTAGGAAGAAATATTAAAGCAGAAGTTATAGCATACCGATGGGGTTGAGATCAATAAAGTGAAGTTAAAACTTGACCTCTTGGAAGATGAAGAAATAACGGTGCTTGAGGCTGGTGGACTTTTACTAATGTTTGAAGTTGATCCTCGAATTAGTGCATCTGTCGGGACCCAGCCCCAACCTAGCTCTAAAGGTTTGGGTGAGGGTTCTATTTCTATTCCTTAATGATCCAAGATAGAGACTTCAATGCAAACAACGGATACATCTGGTGCTACCACCTCTTCCACATCGAGGCCGCTAACCACCAAGTTTGATAATCCTTGCTCTAGTACTTCCATGCCTCCCACTATTACATTTGGAATTTCAACTACTTTAACATCTTCAACATTTATACAATATAACCCCAAGCAAACTAGTTATACAGAATCAGAGTCGTTTTCGAAGTTACCTATCTTATATTCTATTACGGTGGGAAGCTCAGCAAGGACTCCATTTTAGATGATTTTTTCATCTCCTGGAGATATATCATTGACTTTGCCAGTATTCGAGATGAATCACATGAGTCCAATTGATGCCTCTAATCTCTACTTTTCCATTTTTCCAGTTATAGGTCCGCCTGCTCTTGCCCTCTGCTTGAAGGAGACTTTCTTTAGGCACACAAGCTACAACATCTGAATTGGTCATGATGTTCATTCCTAGTCCAACTCCATCCTCTTTAGTGGGTCTTACTCCAAGTCCCGATTCTGAGATAACCCTTGCTTTGGACAAAGAGGCTATGAACGATACTCTCATGATAAAGGAGGACAAAGACATTGCCATTTCTAAGGTCACCAAGCATATATCCAAGCCTTCGATGCATGACGGGAACAAATGACAAACTATAAAGCTAAAAAACATCATGAAGGAAAAGTTAGATGACGTTATACCTCCCCCATCAGTCACTGCCTATATCACATACCATTATCCCCTCTTTCGACCGTTTCTCTAGCAGCATTCAAGTTGATGCTTCTGAGTCTTCAGGGAGCGATTACGATTGGAATTTTGATCCCAAAGTCTATCTATTTGGGGAGAAAAAGGTGGAATGCCCAGCAAGAGACATACTATGCATTCTTCTAGGGAGAGAAAGGACAAGAAGCGAAGCAAGAAAAAGAATGTCTAGTTGATGTTTTTGTTAGGCTACCATTTTTGTTTTATTATCACTTGTTTGTTTGTCAAATAGTTTTATCTATGTCATAGGCTGGTGTTGCATGTGTATAGCCCCTGCTTTTGTCTACAAAATTTGTCAGTAATGAATATAGTTTCCATTTCAAATCTCTGTTTCATTTCCCATGTACTTAGCTTTTCATGTTACTTGCAACTTCATGTGGACCTAAGTAATGATATCATCAATTGCAATCATGTACGTATGGACGATTTCTCATGGTTACTTGGTTAAATTATTAGCTTGCTTAGCTTATCTCTAGTTAGGCTTTGTTTGACTAGTGACAGTTGGATTTTCACATCACTTCCTATCTCCGAGGAGCAGTTTTTTGGATGTCTATCTCTGGACATCCATATTCGATCCAGCCTATATTAGGCACTGATCGCGATAATTCACTTTGAGCGGTGGTTCAAACGTTTATATTCAGACATTTGAATTTAATCTCACCTAACTCTGGAAGTTGATCATTTTTGACTAGGAGGATTATTTTCCTACAATGTCTTATCTTTGGGATTTAATAAGTAAGATGTCTATCTTTGGGCATCGCAAGTCGACCTTACCAAACTCCAGGCAATGGTTTTGTCCTTGCCTATCTCCGAGCAAAGGTCTTAGGATAAAAGCATAGGGTATATTATCAAGATCAACCCTAACATGTTTATACTCCAGCATTCTGATTATAGATTGTAAGAGTAAGCTGGTATCTATCTTTGGATACTTGGAATGGTTATATTCCGAAGATTCAATTATGGATCAAAAGTATCGATTGGCACCTATCTCTAGGTACCTATATACCAGCATTTTTAGAACGTTGAGCATTCAATTTTGCTATTATCCATGGCATATGGTCAAACTAATGATAACACAATTCCATCGATCCCCAAAGCAAATTTATTACATATTCACAAGAATGGCAGACTCTACCTTGTTACATTAGAGCTTAGTTAAGTATTTACAAAGATACATTTAAGCAAAATAGCATCATAGATGTTCGCTATACCATGCCCTTAGAAGTGAGATTCCATCAACAGTTGCTTGCTTGAATGTTCCTGCTTCAAGCTTGTGTTCAATGGCATACAAATCTTCACAGTTGGGGCCCATATTCATAAGATCAGGAAAGACCCATTTACGGATGAGATCATTGACCTAGAAGGTCCAAGTCTTGGCCTTTGCATTGAATTGTCGAGCTTCTTGTTTCTGGTGAGAAGCAACCCTTAAGTCAACTTTTTTTCGCTTCTCATCGATCATGTCAAGGGACTCAAGCAGGAGTTCCTCATTCATCTTAGGATCATGATGGATATTCCGATGAGAAGGCACTTCCACTTCAATTGGAATCACGGTCAGTAGTCCATAGGCTATGGTGAATGGAGTATGACCTATCGTGGACTTATGGGTCATTTGGTAAGCCCATAGTGCTATAGATAATTCATCGATTTACTTGCCTTTGGCTTTTTTCGGTTGCTTCTTCATGATGGACTTTATTATTTTATTCACCGCCTCAACCTATCCTTTTGCTTGTGGATGTGATATTGCTACAAATCACTTCCTGATTGGGTACTTGTTGCAGAAATTCTAGAATTTGGCACTGTCGAATTGGGTTCCATTATCAGAAATGATTAATTGTAGAACCCAAAATCAAAAGATAATGTTCTTTACTATGAAATTGATCATTTTCTTCATCGTCATCATGGTAAACAATTCCGCTTTTGCCCATTTCATAAAGTATTAACTGCAGCAAAGGCATATTTCACTCAATCTTTCGACGTTGGTAGCACACCGATTATGTCAATTGCCCAAACCGCAAAAAGGCCATGGGCATACCATTTATGTTCTCTCTATAGATAGGGCTGTAGAAATCTTTATAAATATTTGATATCTATTACACCTCATAGTGTAATTATTGTTGGTTAAAAATATCCATAGAGAAAAATCTTCCTTACCAAATTTTATCCTCTGGTGTGATAGCCATAGGCTCCCTCCCTCGTGCATATCCACTAGGATGCTTTTAGCTTCTTCGTTGGCGACACACCACAGTAGGGGACCTGAAAATCCTCTCCTTCCTGAATGATAAATCTTGGTACTTTGCACAATAGTTTTCTTTGTTCATTCCTTCCGTTTGAAAGAGTTCCTTTCGGTAAGTACTTCATGATCGATGTCATCCATGATTCCTTTTCAACCTTGGTCTCTAAGATAAAATTGCTGTCCATCTGTGGATACTCGAAGCTGATAACACCATAAATGGAATCAAACCCAAGAGTTGGTTTTCCTTAGAGCTAGCTAGCTTGGCTAACGGATCGGCCTTCATGTTCTCCTCCTTATGAATGTTCGTTATCGCATAGTAATCGACGTCATTGAGTGATTCAGAACCTTCGTCAGTAAAAGGCTAGCCTCGCTCTCTTAGCTTCAAACACTTTCTTCAGCCGATAGACCACTAATTGAGAGTCTATATATATATATATATATGCAATGTTTTGCCACCCAATTTCTTCGCTATCTTGAGCCCTACGATAAGCGCTTCGCACTCCGCTTCCTTGTTCCTTACAGAAAACTCAAGTTTCAAAGCGTAACAAATTGATTGTTCCTCAAGGGTCACTGCCACTTCCTTGCTCCATCCTAGGCCGTGAGCTCCCCAAGCCTTCCCAAGCTTTGGTCAAGGCAACTAGGAGCTTAAGTCTGAAGAATCGTGAGCTTTGGAAACCAAACAGCGGAGCTATAGCGAATTTTTAGTAAATTGTTCAAAAATCAAGGTGAGAACTCCTAAAACTTCAAAAATCAAGGTGAGACCTCCTAAAACTATAGCACTATATGCTACTGGATGTTATATATGTTTGATTATGATTTTTGATGATGGTTGTTTAATATCAATGTTGAATATATATGCAAGTCATGCAAATACACGTCGATAAGTACAAAGAAAATCACTTTCCTCTATTTTTATGAATTGGTGTATATAGAATGTTAAACCTCTTTAAAAAGGGTTTAAAATGATTTTGAAATGTTTATAAACATTTAAAAGTGTTTTGGTAAAGTTTGAATGAGAACTGCAAATTTAGTCAAAAATAGGCGCGTCGCGTTACGGCAGTTTGCGATTTCGCACCATAAAAGTCAAACGAGTATATAGAATGGAATATAGCTCAAATTCTTCGAGATAAGAATTTTCTAAAATATTACATCCATAGTTTTCAAAAAAAGAAAGAAAATCATATTTTGATAAGTAGATTTTGAAATATGAGTAAAACAAGTTTTCGGAAAAATCGTGGTTTTGCAGTTCGGAATCTATAACATGAGTTCTTTGAAAATGATGTTTGAAAATGATTTTTAAAATATGAAATAAATTCTAAAAATCTTTTAAATTGTTTTAAAAGCGATCTGAGTTATAAAAATGAATTTCCAAATGATAAAAAGCCATGTTGATCAATATAGCTTTTAAAAGCACTTTCCGTAGCACTTTGCTATAACCTTTGAAATTTAGTTTTAAACTTAATAATTCTTTTCCAAATCTTTTATAAATGTTTTCAAATGGATAATTAAGTGTTTTGATAGTGATTTGGAAGTTTAATAGTTTATTTAAAAATAATTTAAATAAATGATATAAAGAAAGGCTATCCCAAATTAAGAAATTTAATCTTGGCTCTAAAAGCCGATGAGTAAACTGGATTTTACTATTCATGAGATTCGAATATGAGATGCTTAAACTCAGGAGATGTTCAGAGAAACCAGTACCCTGGCTCACCTGTCCTCTTCCCCAGGCGAGGGATACATAAGGTCGAAATGTCAAAAATGGGTTGAGTATAAAAAGGTTTTAAGAAATCAAAGGATTTGATAAAAGAGGTTTAATAATTCAGTATATGCTTGAAAGAAGTATTCCAAAGTTATATACCTATAAAAGATATTTTTGATAAGTGAAACGAAATAATCAAATATTATTCCCCTATTTACTTGACCTCTTTTACTGATGATTGGTTCCAAGGAATAGGGGTCGGATTTGGATGATTCCTATTCGAAGACCACTTCAAACCAACATACGTATTCAAAGTGAAGACATGGATATGATATTTAGGATTTACGTAATAAAGAGCTGCTTGTTGATCATTTAGGGATTAACACCTAATATACATATAGTAGCGGTAGTCTCTTTATTATGAAATATCGAACGCAAGGACTAATCACTAATAATCCTAGGGGTAATCCCCGACAGGATGTGGTAGCAGAGTGCGTTCGGTTTGTCCTCTATTGGGACATCTTGTATAGAAAAGGTCCGACGTTGCATTTATTGTTACATAAGTGGTCTCTATGAACGTACTACCTGCTTGGTCATGGAGAAGACAACTTCTCTTAGCTTAACACCCTTTCCTATGATGTATAAGCTCAAGAGTTATACGTTTATAGAAATTAGTTGTGTGATTATGGAATGGCAGTATGGCATTCAAAGAGGAAAGATTATGGGCTATGAGAAAGGTAATCATTACCTCAAGCCTCACGCTTGGAAATGACAAAAACAGAGCAGATGTAGCAAAGCTATGTGGTTCACAACCATTACGATAAGATCATCCTTTTCTAGATATATTTCTACCTGCTATAACGTTCGGGTTTAAATTATTGTGGTGTTTGCTAAGAGATGTCTCAGATAGGTCGGTAACGGCCAGGGTTATGACATATTCAGAACTATCTAGGAAGAGGTAGGTCGGTCTTGTGTTGGTAGAGGACCATCAGTTGGGCCTCGGTACATTCCTCTGGAGACGTACTGCCAGAAGGCAGTCCCATCACCTGGTCATTTGTATGGAAACCCATTCTCCAGTAAGAACTCGTACGATTTTAGATGTAGAAACCTTGTATTACAAGGTGGTAAGCTAGAATTTATAAATGTAAAATTTTTGGCTAATATTAATGAGTTTACTTGCAAAAAATTTCAAAGAAATGTTATTAAAAATAATATCTCTTATTTTTTCGTAATAAAAATTTGGTTATCATAAGTTGAAAAACCCGTCCGTGTTTATGTAGGACATGGTCTTATGAGATACCTTTTGTTTTCGAACTTCGTACTTTGAATTTTCACACCAGTCCCATGACTGACTCAGAGTTCATTTTGTTTTCCCTTCAAACTCTGGGTGCCCTATTTTTTCGGGCATTCAAGTAGCAAGGACCCCATTTTGGGAGTATTTTAGGTAAAGCATGCTGGAAGTGTTTTTGAAGCATGGTGCTAGAGCATCTAATGTGGACATCTATCTATCTTCTAATTTTCCGTTGTGCCTATGTTTAGTTCGTACCAGTAATTGTGGGAGCAGGCAGTTATAACTGTTCCTGGCTATGTTAGTTCATACCATACTCTGATGTTCCCCAGTGGGAGCGGTTGTATGTACTATATATCTATACATTTAAAAAAATGTGAGAATTTATGTTTCTATCTGTTACTTTTACCTTACTTTACCCCTGATAATCTGCCTTCCCATCACTTGGATTTACGTCACATGAATACCGTGGATGTATTAGTGTCGATTTTCAAGAGTCGAGGAGACCGGTCTTCACATTTGGTATCAGAGCTAAAGTTGAAGTGAGAACCTTGGATTTGGTGGGGTATGACTCATTAGAGATAGTGTTAGTAATAAACTAGAATGAGTTTAATCTTTGAGAGCGCGCATTTAAAACCCTTATTTGGAAAAATCTAGTTATGCTATATACCCATTTCCTAAGATAATTTTGTCTTTGTATTCTAAAGTTATCTTACTAAATTCAGGTAGTAAGACATGAGCACTCATAAAGGATGAATATAGGGAAATAGCAGCACCATAATAAGCAATGGCCGAGCTTTAACCGCCGCTGTAGAAGAAATAGCTCCAGTATAACCCCAAGTTAATTTTGCCACTCTATGCAAAAAATTTACCAACTTAGGGGGAAAACCATTCAAGGGTACAGAAGTTATCATCAAAGTACACGCTTGGATTAAAAAATGCGAAAGAATCTTTAAGGTCTTGAACATCAGTGATGACCAAAAGAGGTTTTTGGCCTCATGGCAACTGCAGGAAGGGCCTCTGACTTGGTGGGAGTCCATTACCCTAAATGATTCGGAAGACAATTTCTCTTGGGAAAGGTTTAAGGAGGTTTTGGAGGAGCAGTACATTCCAACATCCGGGAAATCTCTTCTTTACAAAGCACTATGGATTTGAAGAAGGAAGAAATGACTATTGAGGAGTATGCAAATAAGCTCAATGAATTATCTTGTTTTGGGCCACGTCTAATTGACGTGCCTTTAAAGAAAAACGAGAAGTTTATTTTCGAGATGAACGAGAAGTACCAGAGTAGGATGACTGCCCGTGTTAAAGGATCATTTATATACTTCCTGGATGTGATATTCCATTATGAAATATTGGACAAGAGGAATCCAGTGGTAACTCAGACCAACAACAACACCACCAACAATTGGAAGAAGAGAAAGTTCAATCAAAATGGAAAAAAGCCAGGGCAAGGCAAATCTGGAGGAGGATCGCAAGGAAACTATTTGAAGGATGCTACATGTTATAATTGCTAACAAAATGGCCACCTAACAAATAATTGCAAGAACCTCAAGCTTCATAGGCCATTACCAAACTGTTATAATTGTCATCAACCTTGATACTTGATAAACGATTATCCAATTATGAGGAAGGGATAGCAAGCCAGAGTCTATGCAATAAAGGATGAACCTTTAACCTCTCAAGATGTGAAGGGTAAGGGTGTTTTGGAAGGTAATATTTTTATTGGAGAATTTTAGTTAGAGTATTGTTTAATATAGGAGCTTCTCATAGTTTTATTGCTAAAAAACCCGTAGAAGAATTAAAACTTGACCCTAAGTTAGTTGATACCCCTATTCGTGTAACGAATCCTATAGGTGGTACCACTAACCTTTGTATGAACTGTTAAAAAGTTCCAATTTTCTATTCTTCCCATCAATTCCCTTTTGACCTATTTGTCTTGAATTTTATTGGATTCGAAATTTTGCTCGGTATGGACTGGTTGACTAAGCACGAAGCTATTTTAGATTGTGTAAAAAGAGTGGTTTTAGTAAAAAAGTTAGGGAAGTTTATAGAAATATCTTGTGAAGATCCTAGTCCAAGGAGGGATAGTTTTCTATATGCATTAGATCATCCTAGAAAGGATTAGAAATAATACGCGTTGTTAAAGACTTCTCAGAAATTTTTGAAGAAGTAAAGAGTTTACTCCCACATTGGGAAATCAAGTTTTGTATTGACTTGATTTCTGGTGCAAGACCAATTAAACAACATGATCGAAGGATGGGTCCGAAGGGAAGGAAGGAATTAAATAACCAAACCCAAGAGTTATTAAAGAAAGGGTTGATAAGACCTAGTTGTTCAAGTTGGGGATCAACATCAGTTTTTGTTGCCAAGTCAAATGGATCTTTAAGGTTGTGTGTATATTACCGAGATTTGAATAAACAGACGATTAAGAAAACGTACCCTCTACCTCGAATAGATGACTTGTTCGATCAGTTACAAGATGCTCGAGTATTCTCGAAAATGGATCTAGCCACGGGATTCCATCAACTAAGAATCATAGAAGAATGCATCCATCTAACTTTATTTAAAGGTCCAAACACTTTCTTCGAGTGGTTGGTTATGCCTTTTGGGCTAACCAATGCACCCACTTATTTTGTAGAGCTTATGAATAGAGTATTTAGAGATGTACTCAATAAATTTGTGTTAGTCTTTAGCGATGATATCCTTATCTATTCTAAGACAAAAGAAGAACATGAACGACATCTAGATATTGTGTTGGAGATATTGAGAAATAATGTGCTTAAAGTCAAGTTCTCAAAATGCCATTTCTGGGAAAAGAAGGTAAGATTCCTTGGACATATAATGTCAAGGGATGTGATTTCAGTAGATCATGTAAAGGTTGCAGCTATTCTAAATTGGAAGCAACCACAAACTCATAAAGAAATTCGTAACTTCTTAGGTCTCGTAGGGTATTATAGAAGATTCATTCAAGACTTCTCAAAGATTGCCTACCACCTAATGAAGTTAACCACGAAGGATGCTAAATTTATCTAGAGTCCTCAATGCGAAGCAGCATTCCAAGAACCCGAAAAAGGTTAAAACCTCTCTCGTTCTAGCAATTATAAATAGAAATAATGGATTAACCGTTTATATAGATGCTTATGGAGAAGGAGTTGGTGCGGTTCTGATGTAGGAAGGGCAGGTGATTGCTTATGCAAGTAGACAACTAAAGACTTATGAGAAGAATTATGCAACACGCGAGTTAGAATTATTAGCCGTGGTGTTCGCACTAAAAATATGGAGGCAATATTAGTTGGGTGAAATGTTTGAGCTTTTTACGGATCATAAATCTTTAAAGTATCTTTTCGCTCAAAAATATTTAAACATGAGGCAGCAACATTGGCTAGAATTTCTCGCATCTTATGATTTATATATTTTATGCACACCCGAGAAAGCCAACATAGTAACAGATACGTTGAGTAGAAAGTATGTTGTTATTCTTATTTGGTAGTAACTCCAACTCTTCTGGAAAAAATTTCCATTAAACAAAAGGAAGATGGTTTTTTAAGAAAAATTTATAAGAATGTATCTAAGGGTAGAATTCAAGCTTCAAAATAGATAATCACGAAGTTTTAAGATTGAATGGGCGAATTTGTATTCCGGATGTGGAAGATCTTAGGCAGGAGGTGTTTGCTGAATGTCCCAAATCCAAACTTAACATTCTTCCAGGAGTTAACAAAATGTACAAAGATATGAAGAACAAATTTTGGTGAAAAAGCATGAAGAGGGACATATCCATTTATGTCAGTAGATGCGCCAATTGTCAACAAATCAAGAGTGACCAGCAGAAAATTGCAGGGTTACTTCAACCTCTAGAGATTTCATCTTGGAAGTGGGATCAAATATCAATGGTTTTCATTGATGGTTTACCTCGAACAAGGAAGTAAAGCAAAGGCAATTGGATTATCATAGACCGATTAACTAAAAGTGCACACTTCATTCCAATAAATCCGACGCGGACCGCCGCAAGCCTTGCAGATATATATATGAAAGAGATTGTCCAATCACATGGAGTTTCAAGTAGTATAGTAAGCGATCAGGATTCAATCTTTACTAGTCAGTTTGGGAAGCATTACATACATCTTTGGGAACAAGGATGAATATAAGCACTACATATCATCCCTAAACTGATGGACAGACAGAGAGAGTCAACCGCATTTTGGAAGATCTTCTAAGAGCATGTATTTTAGACTTTGGAGGCTCATGGGAAAATTATTTTCATTTAGTAGAATTCTCCTATAACAACAGTTATCAAGCTAGTATCAGCGTGGCACCATATAAAGATCTATATGACCGTCCATGTAGCCAGCATGTTGGATCGAAATCAGAGCTCGGTTAATACTTGGTCCTGATATGATATGAGAAGCTTCAGAGAAGGTTGATATGATTAGGAAGAAGTTAAAGGAAGCCCAGAGCAGATAGAAAAGTTATGAAGACGAAAGGCGTAAAAATATGGAATTCTCAATTAGAGATTCAGTCTTTTTAAAAGTCTCTCCGATGAGAGGGGTGTTGAGATTCGAAAGAGCTGGAAAGTCAGCACCTCGATATATTGGACCATTTCCCATTCTTAAATGAACCGGCCCACTAGCTTATCGAGTGCAATTACCAGACAGGTTGGCAAGTGTGAACAATGTCTTCCATGCATGTGCATGACCCAGAACAAATCATAGAAACAACTGCTCAGGAAGACTTGAAGGTGAAACCGAATTTGGTGGTTATTAGACAGCCTGTTCGAATCGTTGATCATGATGAGAAACGATTAAGGAGGAAGGTAGTAAGGTTAGCCGAAGTTCAATGGAGTGGAGATGCTGAGGATTGCACTTGGAAAATGGAGGATAGAATGAAAAAAGCATATCCCGAGTTTAGAATTGAAGAATAAGCTATATAAATCATATCGTTATAGTGTACTCACCGCTTGTGGTGTAGTCACTTATCCATGCTTTTGTATAGATCCCATCATGTCAAATTTATTTCCTTTTGAGCTATTTTCTTCTTATCTAAATTTTGAGGACGAAATTCTTTTAAGGAGGTGAGTCTGTAACGACCCGTAAGTATATCACTTCAAATAAATGTTCATTTCGCTTTATCGATATAACAACAATTTTGCAAATAATTATTAGTATTAATTTATATGGTTTTGTAAATAAAATATGATCATTTTAATTATTCAAAAATAATAAGAAAATTTATTTTCAATTTTTTTACAAATATATGCATATTAAAGAAAAGAGAAAATATGACCGAAAATCGAAATTGGGATTTGTAGCAATACGTGTGGAAGTTGTGCAACGTTGTAGAGATATGTAACATACACATACACATGTACATGTGCATACGTGAGAACATGAACATGAACATGAGCATAAACATATATATATATATATATATATATATTCACACACACAAATATAATTAAGTGTAAAAGTATAATATAAAATATAAAAGATATTTTATGTTTTCTTACTCCTTAAGTATACCAAAGTCAACATATGTATACCTTACAGTGATGGGAACATGGGTGAAGGAGCCTTTGTTCTGCATTAGGGGGGAGGTGTGATGATGGCGGAGCATGTGATGCTGATGAAAATGATGATGTACGCATGGATATTTTTACACTCTTCTTTGCCTATAAATACACTGCACCCTTCTCTTCATTTTCATTCATCTCCTTCTTCATATTTCTAAGCTTTGTCCTCTTTTCTAATGGCTTCTACCCTAAGAAAAATTTTGGCAAAATTATTTCAAAAAGAATTTAAATTGATAACATATAGTTATATATACTAAAACCCCTCAAAACAATCCCAAAGCTCCACCTTTTCTCCTTGTTCTTCCTGGCCTCCACCCCATTTCATTGAAGGCTGAGCCACTTCCTTGCTCCACCCTAAGCCGTGAGCTCCCCACGCCACCCCAAGCTTTGGTCAAGGCACCTAAGAGCTTATATCCGAAGAATTGTGAGCTTTGGAAACCAAATAGTGGAGCTACAACAAATTTTTTGTTAATCGTTCAAAATTCAAGGTGAGAGCCCCTAAAACTATAGCATTATATGTTATCGGATGTTACATGTGTTTCATTATGATTGTTGATGATGGTTGTTTAATATCAATGTTGAATATATATGCAAGTCACAAAAATACACGTCGAAAAGCAAAGGAGATCACTTTCCTCTGTATTAATGAATTGGTGTATATGGAATGTTAAACCTCTTTAAAAAGGGTTTAAAATGATTTTGAATTTTTTATAAACATTTAAGTGTGTTTTGGTGAAGTTTAAATGAGAACTGAAAATTTATTCAAAAATAGGCGCGTCGCATAGCGGCAATTCGCGATTTCACGCCATAAAAGGAAAACGAGTATATAAAATGAAATATAGCTCGGAATTCTTCGAGATAAGACTATTCTAAACTATTATATCCATAATTATCAAACAAAGAAAGAAAATCGAGATTTAGATAAGTAGATTTTGAAATATGAGTAAAACAAGTTTTTGAAAAAATCACAGTTTTGCAGTTCGTAATACGTGATAGAATTTCTTTGAAAATGATGTTTTAAATTTGTTTAAAAATATGAAATAAATTATAAAAATATTTTAAAAGTGATTTTGTTACAAAAATGAATTCCCAAATGATAAAAAGTCATTTTTACCAATATAGCTTTTAAAAGAACTTTTTGCAGCACTTTCGGTAGCACTTTCGGCAGCACTTTGCTATAACCTTTGAAATTTAGTTTTAAACTTAACAATTCTTTTCCAAATCTTTTATACATGGTTTCAAATGGATAATTAAGTGTTTTAATGGTGATTTGGAAGTTTAATAGTTTATTTAAAAATAATTTAAATAAACGATTTAAAGAAAGGCTATCCCAAATTAAGAAATTTAATCTTGGCTCTAAAAGCCGACGAGTAGACTGGATTTTTCTATTCATAAGATCTGGATGTGAGGTGCTCAAACAAAGGAGATTTTCAGGAGAAACCAGTGCCTTGGCTCACCTTGGCCTCTTCCCTGGGCGAGGGATTGATAAGGTCATAATGTTGGAAACGAGTTAAGCGTAAAAAGATTTTAAGAAATCAAAGGATTTGATAAGAGAGGTTTAATGATTCCATATATACCAAAAGAAGTATTTTAAAGTTATATACCTATAAAGGATATTTTTAATAAAATAAATGAAATAATCAAATATTATTCTCCTATTTACTTGTCCTCTTTTATCGATGATTGGTTCGAAGGAACCAAGGTCGGATTTGGATGATTCCTATTCAAAGACCACTTCGAACCAGTTTACGTATTCGAAGTGAAGAAATGGGTATGATATATGGGATTTTCGTAATCAAGGACTACTTGTTGATCATTTGGGGATAAACTCTCAATATAAATATAGTAGCAGTAGTCTCTTCGTTATGAAATATTCAAAGTGTGACGACCCGGAATTTTTGAGCAAATTAAATTGGAATATTTAATTGATTTGAAATAATTAAAAGTAAATTTTTTAACTTGAATTCAAATATCACTAATATTTGATAATTAAACTATTAAATTAAATTATTTGTAGTTGAGCTAAATGTTGAATCTGAAGTTTTAAGCCTGTTAAAAACTAATTAGAAGGCTTGTAAAATTTATATTGATAACACTGGAAATAATAGAGGCTGTAAAATTGAATTTAACAGTGATTTGTTCAGTTTTAAAATTTTATAGTTTAAATTGAATTTAAAAATAGCCTTCCGAGGCACAGTCTCGGAATTCGACGAAACCGGTTCCATTGGATCCGTAATATTGTATTATTATCGGATTTCAAATTTCGTAGCGTTTGGAGTTGTTGTGTGAGCGTACATTATATTAACGCGCTGGAATCTATATCGAATTCAATTTAATAACTAGGTACGTAAACGAGATATTTTTTTGAATATAAAAATATAAATTTTTAATCAGCAGCCAACCTATCTCTGTTGAAGCCGACATGATGAAACAATTGTACATGCGAACATCTTTTCCTGTTCCCTCTATTCTTTCTTTAAACGCAGGCTCGTTCAATAACTTCTTGTTCAAGCTTTTCAAAGAAAAATTTAATTAATGGCCGAAGCCTTAATCCCTCAAATCGAAAACTCAGTTAAAAGAAAAAGGGGGCCGAGCTTTCCAATTCAATTTCGCATCTCCTAAAAAAAATTATGACTGTCTCTGAAAATCGAATGCGACTTCAATAAAAAAAAAGGAAAGGGAAAATCGTTCATCTTCGAATCGGCAAATAGGACGCTCGCGTTTCTCGTTGTAATCTGCAGATGGTCGCTTGGACGAGGGTAGCAAGGTTGGCAGGAGAAGATGCGCGTCAGCGAGATGAGTTGTGTTGATTCGAGCGACTTCACGCGTATGCTTCGCGGCGTCTCAGGTGGAGGAAGGAGTCACAACTCACTCTGGGTGGAGGCACGGTTCTGGTTCGCTTCGACTAGGGTTGGCGGCGTGTGTTTTGGTGATGGTGACGCGAGTTGTTCAGCTGTGAGGTATAATTCTATTCTCAATTTTAGGATACATATATGTTTATATATATACATATAGATTAGAGGGAAAAAAATTTATTCAGTAAGGTAAAGTTTAATTAAGCAGTTCTTAAAATTTAAGATAATTTTAATTTAATTTAAATATGGAAATATATATATGAAAATATTCAGAAAGAGAAAAAAATATGTACAGTGAGATATATATGCAGTTTTTCCAATTTATATATATACGGGAAAAATAAAATAATAAATTGCAGCAAGGTATAGTGTACTTTTTGAAAATGTATATGTATATAAATTCACAGTAAAACAAATTACTGTGGTATTTACGGAAACATAAAAGGGTATTTTACAATAAAACAATTCTGTTTTAATTTAATAAGAATACACATACACATTTTTATCTTACTGTTTAGTTTTAAATAAGTATTAAGTTGGTAAACTTATTTATTTAGCATATTCAATTATTTTAGGCATTAAAAATAATTTATTTAAAGGAGAATTAGTTCAAGTAAAATTCTTAGTTGGTTAAATTAATAAATGGTAATAAATTGTTCGATTAGTTCAAATGACAATAAATCATCTAATGTTTATTCAAGGTCTGAAATCATGGAGAAAACAAGCCGGTTTGGATAGGGTAGCAAACTAAGAGGCAAAAGTGAGTTAATCTCACTCCGTTAAATTTAAATTTAAATGATTGAATTTAAAGTTTGAATGGTTTAAATTGATTGATGTGCTGTAGTATGGTAATTTTAGAATTGGCATATTATATTGTGCTAACATCTGTGGATGCAGGAAAAAAAAACAGGTTGGAGGGATCCAACTGGACCCCTCAACATTATTATTTAATATTCTCTGTTTGTGATTACTTGATATTCTATGCTGAATATATTGGAATATTGAATAATATGATTGGATTGGATGTATATTTGGGGTATAATAAATTACCAAAATATATAAATTGGATTTTGAAATAGAAAGTAAAGGAAGTAAATTTGTAAACGGAATAACCTTAGAAAGTTTAATAAAATTAGAATTAATTGAAAAGAAATAGAAGTATGTTAAATGCTAACAAATACTTCGAATATGAAAAGGAAAAGGGTTTGAATAAACAGTAATTAATGAGTTGCAGAATTATGTGATATTAATTCAAAGGAACAAAGAATTATTTTTAAATTTAAAGTTTTAAATTTATTTAAGGAATTTATTTCAAATAAAATAAATTGGACATCAATTTGGGGAAACTGATTTAAGTGATTGAAGTTGGAATTTTCTCTGGATAGCCAAGTACATGTTTTAAAGGTAAATTTTTAAATATAAATTAAATATTTTAAAGTTGTTTTTAAAGAAAGCAAGTTATGTAAAATTTGTTATTTCTAATATTTAAAGTCTAAAGTAAATATTTCTTTTAATCAATTTTAGCAGTAATTATTAAGAAGTAACTTAGTATCTTGCTTTTAAAGAAAGGTAGAAATCTAGTTTTATATTTATTAAGTAACCTTATTTTCAAATATTCATATAGTATGTATTTGTAACAAATTATCAAAGTAATTTTAACTTGAATGTTTTAAAATATATTTTTAAAAGTAAAGTGTTTTAAATTAATTTAAAGAAATCTAGTTTTGTGCTTGGTGATTCCAGTGGAAATAGAAATACTGGGAATTTATTCTGAGAAAGGCAGATAGTTTTGAAAACTGTTTCAAGGAATTTGAAAAGTGAAATTATATCTTGTGAAGATATTTTTGAGATAAATAAATAATTTGAGAAATTATTTATTGGTTGATGGTTGTTTGTGAATATTAATTGATAGTTAAATAACCGACTATCAATATTGGCCAAATGCGTTGATTGTTTCGAAGGGACCGGGATCGAGATTAATTTCTCGAAAACCACTTCGATCCGGTTTGTGCTTTTTCGTGTAAACGATTTTGGATTCGAAGATGGAGCAGTGAAGTGCAAGGGCTAGTCGCTACTAATCCTGAGGATATTTCCAAAATGGATGTAGTAGGAATAGTGCCTTCGGTTCCGTTCGAACCCGGGACGGACTTGTATGGATGAATGCTTGCGAAACATCGTCATGTGGACGATGGGCATTCTAAGGGATATTTTCTAAAAAGGTAACGCTTAGCATCAAGCCTCATCAAATGGGAATGGATGAAAATCAGGGGTTATGCAGCAAGGCTTCGTGGTTAGCCCCCACTGGAGGGTGAGGCCATCCCTGTCTAGATGTCCCTTTTATTTCGGCTTAGTGGGCGGTTGTTGATACCAACCGCAGGGTGATCTTGCTCGGGACTGTCCAGTAAGGGATGGTTCCGGTCTTGTGTTGCAGGGGAGTTAGGGTGGCTCCTCGATACGCTGATCTAGACCAGGTACTGTGACAGGTGGTACCCCAGTGTCTAGCCATTAGTTGGAATCCATTATCCCTACGCGCCCGTACGGTTTTGATTGTGCCCAACTATTGCTGAAATGTGAGATGCAAGCATTTCACCTAGATTCTATTTTACTTTCTATAGACCCTATTATAATATCAGAGGATTTTAATAAAAATTGTTTTAGCTATCGTAAGGTAAAAACCCGACATGTTTATTTGTGGCGTGGTCTTACGGGATGCTTTTGTTTTCAAAGGATTTTTGAAATTTTAATAATCAATTGAGTGTGATTTTCTCACGCTGGTATTCCAGACTGACTCGGGTGTTATTTAACTATAATGCTCGGGTCAGACCGAGTATTATAGGATACATGATATGATGCAGTGGAGCTCAGGAGACGAGCAGGATGACGATACGTACTCCCATATTTGTTTATGTATAGATTCCGCTGTGTTGAGTAGTTGTGTATCCAGTTGTATGATATTGTTGAGCTGTGATTGATGTACCCTGATGATGTAATATGTAAACATATGCATTTACTTTTTGAGTAAAGTTTATTTAGTACCTATTATATTTTATTCCGCTGCGATGGTTAGATCTGATGTTGTTTTCTATTCTCTTCTTCTACCCCTTCTTCTTTAACCCAAATGGTTCGTATTTCTGTGCAACTTGAGTTGATTGTTGTAGAATAGTGTTAACTCAAGGGGTACAGATTTGCGGGTTGTTACACAAAGCGAAGACTAATCGCTATTAATCCTAGGGGTAACTCCCGACATGATGTGGTAGGAGAGCACCTTCGGTTTGTTCGGTACCTAGACAACTTGTATGGTTGAATGTTTGACGTTGCATTTCTAGTTACATAAGTGATCTCTATGAAGGTATTATCTGCTTGGTGGTGGAGAAGGCAACTTCTCTTGGCTTAACACCCTTTCTTGAGACGTATGAGCTCAGGAGTTATAGTTTATATAAATCAGTTGTGTGATTATGGAATGGTAATATGGCATTCAAAGAGGAAAGATGATGGGCTATGAGAAAGTTAATCGTTACCTCAAACCTCACACCCGGAAATGACCAAAACAGGGTAGATGCAGCAAGGCTATGTGGTTCACAACCATTAGGGTATGATTATCCTCTTCTAGATATATTTCTACCCGCTATAACATTCAGGTTTAAATTATTATGGAGTATGCTAAGAGACGCTTCGGATAGGTCAGTAACAGCCAGGGTGATGACATATTCGGCACTATATAGGAAGAGGTAGGCCAGTCTTATGTTGGTAGAGGACCATCTGTTGGGCCTCGGTACATTACTTTAGAGATGTACTACCGAAAGGTAGTCCCATCATCTGGTCATTTGTATGGAAACTCATTCTCCAATAAGAGCCCGTATGATTTTAGATTTAGAAACCTTGTATTACAAGGTGGTATGCTGGAATTTAATAATGTAACAATTTCAAATAAGATTAATAAGTTTACTTGCAAATGTTTTCAAAGAAATGTCATTCAAAATAATATCCCTTATTTTTTTCGTAATAAAGGTTTGGTTATCATAAGGTAAAAACTCATCTATATTTATGTGCGGCATGGTCTTATGAGATACCTTTTGTTTTTTAACATCATATTTTGGGTTCTCTCACCAGTCCCATGACCGATCCAGAGTTTATTTCGTTCCTTTTAAACCCTATGTGCCCTAATTTTCCGGGCGGCCAAGTAATCGGCACCTCTTTTTTGGAGTATTTTAGGTAGAGCATGCTGAAAGAGTTTTTGGAGCATGGAGCTGGAGCATCTGATGTGGACATCTATCTATTGTTTTATTTTTTGTTGTGCCTAAGTTTAGTTTGTACCAGCAATTGTGAGTGCAGGTGGTTATAGCTGTTCTTAGCTGGGTTAGTTCATACCATAACTCTAATGTACCCTAGTGAGAGTGGTTGTATGTACTATCTATCTATACATTTAAACGATATGTGAGAATTTATGTTCTATCTTTTACTTTTACTTTACTTTACCACTGATAATCTGCCTTCCTGCCACTTGGATTTACGGCACGTGAATACCATGGATGTACAGTGTCAATTTTCAAGAGTCGAGGAGACAGGTCTTCATAGATATGAAATCTCAAAATGTCATACAAGTCGATATAGTATGGAACAAGGGTGTACAAACCATATGTGACCTGTCCGTGCATCCAAAGAATTAGCACATAGCAAAACATAATATGCTACTTTATAAACATCATAAAGGTGTACTTTGTGCAGTTAATGCGCTTGGCAGATTCATAGCGGTGGAGGTGCAAAAAGTCATAGCGGGGATACAGCGGGGATATAGAGGATGGCTCTAAAATAGCATATAAAACTTGTACTTAATGTTTTTACAAATATATAAATGGTAATTAAATGAAAAATTATCATTCATTTGAATTATAATCAATGCATAAATAGTTTTAAATAAAAACATGTGCGAATATACTTTAAATAAACATAAAATTGTTATATAACATAATTGAATTTAGTAGAACATTAGAGTATTTTCATTTCTGGAAATATATCAAAAATTAAATCAAATAAATTAGTTTCATAATTTTTATAATATATAAATTCAAATTTTCAATTCGTTTTATTAAAGAAGATATAGCGGAAATAGAGGAATATAGAGGGAATAACGAGATATAGCGGAAATAGAGGGGCTTAAAGCGGAAAGGCTATATTTTGGGGCTACATGGAAAAATCGTAGCGATAGAAACCCGCTATGAGATATAGCGGGGTTATATCAGGGTAATAGCAGGGCATTAACTACACAGGTTGTACTACATCCTAAGTATAATATCGGGTGTCCAGGTATCCATATCCTAATACCTAAATCATATGGCATCCCTTGTGTGAAGTCTACTAGAAAAGAAACCGATACAAATATGACATCCATCAAACAATCCTCATTGCCGCTCAATGTGCCGTGGATATATGATAACTCGTATGACCATTCCTCTACCAGGGATTAATGGAAAGATATCGGTTTTCAGTGTATTCGTTTACAGCCCAAAGTTGATAATAGACCCATTCCACCGGTCTAGTGTATGTAGTTCCCTTCCACCGATTCGGGGTAGCCATTCTAAGTACCCAATGAGCATTCTTATAATACCCCTGCTCTCGAGTACACAAAAAACACTCCAAGTGTCAATGATCCCTTAACATGCATATCCAAGCCATTCCCTTGCTCCATATAGTTTCCATTCATCCCAAAGGAACCATTCAACATTCCTTTCTTTCCACTATAGAACCCTCCAACATTCTATCCATGGGTCACCCTTCCTTGAACCAGCCCTTTGTGGATAATCATCATTACAACCCCACTTGATGTTGTGTCATCATCCTTGGAACATAACTCCATTCACCGTTAAGTTACCATCATCGAAGTCCTGAAGCTATCATCCTTTATCATGCTATCACATCGCCATCGAACCCCAAGCGCTTTTAGCACGGCCTGTAGAGTCCCAGTCTCCCCCTTTGAAGTCTCATCAACTTTGGTACAATATATTCATGTTGGTCACCAACCAAAAGTGGTCGACACTGATACGAATTTTCCACCCGGCACTCGGCCAAATTTTGGCTAAGCACCTTCCTCACTGAACACTTCCCTTTTTCCATAGCCTAGGACTTCCTTCCTTCATGCCTTGAGCTTCCAAGTCTTCACATCAACCCTTACCAAGAAAAGAAGTCAGTATTGACCAAAAGAAGTCAGTACTAATCTCTATACCTAGTCAGTTTTTCCATTTTGGCTCCTGGAACTCCTTCCTTACACAACCCGAGGTTGGCCCTAAAGTTCCTTAGATTTTGCCCTGAAGCAACCTCTACATACCAATTGTAACAAGAACTAACTCCATTAATCAATGTTCATCTCATCATCAACCATTGGTTAGCCATCCAAAGCAACTCCAAATAACCTGTGACCAAAATCTTAGGCTCCTCCCCTCTTTCAGAGCCCCTCCTCCAGGTTTCACTCAATTCCAATCACTTTTTCCTTCCTTTTGCCCAAATCAATGACCTCTTTCTTAACTTCACTAAAATACTAACAAACCATATCAACACAATTCATATAAGCATACATATCGTTCATAAAGATTCATCAAACATATACAATCCATCCAAACAAGATTAACATACATGATTTAACCTAGATCTAATTTTATACCAAAATGACAATATGATCCAAAAGAGGTTGTAAAACCATTTAAAATAAAATCCAATCATTTTACTTTCGATCATAAACATCTTTAAAGATTTAATTAAAGTTTAAAATCATTTTAACATGAAAATCATATCAAAACATAATTTTAACTACATGGACAAGTGTAGAAGAGTGAGAGAATAAGAATCACTAACCCAATACCTAAATACCATTTTAGTTGCCCAAACATGATTTGAACAACCAAGAACATGAATTTCCAAGCACCAAGATGATAGATCCATGATCTCCTTCCCTAATTACCCCTCTAATGATGGATTTGGCAAAGATTAGTACAAAAAAGAAAGGCTTTTGATGAATTAAGATTGAGTGAAGACTTGGAATTGTTTTGGGAAAGTTGTAAATGATTTAGATCTATCTTATCTCCCCCAATTAGGCACAATTCTCGTAATTCATTAGTAAGCTTAAGTATGAGCTTAGTTTAATTGCATAATAATCTATCCAGTAGTAAACAAAATTTAAAATGACTATATATTCTAAATGGTAAGTCCACTTTCCTATTATGATCATTCTACAGAAAGAGAAATCGCAAGCTCAATCTAATGGAAGTGGTTTCAAATCCAGTTCAATAATCATCAAAAGTTATAGGCCTTACAAGAATTTCTAGTCGAAAATGTCCAATAAAAATTCTATCTATGGAAAATGTCCCTGGTGGTCATTTTCCAAAGTTTAAGAGTCATATATCCTCATATGAATTAAATAATAATATTTTATGATCATTCAATGCATAAAACATAAGTTGTTGTACTCTGGTTTGATCCCTAGATCAATGGTCAATCATAGCGGACAAATTAGGACGGAATGCAATGTCGTTGATGAGAGGCCTTAACAACAGGGTTTCATCTCTCGACACTCATGTAGAGCAGAGACTTAATCCCACTAGTTCTTCCTTACAAGTTTAAACCAAATACATTGAATTACCATCAAAACTAATGGATGGAAGTGGATCCCTAATTTTTCAATGATTTTCTCCCTAAAATCAGCATGGAACAATTTCAAAGCCTGAAGCAATGAACTGGAGTGGTGCAAAATGGTGTGGAAGACTTTACCACACGAAAAATGTCAGTTTTCTCCCTCTTAGCTAATTTGAAAAAATTGAATACGAAGGACATATTAGCATTATGGAATATGGATGTGGATCTCAAATGCAGATTATGTGAACATTAAGTGGAAGACAATAATGACCCACAAATTGATCAATTTGATAAATTTTACTTATTTTTAAATATTCATATATAAGCCATGTATAACATAGATTATGATGTTTTGAACAAGAATGATGGTAATCTTATTTTGAATACGTATTTTCGAAAATATAAACTTTGAAGGAATATCAATAAAATGGTCGAAAATCATTTTATCAATACACAACTCTGCAATTATCAAAGTCGCACATGGAGCTAGATACACACTTATTTATCCATTTAAACATGAATATGAATAAAATTATTTATTTTATTTCTGGAAATTAAAATGTATTTATGAAATTATCAATAATGGCATCATATTTAATAATTGAGTTATGAATTTAAATTAAGATTTAATGGTTTAATAATTATTTATTTATTGAAACAATTGTTTTAAAATGATAATAATTCATTTTAATTAGTTATTAGGTGATAATAAATCATTTATAATAATTTTATAAAGATATACATTTGATGTGAAATTATAAGGAAAATTGATATTGCTTTATCGGTACAATATCACTTTCAATAAACAATTGTTTAGTATTACTTTATATGGTTTTATAATTCAATGAGATTGTTTTAATTAATTAGTAATGATGGGAAATTAGTTTTCAAATTTTGTTTATAAATATATGTACGTTAACTAAGACGTATAAATATAACCGGAGATCGGAATCGTAATTGGTAACGATTTAACGAATAAAAGTTGTTTTAAGTCATTGCAACCTTATAAGATAAGTAAGCACACATATATACATATACATATATATATATATATATATATATATATATATATGCATGTCATACACGCACATACACATACAAATAAACATACATACATTTATACAAATGGAACAAATATCATGATATTTCTCTTATACTTCATCTTTAAGCATACAAAAGGAAAAATAAAAAGAAAACTTAACTTCACCCTTACATACATCAACTCACATACATGGAGCTACGTGGGGGAGTGTTTGACCATGCATGGTGATGGAGGAAGGAGGCAAGGGGATGAGGTAATGGTGATGAAATGGCAAATAAGTATCATGATATTTTAGTTCACATTTTTTCCTATACATACCCACCATCCATCTTCACTTCCATTCACATTTTCCTCTTCATTTTCCCAAGCTTCTTCACCTCTTTACACTCCACTTTGACGGCTTCTCTAATTAGGAAATTATGAAGAAAAATTAGCAAAAAGGAAATAAACTTATATAAGTATATAATTACATTAGCAATCCACTTCAAAACAAGCTTAGACCTCTCCTCTCCTCCTTCCAAACTCACGGCCACCAACTCCATCATCCTTAGCCGATCCCATCTCCACTTGCTTGTTGAGGCCGAGCCTATCCAAAGGTCCAAGGCTCGATTCCATAGGCTTTGATTCAATCGTAGAGAAGCAATATCGAATTTTCGTAAAGTTAGAAACCAATGAAGGTGAGAAACTCTATTTATATTATGATATATATTGGATGATATATATGTTTAGCTATGCTTGGTTGTGATGATTTTGAACCATGTTTGGATATGATAATATGTTTTTTTATGTGTAAACAATTTATGTTTAATACGCGTCGAATATCACAAAGGAAATCACTTTCCTTTAGTAAAAAAAGGGTATATATGAGACCGTTAAACCTCTTTATAATATTTTAAATGACTTAGAAATTTTTATAAACATTTAAAGGTGTTTCAATTTTTTTTGCAAAGGATATGAAAATTGAGTTAAAATAGGCGCGTTGCATAACGGTAGTTTGCGATTTCGCGTCATAGAAAGTTAAATCCATTTATATAATGGATTCAGAGTCAGAATTCTTTAGAATAAGAATTTTCCACTCTTATAATCATATTTTTAAAATAAAAGAAAAAGAAAAAGATTTCTTTTAGTAGATTATGAAATATGAGCAAATCAAGTTTTCAAAATAATTGCGCTTTAGCAGTTCGAAAACCAAAGCAACAAATTCTTTAAAATGGATATTTTTAATTCTTTAAAAATATGGAATAAATTCTATAATTATGTTAAAATGTTCTAAAAGATATTTTAGTTATAAAAATGGATTTTTAAATGATAGAAAAATTGTTTTGATCAAATAAGCCTTAAAAGCACTATTCGCAACACTATTTTGCAGCACTTTTTAATAACTTTTGAAATATGGCTTTAAACTTAAGTATTCCTTACCAAATATTTTATAAATATTTTCAAACAAATAATTAAGTATTTTAAAGATAATGTGGAGGTGTTAAAATTACATTTAAAGGAGTTTAAATAAATGATTTAAGGAAAAACTGTTATAATTAAGTGATTCAATCCTGTCTCTAAAAGCCGATGAGTAGACTGGATTTTTCTATTCGTGAGATCCGAAAATAAGGTGCTTAAACTAAGGATATGTTCAGTAGCAACCAGTGCTCGGGCTCGCCTGGCCTCTTTCTAGGGTGAAGGATAGACAAGATCGAAAGATTGGAAATGAGGCAAGTATAAAAGATTTAATTTTTTCCAAATTTAATACAAGCTTGGATTGTGTAGAAATAATCTTCATATGCTTGGTATTAAGTTCAAAGGAGGGAATTTGTACTATCCATATGAATTTAAAAGGCGATTTCATCGTTATTAGACGAACAATAAAGGTTGAATATAGAAATTGATATTGAGTAGAATTAGTGTAATTTCGATAGATGCTTTTTACTCGATAAAGTTTTGCAATGTGATTTATAAAATAAGATTTTGATTTGGTATTTTCAAAGTTAAAGAGAGGTTTATTGATTCCGTATATACTGGAAAAGGCTACGATTTAAAGATTTATATCTCTAAAAGAGATATTTTATTTGATAAAATATATTAATAAATGAAATGATAACCACTCTCAAATTTAACATTTTTTAATCTATGATTGGTTCGAAGGACTCAGGGTCATATTTGGGTGATTCTTATTCGAAAACCACTTTGAACTAATTTACACATTTGAAGGTGAAGACATGGAATTAGAAGATGAAATGTAAGGTTGCTTGTCACTGACGCTTGGGGGAAATTTCCCATATCATATATATGTGGCATTAGTATCTTCATTTGATCTTCGATGCAAGGGATACATGCTACTAATCCTAGGAGTGATTCTCGATATGATGTAGTAGTTGAATTCCTTCGATTGTCCCATTTTTGGACAATTTGTATGGAAGAATGTCTGACATTGTGTAATGACCCATTTTTTTGAATAGTTTAAGAAGACAATCAACCACATACGACCCGTTCAAATTGAACGGAAAGGCGGATGGTTAGGAAAAAGAAAGAAGACAAGAAGAAAATAAACAACACATAATTTCATAGTGGAATGAATAATCTATAATATACTACACACCTTTATACAAAGAAAAAAATGTAATATGTAGGATCGATTTCACCCTAGAGGGGGGGGGGGGTGAATAGGGTGATACTATCAATTATAAAAATTTAATGCGGAAGTATATAAAATAATCACATCACTGATAATAGCATAATAATAGCAGCAAAATATTAAAAGCAGAAAACAGGAACACACCGAGTTACCCAACTTCAGCAAAACCCTGCCTACGTGCTACCTTCAAGGTTTCTACTAGAAATTAAGTAATCAGACGCTTACACACGTAAACTCGTGAACTCTTGCTCAAAACCCTACCAAGATTCAACCACTGAGTTGTGAATGCTCGAACTACACCACCGTAGTTTGTCCCCTAGTCACACGACTAGAATTTACAAAAGTTTAAAGTAGAAAATACAAATTTAAAAACAATTTAAATGACAAAACCCTAATTTAAAAATTAAAGCCCAATTAGAAAGGCCAGCTCAAAATATAGCAAAAAAATATCCCTTTATCTCTTTATTTCTTCGACCTGGCCATGTATCCTTTGTGCTAAAAAGAATGGCTGCATTCTTCTGCTCGTTTATTCCTCTTGATAAAATTAGGGCTTTTGAAAATTGAATACTGCCTATACAAGTTAATCAATCGAATAATTGTTTAGAGTCGATTGCTTTGTCAATTGATCAGTTCTTCGATTTGCACACGGCTGATTCAATTTCATCGAGTTCGATATGACTTCGGTTTGTAATTTCCTTTTTGCATTTTTGGTTGATTTTCTTGAACTCGATGCTAGTTTTAGGCTGATGATGGTTGGGTTTTATATAGGGTTCGAATTCCTATAATTTCGTTTGATTGAATTTTCGAATTCGTCTGATGATTTTTGACTCGGCCTTTTGATTATTCTTGAATGAGTGTGATTTCTTTAGACTGGTTCAATTTCATATATTTTGTTACTTGATTCTCATTCCTTCGATTTTGAAATGTTCAATTTCTTGACCACCACGGCTTTGAATTGTTTTGGATTTTGATTCTGTTGACTCATTCGACTTGTACCTTGATGTTCCATGACTTGATAAATTCAAATTGAATTCGGCCATCTGAAATGATTTCTGGACTTTGTGATGTTTGAACATATGAACTTTGTTTTCCTCTCTGACTTCGACATTACTTTGATATTTGACCGCAGTTGCCTTTGACTTGGTTTGAGTTTGAAACTCGAACTCTGTAGCTTGTATTCATTATGTAGTCTGGTTATTCTCTGACTTCTTTGGCTAGATCAATTTGAGATATAAAAACTGCTTTGACTTGAGTCAATTGAGCTTACACTCAGTCGAGATGTTGTATGGTTGTTCGACTCGTGTTTCAATGTGTATGCACACATTTTCTGTTGCATTTTTTGTCAGTTGCTTGTTACCTTCCTTGCTGACAGCATTTGATTGATTGCACTATCTACTTAAGTAAAAATGTCTCTGACCTTGCTAATTGATCTTGTTGACTTCAGTACACACGTATATGTGTTATTTTTCTGTGTGGTTTGATGCACTTGTGGAGTCTATCTTTCAATTGAGTTGCTTTGAATCATGTCCTTAAGCATATGTATACTTGCTATCACTTGATCATTTCATGCTGTATTGAAGTTTGAACTCATGTCTGGTTTGCATTAGGTTGATATCCACTGACGCATTGTATTTCCATTTGTCTTCATGTTGCAGTGTCTTCATGTAACATCATGTAGTCTTTATTTACTGTAACGACCCGTTTTTTTACGGATCGAAACATTGTTAAACTATATGCTTTAAGTCGTATTATTGATAAGTCGTTGATGTGATAGTTTAAGTCGTGAAGGAGCTTAAATCCTGTGTAGGTTAACGCGTGTGGTGCTTAAGCCGTGGGTAGCTTAAGTCGTGTGAATGCTAGGTCGAGTGGAGCGACTTATGGGAGTCAACGACTTAGTGCTTAGGTCGTGTGGAAGTTAGCCCGTGTGGCCGACTTAAGGTGGTAGGCGAGTTAGTGGGTTGGACCGACTCATAGGATGACCGACCTAAGAAGGCTACGGCTTAAGATAGTTAGCGGGTTAATGGCCAGCGACTTAAGGGTTAGCATGTTAGAGTGAGTTTTCGACATAAGTGTTGGACCGACTTATAGGAAGGGGCGACCTAAAGGATAGAACGACCTAAGGGTTAGTGGCTTAGGTCGTGAGTCTCTGAGTGTTTAGTTAAGTCGTGGACGAGTTAGGGTTAAGTCTTAAGTCGGTAGGTCCTATGTTCCGTGAGGTCGCGACTTATGGGAAGTCGTTAGGTCGTTGAACGACTCATGATAAGTCGCTGGGTCGTGTATTTTGTTAGGTCGCATAGGAGTTAAGTCGTCCAAACGACCTAGGACTTGGGTAGGAATGTGCTTAAGTGTTAGGTCCTGTGTGTTAAGTCGCAGCCTTTGTTAAGTCGTAAGTCGTTAGGTCGTCCATACGACTTAGGACTTAGGAAATGCGGCAGAGTAGATGAGTCGTGAGTTGCTAGGCCGCGCGTGTGTTGAGTCGTTGAGGCCTTGAAATTGAGTCGTGAGTCGTATAGGCCATGGGTTGTTGAGGCTTAAGTCGTAGGTCGTAGGGGTTTATAAGTCATGACCGACTCATGGGGCGAACGACTTAAGGGAAATCAGCCTATAAATACACGTCCATATCTCACTATTTTGGCACCGGATTTTGAAGCGACGAAGTGCTGCCATTTTGAGAGCTCGACTACAACACTTCTTCACTTCTTTTCTCCACTCTAATCTACTGATTCCATCCATCTAAATCGAAGATCAACATCAAAGATTCAAGAGCCGAAGTTGAAGATCTTCATCCAACAAAGAGAGATTTCATCGTTTGAAGCGGAATCTTGTCGGGTCAAGCTAGTTTCTTCACTGTCCAGATCTGAAGTTAGTAGCTTTTGGAGTGTTTAGGTGATTCAGTGAGTGGTAGTTATCTCTCACACGGACCCAAGGGAGTATATTGGATCAGTGGCTTGTTTATGTGTTAAAGATAGTGATTTCTTGCATTTTCCCTAAATATGCATGTAGATCTATCATCTATGAAGTTTTGACACCTATTTTACTACATGTTCACTTATGCAAGTTCATTCATCAAGTTGTAGAGATATTGTTCATAATTCATGCTTGTTAGAATGCATGTTAGATTTGAACTCTTTATTTACGAAATTGCCATTATTTTTGTAATTGTTTATTTAGATCTTGTTTGAATGATTGATTGCTTGGATCAATGTTTTATTTGATTGATTAGTTGATCGATAACTTGATTTGGACAAGTTGGTCGAAGATGATTCAAAAGCTAAGTGGAGAGGCTCTTGAATGGTGAAAGCTGCTTGTGGCATATGAAGCGAGTGATGAAGCTCATATGGATAGATTCGATGATGATGGACTTTGCCATGATGCGATGAGGCAAACCATGATGTTGAGATTGGACTTTGCCATGATGCGATGAGGCAAAGCATGATGTTGAGATGGGACGGGTCATGATGACGTTCCAAGCACGGGTCACGATGACGTGCGAAGCTATGATTGATAACTCGGTGATGCGGCCTGAGTTTGTGTGGATAATGGTTAGCTTGAGAGGTGCTTGAGCAAGTGTGGGAATAGTCGTCGAGGAGGATGACTAGGAGGCTGAGATTTTATCGTTGTTGAAGGTTCTAGCATGCTCAAAGTAAGAGTACGCTGGGACGGGTCACGATGACGTTCCAATCACGGGTCACGATGACGTGCTAGTACTCTGGGCAGATGCGATAGTCCTAGGCACGGGTCACGATGACGTGCGGAGCTATGTCTAGAACCGGGGTTACCATTAGCCCTTGACAGGCGGTCATTCAACTAACGGTGGATTCAAGGCAATGATAACAGTGATAGCCAGAGTCATGGATGTTTGGTTGTATCGTCATTTGGACTCAAGAGCGATGTTTTCTGGGTGCTTATCTGATCTTGGTTTAGGCCTTGGGGGTTTGTACTTGGAAAACGTCGACCTTGACTCGAGTGATAATTACTTTACTTAAATTGTCTGCTTTGCTATGCTTGTTTATGCTTAGTGGGTCTGGGGGCTATCACTGTAGAATGAGGTGGAGTGGGATGGTTGAGTTCCTATTCCTTTTATCCTTTATGCTCTTTTGGTATGTTTGATAGTTATTTACTGCTCATTAAGACTGTTGTCTGACTCAAGGTTTTATGTTCAACTCTTATTACCTTGGGCTGTTCATCCATGTTGGGATGGGCAGACTAGGTAGCAGGTGACAGGTGATGTTCTTGGCTACCAACGCTGTTGATGACGAAGACGAGCTGGAGGCTTTTGCATATTATTTTCTTATTATATGTACTGGATATTCCGCTGTTTGTTTGATATTCTGAGTGCTATGTAGTGAGGCTTGATGTATTGACTATTCAGATGATTGTATAAAACTATTATGAGTTTATATGATGAGACTTCTGTTCTATAGAGCTTCACTATGTATACTTTCTATTGTATTTTATCCATGCGCTGTGAGTAATACGATAGAGTTTCTATTTTATCTTTCCCTGACTATCGTCCATGGCTGCCTGGCACGCCTTTCAGTGCACCATTCTCTTGTTTTAGTGCGGGAGTCATGGGCGGTCGTCACATTTACTGTTGAGTTGTATGCATGCTGTCCACCATATGTGTCTACATTTTACCTGTTGAGGCTTTGTTCGTTCTTGTGTGGTATACATGTCTGGTCCTCGCCATTTCATTCGACTGCATAATGCACTTTGTTTGAGTCTGCACTTACATTTGTGTTCTTACTTGAAGTTTACATGTGAGTATTGCTTCGAGTTTGAAATGCTTGCATGCTTGGAGTCTTTGTACCTTTGAGTTACATGATTGTTGAGCTGGTCTCTTTCACTGGTATAGTTTGAGTTGTCGAGTATTTTTCACTTTTCTACCTAGCTTGGACAATCATGTATGGTTGCAGTTTTGGTTTGACATTAACTCTGGTTGTTTGTTACATCTGAAGCTGGATTTACTTGTGTACTTCATGGTTGCATTCATTATTGGACTGGTCAGGTGCACTTTTTTAATGTGACTGATCTGGTCGCATTTTTCCTTGTGCGTCGAGTCACTTGTACTTGGCAGTTTTGTATTGCACCTGAGTTGAATCTAGCTTATAGCTCGGGTTTAACCTTGTGCTCGTATTGTGACTTTATTTGCATCGCACTCGATTTGAATCAAGCCTCAGCTTGGATTTGACCTTATGCTCACCCGTCCCTGCAGTTTTATCAAGTGTATATTGGTGTGCATGGCTTTGTGGCATGTACAGTGATACACTGTGCATGTCACAAGTAAATCGTGTGGATGAATTCAAAAATAAATGATGACGAACAACCTAAATAACCGAGGAAAATAATATTTTCAAAATATGCACTTTATTTTTCACTGTAAAATATTTTCTTTTCAATTTTACAACGTTAGTGTTTATTTTGCAGATTGCTCAGATGTTGGATTTAATTTGGAATAGAGTTGAAGATCAAATATGAGTTTTTGAGTGAAATGTAGGTGAAAATGTAAATGAAAAATTGTGATGTAATCAAAATTGTATTGTAATTGAAATGTGTGTATATATAGTGAGAGCTCAAATTTGTACTATTCAAAATTGTAATAAATATTTGTTTGAATAAAATATCTGTTTGAATTTAAATTATGTGTTATTTATTTTATTCAGCAAATATTTAATTAATTAATCAAAATAGTACAATGAAAAATACATTTAAATGAATATATATATATATATTTATTATCATCAAACAAAAATCATATTCTTGCATATTCAACAATCTCCCCCTTTTGATGATAACAAACATATATTTAAGATTTTGAATTTATTAAATATATTTGAACATTGATAGACTCTATTTGCTCCCCCATTTGAATGCTCCCTCTCTACGACAAAACTCCTCCTTCATATATTGCATGAAAATAAATTAAAATATGTAAATGAACTTAGATGAAAATAGAAAATAAAATATTTGACTTTTATTTGCCAAAATCTTAACCTTTCTTTCCCCCTTTTGTTATCAGCAAAAGAGTAATAGCGTTATAAAATAGAGATAAATTGATTGACATTAATACAATATTAATACTCAATTGGGTATAAATATTAAATTTCAATAAAAATCAAACAAAAAGTATAAATATTCTGTTAGGTGCATATTCCACTTTAGAATGATAGGGATGATGCAAAACCATAAAGCTGTGTCCATTTGTGGTATATTTATACCAGGAATTTGAATATCTACTAACCTTACATAACCATTAGGACTTTTAAATGAGATTAGTAGTATTCTAATTTTTTATGAAAAAATAAACAAATTCAAGTATCTTCTAACTACGCATAACCGCGAGGACTTTTAAATGGGATTAGAATCAACTTGTCTATTTAATCAATCAATTTTGATACGCGTTCCATACATGCATAACCGTGAGGATTTTTAAATGAGCATGAAAGCACATAATCAAAAATTCCAAGTAATTCACCCATGCATAACCATGAGAACTTTTAAATGAGAGTGAATACTTTGGTTGTTTTTTATTGCTAAAAATATGATAAAATGAAAAACGGATGATTTCCCGTTTAAAATACCACACAATGACATACTATATTGGATTTTTATGTGTGACGTCGCTAGAAATATGATAGAAATAAAGATGGTCATGGAATTTTCACCCATCAAAAAGTTTTTATAACTCTTGTTTAAATTTCTAAGGAAATTTACTAATTATACTATCTCAAGTTATAATATATGATTAATATCAACAATCATAACTTTTTCAATCATTGTTTATCTTTTCGATAATCAGTAGCAAGTCAGACTAGTTAATGTAGTCATTTAAGATCAAATACAAAAAAATAATTATCAAATTTTCAAAAATTTACTAATCTGAAACAATATCAACAAAAATGATTTTCTAAAAGGGTTTTATAAAAGAGAAATGTCGGCTAATTGAAAATTATTTGAAATTAAAAATATGCAGATTTTTTCTTTGAAAAATGTGATGCAGCTAATGAATGTCTCAACATAAATCACGTTCCACTAGTAATTTTTTTATCAACCTGAATACTAGTGTTATCTGCATCTGAATTTCTCTTAGACTCCAGATTATCATTAGTTGAATGTTATAGACCAGACCGTGAAGTGTGCAACCAAATATCTTAAAATCATTTTTAACAGCTTTCAAATGAAATTGAATTGAAACCATGCAAATAAATAAATAGTTAACATAGTGTCAGATCTAGAAGCAACAAGATAAGCAAATATATTCATGTGCATTATGAATAATCATCAATCAATAAAACATCATCATTGATCCAAACAAATCTATTTGAAGACTCTAGATTTCTTGGCATAAAATGATAATTGGCCAACAATTTTGAATAAGTCAGAATCAAAATCAACATTCATTTCTTTATCACATAACTGGCTAATTTAATTCAGATTACGGTGTAGATTTTCACTTTTACTAAATCGTTCAAAATAAATATATCGTTACCTATTTTACCTTTACAATAATTTTTCGTTGTTGCCCATTATGATTCTATCACCTTTATACTAGGCTAAGGAACTTTGCTTTGTTGCCCATTGTGTGCCTGGAACAGCCAGAATCCAAGTAACACTATCGTAGTTCCTTAGCTCGCCACCACACCTACACGAGAAAAGATTTTTGTGAATTATTTGTTTTTATAGGTCCATGGTTGTTAGTGGAAAATGATTTTGAAAAATATGTTTGAGTAGACCCAAAACAATTTATTTATGTTCCTTTCGGCACCAGATTTGTTTGACTCTGAGGGATTTAATATTTGTGTCTTTTGGAACCCAAATTGGAATGGTTTTCACGTGTTTGGATATATACCAGCAAATGTTGTGATTGTGTCCAGTTTTTCCACATATCGTGCACTTTGAATTGACTTGATTAATTTCATTTCCATCACGTTCAGTTTGATTATATCCAATCCTTGTCTATCACTTATAACAGTTTTTTTTCCTAATAGCATATTTAACGATCTTTCACTTTTTGAAAATTTTCCTAAAGTTATAGACATTTGTTGGACTTGTGTTTTGAGAGATTCATTTTCATTTAACAATTGTGTGCATTTTTTAATAGAATTTTCTCTCCTCGTATTTTCACTTTCTTTCAAAATCAGAATTTCATTTTCAAGCAATTTAGTTTTAATTTCTGATTATTAATTTCTTCTTCAAATGATGGACACTTATTACACTTAGGGCACTCATTTTTATAGTTTTTAACTAATTTATCTACCTATTTATTTAAATCTATAAAAGTACCTTTTTGTGATTCAAGTTTAGCGTATTTCTCCCTAAGTCTTTCGAAACAGCCATTTACTTCATGAAAATATATAAGCAATTCTGAATGAGTAAGTTTTGATACCTTGCTTGGCTCATCATCATCATCACTATCAGTTATATCGCCTTGAAGGCACAGATATGCTTTTTCACTCTCACTGCCAGTGCTTTTATCATCTTCATCAGTTTTATCCTAAATGGCTGCAAAACTTCTCCTTTTCAGTTTCTTTCCTTGGTTTAATCGATTCTGAGGACAATTGGGCTTGATGTGACCAGGTTTATTGCAATTATGGCAGATGATCTCCCATTCTTCTGGGTTGTCTAGAACTTTAACTATTCTTCTTTTCAATTGTTGATTTAGAGCTGGATTTCCATATTTGCGGTTCCACTTTTTGAATCCTTTTATTAGTCGCGCTAATTCAGCAGCTCCATCATCATCATCACTTTCTGTTGTTCCTTTAAGAGCTATTGATTTCTTTCGAGTATCACCTCCTTCACGCTCTTCTTTGAATTTCATTTCTAGCTCATGACTAGTGAGATTTCTGATGAGTTCTTCAACTTTGATTTGTTTCAAATCTTTTGATTCTTGAATGGCTGTAACTTTCGCTTCAAAACTTCATGGAAGGACTCTGAGGATTATTCGGACTATTTCCAACCCCGTGTTGGATTTTCCAAGAGCTTTTGATTTGTGTACGATATTGGAAAGTCGTCCGTACATCGCTGTGACATTTTCTTCCTTGGCCATTATGAAATTCTCGTATTTGCTACTTAGCATGGCAAAGCGAGATCCCTTAACTTGAGATGTTCCTTCATTAGTCACTTCTAGCGTGTGCCATATTTCGTGCGTAGTTAGACAATGTAAGACACGATTACATTTGATTTGATCCAATGAACAAATAATAGAATTCATAGCTTTAGCATTAGCATTCTGTAGTCTATTTTCAAGATCTATCCATTGATCCATCGGTTTATCTATTTCCTGTTTATTTACCACTATAGTTGGTGTCCTATATCCTGTCTCAACTATATTCCAAGCATTAATGGTTTTCATAAAAATTTTCATTCTATTTTTCCAGTAAGCATATTCACCATTAAACATTGTTGGTTTAACTATGCACTGACCCTCAGCAAAAGCATTATTAAAAGAAGCCATTTTGAAAAGTCAAATTTTTAAAACAAAAATCGTTTTTTGAAAAATCGAATTTTTTAAACAACAATTGACTTCTGTTCCTTGCTCTAATACCACTTGTAAGATCGATTTAACCCTAGAGGGGGGGGGGGTGAATAGGATGATACTATCAATTATAAAAATTTAATGCGGAAGTATATAAAATAATCATAGCACCAATAATAGCAGCACAGATAATAGAAAAATATTAAAAGCAGAAAAGAAAACACACGGATTTATCTAGCTTCGGTAAAACCATGTCTATGTGCTTCCCCCAAGGTTTCTACTAGAAATTAAGTAGTCAGATGCTTACACATGTAAATTCGCGGCACTCGCTATCGACTAACCTAACTCTACGCTCAAAACCCTACCACAACTCAGCCACTGAGTTGCGAATTCTCGAACTGCACCACCGTAGTTCGTCCCCTAGTCACACGACTAGAATTTACAAAAGTTTAAAAGAGAAAATACAAATTTAAAAACAATTTAAAAGACAAAACCCTAATTTAAAAATTAAAGCCCAGTTATAGAGGCTGGCTTAAAATATAGTAAAAATATATCCCTTTATCTCTTTATTTCTTCTACCTGGCCTTGTATCATTTGCGCTAAAATGAATGGCTGCATTCTTCTGCTCGTGTGTTCCTCTTGATAAAATTAGGGCTTTTGGAAATTGAATACTGCCGATACAAGTTGATCAATTGAATAATTGCTTAGAGTCGATTGCTACGTCAATTGATCGGTTCTTCGATTTGCACACGGCTGATTCAATTTTGTCGAGTTCGATATGACTTCGGTATGTAATTTCCTTTTTTATTTTCTGGTTGATTTGCTTGAGCTCGATGCTAGTTTTAGGCCAATGATGATTGGGTTTTATATAGGGTTTGAATTCCTATAATTTTGTACGATTGAATTTTCGAATTCGTATGATAATTTTTGACTCGGCCGTTTGATTATTCTTGAATGATTGTGATCTTTAAACTAGTTCAATTTCGTATATTTTGTTACATGATTCTCACAGCTTCGATTTTGAACTGTTCGATTTCTTGACTACCACGGCTTTGAATTCTTTTGGAATTTGATTTTATTGATTTGTTCGACTTGTACCTTACTAGTCCATGACTTGATAAATTCAGATTGAATTCGGCCTTTTGAAATGATTTCTGGACTTTGTGATATTTGAACATATGAATTTTGTTTTCCTCTGTGAGTTTGGCATTGCTTTGATATTGAGCTGCAGTTATCTTTGACTTGGTTTGGGTTTGAAACTCGAACCCTGTAGCTTGTATTCATTATGTTGTCGGTTATTCTATGACTTCTTCGATTAGAACAACTTGAGATATAAAAACTGCTCTGACTTGAGTCAGTTGAGCTTGCACTTGATCGAGATGTTGTATGGTTGTTTGAGTCTGGTTTCAATGTGTATGAACACATTTTCTATTGCATTTTCTGTCACTTGCTAGTTACCTTCCTTACTGACAACATTTGATTGATTGCACTGTCTACTTAAGTAAAAATACCTCTGACCTTGCTCATTGATCTGGTTGACTAGAGTACATATGTATATGTGTAATTTTGCTGTGTGGTTCAATGCACTTGTGTAGTCTATCTTTCAATTGAGTTGATTTGAATCATGTCTTTGAGCATATGCATACTTGCTGTCACTTAATCATTTCATGTTGTATTGAAGTATGAACTCATGTCTGGTTTGCATTGGGTTGATGTGCATTGACACATTGTATTTCTATTTGTCTTCATGTTGCAGTGTCTTCATGTTACATCATGCAGTCTTCATTTATTATTGAGTTGTATGCATGCTGTCCACCATATGTGTGTACATTTTACCTATTGAGGCTTTGTTCATTCTTGTGTGGTATACAAGTCTGGTCCTTGCCATTTCAGTTGACTACACAATGCACTTTGTTTTAGTCTGCACTTACATTTGTGTTTTTACTTGAAGTTTACCTGTAAGTACTGCTTCGAGTTTGAAATGCTTGTAGGCTTGGAGTCTTTGTACATTTGAGTTACATGATTGTTGAGATGGTCTCTTTCACTGGTGTAGTTTGAGTTGTTGAGTATTTTTTCACTTGTCTACCTAGCTTGGACAATCATGTATGGGTGTAGTTTTGGTTTGACATCGACTCTAGTTGTTTGTTGCATCTGAAGTTGGATTTACTTGTGTACTTCTTGGTTGCATTCATTATTGGACTGGTTAGGTGCACTGTTTTCATGTGATTGATCTGGTTGCATTTTTCCTTATACGTCGAGTCACTTGTACTTGACAGTTTTGTATTGCACCTAAGTTGTATCCAGCTTATAGCTCGGGTTTGACCTTGTGCTCATATTGTGACTTTTTTTGTATCGCACTTCAGTTGAATCCAGATTCGGCTCGGATTTGACCTTGTGCCCACTTATCCCTGCAGTTTTATCAAGTGCATATCGGTGTGCACGGCCTTGTGGCATGTACAGTGATACACTATGTATGACACAAGTTGTTCGTGTGGATGAATTCAAAAATAAATGATGACGAACAACCCAAATAGCTGAGGCAATAACATTTTCAAAATATATACTTAATTTTTCAATGCAAAATATTTTCTTTTCAATTTTACTGCGTTAGTGTTTATTTTTCGAAATGCTCAGATGCTGGATTCAATCTGGAATAAAGTTGAAGATCAAATACGAGTGAATGAGTGAAATGTAGTGAGGTGCAAATGTAAATGAAAAATTGTGATGTAATCAAAATTGTATTGTAATTAAAATTATGTGTGTGTGTGTGTGTGTGTATAGTGAGAGCTCAAATTTATACTATTCAAAATTGTAATAAATATTTGTTTGAATAAAATATCTGTTTGAATTTAAATTATGTGATATTTATTTTATTTAGAAAATATTTATTTAATTATGTGAAAAATAAAATAGTACAATAAAAAATAAATATAAATGAATATGTATATATATGTTTATTATCACCAAAAAAATCATATACTTGCATATTCAACATAAAATACATACACCAATCAGAGTATACTAACCTATTTCAGCCTGGACAGTTATAACATCATGTCCATACAATTTCTGATAAATGCAAGCAAAAGACAACACAGTGGAACATAAAGAAATATGTAGATACGTCTTGGACCTACAACCCGTCTCCTGAGCTCTAATGCATCCAAAGTAATTTGTAAATATGCTCAATTTGACCCGAGCATTAAAAGGGAGGGACCATGGATCAGTTTGGTAAACCAACATGAGAAAAACACACCAAATGTAATTTTATGTTTATCAAAAACCTTTCAAATAAAGGTACCTCGTAAGACCATGCCTTACATAAACAGGGATGTGTTATTACTTTACGATAACCAAAATATTTTCTATAGAAGATCCAGTAATATTATAATAACGTCTAGTAAACATATAAAATAGCTAAAATGCTTGCATCTCATCTTTCAGCATAGTTGGATACAACTAAGTTCGTAAAGTTCATTTAGAAAATGGATTCCATACCGTGACAAGATAAGGAACTACCTTCCGATGGTACATCTCTAGACAAAATGCACCGGGGTCTAACACATCTGGTGCCCCTACCACATAGGATTGGCCTACCACTTGACTAGTAGTACCGAATATGATCACCTCTTTTGTTAATGGGCCCTAAAGCATACCTGAGTAGATAGTAATCGATCTAGATATTGGAATGATCATACCCTAATAAGAGCTACTCACATGGCCCTATCGCATGACCGATTTTTATCATTTCCTGATTGATGAGGTTTGAGGCTATGTTTTACCTTTTTGAGTATCAATTCCACTTGGAATGCCAACACTGCTCTCCACGCATCAATGCAATGCTAGCGTTCATCGATATAAGTTCGTTCTGGGACTGAATGAAACTGAAGGCACTACTTCTACTAGATCCATTTTGGAATTACCATTAGGATCACCAGCAATAGCCCTTGCACTTCAAAACTCCAATTGATTCCATATTCTTCAACATGTCTTCATTTTGAAACACTTGAGTTGGATCGAAGTGGATTTCAGATGAAATATTTGATCCTAATCTTTTCAAAACAATTTTCAATTGTCCCGCTAAACTCAACCTGGTTCTTTAGGATAAAACTGACAAAAGACAAGAGAGGAGTTCACCTCCTAACCGCTTATCGATGAATTTCCTTATCAACTGTCCTAGAAGAATGGAACGAGTTTATATGTACAATATAACACCACCGATGGTAATTGTACCATAAAATTCCCGTGTTTCTCCTAGATATTTCCAAAGTTACGATTTGTTCCAGATTTGATAGTCGATTATTTAACTATCGAATAATCAAATAATTCATCCATAGATTTAATTCCATACGAAATACAACACTGATTGAGCACAAGTTACCATTAGCCTCTTTAATTAATCCATTTCATTAATTAAAATTGCTTTGTAAAATCCTTGTGTCAAATCTATTTTCACAAATATACATTTTCAAATCCTTTATACTCTTTCGATACTTGAATATATTGATATACTTATCTCAGTTATATAAGTACACCCGCCAAAGTATTTCACTTTCACTTGGAAAACATTTTTATATGCTTGTATTAACGATATAAGTATATTCACAAAATCCTCACCATTTCAATGCTTAGAAAATATACTTATAAAGCTATCTCACGGATATAAGTATATTTTACAAATCTTAAGAAATGGTTCCCTTTCCAAAGTCACACTTAATTGGTTTTAAAACAAATGTTAATTTAAACATTTATACCTATCAACCCAATCACTTCCTTTTTACAACTCTTTCGTATTTACAACACCATTTATAAATTCCTTTACAAAACTTTATTCATAATTTCTTTCAAAAATATCATTTATTGGTACTGCTATACAATAACGGTTATAAATTCTTCCTATAAATCTCAAAGTTTAATTATAAAACTCCTGATTCATTTTTAAAACCTCTCTTATAAAACACACCTCCATTTATACCTCTTTTTATAAATATCCTTTTTACAAATATAAGGAAAATCCTTTTTTAAAATTTCATCCAGATTTATAAAATCATTTTATAAAGTCGTTTCTATTTATAAAACATTGTTTAAACATCTCCACATTAAACACACCCTTCTATTTCCAAAATAGAATTAACTACTTTCTCTAAACGACATATTTACCATTTACTATAAATCCACAATTATGATTTATTTCTCCAATTTACCAAATGGTAATACCTTCCTCTTTTATAAAATATCACATGCCAATCGCTCCTTAGATTTATAACAACGCCGTTTGTAAATCCCTTCTTTTATTTTTCCAACATTCTATATAAATGTCTCACACATATTTGTTCCAAGATATCTCCATCTTCTTTTCAAAACAAAATTACTTTTAAAATAAAGAAAACACCTTTTTATTTGCTTTTGAAAAATAAAATGCTTATTATTACAAAAGTTTCTATAAGATCAATACTTTCAAAATAATTAATAAAACCTTTATAAGTGTGTATATATATATTTATATTTATTAGTTAAGACTATAATAAGAAGTTGATTGAAAAATAGAGAAGTTCAGAAACTTAATTTAAATAAAATATCATAGAATTTTCAAAAATAAATATTTAAATACCATTTTCCAAATCGAAAATCATTTCCAAAATCAATCATTACTTAACAGTATTTCCATACTACTATATAGAGGCCCATAGTTGCTAGCACTTAACAAATTCTATTACCGACCTTTTACTCTAAAAGGTTCAAATTATATGTATGCCGAAGTCACATCCAATTAAGCCAAATAGTAAAATTCCAATATTTAACAAACTATATCATAGATATATAACTGAAATAAAACAACAAGTAAATGACTAGAATTATAAAAGTAACAATATCGAGAAATCTTAATTTCAACAAGTTTCCTTGTATTTCATATTTAGAACTCTATCCTTTAAAAAGCAGATATTTAACCAGATTAGCTAATATTTTTAACCATACACAAACAATAAATTTTATCTACTATATAACATTACTAGTTAACCAAAAGAGTGAGTTTAACTCACCAAAGTTCTAATTGTCCTGTTCACATTCTGGTTTTGTCTTTAGCACAAAATTTCAATTGCGCCAAATTTCATCAAACCAACTCTTAAGCATACTAACGTCATGATGAGGGCAACACAAAATCCACGCTTGAATCTAACATCGTATGAGCAAGTTATTGAATATATAATTTATTGACTTTTAAATAAATATTTAATTCTTAATTACACTTTTAAAATCTAGTTACCAACTAAACTTCATCGTGTATGCCGTGCGCTTCATCTTCGACCACACACATCGAATCCAAGATCCGACTTCACCGATGAACCCCACGCCCTACGCTCGACACATCCCCCACCACCAAGCACAGTGCGACGCCACCAATTAAAAAGACACCCAACCCACGAACAGCAATGTTGCAGAACTCATGGAGGTGCAAATGCCTCGAACCTCAACCATAAGTGCTACTCGACCCACTCAATCCATATCTGATCTCCATTATCATGAATTCGCCTTAAAACCCATGAAAATCGTAGCCCTAATTCCATAAGTGCTCTCGTCTTCACTATGTATTTCCAGAACCTACGCCGCAAGCCCTTATACATACTTAGGCACGAAGATCTCACATTAAAATTCATAAAGCTGTAAACTTTACAATTTTTTCCAAATTCATTTTTTTGTTTGAATTTTTTCTATAAGAGGTGGATTTCCTTTTGATCTGATCAAAACAAAAGGGAATAGAAGAGTACGGGGGAGATAAAATGTGGTGGGTTAGAGAAAAATGGGTCTGGGTTTAAGTGTTGATATATATTATATTTGCAAATTTCGATATCTCGCTACACCATTTTTTGTTCATGTACGAACTCCGAATTATCAAAACAAAAATTACTGCCACGCTTAGAGCAGCGATGGTGTTCCAAAACAATAATAATACAAAATGGTTATTGGGTTTTGAAAAATCACGAAAACACTGCTATTTGATGATAAAACGTCAAACAGAAATTTAAATATTTTCCAAATCAAAAATTATGGAAAAACCAAGTCAAATAATTTAAAAATATGTCAATAGAAATCGAGTCATAAAAATAATATTTTATTTTACGATTATTCATTTGAGTTGTTATTATTGCAAACAAATTTACAATTGAATCTATCGTTTATTATCTATTTATTCAAACGAGTAAAATAAGCCCATTTAGTTAACTAAACTAATATTTAATTATAAATCCAGCTATTTGAAACACTATCCAAATATAAACTCTCCAATTCAAATATTTTAAATAATCACTGTAATTAAATTCCAATTATTAACTTTAATTTAATCACTATATTTTGATTTCTGAGTTATTTAACTTTTTAAACCAATATTTTAATATTTATATCAATTAATCATTTCAAAATAAAATAATAAAATTCTCAGTCGTTACATTCTCCCATTTAAAAGAATTTCATCCCCAAAAATATTAAGGTAAGAAAAATGCTACTAAACCTATTAACTTTCCCAAAATCAATTTTTTGGAAATTGATTATTAAGTTTTCTGAGTCTTAAATTTTCGAAAAATTTCGGCTGCAATTCCTTTACGCTGCTCGATCGGTAAAACTTCAAATCACCACTCCTGGCCCAAACCAATCAAAAGAAAACAAAAACCAAGCGGCCTCCCATAGCTGGGGCATAAAACCATCAATCCAAACAACAATATAAACACACAACTATTTGTCGGGCAACCAAACTATATTTATGAAACAAAAAGCGTCAACTAGCCTTTGCTTCCATAAATCTGCATCTCACTTACACATACTATGAAACTATTAAACTCATAGTTATTCCAATTTGCATTCCCAAAGGTTAAACATATAATTCATTTAAATTCGTGCAATGTATGTATACCATCCACACACATTATCAAATTCGAGCGCTCGCTCGATCATACAATTTTGCTTCCGAACTATGATCGCCCCTCGAACCCCCAACGCGAACTATCCAACTGGATAGGATAGATGAGTCCATAATATCACTTAACTGAAATTCAGAATTTAAACACCCGGTTTTTATTTTAAAACATTTTGAAATATAATATACACTTCTCCTTGAATTTCAAATCATTTTTTTCTTGACCAAAACAACTTCCCTTGGCAAATCACCATGGTAGTAATATATCACTTCGAAACTCGAAAATGAATTTCGATGATGCTGCAGTCATCACGGGGATTATTTTCCGAAGACCTAAGTGAGTTTAGTGCTTTTTATATCTTAAAAGTCCATTTTAAAACATTTATAGTCAAAAATATTCCAAAATAATACTATTATTAATTCTAAAACTTTGAAAACAAGTTTCAAGATACTGGTCTTAATTTCTCAAATTCCCCGTTTTAAATCCTTATTTATTTATAAATCTCATCTTTTTAAACCAACTTATGTAAAGTTACTTTTTTTATATAAACTATTCCCTAATGTTTATCTTCTGTATAGTTTTTAATCAACAACTTCATTAAAAAATTATTTTAATTTTAAACCCAACTAATTCATCGAACGCCTTATAGTCAAATTGTGAAACTGAATTCATAAGGTATTCATATTCAATTTAACTAAACAAAAAATGCTCAAAACTATTCGAGCCCAACCAATAACTAACAAATGATAATAATTTAATATTACCATTCTCTAACAACCAAACACACCATATATAACTATATTAATTTCAGAAAATTATTATTTTATATATGAAATATAATTTAGGTAAAATTATTTCATTATCCAATTTAAAATAATATTGTGTCGGTTTATCTTGTTTAAGAGTTTAGAAACGCCTATCGATACAGTTGTACCTTCTACATCGACCGGAATTAATAAACCACTCAACCGATAAATTAACACAATATAAAACATTTTTATAGCACTAGCAAATGTGCATTCATATATATAATACACCAAAACTCATCCTAGGGTCTCATTTACCCTATCCCAAATGAGTAAATCCTCACCAAAGCGTGGGTGTTCACTTATAGCTCCGATACCAACTTTAATGACCCACTTTTTCGAATAGTTTAAGTAGACAATCCACCACACATGACCCACTCAAATTGAAAAGAATGGCAGATAGTTATGGAAAGGAAAGAAGAAAGAAGACAAGAAGAAACTAAACAACACCGAGTCTCACAGCAGAAAAAATAATCTATAATATACAACAAACCTTTACACAAAGAAAAAAAGTAATGTACATATACCAATTAGAGTATACTAACCTATTTCATCCCGGACAGTTATAACAGACCGTCCTTACAATTTTCGATAAATACAACCAACAGAAAACACAACGGAACACTAAGAAATACGTAGATACGTCTTAGACCTACAACTTGTCTCCTGAGCTCCAATGCATCCAAAGCAATTTATAAATATGCTCGGTTTGACTTGAGAATTGAAAAGGAGGGACACTCGGATCAGTCTAGTAAACTAGCATGAGAGAAACACACCAAATTGAATTTTTTGTTTATCAAAAACATTTCAAATAAAGGTATCTCTTAAGGCCACGCTGCACATAACTCGAACGGGTTTTTACCTTACGTAACTAAAACATTTTCTATAGAAGATCCAGTGATATTATAATAATGCCGAGAAATTCAAAGTAAATATATAAAATAGCTGAAATGCTTACATCTCACGTTTCAGCATAGTTGGATACAACTAAGTCTGTAAAGGTCGTATTTGAGAATGGATTCCATAATATGATAAGGTAAGGAACTACCTTCCGATGGTACATCTTTAGATAAAATGCACAAGGATCTGACAAGAACATCTTGTACCTCTGCCATAAAGGACTGGCCTACCACTTGACTAGTAGTACCAAATATGATCACACCTTTTACTAATGGGCCCTGATGCATACATGAGTATATGGTAATCGATCTAAATTTTGGAATGACCATACCCTGATGGGAGCTACCCACATAGCCCTGCTGCATACTCGATTTTTTCATTTCTCGATTGATTGGGCTTGAGGCTATGTTTTAACTTTTTAAATAGCAATTCCACTTGGAGTTCTAACACTGCACTCCAAGCATCAATGCAATGCTAGCATTTATCCATACAAGTTCGTTTTGGACTGAACGAAACCGAAGGAACTACTTCTACTAGATCCATTTTGGAATAACCCTTAAGATCAGTGGCAATAGCCCTTGCACTTTGAAACTCAGTCTTCGATTTTATACTCTTTAAGATGTCTTTAGTTCACAATGCTTGAGTTAGGTCGAAGTGGATTTCGGATAACATATCTGATCCCATTCTCTTCATAACAGCTTTTGATTGTCCTGGTAAACTCAACCTCGGTTCTTTAGGAAATAAACAGACAAAAAACAAGAGTGAAGTTCACCTCCTAACCATTTGTGGATGGGTTTCCTTATCAACTGTCCTAGAAGAACGAAACGAGTTTATGCGTACAATATAGCACCACCGATAGTAACTGTACCGTATAATTCCCTTTATTTGTCCTAAATATTTCCAAAGTTACGCTTTGGTCTAGATTTGATAGTCGGTTATTTAACTATCAAATAATCAAAATATTCATCCATAGATTTAGTTCCATAAGAAATACAACATGATATAGCACAAGAAACAACTAGCCTCTTTAATTAACCCCTTTCATTAATTAAAATTGCTTTGTAAAATCCTTGTATCAAAACAACTTTTACAAATATACATTTCCAAATCCTTTAACACTTTCAATACTTGAAAATATTAATTTACTTATATCAAATGTATAAGAATACTCACCAAAGAATTTCACTTCCACTTCAAGATCATTTTCATATGCTTATATTAACAATATAAGTATATTCACAAAATCCTCACTATTCCAGTGCTTAGAAAATATACTTATATACTTATCTCACCGGTATATGTATATTTTACAAATCTTGAGAAAGGATTCCCTTTCCAAAATCACAGTTAATTTGTTTTGAAAAAATGTTAATTTAAACATTTGTACCAATAAAGCCAATCACTTCTTTTTTACAACTCTTTCGCATTTATAACATCATTTGTAATTCCTTTACAAAACTTTATTTATAATTTATTTAATAAATATCATTTATAGGCACCACTATACAATAATAGTTATAAACTCTTCTTATAAATCTCAAAGTTTAATTTTAAAACTCCTAATTCATTTATAAAAACTCTCTTATAAAACACACATCCATTTATAGCTCTTTTTATAAATATCCTTTTATAAATATAAGGAAAATCCTTTTTTAACATTTCCTCCATATTTATAAATTCGTTTATTCTTACAAAACGTCATTCAAACATCTCTAAATTAATCACACCCTTCTATTTCCAAAATAGAATTAACTACTTTCTCTAAATGACATTTTTATCATTTACTATAAATCCACAATTGAGATTTATTTCTCCAATTTACCAAACGGTAGCACCTTCCTCTTTTATAAAATACTACTTGTCAATCTCTCCTTAGATTTATAACAATACCGTTTATAAATCCGTTCTTTTATTTTCTAACATTCTATATAAGTGTCTCACACATATTTGTTCCAACGTATCTCCATCTTCTTTTTAAAACAAAATCACTTTTAAAATAAAGAAAACACCTTTTTATTTACTTTTGAAAAATAAAACGCTTATTATTACAAAAGTTTCTATAAGATCAATAATTTCAAAATAATTAATAAAACATTTATAAGTATTTATATTTATTAGGAAAGAATATAATAAGAAGTTGAATGAAAATTAGAGAAGTTCGAATAGGATTTTCAAAAAGTAATATTTTAAATACCATTTTCCAAATCAAAAGTCATTTCGAAATCAATTATTACTTAATAGTATTTCCAAAATACTATATAGAGCCCATAGTTGCTATAACAATTAACAAATGCTATTACTAATCTTTTACTCTAAAAGGTTCAATTTATATACATGTCGGAGTCACATCCAATAAAGCCAAATAGTTCATTCTAGCATTTAACAAACTATATCACAGATATATAACTGAAATAAAACAACATGTAAATGGCTGGAATTATAAAAATAACAATATCGAGAAATATGTATTTCTCAATAATTTTCGTATATTTCAAATTTAAAACTCTATCCTTTAAAAAGCAGATATTTTACCATATCAGCTAATATTTTCAACCAAACACAAACAATAAATTTTATTAACTATATAACATTACTGGTTAACCAAAAGAGTGAGTTTTACTCACTAGAGCTCTAGTTGTCGTTTTCGCATTCTGGTTTTGTCTAAGATCAAACAACATTCGATTTTAGTGCAAAATTCTATTTGCTTCAAATTTCATCTAACTAACTCCTAAGCATAGCTAATGTCATAACGAGCGCAATGCAAAAATCCGCACTTGAATCTTACATTTTATGAGCAAGTTATTGAATATATAAGTTATTGACATTTAAATAAATATTTAATTCTCCCATAATATATGCCTATATGCGATATTTCCCTTTCACCGTGCATGCCATGCACTTCAACTTCCACCACACACATCGGATCCAAGATCCGACTTCACCGATGAACCTCAAGCCGTACGCTCGACACATCCTTCACCACCAAGCTCAGTGCAACACAACTAATTAAAAAGCGACCCAACCAACGAATAGCAATGTCATGAAACTCATAGTGGTGCCACTGTAGGATCGAGTTCACCCTAGAGGGGCGGTGAATAGGGTGATACTATCAATTATAAAAATTTATCGCAGAAGTATATAAAAAAATTCCAGCACAGATAGTAGTCAAATAACAGCAGCACAGATAATAGCAGAATAATAAAAGCAAAAAATAGAACACATAGATTTACCCACCTTCGGAAAAACCCTACCTACGTGCTGCCTCTAAGGTTTCTACGAGAAATTAAGTAGTCAGAAACTTACACACGTAAATTCGCGACACCCGCTATCGACTAACCTAACTCTACACTCAAAACTCTGCCACAACTCAGCCACTGAGTTGCGAATTCTCGAACTACACCACCATAGTTCGTCCCCTAGTCACAAGACTAGAATTTGCAAATGTATAAAGAAGAAAATATAAATTTAAAAACAATTAAAAACAAAACCCTAATTTTAAACAATAAAGCCCAAATACTATTGATAATAACCGGCCAAAAAATAAATCCCTTTTCTTTTTTATTATTTGGCCGGTGTCTTTGTACTTCGTTTCTTTGCAAGATTAGTTGCTTCGTTCCTTGAGAAAATTAGGGCTTTCTCAAATTGACGTACCGCTTCAATTGATCGTTCGATTATATAATCTTGCGTGCTTGCTCAGTCGAATGATCGTCTCTTCGATTCTGCACACGGCTGCTCCAATGTGATCGAGTTCGATTTTTACTTTGGTATGTAATTTATGCCTTACGAATTACTCGTTAGTTTGTTTGAGCTCGATGATTTTTTAGGCCGATGATGATAGAGTTAATATAGGGTTTAATTTCCTTGATTATCGTTCGTTCTGATAATTTTCTTAGTGGTATGGTTTTGATTAAATGTTGGCGATTAAACTTGACTTGTTCAATTCGTATCTTCACTAGCTTGGTCACCACGACTCCATGAGTTTGCTTGATTACCACAGTTTTGATTTTCGTAAATTTCTAGCTTTTGTTTGTGACTTCGGCATTGCTTTGAATTATTCTTTTGTACGTCGAGTTCGGCCAGTGACTTGATTTAAAATTTTGACTTTGTTAATTCATTGTTCCTTATGTTATATGTTAATTCATTGTTCCTCATGTTATCTGACTTCGGTCTTGTACCACTTGCTGTTTACTTAATCTTTGTTGAGTTCCTTGTGTAGCCTGGTTAACACCTGCAGTTCACTGGTCTTGGCCTTTGTTTCTTTATAGTCTGGTTGCACTGACCAGTTGTTGCATTGCATCATGTATATAGATACATTCATGTATGTATATATGTGTATGTTAGCTTGTGTTTCCAGTCTTTGCTGTACATGATTACATCTTTGAATCTGGTCTCGGCCTTGCTTATATATATATATATATATGTGTGTGTGTGTGTGTGTGTATGGATTGTGATTTCTTTGTGTAGCCATGCAGTCTGGTCTTGATATCTTGATTTATGGGTTGCATTACTTTGAATCACTCTTGCTATGTGGTTTCAATGCACTTGAATATTTCTTCATTTATCTACTTGAATCTGTACTTGTTTGTCTGGTCTCTAGACATCTGATTTTTCAGTTGAAGCTTGTACTATTCATTTGAGTTCATTGTATCTGCACTGACTTTACTTGAGTTTGCATTATGGTCTTGGTCGAGTCTGTTGTAGTTTGCAGGCTTGCATTCTGGTTACATATGAATATGAATATTGTTTCTGCACTGTGCATCTCCAATTGTTACCGTTGGTCTGCATTGCTTCTGGAGCATGTTCATTTTTGATTTTAGACTGGTTGAGTTGCTTCACCATTGACTGTTGCATTGTGGTCGTGTACATTTGGTAGAGATGTTGTATGGTTGTTCCATTGAGTCTGTACATTGAGTTCTCATTTACTTCGAGACAGTTTGCTTTTCATTTCTTTTTGACTTCGGCCTTTATCTTGACGTGGTTGAACTTGTTACTGTTTTGATTTTGCTGGCATGTTCAATTTGATTACTTGATGCAGTCTTTTTCTCCTCAAGGTTCACCACTGTTGCATTAACTTTGTACATATTATGCTTGTATTTGCAGTGCACCACTTCTTATGTGCATGTTGCATATAAACTTATACTTGACAATTTTGTAATGCACCTGTGTTGAATCCAGCTTATAGCTCGGGTTTGACCTTATGCACGTATCATGACTTAATTTTTATTTCACTTGAGTTGAACCCGACTTTTGATTTGGGTTTGACCTTGTGCTTACCTGTCCCTGTAATATTATCAAGTGTACATTGGTGTGCACGGCCTTATGGCATGTACAGTGATACACTATGCATGTCACAAGCTGTTCGTATATGATGAATTCAAAATTAAATGATGACGAACAACCCACATAACCGAGGCAAATAATATTTTCAAAAATCACATTTTATTTTATACTGTAAAATATTTTCTTTTCAATTTTACTGCGTTAGTGTTTATTTTGCAGATTGCTTAGATGCTGGATTCAATCTGGAATGAAGTTGAAGATAAATACGAATGAATGAGTGATATGTAGTGAGGTGCATTTGTAAATGAAAAAGTGTGATGTAATTGAAGTTGTAAGTAATTGAAATTTGTATGCACATAGTGAGCTCAAATTTGTACTATTCAAAATTGTAATAAATATTTGTTTGAATAAAATATCCATTTGAATTTAAATTCTGTGTTCTTTATTTTATTCAACAAATATTGATTTAATTATGTGAGAAATAAAATAGTACATTAACAAATACATATATATATATATATATATATATATATGTTTATTATCATCAAATAAAAATCATATACTAGCATATTCAACAATCTCCCCCTTTTGACGATAACAAACATATATTTAAGATTTTGAATTTATTAAATGTATTTCATCATTCAATTTGCTCCCCCTATTTGAATGCTCCCTCTCTACACAATGCTTCCCCTTTATATATGCATGTAAATAAAAATATGCAAATGAGTCTAGATGCAAATAGAAAATATTTAACCTTTATTTGCCAAAATCTGAACCTTTCTCTCTCCCCCTTTTGTTATCAGCAAAAGAGTAATAGTGCTAGAAACATAGAGATAAAGTGATAGACATTAATACAACATTAAAACTCAATCAAATATAAATATTAAATTTCAATAAAAAATCAAACAAAAATCATAAATACTCTGTTTGACGCATATTCTACTTTAGAAGGGCAGGGATGGTGTCATCATATAAAACCATATAGTTGTGTCTATTTGTGGTTTATGTATTTCAGGAATTTGAATATCTACTAACCATGCATAACCGTTAGGAATTTTAAATGAGATTTGTAGTATTCCCAATTTTTTTTAAAAATGAATTCAAGTATCTTCTAACCACGCATAACCATGAGGACTTTAGATGGGATTAGAATCAACTCGTTTATTTAATTAATCAATTTAGATATGCATTCCATACATGCATAACCATGAGGAATTGTAAATGAGCATGGAAGCACATAATCAAAAATTCCAAGTAATTCACCCATGCACAAACGTGAGGACTTTTAGAGAGTGAATACTTTGGATTTTTTTATTGCTAAAAATATAATAAAATAAAGAACGAATGATTTCCCATTTAAAATACCACATATTGACATACTATATTGGATTTTGATGAGAGACAGTCGATAGAAATATGATAGAAATAGAAATGGTCATGGAATTTTTACCAACAAAAAGTTTTTATAACTCTTGTTTAAATTTCTAAAGAAATTTACTACTGTCTCAAGTTATAATATATGATTAATATCAACGCTCATTACTTTTTCAATCACTATTTATCTTTTCGATGATCAGTAGGGAGTCAGATTAGTCAATGTAGTCATTTAAGATCAAATCCAAAAATAATTATAAAGTCAAATTTTCTAAGATGACTAATCTGAAACAAGGTCAACAAAATTGATTTTCTTGAAGGGGTTTTATGAGAAAAATGTTTGCTATTTGAAAATTATTTGAAAAATATGCAGATATTTTCTTTGAAAATGATGCAGCTACCGAATGTCTCAACATAAATCACGTTCCACCAGTAATTTTTCTATCAACTAGATTACCAGTGAAATCTACATCTGAATTTCTCTTTCACTCAAGATTATTATTAGATTGTTGTCATAGACCAGATCATGAAGTGTGCAACGAAATATCTCAAAATCCTTTTTAGCAGTTTTTAAATGAAATTGAATTGAAGCCGTGCAAGTTTACATGTAGTGACCATAGTGTAACCAATATATCCACGTGTATTAAGAGAATCATCAATCATTAAAACATCATCAATAGTCTACACAAACAGTTCAAAGATGATTGATTAACAATTTTGAATAAGTCAGATTAATCATCGACATTCATTTCTTTATCACATAACCGGCTGATTTAATTCAGATTATGGTGCAGATTATCACATTTAATATAATCGTTCAAAATAAATATATTGTTACATGTTTTACCATTACGATAATTTTTCATTTGTCATCCACTGTGATTCTGTCACCTTTGTACTAGGTTAAGGAACTGTGATTTGTCGCCCATTGTGTTCTTGGAATAGCCAGAATCCAAGTAACACGGTTGTTGTTCCTTAGCCTGCCACCACACCTACACGATGAAAGATTTTTGTGACCTATTTGTTTTTATAGGTCCATGATTGTTAGTGGCAAGAGATTTTGAAACATATGTTTGTGAAGATCCAAAACTATTTATATATGTTCCTTTCGGCACCCAGATTTGTTTAACTTTAAGGGATTTTATATTTGTGCCTTTTGGAGCCCAAATTGGTATAGTTTTCACGTGTTTGGGTCTATACCAACAAATATTTTGATTGTGTCTAATTTTTCTATAAATTGTGCACATGGAATTAACTTGATTAATTTTACCTTTAATAAATTTAGTTTGATTATATCCAAGTCCTTGTCTAACTGCATTAACAGTTTGTTTCCCTAATACCATATTTAACGATCTTTCTCCTTTGGAAAATTTTCCTAAAGTTGTAGAGAATTGTTGGATTTGTGTTTTAAGGGATTCATTTTCGTTCAATAATTGAGTTCACCATTTAATAGAATTTTCTCTTCTAATATTTTCATTTTCTTTCAAAATCAGAATTTCATTTTCAAGTGATTTAATTTTAATTTCTGATTTTTTAATATCTTCATCAAAAGTTGGACACTTATCACACTTAGAGCTCTTAGTTTGATAGTTTTTAACCAATTGATTAAGGTGTTTATCTGATTCTATCAAACTATCTCTTTGTGATTCAATGTTGGCATATTTTCCTTAAGTCTTTCAAAACAGCCATTTACTTCGTGGAAATATATAAGTAGTTCTGAGTGAGAAAGTTTTGATACCTCGCTTAGCTCGTCATCATCGCTGTCAGTTATATCACCTCGAAGTCATATATCTACTTTCTCACTCTCACTGCTAGTGCTTTTATAATCATTATCGCTTTTATTCCATGTGGCTGCAAAAATTCTCCTTTTCGATTTCTTTTCATGGCCATGTCAATTCTGAGGACAATTGGGCTTGATATGGCTAGGTTTATTGCACTTGTGGCCAATGATCTCCCGTTCTTCTAGGTTGCCTAGAACTTTGACTATTCTACTTTTCAGTTTTTGATTTAGAGCTGGATTTCCATATCTGTGATTCCACTTTTTGAAATTCTTCATTAATAGTGCCAGCTCTGCTACTCCATCATCGTTGTCGTCGTTCCGTTGTTCCTTTAAGAGCTATTGATTTCATTCAAGTATCACCTCCCTCGTGTTTTCCTTAAATTTCATTTCTAGCTCATAAGGGGTGAGATTTCCGATGAGTTCTTCAACTTTGATTTGTTTAAGTCCTTTGATTCTTGAATGGCTATAACTTTCGCTTCAAAGCTTCATGGAAGGACTCTGAGGATGTGTCGAACTATTCCCAGTTCTGTTTATGATTTTCCATGAGCGTTTGATTTGTATACGATATTGGAAAGTCGTCCGTACATCTCTTTGACATTTTCTTCCTTGGCCATTGTGAAGTTCTCGTATTCGCTACTTAGCATGGCAAGGTGAGATTCTTTGACTCGAGACATTCCTTCATGAGTCGCTTCGAGTGTGTGCCATATTTCCTACGTAGTTAGACGATGTGAGACACGATTAAATTCAAATTGATCTAATGAGCAAATAATAGAATTCATAGCTTTGGCATTAGCATTCTGTAATTTATTTTCTAGATCTGTCCATTGATCTACCGGTTTATCTATTTCCTGATTATTTACAACTATAGTTGGTGCTCTATAACATGTCTCAACAATATTCCAAGCATCAATAGTTTTCAGAAATTTTTTCATTCTATTCTTCCAGTAAGCATATTCACCAGTGAACATTGGTGGTCTAACTATGAATTGACCCCCAGCAAAAGCATTATTAAAAGAAGCCATTTTAAAAATTCAAATTTGTAAAATAAAAATTGGTTTTTGAAAAATCAAAATTTTAAAACATAAATGGCTTTTGTTCCGAGCTTTGATACCACATGTAGGGTCGATTTCACCCTAGAGGGGGGAGGTGAATAGGGCGATACTATCAATTATAAAAATTTATTGCGGAAGAATATAAAATAATTTCAGCACAGGTAGTAGTCGAATAATAACAGCACATGTAATAGTAGAATAATAAAAGCAAAAAATAGAACACATAGATTTACCTACCTTCGGCAAAACCCTGCCTACGTGTTGCCCCTAAGGTTTCTACTAGAAATTAAGTAGTCAGACGCTTACACATGTAAAATAATCGCGACGCCCTTTATCGACTAACCTAACTCTACGTTCAAAACCCTACCACAACTCAGCCACTGAGTTGCGAATTCTCGAACTACACCACCGTAGTTCGTCCCCTAGCCACACGACTAGAATTTGCAAATGTTTAAAAAAGAAAATACAAATTAAAAAACAATTAAAAAACAAAACCCTAATTTTAAACAATAAATCCCAAATACTATTTATAATAACCGGCCCAAAAATAAACCCTTTTCTTTTTTATTATTTGGCCGATGTCTTTGTACTTCGTTTTCTTTGCCAGATTAGCTGCTTCGTTCCTTGAGAAAATTAGGGCTTTCTGTGACGACCCAGAATTTTTAAGCATTTAAAATCAGAATATTTAATTGATTATAAATATTCAATAGAGTAATTTTAGCTTGAATTACGAATATCACAATTTATTTTATAATTAAATTATTGAATTAAATAATTTAAAGTTGGGTAAAAATGTTGAATCCGGAATTTTAAGCCTGTTGAAAATAATTTGAAGGCTTGTAAAATTTATATTGATAATACTGAAGAGAATAGAAGTGTTGAAATCAAATTTAAAATTGGTTTGTTAAGTTTTGAAAATTTTATAGTTTAAACTGAATTTAAAAATAGCCTTCCGAAGCGCAGTCTCGGAATTCAACGAAATCAGTTCCATTGGATCCGTAATAGTGTATTATTATCGGATTTCAATTTTCGTAGTGATTGGAGTTGTTGAGTGAGCGTACGATATATAAACGCGCTGAAAATTTTAATTGATAATAATCGATTCGGAGAGTTATCTTCTCCATACGATCGAATTAGGATTCGAAACCCTTTCCTTTGCAATCGGAATAGGTATATAACCCTAGGAACGCTTAGCTGCATGCCTCGATAGGATTTTGAAATTTTAAGTTACACTCATCGGGACGTTTGGAATTTAAATAAAAATAAAATAAATAAATAATATTTCGTAATAACCTACTCAACAACTGTAATTACTTCACATCGCAACTTTTCTTCTTTGCGACAAACACTGTAGCCTTTTCTGCAATACGCCACCATCTTGTCTCCTCTTCCCTTCGGTAATTATAATAGAAACCCGTAGCAAATCATATCTCCAAAAAAAAAAATTAAGGGCAGATTCATAAAGAAAAAAATAAAATAAAAATGGCGAACGATAAAAGGGGGGAGAATCGATTCGCTCCAATCAAGTTATGGCCGCTGCCACTCTTGCTACTCGAAGCTTTGAGGGAGGCGCAATCAAGCTGGCGCGAGGCCTGGGTCGGTAGTTCGAAGGCCGCGAGGTCGATCTCGTCATTTGGTCGCGGTGGCTTCGAAGAACTTCTGGAAGGAATTGTTCGCGAGGTATTGGGCTTTATGGAGTCGCGTACTTGATTCGAGATGGAGAAAACACGAGGCATCATCGCGCAGGGGGAAAGATGCGAGCAAATCGGCTTGTAGTGTTAGGGCTTGGTGTTGTGATCATCGTGTGGATCTGGATTCGTGAATCGAAGTAGTGCGGCGTGGTGTTTCTAGCAGTTAGTGAGGTAAATTAACTTATTTACTTTTGAATTTTTTTATGTATATAAACTTTTACAGTGAGTAAAAAAATATATAATATAAATAAAATATATATGTTCATATGTATTTACAGTAAAGCAGTTTGTTTAATTAAGTGTGTATATACAGAAAATATAATAAAAATATATAAATATATACATATATAAAGGGTTGGATAAAGGAATTTTAAATGTTGTAGGGTTTATAATAAATTTAGAATTTAAAATATATATATATATACATATATAATTTATTTTTATGCGTCAATTCAAAAATATATATACAAATACCATTTATAAACCTGCTAGGTATTTTTAAAATGATGTATTGTACAAATTTATTTTTTTAATTCACTTATATAATTATTTAGCTACTAAAGGATTCTTTTTTAAATAGTTTAAATCAAATTATTAGTTAAAATTTAATAAACCAATGGTGATTAATGGTTTGATTTATTCAAATAGGAAATTAGGTTAGTCTAATTATTATTTAAAACTTTTAAATTAAATTAATAAATGGTAATATATATATATATATATACACACACATATATATATATTCCGATTAGTTCAACTATTAATAAATTGTATAATGTTTGTACAAGGTCAAAAATAAGGAAGAACAAGCTGGATTGGAATGGATGCTAATATTTAAAAGGTGAGTTAATCTCACTCAGTTAAACTTAAATTTAATTGATTAAATTTAAATAATTGTTGAATGGTTGAATTGATTGATGTGCTATAGTATGGTATAGTTTGGGATTGGTATTTATGTTATGCTAACGTCTGTGGATGCAGGGAAAACAGGTTGGAGGGATCCAATTGGACTCCTCAACTTTTATTTAAATTATTTAATATTCTCTGTTCTGATTAATTGATATTTTATAATGAATTATGTGGAAATGTTGAATGCTATGGCTTGATTGATATAATTTGGTATAACGAATTACCAAAAATATATAAATTGGATTTTTGAAAGAAATAAAATAAGTGAATTTGTAAGTAAAATAATTTTAGAAAATCTAAATAAATTAAGAATAAATTGGATAAGAATAATAGTAGTTTTAAATTCTAATAAATTCTGTATATGGAAAAGAAATTTTAAATAATCGGAAGATTAATGAATTTTAAACTTCAGTGTTATTATTTTAAAAAGAATAAAACATATATTTAAAATTTAAGATTCAATTTATTGGAAAGAATAAAGAAGAAATTGGAAAGAAACTGAAATTGGTATATTTCAGTTAAATGATATAAAATCAAATGGAATAAATTGGAAATCAATTTGGAAACTTGATTTAAGTGATTGAAGTTGGAATTCTCCCTGAATAACCAAGTACGTTTCCAAAGTGATGTTTTAAATATAAATTAAAAGTTTAAAGCTGTTTTAAAAAGCAAGTTTTGGAAAATTTACTATTTCTAAATATTTAAAATTCTAAAGTAAGTATTTTCTTCTAATCTTTTCTTTTAATATATTATAGTAGTGATTATTTAAAGAGTGACTTAGTATTTTGTTTTAGAAAGTGCAAATCTAGTTTTATATTTTATGAAGTAACTTTATTTTCAAATTTCCATATAGTATGTATTTTTAACAAATTATTGAAGTAGTTTTACCATAAATATTTTAAAGTATATTTCAAAGTGAAGTGTTTTAAATTAATTTAGAAAAATCTAGTTTTTTGCTTGGTGATTTCAGTGGAGATAGAAAATATTTGGAAAAGCTTATTCTGGAAAAGGAAGATGTTTTGAAACTGTTTTCAAAAGGGTTGAAAATAGAAATATATCTTGTGCAGATGTTTTGAGGTTAATAAATAATTTGAGAAATTATTTATTGTTGGATGGTTGTTTGTGAATATTAATTGATAGTTAAATCACCGACTATCAATATTGGCCAAATACGTTGATCATTTCGAAGAGACCGGGATCGAGATTTATTTCTCGAAAACCACTTCGATCCGGTTTGTACATTTCGTGGAAAACGATCTTGGATTCGAAGATGGAGCAGTGAAGTGCAAGGGCTAGTCGCTACTAATCCTGAGGATATTTCCAAAATGGATGTAGTAGGAATAGTGCCTTCGGTTCCGTTCGAACCCGGGACGGACTTGCATGGATGAATGCTTGCGAAACATCGTCAGGTGGACGATGGGCATTCAAAGGGATATGTTCTATAAAGGTAACGCTTAGCCTCAAGCCTCATCAAATGGGAATGACTGAAAATCAGGGGTTATGCAGCAAGGCTAGGTAGGTAGCACCCAAGCAGGGTGATGTCATTCCTGTCTAGATGTCCCTTTATTTCGGCTTAGTGGGCGGTTGCTGATCCTAACCGCGAGGTGATCTCACTCGGGATTATCCAGTAAGGGGTAGTCCCGGTCTTGTGTTGCAAGGGAGCGGGCGTACTCCTCGGTACGGTGATCTAGGCCCCGTACTGTGACAAGTGGTACCCCAGTGCCTAGTCATTAGTTGGAAACCCATTCTCCCTACGAGCCTTGTACGAGTTTTGTTTGTATTACCCACTTTGTGGCTAGTAGCTAGAATTTAATAATGTAACAATTTCGGCTATTTTATAAGTATTTGTATATAGACCCTACTATAATATCAGAGGATTTCTATAAAAATTGTTTTAGCTATCGTAAGGTAAAAACCCGACATGTTTATTTGTGGCGTGGTTTTACGAGATGCTTTTGTTTTCAAAGGATTTTTGAAAACTTAATAATCAATTGAGTGTGATTTTCCTCACGCTGGTATTCCAGACCGACTCGGGTGTTATTTAACTGTAATGCTCGGGTCAGACCGAGTATTAGGATATGATGTAGTGGAGCTCAGGAGACGAGCTGGATGACGATACGTACTTCCGTACTTGTTTATATATATATATATATTCCGCTGTGTTGAGTTGTTGTGTATCCATTTGTATGTTGTTGTTATTTGAACTGTGATTGATGTACTCTGATGATGATGTAATATATATAAATAGAGATATTTGATTTTCAAGTAAAGATTGTTTATTATCTATTATATTTTATTCCGCTGCGATGGTTAGATTCTATTGTTGTTTTCCATTTTCTTCTTCTACCTCTTATTCTTTAACCCAAATGGTTCGTATTTCTGTGCAACTTGAGTTGATTGATGTAGAATAGTGTTGACTCAAGGGGTGCAGATTTGTGGGTCGTTACACTTGGTATCAGAGCGAGGTTGGTGATAACCTTGGCTCTAGTGGGAATTACTCATAAAATAGAGTCCGTAGTACTCTAGAATGAGTTTGAGAGTATTAATATATATGAGCACGTATTTGTTAGTGAATATAAAATTGTTTTTATATTGCGTTGATTTATCGGTTGAGTGTTTATGGATTCTGGTCGATATATGGGACGCCATATTATCGATAGGAATTTCTAAACTCTTAAACAAGGTAAACCGACACAGTATTGTTTTAAATAGGGTAAATGAAATAATTTTACCCAAAATTATTTTGTATATAAAAGAAATGATTTTTTCGTAAATTATTATAGTGATATATGGATGCTTGGTTGTTAGGAATAACAACATTAAATTATTATTAATGAGTAAAATTGAATAAGAAATTGGGATAATAACCAAAGATTAAGAGATAAATTAATAAAATGAATGAAATTTGTAAATGTGATTATAATTTAATAAGGAATTGAAAACCATAATTAAAAACTAGGAAACAAATTCATATATACATGAAATGTGTAAATGTATACTATAATGTAAATTTTCATGTGATTAATAATTAAAATAAAATAAGATTCCAAAGCAATGTTTGAGTATAAATTTAAAGAGTTTGGAATTTGAAGATTTAAGTTCCTTTGAATTTGATAATGATTCTCAAAGTTGGGAAGATAAAATATATTGAGAAATATTATTGAATCGGATGTGAAATCTAGAGAGATTTGAAATTTAAAAATATTGGAAGGGTTTTAAAAGAGAGAAAAGCATTGAACTCTTTCGGTAGCTGGAAAATAACTTCGGTGATGACTGCAGCATCATCGATGTTCATTTTCGAGTTTCCAAGAGAAAGATTACTAGCAAGTTGTTTTGAATTGAAATTGTTTGCAAAACTGGGTGAGTTTTGAAATTCAAAGAGATAAATTGAATTTATCAAAGTAATTGTGGATATAGAAGATTTCAAAGGGAATTTTTAAATGTTGAAAGACTGTTTAAACTCTGGAATCTTAACTAGCAAAGCTTATGGCATATAATAAGTTTGATGACGTGTAAATTAGGAATTTGTTGAAATAAAATTCAACTTGTAAGTAAGTAAAGTGGAAACTGGAAGTTAAAATTTAAATTGTGTTAAATTATGTGGAATGAAATTTTTTTTAGTCAAGATGGATTAAATAAACAAGTTTTAAGATTAAAATTTATAAGTAACTGATTAGTTACTATAGTATGCAAATGAAATGAAATTTAATATTGGATGATGTTGATTTAAATGTGTAAAATAAGGAGCAGAATAAGTTCAATTGGACTAAAAATAATTAATGTTTGAAAACAAAATTCATTGGTTGAAAATGAATTTGTGAATGAATAAATGAATCAACTATTGAACTGATAAAGTAAAGTTGATATTTATAAGAAGGGGATTGAAAATTTTAATCCGGCAATTAAAATTTAACTTAAGTGAATGAAAGTGAAGAAAATATATTTGAATTTAACTTGGGATAAGTTAAATAAAACTTAAATTAAAATTGAATTAAATTGGATTATAATTAGAAGTGTTGTTGAATGAATTAGATTAAAATGGATATGATGTGAAATATAAACAAATCCAATTCAAGCATAAATTGAATGGCCTTATTATTAATAAATTCAACAAAGAATTGTTAAATGTAAATTAAAATTTAAAATGGAGAAAAGAATAGACTAATCGAATAAATTAGTGAAATTGTTGGGATTTGATCAAAGGAAAATCAAATCAAAGATTGTGAATATGTAATAGAGTCTGGAAATAAAGCTTGAGTTGTTTGGAATTGGATTAAAATAAAAATGATTTGTGATGAAATAAATCCAATTCGAGTATGAATAAATTAAAACGAGAATGAACTTAAGATATGAAATGGTGGTGAATTGAAGTAAATTAACTTAAGTTTAAAGCTAGTTTGAATTTTCAAATGAATCCAATTTGAGAAAGAATGAATTAAATATGGCCTTGGGTATAATTCTAACAAAATTTGAATGGATGTATGAGAATGGCTAATTAAAGTAAATGGAATTTGATTACATGAGTATCAAATAAATTGGAAATGAAATTAAGTATGAAGTTGAAATAAATAAATTAACTTAAGGTTAAAATTTATGGAAGGGTGATTTCGAGGGAAGTGGAAAATTTATTAAATAAAAGCTTGAATAATTTAAGTTGAATGAAATAAAATCCTTATTCGAATAGAAATAGTTGGATAAGGATTAAATTGAATAAATAAACTTCGATTACTTATCAAAAGAAATTTAATTGCTTGAAATTAAAGTATGTTTGGCTTAATAAAGGTAAGATCTTGAGTTAAAAGTGAAAGATAAATGTGATTTGGTGTAGATGAATGGAAGCGGGGGAAAATAAACGAGTGTGTGACTTATAAAATTTTAAAAGTGGAATAAATAAGTCAAAATAAAATATTTTGTATCTTGGAAATGAAATAGAAATCCAAACTTGAATTATAAAATTAGAATTGAACTTAAAAAATAAAATAAAAAAATAATATAATGAAGTGATTTTGTGATAAAAATCAATATTCAATTGAGAATGGAAGTAAACTAATTTGGGATAACTTAATAAGTTGAATTGAGAGTTAATAAACTTTGATTATGACCTAGAATTGAGTTATAAATAATATTCAATGCATATTGTCAGTAAAATAAATTGAAGTATTGTCGAATGAAAGAGTTAGATTATGGATTGAATTACAAATAAATTCAAGAGAGTGGAAATAAAATTTTGAATTGACCTTATAATTAAATAAATAGATTTGGGAATGAACTGTGAATGTGAACTAAAATTTTTCAAATGAATACATGAATAAACAAAGTGAGTTAAGTTAGTAAGTGTAATGGGTTTAGTAAATAAAAATCAAATCAAGAATATAAATCGGAGATTGTTTATAAAAAAATATATATATAGCCTTGTTGTTATTATAAACTGATAGAAGTTGCAGAGATTGATTTTTAAAGTCAATTGAATCGAAAATGAGTTGTTTAGACACAAATATGAATTGAAGATAAGTAAATGAGTTGTAACTCACTTGTGATGAATGAAAATGGTATATGAATCGGTTGAAAGCAAATTGAACTAGTTTGGAAACTATACAAATTGCTTATGGAAGTATTTATAATGCATTACTTATGTTGTTGATATGTTGTAGCAGTTTAAATGAATGAAATGTTATAAATTTCATAGATATGCTACTTAAGTGTTTAAATTGAGTAAGTACAGGTACCGGGAAGCCGTTTGGCTTGATTTTGGTCACGCTTGATGCTAATAATATAAGCTGTTTGCTTAAAAATGCTAAATAAGGTACGCCAACGCAATAAAAATAGGAAATATGAACTGTTTTTTGGTTTCTCCGACCGTGTCCGTCGATGTATATATATTTATATCTTTTGTCAAATTCCAAAAGCTCCTCCGTGCAAAGGAGACTTTGCCAAAAAATTTTAGAAATTTTGCGAGTTAGAAATTTTTAGGAAAGATTTTAGTTAGCGACAAAACGATTTCAAAATTGGAAACTAAAATAAAGTGTGAATGAAACTAATTTAAAATAACGATATGGATGAATTATAAAAAAAATTTAACTAAATATACAAAGTTGAAGATAAAATTGAATTCAGATAGAAATGAAAGAATCAATTTGGATAGAAATAGATATAAACTAAAGTGGTGAATTAAAAATGAATAAAGAAACATATTGAATGTTTATACTAAACTTAAGTTAGGAACGGTGCATTCTCAATTGGAAATTGATATTACAAATATATTCTAAGTAATATTTGGATGAATAGATATTGACATGGTTAAGGAAATCAATAATATGTGTTGAAAGTTGTGATTGGATATTAGTGCTAAGCAGGATATGCAGGTAATGTAAAAGGAAAAGAAAATAGGTTTTTATTTTTGAAGATAAATTTGAATTGCTTGACAAAAAGGTATGTGTTTAAATTTCGGTATGAAATTTGATTGGGTTTTTGGATCGAGCCACTTGGCCTTTTGTTTTCTTTTGCGATTTGGGAGCCCGTAGAGGCCTTTCGTAGTCGTACGGAGCTAGCCGCGCAAAGGAGACGCTAGCGAAATTTTTCGGAAATTTAGAGAGTTAGAAAATTTTTGAGAAAATTTTGATAATTCAAAAATTGGTTTTAAATTGAAACTTGAATGGTTAAACAAATAGTATAGTTTGAAACTATGGAAGAATTGAGAAGTTAATAAGAGTGATAATGGGTCTTTTATAAAAAGATAGTTGGTTAGAGGTTGAATTGTTGGATTGGGGAATAAGTAAACGGGTATTGGACCATTCTTCCTAATTAGTAATTTCGGGGACGAAATTCTTTTAAGGGGGGAGGAATGTGACGACCCGGAATTTTTAAGCATTTAAAATCAGAATATTTAATTGATTTTAAATATTCAATAGAGTAATTTTAGCTTGAATTACGAATATCACAATTTATTTGATAATTAAATTATTGAATTAAATAATTTAAAGTTGGGTAAAAATGTTGAATCCGGAATTTTAAGCCTGTTGAAAATAATTTGAAGGCTTGTAAAATTTATATCGATAATACTGAAGAGAATAGAAGTGTTGAAATCAAATTTAAAAATGGTTTGTTAAGTGTTGAAAATTTTATGGTTTAAATTGAATTTAAAAATAGCCTTCCGAGGCGTAGTCTCGGAATTCGACGAAATCAGTTCCATTGGATCCGTAATAGTGTATTATTATCGGATTGCAATTTTCGTAGTGATTGGAGTTGTTGAGTGAGCGTACGATATATAAACGCGCTGAAAATCGTAATTGATAATAATCGATTCGGAGAGTTATCTTCTCCATACGATCGAATTAGGATTCGAAACCCTTTCCTTTGCGATCGGAATAGGTATATAACCCTGGGAACGCTTAGCGGCATGCCTCGATAGGATTTTGAAATTTTAAGTTACACTCATCGGGACGTTTGGAATTTAAATAATAAATAAATAAATAAATAATATTTCGTAATAACCTACTCAACATACGTAATTACTTCACATCGCAACTTTTCTTCTTTGCGACAAACACTGTAGCCTTTTCTGCAATATGCCACCATCTTGTCTCCTCTTCCCTTCGGTAATTATAATAGAAACCCGTAGCAAATCATATCTCCAAAAAAAATATATTTAAGGGCAGATTCATAAAGGAAAAAATAAAATAAAAATGGCGAACGATAAAAAGGGGGGAATCGATTCGCTCCAATCAAGTTACGACCGCTGCCGCTCTTGCTACTCGAAGGTTTGAGGGAGACGCAATCAAGCTCGCGCGAGGCCTGGGTCGGTAGTTCGAAGGCCGCGAGGTCGATCTCGTCATTTGGTCGCGGCGGCTTCAAAGAACATCTGGAAGGAATTGTTCGCGAGGTATTGGGCTTTGTGGAGTCGCGTACTCAATTCGAGATGGAGCAAACACGAGGCATCATCGCGCAGGGGGAAAGATGCGAGCGAATAGGGTTGTAGTGCTAGGGTTGGTGTTGTGATCATCGTGTGGATCTGGATTTGCGATTCGAAGTAGTGCGGCGTGGTGTTTCTAGCAGTTAGTGAGGTAAATTAACTTATTTACTTTCGATTTTTTTATGTATATAAACTTTTACAGTGAGTAAAAATATATATGATATAAATAAAATATATATGTTCATATGTATTTACAGTAAAGCAGTTTGTTTAATTAAGTGTGTATATACAGAAAATATAATAAATATATATATAGGTTTGGATAAAGGAATTTTAAATGTTGTAGGGTTTATAATAAATTTAGAATTTAAAATATATATATATATACACATGTATAATTTATTTTTATGTGTCAATTCAAAAATATATTTACAAATACCATTTATAAACCTGCTAGGTATTTTTAAAATGATGTAATGTACAAATTTATTCGTTTACTTCACTTATATAATTATTTAGCTACTAAAGGATTTTTTTTTTAAATAGTTTAAATCAAATTATTAGTTAAAATGTAATAAACAAATGGTGATTAATGGTTTGATTTATTCAAATAGGAAATTAGGTTAGTCTAATTATTATTTAAAACTTTTAAATTAAATTAATAAATGGTAATATATATATATATATATATATATATATATATTCCGATTAGTTCAACTATTAATAAATTGTATAATGTTTGTACAAGGTCAAAAATAAGGAAGAACAAGCTGGATTGGAATTGATGCTAATAAATAAAAGGTGAGTTAATCTCACTCAGTTAAACTTAAATTTAAATGATTAAATTTAAATAATTGTTGAATGGTTGAATTGATTGATGTGTTATAGTATGGTATAGTTTGGGATTGGTATTTATGTTGTGCTAACGTCTGTGGATGCAGGGAAAACAGGTTGGAGGGATCCAATTAGTCCCCTCAATTTTTATTTAAATTATTTAATATTCTCTGTTCTGATTAATTGATATTTTATAATGAATTACGTGGAAAGGTTGAATGCTATGGCTTGATTGATATAATTTGGTATAACGAATTACCAAAAATATATAAATTGGATTTTTGAAAGAAATAAAATAAGTGAATTTGTAAGTAAAATAATTTTAGAAAATCTGAATAAATTAAGAATAAATTGGATAAGAATAATAATAGTTTTGAATCCTAATAAATTCCGTATATGGAAAAGAAATTTTGAATAACCGGAAGATTAATGAATTTTAAACTTCAGCGTTATTATTTTAAAAAGAATAAACATTTATTTAAAATTTAAGATTCAATTTATTGGAAAGAATAAAGAAGAAATTGGAAAGAAACTGAAATTGGTATATTTCAGTTAAATGATATAAAATCAAATGGAATAAATTGGAAATCAATTTGGAAAATTGATTTAAGTGATTGAAGTTGAAATTCTCCCTGAATAACCAAGTACGTTTCCAAAGTGATGTTTTAAATATAATTTTAAAGTTGTTTTAAAAAGCAAGTTTTGGAAAATTTATTATTTCTAAATATTTAAAATTCTAAAGTAAGTATTTTCTTCCAATCTTTTCTTTTAATTTATTATAGTAGTGATTATTTAAAGAGTGACTTAGTATTTTGTTTTAGAAAGTGTAAATCTAGTTTTATATTTTATTAAGTAACTTTATTTTCAAATTTCCATATAGTATGTATTTTTAACAAATTATTGAAGTAGTTTTACCATAAATATTTTAAAGTATATTTCAAAGTAAAGCGTTTTAAATTAATTTAGAAAAATCTAGTTTTTTGCTTGGTGATTTCAGTGGAGATAGAAAATATTTGGAAAAGCTTATTCTGGAAAAGGAAGATGTTTTGAAACTATTTTCAAAAGGGTCGAAAATAGAAATATATCTTGTTAAAGATGTTTTGAGGTTAATAAATAATTTGAGAAATTATTTATTGTTGGATGGTTGTTTGTGAATATTAATTGATAGTTAAATCACCGACTATCAATATTGGCCAAATACGTTGATCGTTTCGAAGATACCGGGATCGAGATTTATTTCTCGAAAACCACTTCGATCCGGTTTGTACGTTTCGTGGAAAACGATCTTGGATTCGAAGATGGAGCAGTGAAGTGCAAGGGCTAGTCGCTAATATCCTGAGGATATTTCCAAAATGGATGTAGTAGGAATAGTGCCTTCGGTTCCGTTCGAACCCGGGACGGACTTGCATGGATGAATGCTTGCGAAACATCGTCAGGTGGACGATGGGCATTCAAAGGGATATGTTCTATAAAGGTAACGCTTAGCCTCAAGCCTCATCAAATGGGAATGACTGAAAATCAGGGGTTATGCAGCAAGGCTAGGTGGGTAGCACCCAAGCAGGTGAGGTCATTCCTGTCTAGATGTCCATTTATTTCGAGTAGTGGGCGGTTGCTGATCCCAACCGCGGGGTGATCTCACTTGGGATTATCCAGTAAGGGGTAGTCCCGGTCTTGTGCTGCAGGGGAGCGGGCGTACTCCTCGGTACGGTGATCTAGGCCCCGTATTGTGACAGGTGTTACCCCAGTGCCTAGTCATTAGTTGGAAATCCATTCTCCCTATGAGCCTTGTACGAGTTTTGTTTGTATATTACACTTTATGGCTAGTAGCTGGAATTTAATAATTTAACAATTTCGGCTATTTTATAAGTATTTGTATATAGACCCTATTATAATATCAGAGGATTTCTATAAAAATTGTTTTAGCTATCGTAAGGTAAAAACCCGACATGTATATTTGTTGCGTGGTCTTAAGAAATGCTTTTGTTTTCAAAGGATTTTTGAAAACTTAATAATCAATTGAGTGTGATTTTCCTCACGCTGGTATTCCAGACTGACTCGGGTGTTATTTAACTGTAATGCTCGGGTCAGACCAAGTATTATAGGATATATGATATGATGCAGTGGAGCTCAGGAGACGAGCTGAATTACGATACGTACTTCCGTACTTGTTTATATATATATTCTGCTATGTTGAGTTGCTGTGTATCCATTTGTATGTTGTTGTTATTTGAACTGTGATTGATGTACTCTGATGATGATGTAATATATATAAACAGAGATATTTGATTTTCAAGTAAAGATTGTTTATTATCTATTATATTTTATTCCGCTGCGATGGTTAGATTCTGTTGTTGTTTTCCATTTTCTTCTTCTACCTCTTCTTCTTTAACCCAAATGGTTCGTATTTCTATGCAACTTGAGTTGATTGATGTAGAATAGTGTTGAGTCAAGGGGTGCGGATTTGCGGGTCGTTACACTTTCTGCAATTGACGTGCCGATTCAATCAATCATTCGATTATATAAACTTGTGTGCTTGCTCAGTCGAATGATCGTCTCTTCGATTTTGCACACGTCTGCTCCAATTTGATCGAGTTTGATTTTTTACTTTGGTATGTATTTTATGCCTTATTCTTTACTCGTTAGTTTGCTTGAACTCGATGATTTTTTAGGCTGATGATGATAGGGTTTATACAGAATTCAATTCCCTTGATTATCGTTCGTTCTGATAATTTGCTTGGCCATATGATTTTGATTGAATGTTGGTGATTAAACTTGACTTGTTCAATTCGTATCTTCACTGGCTTAGTCATCATGGCTTCATGAGTTTGCTTGATTACCACAGTTTTGATTTTCGTGATTTTTTGGTTTTCGTTTGTGACTTCGACATTGCTTTGAATTATTCTTCTATACGTTGAGTTCGGCTAGTGACTTGATTTAAAATTTTGACTTTGTTAATTCATTGTTCCTCATGTTATCTGACTTCGGTCTTGTACTAGTTGCCTAGTTAACACTTACAGTTCACTGGTCTTGGTCTTGGTTTCTTTATAGTCTGGTTGCTCTGACCAGTTATTGCATTGCATCATGTGTATACATACATTCATGTATGTATATATGTGTATGTTAGCTTGTGTTTCCAATCTTTGTTGTACATGATTGCATCTTTGAATCTGGTCTTGGCCTTGCTTATATATGTGTGTATGTATATTTATATATACATATATGGATTGTGATTTCTTTGTGTAGCCATGCAGTCTGGTCTTGATATCTTCATTTATGGGTTGCATTGCTTTGAATCACTCTTGGTGTGTGGCTTCAATGCACTTGAATATGTCTTCATTTGTCTACTTGAATCTGTACTTGTTTGCCTGGTCTCTGGACATCTGATTTTTCAGTTGAAGCATGTACTGTTCGTTTGAGTTCATTGTATCTGCACTGACTTTACTTGAGTTTGCATTGTGGTCTTGGTCGAGTCTGTTGTAATTTGCAGGCTTGCATTCTGGTTGCATATGAATATGAATACTTGTGTTTGCACTGTGCATCTCCATTTGTTATAGTTGTTCTGCATTGCTTCTAGAGCTTGTTCATTTTTTGTTTTAGACTGATCGAGTTGCTTTATCATTGGCTGTTGCGTTGTGGTCATGTACATTTGGTAGAGATGTTGTATGGTTGTTCCATTGAGTTTGTACATTGAGTTCTCATTTACTTTGAGAAAGTTTGCATTTCATTTCTTTTTTATTTTGTCCATTATTTTGACGTAGTTGAACTTGCTACTGTTTTGATTTTGCGGGCATGTTCGATTTGATTACTTGATGCAGTCTTGTTCTCTTCATGGTTCACCACTGTTGCATTAACTTTGTACATATTGTGCTTGTATTTGCAGTGCACCACTTCTTATGTGCATGTTGCATATTCACTTATACTTGATAATTTTACAATGCACCTGCGTTGAATCCAGCTTATAGCTCGAGTTTGACCTTGTAATCGTATCGTGACTTAATTTGTATTTCACTTGAGTTGAACCCGGCTTTTGATTTGGGTTTGACCTTATGCTCGCCAGTCCCTGTAATATTATCAAGTGTACATTGGTGTGCACGGCCTTGTGGCATGTACAGTGATACACTGTGCATGTCACAAGCTATTCGTATATGATGAATTAAAAATTAGACGATGACGAGCAATCCAAATAACCGAGGAAAATAATATTTTCAAAAATCACATTTTATTTTATACTGCAAAATATTTTCTTTTCAATTTTACTACGTTAGTGTTTATTTTGTAGATCGCTTAGATGTTGGATTCAATCTGGAATTGTCACGACCAGATTTTTTGACGCCCGAAAATCGACATCAATACATCCACTGTCTTAAATACCGAACAATCGAATGCTAGAAAACCAGACCGTAAGGGAATGAAAACGGAGGTAAAGAAGAAATAGGAAACAATATCAGAATCTCACAATCGCAGCAGAACAATATATAATAGATAATAACCGATCTTTATACAAAAAGAACTATATCTCTTTTATACATTACATCATCAGAGTATAACATCATCAATAGCAAAATATTAGATAGTTATATTAACTTTTTCCCACAAAGCTGTGCATACAACATTCCATACACATCAGAAATAAGTCAGATACGTGTGATATGTCTCGCCATCCAGCGCATCCCCTGAGCTCCATAGCAGTCCATCCAGAATCTATACTATATAATATTCGGTCTGACCCGAGCATTATAGTGAAATAACACCCAAGTCAGTCTGGAAAACCAGAGTGAGAAAACACACTCAATTGGATTATTAAAGTTTCCAACCTTTAAAAATCAAAGGTATCTCGTAAGACCATGCCACAAATAAACACGTCGGATTTTTACCTTAGGATAACCAAAACATTTCTTATCAAATCCTATGATATTATAGTAGTGTCTAAATACAAATACTTATTCAAATAGCCGAAATTGTTACATTCATTAAATTCTAGCATAATAGGTATACAAATAAGTCTGAAGGCACTTATTGGAGATTAGGTTTCCATCAATGGCAAGGCTACTGGGGTGCCGCTCGTCACAGTACGTGGTCTAGATCAATCTACCGAAGGTCTCCCTTGATCCCCTCTAAAACAAGACCGAAGCTACCCCTTACTGGATAGTCCGAACAAGATCACCCCGCGGTTGGGATCAACAACCGCCTACACAGCCGAATAAAAAGGGACATCTGGACAGGGATGACCTTACCCTAATTGGTTGATAGCCACTTAGCCTCGCTGCACCTTCCCTGTTTTAGCCATTCCCGGTTGATGAGGCTCGGGGCTATGCATTACCTTTTTAGCATACATTTACTTAGAATGCTCACCGTCCTCCTGATGATGTTCTGATAGCATTCGTCCATACAAGTCCGTTGCCGGTCAGAACGGAACCGAAGGCACTACCCCTACTACATCCATTTTGGAATCATCATCAGGATTAGTAGCAATTAGCCCTTGCACTTCATTGCTCCATCTTCGACTCCAAGCTCTTGTCTTCCTCACGAAAAAGTTCAAACCAGATCGAAGTGGTTTTTGAGAAATTAGTCCCGATCCCGGTCTCTTCGAAACGATCAGCGCATTGGCCAATGGTGATAGTCGATTATTTAACTATCATATAACATCCACAAACAACCATCAGGCCTTAATAATTTCCCAAATTATTTATTTCAAAATATCTTCGCAAGATATTTTTCTACACTTCAACCCTTTGAAAACAGTTTTCAAATCACTCATCTCTCGCGGAATAAATTTCCACCTAATTGTTTTATTTCCGCTGAAAATCACCAAGTCTTAATACTTTAGTTTTCTAAATAATTTAAATCACTTTATCCAAAAATATATACTTTAAAACACTTAAAATAAAAATTACTTAAAACACTTTATTCAAAATATTAGTCATAAAGTTTTAAATAATATTCCAAGTAAAATCTTTAGCCAAAAAATGTTTTTAAATAAAATTATTGTATACAGTATAAATACTTAATAATTATCTTTTAAATCATAATACTAATTTAACCTTTTAAAATAATTACTACTATAATCAATTAAATCAAATATTTACTTTAAAATTCTAAACAATTTGAAATAATAATTTCTCTAAAACATTCTTCTTTTAAACATCTTTTAAAACTTCTATTTTATACTTAAAGACCTTCTTTTTAAAAATATACTTAGCTTTTTTAGGAAATACACTTTCCAATTTAATTTACGTCCCAATCCCATAAATTTCTTTTCCACATTTTTAAAAATAAACCATTTATTTTTAAAACAAATCACCCTTCCTTTTAAAATTCCACCGTGAATTTATACTTTCAAATTTATCCACTGATAAATTTTCACTTTATTTATATACCCCGTTTATAAATTCCATAATCTCATTCTCCTTTAATCACGGTTTCAAAACTTAATCGATTTCCAAATCGATTTTCAAAATTAACTTCATTTTAAAATAAATTCCTTTACTTACTCAAATTTATTTCAAAACCCATTAATCCATATTTTACTCCTTTATTTTGATTTAAAAATCTTATTTAAACTGATAATATACTTTTGTTCCAAAATCCTTCTTTATCTCTCCCAAACTATTTTTAAACCTTGAAATTAAAAATAAATCCTTTATTTCTTAAATAATATCTCTTAAGTTTAAAAATTCATTTATTCTCATTTATTCAAAAATCTCCTTTCCATACTCGGGATTTAGTTATTTGAAATTTAAAAATCAACTTTTATCCTTTTTCAATTCATTCTTTAATTTATCCAAATTCTCTATAATTATTTTACTTAAAAATTCTCTCTTTATTTCCCTTCAAAAATCCAATCTATATATTTTTGATAACTCAATATACCCAAATATATTCAATCAAACCATAGCATCCAATATTATCAATTCCCAGTAAAATCAATAATCTATCATAGACAATCAATGAATCATATGAGATTATGAAAATAAATTCAATATTTTGAGGAATCCAGTTGGATCCCTCCAACCTATTTTTCCCTGCATCCACTGATGTTAGCACAATATAAAATACCAATCCCACTTCGAGGGGGATATCGCGGTATATAGGGTCATCCGCTATTATGCGAAGCGCAAAGGGTCTCATCCGCTATATAATGCGGGAATGAATCACTCCAATATATATATATACACTATTATATATAATATCACATCCAGTCAATTCAGTCATTCAACCAATAATTTAAATTTAACTATTTAAATTTAAATAGTAATCCAAATGAGTGAGATTAACTCACATTTGACCTCTAATTTGCAATCCGATCCAAACCGGCTTGTTTTCTTTTGATTCTGGACCTTGTATAAACATTATATAGTTTGTTAACATTTGAACTAATCGAATGATCAATTTACCATTTAATAAATTTAATTAACTAACTATTTCATTTAAACTAATTTTTCCTAAATAAATAAAATTTTAGTAATTAAATAAATTAAATAACACAATCTCCATAATACATTGTTTTAAAATAGCAAGTTTAAAATATTCACTTATGTTAATAATTTAAAACATTATATACACTCAAACATTTAAAAATTCCTACTCTTTCCTAAAATCTTTCTGTGTGTATATATATATATATTCTGGCTAAAAAGAAAAGAGTTTTCTGTTTCTTTAAACTTTATATATAAATTTTCTTTTCAATATTTATATAACAAACAATGATTTCTTCCTCTGCAATATATATATACACACACACGTTATTGAATTAAATTAAATTAAATTAAAGATCCAACATTTACCTAATAGCCTTCGAATCACTCTGCTCTGGAGACCCCCTCCAGGCTGCCGTCTCGCCTGCAATCACTTGAAATAAGGAATCAACATGCACGACTTCCCTTCAACCGAAGTGTCGACCCCTCCAGCTCCTCCTTTAGAACCAATGCGCTTCACGAATCGCACCCGCTACTGCCTTGCGCAGTACCCCACCCTCTGACCTACTCGAACACGCAACCCAATCCACCTCGCCTGACTACAACGCACACGAATGCGAGTCACTGGGAATCGTGACTTCTCCACCTTATCGAGCACAACACCGCTTTCAGGCCTAAAAATTCTAACCTCGCGCGCGAAACCGTCTCCCCTTTTCCTTGATACGATTTAATTTCGTGAATTGTTGACGAGGGAAAGCGAAATTTTAGATTTCGTTCGATCTAGGTGGAAGCCACCATTATAATTTTTGTTGAGATTTCGATATTGAATAGGAATAGAAGAAGGTGGAAAGGAACGAGGTTTGAGTGGGTTCTGATGTTCTCTCTTTACTTTTATTGGCCATTCTATTTCTTTTTTTATATAAAAAAAACTATTACGTGCATTCAAAAGAAAATGGGTAACACATGTTAACAGGGAGGACACATGCTTTTGAGGTGAAAGAAAACAATGATGTGAATTATTTCAACTGAGGTTAACCATTATATCAAAAATATATATTATATTTAGATTTAAATTTAAATTTAAATTTAAATCGTCTTGAATTCGCAACTCAAAATCTCAACCTTCTATTGAGGTGTGCCGCTAGGTGTTTACAATGTCATACACATACTCCAAATGAAATAGAAAAGGTTTCGAGGCCTAATTCGATTGTGTGGAGAAGATAGCTTTTTGGACCCAATTATTAATTTGAATTCGATATAAATTTCAGTGCGTTTATCTGCCGTACGATCACACGATAACTCCAAACGCTAAGAAATTTGAAATCCGATATTAATAACTATTACGGATCCAATGGAACTAGTTTCGTCGAGTTCCGACACTGTGCCTCGGAAGGCTATTTTAAATATCAATTCAAATGATATATTTTCAAAACTGAACAAATCACCTTTAAATTCAATTTTAAAACCTTTATTACCTTCAGTATTATCAATATAGATTTTATAAGCCGTTGAAATATTTTTAACAAGCTTGAAACTCCAGATTCCCTATTTTACCCAATTTCAATATTTAAATCCAAAAATTTAATTACCAAATAAACAGTGATATTTGAAATTCAAGTTAAACATTAACATTTAAATATTTAAAATCAATTAAATATTTTGATTCAAATATCCAAAATTATGGGTCATCACAGGAATGAAGTTGAAGATAAATATGAGTGAATGAGTGATATGTAGTGAGGTGCATTTGTAAATGAAAAAGTGTGATGTGATTGAAATTGTAATGTAATTGTAATTTGTATATATATAGTGAGAGCTCAAATTTGTACTATTCAAAATTGTAATAAATATTTGTTTGAATAAAATATCTATTTGAATTTAAATTCTGTTTTCCTTATTTTATTCAGGAAATATTTATTTAATTATGTGAGAAATAAAATAGTACATTAACAAATAAATTTAAATGAATATATATGTTTATTATCATCAAACAAAAATCATATACTAGCATATTCAATAGCCACATGCCTCGAAACCTCAGCCATAAGTGGTACTCGATCCACTCAATCCAAATCAGATCTCCATTATCACGGATTTGCCTTAAAACCCATGAAAATAGTAGCCCTAGTTCCACAAGTGCTCTCAACTTCACTGTCGATTTCCAAAACCTACGTCGCAAGCGCTTAAACATATTTAGACAGGAAGATCCCACAATAAAATTCATAAAGCTTTAAACTTTACAATTTTTTCCAAATTTAATTTGTTTGTTTGAAGTTTTTTAATAAGAGGAGGATTTCCTTTTCTCTAATCAGAACAAAAGGGAATTGAAGAGTACAGGGGAGACAAAAATGTGGCAAGTCAGAGAAAAATGGGGCTAGGTTTAAGTGTGGACATATGTTATATTTGCAAATTTCGGTGTCTCACTAGCGATTTTTCGTTAGCGTACGGACTCCGAATTGTAAAAATAAAAATACAATCATGCTTAGAACAACGACGCGATCCCAAAACAATAATAATATACACCGGTTATTGGATTTTGAAAAATCACAAAAACTTCGCTATTTGACGATAAAATGTCAAAAAGAAATTCAAATATTTTCCAAATTAAAAATTATGGAAAAACCAAGTAAAATAATATAAAAATACGTCAACAGAAATTGAGTCATAAAAATAACATTTTATTTTTCGATTGTTTATTTAATTTGTTATTATTATGAATAAATTTATAATTGAATCAACCATTATTATCTATTTATTTAAACAAGTTAAATTAGCCCATTTAATCAACTGAATTAATATACAATTATAAATCCAACTATTTGAAACACTATCCAAATATAAAATTTCCAATTCAAATATTTAAATAATCATTGTAATTGAATTCCAATTATTAACTTTCATTTAATCGCTATATTTTGATTATAGAGTTATTTCACTTTTTAAACCAATATTTAAATATTTAAATCAATTAAATATTTCAAAACTAAATGACTAAAATTCCGGGTCATTACACATTGCATTTCTAACATACACTTACATTGATTTTTACAAACGTACATTTGCTTGGTGGTGTAAGAAGTAGCTCTCTTACACTTAACACCCTTCTCTGAGGCATACAAGCTCAAAGGTTGTACATTTATGGAAATCAATAGCGTGTGTTGGAATTGGCAATGTGGCATTCAAAGTGAAATTTGCAATGTGAAAGGTAATCGTTACCTTGGGCCTCGTTACTCGAAAATAGCTTAAACAGGGCATGCCATAAGGCTATATGGTTCATAACCATTACAGTACGGTCACCACCTTTCTTGATTACCCTATATATATCGTTTACGTTGTGTATGCTATAAGAGCTTGGATAGGTCAGGAATGACCGGGTGATGTCATATTCGGTTCTATCAGCCACCAGATGGTCTGCAGGTAGGCCGGTCTCTCCAGGTACAGAGGTTTCAAAGGTGTTGATCCTTAGTACATACCTCTAGAGATATACTGTATGGAAGGTAGTTCCTTACTTTGCTGTTGTATGGAATCCATTCTCCAATAAGTGCCTTCGGACTTGATTGCAAAACCTATTATGTTGGAATTTAATCAATGTAACAATTTTTGCAAAGATTATATAAGTTTACTTGAAAAGTGTTTTCAAAAGAATGCCATTAAAAATAATATTACTAGACTTTGCGTAGTAAAGATTTTTGTTACCATAAGGTAAAAACCTATTTGGTGTTTATGTGCGGCGTGGTCTTATGAGATACCCTTTGTTTTCAAATACCCGTACTTTGAGTTTATCACACCAGTTCCATGACTGACTCAGAATTTATTTACATTTTTTCTTAAACTCTGGGTGCCCAATTTTTTTGGACAGCCAAGTACTCAGGTTTAACTTGGAGCATTGTGATGGAGCTTGAAGTTTGGAGCTGAAGATTTTCCTATAGGTAGTTTTCCATTTCCATTTCCTCTGCATTAGTTTACTGATTGTATTCAGCGTTTATAAGGATAGATTTATAACTGTTAACCCACCTTTCGGCAAGGCCATGGACAAGCGGATTTAAATAATTCAACTTCTCGTTTATCGAGGCTAGAATATGATGGATTCGGTTTAAAATGATGAAGTTCACTTGGATATGTTGTTCAGTCGAGAAATGGAGAAGTTGCATGGCTCGGTCTGGAAGTCAAGGACCGGTCGGCCTTGGTTATGCCGCTCGGCATCGGGGTGAGGTAATGCCGCTCGGCATCGGGGTGAGGTAATGCCGCTCGGCATCGGGGTGAGGTAATGCCGCTCGACATCGGGGTGAGGTAATGCCGCTCGGCATCGAGGTGAGGTAATGCCGCTCGGCATCAAGGTGAGGTTATGCCGCTCGGCATCGAGGTGAGGTTATGCCGCTCGACATCGAGGTGAGGTTATGCCGCTCGGCATCGAGGTGAGGTTATGCCGCTCCGCGCTGGTGAGGTCAGGATCGCTCGGCATTAGTGAGGTCAGGGTTGCTCGGCATTGTGGTGAGGCTGGTATGGCTCGGCATTGTGGTGAGGCCGGTGTGGCTCGGCATTGTGGAGGTATGTGGCTCGGTGGAAGGCCTTGATGGGCCTAACCATTCCGAAAGTCCAACAACTCAGAATTTGCCTATAAATTCAGCATGTGGGGGTTCAGAAAAGGGATCTTCTCTTCTGCTCTCCGACTTTCTATTTTCTAAGGCTAAAGCTAGTCTACCATTTTGTAACTATAATTGATTATGACAGCAAGAAAAAGGAAATTACTGGAGTGGATGGAGTTAGCTGAACCACTATAAAATTTGTTGTTCTTTACTGCTTTCATTTTAACTTTGATTGTTCTTCACTTTATTACTGTATACATATATTCGATCTGTGAGTTGTGACTGTGATTTGGTTCTTTTGCTTGGATTTGGGTGTAGTGACCAATTTTGACGCTAACATTTTGGTGCTTTCACTGAGAAGGCAATCACTCGGGAATTTTGAAGCTAGGAACTTGGATTCTAGGAAACAATGGTTAGGCCATCAGAAAGGAAGCAAGTGATAGAAAGGAGCAATCAGGAGGGAAGTCAAGAGGCTTCCTCTAGAGCTGGAGTAGGTCAAGCGTCCATCTACATCACCAAAGACGAGATGGAAGCAATGTTGAAAAGACGAGAGGTGATGATGCAGGCTCTTTTTAGACAATTTGCACAAGCAGGAAATGCAGGAGCTCAGATCCGTGGAGCTGGATCAGAAGCTCTCAACCAGTAAGCGGAGGGAATGGCTCAGTAGGGGGCAGGACCTAATCAGCAGACGGCTATCAACCTGGATGGATCTAGCCTCGGGGGCATACCACCAGGAAATGCTGGACCAATCCATGGAGAGATACCAGATGACGCTGTGCAACCTGACACCAATAGGACTGTAGGAGTACGAGATGAGGAGTATGTTCCAGAATTCCCTCGTGAACTCGGGGGGAAGAGCGGAGGCAATGGACAAGGATTATAGCTTGGGGACAACGACAGATTAGAGGAGATGGTCAGACGGGCTGTGAGAGGTGGATTGGTAAACAAAGACTTTAAGGATGTGAATATGAGTCCCTTCACTCCTACTATCAGGCAAGCTAGGAATCCACCGGACTTTAAATTACCAACGTTGAATATGTATGATGGGAGAACGGATCCCACCGTTCACCTGACGAGGTACATGAGGCATATTGAGGTACTTGGGCCATCAGATGAGGTCATGGCTTGATGCTTCCCATTGTATTTGATGAATATCGTAGCTATGTGGTTCAGACAGCTGGATAGTGGTTCTATCGGCACATGGATGGAGCTGATTGAAAAGTTTATGAGACTGTTTCGGGTCCATATAGTCAGACCCAAGAACGTAATGACCTTGACATCGATGAAGCAATGGAAGGGAGAGCCACTCAGGAACTTCTTAACCAGATTTAACGCAACAGTAGCCTTAGTGGATCGACCTGACCCATCAATGGTTTTGATGGCAGCAGTCTCAGGAATCGCGGATAATTCAGATTTCAAGATATCATTGGAACAAGATGCACCGAGGGATCTCGGGGAATTCTACCATGAGGCAGAAAGGTTCCTGAGACAGGAGGATGCGCATGCTGAGAGAGTAGGGAGAGAGGCTGAAGCTTATGTAGTAAAGGGTGGAGGTCCACCCAGGGAGGATCCAAGTAAAGACGAGAAAGGAAAAAGGAAAACAAATGGTAACGGTGGCACTTCGACGAGGCCTTGAAGGGAGTCAAAGTTTTCTTCTTACACGGATTTAACTGAGAATCTAGAAAGGACTTACTTGGATACTCGAGGGCGTCTCCAATATCGAACGCCGGCAAAGAGAGAGCCTTTCGAATACGAGCGGGCATCGAGAAAGCATTGCCTATTCCATGAGCTGGATGGGCACAACACAAACGACTGCAGGCATTTGAGAGATATCATTGAGGAGCATGTACATAATGGTCATCTACAGCAGTATGTAAGGAATTGAGCTATGGCAGTGGGACAAGAGCGACCACCACCTACCTCGAGCGAAGGTGGCACTGGATCTAGTCAACGCCGTCTTGTTATAAACCGAATGATTTGATGGTTTTGAATAAGTACTAGTGCCCAAAGTAATATGGCTAGGGCACTTACACACATATGGGATCGAGGACGGTCCCTAGGCGTGCTCTGAGATGACGAAAAACCGTACTGCTCGGGTCTATGAAATCCTATTTTCGTTCTGTTTTTCTGCAAACTTTGGTTTTCTCTTTGGTACTTTGGACATTTACTTTTCTTTAGTATGGTTTTGGAGTTTGGATTGAACTTCCGGTTTGGTTGGTTTTTTGGTTTGCCATTTTGGTTTGGATGTTTGATTTTTGATACGGATTTTTGGTTTTCTGATTGGATTCGAATGAACCTATTAAATAATTCAGGTTTTGCAATCACTGTCCCCACCGGAGACGTGGCAGTGATCGTAAGCTACGAGTCCTGTGATAACCCGGATTTTTGGCATCTGATAATTGGATAATAAACTGGTTTTATTCAGTGAAAATGTAACGACCCGCTATTTTGGACTATTCGCATCCGCACATGTCGGACTTGAATAATTCAAAATACCGAATTGTTAATTTTAAATTTTGCAAAACTGAACATATACAATAAATAAAAAATCACAGATCACAGACACAGGGTAATAATATGCAGCGGAAGCAAATGATAGTAGTTCATGAAGCTACTATATATATAACAGAGTTAAATAAGTTATAACAGAAGTTTCGAATAAAATAGTCAAATACAAGAATCAGAATACATCTCTAGAATCAACTGAATATTTGGAAGCTGGATAGATAGCTGGATATCCAAGCGAAGCTCCAACTCCAAAGGCGAGTCTTGAATACTGGTACACTCAGTCTGACCCGAGCGTAAAGCAAAACACAAAACACTCGAGTCAGGATTAATATTCTTATATCAATAAATCCAACTCAAGTGAAATAACAATTGAAATACAAGTAACTCAAAGGATGTTGGAATAACCATCCTTTAAGGATCCGTTAAACTATCTACTATATAGTAATATATGCTAAATAGATAATGTCTATTGGTAATATAAAATATCAAAATAGTGTTAAGGCGTTACCATTATCCCCCTTAACACATTTTATATAAGCATCATAGTCTATACAACACTGTAAACTCCACCGTAAACTAGTGGGATATCAGGGAGTACTCCATAGGTATAACACAAAATAAATTCGTAGTGGTCGCGTATATAGGGATACAAGTATGACAAGGCACATGAGGCAATACCCAAGGTAGTGAAACTACCATTCGCTTGATCCGGACTGGTGAAAACGCATCGCCGCAGCGATCGCAACACCGCGAAACAACACTCCCAAAAGTACGAGGGTGCACCAATCAATAACAAGTAATGAGTAGTATTCGAAGAAGTGTGTTCGCTCGAGGTGGCTAACCCCATTGGGCCCGGCACGGCTCCTGTTTTAGTCATTTCCAATTTGACACAAGTGTCAAGGCTATCCATTATCGTTCTCTTTCTTCAGTCATCGCGTACATCATTCCAATCACTTCATTCTGGATCACACTCCACGTATAGTTATTAAAGTAGTTTTCGGTTTAGACAGAGAGTATGTCCATAACCGATTCTGGTTTCTTTAATAACTTTCGTAATTAGCACATCGATTGGTCGTTTAATAAATTTCAAAACCAAATCAATTCCAATTTCAATTAGAATTTATATATCAACATTTCATTTGTCTTTCAATATCAATTTCCATATTTACGTTTCAAAACTTCCAAAACCCCATTTCAAAATCTTAAAATTCATTTCAACTTTTATTTAAACAATTCAAACATTCATTTGATTTCGTATATAAGTTTCATTCTGAAATCATTTAAATTGATTAAATTTAACATTCAAAATCAATTTCAATTCATTAATCGATTTCATTCAATATTCGTTAAATTTATTTATCATTCAATAGTTTCCATTAAATTTTCAATTCCTTAAATCAATTACTTAAGTTCAACTTCATTATGTCAACTTACAAATTTAATTAAATTAGATTCGTCAAATCAATTTCTTTAAATTCCAAGTCCTACATTAATTTCAATAAATCGCAATTTATTCCTTGTTAAAGAAATTCAATTTCACTTATTCATTAAATTAGTCACAAATTTCCAAAACTCGATTAATAAAGAACTCAATTTCATATATTCAAGAAGTTCAATTTCACTCATTAACTTACTTAAATTTTCCCAAAGCTTAATTAATAAAGAAACCAAATTTCATTTATTAACAAAGTTCAAATTTACCTATTCAAAGGTTCATTTTTTCTTATCAAAGAATATGAATCTTTATTTAATTATCAAATAACTCAATTTTATTTAATTATTAAATAATTTCAAAACTTAATTAATAATTCAAAATTTAATTATTAAATAAATCCAAACTCAATTATTAAATAATTCCTATCTTAATTATTAGATAATTCCAAACTTAATTATTAAATATTCTCAAGACTTAATTATTAAATAATTTCAAACTTAATAATTTCATACTTAATTAAAAATTCAAACTTAATTATCAAATCATCTCAGCTTAATTCAATGAATAATTCCAAATTCATTGTCAAGTAATTTATTTTAAAACAACGTTCTTTCAATAATTACTATGTTAATATTTTGTTCCAGCTTATTAAATATTAACATTATTTCTTTCATTGAAATTTCAAATTCCAACTTCATTTCGGAAACATATTCTTTATTCGAATAAAATCTTTATTTTATTTTTAAATCAAAATTTTGACCAATCGGTTATTTAGTTCTCCATCCTTAGTCAAATTCATTTGGGTATTTATCATTTCAACCCGATTCCAATTCAATTCAAAAAAATCAAAGCATAACAAAGGGAACTTGCAGTGTGATAACTGGGATGGTTTCAAAGTAAATAAACAAGCAATAACAATAATCAATAACAATCCAATAATTAATTCAAATAATCCCGAAATAATCGTATTAATTCACATTGTTGTTTGTGCAAATTAATATAATTATTTCTAGAATCTACACTATCATTTCATGTAGATTAAAGATTATTACCCTAATTATTCTATGCAATTCTACACTTGACATCAATTATTCAATTTCATACTTCATCAATTGATACAACATAAATTCAAACGGTTCAAGGGAAACTAACTATTTTTCTACGTGTCAAATAATTAAACATTTAAGGGGCCATATTATACAAATTTAACTAATCAATTCAACATATATGTCGATTCAAATTTTCAACTATCCTACATCAAATTTAATTGCATAATATTTATCATTTTATACATTACAATTTAACATCCAATATAAACAACAAACAATAAATCAATTAACAATCAGACTGGATTATTATCGTATAATTAACAGATAATGATGTCAGTTGTCAAAGGTGAATTGATACATAAATAACAGTGTAATAAATAATAGCAACATATTTCAATTGTCGTTTCAATTTAAATCAAATTTAATAAATAAAATAATATTAATCGTGAGTGATTGCTCACCTTTTGAGGCTAGAGAGGATTTGACGATGAATTCGAGTTACGAATTCCAAACGTGAATTCCCAAGCGAAACAAGACTGGAACGAATTTGACGGGCAAGCTGATGACAGATAATTGAAGAAATCAAATCAGAATTTGTGGTCGATGAAGATAGATGGGTATAAGTGAACTTATACATAACCATATATGACTATATGTGAAAAATCATATTTTAAGTCCAAGCATATATTTAATTAAATATATGTAGGAATTTCACAATCCATTTTTTTTATAAAATTTAAATTCTAAAGTCAAACATATATAAAATAAATTATATGCCATATTTTAAAACCATATAGTGGACAAATCAAAGTTACCACACTAGATTAACTATACGTACACATATGTGTTATAACAAATTCGACTAGCACTGCAAAAACTGATATCTTCAAAACCAAACATATATATGTATAAGATTTAAATTCAATACATATATAACTTACAATTTGAAAACAATTCATGAAATCCATACTTCAAACACACACCTAAAACGCATCCCTTAAAGTCTGTCACTAATAATTTTAAAATATTACAATGCATAAATTTCGAAACCAAACAAAACAAACTTTCAATATACTTACAGGAATATGATGCCCCTGACATATACATTGGCGTAAATTTTATCTATACCGCTAACCCATTTTATATTACTTAAAACATATATATACTACTAATGTACTACAGTTGAAACATATCTACACTTTAACACATAGTTTTCCACAAATACCATATATAAGCTGTAAAGTATAAATCAAAACAAATTTATAAACAAGGTTACAACTCAACTCACGACATATTAACACAACATCAATATATATATATATATATATACACACTCATATAAATCTATATATAACCAAACCAATTTATAATTTTTTTTACTGTAACCTTATATGAAAAGTATACAAGCATATATATACACTCATATAAATCTATATATAACCAAACCAATTTATAATTTTTTTTACTGTAACCTTATATGAAAAGTATACAAGCAGTGAAATCTATATACCACTACACATACCCTGTACACGCGTGTTGACAATTGAAGAGGGAAAGCAAGCACTTGAGAAAGTTGCTCATGCATGCTACAGAAAGGAGGAAAGTGTCAGGCAATGTTGGATGGAGAGAGAGCGAGGTAGTGGCATGGCCGTGAGAAATGGTGGAGTTGAAGGCAGCGTAAGCAGGGTCGGTCGGAGCAGTTTTGCGAGGAGGGGCGGTGGGTCTGTGCGGTGGCAGCCGGGTGTGGTGCATGGGTTTGGAGATAGCGGTGCAAAGGATGACGCGAGCAAGGCTAACACGTGAGGCCATGAATAGTGGCGTTTGGTGGTGGATGTTGCTGAGGAGGTCGGCTGGTTGATGGAAGCACTCGGTTGGGATGCGGTGGTGGCGCGATGAGTTGGGCGGAGTGTGGTGGTTGGAGGCCTTCGGCCACATGCTTGATGTGCTGGAAACAATATATATGCTATGCTTTTTTTTTAAGTGCAGGTGAAATTTTGAGAAGAGGAGGAAACAGGCAAGAGAAATAATGTTTACGTGCAATCAAAGAAAGAAGGGAAGAAGTAAAGATAACGTGCACTAAAATTCTTGTGTCAATTCATATTTTGACCTTTGGTTGTCCATACTGAACAATGAAAAGGAAACAAAATATATTCATGATTAACACAGCAAGCTAAACCAGATGGAGGACACAAAATTGCAAATGGACCCAATTTAGTGAATCGTCACACTTTGCATTCTGTCAATTTCGTCGTGCACCGGACTCCAAAGTACACCAATGAATATATCATGGTGATCAGCGCGATGAGGCGGACAAGAGGAAATCAAAATATCTGTGTCAGGATCTTCCTATCAAAAGTTCATACGGACACTGATACACATTGCTTTCTCGTACGGAAAAATCCAAACAGAGCTAGAAACGTATGAATTTCACGAAATGGATTACGTAGTCTTATCCAGAGTGTTCTAGATAAATTTTCTCATGTTGACACATTTAGGTTTCGAAAACCTTTTAAATTCAACTATTATTTCATCGAAAATAAGATCGACGGAGCTAAAGAAGTCCGAATTTGGAAAAACGACAAACTGACGGCTTGCTCAGAAGATGATTTAGAATTTTTCTATGTAAAAATATTTAGGTTTTGAAAACGTTTATTTTCAACGTTTTTTAACTGATTAAATTGAGGTGAATTTACGCACGAAATAAACTTTCATATTTTCAGACGAAAATTTACCAGTTGCTATATTTAACTAGACGTTTTTCAAATATTAAATTTATATTTCAAAATTTTATTTTCATATTTTTATTAAATTCCGCACAAATTCAGCTAATTAAATTAATTTTAAAACCGTTAAAATATCCGGGTTGTTACAGAAAAGATAAAATTCTAGTAAAAAAGATATCAAGATGTATTTGAAACTATGATAAATGTTGAAATATAAATATCTTGAAATAATATATCTTATAGTAAATTAATAAATATATTAATAGATATGTGTAAACTTTATAATATTGAAATTTTAAGTATATACATATACAAGTATATAAGTGTGTGTGTGTGTGTATGTGAAATAATTCGAAAACATTGATCTGGATAATAAAAAAATATGAATAAATACAAAGTTTTAGTTTATATATATACACATATCTTTTGTGATTAACTAAGATTTATAAAAGATTTAATGTTCTTTTTTTAAAAATACATATGAACTAAGTTATAAATATAATTGAGTTTAAAAACATAAGAACATAATAGTCCAGATTTGAATAGAATTTGATAAAAGATTTAATATACATTTATAAACATAATACATTTTCTTAGTATATATATAAATTTTTAAGAAAACATGATTCATAAATTAATTAAATGAAAGGGGTTAAGTTTAAGATTTAATAAAATTTAAGTTAGTGTTTAAAACATAGTTATAAAATTTATTTAAACAAGGACTTAAACACATTTATTTAGCAAATGACATTTGTAAAACCATGAATATAGGAAATAAACACTTGTAAACTTATGATAACAAGTGGAAAAGTTTTCCCATTTGAAATTGTAAAATAAAATAAAATAAAAGATAGCCAGGCCGTTTTCTCATTTTTCAAACTGATCTGAAGAAAATCAAAACCTGTCAACAATATTCAAACCAGAAAATCATCAAACAACAGCCTTTTAATAAACCTGAAACATCTAAGCAGATCAAAGCAAATCCATCTCAGTTTAAAGCAGGATTTCAAGCTAATCTAAGTCTTCCAGTTTTACTAGTTTTCAAAAGATCAAGCAAATTCCTGTTTTTAGATCATCGAAAAACAAAATTTCCAGATAAAGTCAGAAGCAGGGTTCTTTTAAAATCGGTGAGTAAAACTTGAAAATATGATATATTTTGAAGTAGCATGCGAAGATCGTTTAAGTATGATTTGTATTATGCTGTGTATGTTGTTTTAAAAATGATTTTAAGTATATATATTTAGGTTAATATTTGTATGCAATGTCTGGAATAATAAAGGCAAGCCTCTGTTCAAAATAACAGGTTCTTAAACCTAAATCGAAAATTCAAATCCTCTCATCTAGTTGATATAAGAATTCGATCTTTAAATAAAAAGTGATTATAAAGATGTAATTCAAATTTTAAAAATGGTTACAAGTATATTTATTGAGTAAATATTTTAAAATGGGAAAATTACAGTAACGAACCATTTAGAACAGGAAAATCAAGTATAAAAATCTTCAATTTCGTTTATACATTTTGATTCGTGCTAGGAAATGATGATTTTGATGTCATGAATTTGATTTTTAAGTCGGTAAGGGTTGAGACATTTCATGTTGAACGAAAATTTAATTTTGATTGAATTCTGGCAATTGGAGGTTTTAGGGAGATCGAGTTTCATGCTGGAGGTAGCTTGTGGATGGGTGGTGGTGAGGAAATTGCAGGGTGAATTTTCTGATCGCTGTGGTTGGCGGGCTATGGTGATTTAGGGTTAATTGCCTGTTTTCGATTAGCGTTTAATCAAAGTTAATTTCGTGGATAAGGGAAATCGGAGGAGTTCGCGAGTGGGGAAATGGAAGGGTAGGCGTGTGTCGAAGTTCTGGTCGTGATCGTGGAATTCCTGGTGAACATGGGCGACGGAGCGAGGAGTTTTTGGTTGAACGTTTTGGTTCTAGTGGCGGTCTCATATTGCTCGATTTTATTCTGGCAATCGATACGATGTTATGGTGATCGATTTCGTATGTATGAGTTATCGTTGACTTGCCGGAGGTGGTGGTAGGGGTCGGAGATACTCCGACCATCCATGCACGTGAACGCGAGCGAAGATGTATTTGTGCTTTTGTTGAAGGTTGAGGAGGATGAAGTTAGTCGAGGCAAACTCGAAATGTTTCGCGAAATAGCACGGGAAGAAGAAGATGTGGGAAATTCGAGTTTGGGCTCGATGAAGTTGTATGATGGCTCGGGTTTTGTGATAGCAGGTTATTGAAGAAGGATATAACAAGTTTTTAAGTTCAAAATTTGATCTAGTAGTAACAATTTATCAACCCTTTCAATTTAAAATAACTAAGGGTTATTTCAAGTTGAAATTTATTTAGGGTTTGAGAACAGAATTATTTTGGGTTTAAAGAATTTCAATATTTATAACCTTTAAAAAGTTTATTTTAAACAAACTTGATAATGTAACTAAATTAATTTAAGGAAATTTAGTATAATTAATTAGTTTAATCAATTATAAAGGATAAATTAAGAAATTAATTTAGGGTAATTAATTTACTTGATTAATAAATTATTAAGGATTAAAAGTTAATTAATTTGTAATTAAGATCATTAATTAGATAATGAAGATTATTAATTAATGATTAGAGATTGATAAATTAAGTAATTAAGTGTAATTAAGAATTAATTAATTGAGTAATCAGAGATGAATTGATTGGTAATTAAGAATTAATTACTTTGAAATTAATAATGGTTAATTTAAACTTTAACTACTTAGAGAAGTAATTAGAGAATTGTTAATAGTTAATGAAGATCATTAACTAGGGATTATGAAATAGTAAATTAATGTGGTTAATTTAAGATAATTAATTGGATAATTAATTAAAGATAATCATTTGTGGAATTGGTTAAGGATAATTACTTAATGGAAGTAATTAAGGATTAATTACTTAGTGTAATTAATTAAGGATTAATTGATTAAGAAAAACTAACTAAGGGTTACTTAATTAATGAGTGTGATTAATTATAGGATAATTAATCAACGTAAGTGATTGTAGGATGATTAATCTGTGTAATTAATTAAGAGTTAATTACTTATGCAATTAAAGAATAATTAATCAAGGGTGATTAATTAAGAAAGATAATTAAAGGATGATTGATTAATTGGTTTATAATAAATCAGTATTAAGTAAAGGTAATCTAAGTAATTAAGATTGTAATTAATTTAATTCGAGATAAATTAAATTAATTTTTGGAAATGATAATCTTGCTTATGAATAATTGAATGATGTTAAATACCTTGAATTGATTGATATCTCTGATATGAAATGTTTTGTGATATGAAATGTTTGGATGGACAGTGATAATGTGGTTATCTATCAATGATAAATTGCTGTGTAAAAAGTGACATCCTGTATTTAAAGTTGAATTGTATTTAATTTAATAACTTGGGTTAAGATGACATGTGATTTGAAGAGATAGGAGCCGGGTATCAGTAAATACACAGAACCACTTCGATTTGTAATCTACAAAATTCTTTATATTGGATATATGGTATTAAACAGGCTGGAATGGAATGAATTGTGTAATATGAAACCGTTGTGTGATAAATGTTGACTATGAGAACTCGTAAAAGGGTACGAGTTACCTTGATATTCTCATGTGTTATGGTTTGGTATTTCATATTATGTGGGTTTACTCACACTGGTTTCCAGCCTGACCCGGGTGTTACTTTGATGTAATGCTCAGGTCAGACTGAGTATTACAGATTTTCACGTAAGGATGTTCTGGAGTTCAGGAGGCGAGCAGGATGGCAGAAATGTATGGAGTGTATTCCGCTGTGATATATTGTTATTTATCTAGGACAAGTTATTTTAATTGTCCGATGATTTGAAATGTTGTAACTCTGATGTATTAAAATGTAATTGACTGATACTGCTTTCTTTGTGTAAAGAATATTATTTGATATTATATTTTATCCATTGCGAATGTGGAATTCTGAGTTTGGTTTTCTATTTCTTCTTCTTTTATCTCTTTTCTTCTTTTCCTAACTATCTGGAATTTTCATGATCGAAATTCCGGGTCGTTACATTTGGTATCGAAGCTGAAAATTAAGCGAGAACCTTGGCTCTGTTGGGTTTACTCATTAAGGATAGGGTAAGTGATACCCTAAAATGAGTTGAGCGTATATAATATATGAGAAAGCGTACTTGTTATTTTCTTATATAAATTTTTTAAATGATTTTATATATGATTAAATTTTGATATATAAAGCAATATTTCTTTCTAATAAATATGAAGGTAATTAGTTGTTAAATAATTGGAATTAAATAACAAGAATTAAGTGGTAATAGAAATACAACTAAATTTAAATTGAATAAAGAAGAGTTTGAAATAGATCCAAACTGGAACTAAATCCAGAATTTGTAGAAGTAAGAATAAGATAAAAGCGAATTGGTTTCCAGATATGATAATCTTGGTTATTATCATAAATGATTGTTGTGTTTAATAATTAAATGTGTATTAATGAGTAAACAAAATAAAGTAAACTTTTAAGATGAGTATAACTTCTAAATAGAAGTGGGTTTTAAATTGTGAAGTTTTAAATCCAAAGTTTAGAAACATCTGAAATTATTTCCAAAGTGTTAAAAGAAATGATATTATTCAAACTATTTTAAATGTGATCTTATTTTAAAATAAGAGATGTTTGAAAATTTTAAAGATAATTTGTTTTGAGTTAAAGCTAAAGGTGGTTTAAATTTTAAAATGGGGTTTTTAGGCTCAAGGAAAAAGATTGTAACAACCCTGTATTTTGTGATTTTTTTTTTGTATATTTTAATTTTTTTAATTGAATTTTTGATTTAAAACTTATTTTATTTATTTTGAATGATAAACTTTAGTTTTGATATGAATTATCATTCCAAAGCATGACTAAAAAGAATATTTTCCAAAAAGTGAATTTTGGTCAAAATAGTCAAACTTTGACTTTTAATTTAAATTTTTAAAAGTTTTAAAATTTAAATATTATCTTTTATTATGAAAGTACATAAAATTTTAAGAACACTGCTTTTCGTTTCGTTGAAAACGGATTTAAATTGCAAAAGTTATACTGTTTTCAATATTGTGTGTATATTGGGTTATTCAGCAATAGCCTTTATTTTAAATTATATAAATGACATTTTTATTTGATATATCTTAATCTAACTTGTATATTTATGTTATATTATGTATATTTTGACTTTTAATTATTTTTAAAATGTTAATAGATTTTTTTTGAAATTTACTGTATTTATTTCCTATTTTTAAAGGCTGTTTCTATTTTTCTGCTATTTTCTTCATCTAAACTATATTTAAATAAATTTTTTATTTATTTATTTTGTGAATGTATTTTTTTTATCATCTTTATTTATAAATATTTTTCAAGTATATAAATTTTTTCCAAAGTCCATTGCATTTATTTTCAAATTTTCTAGCATAGTTTCTGTTTTCTTTGCTATTTCCTTAATTTAATTATATATAATTAAAATTTAGTATTTTATTTTATACATTCACTTTTATTTGCTGTGTTTTACTTTATTAATATTCATTTTTCATGTATTTAAATTTGAATAGATTTTTCCAAAGATTATTTGAGTTGTTTTCAATTTTAAAGCCTAGTTTGCAATTTTAAGCCATTTTCTTAATTTAAATTCTATTTAATTAAAATTTAATTATTTATTTTAGATATTTATTCTTATTTCTGATTTTTTATCTTTATTTCTCAGTTTATATGTATTTATAAAATTACAAATTATATATATGAAATTTGAAAGGTTTAAAGGCTAAGAAACGTAACGTCGTTTCACGTTTCTTTTACAGTTTCTTTTGTCATCAATACATCTGTTATTTTAGCCACTCCTTACTCTATCTCCAGCCGACTTCCCTTTCTTATTTTTCATGAAATTTTCTCACTCTCAAACCCTAAGAAATTCATGGCCTCCATCTTGCAAGTTTTGGTAATGGCTTCCCTTTCTTTTTCTTATTTTTCTTCTTATTTTTCTATGAATTATGCATTGTTTTCTCATGCTTTCTGCTAGGATTCTCCTCCATAGCCGCAGCCACAAACTCCTACACCTCTTCCCTTCCATCACCACCACCTATTCTTCCATCCATGACCAAGGCCGAGCCATCCATGGTGGTCAAACCCTTCAAAATTGCAACCTACATGCCAAAAACTTTGTTTGTTGACCATTTTGGCCTCATCCCCTTCAACCACCACCCTAACCACCACCATAACAACAACCACCACCTCTGACCTGACCACCACACACCCCTCCAACCTTTGTCCAGTCATGGTGCACCCACAGGCCGAGCACACTTCCATGGCCGTGCCCTCTAGCCAACCAAAACTCCATTTGTTTGCCTAAGACCCTTCACCTCTTCATGTATGAAACTCCACCTTGCTCATGACATGAACCCGACCCATGCTAGCCTAGACCTAAGCCAAAACTTAACCAAATCTGAACCAAACTATACCCTAGGCTGTGACAAAGGTTTGAGGAAGCAAGGCAAAAAGTTTGGCAATTCGTTTCTCTTTTATTTCAAAGTTATTGCATTTTAAAGTCGTATTGAATTGTGTTGTTTTGATTGTTTGTTTTGGGTTGTACACAAGAGTTGTAGCTTGGATTCGCTCTCCACTCAAGTCTGTAACTGTGTCATCGTGCTTTTTTTTCTGTTGTGCCTTTGGTTTTGACATCTTCAGCAATTAGAGGTGAGTAAAGCTCACACGACATTTATACTTATGCAGTTGTGAAACAACAACAACCGAATGTGTAGAATTAAATATGTTGTTGTAACTGCCATGTGATTATTTTATATATGATGTTAAACCTGTTAAATTTCATGTCGTATCATCTGTTATCATATATATGTTGTTACTGTTCATTTATATATGTTTATCACACTACAAGTTCCCTGTAAATTAGAAATCACTATGGGTTGAAATGATACATACCCGAACGGACTTTAGAATAAGGGAAAATTGTTATGGGCTGAAATGATAGGCCTGAATGATTTTCAATTTATTTCATTTACTTGGGACTGCGGGTTTGAAATGATAAAACCCGAATTTTCTTTGCAAATTACGGGTTGAAATGATATATTACCCGTATCACTTTTCCTAGTGTAGAAAATTATATACAGGCCCGTAGTTAAAATATGTTCTAAAATTTTTAAAATGTTTTAGAAATTTAATTATTATAATATTTTGATTTGAAATTTAATAAAAATATAATTTTTGTAAAGTATTATTTATTTTGTGGAAATCTATAAGTTAAATAAATTATGGAAAAGTTAGAAAATATGAATGTAAGTTAATTTGGAAATTTTGATTTAATTTTTAATGGAATTTAAATTAACTTTGAAAATATGATAAATTTATGATATTTTAAATTTAAATTAATTTAAAGTGATTTTTTTATCATATTAATGATTTTTGATAAAGTTGAATGTGAAATGAATGAATATTTAAGTTGAAATATTGAAATATAACTAAAATTGGAAATTTATGAAATTGACCTAAAAGTGAACTTTTAGTTAAGCAAATAAAAATAAAACTAAGTTATATTTGAGAATCTGAACTTAAGTGTTAAGTTGAAATTCAATGCAAGGAATTTAAAATTGAACATTGCAATTTAATAAGTGAATTATTATTAAATCTTGATTTTTGAATGGAAATTTAACTTTATAAAATCATGAACTTGAGAAAAATTAAATGATGTTTATAAATGTGAAAATGTATGATTTTATGAGTTAAAAATGTTTTAAATAAAAATATAATTGGTTGAGAAATTATATTGAATATTTGGAGTTAATTGACTGCATTTTTGAAATGATATTAATTACAATGTAAATGATATTACAACATTTGTAAATGCTGTAGTTGATGATAATGAATTAAAAAGCTATTGAATTAAAAACTATTATGGCAAGTGTTGTAAGTGCTGTAATTTTTTAATTTAACTAAGTTTATTTGAAATTTAAGTAAACCCTATTACAACATTTTAAAATGTTGTCTTTTGTCAAATTGAACCGTTTTGAATGTAACTTTCCGTAACGTTCTCTAAATGCTGCGTAAAGTGAAATTTCACTGTTTTGATAAACGTAAGTGAATAAATGAACTTTGGAAGTTGAAATTTTTTGGAAATTTAATAATTTAATTATTAACATGATAACTTCATTTTAATGATAAAAAAAATGTTTTTTTTGGAATATAAACTGTTTTGAAATATGAATTGAAATGGTGTTCTAAATTGAATAAAATGAATAATGATTGAAATGTGGTTTCGAAAATATATGATATTTTGATATATTAAAATGATTGAAATGTGGTTTTGAAAATATATGATATTTTGGAAATGAAGCTTTGAAAGTAATGATATGTTGATATATTAAAAATGATTTGAAAGGAAGTTTTGAAAGGATATGATAATTTAATATATTGAAATGGTTAGAAATGACTTGATATTTATTTTGATAAATATTTGAATTGAAAGATATGGTGTGATGATATATTGAAATGGTTTGAAAATGATTTAATCTTTATTTTGATAAAGATTTGGGTTGAAATGACATTTTATTTTTGAAGTATAAAATATTGTTTTAAAGTTATAACTACGGGTTATAATAACGATTGGTTGTTAAAGAGACCGGGATCGGATATTGTCCTATAGCCAGCCAATACCGAAAACCACTTTAACAACTATGTACACGGTGGAGATTCCAGAATGAAGTAGGATGGTGGCGACGTTCTCAAGGTATATTACGTGGACCCAACTCCCGTGAGTTGGCATAAATGACTAAAACAGGAGCTATACCGGGCTACACAAAGTGTCGCACCCTTTCATCGAGCATGCTCCATCGAAAACCATTCTATTACTTTTGTGATTCGATATGTGGCGCCACTTTGATTTAGGGGTATTATTCGAGGTGGGCGGAAGCTGCTGGCTTACCGTCACCACCGGTCCGGGAGTGCAAACGGTGTATCCACCCTGGCATTGCCTCGTGTGCCTTGTCATCTCCTTATAGCGAGCCAACTACGATTTTGGTTTTAAAGATCTGACCGTGTTAAGGTTCACCATCCCCTTAACGCTATTTTCTATATGATTATACTTTACTGATTAGACACTACTGTATATAGCGTTTATTACTACATAGTAGATAGTTTAACGGATCCTTAGAGGATGGGCGGTCCCAAGCATCTTCTAAGTTACTTGTACCTTTGCTACAGTTCTCTTGAGTTGGTTTACATTGTATAAGTATGTATGTCCTGACTCGAGTGTTTGTATTTTTATTTACGCTCGGGTCAGCCTGAGTTACTCACAGATTTGGATTTCCACTTTCTGAAGATTGGAATCGTTGGAGATTATCTACTTGTCAAGTTTCATCTTTTCAGTTCGGTTGTTCTATTCAGCTTGTACTTGGTTATCATATTTAAACTTATGTTGTACTTTATTTCTTCTATTGTATCTTACGTAACTCTGATATATTTATATAGTAGCGTCATGAACTACTATCTCTTTTACTTCCGCTGCATTATTATTACTCTGTGTCCGTGATCTGTGATTTTTATTTACTGTATATTCTGAGATTTGCCAAATTTTTATTTACAACGTGGTATTTTGAGCAATTCAATTCTGGCATGAGTGTCTACCTATACACTTATAATGGATGCGAATGGTTGAAAATATCGGGTCGTTACTGTTGGTATCAGAGCTTTGGTAGCTCTAGGCAAAACTCAGCATATGGAGTGAATGTATTTACAGAACCACTTTCATTCGAGTTTGAATCTCTTCCTTTTTGACTCAATTCCTTTGAATTTTGGAACATTCCCTACGGTTCCAAAATCCATTCGTATCCCTCACTATTCATCTTCTTTTAACTCTGGAGTATTCCATAACTCCGCTTCGAATGATCTTTCTAGTGAGTCGGCGGTCACGCCAATTTCAAATTGAATTGAAAAAAAGGGGAGACTCCCTTACAATTAGCATCGATTCACCTGAGATTCTTATCTATCCTTGGTTTAGATGCTAATATCTTTTGTTATTTCAAACTCTAACTCTTGAGATCGAATGTAGATTTACCCCAAGAAATCCACACTGATCTTATTCTTTACGTCACGGTTGACCTGGTAAATGTTGCCCGTGATTTATTTAAGCTTATCCACCTCTTAATCATCTTGTCTTTGGTTTCCAACCTATTCTTCAAAACATTTTGAATTGTACTAGTATATCTATGTTTTGTTTTATATATTGTGTTGTTTGAGTTGTTGATGTTGAATTTGGTTTCTGATCGATTCGTCTGATCAACGCTATCGATAAGATTTCCAAAACACTTTGACAGAAAAAGCTGACACAATATTATTTTAAAATTTGGTTAATGAAATAAATTTTGAAATATAAGTAAATATATGAAACTTAATAAACTGATTTAAATTGATCATTTGAAATGATAATACTTGATTTATCATTTATTGTTCTATAAATGAATTTATAGATATTTGTTTATAAATTAATTTGGGAACTGAAATGAATTTAGAACAAGAAATTTGATTCAAACCTTGTGTTTAATGTTTTAAAAGGTTATATTATTTAAAGTATTTTCAAATAGAAATTTGCTTCCAAAGAATTTTAAGTTTAAAAAATTAGTGCTCTTTTCTTTGTCGCTGGGAAATAACTTCGGTGATGACTGCAGCATCATCGACGTTCATTTTTGAGTTTTGAAGTGAAGAGACTGTTCTGTAGTCTTGCTACAGCTTTGTTTTGGGAATATAATTTGGTTTGAATTTTCTAAATTATGACTTGATTTATAATATATAATATAGATATATGATTTAAAAATTTGATTCGATAAGTTATGTACATACATTTATTTATCTCTAAATGGTTTGAAGAAATTGGAAATTTAATTCTTAAATTTTATTTTTAAAGAATAATTTCAATTAAAAAAGAAAATCAAAATTTTTGAATAAATGATTTAAGCTTGAAATGATTGAATTGGAAAGTTTTATTTGTATAATACAATTGCATTCAAATATAACTTACCTTAATTTCAGAAGTGAACAATGTAATTGGATAAATAAATAAAATTTGAGTGGATATAATAAACGTTATACACTTAAATTTTAGTTGAAAAAAAGAAGAGATTAACAAAGGTAAATATAATAAAGGATAATTGAATAACTTACAATAAAATAATGTAAGAAAAACTAAGAATAAAAGAAAGCAGTTATAATAAGTGTAAGTATGTTTAACATAAGTGATAAATATATTGAGCGGAATAATTTTAATTTTAATTAGGAATAAAGAAGAATAAAATTTATTAAGTACATTGTGAGTGCAATAAATGATTATTTTTATGGGTTTTAAAAATTGTTAATTTTAGATGATTGGATAATAAGATAATGAAATTTGGGATAGTTAAGATTTATTTAACTTGCGTAAAAAAATTATTTTCTGTTTAAGTTGAAATTTCCATGGTTTCAAACTTATTTCCTTATTTCGTTTTTTTAAACTATCTTTTGGTTGTCCTTATCATCCTTATCTTGCTATAGACTGGTATAGGCATCTTTCTATAGAAAATTTTCTGTTTAGAAATCTTTCTATAATCTTTGATAATCTGCACCTTGTTAAACTTACCTATAACAATAGTCATCACGTATAATTTCATTCTCCTTTTCATCTTGTCCTAATCTTGTTTCACTCTATCCTTTTCTGTTTTTTCCGTACCTCATTCCTTTTCGGGGACGAAAAGTTTTGAGTGGGGGAGAGTGTAACAACCCTGTATTTTGTGATTTTTTTTGTATATTTTAATTTTTTTAATTGAATTTTTGATTTAAAACTTATTTTATTTATTTTGAGCGATAAACTTTAGTTTTTATATGAATTATCATTCCAAAGCATGACTAAAAAGAATATTTTCCAAAAAGTGAATTTTGGTCAAAATAGTCAAACTTTGACTTTTAATTTAAATTTTTAAAAGTTTGAAATTTTAAATATTATCTTTTACTATGAAAGTACATAAAATTTTAAGAACATTGCTTTTCGTTTCGTTGAAAACGGATTTAAATTGCAAAAGTTATACTGTTTTCAATATTGTGTGTATATTGGGTTATTCAGCAATAGTCTTTATTTTAAATTATATAAATGACATTTTTATTTGATATATCTTACTCTAACTTGTATATTTATGTTATATTATGTATATTTTGAATTTTAATTATTTTTAAAATGATAATAGATTCTTTTTGAAATTTACTATATTTATTTCCTATTTTTAAAGGCTGTTTCTATTAATCTGCTATTTTCTTCATCTAAACTATATTTAAATAATTTTTATTTATTTATTTTGTGAATGTATTTTTTTTATCATCTTTATTTATAAATATTTTTCAAGTATATAAAATTTTTCCAAAGTCCATTGCATTTATTTTCAAATTTTCTAGCCTAGTTTCTGTTTTCTTTGCTATTTCCTTAATTTAATTATATATAATTAAAATTTAGTAATTTATTTTATACATTCACTTTTATTTGCTGTGTTTTACTTTATTAATATTCATTTTTCATGTATTTAAATTTGAATAGATTTTTCCTTTGATGACCCGGAAATTTTAACAATTTAAAATGGAATAATAAATTTGATTTTTAAACATTTGAAAAGTTAATTTTAACTTGAATTCGAAATATCAATATTTTCTTGATAATTAAATCATTGAATTATATAGTTTAAATATTAAATTTAATATATTAAAATTGGGTGAATTGTTGAATCATAAATTTCTAAGCCTGTTTAAAATAATTAGATGACTTATAAAATCTATAATGATGATACTGAAGATAATATAATGGTTGAAATTTAATTTAAAGATGATTTGTTCAATTTTAATAATATATCGTTTAAATTGACATTTAAAAATAGCCTTCCGAGGCACAGTCTCGGAATTTGACGAAACCAGTTCCATTAGATCCGTAATAGTTAATTATTATCGGATTTCAATTTTCGTAGCAATCGGAGTTGTCGTTTGACTCTGGCAGCTCAAAACGCTTAGAACTATTTTAATTGATTTAATTGTAAATTGATCGGTTCCTTCTATAACTCGTGTATATGAACGAATTAGCTTTCAAAACACGTTCCATTGTGTTCGGAATGCGGGTAAAACCTTATAATCACCTAACGGTATTGCATAGGAGGAGTTCGAAAATTTTAAGTAGTGATTAACGAGTCGTTTTGAAAGATTTATAATATAGTAAAGGTTAAAGCCAAACAGTAAAAGATATTTTATCAATACTCGTATGCAGGAAGCTACCTCAATAGATATTTTATCTCCATCCTTTTGTCTTCAAACAGAAGGAAAACGAGTACGAACCCACTAACAAAAACAAAAGGGAAGAGGGGGAAAACAAATTTAATGGCCGAAGCCTATTCATTCTCACCTTAAATTTAATTCTCGAATCCAATCTCGGAAGTAAAACCATCTTCTTCATTTCAAATCGGCATGGCCGCACCCTTTCTCCCCAATATTACTTCCTAATCGAATTTGATTCGAATTGAGGCCGTGTTTTTCCTCGTCCAAATTTTCGATCGCATACTTGCCGAGGAGTCGCGACGAAGAGGGAAGATGGTGTGAGATCTAGGGCATCGCGTGCGATAGGAATCAAAATTGGCATATGGTAGCGACTCTCGTATCGAGGGGCTGTGGCTTAGGGCAGGCTCGAACGACGGTAAAGGGGGTTTCGTGCTAGAGCGGCAGTTGTTGTGGAAGCTTGAAGTCGTCTTCGTTGAGCATCGCGTGTCAGAGAGCGGCGGCGACTGTCGAGATTTGGGTTTCGATACGTTTAGTTTGAATGCTTCTGTAACTTAGCTCGAATTGGTTTAAGATGATTCTTACCTGTTTATTAAACTTAAACCTTTGCTTAGATAATCAACTCTGTACAGTAATTGAAAAAGGTTTCAGTTTTCCCTATAAAAAAAAGGCGACACTAAATTGAAGAAAAGGAAATTTGATCAGGTATAAAAGTAAGTAAATGGGTGAATAAACTTCTTAAGTTAACATCAACAAGTTTTCAATATATAGTTTTAAATGAGTGGAATCAAATTGTATTAAATGGATATTTATATGTTAGTCTAATAAATTAAATCTCTAACTATTTTAAAATATGTGAATGGGATTTACATAGACAATCACAGATAAAGATATTGAATTTTAAGATTCAAGCGATTTATATAAATTTATTTCCAACTCTTAGTGTAAATAAGACTTAAGTGGTAATCAAGTAATTAAATTAAGATTTTTTATCTTTTAATTAATTAAGGATTTGAGCCGTTTAGAGTTAATTAATTTATGGAAAGATAGTTAATTATTTAATGTAATTAATTAAGAGTAATTGATGAATAGGGTTAATTAAAGATTTCTTGTTAACTGAAATTAATTAAAAGTGCAATTAATGAAAGTAATTAGAGGATTATTATTTAATTGGTTTATAATCAATTAATGTTAAAAAGCTGGTTGAGTTACAGGTAATCTAAGTGACTAAAATTAATTTAATTAGAGATTAAGTTAAAATAATTGAAGATTGAATATTAAATAAATATTTCTTATGAATGGTTAAGTTGTATTGGATTATTAGATTAATAATTTTTGACTCGAAGTATTGGGGTTTTAGTTGTTTAAACTTAAATCATAAATAAGGAAATGTTCTTTTTAAAGATGATAAAGGCTTGATGTTTGTGATTCATTAATTTGTAGGGAAATTAAAATGGATAATTAATCAATTAATGATTTGGGCGATTAATTTAGTAACTAAAGGTTTGAATTAATTAATTAATTAAAGTTTAAGTTAATCTATTAAGTTAATTAATCTGGAATAATCAATGGATGGTTTGATAAATAATTACTTAATGTAATTAATAAAATAGAATTACTGTATGTAATTGATCAAGAGATTAATTGAAATAACAAATTACAGAGTAATTAATTTATTAATGAAGCAAATAAGAAGTTAGTTAATTACAGGTTGAGGGTGATCGAGAAGGATTAATATTGGGAACGAATTAAAGTAAAATATAATTGGAAATCTTTAATTTATATATTGAATGAAGAAATTAAAGATTTGATTAATTGAGATTAATTAATTCATAATAAGTAACCTATGAGAAGTTAATTAATATAAGTAATTAAGAATTAACGTAGTTGATTATAGTAAATTAATTTGGGAAGTAATAAAAGATTACTTGTTGATTGGTAAAAGTAATTAATATCGTGGAATTAATTAATGAGAATTACATGAATGGATTGGAAGATAATTAATTCAGGGTTGTTAATTAAGATGAATGGACATAGAGGAGTTGATTAACTAATTCATTTGGAATCAATTAATAATCTATGAGAATGTGGGTAGAAAATTCAATTAGAATCAATTGAATTAATTTGTATGTGATTAAGCATTGCTTATGGATGATTGAATGGTACTAGATGCTTTGAATGAGTTGATATCTCTGATATGAAATGTTGTGTTTTTCATTTGGATAATTTGGGTTAGGATGACATGAGATCCGAGGAGACCGGGATCGGGTATTAGGAAATACCCAAAACCACTTCGGTAAAATAAATAAATTGATGTGTGGATCAATAGACTGGAATGAAATAATTTAAGTGAATTGGATTATTTTATCTAAGTTTGGTACTTAGAAATTGTCAGGTGGAATAAGTGTTGTTTATAGCTAATTGCGAATTTGTTAAATTAATATGACATCCCGGGTGTATATATATGTTGATTGCTTCGGTATCCCATGTTAGTTTGGTTTACTCACGCTGGTTTCCAGCCTGACCCGGGTGTTACTTTGATGTAATGCTCGGGTCAGACCGAGTATTACAGATTTCCAGGTAGGACGTTCTGGAGCTCAGGAGGCGAGCTGAATGGAAATATCGTATAGAGTATTCCGTTGTATTTATATTATTGTTAATCTGAGACTTGATAATTGTAAATATTCAGTGACTGTATATAATGTGAAACTCTTATGTATATTTAATGTAATCGATAGATATAGTATTCTTTTGTAAACTGTATTTATTTATTATTATATTTTATCCACTGCGAATGTGAGTTGTTGATATTCTGTTCTTCTTCTTCTATCTTTTTCTTCTTTTTCATAACTATCTGGAATTTTCGGGTTCGAAAATTTCGGGTCGTTACATTTGGTATCAGAGCTGAAAGGTTAAGCGAGAACCATGGCTCTGGTGGGAATTACTCATTAAATAGAGTCTGTAGTACTCTAGAATGAGTTAAGAATAAATATATATGAGTGCGTACTTGTTATTTTCTTATAAAAAGATTTTAAATGATTTTATATATAAAAATATATTTTGATATATATAAAGCAATATTTCCTTCTAATTAATATTAAGGTGATTGGTTGTAAACTATTGAAATTAAAATTAAGAAGTAATATAATACAACCAAACTAAAGTCTAGAATTGAAATTAAATTAAGTACGAACAAAAATACAACTAAATTAAAATTTAAGTGATTGAAAATGAAATTCTAAATTTGTAACAACCCGGGATTTTAGAGATTACTGTTAATATTAAATTATAATTTAATACTGTGTTTAAAAATGATTTGGATAAAAAAATGAGGGATTATATTGTTTATTTTATATAAACAATATCTTGATGAATATAATTTGGGATTTGAATTTTAAATAAGCCATATTGTTTTATTTGAAGCCTTTTTCAACATTTGATGGTTGAAAAAAAGTGTAAATGGATGAAATAAAGTTTTAAAAACTTTATTTATGGATTTGGATTGAAAATAAACAATTGTGATGGTTTGAATTTTTGTTAATGAGTAATATTGGAAATTTATTCCAATGTTAGCCTTTTATTGCAAAATAAAAGGAATAATATGAAAATAAAATAAAATTTAAAAGTGTAATTAGGTTTGGAATGATGTATTAATGTTATAAAAATGTTAAAACATTTTCATACACTTTATTAGACTTAAAAATAAATTTTATTTGGTTGAAATGGATGAAAATAGTGATTTTTCACTAAAAATGGGATATTGGTAAATATTGTTAAAAATTTGTGTTATATGGAAAAAATAATATTTTTATTTGGAAGATTAAATTTTTGATGTCACTAACATGTTCCCTTTATTAAAACATGAACATTGCAACTTGTTTCATGTGATTTGGAAATTCTATGCAAAAGTTATGTGTAAATTACTAAAACACATATGTATATTTTCTCTAAGTATTTTAGGTTGGGCTTATAGGGTAAGGTTTGAATCCAAAACCCAACATATGGAAGCTTCTGATGAGAGAAACTAACCATACGTATTTTATTTCTTTTAGTTCTTCTTCTCAAAAGCTTTTACAGTAAATAGAAATAAGGAAAGCAATGGCCTCCTCAAACAAGAAAATTATATTTTCAATCAATTTGCTGCAAATTCAAGAAATAAATCAACCAAATAAAGATTAGAGAAGGTTATTTGAAGTACTTTCTTCCTCAAAGCTTCAATCTTCCAGCTACAAATCTGAGTTTTGCCCTGCAAAATCACAAGGTGAGTATCAAAACTCACATTTTCTAGCTTTGATTGAGATTTCAATGTAAGAAATCTCAATTTCGTTTATCGCATGTTCATTTGTAAATTGCTGTCAGTATATTGTACATAACTCTTTCAATTCTTAACCAAATTCGATGAATTTGGATGTTCTGGAAAGCTCAGATTTTGAGCTACAAATTTCATGTTTTCAGTTTTTCAAAATTTTGATGTTTGTTTGCCTAAAATTATGCTTGTTTGTTGCTGTCCCGAGGGCAAATTGACAGCAACAACAATCACATGCCTAAGAAGTATTTTAGCCATAAATTACTCGTTTCTTATCCGATTTAGGTCAAATTTTTTTTGCTGGAAACTAAATTCAATAAGGAATAATTCCTCTTAAGGTTACATTTTTATATTTTAACATTTGACTGACTTAAACAAATTTGAATACAGAAGTATAGTTCTGCCTTTGATAGAATTTCCTGAGTTTGAATCTGATATTGTTTGAGCTATATCTTTCTCGTTTTAGATCGGAATTCCATGATTTTTAATGTTATAGAAATCTTAATTCATGTGCTACAACTTTCATGTTTTGTGTTCTCCTTATTTTTGATGTTAGCTATGTCAAAATCCAATTTTTCTACTGCTAACCCGTGAGCAAATCCAATACTTGCTCTGTCATTGAAGCTGAAACGAATTTGATCATAACTCCTTCGTTTCCTAACCGATTTTGATAATTTTGGATGTTTCGAAAAGCATAATTCATGTACCACAACTTTATTGTATTTTATTTTCTGTAATTTTGAGGTTAGATATGTCAAAATCTAATTTTTCTACTGCTAACCCGAGAGCAAAACCAATGTTTGCTCTGTGCTTGAAGCTGAAACGAAATTGGGCATAACTTCTTCGTTTATTAACCAAATTTGATAATTTAGGATGTTTTGGAAAGCTTAGATCATGTTCTACAAGTTTTGTTCATTGTGTTTTCTGAAATTTTGAAGATTTCTTGGTCAAAATTAAGGTTATATGTTGCTGTCCTGAGAGCAAGATGATAGCAACAAGAAACATTGACCTTAGAATTGTATTAGCCCGTTTTTACTCTTATTGTCTTTTGGTTTTGATGACGTTTTTGAGATTTTTGAGAGCTATGATGCCTATAAATAGGCTAGCTATGTTTGGAGAATTTGAAATTCAAATTTAAATAGAATTTGAATTGATTTTGGGTTAAATTTGAATTGAATTCATATTGAACTCAAGTTATCGGTCTTGAGTTATCTTTCTTGTTTTTCATTGTTTTCGAGTACGGTTTTACTAAACCATTTTTGAAGTGATTTTTGAAATAAATGGACATTGCAGTTATTATTATATAGTATTTTAAAATTATTTTTCTAATATATATATATATATATATATATATATATATTCCTTATAATAAAGGAATTTCAAATATTGGTTTTATTAATCTTTTCGAGAAAATGTTTTAGAAGCTTGTTTTGTCTTGTATACTATTTTATATATAAAACATTCACTTTTACACTATTCGAACGTATGAGAAAGAGAATTAAACGATTTAGTAAAACATGTGGTATGGGACATGTGCGTTTACTATTTCGGTTAATTCCGGACTTGTACGATCGAAGCTATTTGAGATTACTGATTCTGAGATGTTTTTCCACTTTGTGACATATTTTGATTTTTGTAATTCCTATTTATTGGAATTATTTAATATGGCCAATATTTGGCAAACATTATGGTTTAAGACCTCCTATATCGAAGTATGGTCGATGAGATCCATCACGATGTTTTATTTACTTGCCAATGATATAAGGCAAGTCTTGAGTTTATGATTTCATATTTGAGATTTATGGTTTTTAAGGAACCATCATGATGTTTTCACTTGTCGATGAGATGAGACAAGTTACGATGCTATTTAATACTTGTCGATGAAATGAGACAAATATGGTGTCTCTTTTTCACCCGCCAATGAGACTAGGCGAGATATAATTTTTTGAGTTTTATGTTGTTTCTAGTGTGGCATCGACTAATGGCTAGTAAACCGCTAAGTGCGAATGTGTGGTATGGGACACACATTAACACTTTTCGGGTTCCTATCTGTGAGTTTGTGACACATTCACGATGTTTACCTAACATAACTGCTTTGAGAGGTGTTAGCGACCTTGTCATGAGGACGAACTGCTTTGGGAGGTGTTAGCGACCTTGTTAGAGCTGACTAAATAGCTTGGAGAGGTGTCAGCGACCTTGTCATGAGGACGAACTGCTTTGGGAGGTGTTAGCGACCTTGTTAGGGCTGACAAAATGGCTTTGGGAGGTGTCAGCGACCTTGTCTGAGGCTTCGACCGTCTGAGTTTTGCACGTGCAGCATTGCTTCGGCATACAATTGGGGATTTGGCTAATCCGGATTTTCTGAGTTTTTTGTTTTATTGTGATTTTACCTTTTTAAGATGTTTTATTACATCGATAGCCTAGTGCTATATGAGATGTTATATATATGGTGATTTCAATTGTGATGTTTTGAACTCTTATCGAGTTCCTTGAGTTATGAGTTTTGATAATTTCAGGATTTTATAAGATATTCTGGGTTTTGCCATTTTGGCGAGTTGAGATTGAGATTTATATACATTTATACCGATGAGATGAGGTATAATTTAATTTGGAGATTCATCTATGTTTGAGTTTTGGATCATCCTATTTGAGAATGTTTTATGTTTGCCATTTTGGTGAGAGTGTGTATTGATGTTTCTCCTTTTAAGGAGATATGGTTCATGGAAACCATGTAGACATTTTGGTATGTCGCCGATGATATGAGGCATTTGTGTTTAATTTGAGTATTGAGTTTAAGTTACCTCCTTCGAGGTATTTGTTCACTTAAGTAGAGTTTGTTACTTAAATGTTGAGCTTATGATTTTATCGATTTATTCTTCTCTTTCGAGAAGAAGTATCTTCATGTCTATTATGCTTCATATTACCGATATTGACTGATTTGTGTAGCTAGACTGACCCGTGTATTTTTACTCGGGTCAGACCGAGTTGTTTCAGGTATCATCTATTGGACTTAGCTTGAAGTTGATGTTGAATATCAGCTCTCCTTTCTTTTGAGCAATTTCTGTTCTTCCGCATACTTTGATGTATTTATATTTGATTCAATGTATATGGTATGGTCGTGTACCACCTTTATTGTATTCATATTGTATTGTACTAAATATGTATCAATGTATATGTATATACATGATGTTGATCACTGTTCTGTGATGTGCTTTACATTTAGTTATTGTATTTTGTTCTGATAGATCCGTTAACTACCTATAGTTTTGGATTAAGCATTTACTAGGTATGTCGATCCACTTGAGTAGAAAAAATTTTATATTGCATTTATCGACATATTCAGTAAATGTTTAAGACAAAATTATAAATAGTCGCCCTTAACCAGCCCTATTCTCCGCTTTAGTAGACGGAATTACTTATTAATTCTCTTTACTACGGTGGGTCTCGGGGTGGGGCGTTACACCATGGTATCAGAGCTGTGGTCAGAACGAAGTAGAATAAACATAGAACAGTACGTATATCACGATACGTCGAAGTACAATATGAGTGAATCATTGTCCTTTATTCGAGCTTATTTTTGAATCGTGCTTTGAGTCTTTTTCGAGTTTTGGGATATGTTGAGATGGAATATGTCTAGGAATATAAATTATATTCCATAGTATTCCCTAATTGAATTTGATGTTATCTTATCATATGAATAATCTTATTTGGGATTATTCTATTCTTATTTTTGTCGATGAGAGTGAGTTCGTATCGATGAAGCTTATTGATTCCTTAGAGTATTCTTTTTGTTTTCCTTTGAGAGTTGTGAATCATATTGAGAGGATCCACATCGATTGGCTCGTTGTGAGCATTCTGAGATTTCTATTTGATGATGATTTTGTGAGTATTTGGTTGTTACTCACAATCTTGAGACGAATTTGATTTGAGAAGGATTGACTTATTTGATATTAAGTCCAATCCTTTGTTTTATAGGATCCTATTGTATATTTAGGTTTCCTATTTTGATTGTTTTATATTTCTATCTCTTTGGAACGTTAATTATGATTCCGAAGTTTCTGAATTCACTATTGAGTATCGAGATGTTGATGATATAACTCGAATTCCAGTCAAGGTGACTTTGTTGAGTTTTGTGAGTCCATTTGCATTTGACATCCAATCGGGCAATCGAGTGTTGAGGTTACCTAATTTCTGGCTTTTAGCCTTCGGCTATCCTTCCACGAGGACATCCACTAAGGAATGAGGTGAGTTTCTAGATTGTTCGAGTTTGATTGAGTTTATCATTCAGTTTCTTTGAGTTATCCTTTTCAGATACTCAATCGGTGTTATCCTTTGTAGCATTACTTTGTTTGAAGTAATGATTTGTTGTTTGTGTGCTTCTTCTCCTTCGAGAAGAATATCTTGCTTATCTTTTGTCTTGAAGATTTCTGAGAGTGGCTCGTCGGCTTGTAGGAGTTGACGAACATTCCATCTTCTTCTGTTGATTTTGTGAATCGCATATTTTAGGAATATCTTGATGCATTCTCTTAATGTTCTTTGGTTTGAGTTTTTGAAGTTATATATATGAGTTTTATAAAGAGAAATTGGAGTTTTGAGATAAAAATAAATAATAAATCAAAGAATATTTTGAGAATATATTTACACGAGTAGTATTTCTTTTATGGAAATAATTTGAGAGTGTTGGATTGTCCATCGAGTAGTTAAGAGTTCTGGTCGATACGCCTGATCAACGTTATCGATAGGAATCTCCTAAATGCTATGATGAGGCAATCAGACACGATGGTTTGTGTTTTAAAAATTGAGATTTTGAAAATAATATTTTGAGATTAAATATTAAATTTATTTTTGAATGGTAATTGCAGCCATTGATTTTAGAGAAGAGTAATAGAGTGGCGAGGCAGTTTTGATCGTTCTGTCAACTCTGCAGCCAAGAGATATATCCATTTATTAGAGATTCAATGACGAGGCAATGCCATTTATTTATTTATTTATTTACTTGAAGCTATACTTTATTGAAAGTATATTTTGAGATTTTAGATTCTATATTATATACATTGGATGTTTTTAAAGAAGAGTTATAAGTGGGTTTGAAGATTGTTTTAAATTTTTTTAAGTGGTTTAATAAAAAGAGTAAAGAGAATTTAAACCCTTAATCAATTTTGAGGAGAATTATTATGGATTTACGAAATTCTTTGAAAATTAATTTTTGACGTAAGAGAAGAAATTTGGACTTTTAATTTGAGTTTAAATTACGTAAAAAGTAATATAGTAAAGAGTTGGAAATTTTCAAATGTAGAAAATTGAGATTTAAAATTTAAAAGATGTTGGGATTGGAAATAATTTGAGCTTATATTCTTGTTCTTGAGTTCACTCTATTCTTGTGCTACTAATAACGACGTGCATTTTTACGGTCGTTCGAATTTGGTGCCCTCGTGAGAAGCCTTTTTTTGTGATTTATCAATCTTGTCTATTATGTCTATCCTGTAGTGAGGATGATCTTTCCGTATTATTATGCGGAAAATTGTGTCGATGATCATTTTTGCTGCTTAGAGTTCAGGTTTGAATGAGTTTGATCCCGACTCTATTTGTAGAGCTTTGAGAAATCTATCTTATTTGATAGATTATTTGTTGAGCTTTTTACCGAGTATTGATTCGAAGACGGGATATCTTCGAAATTCTTTTGAGTTGTTTAGAAAATTCGACGGTTTTCTAATCATTATATTGGCTTATGGTTGACCATTGGATTAACCAAGGGAGTTTTTCCTTATTTCTCTCTACCATTCTATGTTGAGAGCATGAATGATTTGAGTTTCGAGCTTGTCTATCACCTTTGTTGATTGAATTTTTGTGTTGTTTACAACCTTTTTCCACTAGAAATTGCGAGGACGCAATTTTTTTAAGGAGGGGAGTCTGTAACAACCCGGGATTTTAAAGATTACTGTTAATATTAAATTATAATGCAAATTATAATTTAATACTGTGTTTAAAAATGATTTGGATAACAAAATGAGGGATTATATTGTTTATTTTATATAAACAATATCTTGATGAATATAATTTGGGATTTGAATTTTAAATAAGCCATATTGTTTTATTTGAAGCCTTTTTCAACATTTGATGGTTGAAAAAAAAGTGTAAATGGATGAAATAAAGTTTTAAAAACTTTATTTATGGATTTGGATTGAATATAAACAATTGTGATGGTTTGAATTTTTGTTAATGAGTAATATTGGAAATTTATTCCAATGTTAGCCTTTTATTGCAAAATAAAAGGAATAATATGAAAATAAAATAAAATTTAAAAGTGTAATTAGGTTTGGAATGATGTATTAATGTTATAAAAATGTAAAAACATTTTAATACACTTTATTAGACTTAAAAATAAATTTTATTTGGTTGAAATGGATGAAAATAATGATATTTCACTAAAAATGGGATATTGGTAAATATTGTTAAAAATTTGTGTTATATGGAAAAAATAATATTTTTATTTGGAAAATTAAATTTTTGATGTCACTAACATATTCCCTTTATTAAAACATGAACATTGCAACTTGTTTCATGTGATTTGGAAATTCTATGCAAAAGTTATGTGTAAATTACTAAAACACATATGTATATTTTCTCTAAGTATTTTAGGTTGGACTTATAGGGTAAGGTTTGAATCCAAAACCCAACATATGGAAGCTTCTGATGAGAGAAACTAACCATACGTATTTTATTCTTTTAGTTCTTCTTCTCAAAAGCTTTTACAGTAAATAGAAATAAGGAAAGCAATGGCCTCCTCAAACAAGAAAATTATATTTTCAATCAATTTGCTGCAAATTCAAGAAATAAATCAACCAAATAAAGATTAGAGAAGGTTATTTGAAGTACTTTCTTCCTCAAAGCTTCAATCTTCCAGCTACAAATCTGAGTTTTGCCCTGAAAAATCACAAGGTGAGTATCAAAACTCACATTTTTTAGCTTTGATTGAGATTTCAATGTAAGAAATCTCAATTTCGTTTATCGCATGTTCATTTGTAAATTGCTGTCAGTATATTGTACATAACTCTTTCAATTCTTAACCAAATTCGATGAATTTAGATGTTCTGCAAAGCTCAGATTATGAGCTACAAATTTCATGTTTTCAGTTTTTCAAAATTTTGATGTTTGTTTGCCTAAAATTATGCTTGTTTGTTGCTGTCCCGAGGGCAAATTGACAGCAACAACAATCACATGCCTAAGAAGTATTTTAGCCATAAATTACTCGTTTCTTATCCGATTTAGGTCAAAATTTTTTTGCTAGAAACTAAATTAAATAAGGAATAATTCCTCTTAAGGTTACATTTCTATATTTTAACATTTGACTGACTGAAACAAATTTGAATACAGAAGTATAGTTCTGCCTTTGATAGAATTTCCTGAGTTTGAATCTGATATTGCTTGAGCTATATCTTTCTCGTTTTAGATCGGAATTCCATGATTTTTAATGTTATAGAAAGCTTAATTCATGTGCTACAACTTTCATGTTTTGTGTTCTCTGTATTTTTGATGTTAGCTATGTCAAAATACAATTTTTCTACTGCTAACCCGTGAGCAAATCCAATACTTGCTCTGTCCTTGAAGCTGAAACGAATTTGATCATAACTCCTTCGTTTCCTAACCGATTTTGATAATTTTGGATGTTTCGGAAAGCATAATTCATGTACCACAACTTTCATGTTTTTTTATTTTCTTTAATTTTGAGGTTAGATATGTCAAAATCTAATTTTTCTACTGCTAACCCGAGAGCAAAACCAATGTTTGCTCTATGCTTGAAGCTGAAACGAAATTGGGAATACTTCTTCGTTTATTAACCAAATTTGATAATTTAGGATGTTTTGGAAAGCTTAGATCATGTTCTACAAGTTTTGTTCATTGTGTTTTCTGAAATTTTGAAGATTTCTTGGTCAAAATTAAGGTTATATGTTGCCTTCCTGAGAGCAAGATGATAGCAACAAGAAACATTGACCATAGAATTGTATTCGCCCGTTTTTACTCTTATTGTCTTTTGGTTTTGATGATGTTTTTGAGATTTTTGAGAGCTATGATGCCTATCAATAGGCTAGCTATATTTGGAGAATTTGAAATTCAAATTTAAATAGAATTTGAATTGATTTTGGGTTAAATTTGAATTGAATTCATATTGAACTCAAGTTATCGGTCTTGAGTTATCTTTCTTGTTTTTCATTGTTTTCGAGTACAGTTTTGCTAAACCATTTTGAAGTGATTTTTGAAATAAATGGTCATTTCAAATTATTATTATATAGTATTTTAAAATTATTTTTCTAAAAAAAATATATATATTTATTCCCTATAATAAAGGAATTTCAAATATTGGTTTTATTAATCTTTTCGAGAAAATGTTTTAGAAGCTTGTTTTCCCTTGTATACTATTTTAGATATAAAACATTCACTTTTACACTATTCGAACGTATGAGAAAGAGAATTAAACGATTTAGTAAAACATGTGGTATGGGACATGTGCGTTTACTATTCGGTTAATTCCGGACTTGTACGATTGAAGCTATTTGAGATTACTGATTCTGAGATGTTTTTCCACTTTATGACATATTTTGATTTTTATAATTCCTATTTATTGGAATTATTTAAGATGGCCAATATTTGGCAAACATTATGGTTTAAGACCTCCTATATCGAAGTATGGTCGATGAGATCCATCACGATGTTTTATTTACTTGCCAATGATATAAGGCAAGTCTTGAGTTTATGATTTCATATTTTGAGATTTATGGTTTTTGAGGAACCATCATGATGTTTTCACTTGCCGATGAGATGAGACAAGTTACGATGCCATTTAATACTTGTCGATGAAATGAGACAAATATGGTGTCTCTTTTTCACTTGCCAATGAGACTAGGCGAGATATAATTTTCTGAGTTTTATGATGTTTCTAGTGTGGCATCAACTAATGGCTAGTAAACCGCTAAGTGCGAATGTGTGGTATGGGACACACGTTAACACTTTTCGGGTTCCTATCCGTGAGTTTGTGACACATTCACGATGTTTACCTAACAGAACTGCTTTGAGAGGTGTTAGCGACCTTGTCATGAGGACGAACTGCTTTGGGAGGTGTTAGCTACCTTGTTAGAGCTGACTAAATAGCTTGGAGAGGTGTTAGCGACCTTGTCATGAGGACGAACTGCTTTGGGAGGTGTTAGCGACCTTGTTAGGGCTGACAAAATGGCTTTGGGAGATGTCAGCGACCTTGTCATGAGGACGAACTGCTTTGGGAGGTGTCAGCGACCTTGTCTGAGGCTTCGGCCGTCTGAGTTTTGCACGTGCAGCATTGCTTCGGCATTACAATCGGGGATTTGGCCAATCCGGATTTTCTGAGTTTTTTGTTTTATTGTGATTTTACCTTTTTAAGATGTTTTATTACATCGATAGCCTAGTGCTATATGAGATGTTATATATATGGTGATTTCAATTGTGATGTTTTGAACTCTTATCGAGTTCCTTGAGTTATGAGTTTTGATAATTTCAGGATTTTATAAGATATTCTGGGTTTTGCCATTTTGGCGAGTTGAGATTAAGATTTATATACATTTATACCGATGAGATGAGGTATAATTTAATTTGGAGATTCATCTATGTTTGAGTTTTGGATCATCCTATTTGAGAATGTTTTATGTTTGCCATTTTGGCGAGAGTGTGTATTGATGTTTCTCCTTTTAAGGAGATATGGTTCATGGAAACCATGTAGACATTTTGGGATGTCGCCGATGATATGAGGCATTTGTTTTTAATTTGAGTATTGAGTTTAAGTTACCTCCTTCGAGGTATTTGTTCACTTAAGTAGCGTTTGTTACTTAAATGTTGAGCTTATGATTTTATCGATTTATTCTTCTCTTTCGAGAAGAAGTATCTTCATGTCTATTATGCTTCATATTACCGATATTGACTGATTTGTGCAGCTAAACCGACCCGTGTATTTATACTCGGGTCAGACCGAGTTGTTTTCGGTATCATCTATTGGACTTAGCTTGAAGTTGATGTTGAATATCAACTCTCCTTTCTGTTGAGCAATTTCTGTTCTTCCGCATACTTTGATGTATTTATATTTGATTCAATGTATATGGTATGGTCGTGTACCACCTTTATTGCATTCATATTGTATTGTACTAAATATGTATCAGTGTATATGTATATACATGATGTTGATCACTGTTCTGTGATGTGCTTTACATTTAGTTATTGTATTTTGTTCTGATAGATCCGTTAACTACCTATAGTTTTGGATTAAGCATTTACTAGGTATGTCGATCCACTTGAGTAGAAATTTTTTTATATTGCATTTATCGACATATTCAGTAAATGTTTAAGACAAAATTATAGATAGTCGCCCTTAACCAGCCCTATTCTCCGCTTTAGTAGACGGAATTACTTATTAATTCTCTTTACTACGGTGGGTCTCGAGGTGGGGCGTTACAAAGTTTGATCCCAGAATTTGAAAATTTGGTTTCAAAGTGATGAGAAATAATAAATAAGTATTATTTGGATAATTGGGACTTGTTGCAAACAATGGGGGTTTGAGGTTTAAAAATTGAAATGAATGGACGTTTAAAATAAATGGGATGATATCATCCTATTGTTAATAAAAATCTTTAAATTGAGAATGATATTGTATAAATAGAATAAGTTTGAATAATTGAGTTTATAAATTTAAAATTGTTTAAGAACCAGCTTCAAATAGAAAGATAAAATTTGGTAATAAGTTAAAATTTTGCAATAAATTTTTATTGCACTCTTATTTGAACCTTGAAATACATATGTAAAGATAATTTAAAATGGAATTTTGAGAATTGGACTCAGAAATTAAATTGATTAAAAACTTTGAATAAAAGTTAATTTAGTTCAAAAAGTTAAACCAACCTTTGAGAATTTAACTCGAATTTATATAATTCGAAGTGGTTTAAATTCAAAATTGAAATTGAATTAGTTCAAATTGAATTTGATTTGAATTAATTGGATTTGAGATTGAAGGCGTGTAAGTTTAAAAAAAAAATTCAATGGGAAATTTGAGTTGGATTAAATTGAATTGTTGGGGAAGTAAACAGTTTGACTCTTGGCTATTTTCAATATAAATTGTTTTAATGTAAACTTATTTTTCTAAGCTATTAAATATATACAACCTTTCTTTTTAAAGCTAACTTATTTTATACTTGTTTTACAATTATTTTTGGAGCTATTTAATCATTTTTTTTCAACTGTTTTGTAAACTAATTACTTTTTTTTCCGACTATTTTACAAAGAAATTACTATTTTTCAATTACCTAAAATTTCTGGAATTATTTAACTATTTTTCACCTATTTTACAATTAGTTAACTATTTTAAAGCTATTTTGCAAACTATTAATTATTTTTCAACTACTTATCTATTTTTAAACTTTTCAAGCTATTTTCTAAATATAAACTGGTCGGAGTTCAAACTGTTATTGATTTAAATACCCAATTGAGATAAGGATTGAAGTAGTAATCCGAATGAGAATTTAAGGAAACGTGAATAGAAAGGAAATTGATTTGGTTGATAATCAATGGAACTAAATACGTAGGATGTACGTATATTATTCTATTCGCATAGTGATTTGATCCAGATTCGAGCATAGAATTTCGAGATAGTTTATCGATCCGAGTTGGGATTTTTCACTCGATTTTCGACGGAGAGCCTGGATATGGATTGTTGATTAGTTCTGGATATTCTCTATCATAGTTATGGCTATGCAAGAAGAATGACGGTTTCTGATCAAGAAACCAGATCTGTGTTCGCACTAGAAAGTCAGGTGGACAATACTAGTTTGGAAGTGAAATTGTGTGATCGAGTGGGCGATCAGATTGGTATAGCGTACGAATGATTTGTGTATATCGTACGGATTTGAAGGAAATTGATATTGGAAAGAGTAATCAAATTTGAATATTTGATTTTGGGTAAACAAAGTTATATCTTTGTTATATATTCTCCCCTTGTTGAATTTACTATTGGAAGAAAAAGGACTTTGGAAGTGTTTGAAGTATAAAAGGAGTTTTATACGAGTTTAAAGTGATCCATAGTTTTAAAAATTATATATATTTTTGAATATATATATAAAGGATCTTATGAGGATTTTGGAAAAGGTTTTAAGAACCTTTGGATTTGGAAAGGCTTTTGATTTTTGGGTAAAATCAATATTGAATTTGGAAAGCCTAGTTTGTGAATTATCGATTCTGGGATAATCGATTTTGTGTAAAAGGAGCTTTGTATGAGATCATACTAGGTGTATGATTTGAAGATACTATATGTGTATAGTATAAAGTATTTTGATGATGGCTCTGTGGAAAAAGCGCTCCTTTGAAATGAACTTCTCAGGAGTGCCACTGGATGGTGCTGCCTTGAGCCCCAAGGGGGGTTCTAAAGTTGATCCTGTGAGGAGTCCGGACAAAACTAGTTCCTGAGGATTATTGGGCAGCGAAAGTCGATGGCGCTGATGCCTACAAGGGCATTTGGGTTATGCTGTGACGACAGTGTAACTCGATGTCACTGTGATCTACTGTGGGGACCATAGCGAAATCGTGTGGAGGATGAGTGTCAACGGTCTACACTTGATTTTGCCAGGAAGGCAACGCAACATCGGTAGACTGCGATCTATGGTCAAGTGGAGTGGAGAAGTTTCATTTTTGGCAGCGAAATTCGATGGCGCTGATGCCTACAGTTATATGGGTTTTTGCTGTGATGGCTACGTAAACACAGTTGTAGCTGCAATCTGTCGTGGGTTCCATGGTGTAATCGTGGGGCGCGGAGGCCTACAGTTATCTGTGGATTTTGTCGGGACGACAACGTAACCATCGGGTTAACTGCGACCATGGATGGGGGTGATGATTTCCAGAGCATCCTCAGCAAAGATACTTCCTCTATTTTCAAAACCCGATTCCTATATTTTCAATAAAATTATTTTTCAAATGTTTTTACTGGGCGTTGAAAACGGGTTTACCAAGTACTTATAGATTTTCAGTCCTACGCCTGATCAACGTATGACTGAATTTCTGTGAGAACAAGGATGGACTGGTTGAGACATCGAGCTATAAAAAGTATTTCTATAAAGAATTATTTTAATAGTATTATGTGACTTTAAAAGCTTTTCTAAAATTTTGAAATAAAGGTGTTGGGATTTGGGAAAATCAAAGGAAATCCAAACTGAAATTTTAAAATTTAAAACTCAAAAAATATAATGAAGGGATTCTTTATAATTAAAGGAAATCTAATATTAAATTAAAAGTGAGTGAACCAATCAGCTAAGTAAATTATTTAATAGTGTATGTTAATAAAATTTAACTTGGGTAAAACAAATGGTTGTAAATTAATAATGGAATTTGGTAATGAATTCGAATTGTAAATAGAATTCGACTTGGATTTGATAATAAATAAATATGAAGAGATGTTGTAAAATAAAAATAAAATAAAGTTGGATTGAGCATGAGATAGTTTAAATTACAAATAAAATTCAAGTGTGATTTGAGTAATATTTAATGAAATTTGTAAGTAAATTGGATATAATGCAAGAGAATTGTAATAGAAATGGTTTGAGTTGCAAATAAAATCCAGATGAGTAGAAATAGTTCGAGAATGGCTTTGTATTAATGGAATAAATTCGAAAATGAACTAAGTAAGTAAATTTAAAATGGGTTAATCAAATTAAAAATAAAATGAATAGATGAAGTCTGATTAAATAAAAGCTAAATCAAAGTTGTAATTGGAATTGGATTATCAGACTAAACTTAAATTCGGTGGCATATGTGCTTGAATGTTATTTTAATAAATGGAGAAGGTGTAGTAAAATTAAAATGTATGGATGGTAAATAAATTAGAAATGAAATTAAATTCAGAATGAGTTGAAAATTAATTTAAAGTAGATTATAAACTGAAATGGATACTCTTTTAAGCGAGTATCGCCGATTATATATAAAAACAATTGTCGTTGTTGCAAACAAAAGAAATTAAAATTCTTTGGGTTGAGAGAGATTAAATAAATTGGTTTTAAAATTAATTGAAGTAAATATGAGCTCGTTTGGGTTAAAAATTAATGGAATGTAAGAAATTGAGTTGCAAACCATTGAAATTAAATGGAATGGTTTATAAATTGGTTGAAAGAAATTGAGTTAGCTTTAAGATTTTATAAATAGCTTATGGGAAGCGTTTTGGTGCTTGTTGCTTATGATATATATGTGTTTAGCTATTGAATATAAGTTAAATGCTTGTGTTTAGCCATTAAAAATAAGTGTGATGCAAATAGCTTTTCTTATATGGCACTTACATATTTAAATTGATTAAGTACAGGTACCTGAAGGCCGTTTGGCTAGTTTGGATGGCGTTAATTGCTAAAATAAATAAGCCGCATGCTTAAAATGCTAAATAAGGTACGCCTACACAATAAAAATAGGAAATATGAACCGTTTTTGCTTTTTCCGACCGTGTGGGTCGATGTATATATATTTATATCTCTTATCAAATTGCAAAAGCTCCTCCGTACAAAGGAGATTCTGCCAAAAATTTTCCAAAATTTTGGGAGTTAGAAATTTTTGAGAAAATTTTAGTTAAACAATTAAACGATTTTAAATATGAAACTGGAATAGACTAGTAGATGGAACTAATATGAATAAGTCATAAATGAAAGATAAAATTTAATATTCAGTAGTGAAGACAAATTGAATTCGTATGGAATGGGAAAACTAATTTTGAAATAGATGAACTTATGTCGGAAAATGTATATAACGATTTGGAAGGGGTATGATTGGATATTATTATCAAGTAAGACATGCAGGTATTAAAAGGGGGGAAAAGAAAATTGGATTTGATTCCAAAAGATAAAATTGTATTGCCCGACAAAAAAAGGTATGTATTTTAATTTCTGTATGAATTGGATTGGGTTTTTGATCTAGCCACTTGGCTTTCTGTTTTCTTTTTGGTATTTGGGAACCCGTAGAGGCCTTTTGTAGTAGTACCGAGCTAGCCGCGCAAAGGAGACGCTGGCAAAAATTTTCGGGAATTTAAAGAGTTAGAAAATTTTTGAGAAATTTTGATAATTCAAAATTTTGGTTTTAAATTGAAATTTAAATGATAGAACGAAAGAGTAGTATTTGAAACTATAAAAGATTTTGGGAGGTTAGTTAAGGTGATAGTGAGTCATAAATAAAAGATAGTTGGTAGAATGCTGAATTGTGAGTTTTGGGGAAAATGGTAAACAGGTATGGGACATTCTTCCTAACTAATTTCGGGGACGAAATTCTTTTAAGGGGGGAGGAATGTGATAACCCGGAAATTTTAACAATTTAAAATGGAATAATAAATTTGATTTTTAAACATTTGAAAAGTTAATTTTAACTTGAATTCAAGATATCAATATTTTCTTGATAATTAAATCATTGAATTATATAGTTTAAATATTAAATTTAATAAATTAAAATTGGGAAAATTGTTGAATCATAAATTTCTATGCCTGTTTAAAATAATTAGATGACTTATAAAATCTATAATGATGATACTGAAGATTGAATATCAAATAAATATTTCTTATGAATGGTTAAGTTGTATTGGATTATTAGATTAATAATTGTTGACTCCAAGTATTGGGGTTTTAGTTGTTTAAACTTAAATCATAAATAAGGAAATGTTCTTTTTAAAGATAATAAGGGATTGATGTTTGTGATTCATTAAATTGTAGGGAAATTAAAATGGGTAATTAATTAGTTAATGATTTGGGCGATTAATTTAGTAACTAAAGGTTTGAATTAATTAATTAATTAAAGTTTAAGTTAATTTATTAAGTTAATTAATCTGGAATAATCAATGGATGGTTTGATAAATAATTACTTAATGTAATTAATAAAATAGAATTACTGTATGTAATTGATCAAGAGATTAATTGAAATAACAAATTACGGAGTAATTAATTTATTAATGAAGCAAATAAGAAGTTAGTTAATTACAGGTTGAGGGTGATCGAGAAGGATTAATATTGGGAACGAATTAAAGTAAAATATAATTGGAAATCTTCAATTTATATATTGAATGAAGAAATTAAAGATTTGATTAATTGAGATTAATTAATTCATAATAAGTAACCTATGAGAAGTTAATTAATATAAGTAATTAAGAATTAACATAGTTGATTATAGTAAATTAATTTGGGAAGTAATAAAAGATTACTCATTGATTGGTAAAAGTAATTAATATCGTGGAATTAATTAATGAGAATTACATGAATGAATTGGAAGATAATTAATTCAGGGTTGTTAATTAAGATGAATGGACATAGAGGAGTTGATTAACTAATTCATTTGGAATCAATTAATAATCTATGAGAATGTGGGTAGAAAATTCAATTAGAATCAATTGAATTAATTTGTATGTGATTAAGCATTGCTTATGGATGATTGAATGGTACTAGATGCTTTGAATGAGTTGATATCTCTGATATGAAATGTTGTGTTTTTCATTTGGATAATTTGGGTTAGGATGACATGAGATCCGAGGAGACCGGGATCGGGTATTAGGAAATACCCGAAACCACTTCGGATAAAATAAATAAATTGATGTGTGGATCAATAGACTGGAATGAAATAATTTAAGTGAATTGGATTATTTTATCTAAGTTTGGTACTTATAAATTGTCAGGTGGAATAAGTGATGTTTATAGCTAATTGCGAATTTGTTAAATTAATATGACATCCCGCGTATATGTATGTTGATTGCTTCGGTATCCCATGTTAGTTTGGTTTACTCACGCTGGTTTCAAGCCTGACCCGGGTGTTACTTTGATGTAATGCTCGGGTCAGACCGAGTATTACAGATTTCCAGGTAGGACGTTCTGGAGCTCAGGAGGCGAGCTGGATGGCAATATCGTATAGAGTATTCAGTTGTATTTATATTATTGTTAATCTGAGACTTGATAATTGTAAATATTCAGTGACTGTATATAATGTGAAACTCTTATGTATATTTAATGTAATCGATAGATATAGTATTCTTTTGTAAACTGTATTTATTTATTATTATATTTTATCCGCTGTGAATGTGAGTTGTTGATGTTCAGTTCTTCTTCTTCTATCTTTTTCTTCTTTTTCATAACTATCTGGAATTTTTGGGTTCGAAAATTTCGGGTCGTTACATTTCCAAAGATTATTTGATTTGTTTTCAATTTTAAAGCCTAGTTTGCAATTTTAAGCCATTTTCTTAATTTAAATTCTATTTAATTAAAATTTAATTATTTATTTTAGTTATTTATTCTTATTTCTGATTTGTTATCTTTATTTCTCAGTTTATATGTATTTATAAAATTACAAATTATATATATGAAATTTGAAAGGTTTAAAGGCTAAGAAACGTAACGTCGTTTCACGTTTCTTTTACAGTTTCTTTTGTCATCAATACATCTGTTATTTTAGCCACTCCTTACTCTATCGCCAGCCGACTTCCCTTTCTTATTTTGCACGAAATTTTCTCTTTCTCAAACCCTAAAAAATTCATGGCCTCCATCTTGCAATTTTTGGAAATGGCTTCCCTTTCTTTTTCTTATTTTTCTTCTTATTTTTCTATGAATTATGCCTTGTTTTCTCATGCTTTCTGCTAGGCTTCTCCTCCATAGCCGCAGCCACAAACTACTACACCTATTCCCTGCCATCACCACCACCTATGCTTCCAGCCATGACCAAGGCCGAGCCATCCATGGTGGTCAAACCCTTCAAAATTGCAACCTACATGCCAAAAACTTTGTTTGTTGACCATTTTGGCCTCATCCCCTTCAACCACCACCCTAACCACCACCATAGCAGCAACCACCACCTTTGACCTGATCACCACACACCCCTCCAACCTCTTTCTAGTCATGGTGCACCCACAGGCCGAGCACACTTCCATGGCCGAGCCCTCTAGCCAACCAAAACTCCATTTGTTTGCCTAAGACCCTTCACCTCTTCATGTATGAAACTCCACCTTGCTCATGACATGAACCCGACCCATGCTAGCCTAGACTTGAGCCAAAACTTAACCAAATCTGAACCAAACTATACCCTAGGTCGTGACAAAGGTTTGAGGAAGCAAGGCAAAAAGTTTGGCAATTCGTTTCTCTTTTATTTCAAAGTTATTGCATTTTAAAGTCGTATTGAATTGTGTTGTTTTGATTGTTTGTTTTGGGTTGTAAACAAGAGTTGTAGCTTGGATTCGCTCTCCACTCAAGTCCTTAATTGTGTCATCGTGCTTTGTTTTTTGTTGTGCCTTTGGTTTTGACATCTTCAGCAATTAGAGGTGAGTAAAGCTCACACGACATTTATACTTATGCAGTTGTGAAACAACAACAACCGAATGTGTAGAATTAAATATGTTGTTGTAACTGCCATGTGATTTTTTTATATATGATGTTAAACCTGTTAAATTTCATGTCATATCATCTGTTATCATATATATGTTGTTACTGTTCATTTATATATGTTTATCACACTGCAAGTTCTCTGTAAATTAGAAATCACTATGGGTTGAAATGATACATACCCGAACGGACTTTAGAATAAGGGAAAATTGTTATGGGCTGAAATGATAGGCCTGAATGATTTTCAGTTTATTTCATTTACTTGGGACTACGGGTTTGAAATGATAAAACCCGGATTTTCTTTGTAAATTACGGGTTGAAATGATATATTACCCGTATCACTTTTCCTAGTGTAGAAAATTATATACAGGCCCGTAGTTAAAATATGTTTTCTAAAAATTTTAAAATATTTTAGAAATTTAATTATTATAATATTTTGATTTGAAATTTAATAAAAATATAATTTTTGTAAAGTATTATTTATTTTCTGGAAATCTATAAGTTAAATAAATTATGGAAAAGTTAGAAAATATGAATGTAAGTTAATTTGGAAATTTTGATTTAATTTTTAATGGAATTTAAATTAACTTTGAAAATATGATAAATTTATGATATTTTAAATTTAAATTAATTTAAAGTGATTTTTTATCATATTAATGATTTTTGATAAAGTTGAATGTGAAATGAATGAATATTTAAGTTGAAATTTTGAAATATAACTAAAATTGGAAATTTATGAAATTGACTTAAAAGTGAACTTTTAGTTAAGCAAATAAAAATAAAACTAAGTTATATTTGAGAATTTGAACTTAAGTGTTAAGTTGAAATTCAATGCAAGGAATTTAAAATTGAACATTGCAATTTAATAAGTGAATTATTATTAAATCTTGATTTTTGAATGGAAATTTAATTTTATAAAATCATGAACTTGAGGAAAATTAAATGATGTTTATCAATGTGAAAATGTATGATTTTATGAGTTAAAAATGTTTTAAATAAAAATATAATTGGTTGAGAAATTATATTGAATATTTGGAGTTAATTGACTGCATTTTTGAAATGATATTATTTACAATGTAAATGATATTACAGCATTTGTAAATGCTGTAGTTGATGATAATGAATTAAAAAGCTATTGAATTAAAAACTATTATGGCAAGTGTTGTAAGTGCTGTAATTTTTGAATTTAACTAAGTTTATTTGAAATTTAAGTAAACCCTATTACAACATTTTAAAATGTTGTCTTTTGTCAAATTGAGCCGTTTTGAATGTAACTTTCCGTAACGTTCTCTAAATGCTGCGTAAAGTGAAATTTCACTGTTTTGATAAACGTAAGTGAATAAATGAACTTTGAAAGTTGAAATTTTTTGAAAATTTAATAATTTAATTATTAACATGATAACTTCATTTTAATGATAAAAAAATGATTTTTTTCGAATATAAACTGTTTTGAAATATGAATTGAAATGGTATTCTAAATTGAATAAAATGAATAATGATTGAAATGTGGTTTCGAAAAGATATGATATTTTGATATATTAAAATGATTGAAATGTGGTTTCGAAAAGATATGATATTTTGGAAGTGAAGCTTTGAAAGTTATGATATGTTGATATATTAAAAATGATTTGAAAGGAAGTTTTGAAAGGATATGATAATTTAATATATTGAAATGGTTAGAAATGACTTGATATTTATTTTGATAAATGTTTGAATTGAAAGATATGGTGTGATGATATATTGAAATGGTTTGAAAATGATTTAATCTTTATTTTGATAAAGATTTGGGTCGAAACGACATTTTATTTTTGAAGTATAAAATATTGTTTTAAAGTTATAACTACGGGTTATAATAACGATTGGTTGTTAAAGAGACCGGAATCGGATATTGTCTTATAGCCGGCCAATACCGAAAACCACTTTAACAACTGCGTACGCAGTGGAGATTACAGAATGAAGTAGGATGGTGGCGACATTCTCAAGGTATATTACGTGGACCCAACTCCCGTGATTTGGCATAAATGACTAAAACAGGAGCTATACCGGGCTACACAAAGGGTCGCACCCTTTCATCGAGCATGCTCCATCGGAAACCATTCTATTACTTTTGTGATTCGATATGTGGCGCCACTTTGATTCGGGGGTATTGTTCGGGGTGGGCGGAAGCTGCTGGCTTGCCATCACCACCGGTCCGGGAGTGCAAACGGTGTATCCACCCTGGCATTGCCTTGTGTGCCGTGTCATCTCCTTATAGCGAGCCCACTACGATTTTGGTTTTAAAGATCCGACCGCGTTAAGGTTCACCATCCCCTTAACACTATTTTCTATATGATTATACTTTACTGATTAGACACTACTGTATATAGCGTTTATTACTACATAGTAAATAGTTTAACGGATCCTTAGAGGATGGGCGGTCCCAAGCATCTTCTAAGTTACTTGTACCTTTGCTACAGTTCACTTGAGTTAGTTTACATTGTATAAGTATGTATGTCCTGACTCGAGTGTTTGTATTTTTATTTATGCTCGGGTCAGCCTGAGTTACTCACAGATTTGGATTTCCACTTTCTGGAGATTGGAATCGCTGGAGATTATCTACTTGTCAAGTTTCATCTTTTCAGTTCGGTTGTTCTATTCAGCTTGTACTTGGTTATCATATTTAAACTTCTATTGTACTTTATTTCTTCTATTGTATCTTATGTAACTCTGATATATTTATATAGTAGCGTTATGAACTACTATCTCTTTTACTTCCGCTGCATTATTATTACTCTGTGTCTGTGATCTGTTATTTTTATTTACTTTATATTCTGAGATTTGCCAAATTTTTATTTACAACGCGGTATTTTGAGCAATTCAATTCCGGCATGAGTGTCTACCTATACACTTATAATGGATGCGAATGGTTGAAAATACGGGTCGTTACAAAGATAGAGAAAATTTTGGTTTCAGGGGCAAGAAGTTTGTTTTTTAGGCTGAAAGACACTTTTTAGTGTAAATCACAGAATGATAGTTGTAACTATCCTTTTCGGTTTACACTAAAGAGTGTCCTTTAGACTAAAAAACAAACTTGTTGTCCCTGAGACTAAATGTTTTCGCAACTTCTTCCTTGTGCCTATTTACCTATTTTAAAATTTGGCTTGGTGGGCCAAGAAATAAATACGTATATATGAGGGATATATATATATATATATATAATATCTAGGTGATTTGAAAAAAACTATAAGGTTGAGTTTTGAATTTTCTTTGGAATGTGATGTGAAGCCCAAAGCGAAGTCACTTTTTAAACTTAAGTGGGAAGATTATTAATCTGAAGTTTAAAATTTGAATGGGAATTTAAATTGAGTAAAGTTGTCTGGATTAAATTAAAGTGAATTTAATTTTGGGAAATTGAGTAAGTTTAGAACAGACAACCTGAATTGGAAATTTCAAGATGAAATTGAGATTTAACTTGGGAAGTTAAATGGGTTGATTTGTTAGAGAGTTTGTGTGATCTCAAAATAGGATTGAGATCTGGAAATTTTAAATGGATGGGTGTTTTAAATAATTTGGATGATATCATCCTGTTGTTATTAAATAAAAATTTAAGCTGAAATAGGATTTGTTTAAATGAATGAAGAAATGAGGTGTGGTAATATATCCATTATTAAGATAAAATGGAATCATTTTGGATTTAAGATTTGAATGTTTAAGATAAAACTTAAATGGTTTGGTTTCAAAATTGAAATTCGGTGATAAATTGAATTTCAAAGATTTAGTTGTTTAAAAAGGATTTGAATTATTATTTGAACTTTGAAATAGGTTAAAAAGGGAATTTGGATTCAGAATTAAATGGTTTAAAGATATAAGTTGATATGATTTAAAGGATTAAATCAACATTTAAAAATTTAACTCGAATTTATATAATTCGGGATGGTTTAAATTTTAATTGAATTAGTTCAAATTGAATTTGATTTGAATTAATTGAAATTGTGATTAAAGTTGAATAAGTAAATTCAAATGGAAGTTGATTTAAATTTAGAGAAGAAATTGAGGATTAATTCAACTTGAATTGGGGTTAAATCAATTTCAATGGAAATTGAAGTATTTTAAATTAGAATTGAGTCAATTTAAATGGAAGTGGAAATTTAACTTGAATCGATGGGATTGTAGATTGGGAATTAAACAGTTTGGCTCTAGACAATTTTCAAAATAAATTGTTTTAATATAATTCTATTTTTCCAAGCTACTTACCGTACAATCTTTCTTTTTAAAGCTAAATTATTTTATACTTATTTTACAACTATTTTTAGAATTATTTAACTATTTTGCAACTGTTTTATAAAATGATTACTATTTTATAACTATTTTACAATTATCTAACTATTTTATAACTACTTAACTATTTTACAGCTATTTTGCATCTAATAATTATTTTTCAACTACTTATCTATTTTTAACTTTTCAAGCTATTATATTTAGCTAGTCAGATTGCAAACTGTTTATGATTAGGTATCCATTTGAAATAAGAATTGCGGTGATAATCCAAGTAAGGATTTAAGCAATTGTGAGTAAGTTAATGAAAATCAAAGTTACCCAAGTCTTAATTTGCTTCGCTTCTGAGTCGAAGGTGGATAGAAGGAGAATTGATATGGCTAATAACCAATAAATATAAATACGTAAGATGTACGTATATTATTCTATTCGCATAGTGATTTGATCCGGATTCGAGCACATAATTTTGAGATAATTATATCGATCCGAGTTGGGATTTTTCACTCGATTTTCGAAGGCGAACCTGGATATGGATTGTTGATTGGTTCTGGATATTCTCTATCATAGTTATGGCTATGTAGGGAGAATAACAGTTTCTGATTAAGAAACCAGATCTGAGTCCGCACTAGGAAGTCGGGTGGACAATACTAGTCGGAAGTGAAATTGTGTGATCGAGTGAGCAATCAGATTGATATAGCGTACGGATGATACGTGTACATCGTACGGGTTTGAATGAAATTGATGTTGGGAATTTGTTGATAAGAAATATGAAATGTTTTTTGAAATGAAAGGTATATTTTATGAAATATATGATGAAGTAAAGTGGAAATTAGATATTTCTATGGTAGAAATTTACTTTATGGAAGTAAGTAATTTGGTAAGTGACTTTATAGAGTAATAAAATTTGAATATTTGATTTGGAATAAACAAAGTTATATATCTTTGTTATATAAGATAAATCTACCCTTGATGAATCTAGCCAGAAATAAAAGGGGTTTTGAAAGTATTTGAAGTATAAAAAGGGAATTTATACAAGTATGAAGTGATCCAAAGATTTTCAAAGTTTTATATATCTATATATATAAAGGATCTTGTGAGAATGATTTTGGAAAAGGTTTTGGGAACCTATGAATTTGGAAAAGGCTTTTGATTTTTGGGAAAATCAATTTTGGAATTTGGAAAGCCTAGTTTGAGAATTATTGATTTTGTGAATCGATTTTGTGTAAAGGTGATTTTGATGAAAATCATAAAGGGTATGATTTGAAAAATACTATAAGAGTATAGTTTAAAGTGTTTTGAGATTGGCTTTAGGGAAAAAGGCGCTCCCTTGAAATGAACTTCTCAGTAGTGCCACAGGGTGATACTACCTTGAACCCTAAGGGGGGGGGGGGGGGGTTTCTAAAGTTGATCCTATGAGGAGTCCGAACAAACTAGTTCATGAGGATTATGTGTAGTGTGTAGCGAAAGTCGAGGGCGCTGATGCCTGTAGAGGCATTTGGGTTATGCTATGATGACGGTTTACCTCGATGTCACTACGATCTACTGCAGACCATAGCGAAAATCATGTGTGCTGCTGAGAGCCAACAGTCTACGTTTGATTTTATATAGGTAGACTGCGACCTGTGGTAATATGGCGAAAGTCGTGTGTCCTGCTGAGAGCCAATAGTCTACGTTTGATTTTACATCGGTAGACTGCGACCTATGAAGACATAGCGAAAGTCGAGAGGCCGTGAGAGCCTAAGGCTACATTGGGACTTGACTAATGTAGTCCGCGACCTATGTGGGAGTTGGGAAGTTTCATTCTTTTGGCAGCGAAATTCGAGGTCGCTGATGCCTACAATTACATGGACTTTTTCTGCGATGGCAACGTAACCCTGGATGTAACTACGATCTGTAGCGGGTTCCATGGCATAATCGAGGGGCGTGGAGGCCTACAGTTATCTATGGATTTTGCCGAGACGGCAACGTAACCATCAGGTTAACTTGCAATCATGGATGGGGGTGATGATTTCTAGAGCATTCTCACCAATGATGTTTCCTCGATTTAAAAAATGTTTCATATTTTTAGTAAAATTATTTTCCAAATATTTTCACTGGGTGTTGAAAACAGGTCTGCTAAGTACTTATAGATTTTCAGTCCTACGTCTGATCAACGTATCGCCGAATTTCTGTGAGAACGAGGATAAACTGGTTGAGACATCAAGTATAAAAAGTATTTTTATAAAACTATTATGGTAATATTATATAGATTTTAAAGTGTTTTAATTTTTTTTTAATAAAAGGGATTTTATAGTTAAAGAGATCAAAAAGTTATTTTTTCTGATGTTAAGCTTTTTAATAAATTCTGGCTTCGTTCCTTTTCGAGGACGAAAAGATTCAAAGGGGGAAAGAATGTGATAACCCGGATTTTTGGCATCTGATAATTGGATAATAAACTGGTTTTATTCGATGAAAAGATAAAACTCTAGTAATAAAAGATATCATGATGTATTTGAAACTATGATAAATGTTGAAATACAAATATCTGGAAATAATATATCTTATAGTAAATTAATAAATATATTAATAGATATGTGTAAGCTTATAATATTGAAATTTTAAGTATATACATATACAAGTATATAAGTGTGTATATATATGTAAAATAATTTGAAAACATTTATCTGGATAAAAAAAAAAATAAGAATAGATACAAAATTTTAGTTTATATATATACACACATATATTTTGTGATTAAATAAGATTTATAAAATATTTAATGTTCTTTCTTTTAAAAATACATATGTACTAAGTTATAAATATAATTGAGTTTAAAAACATAAGAACATAATAGTCCAGATTTGAATAGAATTTTATAAAAGATTTAATATACATTTGTAAACATAATATATTTTCTTAGTATATATATATATATATATATAAACATTTAAGAAAACATGATTCATAAATTAATTAAACGAAAGGGGTTAAGTTTAAAATTTTAATAAAATTTAAGTAAGTGTTTAAAACAAAGTTATAAAATTTATTTAAACAAGGACTTAAACATATTTATTTCGAAAATGACATTTGTAAAATCATGAATATAGGAAATAAACACTTGTAAATTTATGATAACAAGTGGCTAAGTTTCCCATTTGAAATTGTAAAATAAAATAAAACATAGCCAGGCCATTTTCTCATTTTTCAAACCGATCTGAAGAAAATCAAAACATGTCAACAATATTCAAACCAGAAAATCATCAAACAACAACCTTTTTATAAACCTGAAACATCTAAGCAGATCAAAGCAAACCATCTCAGTTTTAAAGAAGGATTTCAAGCTAATCTAAGTCTTCCAGTTTTACAAGTTTTCAAAAGATCACGCAAATTCCAGTTTTTAGATCATCAAAAAAACAAAATTTCCAGATAAAAGTCAGAAGCAAGGTTCTTTCAAAATCGATGAGTATAATTTGAAAATTTAATATATATTATGAACTAGCATGTGATGATCATTTAAGTATGACTTGTATTATGCTGTGTATGTTGTTTTAAAAATGATTTTAAGTGTATATATATTTAGGTTAATATTTGTATGCAATGTCTGGAATAAGAAAGGCGAGCCCCTGTTCAAAATAACAGGTTCTTAAACCTGAATCAAAAATTCAAATCCACTCATCTAATTGATATTAGAATTCGATCTTTAAATAAAAAGTGATTATAAAGATGTAATTAAAATTTTAAAAATGGTTACAAGTATATTTACTGAGTAAATATTTTAAAATGGGAAAATTACAGTAATGAACCATTTAGAACAGGAAAATCAAGTATCAAAATCTTCAGTTTCGTTTATACATTTCGATTCATGCTAGGAAACGATGATTTTGATGTCATGAATTTGATTTTTAAGTTGGCAAGGGTTGAGATATTTCATGTTGAACGAAAATTTAATTTTGATTGAATTCTGGCAACTGGAGATTTTAGGGAGATCGTGCTTCATGCTGGAGGTAGCTTGTGGATGGGTGGTGGTGAGGAAATTGCAGGGTGAATTTTCTGATCGTCGTGGTTGGCGGGCGATGGTGATTTAGGGTTAATTGCCTGTTTTCGATTAGCGTTTAATCGAAGTTAATTTCATGGATAGGGGAAATCAGAGGAGTTCGCGAGTGGGGAAATGGAAGGGTAGGCGTGTGTCGAAGTTCTGGTCGTGATCGTGGAATTTCTAGTGAACATGGGCGGCAGAGCGAGGAGTTTTTGGTTGAACGTTTTGGTTCCAGTGGCGGTCTCATATTGCTCGATTTTATTCTGGCAACCGATACGACGTTATGGAGATCGATTTCGTATGTATGAGTTATCGTTGACTTGCCGGAGGTGGTGGCAAGGGTCGGAGATACTCCGACCATCCGTGCATGTGCACGCGAGAGGAGATGTATCTGTGTTATTGTTGAAGGTTGAGGAGGACGAAGTTAGTTGGGGCGAACTCGAAAAGTTTCACGAAATAGCACGGGAAGAAGAAGATGTGGGAAACTCGAGTTTGGGCTCGATGAAGTTGTATGGTGGCTCGGGTTTTGAGATAACAGGTTATTGAAGAAGGATATAACAAGTTTTTAAGTTCAAAATTTGATCTAGTAGCAACAATTTATCAACCCTTTCAATTTAAAATAATTAAGGGTTATTTCAAGTTGAAATTTATTTAGGGTTTGAGAACAGAATTATTTTGGGTTTAAAGAATTTCAATATTTATAACCTTTTAAAAAGTTTATTTTAAATGAACTTGATGATGTAATTAAATTAATTTAATGAAATTAAGTATAATTAATTAGTTTAATTAATTATAAAGGATAAATAAAAAAATTAATTAAGGGTTATTAATTTACTTGATTAATAAATGATTAAGGATTAAAAGTTAATTAGTTTAAGGGTTAATTAATTTGTAATTAAGATCATTAATTAGATAATGAAGATTATTAATTAATGATTAGAGATTGATAAATTAAGAACTTAAGTGTTACTAAGAATTAATTAATTAAGTAATTAGAGATGAATTGATTGGTAATTAAGAATTAATTACTTTGAAATTAATAATGGTTAATTTAAACTTTAACTACTTAGAGAAGCAATTAGAGAATTGTTAATAGTTAATGAAGATCATTAACTAGGGATTATGAAATGGTAAATTAATGTGATTAATTTAAGATAATTAATTGGATAATTAGTTAAGGATAATCATTTGTGGAATTGGTTAAGGATAATTACTTAATGGAAATAATTAAGGATTAATTACTTAGTGTAATTAATTAAGGATTAATTGATTAAGAAAAACTAACTAAGTGTTATTTAATTAATGAGTGTGATTAATTATAGGATAATTAATCAATGTAAGTGATTGTAGGATGACTAATTTGTGTAATTAATTAAGAGTTAATTACTTATTGAAATTAAAGAATAATTAATCAAGGGTGATTAATTAAGAAGGATAATTAAAGGATGATTGATTAATTGGTTTATAATAAATCAATATTAAGTAAGGGTAATCTAAGTAATTAAGATTAGTAATTAATTTAATTAGACATAAATTAAATTAATTTTTAGAAGTGATCAGTCTTGCTTATGAATAGTTGAATGATGTTAAATACCTTGAATTGATTGATATCTCTGATATGAAATATTTTGTGATATGATATGTTTGGGTGGACAGTGATAATGTGGTTATCTATCAATGATAAATTGCTGTGTAAAAAGTGACATCCTGTATTTAAAGTTGAATTGTATTTAATTTAGTAACTTGGGTTAAGATGACACGAGATTCGAAGAGACCAAGCCGGGTATCAGTAAATACCCATAACCACTTTGATTTGTAATCTACAAAATTCTTTATATTGGATATATGGTATTAAACAGGCTGGAATGGAATGAATTGTGTAATATGAGACTGTTGTATGATAAATGTTGACTATGAGAACTAGTAAAAGGGTACGAGTTACCTTGATATTCTCATGTGTTATGGTTTGGTATTTTATATTATGTGGGTTTACTTACGCTGGTTTCCAACCTGACCTGGGTGTTACTTTAATGTAATGCTCGGGTCAGACTAAGTATTACAGATTTTCAGGTAAGAACGTTCTAGAGCTCAAGAGGCGAGCTGGATGGCAGGAACATATGGAGTGCATTCCGCTGTGATATATTGTTATTTATCTGGGGCAAGTTATTTTAACTGTCCGATGATTTGAAATGTTGTAACTCTGATGTATTAAAATATAATTGACTAATACAACTTTCTTTGTGTAAAGAATATTATTTGATATTATATTTTATCCGTTGCAAATGTGAGGTTCTAAGTTTGGTTTTCTATTTCTTCTTCTTCTATCTCTTTTCTTCTTTTCCTAACTATCTGGAATTTTCAGGATTGAAATTCCGGGTCGTTACAAGTCCCATCGTCGGAGAACGATGGAATGGATTCGAACAGAATACAAGAAGTCCTTGGCCGGAGTGCCGAGGCTGGTGAATATAAAAGTTCTTGGCCAGAGTGCCGAGGCCGATGAATATCAATGTCCTTAGCCGAAGAGCCGAGGCTAGTGAATATAAAAGTCCTTGGCAGGAGTGCTGAGGCCGGTGAATATCAAAGTGCTTGGCCAGAGAGCCGAGACCGATGAATATAAAAGTCCTTGGCCGGAATGCCGAGACCGGTAAATATCAAATTCCTTGGCCGGTGTGCCAAGGCCGGTGAATATAAAGTCCTTGGCCGAAGAGCTGAGGCCGTTGAATATAAAAGTCCTCGGCCGGAGTGCTGAGGTTGGTGAATATCAAAGTCTTTGGCCGGAGTGCCAAGGCCGGTGAGTACACAAGCCCTTGGCCGGAGAGCCGAGGCCGGAGAACATACAAGCCTTTGACCGGCCAGTCGAGGCAGGAATGGGAGAGCGCAACCCGACGAGGTCTACGGATTCAAAGACTAGACCCGGTGAGGTCATGTATTTGGCTATTTGTTATTGATGGATTACAACTCGGTCGTCGAGTTCAGATGGATATGGATTTGGCTAAGGATATGGACTCTGGATTCAGAATCGGATATCGACTCGGAGCAGTCGTAGATTCAGAGAAGGATACGGTGATGGCACTTGGGTAAAATAGATTGGATTATGAATCAAAAAGTACGAATGTGGATGACATACAAACTTCGAATATCAGATTTGAGGCTATTCAAAACACACCTTCCAATAGCAAGGCGTGTTTTGGGGGGCAAATGTTAACCCGCCTTTCGGCAAGGCCACGGACAGGCGGATTTAACTAAGTCAACTTCTCGTTTATCAAGGCTAGAATATGATGGATTCGGTTTAAAATGATGAAGTTCACTTGGATATGACATTCGGTCGAGAAGTGGAGAAGTTTCATGGCTTGGTCTAGAAGTCAAGGACCGGTCGGCCTTGGTTATGCCGCTCGGCATCGAGGCGAGGTTATGCCGCTCGGCATCGAGGTGAGGTAATGCCGCTTGGCATCGAGGTGAGGTTATCCCACTCTGCATCGAGGCGAGGTTATGCCGCTCGGCATCGAGGCGAGGTTATGCCGCTCGGCATCGAGGCGAGGTAATGCCGCTCGGCATCGAGGCGAGGTAATGCCGCTCGGATCGTCGAGCCGGATTTGAAACCTCTTTCCATGCAATTGATTAGCCCCATATATCGCCATGGACTGTAAGAGGAAACTCTGTTTGGGAACAAAAAGAGCAGCTTACTTTATGAGAAATATTTAATGAAGATGGTGCTTTATTTATTTTATTAAGTGTAGAATTTGGTTCTTCCCTTATAATAGATCAAGTAGTTTCATTTAGCATTACTTTATGTATTGCTTGCTATATGGGTGTCTTTGAAATGTTTTCTTATTTACTCCTACACCTATTTGTAGTACTACCAAAGCTTGTAATGTTTTGAAGTAAATAAATACCATTTTTTCAAAAATAATTATTAGATATTTTGGGTGTTTTGCATAATTATTTGGTGTGTACACATAAGTTATATATAAGCGTATTGATATACAATATCGATATACATGCGTGCGCGTGCACGAATGCGCACACACACACACACATATAAACAAGCTTTAAATATATTTATTTGCTTAAATTCGCCTTGGGATTTTTTAGTCCATACGGGAAAGATCATGGCTGGCTATGAGAAAGAAAGAAATGATGTAAATATTGATTTAGATTCGTTTGAGGAATCAAAGAGGAATGTTTCAAAAGAGAGAATGGGAAACAATTTCATTCTCTCCATAAAACAAATCGTCCTTATATTTCGTTCACTCAATCTTTTCACCTTTTCATCCTCTTTCATGGATGCCACTTTTTTTCTTTTTCTCCCATGACTTAAATATTATCCCCAAACAACATAAAATAAAATAAAAATGGATCATTCAATTCTAGCGAGATCGGGTGGTGGATCCAGCATTTTAGGATATGATTTGTATATCAATTCAAATTCTTCTTTGTACTATTCATTCATAATGTTCAACCTTGATCCTAATTTATGCATATGTAAATATTATAGTGCCTTTTATTAGATTTGATTAAAAATGGATTATGTTTTGTCATTTATAAGACATGAAACCAATTCCTTACATACATTTAAGAGAAATAAATTATTGATGTATATTTGTTTTGGTTACAATAAGATATGCATACAAATACGTATATTATATAAATTTGATTTATTTCAAATAATGAATTTTTTGTTCAGATATTTGGAGTTTACAAAATCATCTTTGTGTTGTCGAAACAGTGAGGCATCTTGAATCAAATCATTTGGCTAAGTCAATTCTGATTTCAAACAAAATAATTTTATGTTTTCATTATTCGATCAAATATATTGGAAATTTAATTATTAATTAATTTTGAATTGTAATACACATACACACATAGACACACATATGGAATATTTTGATTGATCAATTCTTATTGCAATCTTAATTATGTCAATGTCTTAAAGGTGATTTTGTTTATGTATTTATGTGTTACTTCAGATTCCAAAATTTTGATACTAAAATTTGATTATGTATAACTCTATAATTACCATTGCTTTAGAGTTTAGATCTGGATTTAATTGGAAACTTGCAAAAGAGAAAGTTTTAATTATTTTAATATAGTAACGTCTCCTCTTCCTTTTGGACACTCATTTGATTAGATATAGATATAGTATTTACTTATTTTCTTTTCACTTTAACATCTAGCCCTCATCTACTTTTGTATTAATCTTCCTTTAACTATATAGATTTGTTTCAAACAAACACACATAGAGATACGTGTCTATGTATGTATGTATGTATATGTATGTGTGTGTGTCCACACACATTTAAATACATAAGTTGTAATATATTATATGTGTATGTATCTAAACTCTCTCTCTCTCTGTGTATATAATATGGTACTATTAATATGTGTATGTAAAACATATACATATATTGTAGTATAATTAAACATATGCAAAAATTTATATTCTCAATATGCATGGGATTTTGTCACATGCATATGTATGCATAACATATATGTATATACAATGGATATAAATCCAAATATCCATATGTATTTATACATAATTATACACCTTCTTACGTATCTTTATGTTATCATGTGATGTTACATATTCAAATAACCATTAAATTAAATGAATTAATATGAGTAATTAATAAATATGAAATAATTTTTAATAAAATATGATTTTCTTTAACAATTACATGATCTAATACTACTTAATAAACTTAATAGGTCCATTAAGATTCAAATAGGATTTTTTTGTGGAAATTTACCCATTTCACCCGTTATGAAATAAACTAAGTTCCTTCAGTGGTATCAAAGCCTATATAGTCTATGTAGTCTAATAATCTAGTATTATGGGCCAACCAATAAACTTTTCAATCTTATGGGTGTCTAGAATAGTAGTGTGTAGGCTTGTGTTGGATAGTCAATTATCCTCCCGTCCCTAGCTACTAGCCTACTTAAATGGGTGGAGTAAGTCAAAAGGTCGGCTCACATGTAAGGCTTTTGGGCTAATTATTAAATCAAGACTTGAAATTTAAAATAGATTTTAAATTTAAATATTAATTCTAAAATATAAAAGAAAATTTTATAAATATTATTAATAAATTGAAAATTTTATAAATATTATTAATAAATTGAAAATTTTCAAACTCTTTTTGAAAAATTAACTTAATATGTTTCAAAATTTTATAAATATTTAGTTACTTTGATTAATTAAATAAGTATTTAATTAAAATTTTACTGATTAACATATAAATTTATATTATAGTGTATGTATATGTAACTATAAAGGTTATAGTTGAAATTTTGTCTTAAATTATTAAATTATATAATTAAAATTTTTAATTAAATAAATGATTTAATTTGTAAATAATTAACTAAGTTATACATGCAAATATATACATAAATAAAACAATAAAAGGTTACAACCTAATAACTAAAAATGTTTTTATTTTCACAAATTTGTTTTAAGAAATAAAACTAAATAAATTTTTGAAAATTTTGAATTATTTATTTAAAATATTTAGTTAAATAATTAAAAATTAATTAATTAACATACATACACACACACACACACATACATACATACATATATATTTGATATACATAAAAATATAATGGACATATTCTTAAATAGTTTAAGTTGAAGAAATAAAATTTCTAAAATAAATAACATTTAAGTAAACTAGTTAATTAAGTTAAAGAACAAAAATTAATTAAATATGATCTAGTTCATAAGGTCAAAGTTTATTAAATATGATTTAATAAATTATTTTTATATAAATATTATATAAGTTAATTAAATTATAGTCGGTTATAAATAAATTAACCTAATATAATTATATATGTATAAAAATAAGTGGAATTGAACAAACCGAAATTAGATATTTTGAATATATATATATATATATATATATATATATATGTCTGTTATGTATACCATGATTTCAGAAGTGTCACACACTTGAATCACTAGAGTATTACATTAGAAGTATATTATTCCTTAAATCAATAATACTACAAATATATTAAAATATTATGCATCATTAATATTAATTTCCCTGTATCATTTATATATTGATGGATTACTTATATAACACTAGTTGTTGATCAAACTCAAGCTAGAGCTATTATGTGTAATATTGTTAATATATTTCTATATAAGGTAAGACACATGCATGTGCTTATTAAGCAAACTAAGGTGCGTGCGTATACATAGACCATCATGAAATGTTAGGTAAGAGCGAATAACCTCTCTTGATTTGTTGAGCAAACTCATGCTCGAGGTCGAGATTAGGGGAAAGACCACAATTAGGAGTTGCATATGATAAACAATAAAGAGTTATCTATTGCTTTCGTGCCTATGATTTGTTGAGAAACTAAAAGTCGAAACCACAAGGAAACTGAGTATTAACACTCACTAGAGAAATCAGAAGATTTTTATACATAGACCATCATGAAATGTTAGGTAAGAGCGAATAATCTCTCTTGATTTTTTGAGCAAATTCATGTTCGAGGTCGAGATTAGGGAAAAGACCACAATTAGGAGTTGCATATGTTGACCAATAAAGAGTTATCTATCGCTTTCGGGCCTACGATTTGTTGAGCAAACTAAAAGTAGAAAACACAAGGAAACTGAGTATTAACCCTTGCTAAAGAAATCAGAAGATTTTTATATATCTCTTAAGGTTTAGAGAAATATAAAAATCTTGTAGGAGTCTTAATAGAAAAATGAAATGATTACATTTAACCTTTCTAATACTGCAAGAACATATGCTATGAAAAATTAAAATTATCTACTTCGATAAATTTTTGTAACCGACCTAATTTAATGCAATTAACAAAAATCATACATATAACTCCTTAATCATTTGTAACTTGGTAATTTAACTATTTATTTCTTGAAATTGTGTATTGTCTACTATGGTTTTTGAACTTTAAAGCGATATAAGAATATAGATATTTGATCCATATTAGATCACATACAAAAGTTGTACAGTAAACGGTCGTATTCTGTAACAACCCTACCTCAATGGGCCTAAATTTCAAAAAAATCGAACCCAAGTCTATCGAAGCACAGATCGTTGGATTTGGTACATGCAAATAAGCATGAGCATTATCAGAGAATGATAAAAATCTAAACACATATTGGAAACAATAATAGAATAAGAATACTAATTATGTCTACTACATTAGAATTAATGGTATTCCTTGGATATAAGATCGTCACATTAACATCGAGCATAAGAGGAAAGAAGACTTCTCCAACAATAAAGCACATCCAGCTCCAGTGAACCATTACTCTAAATCTATCCCATGGGTTGTAATGAAGCAAGGGTTAGAATAACGTTCTGGTAACTAAAAAATCTATAACCTGCCCATAACATAAATTTAAACCTATTGGTTTTCATTTAATTGTTATGTCATTAAGGTTAGAAATTTTAATCTAACATTGCATTGCACAGACGATTACTTACTTTCCCCTTCCTAAGGTGCAAAATACTGATGAAGCCTTATCAACCACCCAATACTTTCAAACTCATTTGCTACTTAATATGTCAAAATACGAAGTGGGCTTCTATAATCACCATAAATACTTTTCAAAGAGAAATAGGTAGACTCTACCATTTAAAACTTCAATCAAGGTTGACCCCGTAATTTAAGACCTATTCCCAAGGTGGTTTTCTAACAATGTGTCAACGGTCGGTGGGTCCTAGCTACAAAGACCTCTAACCACTATTTAAGGCTTCAGACATTTGATGTCCAACTATTACCACATCCATCGCTAATAATATCGTAGCTATATTAGAGACAGTACTCATGCCACTTAATACCTTTAAAAGGACTAGGCGGACTTCTAACTATTTAATACCTATTTTCCAGGCAGGTCCTACATCACTTAATAGCTAGCCCCAAGCAGACTCCTCACTGGTACTATCGTTATTACAACCTTAGCAATATGAGAGACTGTACCCAAGCTACTTAATACCTGATTAGTAAGGACCAAGAAGACCCCTAACCGTTTGACACCTATTTACAGGTAGTTTTTTCATTTAATACATAACCATAAGGCGGACTACTCATTGATACTATCTAGCTGACATCGCTTAGAATCTCACTAGGTTGCTTTATACCTCTTCTTAAGAAAGAGGCAAACCCTATATTAGTCACTTAATAACTCAAACCTAAAGCGAATCCTTCCCGAGATATCAACTATCACTCTTAATTATAAATACAGAACCTCATTAGGTTACTTCTTTCGGTAGGGAGGTGGGCCCTAAAATAGCCACTTAATACCTCAACATTGAAGTAGACCCTTTTAGAGACATCCTTATTTATTTGGAATCTCACTAGGTATCATACTCAATAGTTCCTTTTAGGTGGGAGGCAGACCTTACAGCCATTTAATACTTCAAACTAGAAGCAAACCCCTATGGAGATATCCCTTACCACTCCTAATTACAAATTTGGAACATTTAATACTTTTCAATTAAGAAAGCAGGCCCAATCTCTTACATCGTCATGGGTCTTAGGATTAGTGGTATCTCACATCAGTAGTAGTGCACCAGACTGCTGCTAGCTTTAAATTGAAGGTCGGTCTGCTTTTGAGTGGCTCTATTAACCTCGCATCACTAACCTACTAAGTCCAATTAACCATCCAATGTCTTTTCTTATATTATCTTAAGTTAACATTGGACTTAGCTTACTAATTCACTTTTTATTTAAGCCAATATAATTTACCTTAAAGGCTTATCTACCCATAAATCCCCTTTTTATGCTCATAAATGTCAATTTGTGCACAAAATCCTAACGAACATTTCATATGTATGATTACTAATTTCAAATTAGTAACCTTTTTATATCCACTCCATTTTTCTCGGTCTCATTAATTCACTTGTCCTTATTAAATGTAACTCCTTACTCATTTCCATTAATTGCCCATGAATTAGAGTTATAGTCTATAACTAACCAACTGTAACTCTTAATCTAATCCTATCTATTATTTTCCATTAGTTGGCCATCAATTGGGGTTACAATCCTTTATTTCCTATTAATTATTGGCAATTCCTAATTTATTGCCCATTAATGGGAATTAATACATTTCTAAATTCTCTACCTATTTGCTACTCTAAGTATAATAATAACTAACGAAAACATAAATAATGCACAACTAATCATTGTTTTCCTTTATTAACGCAATAAATACCTATAAACTACTTATTCTTATCCAAATATATTCTAGTCATAACTATGTAACTAGAATATGTTTTCCATATTTAATTTGCTAGAATTAAATTCCTTAGGAAGATTTTCCACTATGATTTCCATAAATTGGTTCTAATACAAAAGAAAAGATTTACTATGTTTGAAATGACAGATAATGGATAATTTCTTTTTATTTGGAATAAACAGTGTAAACTACGAAGAAAAAATCTATACTTTACACATCTCTTCCCTTTTTATTTTATTCCTTCTTAAATCAAGTGTTTCCTTTTTGAATCAAAAGTGGAAAAAGTAATCAAATTTATAAAAATCAAAGGGGTTTTCTTTCCACAAATTAAAATATGGAAAATTTACAACTTAACACAAATTTGGGCAATAATACAAAAATCCTATTTTATTCCCAAGTACAGATATGGAATAAAAATATACAACATTCAAATTCTAAAGTCTTTAGGACTGATGTCCAGATCTAGGTATAAAAATATTTCTAATTAAGTCTAAACGAATAGGCAATAGTTTTCTATACTAATTTAAGCTTACAATTCACAAGTAAAATTAATTTAGGTATAAAATTCAATTGTATGCCAACGGAATAGATTTAAAATCATAAAAAATATATTATATTTTCCACTCACCTTTTAAAAGCAATTCAAATCTCCAGATCTGAACTAGAACCTTAAATTCATCTCCAAATCTTTTTTAATCCAAGAAATATGTGTAAAAGGGTATATAGATATATTAGAATTATAGATCTGAGAAGAGATTTGGGATTAGAAAAGAAAATAAATACAAATATAAATATATATATATAAAAGACCTCAAATACGCGTATAGTTGACGCTCTTCTCCTTTTTGTTAGATTTCTATTCTCCTCCAATTTGTATGAATAAAAATATATCTTATTGTTATAATTTAGAAAAAAAACATAGAGAATAAGAAATGGCAAAGCTTCGCTACTGCCTTCAAAAAATATAAGAAGAGAATGAAGGCTTAGGAATGAATTTATAGGCGTAGGGATCAACCTCAACCGTAGATTAAAATATATTAAATCGGGACCATTAAGCCTAGACTAACCCTAGCCGCCACTTAGGGAACGATCGACATCCCCCACCTAAGGGTCGACCACCCATGATAGTGGGTCGACCGGTGAGCCCGGGTTAAGTTAGTTAAATTTCTTATTTATTTATTTTCGTTCTGAATTCGTTTTTCATCCTTAACTTCTTCGTTTGAACTTCGATCTCAAAACTCCAAATATGGAATTTTCTTAGCATTTCACTATGAATGCAATGGTGTAAGTTTCGTGGTCAAATTCCATCATTTGCACAAATTCCATTTTTGGAGCTTAATTAATTAACAATTAATTAACAACTAACGTCAAATTACACGGTGTTACATTCTTTCTCCCTTAAAAAAAATTTCATCCTCGAAATTTCACCAATGACTAAGCCATTGTTTTGGCTCCCAACTATCCTAAACAACCAATGAGTGTACAACCAAATTTGCATCCAAACGTGCATAAGTGCATAGTGTATTACTGTATCACCATACAGAAAATATGTATGCAGAATGATTCTATATCAAATCCTTCTATATGAGTGCATTTCTTTTGAAAATATTTTTGGAAATATGATGCAAACAACCTATATATATACTGGCAGTTCCATATGTATGTAGATTTTTGAAAAATATTTTCAACAAAAACCTCCATACTCCTACGAATAAAAGTATGAAGCAACCAATTTTGCATCAAATTTCTACCATTAAGTAATCTAACGCATTGAAAAATCGCTTTCTAAACTTTACTCCAATACCAGAAAAATGAATTTAGATAGAGAATTTAACATTATTATCACTCTATAATCTTCTTATTCCCGTACTACAGTGGAAAATTTCCCCGCTGCCTCAGATATAATCTAAATTTTTCATGTAAAAAACGCATATGGAGGCTTATTTTCAAGCTCTAAAGCTGAAATAAGTCTAAAAATAGGCTCACGCACGTCGTCGACAGGATATGAAAATAGAAATTCCAAGGCTAAAATTGTTTTTTCCTTGTTGCCGCTTGTATATATTGCATCGTCGATCCTAATGCACCGCTAAGTAACAAATTCTAACTCTATCTTCCTTCCCTAAACATAACATGTGGCCTTCAAAATCAAAGATTTCAAAAAACCCTTTCCTAATTTTCAAATTTATACGTCAAAATAAGATCGCAAAATATTTAGACGCATTTTTCCCTAAAATCAAATTTTGAACAAAAACTCTAAAAATAATTTAAGACTCACAAAACAACTAAAACCTAAAAACTTTTTTCTTCGGAAGAGAACATTTTAAATCAAGGGGAAACTTTTCAAATTATTTTTCTTTAAAATCCTTGATAAATCAGGCTATAATTTCAGCGTACTCGGAAGTCGGTTATGCGCTATACACATAAACCAAATTCTAAAATTCTAGAACTAACCTTTAAAATAAAGCTGGACATTTAAAAAAATGTCATCATGTCCATTATTCAATTTTTTTTTGCTTTTAAGGAACATGAGCAATGGCTCGTGATACCAAAACAACCTTAGCATGTCCTTCGCTAAAAAATTTCAACTATTCTAAACTTCCTGTCTTATATTGCATTTACTGTTAGTCAAGTGTCTTTATGAGATTCTCATATTTATACTGCTTATTTACTTTATATATATAGGAGCATTTTACATAACTGGAAATAGTAACATGCTAAAAAAATAGGAACTCATAATATCGTGCGTGCCTATTATAAAAAACAACCAACAGTTAGAACCCAAACAAGATGAAAGAAAAGAACAAATGCTGGAAGGGAAAAGATAACAACACCATAAATCCTAAAATAATACCTACAGACTACGAGATTCCTTGCTCCGCGGTTGGAGCTCAATCCATTCCTACGACCCTTGGATGGTTGGAGCACGATAGCTAGACACCCAATCTCATGCCGCTGGCCCTAATGGTGTTGCTAACGGCTTCAGAATTGCCATCTTCCTGAGGAAGGATCTAATGATGGTAGTAGAAACCTTCTACAAAACTGTCTCTGTATGAAGGTTCATCCGTATAACCTAAAGATGAGAGTGGATAGGTGAAAATATGGAAAGAGACTCCATGGAGTGCTAATCCTTGATAAACAAATTGCATCAAATGGGTGCGGGTTCAATTGATGGTGATGTCACCAATACAAGCATAGGTTTGCTTCCGCACCATGGGATAAATCCAGTTGTAACTTCCCGTCTTAAGGAAGACATTGTGTCGAATGATGAACATAATCAAAAGGGAAATTAAATGTAAATTATCCACCTTCCAAACATCGATATTCTAGGGAAAAGATCTGCTGCAAAATCTTTGAGTCAAACTTCAAGTTATCCAAGTCTGCATCCTTCACGGAGGCCTCCAAAATCTCAGCGAGATCGTCATTAAAAATAGCTCAATCAAGACATCCTTTAACTCCTAACAAATCAAACTGTTGCCTCGATCAAAATTCTATGCCAACAGGACATCGAGATGGAAGATGCAGCACAGATAACATTGCCGCTCAAAGGTCTCGAAGCAGAGGATCGGCGCAAATCCTACTGCGACAAAAGATCTTCCGGCCCAAAAGTGGCAAAACCTTCTGTTCATTCCAATCCAACCAAATGACCCTTGATAGTTGAGACCATAATAGTGCGAGAAAAACCGAAAGTGTAGATAGGTGTCTTGGGCTAGGAAGTGATCAGAGGGAGGAAATAGCGTTTAGATCTAGAGTGGTGGTGGGGCGAGATCTAACGTACAAAACTAGGATGATGGGAAGGTGGGGCACTGCTTCTAGGGAAAAACGGCGTCGCCTAAGGGAGGATCAGAAGAGAGAGGTTGATACTTGGAGGAGGAGGATGTAGATTGGGTTCGTTTTATTGAGGAAGGAAGAATGTAAAAATGCAATTGGGTAAATTCGGACGTGACTTTTATAGTCCCGTTCCTGGTTCAAGTTGTTCCAAAAAACATTAGCTAGTAGACCACTCTAGGTTTACCGCTAAGTGGTTAACCATTAGATGGGCTTTGGACGTTAGTTGAACCTAGACCTAATTAGGATCAGATTAAATAATAATAATCGTTTTCACGTCATTTCCTTCGATTCGACATGACCTGAAAAATTTCTAACCCCATCACGACAGTGTCAAGGCCTACCGCCTAGTCCCAACCATGCTCCAGCAATTCATAATAGTCCTAACAAAACTTCTGCGACCAATAATAATTCCAAAAACCTAAAAATATCCCAGCTGCTATTTCTTACCAACTTTGCATGGAAATATTTCTTTCATTAGCTGGTGGGTAACAACACTTCAAACTACACACCCCAATAAAATCGAACGTCATTTCTATATTGTCTGTACCTTTAAGAGAGAAATCTAAATGTAACGACCCGTAAATTTTGATAATTACAACCATTATATTAAATAAGGTTTTGAAATTTAATATTGTGAGAAATTAAAGTTTATAATTTATTATTGAGGAAATAATTAGAATATGATTTAATAATATTGTTTGAATGCTATTGATAATTATTTACTGTAATTTCAACTAATTGAAATAAATTTTAGGTTTATTTGGTTATAATTGTAAATAATGAAATAAATTAAATGATGTATGTAATGGTGAGATTGTATGTTACTGATTGAAATTGGTTAATATAGAACATGAAATCAGTGTTGTGGTAAGTAGATATAATCTTTGTTTGTAAACAATAAATTTATAAATGTGATAAAATTACTTAAAAGTAACAATTGTTCATTTATCATCTTATTATTCAATATGTTTGGAATTAATTTGGAAATTATGAAAATTTATGTAGTTAATTATTGCAGTTAATATGGTAAAAGATGTTAATGGTAAAATAATAATTGTAATAAAATGTAAACTTATGTTAATATAATTCATAGGGTATTGTTGATCGAATATAAGGATGATAACATAGGTTTGAATGTAATTGGATAAGAATTGAATGCATAGTTACTGAGATAAATGGGCAATAAAGGAAATTGTAAGCGACGATAAAATGCATATTTATTCAAGGAAAATAAAATGCATGATTTAAATGGTAAAATACCAAGTTGATTTCAAATAACAGAATAAGGTTAAACAGTTAATTGGTAAGTGATGGATGTCTTTTGTTAATGCAATGAACGTTACAACTGTTTAATGACGACAATAGAAGTTACTAATATGTTAGTAACAATAAATTGAAAATTTATAACCACCATTTAATTTGAAATTTATATATTGAATTGATTGACATCTAATCTTTTAAATATGAAAAGAGGAAACAAAATAATATTGCGTTAATTGATATTACATCTTTTAATTAAGATTAAGTGCAACGATCCGAAGCTTTTAACAACTTTAAAATGACAGTATTTTGAATTTAAATAAAAAATTAAATTTGAAAAAAAATTGAATTAGTGAAGTTGAGGTTTTATTTGACCAAATTTAATAGAATAAAATTTCTTTGTGAAATTTCAAATTTTGTTCAAACTTAGTCAAAATTTAACTTTTGGTTGGAAAATTTAAATTTGAATTTTAAAATTTTATTCTTTTTATATGATGCTAGACTGAATTCTAATCTCCTCTCCATTTTTCGTTTTGTCAAAATCGAATCCCTATTGCTTTAAAATTTTAAATTACTGTGAAAAATTGACATAAAGTTGCAGTGTATATTTGTGTTTTCGGCTAAGTCTTATTAGGTTTATTTGGTCTAATGGGCTCCTTAGTAAACCAAGGGACCTTAGGAGCCCTAAGAGACTTTGGATCCTTCCTTTTCTCACCCATTGACCTTATGTTTCCTATCTGATTAAACAAGTATGTATAGATTTTTTTTCTCATTGAGAAACTTTCTGCACTCTTCTTCTTCTTCCTCAAATCTACAGAAGTCCAAAACTTCAAAACTCCAAAATTACAAATCCCCAAACTCTAACCCTCCTCTCTTCAAAACCATTCCATCCTATCTCTCCTTGTTGTTCCCCTTCACCACCAATTCCCACCATCTCCTCTCTCCTCCTCTATTTTATAAAAAAAGAAGAAAACACAATTTATTCGATTTGCATTGTCGTGCTTTGCTTTGCTTTTGGATTGTTGCTTTGGATATGATTGATTAGCTTGTCGTGTTTGGATTTTAATGTGGATCTACTTATTTGTGTTCTAAAAAACTTTATAACCTCGAAAGATGAGCAATCACTCACGATTAACATTTTTATTATTAGGTAAATAAACATCGATTGAAATGTTATGATAAATGTTTGCTTAGATAGGAATATATGGTATATGTTGTTATGTTCCATTGAATATGCATTATAATATTCACGTGCGCATGTTGTTTTATATGTCACAAATAGCATGTTATGTTGATTTGATTAATTGTCACATATGTATGTTAAATATATCACATATAATATGTTAGAAAATGTGTTATGCTAGAATTTTTTTTATATATGGCATGTTGAAATTTGTCACATATGCTATGTTGAAAAGAAAGTGTTAGGTTAATAAAATCATATGGTGTACATTCTATGTTGATAATATGTCACTTATGCTATGTGGGAATAAAGTGTTATGTTTGGAAAAAATGATATCCAATGTTATTTTATTGTAAACCACCTTGCAAGTTCCTTGTATATATGTCATGTTGTATATTCTTATGTTATGTTAGTGTATGGCATGTTAGAATTTGAAATATTCACTTATGTTGTTTATGATATGTGACACATGCGATATGTTAGTTATGTATAACGACTTGCCTTTTTGGACGGCTTAACTCAACGATAAACCACACACGTCAGACTCAAACCATTCAGAAGGGAAGATTGTTATGGGGTAAATAAGAAAAAGCAGAGAAAGAAAGAAACAAATATAGAATCTCGCAGCGGAATGACAAAATATAATAATCAAATAAATAGTTCATGACGCTGTTTACAAATAACATTGATTAACCTTTATGATACAGATCAGAGTTACATAAAACACGAATAAATAATAAATAAATGCGGCCGAACATCATGATGCAGTGGAATAAATATAGTAAATAATAACAGCATGATATCTTCGTCTTTGTCCTCCAGAAAGCAATCTTCAATAAACTGAAAAGCTCAGGCTAACCTGAGAAAATTGAAAAGACAAAACACTCGAGTAAGAACTAAAAGATCTTATGTAAGTTAAATCAACTGTAAATAAATATGAGTGTAACGACATCGGAGATGTTTATAGGGTTTTCCATCTCATATCCGTGTCAACTTGAGTGCAATAACTTAAGAGATGTTCGGGATTTACATCTTCTAAGGATCCGTTAAACTATCTACATACATAGTACAATGTGCTATTATAATAGTGTCTATAGTAAAGTAAAGTATTAAAATAGCGTTAAGGCTTTACCCATATCCCCCTTGACACATTTTATATATTCTCACAGTCTATACAGTACCGTAAGCTCCTCCATGAGGTTTACTCAGATGGCACTCCATAGGTATGGTACAAAACAAACTCATAGAAGTCCCGTAGGGCATGTGAACACGAAATTCGAGGTAATGCCAGGGTAGATATACCGATTGAGGATCCGGACTGTTGGTAACGCATAGTAGCTACTACCGCCCACCTCAGAACACACTCCCATAATCAAAATTGAAGGGTTGCCCCCAAATCATCACAAAGTCATAATATGGTGTCGAAGAAATGTGTCTGATTGGAGGTGCGACCTCAATTGGCCCGGCGTGGCTCCTATTTTAGTCACGTCTAAACTAACTCACGAGAGTCAGGGTGACGTAAATACCTCATAGAGAATCGTTCGACAAACCATCTTGCTTCATTTTTGGAATCTGCACCACGTACACAATTTTTAAAGTGGTTTTCGGTATTGGCAAAGAGTATGAAAATATCTGATCCTGGACTCTTTAACAACCAAACGCTTATTTCACACCGGATGGTTCTTTTACATTTCCCAAAACCAATTCATAAATGATACCAGAATATCATATTCTCAAAACCATATCACTTTCGAATCATATTCACTTCCAAAATCATGTCCACTTTCAAAATCATATTCACTTTTAAATTTATCGATAAGATAGTTTAATTAAATCTTCATTCCAAAATCATCATATTTACACAAACATCTCATTTCACAAAAAGTTATCAGTTCCAAGTTCCAACTTAGGTCGTATCATCATCAAGGATTTAAATATAAATACTTCAACTTTACACAGTTTTAAATTTTAGAAAATAGTTTAGATAGTCATAAATAGCTTTTATAGTTTAAAAATAGTTTAAATAGATTAAAATAGTTTAATAGTAAAAATAGTTTAAATAGATTTAAAGTTGATTTAATTAGATTAAAATGATTTAAATAGATTAAATAGATTTAAATTATTATGTAGATTTTTAAAAAGATTAAATAAATATAAAATAGATTAAATAGATTTAAATTATATTAAATAGATTTAAAATAGATTAAATAAATTTAAAATATATTAAATAGATTTAGGTCATATTAAATAGATTAAATAAATTTAATTAGTTTAAAATAGGTAAAATAGATTAAATTGGATTAAATAGGTTATAATAGATTAAAATAAATTTAAAATAGTTTAAATTGATTACAATAGTTTAAATTGATTACAATAGTTTAAATTAATTAAAATAGTTTAAATTAATTTAAAATAGATTTCAAAGTTATATCCAAACATTTTTAATAACACAATTCCGATAAATTCATTTATATTTGACACTTCACTTTGAAATTCCAACTTAAATCCTTTGAAAAATTCATTAAATCAATTCCAGTTTCAGCATTAACCCTTGGATTATCAAAAATAATTCAGTTTATATAAATCAGTTTCTATTTTAAAATGCCGGCTAACTGAATTCAAAAGTTAAATATTAAAAATCATTTAATTTAACCAATTCGGTGTCCGTATATAATTTTCTACCCAATGGTCAAGTGATACGGATATTTATCATTTCAATCCGCAATTTAAAATTTTACGGTTATATATCATTTCAATCCATAATCTCGAATCAAATAAAAATCCATAAAATCGTTCGAGTCTATCATTTCAACCCATAATGATTTTTTCCTAATCTATAGATCGTATGGGTATGTATCATTTCAACCCACAGGGAACTTGCAGTTTAAAATAAAAAAAATTATATAACATCCAGTCATCCAATATCAACAATCAACATACATCACAATCATGACCCAAATCAACCAACAAGCATCATAGATAACTGATTATCATTAACAGGTATTAAATTGACGATTAAATTCAATATCAAATTAAACGATGATTAAATGCAACAAAAGGTCATATTTAACTGGAACGACAATTTAAACAAACCAACCACTAACCAATCGATTTCTAATCACAATATAAATTAAATTTAACTAACATAAGATAATCTAATAGTTGTGAGTGGGTCAAAACACTCACCTTTGATTTCAAATCGATTTGAAATTCAAAATAAGGTCTAAAATTTGAATAGTCTTAGAATTCATCTAAACTAGCACCAAAATGTCCGAAATTTCAATACGAACCCAAAGCAAGAAACCGCGTCCAAATCCGAGTTTGTATGCAAAAGTTACGCGCGTTAGAACATTCAAAATTCAAATTAAATTAGATCAAATAAAAAGGACATCATAGTAATTCTTTCATCATCTGCAACAGGTACCCGATCTATCGTTTGAACCCAAAGTCGATCAGCGGTTGCCGTGAAACCCTAGTCAAACGTGCCTCCATAGTCGATCGCAGCCATGCCAACCACTACCAGAGGAACTGCCTTCACCTTCGCAACCCTCCAAGACCATCAACGATTCCCTAACCACTTCGATCGCCATCCAATAGGGTAGCCGCAGCCGAAATAAATCCAAACCCTAATCAATTTTTGCCTCCGATCCAACCGTCAAAACACCAAACAAACTGCACCGATGAACTATGCATCCCTCTCCATGCAATGGTAACTTCGATTCGACAATCCATCCATGATCATCAAACTCCAGTGAATTACACTCGTCAAGAGCTTCGAATTGATATATAATATGATATAGTTTGACGAGTTTTAATTTTTCAATTTGATTTTGATTTGCAATTGAATCTAGAAATTTGGATTTCTGTCATCTGAGAAGGATGAACAAACAGTTGGAGTTTTACGTACAGAATAAGAAAAATGACTGCTAGGGTTTGGAAAAACAGGACTAATTATTGACAATGCCCGATAAGAAGATAAACACGTATCCAATTAGTATGAACGATAGACATCGACCCAAAAAGCCCGTTTCGCTTTTGAAATGAAAGTAGGTCATCCCATATATCGAAATAGATGTTTTCTATATTTTTAAACTCAAAGGGAATATGTTTTAAGTTCTAATTCCATCGTATGAAGAAGTTAGCTTAAATCAGCTTATTCCAAATTGATTTCCAGGCGTTTCAAATCCGTATGATCGAAGGACAAGTCCGATCGCTACGAAACTTGAAATCCTACAATACTTCACCGTTATGGATCCGATGAAACTAGTTTCGTCAAAATCCAAGACAATGGCCAAAATGACAATTTTCACATTAATTAAATAAATTAATATTAAATTAGTCAAATCACTTTTTAATTTCAAATTTAATAACCAATAATTTTCATAAATTTTGATTACTTGGCAATTTACAATAATTTAAAACAAATTTACATATCAATACAGTGTTAAATATTACACTAATTACAGTGTTCAATTTCAACTATAATTAAATCCAATTTATTATAATTTAATTCCAATAAATTGATTTAATTTGGTTTCAATCTTTTAATTCAATAAATCATTACACTATGTACATAGTTAGCATTTGTTTATATCTTATTACGCTAATATTCTACAATTATCATCTTTTACGGTATTAATTGCAATATTTCTATTATTTTGAATTTTTGTCAATTTTATTAAAATTTAAAATTCCAATAAATTAACTTACCTTGGTTTCAAACTTTTATTTAAATCAATTATTGCCTTATGAATATAATTGAAATTTCTGCACATTCTATTACATTTACCTTTTATAGTTATCATCTAAACTCATTTTACGTAACATTTCAATTTCATTTAATTATAATTGATTAAATAAATTGGTAAAAAATAACAATTGTTACCATTTCTTTATTTAATCCCATTTGTAAGTTTGTTATCTATAACAAATGTTATAATTATTTGCACAACAATAATTTTTATTCGATTACAATTTATTACATACCATTTCATTAATTAATACAACATTTAAATTATCAATTACTCCTTTAATCCAATTACCAATTAATACACACATTATTACAATAAATTTACAATCTATAGCTAATTATAATTTTTTAATCATTTTAATTAATTGGAATTTCCTTTAAAGCGGTTATCAATTACCTTAAATTAATACTATTACATTTCATTCCAGTTATTTTCTTATTATTAAATCACAAAACTTTATTAAATTAACTATTTTTAATTATCGGAAATTATTGGTCGTTACATTCTTCCCCACTCATAACTTTTCATCCTCGAAAAGGGAAAAGAAGGAATTAATTAATCAATATCTCATGTTCAAAATATTTAATTTATAAACAATTAATTACATTAATAACTTAAACAAAAAATATATATTTAGAAACAATTAAATCCTTTTATATTTAAGTTCAATAAAAGTTGGAAAACATTCTATATTTCACAAAAAATTTCTAAGTCCAAAATTCATAGAAAATTTCGACAGAGTCTCCTTTGTACGGAGAAGTCCGGGAGAAATAATAATATCAATAATAACGATATATCATATATATCAAAATAAAATATCCCAAATCACGAGAAAACAATATAATATTGCTAAAAAACCGTAATCCAAAAACATACCTATCTGTCGAGCAAACTAACGCTTATTTTATGAAACCAAAAGCAGTAGCTATTGCTTACATAACATGTATTTCACCTGTATAATCCAAAGAGGTTAATAATTAAGTAAAAGAGAAAATATTTATGTTGTTTCAACTAATAACAACAAAACAATCACAACATAACAACAAATCACTTGCAACCAAAACCATACAATCATCACATGCAATCCAAGTAATCAACCATCCACCAATAGTAACCAAAACAAATGGTTTGTTCGGGTTCAGAAATTCTAATCGTATAAAATGATAAATAAACAATGAAGCCAACCATATACTCAATAGTCGTAGATAAAACTTTATAGACATCTCTATACAAAATAGAAGTATCCTTTCCCAACCAATCCATAAGCCAAAGAAACAATAATTTCAATATTATTTAAGTTTGTTTCACATCATTTACTGTTCTTTTCTCATTCATATAAGGCCTATTTTCTTTAATTTACAATTATCACTTACCAAATTCATTTTCCATTCATTTATACAATACCATTTTATTTTCATTACTTTACATTCAATGCTTACATAAGTTATTTCCATTTTAATTATTAGATTATTTATTATGTAAATCTCTTAACATTAATGGATATTTTTTTCACATTCATTCTTCCACATATAGTATTGTTAAATCCATTTCTAAATCATTTCAATGCTTCTTGAAGTTATAACCATTCAATTAAAGTAAAAATCACTTTAATTATAAATGGCTTCAACATTAAATTAAGTTTATAATTATTTACTTACAGTGTTAACCCTTTTTATCACTTTAATTAGTAGCATTCAAATTATTTACTTAGGTTTGCAGTAAGCTTATACATCTTAATTTCCCTTTAAAACATAATTACAATTAACATTTTCATTATTTAAGTTTTACTTATATAATATTCCATTACATATTCTTATTAACATTACAACTTTTGACACTTTGGTAAGTTACATATATGTTTTCAGAATGCAATAGGAAGTTACACAAGTTATCTTATTTATCTTAATCAACAATGGCTCAATAATTTCATCTTCAAATATTCATTATTGTTAAATTTACAAGTCACAAATTTTCAGTTTCTTATATATATATATATATCATCAATCACTTAACCATTGATTCTTATTTCCATTTAAAAATTTCCAATTATTAAAATAGTTAAGATTCCATTCAATTACAGTAACTGAAAGCTACTAATTATGAGAAAGTTTATGAATCAAATTCCAGTTGACATTTCAAATTATTCAAAATAATATATACACACACACACACTTATAACTTATATATACCAAATCATATTTAAAAATTAAAATTTAAGATTCGTTATCAAAACAAATGTGCAGTTAACTACAACAAAGTCTTCCCACATTGAAACTTGAAAATGAACGTTGATGATGCATGCACTCATCACCTAAATTATTTTCCAGCAACAGAGAGGAGAGTACAGAATTTATTTCCTTTAAAAGTTCCCTTTAAAACTTTCTTTCAAATCATATTGAAAATATTTATCCAAAAATACTTCAAAATAATACTAATATTATGTTCCAAAAATCTTTTGAAAGTAATCTTAAAAATCCCGGAACTTAGGTTCTAAATTTCTAATTTATATTTACTTTACTTATAAATCTTATTTTTAAATCAATATTCGTAAAATTATCTACCTAACAAACAACATATTACATCCAACTATATCATTTATAAAATATATTATTTTATATCCAAAATATATAATAGGAAAAATTATTTCATTTACCCTTATTTCGAAACAAATATTATGTCGGCCTGCCCTATTAAGTACTTAGAAATCCCTATCGATGTCATAGTGTCCTATGCACCGACCAGAATTTATAAATACAAAAAGGAAAAAATTAACAGAATACAAAACATTTTATGACACTAACAAATACACAGTCTCATATATACACTCAATGACTCATTATTTGGTATTACTACCCTATTTCTAATGAGTCAGACCCCACAAAGCTAAGGTTATCGCTAAACCAAAGCACTGATATCAACTATAACGACCTGCCTTTTTGGACGGTTTAAATAGATGATAAACCACACACGTCAGACTCAAACCATTCAGTATGGCAGATTGTTATGGGGTAAATAAGAAAAAGAAGAGAAAGAAAGAAACAAATACAGAATCTCACAGCGGAATGACAAAATATAATAATCAAATAAACAATTCATGAAGCTGTTTACAAATAACATTGATTAACCTTTATAATACAAATCATAGTTACATAAAACAAGAATAAATAATAAATAAATACGGCAAAACAACATGTTATAGTGGAATAAATATAGTAAATAATAAAAGCAAAAAATCTTCATCTTCGTCCTTCGGAAAGCAGTCTTCAATAAACTGAAAAGCTCAGGCTGACCCGAGCGAATTGAAAAGACAAAACACTCGAGTCAGAACAAAAAGATCTTATGTAAGTTAAATAAACAGTAAAAAATATGAGTGTAACGCCGTCGGAGATGTATACGGGCTTTGCCATCTCCTATCTAGTGTCAACGTGAGTGCAATACCTTAATAGATTTTCGGGATTTACATCTTCTAAGGATCCGTTAAACTATCTACATACATAGTACAATACGCTATTATAGCAGTTTCCACAGTAAAGTATTAAAATAGCGTTAAGGCATTTTACATATATCCCCCTTAACACATTTTATATATTCCCATAGTCTATACAATACCATAGGCTCCTCTGTGAGGTTTACTCAGAGGGCACTCCATAGGTATGGTGTAAAACAAACTCGTAGAAGTCGCGATAGGGCATTTGAACACGGCACTTGAGGCAATGCCAGGTTAGATATACCAATTGTAGATCCGCACTGCTGGAAACGCATAGCAGCTACTACCGTCCACCTTGGAACACACTTCCATAATCAAAATTGAGGGGCAGCCACCAAATCATCACCAAGTCATAATATGGTATCGAAGAAATGTGTCCGATCGGAGAGGCGACCTCATTTGACCCGGTGTGGCTCCTATTTTAGTCACATCTAAGCTGACTCACGGGAGTCAGGGTCACGTAAATACCTCATACAGAATTGTTCGCCAAGCCATCCTACTTCATTTCTGGAATCTCCACCATGTACACAGTTGTTAAAGTGATTTTCGGTATTGGCAAAGAGTATGACAATATCTGATCCTGGTCTCTTTAACAACGAAACGCTTATTTCACACCGGATGGTTCTTTTACGTTTTCCAAAACCAGTTCATAATTGATACTGAAATATCATATTCTCAAAACCATATCACTTTCGAATCATATTCACTTCTAGAATCATATTCACTTTCAAAATCATATTCACTTTTAAATCTATCGATAAGATAGGTTATTAAATCCTCGTTCCAAAATCATCATATTTACTCAAATATGTCATTTTACAAAAATGTATCAATTCCAAATTCCAACTTAAGATGTATCGTCATCAAGGATTTAAATATAAATACTTCAACTTTACACAGTCAGAAATTTTAGAAAATAGTTTAGATAGTCATAAATAGTTTTAATAGTTTAAAAATAGTTTTAATAGTTTAAAAATAGTTTAAATAGATTAAATAGTTTAAATAGTAAAAATAGTTTAAATAGTAAAAATAGTTTAAACAGATTTTAAAAATATTTAAAGTTGATTTAATTAGATTTAAAACGATTTAAATTAATTCAAAATAAATAAAATAGATTTAAATTATATTAAATAGATTTTTAAATAGATTAAATAAATTTAAAATAGTTATATCGATTTAAATTATATTAAATAGATTAAAAATAGATCAAATAAATTTAAAATAGATTAAATAGATTTAAATTATATTAAATAGATTGAAAATAGATTAAATAAATTTAAAATAGATTAAATAGATTTAAATTATATTAATAGATGAAATAAATTTAATTAGTTTAAAATAGGTAAAACAGATTAAATTGGATTAAATAGGTTATATTAGATCAAAATAAACTTAAAATAGTTTAAATTGATTACAATAGTTTAAATTAATTAAAATAGTTTCAATTAGTTTAAAATAGATTTCAAAGTTATATCCAAACATTTTTAGTAACTCATTTTCGATAAATTCATTTATATTTGATACTTCACTTTGAAATTCCACTTTAAATCCTTTGAAAAATTCATTAAATCAATTCCAATTTCAGTATTAACGCTTGAATTATCGAAAATAATTCAGTTTATATAAATCAGTTTCTATTATAAAATGCTAGTTAACTAAATTCAAAATTTAAAAATTAAAATCATTTAATTTAACCAATTTGATGTCCATATATAATTTTCTACCATATGGTCGAGTGATATGGATATTTATCATTTCAATCCGCAATTTAAAATATCACGGTTATGAATCATTTCAACCTGCAATCCCGAATTGAATAAAATCCATAAAATCGTTCGAGTCTATCATTTCAACCCATAACGATTTTTTTCTAATCTATAGATAGTACGGGTATGTATCATTTCAACCCATAGGGAACTTGTAGTTTAGAACAATAAAAAAATATAACATGCAGTTATCTAATATCAGCAATCAACATACATCACAATCATCACCCAAATCAACCAACAAACATCTATAGATAACTGCTGATCATTAACCGGTATTAAATTGACGATTAAACTCAATATCAAATTAAACGATGATTAAATGCAATAAAAGGTCATATTTAACTGGAACGAAACATCAACCAATCGATTTCTAATCACATTATAAATTAAATTTAACTAAAATAAGATAATCTAACAGTCGTGAGTGGGTCAAAACACTCAACTTTGATTTCAAATCGATTAGAAATTCAAAATAAGGTCCAAAATTTGAACAAATACAGAATTCGTCCAAACAAATGTTAAAATGTCTGAAATTTCAATACGATCCCAATGCAAGAAACCGCATCCAAATCCGAGCTCGTATGCAAAATTACGCGCGTTATACATTCTAAATTCAAATTAAATTAAATTAAATTAAAAGGGCATTATAGTAATTCTTTCGTGACCTGCAACACGTACCCGATCTACCATTTGAACCCAAAGTTGATCAGCGGTCGCCGCAAAATCCTAGTCGAACGCGCCTCCATAGTGATCGTGGCCACACCAATCACTACCAGAGGAACGACCTTCACCTTCGCAACCCTCCAAGACCATCAACGATCCCTTAATCACTTCGATCCCCATCGGCTAGGGCAGCTACCGCCGAAATAAATCCAAACCCTAATCAATTTTTGCCTCCGATCCAACCATCAAAACGCCAAACAAGCTGCATCAATGAACTACGCATATCCCTCTCCATGCGATGGTAACTTCGATTCGACGATCCATCAATGATCACCAAACTCCAATGAACGGTCGAGGTCAATTCCTTGATTTCTGGTCAAACGATGAATCCGATTAAAAAAAATCACACCAGCGAATATTGCTCGTCGAGAGCTTCAGACTGATATATAATATGATATAGTTTAAGAAGTTTTAATTTTTCGATTTGATTATTATTTGTAATTAAATCTAGAAATTTGGGTTTCTGCCATTTGAGAAGGAGGAACAAACAAATGGAGTTGTATGTACAGAATAAGAAAAATGACTGCTAGGCTTTAAGGAAACAAGACTATTTATTGACAAAGCCCGGTAAGAAGATAAACACGTATCCAATTAGTACGAACGATAAATAGCAACCCAAAAAGTCCGTTTCGCTTTCGAAACGAAAGTGGGTCATCCCGTATATCGAAATAGATGTTTTCGATTTTTTTAAACTCAATGGAGCATGTTTCAAGTTCTAATTCCATCGTATGAAGAAGTTAGCTTAAAATCAGCTTTATTTCAAATTGATTTCAATTAAATTGATTTCTAGGCGTTTCAAGTCCGTATGATCGAACGACAAGTGCGACCGCTATGAAACTTGAAATCCTACGATAATTCACCGTTCCAGATCCGATGAAATTGGTTTCATCAAAATCCGAGATAGTGGCTAAAATGGCTATTTTCACATTAAATAAATTAACATTAAATTAATCAAATCTCTTTTTAATTTCAAATTTGATAACCAACAATTTCATAAATTTTGACTACTTGGCCATTTACAACAATTTAAAACAAATTTACATATTAATTCAATGTTAAATATTAGACTAATTACAGTGTTGAATTTCAACTTTAATTAAATCCAATTTATTATAATTTAATTCCAATGAATTGATTTAATTTGGTTTCAATCTTTTAATTCAATCAATCATTACTCTATGTACGCAGTTAGCATTTGTTTATATCTTATTACACTAATATTCTACAATTATCATTTTTTACCATATTAGTTGCAATATTTCAATTACATTGAATTTTTGTCATGTTTATTAAAAATTTAAATCCTAATAAATTAACTTATCTTGCTTTCAATCTTTTATTTAAATCAATTATTGCCTTATGAATATAATTGAAATTTCTATACAGTTTATTGCATTCACCTTTTACAATTATCGTCTTAACTCATTTTACATAACATTTTAATTTCATTTAATTATAATTGATTAAATAAATTGGTAACAAATAACAATTGTCACCATTTATATATTTAATCACATTTGTAGGTTCGTTATCTACAACAAATATTATAATTATTTTCACAACACTATTTTTTATTCGATTATAATTATTACATACTATTTCATTAATTAATACAACATTTAAATTATCAATTACTCCTTTAATCCAATTATCAATTAACACACACATTACTACAATAAATTTACAATCTATAGCCAATTGTAATTTTTTTAGTCATTTTAATTAATTGGAATTTCCTTTAAAGCAGCTATCAATTACCTTAAATTAATACTATTACATTTCATTCCAATTATTTTCTTATTATTAAATCACAAATTTTATTCTTCCAACATTATATCACAAAATTTTATTAAATTAACTATTTTTAATTATCGAAAATTATAGGTCGTTACATTATGCATGTGTATATAATAAATTGTTAACTATAAACGCATGTTGCTCATTGATATGTTATGTTATTTATGTTATTATTATTATTCTCACACTCTAAGTTACCTGATAGTTAGCAAAATCACTATGGGTTGAAATGATATATACCAGACATAAAACCACTTTGGGTTTAAATAAATTGATGTGGAAGTAAAATTGGAATATGGTAAGTTTAAATTTATGTTTGAACTTGAAATTATGAAATTGAAATTTAATCGATTTAATGAAAGTTTTAGTTGGATTTCTAGATTTAAACTTGTTTGATTTTAACTTAATAGCTTTAATGAAAAATTGAAATCTGAAGTTGAATTTTATAATGAATCGATTGGAAACGAACATGAAAGTTAGTATTTGAAGTGAACCAATATAGAATGTGAAAGATGATGTTTATTTAAGCCTAAGCATTTCACTTATTGAATTATCTATACATTTCACTTGAGTTGACTTACTTACATAAGAATGTTAGTCCTGACTAGATTGTTTTTGTTTTACTTTACGCTCAGGTCAGACCGAGTATTTCAGTTTAGCGAAGACACTTATTTTTGCAGAGGAAGACGGAGTCAAGGACCGTATCTACTACTATTATAGAAATTGTCTATTCTGCCTGAAAAAAAATGTAAATTCTGATTTTTTTGAAAAATAGCTTCATGAACAGTTTATGTATTTATTTGGTGTATTATACTTTATCCTTCCGCTATGAAATTCTGTATTTTTTTCTTTTGAATCTTATATAATTTGAGCAATCCTGTAACAACCCGCATATTTATCGATTTTATATTTAAATATTTTATCGATACTTGGAATTTAGTCCGAAAAGCTACTTGTTGCATACGGTCGAATTAGGACTCGGGACCACTCCCATTGAGTTCAAAATGACGTTTGCGATCTTTTTGAGTATGAACTTTGATATGTTTGGAGATAGTAGAATTTTGCTACTTTTTCACTTAGGGCTTTGGTTTGGGCTGAGCCCATTAACCCCACTTAACTCAGTTCCAACCCTCTCCTCTTCATTTACTTCCTTTCTACTTTCCTTATACTCAAGCTTTTATAACAATGGAGAGTGGAATGGGAAATTAAAACTCAAGCCCTAGTTTTCTTTTGCAAATCAAACTCTAGCTCCAAATTAATAGAAGAACCCATTGGTAAGCTTTCTCTTCTTCTTCTCCAACTCATTCTCTTATCAATTTCAGAAATTCCTAAACCTAACTTTGGGAATGTTCTTCTTTTTAAGCTTAGAATCAAGCTTCTTGAGTTGGATTTGAAGAGTGGTTGATTCTCCTTTGCTTTCAAGCTTCTTCTTCATTTGTTTGGGTTCAAAGGTGAGATTTTTGTCTCACATCTTAGTCTATAATTATCTTCGATTGTTAGGAATGAATTCCTAACACTTATTCTTGTGCAATTGATTTTGGTTTGGATTGATTTGGTGTATATTCCAATTTTTGGTGTTTTGAAATCAAAATCTATGAAAATCCTTTTATGGGTATTTGGACATTGATATTTGAGGCGTATCAAAGAGCCGTTAAGGCTGGGTTGTCGCTTGGCGTAAATCCTTAGTCGTTGTCGCTCGATCGATCTCTTCCGGTATCCGTTTGGCCATTTTTGGCCTAGGTTCAGGGAATGCCCTGAACCCTTGATTCAGACGTCGGAAACGTAGTATTCAGACGTCTGAATATTGTACTGGGAATTTTTATTCCCCAGTATTCAGACGTCTGAATCTATATTTCAGACGTCTGAATTGGTTCATTCGGAACCAGAGAGGAAATAGGCTAAAATGTGCCTATTTCAGACGTCTAAAATCAAAGATTTAGACGTCTGAATTTTGTTTTTGAAAAATATTTATTTTCCAGATTCAGACGTCTGAATCCTTGATTTCAGACGTCTGAATCCTTGATTTCAGACGTCTGAATCTGCACACTTTTGCCTATTTGCCTATTTAGCTTGAATTTCCAACTTTAATCGATTCGTGTTGATTCCCTTTTGTTATTATCACTTATTATCGACTTTGATGACATTTTCTTAGTGATTTTGGGAATACCCATTTCGATGGATTCGGTAATCGATTTCTTTGAATTTCATTCACGTCTTCGAATGTGAATTTTGATGATTGATTGTTTCTACAATCCTTTCTATGATTTGTCACTTTAAAAATATAAAGGTTTCTATACTAGTAGTAAATATCAAAACTCTTTCATCAAAACGATTTCAGCTCTATTTTCAATAACAAAGCTCGTATTCTCAAACCGTTTTCCAATCTATTAGTATATACAAACCTTTACCTCACTCGTATGAGAAATCTAATTAAAGGACTTAGTAAAACAAGTGGTATGAAACGCTTGCGTTTACTTCGTCGGTTAATTCTTGGACTTGTTCGATTGAACCTCTTGTGACAATTTTCTAGTGGAGATCTACAATTTGTTCGTAAATATTTAAGTTAAGCTAGTGGTTATGGGACATGAAGCTAAGCTCATATATTTACTAGCTTACTGTAATTGACACTTCTCTTTGATCATGACGATCATTTTGTGATTTAGACTAGCAATTGTGCGATGTCTCTTTGTCTGCGAGGGTGACTAGACCCCGTTTCTGTGTGATTTCGACTCGAACATGTGGGGTAGCTCCCCATGGTCTTTGGGCCGTTCGTGTGTCAAAAATAAATGGCTAGCTACCATGAGATAGCGTCTCGTTCGTGTGATACATATGTTGGTTAGTTTTCATGCTTCCGTTCGTGTGATAGGCCTCCCCCCTTTTTTATGATTTATGGATTTCGTGTGTTGAATTCTGGAATTTATGCTTCACCAATTTTATTGATTTTCATTGATATGATTTATCAACTTTTGTGCATTGGTGAATTCGTGTGTCATTGACTTGTTATGAATACAAGTTTTGGGTATGATACCCTTTTTGGATCTTTGAGAAGATTCTTGTGATATTGATTAGTCTCATGTTGATTTTCAATTACATACTTATTGTAGTATGCCATTATGGTTATCGTATGTTTATGCCATATCTTTTATTCTATATCATGTCATCTGATATTTATAGCTAGACTGATCCGTTTATTATTTTCTTATTAAATAATACTCGGGTCAGACCGAGATGTTACAGGTGCTTCTGCTTGACTTCTCCCCAGGGATTCATTACTCAGACTTTTGGCTAACCACATAGATTAGCAGTTTTTGTTGTATACACTTGAGATATAGACTCATAGTTGTATTCTTTTGTATAGCACGTGTTGCTATTCTACTGTATTATTGTGGATCTTTCTGACCACTACTCTGATGTACACTTTCATGTGTTATATATTCATATCTTTTTCCGCCTTTGTGATATGGATGTATGTGACTGATTTGTGTTATGTTTATTTCTATATTTGTTTCCGAAGATTATTATAGCCACTGTGTAGTAGCTTTGAGTTTGTGTCGGTATGTCGGATTTCCTCTTGAGATGAAATGCATGTTATATTTTATCTGGCATATCGGTGCTCGCCCAAAGCCATTGCACGGATGGTCGCTCCTCAACAGCCTTATTATCCGTGCTAGTTGACGGCATTACTCCATAGTGTTCTTGGCTAGCGTGGGTATAGAGGTGGGGCGTCGTAGCTTGGTATCAGAACCAAACTTCGGAACAATGTAGAATAACTTAACAAGGATCATCGTCCTAAGTCCACCTTAGGAGTTGTGTCTTAGGATTAATTCGATTCGTCGTACCGATTCATCCTATATCCTTTATGATTCCTTGTTTTATCTAGAAAGATTTCTTGATATTCATTAGTGAATAATCTTCTTCTTTCTCTTCTTTCTTTCTTAAGGAAGAGAAATGGTTAGACCTGGTTGTCCTAGAGCTGGACCATCTAGTGCTCCACCCCAAGATGGAGTTTTTATGACTACCCAGCAACTTCTTGACCTTATCACGAATGCTCAAGCAGCTGGATCTAATCCGGAACCTACTCACCCTAAATCTGGGTTTGTACGTTTGTGCAATGATTACACCAACCTGGGTAGGAAGCCATTTAAAGGTTTTGAAACTATCATCGAGGTCCAGGCTTGGTTGAGGACCTACGATCGAATCTTCATTCGCATGAATCTCGTCAATCTTCACCGTGTTCAGGTGGCTTCCAGTATGCTCCAAGAGAGAGCATTGGACTGGTACGAACTTCTTATTTCTGAGATTAATGAAGCAGATCTCACCTGGGAGCAATTCCGGGAACGCTTCGAATTAAAATCTGTGCCAGAAGCAGAGAAAGTGACATTGGCTCGACGTTTCATAGACCTTATTCAGGGTGAAGCCTCCGTGACTGATTATGTTGCATCCTTTGAGTCGCTTTCTAAGTATGGGGTTGAATACATCTGCACCCCATTGAAGAAGAACCAGAGGTTCTTCTATGGCTTAAACAAAAGCCTCAAGAAGCCATTACTTCTAAAGTTAGAAGTTCCTTTCGACCAACTTATAGATACCGCTCTTCGTTTGGAAGAGGCTGATACAGAAAGTGATGTTGAAGTAGTAGCTTCCAAACCAAACTTCAACCACAAAAAGAGGCCCAGTAAATTCAAAGGCCCTTATCCCAGTAAAAAGGGTAAACATGCAACTCCTGCTGCGAAGAATTTTCCTCTACTGAAGGGAAATGCTTTAACTGTGGTTCCAGAGACCATTTTGCGAACAAGTGTTCAAAGCCCCGTCGTTGTCGCTATTGTAAAAGCCCGAACCATTTTATGTATCTATGTCCCAAACTTCAAAATAGGAAGGAGGGAAAGTTAAATGTTGCTCAAGCCCCTGGCAACACATCTCGTGGTCAAGGTATATCTCATTCTATCCTTGATGGTATTATTATATTTCGTGATCAACCTATTCGAGTTCTTTTTGATACGGGTGCATCCCACTCTTTTATATCAAAGGAACTTGTCGATACCTTTTCTTTAAGTGTTGTTGCTTTAATGACTTCTTTAAGAATTGTGAATCCGGTTGGTGGATCCGCAACTCTTAGTTTGCTTTGTAAAGACGTGGAGATTATTTTATGCGATTTTTCCTTCCTAGCCGATTTGCATGTCATGCGTTATTTAGGCTTTGGAATGATCTTGGGAATGGATTGGCTTAACCGTTATGAAGCTCACATTCTATGTCCCGAGTGGACTATTTATCTCCGACACCCGCAATCTATAAAGCAGATTTCTATTATTCTTAAAGATTCGGATTCTTCTTTGAATGCATCATTATATTCTTTAAATCCTCGTGATGACGATAATGATGATGAGGAAGATATTATTTCTCTTATTCACGTTGTTCGTGAATTTTCCGACATATTTGAGCCTGTTTTAGGATTACCACCTAAGTGAGCAATTGAGTTCAGAATTAATCTTACCTCTGAAGCTCAACCTATTACTCGTCCTCCTTATCGCATGTCCAATAAGGAAAATGAGGTGATGCGCAAACAATTGTCCGAATTGGAGACGAAGCAATTTATTCGCTCTAGTTCCTCGCCTTGGGGAGCTTCGGCTATTTTCGTGAAGAAATCCGATGGTACACTTAGACTTTGCGTTGACTACCGCAAGCTTAATGATCTTACTATCAAAAATAAATATCATTTACCTCGGATTGATGATCTATTCGATCAGCTTAGTGGTGCTAAGGTCTTCTCACAATTGGACTTGGCTACCGGTTTCCATCAGCTTCGTATTGCAGAGGATAGCACTCCTTTGACATCGTTCTGTACCCGTTATGGATCTTATGAATGGCTTGTTATGCCATTTGGTTTAACGAATGCTCCGGCTTATTTCGTTGACCTCATGAATCGAGTTTTCAAAGATTTCCTCGGTCGGTTTGTACTCATATTCATTGATGATATTCTTGTGTATTCAAAAACCGAGGAGGAACATGAGAAGCATCTTCGGATTGTATTGGAAACTCTTAGGAGTAATCAATTAAAGGAATTTTTTTCTAAATGCCACTTTTGGCAATCTCGTGTGAAGTTTCTCGGTCATATTATTTCCGAATCCGGAATTTCCGTGGAACCTTCAAAGATTGAAGCGATTCAAAATTGGAACATACCGGAGAGTGTGACGGAGATCCGTAGCTTCCTGGGATTGGCAGGATATTACCGCCGTTTTATCAAAGACTTTTCTAAGATTGCCGTGCCTCTCACTAGCTTAACAAAGAAAGGTGTTAAATACATTTGGTCAAACAAATGTGAAACTTCTTTTCAGAAACTAAAAGAACTCCTTTCCGATGCTCCTATTCTTGTGATTCCCAATGGGAACCAAGATTTTATTGTTTATACCGATGCTAGTCGCATTGGTTTGGGTTCCGTTCTTATGCAAAAAGAACATGTTATTGCTTATGCTTCTAGGCAATTGAAGCCGGCCGAGACTAGATATGCCACACATGATTTATAACTCGCGGCTATTATTTTCGCTCTTCGGATTTGGCGTCTTTACCTTTTAGGAGAGAAATTTGTTCTTTATACCGATCATAAGTCTTTGAGGTATTTATTTTCTCAAAAGGAACTTAATTTGCATCAACAACGTTGGCTCGAGTTCCTTGCTCCTTATGATCTTGATATTCTTTATACACCCGGTAAGGGTAATCGTGTCGCCGATGCTCTTAGCCGTAAGCAACAAGCAGTTGTTTCCATGATGATATCTGAATGGAACGATCTCTAGATCTTATCCACTTGTGAGATTCGAGACCGTGTATCCGATTTATGCTCATCATTTGTTTTATGTAGCCTTGAGGCTCATCCTTCTCTTTTAGAACGCATTCTTGAAGCTCAAAGGCTAGATCCCGACTTGGCTCTTCTTGGCCAAAATTTTAAGGAAAGAATTAATATTGAAGGTTTGAAAGACTTTGATATTGATTCTTGTGGCGGCATTCGGAAATTTGGTAGACTTATCGTGCCAAATATTAGTGATCTTCGAAAAGATATTTTAGAAGATTCCCATCGTTCTAAATTTACCATTCATCCCAGTAGTAGTAAAATGTACGCGGATATGAAGCGACTTTATTATTGGGAGAGAATGAAACTTGACATCGCTAACTTCGTTAAGCGTTGCATGACTTGCCAACTCGTTAAGGCCGAACTTCAAAGACCCGGTGGGTTATTGCAACCTTTAGAAATTCCAATTTGGAAGTGGGACCAAATTTCCATGGATTTTACAGATGGCCTTCCCCGTTCTCTTCCGGATCATGATAGCTTATGGGTTGTAGTTGATAGACTTACTAAATCCGCCCATTTTATTCCCGTTCGGTCTAACCGAACCATTCCTCTTTTGGCCAAACTCTTTGTTAAAGAGATTGTTAAATTACATGGAGTTCCTACTTCTATTGTTAGTGATCGCGATCCATTGTTTACTAGTGGATTCTTGAAGTGTCTTCAAAAAGCTTTAGGAATGAAGCTTAATTTTAGCACCGCTTATCACCCCCAGTCCGATGGACAAACCGAGCGTGTGAATCAAACCCTTGAAGATCTTCTTCGTGCTTGTGTGCTTGATTTCGGTGGAAGCTGGGAAGATCATATTCCTCTTGTTGAATTTTCCTATAATAATAGCTTCCAATCTAGTATTGATATGGCACCTTTCGAGGCACTCTATGGAAGGCCATGCCGATCTCCTTCTTGTTGGCTTGAGGCCGGTGAGAAGCTGGTTTTAGGTCCAGACTTTATTCGTGATTCCACAGAAAAGATTGAACTTATTCGACATAGGATGAAAGAAGCCCAGAGTAGACAAAAATCCTATGCCGATAATCGAAGAAGGAGATTAGAATTTTCTGTTGGAGATCTTGTTTTTATTCATGTTTCACCTATGAAAGGTGTTGTACGTTTCAGTCGGTCGGGAAAGTTAGCATCTCGATATATTGGGCCATTTCCTATCACTGAACGTATTGGTTCTATGGCTTATCGCCTTACATTACCGGCTCAGTTTTCTGCTATGCATGATGTGTTTCATGTTTCTCAATTACGGAAATGCCTTCGAGATTCCGATTCTATTCTTGAGCCCGGTGTTGTGGAAGAGATTGAAGTTTCGCCTAATCTAACTTATGAGCAACATCCTATTCGTAATATTGCTTCGGAGGTTAAGCGCCTTCGAAATAAAGATATTCCGCTTGTGAAAGTTCAGTGGTCCTCAAATCCTAAGGATTTCTCTTGGGAATCTAGAGAATTCATCAAGCAAACGCATCCTGACTTACTTTCTCATGCTCTTTAAGGTAAACTTCTTACTTCAAAATTCTTTTGTGTTAATATGCTTTTATGGTTGTTACTATATATCTTCTTCTTAAATATTGCGAGGACGCAATTTCTTTAAGGAGGGGAGCCTGTAACAACCCGCATATTTATCGATTTTATATTTAAATATTTTATCGATACTCGAAATTTAGTCCGAAAAGCTACTTGTTGCATACGGTCGAATTAGGACTCGGGACCACTCCCATTGAGTTCAAAATGACGTTTGCGATCTTTTTGAGTATGAACTTTGATATGTTTGGAGATAGTAGAATTTTTCTACTTTTTCACTTAGGGCTTTGGTTTGGGCTGAGCCCATTAACCCCACTTAACTCATTTCTAACCCTCTCCTCTTCATTTACTTCCTTTCTACTTTCCTTATACTCAAGCTTTTATAACAATGGAGAGTGGAATGGAAAATTAAAACTCAAGCCCTAGTTTTCTTTTGCAAATCAAACTCTAGCTCCAAATTAATAGAAGAACCCATTGGTAAGCTTTCTCTTCTTCTTCTCCAACTCATTCTCTTATCAATTTCAAAAATTCCTAAACCTAACTTTGGGAATGTTCTTCTTTTTAAGCTTAGAATCAAGCTTCTTGAGTTGGATTTGAAGAGTGGTTGATTCTCCTTTGCTTTCAAGCTTCTTCTTCATTTGTTTGGGTTCAAAGGTGAGATTTTTATCTCACATCTTAGTCTATAATTATCTTCGATTGTTAGGAATGAATTCCTAACACTTATTCTTGTGCAATTGATTTTGGTTTGGATTGATTTGGTGTATATTCCAATTTTTGGTGTTTTGAAATCAAAATCTATGAAAATACTTTTATGGATATTTGGACATTGATATTTGAGGCGTATCGTAGAGCCGTTAAGGCTGGGTTGTCGCTTGGCGTAAATCCTTAGTCGTTGTCGCTCGATCGATCGCTTCCGGTATCCGTTTGGCCATTTTTGGCCTAGGTTCAGCGAATGCCCTGAACCCTTGATTCAGACGTCTGAAACGTAGTATTCAGACGTCTGAATATTGTACTGGGAATTTTTATTCTCCAGTATTCAGACGTCTGAATCATATTTCAGACGTCTGAATTGGTTCATTTGGAACCAGAGAGGAAATAGGCTAAAATGTGCCTATTTCAGACGTCTGAAATCAAAGATTCAGACGTCTGAATTCTGTTTTTGAAAAATATTTATTTTCCAAATTCAGACGTCTGAATCCTTGATTTCAGACGTCTGAATCTGCACACTTTTGCCTATTTGCCTATTTAGCTTGAATTTCCAACTTTAATCGATTCGTGTTGATTCCCTGTTGTTATTATCACTTATTATCGACTTTGATGACATTTTCTTAGTGATTTTGGGAATACCCATTTCGATGGATTCGGTAATCGATTTCTTTGAATTTCATTCACGTCTTCGAATGTGAATTTTGATGATTGATGTTTCTACAATCCTTTCTATGATTTGTCACTTTAAAAATATAAAGGTTTCTATACTAGTAGTAAATATCAAAACTCTTTCATCAAAACGATTTCAGCTCTATTTTCAATAACAAAGCTCGTATTCTCAAACCGTTTTCCAATCTATTAGTATATACAAACTTTTACCTCACTCGTATGAGAAATCTAATTAAAGGACTTAGTAAAACAAGTGGTATGAAACGCTTGCGTTTACTTCGTCGGTTAATTCTTGGACTTGTTCGATTGAACCTCTTGTGACAATTTTCTAGCGGAGATCTACAATTTGTTCGTAAATATTTAAGTTAAGCTAGTGGTTATGGGACATGAAGCTAAGCTCATATATTTACTAGCTTACTGTAATTGACACTTCTCTTTGATCATGACGATCATTTTGTGATTTAGACTAGCAATTGTGCGATGTCTCTTTGTCTGCGAGGGTGACTAGACCCCGTTTCTGTGTGATTTCGACTCGAACATGTGGGGTAGCTCCCCATGGTCTTTGGGCCGTTCGTGTGTCAAAAATAAATGGCTAGCTACCATGAGATAGCGTCTCGTTCGTGTGATACATATGTTGGTTAGTTTTCATGCTTCCGTTCGTGTGATAGGCCTCCCCCCTTTTTTATGATTTCTGGATTTCGTGTGTTCAATTCTGGAATTTATGCTTCACCAATTTTATTGATTTTCATTGATATGATTTATCAACTTTTATGCATTGGTGAATTCGTGTGTCATTGACTTGTTATGAATACAAGTTTTGGGTATGATACCCTTTTTGGATCTTTGAGAAGATTCTTGTGATATTGATTAGTCTCATGTTGATTTTCAATTACATACTTATTGTAGTATGCCATTATGGTTATCGTATGTTTATGCCATATCTTTTAGTCTATATCATGTCATCTGATATTTATAGCTAGACTGGTCCGTTTATTATTTTCTTATTAAATAATACTCGGGTCAGACCGAGATGTTACAGGTTCTTCTGCTTGACTTCTACCCAGGGATTCATTACTCAGACTTTTGGCTAACCACGTAGATTAGCAGTTTTTGTTGTATACACTTGAGATATAGACTCATAGTTGTATTCTTTTGTATAGCACATGTTGCTATTCTTCTGTATTATTGTGGATCTTTCTGACCACTACTTTGATGTACACTTTCATGTGTTATATATTCATATCTTTTTCCGCCTTTGTGATATGGATTTATGTGACTGATTTGTGTTATGTTTATTTCAATATTTGTTTCCGAAGATTATTATAGCCACTGTGTAGTAGCTTTGAGTTTGTGTCGGTATGTCGGATTTCCTCTTGAGATGAAATGCATGTTATATTTTATCTGGCATATCGGTGCTCGCCCAAAGCCATTGCACGGATGGTCGCTCCTCAACAGCCTTATTCTCCGTGCTAGTTGACGGCATTACTCCGTAGTGTTCTTGGCTAGCGTGGGTATAGAGGTGGGGCGTCACAAATCCCATTAATAATATGTCTTTTGAATAGTTTGAGTTAGACATATATGGTTTATTATTGGTTTAAACTGTCCAAAAAGGTGGGTTGTTACACTAAAACCTTGAGTTTATAAACCGAAAAATCACTGAGCTAAATATATGTTCCTTTAAACTTGTTTCTAAATAATAGAAACTATTTCATACCAAAAATTCCTTTGAAAATTAACTTATATATTTCAAAAATCAAATTCAAGCCTTTACTAATATATATTGATTAATATTTAAGGATTTCAAATTATAATCTTTTATAAAGTAAAAATTTCTCAACACAACCAACTTAGTGGTATGCATGTTTCTTTTAAAATTTCAGAACTTCCCCAAAACAAAATTTCCAAAATAAATCCTTGGGAAAAGAAATCCTTTTAAAATCCTTTTTCCAAAATCTAACGCATTTTCAAAATATACTTTATAAAAATTCTCTCATAGGTTTTAGACCAAAAATTGACATTAATTTTCTAAATAAAAACTCGGTTTTCCATCAAAAAGGTGACTAAGGAATGCACCATAGAAAAAACTTACCTCCAGACCGTTGCGACATATAGACTATAATTTCCCATCCATCTGGAATAAACATGTGCCCCGACCGAAACTCATCATCGAAATCCAAAATAACAAGGTAGCTAAAATCTCGACCGTCAGGTGGAACACCTCCAGTCTCCTGCCATATGTCGTACCCATGCTCTATATTAACAACGCTTTACACATTGCTAGCACTCCATGGAATACTTCAGAGTCAGCATTAAAACCTTAACTCTAAAATATTTCCAATCCATGGTTGCTTTATGCATTCCCTCGGAGTGGAACTATAACTACTTTTATAGTTGGAAGTCTTAGAATCTAACGTAAAAATATAATATTACTAGATAGGAAAGTAAAAATACGGTCTCTCAATTTATCCTGTTTCCTCTAATCTACTGACCTAAGCTCTGATACCAAATGTAACAAACCATAACTCAATGAGCCAAAATTTCGACAAACATTGAAACCCAAGTCCATCAAAGCATAGACGTTGGATTTGGTACCTGCAAATAAGCATGAGCATCATCAAAGATTGATCGAAATCTAAACCCACAACGCAAATAATAATATGATAAGAATACTAATTATGACTACTAACTTGGAAGTAATGATATTCCTTGGATACAAGATTGTCACATCAACATTGAGCATGAGAAAAAAGAAGACTTCTTTAACAACAAAGCACATCTAGCTCTAGTGACCTGTTTCTCTAAATCTATCATGTGGGTTGTAATGAGGAAGGGGTCAAAACAACGTTCTGGTGACTGGGAAATCTATAAACTATATATAACATTAATTTATGTCGATTAGTTTCTAATTGTTATGTCTATTAAGGTTAGAAATTAAAATCTAACCTTACATTGCACACACTATTACTTTCTTACCTCTTCCTAAGGTACAAAATACCAATGAAGCCTTATTAACCACCCAATACTTCCAAACCCATTTGCCACTTAATACGTCTAAATATGAAGCGGGCTTCTATAATGATCACAAATACTTTTAAAAGAGAAATGGACAGACTCTACCATTTAAGACTTCAATCAAGGTAGACCACATCATATAAGACCTATTCCTAAGGTGATTTTCTAACAATGTTGTCAATAGTCAGTAGGTCCTAGATACAAAGACCTCTAACCACTATTTAAGGCTTCCAGCATTTAATGTCTAACTATTACCGCGTCTATCACCAATAAAATTATAGCCATGTAAGAGACAATACCAACCCACTAAATACCTTTAAAAGGACTAGGCGGACTTCTAACCATTTAAAACCAATGTTCTAAGAAGGTCCTACATTACTCAATACCTATCCCCAGGCAGACTCCTCACTGGTACTATCATTATTACGACCTTAGCAATGTGAGAGACTGTACCCAAGCTACTTAATACCTCATTATTAAGGACTAGGCAGGCCCCTGGCCATTTAACACCTATATATAGGTATTTTTGTCATTTAATACATAACCCCATGGCGGACTCCTTATTGATACTATCTTGCTGACATCGCATGGAATCTCACTAGGTTATTTAATACTTCTTTTTAGGAGAGAAGCAAACCCTAGATCAGTCACTTAATACCTCAAACCCGAAGTGAAACCTTCTCTAGATATCCACTATCACTCTTAATTATAAATTTGGAATCTCATTAGTTTACTTCTTTCGATAGGGAGATGAGCCCTAACATAGCCACTTAATATCTCAACATTGAAGTAAACCCTTTTAGAGACATCTTTATTTATATGGAATCTCACTAGGTTACTTAATACTTCCTTTTAGGAGGGAGGCGGACAATATAGCCACTTAATACCTCAAACCAGAAGCGAACCCCTATGGAGATACCCCTTGTCGCTCCTAATTCTAAATTGGACCATTTAATACTTTTCAATTAAGTAAGCATGCCCAATCTCACACGTCATCATGGGTCCTAGAAATAGCTATATTTCATATCAGTAATTAGTGCACCCAACTGTTGGCAGCCTCAAAGTGAAGGGCAGTCTTCTGTCGAGTGACTCTACTGACCTCGCATCACTAACCTACTAAGTCCAATTAACCATCCTAAGTCTTTACTTATATTATCTTAGGTAGATATTGGACTTAGCTTACTAATTTCCTTTTTATTTCAGATAATAAGATTTACCTAAAATGCTTATCTACCCATAAATCCCTTTTTTATGCTCATAAATGGCAATTTATCCATAAAATCTTAATGGACATTTCCTAAGACATTTATGTATGATTACTAATTTCAAATTAGTAAACATTTTTTATATCTATTCCATTTTTATCAGTCCCATTAACCCACTTGTCCTTATTAATTGTAGCTCCTAAATCATTTTCATTAATTGCCCATTAATTGGGGTTACAGTCTTTAATTAACCAATTGTAACCCCTAATCTAATCATATCCATTATTTCCCTTTAATTGCTCATTAATTAGGGTTACAATCATTTGGCTCTTACTAATTATTGGAAATTACTAATTTATTGCCCATTAATAAGAAATTACTACATTTTCAAATTCTACCTATTCGCTTTCCTAAGTATAATAATAACTAACGAACGTTATGCACAAATAACGTACGAATAAACACTGTTCTCCTTTATTAACACAATAAACACATATAAACTAATTATTCTTATCCAAATATATTCCAGTCATAAATATGTAACTAGAATATGTTTTCCATATTTAATTTGCTAGAGTTAAATTCTTTAGGAAGATTTTCCTCTATGATTTACATAAATTGGTTTTAACACAAAAGAAAATATTTACTACGTTTGAATTACAAGGAATGGATAATTTCTTTTTATTTGTAATAAACAATGTAAACTATGAAGAATAAATCTGTAATTTACACATCTTATCCCTTTTTGTTTTATTCTTGTTAAATCAAGCGTCGTCTTTTTGACTCAAAAGTGGAAAAAGTAAACAAATGTGTAAAAATCATACGGATATTCTTCCCACAACTTAAAATATAAAAATCTACAACTTAACACAAATTTTGCAATATCCAAAAATCCTATTTTGCTCCCATGTATAGATCTGAAATAAAGATATGCAATATTCAAATTCTAAAATCTTTGGGACTGATTTCCAAATCTAGGTGTAAACATATTTCAAATTAAGTCTAAAGCAAGAATTTCTAAGAAATAGTTTTCTATACTAATTTAAGTCCACAATTCAAAAATAAAATTGATTTAGGTATAAAAATCAAACTTATGCCAATAGAATAGATTTAAAATCATAAACAATATATAAAACTTCCCACTCACTTTTTAAAAGCGATCCAAATCTCCAGATTTGAAGTAGAACCTTAAGTTCATCTCCAAATCCTTTTTAATCCAAGTGATAAGTATAAAAGGGTACATACATACATACATTAGAATTACAGATCTGAGAAGATAGTTGTAACTGGGACAAATATACAAATATACATAAAAGACCTCAAATATGTGTGTAGTCGATTCTCTTCTCTTCTTCTTTTTATTGGATTTATATTCTCATCCAATTTATAGTAATATAAATAAAAATATCTTATTTTTATAATTTAGAAAGAAAGTGGAGAATAAAAAATGGAAAAGCTTTGCTACTGCCTCTAGAAATTTATGAAAAGAGAAGGGAGGGTTAGGCCTGAATTTATAGGCGTATGAATCAACCTCAACCGTAAATCAGGCCGTTGGACCTAGGCTAATCCTAGCTGGCATACAGGGAACAATCAACCGCCCCTACCTAAGGGTCGACAACCCCTGGTCAACTATCCCTGATGGTAGGTCGACATGTGGGCTCGGGTTAATTTAGTTAATTTTTCTTATTTACTTATTTTCGTTTTGAATTCGTTTTTCATTCGTAATTTCTTCATTTGGACTCCGATCGCAAAACTCCAAACATGAAAGTTGCTCAGAATTTCGTTACGAATACAATGGTGCATGTTTTATTGTCAAGTTCTATCATTTATACAAATTCCAATTTATGAGCCTACTTAATTAACTAACTAATTAAATAACTAATGCCAAATTACGGGGTGTTACATTTCTGTAATATACGATCTCGATGAAATTAGTTTTACTTGAGATAAGCAAGTAAATAATAATGCAGCATCACATGTTCAATATGACAGAATACAATGAAAATTTTGTTCTGTAGAAAATAATAAAAGACCAAGGACCATGATCAGCTTAGGGATTCGATCATTGAAATGTCAGTTTCAATTAGTTAACTTAGATGAACTTGTTTGATATTCTTAAAATGGTAAGAATATCTAAATGGACTTTTGTAATTAATATAGTGCAGTCTTGTAATATATTTACCTTTTCAATAGTTTGAACATTTGAAAAGAAAGAGTGTGATAACCCTGATTTTTGGACGTCTGTTAATTGGTAATTAACTGGAATAAATCATTAGAAATACTGATTTACAAGTCGAACCAATAAAATTCTGATAATTAAAAATATTTGGATATCAATATAAATTGGTTTAAACACTATATACAAACTTAAGTTAATATATTTTGGGTATGATGAACTTAATTTAATAATCTTCTAATATAATTATTTAAATTTACCAAAATTTTCATTTAAAAAATAAAATATGCTATCTAACTTAAGTGATATTATTTAAAAGAATTGGGATAATTTCCTAATATAATCATTTTAATGTTCCAAACTTATTCTTTTCAAACAAATTTAAAATGTGCTTTCTAATTACTATTGTTTATATATGTAAACTGTGAATAGGAAACTATGGTTTGGAATTCAAAATAAATATCTTCAAATAAATTAGATTCAAAACTCTACATTTTTAAACACTAATATGTATATAGTTATTAATTCAAGTATAAATAGCTTAAGCTTAAAATAAAAATAACTAAAGAGTTTTATCAATTTAAGTAAACATTGTAATAAAAAATAAAAATAAATATAAAACATAATATAAAAACATAAGTAAATATAAAATACATGCATTATACATGTGTAATTTAGAAAGTGTCATGCAAATACAAGTGTCAAAAATTCTTGTTCAAGTGAATACCCTTATTTTTCAAAATATAATAAAAAGAGGAAAATAATAAGAACCGGGTCCTATACAATTTACACTCTTATATATATATATTATATATCAACCTCTTTTCTTTCTATCATCTTTCAAAAATAAATAAAAATAAACAAATAACTAAATCAAACTCTTTCAAGTTTCAACTGCACAAAGCTAGATTCGATTCAAGATTCAACTTATTCAAATAGATCAAGCTTCCAGATTCAAATTCAAGTACAAATTCAAGCTTGAACAAGTAAATCAAGATCAACTACCAGTTTTCAAATCATCTCTGTTCTCTGTGAGTAAACATTCACTTTTTTTAAAGCTAAATCTATTTATATTATGATGCATGTGATGAATAATTGAAGTAATGTTGTGGAAATGTTGCATGGATGAATTAATATGCTTTATATATATTTATTTATTTATATATACATATATATATGTATGAGGTTGCTGTATGTATGTCTGTGCATGTCTCTATTTTGGATCAACAGACAAAAAAATACCCAACATTTGATTCCTCTTCATATAAACCATATTAGATTATGATGTTTAAAGGAAATATGTTGTAATAACTAAATGTTATTTTTTTTTAAATGTTTCTATATGAAATCAGTAAGTATTTTTACTGGAAACAAGAAACAACTGTGGGAAATAAATCAATGCTGAAAATAAATTGTTTTAATTTCAAGTTACACCTATATAAATGGATTTGTCTTGGAAATTATTGATTTTTGGTGAGAATTTCATGATTTTTAAGTGCATGGATGATGGGGTATCGGAAGTTGATTATATTTTGGTCATGGATCGATTTCTAGTGGTCGCGAGGTTCATTAGCCTCAGGGTTATGGCCGGAGGAAGGTCGTGGGTAGGCGGTCTCGAGAAAAATGATGTCGCATTTTTCTATGCGTCGGTGACGACGGCGCAATAGGCTTTAGGTGGCGTTTTAGGTCATGTCTGTCTTCCTGATGATCGCGAGGTCGTGGAGGCATCAGGTTGGACCAGAGCGGGGGAAAAGGAGCGCACAAGGAGTGGTCTTCGGTGGTCGGAGTTTGGCGATGCGTGGATATTTTGGTGATCGGTTTCGCCCCGGTGGGTGTTCGTGCTACTCGATTTCGATTTGGGGTAGTTTCAGGAATTCTGGATGGTCGAGTCGAATGAGAGTGACATCGGCGACTTGCTGGTGGTAGCGGCCATGATCGGAGCGATGGTGATGCAGTGTGCACATGGACGTGGTTCTGATATGTTGGGTTTCTTGGTTCCGTGGATAAGGTAGGATCAAATGCATGAGAAAGAGATAAGGAATAAGGGATTTGGCTCAGTTTTGCTTAGAGGTTAGTCTCGGGACTATGCATAAGTGTAATAACAGTTTTTTTAAAGCAAAAACAAAAACAAGATTTAAAGTAAAGAAAAGAAGAAGGAGGAAGATTTTGGTTTTGGGTTGGTTAATTCTCTTGGGACGAGTTTCCTTTTTAATAATTAAATAAAATGAAATGTAAACAAAGTTCAAGAAATTTTTATCAAGTTTAAAATATAATGTTTTATTTAGAAAATATATATATAAGGTAATTTTAAGGTTTTAATTTAACCCTTAACTTAGGTTAATAATGATGCTAATTTAATTAAGTTGAGATAACTATATACGCTAGTTATTTAGTTAATTACAGAAGTTATTAAATAAAAGTTAATAATGTAATTAAGTAAATGATTAAGATAAATGGGTTAAACTTTAAATTAATTAAGGTCTTAAGTAATTGAAATTTGATAATTAATTCCATTAATTAAATAAAATGGTTGAAATTAATTAATGACCTTTAAGCAGAATTTATAAGTAATCAACTTATAAGTGTTTAAATTTATTTATTTTAATTAAATTAGAAATGGTGTGACCAGTTAATCTAGCCTATGAATGTTAAATTGTATTGAATGTTTTGATTGTTTAATATCACTGGTATGTTAGTGTGTGATATTCTGTGATACGAAATGTTTTGGTTGAACTGTGATAAATGTGAGTTATTTATCTGTGATGAATTTCTATTGTATATGATATTCTGAATTTAAATTGAATTGTTATACTTAAACAATTTGGCTTAAAGGATAAAGTTGGATTCGAAGAGATCGGGGTCGGATATCAGCGATATCCGAAACCACTTCGATTAGTAACTAATATAATTCTTTATAGATTTGATTATAGAATCAAATAGGCCGGAATGGAATAAATTAAGTAAACTTGGCCATTAACTAAGTAACGACACTTAGATATTATTTTGTGGAATAAATGTTTGGCTATAACAAAATAAAACTCGCAATGATGAATGAGTTACCCTTGTTTTCAAAGAAGTTTTATAACTTAGTATTTCAAGTTATATGGGTTTACTCACGTGGGTTTCCAGCCTGACTCGGCTGTTACTTTATTGTAATGCTCGGGTCAGACTGAGTATTACAGATTTCCAGGTTAGGACGTTTTGGAGCTCAGGAGGCGAGCTGGATGGCAGAGATGTTTTGATTATTCGGCTGTGTCTTTGAGACTGTATAGTCTGTATTCAGGCACAAGTTAATTACAACTATCCAGTTTATTGTGAATGATTGTACTCTGATATATTGTATGTAAATTGCCATTTACAGCTTTCTTAGTATAAATGCTGCTATTTGTATATTATATTTTTTTCCGCTGCGATTGTGAGATTCTGTGCTTTTGTTTTCTGTTTCTTCTTCTACCTCTTTTTCTTCATTACCTAACAATATGGGATTTCCGACGTTCTATTTGTCGGCCCTTCTACAGTGAACGTGTTAGTGTCGAATTTTCGAGGTCGGAAATTTCGGGTTGTTACATTTGGTATCAGAGCCGAAGGTTAAGCGAGAACCGTGGCTCTGGTGGAATTATTCATTAAAGATAGGGTCAGTAGTACCCTAGATTGAGTTGAGCGTATTATATGAGAGCGTATTTATTATTTTCTTATATAATGATTTTGAAAACAGTTTTAAAAGTAGTTTTTATATAAGCTTATATTTTGATATATAAAGCAATAATTTTTCTAATTATTATAATAATTGGTTGTTGATTATTGATAGTAAATAAGATCACAAAAATTTAAATATAACTAAATGGAATTTGGGTAAGAACGAATTTGCAAGTAAGTTAAGCTAAAAATGGATTCAAACTAAATTTAAATCCTAGAAAATTCTTTTATCATATTTGGAAATTTGTGTTTTAATAAAGGGATGTTTATTTTTAGAGGAAACAATGATAAAGCAGAATGAAATGCTTTAAGGAAGTAAAAATTTATATAAGCATGACTTATAAATTAAAAAAGATTTAAATTGTGAAGTTTAAAAATCTAAGTCCAGAAAATTTGAAATTGTTTCAAAATGTTAAAAGATATAATAAATAATATTATTCAAAATATTTTTGAATATAGGAATCTTATTTTAAAACAAGAGTTGTTTTAAATTTTTTAAAGGAACTTGTTTTGAATTAAAAACCAAGAATAGTTTAAAATTTAAAGTATGACTTGGTGAGCAAATAAAATAAAAATGTATATAGAGGTGGGATATACATAATATCAATGTGATTTGGAATAAATACTAAGTGTTGAAATATAATATCTCCTCGAGAATGAGATGTAAACCCAAAGAGAGATAAGTTTTTGAACTTATGAGTGGAAGGTTTATTAATAAGAAAATTTAAATTTGAAATGAAAATTTAAATTGAGAAGTTTAAATCGATTAATGAATTGGAATTTAACTCTGGACAAGTAAAATAAGTTGTGGACTTATAATCTGAAATGGAAGAGTTTCAAGATGAAATTAAGATTTAACTTAGCGAAGTTAAATGGGTTGGTTTGAAAAGGGAGTTATGTGTGATCTCAAAAAAGGTTTGAGTTTAGGAAATTAGTAATGGATGCTTTAGATAAATTGGATATTTATTTACTTTGACTTAACCTGATATCATCCTGTTGTCATTAATAATCTATGAAATTGTGAATTGAATTATTCTGAATGAATTAAGAAGTGGACTGAGATAATATATATCCATTGCTGAAATTAAATGGAAATAAAATTTTATTTTGAAACCATTTAAATGATTTTGATTTTTAGAGATAAAGATTGAACTTACAAAAACGAAATCTCTTTGAACTTCAGATTTGAATGTTAAAAATTGAACTTGCAAACTAAAATTGTTAAGAATTGGTTTCAAGGTTAGAAGTTAAAATTAGATAATAAATTGGATTCTGAAGATTAAATTGTTTAAATGGATTGGAACTCTTACTTGAACCTTGAAATAAGCTAAGTAAAGGTAAATTAATTGAATATTAGAAATTTGGACTCAAAATTAATTGTATAAATACTTAGGTTGTTAAATTAAAAGTAAAGGTTAATTTGATTTAAGGGATTAAATTAACATTTGAAAATTTAACTCGAATTTGTATAAATTAAGTTGATTTAAAGAAATTGAAAATGGAATTGGAATTAATTCAAAAGAGGAATTGAAATGAATTAATTGGAATTTGAAATTGAAATTAGTTCAAATTGAAATTTGATTTGAATTAATTGGAATTGTAATCAAAATTGAATAAGTTTAAATTCAAATGGGAACTGATTTGAATTTGGAATGGAAATCGAGGCCAGTTCAAATTGAATTGGAAATTGATTGGAAGTGGAGATTGGGAAATTGAACCAGTTTGACTCTAAAGCTATTTCAAATAAATTGTTTTAATATAAACTATCTTAAATCTATTTTTCCTAGCTATTTACTATACAACCTTTTTTTTAAAATCTATACTATCTTATACATATTTTACAACTATTTTGAAAACTAATTACTATTTTACAACAATTTTACATATGTTTTACAAACTAATTACTATTTTACAACTATGTTGCAACTATCTAACTATTCTACAGCTATTTTACAACTAATAACTATTTTACAACCACTTAACTATCTTAAACTTTTCAAAGCTACTTTCTAAATTCAAGCTGGTCAGAGTGCAAACTGTTTATAATTAAATACCAATGGAGATAAGAATTGAAGTAGTAACCCAAATAGAAATTGAAGTAATTGTAAATAAGCGAATAGAAATCAAAATGAATGTGAACAAAAAGAAAATTGATTTAGCTAATAATCAATGAAGATAAATACGTAGGATGTATGTATATTATTATATTCGCACAATGATTTGATCCAGATTCGAGCACAGAATTTTGAGATAGTATATCGATCCGAGTTGGGATTTTTCACTCGATTTTCGGTAGCGAAACCTGTGTATGGATTTTGGATTGATTCTGCAAATTCTCTATCATAGTTATGGATATGCAAGGCGAATGACGGTTTTCGATCAAGAAACCAAATCTGAGTCCGCACTAGGAAGTCGGGTCGACGATACAAGTTCAGAAGTGAAATTGTGTGATCGAGTGAGCGATCAAATTTTATATTGCATACGGATGATATATGTACATCGTACGTGCTTGTATGAAATATATTTTGAAAATTTTGTAAAGAAGTGTAAAAATAATCTTTGAAGTGGAAAAGTATATTTTGAGAAATATATGATAAATAAGAGTGGAAGATGGATATCACTATAACTGAAACTCATTTCATAAAAGTAAGTAATGTGGCAAATAACTTTATAAAGGAAATCGAATTTGAATGTTGATTTGTCAAAAATAAAGTTATATATATATTTGTTTTATATAATAAACTCTTCTTGTTGAATCTATAACCAGAAGAAAAGATCTTTGAAAAATATTTGAAATAAAAAGGAATTTATATAAGTAGGAAGTGAACCAAAAATAATTTGTTCTAGTTAAAAGAATAAACTTATATATATATATATAAATGATTTTATGAAATTGGGAAAAAGGTTTTTGGAACCCACTGATTTGGAAAGGCTTTTGATTTTAGGGAAAATCAGTTTTTGGAATTTGGAAAGCCAAGTTTGAAAACTATCAATTTTGAGATATCGATTTTGTGTAAATGGGATTTATATGTGATACATATAAGAGTATGATTTTAAAGATACTATTTGTGTACAGTATAAAATGTTTTGAGAATGCTGTGGGGAAAAAGGCGCTCCATTTAGAGTTGAAACTTATAGTAGGAGATCCATGAGGTGGTTCTACCTTGATGCCTAAGGGGGGTTCTAAATTTGATCCCAGAGGATGTCCGGACTAAACCGTAGTTCCTTAGGATTGTAGTCGGGATAGAGAAAGTCGAGGGCGCTGATGCCTATAGAGACATTGGGGTTATGCTGTGACGGTAGTGTAACTCGTTGTAATTGCGATCTACTACGCTCCATAGCGGAAGTTGAGGGGCAGTGATTGCCTAAGGTCTACGTTTGATTTCGCTGGAAGGGCGACGTAACTTCGGTAGACTACGATCTATGAAGACATAGCGAAAGTCGTGTGGTAGTGAGTGCCTACAGGCTACATTGGGACTCGACTGATGTAGTTGCGTTCTATGTGGTCTGTGTGGTGAAATTTCATTTGGCAGCGAAATTCGAGAGCGCCGACGCCTACAGTTACATGGTTTTTGTCATGATGGAAACGTAACCCTGGGTGTAGCTGCGATCTATGGCAGTTCAATGGTGTAATCTAGTGGTGCGGATGCCTACAGTTTTCTATGAATTTTGCCGGGATGGCGACGTAATCATCGGGCAACTGCGACCATGGAGGAGGTGATGATTTCCAGAGCATTCTCAGCAAAAAAAATTTCTACATTTTTACAAAATAGTTTTTCAAAGTATTTTCACTGGGTGTTGAAAACGGGTCTACTAAGTAATTATAGATTTTCGGTCCCACGCCTGATCAACGTATGACCGAATTTCTGTGAGAACAAGGATGGACTTGTTGAAACATCGAGTTATAAAAGTATTTTTATAAAACTATTTTGATAATATTATTTAGATTTTTAAAGTGTTTTAAAAATTTAAAATAAAAAGAGTAAAGAGTTAAAAATGTTCAAAGAGTAATTTAACTGATAATCAACATTGTAATAAAATTCTTGCTTTGTTCCTTTTCTAGGATGAAAAGATTTAAAGGGGGAGGAATGTGATAACCTGGATTTTTGGACGTCTATTAATTGGTAATTAACTGGAATAAATCATTAGAAATACCGATTTACAAGTCGAACCAGTAAAATTCTGATAATTAAAAATATCTGGACATAAATATAAATTGGTTTAAACACTATATATGAACTTAAGTTATAATATTTTGGGTATGATGAACTTAATTTAATAATCTTCAGATATAATTATTCAAATTTACAAAAAATTTCATTTTAAACAAATAGACTATGCTACCTAACTTAAGTGATATTATTAAAAGAATTGGGATAATTTCCTAATATAATTATTTTAATATGCCAAACTTATTCTTTTCAAACAAATTTAAAATGTGCTTTCTAATTACTTGAAACGACCCTGACTCGACCTTCGAAAATCGACACCGAATACGACACTTGTATTCGAATGCCACAGATCCAAACGTCGAATCTGGTTCGCCGAAGCTTATAACACATTAAGTACAACACAGCGGAAGAAATGAATAGTACATTTGATACAATATGATACAACAGATGATATAATAGATATCAATATACATCAGAGATATGATACAAGACAATAACAGTGGAAAGAAAAAAGATAACACCAACAGCGGAACAATATCTCCAATATGGCCTTCAAGAGAGAACTCCAGCATCGGTAATCTCCATCACCAAGGCACCGATCCAGAAATAGCTCAAACTCCCAATCAAGGTGAAGTGAAGCAACTCGGTCCAAATGCGATTGCCAAATCCTAAGGCTGAAAGCCATCGAATCTACACCTACTATTCGATTATCTGAAAAACCCAACTCTAGAATGCCCGTGTGGGAAAATTGTGGGCACCTAGAGTTTAGGAAAGGAACAATAAACTCCAGGTCAGTCGTGGGACTGGTATGAGCAAATAAAAACAGTTTATCTTTTAAAACAAACAACAAAGAGTTTAAAATAAATCTGCAATGTTTTTTGGAAAATGAAACTACCATAAGGCCTCCCACCACACACACAATGCAAACGCAGAATTGGAGGAGATCTCTCCTTATGATAGTCAAATATGCTTGATACGAGAAAATTTCTTTGATATTATTACTAGTGCATAGTGTAGAAAAACCATTTCGAAAGTATAATATAAATCCTAGCCAGCATAGGCGTTTCGCACTTATGCCTACTACAGCTACCATGTTTAATAGCAGGTTACCACCACATTACATGGCAGGTTATACAACTAAAACTGTACAGGACGCGTATTGTTTTGATTGGATTTCCAACAAATGGTCAGGCTAAGGAACTTCCTACTGTCCATGGGTACGCCTCTGGCGGGACGTCCCGAGAACCTAACCGGGTCTCTGCCAACACAAGGCCGGGTTACCTCTGTAACTAGGTAACTATTACACGAGCATGTCATCCCCCGGTCCTCTGGGACCTTTATCCGAGCGCTCGACACCAACAACCACAAAGCAATCACAAAGTAATAGATCTGCAGTATCCACATGAGTGAAGTATCTGGGCTCCATACCATGATACCACCCTTTTCTAGATGGGAATGACAAACCCTAAAGGGAGCGACACTCATAACCTTGCCGCATCTTTCCTATTTCGACCATTTCCAAGGTGTGAGGTCCTGATGCAGTCTTGTCCACAAAGCTATGCTTTATACAAAAGCCATGCTTTGATCAATAAATGATACACAGCAGCACTCAACATGCCACACTACCAAATTGGGAGTATATCACTGATAACTATCAACTACATAACCTCTGAGCTCGTACGTCTCAGAGAAGGGTGTTAAGCTAAGAGAATAAATTCTCCACCAACAAGCAGAAATGTATTTGATAGAGATCGGTTTAATATCTCAAAATGTAATGTCGGACGTATAACCATACAAGTCTGTCCCGGGTTCGAACAGAACCGAAGGCACTTCCGAAGAAGCCCTTGCAAATCCGGGTATCCACACTCCCGATCGGACTTCCCATCACTTAGGGAATCTCTATACCGTAGCTACTCGGTGCAGAGACAATCGATAGGTTATCCTATCGTTCTTGAAGACACCCTGTCTTCAACACCGGTCTTCAAATGCAATCCATAACGTCGTATCACTATTCGGAATGGGATATATGACACAAGGTCCTCTCCCGGCTAAATCGAATAGTGAGCGCAATATTTAAAAATATATGGATATGAGATTTCAGTTAAGTCACAACATATAAAATCTAAAACTTTTCTTCAAATGGTTAAACAAATTACCATTTCAAATCTTTTAACAAAAAGATTCGTTTCACAAAGTTCACCTAGTTTCACAAAGATCTATCCATAGATTTCAAAACAATTTTCATCTCAATTTGGATTAACTCAATTAAATCTTTCACTTAAAGATTTAACTTATAGCTTTCAAACCCGTTTCCAAAGATTTATTCACAACTTGGAAAACTATTTTCATTTTAGACTTGAATCCCTTTTTACACAAATTGGACGTTCATTTCTTATGTGAAAACTTTTATTATTTGAAAACAAATAGTTTTCGTTTCGGAAAGATCTGATTTCATTTATACAAGTTAAAACCTTTCGGTTAAATTCGAATTCCCAAAACAACACTTTTAAAATGGTTTAAAAACCCGTATAAACACATTTATAAATTGAATAACCTCTTTTAAACCATAGTTCCCAAATCATAGAATTCGATTTCAAATATTGAATTCAAATTTAAATCAAATTATTTAAATTTCAAAACTCAATCTAGTTATTCAAAATAACTTTTATTTTTGAAATTCATTTTTTCAAAAGCTTTCAATTCTAATTCCAAAAGTATTTTGTATTCAAAAATTCAATCTTTAAAACAAATTTCAAAAATCTATGACTTAACCCATTTCCACGTTCAATCCATATTTGTGTGTGTATAAGTGTGGTCTAGGGGTTTTACATAATAAAAGTGTCACATCATCAATCAGCACAGATTCAAATACAGCAATATATTTGATAAGCGGCATAAACCATAATGCTTATATTTGATAAGCGGTATAAACTATAACGCTTATCTTTTATTCACAGATCATAGGTATATATCACAGATACTAAATTACATCAAATACAGCTCAAACCAAAACAGAACATATCAGGGTATCAAACAATTCAACCATCCGTTTGAGTAAGATCAGATAATTGTCTGATTTATTCAAATCAGATTAACTACTTATGAATTACTAATCCTGGTTAATTAATATTAATAAATCACAAATCATTTTGATTAATTACTCTTTAATCATTTATTAATTATTAACATTAAATTAATTAACCCTTAAATTTTAATTCATCAACCATTAATTGTTAAACAATTAACTTTAATTATTTAATCCACCAATTAATTAATCATCTTTAAAACAATTAATTAACCCTTAATTAATTATCCTTTATTAATTTCACTAAGTAATTAGCTTTTATTTAATTACACAAAGTAATTTAATTACTCAAAGTAATTATCTTCAATTTACTTCCATCAATAAATTTATCTTTAAATTAATTATTCTTTATTAATCTTAAATTAATTGCATTAAGTAATTAACCCTTAATTGTTAATTTATTAACTCTTAATTACTTTTATTAATTAATTTCATCTCAAGTAATTATAATAACAAAATCATCAATTATTTAATTAATCAAGAGATAAACTAATTACTTTCCTTAACCTTTATAACTTGTTTAATAAATTATCACATTATTTATTTTAAAGGTTAGGATTTAGTTAAATAACATTTTATCTTAATTACCCCTTTTAATTACATTATCTAAATAACTTTATAACATAAAACAACCAATTTATAAAATAAATTAAAATTTAATTACCTTGAAAATATCTTACTTAAATCTTTACTTAATTCAAACTTTAATCAAAACATCATTTGAAAACATGGAAAAAAAGTTTAAAGTTTTGAGAATTTTTTTTTCAAAACAAAAACTGTTTGCATATGCGCTCAAGACCTGCTTCGAGTCACCCCCGAGAGGATTTCCAGTTTACTTCGAGTTTTATTGAAAATCAACCCGAGTGCCACATTTTCCAACTTAAAATTTTTTCCTAAGTATTTCTACACGGTACGCTAACATTTTACTCGAGTTATAACTCGAGCTCGAACCCCTCTCTCCCGATAAATGCTTCGAGTCGAATTCTCATTTTTACGTGCCTGAACTCGATAACCTTTCTTCTTCCCCAAATTCAAAACAACCCAGATGCATCCTAATCACGCGTGCACATGCACCAAAATTCTGACCATCTTTGGTTGCCGCCGAGGCCACCCACTCCTCACCGTCGACCTCCTCTACCCATCTCGACCACCCATCTCCGGTGACCACGTCAGAAATGAAATTTTGCAACTCGACCCTCCTTCCTGGATTTGAACCACCATCAGGAAAACTCTTCGCCACACCACGTCAAGTCGCCAGAATCGGCACGAGCCTGGCCAAGGCTTCGCCATACGCCAACCCTTCCATCCCCCCAGGTCCGATCCCCTCCGGTCCCTTGATGACATCACACAAATTCTGTAACGACCCGTAAATTTTCGATAATTAAAATAGCTAATTTAATAAGATTTCATGATTTAATGTTAGAAAAAAATTTGTAATTCGTTTGGAATAATAATAACTAGAATGAAATGCAACAAATTTTATCTAAGTTAATTATTTATGAATTGAATGGAATCCCAAATCAATTGAAATAATATGTAGTTAAAGGCAATTGAATGAATTTGTATTGTATAGGTAATTGTGACGCTTGTTTGTAAATAATAAACTTATAAGTAATTAAAAGTTAACGGTGATAATTATTTAAGTTACCTATTCATTTAGTTAGTCGAATTGAATTTGTGAACCAATTGCAATTGAAATGAAAGTTTATATATTAGTTGAGTGCATTATCTCTAACTGTAGTTAAATAATAATATGGAATTCATTTGATATAATATAGTAAATCGACTGGTAATGAAATTTTATTTAAAAATCCAATATTGAAATCCGTCAAATATTGAACAATTAAATTGTTTAAATTTAATATTTGGAATTTATTGAATAATTGAATAGCGAGAATTGAATAACTGTTTTAATGAAAATGGTTGTTCTATAATTTGAATTTGTTAAATTTTATAAGTCGTTTTGAATATTTCTAAAGATAGTGATTTAAGAATATTAAAATTTGTTTAAATTTTATATTACGAATGTTTGAATAATTAAATTCTGAATTTGATATGATTAATTTGATATTGAAATTTAATATATGGTAATAGAGTGAACAATTGAAATTTGATTTAATATGATTCAAATTGGTTTCCAAAGAGAATGTAAGTTATATCGGGATTATAATAGAGTTAATAAGAATTTAATATTTGGAATTTATTGAATAATTGAATAACGGGTTTGATATGATTAAAAATGATTTGTAAAATTTTATTTTATCATATTAAAGTTAGAATGAGGTTGTAGAACTTTTAAAATCGAATTAAAAGTAAATTTGTGAAAATTGAATATTTTAATATTTAATTGACGAGTTAAAATAGCCATTTTTCAAACAGTCTCCGATTTCGATGAAACCAGTTTCATCGGATCCGTAACGTGATATTATTGTAGGATTTCAAATTTCGTGTCAATCGGATTTACCGTTTGTCCGGGGCAAGCCAAAACGCCTAGAAATTCGTTTAATCGATTTAATTTTAAATCGATCGTTTATTGCTGTATCTCGCACAGACGATCGAATTAGCTTTCGAAACCTGTTCCATTGTGTCTGAAACGCGGGATAAACCCTAGAAACGCCGGTCACCGTGCGTAAATCAGAGTTCGAAAATTCCGGGATGAATAGTGTTCGTTATAATTTCTATAAAAGCCCTTGAAATTCATTTTTGCAAAATTAATATACCCTAGGGTTTCATCACATTCAGCCGCCACTTCCTGCAGTTCATGGCCGAAAATCAATCCCCTTCCTTCCTCATTTTCTCCGAATCTATGCATCGAATCGAGAAGTTGTCAACTAGAAAGATGTAGAGCACTCCTGGATCTTGAAGATCAACGGCCATGATCGTTTCTGGTGCCATAGATCATCGGCAAATCGAGCCCAAAGGCTATGCGTTCAAGCACGTCGTTCGAGGCCAATTTGCGACCGAGTAGGGCCGCATTTTGGGCGTTGGTGGTGTTGTGTTGTGAGCTTCGTTGTGGGAGTGCCTGATCGATGTAGAAGCGAGGGGAGGAGGCTCGAAAATTAACCCTAAATCGGCGGCAATGGGTTCGATGTCGCGCGCGTGAAACTGGAGAGGGAGGAAGATAGTTGCGTGCACGGCCTGGATTCAATGAAGCTTGATCAACGGTCCATATGGTTTGGATTAGTAAAGATAATATAAATTGTAGATTATTTATATTATAATACGAATAAATTTTAAACTATCATAACTTTGTCATACGAGGTCGGAATTGCACGAAACAAGTTGCGTTGCGTTCGTATTGTTGAATACTACGCTATGGAGATGGATTGGAATAGTTTGGAGCTAGAGAAAATTTTGGGTTAAATCGAACGTCGTTTGATTTGATTTAAAATCGTAAAAATCAAGGTGAGTGTTTTATAACGCTCACAACGTACTAATATCTTTATGCTAGTTAAATTTGACATTATGAAGTGTTATGAATTTAATTTGTAGTTGTTTGATAAAATTTAATTGTCATATAGATTGTCATTTGAATTAATCGTTGAAAATTAAATTGATAGTTAAATTGAAACTAAAATTGAATTACGATTAAATTACCTGACATTGATAACTATGAAATTGCCATGAACTGTATTGCCTATTGGATGATGTATTTCGATGGATGCTATTGGTTGATATTTAAATGTTTGGACGTTTATTTGCTTATATATATCCTGTTATGCATACATATGAAACTGTGATTTGATTTTAGTGATATATATTCATCCCTGACATTTAATTGAAATAAATAATTACTTGGCTATAGGATAGAAAATTATATACGGACACCGGATTGGCTAAATTAATAAATTTAAAATCGTCGATTTGAAATTTATTTAAATGTTTTGATTTAAAAGTTATAAATAGAAATCAATTTATAGAAACCGAATTTATCAGAAAATTGAGTTTGGAATGTTGAAATAAATTTTGGTTAAATGAAATTGTTAAATAATTTAAGTTGAGACTTTGAGATTAAAAATCGGGATATGATTAAATTTCGAAAATTTATTTGTTTTAAAGATTGAACATTATTTCAAGCTTTGAGTATTACTAAGTGAAAGTGACATAAAAATGATATTTTGAAATCGAGCTTGGAATTGAATCATATTTGAAATTTGGATTTAAACTTGAATATTGATGGATAATTTTGTTAAGTGTTATAAATGGATATTTTGAAAAATCAAACTCCAAATCAATATAAATTGAAATTGAATTAATTGAAATTTGAATTAATTGAAAGTGAATATAAAATTGAATAAATTTGAAGTCAAAATTGACGTTGATTGAATCGAAATCGAAATTGAATCGGTAGAAGGGAAATTGAAATTGTTTTGAATTGGGAATTTATAATTGAAATGGTTTGTTTTTGAAGCTGTTTTATTTGTTTTCCAAATTACTCAGTTATATAAACCATTTTTGAATACTTAAATTATTTTAATCTATTTTAAATCCATTTTAAGATTTTAAGTATCTTTAACTATTTTAATTATTTAAAACTACTTTTAAACTAGTTAAACTAGTTTCTAAAAATTTCAAGCTGGTTAATAAGGTGAAATGTTTATGTTTAAATCTTGAATTTGAATACGAATTGGATTAAATGAAGTTGCAACCTAAATTGAAATTCGAAATGATTTTGAAATCGAAATGAGATATTGATGCGAAAATGATTTTTTAAACGGAATCTTACGTTTGAATGGATACAATGATATTTGAAATGGATTTGAATTTGAAGCGAATATGATATTTTGATATCAATTATGAATCGATTTGAAATGTAAAAGAGCCAATGGTGTAATAATACGTAGTTATTAAAGAGACCGGGATCGGATATGGACATACTCTCTGTCGATACCGAAAACCACTTTAATAACTATTAGACGCGGAGTGTTGATCCAGAATGAAGTGGATGGTTTGGTGAACGCGTTGACTGAAGAAAGAGAACGATATTGGATGACCCCTGACATGACTCAAACAGGAACCGCGCCGGGCCATTGAGGTTCGCCACCTCTAGCGGACACACTTCTTCGATACCATATCTATTACATTTGTGATTCGATTTGGGTGCACCCCTTGATTTGGGAGTGTTGTTTCGCGGTGTTGAGGTAGCTGCTGGCTATGCTCAACATCAGTCCGGATCACGCAACTACTAGTATCCTAGTTGGTATCGCCTCATGTACCTTGTCATACTGATTATCCTATTCGCGACCACTATGTTTTGTTTTGTGTTATACCTATGGGGTACCCTCTGATAACCACCAGTTTACGGTGGGGCTTACGGTGCTATATAGACTATGGCATTATAAAAATGTGTTAAGGGGGATTATGGTAACGCCTTAACGCTATTTTGATACTTTATATTACTGATAGGCATTATCTACTTAGCGTACACTACTACATAGTAGATAGTTTAACGGATCCTTAAGAGATGGAAAATCCCGTAACATCTCTCGAGTTATTGCACGCACGTTGACACTGGATATGAGATGTCAAACCCCATAAACATATCTGACGCCGTTACACTCATATTTATTTACGATTGATTTAACTTTCATAAGGATATTTTGGTCCCGACTCGAGTGTTTTGTCTTTTCATTATGCTCGGGTCAGTCCTGAGTTTTTCAGATTTTTTGAAGATCTATTCTGGAGGATGAAGACGAAGATTTGGTACACTATTACTATTATTATCTGTGCATCATGCTGTCTGCTGCATTATTTTATTTGTTCTGTTGTATATGTATAACTCTGATAAATGTTGTATAAATAATTGTCAAAGTATAGTAAACAACTTCATGAACTGTTTATTTGACTATTATATTTTATCGTTCCGCTGCGAGATTCTGTGTTGTTTCATTTCCTTTATTTCTCTTTCTTTTCTTTTCTTATTTACCCCAATAACCATCTGCCCTTTTGAATGGTTTGGAACCGGCATGTGTATTTGATCGTCGGTTTAAACTGTCCTAAAAGGCGGGTCCTTACAGTTGGTATCAGAGCTTTGGTTTAGCGATAACCTTAGCTTTGTGGGGTCTGACTCTTTATAAATAGGGTAGTAATACCCTATGATGAGTCGCTGAGTGTATATATATGAGAGAGCGTATTTGTTAGTGATATATAATGTTTTATATTGTGTCGGTTGATTTGTTAAGTGGCTTATGGATTCTGGTCAATACGAGTAATTAACGTCATTGATAGGGATCTCTAAACACTCGAACAGAACAATTCGGCATAGTATTGTTTTGAAATTGGGTAAATGAAATAATTTTGCCCTAATTATATTTTGTATATAAAGAATTTATTTTCAAGAAAAAATTGTTTTGATCTATCTAGCTTATTTTGGTTGTTGGAAACGATAATATTGATTGTTATCATTAATTGGATATGGTGTTTTAATAAATAAGGTTTATTGAAAAATGAACAATGATAAAACACTTGTGAAATGTTTTAAGAAAGAAAATCCTATAAGAATGTTTTATAAAGGTGACTTATAAATTAAAATAGATTTAAATTGGAAAATATTGAATTTAAGACCCCGGGACTTTTAAAATGGTTTTCAAAGCATTGAAGAAAATATATTGTGATATTATTTGGAAAATATTTATGACAAATATTTTGAAAAGATTTTTAAGAAGGAATGAATTCAGTACTCCTCTCTTCTGTCGCTGGAAAATAATTTCGGCGATGACTGCGCAGCATCATCGACGTTCATTTTCGAGTCTCAAAGTGGGGGAGACTTCTAAGAAGCTTTGCTTTTTCTTCGAAATTATTTTGGGTAAATGGGTTTTGGTTTAAACTCCAAAGGTATGATTTGATATATTAAAGATATAAGTGTATATATTTATTTCAAACGATTTGAAAAGAACCAGGCATTTAAATTTCTAAGTTCTGTTAATTAATAATTTTCAAATTATTTGAATGAAATGTGAATAACCAGAATTTATAAAATAAGAGGATTAAGATATTTAAGCTATTGTTTGGGAAAACTTTAAGGTTGAAAGGTAAAGAGGATTTAAATAGATTAAATTTGTGAATATTCTAATTTAGTAAAATGAAATTCTATAAATTTGTATAATACCAAATTTGCATTCTAATAACATATAATATGACTTACCAAATATTAAGAAGTTGAAATGATGTTTTGGATATGTAATGAGATGTTGTACAACTAAACAGAACCTGAAAATAATTGAAGTATACAAGTAAGGAAAACTCAAAAGGAATTTCTTATAGCTAAGAATCAATTGGGAAAAGAAATTGAATTTAATTAAATTATATAGAATGTTTAAAATGAACTTGAGTAAGCAAATTCTATGATATGATGTTTAAGAAAAGATAATGTTAAAGAACATGCTATGTAAAGAAATGAATATACTAACTGAATAATGGATTGTGAATAATTAATTGTAAATAAAAAAAAAGCCAAAAAAATAATTTAGTATAGATAAATTGGATAGAAATCCATTGGAAGGTAATACGTGAGTTGTACGTATATTATTTTGTTCGCATAACGATTTGATCCAAAATTCGAGCACAAAATTTCGAGATGATTTATATCGATCCAAGTTAGGATTTCCCACTCGATTCCCGACGGCGAACCCTGGATATGGATTTTTGGTTTGATTCTGGAATTCTCTATCATAGTATATGGCTATGCAAGGAGAGTAACAGTTTCCAATCAAGGAACCAAATCTGAGTCCGCACTAGAGAGTCGGGTGAACGATACTAGTTGGAAGTGAAATTGTATGATCGAATAAGCGATTAGATTAATATTGCTCACAGATGATATATGCACGGCTTACGGAGTTAATTAAAAGTTAATATTGGAAATTTAAGATGCCAAATATGTGAAGATAAATTTGTAACTTTGGAGATAACTATAAACTAAGAAAAGTCATATATAAGAAGTTAGACTTTTATGGAATGACTATAAATTAAAGTGATGATTAATAAAATGTCCTGCATTAATAAAATGTTCTGCAAATAAATTGGTTATTAACTGAAACTGAATATGAAGTAAATGTAAACAAAATAATTTGGTATGACTAAGAATCAATTGGAATTGAAAGAGATAAACCAAATTGAATGTAAAATTAATAATTTGGTTATGTTGGGTATGATTTGGTTGTTATATGATTGTTAGTTGATTGTATATAATTCATTAAGTGTTAATGAAATTGAAAGCTATAAATCATTGAAATCGAATTGGAAGTTAAATGAATTTAAATAGAATTTAATTTGATTCAAATTGGAAGTGAACTAATGTAAATATAAATTAATGAATGTTAACTAATTGAATTGAGAATGAATGTTAGTAAAATCCAACGTTAATGAATCAATTGTGATTAAAATTGAAACCCAAGTCAATAAATATTAATGAGAAGTGAATTTATATTGATTGGTTATGGATTCGTTGTATGATAGTTGGATGATAGTTGATTGATGGTTGCATTTGTTGCTTTTGTTGCATTTGCTATGTTGGCATATGTAGTTGTTATGTTTCTATATGATGTATATTGATATTATTTTCATATATGCATGTTTCTCATGCTTTGTTGAGTGTTTAGTAGGTGCGGATTGCGCTTGCTTCGCATTTGGAGCTCGCTTTCGCGCTATATTAGCCGTATATGCTCGCTAATAATATATAAGGTACATATCTCGGATTACATACCGTACTTTTACACTTTTTCCCTACGGGATGCGTTATCACTTGATGAGATGTATATTTGTGATATATATACTGTCATTTTTTTTTCGATCGAGCCGCACAAAGGAGACTCTACCGAAATTTTCCGTAAAATCCGGGTGTTAGAAAATTTTTCAAGTTTTAATTTTTTTTTATAACTTGTTGTGATAACTAACTTTTAAAGTTAGAAAGCCGTTCGGAGTAACTTAGTGGAAGCGTAGTATGACTTTATAGATGGAATTTCATTGTTTTATAAGTAGGTAACTTTGAATAAAATATATCTAATGTTGAATTCTATACTTAGTTCCTTTTCCCTTCTTTTTCCTTTTCGAGGACGAAAAGTTTTGAGTGGCGGAGAGTGAAACGACCCATAAATTTCCGATAATTAAAATAACTAATTTAATAAGATTTCGTGATTTAGTATTAGATAAAAAATTTGTAATTCGTTTGGAATAATAATAACTAGAATGAAATGCAACAAATTTTACCTAAGTTAATTATTTATGAATTGAATGGAATCCCAAATCAATTGAAATAATATGTAGTCAAAGGTAATTGAATGAATTTGTACTGTATAGGTAATTGTGACGCTTGTTTGTAAATAATAAACTTATAAGTAATTAAAAGTTAACGGTGATAATTATTTAAGTTACCTATTCATTTAGTTAGTCGAATTGAATTTGTGAACCAATTGCAATTGAAATGAAAGTTTATATATTAGTTGAGTGCATTATCTCTTACTGTAGTTAAATAATAATGTGGAATTCATTTGATATAATATAGTAAATCGAATGGTAATGAAATTTTATTTAAAAATCCAATATTGAAATCCGTCAAATATTGAACAATTAAATTGTTTAAATTTAATATTTGGAATTTATTGAATAATTGAATAGCAGGAATTGAATAACTGTTTTAATGAAAATGATTGTTCTATAATTTAAATTTGTTAAATTTTATAAGTCGTTTTGAATATTTCAAAAGATAGTGATTTAAGAATAATCAAATTTGTTTAAATTTAATATTACGAATGTTTGAATAATTAAATTCTGAATTTGATATGATTAATTTGATATTGAAATTTAATATATGGTAATAGAGTGAACAATTGACAATTGATTTAATATGATTCAAATTGGTTTCCAAAGAGAATGTAAGTTATATCGGGATTATAATAGAGTTAATAAGAATTTAATATTTGAAATTTATTGAATAATTGAATAACGGGTTTAATATGATTAAAAATGATTTGTAAAATTTTATTTTATCATATTAAAGTTAGAATGAGGTTGTAGAACTTTTAAAATCGAATTAAAAGTAAATTTGTGAAAATTGAATATTTTAATATTTAATTGACGAGTTAAAATAGCCATTTTTCAAAAAGTCTCGGATTTCGACGAAACCAGTTTCATCGGATCCGTAACATGATATTATTGTAGGATTTCAAATTTCGTGTCAATCGGATTTACCGTTTGTCCGGGGCAAGCCAAAACGCCTAGAAATTCGTTTAACCGATTTAAATTTAAATCGATCGTTTATTGCCGTATCTCGCCCAGACGATCGAATTAGCTTTCGAAACCTGTTCCATTGTGTCCGGAACACGGGATAAACCCTAGAAACGCCGGTCACCGCGCGTAAATCGGAGTTCGGAAATTCCGGGATGGATAGTGTTCGTTATAATTTCTATAAAAGCCCTTGAAATTCATTTTTGCAAAATTAATATACCCTAGTTTTCATCACGTTCAGCCGCCACTTCCTGTAGTTCACGGCCGAAAATCAATCCCCTTCCTCCCTTATTTTCTCCAAATCTATGTATCGAATCGAGAAGTTGTCAACTAGAAAGATGTAGAGCACTCCAGGATCTTGAAGATCAACGACCATGATCGTTTCTGGTGCCATAGATCATCGACAAATCGAGCTCAAAGGCTATGCGTTCAAGCACGTCGTTCGAGGCCAATTGGCGACCGAGTGGGGCCGCATTTTGGGCGTTGGTGGTGTTGTGTGTGAGTTTCGTTGTGGGAGTGCCTGATCGATGTAGAAGCGAGGGGAGGAGGCTCGAAAATTAACCCTAAATCGGCGACAATGGGTTCGATGTCGCGCGTGTGAAACTAGAGAGGGAGGAAGATAGTTGCGTGCACGACCTCGATTCAATGAAGCTTGATCAACGGTCCAGATGGTTTGGGTTAGAAAAGATGATATAAATTGTAGATTATTTATATTATATTACGAATAAATTTTAAACTATCATAACTTTGTCATACGAGGTCGGAATTGCACGAAACAAGTTGCGTTGCGTTCGTATTGTCGAATACTATGCTACGGAGATGGATTGGAATCGTTTGGAGCTAGAAAATTTTTTGGGTTAAATCGAACGTCGTTCGATTTGATTTAAAATCGTAAAAATCAAGGTGAGTATTTTATAACGCTCACAACGTCCTAAATATCTTTATGCTAGTTAAATTTGACATTATGAAGTGTTATGAATTTTATTTGTAGTTGTTTGATAAAATTTAATTGTCATATAGATTGTCATTTGAATTAATCGTTGAAAATTAAATTGATAGTTAAATTGAAATTAAAATTGAATTACGATTAAATTACCTGACATTGATAACTATGAAATTGCCATGAACTGTATTGCCTATTGGATGATGTATTTCGATGGATGCTATTGGTTGATATTTAAATGTTTGGATGTTTATTTGCTTATATATATCCTGTGATGCATACATATGAAACTGTGATTTGATTTAAGTGATATATATTCATCCCTGACATTTAATTGAAATAAATAATTACTTGGACATAGGATAGAAAATTATATACGGACACCGGATTAGCTAAATTAATAAATTTAAAATCATCGATTTGAAATTTATTTAAATGTTTTGATTTAAAAGTTATAAATAGAAATCAATTTATAGATAGCGAATTTATCGAAAAATTGAGTTTGGAATGTTGAAATAAATTTTGGTTAAAGGAAATTGTTAAATAATTTAAGTTGAGACTTTGAGATTAAAAATCGGGATATGATTAAATTTCGAATATTTATTTGTTTTAAAGATCGAACATTATTTCGAGCTTTGAGTATTACTAAGTGAAAGTGACATAAAAATGATATTTTGAAATCGAGCTTGGAATTGAATCATATTTGAAATTTGGATTTAAACTTGAATATTGATGGATAATTTTGTTAAGTGTTATAAATGGATATTTTGAAAAATCAAACTCCAAATCGATATAAATTGAAATTGAATTAATTGAAAGTGAATATAAAATTGAATAAATTTGAAGTCAAAGTTGACGTTGATTGAATCGAAATCGAAATTGAATCGGTAGAAGGGAAATTGAAATTGTTTTGAATTGGGAATTTATAATTGAAATGGTTTGGTTTTGAAGCTGTTTTATTTGTTTTCCAAATTACTCAGTTATATAAACCATTTTTGAATACTTAAATTATTTTAATCTATTTTAAATCTACTTAACCCAATTTAAATTATTTTAAACTAATTTATCTATTTTAAATCCATTTTAAGATTTTAAGTATCTTTAACTATTTTAATTATTTAAAACTACTTTTAAACTAGTTTCTAAAAATTTCAAGCTGGTTAATAAGGTGAAATGTTTATGTTTAAATCTTGAATTTGAATACGAATTGGATTAAATGAAGTTGCAACCTAAATTGAAATTCGAAATGATTTTGAAATCGAAATGAGATATTGATGCGAAAATGATTTTTGAAACGGACTTTTACGTTTGAATAGATACGATGATATTTGAAATGGATTTGAATTTGAAGCGAATATGATATTTTGATATCAATTATGAATCGATTTGAAATGTAAAAGAGCCAACGGTGTAATAATACGTAGTTATTAAAGAGACCGGGATCGGATATGGACATACTCTCTGTCGATACCGAAAACCACTTTAATAACTATTATACGCGGAGCGTTGATCCAGAATGAAGTGGATGGTTTGGTGAACGCGTTGACTGAAGAAAGAGAACGATATTGGATGACCCCTGACATGACTAAAACAGGAGCCGCGTCGGGCCATTGAGGTTCGCCACCTCTAGCGGACACACTTCTTCGATACCATATCTATTACATTTGTGATTCGATTTGGGTGCACCCCTTGATTTGGGAGTGTTGTTTCGCGGTGTTGAGGTAGCTGCTGGCTATGCTCAACATCAGTCCGGATCACGCAACTACTAGTATCCTAGTTGGTATCGCCTCATGTACCTTGTCATACTGATTATCCTATTCGCGACCACTACGTTTTGTTTTGTGTTATACCTATGGGGTACCCTCTGATAACCACCAGTTTACGGTGGGGCTTACGGTGCTGTATAGACTATGGCATTATAAAAATGTGTTAAGGGGGATTATGGTAACGCCTTAACGCTAGTTTGATACTTTATATTACTGATAGGCATTATCTACTTAGCGTACATTACTACATAGTAGATAGTTTAACGGATCCTTAAGAGATGGAAAATCCCGTAACATCTCTCGAGTTATTGCACGCACGTTGACACTGGATATGAGATGTCAAACCCCGTAAACATCTCTGACGCCGTTACACACATATTTATTTACGATTGATTTAACTTTCATAAGGATATTTTAGTCCTGACTCGAGTGTTTTGTCTTTTCATTACGCTCGAGTCAGTCCTGAGTTTTTCAGATTTTTTGAAGATCTATTCTGGAGGATGAAGACGAAGATTTGGTACACTATTACTATTATTATCTGTGCATCATGCTGTCTGCTGCATTATTTTATTTGTTCTGTTGTATATGTATAACTCTGATAAATGTTGTATAAATAATTGTCAAAGTATAGTAAACAGCTTCATGAACTGTTTATTTGACTATTATATTTTATCGTTCCGCTGCGAGATTCTGTGTTGTTTCATTTCCTTTATTTCTCTTTCTTTTCTTTTCTTATTTACCCCAATAACCATCTGCCCTTTTGAATGGTTTGGAATCGGCATGTGTATTTGATCGTCGGTTTAAACTGTCCTAAAAGGCGGGTCGTTACAAATTCGAGGAACAATGTTGATCTAAAAATTCTTTAAACCCTACAACAACTTAAATCAACTTCCGCGATTGCTTAAAAAATTAACAAACATTTTTCCTATACCCTCTCACGCGTAAGCTTTCTTCACCATGGATTTTAACACCCAGTTCGACGTGGTTTGCCGAAAATTGTCTGAAATACAGCCTTCGTTCATCTTGCAATTACGTTCGATTTTCAAACTTTAAAATCACAAAACTTTTACCAAAAATTATTATTTATGATTCCGAGTGAAGTTATGAATTTGAAATTTGGAATCAAACTGATTGATTTTCCACTTATATTAAGTCATCACTGAATATCCTGGTTTTGAATATAATCACTTGATAAATCTGTTTGGATTTATTTTTTAGATTGATGTTACATTTATATAATCATTCTTCATTCAGTAATCAAAGCCTAAAACAGATTGTGTAGGGAGAAATTTGATTTTCTTTCTTATGATCTTGAGCCTGTATATGGATTAGAGGTATATAATGTGATGTACCCAGGCATATGCATGAATTACAGAGCAATTCATATCATATTCCAGCTAATTATCATCCATGAAAACAAATTTTCACCCCAGAATTAACACCAATATCAAGGCATAACACAAATTTAAGCTTTATTTAGGATAGTTTGCTCACCTTGGAGTTGCAGTAGAGAACAGAGGAAGGCAGAGAACAACTTAGCTTTAAACATCTGGAATTTTGATTTTTTTTCTTTTGTTCTTGACTGTTTGTTGTTGAGCTTGATCTTGCATTGATTTGTAATAGTGAATCTTTGATCTTTTATTTGATTGCTGAATTTGTTAAAAGCTTCAATTTTGCTTTATTTTTTCCAAGCTGCAGGCTTTTCATTTGAACTTGTTTTGACCTTCATTTTCTAATCTCCGGTTTATGAATTGAATCCATATGTTGCTTGAACTTTGAAAACTTAAATCTGAAGCTTTGTTTCACTTCCAGATTTGAGAAACTCTTGTCTGGTTTCCAGCTTGAATTTGAAACAGATCTTGACTTTTAACTAGCTTCTGGTTTTTCATTTTCCTAAGGCAAAACTTCAAGTTTTTTTTTAAATTTTGATCTGTTTTAAGAATTGAAGGAAGAAGACTTGGTTTCTATGTTGAAGCTTTACATTGCTTTCATTCCAGATTGAAGCTCTCCCTTATTTCAGGTTGAAGTTTTTGAAAAACAAAGATTTTGTTTCTAATTTTTAGAAGAGAATGACAGTTCTTTTTTTCTTCTGATTCTTTCTATTTTATTCTTTCCTTGGTTGTTGAGATTTGAAAGGCTCAATCTCTTGTTACTCTATATTTTCAGATTTGCTGAAAAGTTATATGATTGCATATGGGGGAGCTCAAAAGTTTCTATAATTTTAAATTTCATTTTTTTATTCAATTAAATATAATGAATGCCATTTGTAAAATGGAATGATTATGAAATTTCAATGTATGTTCATTCCTATACTTCATCCCCTTATGTACATTTATCATTTGCAATATTCAATCAAAAGAATTTTTTAAATAAGTTTTATACCACATTCACTTAAGTCTTTCATGTACTTAAGTTTGCATTTTACATTTTCATGTTAATAACACTTAGATATAACTTTATATTATGTTTTCCCATTTAAATAAATACAATTTTTTTCTTTTAATTATGAATGTGTTGTGTTTTCTTTTATATTTATAGTTACACAAATTTTTTTTATCCCAATTAATTTTCACATTGCAACTTTTAATTTTGTTCAACATATTTATACACTTATATATTTATACAATTTACATTCATACATTTTTTTTATATTTTTTTTGTATAACTTTATAAAAAGAAAAGAATGAATTTAAATACTTCGATTTCATATTAAGAATTAATCACTTTATTCATATATGAAAATTTAACTTAAAAATAACATTTTAAAAATGAGTACACAAATTTTCCTTTTTATTACAACTTCCAAATTTTAACATAATTAAAAATTTAGAACAACTATCATTATCTTTTATTAATCTCAAGATTTTAATTTCTATTTTATTTTTAATACATTTTATTTTGAAATTCAATATTTGTTTATAAAAATGCTTATTCTTATATTTTAAATCAAATTTCTATTTATTCCCAATATTTATTTGTAAGATACTTATGCTTAAATTTCAAATTAACTTTCTATTTATAATCAAAAATTATTTTTTTATTCTAGGAATCTCTAATAAATTCACAATTTATTTTCAAAATTAATTTAATTGCCAAATTAAACTTGGTAAATTTTCAGGAATGTTACAGATTCCCTCCTTAAAAAAATTTCGTCCTCGAAATTTGTAAGGGAGGCGAGAAAGAATAGATGATAGATAAAGAAATGATTGATCGAATTAGATCGAAATATTTATTTTGTAGTCGTTTTACCAAATCAGAATATCAATAATATGAGAACAAACTCATACAATTATTTCACAAGATACTCGGGTCATCTAGATCTACGAATATGCAAGGGCATTGATTAGTTCGAAGGAATAACTAATCGTTCGTAGAATATATCGGTCCATAGAGAATAGATAAATGGATTTAATCTTCCATAATTCTCAAACACAAGATATGGATTCCAAACTTAGGTCGGAATACCCCAAAGTATATACCAATTTGTCCCTCTTCGGACTTCGATCTACACAAGAAATTACAATAGAATTTCAAATTTGGTTTTAACCGATATCGTTTTATTGACTCAATTCAAATTTAGCCTTATATTCTATTAACCAATTTAACTCAATTTAAAATTTCCAATTTATTTAAAATTTTCAATTTCAAATTTCAAATTCATTAGATTTTAAAACGAAAAGATGATAAGAAATCAATGAAGATACGAAGTAAGGATTTTCTATAACGATTCGTAGGGCCATCTTCACACCGAAGCTTCTTCTTGTAGCTGCTACGAAGAAATCAAAAGAATTTTGGAAAGACGAATCAAAGGAGATTGATAGAGAAAATTGTTTCCATTATTGCAGGGTTTTGGCCATTTGTAGTGGTACTCCCTTGTCCCCTATCTCGTCCTCTTCTTGCACTCATACTTACTATTAGTGGATAGTAAGAGAATTTACTGAGGCATTCGAAGGGATATCTAAGGATATACTCATTCTAGGGTATACTTCACCCTATCTCTAATGAGCTACTTAACGTGTTATACTCCTGAGCTAAAGTTTTAACCTTCAGTTCCGATACCAATTATAACGGTCTAGGCTTTTCAGCCATCGACAACGGCCACTCTCGACTGGTAGGCTTTTCAACCATCCCAGCCCCGCCGTGGCATACAATGGTACCCTTCCCTTGCTTTTACGGCCAGCCTTTTAATGTCACGCCTTATGGCTAACCAACCCCTTAAAGAGGACATGTGGGGGTAAGAGTCTCCTGCTCGCCACCAAACAAAAAGCGAGAACCACCGATCACGTTTCACCTAGATAAGCAAGGTCAGTCATGGGCCTGGTATGAGCAAACAAAAAAGTTTATCTTTTAAAAAAAACTACACGAGCATGCCATCCGCCGGTCCTCTGGGACCTTTATCCGAGTGCTCGACACCAACAACCACAAAGCAATCACAAAGTAATAGATCTGCAGTATTGTAACGACCCAGAATTTTTATTAATTAAAAATTTGAATATTTAATTAATTTTAAATATTAATAAGTGAATTTATAAGTCGAATAAATTTTTATTTGAATTATTGGATTTAATTGGATAATTTAATCAATAATTTAATACGTTAAATTATGAAAATAATTGAAAATGGAGTTAAATATGATAGAAAATGATTTGTAAAATTTTATTTTATCATATTGAAGTTAGAATGATATTTTAGAACTTTTAAAATCGAATTAAAAGTTAATTTGTGAAAATTGAATATTTTAATATTTAATAATCGACTGTAAAATAGCCAATTTCTGAACAGTCTCAGAATTGAACGAAACCAGTTCCATTGGATCCGTAATAGTTAGTTATTACCGGATTTCAATTTTCGTGTCAATCGGAGTTATCATTTGATCGTGGCAGCTCGAAACGCATCGAATTGTTTTTAATTTAAATTTGGCGAGTCAAAAATAGCCATTTTTCAAAAAGTCTTGGATTTCGACGAAACCAGTTTCATCGGATCCGTAATGTGATATTATTGTAAGGTTTCAAATTTCAAGTCAATTGGATTTACCGTTTGTCCGGTACAAATTAAAACGCCTAGAAATCGATTTAAATCGGTTTAATTTAAATTGAGCGTTTATAGCCATAACTCGCACATACTTCCGAATTAGCTTCCGAAACTTGTTCCATTGTGTCCGGAACGCGGGATAAACCCTAGGTACGCTGGTTACGGCGTCTAAATCGGAGTTCGGAATTCCCGGAATGAATAGTGTTTACGCTAGCTTTTCCTATAAATACACCTTAATTCACAAAAATAAATAACAAAACCTAAACCTAACCCTAACTATTGCCAGCCGCCACCTTCACAATGAAGGGCCAGAAATGCTCCATTTTCATTCATCAATCTCTCCAAATCCATTCACATTCACGCGAAGTGTTCAACACGAAGATTGAAGAGCAAGGCGAGGGCTTCACATCCATACGGTTGTGATCATCATCGGTGCTTCGTAGAGGTCGCAATCGAGGCTCAAAGGCCGCGCGTTCATCATCGAATTGCGTGCAAGGGGGAGGGCCGAGCGTGCCCAGGTTGGAGCCGAGTGTAGCTCTAGTTGAGGCGGTTCGAATGGTAGTGTTGTGATCATGTATTATTGCGTGTGGTGTTAGCGAGTTTAAACCCTAAATTGCTAATATGGGTTCGGCCGTGCGTAGGGATGTCTGGAGGAAGTCGCGTGGGGAGGAAGATGATCATGTGCGGTCCAGATGAGTGCAATTGATGATCGTGTGGTTAGGAATAGGGTAGGTTATAAATTTGTTAGTTTATGTTGTAAATTTTAAAAATAAATTTGTGTAAACTTGTAAAAATCATAACTTTTTCATACGAGGTCGAAAAAATGCAAACTCAGATGCGTTGGAATTGTATGGACGAGCACTACGCGATGGAGTTGGTTTGGAGTCGTTTGGAGTTAGTGAGAATTTCGGGTAAAATTAAACGCGCGTTTAATTTTATTCGAAATAAAAGCTAAAACGGAAATTAAAACCAAGGTGAGAACTTCTCACTCAATCGAATAGATTTTGATTTTATTTTAAATAGTTAGATTTAAAATATTTGAATGCATGTTTGAATGATGACTGTAAATTATTGATTGTTAAAATAGACATTATGCGTCGTTAGTAAGCGGATGTTATTTAGTAAAAACATATACCGCGAATATTTCATAAACAGTGAAATTGGTATTATATATAATATCAATATGTATATATTGGCATATGTATATATTGCAGTTGATTGATTTCCCGTATTTTTTGCGGATGAGACCCTATTACGCCGTTATTAAGCGGATAATATTTAATAAGAACATGTACCGCGATAATTTCGTACTGGAGCGAAATTGGTATTGTGCTAATGTTTTTGGATGCAGGAAACAGGTTGGAGGGATCCAACTGGATTCCTCAACAGTATTTATTTAATTTCAGATATTTTGATATTTGATGGATTATCATATCGATATATGATATCGTTGTTAGTCGTGATTGACTATTTGGTGTGTAGCATCATTGGACCCAGATTTTGGGATTTTAAAATGATTTTTAAAGTGATTTTTAAAAGTATACTATATTTTTGGAAGTGATCCATTATAAATAAATGAACGTTATAATTTTTAAAGTTATAAAAATTATAGTTTTTGAGAAATATGGTTAAAAGCTGATTTTTGAGAAATATGGATTTATAACTTTATAAAATGGTTTAAATTGGGAAATTTGAATTTAATATGAAAAGTTTAAATATAGGATTTATAAAATTTGATTTTTTTTTATAAATCAGAATGGTGAAATTATAAAGGAAATTAAAGACATTTTGAAAGAATAATATAAATTGATTTATATTAAGAGATTTATAAATGGATATTTATAAATTGAAATATTGACATTATAAAACGAGTTTTTATAAGTGTTTGAATTAAGTGAAAATGAATTTCATAATAGAATGAAATTTATAGAATTATAAACTGTGAAGTTATAAATGAAATTTATAAATAGTAAGATTTATAAATTTGTGAAGTTATTTGAAGAATAAATTTTGTTAAATAAATGAATCTTATAAGTTATAAGATTTATGATTTGGAAAGTCTTTAAAAGAACGATTTTTGTAAAATAATCGTTTTATAAGTATTTAACTTATAATATAAACATTTAGTTTATAATTTAGTTATAAACTGGAATATGTTAATAAAAGAATTTATAAAAAAAGGAAGTTTTTATAAATAAATAGAAATGGAATTTATAAACGTTGTTTTATAAATTCGCAAACGACTTATTTTGATAAGTTAATTGTTATAACTTAGAAATAGAGTTATATTCATGTTTTAGACTGTGAATAATCCTTTGAAATAAAAATGAATAAAAGGATGAGATTTGTTAACGAAGTTTATTCACGTTTTTGAATAGTGAATAACACGTTAAATAAAATGTTTTTGAATGTGATGTTTTAAATAGAATTAAAACGATCTAACGATGTTTTTAAACATGTTGAGATTCGAAACCATAGATTTCAACATTCATTGTTGAAATAGACGTTTTCGAGAAATAAAAGGAAATGGTGGACTATAACACTGTTGTTATAGTAAATGATTTCCGAATGGAAATGTTTGAATAATATTGGGATTTATATATCTATTTTAATTTCGAATCCCTATACTAGTGATTTTGGGACGTTGTAACGATGTTTTACGCAACATTCGTTTTGGCCCAAATAAAAATGTTTAAGAGAATGATTTCCCTTAAAGAATGAATTATATACTTAATTCGATTTAAGTATATTGAATATTTTCTAAGTGTTGAAAATAAAAGGAATTTGTGAATTACTTATGAATAAATAAGTATGGAAATGTTTTCCAATATGAAGTGAATAATTAGAATTTATCTTTTTGAAGATAAATTGAAATGAATTATTGAAATCGCATATGCATGAATATTTTGAAATATAAATTCATTATGGAATTTATATGTGAAAAGTGAAATTGGTTGAAAATAAATATTGATTTATTTTTGAAGTGTTGAAATAATATATCTTGTAAAGATATTTTGGAAAATAAATAATTTGGAAAATTATTTGGAATCTGGTGATGTATGCATATCAATTGATAGTTCAATAGCCGACTATCAGTATTTCCTTTTGAATGGGTAATTTGATGTGAATTGATTGAATTTGAATGCACACTTATTTTTGAATAAGCGCTCACTATTCGGGTTAACCGGGAAAGGACCATGGGGTCGTATAACCCATTCCGAATATGTGATACGTCGTTGTGAATTGCATTGAAGATCGGTGTTGAAGACCGGTATTTGCAAGAGTGATAGGATGAACTATCGATTGACTCTGCACCGAGTAGCTACGGTATTGAGTTCTCCATATGTGATGGTGAATCCGATCAGGATTGTGAATATCCGGATTGCAAGGACTTCTTTGTAAGTGCCTTCGGTTCTGTTCGATCTCGGAACAGACTTGTATGGATTGTATGCCTGACATTACAATTTGAGATATAAAGCCGATTTCATTCAAATATATTTCTGTTGGTGGCGGAGAATTTATTCTTTGCTTAACACCCTTCTTTGAGACGTACGAGCTCAAAGGTTATATAGTTGAAGTTATCAGCAATATATCCCATTTTGGTAATGTGACATGCTGAGTGATGCTGAAATGATCATTGTGTTGATTATTTGTGATAGGATCATTTATTTGATCGTCTATCTTAGTGATCATTGTGTTGATCATTTATTGACCCAAAGCATGGCTTTTGTATAAAGTATGTTTTTGTGGACGTGACTTCGTCGAGCCTCACATCCCGGAAATGGTCAAAACAGGAAAGATGCGGCAAGGTTATTAGGGGTTGCTGTAGCTCCCCTTAGGGTATGTGCATTTCCTTCTGGAAAGGGGTGGTATCATGGTATGGAGCCCAGATACTTACTCATGTTGAAAACACTTTATGATTGTGTGAATTGGATATCGAGCGCTCGGTTGAAAAGGTCCTAAAGGACCGGGGAATGGCGTGCTCGTGTCAGTAGTTACCCAGTTAGGGGTAACCCGGCCTTGTGTTGGCAGAGATCCGGTTTGGTTCTCGGGGATGTCTTTCCAGAGGCATTCTCAGTGGCAATGGGAAGTTCCTTGGCCTGACCATTTGTTGGAAATCCAATTCCCAATACGAAACTTGTACGGTATTAGTTGTAGAACCTGCTATTCACTTATGGTGGTCACCACTGTTTGGATGGTAGCTATAGTAGGCATAGTTCGAAATGTCTATGCTGGCTAAGATTTATATTCTACTTTCGAAATGAATTTTTTCTACACTATACACTAATAATAATATCAAATGTTATTTTAAATGCGTATCAAGCATCTTTGACTATCATAAGGAGAAATCTCCTCCGATTCTGCGTTTGCATGTGTGTGTGTGCGGGAGGCCTTATGGTAGTCTCATTTTTAAAAAGCATTGCGAATTGAATTAAAAATATTCCTCTATTTTGATTTTAAAGATAAATAAACTGTTTTGAGTTCTCACACCAGTCACATGACTGACTTGGAGTTTATTGTTTTCCTTCCTAAACTCTGGGTGCCCACCAATTTCCACACGGGCAGTTAAGAGTTAGGTTTATCAGGATATTCTGGATATTCTGGAGTTGCTAGAGGCAAGCTGGATGGCATGGCGTATTACTAGTATATAGTATTTCTTTTTCCGCTACACTGTTTGATGTTGTATGTTGTTGTACACTCTGATGATTTGATGTAATGTAATATAATGTGATGAAATGTAATAACTGATATAGTTCTTTGTTTAAAGATTTTTCATTTATTATTATATGTTGTTCCGCTGCGAATTGTGAGATTCTGTTGTTGTTCTGTTGTTCCTTTCTGTCCCGTTCTATTTTAAAATTTTCTATTCCTTCTTCTCTATGTTCTATTATAAAATTTTCTGTTTTCAAATATCTTCTTTCCCTCTATTTCCTATCTCTTCTCTCTTCTTTCTTTTTCTTTTCTTAAATTTTCTTTTTAAAACCCATAACTATCCGGTTTTCGGCCTTCGGTTTCTCGGCAGTCGATAAAGTGAGTGTCGATGTTGAATTTTCGAAAGTCGAAAATTTTCGGGGCGTTACATTTGGTATCAGAGTTGATGGTTAAGCGACAACCATGGTTCTGTAGGGTTATTACTCATTAGAGATAGAGTCAGTAGTACTCTAGAATGAGTTTGAGTGTAATAATAGCTATGAGAGCGTATTTGTTAGTGAATATGAAATTGTTTTATATTGTGATGATTGGTTTATTGAGTGGTATATAGATTCTGGTTAATGCGAGTAATTAACGTTATTGATAGGGATCTATAAACACTTGAATTGAACAATTCGACATAATATTGTTTTAAATTGGGTAAATGAAATAATTTTGCCTTGATTATATTTTATATATAAAAGAATAATTTTTCAAAATTATTAAAGTGTATATAAGTTGATTGTTAGGTTGTTTGAATAATCTAAATAAAAGAGTAATTGTATAAGAAAATGAATTATAAGAATTGAATTATAATTAAAGTGATTTACAATTGTGAATAAACTTATATATATAAGAAGTGAAACTATATGAATATATTTATGAATATGAGTTGTAAATAAAAATGAATTTAAAGTTAAATGAAAATTTACTTTAGAGTTGGAATCTGAATTTATTTACAAGTGGGAATTTAAGTTATGTAAAACTAAGTGATGTTTAAATGTAAATATAACTTAAGAGATATTGAATTAAGTTGATTTTGGTATCGAAGTAAATAATCAAGTGGATTAAATGAATATGAACTTGAGTTATGTAATAGAATTCAACTTTGTAATTGAATTGAATGAATGGATTGAATGTTAAAACAATTGAATGTAATTTAAGTTGATAAGGAATAATTAATGAAAGTGTTAATTCATTAAAATCTAATTTTATTAGAAGTTGAATAAATTGGAATGGAAATCAATTTAATGTTAAACCAAATTGAATGAATATAAGTGAAAAGAATTTGGTTGTAATTAATATAAATTGGTTGTTATATGATTGTTATATGATTGTATAAAAGTCATTAAGAGTTAATGAAATTGAAAACTATGAAATTGAATTCAAATTAGAAGTAAATAAATTTGAATAGAATTGAATGTGAATGGGATTTAATTAGTGAATGTTAACAAATTGAAACTAATTAGAATTGAGAATGAATGTTAGTAAATCCAATGTAAACAAATCAAATGTGATTTAAAGTGAAAACCAATTCATTGTATATGAATGAAAATATGAATGAATATATTGGTTATGAATTTGTTGAATGGTAATTGGATGTTAGTTGGTAGATGGTTGAATATATATTGCTATTGTTGCATTTGCTATGTGACATATATAGTTATTATGTTGCTATATGTTGTATATTGAGATTATTGTCTATATGCATGATTCTCATGTTGTTTGTTAAGTGTTGAGTAGGTGCGGATCGCGTTGCTTCGCATTTGGAGCTCGCTTTTGCGCTATATTAGCCGTATATGCTTGCTAATAAAGTATAAGGTACATATCTCGGATTAAATATCGTACTTTTACACTTTTTTCCCTTCGGGATGCCTCATTACTTGATGAGATGTATATTTGTGATATATATACTGTCATTTTTTTTTTCGGATCGAGCCGCGCAAAGGAGACATGGCGAATTTTTCCGGAAATTTAAGGCGTTAGAAAATTTTTGAGAAAATTGGGAAAATTTTGGAAAACTTTAACTTTGATTTTGGAGTTGAAAGTTAAACGATAGTAGTTGTTTTTGAAATGATAACTAAGTATGATTTAAAAACTTAGTAAAGTTTTATAAGCAGTTTAACTTTAAATTTTGGAAAATTAATAGATTCTCTAACTTTCTTACTTGTAATTTCGAGGACGAAATTCTTTTAAGGGGGAAAGATTGTAACGACCCAGAATTTTTATTAATTAAAAATTTGAATATTTAATTAATTTTAAATATTAATAAGTGAATTTATAAGTCGAATAAATTTTTATTTGAATTATTGGATTTAATTGGATAATTTAATCAATAATTTAATACGTTAAATTATGAAAATAATTGAAAATGGAGTTAAATATGATAGAAAATGATTTGTAAAATTTTATTTTATCATATTGAAGTTAGAATGATATTTTAGAACTTTTAAAATCGAATTAAAAGTTAATTTGTGAAAATTGAATATTTTAATATTTAATAATCGACTGTAAAATAGCCAATTTCTGAACAGTCTCAGAATTGAACGAAACCAGTTCCATTGGATTCGTAATAGTTAGTTATTACCGGATTTCAATTTTCGTGTCAATCGGAGTTATCATTTGATCGTGGCAGCTCGAAACGCATCGAATTGTTTTTAATTTAAATTTGGCGAGTCAAAAATAGCCATTTTTCAAAAAGTCTCGGATTTCGACGAAACCAGTTTCATCGGATCCGTAATGTGATATTATTGTAAGGTTTCAAATTCCAAGTCAATTGGATTTACCGTTTGTCCGGTACAAATTAAAACGCCTAGAAATCGATTTAAATCGGTTTAATTTAAATTGAGCGTTTATAGCCATAACTCGCACATACTTCCGAATTAGCTTCCGAAACTTGTTCCATTGTGTCCGGAACGCGGGATAAACCCTAGGTACGCTGGTTACGGCGTCTAAATCGGAGTTCGGAATTCCCGGAATGAATAGTGTTTACGCTAGCTTTTCCTATAAATACACCTTAATTCACAAAAATAAATAACAAAACCTAAACCTAACCCTAACTATTGCCAGCCGCCACCTTCACAATGAAGGGCCAGAAATGCTCCATTTTCATTCATCAATCTCTCCAAATCCATTCACATTCACGCGAAGTGTTCAACACGAAGATTGAAGAGCAAGGCGAGGGCTTCACATCCATACGGTTGTGATCATCATCGGTGCTTCGTAGAGGTCGCAATCGAGGCTCAAAGGCCGCGCGTTCATCATTGAATTGCGTGCGAGGGGGAGGGCCGAGCGTGCCCAGGTTGGAGCCGAGTGTAGCTCTAGTTGAGGCGGTTCGAATGGTAGTGTTGTGATCATGTATTATTGCGTGTGGTGTTAGCGAGTTTAAACCCTAAATTGCTAATATGGGTTCGGCCGTGCGTAGGGATGTCTGGAGGAAGTCGCGTGGGGAGGAAGATGATCATGTGCGGTCCAGATGAGTGCAATTTATGATCGTGTGGTTAGGAATAGGGTAGGTTATAAATTTGTTAGTTTATGTTGTAAATTTTAAAAATAAATTTGTGTAAACTTGTAAAAATCATAACTTTTTCATACGAGGTCGAAAAAATGCAAACTCAGATGCGTTGGAATCGTATGGACGAGCACTACGCGATGGAGTTGGTTTGGAGTCGTTTGGAGTTAGTGAGAATTTCGGGTAAAATTAAACGCGCGTTTAATTTTATTCGAAATAAAAGCTAAAACGGAAATTAAAACCAAGGTGAGAACTTCTCACTCAATCGAATAGATTTCGATTTTATTTTAAATAGTTAGATTTAAAATATTTGAATGCATGTTTGAATGATGACTGTAAATTATTGATTGTTAAAATAGACATTATGCGCCGTTAGTAAGCGGATGTTATTTAGTAAAAACATATACCGCGAATATTTCATAAACAGTGAAATTGGTATTATATATAATATCAATATATATATATTGGCATATGTATATATTGCAGTTGATTGATTTCCCGTATTTTTTGCGGATGAGACCCTATTACGCCGTTATTAAGCGGATAATATTTAATAAGAACATGTACCGCGATAATTTCGTACTGGAGCGAAATTGGTATTGTGCTAATGTTTTTGGATGCAGGAAACAGGTTGGAGGGATCCAACTGGATTCCTCAACAGTATTTATTTAATTTCAGATATTTTGATATTTGATGGATTATCATATCGATATATGATATCGTTGTTAGTCGTGATTGACTATTTGGTGTGTAGCATCATTGGACCCAGATTTTGGGATTTTAAAATGATTTTTAAAGTGATTTTTAAAAGTATACTATATTTTTGGAAGTGATCCATTATAAATAAATGAACGTTATAATTTTTAAAGTTATAAAAATTATAGTTTTTGAGAAATATGGTTAAAAGCTGATTTTTGAGAAATATGGATTTATAACTTTATAAAATGGTTTAAATTGGGAAATTTGAATTTAATATGAAAAGTTTAAATATAGGATTTATAAAATTTGATTTTTTTTTATAAATCAGAATGGTGAAATTATAAAGGAAATTAAAGACATTTTGAAAGAATAATATAAATTGATTTATATTAAGAGATTTATAAATGGATATTTATAAATTGAAATATTGACATTATAAAACGAGTTTTTATAAGTGTTTGAATTAAGTGAAAATGAATTTCATAATAGAATGAAATTTATAGAATTATAAACTGTGAAGTTATAAATGAAATTTATAAATAGTAAGATTTATAAATTTGTGAAGTTATTTGAAGAATAAATTTTGTTAAATAAATGAATCTTATAAGTTATAAGATTTATGATTTGGAAAGTCTTTAAAAGAACGATTTTTGTAAAATAATCGTTTTATAAGTATTTAACTTATAATATAAACATTTAGTTTATAATTTAGTTATAAACTGGAATATGTTAATAAAAGAATTTATAAAAAAAGGAAGTTTTTATAAATAAATAGAAATGGAATTTATAAACGTTGTTTTATAAATTCGCAAACGACTTATTTTGATAAGTTAATTGTTATAACTTAGAAATAGAGTTATATTCATGTTTTAGACTGTGAATAATCCTTTGAAATAAAAATGAATAAAAGGATGAGATTTGTTAACGAAGTTTATTCACGTTTTTGAATAGTGAATAAAACGTTAAATAAAATGTTTTTGAATGTGATGTTTTAAATAGAATTAAAACGATCTAACGATGTTTTTAAACATGTTGAGATTCGAAACCATAGATTTCAACATTCATTGTTGAAATAGACGTTTTCGAGAAATAAAAGGAAATGGTGGACTATAACACTGTTGTTATAGTAAATGATTTCCGAATGGAAATGTTTGAATAATATTGGGATTTATATATCTATTTTAATTTCGAATCCCTATACTAGTGATTTTGGGACGTTGTAACGATGTTTTACGCAACATTCGTTTTGGCCCAAATAAAAATGTTTAAGAGAATGATTTCCCTTAAAGAATGAATTATATACTTAATTCGATTTAAGTATATTGAATATTTTCTAAGTGTTGAAAATAAAAGGAATTTGTGAATTACTTATGAATAAATAAGTATGGAAATGTTTTCCAATATGAAGTGAATAATTAGAATTTATCTTTTTGAAGATAAATTGAAATGAATTATTGAAATCGCATATGCATGAATATTTTGAAATATAAATTCATTATGGAATTTATATGTGAAAAGTGAAATTGGTTGAAAATAAATATTGATTTATTTTTGAAGTGTTGAAATAATATATCTTGTAAAGATATTTTGGAAAATAAATAATTTGGAAAATTATTTGGAATCTGGTGATGTATGCATATCAATTGATAGTTCAATAGCCGACTATCAGTATTTCCTTTTGAATGGGTAATTTGATGTGAATTGATTGAATTTGAATGCACACTTATTTTTGAATAAGCGCTCACTATTCGGGTTAACCGGGAAAGGACCATGGGGTCGTATAACCCATTCCGAATATGTGATACGTCGTTGTGAATTGCATTGAAGATCGGTGTTGAAGACCGGTATTTGCAAGAGTGATAGGATGAACTATCGATTGACTCTGCACCGAGTAGCTACGGTATTGAGTTCTCCATATGTGATGGTGAATCCGATCAGGATTGTGAATATCCGGATTGCAAGGACTTCTTTGTAAGTGCCTTCGGTTCTGTTCGATCCCGGAACAGACTTGTATGGATTGTATGCCTGACATCACAATTTGAGATATAAAGCCGATTTCATTCAAATATATTTCTGTTGGTGGCGGAGAATTTATTCTTTGCTTAACACCCTTCTTTGAGACGTACGAGCTCAAAGGTTATATAGTTGAAGTTATCAGCAATATATCCCATTTTGGTAATGTGACATGCTGAGTGATGCTGAAATGATCATTGTGTTGATTATTTGTGATAGGATCATTTATTTGATCGTCTATCTTAGTGATCATTGTGTTGATCATTTATTGACCCAAAGCATGGCTTTTGTATAAAGTATGTTTTTGTGGACGTGACTTCGTCGAGCCTCACATCCCGGAAATGGTCAAAACAGGAAAGATGCGGCAAGGTTATTAGGGGTTGCTGTAGCTCCCCTTAGGGTATGTGCATTTCCTTCTGGAAAGGGGTGGTATCATGGTATGGAGCCCAGATACTTACTCATGTTGAAAACACTTTATGATTGTGTGAATTGGATATCGAGCGCTCGGTTGAAAAGGTCCTAAAGGACCGGGGAATGGCGTGCTCGTGTCAGTAGTTACCCAGTTAGGGGTAACCCGGCCTTGTGTTGGCAGAGATCCGGTTTGGTTCTCGGGGATGTCTTTCCAGAGGCATTCTCAGTGGCAATGGGAAGTTCCTTGGCCTGACCATTTGTTGGAAATCCAATTCCCAATACGAAACTTGTACGGTATTAGTTGTAGAACCTGCTATTCACTTATGGTGGTCACCACTGTTTGGATGGTAGCTATAGTAGGCATAGTTCGAAATGTCTATGCTGGCTAAGATTTATATTCTACTTTCGAAATGAATTTTTTCTACACTATACACTAATAATAATATCAAATGTTATTTTAAATGCGTATCAAGCATCTTTGACTATCATAAGGAGAAATCTCCTCCGATTCTGCGTTTGCATGTGTGTGTGTGCGGGAGGCCTTATGGTAGTCTCATTTTTAAAAAGCATTGCGAATTGAATTAAAAATATTCCTCTATTTTGATTTTAAAGATAAATAAACTGTTTTGAGTTCTCACACCAGTCACATGACTGACTTGGAGTTTATTGTTTTCCTTCCTAAACTCTGGGTGCCCACCAATTTCCACACGGGCAGTTAAGAGTTAGGTTTATCAGGATATTCTGGATATTCTGGAGTTGCTAGAGGCAAGCTGGATGGCATGGCGTATTACTAGTATATAGTATTTCTTTTTCCGCTGCACTGTTTGATGTTGTATGTTGTTGTACACTCTGATGATTTGATGTAATGTAATATAATGTGATGAAATGTAATAACTGATATAGTTCTTTGTTTAAAGATTTTTCATTTATTATTATATGTTGTTCCACTGCGAATTGTGAGATTCTGTTGTTGTTTTGTTGTTCCTTTCTGTCCCGTTCTATTTTAAAATTTTCTATTCCTTCTTCTCTATGTTCTATTATAAAATTTTCTGTTTTCAAATATCTTCTTTCCCTCTATTTCCTATCTCTTCTCTCTTCTTTCTTTTTCTTTTCTTAAATTTTCTTTTTAAAACCCATAACTATCCGGTTTTCGGCCTTCGGTTTCTCGGCAGTCGATAAAGTGAGTGTCGATGTTGAATTTTCGAAAGTCGAAAATTTTCGGGGCGTTACAAGTATCCACATGAGTGAAGTATCTGGGCTCCATACCATGATACCACCCTTTTCTAGATGGGAATGACAAACCCTAAAGGGAGCGACACTCATAACCTTGCCGCATCTTTCCTATTTCGACCATTTCCAAGGTGTGAGGTCCTGATGCAGTCTCGTCCACAAAGCTACGCTTTATACAAAAGCCATGCTTTGATCAACAAATGATACACAACACCACTCAGCATGCCACACTACCAAATTGGGATTATATCACTGATAACTATCAACTACATAACCTCTGAGCTCGTACGTCTCAGAGAAGGGTGTTAAGCTAAGAGAATAAATTCTCCACCACCAAGCAAAAATGTATTTAATAGAGATCGGTTTAATATCTCAAAGTGTAAAGTCGGACATACAACCATACAAGTCTGTCCCGGGATCGAACATAACCGAAGGCACTTCCGAAGAAGCCCTTGCAAATCCGGGTATCCACAATCCCGATCGGACTTCCCATCACTTAGGGAATCTCTATACCATAGCTACTCGGTGCAGAGACAATCGATAGGTTATCCTATCGTTCTTGAAGACACCCTGTCTTCAACACCGGTCTTCTAATGCAATCCATAACGTCGTATCACTATTCGGCTATATGACACAAGGTCCTCTCCCGGCTAAACCGAATAGTGAGCGCAATATTTAAAAATATATGGATATGGGATTTCAGTCAAGTCACAACTTATAAAATCTAAAACTTTTCTTCAAATGGTTAAACAAATTACCATTTCAAATTTTTTAACAAAAAGATTCGTTTCACAAAGTTCACCTAGTTTCACAAAGATCTATCCATAGATTTCAAAACAATTTCCATCTCAATTTGGATTAACTCAATTAAATTTTTAAATTAAAGATTAACTTATAGCTTTCAAACCCGTTTCCAAAGATTTATTCACAACTTGGAAAACTATTTTCATTTTAGACTTGAATCCCTTTTAACACAAATTGGATGTTCATTTCTTATGTGAAAGCTTTTATTATTTGAAAACAAATAGTTTTCGTTTCGGAAAGATCCGATTTCATTTATACAAGTTAAAACCTTTGGGTTAAATTCGAATTCCCAAAAAACCACTTTTAAAATGGTTTAAAAACCCATATAAACACATTTATAAATTGAATAACCTCTTTTAAACCATAGTTCCCAGATCATAGAATTCGATTTCAAATATTGAATTCAAATTTAAATCAAATTACTTAAATTTCAAAACTCAATCTAGTTATTCAAAATAACTTTTATTTTTTAAATTCATTTTTTTAAAAGCTTTCAATTCTAATTCCAAAACTATTTTGGTTCAAAAATTTAATCTTTAAAACAATTTCAAAAATCTGTAACTTAACCCGTTTCCACGTGCAATCCATATTTGTGTGTGTATAAGTGTGGTCCAGGGGTTTTACACAATAAAAGTGCCACATCATCATCATCACAAATTCAAATACAGCAATATATTTGATAAGCGGTATAAACCATAACGCTTATATTTGATAAGCGGTGTAAACCATAATGCTTATATTTGATAAGCGGTATAAACTATAACGCTTATCTTTTATTCATAGATCACAGGTATATATCACAGATAATAAATTAAATCAAACACTGCTCAAACCAAAACAGAACATATCAGGTTATCAAACAATTCAACCATCCAATAGAATCCAAACATACATGAGTAAGATCAGATAATTATCTGATTTATTCAAATCAGATTAACTACTTATGAATTACTAATCCTGGTTAATTATTATTAATAAATCACAAATCATTTTGATTAATACTCTTTAATCATTTATTAATTTACTATTAATAATAAATTAAATAACCCTTAAATTTTATTTCATCACCATTAATTATTAAATAATTAACTTTTAATTATTAAATAATTAACTTTTAATTATTTAATCCACCATTTAATTAATCATCTTTAAAACAATTAATTAACCCTTAATTAATTATCCTTTATTAATTTCACTAAGTAATTATCTTTTATTTAATTACACAAAGTAATTTAATTACTCAAAGTAATTATCTTTAATTTACTTCCATCAATAAATTTATCTTTAAACTAATTATTCTTTATTAACCTTAAATTAATTGCATTAATTAATTAACCCTTAATTGTTAATTTATTAACTCTTAATTACTTTTATTAATTAATTTCATCTCAAGTAATTATAATAACAAAATCATCAATTATTTAATTAATCAAGAGATAAACTAATTACTTTCCTTAACCTTTATAACTTGTTTAATAAATTATCACATTATTTATTTTAAAGGTTAGGAATTAGTTAAATAACATTTTATCTTAATTACCTTTTTTAATTACATTATCCAAATAACTTTTCAACATAAAACAACCAATTTAAATAAACTAAAATTTAGTTACCTTGAAAATATCTTACTTAAACCTTTACTTAATTCAAACTTTAATCAAAACATCATTTGAAAACATGGAAGAAAGAAGTTTAAAGGTTTGAGAATTTTTTTTTCAAAACAGAAACTGTTTGCATATGCGCTCAAGACCTGCTTCGAGTCACCCCCGAGAGGATTTCTTGTTTACTTCGAGTTTTATTGAAAATCAACCCGAATGTCACATTTTCCAACTTAAATTTCTTTTCTTAGTATTTCTACACGGCGCGCTAACATTTTACTCGAGTTATAACTCGAGCTCGAACACCTCTCTCCCGATACACGCTTCGAGTCGAACTCTCATTTTTACGTGCCTGAACTCGATAACCTTTCTTCTTCCCCAAATTCAAAACAACCCAGATGCATCCTAATCACGCGTGCACGTGCAACAAAATTCTGACCATCTTTGGTTGCCGCCGAGGCCACCCACACCTCTCCATCGACCTCCTCTACCCATCTCGACCACCCATCTCTCGTGACCACGTCAAAAACGAAATTATGCAACTCGACCCCCCTTCCTGAATTTGAACCACCATCAGGAAAACTCTTCGCCACACCACGTCAAGCGGCCAGAATCGGCACGAGCCTGGCCGAGGCTTCGCCACACGCCAACCCTACCATCCCCTAGGTCCGATCCCCTCCGGCCCCTTAACAACATCACCCGAATTCGAGGAACATTGTCGATCTAAAAATGCTTTTAAACCCTACTACAATTTAAATCAACTTCCCTGATTGCTTAAGAAATTAACAAATATTTTTCCTATACCCTCTCACGCATAAGCTTTCTTCACCATGGATTTTAACACCCAGTTCGACGTGGTTTGCCGAAAATTGACCGAAATACAGCCTCCGTTCATCTTGCAATTACATCCGATTTTCAAACTTTAAAATCATGAAACTTTTACCAAAAATCATTATTTATGATTTCGAGTGAAGTTATGAATTTGAAACTTGGAATCAAATTGATTGATTTTCCACTTATATTAAGTCATCACTGAATATCCTGGTTTTGAATATAATCACTTGATAAATCTGTTTGGATTTATTTTTTAGATTGATGTTACATTAAAATGATCGTCCTTCATTCAGTAATCAAAGCCTAAAACAGATTATGTAGGGAGAAATTTGATTTTCTTTCTTATGATCTTGAGCCTGTATATGTATCAGAGGTATATAATGTGATGTACCCAGGCATATGCATGAATTATAGATCAATTCATATCATATTCCAGCTAATTATCATCCATGCAAACAAATTTTCACCCTAGAATTAACACCAATATCAAGGCATGCCACAAATTTAAGCTTTATTTAGGATAGTTTGCTCACCTTGGAGTTGCAGTAGAGAACAGAGGAAGGCAGAGAACAACTTAGCTTTAAACATCTGGAATTTTGATTTTTTTTCTTTTGTTCTTGACTGTTTGTTGTTGAGCTTGATCTTGCATTGATTTGTAATAGTGAATCTTTGATCTTTTATTTGATTGCTGAATTTGTTAAAAGCTTCAATTCTGCTTTATTTTTTCCAAGCTGCAGGCTTTTCATTTGAACTTGTTTTGACCTTCATTTTCTAATCTCCGGTTTATGAATTGAATCCATATGTTGCTTGAACTTTGAAAACTTAAATCTGAAGCTTTGTTTCACTTCCATATTTGAGAAACTCTTGTCTAGTTTCCAGCTTGAATTTGAAACAGATCTTGACTTTTAACTAGCTTCTGGTTTTTCATTTTCCTAATGCAAAACTTCAAGTTTTGTTTTAAATTTTGATCTGTTTTAAGAATTGAAGGAAGAAGACTTGGTTTCTATGTTGAAGCTTTACATTGCTTTGATTCCAGATTGAAGCTCTCTCTTATTTCAGGTTGAAGTTTTTGAAAAACAAAGATTTTGTTTCAGATTTTTAGAAGAGAATGACAGTTCTTTTTTTCTTATGATTCTTTCTATTTTATTCTTTCGTTGGGTGTTGAGATTTGAAAGGCTCAATCTCTTGTTACTGTATATTTTCAGATTTGCTGAAAAGTTATATGATTGCATATGGGGGAGCTCAAATGTTTCTATATTTTTAAATTTCATTTTTTTATTTAATTAAATATAATGAATGCCATTTGTAAATAGGAATGATTATGAAATTTCAATATATGTTCATTCCTATACTCCATCCCCTTGGGTACATTTATCATCTGCAATTTTCAAAGACAAAAGAACTTTTTAAATAAGTTTTATACCACATTCACTTAAGTCTTTCATGTACTTAAATTTGCATTTTACATTTTCATGTTAATAACACTTAGATATAACTTTATATTATGTTTTCCCATTTAAATAAATACAATTTTTTACTTTTAATTATGTATGTGTTGTGTTTTCTTTTATATTTATATTTACACAAACAAAATTTTATCCCAATTAATTTTCACATTGCAACCTTTAATTTTGTTCAACATATTTATACAATATATAAAATTTACATTCATGCATCTTTTTATTATTTATTTTTGTACAACTTTATAAAAAGAAAAGAATGAATTTAAATACTTTGATTTCATATTAACTATTAATCACTTTTATTCATATATGAAAATTTAACTTAAAAATAACATATTGAAAATGTGTAGACAAATTTTCCTTTTTATTACAACTTCCAAATTTTAATATAATTAAAAATTTAGAAAACAACTATCATTATCTTTTTATTAATCTCAAGCTTTTAATTTCTATTTTATTTCTCATACATTTTATTTTGAAATTCAATATTTTTTTACAAAAATGCTTATTCTTATATTTTAAATCAAATTTCTATTTATTCCCAATATTTATTTGTAAGATACTTATGCTTAAATTTCAAATTAACTTTATATTTATAATCAAAAATTATTTATTTGTTCTAGGAAACTCTAATAAATTCATAATTTATTTTCAAAATTAATTTAATTGCCAAATTAAACTTGGTAAATTTTCAGGAATGTTACATTACTATTGTTATATATGTAAATTGTGAATAGGAAACTATGGTTTGGAATTCAAAATAAGTATCCTAAAGATAAATTAGATTTAAAGCTCTACATTTTTGAACACAAATACGTATATAGTTATTAATTCGAGTATAAATAGCTTAAGCTTAAAATAAAAATAAATAAAGGGTTTTATCAATTTAGTAATAAAAAAATAAAATAAATATAAAACATAATATAAAAACTTAAGTAAATATAAAATACATGCATTAGACATGTGTAAGTTAGATTGTGTCATGCAAATACAAGTGTCACAAATTCTTGTTTATCCCTTATTTTTCAAAATACAAGAAAAAGGAGAAAATAATAAGAACCAGATGCTGTACAATTTACACTCTTATATATATATATATATATATATATATATATATAGCTCAACCTCTTTTCTTTCTTTCATCTTTCAAAAATAAATAAAAATAAACAAATAAATAAATCAAACTCTTTCAAGTTTCAACTGCACAAAGCTAGATTCAATTCAAGATTCAACTTAATCAAATAGATCAAGCTTCTTCTTCATTGAATTTGTGCAAAGGTGAGATTTTTATCTCACATTCTTGTCTATAACTATCACGGATGTTTGGGGATGATTTCCTATCACTTTAGCATGTACATTTGCATTTGGTTTGGATTGGATTGGCCAAAAACTCCAATTTTTAGCATTTTGGTGAATTTTCTGCATTTAGGTCATTCTGGCCATTTGTGCATGTTCGGAGTTAGGTCGCTCGCGAGCTAACGCCTTAGGTTGCTCGCGTGTTAACGCCTTAGGTCGCTCGCGTGTTAACGCCTTAGGTCGCATGGCTCGTTTAGCAATAAGTCGCTTTGGCCACTAGGTCGCTCTGCCTTTTTCCGTTAGGTCGTTACCATGTAGGTCGCGACATATGTTAACTCGTTTGGGCTTTAGGTCCTTGGCCTTCGTTCCTTTTTAGGTCGTAAGCCCCTAGGTCATTTCCCCCTTACTCCACTAGGTCGCGAAACCCGTTTAGGTCGCAGGACCATGACTCCAGTTAGGTCGTTCGCCCCTTTGCTCCGTTGGGTCGCAACCGAGTTAGGTCGTTGACCACATTAGGTCGCGTACTTAGGTCGCGAACACCCCCTAAGTCGTAACCACTAGGTCGTTGACCTGTTTCCTCACATAGGTCGTGAGCAGTTAGGTCGTTAGGCCTTGTTTGAGACTTTAGGTCGCTTACCTCTGTTAACTCGCGAACACCTCTAGGTCGCAACCACTAGGTCGCTCGACCCCTTAAACTCGTAGGTCGCTCGACCCTTACTTCGTTAAGTCGTTCGTCTTCCTTAGGTCGCTCACTTGGTTGAGTCGCACCTCACCTTAGCTCGGCCATGTTGGGTCGCGAGTTTCCCTTAGGTCGCGTACCCCCTTAAGTCGCTCGACCACTAGGTCGTGAACACCTTTAGGTCGCGTGCCCCTTTTGGTCGCTCGATCCTATCCTCCCTTAGGTCTTCACTAGGTCGAACCCCGTAGCGGGGGCATTGCCCCCGCACCCCCACCTAGGGTTTGCCACCCTCCCGGACCCCCCTCCGTAGGGAATCTTATCTGAAAAACATTCAACAGAACTTGCTTTGTTGAGATGCTGAGTTGACCATTCTTCGAGACAAACTATCTTTGGCTTCTCGGTCGATTTTATGGTATCACGGCCTTGCTAAAAAGGCGGGATAACAACTTTAGAAATATGAAGGTTTCAATACTGGTAGTAAATATCAAAACTCTTTCAACCAAATGATTTCAACTCTATTTTCAATAACAAAGCTCTTTTCTTAAACCGTTTTCCAATCTACTAGTATACACAAACCTTTACCTCACTCGAATGAGAAATCTAATTAAACGGCTTAGTAAAACAAGTGGTATGAAACGCTTGCGTTCACTTCGTCGGTTAATTCTTGGATTTGTTCGGTTGAACCTCTTGTGACAATTTTCTAGTGAAGGTCTACAGCTTGTTCGTAAAAATTTAATTTAAGCAAGTGGTTATGGGACATGAAGCTAAACTCATATATTTACTGACTTGGTGAGATTGACACTACTTGATGATCATGACGATCATTTTTGTGTTTTAGACTAGCAACTGTGCGATGTCTCTTTGTCTGTGAGGGAGACTAGACCCCGCTCTTGTGATGTTTCGCCATCGCATTTGTGTGATGCTTCACCATCACATATGTGGGGTAGCACCCTACGGTCTTCGAGCCATTCGTGTGTCAAAATTAATGGCTTGCAACCATGAGATAGCGTCTTGCTTTGTGTTACACGTGTAGGTGAGTTTTCATGCTCCCATTTTGTGAGTTTTCACGCTCCTATACTATGATTTCAGGATTTCTTGTGTTGATTTCTGGAGTTTATGTCATTTACTTGTTATGAGTACAAGTTTAGGGTATGATGCCCTCTTTGGATCTTTGAGAAGATTCTTGTGATATTGATTTATCTCTTATTGATTGATCTTCTGTTGATCATCATTTGCATACTTATAGTAGTATGTCAGTATGGATATTTTATGTTTATGCCATATCTTTTATTTTATAACATGTCATCTGATATTTATAGCTAGACTGATCCATTTATTATTTTCTTAAATAATACTCGGGTCAGACCGAGATGTTACAGGTGCTTCTGCTTGACTTCTTCCTGGGATTTGCTACTCTGACTTTTGGCTAACAATTTAGATTAGCAGTTTTTGTCGTTTATACTTGAGATATAGACTCATATATGTATTCTTTTGTATAGCACGTTTTGCTATTCTTTTGTGTATGTGGTCCTTTCATGACCACTACTCTGATGTAAACTTTCATGTGTTAGTTATATATATTCATATCCTTTTCCGCCTTTGTGATATGGACGTTTGTGACTGATTGTGTTATGTTTATTTCTATATTTGTTTCCGAAGATTTATTTATAGCCACCGTGTGATAGCTTTGAGTTTGTATCGATATGTCGGACTTCCTCCTTAAATGAATTGCATGCTATACTATTTGACATATCGGTGCTCGCACAAAGAAGTTACATGGATGGTCGCTCCTCAACAGCCTTATTCTCCGCACTAGTTGACAGCATTACTCCGTAGTGTTCTTGGCTAGCGTGGGTATTGAGGTGGGGCATCACATTTATTTTAATTAAATTAGAAATGGTGTAACCAGTTAATCTAGCCTATGAATGTTAAATTGTATTGAATGTTTTGATTGTTTAATATCTCTGGTATGTTAGTGTGTGATATTCTATGATACGAAATGTTTTGGTTGAACTGTGATAAATGTGAGTTATTTTTCTGTGATGAATTTCTGTTGTATATGATATTCTAAATTTAAATTGAATTGTTTTACTTAAACAACTTGGCCTAAAGGATAACGTTGGATTCGAAGAGATCGGGGTCGGATATCAGCGATATACGAAACCATTTCGATTAGTAACTACTATAATTCTTTATAGATTTGATTATAGAGTCCAATAGGCTGGAACGGAATAAATTAAGTAAACTTGGCCGTTTAAACTAAGTAACGACACTTAGATATTATTTTGTGGAATAAAAGTTTGGCTATAACAAAATAAAACTTGCAATGATGAACGAGTTACCCTGGTTTTCAAAGAAGTTTTATAACTTAGTATTTCACGTTATATGGGTTTAGTCACACTGGTTTCTACCTGACTCGGGTGTTACTTTATTGTAATGCTCGGGTCAGACCGAGTATTATAGATTTTCAGGTTAGGACGTTCTGGGCTCAGGAGCCGAGCTGGATGGCGGAGTCGTTTTGATTATTCCGATGTGTATTTGAGACTGTGTAGTCTGTATTTAGGCACAAGTTAATTATAACTATCCATTTTATTGTGAATGATTGTAATATGATATATTGTATGTAAATTGACATTTACATCTTTCTTAGTATAAATGATGCTATTTGTATATTATATTTTGTTCCGCTGCGATTGTTGGATTCTGTGATTTTGTTTTCTGTTTCTTCTTCTACCTCTTTTTCTTCTTTCCCTAACAATCTGGGATTTCCAGCGTTTAATTGCTCGACACTTCTATAGTGAACGTATTAGTGTCGAATTTTCAAGGTCGGAAATTTTAGGTCGTTACAAAGAGAATGTTCGAGAGTGCATGCAAAGTAAACATAGTTATGGTGAAAAGTGTGAATTGCCCCTTCTCTTTCATAATGGACATCGGAAATGAGAATAGCATAAAATTTGGTAGGTGCTTAATATGGAATGAGAAATGTGGTTTCTATTCAAATTATTATATTTTAGAAAGTTGTTTTCTATAAAAGTTATTTATATGAGTTTAAGTTTTTAGTCGATAACTCTCTACTCTATACTAGTTACAGTAAAAGAAATAAATATCCCATGATAAGTAGGAGCTTTGTATTTCATGCACTGTCATAGTAATGGTAATAATAGTAGGAGCATACCTTATGAAACTTATAAATGGAAGCATCGAGATACAAAAGACTATTTCGTATATATACTAATATTATTTATAAAGTAAAAATAGTTTTTCAGTATTGATTGAAAATAAATATAGTTTTATTTTATTATGAATATTATGAATATTCGCTATAAAATAAATCTAAATGGTTTTTCGTTTTCATAGATTAGTGATGCCTTAGCGATAAAAAGTATGCAGGTACCTTAAAATTTTAATGATTATTTGAAATGATAGAATAAGCTATATCTTTGAGAAATAATATTTTAATTATTTGATTATGAATAAAATGACATTAGTGAATTGTATCTCAAGCGATTAAGGACGAAGCACCTATTCTATGGAAGTGGCAAAAGAGTGATGAACTCTTAGGATTGATACATATAGATTTTTACCGTCCAAGTTCTAATGGTACCAAAATGGATCCACTACTTTATTTAATTTACTTGTGAATTACCATACCCACAAACTTGTGTATCTGATACACAAGAATTATATCTATGATAAATTCATTGAATATAAAATAAGAGTTGAAAAACATAACAACAAATGAAATAATGTAATTTGATGTAATTAAATAGATGAGTATATTATATTGGCTAAAAATACTTCAAATTGAATAATATTCAACCTTAAAAGTCACTCCTCCCTATGATACATAATGATGCCTCAATATGGAGTAATCAAATTTTGTTAGACAAAGTAAGGATGATGATGCATAATGTTAAGTTAACTTCTTTCTATAAGGACATATACTTAAGAGTAAGTATGTATGTTAAATTTCATTTCATCTAAAGCGTGACCTACGGGCTCATTTAAGACACAAGTTGGTGAGAAACCCCTACATGCTCAAGGTCAAGGAGTTGATAGGTTGCGTGAGTAAGGAGGCTACACGTAAAATTTGATAATGATGGATTTCGTATGAACCACCAAAAAGGTGTTTTGGCCGGCCAACAATGGTTGATTAATTTATGTCATTAACATAAGTTTCGTAACCTAAAAACTTAATCAATTTTATATGAGTATTTTATATGATCCAAATACCCTGATGTGGAAACTAATTATAAAAGATGAAAAGAAATTAATTGAGCCTAAAATAGACAAACTCAATAGAACATATAATACAAACTCTCATACATTAAAGAGAACTTTCCTAAGGGTTTCATATCAATGTCATAAAAGGAATTATTAGTAGCAACAATTTCCTTAGTTTTCAATAAGTCATAAAAGTATAGACCCTAACATATGACATGAAGCTTGAGCCAAAATAGATTCTAAGCACATTACTAAAATATGATTTTGATAGCCGTACTCGAAGTGATATGATCCATCGATCATGGGTGATTCTTTTAAAGGAAGACCGTTGCAATTGAGCATAGTAAGAAAAAATGATGAGAATAATGTCATAAATTTAATTTTTGAAAGTAGTGCAATAGATTCATCAGTCAAAGTGCTTGAGTTAATTCAGATTCTACTTGCAAAATTATCACCTAATATGATTTTGAATTTTGTACATCTTTCTTGAAATTTACATTTGAACAATGTCATAGAATAGACTGTTTGCACATGATAAGTAAAATATCACAATGTCAGTGGGAATGATAACTGAGTTTGTAAGTGTTGGATAACATCCAAGAACTTATACTATAGTATTGTTCGATAGGCACCTCTATTGAGCAAATATTTTGATAAGGAAATCAAATAGTTTAATTTTCAGACAAAATTTATAGGAAGCATGCGTCTATAAGAAAGAATATTAAGAGGCACTATAATATTTTTATAAATAAAAGTAAGGATGTTAGGATTGTCCAAAACCATATTTAAAGACAATATAATAAAATGTTTAATCTAGAACATATGACATGTATTCCTTATGCATCAACAATAGGAACTGTCATATGTGCCATACTATCTACTATATTGTAATTTGCTCACGTATTTGTGCATTGAGCGGGTATTCAAATCCAAATCAGAATAGTAAATGGTAGTTATGACTGGTCTCGAGTATTAACGAAATAGTACAGAATTGTTTATAGAAACAAAGAACTGCTTATGAAGGAGTATTTAGACTCGAACTTCATAAGTGACATAGATATAGTATATCAATCCTAAATATATATTCAACCTTAATTAAGGAGTTTTAATTTGACTCTATTTAAAATAAGAGGTGGTGGCTGATTCAACCAAAAGCTAAATACAACATCTTGAATAGCGCTGTAGTGAAAGTAGTATAAATATAATGCACTGATTCCAAAATTTGGGTATCCAATGATATTGTTTTGTAAAAATAATGCCACGATGTAGATCGCAAAAGAAACTATGGCTCACAAGATGTCTAGGCACATGCTTAGAAAGTTCCATGTAAAAAACGCAGTTTACCAATGATAGAGAAATGTTGGCTAATAGAGAAGATAGTAAACAATATAGCAGATTGTTCACTAAGGGACCAGGTCGATCAGTTCTAAACTGATAAGAGGAATGGTGTTAAGATTCCATAATTGACTCCAAGTGCAAGCAGGAGACTAAAAGAGTTAGTGAGATTCCCTAGAGGCAGTTATAAAATTTGTTACATATATTTAACTCGTAATCAATCTTGTCCGTAATAATGGTGTTTGTTTTTCGTTTATATACTTTATTGTACTGTGATATAATTAGTTAATAAAATAATTAATTTAAAGTAAATAATAATAAAATACTTAAATAAAATGTTATGTGATTGTAGTTAAAAATAGTTGCGACCACGAGTAATTAACCACAAAATAGAATGACATTTTGTTTTAAATATTTCTATTCAAGATATTTCTAAAAAGGATATCGATTCATCTGTTAAGACCAGAGTGTGTAATGCTCTTCAAATCTAGGGCATTGTATTCCTCATAGATGTTGGGGCACTGAGGATTACATATTTGTAGTTATTAGATAACCATGGAATGACTCATCCGAGAGTTTCATACTGGTCGATAAAACTTGGCTCAATCATGAAATCTCTGTGTAACAATGTTGCGCTATTCCCTCGACTTAAGAATATTGTGGAACTTCAATGTGAATACCCTACTTCGATTATAGTTAAATCTGGGAATGATGATCCATCAAGCGACTATAGTTGGGTGTGTGTTGAAGCATTGGAAGTGAAGCAACATTCGATTGAGAATTCCTCCCCTCGGTTATACGAGGTTAGCACCACTGCCAATTATAGTCAACTCAAAATTAAAATCTCTAGTTAGAGTAGTATAGTTAATAATAAATGTTATTGTCAAACTAAATTCTTTAATTTTGGACTATCATCCATATACCATTAAGTGATATAGTTCTAATGAAGAGAACAAGTGTAAACTATCGTTTCTAAATGGTACGATCTAAGATAATATAACGACCCAGCATTTTAGGTTATTTGAAATTGTTTATTTAATTGATTTTAAATATTGGAAAGTAAAATTTTATCGATTTAATAGATTGAATTTCAAATATAATGATTTATTGATAATTTAATTATTGAATTAATGCGATGACCTAGAATTCACTGCTTAAAAATTGACATCCATACTTCACCCGTATTCGAATGCCGCAGATTCAAATGTTGAAATTCCGATCCGCTGGAGCTTATAACACATTAGGTAAATACAACACAGTAGAAACAAAGAAGAATTTCATTGATACACAAATGGATACAATGTTCTGATACAACTGAACAACATCATAGCACAATAGATAAACAACAGCGGAAGAATAACTCCAACACAATGCATCATCGCTCCAAAGTTCCAAAGGCTCCCAAAGACTTTCATATCCAAACCAATTACTCAAAGAACTAGCAAACCAAGAAGGTCGAACCACCATTACGCTGAACTTGTAGCAAATCCGGTCAACGATCATGTTGAAGTGAAATAGATGTGATTGCCAATCCAGATACTTCAAAAGATTGCCGAAAGCTACACCTACTAGCCGACTATTTGATAACATGACTTTAGGTTTCCCGTGTGGAAAATTATGGACACCTAAAGTCTAGAAAGGGAACAATAAACTCCAAGTCAGTCATGGGACTGGTATGAGCAAACAAAAACAATTTTTTGAATAAAAACAAACAAACAACCATAAGGCCTCCCGCCACACACACAATACAATCGCACACTTGGAGGATATTTCTCCTTATGATAGTGTGCATAGTGAAGAAAACAATTTCGAAAGTATAATGTTAATCTTAGCCAGCACAGGTATCGTTATATTATGCCTTCTATAGCTACCATTTAAGAATGGCAGGTTATACAATTGCAATCGTAAAGGGCTCGTAATGGATGATTGGATTTCCAACGAATGGTCAGGCTAAGGAACTTCCTCACCGAATGGGTACGCCTATGGAGGGACGCCCCGAGAACCTAACCGGCTCTCGGCCAACACAAGGCCGGGTTACCTCTATAACTAGGTAACTATTGATACGAGTATACCATCCCCGGTCGTCACCGACCTTTATCCGAGGCCTCAACACCAACAAATTCCAACAACCATATATGTTAAATATCTGGGCTCCATACCATGATATCACTTTTATCCAGAAGGAAATAAACATACCCTAAGAGGCGCTACCCCCGTAACCTTGCCGCATCCTTCCCGTTTCGACCATTTCCAGGATGTGAGGTTCAATGAAGTCTCGTCCACAAATCTACGCTTTTCACAAAAGCCATGCTTCGATCAACAAATGAACAACACTTAACATGCCACGTTACGAAATTGGGAATATATCACTAGTAGCCATCAACTACATAACCTCTGAGCTCATACGTCTTAGAGAAGGGTTTTAAGCTAAGAGAATAAATTTCTCCGCCACCAAACAGAAATGTATTTGATAGAAACTAGCTTTACATCTCAAAGTGTAACGTCAGACATACAACCATACAAGTCCGTTCCGGGTTCAAACGGAACCGAAGGCACTTCAAAGAATCTCTTGCTAATCTGGGTAATCCCTAATCACGTCCGGACTCCCCATCATATAGGGAAATCTCTATACCGGGGCCATTCGGTGCAGAGACAATCGACAGGTAATCCTTTCGCTTTCGAAAATATCCGGCCTTCACCACCGTTTTCAAATGCTATCCATTTCTTCGTATCACTATTCGAAATGGGTTTTATGACATAAAGTCCTCTCCCAGCTAAACCGAATAATGAGCGCTTATTTTAAAAACATATGGATATATTGGATCTTAGTTAAGTCACAACTTTTCAACACTTGTTTCCCAAAACATTTCATTTGAATGGTTCAACAAATTTCCACTTTTAATCTTTTTAAACAAAAGATTCAACTTTAAGATCCACTTCAAATTAAAACAAGGTTCACCAATCTTTCACAAAGATTCATTCTAGCTTTCAAAACTATTTTCAATTTGATTCACCCATAACTTGAAATCTTTTCAACAAAAATCGAAAATCCTTTCGTTATATGAAAGCCATTATCATTCGAAAACAAATGCTTTTTATTTCAGGAAAATCCGATTAAATTTACTTAAGATATAGCCTTTCAAAAATATACATTGATAAATCAGCGAACTGCCGTATTCTCGGCAAGTTCTGTTTGAATTAAATTCAAATCTCCAAAATAATTTAAAATACTTTAAAAATGGTTTAAAACTCATTATATAACCTGTATAACCTTTTAAACCGTAGCTTTCAAATATATGTGTACATTGAATTCAACTTCAAAATCTTGAATTCAAATTCAAATTAAACTATTTTAATTTCAAAACTCTAACAAGCAAATCAAAATAATTTTTAACTTCAAAACTCCTTTAAAATTTCTTCATATTCAACTCAATTCCACTTCCAAACCAATTTGGATTTAAAATTCAACTTTTAAATCATTTTAAATTCAAAAACCCATGACTTAACCAACTTCCCGTGAAATCCATATTTGTGTGTGTGTATGTAGTCCAGGGGTTTTACACACAACAATAATATATCACAACCATCACAAGTTCAAGAACAACAATATCGATAAGCGGTATAATCCTATAATGCTTATCTTCCATTCATAGATAAACAAGTAGATTCATCACGGATAAATAAATCACTGTTCACAGCTTAAAGTAGTCATATAACAGCACATCACACATCAGAGATATCAAACAATTCAAAGCATTCAATACAATCCAAACATCCATAAGTAAGTTCAACTAATCACCCGATTAATTTAAACCAGATTAATTACTTATGAATAAATTACTAATCCTGGTTAATTAACATTAATTAATTACAAACCATTTTAATTAATTAATTATCCTTTAATGAACCTTTAATAATAAATTAATTAACCTTTAATTATTAATTAATCAACCTTAATTAATAAATCATTCAACCTTTAAATATTAAATAATTAACCTTTAATTATTTAATTATCCTTTAATTAATTATCCTCAATTAATTACATTATTTAGTTAACCCTTAATTAGTTACCATTTAATTAATTATCCTTAGTTAATTAATTATCCCTTAATTAATCACATAAATAAATTAACCTTAAGTTGATTACATAATTAATTATCTCTAATTAATTACATTAATTAATTAACGCTTAATTAGTTACCATTTAATTAATTATCCTTAATTAATTAATTATCCCTTAATTAATCATATAAATAAATTAACCTTAAGTTAATTACATAATTAATTATCCCTAATTAATTACATTAATTAATTAACCTTTAATTAATTATCATTTAATTAATTATCCTTAATTAATTAACTATCCCTTAATTAATCACATAAATAAATTAACCTTAAATTACACAATTAATTATCCCTTAATTAATTAATTTAAGTAACTATCTTTCAAATATAAATTAATTAACCTTAATTAATCATCGTAATTATTGATATTAAGTAATTAACTGTCCTTTATTTACTCACATTAATTAACTAACCCGGCGTAATTCAAACATTGTTAAACTACATTTGAAAATACTTTAGAAATTAATTTATTATCATCATCATATAAATTATTTAAAACCACATCAATTAATTTCACAATACATTTGAACTTAAAATTTAGATTTGAAATTAGTTTCCATGAAAAAACTTGATAACACTTGTTTTTTTTAAAACTTGGAACTTGTATAATTTTTTATATAAAAAAAACTGGTCAACATTTCATAAAACAAGTATAATTTCTTTTGCTTTTATAAAACTTGATAATACACTAAAGCCAACCCGAGCCAGATATAAAAAATCTCGAGCTCGAACCCGAGTCATTTCTCGTCTTCTTCTTTTTAACTTTTTTTTTTAATATAAAACTATTATACTCATGCGAGCGAACTCGGTAGAAATCTCGAGCCAACGAAACAGAACCCCGAGTCCTTCTTCGAGACTATACTTTCTTCTTCTCCTTCAACTTTCTGACACCCAAATTTACAAGTGCATGTGCACAATCATACGCCACCATTCTGATCAACGCTGCGGCCACTGACAAGTTATCGATGACCAACCCATACCAACCGATCACCCAGAACCTCGAACTCGCCAGAATTTCGAAATCGAGTTATTCAAACACTTCACTGGAAACTGGATTGATCGAATAAATCACCTTGCGCCACCAATTCCGATCACTAGAGTTCACTCCACCGCATCCAGAGAGTAGCCACTCACCCACCCCTCGATTACACCACCACCGAACGAGACCGATGCAGCAAAGACGTTGCATTAGCTTGGGATCCACAGTCGACCAAACCCAGACCTTAAACCCTACCATGCCATCGACCAGCCACCACAATGAACTAGAAGGCCTCTGTAATAACCCGCATATTTATCGGTGGTATATTTAAATAATTTATTTAAATATGACGTCGTATGTCGGATTATGGTCCGAAAAGCTACTTTCTACGAACGGTCGAATTGGGACTCAAGACCACCTTCATTGGTTCCAAAATGGCGTTTGCGATCTTTTTGAGTATAATCTTTGATATGTTTGGAGTAAGTGAAATTTTGACCTTTTCTATTGGGCTTTGGGCTTGGGTTTCACCCAAACTGTTCTATTAACCTCAACTCAGCCCTTCTCTCCTCTCATTCACCTATTCATTTCTTAAAAACTTAAGCTTAGAACTGAAAATGGGGGAAAGGAAGAGGAATTAGAAATTAGCAAGCCCTAGTTTCTCCTTTGTAACTTGATTCTTGCTCCAAAATCAAAGAGAATCCATTGGTAAGTTCATCTCCACCTTCTCCATCTTTTCTCCTCTTCAATTTCAGTAATTTCCTAACCCTAACTTAGGAAATACTTGCTTTGATTCTAGATTGAAGCTTGTAGTTTGAAGTGGAGTGTAGTTGGTTGATTCCTTGCAATTGTGCTTCTTCATCTTCTTTGTTTTGTGTGCAAAGGTGAGTTTTGAACTCACATCTACTTCTCTTGATTTCATTGATGTTGGGTATGAATTCCTAACACCTTGTTCATATGCACTTGCATTTGGTTTGGGTTGAATTGGGGGATAATCCAATTTTTAGTGTTTTGGGTTCAAATCTTTGAAATCCTAACTTTGATGTTTTAATCATGTTTTGGTGATGCATCGAGGAACATATAGGGCCGGATTGTCGATTGGCATAAGCCCTTAGAGCCAATGTTCATCCGATTGCATTTTGGGAGAGTTTGCTCTTCATTTGAATAAGGCTGAAAAACAGCCCGGACGTGATTCAGTCGACTGAAAACTCTGCACAGTCGACTGAACCTGGAACCCGAAAGTTTCCAGGCACGATTCAGTCGACTGAAAAACTCTGCACAGTCGACTGAACCTGGAAACAGAAAGTTTCCTAAACCTGGAAAATTTCCAGGCACAGGGTCAGTCAACTGAAAACTCTGTTCAGTCGACTGAACCTGCTGTTTGAGTCCAATTTGCCTTTTTGGATTGAATTTCCAATTTGAATCGATTCATGATGATCCCATGTACGATTATCAATTGTTTTGACTTTGATGGTTCCTTTTAATTTTAATCCACGGGTTTTTTTTATAAAATAATCTCTCGAATCGCATTTAAAAGTTCGTTTCTCTAATTTATAAATTCTATTTAAAACACACACTTTCGCACTTCGAACGAAGTGGAAGGGTGATTAAATGGTTGGGAAAAACATGGACCATGAATCTGTGCGTTTATCTTTCCGATTAATCCTCGACCTATTCGATTGATTGTTTTGACCTTCGGGTTTGGTTTATCGATGATATGAGGTAAACTTTGTACTGCTTTGAGTGTGAAAGGGACTGACGGATAGTAAACCGTTTAGTGCGAACGAGTGGTTATGGAACATACGTTAACACTTTTTGGATTCCTTTTCGAGAGTTGTGACACATTCCGCCAGTTAGTGGTGTCCAGTACTGGGTCTTCGACCTTCACTACTACGGTTTGTTGCCTCTGGGATAGTGTCTTCGGACTGTCTCCCTAGGTTTGTTGCCTTCGGGTATGTTGCCTTCGGGTGTGTGCCTTCGGGTTTGTTGCCCTATATAGTTTCGCTCTGATGTTGGCCTTATGTGCCGCATGGGTGATACTTGGGTTTGGAGTCTTCGGGCTCATGGATCCTTGTTTGTACAGTACTGAGCTCGAGCAAATTTTATGATGTTTCATTGATATGTATATTCCCTTGGTATCGCCCTTCGGTGTTGGTATTTTTGAGCCGCATGGAGTATAGCGATTACCTTGTGGAACTTGTATACCTTATGGGTATTTGTTATTTGCCTTCTGGCTTGTTTTGGGATAATCGTATCCTTTGTTTCTATATGTTGCCGATGATATGAGGCTTGTTCTATATGATTCATCTCTTGTTGATGATTGTGTTATCTCCCCTAGAGATATTTATTATACTTTATGACCTTGCAGGTATTATTGTTCAGTTTATCTAACTGATTTGTTACCTAGACTGATCCGTATATTTTATACTCGGGTCAGACCGAGATGTTTCAGGTTAGATGCTTTTGGACTTAGCCTATTTTGCTTCCGCATGGACTATTCGCTAGCTTCTTTTTGTTATAGCGTCTTTTGTAGTCCTTATCTGTTGTAACTCTGATTTATACTCTTTCGTCTCGTCTGTATATTGTGGTCTCCTGTACCACTTGACATGTATTATTTTGTATACTCTGTTGTAGTATATGTGTATGTGTATATTATGATCGACTGTTCTGTGATGTATATTACATTTGAGTTGTTATATTTTCTTCTGATAGATCCTATAGCCATTGTAGTCCTGCTTTAAATATTTATTGAATACATCGAACTGTTTGTGATTCTACTTTTCGACGTGTTTAGTGAATAGTTAAGGTAAGATTACACATGGTCGCTCCTATCCAGCCTTATTCTCCGTGTTAGTTGACGACATTACCCTGTAGTGTCCTTGGCTAACGTGGGTATAGAGGTGGGGCGTCACAGCTTGGTATCAGAGCGAGGTTCAGAGCAAAATATGATAAACACAGAATAGATGCACATATTATGGTACATCAAAGTGTACAAGTGATACAAATCTTTGAATCTTGTGTCTCTTTATTCCATCAAGGTTAGATAGAGTTTGGGAATACGTATAGGAATGCATTTTATTCCGTAGTATTCCATCTTGAATCATCTACCTTGTGAATAATCTTGTTCTTATCTTACCTTCAGCGTATGGCTGGAAGAGGCAGGGGACGACGTTCGGGTGTTGGGCAATCCAGTGGCTCACATCCAGATGGTGTTTATATGTCTGCCGATCAGTTTATGGAATTGTTTAGGAGCATTCAGCCTCCAGCTCCTACTCGGGTATCTCCACCTCGCAAGTCTACCTTTGCACGCCTGTGCAGTGATTTTGTTCATCTTGGAGGAAAGCCGTTTAAGGGCTCCGAGTCTGTTCTTGAAGTCCAAGCTTGGGTTCGCACGTGCGAGCGTATCTTCTCTAGAATGGATATTTCTGACCATGATAGATTTCTTGTAACTTCTAGCTTATTGCAAGAGCGTGCCCTTGATTGGTACGAGCTTCTTGTAGCCGAAATTGATGAGTCTGCTCTTTCTTGGACTCGGTTTCGGGAATGATTCGAACTCAAGTTCGTTCCTGAATCTGAGAAAGCTTTGTTGACCCGTCGCTTCCTTGAGTTGAAGCAAGGGAAGTCTTCTGTTTCTGAGTATGTTGCATCATTCGAGGCTTTATCTAAGTATGGTCTTGAATTCATTAGCACTTCACATAAGAAGAATCTGAAGTTTGTCTCTGGTCTTAAGAAATATCTTAAGAAGTCTTTGTTGCTCCAGCTTAAGCTTTCTTTTGAGGAGTTGGTAGATTCTGCACTTCATCTTGAAACCGTCGAGAAGGAATGTGATAGTGGTGATGATGTTGAGGTTCGCAAGAACCCCAACAAAAAGCAGTCTCCATTGGATGAGCGGGAATTTTTCCCTTCCAAGAAGAAAAAGCCCGTTGAATCTGATTCTCAGTCTCAGCCTGCTGGAACACCTTCCATTCCAATGGATGGCATCATTTTATTCTTTAAGCCCTCATGATGAGGAAAGTGTTGTTTCTCTCATTCTTGTAGTTTGAGGATTTTCTAACATTTTGGTCTTATCTTAGGGTTATCACCTAAGCAATCTTTTGAGTAGTGTTAAGGTCTTTTTAGCTCGACCTTACCACTGGTTTTCATCTGGTTACGAGTTGCGGAAGTTAGCACTCCACTTACCGCATTCCGCACTCGTTGTAATTCTTATAAATGATTTGTTATGTCATTCAGTTTGTCTAGCTCATTTCATCCATTTTATGAATCGAGTATTCTGTGAATATCTCGATGATTCCATTTTGGTATTTATTGGTTTTGGATGGAAATTAGCAATTTAAAATTTTTGCAAATCTTTTTTCATAAGAGTTATTTATAAGATAAATGGGATTTTGTTCTTAAACGAACAAAGTGAATTTTTTAAAAGTTTTTAGAAACATGTTTATCTTATAAAAGATGGTTTTGTGATTGTATTGCCCATTGAGTGCTTTAAGAATTCTGGTCGATGCGCTTGATCAACGTTATCGATAGGAATCTCCTAAACGCTTTGATGAGACAATTTGACACAATAAATTGATTTGAAATAAGAAAAATTTTCTCGAAATATGACTTCATGAAGATAATTGAAATTTTGAAGCTTAGCTTTTTGGTAAAGAATTTTATTTGAAAGTTTTAGCTTTTAAGAAAGAAGATTATTTGAAAGGACTCTGTTTCGATACTCTTATCTTGGGATTCCCGAAGGGAACCAAGATTTTATCTTTTTGCCAATACTAGTCGTGTTGGTTTGAATGTCATTCTCTTGCAAAGGAAAACGTGCTATCACTTGTGCTTCTAAATCATTAAAGCCGATAGAGACTAGTGCTCACGGCTATTGTTTTCGCTCTTTATATTTGGCATCATTATTTTTAGGAAAGGAATTTTGTTCTCCTCACCAATCATAATTTTTGAATGTTTAATTCCTCATAAGGAACTTAGTGTTGGCTCGAGTTCCTTGCATCTTATGATCTTGATATTCTTTTATTCCCAAAAAGGGGAATCGTGTTGCCAATGCATTTAGTTTAAGCAACAAGTGATTGTTTCTTTGTTGATGTCCGAATGGAATGATCTTTTTACCAAGTTCATCGGACGTTTTGTTGCACTTCACTTGTTGAGATTTGGTTCATTTGACGTATTGTTTGTACCAAGTCGGTATTCCAAATTATTTTGAGCTTAGGAATCCATAGAATTCTCTGAGTAGGCAAGTTCCGGCTTATCTTTTCGTGCACTTTATGGTGAACTTCTTATTCAGTTATTCTTATGAGTTGATATGTTTTTGGGTTGTTACTCTTTATTTTCTTCTTAAGAATTGCGAGGACGCAATTTCTTTAAGGAGGGGAGTCTGTAACAACCCGCATATTTATCGGTGGTATATTTAAATAATTTATTTAAATATGACGTCGTATGTCGGATTATGGTCCGAAAAGCTACTTTCTACAAACGGTCGAATTGGGACTCAAGACCACCTCCATTGGTTCCAAAATGGCGTTTGCGATCTTTTTGAGTATAATCTTTGATATGTTTGGAGTAAGTGAAATTTTGACCTTTTCTATTGGGCTTTGGGCTTGGGTTTCACCCAAACTGTTCTATTAACCTCAACTCAGCCCTTCTCTCCTCTCATTCACCTATTCATTTCTTAAAAACTTAAGCTTAGAACTGAAAATGGGGGAAAGGAAGAGGAATTAGAAATTAGCAAGCCCTAGTTTCTCCTTTGTAACTTGATTCTTGCTCCAAAATCAAAGAGAATCCATTGGTAAGTTCATCTCCACCTTCTCCATCTTTTCTCCTATTCAATTTCAGTAATTTCCTAACCCTAACTTAGGAAATACTTGCTTTGATTCTAGATTGAAGCTTGTAGTTTGAAGTGGAGTGTAGTTGGTTGATTCCTTGCAATTGTGCTTCTTCATCTTCTTTGTTTTGTGTGCAAAGGTGAGTTTTGAACTCACATCTACTTCTCTTGATTTCATTGATGTTGGGTATGAATTCCTAACACCTTGTTCATATGCACTTGCATTTGGTTTGGGTTGAATTGGGGAATAATCCAATTTTTAGTGTTTTGGGTTCAAATCTTTGAAATCCTAACTTTGATGTTTTAATCATGTTTTGGTGATGCATCGAGGAACATATAGGGCCGGATTGTCGATTGGCATAAGCCCTTAGAGCCAATGTTCATCCGATTGCATTTTGGGAGAGTTTGCTCTTCATTTGAATAAGGCTGAAAAACAGCCCGGACGTGATTCAGTCGACTGAAAACTCTGCACAGTCGACTGAACCTGGAACCCGAAAGTTTCCAGGCATGATTCAGTCGACTGAAAAACTCTGCACAGTCGACTGAACCTGGAAACAGAAAGTTTCCTAAACCTGGAAAATTTCCAGGCACAGGGTCAGTCAACTGAAAACTCTGTTCAGTCGACTGAACCTGCTGTTTGAGTCCAATTTGCCTTTTTGGATTGAATTTCCAATTTGAATCGATTCATGATGATCCCATGTACGATTATCAATTGTTTTGACTTTGATGGTTCCTTTTAATTTTAATCCACGGGTTTTTTATAAAATAATCTCTCGAATCGCATTTAAAAGTTCGTTTCTCTAATTTATAAATTCTATTTAAAACACACACTTTCGCACTTCGAACGAAGTGGAAGGGTGATTAAATGGTTGGGAAAAACATGGACCATGAATCTGTGCGTTTATCTTTCCGATTAATCCTCGACCTATTCGATTGATTGTTTTGACCTTCGGGTTTGGTTTATCGATGATATGAGGTAAACTTTGTACTGCTTTGAGTGTGAAAGGGACTGACGGATAGTAAACCGTTTAGTGCGAACGAGTGGTTATGGGACATACGTTAACACTTTTCGGATTCCTTTTCGAGAGTTGTGACACATTCCGCCAGTTAGTGGTGTCCAGTACTGGGTCTTCGACCTTCACCACTACGGTTTGTTGCCTCTGGGATAGTGTCTTCGGACTGTCTCCCTAGGTTTGTTGCCTTCGGGTATGTTGCCTTCGGGTGTGTGCCTTCGGGTTTGTTTCCCTATATAGTTTCGCTCTGATGTTGGCCTTATGTGCCGCATGGGTGATACTTGGGTTTGGAGTCTTCGAGCTCATGGATCCTTGTTTGTACAGTACCGAGCTCGAGCAAATTTTATGATGTTTCATTGATATGTATATTCCCTTGGTATCGCCCTTCGGTGTTGGTATTTTTGAGCCGCATGGAGTATAGCGATTACCTTGTGGAACTTGTATACCTTATGGGTATTTGTTATTTGCCTTCTGGCTTGTTTTGGGATAATTGTATCCTTTGTTTCTATATGTTGCCGATGATATGAGGCTTGTTCTATATGATTCATCTCTTGTTGATGATTGTGTTATCTCCCCTAGAGATATTTATTATACTTTATGACCTTGCAGGTATTATTGTTCAGTTTATCTAACTGATTTGTTACCTAGACTGATCCGTGTATTTTATACTCGGGTCAGACCGAGATGTTTCAGGTTAGGTGCTTTTGGACTTAGCCTATTTTTCTTCCGCATGGACTATTCGCTAGCTTCTTTTTGTTATAGCGCCTTTTGTAGTCCTTATCTGTTGTAACTCTGATTTATACTCTTTCGTCTCGTCTGTATATTGTGGTCTCCTGTACCACTTGACATGTATTATTTTGTATACTCTGTTGTGTATCTATGTATGTGTATATTATGATCGACTGTTCTGTGATGTATATTACATTTGAGTTGTTATATTTTCTTCTGATAGATCCTATAGCCATTGTAGTCCTGGTTTAAATATTTATTGAATACATCGAACTGTTTGTGATTCTACTTTTCGACATGTTTAGTGAATAGTTAAGGTAAGATTACACATGGTCGCTCCTATCCAGCCTTATTCTCCGTGTTAGTTGACGGCATTACCCTGTAGTGTCCTTGGCTAACGTGGGTATAGAGGTGGGGCGTCACAGCCTCCAACCAATTTTCCCAAACTCCTTAACCCACGAGCATGCTCCAGCTTCGATCACGAGACCAATCATTTCGCTGATCAAAGGGAATTGACGAAAATGCATTTCCTATTCATTTCGAGATATTTCATCAACCACCATACTAAAAATCATGATCTTACTTTTAAAAATCATCGTTTGAAAATATGCATCAGATTATAAAGTCAAATCTTGAAGTTAAAACCATTGATTTTTCTGGTTTAAATTGATTTCCCTGTAAATCCTTATTTTCAAAATATTTACTAATTATTTTAACTTGAATCTATTTTCAAAAATGATGTTACAAACATACAACATTTTTTGTTCAGAGATCAAAGTCTATAATTGTTTAGGTGGGATGATTCGAATTTTTGAACAAGGTTTAAAACCCGTGATCTACAAACAGAAGGGTGATTTCCTATATACAGGCATGCACAAACATATTTACATCCAAACACAAGCAAGCATGCATATTTATCAATTAATCAAGCAATTTCTTTTCATCATACATCAAGTGTCAAACACACATCAAAGTATAGAGGTAGAATCATATGAGTTTGCTCACCTGGAAATTGATTAAATAGAGAACAGAGAACAATCTTTTGTTTTGGTCTGGAACTTGAAATCTTGATGTTGATCTGTTACTGGATTTTGATCTTAAACTTGAAACTGAAATCTTGAACTGAAATTGTAATTCGATCCTGATCTTGCTTTGATTTACATCAGGTTGAAGCTTGATGTTTAGCTCAGGTTGAAGATGAATTATAGCTTTAGTTTTTTTAGATGCTACAGGTTGAAATGAATTTGAACTAAGACTTGGTATTTTTGAATTGATCCGATCGTAGTTGTTGAAGTTGAGTTCCCCTTCGAATATGATTTGTTTTAAACTTTTGCTCAAGTTGTTGCTTTGCTTTTGAGTTTTGTTTCCAGGTTTGAATTTGTTGTTTGCTTTTGATTTCTTTTCTGGTTTGCTCAATTTTAGTTGTTCTTTGAATTTTTATTTAGTTTTTTTGAACAAAATGAGAGAAGAAGGAATTAGTGATATATATATATATATATATATATATATGTATATTTGTTTCCTCTTTATTCATTATTTTCCAAAAATAAAAAGAAAAAAAATCAACAAGACACTTGTTCAAATCCTTTACTATTATCTTACAAATGTCATTTTGCATTATAAAGGGTTTACACTTGTAAATTACATGTATTAATAATAATTCTATATAATATGTATATATATTTGTTTATATTTAGTTATATATATTTATTTATATTTACAATTTTAATTAATGCATTTCCTTATATATATATATAATTATAATTTTAAAGAAATGATTTTAAAACTAATTACACAAATAAATAAACATATATACATTATATTAGAATTTAACCCTTAAGTAGTTTTTGAAAAATTATTATATTAAATTTCAAATTTAACTTCCAAATCACAATGTGTGTGTGTATATGCTATATATATAAAATTAGAAAACAACTTTTATTAATTTGAAATATATATTTGAATTTCAAATCCAAATTCTATTTACAATCTATATAAAACAAACACATATTTTATTTATTTGGAAAATTTTCATATTAATTCACAATTTAATCCAATAATTAATATTAATTTCCAACTAAAAATTGGCTTAAACCCGGGATCATTACAGATTCCCTCCTTAAGAAAATTTCCTCCTCAAAATTTGCTAGACCGGGAGACAACAAAGAGCAGATGAAAGATAGAGAAATGGTTTATCAAATCAATTCAAAACATCTACTCTACATTTGGCTTACCAAATCAGAATATCATCAATAATTATGAGAACGAACTCACCCAACACTTCACAAAATACTCGGGTCATCCGGTCTATGAAATATGCAGAGGCATTGGTTAGTTCGAAGGGATAACTAACCATTTATAGAATATATCGGGACCCCAAAGAATTGACAAGCAGATACAATTCAATTTAACTTCATATTTTGTTAACCAAAGATTGACAAGAACCGATGAAGAGAATACGAAATAAGAACTTATCTATAATGTAAACAAAGATTTGTAGGGTCACTACCACACCAAAGCTTCTTCTTGTAGCTGCCAGGAAGTCATCAAAGAATTGATATCGGATGATGGTCAAAAGAGACTGATGGGAAAAGATTATTTCCTTGTTGTTATAGGGTATTGACCAATTGTAGTGGTACTCCCCTATCGCCTACCTCGTCCACTTCTTGCACTCATACTTACTATCAGTGAATAGTAAGAGAATTTACTGAGGCATACGGACGGATATCTTAGGAATACTCATTCTAGGGCATTTATATCCCTATCTCTAATGAGTCACCTAATGTGTTATACTCTAAAGCTAAAGTTCTTACTCAACCTTTAGCTCTGATACCAAATGTGATGACCCGGAATTCAGCACTCAAAAATCGACATCCATACTTCACCCGTATTCAAATGCCGTGGATTAAACGTTGAAATTCCGATCCCTTGGAGCTTATAACACTTGGAGGAGTTTCTCCTTATGATAGTAAACATGCTTGATACGCAAAATCCTTTTGATATTATTATTAGTGCATAGTGCAGAAATTTTTTTCGAAAGTATAATATTAGTCTTAGCAAGCATATGTACTATTATATTATGCCTACTATAGCTACCATTTAAGAATGGCAGGTTATACAACTGCAATCGTAATGGTATCGTATTGGTGATTGGATTTTAACAAATGGTCAGGCTAAGGAACTTCCTCACCAAATGGGTATGCCTCTGGGGGGACGCCCCGAGAACCTAACCGGCTCTCTGCCAACACAAGGCCGGGTTACCTCTATAACTAGGTAACTACTGACATGGGTATGCCATCCCCCGATCATCACCGACCTTTATCCGAGGCCTCAACACCAACAAATTCCAACAACCACATAAATTAAATATCTGGGCTCTATACCATGATATCACTTTTTATTCAGAAGGAAATGAACATACCCTAAGGGGGGCTACCCCGTAACCTTGCCGCATCCTTCCTGTTTCGACCATTTCCGGGATGTTAGGTTCGACGAAGTCTCGTCCACATAGCTACCCTTTTCACAAAAGCCATGCTTCAATCAACAAATGATCAGCACTCAGCATACCACGTTACCAAATGGGAATATATCACTAGTAGCCATCAAGTACATAACCTTTGAGCTCATACGTCTCAGTGAAGGGTGTTAAGCTAAGAGAATAAATTTCTCCGCCACTAAACAGAAATGTATTTGATAGAAACCAGCTTTACATCTCAAAGTGTAACGCAGACATACAACCATACAAGTCTGTTCCGGGTTCGAACGAAACCAAAGACACTTCAAAGAAGCCTTTGAAAATCCGAACAATCCCTAATCACGTCCGGACTCCCCATCACATAGGGAAATCACTATACCGAGGACATTCGGTGCAGAGACATTCGACATGTAATCCTTTCGCTTTTGAAACTACCCGATCTTCAGCACCGTCTTAAAATGCCATCCATTTCGTCGTATCACTATTCGGAATGGGTTTTATGATATATAGTCCTCTTCCGGCTAAACCGAATAATGAGCGCTTATTTTAAAAACATATGGATATATTGGAATCTTAGTTAAGTCACAACTTTCCAACACTTGTTTCCCAAAACCTTTCTTTTGAATGGTTTAACAAATTTCCACTTTTAATCTTTTTAAACAAAAGATTCGCCTTTAAGACCACTTCAAATTAAAATAAGGTTCACCAATCTTTCACAAAGATTCATTCATAGCTTTCAAAACTATTTTCAATTTGATTCACCCATAACTTGAAATCTTTTCAACAAAAACTGGAAATCCTTTCGTTATGTGAAAGCCATTATCATTCGAAAACGAACACTTTTTATTTCGGGAAAATCCGATTAAATTTACTCAAGATATAACCTTTCAATGTATACATTGATAAATCAGCGAACTGCCGTATTCTCGGCAAGTTCTATTTGAATTAAATTCAAATATCCAAAATAATTTAAAATACTTCAAAAATGGTTTAAAATTCATTATATAACCTGTATAACCTTTTAAACCATAGTTTTCAAATATTTATGTATATAGAATTCAACTTCAAAATCTTGAATTCAAATTCAAATTAAATAATTTCAAAACTTTAACAAGCTATTCAAAATAATTTTTAACTTCAAAAATCCTTTTCAAAAGTTATTCATATTCAACTCAATTCCACTTCCAAACCAAATTGGATTCAAAATTCAACTTTTAAATCATTTTAAATTCAAAAACCCATGACTTAACCAATTTCCCGTGAAATCCATATTTGTGTGTGCGTGGTGTGTAGTCCAGGGGTTTCACACACAACAATAACATATCACAACCATCAGAAGTTCAAGCACAACAATAACGATAAGCGGTATGATCCTATAACGCTTATCCTCCATTCATAGATAAACAAGTAGATTCATCATAGATAAATAAATCACAATTCACAGCTTAAAGCAATCATATCACAACACATCACACATCAGAGATGTCAAACAATTCAAAGCATTCAATACAATCCAAACATTCATAAGTAAGATCAATTAATCACTTGATTAATTTAAAACAGATTAAATACTTATGAATAAATTACTAATCCTGGTTAATTAACATTAATTAGATACAAACAATTTTAATTAATTAATTATCCTTTAATCATTTATTAATCAACCTTTAATGATAAATTAATTAACCTTTAATTATATATTAATCAACCTTAATTAATAAATCAATCAACCTTTAATCAATAAATAATTAACCTTTAATTATTTAATTATTCTTTAATTAATTATCCTAAATCAATTACATTAATTAATTAACCCTTAATTAATTACCATTTAATTAATTATCCTTACTTAATTATCCCTTAATTAATCATATAAATAAATTAACCTTAAGTTAATTACATAATTAATTATCCCTAATTAATTGCATTAATTAATTAAACCTTAATTAATTACCATTTAATTAATTATCCTTTATTAATTAATTATCCCTTAATTAATCACATAAATAAATTAACCTTAAGTTAATTACATAATTAATTATCCCTAATTATTTAATTAGTTAACCCTTGATTAATTACCATTTAATTAATTATCCTTAATTAATTAATTGTCCCTTAATTAATCACATAAATAAGCTAACCTTAAATTACATAATTAATTATCCCTTAATTAATCAATTTAAGCAACTAGTTTCAAACATAAATTAATTAACCTTAGTTAATCACCTTAATTAATGATATTAAGTAATTAACTATCCTTTATTTACTCACATTAATTAACTAACCCTGCTTAATTCAAACATTATTATACTTCATTTGAAAATACTTTAGAATTTAATTTATTATTATCATCATATAAATTATTCCAAAACCACATCAATTAATTTTAAAATACATTTGAACTTAAAATTTAGATTTGAAATTAGTTTTTATGAAAAAACTTGATAACACTTGTTTTTTTTAAAACTTGGAACTTGTATAATTTCTTATATATAAAAAACTGGTCAACATTTCACAAAACAAGTACATTTTCTTTTGCTTTTATAAAACATGATAATACACTAAAGCAAACCCGAGCCAGATATACAAAATCTCGAGCTCGAACTCAAGTCATTTCCCCTCTTCTTCTTTTTAACTTTGTTTTTTAAATATAAAACTATTATACTCACGCGAACGAACCCGGTAGCAATCGCGAGCCAATGAACCAGAACCCCGAGACCTTCTTCGAAACTATACTTTCTTCTTCTCCTTCAACTTTCTGACACCCAAATATACATGTGCATGTGCACAATCGTACGCCACCACTCCAATCAATGTTGCAGCCACTAAAAAGTCATCGATGACCAACCCAAATTAGTCGATCACCTAGAACCTCAAACTTGCCTGAATTTCAAAATCGAGCGAGTCAAACACTTCATTGGAAACTGGACTGATCGAACAAATCACCTTGCGCCACCAATTCCGATCACCAGAGTTCACACCGCCGCGTCCAAAGCATCGCCACTCACCCATGCCTCGATTCCACCACCACCGAACGAGACTGATGCGACAATGACGCTGCATTAGCCTGGGATCCACAGTCGACCTAACCCAGACCTTAAACCCTACTATGCCATCGCCAGACATCACGGTGAATTGGTAGGCCTCCAACCAATTTTCCCAAACTCTCAACCCACGAGCGTGCTCCAGCTTCGATCACAAGACCAACCATTTCGCCGATCAACGGGAATTGACGAAAATGCATTTCCCATTCATATCGAGATATCTCAACAACCACCATACTAAAAATCATGATCTTACTTTTAAAAATCATCATTTGCCTATATGAATCAGATTATGAAGTCAAATCTTGAAGTTAAAACCATTGATTTTTATGGTTTAAATTGATTTCCCTGTAAATCCTTATTTTCAAAATATTTACTAATTATTTTAACTTGAATCTATTTTTAAAAACGATGTTACACACATACAACATTTTTCTTTCATAGATCAAAGTCTATAATCGTTTAGGTGGGATGATTCGAATTTTTGAACAAGGTTTAAAACCTATGATCTACAAACAGAAGGGTGATTTCCTATATACAAGCATGCGCACACATATTTACATCCAAATACAAGCATGCAGGCATATTTATCAACTAATCAAGCAATTTCTTTTCATCATACATCAAGTGTCAAACACACATCAAAGTATAGAGGCAGAATCATGTGAGTTTGCTCGCCTGGAAATTTATTAAGCAGAGAACAGAGAACAGTTTTGTGTTTTGGTAGGGAACTTGAAACCTTGATGTTGATCTATTACTGGATTTTGATCTTAAACTTGAAAGTGAAATCTTGAACTGAAATTGTAATTTGATCCTAATCTTGCTTTGATTTGCATCAGGTTGAAGCTTGATGTTTAGCTCAGGTTGAAGATGAATTGTAGTTTCAGTTTTTTTAGATGCTACAGGTTGAAATGACTTTGAACTGAGACTTGATATTTTTGAATTGATCTGATCCTAGTTGTCAAAGTTGAGTTCCCCTTCGAATCTGATTTTTTTAAACTTTTGATCAGGTTGTTACTTTGCTTTTGAGTTTTTTTTCCAGGTTTGAATTTGTTGTTTGCTTTTGATTTCTTTTCTGGTCTGCTCAGTTTTAGTTGTTTTTTGAATTTTTATTTAGTTTTTTTGAAAAAATAAGAGAAGAAGGAATTAGTGATATATATATATATATATAAAATTTGTTTCCTCTTTATTCATTATTTTCCAAAAATAAGAAGAAAATAAATCAACATGACACTTGTTCAAATCCTTTACTATTATCTTACAAATGTCATTTTGCATTATAAAGGGTTTACACTTGTAAATTACATGTATTAATAATAATTCTATATATATATATATATATATATATTTGTTAATATTTAGTTATATATATTTATTTCTATTTTTAATTTTAATTAATGCATTTCCTTATATATATAATTATAATTTTAAAGAAATGATTTTAAAACTAATTACATAAATAAATAAACATATATTATATATATATATATTAGAATTTAACCCTTAAGTAGTTCTTGAAAAATTATTATATGAAATTTCAAATATAACTTCCAAATCACAATGTGTGTGTGTATATATTATATATACAAAATTAGAAAACAACTTTTATTAATTTAAAATATAGAGTATTTAAATCCAATTTATTTTCAATATATTTATATTTGAATTTCAAATCCAAATTCTATTTGCAATCTATATAAAACAAACACATATTTTATTTATTTGGAAAATTTTCAAATTAATTCACAATTTAATCCAATAATTAATATTAATTTCAAAATTAAAAATTGGCTTAAAACTGAGATCGTTACAATTAAATAACTGAAATCGTGAAAATAATTTAAATCTTGGATTTTTTTTTGGGAAAAACTAGTTCAAAGGTTTATTAAATTTATATTCATAAGAATGAAGGTAATAGATACTCTATTTTAAAAATAACTTGTTTAAATTAACAAGTAAAAATAGCCTTCCGGGGCACAGTCTCAGAATTTGACAAAACATGTTCCATTAGATCCGTAATAGTGTATTATTATCGAATTTCAAATTTTGTAGCATTTGGAGTTATCGTTTGGTCATACGGGATAGAAATGCTTTGAATTTAATATCAAAAATTAATATTTTAATTGGGTTCAAAAAGCTATATTCCACATACGATCAAATTAGGACTCGAGACTTGTTCCATTGTGTTCGGAATAGGGGAATAACATTATGAATGCCTGGCGGCACGCCTCGATTGGGATCCAAAATTTTCAGCTTGATATTTTGGAAATTTAAATAATTTATTCTCATTCACTAGACTAGGCCGTCACTCCCTTTCATTTCAACCATTCTATTTAAATCCAAGACCAACCTATTTTCTAAAGCAAGCCACCCTACAGCCACCATCTACATCTCTTTTCTCTTATTTAAGCACAGCACGCAACAGAAAATAAAGAAAAGAAATAAAACAAAACTTCGAAAATCAAAATATCGAAATCTACTTGACAAAATAATCTAAAACCATTTTTAAAAATCTATTATTGCTGAGAGCTTCCCTCTGGTATGCTTGAATTGAGGTGCAGCATAGGTTTGGGAAAGGCGACAGTATTTAAAGTAAAACTAGGATAGTTAGGGTTCGAGATTTTATTCGATTGAGTGCTCGATTCGATTCGTGGAAGCCGTATTTGAGTGTCTAACGGAGTATTGCATCTCGGGAAGGATTTTGTGTAACGTCTTGATATTTTAAACCATTCGCATCCACACACGCCAGATTTGAATTGCTCAAAATATCAGATTGTTAATTTATATTTGGAAAAACTTGGCATATACAATAAATAAATAAATCACAGAATCATCGACACAGAGTAATATACAATATGCAGCGGAAACAAAATGAATAGTAGTTCATGAAGTTACTATATATATAACTGAGTTAATAAGATACAACAGAGGTCTCGAATACATAGATGTCTCAGTACAACAGTCAAATACAAATCTGAATACATCACTGGAATCAACTGAATAACTAAAAGCAGAATTCGATATAAGTATCTCCAAGTGAAGCTCCAACTCCAAAGGCGAGTCTCAAATGCTGTGACACTCAGCCTGACCCGAGCGTAAAGCAAAAAACATAACACTCGAGTCAGGATTAACATTCTTATATCAATAAATCCAACTCAAGTGAAATAACAACCGAAATACAAGTAAATCAAAGGATGTTTAGGATAACCATCCTCTAAGGATCCGTTAAACTATCTACTATGTAGTAATACACGCTATTATCATAATGTATAAAGTAAAGTATACTCTTCAAAAATAACATTAAGGCTTTACATTTTCCACCTTAACATATTTTACAATGCCAATAGTCTATACAGTACCGTAATACCTCCAGATCGGGAGGCTACCAGAGGATACTCCATAGGTATGATGCAAATCAAACTCGTATAAGGCACGTTAGGGTAGGTGACACGGCACAACTAGGCAATGCCAGGGTAGATATACAAATTACACTTCCGGGCTGGTGGTAACGCATAGCAGCCACTACCGCCCACCTCGGAACACACTCCCAAATCAAAATCAAGTGTGGCCACAAAATCAATCACAAAGTCAGAATATAGTATTGAAGGAATGTGTCCGATCAGAGAAGCTACCTCACTTCGCCTGTCGATTGCTCTTGTTTTAGCCACCTTATGCCAACTTATGGGAGTCGGGTCCACGTATATACCTCAATAGGACGTCGCGACCATCCTACTTCATTCTGGAATCTCCACCGCGTACACAGTTGTTAAAGTGGTTTCCGGTATTGGTAGAGAATATGACAATATCCGGTCCCGGTCTCTTTAACAACCAATCGTTATTATAAAACCACGGTCATTTTATAATAGTTTATACTTTAAAACCAATATATCATTGCCATTTCAAAACCATATCAATACGATATCATTTCCATTTCAAAACCAAATACGATATCATTTCCATTTTAAATATATCCATTTCCAAAAATCATATCACTTCAAAGTTATAACACTTCGAAACCAAAACACTTGAAATTATAACACTTTGAAATCATAATACTTTAGAAAATCATAACGCTTTCCTTTAAATAGTTTAGATAATAATAATAGTTTATATAATAAAATAGTTTATACTAAATAGTTTATATTAAAAATAGTTTATATTAAAAATGATTTATATTAAAATAGCTTATAGGAAAATAATTTATAAAGTAAAATATATAAATAGTTTTAAATATAATTTAGAAATACTTTATATATTAAAATAGCTTCCTCAAATTTCATAAATCGATTCCAAATCAACACGAGTTCCAAAATTTAAGTTTAATCCAATCTCAAATCATCAATTTCAATTCAATTTAGTTTCTCAATAAACTATTTCAAATTATATCGATTTCACAAAAACAGATTTGAACCACACAATAAATCATTTCAATATTTTTCAAAGCTTTAAATATTCAACATTTTCAAAACAAAATTTATAAATTCCTATATATATGTCAAATTCACTTTAATATTATTTAGTTTTGAAATATTTACTTAATAAATCCAATATCATTTGAATAAAACTTCAAATTTCAAATAACTGAATATTCCTTCAATTTATTTAAACTTGATATAGTTATTTAATCACCTTAAACCAAAATCAAGTTATAAAATCGTATCCTTTAAAAATCCCAAATTCCATAAGTTTCAAATCGATTTAATTAAATAAATTCTAAATTAAATACCATTTAAAATCAATTTCAAAACTATCTTCCCAACTCAATTTATTAAAAACTATTATAAACTCAATATTTAAAAATAAAATTTTAAATAATACTTAAACATATTATATATAAATTAAGTCTAAGTTTATTAAATTAAATCTTAATAACTTATTTTATAGTAAAACTAATTTATACATATTTTAAAACAGTAAAACTATAAGTAAATTCTTAAAATGTATAATTTCAAAACCAATTTATAGTTCTAAAAATCCTTAAAACATATAATTTTAAAATCAAAAAAATTAAACTTTATAAAATACATTAATATATAATATCTTGAAATCAATATTTATTAAACCATATATTTCTTTCCAAAACCATAGAAATCAATTTTAAAATATTTATATAGACCAACGGTGCTTGTATATAATTTTCTATCCTATGGTCAAGTGATACAGATATTTATCATTTCAATCCGCAATTTAAATATATATATATACAGGTATACATCATTTCAACCCGTAATCCCAAATTCAATTCAATGAAAATCGCTTGGGTTTATCATTTCAGCCCATAAAGATTTTCTCCTATTCTACAGATCGTTCGAGTATTTATCATTTCAACCCATAGAGAATTCTAAACTAACACGGAACTTGTAGAGTGATAACAGATATAAATATAACAGGCATATATCATCAATATAAATAACAGATGTCACAGCGGAATTGATATAGATAATAACATATATATAGCAATGTAAATAACTAACAGAAGCATATTTTAATTGCCGTTTCAATTGAAATCAAATTTAATAAATATAAGAACGTTAATCATGAGTGATTGCTCACCTTTCGAGGCTAGAGAAGTACGAGAATGAGATGAGTTACGAATCCAAAGCAAAGCTAGATTGAACGCGAATTTGACGAGCAAAGCTGATAAATAAGAACTGACGAAATCAAATTGGCTTGATATAAACTAAACAAATATATACATTTAAATATGTATATATAACCAATTCACTTTAATATTATTTAGTTTTGAAATATTTACTTAATAAATCCAATATCATTTAAATAAAACTTCAAATTTCAAATAACTGAATATTCCTTCAATTTATTTAAACTTGATATATTCATTTAATCACCTTAAACCAAAATCAAGTTATAAAACCATATCCTTTAAAAATCTCAAATTCCATAAGTTTCAAATCGATTTAATTAAATAAATTCTTAATTAAATACCATTTCAAATCAATTTCAAAACGATCTTCCCAACCTTAATTTATTAAAAATTATTATAAACTCAATATTTAAAAATAAAATTTTAAATAATACTTAAACATATTATATATAAATTAAATCAAACTTTATTAATTTAAATCTTATTATTAAACTTATTTTATAATAAAACTAATTTATACATATTTTAAAATAGTAAAATTATAAGTAAATTCTTAAAATTTATAATTTCAAAACCAACTTATCATTTTAAAAATATTCAAAACATATAATTTTAAAATCAAAAAATTTAAAATTTATAAAATACTTTAATATATAATATCTTGAAATGAATATTTACTAAACCATATATTTCTTTTCAAAACCATAGAAATCAATTTTAAAATATTTATATGGACCAACGGTGTCTGTATATAATTTTCTATCATATGGTCAGGGGATACAAATATTTATCATTTCAATCCTTAATTTAAATATATATATACGGATATATATCATTTCAACCTGCAATCCCAAATTCAATTCAATGAAAATCGCTTGGGTTTATCATTTCAACCTATAACGATTTTCTCCTATTCTACAGATCGTTCGGGTATGTATCATTTCAACCCGTTGGGAATTCCAAACTAATAGGGAACTTGCAGAGTGATAACTGGTATAAATATAAAAGGCATATATCGTCAATATAAATAAGAGATAATGGTGTCGATGTCACAGGAGAACTGATACAGATAATAGCAAATATATAGCAATGTAAATAACTAACAGCAGCATATTTCAATTGTCGTTTCAATTGAAATCAAATTTAATAAATATAAAACATTAATCATGAGTGATTGCTCACCTTTCGAGGCTAGAGAAGGACGAGAATGAGACGAGTTACGAATCCAAAGCAAAGCTAGATTGAACGCGAATTTGACGAGCAAAGATGATAAATAAGAATTGACGAAATCAAATTGGCTTCATATAAACTGAACAAAATATATACATTTAAATATGTGTATATATATATATATTATATTTATTTTCAAATCAAAATAAATTTTAAACAAAAATTAAACTATATATATATATATATCAAAATCATTATATTGAATAAAAACACATATAAAATAAACATATGTACAAAATAAACTTTGAAATGAAATAAAATATATACACGCTTCGATAAAACATGTAAAACAAGAAGTATATATACTATATAGCTTACATACTTGCAGCATGTATATAACTAACTTCTGCAATTAATATAAAAACTACTTCATACATTCTTATATAATATACACAAACAAATCTATAACCTTACACATATTATATACATACGTACAATCAAACAAGTTTTACGCAACTTGTATAACCGTATAACATATAAAGTAAACATATAGATAACTGTATACATAGGAAAATGAGCAATTTTAGCAAAAAAATAAGTCTCCTATTGTAAACATATATTTCAAAACTGTAAAGTGTGTGTGTGTGTGTGTGTATATAAACAGAGAATTTATAAAAGTAAAAACCAAATATATATATATATACAATACAGCTTACATACACACAATGTTACATATAAACTATTTATATAAAACATATATATATATATATATATAACTTATACACAAAATTAATATAATAAAACCATAACTATGTATATACAGCTGTTTTATGTGTATAAGAACTTAAAAATCTAAAACTCACAGACCTCATATATATAAACAAATATATATATATATATATATTCATAACATATTATAAAACCTTACATATAATATATTTAAAAGTGGAATGTAAGTATACCTATATATAAAATCCTTTAACAAACATATATAAATATAACTAACAAATTTTATAACATGGGAAAACTTTATATAGGTAACAGATATGCAAGAAACTTTGAAAATATATATGTACTTCCCTTTGAACACAACAACAAACATGCATACTTTAAAAACATATAACCTAACGTATGCAAACCAATATATAGAACATGGCATATTATATATAAAAGTAGATAGGATATAAACTAATATATATACAGTAAAAGAAACAAACAATATTACTTCCAAACCGATGTGTGTGTGTATGTAGATTTGCACGCTTATCTAGGACAAGGCGGAAGGCAACCGGGTTGACGCCGAAGTGAAGGGCTTTAGGCACGAGCTCGGTTGAGGTGGAGCAGTGAAGGACGGTGATGAGTGAGCTCGGCTTGGAACAGCAGTGTGACGGCGGAAGGCTAGGCTTCGGTGGAGGTAGGGGAGAGGTGTGCGGAAAGTGGTTAGTGAGATTGCGGCGATGGAGGTTGAGCTGGTGGTGTTCGGTTGAGTGGAAGTAAGGAATGGCTATTGCATAGCTTCGGTGCGGCATTCAAGGAGGAAGAGCAGCAGAAGATTTTTAAACGAAGAGAAGGGCAACAGTGAAAACCTTATAAAATTTTATATTCCTCTTCAAATAAAAGAACAGAAGTGAATAAGGAAGTAAACGAACTCGTTAAAATATAAAAATAAATTTAGGAATATCAAAGGGCTAGTATAGTCATAGTTAAATTTTGAGAATTGAAAAGGCTACCAGCTATTGAAAATTAAACGCTGGAATATGAAAGAGACGCTGGAAATCAAACGTTAGAATTCCGGTCCCGGTACGATCACCATATTCGTGGATTCCGCTGTGTACCGGACTTCAAAACATAGAATTAAATATACCTCAAAGATCAGGACGACGAGAAGATCAAAACGGCATACAGATACCGGTAGCATGATCATCGTATCAAAAGTCGATAATCGGTAGCGAGAATGCTGTTGATTTGCCGAAAATAAGGTAAAAAGGAGTTAGAGAAGTCCAAATTTGGAAAAACGAAATAGGACATCTCACTCAGAGGATGATTTACAAATTTTTTGTATAAAAATATTTAGGTTTGGAAAACAATTTATTATCATCAATGTTTAACTGATTTAAATTGAAATAAAATTACACAATAAAATAAACTTTCATATTTTCTGATGAAAATTTACCATTTTCTATGTTTAACTGGACATATTCCAAATATAAAATTTTCAATTCAAAATTTTAATATTTATAAATTCACAAAATTCAATTAATTAAATTAATAAAACCACTAAAATTTACGGGTCGTTACTCTCTTCCCCATTCAAAACTTTTCGTCCCTGAAAAGGAACGAGGTAGGAGAATATAAACAACCAGAAAGAAAAATAGGTTGAAATACAAAAGAAAACAATTAATTTAAAACCATACAAATTTCAATTTAAATTAATTAATACTCAATAATTGGTTTTAAATTCAAGGTTTTTCATCAAGTTGATTTAATTTCAATTTATTAACATTTGATACAGAAAAATTTCTTCCAAAACAAATTTATTTTGTTTATCAAATTTATTTATCCCATTTAATTCCACTTGAGTAAATTTCACTTGTAATTTCCAATTTTAATTATTCTTAAATTTATATAAGTTTATTCATTACTATTGTTGTTTGTTACAAAATTTATTTCAAACAAATTTATTTAAGTTATCTCATTTATTCATTATCTTATTATTCAATTTAATCCAAATTAACATTTCTATAAATTATAAATTAAGTGTTTAAGCATTTAATATAATCACTCAAATTTATTTACAAATTCCTTTAACATCAATTTACATTGTAAATTATTCAATTTCATATTCAACTTTTGAATGATTTAGGTAAGTTATATATTGGAAAGTAATTGAGTATTATAAAAATAAAATTTTCCCAATTCAATTATTTCAAGTTAAATATTTATCCAAATTTTTTGGATTATTTATAACTAAAATCATCCTTTAACCAAAACTTTAATTTTTCGATTAACTTCAAACAATTTAGACATAATTATATACATACATACATATATATTATATATATAAAAATAATCATGTACCAATTACAAATCAAGCCACACTTTAGAAATTCAAATCAAAATCATTTTTCCAAAACAAAGTGTAGCAAAGCTATGGAATGGTCTCTCCACTTCGAAACTCAAAAATGAATGTCGATGATGCGACCGTCATCACCGAAATTATTTTCCAGCGACAAAAGAGGAGAGTACAGACTTATTTCTTTAAAATTCTTTGGAAACGATTTCTATTCGAAAATACTTTCAATAATATATATTTTAAAATTTTAAAAACCAAAGCTTGAAATCACCAGAAATTAAATTCTCAAATTTTCAATCTAAATTCATTTAAATTCTAAATCAATTTATAAACCAAATTTATAATTCCGTTTATTTGTATCATGTGAAAATAGTCAATGGTTTACAAAGCAATACATGAAAATCAATTATTATCATTTATAACAACTAATTTATTTAACTTATAATTCCAGAAAATTTTACTTATATATATTGTATAATCATATAAAATTTATTTCATTAACCAAATTTAAAAACAATATTATGTCAGCTTGCTCTGTTCAAGTGTGTTGGAATTTTTATCGATATCGTTGATCAGACGAATCGATCGAAACCCCAAATCAACATTAACGACTCAAACAACACTATGTATAAAATAATTTAATATTAATACAAATACACTTCCTCACTCGATAATACAAAATAGATTATAGAACAATGATAGAGATACAAATTAGAGGAACTTTAATCAAAAAGAATTCTAATTCGGTGATAGGCTCGAACTAAAGATAAAATTATTAAATCACAAAAGAGAAAGGAATGGATAGACTTATATAAATCGCGGGCAACCTTAACCGGGTCAACCGTGACTTCGAGAATACGATCGATGTTGAATTCTGAAGCAAATCGACATTAGATCACAAGAAATAGAATTCGAGGGTAGTAAGAGATAGCAGCATCTAAACCAACGATATAGAAATCTTCGGTGAATCGATGCCTGCTGTAAAGGAGTTTCACCCTGTTATAAACCATAAAGTGGAGCTATGGGATGCTCCGGAATCAAGAAAATATGAATAGGTGAGGACGAGCGGATTTCAAAACGAAGGGGAGAGTTCCAAAAATTCAAAGGAAACTGAATCAAAAAGGAAGAGATTCAAGCTCGAACGAAAGTGTGTAACTACATTTACCTTATATGCTAAGTTTGGCCGAAAACCAAAGATCTGATACCACATGTGACATCCTGATGTTTTCAACCATTCGCATCCACACATGCCGGATTTGAATTGCTCAAAATACCAGATTGTTAATTTATATTTGGAAAAACTCAGCATATACAGTAAATAAATAAATCATAGAATCACAGACATAGAGTAATATACAATATGCAGCAGAGAAAAAATGAATAGTAGTTCATGAAGCTACTATATATACACAACTGAGTTAATAAGATACAACAGAGATCTCGAATACATAGATGTCTCGATACAATAGTTAAATACAAATCTGAATACATAACTGGAATCAACTGAATGACTGAAAGCAGAATTCGATAAATGGATCTCCAAGCGAAGCTCCAACTCCAAAGGTGAGTCTCAAATGTTGTGACACTCAGTCTAACCCGAGTGTAAAGCAAAACACAAAACACTCGAGTCAGGATTAATATTCTTATATCAATAAATCCAACTCAGGTGAAATAACTACTGAAATATAAGTAACTCAAAGGATGTTTGGGATAACCATCCTCTAAGGATCCGTTAAACTATCTACTATGTAGTAATACATGCTATTATAATAATGTCTAAAGTAAAGTATACTATTTAAAAATAGCTTTAAGGCTTTACATTTTCCACCTTAACACATTTTATAGTGCCAATAGTCTATACAGTACCGTAATACCCCCAGATCGGGAGGCTACCAGAGGATACTCCATAGGTACGACGCAAATCAAACTCGTATAAGGCGCGTTGGGGTAGGTGACACGACACAACTAGGCAATGCCAGGGTAGATATACAAATTACACTTCCAGGCTGGTGGTAACGCTTAGCAGCCACTACCGCCCACCTCAGAACACACTCCCAAATCAAAAATCAAGTTTGGCCACAAAATCAATCACAAAGTCAGAATATAGTATCGAAGGAATGTGTCCGGTCGGAGGAGCTACCTCACTTCGCCTGTCGATTGCTCCTGTTTTAGCCACCTTATTCCAACTCATGGGAGTCGGGTCCACGTATATACCTCAATAGGACGTCACGACCATCCTACTTAATTATGGAATCTCCACCGCATACACAGTTGTTAAAGTGGTTTTCGTTATTGGTAGAGAGTATGACAATATCCGATGCCGATCTCTTTAACAACCAATCGTTATTATAAAACCACTGTCATTTCATAATAGTTTATACTTCAAAACCAAAATATCATTTCCATTTAGAAACCATATCAATACGATATCATTTCCATTTCAAAACCAAATACGATATCATTTCCATTTCAAATATATCCATTTCCAAAAATCATATCACTTCAAAGTTATAACACTTCGAAACCAAAACACTTGAAATTATGACACTTTGAAATCATAATACTTTGGAAAACCATAACACTTTCCTTTAAATAGTTTAGATATTAATAATAGTATATATAATAAAATAGTTAATATTAAAATAGTTTATATTAAAAATAGTTTATATTAAAAATGATTTATATTAAAATAGTTTATAGGAAAATAATTTATAAAGTAAAATGTGTAAATAGTTTTAAATATAATTTAGAAGTACTTTATATAATAAAATAGCTTCCTCAAATTTCACAAATCGATTCCAAATCAACTCGAGTTCCAAAATTCAAGTTTAATCCAATCTCAAATCATCAATTTCAATTCTATTCAGTTTCTCAATAAACCATTTCAAATTATATCGATTTCACAATAACAGATTTGAACCACAAAATAAACCATTTCAATTTCAATATTTTTCAAAGCTTTAAATATTCAATATTTTCAAAACTAAATTTGACAAATTCCTATATATATATATATATGTATGTATGTATCAAATTCACTTTAATATTATTTAGTTTTGAAATATTTACTTAGTAAATCCAATATCATTTAAATAAAACTTCAAATTTCAAATAACTAAATATTCCTGCAATTTATTTAAACTTGATATATTTATTTAATCACCTTAAACCAAAATCAAGTTATAAAATCATATCCTTTAAAAATCTCAAATTCCATAAGTTTCAAATCGATTTAATTAAATATATTCTTAATTAAATACCATTTCAAATCAATTTCAAAACTATCTTCCCAACCTTAATTTATTAAAAATTATTATAAACTCAATATTTTAAAATAAATTTTTAAATAATACATAAACATATTATATATAATTTAAATCAAACTTCATTAAATTAAATCTTATTATCAAACTTATTTTATAATAAAACTAATTTGTACATATTTTAAAATAGTAAAATTATAAGTAAATTCTTAAAATTTATAATTTCAAAACCAACTTTTAATTTTAAAAATCTTCAAAACATATAATTTTATAATAAAAAATATTAAACTTTATAAAATACATTAATATGTAATATCTCGAAATCAATATATATTAAACCATATATTTCTTTCTAAAACCGTAGAAATCAATTTTAAAATATTTATATAGACCAACCGAGTATGTATATAATTTTCTATCCTATGGTTAAGTGATACAGATATTTACCATTTCAATCCGCAATTTAAATATATATATATATATATATATATATATACAGGTATATATCATTTCAACCTGCAATTCCAAATTCATTTCAATGAAAATCTCTCGGGTTTATCATTTCAACCCATAATGATTTTCTCCTATTCTACGGACCGTTCGGGTATGTATCATTTCAACCCATAGGGAATTCTAAACTAACATGGAACTTGTAGAGTGATAACAGATATAAATATAACAGGCATATATCATCAATATAAATAACAGATAATGGGGTCAAATGTCATAGGGGAACTGATATGGATAATAACATATATATAGCAATGTAAATAACTAACAACAGCATATTTCAATTGTCGTTTCAATTGAAATCAAATTTAATAAATATAAGAACATTAATGAGTGATTTCTCATCTTTCGAGGCTAGAGAAGGATGTAGATGAGTTACGAATTCAAAGCAAAGCTAGATTGAACGCGAATTTGACGAGCAAAGCTGATATTTAAGAATTGACGAAATCAAATTGGCTTGATATAAACTGAACAAAATATATACATTTCAATACATATATATATATATATATATATATATATATTATATTTATTTTCAAATCAAAATAAATTTTAAACACAAATTAAACTACAATATATATATATATATATTTCAAAATCATTATTTTAAATAAAAACACATATAAAATATACATATCTACAAAATAAACTTTGAAATGAAAAAAATATATACACACTTCAATAAAAACATGTAAAACAAGAAGTATATATACTACATAGCTTACATACTAGCATCATATATATAACTAATTGCTGCAATTATATAAAATACTACTTCATACATTCTTATATAATATGCACAAACAAATCTATAACCTTACATATATTATATACATACAACCAAACAGGTTATATGCAACTTGTGTAACTGTATAACATATAAAGTAAACATATAGATAACTGTATACATAGGAAAATAAGCACTTTTACCAAAAAATAAGTCTCCTATTGTATAAACATGTATTTCAAAACTGTAAAGTATATATATAAACAGAGAATTTGTAAAAGTAAAAACCAAATATATATACAATACAGCTTACATACACATATTGTTACATATGAACTATTTATATAAAACATATATATTTTTAACTTATACATAAAAGTAATATAATAAAACCATAACTATATATATACAGCTGTTTTATGTATATAAGAACTTAAAAATCTAAAACTCACAGACCTCATATATATAAACAAATATATATATATTCATAACATATTATAAAACCTGACATATAATATATTTAAAAGTGGAATCTAAGTATACCTATATATAAAATCCTTTAACAAACATATATAAATATAACTAACAAATTTTATAACATGTGTAAACTTTATATAGGTAACAGATATGCATGAAACTTTGAAAATATATATGTACTTCCCTTTGAACACAACAAAAGACGTACATACTTTAAAAACATATAACCTGACATATGCAAACCAATATATAGAATGGGGCATATTATATATAAAAGTAGATAGGATATAAACAAATATATATACAGTAAAAGAAACAATCAATAAAAACAAACAATATTACCTCCAAACCGATGTGTATGTGTATATAGATTTGCACGCTGATCTAGGACGAGGCGGAAGACAACCGGGTTGAGGCCGAAGTGGAGGGATTTAGGCGCAAGCTCGGTTGAGGTGGCGCAGTGAAGGACGGTGATGGGTGAGCTCGGCTTGGAACAACAGTGTGACGGCGGAAGGCTAGGTTTCGTTGGAGGCAGGGGAGTGGTGTGCGTAAAAGTGATTAGCGAGATTGCGATGATGGAGGGTGAGTTGGTGGTGTTCAGTTGAGTGGAAGTAAGGAATGGCTGCTGCAAAGCTTCGGTGTGGCATTCAAGGAGGAAGAACAATAGAAGATTTTTGAACGAAGAGAGAGCAACAGTGCAAACCTTATAAAATTTTATATTCCTCTTCAAATAAATGAATAGAAGTGAATAAGGAAGTAAATGAACCAGTTAAAATATAAAAATAAATTTAGGAATATCAAAGGGCTAGTAATAGTCACAGTTAAATTTTGAGAATTGAAAAGGCCACCAGCTATTGAAAATTAAATGGTGGAATAGGAAAGAGACGTTGGAAATCAAAAGTTAGAATTTCGATCCCGGTATGATCACCGTATTCGTGGATTCTGCTGCGTACCAGATTTCAAAACACAGAATTGAATATACCACAAAGATCAGCATGATGAGATGATCAAAACGGCATATAGATATCGCTAGCATGATCATCGTATCAAAAGGCGATAATCGGTATCGAGAATGCTGCTAATTTGCCGAAAATAAGGTAAACGGAGTTAGAGAAGTTCAAATTTGGAGAAATGAAATATGACGTCTCACTCATAAGATAATTTACAAATTTGTTGTATAAAAATATTCAGGTTTGGAAAACAATTTATTATCATCCATTTTTAACCGATTTAAATTGAAATAAAATTACACAACAAAATAAACTTTCATATTTTCTGATGAAAATTTACCATTTTCTATGTTTAACTGGACGTATTCCAAATATTAAATTTTCAATTCAAAATTTTATTATTTAAAATTTCATAAAATTCAGTTAATTAAATTAATAAAACTACTAAAATTTACGGGTCGTTACATTTTGGAAGCATGTGGCTTCCAATGTAGGGGGCACAACTTGTCGTACGATAGCGGTGTGAGGAGCAGACCGCGAAATGTATGGTGGTGTCAAGCTTCAATTTTTGTGGTTGAGGTGGTGGAGAATTGAAGAGGAGTTTGTAAGCGTGCTCAGTTTTAAATCCCATTGCCCTAAGCTCTGTATAATTGTTTAGCGTGCAGGACCATGCTAGACTTTCACGTGTAGGAATTGCTCATGGGGAAGAAGGATAGATAATGGGCCGTGCCTCTTTGCTAATGGGTGTGGTAAAAAATTGAATTAAAATTTAGTTATATATACTGTTAATTAAAATGCCAGTGCTCATAAAAATGTATATCTCTCTTATACGAGGTCCGATTAAGACGAGACTTTTTGCGTTGTGATCGTGATGGCGAGAGCTTCACAATGAAACTAGTTTGGACGGATTTGGTGGCAGTAGGTATTTGGGCTAAAATCAGACGTTGTTTGGTTAGAAAATAAAGGTGAGTGTTTTATAGCGCTCACAATATACTAGAATATTTTTATGCCAGTTAAATTTGAATTCATGAAGTGATATAGATTTATTGACCCTTGTTTGATAAATTTAACCGTCATTTGAATTAACTGTTAAAAATTAAGATTGACGGTTAAATTTGTAATTTGAATTTAATTGCCAGCAAAATACCTGATATTGATAACTATGGAATTATTGTGAACTATTGACTAATTTGGATGTTGATTGTGATGGATGCTATTGAATTGATATTCAGGATGATTTGGATGTATATTTATTTTGATATATCTCGTTATCACCCTGTACATTATTTACAGTATATAAAACTGTAAATTGAATTATTTCGAATAATTTAAGAAATAGGTTGAAATGATATATACCTATGACATTGTGATTTGGGTTGAAATGATATATATCCATCCCTGAAATTAAATTGAAATAACAGATCACTTGGCCATAGGATAAAAAATTATATACGAGCATCAGATTAGTTAAATTGAATGATTTTAAATTTATTGATTTGAAATTTATTTAAATGATTTGATTTTAAGAAATCGAAAGTCGAATTTATGGAAATTTAACTATTTCGAAATTGAGCTCGGGATTGAATTATATTTGGGAATTTGGATTTCAATTTGGGTATTGAAAGTAAATTTGATTTAAGTGTTTTGAATCAATATTTTGAAAATCGAACTCAGAATTGATAAAAATCGAAATGATTCAAAATTTGGAATTAGAAATATTTTGGAATTGTAATTGAAATTAATTTGAAATTGGAATTGAAATTAAATTGACATCGAAATTAATGTGGAATTGAAGTAAAATTCGACTTGAAATCGAAACTGAATCGATTAAATCGAAATGGTAATTTAAAAGTAATTTGAATTGGAAAATTTAGAAATTAAATCAGTTTGACTTTGAAACAATTTTCAAATAAATTACTTTGATATAAACTATTTAAATCTATCTTTTTAAATATTCAAATTATTTTGGATTTTCCAGACGATTTTGCTATATAAACCATTTTAATACTTAAAATATTTTATATTAAACTATTTTAACCATTTAGACTATTTTTAATTATTTTAAACATTTAAACTATTTTTAATCGTTTAAACTATTTCTCACTAATTTAATTATTTAAATTATATTAAAACTATTCAAACTATTTTCTAAAATTTCAAACTGGCCAAGGGTGGAATGTTTAGTTTTAAATCATGGATTTAAATATGAATTGGGTTAAAATGAAGTTATAACCTAAATTGAAATTTGAATTGATTTTAGAAGCGAAATCAAAATATTGAAGCGAGAACGATTTTTGAAGTGAAATGGTATATTTTGAGTAAATATGATGATTTCGAAATGGATTTGATTTTAAAGCGAATGATGATGGATTTTGAGTAAATACGAATTGAGTAAATATGATGGTGTGTAAAACGACATTTGGTTGTTAAATAGACCGAGGTTGGATATGGTCATAATCTCTGTCAATACCGGAACCACTTTAACAACTATGTACATGAAGTAATGATCCAGAATGAAGTGGTTGGATTTGGTGTACCTTTACCGGATTTGAAGAAAGAGAATGATGATGGGTTAGCCTGTCACTTGTGCCAATTTGAAATGACTAAAATAGGAGTCGTACCGGCCAAGTGGGTTAGCTACCCTAAGCGGATGCACTTCTTCGTATTGCCATCATTTACATTGTGATTGATTGGTGCGCACCCTCCGATTTTATGGGAGTGTTGGACGCGGTGGGTGATCATGGCTATGATGCATTACCACCAGAGGGGAAGGGTAAACTGGTAGTATCCTACCTTGGGCATTGCCTAACGTGCCTTTTCATACTTTTATCCCTATATGAGACCACTACAAATTTGGTTTAGTGTTGTCGTACCACAGCACATCCCTATCCATCGACGGTTTACTGGTATTTATATGCAAACTGTATGAAAATGCTTAAAAACGCCTTAAGGGGGGTTAATGTAAAGCCTTAACGCTAAGAAAAATATTTATTTTATTGTTTAGACATTACATATATAGCGTATTCTACTACGTATAAATATTTTGACGGATCCTTAAGAGATGACAAATCTTGTAACATCCTTTGAGTTACTGTATGCACGTTATACATTGGATAGGAGATGTGAAATCCCATGGACATCTCTGGCGCTATTACACTCATGTTATATGTGATATAGATTTGACTTACATAAGGACATTTTAGTCCTCACTCGAATGTTTTGTCTTTTCATTGCACTCGGGTCAGTCCTGAATTTTCAGCTTACCGAAGATTATTCTCTATAGGATGAAGATGAAGATTTGGTATATTATTACTAGTATTATCCCATCATTGTTTGTTCCGCTGCATTATTATATTTATTCTATTGTTATGTAAAACTCTGATAAATGTTGTATAAATTACAATCAAATGTATAGTAAACAGCTTCATGAACTATTTATTTGATTATTATATTTTATCGTTCCGCTGTGAGATTCTGTATTTGTTTTCTTCTTCTTTTCTTATTTTTCTTAATTAATCCCATTGATTATCTGTGTTCTGGATTGTTTAAGATGGACATATGTAGATTATTTTCGATTTAAACCTTCCGAAATGTAGGTCGTTAACCCTTCGAAATGTGGGTCGTTACAGATAAAATAAAAGACTTTACTGAAAAGGCCTATAATTGATGAATTTGGTTAAAATATCACACCGTTAGCTAAGGTAAATATGGTAACGTATGAACTTTAATTTTTGAATTATTTAATATTAATCGCTGAATTAATTCTCACCCTTGGGTCACAGGACCACGTTTGTAAATTTTTCAAAAGATCATACATTTTATTTAGTTTATAAAGTGTTATAAATTAACTAATGTTTAAGAAATATTAGTTATTAATTTATTTGACGTTTTGCGTGCTGTTAATAATAATTTTTGGTATATAAAATTTATAATATACACATATTAATATATGATGTCAATATATATTTAAACAAGCTTTAAATTAATTTTTATACTTAAATAGGTGTTGGCATTTTTTGGTTCATATAAGAGAAGTAAATGGTTGGTCATAAGAAAGAAAAAAATAATCTAAATATTGATTTACGAATCAAAGAGGAAGGTTTAAAAAACAGAATGGGAAAAGTCCACATTAATTCGTTCATTTAATCTTTTTTTTATCCTCCTCCATGGCATTCAATTTTTTATCTTTTTCTCCCATACTTGAAATAGTTTTACCCTAGAAAACATCAAACAAAATAAAATAAAAGTTGTTCATTCTATTCTAGCAAGACCGGATGATAAGTTAGGCATTTTAGAAGATGATTTGGAAATCAAAGTGTTACATATGGAGAGACAATTTCAGGTTCAAGTTCTACTTTATATTATTCATTAAGATGTTCAACCTCCAAAAATTCATGTATATGTAAATATTTTTTGCCATTTATTAGATTTGATTAAAAATTGTTTATGTAATGTCATTTATAAACATGAAACTATTAAGAGAAACTGATTGTTGATGTGTGTTTGTTTCGATTGCAATAAAATATGCTAATACATATGTATATCTCATAAAACTTATTTATTTAAAATAATGAAGTTTATGATTAAATATTTGTATTTTGCATAGGAATCTTTGTGTTCTTGAAACAATGAAACATGTTAAACCGTATAATTTGGTTAAGTCGGTTCTTATTCAAACAAAATAAATCAATGTTTTCATTTTTCTATCATTTATATATGAAATTTAATTCTTTGATTAATTTTGGATTCTAGTATACACAAACACATATGGAATGTATTGATTAATCAATTCTTATTATAATTTTAATTATGAAAATGTTTTAAAGGTGATTTTGTTTGTGTGTATCTATGTGTTAATTCAGATCTCAAATTTTAAAGCCAAAATTTAATTATGGATAACTCTGTAATTACCTGTTCTTTAAAGACAGATCTAGATTTAATTGGAAGGAACTAAAAGAGAAAGGTGGAATTATTAAAATATATTACCATCTCCTATTTCTTTTGAACACTCATTCGATTAGATGTAGATCTAGTATTTGCTTATTTACTTTTCTTTTTAATACCCAGCCCTCATCTATATTTGTATATATCTTCTTTAACTATAAAGATTTGTTTCAAACACACATTATAACTACAATAGTGGCAACACAGATCACATTATTATGATTACATTAATTCAATATTATTTTCTTCATTTTCACTTTGAGTTTATTAAAAAATATATTATTTATGTCATCATGAACCATAATTTACAACTCTATGCCATCATCATGAATAACTCAATTTAGAAATATAAGATTCTATAATTCACTTACAAGCTTCGTGTTAGGGTTTTCCTGCATGTGAAAGCGGAAACGATGGTTTGGAATTGAAATAGTCCCACATCGCTAAAATTAGATGGAGATGTGGTGTATAAATATATGTTGGTAGGCACATAATATTAGAAATTTCTTATGCTATAATGCTCCCATATGCGTATGTCATGTGCTGGAGATGGGGAACTTAGTCCATCCACGATTACACAAGTGGTGTAAGAGATGAATGTTGCGAACTGGGTCATGCAGACAAAATAATGCTCTTAAAAGTTCTCCAAGGGTGTGCGAGTCAAAAGGGAGATTGTTAGGGATTGTCTCGCATGCCAAAATAAGAGTGGCTATTTGGAATTAAAATAGTCTCATGCCACTAAAGATTGATGGAGATGTTGTGCATAAATATGAGTTGGTGGATACGTAAAATTTAGGATTTTTTTGTTATAATAAGTGTGTGCCAACTGATATGCATATCTTACATGCTGGAGGCAAGGAGCTTGGCCCAACAGTCATTAGACAACTGTAACGCCCCACTCCGAGACCCACTCTAGTAAAGAGTATTACGGAGTAATACCGTCTACTAGAACGGAGAATAGAGTATAATGGAAGCGACCATATGTAATCAAGCTATAAATATCTACTGAATACGTCGAATAGGTGGTTTTCTTTTCTCAAGTGGTTCGACATATTCAATAAATATTTATAACGAAACTACAATGGCTAAGAAAATAGGTTCAGAACAAACATAATACAAAATGATAACATCATCATCACAGAACAGTCACATAACAGTCACAGAACATAGGTACAATATATCGTCAATACAGATCCAAGTATCAAAAGGTGGGTACAAAGCCACCGCTCACACATGTGAGTCAAAAATATGTACATAAGAGTCTGAAATAACAGAGTAGCTGAATAGTGGACAAATAAAAGAGCTATCTATCAGCATAGCAGATAATGTCCAAGCGGAAGCACAGAAAGCTAAGTCCAGAGACCTAACCTGAAACAACTCGGTCTGACCCGAGCGAAAACACTCGGGTCAGGCTAGCTAAATAATCAGTAATAACTGAGATATATATAATAATGCAGTACATAAATAAAACAATACTTCTCCAAAGAGAAGAGTAATATGGACTACATGAATATATTGACGATCCATAATCATCAATAAACAATAAAAATCTCCAAAGAGAAAATCAACACCAAAGTGTAGAATAAATAAAATCGCCTCATATCATCGGCGTAGCCAAAACTATAAAAAGTTGCCCATAGGCAATAATCGCAAAAGTGACCAGAGTCTGTAATCAATGCCCAAGCAAAGATCGATGCTCCAAAGAGCAATAGGGATATGCTGAAAAGTCAATGAAATCGAATACAGAAATGCAGTGTCCAGAGACACTGTGAATCCATAGGGTAATCGCACTTACATCGTATGGTTCCATAGAACCAACATCGAATGGCGATACTCGAATGAATATAAAAATCATCAGATAATACAAATATTGCACGTGCACCGACCAGAGTCGTTGTTGCCAAGTACTGTAGAGTTGTGATCGATCACTCGCACAGATGCGGAACGCGCGAAACGGCGAGATCCTTCCCAGAAGGATAAAGGCGCAGAGGCGCACACCTAAAAATAAACTGCTCCATAGAGCAGGTGTCCAGAGACGGTTGCCCAGAGGCGTGGTGACCCAGAGGTCCAGTACTGGCCGCCCAGAGGCTAATGTGCCACTAACTTCTTGGAGAGGAACCCGTAAAGTGTTAACAATGAGTCCCATACCCCACGTTCGCACTAAACGGTTTCCTAACCAATAGCAAGCTCACACTCCAAACAATAAAAAGTCCACCTCATATCATCGGTAGACTAGACCCAAAGGTCAAAACGATCAATCGAATAGGTCGGGGATTAACCGGAAAGAAAATACACACGGTTTCCATAGGCCGGATATTTCCTAACCGTTTAAGCACCTTTCCACTTCGCTCGACGTGCTAAAAGTGAGTGTGAGATTTTTATTATAGAAAATAATGGTGTAAAACGGATTTGTAATTGATTTCGAAATCACTTTTAAAACGGTCTTTTGAAAAGTCTCCTATTATGGAGTAATTAATTTAATAATTAAAAATAATATTATATAATAATTTTCAAAATCCATTTTGGAGTGAAAAATCCTTTTTATAAAGCCCGTGTACGAAATCCAGAGACAAATCTCAAAGAAATCGACGAAAACCAGAAAATCATCAAAAATATTCTAAGTGTTTGAAACCATTCAAAAACTGCTGCGAACTCAAGTTCGGCAATTTATTTGGACCAGCAAACTGTGTCCAAATCGCATGAAAACTGGTAGGCATGTAGTCCGACATCCCTACTTTAGGATGCAAAAAGAATTTCTGGATTCCGAGTTGAGACGAAGTGGCAGCGACGTCTCAAAGTTGAACCCAGAAAAAGATTCACACTGTTTTCCAATAGCGACCAGAGTCTAACTTTGGCACGAAAATCGAAGTGCCAAACGAACTCCAATGTTGCCCAAAATTTTCAGAGATGGAGTTCGAAACTCCACCTTTCCAACGAGCTCAAAAACGTCGAATTCCGACTTCCGATGCGAGCGTGGCGGCATCGCGAAGTGGAGATCAAATCTGGAAACTGGTTGTTTTTTTTTTTTTTTTTTTTTTTTTTTTTTTTTTTCCCCCAGGGCCCAGCCCGCTTGGGCTGGGGGTACTTGGGGCCCGTCCCCAGCCCGAATGGGCTGGGGGATCTGGGCCTGCCCCCAGCCCACGCGGGCTGGGGGATCTGGGCCGCCCCCAGCCCGAATGGGCTGGGGGATCTGGGCCGCCCTGCCCCCAGCCCACGCGGGCTGGGGGATCTGGGCCGCCCCCTGCCCGAATGGGCTGGGGGATCTGGGCCGCCCCAGCCCACGCGGGCTGGGGGATCTGGGCCGCCCCCCAGCCCACGCGGGCTGGGGAGTTGGCCGGCCCCCCAGCCCATGCGGGCTGGGGGGGTGTGTGTGCCAGCCCATGAGGGCTGGCCTATACCTGGCTAGCCCAACTGGGCTAGCCTGCTGTGCCTGGGTGCAGCCCAGGCCTGTCCTGGTGCACCCAGAGCCCTGTTTTCAGCCCATTTTCAGGCTGTTTTCAGCCTGCATATTTTCAGCAAGCTATTTTTTGAGTTTTTTGGCATTTAGTGGTGTTTTTTTTCAATTTTGGACATCAAAATTTTCACTAATAACAATCACTAATCATCATATAATGATTATTACACTAAATTAAAGGAAACCAAGGCCAAATCTTAGCATTACAACTAGCATTAATTACTAATCCATAGTAATTACCTTAATGAAGAAAAGTATCAATGGTTTGAGTGCACAATATGAAGAAAGTCAAACTCCTCCACCCCAAAGCAAAGATCAAGATGCTTCATGGACCCAAAATCAACAAAGAAAACAAAATAATAATTACTACAAGATGGTAGAGATAAATAGGGATTAAGAAGGAGGATTAGAGAATATGAGAGATTGCATTACCTTTCTTCTTCTCTTTTCTTTTTCTTCTAGGATTAAACTAATTTATGAAGAGAAGGAGATGGAGCTTCTAAATGGAGGCCATTAATTTTGTTTAGATCTAGGTTTTAGGAATTTATGAAGAGAAGGAGGGTTAGGGTTATGAGTTTAAGATATTATATAGGAGGGGGTTAGGCTAATGGGTTATGGTAAGAGGGTTTAGAAACCCATTAGGACTTAGTTTATTTTCTAAGTTATCATGTGAACAAAAATCCTAATAAGCATTCTAGTTATAATTAAAACCATGTGATTATCTCATTTGGCACATTAACCCATAATCACTTTTTATTTAAAAATTCCCCATTTCAACCCAAAATATTTTAATTTGCAAACCAATTGCAAATTTAAATTCCCAAAAATTTGTTTAGCTCCCTTTTTAACTTAAAATCATAATTTTAATTCATTATTCGGTAATTGCAATCTCAGGGTTGTTACAACAACACTTCGAAAAATCACAACCTCCAATAGTAAACTCCCTCTTTTCTACACTTTTGAACTTCATTTTTACTGAGAGATAAAAGTAGACTCTATATTAAATTTATTCTAAAAGTGTGTGAGTCCTACTAAATCAACAACAATATACACAAAATTCGCCTTCTTTATTACTAATGACTCATTTTTTCCATAATCACTTATTAAGATCATGATAGTATGTATAGTTGTTTGATCACACATAATAGTGGCTCACAATTGTATAGTGGGGTAGGTTTCACAAATGGGTTTGAAGAAGGATGGGAACAGAAGAAGAAAGTAACAAAAGTTGATAAATTTCCAACAGGTTGGCTCAATTTTTTCATGGTCAGGACTATGAGTTTAAAGATCAAAAGTTTGAGCCTTAAAACTAGCGACCTATTAGAATTAATTGACCTTATGCAAAAATGTCTATGAATAACAAATCACAACTTGCATATGGACATGCATCACATGGGTAAATTTTTAAAGGATGTACAAAGGAGTTAAAAAGTAAAGAAGGCCCTGAACCTTATTTTCACTTCAAAATATCTAAAAATATATCTTTATTGCTATTTACTTTTATAACGTTTTTATGTAAAATGAAATGTATCTAAAGGTATTCGAATATTGTTGCTATTATAAAAAAGCATAAAAAACGATATGTTATTATTGATGGAAGGAATATAATGGAAGGAGTTTTGGTGCACATGAACTAGTAAGAGGATTTAGAATCACAATAACAGGAATATGTTTATCGAATTTGACGCTAGGAAAGCGTACGATATGACAAGCAGAGAATTTATGCTACACATGATGGATTTAATGGGTTTTATGATAAAATGGATAAATTTAATTCAAGAAACGACAAGTTTAGCATGCTTTTTGGTCAAATGTCAAGGTAACATCTATAGGCATTTTGGTAGCAAAAATGGCCTTAGGTAAGGCGACCCAATGTCGTCCTTTCTATTTATAATCATCATGGAATATTTCTCAATCCTTATGGACAATATTTGATAAAATGAAAAACTTATAGTAACTAAACATGGACCATAAGTTATGCACTTAATCTATGTGGATGATATTCTCGTATTTGTGAAGGCAGACGTAAAAGGGGCAAAAGCTTTAAACGAAGTGTTCAATCAACTACACTCAATGACTATACTTCAAATTAACAAAATGAAGTCTAATGTATTTTTTGGTAAAGGATATAATAAAAAGGAGGTAATATGCTCAATTCTTGAAATACAAGAAGGAGAACTTCCATTGAAATACCTCGGTATTCCACTACTAAATGTCAACCTAAAGCAAAGGGACTTTCATAATTTGACAGAGGGAATCAAAAGCAGGATTGAGGGGTGGGAAAGTTGAATGCTGAGTCTCGTTGGAAGAACATAACTTATAAAATCTACGACATACCCAATGGTACGATATTGGATGAACTGTCTTAAAATCCCTAAAGCAGCCTTACATAACATCAAACAAGCATTCTCCATTTTTATAGGAAGGCAGAGGAAGTAAAATTCCATGGAACATTGTATGAAAAACTAAACAGGAAGGAGGAATAGGATTAACAAGTTTTAAAGAGTTACAAATAGCTATTGGAATCAAACTAATTTGGAAGATTCTCAATGGTAATGGTATTTGGGCAAAACTTGTTGTAGGAAAATACATGGAAAATTGGTCTTTTTGGGTGTGTAAGAGATTAGGTGATGGTTCGGTGTATGGAAATTCTTGTTAATCGTCATATCAGAAGCATGGAAATATATATAAAGAGAAGATGTAGAAAGAAAAAGCACCTTATTATGGATTGACCCTTGGTTAATACGCTAATGAGAGTGAGAGGAAAACAATGTTTGGTGGAATATACTATTGCGAATAATAGGCAAAGATGTGATAGAATTAGTTTTTTAAGTGGTATTAGACATGAAATTGAAGTAATTAGCTTAAACGAAGAGGAGGAACATGACTATTGGATGTATCAATTACGATAAACCAGCATTATATACTTTCAAAGAAACCATAAATCTACTGCAAACCAAACATCGATGGATATAAAAACATATATCAGTAGACTTGAGGAGGGCATACTATGCAACACATAAATTATAAATCATTTATTTTTCAATACAAATTCAATGCTTGTGTGTGGAAGTGAACTAGAATTAAACTTTTATGTCCATCTAGGTATGAATACTTTAAATTTGGAGTCGAAAATCAAATTACTGCAACAGTTTTTCAAACTAAAGAGTAGGGGTAAGGACATTGCAAGCATAGCATTCACTACATATGTGTGGGGCATTTGGAAAGAATGAAACTCAAGAATTTTCACAACAGACAAAATCAAGACCAAATGTGAAGTGTGTGAGTACTTATCATATATGGTGAAAATAAAAACTTATAGATCAAAACGTAATACATACATTGGAGATCATGATGAAAACATTTGCTTGTAATGGAATTAGAATTTTTTACCCCTAGCCACACCGAGTTTTGGTTTTGATTGTTTGTATCAAGGTACGTAAGGGAATGTTGTCGATAATGACCAGCTGCCCAAAGTAGGATCAAAGGTAATTACCTACAACAGCAATGATGGAAATCAAAGATCAATCGTGCTTATAACAAGGACAAGTCAACATCAGGTGATAAAGCTTACTTCAAAAGCGATGGAGGTCTCAGTTCAACAAAGCTATAGGCAAAGATCGAACAATATTATGGACAGTGGAGTTTGGTAGTACTTAAATTACATTAATTGTCTCATATACATTATGCATGAAAAAATAATTGCAGACCAGAATTGGAACTACCAAACTCCACAAGATGCTTCTTTTAAGTTGCCACTCGCTAGATCCAAGCGTATTAAAAACCAAAAAGAAGACTTTGAACTACAAAATCGCATACTCAGTGAATTAGCAATTGTACAGTAAGAACATGTACAAAATATATTTAAGGTTAAAGAACAGTAAGATCTGCAGATTGAAAAGACGAGGAACATCAGCTGTAATAATGTTGAAGAGTAACTTGCTATAACTGGACAGGAATGTGATTGTGGAGATTGGCAGAGGGTAATGGTAAGTACAGACTCGGTATTTTTAACAAAATTTAAAGAAATTTTGGTAGAGAGTTGTAACAACCTTCCTTTTCGACCCTAAAATGTTGACATTGATATATCCATGGTATTCACATGCTGAGCATCCAAGTGCCGGAAAGATAGGTTTTTAGGGTAAAAAGTAAAAAGAAAAAATAGAACAAGAAAGAAAGAACACAACATTAGAATCTCACAAGCGGAAAGATAACATATAATCTCCAAAAAGACAATAAAAGGGGTTACTCAAGATACAGAGTAATTTCAGAGTTAGAAAACATAAGTACTATCATCATCTTGGACGGTTATAATAGTTTATCCTCATAATGCCGATACATACATAGTAATAGTGTAATGGAAATAAAAATAGGTAGATAAATGGAGGTCTCTAGCTCGTCTCCTGAAGCGCCCATAGCCAATCCTGCTTGACTCAGCCTACTCAAAAGAGTACCCGAGTAATTAAGGAAAAAATAAAACAAGAGTCAGACAAAGTCTAGTATTGAGAAACTCAAGAAACATGCATCCATATAGCAGTAACTTTTGTGACCATTCAAATCACCGTAATGGTTTTCCACTCAAAGATATCAAATTGTCTGATAAGTAAATATAGCGATATAATAGATAGTGTTTAGGGTGTAGAATATAAATCAGAAAATAGCTTTGTTGCTTGCATTTCACAACACAACAATATTAGAAGTACATCTAAAATCGCTAAGGAATGCTCGCATATGGATTTCTATGGAGGTCTCCTCAGTACATCAAGGCCGGCCCCTGATAAGGATCAGAAGCTACCATCCGAAGAGACGTATATCTCCAGATAAAACATACCACAAGGTAAACATAGCTAGTCTACACCTGAACACGTGATACTGAATATCATCAACTCCCACCAGCAACATTGATAAGCATCTCTAGGTATGGAGTTGATATATCCATAAGTTGGCTAAATCCACTAGTTATGCATCGTACTCTGTTTTCTGTCATTTCCGATGTTGAAGTCATGTTCAGCATCTCAACACAAGAATCTTCATCACTCGAACAGATCATGAATCTCTCCATGATTTCCAGCATAAATGTCCCATGAATGCTAATGCTGACCTCTCTGTTCGACTTAACCTTAGGATAGACAGTTCAAGTCCATAGCATTTGTTTGAAATGTTAATACTGACCACTACCTTGGGCTTAACCACAAGATAGACAGTTCAACTCAATAACATTCCACTCCATAATCGATTCTAAAACATAGAACTTGTATATTGATTTTGAAGTGGTTTTCATTAAGTAATACATAAGTATACTTATACGATCCTGGACTCTTCAAAACTAGATCGATGAATTTTCGGTTAACTCAATTTTGATCCTTTTAGAGTAAGCAAATGATATAAAGGAGTCCTACTTGGTAGATCTCGTATATATACGTTCTTAAAATGAGAGACATTTCATACTAACGAGTCCTTTCGGGGGATCTCAATCCATATGAAGCAGCGAAGCTTTTATAAAATTCCTAAGTTAACGTGGTCAAGTTTGATAGTAGACTAATCGATTATCTACTATGAAGATGAAAATTATCACATATGGAATTCAAGTCCCATATACTTATCTCCATTTCCCACCTTGTCAATTTACGCTATCCATCAGTCAAGAGTGAAGCTAGGTAGGATAGAGCTTCGGTTGCATGAAAGCCCTACATTGACACTTTATTTTTAACTCTTCCATATAGAACAAGTCTACTTTATTAGCTTTTAGTACTAAGTATAGGAGTAGATACTTTCCAGAGATGAATAAGCAGACAAATATGATTGAATCACATAACCGACTTATAATCCCATTTTTCAAATAAAAATACTTTTCAAATACTTGTATATAATTTAAAAGCCATGAAAATAAGAAGTCATTCTTTCAGACCTCTGCGGTGACTGAGCTCCACTAATCCATAGCTCCATCAAACAAATGTCATAATTCCAAATGACACTTCATAGCATCCTCCCACTCTAAGTTTCCAAATATCCTATCACACAAACTTGTCTAAATCTAAACTTTAATGATAGTCTCAGTGTTGTTGAACCTCTTTCCATAAAATCTCTCAAAGTCACGACATAGCGAAGAAAATTTATCTATTACCAAACCTACACAACGTCTACAACTACATTCACCTTCGGTTCCTTGATAAGAGCGGCATTCCTCTATTCTCGAGTCCTACCATTAGTAAATGTACTACTCCTTCCACCTCTACCTCTTCCTCCTCCTCTAGCAATAAAAACTCTAGTACTCATTGTTTTCACTACCTGAGTATAGAAAAACATCCGTAGAATACTTTAAGGATAGAGTTTTATCTAAGATAGAGTAATTTCAAAGGAAATACTTTAATGGGTTAGGTTTATAGAAAATTACAAATACACTTTAGTATATATATAATGCACTTAACTAATTCTAGGGAATCGCTTACCCTATAAGTCATACCCAACCAAAGCCTATGTATTTTCTAAACCTCGCTCTGATACAAAATGTAATGACCTGCTTTTCAACCACTAAATGTCAACACTAATACATCCATGGTATTCACATGTCAAACAATAAAGGGCCGAAAAGATTGGCTGCTAGGTTAAAAAATAAAAAGCATTGGAATAGAACAAGAAAGAAAGAACACAACGGCAGAATAGCACAAGTGGAATGATAATATATAGCACCCAAAAATACAGCATAAAGGATTACTCCAAGAAACAGAGTAATTTAGAGTTACAAAACCTAAGCATTATCATCAGTCTAAACAATTATAACTGAAACACCCCACACCCCTTAATAAACCCAAAGGACACATTAAAAGACGTAGTGCATTACAGGTATAACTGAAATTAACAGAGACTAAGATTCACAAGACAAAAATATGTAAAAACAACGAAAACTAAATTAATAATTTAATTAAAACAAAGCTTCATAATTACTTCATAAATAAGTCAAATACCAAATACAACATTCATATCTCAAAACCCATCATGTCTTATGAAATAAAAATTCATAGATCAGAGTACATAATATCCCAAAAAATAAGCCAGTACATAGAAGGAACAAAAGCTGAAATATAAGAAATACAAAGAAGAAATTTCATCACTTTGAGAGAACTCCAAGCTACAACAATCTACTGACTTCTCCCTTGATTGGCTAAGGGAAGGAAGGGGAAGGTCTTCTTATTACCTTAACATCCAGCATAAGCATGCCCCTCATCCCACTTCAGGCTAACGTGAGATCACCGTGTGTCCATAGAATTTATAGGAAAAATGTTGTTGGTACTGGCCCTTCATCCAAACAGTATCTAGTTGCGCCCCTTTATCCAAATCCCCCATGATTTGCACTTCTATTTGACCAATTACTACAATTCTTAGCATAAACGTGCCCTAGGGAATGCTATTTGGTACAGGTCCTACTTTCATCTTTGCTTATTAACTTAGATAAATTATTTTAAATAAGCCTTTACAATTTATCCCTACTATCTTTGCTTATTAATTTATCCTAAGTCTTAAAATAAGCCTCATTTTGTTCCCTACGATATAATCATGCTTATTATCTAACCCAAAGTCTAAGTGTGAAAATAAGCTTCTTTCATCTTTTACTCTATTTAATTATAATTCTAAGTTATAACTATGCCAATTACCTTTTATTAGTCCAATTCTAATTAGGCGAAATTTTAGTTCAATTCCATTATTTACTACAATTCAATTCCATTATTTATTGCAGTGTTTATAATTTACATCATATTTTCTTCATTTAATATTCTTATTTATATAATCCATATTCACGTTTTAATTTATTCTAATCCATACGCGAAGAACAAGGGGGATGAAGAGAATAGACGCTTGCATAAAATCCGAAATGTCGAAAAAATGATGTAAATAACAGTAAATAAACTTAAATACTGTAAATCAATAAAAGGTTAAGCTTAACAGAAATAAACTAAAATTACTAAAAAGAATAGCTGAAAGGAAATCGACTGAAAATAATTCTAAAAACTGTAAATAAACTACTGAAAAGGCTATTTCAAAAATCGTAGTAAAACTACAACTATTGAAAACCCTATTATTTTAAATTACTTAAAGAAATCTTTAAAATAATTGCAATCACTCACCTCCAGTCCTAAGCTTTTCTTTTGGTCTTCCTGGATCCACTTGGTGTTGTAAAATAATTCAATTTATAACGATTTTCTCCTTTGGAAAAATTATTCCGTTTAGGGTCCTTCCTAAGAAAGATGAACCCAATTGGAGAAAATTAAGAATGAGAAAAAGTGTTAGGTATAGGGATCTATTTATAGGTGTAGAAGTGGATCTTGCACCGTTGGATTGGAGATTGAATATGATGCAACCACGTTATAGGCTGAATAGGAGCCATCGGATGCAACACTGAAAGGACCAGATTGAAATAAAGGATGCAAATGACGTGTTTACTCGTCACTGATTCATTCGAACGAACGTTGGTTCCCTCGCCAATAGGCAAGGCAGGTCGACGGGGCGACCAACCGTCCCTTTACCCAGGTCAACCAGCCGGTCGACCAATATATATATATATATATATATATATATATATATATATATATATATTATTTTTCTTTTTATTTTTTTATTTTATAACTTGGTCATATTAGCTCGGTTTCTAACGTTCTATATATGAAAATTGACCAGAAAATTACCACGGACACAATGCTGAAACTTTTGTAGCTTCATTCAAATAATTTCACAAAGTTATTTTATTAATTAATTAATTAAATTAATTATTACCGATTAAATTTTGGGTTGTTACATTCTTCTCTCCTTAAGGGCTTTCGTCCCCGAAATCTCTAAGGATAAAAGAATGTACAAAATATTTTCATCCAATTCTACAACCAACTACTCAATCATCAACCATTCATCCATTGTCCTTAAGTGTTTCTAATGAAATTTATGATACTAATGCAATTAATATAGTGTAAATGTCCCTAACTAATGCAAAAGATTAGGTCGTCCACTGATTCAGTTGACCTCCTTTTATGTATTCATGTTCGTGCCATGTATCCAAATGAATGCAAAATTTCCTAATGATACTGATAATTCTATATGCGTGCTACAAACATCATCGAAATGCAACAATCATGTGATAAACTTCCATCTATAGCAATCAGTGAAATAAAAAAAATTGTGCACACATCCATATGTATATGCTCTAATGTCCTAGTTAGGCCGATCCCTAAGAAATAATAGTGCATGGTGTACCTATATGCGTCCATAGCATCCACTAGCAACCACTAGCATACATCATTCATAACATGTTCTATTTACATGTTTACATCAAATCTACCATCCATATGTTAAATCCTAAGTTCTACCCTCCCAAAGGATAATAAAGGAAAGAACCTATTCAAATCTAAAAATGGAAAAGGAATTCTAAAACTTACTATAAAAAAGATGAGGATAGGAAGTATGAATCTTCTCTTTTGCTTCCTAAGTGGCGTCAGCAACATCATCTCCCCATTGCACCTTCACCAGTGGAACCTCCTTATTCCTTAGTCGCTTGATGTCTCTTCCAACAATCTTCATAGGGATAGGCTGAACTGAAGCTTCCCTTTCTACCTACACCTATTCTAACTGACTAGGCTCTACAACCTCCGCTGAGTCATGTAAGCACTTTAGCAAGTGCAAAACATGGAAAACATCGTGCACTTCTGCGAGCTTATCAGGTAGCCTTACTCGGTAAGCCATCTTCCCAACTCTCTCTATGATAGGAAATTGTCCAACAAATCTAGGGGCTAATTTTTAATTTGATCTTAATCTTACCATCTTCCTAAGCGGGGATACTTTGATAAAAACCGAGTCTCCAACCTCAAACTCTAAGTCTCTCCTCCGCTTGTCCGCATACGATTTCTGTCTGTCTTGAGCCGTCATCATCCTTTGCCGAAGCAAATCCACCTTCTCAGAGGTCTCCCTAACCATATTGGGTCCAAGTAATAACTTCTCCATAGACTCTACCCAACATGATGGGGACTTGCAATGTCTTCCATATAAAGCCTGAAATGGTGCCATTCCTATACTTTTTTGTAACCATTATTGTACGCGAACTCAACCAATGGGAGATGATCCTCCCAAGTACCGCCAAATTCCAAAATGCACATCCGCGGCAAATTCTCAAGCACCTTATTTACCCTCTTTGTTTGGTCATCAGTCTGGGTGTGATAAGCCGTACTCATCTTAAGTTGCGTCCCTAGTGCCTCCCGTAAGCTTCTCCAAAACTCATTGGTGAAAAATGGGATCTCTATCACTAACAATGCTAGAAGGAAATCTGTGTAGACGGACTATCTCTCAAACACACAAGGATGCCAAATATGAAGTTGTACACTTACTCTTGATTGGGATGAAGTAAGCACTATTGGTCAATCTATCAATAATCACCCAAATGCTAGTGTTTCCTTTCCTAGAATGGGGTAAACCATCAATGATATCCATAGAAATACTGTCCCACTTCCACTCCGGCACATCTAAGGGCTGAAGTAATCCACTAAGCTTCTCCTTCTCAGCTTTTACCCTTTGGCATATGGGACATTTAGCTATGAATTCTGCCACATCCTTCTTCATGCCATTCCAATAGAACATCCTCTTCATATTCTAATACATTTTGTCACCACCTGGATGAATAGTCATATGGGAATGGTGTGCCTCTTCCAAAACTACTCTCAACAAGTCACTGGCGCGTGGAACACAAAGCCTCTTATCTATCCTGCCACCCTCTGCTATCAATGGAATGGCGTTGGAGTTGTCTCGAGACCTCTCCTCGGCTAATCCCATCCATAATGTCCATGAGCTCTGGATCCTCCTGCTTCCTTGAGCCAATCTGATCCATAATGGTAGGCCTCACTTCTAATGTCGCTAACAATCTAGGAGTAATGTCCGTTGAGGGATTAAACTCAAAGGTGGAAATAAACTCCAAGTTCCTCCACTCTACAAACAAGGGACTAAGGGTAGCTACTCAATGCATCTGCAACCATATTACCCTTGCTAGGGGTATAAGCTATCTCAAAATCATACGAGGCTAAAAACTCCATCAATCTCTGTTGCCTTAAGTTCAAGTCCTTCTGCGAGAATAGGTACTTCAAAGACTTATGGTTGGTAAAAAGCTCAAACCTCTCTCCAAACAAATCGTGCCTTCAAGCCTTAAGTGCAAAAACTATGGCAGCCAACTCCAAATCGTGGGTAGGGTAGTTCTTCTCATGCATCCTCAAGTGCCTACTACCATAAAACACTGCGCTCCCTTCTCGCATTAACACTGCCCCTAGACCCATTCCGCATACATCAGTGTATACAGTGAAAGACTTAGCTTCATCAGGTAAAACTAATACTGATGCACTAGTAAGGGCTCTCTTAAGCTTCGTGAAGGAATCCTCACAATCCATGTCCCACATGAAAGCTTTATTCTTCTTAGTAAGGTGCATGAGTGTTGCCGAAATCTTAGCAAAGTCCCTAATGAACTTTCTATAGTAGCCTTCCAAACCTAGGAAGCTTCTAACCTCGGTAACATTCTTGGAGGCATACCAATCTTGCACTGCAATAACCTTGGTGGGGTCAATAGCCAAACCTTCCTTCGATACCACATGCCCCAAGCAATGAACTTCCTCTCTCCAAAAATGAAACTTTGAATACTTAGCTCTTAAATGATGTCCACGAAGTGTGCGAAGAACTTCTTCTAAATGAACAACATGCTCCTTCATATTCTTGGAAAATACCAAGATATCATCCACGAATACCACCACAAACTTATTTAGGACATCCCTAATGACGCGGCTCATCAAATCAATGAAATAGGCTGAGGCATTGGTTAGCCCAGAAGGCATAACCAACCACTTGAAGAATCTATCTGATATCCTAAAGGCAGTCTTATTTATACTGTCATCATCAACTCTAAGCTGATGGAATCCCATGGCTAAATCAAGTTGAGAGAAAACCGAAGAACCCACCAACTATTCAAAAAGATCATCAATCCTAGGGAGCGAATATCGATTCTTCTCAGTGAACTTATTTAATTCCCTATAGTCTAAGCAAAGTCGGAGAGAACCATCCACCTTAGTGGTAAAGACGATTGACGCTCCTCACTACAATATGCTCCTCCTTATGAATCCCTTCTCCAAAAGCTCACGAATCTACTAGCTCAATTCATATGTGCCTTATAGGTAATGCTACTGGCTTAGCATTCTCGGTCAAATAAATCCTGAAGTCAACCTCTCTCTTAGGGGGTAGTCCCCTAACCTTCTTAAAGACATCTGCAAAATCTCTGATGACATGAACTGAATGCAACTCTGATGACGATGAATCGAGGGAATAGAGAAAACTCAACATGACTGACCCTTGCAGGTCGCAAGATACCTCTAGAGTCCTACCACTGCAAGTCTCAAGTCCAACGACTCTCCTCTTGCAGTCTAAGATAGCTCCGTATGTAGATAGCCAATCCATCCCTAAGATCATCCCATACCCCGAGAATCCCAAAACATAGGCATCACAGTCAAATTCTACGTCGAGGATAAAGATTTTCAAACCCCTACAAACCATAGATAAGTGTATCGATCCTCCTATAGGTTTTGAAACAATAATGGGGTCTACTACTAATGATATATCCAAGTGTAAACAATCTACTAGAGAGCTAGGTAAAAGAGCGTGAAGCTCCAGAATCAAATAAAGTCCGAATGGAAAAATCGGATATTGAAATCAAACCTTCAACTATGACTTTCCTACCTCTATCTGGAATGCTACCGAAAGGTACTGTGTCTAATGCCTGAATCTGTGCAGCTGGTGCACTCGCTCCCTGGGGACAACTCCTACTCATATGAGTGGGCTGCCCGCAAGTATAACACTTAACCTTCATCTTCTCCTTCTAGCAATCCTTGACTATATGTCCAACCTTCCCACAACCTCGACATTCTTAATCTGCTTCTGAGGACCATTACCTTTCTTATTCTTCTTATTATTTTCCCACCACTTCTTCTTTGTACCTTCTGACTTAACCTCCTCTTTAGACTCTCCCTCCTTGACCGTATCCGACATAAGCACCATCTCGACCAAAGCTCATAAGTAGCTCCCATCAATACATGAGTCAGCAATAATCCCTTAAGGGGTTGATTCAATCCCTTCAAAAACTTCAAAGCTTTCTTGTATGTTCACCAAATCCATACCAAATCGCAACAGCTCATTGAATTAATTGATGTATTCCTTAACAAACAAACTCCCTCGCTTTAAATTGATAAACCTCTCCAACTGAACACTCTCTTCTGCTTGAGATAGAAACTTCCTATCAAATCGCTCCCGGAATCCATCCCAAGTAATATTCCTTCCCTCCTACTTGATTACCTTCCACCAATAGGATGCCTCCTCCTTTAGTTGCCAAGCGACCAGCTAAACTCACTGTTGTCCATTCAATCCCAAAAGACCAAATATCCTCTCTGTGTCCCTAAGCCATGCTCTCGCCTCCATAAAAGTCTCCTTGCCGAAAAAAGTCTTCCCGTCCAAACTCGCAAAATCTGTACAAAGCTTAGAGAATTTGATGGTGGCAGGTGGGTTGATGGGATTCCCACCCGCTAGTGTAGGATTGGGTGCAGGCCCGTGCACCTATGGTGTCGTGGCTTGTAAGTACCTATGAAACCGAACTGGGACCGGAATGCCCTCAGGAAGGTTCGAGGCGATATCCATTCTACGAAAAGAAAAAGGCAGTTTAGGAAAGAGTCAAAGGGAAATTGAACTAGACTTATGAGGGGATTTCTATAAAAATTCTTTTATACTTAAAAATTATACCTAAAAGTTATTTTCTGAAAAATACTTTTAAAATAAGTTATTTTGAAAAATAAATACTTTACTTTTTAAAAAAATTGGAATCCTGTAACCTTATGCTCTGATACCAAGTGAAATACCCAACAACCCTTAATATACCTAAAGGACGCATTAAAAGGCATGGTACGTTGTAGGTATAACTGAAGCTAACAGAGACTAAGATTCACAAGACAAAAATATGTAAAAATAGCGGAAACAAAATTAATGACTTAATTAAAACAAAGCTTCATAATTACTTCATAAATAAGTCAAATACCAAATACAACATGTAACATTCCCGGATTTTAGCCAAGTTTAATTTGATAATTAATTTAATTTTTGAAATTAAATCATGAATTAATTTGGTATTTTCCAAATTAAATAGATATTTGTTTATTAATATAAATATATATATATATGTGTGTGTGTGTGTGTTATCCCACTTTTTGGTCAAAGCTGGAATATCAACAAATAGGTAAGGAATGATGGATATCGAGATTGGAGATCGATTGGAAACAAGGCTGCAATCGATGACGTCAAAATTTGGATGAGCTTCGATCGGGACGGAATTGATTGAAGATGACGATGAGGACTAGGAGAGGCTATGTTTCAAATTTCAGATTAATCGGAGTTCGTATGAAGGAGATATGGATGGATTACGGTGTGCAAGGAACGGTTCGTATCGATGCATTTCACATCGATCAGGATGGTGTTCGCATCGATGACGTTCGCATCGATCGGGGATAGGTTCGTATCGATGCATTTCGCATCGATCAGGAAGATGATGTTTCGAATCGATGGTTCGTATCAATCAAAGGCAAGGCATAGTGGTGAACTTCGAATCGATACACTTCGTATCGATCAGCAAGGGTACAGAAGGTGCATTTCGACTCCATCAACTTTACAGGTCTCCTTCGTATCCATCAGGTAAGAGCCTCGTTCGTATCCATTAGGTGAGGTGTCATTCGTATCCATCCTAAGGATGAGGTTCGTATCCATCCTTCACGACCACTTCGTATCGATGCCCCCCACGTTCATTCCGAATCGATCAGATGGAATCGATACGGGATGAGCTCCTGGAATCGATGCGAAGAACGAGTTGATGGATGCGAGCATGACCGTTGTGAAGTTATGGATATGGAAGAAGCGTAGAACATGGATGCAATACCACGTCTCTAGGAAGGAAGCAGTCAAATCGGCAAATAACATGGATCTCCCCTGACTTATCGCCCCACGTCATCGATGCGCACATGCACTTGATCGAGTCGAAGACGAGGGATACGAAGCATGGATTCGAACCAGACAGAACACACAGAGCTTTAATCTCGTATCGATCATATCTCCTACACCGATGATCCAAATGCAATGAAATTTTCGTAGAAGCTTGCATACATGTTGAAGAATGTCCACACCAAATTTCACCTCGATTGGATCATTTTCTGATCAATTCGAATGGAGTTCGAATTGATCCCAAAGTGGGCCCAAATTTCCTAAGGCCGAGCATGTGGGCCCCCTCACGTGCCAGAAGTGGTCTCCCGAATTTTCAGCGAAATATCAGCATCCTACGCCTATAAATAGAGCCCCTGGTCATTCAGAAAGGGGATCAGAGAATTCCTATAGAAAAAGGATCTTGGGGCTATTGGACGTCCAGACTCTACCGGATTCATATCTACACTTCAATACAACTGTTGTACTTGAGATTCTTCATTATTACTGCTGTAATCATCTGTAACCAGCAAGGATAATCAATAAAAGGATAAAACTTTAGAGTGGACGTAGGCCGGAGATAGCCGAACCACTATAAATCTTGTGTCTTTGGTCATTATTTCTGAATTGCTGTCCCATATTTGCTGAGATCTGATATTTGTGCTTGAATATCATTGGTTTGAGTTCATACACTGGTGCTTTCATGGTATTTGGGGTTTGTGACCAATTTTGGCGCAAACAATATATATAAAAATGTGATTTTTAAATAGAATTTCAAATTTGGAAATTTGGAAATTCAAAAATTAATGTTTTGAATAACATATTGGATTTAAAACTCAAATATAAGTATTTTTAAAATAAATTGGGTTCAAAACTTTATATTTTGAAATTTATAAAAAATTGTTTTCTAATTATAATAAATATAAATATATGTATTTTGAAAATTTTATTTGAATTTAATATAGTAAATTTTCAAAAATTATTTGAACGTAAAACTCTACATTTTAATAATAGAAAAGAATTTATTTTGTATTTATAATATGATGACTTGAAAGTAATATTATGAAATTGATAAAATTTACAAAATCTATTTAAAGAATTAAATTCAAATATATACATATTATTTACTTATTTGCTAGATTTGATAAAAAGATTTAAAACACATTTCCTTTTGAAATAAATAAACATAGTATGTATATTCATAAATTTAAAATGTAAAACATTTACATATGTTAAGATATAAATATAAAAATTAAAGGGTTTATAATACAAATTTCAAATTAAAGGAAATAAGGGTTTTAACACAAAAATGCAAGTTGATGACGTTTGTAAATAGATAAAGACATGCAAAAATACATTTGTAAGAAAATTTAAAACATGTGTTTACAAGCGCTAATATAGATTACAAGTGGAATTTTTATTTTTATTTTTATTTTTTTAAAAATTTCTAAATATAATATTAGCAAAGAAGAAATCAGGCTAATACATTTCATTCTCCTCCTCAATCCTCCTCTTATCTTCAAACTTAAAAATGAAATAAAAAGATCAAATAAAAATCAAAACAAAACCAAGGAAAAGATCAATCCAGAAAACAAAATAGAGAAGAAAAATCAGAAGGAAGAAAATCAGGAACCTGGAAGCAAATGAAATGCTAGTTCCAAAGCAACTCAAATAAGATTCAAATCAACCTAAATCAAGTATCAGATCAAAAGCAAGTTTAAAAGCCTGAAAACTCAAAGATCTGAAGCAACTTAACAAATCATAAAAACAGTAAGCAATCAATTAAAACTTGAAGTTATGCAAAGGAAAATCGGAAGAAAACAATTTAACAAAATCCAGATTAAAAAAATCAAAGCATTCTGTCCTCTGTTCTTTCAAAAGTCAGGTGAGAAAATCAATCTATAAAAACTTGAATCTGGGTTATGCTTTGTTTCTGTGAAGTGAAATTGTTTTGTATGAATATAAATTTGATTGTATGCTTGATGTATTCAAAGATATGTGGGTATGCATGTATGAGTACAGGCATATTCACCCTGTTAAAGGATATGCAGTCTTATGAAAGGAATAAAATTAATTTCCTCTTCTTCCAATCCTTTTTAGAATTTGAGATTTAAACAAAAAGTGATTAGATTAACCAGATCTTAGTTTTAAAAATATTTTTAAGCATAGTTCATAAGTAATTTTGACCTGGAAGTATAAATTACGGTAAAAACTCAAAAGTATGAAAAAATTTGACTTTAAAGATTTATTGATTCACTTATGTAATCTATTTTGAAATTGAAAATTTTGATTTTTAAGATCAACGTCATGATTTTTAAGCCCATAATCGTTGAGGAATCTTATGTTGACTTAAAATGGGAATTTGGTCAAATTCTGGTGATCGCGGTGGTTAGGGATCTCGGGTTAAAGTGGAGGGTGGCTAATGTGATATTGGTTGTCGAAAAAATAGGGGGAGGTGTTAAAGGTGGTTGTGGCATCGGAAGTTTGTTGATTTAGGGTTTAGAAGCAGTTTTAGTTGATGATGGAAAATATGGGTCGTTCGATGGCAGGGTAGTATCGGAGTCATGAGAACTTGGGGGAATCGATGTGTTCAGAGGTGGTGAAGCTTTAGACGAAGTTGAGTGATTTCTAGTGAACCAGAGTGTCGTCGGCGATCAGTTTTTCTAATCTGGAGTTTGGGTTCTAGTTATTTCAACTTGCTCGATTTTAAGTTTGTGATCGATTCTCGATACTGGGTGGCTGGAACGATTGAAGAGGCGGTTTTTCACTTCGTGGTGGTCGGAGCATCGTCCGAAATTGGTCAGATGGCTGGTGCACGTGCACAAGCATTTAAGTTATGTCAGTGGGTTTTGAGTTTGGGGAAGAAGAAGCTTGCTCAAAGGAAGACTCGAGTGCTTGGGGTTATTGTCTCGAGCGGGAACTCGAGTAGTTCGAGAGGGTGTCGGTTCACAGGTTTTAACTTAAATTAAACAAAGAAAAAAATAGAGAGAAAGTGGGTTTTAACTCGGGGTTTGACCCGAGTGGTCTTTGGGTTGAACCAAAAGCAAGGGTTAACCAAGTTTAAATTTTTTAAAATAAAGCAAGTTTTTTTAAAAAAAAATAAATAATTTAGTTTAAACTTTTCTTATATAATTTCTTTTATAAATAATGGTTGTTTTCTTTACATTTGGTTAAGAAGTTTGAAATTTGTTTAATTTAAATTTTGTTAGGGAAAGTTTAAATTTATTTCAAAATTTGAGATAGAAATGAAATTTTAAAGGTTTTATAAAAGCAAGATTTGAAATTTAAATTGAAATTAGTTTTAAAATTATACTTGATAATGTTTAAAGCATTTAAAGGAAGATATGATTTTAATTTATTAAGTTGAATGATTATTTTATCTTAAAACTTAATTAATGATTTAATTTAAGTAAAGTTAAGTATTAAGACAAAATGTTTTAAGGATAATTAAGGCATTAACAAGATAATATTATATCTTTAGTTAATTGGGGTTTTATTGACTTGAGATTAATTAAATTAATTAAGAAATTAAGTTTAATTAATTAAGTAAATTAATTAATAATAAAGAATTAACTAAGCAATTAATTAAAAGTAATTAATTAATTTAATAAATAACGATTAAGTATTAAATAATTAATACTTAAGGGTTAGAAGTTAATTAATCATATATTAATTAATTTATAATTAAGAATCATTAATTAGATAGTTTGATATTATTAATAAATGATTAGAGATTAATCAAGTGGTAATTAAGGATTAATCAACTGGTAATTAAGGATTAATTAATTTGTAATTAAGTTTTGTTAATTAATAATTAAGGGTTATTAATTAATAATTAAGGAATAATTTGTTAATTAATTTAATAGTAATTAATTAAAGGTTAATTAATTTTTTAATTAATCAATTAAGGCCAATTAATTTAAAGGATAATTGAATAATTAAAGGTTAATTATTTAATGATTAAAGATTGATTTATTTATTGATTAAGGTTGATGAATTAATAATTAAAGGTTGATTAATTTATTATTTAAAGGTTAATTAATAAATGATTTAAGGTTAATTAATTTAAAATAATTTGTAATTAATTAATATTAATTAACTAGAATTAATAATTTAAGCATAAGTGATTAATCTGATTTAAACTTAATGAGATAAATAATTAATCTTAATAATGGATGTTTGAATTGTATGAAATGCTTTGAATTGTTTGATATCTCTGTGTGTAATGTTTTGTATTATGAATTATTTTGATTCGAGTTGTGATGAATGTAGTTTATCTTATCTGTGATGAATGTATATTATTTATCTTTGAATATGTGAATGGAAGATAAGCGTTATAGGAATATACCGCTTATCGATATTGATGTGCTTGAACCTGTGATGATTGATGATGTTGCACTATTGTGTGAAACCCCTGGACTACACTAGACACACACAAATATGAATTGCACGTGGAAATTGGTTAAGTCACAGATTTTTGAAATGGTTTTAAAGTTTGATTTTTGAATCCAAATGGTTTTGGAAATGGAATTGGGTTAAAAAGCTTTTGAAAATGAGTTTTAAAGATAAAAGTTATTTTGAATAATTTAATTAAGTTTTGAAATTCAAATAGTTTGATTTGAATTTGAATTCAAAATTTGAATTATGGTTTAACAAGTTATATAATGTATTTATATGGGTTTTAAACCATTTTAAAAGTATTATATTGGGAATTTGAATTTAACCCAACTTTATACTTGAAGGGCTTTAACTTGTACAACTGTAATCGGATTTTTTCAAAACGAAAACTATTTGTTTTCAAATAATAATAGTTTCATATAAAGAAAGGATTTTCAATTTGTATTGAAAAATTTCAAGTTTGAAATGGAATTGTTTTGAAAGCTGTGAATAAATCTTTGTGAAAATGGTTGAACCTTGTTTTGAAATTGAAGAGGATCTTAAGGTATATCTTTTAGATAAAAGATTTGAAATGGAATTATTTCGAAAGATTATAAAGGAATCTTTGTGGAATATTTGGTGAACTTTGTTTTCAAACAAAAGAAGATTTTAGCGATAGATCTGTTGTTTAAATATTGTGAATGAATCTTTGTGAAAGATTGGTGAACTTTGTATGGTGAATCTTTTCATAAAAGGATTTAAAATAGTAATTTGTTTAAACCTTTGGAAGAAAAGTTTTTGGAAATATGTTGTGACTTAACTAAGATCCCATATATCCGTATACTTTTGAAATTAAGCGCTCATTATTCGATTTAGCCAGGAGAGGACCTTGTGTCATATAACCCATTCTGAATAATGATACGACGATATGGATAGCATTTGAAGACCGGTGGTGAAGACCGGGTATTTTCAAGAACGAAAAAATAATCCATTGAATGTCTCTGCATTGAGTCGCGCTAGTATAGAGATCTCCATATGTGATGGGGAGTCCGATCAGGATTGTCAATACCCGGATTGCAAGGGTTTCTTTGGAAGTGCCTTCAGTTCTGTTCGAACCCGGAACAGACTTCTATGGATGGGTGTCTGACGTTACACTTTGAGATGTAAAGCTGGTTTCTATCAAATACATTTCTGTTTGGTGGCAGATATTTATCCTCTTAGCTTAACACCCTTCTCTAAGACGTACGAGCTCAGAGGTTATGTAGTTGATGGTTACTAGCAATACATTCCCAATTTGGTAGTGTGGCATAATGAGTGCTGCTGAGTGTTGCTGATCATTTGTTGATCAAAGCATGACTTTGTGAAAAGTGTAGCTTTGTGGATGAGACCTCGTCGGACCTCACGACCAGGAAATGGTCGAAACAGGAAAGACGCGGCAAGGTTATGAGGGTCGCGCCCTTTAAGGTATGTCATTTCCTTCTGGAAAAGGGTGGTATCATGGTATGGAGTACAGATACTTAACTCATGTGGTCACTGAAAATTTATCACTTTGTAGTTGTTGCTTTGTGGTTGAGGATCCTCGGATAAAGGTCGCAAACTACTGGGAGATGGCGTACTCGAGTAGTAGTTGCCTAGTTATAGAGGTAACCCGGCCTTGTGTTGGTAGAGAGCCGGGTAGGTTCTCGTGGCATCCCTCCAAAGGCGTACCTATGTGGCAGTAGGAAGTTCCTTAGCTTGACCATTTGTTGAAAATCCAAAGAAACAATACACGCCCTGTACGGTTTTAGTTGTATAACCTACCATGGAATGTGGCGGTAACCTACTATTGAACATCGTAGCTATAGTAGGCATATAATAATGGTTGTATGCTGGCTAAGATTAATATTATCCTTTCGAAATATTTTCCACTATGCACTAATAATAATATCAAATGATTTTCACGTATCAAGCATGTTTGACTATCATAAGAAGAAATCTCCTCCAATTCTGCATTTGCATGGTGTGTGCGGTGGGAGGCCTTATGGTAGTTTCGCTTCCAAAAAGCATTGCGGATTTCAATTTTTAAATTCTTTTGTTGTTTGTTTTAAAGATAAATTGTTTTTTTTGCTCACATCAGTCCCATGACTGGCCGGAGTTTATTGTTCCCTTCCTAAAATCTGGGTCCCATAATTTTCCACACGTGCAGTCTAGAGTTGGGTTTTTCAGATAATCAAACAGTAGGTGTAGATTATGTAGCCTGCAGCCTTTGGAAATCTTCTTCAGTCTTTGGATGACTGGCCTTGCTTAAGTCAAGTTGATGGTGGTTCGAGCTTATTGGATTGGTGTCTTTGTAGCTTTTGGGATGAGCTATTTGGAGCATTGGAGATGGAGTTGAAGTTTGGGCGTTGGATCTCTTTGAAGCCTTTGTTGTTGGTTCAATCTTTCGGCTGTTGTTTTCTTCTCTGATATTCATGGATCTGTTGTATCATATTGTATCAGATATTGTAACTATTGTATATCAATGAAATATTTCATTTTCTTCTGCTGTATTGTTGTACTTAATGTGTTATAAGCTCCGGCATGAGTCGGATTTCAACGGTTGAATCTGCGACATTCGAGTACAAGTGAAGTGCGGGTGTCGATTTTCGAACGCTGAAATTTGGACCATGACATTTTGGTATCAGAGCTGAAGGTTAAAACTTTAGCTCAGGAGTATAACACATTAAGTAACTTATTAGAGATAGGGTGAAGTATACCCTAGAATGAGTATATCCCTAAGATATCCGTCTGTATGCCTCAGTAAATTCTCTACTATCCACTGATAGCAAGTATGAGTGCAAGAAGAGGACGAGGTAGGGGACAGGGGAGTATGACTGCAAATGGTCGATATCCTGTAACAACAACGGAAACAACTTTTCTCATCAATCTCCTTTGATCCGATTTCAAATTCTTTGATTGCTTCATGGCGGCTACAAGGAGAAGCTTCGATGTGGTGGTAGACCTATGAATCGTGTAAATAAGTTCCTATCTCGTATTCTCGCTATCATCTCTTCGTTTTAAACTTTAATGAATTTGAAATTTGAAATTTAAATGAACTGGTAAACAAGAATATAAAGCCGAATTGGGTTGTGTCGATTTCGATTAAAACCGAATTTGAAATACTACTATAATTTCTTATGAGTATCAAATTCCAAAGAGGGACAAGTTAATATATATTTTGGAGTATTCCAACCTGAGTTTGGAATCCATACCTAGTGTTTAAGAGTCGTGGAAGATTAAATCCATTTATCTATTGTTTGGGTCTCGATATATTCTACGAGTGGTTAGCTATTCCTTCGAACTAACCGATTCCCTTGGATATTTCATAGGCTGGACGACTCGAGTATCCTGTGTAATATTGAGTAAGTTTTTTCTTATATCTATTGGTGATCTTCTGGTTTGATAAGCCAAATTCAGAGTAGATATTCAGTTTAACCTAGAAAACTATTTCTCTATCTTTGTGTATCCATCGTTTGTTGTCTCCCTAGAAAATTTCGGGGATAAAATTTTCTTAAGAGGGGAATCTGTAACATTCCCGGATTTTAGCCAAGTTTAATTTGATAATTAATTTAATTTTTGAAATTAAATTGTGAATTAATTTGGTATTTTTCAAATTAAATAGATATCTGTGTATTAATATAAAAATATATATATATATATATATATTTTAAATATATATATATATATATACATATATATATATATATAAATAAACATATATATATGTGTTTATTTATATATATATATATGTTTATTTATATAAATAAATAGAATTTTAAATAAATATATATATGTTTATTTATATAAATAAATATTAAATATATATATATATATATATATAAATGTGAATTTTAAATAGAATTTCTAATTTGGAAATTCAGAAATAAATGTTTTGAATAACATATTCGATTTGAAACTCAAATATAAGTATTTTAAAATAAATTGGATTCAAAACTTTATACTTTGGAATTTATAAAAACTTGTTTTCTAATTATAATAAATATAAACATATGTATTTTGAAAATTTATTTGAATTTCATATAGTAAATTTTCAAAAATTATTTGAAAGCAAAACTCTATATTTTAATAATAGAAAAGAATTTATTTTGTATTTATAATATGATGATTTGAAAGTAATATTGTGAAATTGATAAAATTTACAAAAGCTATTTAAAGAATTAAATTCAAATATATACATATTATATACTTATTTATTAGAATTGATAAAAAGATTTAAAATACATTTCCTTTTGAAAAAATAAACATAGCATGTATATTCATGAATTTAAAATTTAAAACATTTACATATTTTAAGATATAAATATAAATAATTAAAGGGTTTAAAATACAAATTTCAAATTAAAGGAAATAAGGGTATTAACACAAAAATGCAAGTTGATGACATTTGTAAATAGATAAGACATGCAAAAATACATTTGTGAGAAAATTTAAAACACGTATTTACAAGTGTTAATATAGATTACAAGTGGCATTTTTATTTTTATTTTAAAAAAAATTTAATTTTTAAATATAATTAGAAAAGAAGAAATCAGGCTAATACATTTCATTCTCCTCTTCAACCCTCCTCTTATCTTCAAACTAAAAATTGAAATAAAAAGATCAAAAAAAAATCAAAACAAAACCAAGGCAAAGATCAAACCAGAAAACAAAACAGAGAAGAAAGATCAAAAGGAAGAAAATTAAGAACCCGGAAGCAAATGAAATGCAAGTTCCAAAGCAACTCAAACAAGATTCAAATCACCTAAATCAAGTCTCAGATCAAAAGAAAGTTTAAAAGCCTGGAAACTCAAAGATCTGAAGCAACTCAGCAAATCGGAGAAACAGTAAGCAATCAATTAAAACTTGAAGTTATGCAAAGGAAAATCAGAAGAAAGCAATTTAACAAAATCTAGATAAAAAAATCAAAGCGGTCTATCCTTTGTTCTTTCAAAAGTGAGGTGAGCAAATCTATCTATAAAATCTTGAATCTGGGTTATGCTTTGTTTCAGTGAAGTCAAATTGTTTTGTATGAATATAAATTTGATTGTATGCTTGATGTATTCAAAGATATGTGGGTATGCATGTATGAGTATATGCATATTCACCCTTTTAAAGGATATGCAGTCTTATGATAGGATTAAAATTAAATTCCTCTTCTTCCAATCCTTTTTAGAATTTGAGATTTAAACAAAAAGTGATTAGATTAACCAGATCTTAGTTTTAAAAATACTGTTAAGCAAAGTTCATAAGTAATTTTAACTTGGAAGTATAAATTACAGTAAAAACTCAAAAGTATGACAAAATTTGACTTTAAAGATTTATTGATTCACTTATGTAATCTGTTTTGAAATTGAAAATTATGATTTTTAAGATCAACTGTAGGATCGATTTAACCCTAGAGGGGGGGTGAATAGGGTGATAATATAAATTGTAAAAATTAATTACGGAAAGCTTATAAAATAATTTCAACACAGATCACAGAATAATAGCAGCACGGATAATAGCAGAATAATAAATGCAGAAATAGAACGACACAGAATTTACCTAGCTTCGGCGAAACCCTGCCTACATGCTGCCCCCAAGGTTTCTACTAGAAATTAAGTAGTCACACGCTTACACACGTAAAATCGCGACACCCGCTACCAACTAACCTAACTCTACGCTTAAAACCCTGCCACAACTCAGCCATTGAGTTGCGAATTCTCAAACTACGCCACGTAGTTTGTCCCCTAGTCACACGACTAGAAATTTCAATGGTTTAAAAAGAAATTACAAATTAAAAACAATTTAAAAACAAAACTGAACAATAAATCCCTAATTTAAATATACTAAAGCCCAAATTCCTTCTTTAATTTGCCGGCCCAAAATGAACACGCTCTCTTTTATTTTATGACTTCGGCCCGCTCCTTTTTTGATAATGCGGCTTTCTTCTTTGTTCCTCCTAATTAAAAATTAGGGCTTTGCTGCCGATAATAGATGCTTGATTGAATGACGATTTAGGTCCTTGCTTTGTTGGTCGACTATCTCTTTGAGTTGCTTATAAAGCTTCTATTTGATCGAGTTTGATGTTTTGCTTCGGTATGTAATTTATCCTTGTTGTGCTTTAATGATTTTCGTACTTGAACTCGATGATCAATTGTCGATGATGATTGTGGGTTTTTATATGAGTTCGATCTCCTTTCTTCGTGTTCGTATATATTTGTTTGAATTTGTTAATTGATTTGCTCAACCGTTCAATTTCGTTTGGATGTTGATGATTTCTCTGACTTTATCAAATTCGTGTAATTTGATACTTGACACTCACGTTTTTTATTTATGACTCGGTCAATTTTCTTGCCACCACGATTTCGACTTGCTCATCATATTCTTTGATTATAGCTTTGACATTGCTGTGACTTTGTTGATTTATTTCATTTCTGTAGCATGTTGGCATTTGACCCTATTGTGATTTTTGCGTCACTGCAATTTGCACTTTACCACGACATTTTTTATACTATAATTTCGATACTGTAGAGTCGAAGTTTTCAGTTACATTTGCTTCTGCACTTTGTCTTGTTCTTTGTTGTAAAGTTGAATCACTATCATTTGTTGATTTCGTCCACTTAACTTGGTTGCTTCATCATGTGTACAGTTGATAATCATGTTGTGTTATTGACATGAGCCTGGCATTGTCACTTGTAGTAGGTCTTGCAGTTTTAACTTGTATTCTTCAGGGTGTACTCGAGTTTGCTGCATATATGTATGATTGCATCTGATTTGTATACTTGATGTAGTCTTCATGCAGTTGATTTCTTTGTAGTCTCTGGTATCATTCTTCGAGATAGTTTGCATTTCACTCTGTCTTGATTTGATGTTGAAGTCACTCTGGTTGATCATCTTGTAGCATATCTCTGTTTCATTTTTGTTTTTGTTTAAAGCATTATATTTTATTTGTTGCACTTGCTCAATCCATTTCAATGTTGTCAGCCTTCAATGCATGTATATATATAATGACCATTTTAATTCACTGGTCTTGCATTTGAGTTGAGTCACGGTAGCAGTGACTTGACCTTTGCATTTTGTTTGTGGTTTGGTGCCATTTTCTTCTCTACCGAGCCTTGCTCTTTGTTGCTGTGTTGCCATATCTCTGGTGCACTTAGTCATTCAAGCCTGGTCTACTAGTTGTTGTGCAAGATTGCACCTTTGAATCAGGTTAGATGGTACTGTCCAGTTGATCTTGTTTTGGTACAACTGCCCTTGTGCACTTGTGTTTGCTGTGCCTTGCTGTTGCAGTTCCATCTGGTTCATTTTGATTTGAGTTGCATCTCCATTTTTCGTACTCGAGTTATTTGATTGCATTGAGTTCTGAATTTCATTCACTCGTGTACATATTGCATATTCACTTGGTTGGAGCTTTACTTTGTTTTGCACTTGAAATCTGAGTATATTGCACACTCTGGCCTTCATGTGTACTTGCTGTGCATTGAGGTTCCTCCCAACCATTTTATTGCATTTGGAATTGGTTTTCTAATTACACCTGAGTATAATCCAGCTTGTAGCTCGGATTTGACCTTGTGCTGAAAATTGTGACATTATTTTTATTGCACTTGAGTTGAATCCGGTAATTTGGGTTTGACCTGTGCTCACCTATCCCTGTAAATTTATTAAGTGTATATATCGGTGTGCACGGCCTTGTGGCATATACAGTGATACACTGTGTATGTCACAAGCTGTTCGTGCGTGATGAATTAAAAATTAAATGATGATGAACAACCCAAATAATTGAGGCAAATATTATTTTCAAAATCCACATTTAGTTTAATACTGCAAACATATTTCCTTTTCAATTTTACTGCGTCAATATTTATTTTTACAGATTGCTCAGATGCTGGATTCAATTTGGAATAAAGTTGAAGATAAATATGAGTGTGAGTGATATGTAGTGAGGTCAAGTAAATGTGAAATTGTGATGTAATTGAATTTTTATTGTAATCAAGGTTGTATATGTATAGTGAGAGCTTGAATTTGTACTATTCAAAATTATAATAAATATTTGTTTGAATAAAATTTCTGTTTGAATAAAATTTCTGTTTGAATTCAAATTCTGTATTATTTATTTTTATTTTGCAAATATTTATTTAGTCTATGAAAAATAAAATAGTACATTAACAAATACATTTACACGAATATATATATGTGTGTGTGTGTGTGTGTGTGTGTGTGTTTATTATCATCAAACAAAAATCATATAATCGCATATTCAACAATCTCCCCCTTTTGATGATAATAAACATATATTTAAGATTTTGAATATGTTTAATGTATTTGATCATTGATATGCTCTAATTACTCTCCTTATTTAAATGCTTCCTCTTTACACAAAGCTCCCCCTACATATATGCATACAATTAAAAATATGCAAATGAGCCTAGATGCAAATGGAAAATATTTGACCTTTGCTTGATTTTATTGACAAAATCGTCACTTTTCTCTCCCCCTTTTGTTATCAGCAAAAGAGTAATAGTGTTAGAGAAAATAGAGATAAAGTAATCGATATTAATCCAACATTACAACTCAATTGAATATAAATATTAAATTTCAATAAAAAATCAAACAAAAATCATAAATACTTTGTTAGGCGCATATTCCACTTTTAGAATGATGGGAATATGTCATCATATAAAACCATACAGTTGTGTCTATTTGTGGTATATTTATATTAGGAATTTGAATATCTACTAACCATGCATAACCGTTAGGACTTTTAAATGAGATTAATAGTATTCCAATTTTATTTTTTTTTAAAATGAATTCAAGTATCTTCTAACCACGCATAACCGTGAGGACTTTTAAATGGGATTAGAACCAACTTGTTTATTTTAAAATTCAATTTTGATATGCGTTCCATACATGCATAACCGTAAGGACTTTTAAATGAGCATGGAAGCACATAACAAATTCCAAGTAATTCACCCATGCATAACCGTGAGGACTTTTAAATGAGAGTGAATACTTTGGTATTTATTTATTATTATTTTACTATTATTATTTTTTAAAGAAATATAATATGAAAAACGAATGATTCCTGTTTAAAGTACCATATATTAACACACTATATAGAATTTTGATGAGTGATGGTCGTTAGAAATATGATAGAAATAGAGATGGTCATGGAATTTTTACCAACAAAAAGTTTTATAACTCTTGTTTAAATTTCTAAAGAAATTTACTAATTATATCGTCTCGAGTTATAATGTATGATTAATATTAACACTCATCACTTTTTCAATCACTATTCATCTTTTCGATAATAATTAGGGAGTCAGATTAGTCAATGTAATCATTTAAAATCAAATTCAAAAATAATTATAAAATAAAATTTTCAAAATGACTAATCTGAAAATATGGTCAAAAATGATTTTCTCGAAGGGGTTATATGAGAAAAAATTCTGCTATTTGAAAATTATTTGAATTGAAAAATATGCAGATATTTTCTTTGAAAAACGATGCAGTTACTAAATGTCTCAACAAAAATCACGTTCAGCTGGTAATTTTTCTATCAACTAGATTACCAGTGTAATCTGCATATGAATTTCTCTTTCACTCAAAATTATCATTAACTGAATTTGTAGACCAGACCATGAAGTATGCAACAAAATATCTCAAAATCAATTTTAACAGCTTTTTAAATGATATTCTCTTGAATTTGAATTGAAGCCGTGTAAATAATTAGAAACCGTGAATATAGAGTTAGCCGTATTATAACCAAATGTATTATCATCCAACAAAACACTATTTTTAATCCAAACAAATATATATGAAGTAATTCAAAGAATCTAGAGATTTATACAATGTTTTTGGCATAAGAATATAACTGGCCAACAATTTTGTATAAGTCAGAATCAAAATCATCATCTTTTCATCATCTCATTATTGGCTAATTTAACTTAGATTACGGTGCAGATTATCACATTTAATATATCGTTCAAATAAATATACCATTACCTGTTTTACCTTTACGATATTTTTCGTTGTTATCCATTGTGATTCTGTCACCTTTATATTAGGCTAAGGAACTTTGATTTGTCGCTCGTTGTGTCCTTGGAACAGCCAGAATCCAAGGAACACTATTGTTGTTCCTTAGCCTGCCACCACACCTACACGGAAAAAGGTTTTTGTAACCTATTTGTTTTTATAGGTCCATGGTTGTTAGTGCCAATATATTTAGAAAAATAATTTTGTGGAGACCCAAAACTATTAATAATTGTTCCCTTCGGCATCCAAATTTGTTTAACTTCGAGAGATTCTATATTTGTGTCTTTTGGAACCCAAATTTGTATTGTTTTCTCGTATTTGGGTCTATACCAACAACTATTTTGATTGTGTCCAAATTTTCTACAAATTGTGCGCATTGAATTTACTTGATTAATCTCATTTCTAAAATTTTGAGATTGATTATACCCAAGTCCTTGTCTAACTGTATTAGCAGTTTGTTTCCCTAAGAGCATATTCAACGATTTTTCACTTTTGGAAAATTAATCTAAAGTTGTTGACAATTGTTGGACTTGTGTTTTGAGAGATTCATTTTCGTTTAATAATTGTGTGCACTTTTTAATAGAATTTTCTCTCCTAATATTTTCACTTTCTTTTAAAATCAGAATTTCATTTTCAAATGATTTTATATTAATTTCTGATTTTTTAATTTCTTCTTCAAATGTTGGACACTTATCACAAGGGATCCTACTTTGATAGGTTTTAACTAATTAGTCAAGTTGTTCATTTAATTATATCAAAGTGTCTTTTTGTGATTCAAGTTTGGCATACTTCTCCCTAAGTCGTTCAAAACAGCCATTTACTTCGTGGAAATATATAAGTAATTCTGAGTGAGTGAGTTTTGATACCTCACTTGGCTCGTCATCGTCGCTATCAGTTATATTTCCTTGAAGGCACATATCTGCTTTCTCACTTTCACTGCTAGTGCTTTGCTTATCTTCATCACTTGTATTCCACGTGGCTGCAAAACTTCTCCTTTTTGATTTCTTTTCAAAGTCCCGTCGATTTTGAGGACAATTGGGCTTGATGTGTCCGGGTTGGTTGCACTTATGATAGATGATCTTCTGTTCTTCTAAGTAGTCTAGTGCTTTGCCTATTCTGCTTTTCAATTTTTGAATTCGAGCTGGATTTCCATATTTGTAATTCCACCTTTTGAATTTCTTTATTAACAACTCCAATTTTGCAGCTCCATCATCATCATCACTTTTGGTTGTTCCTTTGAGAGCTATTGATTTCTTTCGAGTATCTCCTCCTTCACGCTTTTCCTTGAATTTCATTTCTAGCCCATAAGAGGTGAGATTTCCGATGATTTCTTCAACTTTCATTTGTTTTAAATCTTTTGATTCTTAACTGGTAGTCACTTTTGCTTCAAATCTTCGTGGAAGGACTCTGAGGATTTTTCAGACTATTTCCAATTCCGTGTATGATTTTCCGAGAGCATTTTATTTATATACGATATTGGAAAGTCGTCAATACATCTCTTTGATATTTTCTTCCTTCTCCATTGTGAAGTTCTTGTATTCGCTGCTTAGCATGGAAAGGCGAGATTCTTTGACTTGAGATGTCCCTTCGTGAGTCACTTCTAGTGTGTGCTATATTTCCTGCGCAGTTAGACAATGTGAGACACGATTAAATTCAAATTGATCTAATGAACAGATAATAGAATTCATAGCTTCAGCATTAGAATTTCATGATTTATCTTTTAGTTCTGTCCATTGATCCATTGGTTTCTCTATTTTCTGATTATCTACAGTTATAGTTGGTGTTCTATAACCTGTCTCAACAATATTCCAAGCGTTAATGGTTTTCAGAAAAATTTCCATCCTATTTTTCCAATAAGCATATTCACCATTGAACATTGGTGGTCTAACTATGGATTGACCCTCAGCAAAAGCAGTATTAAACGAAGCCATTTTAAAAATTCAAAATTTTAAAACAAAAAACTGGTTTTTGTAAAATCAAAATTTTAAAATAAAAACGGCTTTTGCACCTAGTTCTGATACCACTTGTAGGATCGATTTCACCCTAGAGGGGGGTGAATAGGGTGATACTATCAATTATAAAAATAAATTACGGAAGCTTATAAAATAATTTCAACACAGATCACAGAATAATAGTAGCACAGATAATAACAGAATAATAAATGCAGAAATAGAACGACACAGAATTTACCCAGCTTCGGCAAAACCCTGCCTATGTGCTGCCCTAAGGTTTCTACTAGAAATTAAGTAGTCACACGCTTACACACGTAAAATCGCGACACCCGCTACCGACTAACCTAACTCTACGCTCAAAACCCTACCACAACTCAGCCACTGAGTTGCGAATTCTCAAACTACGCCACGTAGTTTGTCCCTTAGTCACACGACTAGAAATTTCAACGGTTTAAAAAGAAATTACAAATTAAAAACAATTTAAAAACAAAACAAAACAATAAATCCCTAATTTAAATATACTAAAGCCTAAGCTCCTTCTTTAATTTGCCGGCCCAAAATGAACACGCTCTCTTTTATTTTATGACTTCGGCCCGTTCCTTTTTGATAATGGCGGCTTTCTTCTTCGTTCCTCCTGATTAAAAATTAGGGCTTTGCTGCCGATAATAGATGCTTGATTGAATGAAGATTTAGGTCCTTGCTTTGTTGTTCGACTATCTCTTTGAGTTGCTTACGGCAGCTTCTATTTGATCGAGTTCGATGTTTTGCTTCTATATGTAATTTATCCTTTTTGTGCTTTAATGATATTCGTATTGAACTCGATGATCAATTGCCGATGATGATTGTGGGTTTTATATGAGTTCGATCTCCTTTATTTGCATTCGTATATATTTGTTTGAATTTGTCAATTGATTTGCTCGGCCGTTCGATTTCGTTTGGATGTTGATTATTTCTCTGACTTTATCAAATTCGTATAATTTGATACTTGACACTCACGGTTTTGATTTATGACTCGGTCAATTTTCTTGGCCACCACGATTTCAACTTGTTCATCATATTCTTTTATTACGGCTTTGACATTACTGTGACTTTGTTGATTTATTTCATTTCTGTAACATGTTGGAATTTGACCTTATTGTGATTTTTGTGTCACTACAATTTGCACTTTACCACGGCATTTTTTATACTATAATTTCGATACTGTAGAGTCAAAGTTTTCAGTTACATTTGCCTCTGCACTTTGTCTTGTTCTTTGTTGTAAAGTTGAATCACTGTCATTTGTTGATTTGGGCCACTTAACTTGGTTGCTTCATCATGTATACACTTGATAATCATGTTGTATTATTGACATGAGCCTGGCATTGTCACTTGTTGTAGGTGTTGCAGTTTTAACTTGTATTCTTCAGGATGTACTCGAGTCTGCTACATATATGTATGATTGCATCTGAATTGTATACTTGATGCAGTCTTCATGCACTTGATTTCTTTATAGTCTCTGGTATCATTCTTCGAGACAGTTTGCATTTCACTCTGTCTTGATTTGATGTTGAAGTCACTCGGTTGATCATCCTGTAGCATATCTCTGTTTCATTTTTGTTTTTGTTCAAAGCATTATATTTTATTTGTTGCACTTGCTCGATCCATTTCAATGTTGCCGGCCTTCAACGCATGTATATATATAATGACCATTTCAATTCACTGGTCTTGCATTTGAGTTGAGTCATCGTAGCAGTGACTTGACCTTTGCATTTTGTTTGTGGTTTGGTGCCATTTTCTTCTCTACGAAGCCTTGCTCTTTGTTGCTGTGTTGCCATATCTCTGGTGCACTTGGTCATTCAAGCCTCCTCTACTAGTTGCTGTGCATAATTGCATCTTTTAATCAGGTTAGATGGTACTGTCCAGTTGAGCTTGTTTTGGAACAACTGCCCTTGTGCACTTGTGCTTGTTGTGCCTTGCTGTTGCAGTTCCATTTGGTTCATTTTGATTTGAGTTGCATCTCCACTTGTTGTACTCGAGTTATTTGATTGCATTGAGTACTGAATTTCATTCACTCGTGTACATATTGCATATTCACTTGGTTGGAGCTTTACTTTGTTTTGCACTTGAAATATGAGAATATTGCACACTCTGGCCTTCATGTATACTTGCTGTGTATTGAGGTTGCTCCCGACCATTTTATTGCATTTGGAATTGGTTTTCGAATTACACCTGAGTTGAATCCAGCTTGTAGCTCGGATTTGACCTTGTGCTGAAAATTGTGACATTATTTTTATTGCACTTGAGTTAAATCCGGTATTTTGGGTTTGATCTGTGCTTACCTGTCCTTGTAAATTTATCAAGTGTATATATCGGTGTGCACGGCCTTGTGGCATATACAGTGATACACTGTGTATGTCACAAGCTGTTCGTGTATGATGAATTGAAAATTAAATGATGATGAACAACTCAAATAACTGAGCCAAATATTATTTTCAAAATCCACATTTAGTTTAATACTGCAAAAAATATTTCCTTTTCAATTTTACTGCGTCAATAGTTATTTTTGCAGATTGCTCAGATGCTGGATTCAATTTGGAATAAAGTTAAAGATAAATACGAGTGTGAGTGATATGTGGTAAGGTCAAGTAAATGTGAAATTGTGATGTAATTGAATTTGTATTGTAATCAAGGTTGTATATGTATAGTGAGAGCTTGAATTTGTACTATTCAAAATTGTAATAAATATTTGTTTGAATAAAATTTCTGTTTGAATTCAAATTCTGTGTTATTTATTTTTATTTAGCAAATATTTATTTAGTCTATGAAAAATAAAATAGTACATTAACAAATACATTTACACGAATATATATATATGTTTATTATCATCAAACAAAAGTCATATAATAACATATTCAACATCAACTTCATGTTTTTTAAGCCCCTAATCGTTGAGGAATCTTATGTTGACCGGAAATGGGAATTTGGTCAAATTCAGGCGATCGCGGTGGTTAGGGATCTCATGTTTGAAGTGTGGGGTGGCTAATGTGATGGCAGTTGTCGGAAAAATAGGGAGAGGTGTTAAAGGTGGCTGTGGCATCAGACGTTCGTCGATTTAGGGTTTAGAAGCAGTTTTAGTCGATGATGGAAAATATGGGTCGTTCGACGGCAGGGTAGTATCTGAGTTATGGGAACTTGGGGGAATCGATGTGTTGAGAGGTGGTGATGCTTTGGACGAAGTTGAGTGATTTCTAGTGAACCAAAGTGTCGTCGGCGATCAGTTTTTCTAATCTAGAGTTTGGGTTCCAGTTATTTCAACTTGCTTGATTTTAAGTTCGTGATCGATTCTCGGTACTGGGTGGCTGGAACGATTGAAGAGGAGGTTTTCGACTTGGTGGGGGTCGGAGCATCGATCAGAATTAGTCAGATGGCTGGTGCATGTGCACAAGCGTTTAAGTTGTGTCAGTGGGCTTTGAGTTTGGGGAGAAGAAGCTTGCTCGAAGGAAGACTCGAGTGCTTGGGGTTGTTGTCTCGAGCGAGAACTCGTGTAGTTCGAGTGGGTTGTCGGGTAACCGGTTTTAACTTAAATTAAACAAAGAAAAAAAATAGAGAGGAAGTGGGTTTTAACTCGGGGCTTGACCCGAGTGGTCTTCGGGTTGAACCCGAAGCAAGGGTTAACCCAGTTTAATTTTTTTTTAAATAAAGCAAGTTTTAAAAAAAAATTAAATAATTTAGTTTAAAACTTTTCTTATATAAATAGTATTTGTTTTCTTTACATTTGGTTAAGAAGTTTGAAATTTGTTTAATTTAAATTTTGTTAGGAATAGTTTAAATTTATTTTAAAATTTGAGATAGAAATGAAATTTTAAAGGTTTTATAAAAGCAAGATTTAAAATTTAAATTGAAATTAGTTTTAAAGTTATTACTTGATAATGTTTAAAGCATTTAAAGGAAGATATGATTTTAATTTATTAAGTCGAATGATTATCTTATCTTAAAATTTAATTAATGATCTAATTCAGTAAAGTTAATTATTAAGACAAAATGTTTTAAGGATAATTAAGGTGCATTAATAAGATAATATTATACCTTTAGTTAATTGGGGTTTTATTGACTTGAGATTAATTTAGTTAATTAAGAAATTAAGTTTAATTAATTAACTAATTAATTAATAATAAAGAATTAATTAATTAATTAATTAAAAGTGATTAATTAATTTAATTAATGATTAAGTATTAAATAATTAATACTTTAGGGTTAGAAGTTAATTAATTAAAGATTAATTAATTTATAGTTAAGAATCATTAATTAGATAATTTGTGATTATTAATCAATGATTAGAGATTAATCAATTGGTAATTAAGGATTAATCAACTGGTAATTAAAGATTAATTAATTTGTAATTAAGTTTTTTAATTAATAATTAAGGGTTATTAATTAATAATTAAGGAATAATTTATTAATTAATTTAATAGTAATTAATCAAAGGTTAATTAATTTATTAATTAATTAATTAAGGGCAATTAATTTAAAGGATAATTGAATAATTAAAGGTTAAAATGATTAAAAATTGATTTATTTATTAATTAAGGTTGATAAATTAATAATTAAAGGTTGATTAATTTATTATTTGGAGGTTAAGTAATAAATGATTTAAGGTTAATTAATTTAAAATAATTTGTAATTATTTAATATTAATTAACCAGAATTAATAATTTAATCATAAGTGATTAATCTGATTTAAACTTAATCAGATAAATAATTAATCTTACTTATGTATGTTTGAATTGTATGAAATGCTTTGAATTATTTGATATCTTTGTGTGTAATGTTTTGCATTGTGAATTATTTTGATTCGAGCTATGATGAATGAAATTTATTTTATCTGTGATGAATGTATATTATTTATCTATGAATCTGTGAATGGAAGATATGCGTTATAGGAATATACCGCTTATCGATATTGATGTGCTTGAACCTGTGATGATTGATGATGTTGCACTATTGTGTGAAACCCCTGGACTACACTATACACACACAAATATGAATTGCACGAGGAAATTGGTTAAGTCATGGATTTTTGAAATGTTTTTAAAGTTTGATTTTTGAACCCAAATGGTTTTGGAAATGGAATTGGGTTAAAAAGCTTTTGAAAAGGAGTTTTAAAGATAAAAGTTATTTTGAATAATTTAATTAAGTTTTGAAATTCAAATAGTTTGATTTGAATTTGAATTCAAAATTTGAATTATGGTTTAACAAGTTATATAATGTATTTATATGGGTTTTAAACCATTTTAATAGTATTGTTTAGGGAATTTTAATTTAACCCAACTTTATACTTGAAGGGCTTTAACTTGTACAAATGTAATCGGATTTTTCTAAAACGAAAACTATTTGTTTTCAAATAATAATAGCTTTCATATAGAGAAAGGATTTCCAATTTGTATTGAAAAATTTCAAGTTTGAAATGGAATTGTTTTGAAAGCTATGAATAAATCTTTGTGAAAATGGTTGAACCTTGTTATGAAATTGAAGAGGATCTTACGGTATATCTTTATATAAAAGATTTGAAATGGAATAATTTCGAAAGATTATGAAGTAATCTTTGTGGAATATTTGGTGAACTTTGTTTTCAAACAAAAGAGGATCTCAGAGATAGATCTTTTGTTTAAATATTGTGAATGAATCTTTGTGAAAGATTGGTGAACTTTGTGTAGTGAATCTTTTTGTAAAAAGATTTAAAATAGTAATTTGTTTAAACCATTTGAAAGAAAAGTTTTGGGACATGTGTTGTTACTTAACTAAGATCCCATGTATCCATATACTTTTGAAATTAAGCGCTCATTATTCGGTTTAGCTCGGAGAGGACCTTGTGTCATATAACCCATTCTGAATAATGATATGACGATATGGATAGCTTTTGAAGACAGGTGGTGAAGACCGGGTATTTTCGAGAAGGATAACCCGTTGAATGTCTCTGCACTGATCGCGCCGGTATAGAGATCTCCATATGTGATGGGGAGTCCGATCGAGATTGCGTATACCCGGATTGTAAGGGCCTCTTTGTAAGTGCTTTTGGTTCTGTTCGAACCCAGAACAGACTTGTATGGATGGGTGTCTGACATTACACTTTGAGATGTAAAGCTAGTTTCTATCAAATACATTTCTGTTCGATGGCGGAGATTTATTCTCTTAGCTTAACACCCTTCTCTGAGATGTACGAGCTCAGAGGTTATGTAGTTGATGGTTACTAGCAATACATTCCCAATTTGATAGTGTGACATGCTAAGTGGTGCTGATCATTTGTTAATCAAAGCATGACTTTGTGAAAAATGTAGCTTTGTGGATGAGACCTCCTCGAACCTCACAACCCGAAAATGGTCGTAACAGGAAAGATGCGGCAAGGTTATGAGGGTCGTGCCCTTTATGGTATGTCATTTCCTTCTAGAAAAGGGTGGTATCATGGTATGGAGCCCAGATACTCAACTCATGTGGTCACTGCAAATTTATCACTTTGTGGTTGTTTCTTTGTAGTTGAGGATCCTCGAATAAAGGTCGTAAACGACCGGGGATGGCATACTCGAGTAGTAGTTACCTAGTTACAGATGTAACTCGGCCTTGTGTTGGCAAAGAGCCGGGTAGGTTTTCGGGGAGTCCCTCCAGAGGCGTACCCATGTGGTAGTAGGAAGTTCCTTAGCCTGACCATTTGTTGGAAATCCAAAAAAACAATACGCGCCCTGTACGGTTTTAGTTGTATAACTTGCCATGGAATGTGGTGGTAACCTGCTATTGAATATGGTAGCTATAGTAGGCATACAATAATGGTTGTATGCTGGCTAGGATTAATATTATACTTTCGAAATATTTTCCACTATGCACTAATAATAATATCAAATGATTTTCGCGTATCAAGCATGTTTGACTATCATACGGAGAAATCTCTTCCAATTCTGCGTTTGCATGGTGTGTGCGGCGGGAGGCCTTATCGTAGTTTCATTTTCCAAAAAACATTGCGGATTTCAACTTTTAAATTCTTTTGTTGTTTTTTTAAAGATAAACTCTTTTTATTTGCTCACACCAGTCTCATGACTGACTCGGAGTTTATTGTTCCCTTTCTAAACTCTGGGTGCCCACAATTTTCCGCACGGGCAGTCTAGAGTTGGGGTTTTCAAATAATCAAATAGTAGATGTAGATTCTGTAGCCTGTAGTCTTTAGATGACTGGCCTTTCTTAAGTCATGTTGATGGTGGTTCGAGCTTATTGGATTGGTGTCTTCGAAGATTTTGGGATGAGCTATTTGGATTTGGGGCATTGGAGATAGAGTTGAAGTTTGGGCGTTAGATCTCTTTGAAGCCTTTGTTGTTGGTTCAATCTTTCCACCGTTGTTTTTTGCTGTGATATTCATGGATCTTTTGTATCATATTGTATTAGATATTGTAACTTTTGTATATCAATGATATATTTCATTTCTTCTGGTATTGTTGTACTATTGTGTTATAAGCTCCAACACGAGTCGGATTTCAACGGTTGAATCCACGACATTCGAGTACAAGTGAAGTACGGGTGTCGATTTTCGAATGCTGACATTTGGGCCGTGACACAACATCCATATCTCAAAACCCATCATCTCTTATGAAATAAAAATTCATAGTCTCGAAATTAGATTACATAATATCCCACAAAATAAGCCAATATATAGAAAGAACAAAAGCTGAAATAAAAGAAATACATAGAAGAATTCTCGTCACTCCGAGAGAACTCCAAGTTGCAGCAATCTATTGACTTCTCCCTTGATTGCCTAAGGAGGGGAAAAGGGAAAAATAGAGGAGTGGGTCAGACTAAAATTCTAGTGAATGATAGTAATTACTATTTAAGCAAGATAAATTAATAGACTCCACAATAGTTCTAGTATAAAAAGGGGTAATAAAGGAAATGGGAAAGAGCTAAATCGGAAATAAGTACAATTCAATGTTGTTCAATTTATATGATAACTTAACTTTTAATTTCGTGCACTTGTCTTAGATTTTTGCTTTGATTGGACTGAATTCCTAATCCCGTAATTAGGACATCACCCTAATTCTACCCTTTTTGATCGGCATGCTATTCTATAGTACCTTTCTAAGGACTAGCTACTATATAACTCTCTACACAAAATGTTATTGTGGCCAAAATGACATATATAGCCCCTTACACAGAAGGTAATGGTGTCAAGGAAGACACCTACTCTAAGTGCTTGGAACTCATAACTATTAATGGGCACCCGAATGGAAGTTGCATGCGTAACTGCCATCTTGCCCATGCTACCTTTTGCTCCACCTATTGGGTCTTCTTATTACCTCATCATCAGGCATAAGTATGCACCTCATCCCACTTCAGGCTAACGTGATATCATCGTGTGTCCATAGAATCTATAGGGGAAATGTTTTTGGTACTGGCCCTTCATCCAAACAATATCTAGTTGCGCCCCTTTATCCGAATTCCTGGTGATTTGGACTTCTGTTTGACCAATTACTACCATTCTTAGCATAAGCGTGCCCTAAGGAATGCTATTTTGTATAGGTCCTACTTTCATCTTTGCTTATTAACTTAAATAAATTAATTTAAATAAGCCTTTACAATTTATCCCTACTATCTTTGACTATTAATTTATCCTAAGTCTTAAAATAGGCCTCATTTTGCTCCCTACGATATAATCATGCTTATTACTTAACCTAAGGTCTAAATGTGAAAATAAGCTTCTTTCATCTTTTACTCTATCTAGTTATAATTCTAAGTTATAACTATGCAAATTATCTTTAATTAGTCCAATTCTAATTAGGCAAAATTTTAGTTCAATTCCATTATTTATTACAGTCCAATTCCATTATTTATTGTAGTCTTTATAATTTACATCATATTTTCTTCGTTCAATATTCTCACATATATAATCTATATTCGCGTTTTAATTTATCCTAATCCATACGCGAAGAAAAAGGGGAATAAAGTGAATAGACGCTTGCATAAAATCCAAATCGTCGTAAAAAAGATGTAAATAATAGTAAATAAACTTAAAGATTGTAAATTAATAAAAGGCTATGCATAACAAAAATAAACAAAAATTATTAAAAAGAATAGCTGAAAGGAAATAGACTGAAAATAATTCTAAAAACTGTAAATAAGCTGCTAAAAAGGCTATTCCAAAAATCATAGTAAAACTACAACAATTGAAAACCATATTATTTTAAATTGCTTAAAGAAATCTTTTAAAATAATTACAATCACTCACCTCCAGTTCTAAGCTTTTCCTTTGGTCTTCCCGGGTCCACTTGGAGTTGTAAAATAATTTAATTTATAACGATTTTCTTCTTTGGAAAAATTATTTCGTTTAGGGTCCTTCCTAGAAAGATGAACCCAATTGGAGAAAATCTAGAATGAGAAAAAGTGTTAGGTATAGGGATCTATTTATAGGTGTAGAAGTGGATCTCGGACCGTTGGATTTGGAGATTGAATAGGATGCAACCACCTCATAGGCTGAATAGGAGCCAGCAGATGCAACACTGGAAGGACCAGATTGAAACAAAGGATGCGTATGGCGTGTTTACTCGTCACTGATTCGTTGGAATGAACAAACGTTTGGTCACTCGCCAATAGACAAGGCGGGTCAACCGGTCGATCGACTGCCCCCTTGCCTAAGTCAACCGGCCGGTCGACCTGTGTGTGTGTGTGTATTCTTTTTCTTTTTATTTAGTTTATTTTATAACTTCGTCATATTAATTCGGTTTCTGACGTTATATATTTGGAAATTGATCAAAAAATTACCATGGACACAATAGTGCAACTTTCTTGGCTTGATTTTGATAATTTCATAAAGTTATTTTACTATTTAATTAATCAACGAAATTAATTATTACCGATTAAATTTCTGGTTGTTACAATAACAACCTGTCCTTATAATGCTGATATATACATAATAATAGTGCAACATAAATAAAATAGGTAGATAAAGGGAAGACTCTAACTCATCACCTGGAGCTTTGAAGCATCCATAGCCAATCCTCTTTACTTAGCCTATTAGAAAGAATACCCAAGGAATTAAGGAAAAAATAAAACCACGAGCAAGACAAAAGTCCGGCATAGGAAACTCAAGAAGCATGCATCCATATAACAGTGACTTCTAAGACCATTTGAACCACCATAACGATTTTCCTCTTAGAAGAAACCAAACTATATGATATTTGGCGATATAATAGATAATATCTAGGGTGTAGAATATAAATCCGTAAACAGATGTGCTGCTTGCATATCAGAATAAAAAAATACTAGAAGTACATCTAAAACTACCGAGGTACTTTCGTATATGGATTTCCATGGTGGTCTCCTCGGTACATAGAGGTCAGCCCCCTAACAAGGGTCAAAAGCAATTTTCCGAAGCAATGAATATCTCTAGATAAAATATAACAAAAGGTAAACATAGTTGGTCCATGCTCCGACACATGAAATCGAATATCATCAACTCACGCTAGCAACATTGATATGCATCTCTAGATATAGAGTTGATGTATCCTTTGGTTAGCTAAATCCACAGGCTATGCATCCATTCTTTTTTATCATTTTCGATAGTGAAGTCACATTCAGCATCTCAACAAAATCTTCATCACTCGAATAGATTGCAAATCTCTTTATTGATTCTAGCTTGAGTCGTCTGACAAATGTTAACGCTGACCTCTCCCTTATGACCTTAGGATAGATAGTTCAACACTATAGAATTTGTCTGAGATGTTAACGCTGACCCCTTCCTTGGACTTAACCTTAATACAGATGGTTGAACTCTATAACATTCCACTGCACAGCTGCTTCCAAATCATAGAACTCGTATATCTGTGTTGGACTGGTTTTCGATAAGTAATACATAAGTACACCTATCCGATCCTGGACTCTTTAAAACTAAATCGATGCCTGTTAACTCAATTGTAATTCTTTTATATGTAAGAGAACGATAAAAAGGAGTCCACTCGGCGGTTCTCATATATATTCATTCTTAAAGTGAGAGATATGTCATACTACTGGGTCCTCCCCAGAGGATCCCAACTCGTATAAAGCTATAGAGATTTTATATACCTTCTTAGTTTGGTCAAGTTCGATTGTCAACTAATCAACTATCTAGTAAGAAGATGAAAATGATAGCACATGGAAATTAAGTCTCATACTAATCACCCTTTTCGACCTTCTAAACTTTCACGGTCCCTCGGTCAAGAGTAAGGCCAAAAGTGGGTTAGAGCACTGGTTGCATCAAAGCCCTATCTTGAAATCTCATTCTTAACTCTCATAAATAGACAAAGTCTACTTTGTCGGCTTTTAGTACTAAGTATAGGAGTAGATACTTTCTATAGACAAATAAGCACACAAACAGGATCGAATAAAATAAGTGACTTATAATCCCATTTTTCAAATAATAATACTTTTCAAATACTTTCGTATAATTTAAAAGCCTTTTAACCCGCCATTCGTTGCTCGGTTGGTTAGGGTGTTCGGAGATGGGAACCAAAGGACTGTGTCCGGGCAGGTTCGAATCCCAGCGCCATAACCATCAGTGGGAGTTTCAACGTTACGCATCCGTGTGCGATGACTAAATAAAAGCGGGGTAGACACACGGCGTGGGGTTTACTTAAGTGAATATCAATGAATACCATGATCTTAAGGTTCCCCATGATATCAAAAATAATAATTAAAAGCCTTTAAAATGAGACACACACACAAACACACACAAATACTAGTTTATTTATAAAGCTAATATACATAATAAAATTTTAAAATAATTTATAGGACAAAATGTTAGATAAACCTTTTATATAGTTTAATAAAATATTTACATAATTTTCTAAAATTTTATATAAACATAAAATTACTTTTAAATACTTATAAATATGTTTAAATATCTATTAAAATATTGCTCAAGAATAATACTATTTTAACATTTTTAAAAAAATCATAAAAAGCATGTTTTAAATATAAACAAACCTTTTACTTTCAAAACTTATAACTAATAAAAATATATTTTAACTTCAAACTATTTTAAAATACTCCAATATACGTTATTAAACACTTCTAAAAAGACTGTAGAAAAAACATTTTTCAAATATCATGTTGAAACCATTTAAAGTTTCAAACAGCAAACAATAACATTTACATAACTCTTATGAAAAATAAAAAACGGTCAGAAAGCGTTGCAGTGGGAGAAGTGTCGTAGTTTGGTGTTTTTGCCACCAAACCAATTTTATATGCTTTTAAGTTCGATTAGTTAACTATGAATCGATTTACAGTCCAATTTTTTTACCGTAGTTATTATACTCATTGTACATCATAACTATGATAGAAAACCCCTAAAGATGTCTTTATAAAATGCTACAAAAATCCACCAAAACAAGGGATTTCAAAGTGCTTCTATAGCGACTATTTCCTATATAAACCATTCTACATTCAATTCCAAACCAACCACAATCCAACCAATCATATGTACATAATATCAAGGCCACATCACATGTTATAGTAGGTCATAAAAATGATGATGCACGATATAGGGTTGTCATTTGCTTTAAAAAGCACGTATGATCCAAAATTTAAACTTTAATTAGCAAGCGACTTTGATATAATTTAGCAAACATACTATACAACTCTATATACAATCAAATGGTGAGTTAACCCACCTTTTCCAAGCTTATAACCTAGCATAAGCCTCTACCTCAATACTACTTCCTACTTCAACCAAAACAAGCTCCAAAATCCCTTCTACCGATTAAAATGCTCACTGCCTAGCCTAGAAAGGCTACAATAGCTCACGACCCTTGGATGTTTGGGGTTGTGTGCTCCGATTCTTCAAGGGTTGAGTTGCTAATCCTTGGTGCTATATTGTGTCAGGCCTATAGACTGAGTTTGGAGAAGTTCCTTTATGACGTAAAATTGTATATGTGAAAAGAGTGAAGAGTATTGTTCTCTATGTTAATAAACTAGCAAACCTTATTCTAACCACTTAAGGAGATTAAATAGGCTTTTCCAAAGATATCACCTACCACCTTCTACCCTCTATGACCATCTAAGAGCCAACTCCCCTTCCATATGCTTTTCTTTACACCTCATTCTTTCTTTACTTCACCTTTAAGTCCTCCCAAACTACCCTCCTTCGAAATATCTCTTCTTGTCATCATCCATGACATCATCAAAGTGGTTTAGTAGCCATAACACACTAAATATTTTAGTTTCCAATTAATTACCAACTAACTTTCTAAGAAAGCTAAAAATGGTCGAATAACTTCTATCGAGTAAAAAGCCGTTTATCAACGAAACGTTTTTCGGTCACGTTATTGATATTTCTTAAACTATTTATTTTTTAAAAATATATTCAAAAACACGTTTTCCATCATGTTTTATTATTCAAAAGTAGTTTACAAGGTCGTTAAATTGCTTTTATAACATTTAACCATAATTAAAATGCTCAAATAGGCAAAGACAAAGTGTTTAAAATAACGGGTCGTTACAAGAGTGGAACAAATTTTAACTCAAAGTTTGACCGCCATGTTTAAGCAGAATATGGAAAGAGGAGTGTTGTGAAGTGATGAAATAGATAAAGTCAGCTATGTATTAACTTGATGGTTTTTCCAGAATGCTGGCCAAGTGAAGTAATGTAAAGGAGAGAGAGGTGCTATGTGGTTTTATTATAGTGGTGGGCTAAAGCTTGTTATATGGGCCTGTTTCTCTTGAACCATTTTGTAAATATTTTTATATTTAGCAATAAAGAAATTATAAGCCATCTAAAAGAAACATAAAATAGTTAACAAAAGTTGTTAAACATAATATATTTATAGTTTTAGAAAAACATAATCAAATTAAAGCACATTTACAACATGTTACAATGTCATTAAGACATAATTATCACAATGTCACAAAAACGTTATTTAAGATACTTAATTTATGCTATTTTGTAAAATTTTGTAGAAAAAAATCATCTACCGTCTCAGAAAAAAATGAAAACCATTAAATGGTTTTCTACAATTTTCTTTTAAACAAGTGTTACTACAAACCACATGCTTTGCAACAATTATACCAATTTAATTATGTATTTGTTAAAACATTGTTTTTGTTATGATCTGTCATACATATATGACATTAAACAAGAAGGAAGTTTATAGAAGTAGGTTCATTGCTAATTTCACTTTGGTATGATTGTTCTTATCATCATGGCAACGAATACCAACACAATTATAGTAACATTCCTAAATTACCTTATATATGACTATTATTTGTGACCTTGTGAAATGCTAATTTATCAAAAAGAGAAACAATGTCAAAATTTTGTATAAAAATTCCTTTTGCTACCAATTCTTTTTTAAATGTTCCGCACCTATTATTTATTAATTCACATTAACGGTTATTTTCAACTAAGACTCATAATTGTTTTGTCACTTCATTAGCAGATGTCATGAAAAAAAAGTGAATAATTGCACATTGTTTTTCGATTTTGTGGTTGCCTAAGTGCATTTCTCCCCATTATAGTAAGTTTCAATTATGCAAGCTACTTAATGTCTTAAAAATAGGTGGTAGACTATTGTTTAATCTCATATGTATAATAGTTTATGTTTTTTGTAACAAAATACAAGCATAATACGTTGAAAAATTTTGTTACAATGAATTACTTTACCTTAAATAAGATAAAACCATTATTTTATTCATGTTTTTCCTTTTTTGTTTCAATTTGCTCATTAGCCATACTTGATACATGTAGTTATTATAGTTGACATAGATATAGCATTACATTTTTTGACTATTTTCTATTTTTGCCTGGCATTAACCCTGTATGCCTAATACAACGACATTCAACATGCTTGATCTAGCACTATGAAGGAGCTTTAAGGAAATCGTCCACAGTTGACCTCTACGTTCAAAACAAGAGGAGCCATTGTCAAATTCAACATAACTGTCAACATGAAATCCACGGTAAGCATCACTATACACTTCACCTTATAACAATTTTTAGATAAAAGCTTTTATTGATAATGACCTGAGCCAATGCTACAATAACAATCTTACCTTTTGGTGATACTTTTATTCCTTTGTTTTTCATTGTGATCACCTTAATGTATGATTTAGGCTATAGTGGCATTTTTTGGGTATGGAACCCTCTTATTTTGCCACTATATTTAAATGAGAAGATTATAGTTTTTCTTTAGTGAATTTGAACATAGTGGTGTTTATATAGATTGAAGAGGAACCCTAGTTACATTTATATCAATCTTTACCATAAATGTATAATTTAAATGTTAGGCCCCACCTTAAGATACGAAGAAATGGTTTGTTTATATATTCTACATTTTTCGATGAAGACAATTTAGTCCTTGTTCATTTTCACAATAGAATTTGGCTTTAGCGATGACTGAAATTAGAAGCGGTGAAGAGTTATTATATTTCTCACATGTTTCCATTCTTATCTAGAAATCAAATGGAAATTGTTTCCTATAGTGAGAAATTTTTAAAGTATATCATAAACTGCTTTTGTACTACATCAAGGAAAATAATCACTTGATAACACCCATTTGTACTTTCAAATATCGGATCCCTTCACTGTCTAATTTTAATTAATTAAATTTACTACTAATGAATAGTGGAGATTTAATGAACACATAGGGGTACTAGAAAATGAAACTAGAGGATTTGCACTTCCAAATTAGTGTAATAACAGGGACAAAGTTCCCTAAATGAGTTTAATGAGTAATGTTGTAAAAAAAATTATGATTTGCTAGTATTGAGATGAATGTGTTTCAACATGATATGATAAATTTTAAAATCAAATAACCACAACAATGCCTTATTGATGGCTTATAAATTATTCTATTTGTTTTCTTTTTAGATTTTTTTGAATATCCCGAGAACCAAGCTTTACCTATAAACTCTAGAGAAGTATGCATCGAACCAGCAACCCATACTCTATGTTAAACACAATGATATGTAGTTGGGGAGGATTGGACCATTAACTTGAATGTAAGTGGTGCATGTACTAATTTACTAAGCGGCCCATAATAAATAACTTTTGTGCACCATGCCAGGTATACCGAACGGCGGTTGCCGAACGATGGTTGCCGAATGAACCTGGTCGAGCGTCCTCTCTTTGGATGCCTAGACCGAGCCATCTCGTTTTCCCATTCTTGACCGAGCGATATGTGCCGAATTCCCATAGCTTCCTTTCTCGGCCGAGCGACATGTGCTATCCTTTAAGGCTGAACCATGCATACAGGCTGAGCCATGCCAATAGGCCAAACCATGCACATAGGTCAAACCATGCACATAGGTCGAACTACCCAAAACGGATTAATCTCTTACATCTCCAATCTCTAACTATCTCAAGTCTTATTCAGACTCAATCAAAGCCTTTTTAATTATCACATTGTAGCTGAACCAAGTGATCGGATAACCTTTGCCCTCCAAAGTGCGTCGTGTGAACCAACATGACGCGCTTTGAACCAGTAATTAGTCCTTGTTTCAAGAAAGAAATCCATCATGTTTCCTGAATAGTCATTATCATTCAGTTTTATCCTCCCAAGGTGTCGTATCCTTCTTTGGTCGTCTTGATGCTTGGTCGTTTCCCAATAGTATAAATTCAGGGTTGTAGTTCATCAGTGGCTATCCGTGTCCGGTTCTACAGGGCTAGTAAGCTTCGGCTATCTGATCCAGTCTTTTCTTAATAACCCTAAGTGAGAATTCAATTTCTGTTGATTTCAATAAGTCGAACTTTTTCGAATATACACATGCATGTTCGGGTACACGTTCTTGCCATTGTCTCTTGGATGCGTTTTATATGCTCATAAGTCGTCACCAATTCCATCTAGTTTAATTGCAATTTAATCATGTTCTACATAGATGACAACCTTGGAGCACTAAGAAAGGGCGAATGGAGTACGGCCAGTCATGAATTTATGGGTAGTTCTATAAGCCCATAATTCTGTTCGGAATTCATCCACCCATTTACAAATAGCCTTTTCCAAACCTCTCTTCAGAGTAGACTTTATGATTTTGTTCACAGCTTCAACCTGTCCATTTGTAGTTATAATGGATCATGGAAGGTCATAAGGATAGATGACGTTACGGACAATGAAGTTGATTATTTTCTTCATCTTAGTCATGGTTAAAAGTTCTTCATCTGCCCATTTGGAGAAGTAATCAATTTCTATGATAGCGTATTTCGCACAACCTTTAGGATCGGCAAGAAGATGATGTCAATGCCCCCAAGTGGCAAACGGCTATGGACTAGCCATTTGAGTAATTTCCATCGGTGGGGCTCCTGCATTTTTTGCAAATATCTTGCACTTGTCGCATTGTCTAGCATGATCAACCGCATCTGGATTGATAGTTGGCCGGTAATACCCATAGCAGAATATTTTCTTTATCAAGGTTTTCCCCCTAATGTAATCTCCTCATTCTTCTTCGTTGACTTCGCTCAAAACTCATTTGATATCATCATGGGTGATACACCGAAGCATGGGAATGGATAAACTCCTTTCTATACATGACTTCTTCTTAAAAAATTTGGCGTGAAGCTTTGAGGAGGATCTGTCATTTTCTATTCCTCCGTTCAGTAAGAATTCCTCATTGTAGATAGTCTTTGATAGGAGTCAGGCATGACCCCTTTTCTGGCTCTATCTCCAAGATTTAGCCGATCTTCATCCGTCAATGCTTGGAATATTAATTATATCAACTGAAACAAAGTATGTCCTTTGCGCATCCCTGAAACTGGCCAGTTTGGCCAGTGACTTGACTCTTTTCATTTTTTTCGCTGAGTATGTGTATAATGATGTAATATGTGCAGTCGGCTAGTAGCTCTTGGACCTGGCTGAGATCAGGAACAAGATAATGCCCTCTAGCAAGATCAACTTCCTTAACTTCGCATACTACCAATCAGGAATCATAACTTATATGTAAAGTTTCCATTCCAAGTCCTCTAGCAAGTTTGAGGCTGGCGATCGAGGCTTCATACTAAGCATCGTTGTTTGTTACAGGGAAATCGAGTTTTAGACGTAGCAGATCGATCGTTCCTCAGGAGTCATTAACATGACTCCTGCGCCATAACACTGATCACTAGATGCTCCATCCGTGCACATTTTCCATCTATTGGTTGGTTCTCCACTACTCTTCGAGCAGTCATCTGATGTAGTGAATTCGGGTATGAGGTCTGCTAATTTCCGTCCTTAGATAGCTCTTCGAGGGAAATAAGTGATATCGAATTGGCTTAGTTCGATATTCCATTTAAGTAGTCTTTCAGACGTTTTAGGTCGTTGTATACCCTGTCGGAACGGATGGTAGGCATAAGTGTTAATGGGGTGAGCCTAAAAGAAAGAGTGGAGCTTTCATGATGAAATTAATAGACATTACGCTAGCTTTTGTACCTTCGGGTTGATATTCAGTGCATGGCTCGCGATAGTCGGTGAAATCACACATGCATGTCAGAATAGGTCCAAGGGAACATATCATCATTTATTCAAAGAAATACAACTAAATCTTTTACCATCATTGCACTGAGCTGTGATCCGATCTTCAACACCCATGAAGGGTCGCCATGGCTAACTATAATGTCGACTGTCAGCTTAACGGGTGCAATCCCAGACTCTTTGAGTTCAGATGTAACTATTTTGCATAACATTCAACGTGAAATATGGTTGGGACGGTCAATGTTGATGGTTATTCTGGTCGAATCCTAGAGTCTTGTCATGAGTTATTAAGTATAATAGTAAAGGGCTCTGAATGCTCTAATCGATTATCTGCAAATGGCCAAAGATCAGGCTTAAAACCACATTGAAGGAAATGTCAAGTAGGGGTCAGCCACGAGTTGCATGCAGCTGCATAGCTGGATCTTGCTATGAGTTTGAATTTGCTTGTATATTCGAGTAACACGCTTTCTATTCAATGCATTCATGATCCTTTACCCATCCTTCGAGTTGGAGTGACAGTCAGTTGCCCAGAGCTTAGGTGTCGATTTAATGATTCTATCTCTAAGAATTCTTTTGGTCGTAGCCTTGAGTAGTTGTAAGCACTATATATAAGTTTCAATATTGAGTTATCACAGCCAGCCTTTGGATGACCATGCGTCTGCTCCTAGTCTCGGGTTGATAAATGTACTGCATGGACGGTTGAGTCTCGCCCAAGCTATGTTTATATTCCCACCTAAACTTTAAAGACATAGAGTTAATCGGTGAATAGTCGGTTCACATTCATCATACTTCTCGCTCATGCCCCCAGGTCTGGGGCATATAGCGATAAGTAAGAAGGCCAGCCATGTCCACTTTAGCTTTACTCTCTTTTCCGTTGAATCATGGGATCAGGTCAGTCGATGGGAGGCTGAGTCTCGCCTATCTTAGATTGTATTGTGATTTTTCATTCCAAGAGGAATACTTCGATGCCTCGTCAGTTTCAAGGCGTAATTTGGACATTGAATGGTCAACCACGTCCACTTTGGTTCATGTTCTGTAATCAAATCTCGGGGTAAAGTTGGCTCAAATGCAGTCAGGTTATGTTCATCCAGTTTCGTACTCCTCCTGACGGATCAAAGGAAGGTGCTGGAGAATTTTTGATCAAGTCTTCGTGGTTTACTCTCCTTTCGACACTCTGGAGGTCATAGGTTTTCAAGGGACATCCGAGTCACATTTGTATGCGCTTGGTGCAGATCGGTATTGACCCTCGATCTGAGGTATGATATAGTCAGCCGCTCGTAGCTTTGGATACCGTTTCAATTGGTTCTGTATTGAGGCCTCCTTGCAGTCATTGCCTTAAGTTGTAAAGAATGTCAAGCTAGAGCTATAATGAGCTATCGTATTCAGCTTTTAGTGATTTGTACTCCTGCTTCCAACATTGATTTGGCTAGGCCACAAGTCGGATGGTCGAACTCCATCCGTAGAGAGTTAATACTCCTTCTATCGATTTTAGGCCGAAGTTTGCGGAATAGAGAACGGTTGGAATCCACTCATCTATTTATCGATGTTTATATGCCACTCTGCGTTCTTGTGACTTAGAGTTACTCTTCTCCCGATCGAATCACGCCCAATTTGTGTTCATGCTTTGGTCCATGCTCCATAGACATGGAGACTTGTGGAATGTTTTATGCTCTAGTCCACAGTTTGGATCGTAGAGATTTTCATCAAGTCGTTTATACTCCAGTCCATGCTCTGTGGACTCAGAGTACTCTAGTCCGCTTCAGGGACTTACAGATTTTTCTTAAGTCATTTATGCTCCAGTCCACGCTATGGGGACTCAGAGTACTCTAGTCCGCTTTAGGGACTTAGAGATGTTTCTCAAATCGTTTATACTCTAGTCCGTGCTCTGGGGACTCAGAGTACTCTAGTCCGCTTCAGGGAGAGATTTTTCTCAAATCGTTTATACTCTAGTCCTTGCTTTGGGGACTCAGAGTACTCTAGTCCCTTTAGGGACTCAGAGATTTTTCTCAAGTTGTTTATAGTCTAGTCCATGCTCTAGGGACTTAGAGTACTCTAGCCTGCTTCAGGGACTTAGAGATTTTTCTCAAGTCGTTTATACTCTAGTCCGCGCTTTGGGCACTCAGAGTACTCTAGCCCACTTTAGGGACTTAGAGATTTTTCTTAAGCCGTTTATACTCTAGTCCGCACTCCGAGGACTCAGAGTACTCTAGTCCGCGCTCCGAGGACTTAGAGATTTTTAAGCCGTTTATACTCTAGTCCGCACTCCGGGGACTCAGATTACTTTACCCCGCTTTAGGGACTTAGAGATTTTTGTTGAGAGCAGTCATATTTCCACCCATTTAATTTGTATTCATTTACCGTATCAAGGTTAATGTTGTCGAATGAATGATAGAACCACGTTTGCTCATGGAATGGTACTCTGCACCCAGCATGAAGGACGAAACTTGAAAAATGGACGGTCAATTCTCGTCCGCTTTGTGATTATAGCTCTTCCAATCAAGTCAAGGAAGGAGGTATACGACAGATGGTTGGATCACATCCATGCTAGGGTTGGATAATCAACTCTCGCATAATTTGCTTCGTATCTCTTTCTAAAAAAATGAGGAGATTACTGAGTAGACAAAGTAAGTTGCATATGTTTCAAGGTGCAGTCGTGTCCATGTATTAAGAGTGATGGTTAACGAGTAGGCAGTCCACCACAGCTACTTCAAGTTGGGCTTTCGATCAACCTTTTGTGTTCAAGGTAGGATTTGATGTGTAGATGATCAAATCACGTCTATTATAGATAGATCCCGACGTCACTGGGCTTCAGGAGAGGCATCTGTATTTTGTCAAACTTTGTTCTATGACTCGATTTGAGTGGATGATCGGGCCATATTCATTCCAAGCCTTGCTTAGGTATCCAAGTCAAATATGGAGGTTGATGAATGGATGGTCGGCCATGTTGACTTTCTGTTGGGCTCTGACCGTGATGAGCTTTTTAATCTCTAGTCCTTGGCCCCAAATTAAAGGCACGTGGTTGATGATGATAAATCGAATCATGTTTATCTTAATGAAACTCCACAAATCCGATCAAGGTTTGCATGGATTGGTTGGCGGCCAACTCTGAGCACTGGTCACCCATCGTTTTGGAAGAATTTTAGTTCAAGTCGGTCATATTGCAAAGCACAATTGAAATTAAAATAATCCAACGAAGATTTGTATAAATCTCATTGATAAGGGGAGCAGCATCGTGTGCATGCTATTCAACTCTGCCCCTAGCCCCTTCTAGCGGGATGTCGACTGCCAACAGTCCAATTGATAATTAGAGTTCTTTATTGATGGGTATTCAAAGTTCCTGGCTCGCCCTTCTACAAGGCTTTCACGTATTATTGATGCTTTCAAAGTGCGTATGAGTCAAATTTTGAGATCTTGTTTTGGCTACTGGAATCAGAGTCCTTAGCCAATGGGCCTGCATTGTTATTTTTCCTAGTCTGCTCCACTCCTCTTCACTTTGATTCTGATTCATTTTGTAACAGAAACAATCCATGGTCATAGGAGGCTTTCCAGCTAACTAGCTGCCAAAATATATCTGGAGGTCGACTCTCCTCAAACGCGATCAGTATGATATCCGTATTAGCATTTGGAATAAATTACTTAGAACCAAACATTGGTCTGCTTGGAGCCACTAAATTCAAGGTGTTGGGTTAGTGAAGAATGGTGCTTGGAGTCATCTTGGCGTTTGCCTAGAGTCATATCATCTACGTTCTCCAACCTTTGGGAGTATTGTTTGAGTAGTGGTTGCTTGTTCGTTCTCTTATTGCCATTCAGGAGCTGCCGCTTGATCGTCTATGCCCTGGTCGGTCATAGGATCTAAGGGAAGTGGATAGAATGTTACTTTATAAGTTGAGTTTTGAATTCACCATGCGGGTGCTCTGCGCTGCGGGTAGGATTCGGGTCGTACTCGATTTTTTTTGAAAATAGAGGTCGTATAAGAGACCGATGTAACTTAAGTTTGGATCGTCCAAGAGTGGCTCGCCAAGGCGGTTCGGCCAAGGTGGATCGGCCAAGAGCGGCTCAGCCAAGGCAGTTCGGCCAAGATGGATCGGCCAAGAGTGGCTCGTCCAAGGCGGTTCAGCCAAGGTGGGTCGGCCAAGAGTGGCTCGGCCTAAGGCGGTTCGGCCAAGGCGGTTCGGCCAAGGTGGATTGGCCTGGAGTGGCTCAGCCAAGGCGGTTCGGCCAAGGTGGATCGGCCAAGAGTGGCTCGGCCACACCGGTTCGGCCTGGAGTGGCTCGGCCAAGGAGGTTCGGCCAAGGTGGATCGGCCAAGAGTGGCTCGGCCAAGGCGGTTCAGCCAAGGTGGTTCGGCCAAGAGTGGCTCGGTCATGGCGGTTCGGTTAAGGTGGATCGATATACACGGGTCGACATTTGCTCAGTATATACGCTAGAGCGATCGGCTGTCAGCTTTTGAGTAGGAGATCGAATATCTGCATTGAGTGAGAGGTTGGCTATATGAGAGATTGGCTGAATTACCTTCAGAGAGGGGTCGTCCCTCATATAACTTCGGTGCAAACTTCAACATCCACTCCCAAAAACTTGCGAATATCAGTGAGTCCAATCCCATGGCTAATAGCTTACTTTAGATCTCTTTCAAATCTGAGTAGAATAAGAAGTTTGCTGGTAAACAACTGGATCTATCTCGTGAATATGGAAATCCACTAGTAGACGATGAGATCCATTCAAGCTAAGAATTCAATTCTCAGTGAAAGCACCAAAATGTTAGCACCAAAATTGGTCACTGACACCCGTAGAATTTCATGGACATTAGAGAATTAATGGTATCTAGAGAACAAAGCATAAAAGTAAATAGACATAAAGATTTTATAGTGGTTTGGCAATCTCGGCCTACGTCCACTTCAAATTTCATTCATTCATCATTTGATTACAATTAATGAGTTGTTGGATTGGCTAGAATCCATGGATACAGTTTATAAGAAAAATAGCCATAGCAGAGTCTTCCTGGAGTTCTCCCAAAAAAAGGTCATTTCAACTGTACCACTGCCTCTATATTTATAGACGAAGATAGGCTGGACTTCCTTCGCAGGCCTAAGAGCAAAGTACTTCGGCCCGCAATAGACAACTTCTGTGCAACAAACCAGGCATACCGTACGGCGATTGCTGAATGATGGTGCCGAAAAATGGTGGCCGAATGATGGTGGCCGAATGATGGTGACCGAACGATGGTTGTCGAACGAAGCTGGCTGAGCGACCTCTCCTTGGACGCCTAGACCGAGCCATCTCATTTTCCCATTCTTGATCGAGCTATATGTGCTAAATTCCCATAGCTTCCTTTCTCGACCGAGCGACATGTGCCATGCTTCAAGGCCGGGCCATACACATAAGCCGAGCCATGCACATAGGACGAACCGTACACATAGGCCAAACCATGCACATAGGCCAAACTACCCAAAATGAATCAATCCCTTACGTCTCCAATCTCTAACTAGCTCGAGTATTATCCAGACTCAATCAAAGCTTTTGTAATTATCACCTTGTAGCCGGGCCAAGTGACCGGATTACAAAGAAATTGATCATATGTCATATCAAACTTAAAGATAACTTTATGTAAGAAATATGTAAAACAATATTTATCTGAAAGTTATAAAACCAATATCAATACAAACATGTCTAAAAACACATAGTTTAGCATAAAATATAGTTGAGTCGTCTTTATATTTTTTTAACAGGAATTGTATTTGAATTGTCTAATTTCCAATAGTTAATACTCAAAGCATGAAATCCCATATCCTATTTTTTGCAACAATCTTGTGGTTTGGTTTCTATTTATAACTGATTAAAAATAGACGAAAGGAGTGTCTGCAAATCTTGATAAGCAAGATACTAAAATATTGAAGGAAACATTATAGGAAAAGTATTACCAAAAATAATTGTAAATGTATACATGTGAAATTATATATATTACTGGGATAATCAATGACTAAAGACAAATCATAGTTCATATATAACTAAGGTTCCTTTTATACATTCTTAGGTAAGCTAGACCATATTATGGTTATTACAGTGTATGCTCAACTTAAAATAACTGTGAGCTGAAAAAGATACAGATTATAATTATCGAATTGAAGATACATTGATTCGCAAAGTTATTTATGGCATAACTTTTCACCATTTCACTATCACCAATTTTTTAGATATACACATTAAAATTGCATCAGTATGAAATTCACATCTATATTGAAACACTAAAAGAAACAATAAATATTATATAGTTAAATTCTACAAGTAAAACTAACTTCATTTGTCGTCTTACTCCACCCCTATGTAGTGAAGGGAGACCTGCAGAAATTATCAAGTCATAGTTACGATCATTTCAATTGAGTCATGAGCAACAATTAGTAGGGTAAAGTTCCTTGTAACGAAGAAGTACTAATTTCTCTAAGTAACATTCAAAATCAAAGTAGATGTCATTTTATAAATTTATTCCCAAATATATTGAATTTTTTTACTATGTTAAAACAACTATGCAAGTTGGGTTAACATCTTATCTTATTGTTTACTATAAAGAAGGTTGAAATGTCATTGTAACTGAACATTTGTAGTCATATATGCTTGAATACATTGGATTTAGTTCTTGTAAATGAAGAAAAACTAACTCGTAACATGTACCTTATTTCTAACTCATTTACAAAATATAACTCCATCATCTTTGCTCCATTGTGGTTCATAAACATCTAGTTTTGATTTCCTATCTCCTAACATTTAGAATCTTTCTAATAGAAAGACTACGTGCATGCATACACATACATATATAATATATGTAGAAATTAATAATGTTATAAGAAAATAGAGATGTTAAATTTCTAGAATTGTAGATACCTCATAATATCATTATTTTAGTATGAATCTCCTAATATTAAGTAGATAAAATAATGAAAATTTCTTTAACGAGAATAAAAACCCACTAGTTTGGAAAATGAAAAAATCAATCTAAAAATACCCACTGGAAAGAATGATAATGTAGTGAAAAGTGGGATTAGACAACAATAATAAGGAAATTGGAAAACGCTTAAAAGTTATAAAACATCATTATATAATTAACTGATTTATAACCATGTTTTCAAATTTAAAATATTTATATAGGAGTCACTACTATTCCTATATTTTAATATCCAGTGTCTAATTTCAGTTATTTGTGTGTGTGTGTGTATATATTCTACATTCCCATTTCATAAAACAATTAACCAAATTTTAAATAATTCTTATTTATAGCTTTATTTTATATTTCCAATTTAATCTTAAGGTGATGATATTACCATTTATAGGCGTACCTTTTCTGATCAAGATTAAGAACAACTAAATATTTTTGAAGTCTCAAAGAACTAAATATTACTTGTAAACCATTTGGGAGTATGTATGATGCCTCCAACCCATACTCTGGCTCTATTCACATGCATAGTGTACCCGGCGACAAATGAAATCTTAACATCTTGACTAAGGAAATATATTTTATTACAATATTTATACTATAACTTGGCATAAATCCATTGCTTGGAAAACATAATTAGTATGAACACCTTGATGGCCCTAAATCAAAGATGGAAGAAAAATGAAGGAATGGTTAGGATTTGAATATAAATCTAATGGATAAAAGTAGAAACAAACATCAATGGGCTTGAGATACTTGCATCCGAGATAGAGGAATAAAAATTGATTTCTCTCCTTGTTTTTTCTATTCTAACTAGATGAGAATATTTTACAATGATTAGGTTTCAAATTCTAAAATGAAAATGCAGAAATCAACATGAATATGGTAAAAACTTTATTTGTATGTTTGAATCATATATGAACTAACCATATAACCACTACTTTAAATTTATAAATTTAAATTTAAATGTAGAATGTACAAATATTTGTGGAATTGTATTATTGTCCTTCATCAACAAATGCTTAAGCTTATCGACCTTTTGGGTTTCCATTTGGATATGACCCAACTAACCAAAGTCTACTAAATAAGTTACATGCGGTAGTATAAAATATCATACCTTGTACTAAAAATGCCCATCTTTAGGTTTGTAATCATTAAAATAGAAACTACAAAATAAACAATCCCAAATCGTTGGGTTGGAGAAACATAATTATATCAAACTTAAAGCATAAATATATTTTCAAATTATTGACAACAATCAGTTAATGATAATATTTTTGCATTATGGTTTAATGTTTGAACCATTTGAATTCAGTATCCAAAGGAATTAATTGCCACTTCCCTAGAAAACCAAAAAAATAAGTTACCTCGTATGAAAAAAAATATCACTTGACCTCCCTTGAGATATCATATTATACAATTTAGTAAAATAAAACCATACCCAACACATCTATTCAATAATGTAATATCTTCTCATAAAATCTGTTCATTGTATTATATAATAGGTCCATTATGTTTAAATAAATTGAAATAATTAAAAAGAGAAGTGCTACATGCTTTGACATTATTAAAAGAAATATTTTTGAAAAGATACCTTGTTGTTCATATTTATGTATTAGAGGAAAAAATACGGCAAAATGAATAATAGTTAACTCATGCATAAAATATATGCTAAATATGAAACCAAAATTGTCTTACAACTACCATATCTATGTGACATGATTGTAAATATTAGAGAAAAATAAAAAATTATTAGTCACATATTTGTAGTATTTATACATGCATTAGAAAATACATTAAATTACATTCAATGAAATTAGGTATTTTCTCAAACGAATTAGATGTGTTGTAACGAACCGTTTTTCCATACCCTTTGAATCGACAATAAACCACACATGTCCAACTCAAATTGTACGAATAAGCGGATCATTAATGGTAGAAAGAATATAAAGACAGAACAGAATCTCACACGAATGGAATAACAATATTATTTCAATAAAAATCTTTACAATGGAAAATTTTAAAATACAGTATCAAAGTCTAACCTAGATTCAGCCTGGACGGTTATAAACTTCTGTCCGTACAAATGCTGAAAATAATAAAATAAATGCAATTGATGTAGCGGATAATAGAATACGTCCATATGATGATGAAGATCTCCAACTCTCCTTTGGAAACTCCAACTGTCTTCAACTCAACCTGAAACTACTCGGATCTAACCCGAGTATTAAAAATACTTGTATCAGCTTGATAAACTAGTGTGAGATACTCAAAATTTAAAATGACTATGTTATCAAAACCTTTGAAAAGAAGGGTATCTCATAAGGCCATGCCCACACATAAACATGGACGAGTTTTTATCTTATGATAACCAAAACACTTTTATACCAAAATACACTTGATATTATTTTTTAATGACATTCCTTTGAAAACACTTTTCAAATAAACTTATTCAAATAAGGTATCGATACCCATACTAATTCTAAGCTAATATATCCGGACTGGGTCAATGGAATATACCGAACGGAATATATGATACGAAAAGGGGTAGCTGAAATGTTTGCAAAGCATTACAACTATTTTGTGAATACAATCTAAACCGTAAATCTCGTATTGGGATTGGATTTTCAACATGATAGGAAACTAATGGCGTTTTCTCCAATCCACATATAACAAACATAGTCCTTGCGGTGCCTTAATCGCTTTTCTCAAGCAAGTCACTTGGAACTGTACTTGCTATACTACTACTGATAACCGGTAGTTCCCTACTTTTCTCAAACTAACCACTTGATCAAAATGGGGCAATAAATGCCTTGAGGGATGTTTTCCTCCAAAGGGCCCAACGTATTGGACTCTACCATACATACTTACTTATCCCGAATTTATGTCTATCAGACCATATAGTACCCCATATCATCTTCTGGGATGTGAGGCTAGTGAGGTTACGCTCAATTTCTTCAAAGCCACGCTTTTCATATAAAACCATGATTTGATCAGAATAGGTTCCACTTTGAATGCCACATTGTCATTCCATGTCACATGACTTATTTCTAGAAAAGTATAACTTCCCAAGCTCGTATGTCTTGGGAAATGGTGTTAAGCTAAAAGAAGTTGTCTTCTCCACCACCAACTGATATACATTTATAGAAACCACCCAAATATGATTTAGAACACAATTTCGAATAAACATCCACACAAGTTCATTCTGGGACTAAACGAAACCGAAGGCACTCTCCTACTACCACTAGTAGCGAGTAGTGCTTGCAATCCGAAAAATCTCCACAACGAGGTGACCACTGCTATAAATAACTCTATAATGGGAGCGACCCAGAGCATGTCAACAAGCAGTCCTCACGCTATGAAGATCCACGGTCTTCAATAATCATCATCTACAACATGTCTTCGCATTCGAACGTATTCATTGGTTCGAAGTGGTTTTCGGATAGGAATCACCCAAATCCGACCTCTGCTCCTTCGAAGCCAATCATCACTTTAAAAGATGTTAAGTTGGGTATCAATCATCAATCAATTACTTCATCTTTTACAAAATATCTTTCTTAGATATATTCTTTTCAATTTATTCCATTTTATTTTCAAGAGTATATGGAATCATTAAGCCTCATTTATCAAATCATTTGGTTTATTTAAACCTTTCTTAAATCTCAAAATAATTCCAAATCATTTTCTCTTTTACTTAGGAAAACCATTTCAAATCATTCATTAAATCTTAATCAAAGAACTCTTATATTCAAGTTATAACTTTTAATTTAGGGAAAACATTCCCAAAACATTTATTAAATCTTAATTAAATATTTTCTTTTTAACTTCAAATCATATTCTTGCAAATCAAAGATTTTCATAATAGAGTACTACTATCACCTTAGATATGGTAAATTTCACCACCAGGGACTAATGGCAAGTGACCCTACATCATGAAGATCTTCGTCTTCAATGATCTTTGTCATCAATATATTTTATTTCGAAAATTAGTTTGAAGAGATTTTCGGATAGGAATCACCCAAATCCGATCCCCGTTTTCAGATAGGAATCACCCAAATCCGATCCCGGTTCCTTCGTACCAATCATCGATAAAAAGATGTTAAGTGGTTAATTAACATTCAAATAATTTATTTCTTTTCCTTTCTTTTGGAAAAACTTAAATATTATCTTTTAGAGCATCCGAGCTTTCCTTTCGATTTATTCCACCACTCGCCTAAAAAGAGAAAACACATGCTAGGTAAGTTCAGGGCACTGGTTGCTCCATCCCTAACCATAGTTAAACACCTTGTTTTGCTGTTTATATCTAACAGACGAGACAAATGTACTAGCCGTTTCCGCATGCTCATGTTATTATATTCAATTTTCTTCACTTTTTTACTTAAGTAGTATAAATAATTCCTCTCAACCATTTATTGAAGCTCTTATTAAAACATCCAAATCATCTTTAAATTACTTAATTATCCTTTTAAAATCATTCACAAAAGATTTAGAAAAGAATTGTTAAGTTTAAAACTAAGTTTCAAAAGTTATTAAAAACTGATGCGAAAAGCGTTGCGAAAAGCGTTGCAAATATATTTTAAAAGCTTTGTTCTTCAAAATGATTTTTTTATCATTTAGAAATCCATCTTTTCAACATACTATCTTTTAAAATATTTTAAAATATTTTTAGAATTTATTTCAAATTGTTAAAACATTTAAAATATCAATTTTAAACTTTGGCCACTTTACTGCAAAAGCATGATGGAAAATTGTTTTGGACATATTTAAAATATACAAGATGAAATCATGATTTTCTTCCTTTATTTCTTTAAACATATTTATATGTTTATAAAACATTTATAACTTATTTTAAAACTATTTATAAAAGGTCTAAGCATTCCATATACACCATTTCATTTTCAAAAGGAAAGTGATTTCCTTTGTGCCTATCGATGTGTATTAATGTGACTTGGTAAAACAATTTAAAAATCATATCAAACAATCAATATTTCATGATCAAAGCATATATAAGCATCCATAGCAATCATAACACACCATCAAACATGTATATATATAATATAGATATTAAATAGAGTTTCTCACAATAAACCTAAGCGATAAACTTCCTACCGACATTATAATCAACCAACACTTCACTAACTACTTCCTACTCCATTAAACACTAGCATAAAAAACCCTCTCCCTTCCAATAGCTTGGCCGAGGCTTGAGATGGAGGTTGGCCGAAAGGATAAAGAAGAAGCAGTAGAGCTTTGAACTTGAACTCCTAAGATTTAGATCCGAAAAATAGGTTATCTTGTGTCCAATTTAGGTCCTCTAAATCTCAAAATTTAGAAACGTTTTTTACAGAAAAGGTTTTAAATTCTTTTCTCTTGAATTTGAAAAAAATAATCATTTGAATCCAAGTTTTTTGATGGAGATATGACAGAATGAAGAAGAGGTATTGTCGGATTGACAAAAATGAAGTCCAAAAATGCACTTCAAAGAATTGAGTTTCAGGTATAGCAAACCTCAAATTGGAAAAAGTTCTCAGCATAAAAGCTGTAGCCATTGGAATTTCATATGATTTGAGAAAAAGAATTTTTTTAATTTGGATCTTCTATGATTAATTTATGATCAAAATAAAATGGGTTCTTCTCTATCTTAAAAACTGGGCCAGAGAATGCACTAGAAAGAAGTGGATTTTTTACGTTGTTACTTTTAAAATGAGACATAGTGGTCAGCAAAAAAGTTGTAGCCACTAGAAAAATACATGATTTGAAAAATAGAATTTTTTATTTTGGTTCTATTTTTATGAAGCTATGGCTAAGAGAAGAATAGGTAAAATATGGAGAAAATATGAGTTTGATTTGAAGAGAATGAACATTGATTTCTTTTCAATATTTTGTAAATATTTTGACATTATTTCTTTCTAAGTTTTTCCTATGGGTTGGAAGCCATTAAAGAAGATAGGAAGAAGGTGAAGAATTTTGATAAAAGAAGAAGAAATGTTAATGAAAGTGAAGAAAGAGGTGGGTATTTATAGAAAAAGAAAGAAGTGGTTATTTACCAAAATAACCTCTTACCCAATTACCAAACTAACCTTACTTCAACTTAACGCAAATTACAATTTTTCAACACTTAACATCACCCTTTCACTTCTTACTTTATGTCTTAGTCACTTAAATATTAAGTAAAGAAAAGTAATTATTTTATTGGATTTTGTTGTGATTTGGATTTGGTGTTTACTTTTGACTTTTCTTAAACTTACTTACTTTTCTTAATGACATTCTAGAATTTCCTAATCTTATTTGGTAAAAGTGAACTTGATTAGTGAATTAATTAATATTTACACTATTTGAATATATGTTCATGTATAAGAAAATAAAGGTGCGACAATGTTGCAATAACTTTTAATCGATTAAACGTTGATTTTCGACAAAATATTTTACGGTCACATTTTGACGTTTTAGTTAAACTATTTATTTATGTAAACCAAATTTAAAAATAAATTCATATAATGTTATTTAAAAATATAAACGCTTATAAATTAATTTAAATGATTTATTTAACCATCGAAACATACTTTTCTGAAATCGGCATTTTGTCACTTTTGTCGATATAGGCAAATGTTACTATTTTTGTATACTTCTCTTTCCAAATCCTATCTAATATTGTTTGAATCATATAACCTTGCCTATTTATATTCAAAATCACTTTGAACAGTATCTTTTAAATTGGTCAAATTCTGGGTCGTTACATTCTCCTCTACTTAAAAGAATTTTGTCGTCGAAATTATACCGAAACCTAAAAATCACAATAGCTTGTCCAAACATTATTTTACCAATTTATTTTGATAGATCACATTTACGCAATATCTTATTCGATCTTCTATTCAAATCCACAACTTTTCTTCCAAACTAATATCGATCCCTCGATCCTTTAGTGCGGACTTTAATCAAGCCCTTTGCTCATAAACCTTTGTTTTCCTTGCATAGCTCTCAACTATGATAGAAAACTCAGGTATCTAAACATGAACCATCGTCAATGTTCGTCGTCAAGAATCAAGTGATAAATCCTTTTTTAGAACAGCGTAAACACCTCAAAATTCCAAACTCGAATCTTAGATCAAAATTTGTGAGTTGAAATGATCTACATATAGTATTTGTATTTATTGACTTTCAAAAACTTTTCATCAACTTTTATCTTAAGTTTAAACATTTTATAAAGGTGCTTCTTTATATAATCCCATAAATTATTCATTTCAAAATATTTTTATTTAAGGAAAATATTTTAAATAAACCATTTTTCACTCAAAAGATAATTTATCTTCGTTATAATTTTTTTTCCACGATCATTTAACTAAGTATATTTCCTTTAACACTATATTATTTATGAATCATTTCGTAAAACTACTACTTAAGTTGATTTCTTCTTATAACTTATGAAAATCAATCACTTTTAAAGACTTAAGTCTAAATTCTTAATTAGTGCTAGAATTCATTGATAAAACGTTTTCCAGGTTATAATTACCTTTTTAAGGAGTTGTTAGTATTATTTTTCTATCTTTGAAAACAAATTCAAAATTATCGATATTAAATTCTCTATTCTTAGATCCTTTTATTTATAAATCACATTTATAAATTATGCTTATCCAATTTCATTTACTCAAAACATTTCACAATCTTTTATCAAAAAAATTCATAAATTTCTTAGCTCTGAGTTAGGTATGATTTGGAAGTTTTCGACTGTCCAAAATCGTCGGAAATTCCGCTTTATTTTAGCAACTAGCGATCCCTATTTATCTTTAATTTAAACACTTCTATAAAGATTACTAATCAATGATTCACATTATTTCTTTAACTTAAGAAAATTATATAGATCGAGAAACTCCAAAACAATCCAAGAAATTGGGTACTACCAATAGTATCTTATATCCTCTTAACAAGAATAGTAATGCTTAAGAGAAGTGCTTGCCATTCGAACACATCACTTGCTCATTTTTAGTTTATTTTCTAGTCAATCGAATTAGTTATCATAAAATACCTCTTTTTATTTTAAATAATACCATTTTTAAAATCCTTTAGAGATTACTTTATAAAACCTATTTTATAATAAAAAATTATAAATTTATCTTATATGACCATTCCTTAAAATAATCTTTTTATCAAACACCTTATAGTCAAATCGTGAAACTTAATTCACAAGGTATTTGTACTTAAACATTTAAATCAAACAATTGATCAATTTATGATAATAACTTAACATTATCATTTCTTAATTTATTATTTTGGAATAAGTATTAAAGATCTTAATTACCTTATCAGATTTCTTACTTATCGATTATCTTTATGAAATATCTTAGAGTCAAGCAGTGAAATTCTAATCGCAAGATGTTCATATTTAAATTTCACTAATCCTGATTTCTAACTATACATCTTTTCGAAATGTATACTTTATATTCAAAATATGATCCTAGGTAAAATTATTTCATTTACCAATTTTCTCAAAATCAGTGTGTCAGTTCGCCTTGTTTAAATGTTAGGAACCCTCATCGAAAACGATGGTCAGGCGCATCGATCAGAATCCATAAATCACTCAATAGATGACTCAACACAAAACAATTTATTAGTCACTAACAAATACGCACTCATATATAGTACACTCAAACTCATTCTAGGGTGTTACTAAGCCTATCTTTAATGAGCCACTCATCCTAGGGTATTACTAGCCTTATCTCTGGTGAGTCTTTACCCCATCAAAACCAAGGTTCTCACTTAACTTTCAGATCTGATACCAAATGTAACGAACCATTTTTCGTACCCTTGGAATCGACGATAAACCACACATGTCCAACTCAAATTGCACGAATAAGCGGATCATTAAGGGTAGAAAGAATATAAAGACAGAACAAAAGCTCATATGAATGGAATAACATATATTATTTCAATAAAAATCTTTACAGTGGAAAATTTTAAAATACAATATTAGAGTCTAACCTAGATTCAGCTATACAGTTATAAACTTCTATCCTTACAAATGCCGAAAATAACAAAATAAATGCAATAGATGTAGCGGATAATAGAATATGTCCATATGATGACGAAAATCTCCAGCTCTCCTCTGGAAACTTCAACCGTCTTCAAATCAACCTGAAACTGCTCGGATTTGACCCGAGTATTAAAAATACCCAGATCAGGCTTGAAAAACCAGCGTAAGATACGCGAAATTTAAAATGACTATGTTATCAAAACCTTTGAAAAGAAGGGTATCTCATAAGACCACGCCCACATATGAACATATATGGGTTTTTACCTTATGATAACCAAAACACTTTTATACCAAAATACACTTGATATTATTTTTATTGACATTCCTTTAAAAACACTTTTCAAATATACTTATTGAAATAATGTATCAATACCCGGACTAAGCCTAAGGTAATATATCCGAACTGGGTCAACGGAGTATACCGAACGGAATATATGATACAGAAAGGGATAGCTGCAATGTTAGCAAAGCATTACAAATATTTTAGGAATACAATCAAAACCGTAAATCTTTTATTGGGATTGGATTTCCAACATGATAGGGAACTAGTCGCCTTTTCTCCGATCCATGCATAACAAACATAGTCCTCGCGATGCCTTAATTGCTTTTCTCAAGCAAGTCACTTGGAACTGTACTTGTTATATTACTACTGATAAACGGTAGCTCCATGCTTTTCTCAAGTTAACCACTTTATCAAAATGGGGGCAACAAATGCCTTGAGGTATCTTTTCCCCCAAAGGGCCAAACCTATTGGACTCCACCATAAATACTTACTTATCTCGAATTTGTATCTGTCGGACTACATAGTACCCCATATCATCTTCCGGGATATAAGGCTACGCTCAATTTCTTCAAAGCCACGCTTTTCATACAAATCCATGTTTTGATCATAACAGGTTCCACTTTGAATGCCACATTGTCATTCCATGTCACATGACTTATTTCGAGAAAAGTATAACTTCCTAAGCTCGTATGTCTCGGGAAAGGGTGTTAAGCTAAAAGAAGTTTCCTTCTCCGCCATCAACTGATATACATTTATAGAAACCACCCAAATGTGATTTAGAATACAATGTCAGACAAATGTCCATACAAGTTTGTTCTGGGACTGAACAAAACCAAAGCACTCTCCTACTACCACTAGTAGCGAATAGTCCTTACAATTCGAAAAATCTCCACAAAGAGGAGACCACTGCTATAAATAACTATATAATTGGAGCGACCCGGAGGATGTCAACAAGCAGTCCTCACGCTATGAAGATCCATGGTCTTCAATAATCATCATATTCAACATGTCTTCGCATTCGAACGTATACATTGGTTCGAAGTGGTTTTCGGATAGGAATCACCCAAATCCAACCCCTGTTCCTTCGAAGCCAATCAAAGATTCTTATATTCAAGTTATAACTTTTAACTTATAGAAAATATTCCCAAAATAATTACTAAATCTTAATCAAATATTTCCTTTTTAACTTCAAATCATATTCTTGCAAATCGAAGATTTTCATAACAGAGTACTACTGCCACCTTAGATATGATAAATTTTGGTAAATTTCACCACCAAGGACTAATGGCAAGTAATCCTACATCATGAAGATCTTTGTCTTCAATGATCTTTTTCATCAATATGTTTTATTTCGAAAATTAGTTTGAAGTGATTTTCGGATAGGAATCACCCAAATCCGATTCCCGTTTTCAGATAGGAATCACCCAAATTTGATCCCGGTATCTTCGTACCAATCATCAATAAAAAGATGTTAAGTAGTTAATTAACATTTAAAGAATTTATTTCTTTTATTTTGAAAAAACTTAAATAATATCTTTTAGAGCATTCGGGCTTTCCTTTCGATCTACTCCACCACTCGCCTAAAAAGAGAAAACATAGGCCAGGTAAGTTTAGGGCAATGGTTATTCCATCCCTAACCTTAGTTAAACACCTTGTTTTACCGTTTATATCTCATAGATGGGACAAATGTACTAGTCGTTTCGGCATACTCTGTTTGTTATTATATTCAATTTTCTTCACTTTTTTGCCTAAGTAATATAAACAATTCCTCTTAACCATTTATTGAAGCTCTTATTAAAACATCTAGATCATCTTTAAATTACTTAATTATTCTTTTAAAATCATTCACAAAAGATTTAGGAAAGAATTGTTAAGTTTAAAACTAAGTTTCAAAAGTTATTAAAAACTGCTGCGAAAAGCGTTGCGAAAAGTGTTGCAAATATATTTTAAAGGCTATATTCATCAAAATGACTTTTTTATCATTTAGAAATCCATCTTTTCAATACACTTCTTTTAAAATATTTTAAAATATTTTTAGAATTTATTTCAAATTTTTAAAACATTTAAAATATCAATTTAAAACTTTGGTCCCTTTACTGTAAAAGCATGATGCAAAATAGTTTTGGACATATTTAAAATATACAAGATGAAATTTTGATTTCTTTAAACATATTTAAATATTTATAAAACATTTCTAACTTATTTTAAAACTGTTATAAAAGGTCTAAGCATTCCATATACACCATTTCATTTTCAAAAGGAAAGTGATTTCCTTTGTGCCTATCGACGTGTATTAACGTGACTTGATAAAACAATTTAACAATAATATCAAACAATCAATATTTGATGATCAAAACATATATAAGCATCCATAGCAATCATAACACACCATTGAACATGTGTATATATAAATATAGATATTAAATAGAGTTTATCACAATAAACCAAAGCAATAAACTTCCTACCAACATTCTAATCAACCAACACTTCACTAACTACTTCCTACTCCATTAAACAAGAGCATAAAAACACCCTCTCCCTTCTAATAGCTTGGCCGAGGTTTGAGATGGAGGCTGGCCGAAAGGATATAGAAGAAGCTGTAGAGCTTTGAACTTGAATTTCCAAGATTAAGATCTGAAAAATAGGTTATCTTGTATCTAATTTAGGTCCTCTAAATCTCAAAATTTAGAAAAAAAATTTACAAAAAAGTTTTGAAAATTCTTTTCTCTTGAATTTTAAAAAAAGAATCATTTGAATCCAATTTGTTTTGAGGGAGATATGATAGAATTAAGAAGAGGTATTGTCGAATTGACAAAAATGAAGTCCAAAAATGCACTTCAAAGAATTGAGTTTCAGGTATAGCAAACCTAAAACTGGAAAAAGTTCTCAACATAAAAGTTGTAGCCACTGGAATTTCATATGATTTGAGAAAAATAATTTTTTTAATTTGTATCTTCTATGATTAATTTATGATAAAAAAATGGGTTATTCTCTATCTTAAAAGCTGGGCCAGAGAATGCGCTGGACAGAAGAGGATTTTTTATATGGTTACTTTTAAAATGAGACAAAGTGGTCAGCATAAAAGTTGTAGCCACTAGAAAAATACATGTTTTGAAAAATAGAATTTTTTATTTTGGTTATATTTTGAAGAAGTTATTGCTAAGAGAAGAAGAGGTAAAATATAAAGAAAAGATGAGTTTGATTTGAAGAGAATGAACATTGATTTCTTTTGAATATTTTGTAAATATTTTGACATTTATTCTTTCTAAGTTTTTCCTATGGGTTGGAAGCCATTAAAGAGGAGAGGAAGAAGGTGAAGAATTTTGAGAAAAGAAGAAGAAAAAATGTTAAATGAAAGTGAAGAAGGAGGTGGGTATTTATAGAAAAAGAAAGAAGTGGTGATTTACCAAAATAACCTCTTACCAAATTACCAAACTAACCTTACTTCAACTTAAAGCAAATTCCAAATTTTCAACACTTAACATCATCCTTTCACTTCTTACTTTATGTCTTAGTCACTTAAAGATTAAGTAAAGAAAAGTAATTATTTTATTGGATTTTGATGTGATTTGGATTTGATGTTTATTTTTGACTTTTCTTAAACTTACTTACTTTTCTTAATGACGTTCTAGAATTTCCTAATCTTATTTCGTAAAAGTGAACTTGATTAGCGAATTAATTAATATTTTCAATATTTTAATATATGTTGCTGTATAAGAAAATAAAGGTGCGACAATGTTGTAACAACTTTTAATCGATAAAATGTTGATTTTCGACAAAATGATTTACGGTCATATTTTGACGTTTTAGTTAAACTATTTATTTATGTAAACCAAATTTAAAAATAAATTTGTATAATGTTATTTAAAAATATAAACACTTATAAATTAATTAAAATAATTTATTTAACCATCGAAACTTACTTTTCTGAAATCAATATTTTGTCACTTTTGTCGATATAGGCAAATGTTACTATTTTTGTATACTTTTCTTTCCAAATCCAATCTAACATTGTTTGAATCCTATAACCTTGCCGATTTATATTTAAAATCACTTTAAATAGTATCTTTTAAAGTGGTCAAATTCTGGGTCGTTACATTCTCCCCTACTTAAAAGAATTTCATCCTCAAAATTACACTGAAACCTAAAAATCACAATAGTTTGTCCAAAAATTATTTTACCAACTTATTTTGATAGATCACTTTTACGCAATATCTCATTTGATCTTCTATTCGAATCCACATCTTTTCTTCCTAACTAATATCGATCCATCGATCTTCTAGTGTGGACTTTAATCAGGCCCTTTGCTCATAAATCTTTGTTTTCCTTACATAGCTCTCAACTATGATAGAAAACTCAATTATCTAACTATAAAACTTCGTCAATGTTCGTCGTGAAGAATCAAGTGATAAATCCTTTTTCAGACCAGTATAAACACCTCAAAGTTCCAAACTCGAATCTTAGATCAAAATTTATGAGTTGAAATGATCTACATATAGTATTTGTATTTATGAACTTTCAAAAACTTCTCATAAACTTTTATCTTAAGTTTAAACATTTTATAAAGGTGCTTCTTTATATAATCCCATAAATTATTTATTTCCAAATATTTTTATTAAAGGAAAATATTTTAAAGAAACCAATTTTCACTCAAAAGATAATTTATCTTCATTATAAAAAATTTCCACGATCATTTAACTCAGTATATTTCCTTTAACACTAATATTATTTATGAATCATTTTGTAAAACTACTACTTAAGTTGATTTGTTCTTATAACTTATGCAAATCAATCACTTTTAAAGACGTAAGTCTAAATTCTTAATTAATGCTAGAATTAATTAATAAAACATTTTCCAAGTAATAATTACCTTTTTAAAGAGTTGTTATTATTATTTTTCTATCTTTGAAAACAAATTCAAAATTATCGAAATTAAATTCTCTATTCTTGGATCCTTTTATTTATAAATCACATTTATAAATTATGCTTATCCAATTAAATTTACTCCAAACATTTCACAATATTTTACTAAAAATTTTCATAAATTTCTTAGCTCTGAGTTAGGTATGATTTGAAAATTTTCGCCTGTCCAAAATCGTCGGAAATTTCGCTTTATTTTAGCAATTAGCCATCCCAATTTATCTTTAGTTTAAACACTTTTATAAAGATTACTAATCAATGATTCACATTATTTCTTTAACTTAAGAAAATTATATAGATCGAGTAACTCCAAAACAATCCAAGGAATTGGGTACTACCTATAGTATCATATATCCTCTTAACAAGAAGAGTAATACTTAAGAGAAGTGCTTACCATCCAAACACATCACTTGCTCATTTTTAGTTTATTTTCAAGTCAATCAAATTAGTTATCATAAAATACCTCTTTTTATTTGAAATAATACCATTTTCAAAATCCTTTAGAGATTACTTTATAAAACCTATTTTATAAAAAAAAATTGTAAATTTATCTTATATGTCCATTCCTTAAACAAATCTTATTAACAAACACCTTATAGTCAAATCGTGAAACTTAATTCACAAGGTATTTGTACTTAAACTTTTAAATCAAACAATTGGTCAATTTATCATAGTAACTTAACATTATCATTTCTTATTTTATTATTTTGTAATAAGTATTAAAGATCTTAATTACCTTATCAGATTTCTTACTTATCGATTATCTTTATGAAATATCTTATAGTCAAGCGGTGAAATTCTAATCACAAGATGTTCATATTTAAATTTCACTAATTCTGATTTCTAACTATACAACTTTTCAAAATATATACTTTATATTCAAAATATAATCCTAGGTAAAATTATTTCATTTACTAATTTTCTCAAAATCAGTGTGTCAGTTCGCCTTGTTTAAATGTTTAGGAACCCTCATCGAAAACGGTGATCAGGCGCATCGATCAGAATCCATAAATCACTCAACATATAACTTAACACAAAACAATTTGTTGGTCACTAACAAATACACACTCATATATAATACACTCAAACTCATTCTACGGAGTTACTAACCCTGTCTTTAATGAGCCACTCATCTTAGGGTATTACTAACCCTATCTCTGATGATGTCTCTACCCCACCAAAACCAAGGTTCTCACTTAACTTTCAGCTCTGATACCAAATGTAACGAGCCATTTTTCGTACCCTTTGAATCGACAATAAACCACGCATGTCCAACTCAAATTGTACGAATAAGTGGACCATTAAGGATAGAAAGAATATAAAGACAGAAAAAAATCTCACATAAACGGAATAACATATATTATTTCCATAAAAATCTTTACAGTGGAAAATTTTAAAATAAAATATTAGAGCCTAACCTAGATTCAGCCTGGACAGTTATAAACTTTTGTCAAACAACAAAATAAATGCAATAGATGTAGCGGATGATAGAATACGTCCATATGATGATGAAGATCTCCAACTCTCCTCTGAAAACTCCAAACGTCTTCAATTCAACCTGAAACTACTCAGATCTAACCCGAGTATTAAAAATACCCGTATCATGCTTGATAAACCAATGTGGGATATTCGAAATTTAAGATGACTATGTTATCAAAAACTTTGAAAAGAAGGGTATCTCATAAGACCACGCCCACACATAAACACGTACGGGTTTTTACCTTATGATAACCAAAACACTTTTATACCAAAATACACTTGATATTATTTTTAATGACATTCCTTTAAAAACAATTTTCAAATAAACTTATTCAAATAATGTATCAATACCCGGACTAAATCTAAGGTACTATATCCGGACTGGGTCAACGGAATATACCGAACGGAATTTATGATACAGAAAGGGGTAGCTGAAATGTTAGCAAAGCATTACAAATATTTTGGGAATACAATCAAAACCGTAAATCTCGTATTGAGATTGGATTTCCAACATGATAGGGAACTAGTGGCATTTTCTTTGATCCACGTATAACAAACATAGTCCTCACGGTGCCTTAATCGCTTTTCTCAAGCAAGTCACTTGGAACCGTACTTGTTATACTACTACTGATAAACGGTAGCTCCATGCTTTTCTCAAGCTAACCACTTTATCAATATGGAACAATAAATGCCTTGAGGGATCTTTTCCCCCAAAGGGCCCAACGTATTGGACTCCACCATACATACTTACTTATCCCGAATTTGTATCTGTCAGACCACACAATATCCCATATCATCTTTCGGGATGTGAGGCTACACTCAATTTCTTCAAAGCCACCATTTTCATACAAAATCATGCTTTGATCATAATAGGTTCCACTTTGAATGCCATATTGTCATTCCACGTCACATGACTGATTTCTAGAAAAGTATAACTTCCTAAGCTTGTATGTCTCGGAAAAGGGTGTCAAGCTAAAAGAAGTTGCCTTCTCCGCCACCAACTGATATACATTTATAGAAACCACGCAAATGTGATTTAGAATACAGTGTCAGATAAAACGTCCATACAAGTTCGTTCTAAGACTGAACGAAACCGAAGGCACTCTACTACTACCACTAGTAGCGAATAGTCCTTGCAATCCAAAATATCTCCACAACGAGGAGACCACTGCTATAAATAACACTATAATGGGAGAAACCTAGAGCATGTCAACATGCAGTCCTCACGCTATGAAGATCCACAGACTTCAATAATCATCACCTTCAACATGTCTTCACATTCGAATGTATACATTGGTTCGAAGTAGTTTTCGGATAGGAATCGCCCAAATCCGACCCTGATTCCTTCGAAGCAATCATCTCTTTAAAAGATGTTAAGTTCATATGTGGATATTAATCATCAATCAATTACTTCATCTTTTATAAAATATTTTTTTTAAATATATTCTTTTCAATTTATTCCATTTTCTTTTCAAGAGTAAATGGAACCATTAAGCCTCATTTATCAAATCGTTTGGTTTATTTAAACCTTTCTTAAATCCTAAAAAATTCCAAATCATTTTCTCTTTTACTTAGGAAAACCATTCCAAATCATTCATTAAATTTTAATCAAAGATTTCTTATATTCAAGTTATAACTTTTAACTTAGGGAAAATATTCCCAAATCATTTATTAAATCTTAGTCAAAGATTTCCTTTTTAACTTCAAATCATATTCTTGCAAATCGAAGATTTTCATAACAGAGTACTACCACCACCTTAGATATGGTAAATTTCACCTCCAGGGACTAATGGCAAGTAATCCTACATCACGAAGATCTTCGTCTTCAATGGTATTTTTCTTCAATATGTTTTATTTTGAAAATTAGTTTGAAGAGATTTTCAGATAGGAATCACCCAAATAAGGTCCACGTTTTCAGATAAGAATCATCCAAATCCGTTTCTGGTTCCTTCATACCAATCGTCGATAAAAAGATGTTAAGTGGTTAGTTAACATTCAAAGAATTTGTTTGTTTTCTTTTAGTTTGGAAAAAACTTAAATATGATCTTTTAAAGCATCCGGGCTTTCCTTTCGATCTATTCCACCCCTCACTTAGAAAGAGAAAACATGGGCTAGGTATTTTCAGGGCATTGGTTGCTCCATCCCTAGCCTTAGTTAAACACCTTGTTTTACCGTTTAGCTCTCACAGGCGGGACAAATGTACTAGTCGTTTTCATAGACTCAGTTTGTTACTATGTTCAATTTTCTTCACTTTTTTACATAAGTGGTATCAACAATTCCTTTTAACCATTTATTCAAGCTTTTATTAAAACTTTCAAATCATCTTTGAATTACTTAATTATTCGTTTAAAACCATTCACAAAAGATTTCGGAAAGAATTGTTAAGTTTATAACTATGTTTCGAAAGTTATTAAAAACTGCTGTGAAAAGCGTTGCGAAAAGTGTTGCAAATATATTTTAGAAGCTATATTGTTCAAAACGACTTTTATATCATTTAGAAATCCATCTTTTCATCGTAAATCTCTTTTAAAACATTTTAAAAGATTTTTAAAATTTATTTCATATTTTTTAAAACATATAAAATATCAATTTTAAACTTTGGTCACGTTGCTACAAAAGCGTGATTTTTCTAAAAAATTATTTTGGACATATTTAAAATATGCAAGATGAAATCTTGATTTTCTTCCTTTATTTATTTAAACGTATTTAAATGTTTATAAAACATTTCTAACTTATTTTAAAACTATTTCCAAAAAGTCTAAGCATTCCATATACACCATTTCATTTTCAAAAGGAAAGTGATTTCCTCTGTACTTATCGACTTGTATTAACGTGACTTGGTAAAACAATTTAATAATCATATCAAACAATCAATACTTGATGATCAAATCATATATAAGCATACATAGCAATCATAACACAACATCAAACATGTATATATATAAATATAGTTATTAAATAGAGTTTCCCACCATAAACCAAAGCAATAAACTTCCTACCGACATTCTAATCAACCAACACTTCAATAACTACTTCCTACTCCAGTAAACACAAGCAAAAAAATACCATCTTCCTTCCAATAGCTTGGCCGAGGCTTGAGATGGAGGTTGGCCGAAAGGATAGGGAAGAAGCGGTAGAGCTTTGAACTTGAATTCCCAAGATTTAGATTCGAAAAATTGGTTATCTTGTATCTAATTTTAGTCCCTTTAAATCTCAAAATTTAGAAAAGTTTTTAACTGTAATTTTGTTGAAAATTATTTTCTCTTGAATTTGGATAAACGAATAATTTGAATCCAAGTGGTTTTGAGGGGGATATGATAGAATGAAGAAGATGTACTATTGGATTGACAAAAATGAAGCCCAAAAATGCACTTCAAAGAATTGAGTTTCAGGTATAGCAAACCTAAAAACTGAAAAAAGTGCTCAACATAAAATTTGTAGCCATTGGAGTTTCATATGATTTAAAAAAATAATTTCTTAATTTGGACCTTCATGATCAATTTATGATCAAAACAAAATGGGCTATTCTCTTTCTTAAAAACTGGGTCAGAGAATGCACTTGAAAGAAGTGGATTTTTTACATGGTTAATTTTAGAATGGGACAAAGTGGTGAACATAAAAGCTATAGCCACTGGAAAAATACATGATGTGAAAAAAGAATTTTGTATTTCAATTCTGTTTTGAAGAAGTTATGGCCAATAGAAGAAGTGGTAAAATATGGAGAAAAGATGGGTTCGATTTGAAGAGAATGAACATTGATTTCCTTTGAAATTTTATAAATATTTTGACATTATTTCTTTCTAATTTTTTCCTATGGCTGTGATAACCCGGATTTTGGAGCATTTGTAAATTAAGAATTAACTGGATTGAATCAGTGGAAACACTGATTTATAAATTGAACTAATAAATCTGTTAATTAGTATTCATATCTGGAAAATATTTATTTGATAATCTCCTAATATAATTACTTAATTTGGCAAAATTATTATTTTTCAAACAAATTTAAATTTGTGTTGAATATATATGTATATGTATGAGTTGATTTTAAAATTAAATTGGAATTTAAATTTAATTTGAAATTCAAAAAAAAGATAACACTCTTAAAATAAATTAGATATAAAATATATATGTATATAATTTTATTAGTATACAACTTATTTACAAAAGATTTTATTTATATAAAATAAGGAAAGTATTTACTAAATAGAAAATTTAATATAAAGGTTTTATGAGAAACATTTAGAAATCTAAGTAAAAAATATATATAATTAGTATATTTGTATATCTAACTATAAGTGTGTAATTTAAATTTTATGTCATTTACTTTTAAGTTATAAATAGATAAATATAAGAAAAGTTTAAATGTTAAAAACACTTAGGACATTTATAAAATAAAACTAAATTAGAATTATTATAAAATATATATAAAACAATTAAAAACATGATATATAGAGTTAATAAATATATAATACATATATGAATCAAAAGAGAAAACATTTTTTTTACAAATATAAACTAATTTTTTATGCAATAGAACAAGTGTAGAGAGTTTATAAATGCTAATGGCAAATGTATGATGTTTCAACAGGTGTCATCTATATTTTTATGAATTAAGCAAAGTTATATAAAAAAAGAAAATATCTCTATCCCTCTCTTTCATATCTCTTTGATCTCCATTTTCAAACACAAGAAACTCAAGCCTCTAATATAAATTTACAAACCAGAGAAGAGATAAATTTACAAACAAACTTTTCCATATTCTAACTCAAATATGGTTAAAGGCTTATAACAAGAATCAAACTGAACCTGAAAGTTTAAGTTTCAAACTCGGATTTAAAACAAATCCAGTTCAAAAATCAACTGCAGTTTCAAATCCAAACTTGCAGCTTCAAGATCAAACCAGATTCTAGATTTTCAAAATATAATAAAGCCTGACCTCTGTTCTAACAATTGCACGTGCTTAAACTTTGATCTAAAATGCTTAAGTTTTTATATATACTTGATTTTTGATAAATCTATATGGAAATGTTGGAATATGGATTGCATAAATGTTTTATTTGGAACTTAGTTTGGATTGCTTGTTTATCAGTTTGCATATCTATGTGTATATATGTTCTGGTCTCAGTTATGTTCACAGTTGCAAAACCTCAAATAAAAATTTCATATCTTCAATTCAAAACCATAGTAGACATTGATTTTTGAAGAGAAAACTTTGAAACAAGGTAACATTATTTACAAAAATGATTTCAAGTATAATGGTTAAGTATTTATTTCAAATGTGGAATTTTACAGTGAAAAACCTATTTAATCAGAAAATCCAAACATTTTAATTGCATGAATTAAATTCTTGAACAGTTTTGTTATTGTAAATAATGAATTTATAAATTGAAATCATGTTTTTTAGATGGGAATTTTGGTAAGATATTGTGGGATGATGGGTTTCGCCATTTTGGTCCATAGTTGATGTTCGGCGTCGAAGTTTACGGCAAGGTTTGGAATGGAGGTGGTCATAGGGTGAAGGATCACAGGAAAAATGGGAGAGGATTTTTCTAATGAACGAGGCGTCGAGTCGGAGCCTAACTAGGGTTAGGGGGTCGATTTGGGACGTTGTTGTTCGTGAGGAAATGACGATGGCCGAGGAGCATCGGAGGCGACCGCAAGGTGGGGGATTGGCGGTGGAGGTCGAGGCGGTCATCTGGTGGGGACGGCGAAGTTGACCAGGGCTGGGATCGATGGTAGTGGTCGTTTTCCGTTGATGGTGGTTTCTGATTTTTGAACGACGAGTTCGATTTTGGTTCACTGGCAAATCAGTGAACCTGGGTGATTGTATGGGATGAGGGGATGGTCGTCGACTGGACGAAGGATAAGGTGTTGACCTACGGTGGTCGGAGCTACCGTGCACGTTGGGACTGGCGTTTGATCATTGGGTTTAAGAAGATGAAGAAGTTTACCCGGGTTGAAGCTCGGGTTCGGGGGTAGTTTTGCTCGAGTTTATTCTCGAGATTGTTGCGAGAGAGATGCTCGGCCCAGTTTTTAAATTTTAAACCATAAGTTTTAAAATTTTAGCAAAGCTTTTCCAAATGGAAGAGAAACTCGAGTCTGGTCTCGAGTCGAAGGTGGGTCGAACCCGAAACAAGCTAGTAAATGTGTTTTTTTTAAAAGTTTGAAAAGCTAATTTTAAAATTTAAATTTAAAACTGATTTGAACTATCATGTTTAAATTATTTGATTTAAAAGTTTATGCTTTAATTTAAGAAAGGTTTAAGTATTTTAAAAACTAAATTTTTAAAGGGTAATTAAGTATAAATTAAAAAGATGAAATGTTTTTAAACATGTATTAATTTTAGGTAATTAATGTAATTGTTTTAGCTTGAAAGTTAGTTAATTTTTATGATTAAAGATTACTTAAATTAATAAGGTAATAAAAGTTAAATTAATTAATAATTTAGGATTACTTAATTTATAAGGTTTAAGGATTAATTAATTGTTAATTAAGAATTATTTAGGGTTAAGTATAATTACATAAGGTAATTAATAAAGTGTAATTACTTAGTGAAGTAATTAATGGATAATTACAAGATGTAATTAATTAATGGGTAATTACTTAATGGAAAGTAAATAAAGAATAATTACTTAGTGGAAGTAATTAAGTGTTAATTATTCAGAGTAATTAATTAAAAGATTTATTAATTAATTAAGAGGTTAATTAATTAATGTAAGTAGTTAAGAATAATTAATTACTGAATATAATTAATCAAGGTTAATTAATGAATGTGGTAAATAAATTAAGAGCTAATTACTGAATGTAATTAGAGAGGATAATTAGGGGATGATTAATTAATGGTTTGTAATTAATTATTATTAAGTAAGCAAGATTAAAAGTGATTAAACTAATTAATTTGACTTAATTAGGAATGGGTGACTAATTAATCTTGCTTATGAATGACTGGTTGATATTTCTGATATGAAATGTTTGTGATATGATATGTTTGTCTTGAACAGTGATTATGTGGTTATTTGTCGATGATGAATTGCTGTGTATAAAGTGACATCTTGTGATTTAAGATTGATTTGTGTTTCACTTGAATAGTGTGGGTTAAGATGGCATTGAATTTGAAGAGACCGGAGTCGGATATTAGTAAATACCCGAAACCACTTCGATTTGTATTCTATAAAATTCTGTACAGATTTGATATGTGAAATCAATAGGCTGGAATGGAATGATTTAAGTAAATTAGACCATTTAATCTATGTTTTGGTACTTAGAAATTTATATGTGTAATAAGTGTTGTCTATACCAAACTTGTGAATTTGTAAAATTGATACGAGTTACCCCGGGTTTTATGTAAGTTTTATGCTGTTGTATTCCATGTTAGATGGGTTTACTCACGCTGGTTTCCAGCCTGACCCTGGTGTTACTTTGATGTAATGCTCGGGTCAGACGGAGTATTACAGATTTTCAGGTAAGGACGTTCTAGAGCTCAGGAGGCGAGCTGGATGGCAGGATCGTATGAGTGTATTCAGCTATGATATATTGTTATTCATCTGGAAAAGTTATTTTAACTGTCCAATGATTGTGAAATATTGTAAATTCCGATGTATTAAAAATGTAAATTTACTGATACAGTTTTCTTTGTATAAATGATAATTATTTGATATTATATCTTGATCCGCTGCGAATTTAAAAATCTGTGTTTGGTGTTTCTGTTTCTTTTTCTTCTTCTTCTATCTCTTTCCTTCTTTTCTCTAGCTATTTGGAATTTTCAGGATCGAAATTTCCGAGCCGTTACATTTGGTATCAGAGCTGAAGGTTAAGCGAGAACCTTGGCTCTGGTGGGATTACTCATTAGGATACGGTCAGTGTTACCCTAGAATGAGTTGAGTGTGTGTGTGTGTGTGTGTGTGTGTATGAGAGCGTACTTGTTATTTTCTTATATAATGATTTTAAATGGTTTTAATGAATGGTTTTTATAAAAGCGTATATTTTATATATGAATCAATAAATGGTTGTTGGATATTGAAATTAAATAAGAATTTAAGTGGTAAATATTTATCCAAATAAGGATTAAATAGAATGAACCATACAAATAAGGAGAATTAAAATTGGTTCAAATCAAAATAAAATAAAATGGTTATTATATCAAATATTGGGATGTTTGTTTCCTAATAGTGATAAAGCAAAATGAAATATGTTAAGGGAGCAAACTTTTAGATAAGTATGAATTGTAAATCGAAGAGGGGTTTTAAATTGTGAAGTTTGAATCCTAAGATTTAAAAACATTTGAAATTTATTTTCAAATTATTAAAAAGAAATAATAAATAATTATATTTTAGTGAAAGATCTTGATTCAAGCAAGAGTTGTTTGAAAATTTAAAGAAATTTGTTTTGAATTAAAACCAAAGGTGGTTTAAATTTGAATTTAAAGTAACTTGGTGTGTAAAGGAAATAAACAATAAGGTTGAGTTTTGAATTTTCCTTGGAATGTGATATGGAACCCAGAGTGAAGTAAGCTTTTAAACTTAAGTGGAAGATTATTAATTTGGAGTTTAAAATTTGAATGGGAATTCAAATTGAGTAAAGTTGTTTGGATTAAATTAAAGTGAATTTAATTTTGGGAAAATTAAACCTGAATTGGAAATTTCAAAATGAAATTGAGATTTAACTTGGAAAGTTAAATGTTGGATTTGAATTGGGAGTTTGTATGATCTCAAAATGGGTTTGAGATCTGGAAATTGGAAATGGATGGATGTTTTAAATAAATTGGAGGATATCATCCCATTGTTATTAATAATCTTTAAATTATAAATTGGATTTGTTTAAATGAATGAAAAAATGAAGTGTGGTAATATATCCATTATTGAGATAAAAGGGAAACTAAACTTTAATTTGAAGTTAAGGATATGGAATTACTTTGAACTGAAAATTTAAATGTTAAGAATTGAATTTGTAAATTGAAATTGTTTAAGAACTGGTTTCAAAGCTGGAAGATAAAATTGGGTAATAAATTGAATTTTAAAGATAAAATTGTTTTGAACTCTTATTTGAACTTTGAAATAAGTTAAGTAAAAATAATTTAAAATGGAATTTTGAGAATTGGACTCAGAGTTAAATTGTTTAAAGATTTTGATTGTTGATTTAAAAATAAAGTTTAATTTGATTTAAAGGGTGAAATCAACATTTGAAATTTAACACGAATTCATATAATTCGAGATGGTTTAAAGTTGAGATTTATATCACATTAGTTCAAATTGAATTTAGTTTGAATTAATTAGAATTGAAGATGGATAAGTATAAAATTCAAATGGAAAATTTGAATTGGATTAATTTTAAATGAAATTGAAGTTGAATGAGTTCAAATTCAAATAGGAATTGGGATTAATTCAAACAGAAATTGAGGTTAATTCAACTTGAATTGGGGATATATCAAGTTCAATGGAAATTGAAGTTATTCAAATTGGAATTGAGTCAATTTAAATGGAAGTGAAAATTTAAATTGAATTGATGGAAATGGAGATTGGGAATTGAACGGTTTGGCTCTGGACTATTTTCAAAATAAATTGTTTTAATATAAACCTATCTTTCCAAGCTATTTTCTATTTACAATCTTTCTTTTTAAAGCCAAACTATTTTATACTTATTTTACAATTATTTTTGGAACTATTTAACAAATTTTCAAACTGTTTTATAAACTAATTACTGTTTTTCAACTACTTTACAACTATTTTGCAATTACTTAAATATTCTATAACCATTTAACTATTTTCCAACTATCTTACAATTACTTAACTATTTTACAGCTATTTTGCAAACTAGTAATTATTTTCAATTACTTAAATATGGAATTACAACTATCTTACCTTTACTTTATGGAAGTAAGTAATATGGTGAGTGACTTGAAAGAGTAATCAAATTTGAATATTTTATTTGGAATAAACAAAGTTATATTCTTTGTTATATGAAGGATTTTTGAAAGCATTTGAAGTATAAAAAGGAACTTTATACAAGTAAGAAAAGATCCAAAGATTTTTCAAGGTTATATATATATATTTATATATTTATATAAACGATCTTATGATAATGATTTTGAGGAAAGGTTTTTGGAACCAATGGTTTTGGTAAGGCTTTTGAATTTTGGGAAAAAATCAATTTTGGAAATTTGGAAAGCCTAGTTTTGAGAATTATCGATTTTGGGATAATCGATTTTGAGAAAGGGGATTTATATGAGATTCGTTCTAGGTGTATGATATTGGGAGATACTATATGTGTATAGTATAAAGTGTTTTGAAAATGGCTCTGGATAAAAAGGCGCTCCCTTGGAATGAACTTCTCAGGAGTATCATAGGTTGGTATTGCCTTGAGCCTCAAAGGGGGAAGGTTCTAAAGTTGATCCAGTGAGGAGTCCGGACAAACTAGTTCCTGAGGATTATTGGGTAGCGAAAGTCGAGGGCGTTGATGCCTACAGGGGCATTTGGGTTATACTGTGATGACAGTATAACTCGATGTCGCTGCGATCTACTATGGACCATAGCGGAAATCGTGTGGAGGTGAGTGTCAACGGTCTAGGCTAGATTTTGCTGGGAAGGCAACGTAACATCGATAGACTGCGATCTTTGGTTGAGTGGAGTAGAGAAGTTTCATTCTTTTGGTAGTGAAATTCGAGGGCGCTGAGGCCTACAGTTATATGGGTTTTTGCTGTGACGGCAACGTAACCTCGGTTGTAGCTGCGATCTGTAGCAGATTCCATGGCGTAATCGAGGGGCGTGGAGTGCCTACAGTTATCTATGGATTTTCCTAGGAAGGCAACGTAACCATCGGGTTAACTGCGGCCATGGATGAGGGTGATGATTTCCAGAGCATTCTCACCAAAGACGTTTCCTCTATTTTCAAAAATGTTTTCTATATTTTCAACAAATTATTTTCCAAGTATTTTCATGGGTGTTGAAAACGTGTTTACCAAGTACTTATAGATTTTCAATCCTACGCCTGAACAACGTATGACCGAATTTCTGTAAGAACAAGGATGGACTGGTTGAGACATCGAGTTATTAAAAGTATTTTTATAAAAACTATTTTAGTAATATTATATATAGATTATAAAGTGTTTTAAAAAAATTCAAGAATAAAAGCTAACTGATATTAAGTATTTTAATAAATTCTGGCTTCGTTCCTTTTCGAGGACGAAAAGATTAAAAGGGGGGAGGAATGTGATAACCCGGATTTTGGAGCATCTGTAAATTAAGAATTAACTGGATTGAATCAGTAGAAACACTGATTTATAAATTGAACTAATAAATCTGTTAATTAGTATTCATATTTGGAAAATATTTATTTGATAATCTACTAATATAATTATTTAAATTGGCAAAATTATTATTTTTCAAACAAATTTAAATTTGTGTTGAATATATATGTACATGTACGAGTTGATTTTAAATTAAATTAGAATTTGAATTTAATTTGAAATTCAAAAAAAAAAATTCTTAAAATAAATTAGATATAAAATGTATATGTATATGATTTTATTAGTATACAATTTGTTTATAAAAGATTTTATTTATATAAAATAAAGAAAGTATTTACTAAATAGAAAATTTAATATAAAGGTTTTATGAGAAACATTTAGAAATATAAGTAAAAAATATATATAATTAGTATATTTGTATATCTAATTATAAGTTTATAACTTAAATTTTATATCATTTACTTTTAAGTTATAAATAGATAAATATAAGAAAAGTTTAAATGTTAAAAACACTTAGGACATTTATAAAATAAAACTAAATTAGAATTATTATAAAATATATATATATATATACAACGATTAAAAAATGATACATAGAGTCAATAAATATATAATATACATATGAAGTAAAAGAGAAAACATTCTTTTACAAATATAAATTAATTCTTTATGAAATAGAACAAGTGTAGAGAGTTTATAAATGCTAATGACAAATGTATGATGTTTCAACAAGTTTCATCTATATTTTTATGAATTAAGCAAAGTTATATAAAAAAAGAAAATATCTCTACCCTTCTCTTTCATTTCTCTTCGATCTCCATTTTCAAACACAAGAAACTCAAGCCTGTAACTTAAATTTACAAACCATAGAAGAGATAAATTTGCAAACAAACTTTTCCGTATTCTAACTCAAATCTGGTCAAAGGCTTATAACAAGAATCAAACTGAAGTTGGAAGTTTAGGTTTCAAACTCGGATTTAAAACAAATCCAGTTTAAAAATCAAGTAAATCATGGGCAAACTGCAGTTTCAAATCCAAACTTGTAGCTTCAAGTCAAACCAGATTCCAGATTTATTTGGATTGCATAAATGTTTTAATTGGAACTTAGTTTGGATTGCTTGTTTATCAGTTTGCATATCTATGTGTATATATGTTCTGGTCTCAGTTATGTTCACAGTTGCAAAACCTCAAATAAAAATTTCATATCTTCAATTCAAAACCATATTACACATTGATTTTTGAAGAGAAAACTTTTGAAACAAGTTAATATGATTTACAAAAATGATTTCAAGTATAATGGTTAAGTATTTATTTCAGATGTGAAATTTTACGTAAAAACACTTTCAACCAGAAAATCCAAACATTTTAATTGCATGAATTAAATTCTTGAACAGTTTTTTTTATCGTAAATAATGAATTTAGAAATTGAAATCATGTTTTTTAGATGGGAATTTGGTGAGATATTTTGGGATGATGGGTTTCGACATTTTGATCAATAGCCGATGATCGGCGTCGAAGTTTACGGCAAGGCTTGGACTGAAGGTGGTCATAGGGTGAGGATCACGGGAAAAATGGAAGAGGATTTTTCTGATGAACGAGACGTCGAGTCGGAGCCTAACTAGGGTTAGGGGGTCGATTTGGGATGTTGTTGTTCGTGAGGAAATTGCGATGGCTGAGGAGCATCGGAGGCGACCGCAAGGTGGGGGATTGGTGGTGGAGGTCGAGGCGGTCATTTGGTGGGGTCGGCAAAGTTGACCAGTGCTGGGATCGACGGTGATGGTCATTTTCTGTTGATAATGGTTTCTGATTTTCGAACGATGGGTTCGATTTTGGTTCACTGGCAAATCAATGAACTTGGGTGATCATATGGGACGAGGGGATGGTCGTCAACTTGATGAAAGATACAGTGTCGACCTACGGTGGTCGGAGCTACCGTGCACATGCACGTTGGGACTGGCGTTTGATCGTTGGGTTTAGGAAGACGAAGGAGTTTACCCGGGTTGAAGTTCGGGTTCGAGGGTAGTTTTGCTCGATTTTATTCTCGAGATTGTTGCAAGAGAGATGCTCAGCCCAGTTTTTAAAATTTAAATCGTAAGTTTTAAAATTTTAGCAAAGCTTTTGCATATGGAAGAGAAACTCGAGTCTGGTCTCGAGTCAAAGGCGGGTCGAACCCGAAACAAGCTTGTAAATGTGTTTTTTTTAAAGTTTGAAAAACTAATTTTAAAATTTAAATTTAAAACTAATATTAGCTATCATGTTTAAACTATTTGATTTAAAAGTTTATGCTTTAATTTGAGAAAGGTTCAAGTATTTTAAAAACTAAATTTTTAAAGGGCAATTAAGTATAAATTAAAAAAATATGAAATGTTTTTAAACATGTATTAATTTTAGGTAATTAATGTAATTGTTTTAGATTGAAAGTTAGTTAGTTTTATGATTAAAGATTACTTAAATTAATAAGGTAATTAAAGTTAAATTAATTAATAATTTAGGATTAATTAATTTATAAGGTTTAAGGATTAATTAATTGTTAATTAAGAATTAGCTAGGGTTAAGTATAATTACATAAGGTAATTAATGAAGTGTAATTACTTAGTGAAGTAATTAATGGATAATTACAGGCTGTAATTAATTTATGGGTAATTACTTGATGGAAAGTAATTAAAGAATAATTACTTAGTGGAAGTAATTAAGTGTTAATTATTCAGAGTAATTAATTAAAAGATTTATTAATTAATTAAGAGGTTAATTAATTAATGTAAGTAGTTAAGCGTTAAGAATAATTAATTGCTGAATGTAATTAATCAAGGTTAATTAATGAATGTGGTAAATAAATTAAGAGCTAATTACTGAATGTAATTAGAGAGGATAATTAGGAGATGATTAATTAATGGTTTGTAATCAATTATTGTTAAGTAAGCAAGATTAAAAGTGAATAAAGTAATTAATTTGACTTAATTAGGAATGGGTGACTAATTAATCTTGCTTATGAATGATTGATATTTCTGATATGAAATGTTTGTGATATGTTTGTCTTGAACAGTGATTATGTGGTTATCTGTCAATGATGAATTGCTGTGTATAAAGTGACATCTTGTGATTTAAGGTTTATTTGTGTTTCACTTGAATAGTGTGGTTAAGATGCACTGAATTCGAAGAGACCGAAGTCGGGTATTAGTAAATACCCGAAACCACTTCGATTTGTATTCTATAAATTCTGTACAGATTTGATATGTGAAATCAATAGGCTAGAATGGAATGATTTAAGTGAATTGGACCATTTAATCTTAGTTTTGGTACTTAGAAATTGATGTGTGTAATAAGTGTTGTATATACCAAACTTGTGAATTTGTAAAATTGATATGAGTTACCCCGGGTTTTATGTAAGTTTTATGTTGTTGTATTCCATGTTAGATGGGTTTACTCACGCTGGTTTCCAGCCTGAAAAGAGTGTTACTTTGATGTAATGTTCGAGTGAGACCGATTGTTACAGTTTTTCAGGTAAGGACGTTCTGGAGCTCAGGAGGCGAGCTTGATGGTTGGAACGTATGAGTGTATTCAGCTATGATATATTATTATTTATCTAGAACAAGTTATTTTAACTGTCCAGTGATTGTGAAATGTTGTAAACTCTGATGTATTAAAAATGTAAATTTACTGATACAGTTTTCTTTGTATAAATGATAATTATTTGATATTATATCTTGATTCGTTGCGAATGTAAGAATCTATGTTTGGTGTTTCTGTTTCTTTTTCTTCTTCTTCCATCTCTTTCCTTCTTTTCTCTAACTATCTAGAATTTTCGGGATCGAAATTTCCGGGCCGTCACATAAACCATTAAAGAGGAGAGGAAGAAGGTGAAGAAGTTTGAGAAAAGAAGAAGAAATGTGAATGAAAGTGAAGAAGGAGGTGGGTATTTATAGAAAAAAGAATGAAGTGGTAATTTACCAAAAAACCTCTTACCAAATTACCAAACTAACTTTACTTCAACCTAAAGAAAACTTCAATTTTTCAACACTTAAAGTCATCCTTTCACTTCTTACTTTATGTCTTATTCACTTAAAGATTAAGTAAAGAAAAGTAATTATTTTATTGGATTTTGATGTGATTTGAATTTGATGTCTACTTTTGACTTTTCCTAATCTTACTTCCTTTTCTTAATGACATTCTAGAATTTTCTAATCTTATTTAGTAAAAGTAAACTTGATTAGTGAATTAATTAATACTTATACTATTTGAATATATGTTCCTATATAAGAAAATAAAGGTGCAACAACGTTGCGACAACTTTTAATCGACAAAACGTTGATTTTCGAAAAAATGTTTTATGGTCACATTTCAACGTTTTAGTTAAAATATTTATTTATGTAAACCAAATTTAAAAATAAATTTATATAATGTTATTTAAAAATATAAACACTTATAAATTAATTAAAATAATTTATTTAACCATCGAAACTTACTTTTTTGAAATCGGTATTTTATCACTTTTGTCGATATATGCAAATGTTACTATTTTTGTATACTTTTCTTTCCAAATCATATCTAATATTGTTTGAATCATATAACCTTACTTATTTATGCTTAAAATCACTTTAAATAGTATATTTTAAAGTGGTCAAATTCTGGGTCGTTACAAGTGTACATATCTAATTATATCACTTCCCGCTTCTTTGCCTCTTGATTATCCTAGCAAATGTATTTTTCATAAAAGAAGATTAAACATTTCTCACTAGTCACTAATATTAATTTAAATTTTCATATACTATATAAAATAAAAAAATTCTCTATTTCCCCGGGGCCGTTTCAAATAAAAGTACATTGTACAAAAGAAATGTTCATTGACTTAACGATGACGTTAAGATTAAATGATTATGTGGAGTTTGATTGCATATGGTTAGAAAGTATTCATTCGATTATTTGCCGAAGAATGTTAATTAACCACTAGAGTGTATGAAACTCATAACAGTTAATGATTTAAATTACTAAGAATAAAAATAATAAAATGTTAATTTCTCATTTCTATTTTCAAATGAGCATACAAAAAATATTTAAGAGAAAATCATAGTAAGATTTATTGTTAAAGAAGATGGAATAATTATTATTAAGTTTGGTATGTACCTAATTTATCAAAATACTAAGTAGCTTCGTAAATTATGTTAATGTTTTTTTTTTCTTCTTGGTTATACAAATGTATTATAGAGTATGAAAGAGGAAAATTTTCTTAAATATGAATTAATTAGTGAAACAAAGTCCAATTTATTTATTTTAAAACTATATTATATACCGATGAAGAAAAATTGTGCAACATGTAGTATTCATAAAATGTAATCATCTATAATCTAAATTTGATATAAATATACATAATGATTGCACGAAAATTCAATCTACATCAAATAATTAAATACAATAAAGAATTTGAGTTGTCCCACTGGGTTAATGTCAAGCTTGTGTAAAATAAATAAAATAAACTTGGTTACATTATTTGCTTCCACTTCCTCCTATTTAACTTCCCTCCTTTTTCCCACCTTCACTTCTTTTCTCTCTTTCATGTTTATGTCCCCTTCACTTTTTTTTTTGAAAACTCAGGAGAACCCGGCAGGCCGGTAAACTCCTGAGGATGATATAGTAAAGTCGTCCGCTGTTCCAAGCCCCCATACCCCCGGATAAATTTATATAGGATAGGGATTCTATATACAAAATGAAATAGTATTTTTTTGTAATATATTAGTTAACCTAACGAATTATATTTATTTATAGCTTATACAACTTTCTCTTAAACCATCTTCACATTTCTCATAATGCCTACGATCTTGTAAGATTGCTATCTCTAGAACAAACCTATAATGAAAAAAATATAATAAAGTAAAAGTTTTCTTGCTCCTCTCTTTAGTTTTACTATCAATTTCCTTTAATTTAGATGGTATAAATTCAACTTCTCCATTACTTTTCCTTTTAAATTACCTATTGTACCATCTATAAAAAAAATATTTTCAGTCACATCTACTTTCCCGGGATTAATATCAACGTCAACCTTCTAAACATCCTTAATTACATATGAACAATACAACAATATGAAGTACTCTCGCACTATACCTATTATGGTCCGAGCTCATATTCAAATACTATAGAATATGTATCATAACAAAGTTGTGTCACTTGTTGTTTTGAGAATGAAATATGCTATTTATATCTAAAAGAAAATGTATTCTTTGCTGTTACTCATTCTCAACTTCAATCTCCTTGATCTGGGGTAAATTTTGCAACTAAGGTATCGTTCTTTTGATGAAACACGCAGGTTACGTTGGCGTCTGTGTCCGACGTGACGGACGCAGTGAACGTGAAACCCACAACTTTGCCCAGTTTGGTTGAACTGTTATTGGGAAGCCGTTTGCATCGGATGCATCCGACAGGATGTAGACGCGCACAGCTCTCCCCGACGGTTCATCCGAACTACCTCTCCTATATATTCCCTACTTTCTTCCTTTTCTTCATCCTTTCATTCTACTTTATTCTCTCCCGATTTCTTCATCTCTAATGGCAGATCCAAATAAAGAAAGTGATGATTCTGATTTTGAAAGATTTGCAAGATATCCAGTTCGTTATTATGCCACAATGAGCCGTATACACGATTCTAAAGTTATCGATATTAATTGTGTTAATGAAATGCTTATAGGCCATGTAGAACAGTGTCAACGAAATTTCCGAATGAAGTGGCTTTATTTTATGTCGATGTGTAAGCGGTTGGAAAGTTATGGGTTGCAGACAGCGGCGCACGTTACAGTTAGAGAAATGGTAGCCATCTTTTTATAAACTATCGTTTTTCCTGTACGATAGGCTGCTAAAAAATTTCAACGATCACTTAACATGGTTAGCCATTATTTTCCAAAAATTTTGGATTTTGTTTTTTTAATATCTGTGGATATTAATAGGCCGATAGATCCTTAATTTAATAGAATTACAGAACAAATCAGTTCTTCACCATGATATTACCAATTCTTTAGAAATTGTATTGGAGCTGTTGATGGTACACATGTAATGACTCATGTTCCTCAAGCGGATATGCAACGATTTGTAGGACGTAAATGTGTTCCTATAAAGAATATAATGGTTACATGCGCTTTTGACTTAACATTTATGTTCGTAAGGGTAGAGTGGGAAGGAACTGCCCACGATGCTAGAATCTTTTGTGAAGTTGTAAATACTCCCAGTTTGAATTTTCTGCATCAGCCAAGAGGACAATATTATTTTGTGGATTCAGGGTATCCACTGATGGAAGGATATTTACCTCCTTATCGCTGTTTAAGATACCATATTCTAGATTTTAATGATACACAGAATGAACCAAAGTTAGAAAATGAAGTTTTCAACTACTACCATTCGAGTTTGTGTATGGCAGTAGAAAGAACTTTTGGAATTTGGAAGAAAAAATTTGCAATCTTACGTAATATGCCAACGTATCCATATAATGTTCAGGTACAAATTATCACTGCTGCAATGGCTATTCACAATTTCATAAGAAGGTATAACGCCAGAGATCCTGTTTTTATGGCATGTGACGATAATCCGGATCTGGTGCCCGAAGAATATATGGAAGAGTATAATAGCATTCAGAACCATGGAAATAATGATCGTGAACAAGTTTAAAGAACTACAACAACAACTGCTATGACATTAATTCGAGATACCATACGAAATGCACTAGTTGCTGCTGGGTTACATTAAGAATTGTCTGTATTTTTTATTACGCATTCTTCATTCTGTATTTTGTATTTGTAGATTTCGTTTTGTATTTTGTATTTTGTATTTCGTATTTTGTATTCTGTATTTTGAATTCTGAACTGTGTATTCGGTATTATATATTCTGTATTCGGTATATATCTAGTTTATTTAAAAATAATTAACACAAATAAAATAATAATATAAATAATAATTTTCCCTTTTCGTGTTGCCCCTTTCGTAAAAAGAACGCATTTTCCATTCGCGAACTTATCCATTTTTCAGTCCCTTTCGTTTGCCTCTTTCATTTTGCCCATTTCGTTTTAAAAAAGAACGCATCCTCAGGTACCGTTCTTTTTGCAACATGTCAAAAGCATTAAATAAAATTTAATGGACAATAACTAACATGTACCCCATTCATTCTAACTCCTATTTTTTCACACGTTACTCTATTGTTCTTCCTAGTAAGTTATACCTAAACATTTAATAAAATCGACATATTTAACATTTGTGGAAATTTTACTTATTTCTTTTGCAACCTAAAAGTAACCTTGATTTCCATATTAAAATATTTTCAAATTTCAAATGATTTTTAAAACTTATTCTTGAATATAGAAAATGCAATTTGATTCATAGGTTCAAAAGAGTTCAACCTGTTTTATCTTTATTCCTATCACTTCCCCAATTAATTTCTTAAATCCTATATTTACCTTAATGCCAAATTTCTTCAATATTAATGGAGGTGTTAAGGTTTGAATTGCTAAATTTTATATCAAATTCAACTGTGGATATTATTTTAGTTGTATACTTTTTAACAATATTATAAAAGAACCGAATTAAACTAATAACCTATAAGGTATGAAAGGAATTTCCCTTATCTTTGTAATTTATTATGTTATTTGATATTTTGATTAACTTGTAGCTCTCAATGATATTTTTGTGTAACACTTATGGCATAACACATATTCTTTGTATATGTTCAGATTTCCATATTTCGAAACTTTTGTAAAACACCCGCTTTACGAGTCAAAGTCCATAGTCATCCCTCCTCAAAAACAAGTTTTAAAAAAAACATAATTTTAAGTTTCATCATATTTGTAGAAAACTCTACAAATATTTGTAAAAATATTAACAAATATTTATAAAGAAATCTGAAATATTTGAAGTTTCTGAACTGTAAATATTTACAAAGATATTTGCAAATATTCTCATTTTTTCCAAAATATTTAAAAAAGTTAGTTTGATCATAGAAACGGTAAAAAGGAAAATGTATCAAAATTAAAAATAGAGGTAAAATAGGTTTTTTCAAAGGGTTTTACATGTACCAAACATAAAACTAAGAGGAGGATAACTTTCCACTTTCATCTAATCCATAACTTTATTTTCTATGTCCCAGCGTCGGTAGGGGTGAGCATTTTTTGGTTAAACCCAATAAACCAACCAAACCAATTTCTTTTGGTCAGTCTGGTTTTGTTTTGAAACTACATTGGTTTATAACTGACCTGTCAAAAAATTTAGTTTGGTTATTGCTATAATCAATTTAACCTATAACGGCCCGTAATTTTGGAGTCTTCGAATTTGAATATCTAATTTATTTAAATATTCAGATTTGAATTTAAATATAATAAAATATATGTTTCAAATACTTGTCTAATTTTTGATAATGTTTTTTTAATTTAATTTATAGGATTTTTTCTCTAATTTTTAGTTTGGAAAATAGTCAAATTTCCATTTGACGTTTTTTGAAATACGATGGCATTTTTGTGATCTTATAGAATAAAATAACCGGTGTATATTTTTACTGTTTTGTGATTGTGTCGCATTATTGTACATGACTGTATTTTTATTTTTGTCATTCGTGGCTCGTGCGCATCCAGGATATTGTGCACCAAAGTACCCCAACTTTTCAACATTTAATTTCTCAAAAAAAGATACAACTCAATCTTTTTAGTGTCCTTCATTGTCCTTAACATTACAAGAGAAACCGGTTATTCCAACGGCTTCCAGCCATCGGCGGCCGTGGGGAGCCGTTGGAAAAGTCGTTGGAATAGCATTCACGCTTTCTAATAGCTTCCAACGGATGCAACGGGGCTATTCCAATGGCTTTTCCTACGGCTTCAAACAGCATTTAGCCGATGGAGGTCGCTGGAAGCCGTTAGTTTAAAATGACCAAAGAGCCGTTGGTAGCCGTTGCTAATCTGGGTGAATTTTTTTTATAACAGCAAGCCGTTCACCTTCCAGCCACACACAATCAATATATATCCATTTCCATTCCGTTTTCATTCCATTTACATTCCATTTCCACTCCATTTCACATATATATCACATATCCAACACATTATACCACAAACAATATAAACAACCAAACTCCAAATCAATATGTACATAAACAACAAAACCCTCACCAACACCAACTCCAACTCCATATTCAACTCAATATATACAATGCAAACACTTAAACCTCACCACCTCAAAGTCAATATACACAATAATCAACCACAAAGACAATAATCATCATACCTCTCAAGCATCATCACCACCTCCGGAAGCACCAGACGTCGAAGGGAAGGAACCATGCCTCTACGCGTACTCCGCTAAACGTTGATTCAGATGCTCAATTTGTATAACGCGAAGACGGTTCTGCTCTTGCAGTTGCTCAACCATGGCTCTAAGAACTTTTATTTTAGCTTTGTCACACGCCTTTTGAGCTGCCCGAACCTGCAAATAGAATGTGAGATGTTCACATTTGTATTTAATCACTTTCTTAAGCAATGCATATTTTAAAATATAGAAACGTAAATGACGTGATCTTAAGCAATGCATATACCACAAGGAAATTCATATTTTATTAAATGATAATGGTGCAGGATGATAAACGATAAAAAATATTACCTTTTCAATATCAATTTTGGTGTATGATGCCAAAATACCAAATTTTCCTCTACTTTACAATGGATTAATTAAATTCTTAATCCATTTCCACTTGTTTCCGTTTTGAATGAGAAAGAAAAATGTCGTGTTAGAGCTATATAAACTTGATTCGAATTATTGGAATTTTTTTGAATTTATTTATTTTTACAATAATGTCTTACATTTTTTAATTAAAATAACGTATCAAATGTAGAATGTTCTTTTGTGCAATTTTAGTTACTTTTATTGTACATTGCATTTTTATATCGCAACCTAAACCCGTCACTACTTTGGTTCACTACATTATTAGAGTCTAAGGCATAGAATGATTTTAAATTTTTTTGTTTTTGATAAAATAGTTTGGATATTATATCAGCAACAATAATACATTTCATGAAATTATATAATATAAACATACTAGATATAAAAATATTATAAATTTGGATTGTACCTTATATTTTAATATTACAAGCAATTTGAATTGTCACTAGTGAAATTAATTTGATTTTTTTAATTTGCATTTATAATTTAGATTATTGATTTTTTTATTGTTATGAATTTGAATGTGATTTCATTATTGTAAATTTTAGGGATTTAATTTACGACATGCAAAGAGATATGGAGATTTCATCTATTTTCATAAATAGCAGGGGTATAAAGCATGAGTTTCCTTTTAACTTTGTCATATAAGACCTCTATTAGTGTGTTCTTTTTAGTTACGTTTATTATTGTTAATACTACTACTATTTTTTTTGGTTCATGTTTTTGGTTCCTAATGTAAAATAGCGAACCCTTTTCTTGGAATATATACCACAAGGAAATGGATTCTTTTTAATACAATACATAGGTGTTAAAAATATTCTTGTATTTTTTTGGTTCATCCATTTTCATCATATATCTTTGTATATTTTTCCTTTTTTTGCTTATCTAATATTTATAAATCACGTATATGTTAGATTTAACTCAGGTAGAAATCATCATACGTATAGTGTATCTAAAGGTTAATTTATTAAATATAATATTACAATGTTTATAAGATTACCGCTTGGTTTCCATAGCCATAGCGCCTATTCCGCTGTGTCGGATCCATAATAACGTCGAAAATATTATCTTGCTCCTCTACCGTCAACTCATCGCGATCCGCTTCTGAAAGTAGCTCTGCCCATGCCTCTTGAAACTTTGCCTAAAATAAAAAACAATTACAGGTTAAAATTAGTGGAATAGGATTTAAACTTATCGATATTAATAAAATAATATTTAAAATATGCATACGTATGCAGCCGTCGCTTTATCATCATCATCCCACTGATTTGTAATATTGCCAGCGTTGTATGCTTGTCTTGTTGCGTGGGTGCGGGTAGATACCTCCATCATAGACACGGGATGTCCAAGCGATCTTTCCTGCAATAAATAATTTATATATTTTATTTTTTTCATAGCTAATTACTGAACTGATTAATATACAAAATGTAATAATGGTTTAGATTCGTAATTGATAAATTTACAAAGTCCTCACGGTGATGCTGAAAAGACTTGGATCCGCCACGATGCGTTACATGATTCCTACTTCTATTGGCAGAGTTCCTCTCCGACTCCACCTGCAATTTAAATTGAATATTATATTTACTAATTGCGAAATAATTAACTATATATTTGGTATATTTACCTTGAACTCTTCGGTCTTCCACCAACTCATCCAAGAATCCCATACGGAAGCGCCTATCAAGTTCGGTTTCTTTCCCGATTTTTTAAGAGCTAGCATTACCTCCCAGTAATTTTTGGCGACCTTCGAATTCCAGTGGCGCTGAACCATGGTGACATCGGGCTCCACCAAGTCCACTTGCCCCTGTACAAAGAGAAAATATTACTAATTGTTCGTTTATACTTATTCATATAGTAAAATGGTATAAACTCACCAGAAAATCCTACTAGACGGCCTCCCTGACTTGGTCAGGGATCTTACTCCACTTAGGCCAGCAATCTGTCATCCTGCTCATATATGATTGCTTGGAAATACCAATCACAACTCCTGAGGGCTCCAAATCAAATCCCTTGTGTTACATATAAAACAAAGCTTTAGACAAGTATACATATCTATGAACAAATTTATATTGTTATCATTTTAATTTTGATACTTACGCTTCATCAGCCTTCGGCTGCAAATATACAAGTGGTCGAGCCGGAGGCTCACCACTACTCTCACCGGCCGAGCGAGAAGAGCAATGACGTCTGGAGCCCGACATAATACCTGTAAATATGTGCATTTACACTAAATTATCAACATATGTATATATGTGCATAATATATATACATAAACAATTTGGACATTTGGATGGTAATAATTGTAATTATCACTTAGTTTGGTATAATAAACAATCAATAGGCTATTAGATACAACTATAACAACAAATTAAACACAAAATTAGCAAAATTTAAAATTTTAGGATTTTAGGCAAAACCTAATTTTGGAGCTGTATTTGGATGGAGAGAGGCCACTGATGTTGATTGATGGCATCGGAGTGGCTGACGGTTGTGTGGGGAGGCTGGAAGCAAGAAAAGAGGAGGAGTGGAGGAAGATGGTGATGGATTTGGGTGTTTTTGGTAGGAAGAGAGGAATGAGTTGTGCTCTCGGTTTGGCGGCAGGTTTACACGAATAATTCCAACGGTTTACAACGACCGCAAATGGTATTTTTTGCAACTGTTACCAACGGCTACCAACGACTTATTAAAAAATAATGAGCAGTTGATAGCCGTTGGAAATTTACGTTGACGGCCGTTGGAACCCTGTCGTGACTATATACTGCAGTTCTAGCAGTGCAAGTTTTGTTGGCTTGCATTTAAGTGATTGTCTTTAGATTACTTAGGTGTGAAGGAGTTGTCCGTATATACATGCGTACATTCTCATCGTACGGGGTTCTTACATTCTTTCTTCTTTTCTTTTTCTGCTAGCATGAAACAAATTTTGCACACAATTTCTTTCCCTTTCTTACTGAAGCAATTTTCTTCCTAGTCTATATAATATATATGTGAAAAAGACAATATAAATATAGGATATTTCTATATATTTCCACTCTAGACATACCTCCTTTAATTATTTGTTCAAGAACAAAAATAATCTAAATCAGTGAAACTATGAACATTTTAATGCCCTGTGCACTATATCCTTCACTACTTTCATCATGCCTGATGCCAAGCATTATTGGAGCAACCACTAACAGCACAGTGGAAGCATGGTGAGACGCATGCATGAGAAATATGGAGAAGAAGTGATGCAGTAGGGAGGTGGAGTAGGCTAAGGCGGAGTAGATGAGGCATGGGTCGGAGCCTACTGTGTAGGAAGGGGTATTGGGTTTGGATTGTTATGTTGGGTTCTGTTTTATGTCGCTAGCGGGTTGTGGGAGCAACGAGTTAGTCAAGGTCTGGTCGAAGACAAGGCGGTGAGGTGGCAGAAGCATTGGTGGCGGCGTGAGCTGGGGATAGTCGGAGCGGCGCGGCAGGAGGAGAAGGTGTGGGTTTCGTTCTGGAGCTTGCGAAAATAAAAAGGGAGAAAAGAGTTTTTGCACATAAGTCCCCGACAATGTGTTCTTTTGCAAGCAAGAGGGTTGGGGACATATTAATTGGCGCATGCATGCTTGGGACTGTTGAGTGGAGTTTCGGGTTCGGGTGTAGCATAGTGGGCCAAGTCCATTTGTGTTTAGGGTGGGATTTTATTATAAATTAGTTGTTTAATTTTATATAAAATAAGCATGCTAAGTTTTAAAAGTCGTATCTTGTTCGATCTGATTTACATGTTGATTTTTGCTTTGGACTCGTATTGACGAGTAAAACATTGTAGGGTAATTTGTTGATAGAACCGATGATTTATAAATTATGATATAATATTAGGGGTAGAATTTAATTATTAAATGAATTATACCCTATTGATGACATCTATTTGACTAAATAAAAACACCGATCTGTTAAATTTAATTGAATATATAATTTTTCGGACATTTATTGAGCAGAATAATACACCATTCTGCTACAGGTAAATTGTGCAGATTAGCGATGATATCTGTTTAGCAGAATAAATCCTTATTCTGTTATTATATTAATTTGGACATTTATTCATAATCAGTTAATTAATATGTGGATTAATCGTTATGGGATAAGCGATGGATTAGCTAGAAAATTTTAATTGATTTTATTTACATGTATTTGCTTATGTAAATATCAGTTATGTGACTTGAAGGTTTAAATTAAAAAATGGTATCTTATTTAAGTATCATTATGGTCGCTAAGACTCCAATTGAATAATGCTTTAAGTTTGTTAATTTATTATAATTAAAGGTGTTTAATTACTTTATTAATGATGTTTAAAGGTAAATATTTTCATTAAAATGTTTTAAAGATTTATTATATTTTATTTAAAAATATTTTAAAGTTAATTATATTTATTTAGTAATGTTTTAAAGTTGATTATTTATTTAAAAATGTTTAAAGATAATCATTATTTTATTAATGATATATTAGTGTTAATTATATTTAAATTAAGACGTTTTTAAGTTTATTCAATTGTTTCAATTAATAAGGTTTAAGGTTATTAATTATATTATTAAATAATGTTTAAAGTTAGTTAATTATTTATTAAGATGCTTTCAAGATTAATTAATTATTCCAATAAACTGTTTTAGTTGTTTTATTACTTTAATAAAAAGGTTTAAGGTTAATTAATTTCATTAATCAAAGTGGTTTACGTAAATTAATTAATTAATGAGGTTTAAATTGATTTTTTTATTTATGATGATAACATAAATAAATAAATTATTTACTAATGGTGTTTAAATAATTAATTATTTAACTAATGCTGCTTAAAAGATACTCAATCACTGATGTTAATGATGTTAAGCTAATTAAATGATTTAATTAAATTTATCTAAGTTAATAAACTGATTTATTAAAAGAGCTTATAAATAGTATTTTACAAATAAGGAAGATGATTTTAAATGATATTTTATAAAGGGGTTTTGGACTAGAGGTCCCTATTCTCAAAGCTCGTGCATAAAAAGTCCTTACTCATAAATCCATGTAAATTAGGTCCCTGTTTTTTTATTTTTTACCAAATTGTCCCTTCTAGAAAATCGCCTCAGCATTGAAATGAGGGGAAAAAGTAGCATAAATTAGTTAAAAAAAAATAGGGACTAAATTTTTATAACTTTTCCGGGAGGGACTTTTCTTCCATTATCTTTCAATTCTAAGGACTTGGCAGTCGTTCCTTGTTTTATAAATATAATAGTACAGATTTATAAATGATATTATAAAAAAGGAAATATCTTTAAGTATATTTATATATATAATGGAAAGGATTTATAAATGATATTTTATAAATAAAGGAAATGGAGTTTAAATGCTATTTAAATTGTAAACAAGTTAAAAGTTATGGTCCATATAGCTATAGTCGATATGGATGCAGTTTTGAAAACTCAACGATTTCTTTACATTGGAAAAGTTATCTAACTTAGATATTTAAGAACTCCTTTCATGTAAGATTTGGAAATTGAAAAATCAATTTAAGGAGGGTTTGGAATTATTAATATATTTTAATAATTATTTAGTAATTGATTTTAAATAAATGTTTTGAATAAGAGAAGGAAAAGTGTTTTGGGTTTATATTAAACAATGTTTAAATGATAGTTGTTTTTGACCAATCTAATATGGTTTGGAAAATATGATATCGTCCTTGGTTTTGTAAATATACCTTCCCCACTAAGATAAGTATGAGGCTTTATTTTCTAAGTATTGAAAATATAGTGTTTTACAAATATACTTATTCCATCGAGAAAAGTATAATAAAATGGTTTCCAAGTATATACAAAGTGTTTTAATTAATAAAAATATTAACTAAAGAGGCTTAGGGTTGTTTATGGGCTTAAGTTAGTTTTAGTTTCCTATGAAATTAAATTTATGATTAGTTGTTTGTTTATTTGACAGTTAAATAACTGACTATCAAATATGGACCAAAATGTAACTCTTGAAATATCTAAGAGAAACACGTGAGTTATATGGCACGGTCACCATCAATAATGTTATACTGTGCATATAAATCTCGTTTTGTTCTCCTAGGAAAAATGACAGGGAGATTGTGAACTGGAAAAATATACCTTATGGAGTGTATACAATGGATGAAGCTCTAGGTTTGAAAATAGATCTAGGGTAATTGTGAAATAGAGTTTAGTGATCTCAGGTTGAAAGGATATAATGATTCGAGAATGGAATGAGAGGATTTAAAAGGGGAATTAGTTTCCATGAGCTAAATCAGTGGAGCTAAAATGGTGGAGAACACTGATGGTTGATAGGCGACATGAAATATTACAAAGGAGGTGAAAAGAAACAATATAGCATGAGAAAAATAAAAGGACAATAGTAAGAGATAATATGGCTGTATTAATGCTGGTTTTGAAAATAAAGGGATAAACAATTAGGGAAAGAAATAAACGAACGATTAGGGAAAGAAATAAACGAATGATCAGGGAAAGAAATAAATGATTAGGGAAAGAAACCTGAAGAAATTTAGAAAAGAAGGGGAAGGGTTTGGTGATAATAGAGAGGCTGAATAAAAATTAAAGGGGACAACTGCAAAAATGTAACTCAAATCAACGAGAGAGTAGTATTTCAACTGAGGTTAATTGAGAATGGAGGATACAAAAGGTCAAATATTCCATTTAATATATAATAGAATAGAAAATTTTATTTTTCCTCTAACTATAAATTATTAGAGGAAATTGTCTTATTTTGCCCTTAATTAAGTGCCTATAATACTCTTAATTTTGGCAGTGTACGTAGATTGAGATTTGTACCGTTAGATGTGATTTAAAATAAATGGTTAGATCTGCAGTTGGAGGGGATGGTACGGATTTTGTTTCTCTAATAAACTGGGGAGAATATACTTTATCTATTTTGTATGATGACATATTGATATGAAATTGTGAAACTTTTTAGTAAAATTGCAACACTAACATTTTTATAGTCAATTGTTTGGAAAAAAATTACAATATATGAAAAGTTATCAATAAATGATTTTTTATTAATAAATGATTATTGAATATTTAATATTAATTATTTAAAATTTAATTACTATTTATCAATTATTAATTGTTAATTATTTCATATTTCGAAATAATTATTAATAATTAATAAATAGTGATTTTATAAGGAACATTGCTAGGATATGCAAAATAAATCTTCATTCCAAAAACGAAATTGCTAGGATATGGTTTTTTTGACACATCATCACACAACTCGGCGTTATTTTTAATGAAAAATTAAAATGATAGAAGGGAAATATATGCACCAATTGCAAAAAAAACATTCCCTACAATATATGCGTAGGTAACAATTTTTACTTACTCATATTTATTGGTAGATAATCATCCTTCCAAAATGTTATAATATAGGCAATATTTACCTACCAATAAATCTTAACATTAAATATTGGTAGATAGAGGTTGTCTTTACCTACCCATAAATATTGGTAGGTAAAGGTCAGATTTCTTATAGTGGATCTTCCCTTTTATCGATTGGATACGTGTCATTGGAACATAATGGTAGTGTTTGGTGTCGACCTTTGACGGTCAAAAAGACGGGTCGTTACAGGGGCCTCTGGTGCATTCCTCTAGAAATGCACTGTACGGGAGGTTGTCCCTTACATCGCTATTCAGTTGGAAATCCATTCTCCAATAAGTGCATTCGATTTTGTTTTGTAGAAACTTAAATGATTAGGTCCGGAATTTAGGGTTACAATTTTGGCTAAGATTCATAAGTTTACTTGCAAATGTTTTCGAAAGAATGTCATTAAAAATAATATCACCAAATTTCTACATAAAAATGTTTTGGTTATCATAAGGTAAAAAACCGTTTCGTGTTTATATGCGGTATGGTCTTATGAGATACCTTTTGTTTTCAAACACTCGTACTTTGAGTTTCTCGTACGACTCCCATGACTGACCCAAAGTTTATTTCCCTTTCCTTAAACTCTAGGTGCCCTATTTTTTCGGCCAGCCTAGTAGTCAGTTTTAGTTTCAAGAAATCTAGAAGAGCTTGGAGCATGGAGTTAGAAGATTCTTTAGTGGACTATTACCTCTTTCTTACCACACTTGTGTACTATTTTATTCCACATTTGTACGGACAGATATTTATAACTATCCATGTTCAACTCTAATAAATGTATTTAAAATTTCCATTGTAAAGATTTTATATAATGAAATAATATATGTTATTTCATTCGTGTAAGATTCTATTCTATGTTTATTTTTTTCCTTTTACCCTTAAGGAACCGCCTCTTTGGCACTCAGATTTGCGGCACGTCAATACCAAGGATGTGTTAGTGTCGATTCCAAAGGACGAAGTAACAGGTCCTCACATTTGGTATCAGAGCTTAGGTTTAGCAAACACCTAAGCCCAACCGGGGTCATAGATAGAATTAGTAATATCCTAGGATATGTAACTTATTATAGATATGGTTAGTAACACCCTAGAATGAGTTGAGATATTATATATATGAGCATGTATTTGCTAGTTCATAAAAATGATTTTTAAAACATATGGTAAATGATATAATTTTACTTAGGATTATATTTTGAATATAAAAGATATGTTTTAAAAAGATATATACTAACTTAAATGATTGTTGAAATACAAGTTAATAAAAAGATTTAAGCCTAAAACATGTTGCGGTTAGAATTCCATAGTTTGACAATGAGGTATTTATTAAATAATAGTAATAAGGGGATGTATATAAAACGTAAGAAATTATCTAACGGTGTTTTTGAAGAAAATTCAAAGGATTTTTGTAGTGGTTAAGTAAAAAAACCAAGTACTTAGTAAACTATTTAACCGTCAACTGAAATTACTAAAGGGTATTTGGGAAAGAAGTTTTAAAGGATTTTGAAAATTGATGATAATAATGTTTGGAAAACATTTTGGCAAGGATCTAACCAAATATCGATTGCCTTTCTAAAATTTGATCAAGTATGATTTTGCGGAAAATACTAAAGTACTTAGAGAATTATTACCCTTAACTGTTAAGTGAGTTTGTGATAGGATACATTTAACTTTAAACCTTGACATTAGAATAAGTTATTATCCATTTCTAAGAAGACTTTATGTGAATTGGTAGAAACCGTTCATACGAAAGTATTCGAAGGGGGAGTCCTCAAAGATAAAGGGGAAGAAGAAAGAAAATTTGATCATCCTATCGAGCGATGAAGAACCCATGTAGCGCCTACCTAGAAATGGTCGGTCCATCATAGAGGAAGAATTAGATCAGTATACTAGGTTAGATGAAGATGGCTATCCTTTGGCTGCAATGCTTATACCTCCACCTACTGCTGAACTTATCATTATGTCAAGCGAAAAAGAAGTCGCTTCAACCTCCAAGGAACTAGTGGAGAAGGAGGAATCCGAGCCTATAGAAGATCCAAATTCCATGATACTCCATGAATCAAACAATAGCAGCATAAACAAGAATATGATATGGGATTTAGATGGAGACCATATTGTTTGGCGAGAAGAATCTTCAAGATTGTATATTAATTACAACTGGGAGCAAGAACTTGAGGTGGTAGAAGTTGAAATGTCGAAAGAGGAGGAAGTGCAGGGGAAAGATGAGATCAAGGAAGGAAATCCATGGGAAATCCATATGCAGGGTCTCGGTGAAGAAGAAGCAGGAGACGTAATCCAAGGAGTTCCAGTAGGAATGGGGCATGTTCCATGGAACCAACCATGGTTTCCATATGAGGAAGATAGAATGTAATAGTATGAGGATGGAAATGAGGTGGACGATGAACAGGATCATAATGATGATGACGGCGATGACGATGAAGAAAATGATGGAGAGATATTTGATGTTGGTTATTGTAATGAATCAGCTTCAGAATGATGATAGTGTTTGGAAGTTGATTGTCTATATAGTGGTATTTAGTATTAGTATTAGCATGTATATGGGCTAATAACTTGGTATGATGTTTAGTGATGTACTAATATTTGTAATATGAACCCCTATAGGGTTTGAATGACTTAAGAATGTTTTAGTATGTATGTTGAGATGGTTTGTATGGTGATGTAAGAAAGAAACTATCTATAAAATCTTTATGTCCTTCATTCATAACTTTGTTTGATGGCAAATACATGAATCACTTAAGAAAAAATTCATAAAACTTTTGGTAAAATATATAAGTAAGAATTTCCTTCGAAAAAGAATAAAACTATATTTTTATGAAATATTTAAAACTTAAACCAAGATTCTCTAAAATATTTTGAAAAAATAAAGTATAAAAGTATTATACACTAAGCATAATTTGGCCTAAGATTTGGATGTAAGATTTTGATATCCGAAAAGGATTTATCATTTGATGGTTAAAGGCAAACACTAATAAGGGTTTGTAGTTAGATTGCTTACATTTTCTATCATAGTTGAGGGCTATGTAAGGAGAATAACAGCTTATGAGCCTAATCAAGATCCACAATAGAAAATCGAAGAATCAATACTAGTTCAAAAGCAAAATGATATATTTGAATTTAAGATCGAATATGATAAGTGCATATGAATAATATGTAAGTACCACTCGATGATATATTTGAAATTTCAACTTTGGAATAAGTATTATCGACTTTGCGTTTAATTTCAAGAACAAAATTCTTTGAAGAAGAGGAGTTTGTAACGACCCACAAATTCATCGCTTTAATAAATAAAGATTATTTTTTAAATATTCAAATATAAGGATTTATAACTCCAATAATAATGTTTTAAACCATAAATAAAAATGGTAAACCTACTTTAAAATATATTAACAAAGATTTAATTGATTTATGACATCATTAGTAATGCTAGTATATATGATAATTAATTATTTATTTTAAATTAAGATTTAATGATTTAATAATTATTATAAATATTCAAATAATAGTTTTAAAATGATAATAATCCATTTATAATAGTAATAAAGGGATAATAAATCAAATGTGATAGTTTTAATAAATTTATAAATAAGATTTGAAATTATATGGAAAATCGATATCGGTTTATCAATATAATAACACTTTTTGTGAACAATCATCTAATATTCATTTACAAGGTTTTATAACTCATATAAGATCATTTTAATTCATGAATAATAATAAGAAAATAGTTTTCAAACTTTGCTTTCAAATATTCATACGTCAATTAATAAATGAAAATATGTCCAAAGATCAGAATCTGAATTCATAACGGTTTGACGTATATAAGTTGTACAACGTTGTTTATATAACTTGAACACATATATAACATACACACACGTATATTAACATATACATATACAACTAATAAAAATAGGAAAGTGAAATTATATTTACATAAGGTAATAAAATAAATATCTAAAGTAATAATTACTTAAATAAGCAAACATCAAATCAATCTTACACCACATCACATCACCACCTCCACCATCACCTACACCCATCCACATATGGGAGCTGCCGTGTGCTATAAGTGGTGGAGGGGAAGGCATTTTCTAGGAAAGGTGGGGTTATGTTGGTAATTTTACTTCGAAGATATTTTATCCTTTTTCCTATAAATAGCACACCTCCTTCTCTCTTATTCTTCACATTCATTCATTCATTCTTCTTCTTCTTCATTCTTGAGCTTTCTTATGCTCTCTAAAGGCTTCCAAAAAAGCCTCTCTTCTTTCTAAAAACTTGAGAAGAAGTAGGAGGGTTAAAAATAGTGAAAATGCTTAAGCACTAATCCACTGATTACTCTCTAACTTTTTCAAAAGTTAACCAAATCTTCTCCAATATCTTCTAAATCAAGTGAGAGGAAGTTGGGCCGAGAGCAAGGTGGAATGGGGAGGGTGGCTGAGCACTTGGAAAGCAAGGAGGAGCTGTTTAGTTAATTGTTAAGTGAATTGTTGATTTGAATGATTGTTGGTAGGAAGTTTGTATTTGGATTATGGTGAGAAATTCTGTATTTATATATATTATATATATTTGATCATATGGTTTTATATGTGTGTTTATTATGGTTTTTTATCATGTTTGGATGATGATGATATGATTGTTTGATTATATTAACAAGTCATGTTAAATACACGTCGATATTGCACAAGGAAATCACTTTCTGGATCAAATTTTAAAAGTATATGGAACCATTATAACTTTTCAAAATGGTTTTAAAAGAATTTAAATATGTTTTATAAACACTAAAAACAAAGTTGGTGAATTTTGAATAAGAAATGAAAAACGGGTCAAAACTAGGCGCATCACCTAATGGTAGTTCACGATTTCACGCCGCAAAAGTTAAATGAGTTTATACGGTGGCAAATAGCTCATAATTCTTTGTAATAATAATTTTTTGAACTATTATATCCATAGTTTTAAAACAAAGGAAAAGGATTGAGATTTCAATTATCAATTTTTGAACATAAGTAAAACAAGTTTTCAAAATAATCATGATTTTGGTGTTCAGAACCCAAAAAGGGATTTCCTAAAATTTTAATATTTTAAAATATTTTAAAAATAAGGAAAAATCTTTATAAATCTATTAGAAAGTTTTAAAATAGATTTGATTTATTAAAATAAAATTTAAAAAAGGTAGAAAAGTCGTTTTGATCAATATAACTTTAAAAACACTTTTCGCAGCATTATTTGCAGCGATTTTCAATAACTTTTGAAATATAACTTTAAACTTAACAATTTTTCCCCAAACCTTTTATATTTAAATGAATAATAAGTGCTTTAAAGATGATTTGAATACTTAATGATTTATTTGGAAGGATTTAAATAAAAGAATTAAAGGAAAGCTGTTATAAGCAATTGTTTTAATGCTCTAATAAGCCGACGAGTACACTTGATTTTTCTATTCATGAGATGTAGTTGAGGGGCTTAAACTAAGTAAATGTTCAGGAGAAATTAGTACCCTAGCTCAACTAGCCTCACCTAGGCGAGTGATAGATAAAGTCAAAATGTCGAAAACGATTTAAGTATAAAAGATTAAATTTCCCAACTTTAAACAAATTAGTTATGTAGAGATAATCTTCTTCTAACTGATAATAAATTCAAAGGAGGGAACTTATACTGATCATATGAATTTCAAAGGTGATTTCACCTTTATTGATGGATAGTTCTTGCTGAATATGAATATTAACATCAAGTATAATTTGAATGATTTCTTTGGATTTGTTTCATTCAAATATGAACTAATTTGGATTTACCATCTTAGATAATATGGTTTCAACTTATCAAAAAAGTTATATTTTTGGAATTGAGAAATCTTTGTTAAAATTTAAGTAAAATGATTAGGAATTATTCTAAGTTTTAAAAAGAGTTTAATTGAAATGAAGAATTTAACAAAGAGAGTTTAATGAATTCCATATATACTTAAAAGAAATAGTTTTCATAAGTTAAATATCTCTAAAATATATTTAGATAAAAGATATTAAGTAATGGAATATTAATCATCTATTTATAAACCATCTTTTTTTATTGATGATTGGTTTGAAGGAAACAGGGTTGGATTTGGGTGAATCCTATTCGAAAACCACTTCGAACCAAATAATGTGTTCGAAAATGACTATATATATATATATATATATATATATATTGAAGACCATAATTTTGAAGATAGAAGATCTTCATTTCTAAAGGACTTGCTTGTTGATAATCTCCGGGTAGCTCCCAAGATAAATAAATAGTAGTGATCCCTTCACTCTGAAGATCTTCGTAACAGAAGGACTATTCGCTACTAATCTTATGGGCAATTCTCGACCGAATGTGGCAGGAAAATACCTTCGATTTGTCCTGTTTCTGGACAACTTGTATGGACAAATGTCTAACGTTGCATTTCTAGATCATATTAATTGATCTCTATTAACGTATCATCTATTTGGTGGTGGAGAAGGCAACTTCTCTTAGCTTAACACCCTTTCCTAAGACGTACAAGCTCGACACTTATATGTTTGTAGAAATCAGTTGTGTGATTATGGAATGGCAAAGTGGCATTCAAAGTAGAATATGTTCTATATGAAAGGTAATCCCTGCCTCAAATCCTCACACCTAGGAATGGTGAAACAGGAGATGCTTTAAGGCTAAGTGGCTCACAACCAATCAGAGTATGAAATCACATTCTAGACCTATAAAATTTCTACCTGCTATAACGTCGGTTTAAATTAAGTGGTGTATGCTATGAGACATCTCGGATGGTCGGCAATGGCCGTGTGATGTAATATTCGGTGCTATTCATGTAATTTTCGGATAAGCCAGTCTTAATTCGCATGAGGACCAACATAAAGATCTCGGGTGCATTCCTCTAGAAATGCATTGTATGGGAGGTAGTCCCTTACCTCGCTATTTAGTTGGAAATTCAATCTCCAATAAGTGCCTTCGCTTTGTATTGTTGAACCTTAAATGATTAGGTCTAGAATTTAATATGGCAACAATTTTAGCTAAGATTGATAAGTTTACTTGCAAATGTTGTCAAAAAGTGTCATTGAAAATATTATTACCAAATTTCCACGTAAACATGTTTTGGTTATCATAAGGTAAAAATTCGTTTCGTGTTTATGTGCGGCATTGTCTTATGAGATACCTTTGTTTTCAAACACTCGTATTTTGAGTTTCTCACATCAGTCCCATGACTAACCTGGAGTTTATTTCCCTTTCCTTAAACTCTAGGCACCCTATTTTTTCCGGCAGCCTTGTAGTCAGGTTTAGTTAGAAGAAATATGGAAAATCTTGAAGCATGGAGTTATATGATTCTTCAGTAGATTATTACCTCTTTTGCACCACACTTGTGTACTATTTTATTCTGCATTTGTACGGACAGAGATTTATAATTATCCACGTTTAACTTTGATAAATGTATTTAAAATTTCCGCTGTAAAGATTTTATATAATGAAATAATATATGTTATTCCATTCTTGTATTCTATGTTTATTTTTCCTATTACCCTTAAGGAACCACCTCTTCGGCACTCAGATTTGCGGCACGTGAATACCGAGGATGTATTAGTGTCGATTTCCAAAGATTGAAGAAATGGGTCATTACATGCATTTTTGGTTCGATCTTAAATTCAAATATACCACGTTGCTGCCGAACTAGTATTGATTCTCCGATTCCCTAGTGCGGACTCTGATCATGCTTCTCGATCAGAAAACCTCACTTTCCTTATATAGCTCTCAACTATGATTGGAAATGCAAATATCCATCCACAAATCTTAATCAATGTTCATCGTCAAGAATTGAGTGATAAATCCTTTTTCGGACCGGTGTAAATGCCTTAAAGTCCTGTACTTGAATCTTAGATCAAAATCGTGCAATGAAATGATCTACTTACCTTATACGTACTTATTAAGCTTCCCAAATTTTTATGAAATCATTTCACAAAAATTCTATTCAAACATTTTTATAAAGATGCTTCTTTATATATAATTACTCTAAAAAAATTATTCACCAAAAATTTCTATCTTCTTTCCAAAGAAACCCTTTTAATTTCAACACTTAGAAAATACCTCTATATACTTAAATCTGTAAAAATCTTTGGGGAAAGCTCCATATTTTCCCAAAAAAACATTGTTGGGTCAAAACGAATGTTGTATAAAACATCGTTATGAAAACCCAAAATAGTAGTATAGGTATCAAATTAATTATACTTAATATTAATTTTTGCGTCGAACTTAAATTATTTATTAGTTAACAATGAAGCCGATCAAGTTGGGGTATTATTACCTCTCAGAGCTTGAATACACGACATTCTTAACTATGAAATAGATATAATTTACCCAATCTTTACATCCAATATAGGATATAACTAATCCCTATATACTATATAAAAATATCTCTTTTTGGGAATCACTTACTATAACAAAGTGTCATAGTATATGTCTTCCTTGCTTTATCGAAAACATTAATCACAACAAAAATGTGGAAATCCACATCTTCCTATCACTTAACACATTTTAAATCACTTTTAAAACCATTAAACCCCATTTGCAAATATCACTTTCAAAACATTCCTCTAAGAGATTATTTTACTTTTGAAACAAAATGTATCTCCCTTTATAAAAACCATCCTCTACTTATCAAGATAAACCCTTTTATATTTATAAAACCATGTTTTATAATCTCCTTCCTACTTTATAAAACTATTTTTTATAAAATCTCTTTATTTATAAAATTCCATTTATAAATCTATTCCTTTCTAAACCTTCTTTATTTATAAAATCCTATTTATAAATCTATTTTGCAAAACATCCATTACAAAGCCATCTTTAATATTTATAAAACAACGTTTATAAATCTATTACTTTATTTCTAAAATATTACTTCTGTAAAAAATTTAAACAAACCATTTCAAAAATATTTGTTTCAAACTATTTGTATCTTCTTTAAAAGTGTGTTTCCTTTGTAATAAAAGATAGACTTATTTGTTAAAACACTCCTTTTTTCCTTTTCAAAATGACTTTTATTTTGAGTCAACTTTCTTAAGAATTCAAATACAAATTTTATTATTTCAAAATATCACTATATATCTTTTATTCCTAAAATTATAATAAACTCCTTATATTATAATATACTCATTTTAACCAATATTAAATGCATAACCACCTTGATAAAAAAATAACAGACACTAATTGATTTATTAAGTAATGATTCATATTATTTTTTTAAAATTTGAAATTATATAGATTGAGTAACTCAAAATGATATCAAGGAACTGGGTGCTACAAATAGTATCATATATTCCCTTAATAAGAAAGGGAATATTTAAGAAAAGTGTTTACCATCCGAAAACAACTCTTTCCCATTTTTAGTTCTTTCAAGCCACTCGAACTTGTTAATCATCATATTTTTTTCAAAAATACTGAGATTTAAATTCAAAAATATCTTCATAAACACATTTTATAAAATCACTTAGTTTTATAAAACATTCGTAAAATCATTTATCTTGAATAAATTTCTTTAACCTTGAACCAATATTATTTATCAAACACCACATAGCCAAAATTTTAAACTAAATTAATGAGGTGTTCGTATTTAAACTTCTAAATCAAACAACCAATAAATTAATGATAATAACTGAATATTATTCCCTTGTTTACCAAACATGAGATGAATAACTATATCATGTGAAAGATATTCCTTTATATTCAAAATATAATCATAAGTAAAATTATTTCATTTGCCAATTTTCCAAAAATCATTTTATATAACATTAACAAATGCACACTCATATATAATACGCTTAACTCATTTTAGTGTGTTACTTAACCTATCTCTAATGAGTTACTCATCCTGGGATATTGCTAACCTTATCTCTGATGAGATTTTACCCTACCAAGATCAGGTGTATGCTTAACCTAAGCTCTGATATCAAATGTGATGAACAGGATTTTTGACCCTTGAAAATCAACACTAATACATCGTCGATATTCACATGCCGCATATTCAAGTGCCATAAAGACGGATCGATCAAGGGTAAAAGGAAAAATAATGACAAAACAGAAGCTTACATGAGTGGATAACATATATTTTTTCAATATATAATTTTTGCAGCGGAAATTTTAAATACATACATCAGAGTCTATCCTAACCATAGCCTAGACAGTTATAAATCTCATTCCCCACTAGTGCTAAATACAAACAATAAACAAATGCAGCAGAAATGGAAATGGATAACTATCTATAGTTGAAGCTCTAGCTCCAACTCCAAGCTCCTCCAAAATGTTCCAAGCTAGTCCTGAACTACTTGGCAAGCCAAAAAAAAGGGCACCCAGAGTTTAAGAGAAAAGAAAATAAGCTCCAAGTCTGTCATGGGATTAGTGTGAGAAAACTCAAAACATGGGTTTTTGAAAACAAAGGGTATCTCGTAAGACCATGCCGCACATGAACACGGATGGGTTTTACCTTAAGATAACCAAAGCATATGCTACGCAAAATCAAAGATATTATTTTTAGTGACATTCATTGAAAACTCTTTCAAACACACACACACACACACACACACACATATATATATATATATATATATGTATATATATATATATAATCCAAGCCAAAATTGTTACGTTCATTAAATTCCAGCATAATCGGCTTACAACTAAAATTGTAAAGGCTCGTATTGGAGAATGGATTCCATACAATGACAAGGTATGGGGTAATCTTCCGATAGTACATCTCTAGAGGAATGTACTGAGGCACAGCCTTGCTGCCATCTACTAACACAGATCTGACATAACTCTACCATAGATAGTACGAATATGTCATCACTCGGTCGTTCCCTACCCATCCATGGCCACAGCCTACATAACAAATCTATAATATAGAGGGTAATCAAAAAAGGTGATGAACATCTACTAATGGGAGCGACCCACTTAACCCTACCACATCTACCCTGTTTTTGTCTTTCCCGATGTGCGTGGCTTAAGTTAATGTTTTATCTTTTACGGAATAAATACTACTTTGAATGCCACATTGCTATTTCCACCAACACAATAATTGGTTTCCACAAATGTACAACCTCTGAGCTCGTACATCCCATAAAAAGGTGTAAAGTGTAAGAGGGTTACCTCCTACATCACCAAACAGATGTACGATTGTAAAAATCAATGTACGTGGTCTTAGAAATGCAATGTCAGACACTCGTCCATACAATTTTTCTAGGCACAGGACAAACGAAAGTCACTCCCTACTACATCTTGTTGGGAATCAACCCTAGGATTAGTAGCAAGTAGTCCTTGCATCAAAGAATTTAAGAATGAAGCACTATTGCCACCATACCTATAAAATATGGAATCACCGGGCTAATGGCAAGCAACCCTACATTATGAAGGTCCCCATCTTCAAAATCATTGTCTTCAACATGTTTTCACTTTCAAACGTAGATTGGTTCGAAGTGGTTTTAGATAGGAATCGCCCAAATCTGAACCCGGTTTCTCCGAACTAATTGTCAATAAAAGACGTCAAGTATATATGTAATTACTATTCAATTTATCAATATCTTTTATCCAAGTAAAATTATATCTTTAGAGATACACATCTTTAAATCATATTTTGTTTTAGTATATACGGGATAATTAAACCTTTTTTGTCAAATCCTTTGGTTAATTAAAACCCTTTTTTAACTTTAGAAATACATTGAAAGTTCAACTGATTATACCCAAACTAGTTAGTATTGAAAAAAAGGGATCCATAAATTTTAGACTTATTATACCCAATACTAATTTTCATATTCAACCTATACAATTTGTTGGATAACGGTGAAATCACCTTTCAAATTCATATGGATAGTACGAGTTCCTTCCTAAGAATTTAATACAGAGTTTAACTAGAATGTTTTCTTTAACAACCGAAATCCTATTTTAAATCTTGTTTAACTTTTGCAACGCTTCAAATTTCTTTTTATATAAGGAAGATGCGGTGCAAGTAAATCAAATTTACTATCCACTCTGTCGGGATAGTTCAGATAGCTAGAGTGAAATCCAGACACTAGTTGCCCAAGCTCGGGTCTAAAAACTTCTCTTTATCACCCATAAGGCAGTCAAGTTACTTAATCAACTTTAAACTCTTTAAAATTCTTGACTTATTATTTGTAAAACATTTGTAAAATATTTGGAAAGAAAATCCCTAAGTTTAAATCTTAATTTCAAAAGTTATCAAAAAGTGCTGCAAAAAGTGTTACGAATAATGTTTTTAAAGCTTCTTTGATAAAAATGCTAATTTCACTGACATATGTCCATGTCGATAACTCAAATCCTTTTTTTAAAATTTTAATATATTTATGGAATTTATTTTATATTTTTAGATATTTAAAAATATCTATTTTCAAAATTTTACCACTTTGGTTTTCGAACTACAAAAACGCGACGTTTTTGAAAACTTAATTTGAAAATATCTCAAATATTACTAAATGAATCTTGATTTTCTTCTTTTTTTTGAAAACTATATTCATTGTGGTCTGGAAAATTATTATTGCAAAGAATTTCGATTCATATTCCATTGTACACATCACTTTAACTTTTCAGGTCGTGAAATCGCGAACTGCCAAAACGCGGCGGCTTATATTTGACTCCAATTTCATATCTTGTCAAAACTTCTATGAATTGAGTTTTAATGTTATTAAAATATTTATAAACCATTTAAAAAAAATTTATTCATGTTTAAAGAAGTTTAACTATTCCATAATACTTTTATAATTCATATAGGAAAGTGATTTCCTTTGTGTAAATTCGACATGTATTTAACATGAACTATTTCCACAATCAAACATACAAATTATCACTTCCAAACATCATAAACAACCATCATAAACAAGCATAGAAATCATATCATATCATCATGGATTTTATAAAATAAATTAGTGGAGTTTCCCACCTTCTTTGGTTTCTATATTTTCCAAATTTGACTATATCTTCGCTATTATCTCACCGAAGCTTATGGAATCAACCCAGGTTCCCTTAAGAAGGGCACGGACTATGCTAGAGAGGGTGGATGCTCAGCCTTGAGTGGTGATGGAGGGTGGCCTAATGGATAAGAGGGGAGGAGAAGGAGTTTGAAATTGTTTTTGAAGTGGATTGGTAATATATATACTGATATAAATTTATTTTCTCTTTACCATAATTTTCACCATTATTTCTCTAAGATAAGTATCCATTAATATAGCTTGAGAGGAAGGAGAAGACGAAGAAGATTTGTGTGTAAAATTATGAGATAATTGGTGGGTATTTATAGGAAAAAATGTGAGAAAAATATCTAAAGGCAAAATTACAAAACTACCCCTCGCCCACACCCCTCCTGTCCCCTCATGTATGACCGTGCCTTCCTCCTTCCATACCCCTCCCCTGTGCTACCTCATGTGGCGTGTAAGTGTGTAAGGTGATGTAAAATTTTGTTTTCCTTTTGTAAAATACCTTGATATTTCTTCTTATGTATATATGTATGTATACATGGGTATTTATATGTATATGTGTATATACATATATGTATATGTTAAGACATGCAAGTGTATGTTCTATATGTGCACAAGACATATACACAACATTACAATCACTTTGAACAACTTCCGTTCGTTAAACTGTTGAAAACCTAAAAGCTAATTTTCGGTTACATTTTCACTTATTTTTTAAATTACATATAAATGTAAAAAAAATTGAAAAATAATTTCTCATCACAATTAATTACTTAAAATGATCACATTTGAATTATAAAACCATACAAACCAATATTAAATAAGTGTTTACAAAAGGTGAAGTTATATCGATAAAGCTTTATGAATTTTCTTATATTTTCAGATCGAGTATATATTTTTATAAAACTATTAAAAATGATTTATTATCACTATATTACTAGTTAAAATGAATCATTATCCTTTTAAAATAATTATTTAATTATTTAAACTCAATTTAAAATTATATAAAATACATAAAAATGATGACATCCATATTGATGTCGTAAATATATTTTATTTCCAAAAATAAAATAAATAATTTTTATTTCATATTATTTCTTAAATGGATAAAAAAGTGTTTGTATCCAGATCTATGTACACTAAAATTGAGAAATTCTAAATTTTCACGAAAACTGATTTTCTTCGTTTTTCTGATGAAAAGCCCAAATATCTATACTTGTTAATATACTTCTAAAACAAGTTTACCAATGTTATTTATGGTTCAAAACATTATAATTTATGTTATAAAATCTTGCACTTGAATATTTCAAATATAAATATAATTTATCAAGGTGATAAATTTGCGGGTCATTACAGTATTCAATATAATGTAAATAATATATATATAAAATCAATATAGCTATAAATTATAAGTAAATATATAAAATCAAAATATAAATATAAAAAAGAAACATAAGGAAGATACAATCTAAAATATCAAAATAAATAATATAGTAAAACATACTTAAAAACTTAATATAATATCTTTGTATATATAAAAGGTTAAGAAATAATTTTGAGAAATATTTTGAATAGACGTTTGAAAAGATTATTTGAAAACCAGGATATTTGAAAAATATTTAAAAATTATTTGAAATAGAGAGAGAGATCAAGGAAGTGCTATCAGGATTTTAACAAAAATTCTATGAGTTTATAACTTATTTGGAATATCTTGAAACTTGAACTCTTTAATACTCATGAGTCTTCAATTATCATTACCCTGAATCCTACTCTTGATATCAGCATCTTGATTCAATTCTTGTTAAGGTACAGTCTTCTTAATCAATACCTATTTAATATCCTATACTATATACTCTATATATCTTAATAAAACCATAGTATCTATATTTTATATAATGTCCTATAGTTGTTATCATCAAAATCAAAACATAAGGCACTAACATGTAGTAGAAATAGTGCCTTCGGTTTTGTTCAGACTCAGAACAAACTTGTATGGATGAATGCTGGCATTGCACTCTTCTTGGAGAGTAGTGTTAGCATTCCAAGATGTTTTGCTATATAAAAAGGTAATCCTAGTCTCAAGCCTCATCAACCGAGAAAATTACTAAAGCAGGAACATGCGGAAGGGCTAAGTGGATCGCTCCAATTAGGGTATGATCATCTCGTATCTAGAGTCAATATTTATGTATGCTTCAGAGGTCATTATGATTGTTTATCAACCATGGGGTGATCATTTTTGATGCTATCTAGTAAGGGGTTGGGCCGGTCTTGGGTAGTTGAGACACAACATGTTGTAGCCTTCTATACATTTTATCTAAAGGTATACAGATTCAGTGGGTAGACCCTTACCCTTTCATAGTTGGAATCCTTTTTCCAATACGAGCTTTTGAACTTGATAGTATACCTATTATGCTGGAATTTAATCAATGTAATAATTTCAACTATGATTAATATGTACCGCATTTTAGACATTATTATAATATCACCGGATTTTCTATAGAAAATGTTTTAGTTATCGTAAGGTACAAACCCATCTGTGTTTATGTGAAGCATGGTCTTACGAGATACTCTTGATTTTAAAGGGCTATATAGTTAAATAAATAAAATTCCTTGTGAACTAAGTTTCTCACGTTGGTTTTACCAGACTGATCCACGCGTTGTTTTTCTTATAAAGCTTGGATCAACCCAAGCATATTTCCCAGATTTAGATGGATTCTTTGGTGCTTTCAAGTGACGAGCTGGTTCACCAAGGCTTATTAATGTATCTTGTATTCTTTCATTGTTTAATTGTTCTTGCTATCTATTTGTTGTATTTATCAAATTGTAAGGACAGATTGTTATAACTGTCCAGTCAGAAAATAGATTAGTGTACTCTAATGTTGTGTATATAATAAAGATGTTTTCTCTTTGTAAAGATCTTGTGCATATTATATATTTCTCATCATGTGTGTGATTCTATTCTTTTTTTTCTTTATTAACCCAAAATGACTTGTCTTTTGGACACTTAAATGATCGGCTTCACAACACCGACAATGTATTAATTGTTTTTAGTGAAAGGCAGGTCGTTACATTTGGTATCAAAGATGAAGGTTAAGCGAGAACCTTGGCTTTCGTGGGGTTAAATCATTAGAGATAGGGTTAGTGATACCTTAGAATGAGTTTGAGTGTATTATATATAAGAGAGCGTGTTATCCAGCATTTCGACCTGGCTAATTTTGAAATGACTGCACAAGTTAGACTCGACTGTCATCAAGGCCTATAGCCCAAAGCGATGATTGTGGGGTCCAAAAATCAAGTACAGGTGATAACATAAAGCCATAATAGAATGGCATCAAGAAATATGCTATATAGAATGTTCTAAGCAAGCATGGAATATAGTCTAATCTAGAAAAGGGAATAAGTATGATCCTTCTCAACCAAAGGGATCAGATTACATCAGCAAAACAAGTGCAACTTAATGGAAAATAATTAATATATTAAAATCTTAAAGTCCAATATACAAGAAGCTTTAGGAACAAGAAGAGGGGACCCTAGGGAGTCCACCCTAGGGGTTGCATCATAAAAGGAGCAAGAGGGATTAGTCCTCTTTCCTTCCTAGGGATAGACCAGAATCAGACCACACAACACATTGCAATAATGATCGATCAATAACCCAACATCTACAAGTCCAATTGACATGAAAATTAGAGATGAAGCATAATACAACATGGAGAAGCTCCCATAGGGATCACACCCCAAAATCACCAATCATAGGGTCGGTCCCGATCCCTATTTCTTGGGATTCGGGCGATGCGATCCCTCCTATGGGCCCCTATGGTTTTGGAGATCCTTCGGTTGAATTTTCAGGGAGATATTTCACCGTCTTCCTTTATAAATATAGGCTTGATTGTTCATTTTTGGAATCTTTACGTCGCTAGTTGCTTTGTATTCTTTTGTAATGAAGGATTTTCATTTGATCCCTCTTGTACTCAGTTTACAGAGTGATTAATAAAGCTATCTCTTCAAAATGGACGTAGGCAAACAACGAAGAACCACTATAAACTAGCGTGTGTCTATTATTTGCTTATTTCTTATTATCTTATTGCTATATTCTCTCCGTTTACATATAATATTCTTCATTTATTTCTCTACACAATCTCTATTAGGTGTTTTCGACTAATTTTGGTGCAAACATTTTGGTGCTTTCCTTGAGAGTTGGACTCAAGATTTTCAACTCTATTTGGAGCCTTTTGCTACTGTTGGATTGCATAAATCCAAGGAAGAGATCTGAAACTATCCTCAAATAGTTTTTCTGTTCTATTCAGATTTGCAAAAGTCTAAGGAAAACTATCAACAATGGTTAAGAACACCAGATCTAGCTCTCACAACGCATAAGGAAACGAGAACAACAACATCTAGCAAGGAAGCTAGAGTATCTACCCGTAGATGTTAATTCTACCAATCCAGTTGATGTCCAGAATCCAGCAAATTCCATCATAAGAGCCAATTTTCAAAATCTGATGAGAGAGCTCATGGATAGCCGCCGACAGTTGAACTAGTAGATTCAAGCTAATATCGATCTAATGAATCATCTCAGACAGTAGTAGTGTGGGAAAACTAGAAGGGAGCCAACTCCCTATTCTACATCGGAGAGGACTACGGCTTGGCTCCAACTATACAAACACCGGACTTGACGGTTATGATCAAGTAGCTAGTAATGGTGAGCCAAGGCTTGACCAATGATGATTGGAGGAACTCCAGGAGCCATACCCAGTTCACCGATAATATCCTACATGTAAAGTATCCAAGGAGGTTCAGCATGTTGTCAATGCCTGTCTACGAGGGAACCCCAGGCAACTCATCATAAGATATGAGTGGCAGATGGTTTCCACATGAGCCGATGATGCTATAAAATGTAGATGTTTTCTATTACTCTTTTTGGCATATTGATGATATGGTTTACGAGATTACCCCTGTGGTCAATCTTTAGATTTGACGATTTGGCAACACAATTTGTGGGGCAATTCCGTATGAATGCAACTTGCTCCAAAGATGTAATGTCCTTATCAAGCGTAATCCAGGCTCTAGAAGATTCGTAGAAAAACTATTTAAAGAGATTTCATACAGCCATCACAGAAGTCAGTAATCTGAATGATTGTTCCATACTGATGGTGGTAACAAGAGGGACTAACCTAGAATCTGACTTTTGTGGTTGCTTAGCTGGCGAATCACCCAATGTTGGAGCATTTCTATATAAAAGAAGCTCAGTATTTGATTAAAGAGGAAGTTGGACACTTTAGGAAGAAGAATGTTATGGAGCCGAGTAGAGAGGGAGTGTAGAGTAACATCGTAGTAAAACAATCCGGGGAGAGTTTCGTAAAAGTTCAAGTGAATGTCCAAAATTAAATGAATCAGCAAAAGAAAGGCGGTGATAGGAATTGTGAACAAAATTGGGATTTTGGAAGAGGAAAGCCAAGGATTCCAACATATGATACCCATACACCATTGGATACTTCTTTAGAAAATGTCTACTTGTCTACATGCAATACCAAGTAGTGTAGGAAGCCACCTCCAAAAGAATTGATGGAGAAACAAAAGTAGACTGGAAAATATTGCCTGTTCCACAAATGCTATGGTCACAACACAAATAAATGTAGGCATCTTCAAGATGTTATCGAGAAACTGATTCGGGAAAGAAAGCTACCGCAGTTTATTAAAGGCTCGTAGGATGGTAGGTAGGGGACATCCAACCCCAACTAAGGACAAGCACCGCATAGAGTTGAAGATCCTACACAGATTGGTGCAAGATTAGTGATCAATACAATAGCCGAAGGACCACATCTAGCAGATAAGAGCTGGCATGAGATGGAGCGCTATGCTAGTGCAATCAAGCATATGAATTTTGAGTGTTGTTCAAATATAGAAGATGGGGCTCCGGATAAATAGCAGCGTACAATGGCATGCAACATTGTATTCAGAAATAAAGATGCAGATAAGGTGAAGGCATTGATAAATGCATTCCTTTCTAAAGAAATAAACTGACTTCTAAAGAAATTTTGTGGCAGTTGCTCACCCTTAAGCATATGGACAAGTTGATGCTATGAATAAAGTTATAAAGTCCATTCTAAAGAAATGTTTGGAAGAGGCTAAAGGAGTTGGTGGATGAACTCCCAACAGCATTATGGGCTTATAGAATCACCCACAAGTCCACGATAGGCCATACTCCATTCTCCCTTGATTATGGTTCCGAAACCATCATTCTTGTTGAACTCGAAATCCCTTCTCATCAAGTGGCCTACTACGACCCTACAACAAAAGGAGATCTCCTCTTAGAATCTCTAGACTTAATAGATGATAAGCATGAAGAAGCTGATTTGAGGATAGCTACATATCGACACCGAGTCACCCGATACTACAATACTAAAGTCTGACCTAGGACCTTTGAAATCGACGATCTCATCTTGAAATGGGGTTTTTCCTGCCTCGTCACATATGTATCCTACTTGGTAAGGACCGTACATCATTGAACAGAGGCATAGAGAAGGAGCTTTCAAGTTAGCAACTGTTGATGGCATCACACTCCCAAGGGCATGGAATAGTGAGAATTTACCACACTATTTCATTAGTTTATTCTTTTTCATTTAGTTGTACTTAATTTCTGAGTTTGCTTTGGCATCTGATTTTCCAAATATTTAATGAGACAAATTATGTCATTTCTTCCTATTTGGAAAATAACGTTTGAAATTTCCTTCATATCTGTGATTGCTATAGCATTGCATATTAGTTATGATACTCGACTAACTAATATTGACATGTCCAAGCAGGTTCCTAGAGTTTGGAGCCGGCTGATTATACAAGTTTAAGGTTGGACTAAATAAAATGGACGTGGTTTGACCGTTCATTCGATGATTCTCGCTCGCAACCCGATGGGTAGAATATCTAACGAGAAATGGATGCGAATTGGCCATCCGATAATCAAATTAATCCCACCAAGCGATGGGACAAACCTGAATTAAAATGCGATCGTAACACCATCGATCGCTCTCTAAGTTAAACCTCAGGCTTGAGGGAAAATCAAAGAATTAAGGAAAGTACAGTCCAGCTATTTTTCAAAAAAACTCTAAGTCTTCAGAGTGTGGACTAGAGTATAAACACAAATTGGGTGCGATTCGACCATCGACAACCAACTCTTATCCCCAGAGTGTGGATATGAATATAAATAAATAGATGAGTATGGTTCGACCACTCACTATTTCATAAAATCCAACCCGAAGTTGATAGAAGGAGCATAAATTCTCCAAGGATGGAATTCGACCATCCATTATCTGACTCCTCCAACCCAAGACTTAGTGTAGAAGTATATTCACTTAAACCGCTGAATTCGATAATGTACCACTAGAGCTCGAACCCAGTGCCTTGTAGAACGTGAGTCCATGACCACATGGAGGCTTTGAGTAAAAATTAACTATTGATTATCCAAATCAATGAGCAATGAATTATAAGTACACCGGATTGGAAAGTAATAACATGACTACTCAAATAAAATTCACATAAAAGTTCAACATAAAATAAGAAACTTATATTTACACATTAAACTTGGAAATCATAGTACAAGTTTATCCAAAAGCGGGGGTTGTACCCACACAAACATGACCGACAAGAAGAAAAATAGCTACATAAGCTATTTACAAACTAAGACGACATGGCGACTACTTCTTTTGCTTCTTATCCCTTTTGAGTTTCTTGGGAGTGGACCCATCCGAGCCCCCGCCTATTCCTCTCTTCGATCCTATATTTCTACCTTTACCACCTTTGGTGGGAGAGCTTTCAGATGTTGGAGGAAGTCCTTCGAGAACCGACCTGCTAGGTGGAATGACTTGCAGCAGGATGAGGTTTGGATCATCAACATCCACATCAATGGGTTCTGTTTTAGCTTTCTTCTTCAATAACTCCTCCCTCTCGATGCGCTCCTTCAAGCTAAGCTCATCGGCGTGTTCGAAATTATCAATGATCCTAACATCATCAGATCCAGCAGTTGATCTTTGGCCCTTTCATCTGCAAGAGATCCAACAACTTGAGCATCGGGTCATCGAATGTCTGTAACCATCAGAATGTTAGTAAGTGTCAGTTGTTGCTCCACAGTGGCACCACCTCCCAAAGTTTGACTAGGAGCTGGAAGACCTGCCGATTCGCGGGAACAAGCGAATAAGCCTAGAACTATTGGGCATGAAGAACGAAACCTTTCAAGTAATGGAGAATAGAGCGAGATACCTACATTCGAATGACTTTGGTTGTTGCCAGGGTGCTCCCTTCTTGAATAGGAGTTGGGACCTTTGATTTATAACTGGGTCTGTTTGATTCATAGCTCGAATCTTGTCCCAGGCCAAGTGAAACCAATGCTTCAGCTGATTGAAGTGAAGAGGAACCTTTGGGATCAGACCTTGAATCTTTGGCGATGTCTTACCCTTGCTAGAGAGTGCCAAAATATTAAAGTATCGGAGCCTTGCAATGGATAGATCTAAAGGTTCATTCCTATAAAGGATCTCTTGCACCAGTTTCCCTTCGTCGAAATTGGCTTCACCAAGTGCCTTCTTACACATTTCAATGATATATTCCCAAGCCTCGACAAGTAATTCGAGGTAGCCCTCTTCAAGGAAACTCAAGTCACAATGGATTAGGACCTTGGCATTGTATTCAACAATCAAAGGATCAAACATGTCCTTAATCTCATTCTAGCCAACCTCTTTAGCATCCTCCAACTAGGCCTCAATTTTCCCTCTAACTTCACTATAGCAAGCTTCCCTTGCCTCTTCCTTAAGGGCGTCAATTTGAGCGAGCTGCTCGTCAAGTTAATTTTCAGCTCCCGAGCCTCGACGGCCTCTTTACAATACTTTTGAGACTCTTCTTAAGCCTTAAGTTTTTCTTCCTTCTCTTTCTTAAGAAACTCTTCGAGTTACTTAATACGGAGGGCTAGAGTGTTTTTCATTTTTTTGCAGTGTGTCCTTCTTTAGTGCAAGCACACTGCTGGAGCTATAGGCAACATCCAGCTCCTTTTTGCTTGCCATTTCCAGACGATAAACCACTTCGGATGTTTCTTTACCACTTTATGCTTCCATAGCTAACATCATGGTCAACTACGTGATCGCATTACCTTGGTGTTTGATTATCTATTTATCATAGATTGCCTTTAGCTTAAGGCGATTGATTTCCATGTTTTGTTTCAGTAGACACCTCAGAGATTCTCTCACCTAAGTGCCGGAATACTTTATGCTGCACAAAAACATCGTTGATGCACACAATTGAACTTGCTTTAGCATTTCTAAGAATTGTATGGATAGAAGGAAGAAACTTTAGTCCATCAAAGCAGATTTTTGGAAATTTAACATTAAGTTCGACCAATTGTTCTGCCGTAGAGGCCTTAGGTGATGTAGTAGTCAAAGCTGGATCAGAAGTAACTATAGCACATTTGCTCGACAAGTGATCGCGAGGCTATTGAGAACCAAATGAAGCCGAATGATGCGCGGATGGCACAGCAGTTTAGGGAATATGAGAAGAGGTCTGATCGCCATTATATACATGAGATTATTGAGATTTTGACTTGTGTTTAGAGGATGAACATTCCTTTGAATGATGGCTCCTTTTTCAGCTGTCACCCCTTTTTCGATGCTTGTCCGAGTCCGAACCATGAATAGATCCACACCGTGTTGAGGAGCCCCTCAAACGATTAAAGGCACAAGAATGAGACATAGCACCTGCAAACCAAACAAGAGCGTATAAGTGACAATCAAATAAAGGATAGACCAAAATCATGCAGCAAAATGCGCATGATTATGAGTGTCCTAGTGTCCCCCCGAAGGACTAGTTACTGTGGCCATGCTCATAGGAGTGATTTCCCCTTTGCTAGTAGGAGGAATGTCATCACTAGTCTTGGTGGGAGAATTAAACCCCCCGATGCTTAAATTGGGGAAGTCAAAGGTTATGATGTTTTTAGGGATTGGATGACGTGAAAATCCTTCCATTGATCCTCTAGAGGCTGGGAGGAAGACTCTTCTTTAACAGCGGTGGTAGTGAACTTGGGCTTTCTAGCGGTTTTTCTCTTATGGAGTTGGTTAGTGAGCTTTTTCCCGCTTCTTGTTGGTATATGAGATTGCATGCCTTGTGATGATTCGACCACTGATGCATTGCCTGGACCAACATCATCATTGTCAGGCTCGTTGGCATGATGACCTCTAATTTTGCCTTCTTTGGCATCATCCTGAGCCTCCTCAACTAGGGGCATAGTAGGGCTATCGGTGTCGCCTTCCAATTCGACTGCATTTCTTAGCAACGTAACGCTTCTTAGAATCCCGATGCTATGACCTTCTTCTAGCAACCCAAAAAGAGATAACCACTCATCCGTTACAGGGGATCTGATGTCCCTGTCCCAACTAGTGTGGCGCAGATTGCAGAAACCACCCTTGAAGAATTATCAACTTCGGGTCGTGGGTGGACATCTGCAAATTTTTAAAGTATTTATTAGTTTAGGATGCGACTTGGACTTATGGATTTGAAAATAAAAGTGAGGGCAAAACTTACGTCCTTCCAACCGCCGCCCCGCAAAGTTGGATGGACAATGAATGTAGAACCATTTGTGCTTAAAGACACTGAGCTTATTCCAAGCACCAGTCCGAACATGACAATTAGGCAGGGCCTCTAGGAAAGTTTAAGAAAGGCTTTCCATCCATCGCTTAAAATTATAGATGAACCTGATGTCTTTAGGAGATGACGGGTGGAACAAAACATCCATAAATAGTAAGAAAGTGCCATGAAGAAAAGCATAGCTATTCGGATACAGTTAAGCAAGAGCTATTCCCAAATAATTTTGCATCTCGAAAAAATGAATTAAAAGGCAAAACACTTTCGACCCAATGCATAAATTTATTATAATCATAAACCCTTCTGGGGGGCTAGTGGGCCCTGCCATTCCTTGAAGGGACTAGAAAATTTCCAAATGGGATCCCATGTTTAGCATAAGCTATGGAGAGCAGCCTTACCAATTCTGGAGGCCTAAGAATCCACCGAGTTATCCAGAAATACAACACCCTCTAAAGTGTCAGGGGTAGGATCTATCTCTTTCATCGGAAGGATGGGAATGTCAGAAAAATGGTCAACCAATGGATCGGAATTCTTTGGTTGCTTAGTTTGGTGTTCAGAAGAAAGTCTACTGGATATAGTCGTAGAAATTGATTCAGCACCTGGGTTGCTTTGCTGTGAAGGTTGTCCAAAAGACATTGCGATTAAACACCCTGAATGTTTGGAGCCTATATCAACTAAACTCAACAGATAATCAAGATTAGAAAATTTTAGCTATCCCCCCGTGCTAAGTATAAACTAGTCTGGGGCAGTGTGGAGATAAATAATTTAGAATTAAAAGCAAAAATAGTGACGAGACTTCAAATTCTGACCAGAGTGACCGTCATCGCTGATCGTCTCAACTGGCATTTAAATTGATCAATTATGTAAACTTTGGGATGGACCATGGACATATCGAAGCGTTAAGTTCATTATTAAAGTCCATATGTTAAGTGTTAATCATATTCTAAGTCCTAGAAATTTAGTCGTTCAATTTCAAGTTCAATATTGAATGTGCAAGTCCTATTGTCCGTTATAGTCATATTTCAAGTTCAATAAGATGAGATTGGTTCTGATTGTTCGTACAAATATACATGGATTGTTTTGTTTAAGTGTTCAAGCTCGATTCACGGTCTTGAAATTGGCTAAGTCCCCAAAGTCAATCCATCTCATAAAGCAAATTACCGATCTAACATGATCAATCCCTGTTCATAGCCAATCCCTGTCCCAAAGCCAACTTGACCAATCCCATTATAAAACAACAAAACTAATCCCTCCTTACTCCTCAAACTTTCATAATGGATCCCTATGACATGCATCTACACTGATCCCTATACTTAGACGTTTTCACACTTCCCTTAAACCTTTACTCTGATCCCTCAGGCAACATGCAATATGGATCCCTCTCCTCTATATACATCAATGACTGATCCCTTCATACTCCTTCATGATCGATCCCTCCATGCTCCATACACGATCGATCCAACTACTTCCTTTATGCTTCACCCTTTTCCTTCTCCACTTCTACCATCTCACTGAACCTAATGTCGCCATCGTTCTCTTCTTCTTTACCTAATTAAAACCCTCGTCCATGCAATTTAATGTGGAGAGATCCATCATCTCGTCACCAAATCAAACATAGTCAAAAACTAAAAACCTACATATGTATATAAATTGGCGATGAGATGTGTAGAAGTCAATGGCGATGGAAAATGGTTTGGAGATGATCAAAATTGGAGGGGAAGAGGGATCGAATTGATAAAGGTATGAAGGGTCACGATGGATTTTGATTGAAATTGAAGAAGGAAAAGAGGGCGAAGGGTTTGGCTTCACTAGTTTCTGAAGTAAGGTGATATAGGAAGGAGGGTTCGGATATGAAATTGAATAAAGTGAGCAAGTGAGGGATGGAGAGGAAAATGGATTGGCTTATGTACAAGCCAAAGGGATCGGTCCACTTTGAAACAGATGTGAAGCAAAAAATGTAAGGTCCCCGACATAAAAAGGGATTGGATATGATCCTTATCCAATGGAAGCAATCTGATCCTTATGTGCATATATATATATATATATATATCTATGTATATATAAAGAGAGAAGAGAGAAAGAAGGGGATCGGGTATGATCCCTATTTAAAAAAACAATAAAATATAAATGCAATGAAATTGCATCCAATTCAACAAAAAATGGCGATGACCCGTGAGCATGCCAACGCATCCGGGAGCTAATGAAAAGAACATGTGCGTGAATGTACATGAGTATATTTTAAATTTTCAAATTTTGAATTCAACAGAAATTGAATTCTCACTTGAAGCTTACAAAGACAAACTTGTACATATAGCCAAAGCTTACTAGCCCCGTAGAACTGCGCTTAGATAGCAACTGATGGAAATAATCCTCAATTTATATTATTGGAGATTGACCAAGAGTTATGACAATCAAAGTGAGATACAAAGCCAAAACTTTGACTCAAAGGACGTCATGTTTGACACAAGACGTACTTTGGACGGCAAGTGTTATCTGGCATTTCGACCCGACTATATTTGAACCAACTGGACAAGTTAGACTCAACTACCATTAAGACCTATAGCCCAGAGCGATGATTGTGGGGTCTAGAAATCAAGTACAGATGATAATATGAAGTCGTATTCGAACAAAGTCAAGAAATATGATATGCAGAATGTTCTAAGTATGGAATATAATGTAATCTAGAAAAGCAATTAGGTATGGTTCATCTCAACCAAAGGGATCAGATTGCTTCAACTAAACATGTGCAACTCAATGGAAAACAATCGATATCTCAAAATCCAGAAATCCAATACACATGAAGCTTTGGGAACAAGAAGAGGGGAACTTAGGGAATCCACCCTTGGATCGCACCCAAAAAGAAACAAGTAAGAGGGATCAGCCGTCTTCCCTCTCTAGGGAACGACCAGAATCAGACTACACAACACATTGCAGCAATGATCAACCAATAACCCAACATCTACAAGTCCAATTGACATGAAACTTAGAGGCTAAGCATAATACAACATGGAGAAGCACCCATAGGGATCGCACCCTAAAATCACCAATTATAGGGATTGGCACCGATCCTTATTTCTTAGGATTTGGGCAATGCGATCCCTCTTGTGGGCCCTTATGGTTCTGGAGATCCTTCTGTTGAATCTTCAGGGAGATATTTCACCGTCTTCCTCTATAAATGCAGGTTTGATTGTTTATTTTCGGGAAGTACACTATAGGCTGCTTTGTATTCTTTTGTAATGATGGATTATCATCTGGTCCCTCTTGTACTCAGTTTACAAATTGATTAATAAAGTTATCTCTTCAAAATGGATGTAGGCAAACAACACCGAACCACTATAAATTGCCATGTCTCTGTTATTTGCTTATTTCTTATTGCATTATTGTTATATCCTCTCTGTTTACATTAAATATTCTTCATTTATTTCTCTAAGCAAACTCTATTGGGTGTTTGTAACCAATTTTGGCACTAATAGATTGTATTTGTTAGTACTATAAAAATGTTTTATATTGTGTTGATAGGTCTATTGAGTGGCTTATGAATTCTAGTCGATGCTTCTGCTCAAATTATCGATAAGGGTTTCTAAATACTTGAATAAGACAAACTGACACAATATTGTTTTAAATTTGAAAAATGAAATAATTTTACCAAGAATTATATATTAGATATAAAGAAATAATTTTCAAAAATTAATATAGTTATTTAGAGAATGTTTGTTTGTGAGGAAATGATAATACTTGATTATTATCATTTATTCTTTGACTGGTTATGCTCAGCTAGTTTATGAGCAGTTTTGACTTTTTCTATATGGGTTAGGTTGATAGTAATTTTAGGGAACATTGAAACGAGCCCTTGTGAATTCAATTTCATAAATTGACTGTAAGGTGGTCGGTGTTAACGTTAGGTTAAAATTTGATTTTAATATAAGAGTTGTTATTTATAATAAACAAGGATATATAACTGCAAAATGATTTTATAGAAGAAAGTAAAATTATATAATTATGGTTTATGAACATGGTTTATAAATAAAAATGGTTTTAAACTGAGAATTTGAGAACTAAAATCCCGGTGCCTTTTAAAATTTGTTTTTTAAAGTTTGTGTAGATAGTTATAGTATTATTTGACTGTATTTATGTTTATAAATAATTTAAAAAATATTAAAGGATATAGAAGGGCTGAACTCACTTTAGTCATTGGAAAATGATTCCGATGATGACTGCAGCATCATCGGTGTTCATTTTCGAGTTTCTAAGTGACGGACTGCTACCACAGTAGTTTTGTTTTAAATTTTTTGGTAAAACAAATTTTTTGTTAAATTTCGAAAATATGATTTGATATATTAAAGTTATAAATACATATATTATTATTTCAAAATTGATTTGAAATAAAACCCGAGTGTTTAATTCTTAAGTTTTTTTGTTAATTATTTTATGGACTCATGTAACCTATGCATTAGGGTAGGTTGGTTGTGCATCTTGTTATGATCAATTATTTGGGAGTTTTCTTTTGTTTAAAATTAATGAAATTTTTGTCAACTTTGGACAATCCAAAATTTATGAATTTATATAGAAATTGGAAACTAAATGTTTGTGATAATATAAGAAAATAAGTTATTGTAACTTATAAATTGAAGAGATTGTAAGTTAACCCAGTTTTAAAACTATCGAACACCTTGGTTAAGTAAAAACAAGTATGATATGGTTTATGTACTCTTTGGAATTTAAAAGAATATTATATTATTATGAACCTGAGTTATACAATGTTATTAAACTCAAATTAAGTTTTAATGAAATGTTTTCATAAATTATTTTCAAAGTAAATAGAATTGGAATAAGTAAGAATTAATAGGAATAGGTACGTAAGCTGTACATGTATCATTTTTTCGCATAACCATCCTCGATCCGAGATTCGAGTGCACACTTTGAGGTAACTCACATTGATCCAAATAAGATTTATCACTTGATTCTTAATGGTGAACACTTGGTGAGAGTTCTTGATACGAAACCAAAAGTTTTCTATCATAGTATATGACTTTGCAAGGCGAACAAAGGTTCTTAATCAAGGAGCCTGATCAGAGTCAACCCTAGTGAATTAGGTGAGCGAACTAGTTTGGAAGAAAAGCTATGTATTTGAGTATATGATCAGAGTGGATATTGCATACGGATGATTTATATACATTGTAAGGGCTTATGGAAATGTTAAGTTTCATGTGGGCTTATTTCTTTTTGGGTCCGATGATAGTGGAATTTTGGGACGAAATTCTTTTAAGGGAGGAAGAATATAATGACCTATAATTTTGGAAAAGGATAGTCAGAGCGGTATGAGAGAAGGAAAAGGTACGGGTTTCATTTTAGAGCTTGTGAAAATAAAAGGAGAGAAAAATGTTTTTGTACATTAGTCCTCGATAATGTGTTTTTTTGCAAGCAAGAGCGTTGGAGATATATTAGCTGGCGCATGCATGCTTGGGGCTATCGAGTGGAGTTTTGGGTTTGGGTGTAGCATAGTAGGCCAAGCCCATTTGTGTTTAGGGTGAGATATTATTATAATTTAGTCGTTTAATTCATGCTAAGTCTTAAAAGCCGTATCTTGCTCATTAATAATTTGATTTACATGTGTATTTTTGCATTGGACTTATATTGACGAGTACAACATTGTAATGTAATTTGTTGATAGAATTATTGATTTATTAAATATGATATAATATTAAAGGTGGAATTTAATTACATAATTTTAAATAATACCATCGTTAAATAAATTATACCTTATTGGTGACATCCATTTGGCCAAATAAAAACACCGATCTGTTAAATTTAATTAAACATATTTTTTTGGACATCTATTGAGTAGAATAAAACACTGTTCTGCTATAAGTAAATTGTGTTGATTAGCGATGGCATTTTTTTTGCAGAATTAATCCCCGTTCTACTATTATATTAATTTGGACTTTGTTCATATGTCTGTTAGTTAATATTAGGATTAATCATTATGGGATAAGTGATGGGTTAGCTGGTAATTGCCAATTGATTTTATATACATACATGGTTCTTATGTAAATACCAGTTATGTGACTTGAAGGGTTAAATTGAAAAATGATAGCTTGTCTAAGTACCATTGTGGTCGCTAAGCCTCCATTTGAATAATGTTTTAGGTTTGTTAATTACCGTAGTTAAAGGTATTTAAAGTGTTTAATTATTTTATTAATTATGTTTAAAGGTGAATTATTTTTATTAAAATTGTTTTAAAGGTTTATTATATTTAATTTTGTAATGTTTTAAAGTTAATTATATTTCATTTAGTAATGTTTTAAAGTTGATTATTTTATTTAAAAATGTTTGAAGTTAATTATTATTTTATTAATGATATTTTAGTGTTGATTATATTTAGATTAAGGATGTTTTTAAGTTTATTAAATTGTTTTAAATAATAAGTTTTAAGTTTATTAATTATATTATTAAATGAATGTTTAAAGTTAGTTAATTATTTATTAAGATATTTTTAAGATTTTTTAATTGTTCTAACAATATTTTTTAGTTGATTTATTATTTTAATAGAAAGGTTTAAGGATAATTAATTTCATTGATCAAAGTGGTTTAAGTAAATTAATTAATTAATGTGGTTATTATTTTATTTATGAGGATAACATAAATAAATAAATTATTTACTAATGGTGTTTAAATAATTAATTACTTAATTAATGCTATTTAAAAGATACTCAATCATTGTAGTTAATGATGTTAAGCTAATTAAATGACTTAACTAAATTTGTCTAAGTTAATAAAGCGATTTATTAAAAGAGTTTATAAATAATACTTTATAAATAAAGGAGACGATTTTAAATGATATTTTATAAATATAATAGTACGGATTTATAAAAGATATGTCATAAATAAAGGAAATGTTTTATAAAGTACATTTATAAATAAAATGGAAAGGATTTATAAATGATATTTTATAAATAAAGGAAATGAAGTATAAATTCTATTTAAATTATAAACAAGTTAAAATTTAGTCCATATACCGATGTCACTATGGATGCATTTTTGAAAACTCGGTGATTTCTTTACATTGGAAAAGTTATCTAACTTAGATATTTGAGAACTCCTTTCAAGTAAAATTTGAAAAATTGAATAATTAATTTTAGGAGGGTTTGGAATTATTAATATATTTTAATAATTATTTAGTAATTGATTTTATAGAAATGTTTCAAATAAGAGAAGGATAAATGTTTTGGGTTTATATTAAACAATGTTTAAATGATAGTTAGTTTTGACCAATCTAATATGATGTGGAAAATATGATATATTCTTTGGTTTTGTGAATATACTTGCCCTATTAAGATAAGTATGTGGTTATATTTTCTAATTATTGACAGTATAGTGTTTTATGAATATACTTGTTATGTTGAGATAAGTATACAAAAATGGTTTCCAAGTATTTAAAAAGCATTTTAGTTAATAAAAACATTAATTAATGAGGCTTAGTGGTTGTTTATGGACTTAAGTAAGTTTTAGTTTCCTATGAAATTAAATCTTTGGTTGTGTTAACCCACATTTTGACAAGGCAGTGAACATGCAGATTTAACTAAAATCAATAGTGTTACCCGATTATAAGACGATAGTTGCGGTAGACATGATTGGGCTCGAATGAGTGTCGAGTTAGGAAAGGATTGGAGGTACGAAGGCTAGTATGGCTCGGTCAAGGGTGGAAAGTCACGAGTGGCTCGGTGGTGATCTGGGTCGGCATTTCTGGATCGGTCATGTTAGAGTCGATTGGTAGGAAGGGTAGGAGACGATGGGGAGTGGGTCGGCATTGGAGTGGATCGACAGTGGAGTGGATCGGTTAAGGAGGGTCGGTCGGACAAAGGAAGGATGGTCATGCATGGTTCAGCATGAATGGTTCTGGTCTCAAGGGGATTGAAGCATATTGGTCGGCCATACGTGGTTCGGTCGTAGTGGGTCGGTCAGCATAGCAGAAGGTTGTGAATAGGAAAAGGGGTTGGCATTCGTGGATCCTTGGATTGACATCGCATAAATATTGGATCAGTGTTGTGAAAGCTTTGGATCGGCAGGATGGTGGGTTTGGCATGGAGTTATACTAGGGTTGGCAATACATTTTCTTCGGGTCACACGCAGGGAAGCTTCCTGTTGGTAGGATGAAGACCCTAGATCGGCTAAAGGGGGTCGGTGCTTTGAAGAAGGAGGATCGACATTGGGTTGCTCTGAGTCACAGGGTAATTTACTTCGGGTCGTGTGCAGGTGTGCTTTGAGTCATGTGAGCGATTACTCTGAGTCATGCCTAGGGGATATCAGGTCGACTTATTATGAACTCGATGTTGGCCATGGTGTTTGAGGTTTGGGTCGGCTATGATCTTAGTGGGCTCAGACCACTCAGGAAGTCCAGTAACTCAGATTTTTCCTATAAATACAGCAAGAGGGGATTCAGAAAAAGGATCTTTATTTCATTTCCCTTTGTCTGCTATACTAAGGCTGCTCTGTCATTGTTGTTCTGAAAAAACTCTTGATTGTAACTGTAATTGATTCTCATATCAATAAAAAAGAAATTTCTGGAGTGGACGTAGGCCAGAGTCAACCGAACCACTATAAATCCTCTGTTATTACTGCTTTCTTTTTAATTTTTACCGTTCTTTATATTTGTACTCTCTACATGCATTCTATCTGTTATCTTTAACTGTTTGTTGGTGCTTTCAACGACGTTTGGGTGTTAGTGACCAATTTTGGCTTTAACATTTTGGTGCTTTCATTGAGAACGCTTACACTTAGGGATTCAGGAACTTGGATTCTGGAGACTATGGCAAAGCAATTGAGCAGGAGACAAAGGACGGATAGGAGTCGGCATGAGGGAAGTCAGGAGGCTTCGTATGGAGCTGATCAAGCCTCGATCTACATTACAAAGGGCGAGATGTAGGTCATGATGAATTCCATGCAGGAGCAATTGATGAGAAGTCAAGAGGAAATGATACAGACACTTTTCAAACAATTTGGCAAGCAGGAACTACAAGAGCTCAAATCCATAGAGATGGATTAGAAGGACTCAACGGGTAATCAGATGGAGCGGTTCGGCAAGTGGTAGCCCCCAACCAGCAAACAACTGTCAATCTGGATGGACCTAGACTCAGGGGAACACCACCTGGTAATGCTGGACCAATCCAAGGAGGGATACCAGATATGATGCTGCGTAGCCCGGCGTCAACAAGAATACAGGAGTACATGACAAGGAGTATATACCAGAATTTCCTCATAGACTCGGAGGGTAGATAGGGAGTGTGGATAGGGGGCAACCCTTGGTAGGTAACACTAGATTAGTTGACATTATTAGATGAACTATTTGTGGAGGTTTGGCAAACAGAGATTTGGAGGGAGTCAACAAAAGTCCATTTACCCGAAACATCCGGATGGCTAGGAATCCACCTGATTTCAAGCTATCCACTCCGGAAGTATACAACGGTAAGGCGGATCCCACTGACCACTTGATGAGATACACAAGGCATCTGGAAGTGCTAGGGGCATCAGAAGAGGTTATGGCTCGGTTTTCCCCTGTACTTGACCGACATAGCTGCTATGTGGTTCAGATAGCTAGAAGATGGATCAATTGGAACATGGACAGAACTGGTGGATAGGTTCTTGAAACAGATTCGAGTCCACATAAAAAGGCTGTAGAATGTGATGACATCAGTTAAGCAGAGGGCGGGTGAATCGCTCAAGACTTTCTTAACTCGGTTTAATGCAGCCGTTGCTTCCGTGGATCGGCCAGATCCATCAATGGTTCTGATGGCGACGGTGTTAGGAGTCAGGGATAATTTGGATTTTAAAGTATCGTTGATACGGGATCCACCAATGGATCTCGGAGAATTCTTTCACGAAGCTGAGATATTTCCTCGACAAGAGGATGCATGTTTGGATATGAGGTCAAAAGAAGTAAACATGTTAAGGACGGAGAACCGTTCGGTGAAAACTCGGGTACACTATAACAAAATAGTCTTTTTACAACGGGCAATGCCCGTTGTAATATGTTTTTGCAACGGGCATGTGCCCGTTGTAATATGCCTCGTTGTTATAGATCCACCACATTTTACAACGGGCAAAGCACGTTGTAAAAATCTTATATAACAACGTGTAGTGACCGTTGTAAGAAGCTCATATAACAACGCACATTGCCCGTTGCAAAATAAATGCAAATTAAAAAAAATTATAGCAGCATCCATGCAATACATCCATACTAATACTAAATATTTTCGTAATATAATTAAAATCACATACGAAAAGAATAAAAGCTAGAGTCATAGAATTCTAACACTCCAAAAAGTTAGATAAGTTTACATGCCAAATACATAAAGCATTAACACATAACAGTCCGCTACAAATATCATGTTCTAAGTACAATCATACTATACCACAGAGATGAAGTCTTTACACCACGCGACGGTTGATCCAACGACCTCTTTGATAGTCAATCTGGTATACAGAAATAGTTTATAGAAGTTCCTTGTTAAATGTTCTTGAAATTAGAATAATCAAATGAATATAAAATAAGTTCAATCTATAACAGTAAAGTGAAATATTAAATGTTAGGAGTTGTAGATGAAGTGTAGCTTTAGTTCATTAAGCGTAAAGTATACATAGAATTAGAGCCCCATAACCTACTAGTGTAACATGCAGATATCAACTAGTCGTTATGTTGCTCACTTGTGCTTCCCTTGGTGTGTGCACATTTTCCAGTAAGTACCTATTTGCACTTCCCAATTACATGCTCTCACCTAATACCTATTTTTAATTGATGTCAATTATTCCTCTAATTATCTTCCATTTATTCTCATTCCATGCGGAAAAAAAGTCACATATAGTACTAGTTTAGTATATTACATTTAATTATGCGTAGATCCGGATGCTGAAGTGATGTAAGGTAATTTATTGATTATAAAATTTAAAAGTGGAACCTTGAATTTTTAAACATGGACATTTTCCAATTTAAACATAGCTTTAATAAGTTTTTTTACTCTTAAAATTCCGAATTCATGGTAATTGAGTTCCAACATTTCAAACTTAAATTATTTAGGACCGTATAGTCTTCTCAAAACTTTAAAAAATTTGAACTTCGAAATTTTAGAAGGTACTTTAAAGTTTTCAAATTTATTAGATTTTGGAAGTTTAACTTTTGTGATTGGTAGACTGTAAATATATTTGTGCTTTATAATTTTCAATTAATTGAATCTTTTAAGGGTAGATGGGTTTACAATGCACACAGTATTCCAAAGCAATTTTTCCTCTGATATAGCATATATGCTCAATAATATGTATAAATTGATTTTTAGTCTTATAGTTAATGGTTGTAAGAAGATTCGTGTAGTCTTATTGCGAAGATTTTTACTTACAACTAAGTTTATTTCATTTAGATTTGATCGAAAATTCTTCTTATAACTAAGTGGCTAAGAACACTACAATTAGTGTTTGTGTGTATCCTTCAGGATTCAAAGAAGGCATAATGTTTGTATACATAAGACAATCTAAACAAAAATTTTAGTTCAAAATTATGAAAACAATGAGGAAAATGAGTTAAATATTGTGACTTTTTTCAGCTTTTTGGCAATTGGCAAATGTTTCAAATAATTAAAGACTAACAAATAGTTAAATGTGTCAATTAAGTGATGAAGAAGAAACAAGGATTTCACAGTGACAACTCCAAATAAGCAGTACGAAACAAGTTGTAAGTACTTTTTAACAAACAGTGCATTCGATTTTAAAATTTGGCACCATTTGTAACAACCATGTTTTGAAACTAAATTACTATTTGCAGTGGAACTGGATGTCGATTTGGAGCACAGCTAAACTAATATTTGGAAGGGTGTACATATAATAGAAGTGTGCTAAGGGTAAAGGTAGAACTATCCACCTACTTAAACTAAACTTTTCCATTTGACACTACTCACACAGGCAACATGAAACACCCCCACACCCCACACGCACAACAATATACAACAACACTCATTCACTCTGAATTAAGGCACTAGTTCCATTTTTTGTAGATTCAAGAAATATGGATAAGGACCTGTTTCAGATTACATGCAATGCAACTGTAGTTCAAATACAAGTCAAAAATGAATATGCAGTTTAATAGAGTGCGCAATGCTGAACCAGACTAAAAAAGCACTCCCAATATCCATGTATTTGGAGCCCCTTATGTAACAACCCAATATTTTTGAAATTTATTTTTATTTGTTTTAAATTATTTTTATAGTGAAGTAGAAATTTTTCTAGAATTAATGGTAATTTATTTGAATTTTTCAGGTTCTGTCTCCTATTTTTAAGCAATTTCTTCAATTCTTTTGAGATTTCCTATAAATTTAATCATTAATTTCACTTTGAGAATGTTCTAAAAATCATTTTATTTCAAATTTTGTCTTATAATATTTTTAAAATGAAGTAAATAATATTCCAAAGCCATTGGTAAATTTCTTGTAATTTTTATGTCATGTTTGCTATTTTTAAACAATTTCTTTATTCCTTTTTCTATTTTTATTCAATTTAATTATTTATTTTATTTTGAAAATAATAAATAAATTATTTTATTTAAAATTTTCACTTCATAATATTTTTAAAATGAAGTAGATATTTTTCCAAGACTAATAGTGATTTATTTGTAATTTCTGGACACTGTTTTGTATTTTTAAGTAATTTCTTCCATTCTTTTTATATTTTCTTTAAAATTAGTTAATTATTTTCTTATATTTTTACTTAATTTCGGATTTTAAAGTATATTTCTGAGTTATTTTGTTTATATAAAAATTAAAAAGAAAAGGAAATGCCAAAGGTTTAAAAAGTTTACAAAAACTTAAGGCTTTTCATCTTCAAAACTCTTCATTTTCAAAACTCCTCATTTATGTGCATTTTTGGCCGTACACTATTTTTCTTAGCTGTGTATTTTCATTATCTTTCACGTGAAAAATTCCTCAGCACTCCATTTCTCACGGCTTCATAAAAAAAGGGTAATGGCCTCCATTTTTTTCACTTTTCTACCTATTTCTATGCAATTTTTGCCTTGTTTCCCTTCATTGTTTGGATCAGCCTCCCCCTTGTTCCACGACCACCACCACCCTACATATCTTCCATGCCTTCCCCACCATCTACCCCACCAGCCTTGGCCTTGGCCGAACCCACCTTGATGGCCAAACCCTTCAAATTGCAACCTAAATGCCTAAAAAACAACGTTGTTGACCACTACTTGCCATACCACCTCATCCACCACCCTAATCACCACCATAGCCGCCACCACCACCTCTGGCCTGACCACCACACACCCCTCCAACCTCTGTCTAGTCATGGTGCACCCATAGGCCGAGCACACTTCCCATGGCCGAGCCCTTTAGCCAACCAAAACTCCACCTTTGGCCTAAAATTCCCTTCAACTTCTCATGTAGAAAACTCCACCTTGTTCATGCCATGAACCCGACCCATACCATCCCAAACCTAAGCCAAAACTTGACCAAATCTGAACCAAACTATACCCTAGGCCGTGATAAAGGTTTGAGGAAGCAGGGAAAAAAGTTTGGCAATTTATTTCTCTTTTATTTCAAAGTTATTGCATTATAAAGTTGTATTGAATTGTGTTATTTTGATTGTTTGTTTTGGGTTGTACATAAGAGTTGTAGCTTGGATTCGCTCTCCACTCAAATCATTGTCGTGTCATCGTGCTTGATTTTCTGTTGTGCTTTTGGTTTTGAAATCTTCAGCAATTAGAGGTGAGTAAAACTCACACGACGTTCATACTTATGCAGTTGTGAAACAACAACAACAACTGAATGTGTAGAAAAATTTATATTACGTTATAACTGCCTGTGATTAATTTTATATGATGTTAATCAGTTAAAAATTCATGTCATATCAATTGTTAATTATTTATATGTTGTTACTTTTCATTTATATCTATATATCACACTGCAAGTTCCCTGTAGATTAGAAATCACTATGGGTTGAAATGATACATACCCGAACGGACTTTAGAATAAGGAAAAATCGTTATGGGCTAAAATGATAGGCCTGAATGGTTTTTAAATTATTTATTTTGACTTGGGATTGCGGGTTTGAAATGATAGAACCCGGATTTTTATTTGTAAACTACGGATTGAAATGATATATATCCATATCACTTGACCTAAGTTAGAAAACTATATACAGGCCCGTGGTTATTTTTATAAATTTTTGGAAATTTTTAAGTAATTTTAAAAGTGTATATATATTAAAATTTGATTTAAATTGGATTTTAAAAGTATTAAATATAGAAATTTTGGAATTTTCTATAAGTTAAAATGTGAGAAAATGAATAGTTGCATTAAAATTTTGAGATGTAACTTAAGTGGAAAATTGGAATTTTAGTAAAATAAATTAAGTTATATAAATAAAATTGGAAATTAAATTTATTTGAAAAAATGGTGAAAATTTAAGTGTTAAGTTGTTTATTTAAAAATGTGAAGAATTGGAATTTTTACACTTGAATTTATTAAAGGAATTTGTTTAAATTGATTTAATTATAAGGAATTTATTTTGATAAAAACAATATGTTAATGATATGTTAATGAACATTTTTAATGTTAAATTATGATTTTTAAAATGTTTAAAAGGTTTAAAATGAAGTTTATTATTTGCTGAAAATACACTAAAATCTGAAAATCACTTTTAATAGCATTCAGAAATGCTATGGTTGCTGAATTGAACTAAAACTGTGTAAAAAGAGCTATTACAACATTTATGAAATGCTGTAGTTGCTGTAATTGAACTTTTAGGCTAAACTTGAACTCAGGTCTATTGTAGCATTTCTGTAAAAATGCTGTAGTGGTCTGCAGTCTTTGTTAAAATCAATCTAAAACCTTGTTTTGAAATCTGAGCTACCGCAGCATTTCTGGAAATGCTGTCTTTGCTGTTTTAGACTAAAATTTAACTAAAACTGAGTTTTAACAGCAGTTTTTAAGTCCTGTCTTTGCTGATTAAAATGTTTTCAAGTATAACTTATAACAGCTTTTTCTAAATGCTGCGAAAGGTTGAAATTTTAATAAATATGATTTTTGACTTAGTAAATGAGCTCAGAATGACTTGAAACTTTGAAATTTGAATACTTTAATTGAAAGATTAATAAATCCACTTTTAAAATGATTTAAATGAATAAATTAAATTGGAAATGATAAAAAGAGGGTTCGAATTTTAATAAATGAATGTTATCTTTGGGTTTTAAAAGATACTTAAATTGGATATTTGGATTAGAATTTCAAATAATAATTTGAAAAGGAAGTTTGAAAGATTGATATTTTTGATATTGAAATGATTTGGAAATGATATAATTTTTATTTGATAAAGATTTGAATTTGAAATGATGTTTTATTTTGAAGTATAAAGTATTATTGTTAAAGTTATAACCACGGGTTATAATAACGATTGGTTGGCAAAGAGACAGGGATCAGATATCTGGCATACTCTCTGTCGATACTGAAAACCACTTTGACAACTGTGTACGCGGTGGAGATTCCAGAATGAAGTAGGATGGTGGCGACGTTCTTGTGGTATGTTACGTGGACCCAACTCCCGTGAGTTGGCATAAGGTGGCTAAAACAGGAGCGATCTCGGGCCAGTTGAGATCGCACCTCGTAGCAGACGCATTCTTCGACGCTATTCTATTACTTGTGATTGTTTGGTGGCCACCTTCGATTTTGGGAATGTGTTCCGCGGTGGGCGTATGTGGCTGCTGCGTTACCACCAACCCGAGTGTCGTAATTGGTATATCTACCCTGGCATTGCCTTGTGTGCCATGTCACCTACCATATCGAGCCTTTACTACGAGTTTCTATTTGTGTCGTACCTATGCGGTATCTTTTCGTAGTCTCCCGATCAGGAGATATGCAGGTACTGTATAGACTATTGGCATTATTTGCGTTAAGGAGAATATTGGGTCACTCCTTAACGCTATTTAAAAGTATGTTTATTTTACTGTTAGACATTATTATAATAGCGCAATATACTAGATAGTAAATAGTTTAACGGATCCTTAGAAGATGGGCGGTCCCAAACATCTTCTAAGTTATTTGTACCTTTACTACAGTTCACCTGAGTTGGTTTACATTGGATATGTATATATGTCCTGACTTGAGTGTTTGTGTTTTATTTACGCTCGTGTCAGCCTGAGTTTATTCACAAATTTGGATTTCCACTCTCTGGAGGTCTGGAATCGCTGGAGATTTATCAGCCTATCTAGTTATCTATATTTCAGTTCTGTTGTTCTGTTGTCAGCTTTGTATTAGTGGACTTCTTTGTATTTGGGATTTGATGTCGTATTACTTTCAGACAGATATTATGTGTTTTGTATTTGGTTTTGGGACTTTGTGATAATAGCTTCATGAACTACTATGGTAATTTCTTTTTTTCCGCTGCGAGATATTCTGATGTTCTGTTTCTGTGATTCTGTGATTTGATTTTTATTTGCTCCGAAACTTTATTACAATCTGTTATTTTGTACTATTCAAATTCGACATGTGTGTCTGCCATTCCACTTGGAGGGTGCAGCATGATAGGGGGTTCTCGCTTCTTGTTTTGGTAGCGAACGGTTGACTCTTACTCCTACATGTCCCCGCGGGGGTTGGTGGTGCAGTCGAGAGGCTGGCCATAAAGGCAAAACACGTGTACCAATGTATGCTATGGTGGGCGTTACCCCACTGGCGCGGCCGTTACAGTTGGTATCAGAGCTTTGGTTTTTAGGCAAGCCTTAGCCTGCGGAGCAAAAACTCATTAGAGATAGGACAGAAATATCCTAGAATGAGTGAAATCAACTTCAGAATCATTTCTTTGTGAGAGAATGTATTTTCAAAGTATAAAATAATTTTAAAATGATTTTCAAAGGATTTTTCAAAGATTATTTGTATATAAAATTTTTCTTGTTTTAAAAGAAATTGTTCTAAACTTCTTTCCTTTCGTATCTACCTTGTTAGGAATCTCTATAATTATGATGTTCATCCATGTGAATTTGTCTTGTCTTGTCTTATCTTTATATTATTTCTACCTTTGTCCTAATATTCATTCTTGAATTTTCAGGATGAATCGTAGAAATGCTAGAGGTCAGGGTCGTGGTGCTGCCCTAGTTCCAGCCCCAGCTTCTGTCTGTTTCACTGTTCTTTGCAAAGAATTTACTCAGCTTGAAGGAACCAAGTTCACTGGTTCTGAGTCTATCATTGAGGCTCAACAATGGCTGAGGAGTATCGAGAGGATATTTACTGGTCTGGAGATTACTTACGCCCAGAAGCGTCAATTAGCCGCATGGCAGTTGTAGGAGGCTGCCCAAGATTGGTGGGAGTCGGTTACGGCTAACACCATTGAGGCTGATCTTACTTGGGAACAGTTCAGGTATCTTCTTGTGTTTCTTTGAATTCTGTTTTCTATCTTTTCGTGCCTTGTCTAAGCTTATCTATCATTCTTCTCAGGGAGGCTTTCATTGCTAAGTGGATGCCCGAAACCGAGAAATCCCAGCTTTATAGGGAGTTCATGGATCTCAAGCAAGGAAGCATGTCTTTTTCAGAGTACGAGAGGAAGTTTACGAACTTTCTAAGTTCGGACCTGGCCTGATAGACACTCCTCTGAAGAAGAACGAGAAATTTATTGCTGGTGCTCGTCCCGAGTACTATAGTCGTCTCATTTCTCATGTTCATGGCACTTTTACCCAGCTTATGGATATGGCTCTTCGTTATGAGAACCCTACTTCTAAGGGTCCTGCTTCAGTTGGTGCTCCTTCATCTCAGACTTCTTCTGCAAATTCTAAGAAGAGAAGGCTTAGTTTCCAACAGAAGAAGAAGAATTGGATCAAGAATCCAGGTTTGGGATCTTCATCATCTGCTCCATCTCAGAGACAGCCTGTTGACCTTTCTTCCATCACCTACTTCAAGTGTGACCAGAAGGGACATTATGCAAATAGTTATCCTACTATTGTTGGTGTTGCCATCCCTCCCCCTGCTCAGCCAGCTAGGCGTGATCTTTGCTACATCTGTCTCCACCCTGGCCATTTCAGGAAAGATTGCCCTACCCAATAGAGGGGTAAGCCTTCTGGTATATTTGTCGTCATCTCTGCCTCTTCTCTAGCAGCTGCTCCTCCAGCTCCTAGTGATGACCAAGGTACTCTCCAGGGTTCCTTTTCTTTATTTCAGCATCTTGTTCATGTTCTGTTTGATACTGGTGCATCCCAAATTTTTATATTTGTTGATTTGTGTGATAAGTTTGAGCATCTCCTTTCTCCTGAGTATGTTTCTAAATCCTTATGTGTCTCAAATCCAATTGGGGGTCCCGCAATCCTTAATAGGATTTGCAAACAAGTAAAGCTTCTTTATTCTGATCATTTCTTCAGTGGTGATTTTTATGTTTTGGGCTTCGATGCTTTTGATTTGTTGCTTGGTGGTGATTGGCTTAGTAGGCATGATGCTCATATCTCTTGTAAAGCCCGGTCTGTTTATCTTGAGGATGATCTGGGTAATTCCATTGTTATTCAGTGCCGCATGCCTCAGGATTTTGCAGGCAGTTTTATTTATTCTTTTGATTCTGCTTCTGGTGACCTTCATTCGACCCGAGTGGTCAAACTCTTTCCAGATGTTTTTGGTGAAGTCATTGCTTTGCCTCCTAAGCGGGAGATAGATTTCTGCATTGATCTTATTCCTGGAGCTCGACCTGTTGTTCTTCCTCCTAGAAGAATGGCACCCCGCGAGAAGGTTGAGTTAGCAAAGAAAATTGAGGACTTGTTCTCCAAAGGTCTGATAAGACCTAGCTTTTCAGAATGGGGTACAGCGGTGGTTTTCGTCACCAAGTCGATGGTTCTTTGAAGGTGTGTGTTGACTATAGGGAGCTGAACAAGCTCACTATGAAAAACAAATATCCGATGCCTTGCATAAATGATATGTTTGATCAGCTTTATGGTGCTACTTGTTTCTCTCAGCTTGATCTTGCTTCTGGTTTCCACCAACTCAGAGTTGCTGAAGAAAGTATTCCTAAGACTGCTTTCCGTACAGAGAATGGATTCTTTGAATGGTTAGTCATGCCTTTTGGTTTGACTAATGCTCCTGCTTTCTTTGTTGATTTGATGAATCGTGTTTTTCGTGATGTTCTTAATAAATTTGTTCTAGTCTTTGTTGATGATATCCTTGTCTTTTCTAAGACCAAGGCAGAGCATGAGTCGCACTTGAAATCTGTTCTAGAGATTCTTAGAAGCCATCAATTGAAGGCTACATTTTCTAAATGCCATTTCTGGAAGGATGAAGTCCGATTCCTTGGACATATTGTTTCTGGTAATGGAGTTTCTGTTGATCCAGCCAAGATCGCTGCGATCAATGTAAGTCTTTCCTTCTTTCTATTTTCCTTTATCATTTAATCATTCTATCTCTTATGTGGTTTTCATTTCCCCTATTTATGTTGCAGGATTGGGAAACTCCTAAGACTCCAACAGACAATCGTAGTTTTCTGGGCCTTGCCGGTTACTATCAGAGATTCATTGAGAATTTTGCTCGGATTGCTGCACCGCTCATTACTTTGACTCGTAAGAATGCAAAGTTTATCTGGGATAAGAAGTGTGAAGCTGCATTCACTGAGTTAAAGAGCAAGCTAACTTCCGCACCAGTTCTTTCCGTTCCAAATGGAAGTGAAGGATTGACGGTATATACTGATGCTTGTCGTGAGGGATTGGGCGTTGTTCTCATGCGGAATGGTAAGGTCATTGCCTATGCCAGCCATCAGTTGAAAACCCATGAAGCTAATTATGCTGCCCATGATTTAGAGTTGCTTGCTATTGTCTTTGCTTTGAAGCTTTGGAGGCATCATCTGCTTGGAACCAAGTTTGAGCTTTTCACTGATCATCAGTCTCTGAGATATATCTTCACCCAGAAGGATTTGAACCAGAGGCAAGTTCGTTGGCTTGAGTTTCTGGCTTCTTACGACCTCAATATTAGCTATACTCCCGGTAAAGCTAATGTTGTGGCCGACGCTCTGAGTCGGAAGAAGGCTTTGTTGTGTCAGCTTGTTGTTTCTTCTCCTCTTCTGGATCGTATCAAGGCTAAGTAGGATGAGGATGAGATGCTTAGGTTGATGAAGGAGAGTGTTCAGAGCAGGGTTGGTGGTAGTAGTGGTAGTAGTGGAGCTCAGATTGATGATAGTGGTATTTTGAGGATTAATGGCAGGATTTGCGTCCCGAATGTAGATAGGTTGAGGCAGGAGTTGCTTCAGGAGAATCATCGATCCAGACTTTCTATTCATCACGGTGTGTTGAAGATGTATCAGGATATGAAGAGGCTTTATTGGTGGAGGGGGATGAAGCGGGATGTCTCTATCTTTGTTAGTCGGTGTGCGACTTGTCGGCAAGTCAAGGTCGATCATCAGAAGACCCCTGGTTTGTTGCAGCCCCTAGATATTCCCAACTGGAAGTGGGAACAGGTTTCCATGGACTTCATTGATGGATTGTCTAGGTCTAGGAAGGGCAATGAGAGTATCTGGGTTATTGTTGATAGGATGACCAAATCTGCTCATTTTATTCCGGTCAAGTCTACCCGTTCTGCTTCTAGCTTGTCTGAGATCTACATGAGAGAGATTGTTCATCTCCATGGTGTTACTTTCAGTATTGTTTGTGATCGTGATCCTATCTTTACTAGCCAGTTCTAGAAAGCTTTTCAGGAATCTTTGGGTACCCATCTGAATCTGAGTACTTCTTACCATCCGCAGACCGACGGTCAAACGAAAAGAGTGAATCAGATACTCGAAGACCTTCTTCGTGCTTGTGTGCTTGATTATGGTGGATCTTGGGAAGATCATTTGCATCTTGTCGAATTCACCTACAATAATAGTTATTAGGTATAATCTTATTTTTCTGTTTTAAGCTTATCTTATTCTTTTATCTATCTCTTTCTATCTTTGAATTCAGGCCAGTATCAAGACGTCTCCATTTGCTGCTTTATATGGACGGCCTTGTCGATCTCCATCTTGCTGGATTGAATCCGGTAACCGTCTGGTTCTTGGTCCTGATATGATTCTAGAAGCTTCTGAGAGAGTTGAGGAGATTAACCGAAGGTTGAGGGTTGCTCAGGATAGGCAGAACAAGTATGCTGATAGGCGTAGGCGGAAGCTTGAGTTTGTTGTTGGCGATATGGTTTTTCGTTAATGTCTCTCCCTTGAGGAATGTCATTCGTTTTGGTCGTAGAGGGAAGCTTTCTCCTAGATTCATTGGCCTTTTTCGCATTGTGGAAAGAGTTGGTTCCTTGGCTTATCATCTGGAGTACATGATGTATTCCACGTCTCATATCTTTGTCGGTATCTCCATGGCCCATCTTTGTTTATTCAGCCTTCTTCTCTTGACAGCTTGGATATTGAGCCTAATTTGACAGTCGAGAGGAAGCCACTTCGTATTGTCGATAAAGGTATGAAGCAGCTCAGAAGGAAATCGATTAGTCTGGTCAAAGTACAGTGGAGTACTGACGATCGTGATTGTACTTGGGAGACGAAGAAGAGCATTCGTGCTTCAAATCCGGAATTGTTTATTCCAGGTACTATTTTGTTTTCTATCTTGTTTTCTTTATCTTTTGCTTCCTTGTTTCCATTCTTTTCGATGACGAAAAGGTATCAGTGAGGGAGAGTGAAACAACACAATATTTTTGAAATTTATTTATATTTTTTTTAAATTATTTTTATAGTGAAGTAGAAATTTTTCTAGAATTAATGGTATTTATTTGAATTTTTCAGGTTTTGTCTCCTATTTTTAAGCAACTTCTTCAATTCTTTTGATATTTCCTATGAATTTAATCATTTATTTCACTTTAAAAATGTTTTAAAAATCATTTTATTTCAAATTTTGTCTTATAATATTTTTAAAATGAATTAAATAATATTCCAAAGCCATTGGTAAATTTCTTGTAATTTTTATGTCCCGTTTGCTATTTTTAAACAATTTCTTTATTTCTTTTTCTATTTTTCTGCAATTTAATTATTTATTTTATTTTGAAAATGATAAATAAATTATTTTATTTCAAATTTTCACTTCATAATATTTTTAAAATGAAGTGGATATTTTTCCAAGACTAGTGGTGATTTATTTGTAATTTCTGGACACTGTTTTGTATTTTTAAGTAATTTCTTCCATTTTTTTTATATTTTCTCTAAAATGAATTATTTATTTTCTTATATTTTTAGTTAGTTTCGGTTTGTAAAGTATATTTATGAGTTATTTTGTTTATGTAAAAATTAAAAAGAAAAGGAAATGCCAAAGGTTTAAAAAGTTTACAAAAACTTAAGGCTTTTCACCTTCAAACTCTTCATTTTTAAAACTCCTCAATTATGTGCATTTTTGGCCATACACTATTTTTATTAGCTGTGTATTTTCATTATCTTTCACATGAAAAATTCGTCAGCACTCCATTTCTCAAGGCTTCATCAAAAAAAAAATGGTAATGGCCTCCAATTTTTTTTCACTTTTCTACCTATTTCTATGCAATTTTTGCCTTGTTTCCCTTCATTGTTTGGATCGGCCTCCCCCTTGTCCACCACCCTACATCTCTTCCATGCCTTCCCCACCATCTACCCCACCAGTCATGGCCTTGGGCGAGCCCACCTTGATGGCCAAACCCTTCAAATTGCAACCTAAATGCCTAAAAAACAACGTTGTTGACCACTACTTGCCATACCACCACATCCACCACCCTAATCACCACCATAGCCGCCACCACCACCTCTGACCTGACCACCACACACCCCTCCAACCTCTGTCCAGTCATGGTGCACCCACAGGCCGAGCACACTTCTCATGGCCGAGCCCTTTAGCCAACCAAAACTCCACCTTTTGCCTAAAATTCCCTTCAACTTCTCATGTAGAAAACTCCACCTTGTTCATACCATGAACCCGACGCATACCAGCCCAAACCTGAGCCAAAACTTGACCAAATCTGAACCAAACTATACCCTAGGCCGTGACAAAGGTTTGAGGAAGCAGGCAAAAAGTTTGGCAATTTATTTCTCTTTTATTTCAAAGTTATTGCATTATAAATTTGTATTGAATTGTGTTGTTTTGATTGTTTGTTTTGGGTTGTACACAAGAGTTGTAGCTTGGATTCACTCTCCACTCAAATCATTATCGTGTCATCGTGCTTGGTTTTATGTTATGCTTTTGGTTTTGAAATCTTCCGCAATTAGAGGTGAGCAAAACTCACACGACATTCATACTTACGCAGTTGTGAAACAACAACAACTGAATGTGTGGAAAAATTTATATTATGTTATAAACTGCCTGTGATTAATTTTATATGTTGTTAATCAGTTAAAAATTCATGTCATATCAATTGTTAATTATTTATATGTTGTTACTTTTCATTTATATCTGTTTATCACACTGCAAGTTCCCTGTAGATTAAAAATCACTATGGGTTGAAATGATACATACACGAACGGACTTTAGAATAAGGAAAAATCGTTATGCGCTGAAATGATAGGCCTGAACGGTTTTTAAATTATTTATTTTGACTTGGGATTGTGGGTTTTAAATGATAGAACCCGAATTTTTATTTGTAAGCTACGGATTGAAATCATATATATCTGTATCACTTGACCTAGGTTAAAAAACTATATACAGGTCCGTGGTTATTTTTATAAATTTTGGGAAATTTTTAAGTGATTTTATAAGTGTATATATATTAAAATTCGATTTTAATTGGATTTTAAAAATATTAAATATAGAAATTTTGGAATTTTCTATAAGTTAAAATGTGAGAAAATGAAAAGTTGCATTAAATTTTTGAGATATTACTTAAGTGGAAAATTGGAATTTTAGTAAAATACATTAAATTATATAAACAAAATTTGAAATTAAATTTATTTGGAAAAAAATGGAGAAAATTTAAGTATTAAGTTGTTTATTTAAAAATGTGAAGAATTGGAATTTTTACACTTGAATTTATTAAAGGAATTTGTTGAAATTGATCTAATTATAAGGAATTTATTTTGATAAAAACAATATGTTAATGAACATTTTTAATGTTAAATTATGATTTTTAAAATGTTTAAAAGGTTTGAAATGAAGTTTATTATTTGCTGGAAATACACTAAAATCTGGAAAATCACTTTTAATAGTATTCAGAAATGCTATGGTTGCTGAATTGAACTAAAACTATGTAAAAAGAGCTATTACAGCATTTCTGAAATGCTGTAGTTGCTGTAGTTGAATTTATAGGCTAAAATTGAACTCAGGTCTACTGTAGCATTTCTGTAAAAATGCTGCAATGGTCTGCAGTCTTTGTTGAAATCAATTTAAAACCTTGTTTTGAAATCTGAGCTACTGCAGCATTTCTGGAAATGCCGTCTTTGCTGTTTTAGACTAAAATTTAACTAAAACTGAGTTTTAACAGCAGTTTTTAAGTGCTGTCTTTGCTGAATTAAAATGTTTTCAAGTATAACTTATAACAACTTTTTCTAAATGCTGCGAAAGGCTGAAATTTTAATAAATATGATTTTTTGACTTAGTAAATGAGATCACAATGACTTGAAACTTTGAAATTTGAATACTTGAATTGAAAGAATAGTAAATCCACTTTTAAAATGATTTAAATGAATAAATTAAATTGGAAATGAATCATTTAAAAAAGGGGTTCGAATTTTAATAAATGGATGTTATCTTTGGTTTTTAAAAGATAATTAAATTGGATATTTGGATTTGAATTTCAAATAATGATTTGAAAAGGAATTTTGAAAGATTGATATTTTTGATATTGAAATGATTTTATAATTTTTATTTTATAAAGATTTGAATTTGAAATGATGTTTTATTTTGAAGTATAAAGTATTATTTTTAAAGTTATAACCGTGGGTTATAATAACGATTGGTTGGCAAAGAGACGGGATCGGATATCTGGCAAACTCTCTGTCAATACCGAAAACCACTTTGGCAACTGTGTACGCGGTGGAGATTCCAGAATGAAGTAGGATGGTGGCGATGTTCTTGTGGTATGTTACGTGGACCCAACTCCCGTGAGTTGGCATAAGGTGGCTAAAACAGGAGCGGTCTCGGGCCAGTTGAGGTCGCACCTCGTAGCGGACGCATTCCTTCGACGCTATTCTATTACTTGTGATTGTTTGGTGGCCACCCTCCGATTTTGGGAATGTGTTCCGCGGTGGGCGTATGTGGCTGCTGCGTTACCACCAGCCCAAGTGTCGTAATTGCTATATCTACCCTGGCATTGCCTTGTGTGCCGTGTCACCTACCATATCGAGCCTTTACTACGAGTTTCTATTTGTCTCGTACCTATGCAGTATCTTCTCGTAGTCTCCCGATCAGGAGATATGCAGGTACTGTATAGACTATTGGCATCATTTGTGTTAAGGGAATATTGGGTCACTCCTTAACGCTATTTAAAAGTATGTTTATTTTACTGTTAGACATTATTATAATAGCGCAATATACTATATAGTAAATAGTTTAACGGATCCTTAGAAGATGGGCGGTCCCAAGCATCTTTTGAGTTATTTGTACCTTTACTACCGTTCACTTGAGTTGGTTTACATTGGATAAGTATACATGTCCTGACTCGAGTGTTTGTGTTTTATTTACGCTCGGGTCAGCCTGATTTTATTCACAGATTTGGATTTCCACTCTTTGGAGGTCTGGAATCGCTGGAGATTTATCAGCCTATCTAGTTATCTATATTTCAGTTCTGTTGTTATGTTGTCAGCTTTGTATTAGTGGACTTCTTTGTATTTGGGATTTGATGTCGTATTACTTTCAGACAGATATTATGTATTTTGTATATGGTTTTGAGACTTTGTGATAGTAGCTTCATGAACTACTATGGTAACTTTTTTTCCGCTGGGAGATATTCTGTGTCAGTGATTCTGTGATTTGATTTTTATTTGCTTCGAAATTTTATTACAATCTGTTATTTTGTACTATTCAAATCCGACATGTGTGGATTATTGTCGATTTGATTAGTGGAAAACAAACGGTCGTTACACCTTACGATGCCATGTTAAATATGGTTTAGTTTTTCTTAGATTTTGACATAGAATATAAACCTCGCTTACCAACTCAAGGTTCTTTCTCCCACTGCATTCAATAATATTTCATCATACATTTTAAGAAGTTATCGTACATTTTTGCAAAGTTAGTCTTGCTTACTGCTGCAAGCACTATGCGTTTACCACAGGCAGCATGGTGCCAGGCAAATCCATTCCTCAACATCTTTTCCTTTATGGATAAACAAGTTAAGCACTAATTAGGCCGTTTATTTTCAACTTTCTTTTATAGATAATTTTGATTATTGGTTTGCTAAGATATAAGCATTGATTCTATTTCTAGGTTGTGAATGTTTTGTTACCTAATAAAAATGCTATTGAAATAGACATCGCCCACAAAGTGAACATATCGATAGTTATTTCCATGGATAAGAACCCCGAGCCTCTTTCCTTTACATAGCCGTACCAATTCTTCCTTGGCTTCTTTTCCAAATGGCATTGCACTCTCAGGTTCACCAATTCCCTAAAATAACATAATTTATAATAGTACAAATGGGACAATGATACGAGCGCGGCCTTATAAGTTGGGAAAGAAGACCAACAAGACTCAAATTCCAGTGAAGATCCATACCTCAGCCTTATTTTGTATTTCTTCGCAAGGGCTTCATTGACATTCAGGCTTCTTATTACCCTGTAAAAAAAAGCAAGTTCAAATGAAATGAAGCAATGACATTCATATAGGGAATATGATTAAGGCATGAGATGTATTTCTTGTGTTGCTGACTTGTATCCTGCATAAACAATGTTCTTATAAAGAGCATCTACAGTCTTGTAGTCTTCAACCGATATAGCCTTTAGCTCTATTAATGGCTGCTTCACGAACTTCTGGAGCAACAATAGTTGGTTCTCTTACATCTGCAATATCTCTATAAACAGTGACTCTATCTCCATCTAAAATGAATTGTTTGTCACCTACAAAATACAAATCCTATTCAAGTCAAACTTAATTCGAGTATTTGAAAGGTGCAATTTACCGTTAACTGTTAAACATCTCACTAGAAGCATATGCAACTTGTACTTCACACCATCAGGCTTTGTAGGGGATAAACATGAACCTTTTCCAATATCAAGTGACCATGGAGAATGCAATCTATAGAAAGAGAGAAGTCCCTGTAATAATCATTCGACTCGAATCAGGATCGAGTTCAACCAGTAAAGCAAAAAGAATAATTCACATACCACTGTAGACGAACTCGATCCAAATTGGAGAAGCCGTGTGCTAAAAGAAGAGAGCATCAATCGACAAAGGAAGCACGTAAATCATCATTCGATCGAGCAATTGAAGACGGCAGCTTCAATTTTTCCCAAATCCCTAATTTCAAGGAAAGAGGAACGAGGAAAGGAACAAGGCCAACATTTTTACATAGCAAAGTAGAGGAACGAAATAAAAGAAATAAAAGGGCCGGCTTTGTTTTTTTAATAAAGGCTTTAGTATAATTAAAAATTAGGGTAATTTGTGACCATTGTAATTTGGCACCTCTTACAACGGGCATTTTATGACCGTTGTAAAGTTGGCATCTATTACAACGGGCCTGAATGGACCGTTGTAATAGCCTTCTATTACAACGGGCAACCAATGCCCGTTGTAAAAAGGGCATTGTATATGGCATCTTTTACAATGGGCCTGAATTGATCGTTGTAATAGCCTTATATTACAATGGGCAAATTGTCCGTTGTAATAGAAGGCATTGTAATAGGGTATTTTTGTTGTGGTGGTAAAGATAAGGATAAAGGAAAGAGGAAGTGTTGGGGTGAACCAAAATTCTCTACCTACACATGACTGAATGAGACATTGGAACATATATACTTGGACACTTGGGATTGCCTTCCTTATCGAAGGCCGGCAAGCAGGGAACCCTCAGAACGCGAAAGGCATCAGGAATGTATTGTCTCTTTCATGACCTAGATAGGCATGATACTAATAGCTATAGGAATCTAAAGGATGTAATCGAGGAGCATGTAAGGAATGGTCAGTTGCGGCAATATGTCGATACTTAGAATGCGATGATGGAACAGGAGCAGCCACCGCTTACCTTGAACGATAATGGCGCAAGGCCCAGGAATGATGGTCGGTTGGTCATCAACTAATCATGATGGTTTGGAATAATTAACAAACTCCGAGAAAACGGCTAAGTCACTTACTCATGTACGGGGACGGAGACAACCTCTAGGCATGCTCTGAGATGATGATAAACCATGACGCTCTGGTTTGTGAAATCTGTTTTTTTTTCTTTCGGCTTGGACACTTCCATTTTTCGGTTTGGTTTTGGAGTTCCGTTTGAACCCCTGGTTTTGTTTGTTTTCTGATTTGGGTTCTGATTTGGATGTTTGTCTTTTGGTTTGGATTTTTGATATGGATTTCTGGTTTTAGTTGGATTTCAGATTGGATTTTGATTGGATTTTCCTCTGGTTTTTGGCTAAAAGATCGTCGAGCATGGACTATGCTTTGAATGGATCCAAAGCGACTAGGATTCGAATTAGGACTTAATCCATGGCATTACTTAGTGTTCAGGCACACCGAACCAGGAACACCATGGCATTACTTAACATAGGTCGTCAAGGGTGGATTACGCTTGGCCAGAACTCGGAGAGGTTTCGGATTTGGATATCGACCCGAAGTGGTCGTGGATGTGGTTATTGGTTATTGGATATGGATGGATTAGAACTCGGTTGTCGGGTTCGGATGGATGTGGAATTGGATAAGGATTTGGTTACTGGATAGGAATCAGATATTGACTCTGAGCGGTCATAGATTTGGATAAGGATACGCTAATGGTACTAGGATAAAATGGATTGGATTATGGATCGGATGGTATGGCTATGGAAGACATATGGACTTTGGATGAGGGATAAAAAAACTATTCATAACACGCCTTCCTACCGCAAGGCCTGTTTTGGGGGGCAAATGTTAACCCGCCTTTTGACAAGGCCGTGGACGAGCGGATTTAACTAAAATCAATAGTGTTACCCGGTTACAAGACGATAGATGTGGAAGATATGATTAGGCTCGAACGAGTGTCGAGTTAGGAAAGGATTGGTGGTATGAAGGCTAGTATGGCTCGATCAAGGGTGGAAAGTCACTAGTGGCTCGGTGGTGATCTGGATCAGCATTTTTGCATCGGTCATGTTAGAGTCGATCTGTAGGAAGGCTAGGAGACAACGTGGAGTGGGTCGGCATTGGAGTGGATCGGCATTGGAGTGGATCGGCAGTGGAGTGGATCGGTCGGACAAAGGAAGGAAGGTCATGCATGGTTTGGTATGAATGGTTATGGTCTTAAGGGGATTGAAGCATATGGGTTGGCCATACATGGTCCGGGCGTAGTGGGTCGGTCGGCATAGCAGAAGGTTGTGAATAGGAAAAGGTTTTGGCATTCGTGGATCCTTGGATCAGTATCGCATAAACACTGGATCAGTGTTGTGAAAGCTTTGGATCGACATGATGATGGGTTCGGCATGGAGTTAAACTCGGGTTGGCAATACATTTTCTTCGGGTCACAGGCAGCGAAGCTTCGGGTCGGTAGGATGAAGACTATAGATCGATTAAAGGGGGTTGGTGCTTTGAAGAAGGAGGATCGACACTGGGTTGCTCCGAATCTCAGTGCAATTTACTTCGGGTCCTGTGTAGGTGTGCTTCGAGTCATGTGAGCGATTACTCCGAGCCATGCCTAGGGCATATCAGGTTGGTATATTATGAACTCGGGGTGCATCGTGGTGTTCGAGGTTTGGGTCAGTTATGATCTTGGTGGGCCCGGACCATTCAGAAAGCTCAATAACTCAGGTTTTGCCATTAAATACAGCAGGAGGGGCTTCAGAAAAAGGATCTTTATTTCATTTCCCTTCGTCTTCTATACTAAGGATGCTCTGCCATTATTGTTTTGAAAACTCTGGATTGTAACTGCAATTGATTCTCATATCAATAAAAAGGAAATTTCCGGAGTGGACGTAGGCCAGAGTTAGCCAAACCACTATAAATCCTCTGTTATTACTACTTTCTTTTTAATTTTTACCGTTCTTCATATTTATACTCTCTATATACATTCTATCTGTTATCCGTAACTATTGGTTGGTGCTTTCAATGGCTTTTGGGTGTTAGTGACCAATTTTGGCGCTAACAGTTGGTTTTTTGTTTATTTGATAGTTAAATAACTGACTATCAAATCTGGATCAAGATATAACATTGAAAATATCTAGGAGAAACATGTGAGTTATATGGCACATTCATCTTCGACGCTATTGTACTATGTGTATAAATCTCGTTTTGTTCTCCTAGGAAAAATGATAGGGAGATCCATCCACTTAAATGATTAGGGGGTGACCTATGCTCCTATGTATTGTCTGATTATTTTGAAAAGATTTGTGCATTGAGTTTACTGGAAATTATCGTTGTTGGTTTAGTAAGACCGGGGTCAGATATATTATCTGAAAACAACTTCGAACAAACATATGCTTTCGAATCAAAGACATCTTGAAGATGATTGAAGATGGAGCTTTTGAAGTGCAAGGGATACTTGCTACTAATCCTGAGGGTGATTCCAAAATTGATGTCGTAGAAGTAGTGCCTTCGATTTTGTTCAGACGTAGAATGAACTTTCATGGATGAATGCTGGCATTGCATTTTCTCCTAAAGGGTAGTGTTAGCATTCCAAGATGGTTTTCTATATAAATAGCTAATTGTAGCCTCAAGACTCATCAACTTAGAAAATGACTAAAGTAGGGATATGCAGCAGAGCAAGGTGGGTCGCTCCCAATAGGGTATGATCATCCCATATCTAGAGTCGATATTTATGTATGCTTCGAGGCGCATTATGGTTGTTTATCTACCATGGGGTGATCATATTCAGTGCAAACTAGTAAGGGTAGGACCGTTCCTGAGAAGCTGATGTGAAACATGTTGTAACCTTCCATACATTTTTTCTAGAGGTGTACATATTCGGTGGGTAGACCCTTGCCCTTTCGTAGTTAGAATCCATTTTTCAATACGAGCATTCGGACTTGATTGTATACCTATTATGCTTGAATTTAATTAATGGAACAATTTCGTCTATGATTAATATGTATTTGTATTTTAGACATTATTATAATATCATTAGATTTTCTGTAGAAAATATTTTGGTTATCATAAGATAAAAACCCGTTCGTATTTATGTATGGCGTGATCGCATGAGATACCTTTGATTTTAAAGGATTTTATAAGTTAAATAAAAAAATGCCTTGTGATTTCAGTTTCTCATGCTGGCTTTACATGACTGACCCGAGAACTGTTTTTCTTATGATGCTCGGGTCAGTCCGAGCATATTTTCTAGATTTAGCTGGATTCTTTGGAGCTTCAGGAGACAAGTTGGATTCTCCAAGATGTATTCACATATCTTGTATTCTTCCGTTGTTTAATTGTTCATTCCATCTGTTTGTTATATTTATCAATTTGTAAGGACGGTTTGTTATAATTATCTAGTTAGAAAATAGATTAGTGTACTCTGATGTTATACATATAATAAAGATGTTTTCTCTTTGTAAAGATCTTGTGCATATTATATATTTCTCGTTACGATGTGAGATTTTGTTCTATCTTTACCTAAATGACATATCTTTTAAACACCTAAATGATTGGCACACGAATACCGAGGACGTATCAAGTGTCGTATTTAGATGTATGGAAGGCAGGCCGTTATATAACCATTTTAGAATTACTGATGTTATAGTAACTTTTTAGATTTGTTAATGATTTGAATAAATTTATTTATCATATATATGCCAAAATTATTATCAGTAAGTATAAAAATTCTAAATAAAAATACTTAATCATGTATTTAGGTTTTATTTCAAATTACAATAAATATTTCGAAAATAAAATATGAATCCTTTTAGTTCGATTAACTCGGACAACTAACCAAACCAATCAAATTTATTTTTTTGGTTTGGTTTGGTTTGGTTTGGTTTTTTATGAATTTTATTTCGGTTTAATAATTTTCATCGTCTAATAAACCAAACCAACATAATGCTTTCCCTTAATCATTTAGGATCAACTGCATTTTTTATGGGCAAAGAGTGCATACGGCAGAAGATAAAGAAGAATAACCATTTAAAAAATTCAAGGTAATTCTTAAACGCATTTTGAAGGCTACGAAGATGAAGATTGTGATGTGTATTAATTATTTCTTTAGCAAACTTTTCTTCATTCATTCTTATTTCATATATGGAGTTCCTATGACATTTGTCGCAAAGTCATATCGAAACTAATATAAAAACAATAAAAAGTTAAAGCGATACATTTTTTTTCATTTTTGAATGTTACTTACGACCTGATTAAAACATAGAAATCCAATGAAAATATGGATTATATTTAGTATGTCATTTGTGAAATTTTTAATAAAAGAAGCATTTGGGTAAGAACAAACGTAACTTATTCTAGAAGTTACACACACATATGTTTGTGTGTGTGCATATATATATATATATTCATATGTATGTATGTATGTATTTGCACATAAATACAATTTCCAGTAATATAAATAAATAAATATGGGTCGAATTGTGATAAATATAAAAAATCTGCATATTCAAGGACCGTACACCTTAACAGGGTTATTATAATATAAATTATTTTAATATATGTTTGGGTAAATTTTCAGCTTTAGGGATTAATCCTTAGGTCATTCAATAACTATAAAGATCATTAATGAGTCACACTGAACGAGGTTTGATAAAATCCAAAAGCAACTGCATACTGAAAAATTCGAACATGTGCACATACATAAGGATATCGCTATTTTTAATAAAATTCAATTATGAGGATTACCTTATTATTTTCCTAAAACTCAATCTACTTACAAAATTAAAAGATTACGATATCTATTTTGTAGAATCTAATTCGCCAGCAAAATATCTAAACATAGCATATTCCTATTCTTCTTCTATATTGACATGCCAATAACATAAAATAAAATAATACTTTTTCTTGCAGTATAAATGAAGTATTTTAGAAATAAGAATGCTATGTGGATTTGAAAATGATGATCTGGATTATGATAATATTTAGCTTAAAAATGGCCAAACAACCAACGAACAATTACTCATTGTGTAACACCCGTAAAAGCAATCATAAATAAATAATTGGATAGATAAAATTAGATATGTAAAATTTGTAAAAGTTATAATTTGACCACGAATGTTAGGTTGTTGTGTTCATGGTGAAATTTTGATTAATTTCCATATATAACATGCTGAAAACAGAGCTCAAACGATGAAGTTATGGACATTTGAAGTTTTGGAGTTTATAATAATTTAAACAGAATTCAAATTCAAACGAATAATTAATTTTAAATTTTTAGATTCAAAAGTTAACAGTAATCAGACATGGCGGTTAAGTAAAAATTAAAATAAAGGAAATTTTACCAATATAGGCCATTTTTAGAACTTAATAACAACTTTAGGCCAGTTTTAAACTTATTTACAGATTTAGACCACTTTATTTCTAGAATTTTGCATTGGATATTTTTCAAAAACCGCCAACATGCGATTTTCAAAAAATCACCCAAAGGAAATTGCATATTTCCTAGTTGGCGGCTTTTTACACAAAAACTGGAGACCTTATAGAGAGAAGACCTTACAGAGAAGTACAAAAAAACCGAAGACCTTATAGAGAGAAGTACAAAAAACCGAGAGAGAAGTACACGAAAACCAAAGACCTTATAGAGAGAAGACCTTATAGAGAAGTACCCAAAACTGAAGACCTTATAGGGAGAAGACTTTATAGAGAAGTACACAAAAACCAGAGACCCTATAGAGAGAAGTACATAAAAATCGAAGACCTTATAGAGAAGAAAACAAATTAAATCTTCAGTTTTTGTGTACTTCTCTCTATAAGGTCTCCGGTTTTTGCGTACTTCTCTATAAGGTCTTCTCTCTATAATCTCCAGTTTTTGTGCACTTCTCTCTGATTTATTTGATTCCCTAAGGAGATCCTATTGAGTTTCAACCCGCTGGAAGCATACGAATCTACCTTCGATTGATTGGTCCGAGGTGCATAGCCAAACATGTCTTATCGCCAACATTACCAAGCATTTTGCTTTGGGCGATTTTTAAAAAATAGCCAAAAAACTGAAGTAAATCAACCAGCACCTAACCTTCCTCTCTCACTTCCACCTTTACCAAAAAACTTAAAAAAAGATCTCTAATGGAAGCTCTATTTTGAAATCAATATTTAGACTCTTTAAAACTTTGGTTGAGTGCTAAATCTATATATCTAGTCGACATTGCTTAGCAAAGTTCATTGAGTTGAAGGTAAAATCAGTAAATACTAGTTTTTTGTGTAATTTCTGATGTTTGATAAACTTAGTAATGGGTTATAGGAAGGTAACAAATTGTTTAAATGCATACATACTGAAAGATTTGTATATTGATCTGTAGAATGGCAAAAAATATGGTTTCTACACTTTGCTACTATGACGGTGAACTAATTGTCGATGATCAAAGAAATGGTTAATATTTTGGTGGTATTTGTAAACCAGGAAGAGTGAGGAAAGGTTGCAAATTGACAGAATTAAAAGAAGTTGTGTAAAAAATGACGAAGATTAATAAAGAAGAATTTGAAATTGAACTAGTGGTTAACTGGCCTACGGACTCGGGTTCTAAAGCAATAGCATTAGCGAACGATGATGATGTAGATGTAATGTTTTCTGCTGTTGCAAAATCCATTGAGTTATACATAAGGAAAGGTGCAAAACACCAAGAAGAACAACAGATGGCATACGAATACCGAAACTGGATACTATACACATATGTTGGAGACTGCGGATCCGTCTATTGGCTACGTATTTCCCAGCTATATTAATCCTTATGCAACCGACGTAAGATAATGTCCTTCATCTATGTACTACGGGTTCATGCCGTACGAAAACTTGTAGCTATTTACGCAACCGTGTAAAATTTATTGCAACCCGCCTACGGATGCAAATACGAGAACGAGTTAACATTTTTTTGATGAATTGGTAGATATAATGTTATGTAGTTATATTTTCTTATGCTTTGCTATAATTTAAACAACTTTCAACAGCAAGGCATTCGACATGACGAAGTTGATGAACCTATTAATGCAAATTTGTCGTAATCAATGTATCCTAATCCATCCAAACTATATGCTATGAGTCAAAGGTATGTTTACAGATTGGGCTATATTTTTCATCTCATTTGGTATGTATTGTCGGTTAGTTGATTTTTGTATTTCAATTAGGTATATGACAGTCGATTCTGTTGCACAATGAAGTACTGGACCATCCACCCATTCTCTGTATGCAAATTTTGACAATGATATGGACGTTAGTGGGAATGAAGAAGCGGTGAAGAACCTCACATAGATAGCATGGTCGTTGCTTCCATGAATATTAATGAAGACTGTTGGATACAAAGCATGCAAGTTAACAACGAGCAGTTGAACTATGACTTTCCTGTAGTATATGACAATGATGCAGATAGTGATGAACTAGAGATGGAAGTGCCTTTGGATGATGATCTTTGCACCGCTCAAATGTTGGAAGATCTGTTGTTGCTAATCTTCAATTTTTCGGTGAACAAATTTCAATTGCTTGCGTTCAAGGTGGTTTAGTGTTGGAATGGTATTTGAGACAAAAGAGAATTTTCTCCAATAACTAATGGAATGGTCAATTCTGCATGCTATTTCATACAAACTAATAAACTAAAACAAAATAAAATACACCGCTAATGCATCGTTCAAGGTAATTGTCCTTGCAGGATACGTGCCATAGTTCTGATAAAATCCGAGTCAGGATGGTGGAAATTCGGAAGTATCCAAGCGAACACACTTGTGCCAACCAATATTTAATTCCAACAATAAGCAAGAAATTTCGAAATTTCTTGTGACAAAAATCATGCCTTTTGTCAAAGCCAATTTGGATATTGTAGCTGGCACAGTTCAAGTGCTTGTGCACGATCATTTATTCATCAACATAAGTTACATGAAAGCATGGTGAGCATTAAGAAAAGAAATAGAGAGAATTTATGGTGATTGGGCCGAATCATATTCGACTTTACCACAGCTCTTTGAAGAGATAAAGAGAACGAACCCTGGCTCTCAAGGTCATGTGACACATAATGGAGTGGGAGTGTTTGATCATGTTTTTGGGCATTTGGGCTTTGCATTACAGGTTATTTGCATTGTCGACCGTTGTTATGTATTGATGGGACACACTTGTATGGTAAATACAAAGGCACATTGCTTGTTGCTACTACGGTAGATGCAAATGATTGCCTTTTTCCTTTGGCATATGCAGTAGTTGAATCAGAGTCATGTGATTCTTGGGGTTGGTTTTTTACTTGCATGCTTGAATTCTTACATAGTGCACGCGGTCGTTGTATTACTTTCATATCAGATAGGATGAAAGGAATTCCAAAATCTTTACACTGATAATGGTAACAACCGCATAAACATCGTTATTGTGCAAGGAATATATAAGCTAACTTCCAAGCGGCAGGATTTAGAGATAAGCGATTGATAGGGTTATTTATTCAGTAGCGTGCACGTCCAAGGTACTTGAGTACATGAAAATTAGAGAAGAGATCAAAGAAACAAATAGGCGTGTGCATGAGTGGATTGAGCATAGTTTGGGAAATTTTGAAGAAAACTGGGCTTTGTGCAAAGACGATGGAGGATGCTTTCATATTATGACAATTAATGCGTCTGAAAGTTTTAATGATGTATTGAAAGGAGCTAGATCATTACCTATAAAGGCTTTGACTGCACGAACATTCTATCACTCGGTAGAATATTTCTACAAGCATTGCCAAATTGCGGATGAACTAGCGACATGCTTGACTCCAAAGTGGGAAGCCAAAATTGCAGAGAGGGCCAGTGAAGCGCATCGCTGCAGACTAATATGATTTAGCTAAACTAAATTGCACGTAATTCGCTACTTTGTTGATGAATACAAAGTTATAGTCGACGACAAAAACTGCTCATGCATATGCAACATTCTGGTACAGTAGAAGATACCATGTACTCATGTAATGGCATCTTGTTCGGCGCAAACAAGTGGGGCTAATAGAGCACAACATGACTTAGCGTCAAGCTGGTACTCAGTTGACAGAAACAAAGCCGCTTATAAGCCCGAGTTTCATCTCGTGTATGATAGGAGATATTGGAGTGCATATAATGGTCCTTGGATATTGCCGTCGACTGTGAGACGACAACCGGTGAGGCCACAATCTACAAGGATCAAAAGTGTGATGGACGAAGGCCAGTCATCCAAATCAAATAGGTGTAGCAAATGCTGTGTGCAAGACCATAATCATAAGCGATGTCCTACTGTTGTATAGTTGTGTTTGTATAATTTAACTTCTATGCAATTGAACTCTACTTTCTGATTTACATTTGTATAATTTAAAAACGGGTATTGTGCCTTTGTGTTTTGCATTTGTGTTTTACAAGTCATGTTGTATGCTGCTGGACAAATTTTCGAATGCTATTTATTACAAGTCAAGCTGTAAGCTACTGTTGGACAAATATCGTGCTGCTATCTCTGGGTTTTATGTATGTTATAGGCAAAAATTGCTGCTATCTATTAACAGCAGGTTGAAACTAGCGATTTTCCAAAAATCGCCAGTATTAACCTATTGTTAATAGATAGCAGCAAGTTGTTCATAAAACACACATATCACACACAAATATCAAACTGAAGTGACACAGCAACGACATTTCAAGCATGGCACAATAACAACTTAAATTCGCATTCCAATGTACACGCCTACGACAATAACACAATCAGACCATGCACAACACACTTAAATAAGTGGGAAAGAAAAAGCGCAACTACACGTCTACAACAATAACACAGCCATACCATACACAACACACTTAAAAGTAAATAACCATATCCATTGAAATGCACATATCATCTACGCAAGCGACGAAGTTCCATAGGGATACGACGACGACGACGTTCCGATGTTGGGCATGTACTCTTCTTCCTCAATCTCGGTGGAAGGATCAAATGTACATGGGGGTTGAGAAGGTCCATCAGTGAAATATTCCTGTGGTTGTGGCATCGAAGGTCCTTCTTTGAAAGAAGATCCCTTACCTCTTTTGCTTCGCCGAGTGTAAGTAAGTAGGAGCGGCGGTGTTTCCGTGTGAGCTGGAGGTACGTCTGCTGGAGGTGGAGGTATAGGGTGAAAAGGACGTCTCGACCTTCCAAATTTGTTCCTTCCCAACACTGCACGTAGAATTTTTTTGATGTTCATACACATCCCCTTCGACTGCGCATCGTGTTCTAGATGCTGTTCGAGCCTTTCAACGGTTTTCAATGCCTTGTAAATCAGCTTGTATAGCGCAAAGAGAATTAGTTATCTTTATTTCAAAATATATTTAAATTAACAGACTTGAGTATACTTACAACATTTCTCTCTAGATCGGCATGGAGGGTGTATGGATGGATGGGAACAGCTTGTACTGGTGCCCAAAGAACATATCTATGACTGATGTGCCAATACCACCTCATATATTTCTCTAGAGAGGTTATTGGCTCTCTCTCAAATTGTGTAAACAAATGGCGCTGATTCCATATCTCCATAGCATTTGCAATTTCCCTTTCTGTTACTCACCTGTATAAACTGAAGCATTTTCTGGTATATGCTACGCCATTGCAAACTAGCGCATTACCCAATCGGGTAGGTGGTGTGCAGAACGAGTAGAGCAAATAAGTGGAAGCCTAGTAGTCCACAGATATCTGGCGGCAGTACATATAGCCGAAAGTCCCACCAATACATCCTGCGTCTATGGAGTCCAGATTACCGCAGTTGGCTCTATCATATCTAGCTCGTTGTGGTAAAAGCGTACATTCCACTGGGGGGGTCTGAGAGGTCTTTTTGGACCAATCCATCTGTAAATAGGTGAACACACATTATTTTAGCATAAAAATACCATATTAGAAAATTATTTTTCAAAGGATAAGTAGTTATTGAGATCCAAGAGGCTGTGCGTGATCAACGACAACATTTCAGACTTGGATCCGTCCGACAAGTAGATATGTCCATGACTAAAGCTATAGGAAAAAAATTAGCAACATAAAACATATTAAAAAATGGCCTAGCACATAATCAGCAAGCTAAAGTAGACGTGTACCTGAACAAGTGTCACACACCCGTTTATAAGCTTAGTTAGCATAAGAGCGGGATTAGAAAGCTCCATATAGATGTAAGACAAAACAACACTGCCCTATGAGTACTGGAAGCACTGATCGAGATCGGCTAAATATGATAGCCATTTCAAATCCACGCGATTTTTTGAATGATCGCACATCAAAAGGGACGTAATGAGGTGTAGAATAATCGCTCTAGCACGCTGCTGGATCTAAACCTCTATAGCATCGAAAGCTATATCATCAGCTAAAGCGTGTCTAAACCATTTCACTTCCATCATGTTGTTACCTTAACTTGTTGCAGAGGAGGAGTAATACCCAGCAAATTCGTGCACAAATGAATATAATCATGATGGCCCGTATCCGTTAGTGGAATGCCTTCTATAGGCAAACCTAAAAGCATGGCCACATCCCCTAGTGTGATTGTCATCTCTCCAACATGTAGATGGAATGTAGATGTCTCCAATCTCCATCTATCGACTAGAGCTATGACTAGATGGTGATCTAACTAAAAGTAGCCTAACCACAGTACTATCGTAAGGCCCGCTCAATCAATCTCCTCTAATACTCTAGGATAATGTGAAATGACTTTCTTGAGAGAAATTGAGTGATCGATTGTGAAATCAGCTTCTTCGCCCTGTTTAACATTACACGTACATATATTAATATTTACACAATTTGTGAAACGAAAACCATAGGAAATCACCATCATGTACGCTTCATTGGACGTGCGGTGTCTAGGCTATAGGAACAGCACGCTCGAGTCTACTGGACCGGGCTGCATCTCAATGTAATCTACAACACAAAGATTAATGTTTTCAACCCTTAATTATCAAAAAATTTATTTTCTTCAATATATACTAAGTTATACGCAATTGAATGAACATACACTAGCAAAAACCCCCTAATGCAATCTACAACGTATAACTTTCACAAAATCTTGCAAAACTATCAAATTTAAAAAAACCTTAAAAGTGCCATAAATCATCAAATTGGAGATGAGTTCATTACCAATATCCTCCACGATTTCGGATGTAGAAGCCATGGTTCGAATGAGCTTTGAATTTGATTAAAAAGCAAGGAAAATGGAAATTTTTGGGGAGGAGAGAGCTGGTGGCCAAAATGAATTTTTTCGAGCAAGCTGAAATGTTTTAAGAATGAGCAAGGGGAGGGGGTCGGCTATCTGTTTTGTTATAGGCAAAAACGTGGGAAAATCGCCTACATGCGATTTTTCAAAATTCGTCCAAGGTGATTTTGGAAAAATCGCAAACAAATTTACCTGCAGCAAAACTTCTTACAACAAAACGCAAACTACTCTACCATGCATGCTCGATAGTGCCTCCAAACAAATCTATAAGACCATGGAAATTCATTCGACGACAATTACATGGATATAACCATCAATTTCAAAGAAAATTAAACATACATTCATTCATCAAAACATCTACATCGTTTCTAGTGAAATTGCAGAGAACTAATAACATACATTCTACGAAACATGAAAATATCCATCAATTACATAAAATTAAATAAACTACCCAATACAAGGTCCTTGATCATAAATAGTTCGACAAACGTGTCCATTGCAAACATAAGCTAAAGATGACATTTTCTTCTCTATCGACATTTTCTATTCATTACTTCAACTAACTTTTTCAAACGCCTAACTTCGGCTTGCATTTCGAGGGCATATTCCACTCCCCAAGCACACAATGTAGGATTGATTCGGTTCATAAAATAACAACACCCTACTTCACCAGGATCCATCATGTGATCTTCGTACGAAGCATAATTGTAAAATCTTCGTCCAGCGTTGGTTTCGGTTTTTGCTGCGACAGCCATGTATTATTTCCACATCGGCAAACTGGATATGCACCGGACGGTAGCGTAGGACCTACAGGATTAACAGGACTTAGTATTTTCCCGAAATTTGTAGGCTTAGGCTTTGGTTCGCTACAACTTTGCGTAGGAGAGCAATGAGAGATGAAGTTCCGGAATGGATCTTTTGATGTATCGGCTCAAATTTTGTTTCTGGAACAAATTCTGCATCACTTAGATGCGTTATGCCCGTTTGAGCTTCAAAATTATCGTAACATTTTGCCATCATCTCATCGTCTATTCCCAACCATCCATGTCTAGTTCAACTGCGAGTACGTCAACATTGATTAGAGTACACAACAGCTCTGAATTAAGATTTTAGTTAGCATAAACAGATTATAAATCAATAAACATTACCTTGTACAAAATATTACGCCTAGTTGTTGAGAAGCTTTGATTATATCTTGTGAGAATTGGACTTTTTTGGGTTTTCTATGAAGAAGTAGGGTATAAGAGGGTTCAGGAATTTGGTGATAGGTTTGAGAGTGAAGAAGAAAGGTGGGTCTTGCTGGTCTTAAAGCATGATTTTTGGCGATTTTTCAAAAATCGTCCAAAGCAAAATGCTTGGTAACATTAGCGATTTTCGAAAAGTCACCAACTAGGAAATATAAAATTTCCTTTGGGCAGTTTTTCAAAAATCGCCTGTTGGCAATTTTTGAAAAATCACCCATGCAAAATTCCAGAAAAAAGTGGTCTAAATCTGTAAATAAGTTTAAAACTGGCCTAAAGTTGTTATTAAGTTCTAAAACTGGCATATATTGGTACAATTTCCTAAAATTAATGTTAATGTTAAAATGTGATTAAGGAATAGAATAATTAAAAATCAATAGCAATACAAACTTCCCAAAATAAGAACTTACTGGTCGATCCCTCCCCTTGGGGAAGTGGTGGTTGATTGGTCGAGAGTGTTGGCGGTTAGGGTTTTTGTACGATGAAGATACCGGATTATATAATATTAGATAGACTTAAATCCGATGGGGTACATTTCAACCACTATACATAAGAGCCTAGCCCTCTCACTTTTATTTAAAAAATATTTTGGATCATTAGCAAAGCTTTGTAAGTTCATCTCTTCATAGATTCAGAAAACTCCATTAGGGTTTCAAGTAAAATATCCTATATATCCATATTTTTTTTTTTGTTTATTTTCTTAACTTATTCTCCTCCAAACCTCAAAATTTTCAAATCTAACGTACATATAAATCCTTGCTCTATTTGTGTGTATGTGTATATGTCAAATAAGAGATTTGACAGAGATAGTCAAAAGCGTGTCAAATCCAAAGGAGGCAAAGCCAAGGAAGTACTGTGAGTGGAAATCATAGCTTTTCTATTTTAGTAGTTGATTAGTATAGTTTGGGTTTGAGTATGCCTTGGGGAGTTTTGGTTTGTGAAAAGATTATATTATAATCCCCTAAAACTTCTCTAATGTGAAAAATCAATTCTAGGTTGAAATCTCAATTGTTTATGTCAAAATAATGGGAATTGTGTACATTTGTTGTTTTGATAATTTTATCTTCTATTCCACTTCTTATTCTTTTTCTTTAAATTTGATTAAATGATTTTGATTAAGAAATAGTGTGCAAAGTACGAATTTTATTCGTAGTTTGCACTTCTTATTCCCATGAATTAAATAGAATTTCCTTTGTTTATTTTTATGTGAAAAAGGATTTGAATAAAGTGTAAAAAAATTGGAATTGTAAGTCTCTATTATCAATATATTCCATTATTTTGATGTAATAAATTGGGTTTAAATATTAATTGTATATAAGTTTGTTGATTAGAACTTTCGATATGAATATTGGTATTGTAGGTAATATGGAATGAGATTTGTATAATTGTTTAAAGAGTTGGCAGTTAAACGCTCGTTTAGGGCATATACTCCACATGCTTAGAAATTACTGGGCACGTTTGCATGTATGTATTTTTATATATATTAGTGCAATTAACATATATTATAACATATGCTTGCGTAGTTAAATAGTTATTAATTTTATTTAAATCCCCTTAGTAAAGGAGAAATAAGAAATATTTCTTACAAGGTCCTGATTATGGAAATAGTGAGATGTGTGATAATATATGTAAAGTGCAATATAAATTATGTTTAAGTTATAAGGATGCAAGGTCCGTCAAAATCACATGGAAGTTTGGCAAGCTGATCTGGCTACCAACATTGTGACTTTGGGGCTTATGTGAGACATCGCCTATAATAAGTAACTACGATGATGTGAGGTTAGTCCCAAATTCTATAGGATAAATCTGCCCATCTATTTTGGATACCAGTACCAATGAATAGTCTAGCTAATGTGAGATGTCACTGTGGAATACTGGTCATAATACGAAGGACCTGCTTCAGAGATTGAAGGTAATACGTGGTTGTGTGTGGGCCTATCTCTTCTCTATGTAGGAAATAGTCAATGGTCGGGGTTATGGGCTAGGCATGGTAGAGGATATCCCAGGAAAAGGGCTCGCTTCAAAAGGAAGTATTAAGTGGTTGAAGAGATTTCGTGCAATATCAACTAGATAGTTACTAATGAGGAGTCTGCCTTGGGGTTATAGGTAGTAAATGACGTGGACCTTCCTTAAATAAGGTATTAAATGGTTAGAGTCTGCCTAATTCCCGTTAAAACGTATTAAGTGACTTGAGTGTCATCTCTTACATTAATAGGACATTTTGGACAATAGATATGGGTCACTGGATTAATGGAAAATTGGATATAGGCTTATATTTAGATAGCCTTTTGTTAAGTTGGAGAAAAGCCCTCAGGCTTATATTTGAAAAGACTTATGATGTAGGTAGAAAACATAAGACATATTCCTATTTAAATTATACTTCCCAAGTAATAATATAATAAGGCTCGATATTTTTATTCACCAGACATATGTTTTACTGATTCCCTCCTTGTTACAACACAGGTTAGGAAGGGCGATGCTGAAGGCGGTTACATTGATTAGACTTGTGGTAGTTGTTTATTTCTTTAATTGTAATTTTCTACAGTTTTTTGATGTACCTAAGAAATAAAAACAATGTTGTACTTTTAGAATATTATTCATGAATATGTTACCGTTATTACTGGGTTTTGATATTATGGATATTTTATTATGGTTTTGAATGACATTTTGAAATTTGAATAAAGTGGGTATTGTTGTTGTTATTATATTTTATCCTTCCTCTACGAGATTCTGAATGGGACGTACAAGAATTTAATAGGTATATAAATGGATCAATTAAAGAGATTATTAGAGTGGTTGTGGAAAGATAAGGTAGGCATAATAGGTAAAACTAGAATGAATAAATGAATGCCTCTAATAATATTCATTAGAAAAATAATCATTTATCACGGATAATTGACATTTATAGAAACAACAAAATAAACATGTTAGGCAGTAATTAAATATTATAAGGCAATATATTTGTATACATCTAGAAGTAAGATGTAAAGGAGTGAAATAAGCCTCCATACAAAGGTATACATTAATCACCATAAGAAGATAACTAGATTTTTAAAGGTTGAGTAGGAAAGTTTAAAAGAAGGAATAATTAAAGTCAATTTCTAAACCTAACCACATGAGAAAGAATTTGATAAAAAGATTTTTGAGAATTCCTTTAAATGTTTTGGAAGGGCTTTTCAAAGGATTATTAAATGAAGATCATATGTATCATACGTTGAATTTTTTGAAAGAAAGTGATTTTAGTCGGCTTTGGAAATATGCTATCAATTGTTTTCAGAAAATTTTGAAAGATGGTGTAATTTTAAAAGTGATGGAATATTTTAAAAAAAAAACGGTGGATGAATTTTATAAAAAGAAATTTGCAAATCTAATGCTTTGACGAGTTGAAAAAAAGGGTTTTTTTAATTGTGAATTCTTAGTTTAAAATTTGCTAAGTTAAAAAGTTTTCAAATTTTGGATTCTTCGTTTTTTGAAGTAAATGTAAAATAGAGTGTAGGTTGGACTTGATGTTTTTTCTTCTGTTTTATAAATTTGTAATTCCTTTTTTAGAAATAATTCATTCTAAAAAGGTGAATATATAGAAATGGAACTTATTTAAATTATGGAATAGAGAATAGAAGGAAAAGAATAACTAGGATAAAAGGAATATTTCCATATAAAGAAAATACGGAGATAATAGCAGAAATAGAAGCCAATTCATTCGGATAAATATAAACAGAGGCAATGCTGGAGATTTGGATAGAATAGCATTAAGAATTTGTTTAAAACAGTATCAGTAATCTAGCTAGAAATTAATAGGATAGTAGTTATCTTTGTCGACTCCACCTTTCATTGTTTAAGGTTATAAAAGATGTTTTCGAATTTTTTTACAATTGGATGGATTTAAATATAAATGATTTGGAATAATATTATAAATGTTATAAGGAAAAGCATTTATAAGAGGACGAGAATTTTATATACATTTTTTTATAATTTGTTGAATAATAATAAAATACCGTTGAATTTAAAATGGTAATGAAAGACAAATAAAATGGGATTTATAAGAAAAGGATTACGAAGGATTATAGGAGTTTAAATAAGACTTAAAATAAAGTTTTAAAAATTAATTAGTTAAGTGATAGTATATTTTGAGTAATGAAGCAATTGATGTTGATGTATATCTTTGGGATAATATAACAACTTGAAATTAGAAATTTGGCATGCATGCATTCTACTAGAATAATTTTCTTGTACTAGTCATATCATTAAAACAATGAACATCCAATAAAGGAAAATATGTTACTTTGAAATGCTATCACAATCTTTGTAATATATTTAAAAAGGAGCTAAATTTGGAAAATAATAATAATTTATCCTTAACATGGTAGTAAATGAACTTTTCATAAGTATATGGTGAAAACTAAACCAAATTTTTGAAAAGAGTAGATAAGGACCACAACCTAGATAAGTAGTATAAGGTTTTAAGATATGAATAAAATAGGAATAGTATCTACAAAGTGATTTGAAAATTCGAGAGCACCGGCTCTGTCTTTACAGAGCAATATAACAAATCACAGATATAGAACGGGAGCAGTAAAAAAAATAGACAGAAGATTTTTATAGTGGTTCGGCTGTTAAAGAAGCCTACGTCTACTTTATAGTTTTATTATAAGCTGATTGCTATTACAAAAGCTGTTTGTTTACAAGGCTTTGGCTAATTCCTATCTAGATTGGATCTCTAGAGTTAGAATCCACTGGAGAATGATGGTATACTCCTTCTGAGGGTTGTGAGGGAGGTTGGAAGTGAAGAGTAATCCTAGAAGAGCTTCAACAATCAGTTTCGAGAAGATCCCCTTTATGTTGCAGAAGGCATGCTGTTTATAGAGGTTGGATGGGATTTTAGGCCAGGCCCGTCACTATTATTTCTTAGATGGAGTGTAGGCTACCTATGAGAATCCGGTTGACAAAATTAGCAAACTCCATGGGTCGCTAGCGACCCATGGTGTTTGGGTCGCTGGCGACCCATGAGGGACGGATCGCAGGCGACCCATAGGTAACGGAATGTTGGCAACCCATGGGCTTAGCTTATTTTACCAACTAAGTTATGCCTCCTTTATTCATATTCCATAACTTGTCTGTTCACGGTTTTAAAGAAGTGCATGGGTTGCTGATGATCCGGCCACAGAGGACTATCCTGGATTCCAAAATTGGTGATGTCTTCTCGGACATTCATTGTTGTCGTCATCTGTTGATGGCAAGTCGCTAGCTTCTTGCATTCAAACTCTTTTCGAACCGCAGGGATGCTGGTCTCTTGGCTTCATTGACTCCGGTCGTCACCTTAATCGTATATCTTAGTCCTTGTCAAACTCTAGTCGTAACTTCTCTGGTCAGCTCTTGAATCATCCTACCGCTTAAGGTTGCCTAATTTTCTATTGGTATCTGCTGGGTTGTAAACCCAGGCAACATTTTCCCCTTAGAGTATGTCTTCGTTGAAAACAAGGCATGCTCTGTAATTTATCGTTTTCCATTTCCGTGTGTTGACTTTCAAGTGATTGCATCGGAGCTCTAGCTGTTGTTGCTTGCCAACCTATCATGTTTTCGCTTACAGTCTCCCGGCATGTCTTGGAGTGACGAATAGTCGTGATTGACCGAATTTGAAGTGACTGGGTGGAGCTTTCTTTTTCAAACATAAAAATGCAAAAGGTATGCAATTTATTTTACTGGGTCGCTAGCGACCCATGAGGGATAGGTCGCTAGCGACCTAACTGAATAAAGCTCCAAGGTCGGGTCACTTGCGACCCATAGATGGTCGAGTCGCTAGCAATCTGGAAACTTAGTGAAATTTTTGCCTTTGTCCTTGCCTACTTATATACCTTAGCCGACCTAAGTCATTCACTTGACCCAATCCACTTTCATTCCTTCAGGCGATCGTGTGTTCTAGTGATTCATCAGCGATTTGAATTAATTTCTCCAGCGATCGATCATACTTTGCTTGATCCATTCACTTTCGCCACCATCGATCCATCATCTCGTTCAGGCCTAAAACCTAATAGAACCATTGCTTCGTTTGGTCTTAAGCGGCAGCTGTGACGACCCGAACTCGATGTCCGACAACAACATCGAATCTGTATCGTCGGAGCTTACAACAACATTAGATGATAAATAACACAGCGGAAACAAAAGATAATATATTGATATACAATAGAGATACAATGTGATATATATCATGATACAACAACCTAACACAATCAGAGAATGATACAACACAACACCAAAGTGGAAAATCATCTCAAAAAGAGAAGTCTTCAAAAGAAACCAAAACTGCAACTCCAATCCAAACTCCAATCCAAACTCCAAAGCCAAAGCTCTAAACTTCAAGCTCCAAATCAACAGCTTGAACCATCATCATTAATGCCGAAGGGAAACAAACACCATCCCAAAGACGATTGCCAAACCAAAATTTCAAAGATCCAAAAGCTGAAGAAGATCTTCGAATACTACCAAACCAAAGACTTCAAAAGCTATCGAATCTATACCTATTTATTGGATTATCTGAAAAACCCAACTCTAGACTGCCCGTGTGGAAAATTGTGGGCACCTAGAGTTTAGGAATGGAACAATAAACTCCAGGTCAGTCGTGGGACTGGTATGAGCAAACAAAAACAGTTTATTTTTAAAGACAAACAAAAGAATTTAAATTTGAAATCCGCAATGCTTTTTGGAAAATGAAACTACCATAAGGCCTCCCGGCACACACACCATGCAATCACACACTAGGGGGAGATTTGTCCTTATGATAGTCAAACATGCTTACTATGCAAAAATCCTTTTTGATATTATTATTAGTGCATAGTGGAAGACATTTTGAAAGTATAATAATAATCTTGACCATCATAGGTACCATTATATTATGCCAGCTATAGCTACCACCCGAGGTGGCAGGTTATACAATTGAAATCGTAAGGCTCGTATTGTTTGATTGGATTTCCAACAAATGGTCAGGCTAAGGAACTTCCTATTGCCACATGGGTATGCCTCTGGAGGGACGCCCCGAGAACCTACCCGGCTCTCTACCAACACAAGGCCGGTTTCCTCCCTGCCCGGGAGTAATACCTAAAGATATGCCACCCCTGGTCATTTGCGACCTTTATCCGAGGATCCTCAACCACAAAGCAACATCACACAGTAATAAATATACAGTGTCCACATGAGTAAGTATCTAGGCTCCATACCATGATACCACCTTTTTCTAAAAGGAATGGACATACCCTAGGGGTACGACCCCTGAAACCTTGCCGCATCTTTCCTGTTTCGACCATTACCAGGTTGTGAGGCTCGATGAGGCCTGGTCGACAAAGCTACACTTTTCACAAAGTCATGCTTTGATCAATAAATGATCAGCAGCACTTCGTATGCCACATTACCAAATTGGAAATGTATCACTAGTAACCATCAACTACATAACCTCTGAGCTCGTACATCTCAGAGAAGGGTGTTAAGCTAAGAGAATAAATCTCTGCCACCAAATAGAAATGTATTTGATAGAAACTGGTTTTACATCTTAAAGTGTAATGTCAGACACACATCCTACAAGTCTGTTCCGGGTTCGAATAGAACCGAAGGCACTTTCGAAGAAGCCCTTGCAATCCGGGTATTCACAATCACGATCGGACTCCCCATCACATATGGAGATCTCTATACCGTACCTACTCAGTGCAGAGTCATTCGATAGGTTATCCTATCGTTCTCGCAAATATCCAGTCTTCACCACCGGTCTTCAAATGCTATCCATAACGTCGTATCATTATTCGGAATGGGTTATATGACACAAGGTCCTCTCCCGGCTAAACCGAATAATGAGCGTAATATTTAAAAACATATGGATACTGGGATTTCAGTTAAGTCACAACTTTAAAATTCAAAACTTTCTTTCAAATGGTTTAAACAAATTACCATTTCAAATCTTTAAACAAAAAATTCATTTCACAAAGTTCACCTAGTTTCACAAAGATCCATTCACGGATTTCAAAACAATTTCCATTTCAATTGGATTAACTCATTCAATCTTTAAAGATTTAACTTATAGCTTTCAAAACCCATTTCCAAAGATTCATTCATAACTTGGAAAACCATTTTCAATTCAAACTTGAAATTCCCTAAATACAAATTGGAAATTCATTTCTTATATAAAAGCTTTTATCATTTGAAAACAAACAGTTTTCATTATGGAAAAATCCGATTTTATTTATACAAGTTAAAATCTTTGGGTTAAATTCAAATTCCCAAAAAAACACTTTAAAAACGGTTTAAAACCCACATAAACTTGTATGACCTTTTTAAATCATAAATTCTCCACATAGAATTCAATTTCAAATTTTGAATTCAAATTTAAATCAAATTTCAAAACTAAATCAAGTTATTCAAAAATAACTTTTATCTTTGAAATTCCTTTTCAAAAGCGTTTCACTTTAAACCCGATCCATTTCCAAAACCATTTGGATTCAAAAATTCAATTTTAAAACTACTTCAAAAATCTATGACTTAACCAATTTCCACGTGCAATCCATATTTGTGTGTATAGTGTAGTCCAGGGGTTTAACACAATAGTGCAATATCATCAATCATCATAGATACAATCACAGCAATATCAATAAGCGGTATAATCCTATAACGCTTATCTATATACACAGAATCATAGATATATAATATAAATGCATTATACATATATAAATTACATTCATCACAGCTTGAATTAAAACAATTCAAATCACAAAACATCACACAACAGAGATATCAAACAATTCACAACATTCAATAGAATAAAAACATCCATAAATAAGGTTAATTGATCATCTGATTAATTGAAATCAGATTAATCACAAATTCTGGTTAATTAACATTAATTAATTACAGTTTATGTTAATTAATCATCCTTTAATTATTTATTAATTAACCTTAATTAATGAATTTATTAACCTTTAATTATTAAAGAATTAATCTTAATTAATTATTACCCTTAATTAATAAATTAATTAACCCTTAATTAATTATTATTTAATTAATTAATCCTAATTAATTAATCCCTGATTGTTAATTAATTAAATCTTAATTACTTTTACTAATCCTTAATTATAACTTAATTATCTTAAGTTAATAATTAATCAGCCTTTTATTAACTATTAATTAATTATTCAAGTAATTATAAATCATCTGTCTTGATTTATCATTAAATCTTTATCAAAATCTTTAAATAATTAACCTTATAATTAATCAACATTAACATAAGAGATTAAGGTTAATTAAGAATTACAAATCCATATTTTATTTTAATTTACTTTTAATTACATTATTTATTTAAAATGATTAATTAAATAATGCCACAAATTAAATAATTTAAACTTAAAACTTTTTAAAACATCTTACTAAAAACTTTTATTAATCCAATTATCTAGATTAGAACCATTATCTAAAACATGGGTTCAAAAAAATGTTTTTAAAAATTTGAATTTTTTTTAAAGTCAAGAAGACTGTTTCATCTCAACCCCGAGTCTCACTCGAGATCACGCTGAGTAAACAAACCCCTCACTTCGGGTTTCTTCCAAAACTCACCCATACACTATTCAACGTTGAAAATTTTGTTAAGCTTTTTTTTCTTTTAAAGGCCCGATACAACGCAAATATGCTCGAGTCCATACTCGAGCCAATCCCTCATCTCCCCGAAACTTTCCTCGAGCATCATCCTTCTTCTCCCAGTAACAAATTCTGACACCACCCACATCAACATGCACGTGCACGAATTGTCTGGCCACTTCCGGCTACCATTTCGACCATCAACATCTCGACGTCTACCCTGCCGACCGACGGATCATCAATATATATATACACGAAACTGAAATCGAGCAAATTGAATGAACTGAAACCCAACCTCGATCAACAGATTCACCTCGTGCCGCCACGTTACTTCTCCAGAACCTTCGCGACTCTGCCCAGAGCACCGCCGCAGCCTCAGGCACCTATCCCCCCATGTCCGATCAAGACCAATGCACCATGGACACCACACCCATTCGATTTCCGACCAATGCAAAAACTCCAGCCCAAACCCTACTTTATCCACGTTCATCCACCACGGCTACTAATAATTTCCAATGCCATTTTTTTGATGACACTTGACTTCTGAGCTAGTTAGGCCAAGACCCCGTGACCCACATCCACTCTGATCGTCGGAATTTTCCAATCAACCAAAAATCGTTCAATTCCCAATTTCTCAGTGAACATTTACTTAAAAATTTTGATTTTACCTTTAAAAACCATGAATTTAGGTAATGAAACTGATTATATAAGTGAATCAATAAATTGACAAAGTTGAATTTGGTCGTACTTTTAAAATTTACTGTAAATTTTATCTCCAGTGAAAAATTTCTTTTAATTTTCTTCTAAAATATTTTTTTTAACTTATATCCTGTTATTATAAACATGTTTTGTTTATAATTCATATCCTATAGGAGATCAGGGAAGAAAAGATTGATTTTTGATCATGGTTTTAAAGCCTGTAGGTAGAACAAAGAAATACATGCATGAACACAAACATGTATACTTCAATTCACAGATATTCATAGACATGCAAGCATGTCCACACAATTATTTAAGAAAAATCCAAATCATATTTCAATGAGCATTAAGATAAAAGAGGGTTCAAGGGTTTGCTCACCTGTTTCATTTAAAAGCAGAAATGAACAGAGGCCCCTCACTTCGGGTTTCTTAATCCTACTTTGAATTTGCTAAGTAGCTTGATGCTTTGTTGTTTAAATCAATTTGAACTGCATGCTTGATCTTGCTGCTTAAATTTGATCTTACATCTGATTTCTATGCTTGAATTTATTTTAGCTTTTGGAACTGGGAATGATCTCAGGTTTGAATTCAGATTGAAGCTTGATCATCAAATTCCAGATTGGAAAACTTGAAACAGACTTGATTTCCAGGTTATTATTTTTTCCAGATTTTGGTTTTGATCTTGCAGCCTTGAACTGAAGCTTTGTTTGATATTGAGATAAACTTTTGTTTTTTGATTTTTCAGTTTTGTATCTTTGTTTTAGTATTGGGATTGAGGATGGTTTTGATTTGAAATTTTGTTTCTAATTTGAGACGATTTTTGTTTTGTTTTGTTTTGTTTTTTTTTTTCTGATTTCAGTTTTACTTTGGTGTTGAAAATGTGAGAAGAGAAAAATGAATGTATTTTAGTTTTCATCTTTCAATATAAAATTTAATTCATTTTAAACAAAATTTGTGCCACTTGTCATCACATGAGAATTCTTACTTAACACTTGTACAATTATTCCTTTTCATATTTTTACACTTGTTACATATAATAAAATTGTGTTTAAATCCTTAATTTTAATTAATTTATAATTTGTATTTTAACCCTTAAGTGCTTATTTTTAACATATGTATATTATTTCAAACGTTTATGCTTTTATCTATATACTTTTATTTTTTAATAAAAGCATTCACCTTTATAAAATCTTAAGGAAAAATTGTATTTTAAAACAAATTATACTTTAATAAATAACACATATATATAAATATATAATTTAATTTTCAAACAACTTTCAAACTTTAACTATATTTTAAATACTATAAAAAAATATTTTAAAGATAACTTTATATCATATTTCTTATTTAAATAAACACATTTTTTTCTAATCATTTATAAATTCTTTTAAAACAAAAGATGGTTTTACAATTTAAATACACATGAATAAATAATTTTATTCTTAATTGGCCTTTGAAAAATTTATAATCAAATTCAAAATATCATTTTCAAATTATATGCATATTTAAATAAAATTAGAAGCAAATTCTTATCAACTTAAAAAATGAAATTCCAAATCCAATTTATTTCCAATATATATATATATATATATATATATATATATATATATTTTAAATCCAATTTATTTTATAAAATTCTTATCTTTAAATTTCAAACCAAAATTCTATTTAAAATCTAATTTTTTTATTTATTTCTGGAAATTTATTAATTAATTCACAAATAAATTCACAATTAACTTCCAAAATTAAATTAATTACCAAATTAAACTTGGTTAAAATTCGAGAATGTTCCAGCAGCCAAGTCATCCTCTTGTTGTACTCGACTTGATCCTTTGCTTCGCTCGAGTTTAAGTTGTAGTCAATCCATCCTTTTGTGGTACCCGAGCCGGTCCATCACTAGTTCACTCGCGACTTAATTCCTAGCTCGCCAAGTTTATTTCGTGATTCCTCTTGTTCCATTAAACCAATTTTAAGGTGGGTTTGCTTGGTTGAGTTTATTAGTTGCTATGTTGGTATGATGGTTTAATGCCCAGCCTTAGCTTGTGATGTTAACTACAAGATTTCATACTGATTGTGGTTCCTTGGTGGAGGATGGGAAATCGGATCTTGAGTCGTCTCATGGAATGACATTCTAGCTTTGGCCCAAGGCTTGACGCGTTTTTTTATCTTTTTCCACCGAACCAGAATCAGCATATTTCCAGTTTTTGGACATTACTTGCATAATGCTTCATCAGTTGACCTTGATTCTTCTAAGATCTTAGGCTTACTTGTTTTACTCACTGCATGCTTGGTGTCCATGTAATGAGAAGAGTTTTCCATGTTGCTTCGAACGACGGATCCGTTATCGATCATAGACCGATAACGGGTAGGCATGCAAGCAATATAACTAGAAGTAGAAAGCGAAATTTCACGGGAAGTTCTTCTCTCCTTCCACTTCAAGCAAACTATCTACACGAAAAAGGCCATTTGCGGCTTTTTGGACACCGAGTTTACCTCATATAGATAGCACACTGCACTTGCCCCAGTTCATACTTGAAACCCGACGTGCTAATCTCAAGTTAATATTGCCTTGGAGTTCAAGTGTGATAGAGGGAACTTATGAAAATAGGATAGATTTTCCAATAGAATTACCTAAACTTTTACGGACGCAAGTTCTATCATACAGAATGAAACAACCATCCACACGTCGCAAGCCGAGTGGACGAAGTTCGACGCTCTGAAGCTGAATCGTCATCCACTTCGCAAGTCGAGTTTGGTCAATTAGTTCCAATTGGGCCCATTGTTGACCGCATGCCCCCAACTTTCGAATCCTACTCAACCTGCCTGAAAAATCCATATCGGTTGTCTCCGCCAAGGTCCTCCATAATATATGTATACAACATGGAATTCCCGAAGAGGACGTGCACCTGTTGGAGAAAGATGAGTTTGCTCACATGCCTCCTCTGGGGTTCACGGCTTTGTCATCAATACACGTGTTCGCATGGAGCCGTGCCCTCCTTTAATGATTTCCTTCACGAAATTCTCTTGAACTTAGAGATTGCCCCATTCTAGTTCCATTCAAATGATTATGCCATCCTTACTTGCCTACACATCCTTTTTATGCAGACGTTCCGTCACGCTCCAACTTTTGACGAGTTGCAGCACTTCTTGGTTTTCAAAAGGAGAGAAGATTACCCCTCTCTGATTATAATGGAGGCCCAATGAAATCGAAAGATCGTCTTACTCTGCAAAGAAACTTATCGCAATTTAAGATGCAGTACTTCTTTGTTAGGTACCCTGAGGGATTTAGTCGTCGATAGATGATAGGGGGTAGGTTTCTCATTCTCTGCTCGTCGAGCTTTGAAGTAATGTGATTGAGTTTCTAACCGATTTCTTGCTCTTTGTAGTTATTCCAAGACCGAACAGAGACATTGCTCTTAATGAAACCTATTAAACTCTAAAGGCCATTGATGCCGAGGAGCCGTGCACTAGAGTTTTGCTGATTGATGATAATTTGAGCCAATTCGGACTGTTGGCTTTGGGGAGATCTGTTGCTTAAGTTGTTGTTCCCTCTCCTCGCCGAGCTAGAACTCATGCAAGGCCTTCTTCTTCTTTACAAGGTTTTGACGTGGGTCATGAAATAGGCCTATCCTTTGAAAGCCCGCCCGTCAAGACTCATGAGGAGGATACCGCGACCGGTTTAAGTGGTTCCACTAGAATGCCTCCATTCCAAGAGGAACCGGAAGTTGAGCCCACATGTATCGAAGGAAAAGCCGCGATGGACTCAGATTAAGAGGAGGGCGTGTTTGAAAGCACCAGTGGTAAAACCATGACCGGTGATTACTTTTCATCAGAATTCAAAGGTGAATATTTAGAGTCATGCGATGAGACACCTAGCATGAGTCCCGTTGTTCTAGATTCACCCCCTTCCGACACCGATGATAAAGACAAGGCCCTAGAGGCTAGCAAGCATCAAGATTCTCTTGGCAAGGCTACCAGGGCGGATCTTGGAGATATCGAAGATGTATTCATCGACTTCGACGCCCTTATGAAGGACGACTTCAACTTTTACATGACGATATCCTGTTCAGGCGATATCACACTATCCATCAGCCAACCTCCGCTTGTGACAACCGAAGCCAGTCCTATTCCCTCTTCAACAGTCTTTCGCTCCAGTTTGTAACGAGGCCTTAAGCCCATATTAGGAATGCACGACACGACACATTTGGATTGCACTTATACTTATTTTTCATTCTCTCGTATGCTTTCTCAATTCCTTATGTGTTTCTAAAAAATTTCATGTATGCTTTGTTCCAGGTATGACAAGAGGGCACGGTCTTTACGCCGACTTCGAGGATTATACTGATTCGTAATGGTACCCGAAGCGTTCCTTCAGCCGCCCCCGAGTTCGGAAGACGGAAGACAAATATAGGCGAGGAAAGAACTTAAGGCAGACGCTTCCCGCCAGGAGGAGAGAGATAAGTTCAATTTGCATAGAGACGGGTATGAGAAAAGACGGTCTCATGATGAAAGGGAAGAGTTGTCAAAGAAGCCAAAGTTTGATCACCACTCCAATCCTTCCAAGCCCGTTCTGAAGCAAATTTCGGTGCGGTAAGAGCCTCCTATTTCTTCTGCCTCCATTCTGCTTCCAACGCATGTTTCATCCTTTTCTATGGTTTCTACTTCCACCGGCACTTCTCATCCCCATCGGAGACTGGTCTACATTCTTCCTATAGGCCCGCCTAATCTTGAGGCAGCTCTTCCGGGTTGGTTTCTAAGAGGCGTTAAGTATGATATGGATATTCACCCCGTTCATAGGGACTCTCATATGTCGCGCCTCCAAGGTATACAAGATGATTTCAAGTAGGATGAAAAGTAGGAGAAGCTCTGCAAATAATTAGCAGACACCAATAGGAATGACTACCAGGAGATTCTCTCCTTTCAAGATGAAAAAGATGATTTTGAAAAGGTGTTAACCGATCGGGACGCTAAAATTAAGCAATTGGAGGAGGAGCCAGAGGTAGTGCTTTGGGATAGTAAGAGGACTGCCAGCTTAATGAAGGAGGTGAAAAATGCACATAAGAGGGTAGAAATTATTCAGGGACATGAAATCAAGAAGGCTCATGTGAAGAATCTAAATTGAAGGAAGACGTGGTCGCTTGTAACGCTATTATTGAAGCTCAAAGGAAGACAAATATCGACCATAATCTGATTGTCGAGGGGCATAATAAAACAATTTTCGATCAAGACGAGATAATTGAAAAATTGCAAGGAACAATTTACAATTACAGGCCCAAGTTACATAACTCGGTATCGGCAATCCTGCTGTTGAGATGGAGAAGGCTGCAGTGATAGAAAATTATTTGGAGCTCCAGCATATTTTCGACCGGAAGATGGAGAAACTAGACGCGATGATCCTGAATTTTTACGTCAACTCCATGCTGCATAAAGGGAGCCTTTGTTATCTTGGCCTGAAGTTCCCACGCACTCTTGCCCTCGTTTGGAAGGAAATCCTGTCTCATTTTGCTGAGAATGGTGATGTATATTCAGATCAGGAGTTGCAGGATTCCTATCTCATTGAGGAATCCAAGAAGGCGTTGTTTGAAGGCCAAGAAATTCTTTGAGTTGAATGGGAGATGGAAACCGCCGAAGCGGCTCTGATAGTTGGTACAGATGTCCTACCAAGTCTTTGATCTCTATTGCGGGCGAACCTTCGGGATAACTCCAGGATTAGCCAATGAGCTCGGGGCTCAATGTTATTCCTCATGTGGTGCAGCCTTCCAAAGAAGCTGACGGAGATGAGTTCGAGGTTGTCGTTCATGACCCTTCCTTCGGCGCAGGTAACGCTTATGCCTCTCCCAAATTCGAGGGACTTCATCTTAGCCACAAGAGAAAAAGTACTTTAATGCTTTTCTTTTTGATCTTATTGGTCCATCTACTCATCTTGTTGGCACGTCAGTTACTTTGGTGCTTGTGCATGCTGCTATCTTTACGTCTTCTAAAATTGTATCTGTTCCTGCTCCTATCCCTATATCTACACCTAGCTCACAACAGGACTTGAGGCTGAGAAGATTGAGGCGCTTCATGGCCTGGATGATCCCTCGACATCCCTGGAAGGTGATATGACTACCACTAAGGCCAAGGGGTAGGAGACACAGACGGAGCAACCCTAAAAGACTCTACACGACTTGGTTGCTATTAAGAAAGATAGAGTGGAGGCGGTTAAGGCCTCGAAGAGCTCTCGGAAGTTAAGAAAGCGTAACGGTACGGGAAGCTCTTTTGGAAAGCATTCAAAGGAGGAGGAGAACACTATAGAGATACAAGTTGACATTACTGACAGCGACACCTCTCCCGAAAAGAAGCAGAAGCTGCCAACTATAGGTGAAAAAGAAAGTGGTGGCAAAAAGCATTGACTAGCCGCTACGAGGATGGACTGTGTTTTGTCATATAGCTAGTGGGAAACTTGACTTGTTGCGTTTCCTTTTGAGTTCTTATGCTTATGTACAGAATCTGCACTTCGTGGCTTGGATGTATAGTCTGTAATTTTTCTTTGTTAGCAGCTGCTGTGCGGGTATGGCCCCACATTTTGATTCTGGTTTAATAAGATTACAAGCAATACAATTTCATCTATCTTTTCATATATACTCTGTGTGCATGTGCATGTTTCATTTCACACTTTTCTAGTCCCGCGATCATGTCCGAAGTCCTTCGTTCGAAGTGATAAAACTATAATGGAGCTTAGTGATTGACAACACTTAGTGGATTTTTGTTTAGAAGTTCACAAAACTTTTGATATCTTTCAAAACTGCTTAATTTTGTTTAGAAATTTATAAAGATTCAACAATTTCCAAAAGTTGGAAATTTTTCTTAGGAAGTTAAACTTTTGCATTGGATCCATGATAACTTTTGAGATAGAACTTGTGAACTTATTGTTCTTTGGGGTGACAGGGATTGTGGACTCTTTACATTCAAGTGATTCTGTATTCGTATAGATATATTCCCCCCATTTCATAGGGTTGTTCACACCAAACAAACTTCAAGTATTCGACATCTCCGAGCAACATGAATTTTTTTTGCTCGAGTGCATGGCTTCTGGAGTTCCTTGGCACTACCTACCTCCGGGTAGCGTGAAGAGTTGGAATTTTGGATTCCATAACGTTGCCTATCTCCGTGCAGTGCGAGGAGTTAGAATTTGGGATTCCTCGGCGTTGCCTATCTCCGAGCAATGCGAGAAACTTGAATCTGGAGTACCTCAGCATTGCCTATCTTCGGCCAAAGCGAGAAATTCGAATATGGAGTTCCCATGGTTGCCTATCTCCAGGCAACGCGAGAAACTTGAATATAGAGTTCGTCGGCGTTGCCTATCTCCGGTCAACGTGAGAAACTTTGTAATAACCCGTTTTTTTCATACCCTTTGAATCGACAACAAACCGCACATGTCCAACTCAAATTGTACGAAAAAGCAGATCATTAAGGGTAGAAAGAAAATAAAGACAGAACAGAATCTCACACGAATGGAATAACATATATTATTTCGATAATAATCTTTACAGCGAAAATTTTAAAATACAATATCAAAATCTAACCTAAATTCAGATTGGACAGTTATAAACATCTATCTTACAATTGCTGACCAACATCAAACAAAATACACTAAGTACAACAGATAATAGAATACGTCCATATGATGATGAAGATCTCCAACTCTCCTTTGGAAACTCCAACCGTCTTCAACTCAACCTGAAACTACCCGGATCTGACCCGAGTATTAAAAATACCCGGATCAGGCTTGATAAACCAGCGTGAGATACTCAAAATTTAAAATGACTATGTTATCAAAACCTTTGAAAAGAAGGGTATCTCATAAGACCACGCCCACACATAAACACAGACGGGTTGTTACCTTATGATAACCAAAACATTTTTATATATCAAAATACACTTGAAATTATTTTTAATGACATTCTTGAAAACACTTTTCAAATAAACTTATTCAAATAAGGTATTAATATTTGGACTAAGTCTAACGAAATATATCTGGACTGGGTCAACGGAATATACCGAACGGAATATATAATACCAGAAAAGGGTAGCTGAAATGTTTGCAAGTCATTATAGCTATCATGGGACTACAATCAAAATCGTAAATCTCGTATTGGGGTTGGATTTCCAACATGATAGGAAACTAGTGTAAAGATCAATCTGTATCCACGGCTTATGTCCATGACTCAAACGTCGTTATACAACAACACAAATGGCTAAAAATGGATACAATCTGCGAATAACATCCAAGACTCGAACTTCGCGCATCCCTGCCATGAGGCCCAGACATATCTGGTACCTGGGGCTCAAAACTTCTGATAACTCAAATCACTACTATCTGAAATGCGAGCATACATCAGACCACATAGAATCCCATCATAATTTGAGTGTGAGGCTCGCGAGACTACGCTCAATTTCTTCAAAGCCACGTTTTTCATACAAAACAACGCTTTGATCATAACAGGTTCCACTTTGAATGCCACATTGTCATTCCACATCACACTACTAATTTCTAGAAAAGTACAACTTCCTGAGCTCGTATGTCTCGGGAAAGGGTGTTAAGCTAAGAGAAGTTGCCTTCTCCGCCACCAACTGATATATGCTTATAGAAACCACTCAAATGTGATTTAGAATACAATGTCAAACAAACATCCATACAAGTTCATTCAAGCACTGAACAAAACCGAAGGCACTTTCCTCGGCCATTACTAAGCGAGAAGCCCTTGCAATCCGAAAAATATCCATCGCGAGGAGACCACTGCTATAAATAACTCAATAATGGGGGCCAACCCGAGCATGTTCAACAAGCAGTCTTCACGTTATAAAGATCCACGGTCTTCAATAATCATCATCTTCAACATGTCTTCACTTTCGAACGTATACATTGGTTCGAAGTGGTTTTCGGATAGGAATTAACCAAACCCGACTCCGGTTACTTTGAAGCCAATCATCGCTTTAAAAGATGTTAAGTTCATACGTGGATATCAATCATTAATCAGTTACTTCATCTTTTATCTAATCAAATATCTTTCTTAGATATATTCCTCTCAATTTATTTTATTTTCTTTTCAAATGTATATGGAATCATTGAGCCTCGTTTATCAAATCATTTGGTTTATTTAAACCTTTCTTAAATCTTTGAATAATTCCAAATCATTTCTCTTTTATTTAGGAAAACTTTTCCAAATCATTCATTAAATCTTAATCGAAGAATTCTGATATTCAAGCTATAACATTTAACTTAGGGAATATATTCCCAAATCATTCATTACATCTTAATCAAAGATTTCTCTTTTAAATTCAAATCATATTCTTGCAAATTGAAGATTTTCATAATAGAGCACTACAGATATCGTAGGTATGGTAAATTTCACCTCTAAGGACTAAAGGCAAGTTTCACCTCCAGGGATTAATGACAAGTTTCACCTCTAAGGACTAATGGCAAGTAATCCTGCATCACGAACATCTTTGTCTTTTAACTTGGAAAAACTTAAATATGATCTTTTAGAGCATCTGGGCTTTCCATTCGATCTATTCAACCCCTCGCATAAGAAGAGAAAACATAGGCCAGGTAAGTTCCAGGCACTGATTGCTCCATCTCTAATCTTAGTTAAACACCTTATTTTATCTTCCCAGATCTCACAGACGGGATAAATATACTAGCCGTTTCCGCATACTCAGTTATTAATCTTCTTTTTAGAAATGATTTATTAAACTTCTAAATCATCATTTAAAATACTTAATTATTCTTTTAAAAACATTCATAATCAATTCTGGGAAATGTCATTACATTTAAACCCATATTTCAAAAATTATAGAATTCGCAGCAGAAAAGTGCTGTAGAAAATGCTATATAAGCTTATTCGATTTAAACAACTTTTTAATATTTGAAAATTCATATTTTCCATTCCAAATCTATTTTAAACCATTTTAATATATCTATCAAATTTATTTCATATTTTTAAACATTTAAAAACTATCAGTTATAAAGAAATCCCTTTTTGGATTCCGAACTGCAAAACCGCGATGTTTTTAGAAAATTGTTTTGGACATATTTCAAAATCTATTTAATGAAATCTTGATTTTATTTCTTCATTTGAAAATTATAAATATTTTTGAATGAATAATTTTTATTTTGAAGAAATCCAACTTATAAATCATTCTCTACTTCAATCTGAAGTTACGGGCAAAATTTCGAACTGCCACTACGCGACAAGCTCGATTTTGACCGATTTTGTGAATTGCTTCGGAACTTGTCCGAAACACTTCAAATTTGTTTTAAACCATATTTAAACTATTTTAACTAATTTAAAATCATTAAGAGGCTAAATAACTTCCATACATATATTTGTACGGATTTAATTCTCATTTACTTAACTACGGTTAATTACTAATCTTTTCTCTTATCATTTATCAAACAAGTTATCATCCATCTCACAAATATATAATCAACAATAATATCAACCATGTTATTAAACATTTAATCATCCAACATATTTAAACTTTTAAATCATTATACTTGAAATAATTTATGGATTTATTAGTTGATAAGAGTACTCACCTTTTACCAAAAGATTAACTTTCTACCAACATTCTTTCTAACAACACTTCACTTAAACTTCAACTAATCAACTTCTACTCCATTTCTTTTACTTTGTGTTGTCGACCTCCTCTTTCAAACTCCCGAAAATCCAATAGAGCTTCCGTAAAACCTTTAATTTGCTCCTAGCTCCTTGGAATGAAATCGACGGCACTTCCTTCTCTTTTTCTTGCTCCGAAACTTTCCAACTTGCTTTCTTCTCTTTATAGGTTCGGCCATACCTATATCCTCGCCTTCCTCCATCATTTCTTCACTTCTTAGGTGCTAAACCATGTTTAAATGGTATTCTAAGGTCTGTGGAAAAGTTTGGTGGTGTTTGGAGTTGATTTGATATGGTTTTGAAAAAGTTAGTAAGCATTTGGAAGAGAAGAAGAAGCCATTAAACTCTAAAGAAGAAGAAGAAGAAGAGAGCTTAGAAAAGAAAGAAGAAGAAGAATGAAAAGTGTGAAAATAGTGAGAAAGTGATTGATATTTATAGAAAAAGAAATGAAGTGCTAAAGTACCAACATATCCCTTTACCAAATTACCAAAATAACCTTACTTACTTCTAAAGTAATCTTATTTTTTTTCAACACTTAACATCACATTCAAATCATTACTTTATGTCATTTTCACTTAAATATTAAGTAAAGTAAGTAATAATTATGTTTCTTCGATTTGATGTTTTACTTTTGCTTTGAAATTACATTTTTATCTTTTTGTGCTTACTTTTTCTTAATTGTTTTATAGAAGTTTCTAACCTTATTTAATAAAAGTAAACTTGATTAGTGAATTAATTAATACTTATACTATTTTAACATATGTTCCCATATAAGAAAATAAAGGTGCGACGACGTTGCGACAACTTTTAATCGACAAAACGTCGTTTTTCGACAAAATGTTTTACGGTCACATTTTGACGTTTTAGTTAAACTATTTATTTATGTAAATCAAATTTAAAAATGTAGTTTTTACTTCTTTAAATAAATTAAAACATGTCTCTTTACATTTTAAAATCATATTTAAATAATATCTAAATCTACGATTTTACGGTGTATGTAAAACTGACAAAATGCAACAAAATTTGGTTATTTTTGTAAAACGATTATTAACATACTTATAAGTATTTTAATATACTTTTATTATCTTTATTAGATGTTTTCAATAATATTTATCTTTTCAAATAAATATTTAAACCTATTTCTTTAAGCATTTATTTATTTTTAACAAAACTTAACTTTTGTTGATTTGTTCTAAAATCCAAATATATACTTTTTTAAATTATAAACTATAAGATTAAAAAATTTCTCTATTATTATCTATTATATATAGCTTGTTTATTTAAGTTTTAAACCATTTTAAATTTAAAACAAATGAAATCTCTCATTTTCGAAGTAGCGAAATTACGGGTCTTTACATTCTCCCCGACTTAAAAGCATTTCGTCCTCGAAATTACTCAAAAAAAAAGTTTGCCTAAAACATTAATCTTTAGACTTAAATCAATATAATATACACAAATCATCCGTATGAAATATCTTATTCGATCTCCTATTCGAATACACAACTTTATTTCCGAACTAGCATCGATCCCCCGATTCTCTAGTGCGGACTTTAATCAGGCTCTTTGCTCAAAATCCTTGGCTTTCCTTGCATAGCTCTCAACTATCATAGAAAACTTGAGTACCCAATCATAAACCCTAATCAATGGTTTCCGTCAAGAATCGAGTGATAACTCCTTTTTTGAATCGGTATAAATACCTTAAAGTTCTGAACTCGAATCTTAGATCAAAATTTGTGTGATGAAATGATCTACATATAACATATGTATTTATTAACCCGCAAAAAATTTTCATAAAAACTTTATCTTAAGTCAAACACTTTATAAAGGTGCTTCTTTATATAATCCCTTTAATTATTTATTTCCAAATATTTTTATTAAAGAAAAATATTCTAAAGAAACCATTTTTCACTCAAAAGATAATTTATCCTTTAAAAGAGTCTTCCCACATCTTTTAACTCAGCATATTTCCTTTTATACTAATATTATTTATAAATCATTTCATAAAACTATTACTAACGTTTATTTCATCTTATAACTTATGTAAATCAATCACATTTTAAAGACTTAAGTCCAATTCTTAATTAATGCTAGAATTCATTAATAAAACATTTTCTAGGTTATAATTTCCTTTTTTATAATCATATTTATAAATTATACTTATCCAATTTCATTTACTCAGAATATCTCACAATCTTTTAGTTTTCATAAATTCCTTAGCTCTGAGTTAGGTATGAAGCAGAAATTTTCGACTATCCAAAATTGTCGAGAATCCCGCTTTGTTTTATCAATTAGTGATTCCAATTTATCTTTGGTTTAAACACTTTTTTAAAGATTACTAATCAATTTATCAATTAATGATTCACATTATCTCTTCTAACTTAAGAAAATTATATAGATCGAGGAACTCCAAAACAATACAAGGAACTGGGTACTACCAATAGTATCATATATCCTCTTAACAAGAAGAGTAATACCTAAGAGAAGTGCTTACCATCCGAACACATCTCTTGCCCATTTTTATTTTATTTTTAAGCCATTTGAATTAGTTATCATAAAATACCTTTTTATATTTGAAATAATACCATTTTCAAAATCCTTTAGAGATTACTTTGTAAAACCTATCTTAAAAAATCATTTTATCTTATATTAATTAACTTCATTTAAATTACCACAATTCTTTTACTCGAATTTAATTTCTTATTCCTTTTATATATAACTTTTACAAAATCATTTTCTATTATTTAAATACATTTTTATCTTATGTCTTCATTTCATCAACAAATCTTATCATTAAATACCTTATAGTCAAATCGTGAAACTTAATTCACAAGGTATTTGTACTTAAACTTTTTAAATCAAACAATTGATCAATTTATGATAGTAACTTAACATTATCATTTCTTAATTTATTATTTTGGAATAAGTATTAAAGATCTTAATTACCTCATCCGATTTCTTACTTATCGATAATCTTTATGCAACATCCTATAGTCAAATTGTGAAATTCTAATCACAAGATGTTCATATTTAAATTACACTAATCCTGATTTCTAACTATACATCTTTTCAAAATATATACTTTATATTCAAAATATAATCCTAGGTAATATTATTTCATTTACCAATTTTTTCAAAATCAGTGTGTCGGTTCGCCTTGTTTAAGTGTTTGGGAACCCTCATCGATAACGGTGATCAGGCGCATCGATCAGAATCTATAAATCACTCAACAGATAAATCAACACAAAACATTTTATTAGTCACTAACAAATACGCGCTTATATATAATACACTCAAACTCATTCTAAGGTGTTACTAACCCTATCTCTAATGAGTTACTCATCCTAGGGTATTGCTAACCCTACCTTTGATGAGTCTTTGCCCCAACAAAGCCAAGGTTCTCGCTTAACCTTTAGCTTTGATACCAAATGTAATGGCCCATTTTTCCATACCCTTTTAATCGACAATAAACGACACATGTCCAACTCAAATTGCACGAAAAAGCAGATCATTAAGGGTAGAAAGAAAATAAATACAGAACAGAATCTCACACGAATGGAATAAGATATATTATTTCAATAATAATCTTTACAGCGGAAAATTTTAAAATACAATATCAGAGTCTAACCTAAATTCAGTTTGGACAGTTATAACATATGTCCTTACAATTGCTGACCAACATAAAAAAAAATACACTAAGTACAACGGATAATAGAATACGTCCATACGATGATGAAGATCCTCAGCTCTCCTCTGGAAACTCCAACTGTCTTCAACTCAACCTGAAACTGCTCGGATCCGACCCGAGTATTAAAAAATACCCGAATCAGGCTAGATAAACCAGCGTGAGATAATCGAAATTTAAAATGACAATGTTATCAAAACCTTTAAACAGAAGGGTATCTCATAAGACCGCGCCCACACATAAACACGGACGGGTTGTTACCTTATGATAACCAAAACACTTTTATATATCAAAATACACTTGATATTATTTTTAATGACATTCTTGAAAACACTTTTCAAATAAACTTATTCAAATAAGGTATTAATATCAGGGCTAAGTCTAACGAAATATATCCGGACTGGGTCAATGGAATACCGAACGGAATATATAATACCAGAAAGGGGTAGCTGAAATGTTTGCAAGCCATTATAGCTATTTTGGGACTACAATCAAAATCGTAATTCTCGTATTGGGGTTGGATTTCCAACATGATAGGAAACTAGTGGAAAGATCAATCTGCATCCACGACTTACGTCCATGACTCAGACGCCGTTATAAAACAACACAAATGGCTAAAAATGGATACAATCCGCGAATAACATCCAAGGACTCGGACTTCACGTATCCCTGCCATGAGGCCCAGACGTATCTGGTACCTGGGGCTCAGAATATCTGATAACCCAAATCACTACTATCCGAAATACGAGCATACATCAGAACACACAGAATCCCATCATAACCGGGGTGTGAGGGTCGCGAGGCTACGCTCAATTTCTTCAAAGCCACGTTTTTCATACAAAATAACACTTTGATCATAACAGGTTCCACTTTGAATGCCACATTGTCATTCCACGTCACACGACTGATTTCTAGAAAATTATAACTACCTGACCTCGTATGTCTCAGGAAAGGGTGTTAAGCTAATAGAAGTTGCCTTCTCCGCCACCAACTGATATACGTTTATAGAAACCACTCAAATGTGATTTAGAATACAATGTCAGACAAACATCCATACAAGTTCGTTCTAGGACTAAACGAAACCGAAGGTACTTTCCTCGGCCATTACTAAGCGAGAAGCCCTTGCAATCCAAAAATCTCCATCACGAGGAGACCACTTCTATAAATAAATCTACAATAGGGGCCAACCAGAGCTAGTTCAATAAGCAGTCTTTACGCTATTAAGATCCCCGGTCTTCAATAATCATCATCTTCAACATGTCTTCACTTTCGAACGTATACATTGGTTCAAAGTGGTTTTCGAATAGGAATTAACCAAATCCGACTCTGGTTCCTTCGAAGCCAATCATCGCTTTAAAAGATGTTAAGTTCATACGTGGATATCAATCATCTATCAATATCTAATCAAATATCTTTCTTAGATTATTCCTTTCAATTTATTCTATTTTCTTTTCAAATGTATATGGAATCATTAAGCCTCGTTTATCAAATCATTTGGTTTATTTAAACCTTTCTTAAATCTTGGAATAATTCCTAATCATTTCTCTTTTATTTAGGAAAACTTTTCCAAATCATTCATTAAATTATAGTCGAAGATTTCTTATATTCAAGCTATAACATTTAACTTAGGAAAAATATTCCCAATTCATTCATTAAATCTTAATCAAAGATTTATTTTTTAACTCAAATCATATTCTTGCAAATTGAAGATTTTCATAATAGAGCACTACTGCCATCTTAGATATGGTAAATTTCACCTCCAGGGACTAATGGCAAGTTTCACCTCCAGGGACTAATGGCAAGTAATCCTACATCATGAATATCTTTGTCTTTTAACTTGGAAAAACTTAAATATGATCTTTTAGAGCATCCAAGCTTTCCTTTCGATCTGTTCCACCCCTCGCCTAAGAAGAGAAAACATAGTCCAGTTAAGTTCAGGGAACTGGTTGCTCCATCCCTAACCTTAGTTAAACACCTTATTTTATCATCCTAGATCTCACAAGCGGGACAAATGTACTAATTGTTTCCGCATACTCAGTTATTAATCTTCTTTTTCGAAATGATTTATTAAACTTCTAAATCATCATTTAAAATACTTAATTATTCTTTTAAAAACTTTCATAATTGATTCTGGGAAACGTCGTTACATTTAAACTCATATTCCAAAAATTATAGAATTCGCAGCAGAAAAGTGATGTAGAAAGTGCTATATAAGCTTATTTTCATATTTTCCATTCCAAATCTCATTTAAACCATTTTAACAGATTTATCAAATTTATTTCATATTTTTAAACATTTAAAAATATCATTTATAAAGAAATCTCTTTTTCGATTCCGAACTGCAAAACCGCGATGTTTTTGGAAAATTGTTTTGGACATATCTCAAAATCTACTTGATGAAATCTTGATTTTATTTCTTCATTTGAAAACTATTATCATTTTGGACCGAATAATTTTTATTTCAAAGAAATCTGATTTATAAATCATTCTGTACTTCAATTTGAAGTTACATGTTGAAATTTACAAACTGCCACTACGCGACAAGCTCGATTTTGACCTATTTTGTGAATTGCTTCGGAACTTGTCCAAAACACTTCAAATTTACTTTAAACCATATTTGAACTATTTTAACAAATTTAAAATCATTAAGCGGCTAAATAACTTTCATACACATATTTGTACGGATTTAATTCTCATTTACTTAACTACGGTTAATTACTAATCTTTTCTCTTATCATTTATCAAACAAGTTATCATCCATCTCACAAACATATTATCAACAATAATATCAACCATGTTATCAAACATTTAATCATCCAACATATTTAAACTTTTAAATCAGTATACTTGAAATAATTTATGGATTTATTAGTAAATAAGAGTACTCACCTTTTACCAAAAGATTAACTTCCTACCAACATTCTTTCTAACAACACTTCACTTAAACGTCAACTAATCAACTTCTACTCCATTTCTTTTGCTTTATGCTATCGAAATCCTCTTTCAAACTCCCAAAAACCTTGGCAGAGCTTCCGCAGCACCTTGAATTTGCTCCTAGCTCCTTGGAATGAAATCGACGGCACTTCCTTCTTTTTTTCTTGCTCCGAAGCTCTCCAACTTGCTTTCTTCTCTTTATAGGTTCGGCCATACCTATATCCTCGCCTTCTTCCATCACTTATTCACTTCTTAGGTGCTAAACAATGTTTAAATGGTATTCTAAGGTCTTTGGCAAAGTTTGGTGGTGTTTGGAGTTGATTTGATATGCTTTTGAAAAAGTTAGTAAGCATTTGGAAGAGAAGAAGAAGCCATTAAAGTTCTAAAGAAGAAGAAGAAGAGAGCTTAGGAAAGGAAGAAGAATAAGAAGAATGAAAAGTGTGAAAAAAGTGAGAAAGTGATTGGTATTTATAGAAAAAGAAATGAAGTGGTAAATTACCAAAATATCCCTTTACCAAATTACCAAAATAACCTTACTTACTTCTAAAGTAATCTTATTTTTTTTCAACAGTTAACATCACATTTCAAATCATTACTTTATGTCATTTTTACTTAGATATTAAGTAAAGTAAGTAATAATTATGTTTCTTTGATTTGATGTTTTACTTTTGCTTTGAAATGGCATTTTTGTCTTTTTGTGCTTACTTTTTCTTAATTGTTTTCTAGAAGTTTCTAACCTTGTTTAGTGAAAGTAAACTTGATTAGTGAATTAATTAATACTTATACTATTTGAATATAAGTTCCTATATAAGAAAATAAAGGTGCGACGACGTTGCGACAACTTTTAATCGACAAAACGTCGTTTTTCGACAAAATGTTTTACGGTCACATTTTGACGTTTTAATTAAACTATTCATTTATGTAAATCAAATTTAAAAATGAACTTTTTACTTCTTTAAATAAATTAAAACATGTATCTTTACATTTTAAAATCATATTTAAATAATATCAAAATCTCTGATTTTACGGTGTATGTAAAACTGACAAAATGCGACAAAATTTGGTTATTTTGTAAAACGATTATTAACATACTTATTAGTATTTTAATATACTTTTATTATCTTTATTAGATGTTTTCAATAATATTTATCTTTTTAAATAAATATTTAAACCTATTTATTTAAGCATTTATTTATTTTTAACAAAACTTAACTTTTGTTGATTTGTTCTAAAATCCAAATATATACTTTTTTAAATTATCAACTATAAGAACAAAAAAATTTCTCTATTATTATCTATTATATATAACTTGTTTATTTAAGTTTTAGACCTGTTTAAATTTAAAACAAATGAAATCTCTCATTTTCGAAGTAGCGAAATTACGGGTCGTTACAAACTTGAGTCTAGAGTTCCTCGGCGTTGCCTACCAATAGGCAACATGAGAAACTTGAGTTTGGAGTCCCTCGGTGTTGCCTATCTCTGGGCAACGCCCGAAACTTAAGTCTGGATATCCTTGGCGTTGCCTATCTCCGGGCAACGTGAGAAACTTGAGTCTGGAGTCCCTCGAATTTGCTTATATCCGGGCAACGTGAGAAACTTGAGTCTGGAGTCCCTCGGTGTTGCCTATCTCCGAGCAACGTGAAAAACTTGAGTCTGGAGTCCCTCGGTGTTGCCTATCTCCGGGCAATGCAAGAAACATGAGTCTGGAGTTCCTCGGCATTGTCTATCTCCAAGCAACACGAGAAACTTGAGTCTGGTGTTCCTCGGCGTTGCCTATCTCCGGGCAACGTGAGAAACTTGAGTCTGGAGTCCCTCGGAGTTGCCTATCTCCGGGCCACGAAAGAAACTTGAGCCTAGAGTTCCTCGGCGTTTCCTATCTCCAGGAAAAGCAAGAAACTTGAGTCTAGAGTTTTTCCGTGTCGCCTATTTCTAAGCGACACAATAAACTTGAGTTCGTGGCCTTCTGATGCAGCCGGGGCGGTATGATTTTTCAGAGGGCCAGGATCGGGTTTTGCCGATCCAACGGTTTGAGTCAGTTTACTTCCGCCGGCTCGTCGGGAAATTATTATGAACACAGTTTGGATGATTCGAAAAGCAAACTTTATTATGAAAAGCATGGCATATTATTTTCCTATTTACAAAGCCACTGGCATTTCTATAATGGATTATTTGCTGAAAATTAGAAAATACATAAAGTTTCTTTTAAATGAAATATCGACGGAGCGATTCGCTGTTCCAGGCTCTAGGAATTGCGAACCCGTCGATGGTCGTCATCTTGAAGGTCCCGTTATTAAGTCCTGATGAATGAAAAATGGTCCTTCCCAATTTGGTCCGAAGGCTCCCTGGACAGGGTAAACTCGCTTGAGCACGAGATCGCCGACTTCGAAGGTTTGACTGTGAACTTTGGAGTTGAAGTATTGTGCAACCCATTTTGGTGGGCGGCGGTTCCTAACTCTGCTTCCTCTCTCTTTTCATCGACCATGTCTAGCAATTCGAGTAGGAGATTCTCGTTTTGTTTTTGGTTAAAATTCAGCCTTCGGTGGGAGGGGACTTCTAGTTAGACAGGAATCATCGTCTCTGAACCATATACCAATGAAAACGGGGTGTGGCCGGTTGTAGCTTTGTGTGTCGTTCTGTAAGCCCAAAGTGCGAGTGGAAGCTCGTCAACCTAGTTTCCCTTTGCTTTTGTCAGTCGCTTTTTGATGGTGGATTTAATGATCTTGTTTATCGCCTCCACTTGCCCATTTGCTTAAAGATGAGCTACTACAGAAAAGCTCTTTTCAATCCGAAAGCGCTTGCAAAAGCCCTTGAACTTGGCACTTTCGAACTGCGTTCCACTATCAGTGATGATTTTTTGTTGCATGCCAAACCTGCAAATGATGTTTTTAGTACCGAAGTTAATAACTTTCTTTGTGGTTATGGTGGCTAGAAGTTCCGCTTCGGCCCATTTCGTGAAATAATCTATGGCCACAATAGCATATTTGGCTCCTCCTTTTGCCATTGGAAGACGCCAATTAAATCGATCCCCCATATGGCAAATGGCCATGGGCTAACCATTTGCACCGGTTCTTTTGATAGATTTCTCTTGATTTTTCGAAACCTCTGATAGTGATTGCATCTCCTGGCATGATCAGTGGCATCGCGGTTTACTGTTGGCCAAAAGTAACCATATCGAAGAACTTTCTTTGCATGCATCTTCCCCCCATTGTGGTCTCCACAGTCGCCTTTATGCACTTCTTCCAAGATTTGGTGTGCTTCATCATCGGTCACACACCTAAGAAAAGGGGCCGAGAATCCCCTTAGATAGAGTATTCCATCCGGTATCATGAATCACGGTGCCTTCCTGAGTAATTTCTTTTGTTTGTTTCAGTCTTTTGGAACAGTTCCTGTCATAAGATAATCTTTTATTGGTGTCATCCACGTGTCTGGTTCCATAGCGGTCTCAAGAATCCATTCTACATCCATTTCGTTAATGCTTGGACGGGTTAGAGTTTCGAATGGGACCACCCCCAGCGTCTGGGCTTCTCTAGAGCTTGCTAACTTGGCCAAAAAGTCTTCCTTAGTGTTTTGACCCCATGGTATGTCGGTTATGGTGTAGTGTTTCATGTTGCTCAGCAGCTCTTGCATTTTGGAGAGATACATGGCCAGATTTTCATCGCGCGCCCGATGCTCTCCTTTTACTTGACTATACAACCAGCTGGGAGTCACTATATATATGAACGGACTTTATTTTGAGTTCCTTTACGACCTTCAGCCCTACGATCAATGCTTCGTACTCCGCCTCATTATTCGTAGCTAGGAACTGCAGACGTAGAGCATAGCTATTGGCTCGCCCCTTGGGGGTCTCGAGCACTACCCTTGCGCCCGAACAGGAGTTGTTTGATGCTCCGTCGATGACTAACTTCCATTGTGCGTCCACTTACGATTGAACTTACTTCCTCTTCATCATCTCTTATTGTGAACTCGGCAATGAAATTGGACAGCGCTTGCTTATTGATCGCTTTCCTTGTGTGGTAAGTGATATCATATTAACTTAATTCTATATTTCACTTAAGTAATCGTCTGGACGTCTCTGGTCGGTATAAAATTTGTTTTAATGGATGGTCAGTTAACACCTTAATTGGATAAGCCTAGAAATACGACCACAACTTTTGGGACGCAATCAAAAGACAATACGCTAGTTTCACTAGTTTTGGGTAATTCTTCTCATCCTCCGTGAATCGCTTGCTAATGTAGTACACAGATCATTGGATTCTTGCTTCTTCCCACACGAGAGCCGCACTTAATGCATGTGGGAAATTGCCAAGTAAATGAATAAGTCTTCTCCATCGACTGGTTTCGATAAGTCTGGCGGAGTTTCCATGTGTCACGGTACTTCTTCAAAGGCTGTTTGACAAGCTTCTTTCCATTCAGTTTTTCTTTCCCTTCTTTAGAGCGTCGAAAAATGGTATACACTTGTCTGTGGCTTTTGAAATGAATTGACTTGGTGCTACAACTTTTCCATTCAAGCTTGAAGTTCTCTCTTATTCTTAGGGTCCTTGACTTCCCCTAACGCTGTTATTTGCTCCAGATTCGCTTCGATCTTCAGGGCACTCACTATGAACCCCAAGAAGTTCCCAGAGGCCACCCCAAAGTGACATTTAAGCGGGTTGAGCTTCATTCCATATTTACGGAGCATCTCAAACATTTCAGCAAGATTATCTAGGTGGTTAGTGGCTAATCGAGATTTGACTAACATATCATCCACGTAAACATCCATAGTTTTCCCATTCAAGTGCTTGAACATACTATTCAATAGCCTTTGATACGTAGCCCCTACATTCTTTAGACCAAATGACATTACCCTATAGCAGTATAATCATAAATCAATGATGAAGCTAGTATTTTCTTGATCTTGTTCGTGCATTAGAATCTGGTTATAGCCCGAGTATGCATCCATAAATGACAGCAATTCATGTCTCGCTATTCCATCCACCAGTTTATCGATCTGGGGAGCGGGAAGCTATCCTTTGGACAGGATTTGTTGAGGTCTGAAAAGTCAATGCTGGTTTGCCATTTTCCATTAGACTACTTGACTATTATCGAATTTGATACCCATTCGAGGTAAGTTGCATCTAGGATGAAGCCACTGGCCATTAGTTTATCCACCTCTCTTCTCAATGCCTTAGACCGCTCAGGGCCTAAGCTGCACCTTTTTTGTTTAACTGGAGTAAATTTGGGGTCAATGTTAAGGGCATGACAGGCAGTTTTGGGTGGTACTCCACACATATTGGCATGCGTCCATGCAAATATGTCTATGTTGGCACAAAGGAATTTGGTCACTTCCAACCGCATCTTGTTTCCAAGCTGCGACCCGATTCTCAGGACCCGTGTGGCTTCATCCATACTAAATGGGAAAGACACCGTCGGCTCAGCTGGTGCCACTCGATCCTCCCCTGAGCTCTTCTTCCTAGGGTCCAAAGACTTGTTGAATCAGCTATGGCCCCCAAGCTAGGGGCGGCGCTGTAGTTGCTATTCAAAGGGCTCATGGATGTAGAGTGCATTCCCTACATCCTTTCCTTTCTTCTTTCTTCTAGACTCGTGCAATTTGGCATATAACATTCTCGAGCAACGATTTGTTCTCCTTTCACCATTCTGATTCTGTGCTCGGTAGAGAATTTCATCGTGAGGCACCATTGAGCCAAAGCTATCTTGAAGTCGGCTAGCATGGGCCACCCTAGAAACGCATTGTATGCCGACATCTCATCCACAATCAAAAAATTATCAATGAGGGTGACTCGTCTTTCTCCCTCTCCAAGTTCTACAAGTAGGTCAATGGTTCCCATCAGTTGCTTAGGTTCTCTAGTAAATCCCTGAGTCTTCTTTCGGCATGCAGATATGCTTTTCATACCGATCTTCATTTGATCAAAAGTACGTTTGAAAGGTATATTAACCAAGCTTTCACTATCAACTAGCACTCATTGGACAACTACGGGCCTGATTCCTACTGTTCCTTGGAGCCGCAATTCCTTCAGTATCATGGTTGTGAAATACTATATCGTTGCTCAGCACCTTTTGCTGCTTGACCGGAGTTTCACCATTTGTTGTCAAACATCATCCCTTCAGAGCATGTTTTAGTGAGTTTGCGTTTCTCTCCATCTCCTCCTAACTCCTTTGTGCAAGATGCGGTCCCTCGGATATGATTCCGATAATGAGCTTCTGGTCAGTTCGTTTCGACCCTTGGTCACTAGTTCCAGACCGACTTCCTTGTGCCCTAGGGGTTAAAGGACTAAAGACGGGATGTGATTTCATGGCCCTTTTACATATTATTGAAGCTTATTTTCATGGATTAATCCTTCAATAGGTCCTTAAGGTGACGACACTCGTTTGTATCTCATGGAAGCAATAGAATTTCCCTGAGCGCTTCTGCAGTTCCGTTGCCTCCTTTTTGAGGGGTTTCCTGTACTCTTCAGTTTCTTGTGTTGCGAGATAAATATTTTTTAGAGTATCATTCAAAAGGGTATAGTCTCCAGGTTCAGATCCTCTAAACCTTTTGCTGCGGCCACCACCATTTTTCTTGTCAGAGTTATGATTTCCTCTCTTCTGGTTTCCATTCTTCCCCGTGTCCCCTTGGTTATTCTCGGGGTTGCATGTATTTTGATTAGCCGTCGTGACATTCTGTTCGGTGTTTGTCTATTGCACTCCAGCAGCATTTCTTTCCAGCTCTTGTACCTCTTTCAACCTCAAGTACTGGCTTGCCCTGCGGTTGAAACCTTTCCTGTTGGTGGGTTGCTTCATCTTGATTCATTTCCAGAGCTCCATCTCCAGATGAATAGCGCAGACTAGGGCCATAAAAACGATGTCTTCATTAGGATTGCTCTCCCATATCACCGCTGTGTTTAATCTGCTCATAAATGAACTCAATAACTCATTGCGCCCTTGAAACGGTCTGGATAGAGACATGACGTCCTTCGGTTGTATGGTATGAAGTCAGAACTGGTTAAGGAATTTTGTTGCAAGTTGATCAAAGGTAGAGATAGATCTTGGGGGAAGTATTGTGAACCACATGGATGCAACGCCTTCTAGAAAAATGGGAAAACATCGAAAGCGTATGGCTTTTGAAGCATTAGCTCCGTCCATATGCCAACTATATTTGTACAAATGGGGTTTTGGATCCTTAGTTCCGTCGTAGGAGGGAATGGTTAGCATGGTGAATTTGTCAGAGTATCTTTCATTCAAGATCTCAGTGGTAAAAGGAGTCTGACTTGGGGCAGATCCCCACTTATCATCCTTTTGACTCTTACTCTCGTCCATCAGCCCTTGACCATGTCCGTTATATATGCCTCTGATGTTCGGTGGTCTTGGGGACGGCAGTCAGTTACTACGCCAAATGTTTGGTTCAACAAACGATCTTGGGGCATGTGTTGATGCCTAGGCTCTCCAGTCTTTGGGAAAGCCATTCCCACAGGACCTTGTTGGCTTGCATTTGGCCTCGCTGTGGTGGTCTGGATGTTTCTAACGTTATCAAATGCATTGGCATCCACCTCACCTGATCACCCTGCTCTTCGCCTTCTGAATCAGAGAGCTTCACAGCCACATCCTCCTGTGGATTTTTAGCCCCTTGATTCAAATTCAAATTTGGTTGCCTTGCATTAAGTGGGGTATTCTCATTTTCCTCCAAATTACACCCTGTGGTTACCCATCTCAAGGGTGGCTTTCCCTTTCTCCTATGCAAGCCGAAAACAGATGAGCTTTCCTGCTCTATGGCAGTAGCTGGTTCAGGGATGGTTCTCTGAGCAGGGTTTGATTGTAGAGTTATCAGAGCGTTGAGCTTTTTCGTTAGAGCCTTTTGACTATCTTCCATTCTTTGATTGATTTCTTCAGCCATCTTATTCAAATCAGCCCTGGTGACAACTTCATGCCGACTAGAGGACCCTGGTGCTTGATTTCCTAAGTTAGCAGCATTTACTTCAGCCTATTGGAGGCTAACACCTTCTGTGGTTATTGTTGCCCCTAAAGACCTTCCAGAGGTAGTTCTTTCCTTCAGGGAGCCATTGACTTTTAAATCAGAGAGTACTTTAAGCAAAGATTGGAGATCTAAATTCTGGATCTACATAATCCAAAGTAGATAGCTAGATCTGGGTCCTGGGTTGAAAACGAAGATCTAACTTCTGGACCTATGTAATCGAAAGTAGACAGGTAGATCTGTATCTTGGGTTGCAAGTTCTCAATGAAAGCAACCAAATGTTGACCCAAAAAATGGACCAACAACTTGGTTTGGATTTGAACGCACCAGCCCTGTCTCTACAGAGCAATTTTACAGATCAATGATAAAGAAAAGAAGGAGTAAAAGAAAATAGACGGAAGATTTTTATAGTGGTTTGGTTTTTAACGAAGCCTACCTCCACTTTATAGTTTTATTATAAGCTGATTGCTATTACAAAAGTTGCTTGATTACAAGGCTTTGGCTAATTCCTAGCTAGATTAGATCTCTAGAGTTAGAATCCACCGGAGAATCACGGTGTATTCCTTTTGAGATCGTTGTAAGGGAGGTTGGAAGAGAAGAATAATCCCAGTAGAGCTTCAACAATTAATTTCTAGAAGTTCCCCTTTACGTTTCAAGTGGCATGCTATTTATAGAGGTTGCAGGGTTTTTGGGCCAAGCCTATCACTCTCATTTCTTAGATGGAGCACATGCGACTTTGGAGAATCCGGTTGACAAAATTAGCGAACTCCATAGGTTGCTAGTGACCCATGGAGTTTGGGTCACTGGCGACCCATGATCCATGGATCGTAGGAGACCCATAGGCCATGGGTCGCTAGGGACCCATAGACTTAGCTTATCTTGCCAACCGAATTTTGTCTCCTTTATTCATATTCCATAACTTGTTTGTTCACGGTTTTGAAGAAGTCGATGGGTTGCTGATGATCCGGCCATAGAGCACTTTCCTGGATTTCGAAATTGGAGATGTCTTCTCAAGCATTCGTCATTGTCGTCACGTGCTGATGGTAAGTCACTAGCTGCTTAAATTCAAACACTTGTTGGACCGCAGGGATGCATATCTCTTAGCTTCGTTGACTCCAGTCGTTACCTTAGTCTTATAGCTTGGTCCTTATCGAACTCTAATCGTAACTTTCCTGGTTAGTTCTTGAATCATCCTACCACCTAAGGTTTCCTAGTTTTCTGTTGGTATCTGCTACGTTGAAAACCCGGATAACCGACCACTACCTAGGTAAGTAGTATAAAGAATTTAAGATATGAATAAAATAGGAATGGTATCTACAAACTGATCTGAAATTTTGAAATCTGTCCTAGAAATTTAGTTATAGAATATTGTGAAAGTTGTGAAGATATTCTATATTAATAACTGGGTTGTAAGTTAGGTTGCTCTAGTTGACTGGGAATGTGAATTTCTATGTTTTGATTTATTTGGAACGAGTTCCGTGTAAATTCCATAAATTATCCAGCACCAAAATAAGTATAAAAGTATGTCGTTTGAATTAACAAGGGATATACTAAAAAGGAAAGAGAAGTGTAAGATATGGATATTCTTTTTCATAGTTTACACTATCTATTTCATTAAAAAGAAAAGAAATAATTCCCTGTAGTTCTAAATGAAGCAAAGATCTTACGTTGGTTAATTTATGGAAAAATTATAACAGTAATCCTTTTTAGAAGGATAACTTTGATAAATTAAAATGTGAAAAGAAATGCTCTAGTTTAGAATAATATATAGCACATGTATAACCGTCCTTAATGTATAAAAATAGAAATATATAAACAACATAATTTACAACTATATACTTATATTTAGTGATTAACAGATTAGAATTTATGGACATTAATTACAAATTTAAATGGGCAATAAATTGTATTTTATAGGAGTTAAAATGAATTAAATGAGGACTGATTAAGAAATTTATATGACGTTGATTGGGGAATTAAATTGGCATAATAAATGAATTTTGAAATCGGTAAAAAGATTAAAGGGATTTAAACGAGGATTGATTAGAGGTGGTCCAACTTTGACATTAATGATCAATTATTAAGGGTGTATCAACTGAAGTAATGAATGGACCACATTTATTAGAAATCAAGAAAGAAAATTAAAAGGTAGATGACAGTGGAATGACATATTAGAAATGTCCATTTTAATTGAGTAAGGGGTGTTAGGACCACACTATTGTTTACACCTATTATAGATAAATGGCAACTTCCAACAAAATTTTCATTTACAGATTTTGGGACTGCTATCGCTAGTTGTATCCCTTAGGTTATTGGAAAATGTAAGATATGGAATAATATATGCTCATCTTTTATTGATGTGTTGATTTTATGAATGAGACTACACCACTAGATAAATATATACATATTGAAAAATAGCGTAAATAAGGAAATTTCATAAGGACATTTAACCTACGGTAAACTGTAGGTAAGATTGGAAGTTATTGAGGGAATTAGGTTAGTAACTAGGAATAAAGGATGCTTTAATCCCAAATTTCTTTTAGGATTTTAGGAAAAATAAATTTTAGCTTACGGAGAGACACTATTTAAGGATGACCCTTTACTTCGAAGGGGATAAGATGAACTAGAGTATGAAGAGGATTTTCTATTTGATAATGATGAAGAAGATGGTGATAGAATTTTCCATTAGGTGTTCGATGTGCTAAAATCAAAAGATATAATTGATTAGGTAGTGAATGAAGGCTGCACAAGATCACCAGAAACCCTATGTGGACAATCAAAGAAAAGAATTAGAGTTTGAAGTAGGGGATATGGTGTTTATCAAAGTTTTCCCTTCTAAAAAGGTCGTGAGATTTGGAAAGTCGAAAAAGTTGGCGCCATGATTTGTTGGGCCTTTCCTAGTTTTGGAAGAATAGGAAATTTGCTTACTGTGTGGAGTTACCAGAGAAATCGGAAGGAGTCCATGACATTTTCCATGTTTTTGCACTTGAGGGAATGCCTTTATAGCATAGCCGTGGTGGTAAAGCCTGATTAATTGGGCTATATTAAGATGGAGCCAATAGCATCTCATGCCACCACAAGCAGTATGGAGCATGGAAATAGGAAACTCCACAGCAAAGAAATTAGGCTGATTCAAGTATAATGAAGGGAAAATCTGATGGAAAGCATGAGGACTTCTCATCCTAAAATTTTCATTGGCAAAATTTTCTCTCCAAAATTAGTTTTTGTTGCATTATGGTGGCTAGATTAGATGGTAGGAGATAGTTGCTACACTTTTACTATCACTTTTCCACTCATATAGAACACTTTTTTTGCATGTTTAGGATGTTTGCATACATGGCTATATGCCACAACACTTGCATTCATTCTAGGATTGAGCTCACCTATAGTATGTCCACGCACATAATCACATTACACGTTTAGTTGAGTACATGGGGTTGTAGATAACTTGGTTATATAATATGTATATTTAACACACCTTACATTGTTCACCCCCGTGGAAAATATTTCGAGGACGAAATCCTTTTCAGTGGCAAAGAATGTAACACCCCATAGAATCAACCATAAATTAACAAATTGGATAAATTAAATATAGGTAAAAACGTAATTTTGTAAAAGTCAAAATTTGATTATGAAAATTTTACCATTGCATTCATGTTGAAATTCTGATCAATTTTCATATATAATTGCTGAAACAGAGCTCAAACGAAGAAGTTATAGGGGTTTGATGTTTTCAGGTATAAATAATTTAAATAGAATTCAAATTCAAATGAAAAATTAATTTTGGAATTTGAAATTCAAAAGTATACGGTAGTTAGTGTTGAGGGTTAAATAAACATTAAAATTAACATTAATATTAAAATGTAAATAATGAATAGAATAATTAAAAACCAACGAGAATACAAACTTCTCAAAATAAGAACGTACTGGTTAACCGCTCCCCTCGGGTCGGTCGACCGATTGAGAGCATTGGCAGTTAAGATTTTTCGTACGATGAACGTACCATATTATATAGTATTATACTGACTTAAATCCAGTGGTTCTAGTGTATTTTAACCATTATAAATAAGAGCCTAGGCCCCTCGTCTTTATTCGCAGAATATTCTGGGAACATTAGCAAAGCTCTGTCAGTTCGTCTCTTCATAGATTCAGAAACTCCATTCGGGTTTCAGGTAAGAAATCTTATATACCTATCTTTTTTTACTGTTTATTTTCTCATTTTATTCTCCTCCAAACCTCTGATTTTCTGAATCTAATGTATATATAAATCTCTTGTTGTGTGCATGTGTGTATCAAAGATGAGTTTCGATAGAGGTTGTCAAAGGCATGTCAGATTTAAAGGAGGCAGAGCTAAGGAAATACCGTGAGTGGAAATCTTAGCTTTTCTGTTTTGACAGTTAATTAGTATAGTATGGGTTTGAATATGCCTTGAGGAGTTTTGGTTTGCAAAAAAATCATATTATAAACCCCCAAAACTCTAATGCGAAATGTTAATTCTAGGTTGATCTCAATTGTTTATGTCAAAATAATGCAAATTGTGTGGATTTGCAGTTTTGGTAATTTTACCCTCTATTCCACTTTTTATTCTTTTTCTTTGAATTTGATTAAAGGATTTTGATTAAGGAATAGTGTTTCATTCGTAATTTGAATTGCTCATTCTCATGAATTAAATAGAAATTCCTTCGTTTATTTTTATGTGGAAAAAGAGTTGAACAGAGCATAAAAAATTGGAATTGTAAGTCCTATTATCAATATATTCCGTTATTTTGAAGTAATAAGCTGGGTTTCAAATTTTATTATATACAAATCTGTTGACTGGAATTTTGATATAAATATTGAAACTTTCGTACTGTCGGTAATATAGAATGTGATTTGTATCATTGTTCAAAGAGTTCATATTTAAATGCTAGTGTAGGGCGTATATTCCGCATGCTTAGAAATTACTACGCACATGTTTGTATGTATATATTAGCGTAATTAATATATAATTATAACGTATGATTGCATAGTTAAATATGTTATTAATTTTATTAAAATCCCCTTTAGGAAGGTAATAAATGTTAAAGGCGAAATAAAAAAGATTTCTTACACGGCTTTGATTAGGGAAATAGTGAGATGTTTGATAGTATATGCAGAATTTAATATAGATTATGACTAAGTTATAGTAATGTGAGGTCAGTCAAAAGCACACGGAAAGCCTGCTCAGCTTATCTGGCTACCAACAGTGTGACTTTGGGACTGATATGAGACATGCCTATAATAAGTAACTACGATGACACGAGGATGGTCCCAAATTCTGTAGGATAAATCTGCACAGCTAACTTGGCTACTAGTACCTACCTGTGCAGTTAATGCGCTCGGCAGATTCAAAGCGGTGGAGGTGCAAAAAGTCATAGCGAGGATACAGCGAGGATATAACGAGATATAGCGGATGGCTCTAAAATAGCATATAAAACTCGTACTTAATGTTTTTACAAATATATAAATGGTAATTAAATGAAAAATCATCATTCAATTGAATTATAATTAATACATAAATAATTTTAAACAAAAACATGTGCAAATATACTTTAAATAAACGTAAAACTGTTATATCACATAATTGAATTTAGTAGAATATTAGAGTATTTTCATTTCTGAAAATATATTAACAATTAAATCAAATAAATTAGTTTCATAATTTTCATAATGCATAAATGCAGTTTTTCGATTCATTTTATTAAAGAAGATACAGCGGAAATAGCGAAATATAGCGGGAATAACAGGATATAACGGAAATAGCGGGACTTAAAGCGGAAAGGCTATATTTTGGGGCTACATGGAAAAATCATAGCGGTAGAAATCCGCTATGAGATATAGCGGAGTTATGGCGGGGCATTAACTACACAGGTACCTACGCATAGTCCGGCTAAAGTGAGATGTCACCATGGGATACGGGTCATAATACGAAGGACCAACTTCAAAAATTGAAGGTAATAAGCGGTTGAGTGAGGGCATGCCTCTTCCCTATGTAGGAAGTAGTAAATTGTCGAGATTATGGGTTTGGCATGGTAAAGGATATCTCAGGGAAGGGCTTACTTCAATAGGAAGTACTAAATAGTTGAAGAGATTCTATGCAATGTCTGTTAGATAGTTATTAGTGAGAAGTCCGCCTTGGGATTATAGGTAGTAAATGACATGGTCCTGCCTTAAATAAGGTATCAAAATGGTTGAAGTCTGCCCAATTCCCATTAAAGGTATTAAGTGACTTGAGTACCATCTCTTAAATTGATCGGACATCACGGACGATAGATATGGATATTGGGTTGATATTAAATTGGGTATGGACTTACATTTAGAAAACATTTTATTTAAGTTTGAGAAAATCCATCGAGCTTATATTTGAAAAGACTTATTGTGTAAGTAGAAAATTTAAGACACGTTCCTATTTAAATTATACAGCCAAAGTACTAATATAGTAAGGGTCGAGATTTTTATTCACCGGACATATATTGTTATGACTCCCTCCTCATTACAACACAGATTAGGAAGGGTGATACTGAACGTAGAGACGTTGATGAGTCTTGTAGCAGTAGTCTATTTATTTACTTATTATTTTCTTCAATTTTTGATGTACCCATGAAATAAAAACAATGTTGTAATTTTGGAAGATTGTATCGTGGATATGTTACGGTTATTGTTGGGTTTTGGTATTATGGACATTTTTTTATGATTTTGAATGACATTTTGAAATTTGAATAAAATGGGTCCTTTTGTTATTATTATATTTTATCTTGTAATCTATGAGATTCTAAATGTATAGCACAGCCAGCTTTGAGATGGTTGTAAGTTTCGCTAGTCTTTTTCTGAGTCGGGAATTTAGGCAAATTTCAGGGTGGGTTGTTACACATTAAGCTCACGATCCAAATGATCTTTAATTTAGATTCTCGATGTTGTAAAAGTTGTTAAATCTTTCGATAGTGTAACGACCCAAAATTTGACCGCTTTAAATTACACTATTTAAAGTGATTTTAAATATAAAATATGTAATGTTATATGATTCAAACAATATTAGATAGGATTTGAAAAGAGAAGTATACACAAAAATAGTAACATTTGCCTATATCGACAAAAGTGACAAAATGCTCATTTCAGAAAAGTAAGTTTCAATGGTAAAATAAATTATTTTAATTAATTTATGGGTATTTATATTTTTAAATAACATTATACAAATTTATTTTTTAATTTGTTTTACATAAATAAATAGTTTAACTAAAACGTCAAAACGTGACCATAAAACATTTTGTCGATAATCAACGTTTTGTCGATTAAAAGTTATCGCAACGTCGTCGCACCTTTATTTTCTTATATAGGAACATATATTCAAATAGTATAAGTATTAATTGATTCACTAATCAAGTTTACTTTTACAAAACATACTTAGAAAATTCTAGAATATAATTAACAAAAAGTAAGCATAAAAGACTAAAAAGGTACAAAAGTCAAAAAGTAAAACATCAAATCAAAGAAACATAATTACTTTCCTTATTTAATATCTAAGAGAAAATAGCATAAAATAGTGATTTAAAATGTGATGTTAAGTGTTGAAAAAAAATAAGGTTACTTAAGAAGTACGTAAGGTTATTTTGATAATTTGGTAAAGAGATATTTTGGTAACTTACCACTTTATTTTTTTCTATAAATACGAACCACTTTTTCACAGTACTTCTACCTTCTTCTTCCTCCTTAATACTCTCTTTAATGGCTTCTTCTTCTCTCTTTTCCTTACTGACTTTTCAAAATCATATCAAGTCAACTCCAAACACAACTAAACTTTGCCAAAGACCTTAGGATACCATTAAAACATAGTTTAGCATCTAAGAAGTAAAGAAATGATGGGAAGGAGTGGAATAGGAGGAGGCCGAACCATTTGGAAGGAAGGAGCAAATCGTAAAACTCTGGAGCAAGAAAAAGAGAAGGAAGTGCTGCCGATTTCATTCCAAAGAGCTAGGAGCAAATTCAAGGTGTTGTGGAAGCTCTATCGAATTTTTGAAGTTGGTTGAAGTTGAAAACAATAGTGAAGTGTTGGATTAAATGGATGTTGCTAGGAAGTTAATCAATTTGGTTAAAGTTGAGTACACATATTCAAAGTTACTAATTTCTAAAAATATTTCAAGTAAATAACATAAAAGCTTAGTATATGTTGGATGATTTAATGGATGATAACTTTGTTGATATTATGGTTGATTATATGTTTGTGATATGGATGATAACTTGGTTTGATAAATCATAAGAAAAATGGTTAGTAAGCGTAGTTAATTTAATAGGAATTCAAACCCACATAAATATGTATATGAAAAATATTGTTTAAAATGGGTTAAAAATGATTTAGAAATGTTTTATAAACATTTAAAAGTGTTTCCATGAAGTTTAAAAAGAAATTGAAATTTTAGTCAAAATAAGGCGCGTCGTGTAACAGTAGTTCGTGATTTCACGCCATAAAAATTAAATGAGTGTACAAAGTGGAATATAGCTCGAAATTCTTCCAGATAAGAATTTTCCGACACCATGAAATAAGTGGCACTACGTTACCATTGAGATTAAACACGGATGCAGCAGTCCCTTAGACATCTTTGGCATGACTTGGCATTGTGGGCTCCTCCTCCTCAATGCATAAATACAATACGTGTAGTCGTAATTTAGGAACGTACTCCCAAGATTGATACTATAGGCAACCCTATGTTGGAATAGTTCTAGTTATTAACTTGATCCACCGTTGTTTTTTAGGATCAATTAGTTTCTTGACGCTAAGTATAATCCTCCATAAGGTGCTTGGTGTAAGTGTATTTAAAATTGTACCCCTAAGGTTAACGAAACCTACCTTAATAAGTAGTTTATAAACACAAGTATGACATCTTAGGTCACATAAAGTATTAATGAAGTCAATTGCATGTGATCACTATATATTACCGACGTAAGTCATTCACCAGACTTTTGTCTATCCCGCTCCTTTCCTTTTTTTTCCTACCAAAGGAGGATAGCATAGTAGGTGATCGGCCCAGATCTAGTACATGGAGAGGCAAGCTTGGTGTTGGAATTTCTTGTTCCTATCCATTATTCTCCATGTAACTATCTATCTTACTTCTTACTTATCAAACTATATGCTGTATTTCTATAAACTTTGGATTATGACTACGTGTGTTTTGAGATTGTGTTTTCTAGGATATTTTCTAAGATGACTATTTCTGTATTTATGTTTTACCGCCTTTCACAGTGAGATCTAAAAGTGTTGAATGTTTAAAATTTTATCCTAATATTCTTAGTCTTTATAATGTATTAAACACCTTATAGCTCATATTTCTTAGCACAATGCGAGTTCAAAAGTCACCATGCGCTTTGGATCGGTGTATGTAGGTGCGGGTTGCCATACTTGGTGTCAAAGCCTAAGTTTAAAATTCCTTTGGAGTTAGGTACATATTGAGAAAACACACTTGAATATCCTAAAAAGAAAAAGGGTTTTCCAAAAAGTTTTCAATAAGTTTTTCAGAATAGGTTTCTAAAAAGTTTATGTGTGTGTGTGTCTATATATAAATATATATACGGAAAAATAGTTCTTCAAAGATTTTATCTATAAGCATAATATAAAAAAGAGTTGTCACTTATTCTTGTCAGTACTATCTATGAAAAAGCTGTTAATAATTCTTAAATGCCACATAAAGAACATAAGCGATCCTACTGTTTGCGGCATAGATGATGCAACTGAGATTTTGGACGTGAATATTCCTATTTGCTTCCATTGGTATATGCAAGCAAGAGGACAAGCTGAGCTTAATCTTAATACAGAACCCATAGAGTGGGCACTAGATGTAGTTCATGGGCATCCTCTTAACACTGATTTCGCCAATTACGTAAGGACTTTGGGAGTCTGCGAAGGAATCCATATGTGGGGATCGATTTTTATGTGGGCTCAAAGGCACAAATTCATACTTGTGAGGGGATTTTCGGATTAATGAATATTGGAGATGACATTAGGATACAGCTTTCTACCTGTAATTTAATTGAAAAGGCTCTAAATTGGTGGGACGTGATAGTGGCATAGTCGGATGAGGGAGAGATGACTTAGAGAGTGTTTATGAGGTGTTTTGAGATGAATTTTCTTTCCATGGTAGAAAAGGGAGTATAGTTGTAGAAATTCATTGTTAACCCGCCTTTCGACAAGGCCGTAGACAGGCGGATTTAACTATACCGGTTGCTCGATTGTCGAGACTGAAATACAATGGATTTTGGTCAATTGGATGGATAGGAAACTAACCACGGATGGTAATCATGATTGTGCAGCCGGGATTCACCATAGTCGATGGATGAGGGCTATTGGATACTTGAAACATATGTTTCGATGAGTCGCAAGTCGCCTTGGATTTACTTCAAGTCGTACAGAGTCGAGCTTCGAGTCGAATAAATGATTTCTTTGAGTCTTTTAGGCGGCTCGGCATGAGTGGCTCGGCATTGATGGCTCGGCATAGGTGGTTCAGCTTCAATGGTGGTTCGGCACACGGAGGTGGCTTGGTGTTGTAGTTCGGTCAGGGTGGCTCAACAATGGTGGTTCGACACTTGGAGGTTGTTCGGCCTGAGGGTTTGGCAAATGTGGTTCGGTCTTGGTAGCATGGATCGGTGTGAGGATGTGGATCGGTCTGGATGATGGTGTGGTTCGGCATGATGTTGTGGGTCGACATGCTTGAGAAGTATTAGAGTGGGGAGTGGTTCGGTGGTGAAGTGTGGATGTGGTCCGATCAATGTGGGTCGGGGTAGGTCGTTCGACATTTGAATGGTTCGGCATTGGAGGTGGCTCGGCATTGGAGTGGCTCGACCTGAGTGGATAGTAGAGATGGCTCGGTGGTAACCTGGGTCATCGTTTCTTGGTCAGTGCATATGGATCGGTATAGGCAAGAGGATGAGGTGCATCGAGTCGTGGTGCAGTTTGCTTCGAGTCAGTGTTAGGATTGCTTCGAATCAAGAACCATGTTACTTCCGTTCGGAATGTCAACTACTCGGGGTTGGTCGTAATGTTGAGCCTCGATCGGCGATGGCCTTAATGGGCCCGGGTTACTCAGGAGGCCCCACTACATGGATTTGCCTATAAATACAACATGTGGGGTTCTAGAAAAGAGATCTTCTTTCCACTCTCTTACCTTCTCTTTTCTAAGGCTAAGGCTGTTCTTCCATTATACAACTCTGGATTGTAACTGTAATCGATTATTACAACAATAAAAAGGAAGTTTCTGGAGTGAACATAGGCCTAGTTTGCTGAACCTCTATAAAATCTGTTGTTCTTTACTGCTTTCATTTTAATTATTATTATTCTTCATATTAATATCCCCCACATATATTCTATTTGTGATTTGTGACTGGTGTTTGGTGCTTTCATCTGGATTTAGATGTTAGTGGCTAATTTTGGCGCTAACATTCATACATTTGCAGCAAGGAGAGAAGCCGGTAAAGGAATATGTAAAATAAATTCAATGAGTTGGCTAGGTTTGATTTGTATCTGGTCAATAACCCTCACAAGAAAGCTTTGAAGTTTACAAAGGGGTTGAATCAACCTCTTTAAGGTTTGGCGCTTAGTCATATTCCCATGGGTGCAACTTATGAGGATCTAGTGAGATGGCTTTGCTGAATACTGTTTCCAAGGAGGAAGTGAAGAGTGATCCCATGAAGTCGGGAGGAAAGACACCCCAGTGGAATTAGCGTAAGGGCAGAATGGGGGCCTAAGGGAAAATTATGAAGCAGGAACTCAAGTGCATGAGATATGGTAAGAAGGCCATTTTGTGAAGAAGTGCAAGATGAAATCTCAAAGATCAAATGTTTCAACTACAATCAATTCAAACACATGAGGAGGAAGTTCCAACTACATCGAAGACCTTTGCCCAAGTGGTTTTAGCTTATGCACTGGATGCCATTCCTAGCTCGAGTGTGGCTCCACTCGTAGATAATAGGAAGAAGGTCGCTATTGAAGGTGTGTTAATCTTATCTGATTTATTTTTTCATATCTTATTTAGTACTAGGGCATCACACTTTGTTGTCTTGAGTAGACTTGTAAATGAGTTGCGCTTAGACACTGGCATAGTTACAAACCTAGTAGTTGTATCAAACCCTGCTTGAGGATCGGGTTATTTATATGCGATATTTAGGGGCGTGAAATTGTTTAATTTAGGGTGGAGTTCGATTTTCATGCTTTTGCCTTAGGATTTTTTGGGTTTAGGTTGATATCGGGTACAAATTGGATGACTATGTATAGGGAAATCTTAGATTGTCATAGGAAGGTTGCTCATTTGGGTACTTTTAGAACCAGTTGAGAGGTATATTGTGATCCCAAAAGTTTAGTTATGTTCAAATTCCTATATTCTTTAGACTTATCACGCAATGATTTAGCTTCAGTGCTAGTAGTTAGAGGCTATCCAAACGTCTGTTTTGAGGTTACTGGTCTCTCACTCTAGAGAGAGACCGAGTTTTGGATTTATCTTATGGAGAATGCCATACTTATTGCTATACCCTTGAGACACATGGCTCTTAAAGAAATATGCGAACTAAATAAGAAAGTGAATGAGCTGTTGGAGAAGGACTTCGTTAGGAGGAGTTTTTTGAAGTGGGGAACACCAGTTGTCTTTGTCAACAAGGCGCGTGGTTCTCTAAGGCTTTACGTCGATTACCATTAGCTGAATAAGCTAAAAAAGAAGGATCTTTACCCATAGCCCCGTATAGACGATCTCTTCGATCAGTTAGCTGAAGCAAAGGTGTTCTCTCAGCTTAACTTGGCTACCGAATTCCATTAACTGCATTTGGCCAACGATAGTATTCAAAAGACTTCTTTTCGTACACCTGATGGATTTTATAAGAGGTTATTCATGTCCTTTGGACTAACCAATGCACCCGCATATTCTTTGATCTGATGAGTCAAGTTTTTTATAGGGTTGCTTAATAAGTTCATGGCAGAATTTTTCGACGACGTATTCGTCTATTCGAAACGCGAGGAGGAGCAATAGGTTACATCTAGAAGAAGTTTTCAATTCTCTCCATGGGCATAAGTTGAAGGAGAAGTTCTAAATGTAACTTTTGGCGCAAAGAGTAACGCTTTTTGTGGCACGTTGTCCCTGAGCATGGGATGATAGTCGATCCTAGTAAAGTTTCTATAGTACCGGATTGGCATGTACCAAAGAATACCATGAAACTAAGGAGTCACTACACCATAGATAGGATTTTGGCGCTGCCTTAGGCGACACATTTGATACGGCTATAAGCCGTATCAAATTTTAATACGCTTATAGCCGTATCTATATTGTTTAATACGGCTTTAAGCCGCATTAATATTTGACACGGCTTGTAGCCGTATTAAATTCCGTGCTCTTTTCGTGGGAAAATTTTCCCCAAAACGCACACCCTGCCTCCTTTTTTTTTATTTCCAGCGCTTTCATTTTCACCGTTCCTTTTCGAGACCACCATTCTGTTTCATCCTCCAAATGAATTCCACTGTACGCAACCTCCAAAGCAAGAATTCATGAATATATTTAGGGGATTTAAGCTTCGTCTGCGGTTGGTTCAGAGGATTGGAGGAAACGAATTTTGGGCGTGGCTGTTCAATTTGTATTTGGGTGGGTTCGTGTAAATTGGTTCGCGGTTCAAGGGTGTCGAGGTAAACATCAATGTCTTTCAGTTTATACTGTGATTTTGGTAATGCGATTTGCGATTATCGATTGGGAATATTCGTCTTCTGTGTTCGTAGTGGGAAACACATGGATATATGTATGAAGGTATAGCAACTCCAATGTTTTAATGATTATTATGGTATTAACTATTTATGCGCTGTGTTGCACAAATACAAGTGCACTATCTGGTTGATGATTACCTACCAAATTTTGGATTAGAGATGTGAATTGTAAGCATTGTTCCTCTGTTCCATGCTTCCACCCACAACCATACAAATTCCTTTTCACCAGAAAACATCTATTAGCTTTATACTTCTACTTGTACACATTGTTAAACTTTGAGGGTCGACGTTTGTGGTTACCTTTTGATCTAAAACAATTCAAGATTTATCACGTGGTTTGACTATTTTACATTACATATATATATTGAGACTGCTACATTTTTTTACTACCATTTTGTATTGCATTTTGCCACCATATGTTTTGTGCCTGATTACTTTTGTCGTTCTTCACAGGAGATGAAGCTTAAAATCGAGAAACTACTAGATGAACCACCAATGCAAAAAGGGATAACTAATGGAAATATCTTGCTAGCTACTTGTATTAATACAGGCATTATCTAGCCTATACTTATATATTTACATATATATTTTAGGTTGTGTTGGCCATTGAATAATGTCTTTGCTTTGGCTTTCTTTTCATGAATAATTTGCTTATTGCTGTATGTCTCCAGCTTGTTTGTGATGTCTCCTTTTATTTTATCATTCATAAACTATGTTATTGAAGCTTTTTTGGATTGGCTATGTTTGGCTGTATGTAGACATCTGAATTTTTTATCATTAATTTACTACTGTCGGTTATAACTCTGGATGACAAGTTACAAATATCTAATTCATGTGCTCAGTATACGGATTAGACACGGTCATGGGCCGTTTCTAATTGGAGAAATAGATACGGCCAGTGACCGTATCTATTTGTTCAATTAGAAACGGCCCAGGACCGTATCTATTTCTCCACTTAGATACGGCCATGGACCGTATCTATTTCTCATATTAGATACGGCCATGGACTATATCTATTTCTCCAATTAGATACGGCCCATGGCCGTATCTAATACGAGAAATAGATATGGTCCATGGCCGTATCTAAGTGGAGAAATAGATACAGTCCATGGCCGTATCTAACTCTCCCATTAGATACGGCCCATGACCGTATCTAACTGGACAAATAGATACGGTCCATGGCCGTTTCTAATTGGAGAAATAGATACGGTCTTGGGCTGTATCTAAATATTAAACATGCTTTATTTTGATACGGCTTATGGCCGTGCCTAATGGTATTTGATACGGCCCTAAGCACTGCCTAATTAGCCTTTGTGGTGTAGTGAGTTTCCTTGGTTGGGTAGGCTACTATAGGAAGTTCATTAAGGAATTCGCTAAAATTTCTTCCCCTCTTACCTACCTTACCAAGAAGAGTTTGGTTTTCTCATAGGACTCGAAGTGTAAGGATGCTTTTATCAAGATGAAGGAGTCGTTGACTAGTGCAATATTACTCGATGGTATGGAGGCATTCATAATGCATGATGAAATTTGCCTAAGACAGGAACGAAGGCGATCGATGGTGGTAGCTTCAAAGCGGCATTGTAGAGAAGGATGATCGTGGCTTGGATCTAGAGTTGAGATGGTTGCTTATAGGTTCGAAGTTATAAAAGGAAACAACTGGGGTAGAATAGAAAGTGTAAAGTAAAAAAGTAGTGGTAAAATTTCTAAGTCCCAAATGCGCTCATTTAGTTCCAATTGGGAGTACGAGAACCGCCGCGTCTTTGGTGAGACTACACATGAGGGAGATAGTTAGGTTACATGGAGTTCCTTCTAGCATTACTAACGTTTGAGATTCACTTTTCACCAACGAGTTTTCGAGAAGTCTTCAAGATACTTTAGGCATTGCGTTGAGTTTGAGTACAACTTATCACCCGTAGATGGATGGACAGACGAAGAGGGCGAACCGGGTATTGAAGGACTTATTACGGATGTGTATCTTGAATTTCAAAGGCCCTTGGGAGGATCACTTGCCACTAGTTGAGTTTACTTAAATTAATAGCTATCAGGCAGTATGGGATGGCACCATTTGAGGCGTTGTATGGGAGGACTTATAGATCAACATCTTGTTGGTGGGACACCATGGATAGGATCATTCTTGGACCAGATATGGTGAGGTAGACATCAGAGAAGGTGGACTTGATTCATAGAAGGATGAAAACCGCACAACATACGTAGAAGTTTTATGCTGATAGTAGATGCACTGAGTAGAGTTTGTAGTGTGCGATATGGTTTTTGTTAAGGTCTCACCGCTTATGCATGTCATGAGATTTGGTAATTGAGGGAAGTTATCACTAAGGTACGTAGGGCCTTTTTCGATTACAGGTGTAGCAAGAAACTTAGCTTATAGAGTGAAGCTTCCTGAAAATTTAGTAGGGGTACACGATGTTTTCCATTTGTAACAGTTACGAAAGTGTCTACATGATACAGCTGCTGTAGTCAAGCCAACACAGCTATAGTAGGTGGAGATAGAAAGGCAGTCACTTCTTCGTCGTGCACCCACTCGTATTCTTGAGCATGATATAAAGCAATTCCTCTATAAAGTTATTAAGCTTGTTAAGGTCTAATGGGGAAACGATCTAACGGAAAGTACATGGGAGCCTAACGAGAAGATCCGAGATACCCACCCAGAACTCTTTTTTGGTATGTTTCCATTTTAGATAAATGTATATAAATTGATTATACGTTTATGTTTTAGCTTAGTATATCCCATAGGTAGGGATAATGGGATGTTAGGAACGATTGTGAACGTATTGTTAGGACATGTTTTGGATGACGGATAATATTGATGCATTTATTAAATTCATCTTTGCATGCTTAGGCAAATATATTCTTGATTTAGCATACACTCACTCCATTGCTTGTTTTATTTTACTAAGATAAATGCATATGGTTGTTGCATATGGAATGAATGGTTGCCCATATATATCGAATTGCCCATACATTTACACAGGATGTTGCATATATTTGGATCCATTGCATAATCACTTGCATTTTTAGAGATCGACTAGATTATGAGGCCACCTATTTTTTGCATTAGTATAGGTTTATATGCATTCCATGCCTATATGTACATATTGCATTAGAAACTTGAACTAAGGAAAATGGTTTCTAGTGGTTGATGGTTGAGTAGATAGTTGTAAGTATTAATTTCTATATGTATGAGTTGCATTTTTCTATCCTTAGAAATTTAATTAAATATAATAGTGGCAAAAATTAAACTTTCATAAACCTCTGAATTTAGCTACGAAACTTGCAAAGTTGCATTCATAGTGGTTTTCTAGACAATTTTTATACATAATACTTTAAAATCGGAGCTCGTATGAAAAAGTTATTAACGTATAAAAGTTCAAAAATGAAAATAATTAAATAAAGAAAAAATATTTTAAATAAGGTAAGCTCCACTGGTCGACACCCTAGTTTGGACCGATCAACCATTAACGGTTAACCATCCATGACTAAGTGTTTGACCATTTGAGCATTCCAAGTTACTGTTTGGTTAGGCTGAACCCAGATTTTATATAAATTGATCTAATGGTTGACGATGATCAAAACCTCTATAAATATAACCCTAACCTGATATTGAAAACTTTAATTCATTATTGATCGTAACAAAACTCTATTTCTCCCAAAACTTAACCCTCTTTCTCTTCAAAAACAAAACTAAATTAAATTCAAAAGATTATAGAAGGAATCAAAACAAATCATGGATAATCAACGAACCAAGTAGAGGCGATTCTACACAATGTAAAATGAGAATAGCTTTCAATAGATGAGTGAGTTCTTTATTAATATGATGATTTATATCTAATAAGTTTATTATATCCTATTTGATCTAAAATTATTTTAGTTTAATTAGAGATATAATCTATCTAATAACCGTAATAGATTAGGAATTCGATAGTAATTTAGCCCATATGAACATGATCCCTGTCTAATCTAAATTTGGTTAAAATTGATTTAGGTTGAACATTGTTTTCGTTAAATTGAATATATATTGATATCTCAATACCTTATTGATTCTAAACCTAAGTTAATTTGAATTGATTACAAATACACTTATGAAATTCTGAAATGATTAAATATATAAATTGGGAATATTGGGAATTGTAGATTAACAGAGTTGGTTTACTATAAAATGAAATCAATTAGTAGAGAAATGAAGAAAATTGAAAATTTACGATAGTCAACTTTGGCTAATCGACATGCTCACTAGAGCCGGACGATAGCAAGCGGTCGAGTGCTCTAGTAGTCGATCAATAACAAGCAGCCGACCGCTCCAGTAGCCGACGGTCGACCGGTTAATCGCATACAGGAGAATATTGAACCTCGGCCAAAGGCCAAGGTTTTAGGTTTATATATATATATATATATATATATGTGTGTGTGTGTGTGTATATATATATTATATGAATGTTAGCATATTAGTAGGAAAATTAGTTCCCTAAGTTTACGACTCTTGGACGTTATGGGACAGGATAGATGTGCATGCTGGCAATTAGACCTAGACCCCATTTATTTGACGTAGGCGATATTCGATACGAGGCAACTCGATCATAAATTGCACTCATAGGTTTTTCCACTACATGCAACAATAACAAGGATTTATGAAGGAGTCTGTAGCCCTGCATTGACGGGAGGTTCCTCGGTACATATGGCAAGTAAGGTGTGATATTGTTGTTGGATGCCCAACGTTGTGCAATAAGCGGTGTTACGTTACCATTGAGATTGGACACGGATGCAGTGGACCCTAAAATGTCTTTGGCATGAGTTGGCATTGGGGGATGCTCCTTAATGCGTAAGTATGATATATGTAGTCATAATTTGGAAAATAGTCTCATGGTTGATACTGTAGGCCATCCTAAGATAGAATAGTTCTACTAGTTATTAGTCCGATCCACCGTTGTTTTTTAGGATCGTTTTGTTGTACGACCTTAAGTATAAACCTTTACAAGATGTTTGGTGGTGTATTTATAACTATACCACTTAGTCTAATGAAACCTACTTTGGTAAGTAGTTCACAAACATAAGTAAGACACTCTAGGTCACATAAAATATTAATGAAGTCAATTACATGTAATCACCATATATTAATGATGTAATTCATTCACCGGACTTTTGTCAAACCCACTCCTTTCATTTTTCCTCCCACTATAGGAGGACATGGTTGCAGGTGATCGGCTTAGATCTAATATGTGGAGAGGCAAGCTTGACGTTGGAATTTCATATTACATCCGATTAATCTCCATGTAACTATTTATCGTCTTAGTACTTTTCTGACTATATGTTATATTCCTGTATACTCTGGATTACTGCTAAGTATGTTTTGAGACTATATTTTTTGGGATATTTTTCAAGATGACTATTTTCTATATTTATATTTTACTGCCCTCTGTTGTGAGATCTGAAAATGTAGAGTGTTTTAGATTTTATCCCTATGTTCTTAGTCCATAAAATGCATAAAAAACTAATAGCTTGTATTTTATGGCACGATGTGAGTCCAAAAGTCACCATAAACTTTAGATCGATGTGTTTGGAGGTGCAGGTTGTCACAAAAACGATAAGTTAAACTAAGCTTACAACCCTTGCTACAACACAGTCTTAGGTTATAGCAGCATTACCAATGTAGAACATCTTCTATCAACAATATCGATCTACTCATTGGCATACACCTGACATGAATAACACTCATGCCACAAATGGTTTATAAATATTTAATCCCAAATCTAAAGCTAAGGGTCGCAAACTTACTCCCCATACGCAATATCATATGTGATCATATATTAAAATACCATAGTCAACACATCTCAAAACCTAGAACGAGCCTGTAAAGTTATCATATTAATCAAAACACGTCTTCAATCCTCAATAATGACCTCAACGGTTTCCAACATCCCAGATATATCCCGGTCTATCTCAAACTTTATAGTTTGGAATATGTGTCGAACAGGGTCCTACATAGGCCCCAAAATAAAAGTACTCCAAAACATACCAAAACTTTATGGAACATTATCCTTGGAATTCGATGTACACTGGTCTAAACTGCCTCTTGATTCGACTTTGTACGTGAAAGCTATCGCATCCCAAAGGTCATCAAATAATCCTAGAGAAAACCTAATTTCCCTAACCTACAGTTGATTGGTTGAATGAACAAATATGGTCAGTTGATTGATCCACTTTAGTTAACTCTGGCTATAGTTTAATAGTAATTGGCCAAGGTTTACTAGTCAACCGACTTATTGAACAGTCGATTGGTTGAACTTAGCCAGTCGACCGTTATATTTCATTTTTAGTCTATTTTTTTCCAGCCTCAAAACCATGCATACCCACCTTGATCAGTCAATCGATGACACATCGATTGATCGTTCGCCTGACCTAGATGGGGTAGATTTCTCAAAGGAAATTTATCCTACCATTTAATCTTTGCTCTACTATCGTCTCTAGTTGCTTCGACCTGACCTTGGGCCTCACGACATCATAACCTTACATCCACCAACTACACCTCAAACTTGGGTTCACATCTATGACAATACGCCTTAGGAAGAACACAACAAGATGGTTATTCGACGAATCATTTCGAAAAGTTTAACCACTCGACTAACTATTCTAACTCCATATTTTGTCGTTCAATTACAGCTTCAATTGCTTTTTAATACAACCCTATCGACTAATAATTCAATCAACAATAAAACTACACCATCATCTCAAATATCATTCAGTTTCTACCAAATGCTAACACGTTAAATTACAAAACTTATACGTTAAAACATTCATGCAAGAAGGTTCTTATTTCCAAAATCCCTAAACATGTTCATTACTCTTCCCCTAATCAACATTATCATCAAACCTTTATTTTAATATATTAAGTTCTCATATAGCTTAAAGAAGAGATGCCACTAACTAAATCCCTCAGAAGTCCAAGCTCAACGAAACCAAACTTGAATCTATCCTTTGATTTCTGAAATCATGCCTTTATCTTCTCCAAATTACAAATTTGATGGTGTGGATTTGTAGATAATCTTCTAACTTAAGTTTAAATATTATTTTGAAATTTTTGGTTAAGATTTTGCCAATTTATATGGAACTAAAATTATGAAAACTATTATCCTACAAAAAAATAAAGAAGAAGAGAAATGAAGAATGAAAGAATGAGAGGGAGTGCTTCTTAATTTAGAACTATAAAGGCAAATTTGGCTACCCTAAAAGGATTTCGCCTCTGAAATCATCAAGAGAGGAATAATGTAAAACATTAACACACACATGCACCTGTTGCATATACTTAGCACCACAAAAAAATTAGCAAACCTAGCAAAACAATACAAAGTAAGTTCTATACTAGCATGCAATTCCAAATAAAGTAAATGGAAACAAATTACTTAGAGTAAATGGAGTCATCCTGGTAAAAAGTTCAAGATTGGAAGCACATGTCTTCTTTTCTGGATTTCAACTGCTATTTCCATATTCTTCGCCCCACCGGCCCGAATAAGCTTCAAACCTTGTTTCGATGTCTCTTGACACTACTATTTATAATTTGAATAGGTCATGTAGGCATAGAAACCTTGAATTCTACATCCACATCCTCCATTAACTTGACTCAACCACCACACTTATGTCATGTACACACTTTCGCAAGTGCGACACATGTGTACTCTTGATATCTTTTTTGGAGGACCAACCCAATATGCAAGCTTTTCGATCCATTCCATAAGAAGAAATGGTCCAACAAACTTAAGTGCAAGCTTTTCGAAGTTGCTAGATCTCATAACTTTCTGCAATAGTGACGTTTTCACAAAGAATGAATCATCAACTTCAATTCAAGGTTAATGGTCTCTGGTTTTTATAAGAGTTTTTCCAATCTTAAGATACTTTCATCATATTCAATATCAATTTGGCTTTTTATGAAGTCTCATGGATCATTTCAAATCCAAGTATCACCTCATCGATTGTCTCCCATAAATATGTAGGCGACTTACAAAATCTTCTATACAAAATTTTAAATGGTGCTATGTTAATGCTAATAGGAAGCTATTGCATTACGTAAACTCTACAACGGGCAAGAGATCCACCCACGATCCCTTAAAATCAAGAATACAAGCTTTCAACAAGACTTTAAGTGCCCTATTCATCCTTTTGCTTTGGCCATCGGTTTGAGGATGATAGGCCATACTTAAGCTCAATTTCTTGCCTAGTGCATGTTGCAAGCTCTTCAAAAAATCATTTGCGAAGGGTTGTCCTCGATCACTCACAATACTAGAGTGTACACTATGTAACCACGTTATCTTCCATACATACAACATTGATAGAGATGGAGAAGTTATCGAAGCCTTCACTAGAATAAAATGAGTGCTCTTTATGAAATAGTCCATAATTACCTATATGCCCTCATTTCCTCTCCAACTCCATGGTAAACCATCTATGGAATCCATAGAAATATGCTTTCGTTTCTAACGATGAACTTCCAAAGGCTATAATATGCTATGGGCTTTTTGTTCACCTTTAACTAACTGATAAGTCATGCACTTCTATATGTAATGTAAAACATGCCCCTCCATATGATTTGATTGATATGGGTGCATCATATCATTATACAGTTCGTTGCTACTAAAATAAATAGTCATCTTAGAACGATACCACTCTCAAAGCACTTCATCCAACAAACTCTCCACTCTAGGAACACAAAAGCTTCCATCCTTAGGAAGCCAACCCTTTGCATTAATGGAATACCAATCGATATAATTACGCTTTCCTCCCTTGTCAATTTCGTCTAAGATCTGTGTAATTATTTCACAAATTCTTTGGCTAGAACCTAATTGGATGATAAGTTTGGGTCTGACTTCTAATGCTGCCAATAAATCAGGCATCGCATCTAGGAAGGTCAGAAATAAAACTCTAAAATAGACTCTAACCTTTCATTCAACAAACAATGAACCCAATACAACATGCCTTCTGCTTTTTTGTAACACCCTGTAAAATTCATATAAATAAATAACTAATAATGACACTAAAAGGGAGACCTTCTGACCCGGTCAAGAGCATGGAGTCGAAAGGTGGGCCGTTTGCATCTATAAATAAGACCCAAGGGGTCATGTTTTGGGGGACCCTTTCTCTCTCATTAAAAACTTGTACTTCACTTAAAAAAGCATTGTAACCCTAATTGGGTGATTATTTGGGAATTTAATAAAATAAAGTTTCTTGAATAAAGAGGGAAGTCTTAATCTTTGTTAATTACTTTGTTGTTTACTACAATCTTTTTTGGATTAACCTTTATTTTTCAGGTTTAACTTCATTGAAATATTCTTGTCGACAAGATCAACAACAACTCTGATCCACATACCTACTATAACATTTTGAAGCCATCAAACCTATGAACCAAACCTTTCGACAAGGTTGAAAACTCAACTGGCTCAAACGATTCACTGCAACCTTTCAAAGCCATTAGCTCTGTTGTCAAGACCTTTCGATAAGGTCGACATTTTTATGCTCTAATAATACTTGTAACCTTTCAAAGCAATAAACCAAGTGGTCTAACCTTTCAACAGGATTAAAATCTACTTAATATCCACTAAAGTGTTGACTTCTTAATTCCACCCAAGGAAAGTTATAACCCTAGCCTTCGACCAAGTTAAATCCTATCTGTAGAGGATTTAACTCAGAGAATCTTAGCCTAATCAAAAGGAAGGCCATTGCAGGAGATCTCATATTGGCTCAACAAAGCCAGAAGGTTACTTAGCCCAGATTCTAAATCTTTCGATGATGTCGAAAGGTTTGATTCAAGAATTATCAATAAATAAAATCAAATTGGAAGGAAACTCCTAAGGGAATCTTGCTCGCTGTTCTTATAAAGGACCCCAAACTTTCTTAGCATTACTTTGGGGTGTTAACAAGAAATCTTATTAACATTTTTGACACTAGAAGGAGGGCTTGAACCTCCGACTTGGTTAACCCCCATACACTACTATCTCTTACCCCCTTTGATTAATCCTACATCAAGTTTATTCACTTTGGTTTGATCATGGCCAAAAGATTTAAAAGATCTGAACAAGGATCTTCTAAACCATGTTTGACAAAATTATCCTAAGTAAACATCAAAGGCTCCATTCAAGATGAAGAGCAAAGACTAATGCTCGAAGCCTTGAGAATTATAAATAAAAAGAAAGCAGAATCTTATGATCCTAAGAAATGGAGTCTAAATCCTTTTCATGTGGGTCCTACCCCTATCTTTGCACTTGGAAGGTGAACAAATGGAAGTGATAATATCTTTAATCAAATGAGAAGAACAATCCAAAATCATTCCAAAGACACAATCTTTAAGGAAGAAATAATGAATGATTACAATGCCTTTGCACACAAATGGCAACCAACTACAACAAGAGCACTTCCAACCCAAGAGATTCAAAGGGTAGCAAAAAGAAAAATAACTGAAGAGCATGAAATGAATAGGCCGAAAGGTAAAAAGTCAATGAGCCATCCTCAAGAGGCAAGTTTCAAGTCTAGACTTCCAAAAGAATGCAACTTAACAACATCAATGAAAAATGTCTACTTGCTTACAAAAGAATGAACTTAACTATTGGCCATCATAAAAGAAAAATCCAAAACATGAAAGGAACTTGGGAGGGTCCTTCTGTCATTATCATACGATGAATGGTCATGAAACCAACCACTGTAGAGCCCTGGAGGGGATAATCATCAGTTTCTTTAGACAAGGAAAGATAGATGAAATTTAAAGAGGATTTTAGAAAGGATTAATAAAGATCACTTTTTTTAAAAGAGAAAGTCTACATGGTTGGGAGTGAAATACTCCTCATATTTGGATACAATCTAAGATAGTAGTCTGCTTAAGATGGTAGAATAGCCTCTGTCCACACCAAGATGGCCAGGGCAGAGCACCTCTCGGAGGAAAAGCGGGTAAGCCTTTGACCGTATCATGAGATGGCCAGGTTAAAGCACCGCACAACCCCATGGCCGCAACTCTAGTCAGGTCCATGCGCCTTCTAGAGGGAGAACGAAGTAAGCCTCTGTCCACGCCATAAGATGGCTAGAGTAGAGCACCAAAAAAATCCTTATCTGTGCCATGCTATGGCCAGGTTAAGGCACCTCCTGGAGGGAGGACATAGTAAGCCTTTATCTACAACATAAGATGGCCAGAGTAAAGCACCAAACAAGCCCCTATCTGCATCGCAAAAGGGCCAGGGCAGGGCGCCTCCTAGAGAGAGGTTGGGTAAGTCCTTGGATCCAGCCTCTAAGATAAGCTAATCAAGAGCATCGGACAACAGTGGGCTAATACCAGGCCCAGGAAGAGGCCCATCAAACAATGGACTAAGATGTCCAGTCCCAGGAGGAGTCCCATCAAACAATGGACTAATATGTCCGGCCCAGGATGAGGCCCATCAAATAATGGACAAAGATGTCCAAGCCCAAGAGGAGGCTCGTTCAACAATGGACTAAGACGTCCAATCCCAAGGGCAGGCTCATTCAACAAAGGACTGAGAAGTCCAAGTCCAAGAAGAGGCTCATCAAATAGTGAAAAAAGATGTTCAAGATCGAGAAAAAGCATATCCGATCATGGACTAAGACATCCTAGCTTAAGAGGTAGCCAATCAGATTATTTCTATATATATTCAAAACCTAAAGGGTTCATACATGTCAAAGAATACAGAAGCAAAGGAGTGAGATAGAATTCCGCTTATTATTACCCGAATCTGGGTTTCGGGACTCTCATTTCTAAACTACACCTATTATTACCCGAATCTAGGTTTTGAGATGTTCGTTTTTGGACTTCACTATTTAATACTCGAATCTGGGTTTCGGGTCTCTATTAACCACTGATTATCTTAATATACCTCAATTTGGGTATCAAGACTGTTGCTTAAGTAAACCCTAATCTGGGTGCAAGATCATTGGATTTCTAATCATCCCCATGGCTCGAATCTGGGCCTAAGAATATCAACATAAAGATCGTTGTTAATAGTTTTCAAATGGGAACTTCGGATTTTTAACTTTTTAAATCCCATTAATGTGGAGGAATGAGTCAAAGAGTTACTACTTCAAAATTTCAAACGCTGATTTCTAAATCCAGCTCGTTATTAAATAAAGGTTATATTCTAATATTAATACCCCTATGACAAAGTGGAATTTTCTACCAGTAAATTTCAAACTTTCTAGCCAAGTGGAAGGAGTTACATTTTTTATCATCTCTCATCGTGGTTAAAGATTAGATTTTGACATTTAGTATAAGCTATTTAACGTTCAAATAACATAATGATTTGTTAATCTAAGAAAATGGCATACATAGACAAATATGTTAATTTCAAAGCTAACAATTAGAAATATTGCTTACTACATGCTATTTAGGGAAATCAAAACAAGAAGAAATTACTTAAGATTCAGCAAGTCTAGAAATCAATGAGCAAGCAATTCAAAGATGTTACAGAAGTAATATTGCAGAAAAAGATTACAAATCAAGTGATATTTACAAAAGTTATGTGGTTTACATAAGTCATAAAATTGTTTACAATACTAAAATCTTATTTACAAAATAAATTACAAATCTTGAGCGGCTTTATCAAGAGATTCTGCAACTGAAGGATCTACAATGTGACAAAATGCGGCATAGAGAACTTCCTTAAGTTTCTTTTCCTTTCTTCTATGTTGTTCTCGTCTGCAATTGCATCAATGTTGGTCTTCAGGGAATGATTAAAAGCTTTATTCATAGCCCTGACTGTTTTATTCTCTCTTTCCAACTCTACGACATGCTTGACTGGTAAGTACTTATCGTGCTCCAGCTACTAATTCTTGGCGGCATAATCATTAATAGTCTGGAAGTACTTCACTTACTGCTGCTCATCAAAGTGTTTGGCTATTTTGAATTTAACTCTCCTGCACCAGTTTCCCACAACATTCTCATCTAAGCCCGGGGGAGGGTTAAGCTTGGTAGGAAAATTTTCAGCCGTAAGAAGTTTTGACATGGTGGGCTAAATAACTGTAGGAGTATAATGAAGGGCCGGCAAGTCAGTACTCGAAATCTTGTTCCCCATGATGAATTCCAAAGAGGCATACTGAGCTTGACTGTCTTTTAATTTTATCTCTAAATCACTTATTTGCTGAATAAGTTCAGACATCTTTTGATCAAAGTCGATCGTGGGATTTTTCTTCACTTGTCGTTTCAGCATGGTGATCATCTCATCTTTCTTCTTAATATCAGCCTCAAAATAGGCAATGTGGTTTTTTGGCCACATGCGATGGTTTTCTGAATAATATATCTTTTGTGCTATTTCACACCTTAATATTACCGCCAAAACGTTCTAGTAAAATGTCATCACTAGCCAGACCGCTCCACCTCTTTGCAACAATTTCTCTCTAAGAGCGTCAACACGTGCCGATAAGTTATAAAGAAGAGAAGTTATAGACAATCGTATTTCCTATTTAAACAAAAGGTGTTAAATTCAAAATCAAGATAGAGATAAAAAGTATCTTTATTATTATAGTAACAGATTACAACTCGAACAACAAAAGAATTAAAGGGTACAATAAACAACATGGTTACATTTACAGTTAAGAGACTACTTTCCTAACTTTATCTAAAGAGTTAGCTAAAAGCATAACCGTCGAATCAAAAGGCATAGTAACTCCTTTTGGGGTAATGATCGGCGGGCATTTGCTATGGTACCATTTCCCAGTTGGGGGACTATCGTGACCATAAATTATTTTTGAGTGAAATGTTCTGATCTCTTTAAGGAAAGTTTCCCTCTCATTGTCGAGGAGTCAAAACGGAGGTGAGGTTATTCCAAGTACAATTTTTGTAAATCTCAAAGGAAACAATATCTCGCTAACTTTGAAGTCTTTAGAATTAATACATTTCCAGAGTAAAACCTTCTCGATTTAATGTATTGGCTTAAGTGGTTTCTAGGGACAAGTCGACCTAAAGAACTATCAATCTGAAATAGCATAGTAAAGAAAAACTAAGCGTAAAAAAACAGAACTAAAACATATATTTATATATCAATTGACTATTACATGTTGTAATTATTCATTTGGTTCATACAAAACAGATTTACAGAAAAAATCAGAAACAAATTTATCTTTGTAGTACTTAAGCTTTCCAGGGGGAATATCTTGAGGAATCGATCTGACCCGTGGTAAGTTCCAGCAAGCTCCAGGATGCGGATTAGATTCGAATTCATCTAAGTATCTTTTATGAAAGTAACTGAGTAGACCCCCACTGAAGTCGCCTAAGTACGAAAATCTATGATAGAATGTCTGTAATATGCTTTATACAAAAAATTAACTAAAAGATCCCTTTCTTCAATCATCATCCAAAACAAAGTAAACAGCTCTCGGTTCTCCTTTAAGAGAGCGTCGTATCGGAGACACGCTCTCCTTAGTAACGGAGCAACCCTATGATTTTTAAAGGATGCAAGAATAGAGGTACTCTAGTCAAAACTGTGGTACTTTTTAGATAGAATGTTATGCTCCTTTATTTGTGTGTCTAACTCCCTATATAACTGGTTAATTTCTGCTTGTTTCCTTTCAAGTTTTGCTTTATAGGGAAATTAAGACTTCCTCCTTGTTAAAATGAATGATTTTATATTAAATATTATCTTCAAAGAGAAATATTCTTAAACAAGGAATTCCATACTTGAGAAATTGGAATTGAAGTCTTGGGGGCCTGCTCTTTTACCGTTGGATCCTCAGTTTGGGCAGAAGCAGGCTCGCCTTCCGGAACAGTAGAAGGCTCGGGGGAAGTAGGTGGGATATCTTTTGGAAGCGATTGCTCTTTCTTAGGAACTTTGGTTTGATCACCACTATCCGTTTCTGAAGCACCAAAAGGCCCCCATTTGTCTCCACCAAAGCCCTGACCTTCGGAGGGGTCGTCGTCATTATCATCGCCGTCATTATCATTGTCGCTACCCTTATCATCATCATCATCCTTTCCTCTTCTGCATCATGAATGTCACCCTCCTCCTCAGAATCGGATTCGATGTCGAAGAAGGGAATATCAAAAGAAAGGGCTTCGGCTGCATTAACCACCTCCTCCTCGCCTTCAGGTCCGATACCTTGCCTAATCTGGTCGATTTTGTCCATTACTCTTTCGGCTAAGGCTGGGTCAAGAGAAGGGATGCCAAAGTCAAGACATTTCTCATAATTGTCAAGGTATGCAAGCGTGAGGGCATCTTCATTATTTTTTTAGCATTGTTGGCCCTAAGGTGACTTCAAAAAACAGAGAGACTTGCTTCTTGAGATCGAAGAGGGTGCGAACAGCCAGTTTGAGTGAAGCTATGAACCTTTTGACTTTGTCTTTCGAGGAAGTATTCTTAGAAACAAAGCAATATTTTGCATCTTTCGAGTCTTTCAGAGTTATCTCCATGGAAAGTTTTCCATCAGTGGTGAGTTGGTGAGCTTGCCTCTCTGCTTCTAGATCAGCTTCAACCCCAGTAAGGGAAGCTTTGATTCGTTCCAACTCAGTGGAAGCGTCATTTTGAGCAATAGTTAAAGAAGATAATTGATTTTTGAGCATGGAGTTCTCTTTCTGCAGCCTAGAAGATTTGGTGGAAGATTTCAAAACATAGCCATTTAGAACTATCTAGCTCCTAGAAAGCTGCAACAAGCAAGTGTAACACAAGTTAGAGATTAAAGAAATCCAGTGATGATAGGATCAATTTGTTAAGAACTTACCAAAAGTTGTTGCTCCATCAGAGAGCGATAATTTTCTGCCAAGTCTGGACTGAATGATGGCGAAGAAGAAGAGGTAAAAGATTCAGAATAGCATTGACTTCATTCTGAGATACGATGGAAGAATGCTTAACAATGGTTTCAACTTTAGGAGAGCTCATGATTCTGTCAGGTTCAAACGTTTTAGTTAAACCCTTGATTATTTATGAAGTTAGAAGGCATTCAAGAATTAAACAAAGAAATTTACTGAAGTAACTTAAGTATGACAACAGACATAAAGTTTTAAAATGGTGTAAACAGTTTAAGTCAAAAACTAAGTAGTTTGAGCTTTCGACAATGTTGAAAGATCAGCACCTCAAGCTTTCGACAATGTCGAAAGGTCAGCATCAACCTAAATCATCATACTTCGACATTGATTGAATGCTTAAGAAGTAAATAAATAATAATAGTACGAATTCCTTAGGCTATCGACAAAGTCGAAAGGAAGAGATGAAACATTAACCCATTCATCACCTTTCAACAACGTCGAAAGCTCTATAGAAGCCTAGATATGCTTCGAATGTCGCATAAGGCTAAGTGGCAGGACCATTCGACATGGTCGAAACCAATAACATAAAATTCCCGAGTTGAAAAAATTAGTGTTGTTGGCATGGTCGAGAGGTCTGTTCAATGTTATCGAAACGTATTCTACCCATTGAAGTCAAAAGGTTTTAGGTTCAACTCATATATGCCTTTAATGTTTCGAAAAAGATGAGCAGAGATAACTCTAAGGTCAAAGGATTTCAACCTTATCGAAAGGTTTGAAACTCTTCAACCTTGTCGAAAGCTAATAGTCGAAAGCTTTGAAACTCTTCAACCTTGTCGAGAGCTCGTTGTCGAAGGGTTAGATTCACACCATCTAACTATCCAACCTTTCGACAAAGTTGGTAAAGTTGGCATCACAATACCTTTCAACCCCATCGAAAGATGCTAAGAAGGCAAATCCATTATTGTCACCTAAATCTCCTTTGAAGAGGTAGAAAGGTCATTTGTACCGCCAAATGTATACGAGAGGGTTCCAGGTAATCATATCGGGTTTAACCAACCCCAAACCTGATTTTAAATCCAGTTTTCAAATTTCTCTTAAAGAACAAGTAAATCTAACTTATTAACAAGATGGATTTAAATTGAAATCGCTTCAACTCGATTTCAAAAGGAGTATAAAGATTTTCAGTAAATCGAAAACCCAGATTAAAGACAAAAAGCAAAAATCAAAGACTTTGGACAAAAAGCTAAACTCGATAAGAGGATTTCCTTTATCAATCAACATCAACTTCAAAATCCAAAGTCAAAGATGAATTTTATTAATTAGGGTAACTAATTTAAGAGGAAATTTTTTTAGAAAACCAAACTAAAATTGAGTTTCAATTTTTTGGCTTGGAAAGCTGAAAATTTGATTGAAAACCAGTAAGAGCGGAGACTAGTCTAAAACTTATGAGTCGAATTTGAGAAATTACCTTGTTGTTTTAAAGAAATCTAGAAAGTTTCGGAGAATTCTTTTACTTGTGCATGATAATTTTGATGGCAGGTAAAAAGGAAAGAAAGAGAAGAAGCATCTTATATGAAAAGTTGCCCAAATTCTCAGCCATTGGATAAGATTTAAATGGACGTACTAGATCAGCGCGAGATGGCCAGGAGGTGAGAGTTTTCTTAAATTTCAACAAAGATAACTTGGAAAGTCAAGAGCAACCCTTTGAATGGAGGGAGGGTGGGAGGGCAAATGTTACTCCAAAAATCCACCTTTCGACTAAGTCGAAAGGTCATTAAATAAAGACTAAGGAAGAGAAGCTCAGACCAAACCATTCGAAGGAGTCGAAGGGATGTAGTCATCAGAGTTTAACAGCCTCAATTCTTTCGAAGGGGTCGGAAGGTACCATCTCACAGTATCCATGAAGTTCCTACCTTTCGAAGAAGATGAGGAAGTCAAAGAAAGTGTTTAGCAACCCCATGGTGACCTTTTTGAAAGCATGGCAAGCCTTTTGAACCGGTTAAGACTCATCAGGGTACCTTCGACAAAGTCGAAAGGTTTTATGAAGAGGGAAAAACTCAGAAGTTAGAAAATAATGAAATACAACCTTTCGACAACATTGGAGGGAAGCACAACTCTTGACAACATTCAAGTGAAGAGCAACCTTCAGACAAGGTCGAAGGGTCCACAACAATCAAGTGAAGAGCAACCTTCCGACAAGGTCAAAGGGTTCATGACAAAATATAGAAGGAAAACCCTTCGAAAAAGTCGAAAGGTTCATGAAGGTATAAAGAAAAAAACCTTTCGACAATATCGAAAGGTCTATAATGGCATAAGGGAGTAAACCTTTCGACGAAGTTGAAAGGTTCGCTGCTGCATATGAAAGGGAGACCTTCCGACCTGGTCGAGAGCATGGAGTCGAAAGGGGTGCTGTCTGCATCAATAAATAAGATATAAGGGGTCATGTTTTGGGGGTCCCTTTCTCTCTCTTTCAAAACTTGTACTCTTCTTAAACAAAGCATTGTAACCCTAATTGGGTGATGATTTGGGAATTTAATAAAATAAAGTTTCTTGGATAAAGAGGGAAGTCTTGAGCTTTATTAATTACTTTGCAGTTTACTACAATCTTTGTTCGATTAACCTCTATTTTCCAGGTTTAACTTCATCGAAAGGTTCTTGTCGACAAGATCAATAACACCTTTGATCCATATACCTACTTCAATATTTTGAAACCATCAAACCTATGACCTGAACCTTTCGACAAGGTTGACAATTCAACTGGCCCAAACGATTCACTGCAACCTTCGAAGCCATTAGCTCTATAGTCATGACCTTTTGACAAAGTTGATAGTTTTTATGCTCTAAGAATACCTCTAACCTTTCGAAGCAATAAACCAAGTGGTCTAACCTTTCGACAAGGTTGAAATCTACTTATTATCCACTAAAGTGTTGACTTCTTAATTCCACCCAAGGAAAGTTATCACCCAAGCCTTCGACCTGATTAAAACCTATATGTAGAGTACTTAACTCAAAGAATCTTAGCCTAATCAAAAGGAATACCATTGTAGGAGATCTCATATTGGCTCAACAAAGCCAGAAGGTTACTTAGCCTAGATTCTAAACCTTTTGACGACATCGAAAAGGACTGATTCAAGAATTATCAATAAATAAAATCAAATTGGAAGGCAACCCCTAAGGGAATCTTGCTCGCTGTTCTTGTAAAGGATCTCAAACTTTCTTAGCATTACTTTTGGGTGTTAATAAGAAATCTTATTAACAGAAATATTGCAGTTGATATAAGAAAAGACGTTAACTGTTAAGCGATGAGTGTAATAAAATGGAAACTAATGTTTAATAATTTCATAAGGTATTTGTTGATTTAATAATAAGAATGTAAATGAAAATAAAAGAAATTGTTTGTATTATAGATTACAATAAACTAAGATTTATTACAGTCGTAATTAAAATTGAAATTAATTTAAAATTTAAATCTCGAATTTAACATGGAAATTTGTACTTCAAAAGATTATTAAATTTTGTTTAATCTAGAACGATGATAAAAAACATTTAATTTGGAATTTAAAAGTAATTAAACCAATTTAATAAATATTTGTTTTAATTAACATGCAAAAATGAATATAATTTGATTTTTAAATTAATTTCTATATACAGTGGAATTAGGGTTTGAAATTAATTTCATTGAGTTTAAAAATATTAAAAACCTATATTTCGATATATTGGATGACCTATTTTCATTTCGGGGATGAAATGGGCTTTTCGGGTCTTTGTTACCGCTTTGACCCAATTGATCTGTTCCATCCATTTCTATGCAATCTTTATCTGTATATGTGCTATTATAAACCTTAGTAGCTTCTATTCTATTTCCTATACACATAATTTAAGGTCTTATCTGTTCCTTCTCAATGGTGGAAATCCCAAACCCTAATAACTGATTTCAAATCAAACTCCAAAAATTCAAACTGCTCCAATCCTATCATAATATATCATCGGGAAGCTCTCGATGAATGGAATCTTCATCTACAATTCATTTTTCAATTAGAGGCTCTATTTGTCCAGAAATTAAAGAATTATTCTCGACCACCCATTCTAGGGTTTTGATTCGACCGTGGATCATCGGCTCTATAACGATCGGAACGCACTGGCGTGTAGAGGAGGATGAGCAGTGTTCATCCATGGTGGTCGATCACCTTGGATCACCACGAGTTTTCCAGGTCTTGGCTTCAAACAGGCCGTGGAGCCCTAGGCACAACTGGAGATGATCGCATGATGGTATGGGGGTGCGTTTTGGCGAGGCGCATTCGGCGGTGAGGTCTGATGGTCAAACGGCGGCATGTAGGTGGAGACAGCGGCGGTAAACCCGGGCATTTGATGGGTTCATAGAGCTGTAGCATGTGATAGGATTTGAGAGAGATGGTATATTTACTTTTGTGCCCTTTTTAATTTTTAATTTGAAATTTAAATATTCTAACGTCATAACTTTTGCATACCAACTCGGATTCGCATGCAGTTTCTTCCATTGGGTTCGTATCAAAATTCCAAACAACATGGAACTGGTTTGGTTGATTTTGGAGACTGTTGGAATTTTGGGCTTTTATTGGATTTTAATGAGCTATAAATCAAAGGCGAGTGATTAAAATCACTCACGCAATACTAAATTTTCTTATGTTTGTTGAATTAAATTTATGAAATGATAAATTTTTTATTGGTTGTTGTTTGGTGGTTTAAACTGACATTTAAATTAATTTAAATTTTATATTGAATTAAATTTACATTTATTTAATATTGAAATTTAATCGCTAGTTAAACACTGACAATGGATAATTAGTAACTGTTGTGATATGTTGGTTGATTTGGATGTTGATGGTTATTGTATGCCTATTGATGGATGATGGATGAATGGTCGTTCATTTATTTGACATATTCCTGTTATTATCTATTTATTAATTGACATCATTTATATTATCATTTGGAATATTTGAAACAAACTAAGAAATAGGTTGAAATGATATATTACTATGTCATTTGATTGTGGGCTGAAATGATATATAGCCATCCATGTAACTAAAGTTGAAATAACTGATCACTTAGCCATATGGTAGAAAATTATATACGGACATCGTATTGGTTAAATTAAATAATTTTAAATTAGTGAAATTGGATTTGTTTAAATGATGTTTAAAAAAATAAAAAAATGGATTTATATTAATTAAATTATTTTCTAAATGCGAGCTTTGAAACGTTGAAATTGAATTTGTTTAAACGAAATTGTTGAAGGATTTAATTTGAAATCTTAAAGTGGGAATTGGAATATGATTTGAAATTATCGGAAGTGAATTATTTGGAAGGTTAAAGTGTTAATTTAAAATTTTAATTTACTTTATTTAAAATGGTTCTAAATTGGTATTATCAAGTTTGGACGTTAAATGGGTTTAAATAAAAATTGTTTAAAAATGAGAAATTGAATTGAGACTTTCAGCCATTTGAATGGGATTATTTAAATTAAATTTGATGTAAAGTTTGAAATTGTTTTGAATTAAGGCAGATGTAAATCCTAATTTGAATATGAAGTTGACTTGAAACTGGAAGTTGAAAAGTTGAATTTGTTGTGATTTGAAATGGGAACATGAGTTCAAATCTTGAAAAGGAAGAAATGGTTTTAATATAAATTATTTTAATATATAAATTATTTATCCAAACTATGTTCAATATTAAAATCTATTTTATATTCAAAACTATTTTCAATCTTTATATTCCAAACTATTTTTCGATATTAAAACTATTTTAATTATCCAAACTATTTTCAATATTCAAACTATTTTAATTATTCGAAACCATTTTTAGTATTCAAACTGTTTTAGAGAGAAATTATTTAGGTTTAATTTGTTGATTTAAATACAAATGCTTTGATATGAAGGTATAACCTATTTTTAATTCGAAATGATTTTGAAGTGAATTTGATACTTTGATATGAAATAGGACTTGTTCTTCAAATGTAAAAGAACCAACCGGTGTGAAAAATGACGTTTGGTTGTTAAAGAGACCAAGGCCGAATATTTACATACTCTCTGCCAATACAGGAACACTTTAACAACTGTGTATGTGCTGGATGTTATCCAGAATGTAAAGGTTGAATTGGAGGCGTTTGTTGGATTTTACAAAAGAGAATGATGATGGATGACCCCGACACTTGTGTCAATTTGAAATGACCAATGTTGCTAGCTACCTCTAACGACATCTGTTCTTCGTGTTATTATATTGATTTTGACTTGATTAGTGCACCTTGGTTTGATCATGGGATGGATGTTCGCGGTGGGCCATTAGGGGTTACCACTAGTCTGGAAACGCAAAACGATAGTATCCTACATTGGGCATCGCCTCACGTGCCTTGTCATACTCTTTATCCTTATTCACGCCCATTATGATTTTGTTTTAGTATGGTACGTATAGGGTACTCACTGGCTATCGACGTTACTGGTTGTGTTACAGGATCTGCATGGACTACCTACTTAAAAATCTGTTAAGGAGGATCAATGTAAAGCCTTAATGTTATTTTAATTCTTTATGTTACTGATAGACACTGCATATATATCATACTTTACTACATATAGATAGGTTAACGGATCCTTAGGAGATGGAAAATCCCATAATATCTCTTAAGTTATTGCACTCATGTTATACACTTGATAGGAGATGGACAATCCTATAAACATCTCTAAAGCTATTACACTCATATTTACCTGTGTTGATTTAACTTGCATAAGAACTTTTAGTTCTGAATCGAGTGTTTTGCCTTTTCATTACGCTCGAGTTATCCTGAGTATTTCAATGTTTGGAGACATTATTCCTTGAAGATGAAGATGGAGTTTGCTTCACGGTATTTACTATTATTATTCCACTACATTATTTTGGTATATTTGTTGATTGTACTCTGATTGTGTTGTATAAATTGTGTAATTAAATGTACATTGTAAAACAGCTTCATGAACTATTTATTTGATTATTATATTCTATCATTCCGCTATGAGATTCTATATTTTTTGCCCTTCTTTTCTCTTATTTTATTATTAAATCTCATTGACAATCCTCCCTTTTGAATGGTTTGAGATAGACATGTGTGGTTTATGATCGATTTGAACCATCTAAAAAGGCGGGTCGTCACAGTTGGTTTAGAGATACCTTAGCCTGTTTTGGTTAACTTATTAAGAGATAGGGTAATGGAATGTCCTATTATGATTTGAGTGTATATGAGACAGCATATTTTTTGGTGTTATAAAAATGACTTGTTATGTATTGATTTGTTATGTTGAGTATTTATGAATTCTGGTCAGTACATAGGATGATATGGCATCGACAGGGATTTCTAAACACTTGAATAGGGTAGACTGAAACAATATTGTTTTTGAAATAGGTAAATGAAATAATTTTACCTAATATTATATTTTGTATATAAAAGAATATTTTTTCATAAATGGATGGATATAGTTGTATGTGATATGATGTTTGTTAGAAAGTGAAATTTTATAAATATGGTTTATAAAATACGATTTATAAATAAAATGAATATAAATTGAAATTTTAAGAACTTAAGTTTCAGTGGTTGAAACTGGTTTTCAAAGATTTTTGGAAAAATAGTATTAGTATTATTTGGATAGAAATATTTTCAATGAACTTTGAAAGAAATGTTTCTAAAGGGATTTAAAAGGAAATAAGTTCTATATTATCCTCTTTTGTCGTTGAAAAATAATTTCGGTGATTATCGCGACATCATTGACATTAAAATTTCGAATTTCAAAGTGGGAAGACCGCTATAGTAGCTTTTCAACATAGTTGTTTTAGTGAAACAAATTTTAATTGTAATTTCCTAAGTATGATTTGAGATATAAAAAATATAAATATATGTTATTTCAAGGTGATTTGAAATAAAATCGGTATTTAATTCTTAAGTTTTCTAGTAATTAGTGATTTTCAATTATTGTAATAGAATGGAATCTTCTACTATTTTAATGGTTGAAAACTTCCATATTAAAATCTGAAATCAAAGGCTAATCTAATGAAACTGTAAAGAAATCGGAGTTTTGTAACTTGTAAGTTAAAGGATAATGGAATGTCAAATTAGTAAAAACTTAAGTTATAAAAATATTCAAAATGAAATCATGTCCATATATAAATAAAGAATTAAGATGTACACGAAATGTTATACACTTAAGTTAAATGTTTGAAATGCATAATAATAAAATTAAATAGAAAAATTGAACCCTATTTAAGTAAATGATTACAAACTTAAGAAAATGACTAAAATGATTTATAAGTATATTTAATATTAAATGATAGTATATATGAAGGAAAAATGTGAATCAAAGGATAGAGAAACTTAAGTATGAAGTTCATTAATGAATATTAAAATTAAACGGAAATCAAGTTATATAAGTAAATAGTAAATATGAATTAAACTACAAAGGAACTTAAGTAATACTTTAAAAAATATTCATTGATGACTTTAAATATTGAATAAGAAATAATTTAGTTAAATAAATGAATGTAATCAATAAAAGGTGATCTTGTATGAATGAACGAGAATTAAAATAAATGAAAAGTGAATAATGTGAAAAGAAACCAATAGAATAAAATATGTAATTTGTGCGTATACCATTTTATTCGCATAATATTTTTGATCCAGATTTGAATATATGATTTGTAGTAATTCACATCAGTCTGAATTAGGATTTTTTGCTTGATTCTTGATGGCGAACATTGATAAGAATTTTTTATACGATGTTGCAAGTTTTCTATCATAGTTGTAGCTATGTCATGAAAATGGAGATTTCTAATAAAGAAACTGAATTAGGGTTCGCACTAGAGTAGTTGGGTTAACAACACTAGTTTGAAAGTGAAATATTGTATTCAAGCAAGCGATCAGAATTGATATTGTAAACAAAAGATTTATGTACATCGTGAAAATTTAAATAATATTCAAATTCTTTGTTAATTGGCTTATGAGAAGTTTGGCAAATGATACTTCAAAATCGTTAAGGTTGTATTAAAGTAATTATCTATGACTGTTGAGCATAAGGTACACATGGTAGTTTATTTATCACACTTGTACGATGAAAAGTTTCTAAACCTGGACAAACTATTAGTTTTTAGTTGCTATGGATGTGTGATGGATTCTTTTTTTGCAAATAATGGTTGTACTGCTTTTGTTTGCATATGATTATTATATATATTGTGTTGCTTGTGCTATTGATTGGAACAACCAATATATTACTCTTTTGACATAGTTTTGACTCTATTGGATTATGTAAGTAAGATACAAGTATATGGAAGCAATAACAGTTGCTTTTGGTTTCATAAATAGAGTTTGTTTGCCCGACAAATAGGTACCTTTTCATATTACAGTTTTGTAATGATATTTTGTTATTTTTCCCATGGTTTCGAATGCTTTATTTTTAAAATATGATGTATACAATGTAATTATTGATATTGTTATTTTTTCAGACCAAACCATGCAAAGAGATGCTGTCGAAATTTTTCATAAATTTAGGACTTAGAAATTTTTCGTGGAAGTTGAGTTATTTTTAAATTTTTATTAAACTTAAATGCGTAAGATTTTTTTATAAATTGACTATTTTGAATAAAATATATTAAACCTCTTGATTCTTTCTCGTTCCTTTTTGGGGACGAAATTTTTTGAGTGGAGGAGATTGTATCGACTCGTATTTTTTATAATTAAAATATTAAATTAAATAAAATTTTGGAAATTAATATTGTGATAAATTAAAATTATGATTTATTCAAAAAATTATAATATAATTTAATAATATTGATTGAATGTAATTGACAACCGTTTTAATGTAATTTCAATCAATTGCAATAACAAAGATAAATAAGGATTAAACTCAATGATGTATGTAATGGTGAAATTATATGCTATTTATTTGAAATTGGTTTTGATATAGAATATGAAATCAATTACTGTGTTTGTAAATTTATTAACCTTTGTTGTAAAAAATAAATTTATAAATTCGTTTAAATTACTTAAATGTAAATATTGTTTTATTTCTCATCTTATTATCTAATTCATTTGAAATTAATTTAGAAATCAAGGAAATTAAATATAATTGAAATATTGTAGTTGATATAAGAAAAGACGTTTACTGTTAAGCGATGAGTGTAATAAAAAGGAAACTTATGTTTAATAATTTCATAGGGTATTTATTTATTTAATAATAAGAATGTAAATCAAAATAAAATAAATTGTTTATAATATAGATTATAATGAATTAAGATTTATTACATTCGTAAATAAACAATGAAATTGATTTATTATTTAAATCTTTAATTTAGCATGGAAAATTGTATTTCAAAAGATTATTAAATTCTATTTAATCTAGAATGATGATAGATAACTTTTAATTTGGAATTTAAAAGTGATTAAACCAATTTAATAATAATTCATTTTAATTAACATGCAAAAATGAATATAATTTAATTTTTAAAACTAACTTCTATATACAATGGAATTAGGGTTTGAAATTAGTTTCACTGAGTTTAAAAATATTGAAAACCTATATTTCGATATATTGGATGACCTAGTTTCGTTTTGGGAACGAAAGGGGCTTTTCGGGTCTTTATTATCGCTTCAATCCAATCGATCTGTTTCACGCATTTCTATTCAATCTTTATCTGTATATATGCTGTTATAAACCCTAGTTACTTCTATTCTATTTTTCGATATGTATAATTTTGATTCTTATCCATTCCTTCTCAATGACGGATATCCCAAACCCTAATTACTGATTTCAAATCGAACTCCAAAAATTCAAACTGCTCCTATCGTATCATATAATATATCATCGCGACGCTCTCGATGAATGGAATCTGTGTCCGCAATTTGTTTTTCCATTGGAGGCTCTGTTTGTCGAGAAATTAGCAAATTATTCTCAGCCGTCCATTCTAGAGTTTCGATTCGACGGTGGATTGTTGATTATAATACAATTGGAAGGTGCTAGTGTGTAGAGTAGGACGAGTAGCATTCATCCATTGTGGCTGATCACCTTTGGTCGCCACGAGTTCGCCAGATTTTGGCTTCAATGAGGCGGTGGCGGTGGAGCCCTAGGTACGACCGAAGATGATCGCGTGGTGGTAAGAGGTGCTTCCTGGCAAGGCGTAGCAAGCTGTGAGGTCTGATGGTCGAACGTCAGCGTGTAGGTGGAGGTAGCGGCGGTCAACATGGGCGGCTAATGGGTTCATCGAGCGGTAGCATGTGATAGGGTTTGAGAGAGATGGTATATTTACTTTTGTGCCCTTGTTTAATTTGAATTTTAAAATTTAAAATTTAAATGTTCTAACGTCAATAACTTCTGCATACGAACTCAGATTTGCAAGCGGTTTCTACCATTAGGTTCGTGTCGAAATTCCGAACGAGATGGAGCAAGTTAGGATTATTTTGGAGACTGTTTGATTTTTGGATTTTTATTGGAGTTTAATGAGCTATAAATAAAAGGTGAGTGATTAAACACACTCACGCAACATTAAATTTTCTTATTTTTGTTGAATTAAATTTACCAAGTGATTAAAAAATTATTGGTTGCTGTTTGGTAGTTTAAATTAACATTTAAATTGAATTGAATTTTATATTGAATTAGATTGACATTTATTTAATACTGAAATTTAGTCACTAGTTAAACACCGACAATGGATAATTAGTAACTGTTGTGATATGTTGGTAGATTTGGATGTTAATGGTTAGTATGCCTATTGATGAATGTTGGATGAATGGTCGTTTATTTATTTGACATATTTCTATTATTACCTATTTATTAATTGATAATATTTATATTATCATTTGGAATATTTGAAATAAACTAAGAAATAGGTTGAAATGATATATTACTATGTCATTTAATTATGGGTTGAAATGATACATAGCCATCAATGTAATTAAAGTTGAAATAACTAATCAATTAGCCATAGGGTAGAAAATTATATACGGACATCAGATTGGTTAAATTAAATAATTTTAAATTAGTGAAATTGGATTTGTTTAAATGATGTTTTAAACAAAATAAAAAAATGGATTTATATGAATTAAATTATTTTCTAAATTCGAGCTTTAAAACGTTGAAATTGAAATTGTTTAAATAAAATTATGTAAGGAATTAATTTGAAATCTTAAAGTGGAAATTGGAATATGATTTGAATTTATCGAAAGTGAATTATTTGGAAGGTCAAACTTTTAATTTAAACTTTGAATTTACTTCATTTAAAATGGTTCTAAATTGGTATTTTCAAGTTTAGACGTGAAATGGATTTAAACAAAAATTGTTTAAAAATGAGAAATTGAATTAAGACTTTCAACCATTTGAATGGGATTATTTAAATTAAATTTGATGTAGAGTTTGAAATTGTTTTGAATTGAGGCTGATGTAAATTTAAATTTGAATATGAAGTTGACTTGAAATTGGAAGTTGAATAGTTTGATTTGCTGTGATTTGAAATTGGAAGATGAGTTCAAAATTGCTTTGAAAAGGAAGAAACAGTTTTAATATAAATTATTCTAATATATAAACTATTTATCCAAACTATTTTCGATATTATAATCTATTTTATATTTAAAAATATTTCCAATCTTTAAACTATTCTAATTATTCCAAATTATTTGAATATAGTTTTATCGTGGTATGGCCACTATAAAACCAGCTTGTCGGTACAAAATAATATTACTTTGTTTGTATGCAAAATTATCCAAACTATTTTCAGTATTCAAACTATTTTAATTCTTCAAAATCATTTTCAATATTCAAACTATTTTAGAGGGAAATTATATAGATTTAAATCATTGATTTAAAAAGGAATGCTTTGATATGAAGGTGTAACCTATTTTGAATTCGGAATGATTTTGAAGTGAATCTGATATTTTGATATGAAATATGACTTGTTCTTGAAACGTAAATGAACCAACCAGTGTGAAAAATGATGTTTGGTCGTTAAAGAGACCGGGGTCGAATATTGGCATACTCCCTGTTAATACCGGAACCACTTTAACAACTGTGTACGCATTTGGTCGTTCTTCGAGTCATGATTCATCTCCAAATATAAATTAAGTTTACATGTAGAGAAGTTTATCCAACTAGGGCAGGGGGACCCAATGGTGAAGGAGTATATTAATAAGTTCATGGAATTAGCTAAGTTTGTAGTGAGCCTGATTGACACCTAAGCGAAGAATGTGATGAAATTTGTAAAAGGCCTAAATTATCCAGTAAGGGAGCTTATTTAACTCAAGTTCTCACATGTGCCACCTATGAAATGTTAGCTGAAATCGCCCTCCTTTAGATACTTAGTATAGAAGAAAAGGAGAAGAGAAGGACAACTGCATAATTAAGGTGGAGTGAAGAAAGGAGGATTTTGAGCAGACAAGGGATCCTAGAGAAAGTTCAAGAATGGAGGTGTGATATGTCATAGGTGTCAGAAGATGGAGCATGTCACTAAAGGCTGCAAAGTGAATTTGATGTGAGAAGATTACAAGGGCAGATGCTACAACCGCCATTAAGAAGGGCATTACAGTAACTGGTACCCAAAACTAGCAAAGGAGGGATAGGGTGTGCGAGCTTATGATATTATGGTAGTACCTATCTCAAGCAAACCTCCACGTAGGAAAAAAGGAAAAGCAACGATGGAAGGTACAACTATTAACCCCCAAAATAAGACTATTCCTTTCTTATTTAATTCGGGAGCATCACATTCATTCATAACCAGAAATGTAGTTGATTCTTTGGGAATAAAACCCAATTTGTCACCAACCCTATAGTCGTGTCAAATCTTATTGGGGATTGACACATATTTCTATAATTTGCAAACACCCAGTGGCAATGTAGCGTTGACATTACATGTAATGCGTATGTTCTGGGTTTTGAGGGTATGGACTTATCATAGGGATGGATTGGTCATCTTAATATGGGGCTATCATATATTGTGATAGGTTGACTGTATGGTTGAAGGGTTATGGGGGGTGAGATATAGATGTTCGTTGTATACCTTAAAGCTTAGCCAAGTTAAGCTATTTGTATTCCCTTAGCCTGTCACATGAGGAGCTCTCATTTGTGCCCATAGTGCGGGAGTTTCCAGATGATTTTGAAGAAATCTCTAGTCTCCCACCCCAAAGGGAAATAAAATTCAGGATTGACTTAGAGAAAGACACTAAGCTATCGCACTACCATTGAGGCATATTTCCTCCAAAGAAAGGCGAAAGCTGAATAAGCATATTTCGAAGCTATTATGAAAGAGGTTTATTAGCTATAATACTTTAAAATGGGGAGCACCAATTGTCTTTACTACTAAGGCAGGCGGCTCTTTAAGGTTATCCGTCAATTGCCAAGCACTCAATAAGCTGACTAAGAAGAACCTGTATCCTTTACCTACAATAAATGACTTTTTTGTTGGAGCCAAGGTCTTTTCTCAACTAGACTTGGCTATTGGTTTCCATCAATTAAGAGTAGCTAAGGATAGCAAGTAGATAGATTTTTGCACTCCAAACGCACTATATGAATGGAAAGCAATCCCTTTTAAACAGACAAATGCCCCTGTATATTTTGTAGATTTGATGAGTAGAGTCTTTAGGTGGCAACTGTATAAGTTCGACATAGTCGTTATGTAACATCCCACCCTTTTGGACGATTTAAATCGACAATAAACCACACATGTCAACTAAAATCATTCAAAAGGTAAGACTGTTAATGGGGTAAATAAGAAAATAATAGAAAAGAAGGAAAAATAAAACACAGAATCTCACAGCGGAATGACAAAATATAAAAATAAAATAAACAGTTCATGAAGCTGTTTTACAAATAACATTTGATTACACCTTTACAATACAAATCAGAGTTATACATACAGTAGAAATAAATAAATAATGCAGCGGAACACATGATGTAGTGGAATAATTAATAATAAATAGTAGACTCGTCTCCGTCTTCATCCTCTAAAATATAATGGTCTTCAATACACTAAAAAAGCTCAGACTGACCCGAGCGTAATAAAAAGACAAAACACTCGAGTCAGGACTAAAAGATCTTATGTAAGTCAAATCAAAATAAGTAGAATAGAAATATTACTATAATGGATTCAGAGATGTATAACAGGAATTTCATCTCCTATCAAGTGTACAATGTGGATTTAATTATTTAAAAGATTTCAAACGATTCAAAAATACCAATCTTAATCATTTTAATTAAAATAGATTCGAATTTTAAATTTAAAACATAAATCTTTCAAATAATTCAATTCTAATAAATAATCCAAATTAAAGAAATTACACGGTTATATGTCATTTCAACCAGTATCCAAATCAAAATTTCCAAATCAATGGAAACCGCTCGAGTTATCATTTCAATCCATAGTGGTAATAAAGATATATACATAAATAAACATCCAATCATCCAAAATGACAACCAATAACATCCATCACAATCCAACATCCAAATCAGCCAATAAATCACAACAATCAATTGATTATCATTATCAGGTGTATAACTTGCAATTTATATTCATTATTAAATAATTGGCAAATTCAATTCAATATAAATTCAAATTTAACTTAAATGACAATCTAATAATTCCAAAAGCAATTAATAAATTTCTAATCATATTATAAATTTAATTTAACTAGCATAAGGTAATCTAGTATTCGTGAGTGGGTCAAAACACTCACCTTTGATATTTAGAACGCAAAAATCCAAACAAAGATACCTTTTCCAATAGTCTCCAAACTCAGCCAAACCTATTTTATGTTATTAGGAATTCCAATACGAGACCAAGGGAAGAAACTACGCATGTATCAAAGCTCGTATGAGGAAGATATTCAGGTTATAAGGATATAAAATAAAATTACATACATATTTAATTCTCAAAATAAGAAACTTTAATAACTCACGTTTTCAAATTTGATGTACCCAAAACAAAGGCAAGAAGTGGAAAGCCAAAACCATTCAGGCTAATTCTCATTGTTCAATTTTTTTGAAGGCTTCCTGCAAAAGAAGGCAAGGCGATGAGGAAAGGTACGGATGTGGTTAAGGAAGAAATGGATGCTCACACCTTTTTATTCTTTTCTGTTTCTAAACATAGCTTCGGTAAAATGAATTGGCAGCAATTAAGTAGAGGTATAAAGCTATGTTGACATTGAGACTTTGAGGGAAACAAATAAAGGTATGATGTTTGAAAAAATAAGGAATTTCTAGGGGAAAGAATGATATATGATATAAAACAAAAGAAGAAAGGGAGGTGACAAATGAAATATGTATGGAAGGGACAAATAAAACAAAACTGTATGATCTAAGTAGATGCTTTGGGAAATAAATAAACAAAACGGAAGAATAAGAAAGGATATAAAATTCACGTTTCAATTACATCAAAGAATTGCAATAAAACCAAATGTGGAAATGGTGGCAGGTGTATTGAATAACAAGGAAATGAAGGGACCACTTAGGCTCTAGTTAATTGCATGATCCACTCAATTAAATATATTATCACTGAATATACCCTTTTTCACACTCGTTTACACATAATTAACATATAGTAAATAAATTTGAATACAATAACCAGTGTAACGTTACTAAAAAATAAAAGATGATCTAGAACTCAAATTCAAGTTTTTTTTTCTTTCAAAATAGTGTTTTTCTCATAGGGGAATTGCACAACCTAAAAGTCAATTAAATTTAAACTTCAAGATTAGTGTTAAAATCACTTATATACAGCCTCAAATGTATACTTAATGACTGTAAAATATTGTTTTAAAATTCATTTTTTCTTCTTTATATAGAATTATTTTTACCTTCAAAATGAAAATGTTCGTTTTATTTTCATTAAAATGTTCTTTTTATTTTTTTACAATAATGTATGTTTCTTCCATTAAATCCAAAAATTAATATTAATGTTTCTTTTTAAAAAAAAAATTGAAAGATCCCAAATCGACATAATTGTAATTAATTTCAAAATTACACTTATAACGGATTATAACAAACGTACATTTCTTTCATTAAACGCCATTAATTTCAAATAAATTCTCTTTCCCTTTTATTAGAAGATTCCAAGTCAAATTAACGGCAATAAATTCATTAATTAATTTAAATTCCAACATATACTTATTATTATTATTTTAATCTTATTATTCAATCAATTATCATATTATATATATACTTGACGTTGGTTTACCATTTCATTACCTCAATCTTCTATATTTATCACTTTAGTTCATATTAACTGTAGTAGGTAATTAGATTAACTGCAATTGATTTTCAATTTAATTTCAATGGATTAAATAAAAAGGTGATGAATGGCAAATGTTACCTTTTACTTACTTAATCGCATTTACAAGATTATATTAACAACAAATGTTATGACTACTTGCACAATCCTGATTATACTCAATTTTCCATTAATTTCATATAATTTCCCCTTTTATATAACATTTAATTCATTTCCTTATTTCAACTTATCATCAAATAATGTTACAATTATTTTAATCACTAACATACAATTCCAACATTAAACCCAACATTCAATTGCCTTAATTCAATTAATTACCCATTCAATATTAAAACGATAAATTAATGAGAAAATAGTTAATACAATCGTTTATAATAATAATTCATACCCTTATCTTATTCTTTACAACCAAGGGTTATAATTTGCTTACCCAAAAAGGTTTTATATTCAATATTAACCTATTTCAATTAATTACATACAAGTTCACCATCTATATCATTTAATTTATTTCATTATTTACAATCATAACCAAGTCAACCTACAATGTATTTCAATTAGTTTGAAATTACTTTAAATATTTATCTGTAGCGTTCAGACAACACCACCGATTTCATATTCAATATTAGCCAATTCTAATTGATTGCATATAATTTCAACTTTCAGTGTATTTCCTTATTTTTAGTTATAACTAATTATAACCTTAAAGTCACTTCAATTAATTGGAAATTAGATTAAAATAGTTAGCAATTACCTTATATTAACATTACTAACATTACATTCTAGTTATTCTTCTCCTTGTAACATCAATTTTTTTTTTAGTTTTATTTCAATATAAAATTATAAAATATTATTTAATTAATATTTTAATAATCGAAAATTATGGGTCGTTACACTCTCCCCTACTCAAAACTTTTCGTCCTCGAAAAGGGAAAAGGAGGAAATTAGGAAAAGGAGAAAATAAGGAATCATTATATTTTATTCAAAGTATTAAATTTATAAACAATTAATTTTCATAACTAATTAATTTAAATAGAATATACAATTAATTACAAGTAATTCTTCATATTCAAGTCTACCAAAGTTTAAAAATATTTCACTCTTCACAAAATTTCTAAGTCTAAAATTTACGAAAAATTTCGGCAGAGTCTCCTTTGTACGGAGAGGTCGCGGAGAAATAATAATATCAATAATCATCATATATATATCATATTAAAAAATAAACATCCCAAACCATGGGAAACAATATAATATTGATAGAAACCTGTAATCCAAAAATATACCTATTAGTCGGGAAAAGAACGCTTAATTTATGAAACCAAAAGCAGTAGCTATTATTTCCATAAACTTGTACTTCACTTGTAAAATCCAAAGAAGTTAATAATACGTGAAAAGAGATTTATTTAAGTTGCTTCAATTAATAACAAACAAATCAACACAATATAATAGTAGTCACATGCAAACAAACAACATGACCATCATATGTAACAAAGGAATCAATCATATGTCCATAGCAACCAAACTGATGATTTGTTCAGGTTCAGACATTTTTAGTCGTACAAGATGATAAATAGACTATTAAGTGTACCCTATGCTCAATAGCCTTAGATAAATACTTGATATATTATCTATATGTCCTTATAGAGTTAGAAGTATCCTTTCCTATCATCTCAAAAGCCAAAATAACCAATAATTTCAACACAATATTTAAGTTTATTCAATTGGTTTCTTTTTTTTATATCATTACTATTCTTTTTTTCCTCATATAACGTCCTTTTCTTTTTCTTACATGTACATATATAAATTATTTCACAATATTAACTTACATACATAACATTTCTTGTTCATCAAAATTCTTATTTAGAAATAATTTCATTGAATGCTTCCATTACTTAAGTTTTACATGTATAATATTCAATTACATATTCTATAACATTTCAACTTATTAAACATTTTGGTAAATATATGTGTTTTAAGAATGTAATTGAGTATTATACAAGTTTATTTTATTCATATTAGTTAACAAAATATTCAATGATTACATATTCTAAATTTTATATCTTTTGATTTACAAGTTACAAATTTCCAATTTCTTATATATTTTATTCGTAAAATTCCATTCTTATTTATTTAATTAATTATTATTTATATAAAGGCCAATCACTTACATAATTTGTTTTCCATTAAAGATTTAAGCCATTAATGAATCATTTCACAAAATATTACTTAAGCTTCTACAGCCTTACTTAATTTTATACCTTAATTTAGTTATAGAATAAAAATTTAAGTTTTTGGTGTTCGCCCTTGAAGAGAAAAGAAATACTTCAATATATCTAAAAATTCAATTAAAACATTTAACCTCATTCACTTAGTAGGAATATAAGATAAATTTAAAACATCTTTATAGCATTATGCAAGGACTTTCCCAAAGTTTAAACAATGTTAGAAATTTGTATCAAAAATTTATATTAAAACATTATGATAAGATTTTAAAAATAAAGTTCCTTAAATCTGATAATTTATTAACTCAATATTCCAAAATAAGTATAAACTCTAGATTATTAAAGTGAAACTAATAGCATACTCAAATCTTGCACTAAATATCTAAATAAAAGTATAAATTTTCATAGATTCATGATTAATTTTACACACTTGGTTTAAAATGAATATTCAAATCATGGGAAAAACATTTATCATGATTTAATACAAAATTCAAATAGTAACTAAACCTATAAATTTACTACTAGTACTTCGAAATCAAGTAATTATTTAAAACCATACTTCCAAAATTGAGATTCTAATTTATTTTCCAAGTATATTTAAAACTTCGCAAATCATTTTTTCCATTTATATAATATATCTTAAAATTATACATTCAAAGAAACTTATAAAAAAATTTACAAAAAAAAAATTCATTTGAAAACTTCATTTGCAAATCAATCATCTTTAATGTTTTAATACTTTACAAAAAAAAATTCTATAAATTTTCTTGCTTCATTTATTAATACCATTTCAGTAATTTTAAATAACATCTTTTTAAATATATGTAAATTATTTGAAAAAAATTACTTACATCATTACTTATATTTAAAAAGAAGCTATTGAAAACCTTAAATCCATTATGTTTAAATTTTATTAGTTTTAAATCTCAAAATACTTTTAAACATCATTAATAAATCAATAATTATTAACTTTAAAATGTTTTATTTAATTAATAACTTCTGACAATATTTAGAACACTAATAATTTACTACTAAACCATGTTGTACATAAATAAACAATATTTAAACATTTTAAAGTATTTAGAAAGGAAAAACGATCAAAATATCTTTTAATAATACTTTATCAAAATACTTTTATGACTCGATGTTTTAACAGGTTTATCTTTGTTCTTGCAAACTCTGGCCATGCGTTGATCATACGCATGGCTAGAATTCTCCAAATACTTAGCAGACCTGTTTCAACACCCAATGAAAATACTTAAAATCATTGAAAATAGATATGGAAAGTACGTTCCCTCATGGATTGCAGTTACGCAATGGTTATGCCGCTATCCCAGCGGAATCAATTGTAGCTGTAGGCATCTCACCCCTCGATTTACGCTATCCAATAATATCAAATGAATATAATAAGTGACCCACCAAAGGGATCCGATAATGACCCACCAAAGGGATTCGATAATGACCCACCAAAGGGATCCGATAAATGACCCACCAAAGGGATCCAACAAATGACCCACCAAAGGGGTCCGATGGAAGGTACTTCCCATATCATTTATTTCAAAATATATCACACCATATATAGTCACCATTCAGAATCATAGCTTCAAATATCGCACTTATATAAATTCCATCATATATAAGATTTCATTTTCAGATAGAGTATTTTCCAAAATCAATAGTCTCAAATATATCAAATCATTCTTATATAAATTCCGTTATATATAAGATTTATCTCTTCAGATCAAAAACCTTCCAAAATCAACATTTTTAAAAATCACCTTATACTTATATAAAGTCTGTCTTATGCAAGAATAAAAAAATTTGCAAATCAATTACGCTGCATGAAGATCCATATGGAATTGAACATTTTTGCTTTGCAAAAGGTTTTGAATTTAGAATAGTTCTTTTTTTTGTATACAATCATTTTGTGAAATAGTTTGGTATATAAAATGGTTGTGGAAAATAGTTTGTAAAATAGTTTGAAAATAAAATAGTTTGTATAAGAAAAATTAAAGAAAATAGTTTGTATAAGGAAAATAAAAGAAAGTAGTTTGAAAAATGGTTTTAAATTAATAGTAGTTTTTCATAAAAGAAAATCCCAATTTAAATTACAAAGATATCCAACCCAACAACTTTCAATTTCAATGCCAAATCATATCAATAATATTAGAACATAAGATGTACACATGTCATCATTTCGCAACATTACATTCGATCGTTCGCTCGATCACACAAGTTCGCTTTCGAACTAGTATTGTCCATTCAGCTTCCCTAATGCGGACTTCGATATGGTTTCTTGACTAGAAACCATCATTCTCCTTGCATAGCCATATATTATGATAGAGAACTCTAGAATCAAACCAAAAATCCATATCAATATTCACCATCAAGAATCGAATGAAAAATTCTAATGCAAAATGGTGTAATTCACCTCAAACTTACGTACTCAAATCCGGATCAAATTAATTATGCGAATAAAATAATATACGCACAACTTACGTATTTATTTCAATTTGATTCATCACAATTATACTTTAACTAAATTCATTATTAATCTCATTGATTAATGAAAGTATCATTTCATACTATAATATTTGTTTCACATAATTTCTCCATTTAACATATAACATTAATTTATTCATTCTCATAATATTGCTTATATTTCTCTTCAATTTAAATTACATTCATTCCACATGTAATATTTCTCATTTAATATTACATTTATTACCAAATCATTTCATAAGGAATTTTCTTAAGTTTATAACCAAATTATAAAAACATAATTCCTTTTTATAAGACATTGTTCAGGTTTAAAGTTATCACAACTTTATTTATGACCATTTATTATAACATCCATTTATTTCATAACAATTTACAAGTCATGGTTTTATTTATAATCAATTCACATTAAATTCATACTAATTCAGAAGGTTTTGATTATCCAAAATATTTAAATATTTCATTTTTCAATAGTTGAACTACGGTCAAAAACAATAAAATTCACAACAACAATAATTAGCCAATGCTTTTAAACTGATAAAATGCAACTAATCAACAATAAATGATAATAACTAAATATTACCATTTCATAAATCAAACACATTACAAATAAATATATTAGTTATAAAAATTTAGTCCTCTACATATCATATAATATTAGGAAAAAAATTCATTTCAAAACACTTTTATAAAACTAACAAATACACGCTCTCATATATACACTTAGACAACTCATTCTAGGGTATTACTACCCTATCTCTAATGAGTTAACCCCAACAGGCTAAGGTATGTCTAAACCAAAGCTCTGATACCAACTATAACATCCCACCCTTTTGGACGATTTAAATCGACAATAAACCACACATGTCAACTAAAATCATTCAAAAGGTAAGACTGTTAATGGGGTAAATAATAATATAATAGAAAAGAAGGAAAGATAAAACACAGAATCTCACAGCGGAATGACAAAATATAAAAATCAAATAAACAGTTCATGAAGCTGTTTTACAAATAACATTTGATTACACCTTTACAATACAAATCAGAGTTATACATATAGTAGAAATAAATAAATAATGCAGCGGAACACATGATGTAGTGGAATAATTAATAATAAATAGTAGACTCGTCTCCGTCTTCATCCTCCAAAATATAATGGTCTTCAATACACTAAAAAAGCTCAGACTGACCCGAGCGTAATAAAAAGAAAAAACACTCGAGTCGGGACTAAAAGATCTTATGTAAGTCAAATCAAAATAAGTAGAATAGAAATATTACTATAATGGATTCAAAGATGTATAACAGGAATTTCATCTCCTATCAAGTGTACAATGCGGATTTAATTATTTAAAAGATTTCAAACGATTCAAAATACCAATCTTAATCATTTTAATTAAAATAGATCTGAATTTTAAATTTAAAACTTAAATCTTTCAAATAATTCAATTCTAATAAATAATCCAAATTAAAGAAATTACACGGTTATACGTCATTTCAACCAGTATCCAAATCAAAATTTCCAAATCAATGGAAACCGCTCGAGTTATCATTTCATTCCATAGTGGTAACAAAGATATATACATAAATAAACATCCAATCATCCAAAATGACAACCAATAACATCCATCACAATCCAACATCCAAATCAGCCAATAAATCACAACAATCAATTGATTATCATTATCAGGTGTATAACTTGCAATTTATATTCATTATTAAATAAATGGCAAATTCAATTCAATATAAATTCAAATTTAACTTAAATGACAATCTAATAATACCAAAAGCAATTAATAATATTCTAATCACATTATAAATTTAATTTAACTAGCATAAGATAATCTAGTATTCGTGAGTGGGTCAAAACACTCACCTTTGATATTTAGAACGCAAAAATCCAAACAAAGATGCCTTTTCCAACAGTCTCCAAACTCAGCCAAACCTATTTTATGTTATTAGGAATTCCAATACGAGTCCAAGGGAAGAAACTACGCATGTATCAAAGCTCGTATGAGGAAGATATTCAGGTTATAAGGATATAAAATAAAAATACATACATATTTAATTCTTAAAATAAGAAACTTTAATGACTCACGTTTTCAAATTTGATGTACCCAAAACAAAGGCAAGAAGTGGAAAGCCAAAACCATTAAGGCTAATTCTCATTGTTCAATTTTTTTGAAGGCTTCTTGCAAAAGAAGGCAAGGCGATGAGGAAAGGTACGGATGTGGTTAAGGAAGAAATGGATGCTCACACCTTTTTATTCTTTTCTGTTTCTAAACATAGCTTCAGTAAAATGAATTTGCAGCAATTAAGTAGAGGTATAAAGCTATGTTGACATTGAGACTTTGAGGGAAACAAATAGAGGTATGATGTTTGAAAAAATAAGGAATTTCTAGGGGAAAGAATGATATATGATATAAAACAAAAGAAGAAAGGGAGGTGACAAATGAAATATGTATGGAAGGGACAAATAAAACAAAACTGTATGATCTAAGTAGATGCTTTGGGAAATAAATAAACAAAACGGAAGAATAAGAAAGGATATAAAATTCACGTTTCAATTACATCAAAGAATTGCAATAAAACCAAATGTGGAAATGGTGGCAGGTGTATTGAATAATAAGGAAATGAAGGGACCACTTAGGATCTAGTTAATTGCATGATCCACTCAATTAAATATATTATCACTGAATATACCCTTTTTCACACTCGTTTACACATATAACATATAGTAAATAAATTTGAATACAATAACCAGTGTAACGTTACAAAAAAATAAAAGATGATCTAGAACTCAAATTCAATTTTTTTTCTTTCAAAATAATGTTTTTCTCATAGGGGAATTGCACAACCTAAAAGTCAATTAAATTTAAAATTCAAGATTAGTGTTAAAATCACTTATATACAGCCTCAAATGTATACTTAATGACTGTAAAATATTGTTTTAAAATTCATTTTTTCTTCTTTATATAGAATTATTTTTACCTTCAAAATGAAAATGTTCGTTTTATTTTCATTAAAATGTTCTTTTTATTTTTTTTACAATAATGTATGTTTCTTCCATTAAATCTAAAAATTAATATTAATGTTTCTTTTTAAAAAAAAATTGAAAGGTCCCAAATCGACATAATTGTAATTAATTTCAAAATTACACTTATAACGGATTATAACAAACGTACATTTCTTTCATTAAACGCCATTAATTTCAAATAAATTCTCTTTCCCTTTTATTAGAAGATTCCAAGTCAAATTAACGGCAATAAATTCATTAATTAATTTAAATTCCAACATATACTTATTTTGTTTTTGTTTTTTATCTTATTATTCAATCAATTATCATATTATATATATACTTAATGTTGGTTTACCATTTCATTACCTCAATCTTCTATATTTATCACTTTAGTTCATATTAACTGTAGTAGGTAATTAGATTAACTGCAATTGATTTTCAATTTAATTTCAATGGATTAAATAAATAGGTGATGAATGACAAATGTTACCTTTTACTTACTTAATCGCATTTACAAGATTATTATTAACAACAAATGTTATGACTACTTACACAATCCTGATTATACTCAATTTTCCATTAATTTCATATAATTTCCCCTTTTATATAACATTTAATTCATTTCCTTATTTCAACTTATCATCAAATAACGTTACAATAATTTTAATCACTAACATACAATTCCAACATTAAACCCAACATTCAATTGCCTTAATTCAATTAATTACCCATTCAATATTAAAACGATAAATTAATGAGAAAATAGTTAATACAATCGTTTATAATAATAATTCATACCCCTTATCTTATTCTTTACAACCAAGGGTTATAATTTGCTTACCCAAAAGTTTTATATTCAATATTAACCTATTTCAATTAATTACATACAAGTTCACCATCTACATCATTTAATTTATTTCATTATTTACAATCATAACCAACCTACAATGTATTTCAATTAGTTTGAAATTAATTTAAATATTTATCAGTAGCGTTCAGACAACACCACTGATTTCATATTCAATATTAGCCAATTCTAATTGATTACATATAATTTCAACATTCAATGTATTTCCTTATTTTTAGTTATAACTAATTATAACCTTAAAGTCACTTCAATTAATTGGAAATTAGATTAAAATAGTTAGCAATTACCTTATATTAACATTACTAACATTACATTCTAGTTATTCTTCTCCTTGTAACATCAATTTTTTTTTAGTTTTATAGATAATATTCTAATTTTTTCTAAAAGTGAAGGTGAGCATGTGATCACTTAAGCGAGGTACTGGAGACTTTGAGAAAACACTAGCTGAAAGCCAAATTCTCAAAGCATCATTTTTGGAAAAAGAAGGTGAGATTTCTTGCTTATATTGTCTCTGGGAAAAGGTTAGCTATTGACGCTGCAAAGGTAGCAGCTATTTAAGACTGGAAAATTCCTAGAAACGCTATTGAAGTTAGAAGTTTTCTTAGTTTGGCCGGTTACAATAGGAACTCATCAAGGACTTTGTGAATGTAGTAGTATCATTGACTCAACTAACCAATAAAACTTAGTCTTTGCATGGGATGAGAAATGCATAGAATCCTTTGAGAAGCTAAATGAGCTATTGTCTAGTACACTAGTACAAACTACTGCAGATAGGTTGAAGTCTTCCACCGTTTATACCAATGCATGTTATACGAGGTTAGGAGTTGTTCTTATAGAAGAAGCCAAAGTGATAGCATATGCAAGAAAGAAATTGAAGGATCATGAGAAGAGATATCCCACTCATGAATTAGAGTTAATATCTATTGTATCTGCCTAAAAGTTATAGAGGCATTATCTTTTAGGGGAGAGGTTTGAGTTTTTACTAGTCATAAGTCCCTTAATTTCCAATTTTCCGAAAAGTATTTGAACCTTAGGCAGTAGAGGTGGATGTAGTTTACAGCATCATTTGACTTTGAAATCCAGTATACCCCCGAAAAAGCGAATGTTATTGTTGGTGCCCTTAGCCGGAGGCATGCTACTCTTGGTGTTATATACGTGTGGAGACAGTTGGAGTTCCTCTCAAATTTCAATTTCCAACCATCAAAACCCACTTTAGATTGTCTAGCAGCAATGGAAGTAAGGTCAGCATAGATCGATCGCATCAGTCAAGAACAGAAGAAGGATGCAGCAATAGCCGATATTTTAGGCAAGTTAGGTAGGGGAGAGCATTTTCACCACATCAGCAGGTATTCAATCGATAAAAAAGGATGGCTATAGAGAGATGGAAGCCAATGTGTTTTAATGGTGGAGAAGTTTTAGGGGAACTACTGGCTAAGTGCCACCATTCTAGGATGACATTTCACCCCGTTGGAAATGTATAAGGACATAAAGGGGTTTCCTATTGGCTGGGGATCAAGAGGTGAGTAGAAGAATATGTCACTAACTATTTGACATGTCAAGGGACAAAAGTAGAACAAGGGATGCTCAAAGTTCAGTTTTTGCCATTAGAGGTACCGGGTGCATATAGTGATGGACTTTATGGATGGGTTGCCTAGAATTCATAGGCAATGAAGCTATTTGGTTTACGGGGGATAAACTCACTAAAAATGCCCACTTTATTCCATTAAGGTGTAATAGGGCAACAAAATTACTAGTGGAAATTTATATCAAAGAAGTGGCATGATTGCATAGATTTTCAGTCACCATTGTCCGCAATAGAGACCCCTTATTTACCAGTGAATTTTGAAGGAGTTTGCAATCAGCTTTAGGAATAACGTTGAATCTTAGCACTACTTACCACCCATATAGTGATGGACAGACAAAACGGACGAATAGGAATTTGAAGGATTTATTGAGAGCTTGCATCATGGATTTTGGTGGACATTGGGAGCAACATTTTCCCTTAGTAGAGTTTAGATACAATAATAATAATCAGGCTACAATAGATATGGCACTCTTTGAAGCCTTATATGATAGGCTGTGCAAGTCACCCTATTGTTGGTAGGAAACTATCGACAAAATTCTACTTGAACTAGATTTGATATGTGAGACACGTAAAAGTTTGAGGTGTAATGACTCGATTTATCGACCCACAAATGTCAACACTAATACATCCACGGTATTCATGTGCCGAACACTGAAGTGCTGGAAATATGAAATGATAGGGTGAAAATAAAAGAAAACAAAAAAGAATAATGTAGAGGAGAACACAACATCAGAATCTCACAATGGAACGATAATATATAATATCTAAAGATAGTGTAAATTGTCATTCTAAGATACGGCTTGGATAATTATAATAACATGTCCTTACAAATGCTAATATATACAAAATAGTTATGCAGCAGGAATAAATACTACGACAGGTAATCATCCAGCTCATCTCCATAAGCTCCAAAGCGTCCATAGCTAAATCTAAAAATATACATGGGGCTGACCCGAACATTATAAGAAACTAACACTTAGATCTGTCTGGTACACCAGCATGAGAAATTAAATAAATATGTGTGGTATATAACCACCCTTTTGAGACCTCATGTAATACCATAATGGTTATTCCTTCAAATGAGCCAACAATCTATTAAGTACATATCTTGATATAACAGATAATATCTAGGCTGTAGAACATAGATCAGAAAAAAGCTGATGTGCATACGACACAATAATAATAGGTATACAATCAATACCTCTATGGTGCATTCTTGTATGGATTTTTCTACAGAGATATCTTCGGTCTAGCTGAATCTGAAGACCATGACAAGAATCATAAACTTCCTTCCAAGCATTGTATATCTATAGATAGAATATATTATAAGGTAAACACAACTGGCTCAATGATGAACTGTGCGGTACAAATTATTAACAAACCCCTCTAGCAATATATGCGATTGGTATACTTTAGATCTTGAGTTGATATACCCTCAAGGGTAAGCTAAACCTAAAATTGTGCATCCTACTCTAGTTTTAGTAATTTCTGATGCCAAGGCTGTGTTTGGCATCTTTCACATGAGTCATCATCACTTGAACAGAAAATGAATCCCTAAAGGAATTCCATCATCTCGAACAGATCACGATCGCTACATGGATTCAAGCATCTTGAACAGTCTTGAATCTCCACATATATTCCCACATAAATCCTCCAACGAATGTTAACAATGTACTCTCTCTTCGAACATTCCTCAAGATAGACAGTCCTAAATGATGGCATTGTTCGAAACATTAATGCTGACCAATTTCTTGGACTTAAGCTTAGGATGGACAGTTCAATTCTATAACATTCTACTTCACAACCACTTTCAGGACATAGATCACATATGTGGTTTTAAAGTGGTTACAATTTTAAGTCATCTCATATAAGTACACACTTACTGGACACTCTAAAACCAATCTATGAATTTTCGGTTAATTTAATCTCGGTTCTTTTAAAAATAAATAGACAATACATAAGGGTGGAGATAATCTCCTATCCAGAGGAATTGCCTAATTATTTGTCCTTGAAGAGGAAGATGAGTTTATACGAACATTATAACATCTTCGAAGATAACTATACCATATAAACCTCATGATTCCTTTGGATATTTCCTAAGTTATTTTAGTCAGTTAAGAAATCGATTATCTAATACAAGATAGATGATCATAAATGTGAATCAAGTCTGACATACTTATCACGAATAAAATAACAAATAAAGCATGACCAAGTCATGCAAGCAACCTCTAATATTCTTTTTATTTAATTAATGATTTTTATTAATTAAAACCTCTTTTATTAGTAACGTGACGGCCCGCAAATCCATACCCTTTGAGTCAACACTATTCTACATCAATTAACTAAAGTGGAACAGAAATACGAACCATTATAGTTAAAGAAGAAGAGATAGAAGGAGAAGAAACTAAACAATATTCGAATCTCACAGTCGCAGCGGAATAAAATATAATAGTAAAAAGTAGATCTTTACACAAAATGAAACTATACCTGTTTTATACATCATATCTGTTTTATACATCATATCATCAGAGTATCTCATACAAACAATATTTACCAGGCAGACAAATCCATACAATCACAACAGCGGATATATATACAAGTACGTATAATACGTCTCGGACTCCAGCTCCTCTTCTGCTCCATAGCATCCTGTCCTGAACATATAATATTCGGTATGACCTGAGCATTATAATAAAACAACACCCGAGTCAGTCTGAAATACCAGCTGATAATAATGCATCCAAATTGATTATTAAAGTTTCAAAAATCCTTTTGAAAACAAAAGCATCTCGTAAGACCACACCACAAATAAACATGTCGGGTTTTTACCTTACGATAGCTAAAACACATTTTATAGAAATCCTCTGATATTATAATAGGGTCTATATACAAATACTTATAAAATAGCCGAAATTGTTACATGATTAAATTCCAACTACTAGCCACGGAGTGGATAATACAAACAAAACTCGTAAAAGGCTCGTAGGGAGAATGGATTTCCAACAATGACTAGGCACTGGGGTACCACCTATCACAGTACGGGGCCTAGATCACCGTTCCGAGGACCACGCCCGATCCCCTGCAACACAAGGCCGGAACCATCCCTTACTGGACAGTTCAGAATAAGATCACCCCACGGTTGGGATCAGCAACCGCACCACTAAGCCGAATAAAAAGGGACATCTAGACAGGGATGACCTTACTCTCAAGTGGGGGCTACCCACGAAGCCTTGCTGCATATCCCCTGATTTTCAATCATTCCCCGTTGATGAGGCTAAGCATTACCTTTAGAACGTTTCACTTAGAATGCCCATCGTCCACCTGACGATGTCCTGAAAGCATTCGTCCATACAAGTTCGTCCCAGGTTCGAACGAAACCGAAGGCACTACTCCTACTACATCCATTTTGGAAATATCCTCAGGATTAGTAGCGACTAGCCCTTGCACTTCACTGCTCCAACTTCGACTCCGAACACGTTTTTCCACGAAACGTACAAACTAGATCGAAGTGGTTTTCGAGAAATAAATCTCAATCCCGGTCTCTTCGAAACGATCAACGCATTTGTCCAATATTGATAGTCGGTGATTTAACTATCAATTAATATTCACAAACATCCATCACACAATAAATAATTCCCAATTATTTATTTCCTCAAAATATCTCTACGAGATATAATTCCAATTTCAAAATTCCTTTTGAAACACTTTTCAAACCCAATTTCCTCATGGAATAGATTCTCAAATCTTTATTCCCTCTGAAACATCCAAGTACCCATATTTAAAGGTTTAAAATAATTTAAATACTTTATCCCTCAAAATACATTAAAACCATTTATATCAAATCTACTTACATACTTAATTTAAAATATACATAAACTTTCAAAAATATTTCGAATAAAACTGCTTTATAAAATATAAACAATTAACTTTAAAATAAGTTAAGTCATACTAGTTTTAAACATAAAGCTATAAATCCTTATACAATTTCAAATAAAGCTTTGATTGATTTCTTTAAAATAGAACCATTTATAAAGTATAAATGGTAATAATATTCTTTAAAACATGATTCTAATTACCCTTTAAAATAGTTACTTCTATAACTACTTTAATATATGTTCACTTCAAAATTTCTTACAGCTTAAAAAAAATTTCTTGAAACCATTCTTTAAATAAAACTCAAAACTCCTAACCTTTCAAAAATCAACTTTAAAAACGTACTTGGCATCTCAGGGAAATATACTTCCATTTAGGACAACCCAAGAATTCTCTTTATCAACTCAATCACGATTTACCCAATTCAATTTTACGTTCATCCCGTAAAATTCCTTTCCATACTTTAAAAACAGCTCCTTTTATTTTTAAACACATTGCTATCTCTTGGAAATCACTTTCAAATATACGTTTAAGATATTTAAAATAAGCTTTAAAAATTATTTAATTGAAAATAATACTTAAGGAAATATATAGGGTTTTCCAAAGTATTTTTAAATCAAATATTCATATTAAAATTTCTTTTTGGAAACTTAATACTACTTTACCAGTTAAAAAATACCATAATTACTAAATCAAATATTTGCTTTCACTTTAAACATTTTAAAATAATATTTCTTTCTAAAATATTCTAAGCATATTTAAACTACAAATTTATAATTTGATAGCTTTTCTTAAGAACAAAACAAAATTTCCAGGAGAAAGCTCACTTCTCATTCTTTAAAATAAATCTCGCTATTTATTTAAACGATTCTCAATTCCCTTCCAATCATAAATTCAACACTTCAATTTATCAACCAATCACTTGATTTCAATTCCCTTTAAATTCTTTACTTAAGAATGTCTTTAATCTCCCTTTAACCCAATTCAGTTATTTATATTTAAATTCTCAGGTGGTCTTTTCCAAATCATAGCGCACACAATTAAATTTTCAATTTAATCTATCACAGCATATATAAATAGAGCATAACATAACAGGATCTAAACAATTTATCACAGAATATAAATAGATTTCTATTTGTGAGGGATCCAGTTGGATCTCTCCTACCTGTTTCCTGCATCCACAGATATTAGCACAACAACATATATCGATTCAATCATATTCAACCAATCAAGCAATCATTTAAATATCGACTATTTAATTTAACTAGTACTCCAGATGTGAGTGAGTTAAACTCACCTTGAATTATCGGCGAGCGTTCAAATTTAAATTAAATCGAACCGCGTTCAATTTAACCTAAAATTATCTCTAGTTCCGATCATCTCCCAATCAATTTTGCAGCGTAGAGTGCATCGCTGCGGTTCCGGCGCTCCTTGTTTCGTTGAAATCTGATATTGTATGCACAAGTTAAGAATTTTTAAAGTTCAATTACAGATTTAAAACAATTCCTTTTCAATTTAATTTAATTATACCCAAACAATTCCTAGCCGCAAGATCTGGAACCCAAGAATCAACGCCGCATGTAACAAAAACCTTCTTCTTCCTTACCACGCGAGCCTCCAGGAAGAACCGAACCCAACACCGTGATTTTGGGTTGAACGTCGACCTCCCCACGATCATCTAACCCACGGTCGGCGACCTCCACATCGAAGCCCACGTCCCCACGCGCTACCACCTCGAAATGCAGAGAGCTCGGTCATCAATTGGCACCGAAAGTCGTGCATAAACGCGCAACGAACGTGGCCATAAATCACCTCCAAACGACAGCTTCACATGAAATCGACCGTTGGATCTTAAGATCCTCTCACCCTCTGCAACTTTCATGTTGGAAGATTTGCGAATAAACGCGTGGATTGATTGATAATTGAGGGATAAGAGAAATCGTTATCGGCCATTAAAATATAGATGGGGCGGCCATGTAATTCATTAGGGTTTCGGCCCTAATTATATAAATAAACGTTTAATTTATATTATTATAATATTATATCCGATTTTAACAAGCTTTTACAAACGAACTCCAAAACTCACTTGCCGACTGGCGTACCTAAGGTTTTACCCATGTTCCGGACATAATGGACCGTGTTTCGGAAGCCAATTCGATCATATACGCAAGTTACGGAAATTAACGATCAATTTTATATAAAATCGATTAAAGTATTTCCTATGCGTTTTAAGCTGCCGGGGTCAAACTATAACTCCGATTGCTACGAAAATTGAAATCCGATAATAAATAACTATTACGGATTCAATGGAACTGGTTTCGTCAAATTCTGAGACTGTGCCCCGGAAGGCTATTTTAACTCGTCGATTAAATCGAGCGATTTCCAAAATCGTCGAAATCATCTAAAATTTCACTTTTAAAATTTTACTAACTCTATTATAACTCATATGAAATTTATATTCACATTAGAAATCATTCTGATTCAGTTTAAACCTAAATCCGATTATTTGCATTATTATATTATTAAATTCCATTATTAAATTAATAAAAAGTTCCAAATTCAATTTATTAACTTCTAATTTCATCCAACAATCCAATATTAAAATTCAAATCCGATTAAACTTAAAATAAACTTTAGAATCTAATTTTATATCTATTTACACTCAAAATTACTAATTACCCCAATTCTAATATTAAATTATTATTATTCAAATTTCAATTAAATTCTCGTATTCGAAATTTAACTAATTTTATTAACTTAACCAAAGTCTTTTATTTAAAAATTCAAATTATAACATATATTCCACATTTAAAATGAATTAAATGTCCAAATTTGGCGACTCAAAATTCCGGGACGTTACATTCCTCCTCCCTTATAAAAATTTCGTCCCCGAAATTTGCTAAGGTAGAAGAATGTTCCAAACCCAAAAGCAAAACTTACTTAGTGAAATCTCAATTTCACTTTGCTCAAATTCTTTAGTTACTAATCGAAACAACTAGTTTCAATTCCTATCCCAAAATCCTTTTTATTTTCAATTGTTATTTGAAATCAACTTTGTCATTAATGAAACATTTCAAATTTTCCAAAAATTTCCGAATTTTTTTGGCAGAGTCTCCCCTGTACGGAGGAGCTTTTGCGATATCGCAATACAGATAAATATATATACATCGACCCACACGGTCGGAAACCTAAATATATCACAACAAATATATCATTTCCCAATTATATTTGCGTAGGCGTACCTTTATTAGCATATTTTTAAAGCAAGCGGCTAATATAATGCATATACGCGCTCTAACTCTATCGAACGCCTTCCGTACCTGTACTTACTCAACAAACTCATCAGTTTTCAAAGATATGAACATTTTAACAACATTTCCAATATAAATGTAAGCCAATATATCCATTTCATAGCCTAACCAAGCAACTTCATAATTTAACAATGTTGACCATATTTTATCAACAATTTAAAGATTTTAATCACCTTTTAATTTCTTATTCAAGTCCAAACTTCATTTTATTTCACTTGAATGATTTACATTCAAGTTCACTATATACAATTTATATTTATTACCACCAATTCATATGCACTTCAATATTATGAACATATGCTTAACTATTTTCAATTTACTTCAATTTAAATTCAAATTGATTCACAATCTAATGTACTTACAATTTGATTTATTTGCATTTCTTTTCCAAATTCAAACTTCATTATATTCCACTCGAATGACTTACATCCGAGTTGCAAATGTTAGATTCACATTCACTTCAATAAGAGTAATATAAGCTTTTGATTCATTTACTTTTTTTTTAATTAACCTGCATTTACATACAAACCCACTAAATAGATTCCAATCCATTTCCCATTATTCAAATATCAATTTCATTTACTTCTTTTAATTCATTCACTTAAGTTTAACAACTAATTTCTATGCAGGTTGTGGTTATTCAAACAAATAACCAATTCTTAAGCTTATAACCAGTTAAAATTAATTTTAACTCAATTTATATCCATTTTATTTGATTCTGCATGGTTCACAGTCCAAACATTTTATTTCTTTGCAATTTTTTTTATTCTCACTTCAAATTCATCATTTAAGTTTAAATTAATTACATCCCATTCTATATTATTTACATCCCGAACATTCTTGATTTATCATAATTATTGAATTAAATCTCTAATCTTACATTTCCAATTCATTATCCATATAGGTTTATATTAATATCATTCAATTCTGGGTTATATACAACTCAAATATTCTTATTTCATCTCAATAATTAATTAAATACATTTCACTTGCATATCGATGTTTATTACCTAAACAAATTTATCCAAGACAACATTATAAAGCTCGACCACAATTATTATTTAGTTTGCTTAAGTTCGTTCACAATATTTTTCATTATCTTCTTATAAATCAAATTTTATTTTCATTTGATTCTCAACCAACCCAATTCCCATTCCATTTACAAATTGTAATTCAACTAGTTACTTGATGGTTTACTAATTCAAGCAAGTAAAGTAAAGTTGGAAATCAATTCACTTTATAAACACCTTTTATAATTCACTTGTATATTTAACACGACCAAGTCAACAGATACTTTACTTGATTTAACTTTAATTAAATTTGTTTACTGACTTAATCCATATTAGATTTTAACTCATTTTCCGAATTCATTTTGAATCTATTAATAATATGCCATTCCAATTATTCTAAACAAGAACTGGGTTTCTTTTTACCTTTCAAAATTTTATTTACAAGCTTCCAAAATATTATTTAGTTCAGCATACGCTACATTTAGTTTCAACAATTCCTTGGGTTTAGTTGAGTGAGAATTATTCAATATCATTTCAACTAAATTATATTTTCTTTCAATCTCAACTCTTTTCCAAATTATATACAAGTTTTAACTAAATTTATTCAGCCATTTTAAATTCATGCTATTTCTTATACTATTTTAAATAAGAATTTAATTCTATTCATGATTACTTGTAACATAACTGAATTTTGATTTTAATTCAATCTAAATTCAACTCCATTTCATTTAATCGAAGTTAAATCCAATTTTAATTTTCCATATACAAGTTCAAAGCTTATTTACTAACTTAAGTTCATTTACATCCTTTATATTTTATAATTTTCTTCACCTTATTTCAATTCACATTACATTTGATATCAGGTTTGAATTCACCATACCATTCAACTATTTCCCACTTGTGATTATAATTCCATTTTACTTGGGCTTACAAATCTAATTTACTATTCTTAAATTCACTAACTTATTTAATTTAAAACTCATATTGCTCATTTTAATCCATTTACATTTTATAATCACAATTCCAAATTCTATATATATATATATATGTATGTATGTATGTATGTATCACTGAATTCTTAAGGATACAAATTTTCTTCAATTTAATTCTTTGCACCATTTTAATTTCACAATTTTAGATTATAAGTATAACACTTAATAGCTTGTGGGTATAAATCATTACATAATGACTCACAATTACAAAGTCATTTTACATTTCAATTTAATCCAAATCAATTTAATTCTAAGTCCAATTTATTTAACTTATCCAAGTTAAATTCAAATTTTCTATTCACTTCAATAAATTTCATTCACTTCCCTTTACTCAAGTTAAATTTTAAATCCAGAATTAAAATTTTCATTTCCTTCTTATTAATATCAACTTTACTTAATAAGTTCAATAGTTGATTCATTTTAGCTTTACACATTATTTAAATAGAATTTTCCAGAATTCTATTACCCGGTTTTATTTCAAAACCATTTTGAAACAATAATCAACTCATACCGACTTGGTATACCAAATTAAATCTCCAGATTTCCCAAACAACTTGGTTGTACCAAACCAATTTCCCCATTTTGAAATTTCCAAACAACTATTATACCCAACAAGTCCAAACCATATCATAACCAACCATTTTGGTAGCAATCCATCACTTTAGAAACTCGAAAATGAATTCTAATGATGTGGCCAACATCATCAGGATTATTTTCCTGCGACTGAAGTGAGTTCAGTGCTTCCTTACTTTCCCAAATTCATTTCAAAACAGTTTCCCTTCACATATTTCCCAAAATAATACTCCATGCCTTCAAAAATTTTGGAAAACAACCCCAAACATTCCTAAGATTTTAAATTTCCAAACCTTTGTTTTCAATACATTTAAAATCCTTTTCAAAATCTCCGAAATTTAAATTTTTGTTTAATTCAAATTTAGTCATTCTTCTTTTTGTATTATTTATACTCATGGAATTTATTTGGTTATAACTATTTCAAAATTTAGATTAAATTTTAGATTCTTATTTTATGGTATCAACGACCAATCAACCAGATATATATATATATATATATATATATATATATAATAATTTCAGAAAATTATTCCTTTTATATCAAATATAATTTTGGGTAAAATTATTTCATTTACCCACTTTAAAAACAATACTATGTCGGTTTATCTTGTTTAAGCGTTTAGAAACCCCTATCGATACGGTTGTACTTCCCGTACCGACCAGAATTCATAAACACTCAACCGATAAGTCAACACAGTATAAAAACAATTTTATATTCACTAACAAATACGCTCTCATATCTATTAATACACTCAACTCATTATAGAGTACTATTGACTCTGTTCAATGAGTAATTTCCCCACCAAAGCCTAGGTTGTCGCCAACCTCGCTCTGGTACCAAGTGTGACGGCCCGCAAATCCGTACCCTTTGAGTCAACACTATTCTACATCATTTAACTCAAGTGGAACAGAAATACGAACCATTATGGTTAAAGAAGAAGAGATAGAAGGAGAAGAAACTAAACAATATCAGAATCTCACACTCGTAGCGGAATAAAATATAATAGTAAATAATAGATCTTTACACAAAATGAAACTATATCTGTTTTATACATCATATCATCAGAGTATCTCATACAAACAATATTTACCAGACAGACAAATCCATACAATCACAACAGCGGATATATATACAAGTACGTATAATACGTCTCGGACTCCAGCTCCTCTTTTGCTCCATAACATCCTGCCCTGAACATATAATACTCGGTCTAACCTGAGCATTATAATAAAATAACACCCGAGTCAGTCTGGAATACCAGATGATAATAATGCATCCAAATTGATTATTAAAGTTTCAAAAATCCTTTTGAAAACAAAAGCATCTCGTAAGACCACACCACAAATAAACATGTCGGGTTTTACCTTACGATAGCTAAAACACTTTTTATATAAATCCTCTGATATTATAATAGGGTCTATATACAAATACTTATAAAATAGCCGAAATTGTTACATGATTAAATTCCAACCACTAGCCACAGAGTGGGTAATGCAAACAGAACTCGTAAAAGGCTTGTAAGGAGAATGGATTTCCAACAATGACTAGGCACTGGGGTACCACCTGTCGCAGTACGGGGCCTAGGTCACCGTACCGAGGACCACGCCCGATCCCCTACAATACAAGGCCGGAACCATCCCTTACTGGACAGTTCCGAATAAGACCACCCCACGGTTGGGATCAGCAACCGCACCACTAAGCCGAATAAAAAGGGACATCCACATAAGGATGACCTTACTCTCAAGTGGGGGCTACCCACGAAGCCTTGCTGCATATCCCCTAATTTTCAGTCAATCCCGATTGATGAGGCTTGAGGCTAAGTGTTACCTTTAGAACGTTTCACTTAGAATGCCCATCGTCCACCTGACGATGTTCCGAAAGCATTCGTCCATACAAGTCCGTTCCGGGTTCGAACGGAATCGAAGGCACTACTCCTACTACATCGATTTTAGAAATACTCTCAGGATTTGTAGCGACTAGCCCTTGCACTTCACTGCTCCAACTTCGACTCCGAACACATTTTTCCACGAAACGTACAAATCGGATCGAAGTGGTTTTCGAGAAATAAATCTCGATCCCGGTCTCTTCGAAACGATCAACGCATTTGTCCAATATTGATAGTCGGTGATTTAACTATCAATTAATATTCACAAACATCCATCACACAATAAATAATTCCCAATTATTTATTTCCTCAAAATATCTCTACGATCAAAATTCCTTTTGAAACACTTTTCAAACCCAATTTCCTCGTGGAATAGATTCTCAAATCTTTATTCCCTCTGAAACATTCAAGTACCCATATTTAAGGTTTAAAATAATTTAAATACTTTATACCTCAAAATACATTACAACCATTTATATCAAATCTACTTACATACTTAATTTAAAATATACATATACTTTTAAAAATATTTCGAATAAAACTGCTTTATAAAATATAAACAATTAACTTTAAAATAAGTTAAGTCATACTAGTTTTAAACATAAAGCTATAAATCCTTATACAATTTCAAATAAAGCTTTAATTGATTTCTTTAAAATAGAACCATTTATAAAGTATAAATGATAATAATATTCTTTAAAACATGAGTCTAATTACCCTTTAAAATAGTTACTTCTATAACTACTTTAATATATGTTCACTTCAAAAATTCTTACAACTTAAAAAAAAATTCTTGAAACCATTCTTTAAATAAAACTCAAAACTCCTAACCTTTCAAAAATCAACTTTAAAAACGTACTTGGCATCTAAAGGAAATATACTTCCATTTAGGATAACCCAGGAATTCTCTTTATCAATTCAATCACGATTTACCCAATTCAATTTTATGTTCATCCCGTAAAATACCTTTCCATACTTTAAAAACAGCTCCTTTTATTTTTAAACACTTTGCTATCTCCTGGAAATCACTTTCAAATATACGTTTAAGATATTTAAAATAAGCTTTGAAAATTATTTAATTGAAAATAATACTTAGGGAAATATATAAGGGTTTCCAAAATATTTTAAAATAAAATTTAACTTTTAAAATAAGGTCATTAAATCAAATATTCATATTAAAATATTTTTTTGGAAACTTAATACTACTTTACCGGTTAAAAAAAATACCATAATTACTAAATCAAATATTTGCTTTCACTTTAAACATTTTAAAATAATATTTCTTTTTAAAATATTCTAAGCATATTTAAACGTCAAATTTATAATTTGAAAGCTTTCCTTAAAAACAAAATAAAATTTCCAGGAGAAAGATCACTTCTCATTCTTTAAAATAAATCTCGCTATTAATTTAAACAATTCTCAATTCCCTTCCAAACCATAAATTCAACACTTCAATTTATCAACCAATCACTTGATTTCAATTCCCTTTAAATTCCTTACTTCAGAATGTCTTTAATATCCCTTTAACCCAATTCCATTATTTATATTTAAATTCTCAGGTGGTCTTTTCCAAATCATAGCGCACACAATTAAATTTTCAATTTAATCTATCACAGCATATATAAATAGAGCATAACATAAGAAGATCTAAACAATTTATCATAGAATATAAATAGATTTCTATTTGTGAGGGATCCAGTTGGATCTCTCCAACCTGTTTCCTGCATCCATAGATATTAGCACAACAACATATATCGATTCAATCATATTCAACCAATCAAGCAATCATTTAAATATTGACTATTTAAATTAACTAGTACTCCAGATGTGAGTGAGTTAAACTCACCTTGAATTATCGGCGAGCGTTCAAATTTAAATTAAATCGAACCGCGTTCGATTTAATCCAAAATTCTCGTTAGTTCCGATCGTCTCCCAATCAGTTCTGCAGCGTAGAGCGCGTCGCTACGGTTCCGGCGCTCCTTGTTTCGTTGAAATATGATATTGTATGCACAAGTTAAGAATTTTTAAAGTTCAATTACAGATTTAAAAACAATTCCTTTTCAATTTAATTTAATTATACCCAAACAATTCCTAGCCGCAAGATCTGGAACCCAAGAATCAAGGCCGCATGTAACAAAAAACTTCTTCTTCCTTACCATGCGAGCCTCCAGGAAGAACCGAACCCAACACCGTGATTTAAGGTTGAACGTCGACCTCCCCATGATCATCTAACCCACGATCGGTGACCTCCACATCGAAGCCCACGTCCCCACGTGCTACCACCTCGAAACGCAGCGAGCTCGGTCATCAATTAGCACCAAAAGTCATGCATAAACGCGTGATGAACGCGACCGTAAATCACCTCCAAACAACAACTTCACATGAAATCGACCGTTGGATCTGAAGATCCTCTCACACTCTACAACTTTCATGTTGGAAGATCTGCGAATAAACGCGTGGATTGATTGATAATTGAGGGAGAAGAGAAATTGTTATTGGCCATTAAAATATAGAAGCAGCGGCCATGTAATTCATTAGGGTTTCGGCCCTAATTATATATATACGTTTAATTTATATTATTATAATATTATTTCTGATTTTAACAAGCTTTTACAAACGAACTCCAAAACTCATGTGCCGCCTGGCGTTCCTAAGGTTTTACCCATGTGCCGGACACAATGGAACGTGTTTTGGAAGCTAATTCGATCATATACGCAAGTTACATAAATAAACGATCAATTTTAAATTAAATCGATTAAAGTATTTCCTATGCATTTTAAGCTGCCGGGGTCAAACGACAACTCCGATTGGTACAAAAATTGAAATCCGATAATAACTAACTATTACGGATCCAATGGAACTAGTTTCGTCAAATTCCGAGACTGTGCCCCAGAAGGCTATTTTAACTCGTCGATTAAATCGAGCGATTTCCAAAATCGTCGAAATCATCTAAAATTTCACTTTTAAAATTTTACTAACTCTATTATAACTCGTGTGAAATTTATATTCACATTATAAATCATTCCGATTCAGTTTAAACCTAAACCCGATTATTTGCATTATTATATTATTAAATTCCATTATTAAATTAATATAAAATTCCAAATTCAATTTATTAACTTCTAATTTCATCCAACGGTCCAATATTAAAATTCAAATCCGATTAAACTTAAAATAAACTTTAGAATCTAATTTTATATCTATTTACACTCAAAATTACCAATTACCCCCTAATATTAAATTATTATTATTCAAATTTCAATTAAATTCCCGTATTCGAAATTTAACTAATTTTATTAACTTAACCAAAGTCTTTTATTTAAAAATTAAAATTATAACACATATTCAACATTTAAAATGAATTAAATGTTCAAATTTGGTGACTCAAAATTCCGGGTCGTTACAAGTAAAGCCTCTTTTATCTATTAAACCTCATTTATCAATCGCTATTATTCATTTATGCTCTTTCAATGCTTTAAAAAGTATTCATATACTTATTTCATTTGGTATAAGTATATTCAAAAATTGTTAATAATATTTCTTACTTCAAACCTTTACTCTTTCTACCTTTTTCAAAAGATTCCTTCCCTATAACTTCCTTCAAAATATCCATTTTAAGGATCTAAGTATTTCACAATCCATTTAAAAGTTTCATGACTAATGTTACTTAAAACTTGTCACTACATACCCAAACCATTTCACCTATGCTTATCTTTAAAACATTATTTTAAAGATCTATTTACATTCATAAGTATAATAAAAAAGGGTCAAAGATGAATGTTATTAAAACATTGTCACAACAAACCCAAAACCATTTGATACTTATTACTATATCTAAAACATTCTTTTAAAGATTTAAGTTAATATTTGGTCAAGATTGATAGTTTACAAGTCGACTACCCAGTTCAAACGATTGCTTATAGAAATCATGGTTCAATTGACTCATTTTCAACATTCCAACTTATACTATCCCTCGCTCAAGAGTGAGGCCAGGTAAGTTTGACATCGATTGCATATCAAAGCCTTACATATACACTTCATTCTTGAATCTAACAGATAGAAAAGTCTTCCTTGTATCCTTTTAATGTTAAGTATAATATTAATAATTTTAGTAAACAAGTAGGAAATTAACATAATTAACACATTTTTGAGTTAACTATTCCTCAGTTAATAGAGAAGAAGGTAGGTTAGAGCTCTATTGCTTCTGTCCCTACTCGAACATTAATCTAAACTCTCACAAATAGATAAGTCTACTTCATTGGCTTTTAGTGTTAAGCATAGTTAATTACTTTTCAAATAAGTAATTAAAAACACCTGATTTATCCACTTAAGGAATTCATAACAATTTCTAAATCCATTATTTATAAATTGAAACCTTTTTGGAAATGATATATATAAGCATAGTAATTTGCTTATAAAACTAGATATTTAGTAAAACAATTTAAAGGATATTTTATTACATAAGATATTTATACTTTGATAAAATAGTCAACACATTTTCTAAAAACTATATATACTTAAAATTATTTTTAGAATATTAATAATAGTTTTTAAAGCATTTACTCAAAATATTACTAAAGAATACGATCAACTTTAAAAACTAGAAAAACCATGTTTTCTATATATTTTAAATAAATTCTTCTACTTTAAAAATTCATAACTAATTCTAACCAATTCATAAAGATGTCAAACCACTTCTAAAATACTCCAATAAGAATTATAAAACATTTGTAAAAAGAATGAAGGTAAATACTAAATTTAAAAGTCTTTTCCAAACATTTAAATTTTAAAAACAGTGGCTAAAGGGTACAGTTTCGCAAATGTGGAAGTATGATCACTTTTCAATATGTTACTCAACTGTTTAACATTCAAACTTTTTATGGCAACTAGCATACAAATAAAAAATCACAAATATGGTGAGAAACCCTTAAGGATCTCTCTACAAAGTTCCAAAAAAAATTTCCGAATACAAAACAATTCCTAAGTGCATCTATAAGGACTATCACTATAATAGCACTTCCAAATTCAAGTCCAGTCTAAACCAATGTCCAACTACAACCTATATACTTTATTTCAAGGCTAGGCTACAAGCCATACAAGTCCATCCAAGTCCATTCAAATTCAGATTACATATGCAATATGCTTTCAAAGCAAGAATCAAAAATAATATTTCAACTTATGTTAATATCAATTCAAACAACATATACACAATCAAACACAAGCACATATACCCAATATTTTCATTTGAAGTGGTGAGTAAACTCACCTTTAAGAAAACAACAGGTAAGCTCAAGCAAGCCAAGTCTAACCTCTACCTTGCAACCACCTTTCCTTCCTTCCTCCTCCTTTCCTTCACTTGCGTTTTCCCTCCAAACACCCTTTAATGCTCAAGGCCTTCTAATGTGGGGGACTTTGGTTTCACTTTTTCAAGATCTAAAATGATAGAAGGTGTTGTAATATTTCCTATGGCTTGTGGAAAAATGGAAAAGTTTGAGTTGATTTGGAGTTGTTTTGAAAATATTTTGCTTAGGAAATTAGTGAAGAGGAAGACATCAAAGTGTGACAAATTTTGGTATATAAGTTTGTGTAATGAAATCAAAGGGTATGCCCCTCCTTTTATAAGCCTCAAATGGTGCTCCTTAAGTTTGTTCTCACCCCTCTCATGTCATAAAAGGCTTACCCCCTCCCCCCACACGTCTCTTCACTTCTTCTTTACACCTCTTACTTTAGCAAACAACCACTATACCCCTTTCATTTTAAATATCTCTTATTCATTAGAAGTTCCTAAAATGTTATATTTTCTTTATGAATCAAAGTGCGTTAATTAGGTTCTAATGTGTTTGTTTGATTATTAGACAAGAGCATAAGAGTTTGAACAACTTATATCGGTCAAAAAGCTGTTTTTCGATAAACCGATTTTGGTGACATTATTGATTTTTCTTCGAAGAATATATTTTTGTAAACAAACTTCAAAAACAAGTTTTCCATCATTAATTATTATTCGAAAAGGGACTTGACAAGGTTATTAAATCACTTTAATAACATTTAATTCCTAATTCAAATACTTAAATACGAAGTGTTCGGAATCTCAGGTCGTTACATTCTTCCCCACTTAGAACATTTCATCCCCAAAATTCCAATAATAGCAACTATAGAAATAATCACATATCAATGCTTAACAGCATTATAATTGCAAGCAAATAAAGCTCACGGTTTGCTTAGGTTCAAAAACTTTCTCATCACATAAGGATGATAAACAACCTACTAAGCATACCTTAAGCTCAACGGCCTCAGGTTATTACTTAGACGATTATTCATGCTACCGTGTAACAAATCGAAGAATCCTTCCCTAAACTTTCCATAAGCCAACTTACATATCAAACATACTAAAGCCCATACAATGCATGGGCCATCCATACGCAATATCTGATCTGATCACTTCCTCGATCACATAAATTTCACTTCCAAATTAGTATTGATCACACCTCTCCAGTGCAGAATACAATCTAGTTCCTTGATTAGAAACCTCTGTTTTCCATACATAGCAATATACTATGATAGAAAACATCAGGGTTGTATCATGAATCCATACCAAGTGTTCACTGTCAATAATCGAGTGAAAAATCCTTGTGTAGATTGGTGTAAATCATCTCGAAACCATGTGCTCGAATACTGGATCAAGAACAGTCATGTGAATAAAACAATCTACGTACAACTTACGTACTTACGCTATTGGTTTCTTTAATATACCAATATCCTTTAAACCACATTTTTCTACACAAATATTATATCTCTCCATACTAAATTCATTCATGAACCATTTCATATAACATTAACATCAAGTTTATAAACATTTTATAAGTTAAGTAAATGCTCCATTAAATCCTAAGAGTATATACAAAACTTCAAATTCAACTTACTTAACAAGGTTGGTCATAATTTGAACTTGTTTTAACTTACTACCTTTTCAAATTCAAGTGTTATATAAACTCAACTTTATATTTTCAAAAATACTTAACTACAAATTCTATAATGATTCGGAATGCATATCATAAAATGATGCATATAAATACAATTCTAATGCATAGGCTGCATGTGTCCATACAATAACTTAACAAAGTTCCAACTGTTTATTAAACACAATTTTCTATAAATAGAAAATAGGAAAAGATATCACAATTATTTGGGTTATGCCACTACCACTTAGGCACCTAACATAGCATACATACTAATCTTTTCAACATAAAAAGTTCATCTCAAATTTCTTTTTAAAGGAAACTTTCTAGAACTAAACACCTAGTTTTCATTTCAAATCATTTGAAATAATTATATATATCTATACCTTTTGTATATCAAGTCATACTTTGCGAGATTAAACCAAAATCATTTTCAAAACAAATTTCCAAAATATTTCCTTTAAAATCCATGGATAATATACTTATAGATCAAGTAACAACAAAATGATGCAAGGAACTGGGACCTACTAAATAGTATCATATATTCCTTCTACCAAGAATGGTAATACTCAAGAGAAGTGCTTAACATCAAAACATATCTCTCACCCATTTTTAGTCACTTTCGAGCCACTCGAAACAGATAATCATAACAATAGCGTATCCCCAAACCGACTTGCCGATTTCGGGAGCAACCTCTAATTCGAACAAATCTTAAACTCTTTTATAACACTATTCTTAAAATACTTTCAAATAATATTATTATTATTTATTCCCGGACTCTTAGAAACCATCTTCAAAAATATTGGGATTTAAGTTCACAAATTCTCAAATTAAATCCTTATTGGTTTGTAAATCATATTTATATAAAGTTACTTCCTTATCTAAACCATTTCACAAATGTATATCTTAGTTTATATTATAATAAACAACTTTTATTAGATTTCAATTATAACCTAATATTGTCGTCGAACGCCTTTAGTCAAACCGTGAAACTTAATTCACTAGTTATTCATATTTAATGTTCCCATAAATTACTATCTACTTGACTCATGTTGTAAAATGGTAAACTACTAGTAAATCAATAAACTATAATAAATGCTCATAAATTGGTTGAGCATGACTAATCAAACAATAAATGATAATAATTTAATATTATCATTTCCTAACAAACAAATACATCATAAATAAGTATATTAATTTTTGAGAAATTATTCTTTTATATAAAAATATAATCCTAGGTAAAAATATTTCATTTACCGATTTTGAAAATGATACTATGTTGGTATGACTCTTTTAAGTATTTAGAAATCCCTATCGATACCATGGCATCCCATGTACCGACAAGAATTTATAAACCACTCAACAGACTATTAACACAATATAAAATATTTTTATAGCACTAAAAAATACATTCTTATATGTATAATACACTCAACTCATGTTAAGGCATTCCATTACTATTTACTCGTTTTCTGAACAAAGTGGCTAACTTAAAACGAACCTAAAGAACTCAATGGAGTCAGATTGACTTGAAATTTTAGGAGAAAACTTAGAAGACATAAAAGAAGACACTCACTAAAATAGGCTTGATTGGATAAGGCTAAATAGATTGCCAGCGACATAATTAGATGGATCGCTAGTGATCCATGTAGATTGGGCTCCACCACCTAATTTTTTTAGGGTAGGCCAAACAACCTGTAGATTGTACCAACAAAGTTTTTCCTTATTTCATTAACTTTTGAGCGAGTTATGAATGATTCTTTTGGAATGGATGACCAATGAAGACGGATGATCAAATAAACTCCAAACGACTTGATATTTGGACAAGGCATTCAAATTGATGAAAGGAAGGCAACCCAAAAGGGTAGACTCAAAAATAATTTAAAGGCATGGATCTCTAGTGATCCATCATCCATGGATCGCTAGCGATCCATCATGTTAGCTCGGGCTGCCTTGAGTTTTTTTGGACTTCTTCCCAGCACTAAGTAGAGGCTTCTGACAAGTTAGCCTTGGCCTAACTGCTCTCCTACCCCGGTAAATACAATCCTACTTGCAACACAAAGGGGGGCTTCTGGACTAGTTACTGGAACTCTAATGATTATTCTTTACTCTTCTTCTTCCATGCAACAGTCATCTAAGAGTTCACTGTGATTCTCTAGTGAACTCTTTCACTTGTGACATTCTAATCTCATCAACCTGTAATTGAATTCAACTTGGAACAGCAGTTAGTCGATAATAAAGCTTATAAAGTTTATGTAGGCTTCATTAACAATCGTACCACTATAAAAATATTCTTGTATCTTTACTATTTTTTATCTTTTTACATTTATTTTCTATATTATTTCTCTGTAAGAACATGTATGGTGCTTTCACATTTAATCCAGGGTGTTGATCCATTTTTCGGATTAACATTTTGGTGCTTTAATGGAGAAAACTGAACTCGGGGCTAGATCTGAAGACTTGAACTATGAATCTAAGACTTGGAGAAGATGAGCAAGCCTAATAGAATATCTAGAGCTGAAGCAAATCAACCACTGCTTGAGGGCAGCCAGGATGTGCCTCAAATTCTCATCCACATAACTATGTGATTAGAGAGGGGATGGAAAGGATGATGGAAGCTATGCAGGATGGAATCTTAGCTAGACAACAGGAGATAACAGATGGATTTTTCCAAAAGATGGGGCGCAAGGGATGGCTAGATTTACAGGGAATAGGAATCAAACTTCAGGGAACAATGTCGAAGCTGCCGGAGTTGGATTGGAACAAGATGGAGTCATGCCCCCATGCCAGAGCTACCAATACTAGAGGCAACGCTGGAATCAATATGGGAATCAATCCCAATACCCGAATGACTATTGAAACAACAGAAACTGGTGGTATGGAAACTAGTCCAAATACTAGGATGCAATCGACAAAAGAATATGTACCAGAACTTCCTTGACGGATTGAAGGTCTGAATAAAGCTAGAGTTATGAATTAGAACATAGGCATGCGATTGGAAGAGTACATCCCGGGATACCACCACTGGATCAGGGGGTGAAATATTGCTTTAGGAAGGAGACAATTGATCGAGAAAAAAGATCCGAAAAGTTTTGCATTCTACATGAGCTGAATAGGCATGAAATGAATGAGCGTCGACACTTTCGTGATCTGATAGAAGATCAGGTTCGGAACAACTAGCTACCGTAGTACGTGAGGAACAGAATTGCGATAGAATTACAAGAATAGCTCTCATCCATGGCAAATGCATCAAGAAACACCTAGGCATTTGAGCCAAGAGAAATTATCCCATAATAGGGGTAGTTGGGAGTTGGAACTAGCTCTCATGCTTTGCTTTTTCGTTTCTTTTTCCGCACTTTTCTTTTGGTATTTAGACAATTATAAACTCAAGCCGCTTACACGTGTATGGAATCCCAAACAGTTCTTAGGCACGCTCTGAGTCGGATGCCTGAGATATCTATTTAGACAATAACAACCTAGGACGCTTACACGTATACGGTATCCCAAATGGTCCCTAGGCACACTCTGATTCAGATGCCTAAGATGACTATATAGGACAATAATAACCTCGGACTACTTACACGTGTACGAAACCCAGATTGGTCTTTAGGCACGCTTTGAGTCGGATCTCCGAGCCGAACATTTAGGATTTTTGTTTGTTTTGATTTGAATATTTGAATTTTTAAAAATCTACTTTGATTATGATGACTAATATTGATCGCCTTAGAGTCCCAACATGGGACTGGAGTTCAAGGTGCAAGTCCCCTTGCCAAAAAAAAGAGTGGATATACTTGTACAATATTTGTCGCCTTATAGTCCCGACACGGGACCAGAGTGCAAGGTGAAAGTCCCCTTGGATGGACTTGTGCACTATTGATCGCCTTAGAGTCCCAACTAGAGAGACGAGACCGGAGTGCAAGAAGTAAGTCCCCTTACTGGAGAGTGAGCGGATGGGCTACTTAATCCCATTTAACTTAACAAGCAAACAATCTGGAGAGATCATCCTCCTTAACTTAAACATTAAACTAAACATTAAAGATCTAGAGAGATCAAATCGATTTGAATTAATAAAAGGATTTGAATGCCTTATAAATAAAATAAAACTGATAAATCCTGGATGAACACTTGATGATTTCGATATTTGATGTGATTTTGATATATGATGTGATGAGATTTTGATAAATAATATGATTTTGATGTATGCAGTTATAACTCTGAATGAGAGTTGGACTGATAATAATGTAAATCCTGGATGGACACAGGATAACTAGAGATGTGTGATGTAATAACTCCAAAAGAAATCAGAATGATTTTGATGTACAGGTTACACTTAGGCTGGTCTAGAGTCTTAGGCTGTAACAGATTTGGAATGACTCGTGATTGGCAAGGGAATCAGAAGGAACTAGATGATTCACCAAGGCTGAAGCAGCTGCAAAGATAAACTATCGAAGACTGGAGATAGGAACTTGTTCTTAAGAAAAGCATATATTTTATTCAAAAGGCGTGATTTGGGGGTCAAGATTTACCCGCTTTTTGACTAAAGCAGCTAACTTAAAACGGACCTAGAGAACTCATACAGAGTCGAATTGATTTGAAATTTGGGAGAACACTTAGAAGACATAAAAGAAGGCACTTACTAAAAATAGGCTTGATTGGATAAGGCTAAATGGATCTCTAGCGTCCTAACTAAATGGATTGCTAGCGATCCATGTATATTGGGCCTTACCACCTGAAATTTTTAGTGTAGGTCCCAAACACCCTCTAGATTGTACCTGTAAAGATTTGTCTAGTTTCGCTAAGTTTTGAGTGAGTTATGAATGATTCTTCTGGACCAGATGACCCATGAAGATGGATGATCAAACAAACTCCAAACGACTTGATATTTGGATAAGGCATTCAAATAGATGAAAGTAATGCAACCCAAAAAGGTAGACTCAAAAATAGTTTAAGGGCATGGATCGCTAGCGATCCATCATGTTAGCTCGGGTCGCCTTGAATTTTTCTAGACTTCTTCCTAGCAATGAGTAGAGGCTTCTGACAACTCAGCCTCTGCCTAACTGCTCTTCTACCCATATAAATACAATCCTACCTGCAACACAAATCAGGACTTTTGGACTGGCTGTTGGAACTCCACAGAGATTAGTCTTCATTGTTCTTCTCCCACACAGTAGTCATCTAGGTGTTCACTGTGATTCTCCGGTGAACTCTTGCACTTGTAACTTATTCTAATCTCATCAACTTGTAACCAAATTCAACTGGGAATAGTAGTCAGTCGATAATAAAGCTTATAAAGTGGACGTAGGCTTCATTGACAGCTAAACCACTATAAAAATCTTCTTGTCTCTTTACTACTTCTACTCTTTTTACATTTGTTTTCTATATTATCGCTCAGTAAGAACATGGCTGGTGCTTTCACATTTAATCCAGGGCATTGATCCATTTTTTAGGTTAACAATTACCCCATCTCTTAATGAGTCATACCCAACTAAAGCCAAGGTTCTCGCCAACCTTCATCTCTGATACAAAGTGTGGTGACTTGAATTTTTGACCCTCAAATATCCATACAATACATCCACGGTAATCATATGCCAAACATTCAAGTGTCGGAACAATGAATTGTTAGGGTGAAAATAAAAGGAAAAAATAGAACAAGGAAGAGCAGAACACAACATCAGAATCTCACAACGGAACAGTGACATATTATATCAAAAGTTAGTATAAACTATCATTCTAATATACATAGCATTTCAAAGTTACAATAATAAGTACTATCGTCAGCCAGGACAGTTATAACAACCTATCCTCGTAAATGCTGATATATACAATATAGTAATCAGCGGAAATAAATACTACGGTAGGTAATCATCTAGCTCATCTCCATAAGCTCCAAAGCGTCCACAGCTATAGCTGAAAATATACATGGGGCTGACCCAAGCATTATAAGAAAATAACACTCGGATCAATCTGATAAACCAAGTGAGAAACTCAATAAATGTATGTGGTATATAACTGCACCTTTTGAGAGTGTATGGACTACCATAACTATTATTCCCTTAAACAAGCCAACCGTCTATCAAATACATATCTTGATATAATAGATAATGTCTAGGGTTTAGAACATAGATCAAAAAATAGTTGTTGTGCATACGACACGATAATAATTGGTATACAATCAATACCACCAAGGCGATTTTATGTATGGATTTTTCCACGGAGATCTCTTCGGTCTAGCTGAATCTAAAGTCCATGACAAGAATCAAAAACTTCCTTTGGAGCATTATATATCTCCCCATCGAATATACTATAAGGTAAACACAACTGGCTCAATGATGAAATGTGTGGTACCAATTATCAACAATCCCCGATAGCAACAATATCGATGGGAATACTCTAGATTTGGAGTTGATATACCTTCATCAGTAAGCTAAATGCAAGATTGTGCATGCTACTTTGGTTTTAGTCATTTTTGATGTCCAGGCTTTGTTTGGCATCTTTCTTATGAGTCATTATCACTCGAATAGAACAGGAATCCCCATAGGGATTCCATTATCTAGAATAGATCATGAATTGCTATATGGATTGGAGCATCTCGAAAAGTCTCGAATCTCCACATAATTTCCCATATAAATCCTCCAATGAATGCTGATAATGTCCTCTCTCTTGGAATATTCCTCAAGACCGATAGTCCCATACGATAGCATCATTCAAAATGTTAATGTCGATCTCTCCCTTGGAGTTAAGCTTAGGATAGACATTTCAGCTCTATAACATTCCTCGGTTTCAAGTCATCTCATATCAGTACACTCCTCCGCTTACTGGGCGCTCCAAAACCAATCAATGAATTTTTGGTTAAATTAATCCCGGTTCTTTAAGAAATAAATAGAGAATGCATAAGGGTGGAGATAATCTCATATCCAGATGGATTTTCTTATTATTTATCCTAGAAAAGCAAGACAAGTTTATATATATTCAATATAGCATCTCCAAAGATAACTATACCATATAAACCTCATGTTTCCTCTTGATGCTTCCAAAATTATTTTGGTCAATTTTGATAAATGACAAATCGACTATCCTCTACAAGATAGATGATCATAAACGGGAATCAAGTCTCATATACTTATCACAAATGAAATAGCACACAATGCACGACCAAATCACGCAAGCGACCTCTAATATCCTTTTTATTTAATTAATACTTTTTATTAATTAAAACCACTTTTATTAGTAAAACTTCTTTTATCTAATAAACTTCATTTATCAATCAATATTATTCATTTGTACTCTTTTAATACTTTAAAATGCACTCATATACTTATTTCAATTGACAAAAGCATATTCACCAATCATTAATAAGATTTCTTGATTTAAACCTTTACTTTTCTGTCTTTATCAAAAGATTCCATGCTTATAATTTCCCTCAAAATATCCATTTTAAGAATGTAAGTACTTTCACAAATACATTCAAAAGGTTTAAGACTAATGCTACTTAAACATTATCATTACGAACCCAAAACCATTTCACTTATGCTTATCTTCAAAGCATTCTTTTAAAGATCTATTTAAATTCATTAGTATAATCAAAAAGGGTTAAAGAAAAATGTGTTAAACCACTGTCACTACAACCCAAAATCATGTTATACTTGTTACTATCTTTAAAACACTCTTTTAAAGATCTAAGTTAATGGTTGGTTAAGATCGATAGTTGATAAGTCAACTACCCATTTAAAACGATTGCTTATAGAAATCACAATTTGTATACTTAACTCATTTCAGACCTTCCAACTTATACTATCCCTCGCTCAAGAGTGAAGCCAGGTAAGTTTAAGCAATGGTTGCATATTAAAGCCTTGCCTATACACTTCATTCTTGAATCTCAAAGATGGATATGTCTACCTCATTGGTTTAGTGTTAAATATAATATTAATGATTTTTGCAAACAAGTAAGAAATTAATACGATTAACACGTTTCTGATATTTCCTACTTAACTATTCCTCAGTTAAGAGGGAAACCAGTAGGTTAGAGCTCTATTGCTCATGTCCCTACTCGAACATTAATCTTAAATCTCACAAATAGATAAGTCTACTTCATTGGCTAAGCATAGTTAATTACTTTCAAACAAGTAATTAAGCAAAACTAGATTTAGCCACTCAAGAAATTCATAACCCCTTTTAAATCCTTTTTTATAACTTAAAACCATTTTGGAAATTATATATATATATATATATAAGTATAGTAATTTATTTTTAAACTAGATATTTAATATATCGATTCAAAAGATATTTTATTACATAAGATATTTATACTTTGATAAAATAGTCAGCATATTTTATAAAAACATATATACTTAAAATTACATTTAAAATACTTATAATAGGTTTTAAAATATATACCCAAAATATTACTCAAAAATAATCATTTTATAATTTACTTTAAAAACTAGAAAAACCGTGTTTTTATATATTTTAATATATTCTTCTACTTTAAAAATTAGTAGCTAATTCTTAAAAATTCATAAAAATGTCAAACAGCTTTTATAATACTCTAATAAAAGTTTGAAAATGCTTGTAAAAAGAATGAAACAAAATATAAATTTGAAAGTCTTTTCCTTACCTTTAAAGTTCAAAAACAAAGGCTAAATGAGGCAGTTTTGCACTAATCAAAGTATGATCACTTTTCAATATGTTACCCTACTTTTTAACATCCAAACTTTTTATGGAAATAAGCATACATAAATAACATCGCAAATGTGATAAGAAATGCCTAATGATCTCTCTACAAAGTTCTAATGAAATTGCCGAATATAAGACAATTCCTAAGCGCATCCATAGCGTCTATTGCAATAAGAACACTTTCAATCCAAGTCTAATCTAAACCAAAGTCCAAATACAACCTATGTTCTTTGTTTCAAGGCTAGGATACAAGCCATACAAGTACATCCAAGTCCATACATATGGATTGCATATGCCATTTTCTTTCAAAGCAAGAATCAAAACCAATACTTCAACGTATTTCAATATTAATTCAAACAACATATACACAATCAAATACAAGCGTATATACCCAATCTTCTCATTCTAAGTGGTGAGTAAACTCATCTTTAAGAAGAAAACCAAGTAAGCCTAAGCAACTCATGTAACAACCCAGAATTTAGTCATTTGAATTTGTAATATTTAATCGATTTTAAATATTGAAAAGTAATTTTTATAAGCTAAATAGCTTTAATTTCAAATATAGTGATTTATTAACTAACACATTGAATGTATAATCGTAATTGTTTAAATAATTGAATCTTGGGTTTTAATTTGGATAAAAATGATTTCAAAGCTTATTTAAAATTCTTGTTGGATAAGAATGGTAATAAGAAACTTTTAATTTAGATTTAAAAGTGATTAATTGACTTTTTAAAATAATTCGGTTTAATTAACGTGTAAAAATAGCAGTCTGGGGCACTATCTGGGATTTCGACATAACCAGTGTTATTGGATCCGCAATAGCAAGTAATTGTATGCCGATGAATTTTGTTGCGATTAGACATATTGTTTGGTCATGCGAAATTGAGATGTTTATTAATTAATTTAAGAAATTAATATAATAACTGGGCTTGAATAGCTATCATCTATGTATGACGAATTAGGACTCAGAACTAGTTCCATTGCATTCGAAATAGGGGTATAACATATAGAACACCAAGCGGAACGTCTCGTTTAGAGTTCGAGATTTTCGGTTGTTTTCTAGCTTGAAATTTTAAAGTTAAATAATGTATAATATATATGCCCATAATCTACCCCCCGACACCATCAATCTTCCCATACTCTTGCCATGTCAAACCATGCCTTTCTCTCCTATAAATCACATTCCAAAATCATAGAAATGCTTGGTTTTTTTAAATTTTCAAATTCAAATAAGCATCATCTAACGATCATCATTGATCGGTGCTCATACAAGCGTCGTTAGTGAAATTCGTCAACTAAAAACTTATAGGCGATGTCGAGACGAAGCTAATCAACACTATAGATGGGTTGTAGTTCATCGTGGTGGCAGCAATTCGCTTCCAAAGGCGGTAGTGTCCATGGATTCAATGGCGAGCTACGGAGGATTTGGAAGGGTAGGCCCTATAGGAAAAAGGTTCAAAGGAGGAGAGCTTGCTTCGGTCGAAGTTTGGTGGCTAACGGCAATGCATGGTGATGGCAATGTGGGATGAACTGCGTGGGTATTTTCCCATTCTTTGCAGCGACGACATGTCATTGGGAAGGGGCGATGGTTTTGGAGGTTGCGGTGGGGGTCGGCAAGTCGAGTATGAGTCGGCGGTGCTGCTTGGTGGAGGGAGGAGGTGGCGCGAGGAGGATGAGTGATCGAGCATGGATCTGGGCTTATTCACGTATGAGAAATAGAAGGCTGGGTAGTGATAGTGGATTAGGAGACGATGATGGTAATTAGGGATTAAGCTATTAATAAATTGTTTAATTAATTTTGAAATGTTGTAAATTGAATATCTTGATCGTTCTAGGTCCAAATCAAACGCAGTCAATCGCATTAAGTTCGTATGGATGAATACTACACTATGGCGTAGGATAGGATAGATTTGGAAATTATAGAAATTTGGACTAAAATTGGATGTCATTCCGTTTTAGTTCCAAACCAGAACGCCTCGCTAACAATAGAAAATTTCGGTTAATTAAACTTGCCTTTTTGGTTAACTAGTATGATATATAGTAAATAAAAATCTTTGAATAATTGCTTGGATGATTTACTATATTGAATAGTTGGTTTGGATATATTCCTACCCCTGGAGCGGATGAGACCCTATTACGTTCTTGTGTAAGAGCAGATGATCCTTTTTATATGAATCTTGCCTCGAAGCAGTTGATTTATATTATTTGATTATATACTATTTGTGATGCAGGAGGGAACAGGTTAGAAGGATCCAATAGGATTCCTCACCACTATTGATTTTAATTACATATATATATATATATATGCTAATATATATGAGCTGTGATGCAGAGGGACAGGTTGGAGGGATCTAATGGGATTCCTTGCTATTGTTGAATTGTTTCAATAATATTCTTTTAATATGGATTATTGAATAATGAACCAAATTGAGGACACTACAGTTATAACATTATTATATGTTTGGAAAACAAAAACCATATAGTAATAGGAAAAAACAATATTGACATTGGTTAAGCGTTGGGTGGCTATTGGCCTCAAATTAGTATTTTAAAAATACTATAAATTACCATTTGAGATGGAATTGGTTTTCAGATAGGAAATGATTTTTAAATCCAAAATTGGTTTTCGAAAATATTTTGTTTTAAAGATTATCAATTTATACTAATATTGTTTTAGGGTTATTTAATTATATTAGTATTGTCTTAAAGTTATTTAATTATAGTAATATTATTTTAAGGTTATTTAATTATAGTAATATTATTTTAAGGTTATTTAATTATATTAGTATTGTTTTGATATTATTTAGTTATAGTAATATTATTATAAGGTTATTTAATTATATTAGTATTATTTTAAAGTTATTTATTTATAATTAATACTGTTTTAGAGAATTTATCAAAATGTTAATATTTTAAAAGGTTGATTATTTCAAGAATAATAATGGTTTGAAATTAGTAATAAGGATTATTAAGGTTTTGAAAATAAATTATTATTATTTATAAAAATGGTAAAGATTAATTATTATTGTTTATTTAATAATATTTTGAAATTATTAATTATTATTTTTAAAACGATTTAAAGTTAATAATTTTCATTTATTTATAATCTTTATTATTAATACTAATTATTATAAAACCTGTTTTGTAGTAAAAGGTTTTTAATTCTTTATAAATGTATCTGAGACCCATAGACTCGGATTTTATAAAGGGAGTTTATAAAATGGTTTGAAGACTTAAGGGTAGAGTATTTACAAGGTGAAAGATTTATAAATGGTCAGATATTTATAAATGAATTTTAGAAAAGGGTTTATAGGTTTATAAAAGGAGTTTATAAATAATTTATGGATTTATAAAGGATTTATAAATGATTTTAGAGAATGTACTAGAAAGAGTTATAAGTGATTGGATTTTATAAAGGGATTATAAATGGTTTTTCGATGATTTATAAAATGATTTATAAATGCTTTTGTAGAATGTTAAGGAGTTTATAAATAATTTGAGAATCGAATAACAAGAAAATCTTTCCCAATTAGGTAAATACACTTATACCATAAAGATACGTATATGAGTGCATTTTTCTAAGATGCGAGGTGTAATGTGTGTGAATATTCTTATACCATCAAGATAAGTATATAAATATTTTCTAAGTATTGAAAATATAGGGATTTATGGATATACCTTTGTAAAAAAAATTTGTACAAGTAATTTACAAAGTGAATCAAAGTAACGAAAGATATATTAAAGGTGGTTAGTGGTTGCTTATGTGCTTAACCAATGTTGGTTTTCCCCTATGGAATAAATCTTTGTTTGAATGTGTGTTTGTTGATAGTTAAATAACCGATTATCAAATCTAGACCTAAATGTGTAATTTTAGTGGTATAGAAATATTCCCTACTTAACACCGAAGGATTTTAACTCGGGAAATGTCTAGGAGGAACATGAGAATTATATGGTACAATTACCATCGATTGTGTTATACTGTATGTATAAACTCGTTTTGTTCTTTTAGGATAAATGATGAGGAGAACCGTCCACTTAAACTGTTAGGGGGTGATCCCCATTCTTGTGTATTGTTTGATTATTTCCTAAAAATTGGTATTGAGCATTCTAAAAATTTAACGGCTGGATTTTGGAGCACCAGGAAAATGGAAGAGAGTACTCGTAAGAGATGACTCGAAAAACGTGACCACTCCGAAACCATAGACGGTTCTATGGAAGAGTTTCGTGACATATGTTGAAATGTTGGAATTCATATGTGGTTTCGAAACCCTTTGGGTTATAGGAATCCATGTGGGATTCCGTAATCTATTTGGTGGCGGTGCATGGGCTGGAGCACCAGATGTAGCCTTATCGGTGTAATGGCTAAAACAAGAGATAGGAGGCATTGCCGGTAGGGTTAGCAAACCCATTGGGTGCAGTCGGCTCATCCTAGACATTACTTACAGTTGTTATGCATGCATGGGGCAATGCATTCGGTCTTAGTGAGACCAATTATGTTTTTCCTATGGTACATCATTAAGGATGTATGCAATCTCGGAAGATTATTTCTAATTCTTGTGCAAAAGGACCGTTCTCAAAGTACTGACGGCACCTTCATGGAATCCTACACAATTAGCGAACGAGCCTTATCAAATTTTGATTATATACCTAGTATTCTTGTGATATACACTCACAAGTATCACATCTACTTGATTATTATTATTTTCACCCTTAGACATTATTGTAATATCAAAGGATTTTCTATAGTAAAGGTTTTGGTTATCGTAAAGTAAACCATGTCTGTGTTTATGTGCAATATGGTCTTACGGGATACTTTTGATTTCAAGGATTTATATCTTTAAAATTCAGTTGGGTGTGTTTTCTCATGCTGGTTATCTAGACTGACTCGGGTGTTATTTTATTATAATGCTCGGGTCAGACGGAGCATATTACAGATTTGGATTGGATGTTTGGAGCTTCAGGAGAAGAGCTGGAGGCCCAAAGAAGTATTCACATAGATGGTTATTTTTCCACTGTATTCATTGTTGTATTTATCAGCAATTGTAAGGAAAAGCTGTTATAACTTTTCGGCTGAATAGGTTAGTATACTCTGACTGATGCCTGTTTATACACATCTTACAGTTCTTTTTGTATAAAGATTTGATGTATAATATTGATTATTCGTTCCACTATGGGAGTCTGTATTATTTATTTTCATCTTATCTTCTTCCTTCTTTCTTTTCCCATAACAATTAGGTTTTATGATATTTGATTGCTCAACATGCAATACAGTGGAAGTATTAGTGTCAATTATTGAGGGTTGAAAATCCCGGCTGTTACATTTGGTATCAGAGCTGAAGGTCAAGCGAGAACCTTGGCTTTGGTGGGGTAACTCATTAAGAGATAAAGCAATGGAATTCCTTATTATGAGTATGAGTGTATATATATGAGCACTTATTTGTCAGTGATATAAAAATGTTTTATATTATGTTTAGTGGCTTATGGATTCTGGTCAATACAAGTAATTAACGTTGTTGATAGGGGTCTCTAAACACTTGAACAGAGCAATTAGACATTGTTTTGAAATTGGGTAAATGAAATAATTTTACCTAGATTATATTTTATATAAAAATGAATAATTTTTCAGAAGTTATTATAGTATCTATGATGTGATTGGTTTTTAGGAAATGATAATGTTAGATTGTTATCATTCATTTTTTGTTGTTTGTGATTGATTAAAAGTTGTGGTCATTATTATAATACAAACAAGATAAACAATTAAGAAATAGTTTTGTATAACCAAAGTGAGATTATATAAATATGATATATAAAAGCAATTTACAAATTAAAAGGGTTTAAAAGCTGGGAATTTAAGAATTTAAATCACATTGGTTTTGGAAATGGTTTTTCAGAGTTTTGGAAAATAATAATAATATTATTTAGAAATTATTTTGAATTGAAATATTTAAAAAGGATTTTAAAGAAATAGAAGCACTGATCTCACTTCAGTCACTGGAAAATAATTCTGGTGATGACTGCAGGATCATCGATGTTCATATTCGAGTTTCTAAGTGACGAATTGCTACCATTGAAGTTTTGTTTTGATAAAACTAGTTTTGTTTTTAAAATTCAAAAGTATGAGTTGGAATACAAAGGAACTATTTATAGTATTGTTTCAAAATAATTAAATAAGTACAGTATGTTTAAACTCTGAAAATTTTCATTTATGTGTTTTATGAAAATATGAGAAAAAAGTTTTTATAACTTATAAATTTTTGGGAAAAGTAAGTAAAACAATGTTTTAAATTGTTAGACATAAATGTTAATTTGAAATTAAACTATGAAATCGAGATGATATGGAATTTAACTTAAGTTAAGTTAAATAAAATGAATTTTGAAAAGAAATTTTTCCTGGGTTAGGCTAAATGAAATGTTTTTGAAAGGAAATTGAGATCTATTTGAAATGGATTAATAAAATGAGCTAATTAAATAAATTATTGAGTTGAATATGATTTTGGAATGTTGGTTGATACAATTGTATATTCAAATTGAATAATGGTGTGACTAAATGAAAAAGGTTAAATGAAATTGGATTTAATTTAAATGGATATGGACTTAAGTTCTGATGTGGTAATAAATATGAGAAGAGTTGTGTGAAATGTATACAAACTTAAGTAAAATTCTATGGAATAATTCATAAATGACTAAGTATGCAGTGAAATGATGTTAAACTTAAGAAATTATTATGGAAGAGTTCTTAAGTGATATTAGTATTGAAAGAATATACTAAGAAATAAGTAAATGTGAATAAAGCAATGTGGATAATGATTAAGAATAAATGAATGAAATTAAAGAATAGGATATAATAAGAGACCAATAAATACGTAAGCTGTATGTATTATTTATTTGCATAACTGTTTGATCCAGATTCGAATACATGATTTCGAGATGATTTACATTGGTCTGAGTTGGAATTTCCACCCGATTCTCGATAACGAACACTAGATATGGATTTTTGATTGGTTTTGGAATTCTCTATCATAGTATATTGTTGTGCAAGGAGAATGGCGGTTTCTAATCAATAAACCGGATCTGAATCTGCACTAGAGTAGTCGTGTGAATGATACTATTTTGGAAGTGAAATTATGTGATCGAGCGAGCGATCAGATTTGGTATTGCGTATGGATGATATATGTACATTGTACGGACTTTAGTAAAGCAAATGTTGGAAAGTGAAAATACAAAGCAATATAATTATGAATATATGATTTGATATCATTGCTAAATAAGATGCAGGTATATAGAAGCAAGAGCTAGTTTACAGCTTTTGATTTCATAAGTAAAATTTGGTTGCCCGACAAAAAGATACATGTTTATATTGTTGTTTGAATTTGATGTTTTTATAATTAAGCCAATTGGCCTTTGTTTTTTTGATGGCTTGGACCCGTAGTGGCGATTTGTAGTTGTTTCGATCTAGCTGTGTAAAGGGGACACTGTCGAAATATTCAATAAATTTAAGGTGTTAGAAATTTTTTGAGAATTTTAAAGAAATTTTTTGATAACTAAAGTTTGATTTTGACTTATAACCTAAAATGATTAAATGGGATGATATTAGTTGGAATCTATTAATGAATTTGGAAATTTAGTAAAATAATAACAAAATTTCAACGAGTTGATTTTTGGGAAAAGTTAAAGGCTTAAAAGGATTTGGTAATTTATTTCAACTAATTGTTTTTAAAAAGTAATGGGTTTGGCATTTTTCTTATCTTGACAATTTCGGGGACGAAATTCTTTTTAAGGGAAGAAGAATGTAATGACCCAGAATTTTAGTCATTTGAATTTGGAATATTTAATCGATTTTAAATATTGAAAATATTTTTTTATAAGCTAAATAGCTTTAATTTCAAATATAGTGATTTATTTGATAATTAAACTGTTGAATTTGATAATCATAATTGTTTGAATAATTGAATCTTGGGTTTTAATTTGGATAAAAATGATTTCAAATCTTATTTAAAATTCTGTTGGATAAGAATGGTAATAACAAACTTTTAACTTAGATTTAGAAATGATTAATTGAGTTTTTAAAATAATTCATTTTAATTAATGTGTAAAAATAGCTTTCCGAGGACTGTCTTGGATTTCGACGAAACCAGTGTCATTGGATCCGTAATAGCAAGTTATTGTATGCCAATGAATTTCGTAGTGATTGGACGTATCGTTTGGTTATGCATAATCGAAACGCGTGTAAATTAATTTTAGAAATTAATATAATAACCGGGCTTAAAAAACTATCTTCTACATATGATCGAATTAGGACTCGAAACTAGTTCCATTGCATTCATAATAGGGGTATAACATATAAAATGCCAGGTGGCACATCTCGTTTGGAGTTCGAGATTTTCGGACATTTTATAGCTTGAAAAATTAAATTTAAATTTATATATTGTATAATATATATATATATATATATATATATGCCTATACTTTACCATTATACCCCATCAATCTGCCTATTCTCTTTCCATGCCAAACCCATGCCTTTCTCTCCTATAAATCACCTTCCAAAATCAGAGAAACGATTGGTTTTTATTTATTTTTCAAAATTCAAATAAGCCTCATCCAGCGATCCTCATTGATCGGTGCACATCTGAGCATCATTGGGGAAAGTTGTCAACTAGAAACTTGTAGGCGATGTCAAGACGAAGCTATTCAATGGTGGAGATGGGTTGTAGTTCATCGTGGTGGCGAAAATTCGCTTCTGAAGGCGGCAGCGTTCATGGGTTCAATAGCGAGCTACGGTGGATTTGGGAAGGTGGGCCTTGAAGGAAAAAGGTGGGGAAGGAGGAGAGCTTGCTTCGGCCGAAGTTTGGTGGCCAATGGCAGTGCGCGATGACAACAATTGTAGGATGAACAGCATGGGTATTCTCCCATTCTTTGTAGCGGCGACGTGGCATTGTGAGGGCATGATGGTTTCAGAGGTTGCAGCAGGAGTCGGCGAGTCAAGGATGGGTCCACGGTGGTTCCTGGTGGAGGAAGGCGGCGGTGCAGGTGGATGAGTGATCGAGAGTGGATCTGGGCATATTCACGTATGAGAAATAGAGAGCTGGGTAGTGATAGTGTATTAGGAGATGATGATAGTAATAAGGGGTTAATCTAATAACAAATTGTTTAATTGTAAATTGAATAAATTGATCATTCTAGGTCCAAATCAAATGCGGTCGGTCACATTAAGTTTGTATGGACGAATACTATGCTATGGAGTAGGATTGGATAGATTTGGAGCTTGTAGAAACTTGGGCAAAAATAGGACGTCGCTTGGTATTAGTTCCTAAACGGAACGCCTCGGCGACAACAGAAAATTTCTGTGAGATAAACACACCTTTTTGGTTAACTAGTATGATATATAGTAAATAAAAATCGTTGAATGATTGTTGAGATGATTTACTATATTTATTGGTTGGCTTGGATATAGTCTGCCCTTAGGGAGGTTGAGACCCTATTACGTTCCCATGTAAGAGCGGATGACCCTTTGTATACGAATCCGACCTTGAATCGGTTGATTTATGATTATATACTGTTTGTGATGCAGAGAGGAACAAGTTGGAGGGATCCAATAGGATTCCTCACCACTATTGATTTTAATTGCATATATATATATATATGTATGTATGTATGTATGTATGTATGTATGTATGAGCTGTGATGCACGGGAGATAGGTTGGAGGGATCCAACAAGATTCTTCGCTATTATTGAATTGTTTCGATAATATTTCTTTAATATGGATTATTGAATAATGAACCTAATTGAGGACACTATGGTTATAACATTGTTAGATATTTGGAAAACAAAAGCCCTATAGTGATAGAAAAAAAAACCAATATTGACATTGGTTAAGCGTTGGGTGGCTATTGGCCTCAAATTAGTATTTTAAAAATACTGTAAATTTCCATTTGAGATGGAATTGGTTTTGAGACAGGAAATGATTTTTAAATCTAAAATTGGGTTTTGAAACTATTTTGTTTTAAAGATTATCTATTTGTATTAATATTATTTTAAGGCTATTCAATTATATTAGTATTGTTTTAAAGTTATTTAATTATAGTATATTATTTTTAGGTTATTTAACTATATTAGTATTGTTTTAAAGTAATTTATTTATAGTAATATTATTTTAAGGTTATTTAATTATATTAGTATTATTTTAAAGTTATTTGTTTATTGTTAATATTGTTTTAAAGAATTTATCAAAATGTTAATATTTTGATAGGTAATTATTTCAATAATAATTATGGTTTGAAATTAATAATAAGGATTATTAATAAGGTTTTGAAAACAAATTATTATTTATAAAAATGGTAAAGATTAATTATTATTGTTTATTTAACAATACTTTGAAATTATTAATTATTATTTTTAATATGTTTTAAAGTTAATAATTTTCATTTATTTATAATGTTTATTGTTAATAATTATTATTATATTATGGTGTTTTGTAGTAAAAGATTTTTATTTTATTTTTAAATGTTTTTTAACCCATGGACTCGAATTTTATAAAGGGAGTTTATAAAATGGTTTGAAGACTTAAGGGAAGATTATTTGCAAGGTGAAAGAGTTAATAAATGGTTAGATATTTATAAACAAATTTTAGAAAAGTGTTTATAGGTTTATAAAAGGAGTTAATAAATGATTTATGGATTTAGAAATAATTTTAGAGAATGTACCAAAAAGAATTATAAGTGATTGGATTTTATAAAGGGATTATAAATGGTTTTTCGAAGATTTATAAATGGTTTTAGAGAATTGTAAGGAATTTATAAATGATTTGAGAATCGAATAAAAAGAAAATCTTTCCCAATTTTGTAATTATACTTATACCTTAGAGATAAGTATATGAGTGCATTTTCTAAGATGCGAGGTGTAATATGTGTGAATATACTTATACCATTGAGATAAGTATATGAATATTTTCTAAGTATTAAAATATATGTATTTGTGGATATACCTATTATCTCGTCTTTTGGCAGGGCTGTGACACCAAGAATTTGACTAGAAACCAAGGACAGTCTGTCCCGAAGGTTGGTTACACATAGGTTCATTATGGATACTGGTAGATTTTTCCCAGATTTGGATCAATTTTCAATCATTATAGTATGACAAGAAAAGCTATCAAAGACAACATCCCAAATTTCAAGTCAATCGGAGGTCGTATGCACAAGATATTGATCGATCAAGGTTGAGGAAAAGGACTCCATTCGTATCCAGGCAAGTTCGTAACCATTCCTTCAGAAGGCTTCCTTCGTATCCATCAAGAGGTCATTGGTCAGTATCCATCCGGTTCGTAACCATCCTATCCGTATCCATCAATCCTCAAGTGAAATACAGCCAATTCGAATCCATGGAGAGGACACTGCATTCGTATCCATCCCCTCAAAAGACCTCCTTCGTATCCACTAAGAGACCATTGGTTCGTATCCATTGAACTTGCCATGCTTCGTATCCATCATGGCCGACAACGTTTCATATCCTTCAAGCAAATGATGGTTAAATCCATGGAAGGGCTCTACTTCATACCCATCCCTTGACAGCGTTCCGTATTGCTCGTTAACCAATATGAAAACGCTTAGCCTACATCGATACAAATTGACCCTACACTCATCGATACGAGGAACATTTCGTGGATGGATACAATCAAGGTACGTTTAAGAGAAAGACTAGGTCGCTCGGCATGAAAAGTGGATCGAACCAAGAATATAGCGCCACTTAGCTAGCGGTCACTTGCATAACATGGATACGAACGAGATCGATATGAACGTATCGATACTAGCTCAGCAGCATACCAAAAAACCAAACTTGTATCGATCATAACTCAAAATCTACAAGTCCAAATGCCACCAAATTTACAAAGAAGCTTGTATACTACCTCAAGAATGTACCTGATTGATCTCGACCCAAAAGGATTATTTCTTGGTCAATACGTATTAGATATGTATCGATCAAGGATCAAGTCGAAATGACCAGGGATCGATCACGTAGGCCCACCCACATGAGAGGAGTCTTCCGAGTTTAGGGCAAGATATTTGTAGACAACACCTATAAATAGCAGTCCAAGGGCTTCCGAAAATGGACTTCCGACTTCGGAACGCTAATACTCTACCGAAATCTTCATTGTACCTCAAGTGTTCTGTTGTAAACATTTGTAGTCAGCGAGAGTTATCAATAAGCAGCAAACATTTTATAGTGGATATAGGCTACACGCCGAACCACTCTAAATCTCTGTGTTTTCATACTTATGTTTGTTTTTTTGGTATGTTTGTAAGATCTACCTCATTTTCCCTTTATATCCTTCACTTTAATCTCTTCAAACATGCCCGTAGAGTGTTGTTCCCAATTTTGGTACAAACAATACCTTTGTAAAAGTAATTTACAAAGCGATTTAAATGAATGAAAGATTTATTAAAGGAAGCTATTGCTTACTTATGTGCTTAACCAATGTTGGTTTTCCCCTATTGAATAAATCTTATTTTGAATGTGTGTTTAGTGATAGTTAAATAACTGACTATCAATTCTTGGCCTAAATATGTAATCCTTCTTAATTTTGGTGGTATGGAAATATTCCCTACTTAACACCGAAGGATTTTGACTCGAGAAATATCAAGGAGAAACATGGGAATTATGTGGTACAGTTACCGTCGATGGTGCTATACTGTAGGTATAAACTCATTTCGTTCTTATAGGACAAATTATGTGGAGATCTATCTACTTAAACGGTTATGGGGGATCCCCGTTCCTATGTATTGTTTGATTATTCCCTTAAGAACCAATATTGAGCATTCTGGAAAATCGACGATTGGATTTTGGAGCACCAAGGAAATAGAAAAGTGTAATTATAAGAGATGGCTCAAAAATCGTGACCACTCCGAAACCATATAAAATTCTATGGAGGAGTTTTATGACATATGTTGAAATGTTGGAATTCATGTATGGTTCCAAGACTCGTTGGAGTATGGGAATCCTTGTAGGGTTCCGTATTCTATTTGTTGGCGGTGCGTGAGCTGGAGCACCGAACATACCTCATTAGTGGTAATGGCTAAAACCAGAGATAGGAGGCATGGCCAGTAGAGTTAGCAAACTCATAAGGTGCAGTCGGCTCCTCCTATACATTACTTACAGTTATTATGCATGCATGGGGCGATGCGTTCGGTCTTAGCGATACCAACTATATTTTTCCTATGGTACATCATTAGGATGTGTGCTGCTTCGGAAGGATATCCCTGATCCTTATGCAGGAGGACCGTTCTCGAAGTACTGAGGGCACCTCCATGGAATCCTACACAATTAGCGAACGAGCCTTATCGATTTTTGATTATATACCTAGTATTGTTGTGATGTACGCTCACGAGCATCACAACTACTTTATTATTATATTCCCCTTAGACATTATTATAATATCAAAGGATTTTCTATAATAAAGGTTTTGGTTTTTGTAAGGTAAACCCTGTCCATGTTTATGTGTGGTACGGTCTTACGAGTTACGTTTGATTTCAAGGATTTATATAACTTTAAAATATAGTTGGGTATGTTTTCTCATACTAGTTTATCATACCGACTCGGGTGTTATTTTATTATAATGCTTGGGTTAGACCGAGCATATTACAGATTTAGATTGGATATTTAGAGCTTCAGGAGATGAGCTGGAGGCCCAGAGACGTATTCACGTAGATGGTTTTATTTTTGCTATATTCATTGTTGTATTTATCAAAAATTGTACGGACAGACTGTTATAAATTTCTGGCTTAATAGGTTAGTATACTTCATTTGATGCATGTATATACATATATTACAGTTTGTTTTATGTAAAGATTTGATGTATAATATAGACTATTCGTTCCGCTGGGAAATTCTATGTTGTTTAGTTTTCTTCTTATCTTCTTCCTTCTTTCTTTTCCCCTAACAATAGGGTTTTCTGGCATTTGATTGCTCAACACGCAATATAATGGACGTATTAGTGTCGATTTTCGAGGGCCGAAAATGCCGATGTTACAACTCAAGTCCAACCTCTACCTTGCAACTACCTTCCTTCCTTCCTCCTCCTTGCTTTCAATTTCTTTTGCCCTCCAAACATGCTTTAATGCTCGTGGCCTTCCAATGTGGGAGGATTTTGGCCTTAATTCTTCAAGATCTAATATGGTAGAAGGTGTTGAAATATTGTCCTAAGGCTTGTGGAAAAGTTGAGTTGATTTGGAGTTGTTTTGAAAATATTTTGATTAGGAAATTAGTGAAGAGGAAGACATGAAACCGTGACAACTTTTGGTATAGAAATCTGTGTAATGAAATCAAAGTGTATGCCTTTACTTTTATAAGCTTCAAATGGTGCTCCTTAATCTTGTTCTCACCCCTCTCTCATGTCATGAAAGGCTTACCCTTCCCTCCCTGCCACATCACTTCTCCTTTACCACCTCTTACTTTAGCAAATAACCTATTATACCCCTTTCATTTTAAATATCTTTTATCTGTTAGAAGTTTCTTGAATGTACTATTTGCTTTATGAATAAAAGTGTGCTAATTAATTCCTAATTTTTCATTTGATCAAGTGCACAAGAGTTTGAACTTATATCGATCAAAAAGCTATCTATCAATAGACTGATTTTCGGTGGCGTTACTGATTTTTCTTTAAAAATATATTTTTGTAAACAAACTTCAAAAAAAGTTTACCATTATTGGTTATTATTTTAAAAGGGGGTTAATAAGGTTATTACTCACTTTAATAACATTTAATCAATGATTCAAATATTCAAATACAAAGTGTTCGAAATCACTGGTCGTTACATAAGCTAATTAGGTGGTGAATGAAGGTCGTCTAGGGCAGTCAGAAGTGCTATGTTGATAGGCGAAGAAAAGTGTTTGAGATTTTAGTTGAAGACATGGTATTAGTAAAGATTTCCCCTCTTATAAAGGTAATGAGGTTTGGAACATCGGGGAAATTGGCATCGAGATTTGTTGTGCCTTTCCTGATTTTAAGTGGGTAGGAAATTTGCGTATCGACTAGAGTTTCTGGCTAAGTGGCAAGAGTCCATGATGTTTTCCATGTATCGCATTTAAGGAAATTTATGCACAATACAACCACTATGGTAGAGCCTAATCAGTTAGCAGATATGGAGACGGAGCAGATAGCACCCCATGTTGCACATGTACAGTAAAGCATGGAGTTAGGAAGCTTCATAACAAAGAAATTAGGCTGGTCGGAGTGCAATGGGGTAATAATCTAGTGGAAAGCACATGGGCAACAAAAGAGAAGAAGAAGGCTTCTCACCTTATCTTTTCCATGGTAAATTTTATCTTCCCAAAATTTAGATTATATAAGTTTTTGTTGCATCGTAGTCGCTAGATTGGATGGTAGCGGATGGTTGTCACACTTTTTCCTATTAATTTTGCACTCATATAGAATTTTATGAATATTTAGGATGTTTGCATATATGCCTATATGTCATGATTTTGCATTTATGTTATGTTTAAGCTCATCTATAGTATGTTGCATACATAATCACATTGCATTTTTGGTTGAGTAGATGATTGTGTAGATAACATGGTTATACAACATAGTTGTAGATTACAAGTTCACCATCTGTCCCTTAAGAATTTCAAGTACAAAATTCTTTTAAGAGGGAGAATGTAACACGTTGTAAAATTTACTAGAAGATAATTAATTAATAATGATGCTAAAAATGGGAATTTTACAAATCAAAATTTGGCAACAAAAGTTACACCATTGTGTTTGTGCGATTTTCTGAGCAACTTTCATATATTGAGCTTCACTACCGGAGTTCAAACGGAGAAGTTATTGACATTTGAAGTTTTCGAATTTAAAATAATTCAAACTAATTTAAATTAATAATTAAATAAATTTAACATAAGAAATTAAAAAGGTAATAAAAAATTATAATGTTAAGAATACGTTTAACATTTAAGTAAACGTTAGCTAACAATTTAAAAAAATAGGACAATGTGTGTGTTTATACACATTAACATTAACGGTAAATATAAGGAGGTCAAGACCACCGATCGACACCTTAATTAGGTCGGTTGACTACTGTCGGTCAACCACCCAAGGGGTGAGGTCGGCTGGTCAGTGTTAAACATCGACTAGGGTTTTTTGCATGAATGACCCAGATTTTATTATTTCAAGCCGAATTTGATCATAAGGACCAAGCGTGTTCTAACCACTACAAATAAGAGGCTAGCCCCCTCAATTTTATTCACAAGAAGAATAAACACGATAACAAGACCTTACCTATTTTCTTCCTCTCCAATAAAATTTCTAGATTTAAAATGAAAGATTCAAGTATTAATGAAGGGATTAATCAAGCAAAAGGAAAAAGGTAATGAATTTACATATAAATGTATATTTCTCTATTTCTGTTCTTCCCTAATCTTTGAATTCTGAATCTAGTGTGTGTGTGTGTGTGTGTGTGTGTGTGTGTGTGTATGAATTGATATGTAGTGTACAATTAAAATGAAGACATTTGGAGGAAGAGGTTGGAAGTAATTCAAAAGCAAATTCAAGGGACTTTGGGGAAAGCTATCTATGAATGGAAATTTTTAGCTTTTCTCAATATAGTAGTTTGTGCAGTTAACGTTTACATTTTTTTATGTCTTGGAGAATTTTGTATGTGGAAACTTTAAATCTAAAACCCAAAATTCCACTGAAAATATTAATTTTTGAATTGGTTGGAATCTAATTTGTTTACGTCAATATGGTAGAGTTTAGTCCATTATTATTTGTAGTATGAATAATATATGTTCTATACAACTTCCACTACCCAATTTTTGTGTGTAATGACGAATGATTCTAAAAAGAATTAGGAAAGGCATGCAAAGCATCGATTTTTATCCCATTTGTGGCTTGCACTGCCTACTTCCATAATTAAACTAAACATGAATCCCTTTTCATTTCAACCTTATCCATTAAAAGACCAAATAGAATATAAATGATTTAAATTGTAAGTTTTTGCTCCCTTAAAATAGAGGCGTTAATTCTAATATGTCAATGTTATGAGTTGGATGTTTTTGTTTTATTTTTCTGAATATATATGTAAATCTGTTTTGTTTAGCTAATTAAAACTGTGATATTAGCTATTGTGTAAATTGTTGTGTTGGATTGGGACTTGTATAGACATGGAAATTGTGGCATTTAAATTATCTTAACAACCCGAATAGGAAGCAAAAATCTTAGTTATAAATGCTTTTATGCACACATAGGAATATTTAATAAAAACTAGTTAGCCAAAAATTAATGTTAAGTATGAATATAATAATAACGTATAAGTCGTAACACATAAAATAAGTAGGTTAATGGATAAAAATAAACCATATAAAAAAGGAAGTTAAGAACAATTTTGGAAATTTATCCATAATTGAAGGCAAAATAAGGAGTTTCCCTTATATGGCCTTAATTGCAAACGTGGGACGCGGATGAGGTATCTAACGTATGTATGTATATATGTGTGTGTATTGTACATATATGTTAGTATAATTTTGTAAGGTTGGAGAGCAAAAATATGACTTAGTTATAAGTATGTGTGGTTGGTTGAAAGCACAAAGAAGTGTGCCCAGCTAATTTGGCTACCAATAGCGTGACTTAGGACTTGATGTAAGACATTACCTATAATAAGCACCCATGATAGACGCGAGGTTACTCCCAATTCTGTAGGCTAGACTGGCTCATCTAATCTGCCTACCAACATTTATGAATAATCGAGCTAATGTGAGAGGTCGCGGTATGGGTTACGAGTTATACAACGATGGTCCCAGGATGTGCCTACTTTGGGTTTGAGGTATTAAATGGCCATTATAGGGTCTTCTTCTTTGCCAATCAAGAAGTATTAAATGGTCGGGATTATCTTTTAGGTACGGTAGTGGAAATCTCTGGAAGGTTTCCACTTCTGGGTTGAGGTATTACATGGCTATTGGAGGGTCTACATCTTCTCCATTTAAGTAGTATTAAGTGGCCTTATGGGATTTCTTACAATGTCAGCTAGGAATCACCAAAGAGGGGTTTGCCTTGGGTCTAGGTATTAAATTATGGGGATCTACATGGGGTTTAGGTATTAAATGGTCGGAGTCTATCTATTTTTCATTTATAAAGGTCTTAAATGACTTATGTACTTTCTCTCGCATCGTTAGGATATAGTTGACGAAGATGGTCGTTGGACCTAATCCATAGTTGCAATGCACTTATGTTATAGTTAATAAATTAGACTGGAAAGGGTCATTGGGCTACAGTTGGTGATACATTATAGAGCTAGACTGGAAGAGCCATTAGCTTACGTTGGAGGTATACTCAGAAAAATATAGTTAGAAAATATGTAATGCATAATACTCATCTAAATAATACAGCCCAAATCATGGTAGATTCGAGATTTTCATTCACCAGACATTTGTTGTTCTGACTCCCTCCTCATTACAACCCATAAGTTAGAGGGAACAATGTTGACGATAAAGTGTGAAGGAGAAAGTGAAGACTGATGGTAGTATAGCTATTTATTTATGTTGATGATTTATCCTAATGTACCCAGATTTTAGACTTATCGATGTTATATTTTGAGACATTATGTTATGGATATTTGAAATATTGTATTTCTAAGATTTGAAGTATATGAAATGGATACTTACTTTATTATTGCATTTTATCTCTTCTGTTGTTTGATTCTGATAGCATAGATAGCTCTGTATGTTTTTTATTTGATCAATTTTACCAACCATCAACCAGCTCTGGAATGGACCTAAGGATCGATGGGCCTTTATTCGGTCAAAAATTAGGCCCGTTCCAGAGAGGATGAAAAAAGGCCTTTTTTCGGGCCTATTATCCCAATACCGGATCGCCTATGAGAATCAACAATTATTACATTATTGATCCGCTATAGCATTCCCCTTCTTGAGGGTATAGAAAATTCAAAAATCATATGATGCTAGGGATTCCATCCATATTTGTTGCCTACGATTGAGATCTTTTTGGAAGAATACAAACTCTAAAGATTATGATTGGAGAATAGGTCAAGCTTCTCACCCAACCAATAATGCCTCCATGTCTTCAAAATAAAGACAATGGTTGCTAATTTCAAATTATGAGTCGAATAATTATTCTCATGGGTCATAAGTTACTTATTAGCATACACAAACATTTTACTTTATTGCCTAAGAAACTTATCAAGTCTCATACCACAAACATCATTGTATACAGTACATAATTTTGCTACTTACCAATGATAAGAATTGTAGCATTGGTATATAATTGCTTCATACAAATAAAAGAGTCTCTACTACGTGCATCCTATAAGACTTGGTTCTTTCTAGTTAGATGGATCAAAGGTGTAACAGCCTTCATACTGTCCTCATGACCTTTCAATAATAACCCACTAACCCAAGGGAACTATAAATACCAGTCACATTACTCGGTACCTTCAAATCTTATGCATTAAAAATCTTGCTTGGATTAACCAAAATCCCATGCTCAAATTTTTCATGACCTAAGAATCTAACTTCCCTCCTCTAAAAGTGGCATTTAGAAAACTTTGCCTTTAAGAAATTTTGCCTCAACACCTCCAACATTTTTTCAAGTGTAATTTTTGCTTTTCTTCGCTTTCGGAGAATATCAAAATATCTTCCAAGAACACCACCACATGTTCATTAAGTTGGTCCTAAAAAAGAAGTGACTCACGTGATCAATAAAATATGTTAGTTCATTCAAAAGGTTGAATGATATTTCTAACCATTCAAAAGTCCACCTATAGTTCTAAAGGTGATTTTCGGAATACCATCTTTAACCACCTTTAGTTAATGAAAACCCTATAGTAGGATCAAGTTGAAAGAAAATCTTGTACCTCCTAGTTGGTCGAACAAATCATGAATACAAGATAAAGGATATTTGTTCTTCCTCGTCAACTTATTTAATTCTTTAACATCAACAAATAGCCTTAAAGATTCATCCTTTTTATTGGTGAAAACGATGGGTGATACCCACTCTTATGTGCTTCTTTGATTAAGACCCTTCTTCAAAAGCTTGAAAATCTGACTTTCTAGTTCTCTTCTTTCCCTCGGAGCCATTTGTCTAATAGCTAAGACAACCAGCTATGTGTCTCGCTCTAAATCAATATGAATTTAATTTCCCGTTGAGGAGGTAAAATCAAAACCTCTTTAAATAAATCTATAAAATTCCTAATAGTAGGAACTTCTTTCATTGATGTATAGAGAAATCCAAGGAGTCAAATTGGATTCCATAACCTAAACACCTAAGCATAAAAGCATCACAAGAAAACCTAGACTCTCCTTATGATAACTTAAACTCTCTACATAGCATTTGAAGATGTGTCGACCCCTAAAAGGATTTGACACAATAAGAGAGTTATCGAAAATATGGGATAATGAGCCCAAACTATCAATAAGATGGCTAAAAATAAAAAAATGTGAAGTTACCATATTAAATAAAACATGAATATGAAAGTCAAAAATAAAAAGCACACCTTCCATGATGATGTTATTCCCCTTGTCAAGCTTTGGAAGAGTGCTTGATCTAGAAAATGCTTGGATATCATAAGCTTTGACTACTTGATCACTCTTTGAAAGATATAGACAATTCTTCATGAAATGTCCCTACTAATTACAATAAAAACAAATCTTTCCTTAGAGGTTGACTCTACAATCTCCAACCTAATTCCCTTACAAACAACATCTATTGTGAATCACTCCTCGCATCATATCTTAGCTTTCTCCGCATTTGGTCCATTCTCTGTTTTTCTTCCCTTGGGAATTCAGCTTCACTTTAACTTTAAATTTTTCTCCTTCAAGGCTTCCTTAGTTACTGAATTGAACAATTCCATTTTGCCAAGACCACCACAAGCAATGTTCACCCAAGGCCAAGTAAGGAACAAGACCCAAAATGATCCTTGTAGAGACAAGAATGAGATGTGGATGTAATAGAGGAGGAGGCATTACCCTAACTACTTCTAGCACAGGAAGGACTCCTAATGGAGGTGGGTACCCTATGTTGTGCCCTAAAGGCATCTCCGAAACCATGCTAACATGTATCAATCTAGAACCCCAGCATTGCTTCTAGTGGTCAATGCTTTATTGGCATGACTCATAGTAGGTATATGTAGATGGAAATTATTAGCAATGTTTCCACAAGGTCTCAAAGGATGCTAGAAATAAATGTGTTAACGCCTAAATGATATATACATAAATAACAGAATACAAATGCACTCTCTCAACTTATCCATATTTAGAGTAATAGAGTAACCTTAGCCTTGATACCAAATGTAATAAGCCGCCTCCCATAACATAGAGAGTCCATGCATGCAAGCAATTGGATTCCCCATAGTGTCATGGGCAAAGTTGTATTATAGGTGAGATACATAAAACATAGTGAATATCACAAAGCATATATATCTGGACAAACTAACACTCATAGCAGAATGATATAGAAATATAATATCAATATAAACATGTAGAACACTAAATGCATATCATATCAAGGGACATAAGATTTGATCATCAAAATACAAATTGTAAATCGTGCATCCAATCCCATAGGAATACATGTTTTAAAATAATACATTTGGTATACATGTCAACGTAAAAAAAAGTGGATATATATAATCACCGCGATAATATGACTATGGCTCTATTAATCGCCTTCATATAGCAAAGATCCTCTAAGTCAAACTACTCATAGAAAAAATAAGAAACGAATAACAAAAGAAGGTTGGACATAAAGTCTATTGAAAAGAATATCATCGATCTACATGATTACTAATATGCCAATATATCATGAATAATACAAATGAAAACACTGAAGGTGATGGAACCATGCCTTAACCTGCATCTTCACCTACTACCAACAAGTTAGCACATTTCTACTATCGTGGTGCACTACACGATAAAACTGTAACACCCCATAAAATTTACGGTAGTTCATAAATAATTATTAAGGCTCAAAAATGAAATTTGGGAAAGCGTCAGCGTAATGACCCGCCATCCGTCTCCATAGAATGACATATCATTAATAAGAAAGAAAGGGATAGAAAAGAGAAAGAAAGAGACGAAAGAAGAAACAAAACATCAGAATATAAACAGCGGAACGAATAAATTATATTAATAACATAAAATATTACATAGTTTACAACCACCATCAGAGTACAAAGATAATATAACACATACTAGACAGTTATAAACACCTGTCTAGTATTTACAACATAATATAACTCAGAGACAACACAGAACACACAGTGGAATACTATATATCTAACGCAGAAGCATCCTACTCCATTTCTCCTCCAATATTCATCAAAACTAACCTGAATGCCTTGGCTACTCGTAAAAATTTGAGTACCCAAGAGTTTATGAAAAAAAAAAGATAAACTCCGGGTCAGACATGGGTCTGGTGTGAGTAACAGGTTAAGGTTACTTAACTTTGAAAAAACCTTTGAAAAGAAAAGGTACCACGTAAGACTTCCCACACATAAACATGGAAAAGTTTTTACCTTACGCTAACCAAAACATTTGATAGGAAATCCAGTGATATTATAATAGGTCTAGGGTTTTCAAGTAAATATGAAATAGCCGAAATTGTTACATGATTAAATTACAGCTACTAGCCACAAAAGTGGGTAATACAATCAAAACTGTTGGCACTTATTGGATTTTGGATTCCATACAATGGCTGAGCTACTGGGGTACCGCCTGTCACAGTACGTGGCCTAGATCAACATACCGAGGAGTACGCCCGCTCCCCTACAACACAAGGCCGGAAGCATTCCTTACTGAACAGTTCCGAACAAGACAACCCTGCAGTTGGTGTGCAATTCCAACCGCCCACACAGCCGAATAAAAAGGGACCTCTAGATAGGGGAAAATTTCGTCCTACTTGGGCATGACCCACTTAGCCTTGCTACACCTCCCCTATTTTAGCCATTCCCAGTTGATGAGGCTTGAGGCTACGATTACCTTTAGAGAACACATCTCTTAGAATGCTCATCGTCCACCTGACGATGTTCTGAAAGCATTCAACCCATACAAGTTCGTTCCAGGTTCGAACGAAACTGAAGGCATTATCTCGTTACACTCGTTTTGGAATCACCCTCAGAGTTAACGACGATAACCCTTGACCTCTGAATCACCATCTCGAGCATGTAAGTACTATTTCAATCAAACTCATCACGGAATCACCCTTAGAGTTATACTGACGAATAGTCCTTACACCTCGAGTCTTCACTCTTCACGTAAGATTCACGACCTATCGTTAATTTGGATCGATGTGGTTTTCGGATATCCAAATATGGAAACCCGATCCCGGTCTCATCGAAATCCAAAGCGTGTCTTTTCGGTCCAAGTTGTTTTAGGGTTTAAAACAATTCAATTATATTATCTATATACACACAAATAGATAATTCACAGATCACAACAGATAATCACAATAGATAATCCATATTATCACTATCAAAGATAATCCATATCATCATCACAATGCAACCAATGCATCCATATCTCACAACATTACTAATCCCATAGCTGAGATTCAAACCATTCATGGCAAACTATATCATCCATTCATAAGCAATGATCTATAATCATACCATTTATAATTATTTAAAATGAATTAAATTAATTACATCATCTCTAATTAATTTAAAATGAATTAAATTAATTACTACACAATGTAAATCTTGCTTACATCACCATTAATTAATTACAAATTATCTAATTAATTAACCTCTAGTTAATCAACTTAATTAATCACCTCTGATTAATTATACTTTAATTAATTTCATAAAACTAATTACTCTAAACCAAATACAGTAATTAACCTTTAATTACTTCATTAACTAATTAACTATAATTAATTACATTTAACCTTAATTAATTACACTTAATCACTTATTATTGATTAATTAATCTTAATTAATCAATCTTAATTACATCATTAATTATATTAATTATTGATCCTTAATTATATTTAATTAATTATTAATTACATTTAGTGATTAATTTCAATTAAATTATAATCATTAATCACCTTGATTAATCGCCTTCAGTAATTAACTACCCTTAATTACTTATCAAATTAATTATTCCTTAATTAATTTAATTAATCCCTTGATTAATTATATAAAATAATTTATCCAAATTACTTCCACAATCCCAACATCATCCACTAATTACATCCGGTAATTATCTTTAAATTACTTCACTGGGTAATTTTGCTTCATTAATTACATCAAGTAATTACTATCAAATCTAATATTTAAAATTAATTAAACCTAATTAATTAATTTAAACCAAACTCAATAAACTCCATTAATTACATTAAGTAATAAATTTTTTAACTACTTTCATTTAGTAATTACATAAATTTCACAATTGATTATCATTAATTAATAAATCTAATTAATTATTAAAAATTAATCATATTAATTAATTACTAAATAATCCTTAGTTAATGGTCATCATTAACTATTATTAATTCTTTAATTATTTTTTCTTAAGTAATTAACTTTCATAACTCAATATTAATTATAAACTAATTAATCTTCAATTTTCTATTAATTAATCTTTAATTAAATTAATTAAGTGTTAACTGTAACTTAATTAATTCTATATTACTTGATTAATTAATTCCTAATTATTAATTAAAATCCAATTAATAATCCTTAATTTCAAATTAATTATTCCTAATTAATTAATCTCAACCATTGATTAATTAATTTAAACCTTTGATTACTTATTTAATTAATCCAAATGATTAATTAATCAAAATAAATTAATTATCCATTAAATTTCCTTATAAATTTAATGAATACAAATCTTTAAATTCTAATTTACTTAAAGATCAAACTTCGTTATTAATCAAGTTACCATTTACAAAGTACTAAAACAATTTACTTGAAATTTACCTTCAAATTTCATTTTAAATTTAAGATTTAAAAATGAATTCAAATTATCTTTAACAAAGTTTTTAAAACACATTTTAAACCTTTCATTTCACAAGTTTAAGGTATACTCATTAACAAAGAAGTTTTAAAAGGATTTAAAACCAATTTCATATTTAAATTCAAATTAATTTTAAATTACACTTTAAACATTTCAAATTGTTTAAATCATTTAAATTTAAAAACTTCACTTCACTTCCAAAAATTTAATACATATTTAAATTTGAATTTAGATAAATCTTTAGTTTTTAAACCTCTACTTATATTCTAAAACTTTATTTTAAAAATTCAACTACTGAATCATTTTCAAAGTATTTAACCATTCAAGTTTTAAAAGTCTTAATTTATTTTAAAACTAAGACTTAAACTTTAATTTGAATTCCAGACTTTAAACTTGGATTTAAATTTTAGTTTAAACCTTTGCCTTCAACTTAAACCTCGGTTTGGAATTTTTAAACAAAACATTTTAAATTTTACTTTTAACTTAATAAAGTTGTTTTAAATAATTTAAATTTATAAAACTTCCTTAAATTCCAAACTAGAATACAAAAGTTATTTGGATCCATACCCAAAATCTGGTTTAAACCTTATTTTTTTTTAAAAACTGCTTATAATCAAACAGATAGGTTTCTAAAAAACAAAACCTATAACAACTACATTTACCCGAGCCAACTCGAATTTTGCTTCGAGTCCTCCATCCATAAACTTCGAGCAACCCTTACACAATCTTTGAGTAACTCAAGTAACCCTCCTCTGCTTCTACCCAGCTACCATCAGGAATTAAAATTTGTACGGTGCACATGCACCGTGCCTACGATCATCACCAGCCACCTCCGGTGGTCTCACCACATCGAGGACCAATCCCACCTCCAACCACAACCATCAGATCACCCATTAACAGCTCGAAATCGAATTCGAGATTTTATTCTAAAACCTGGAACAGAAAAGTCCAACCCCAACCAAACCTGTCAACACTTCAACCACCATCCTCCGACCACCATAAACCTTGCAACTCCGGCTACAACTTCAACTATGGCCAAGCTTCTATCTGCCCAATTCTCATCCAACTCGATCATCTCTACAGGTAGTACTAACCAAAACAAATTACCTAGCTTAAACTAGGGCTACAGGAAGTAAAACGACAATACTGCAATCATGGTGGTATTCATCACCTTCACCTATTTTTTCCAGGTCCATTGGTTACTCCACTACCCTCTGGAAGAATCTCGATACCTCATAATCTATAGATCAACTGGGGTTACCAATTTCCCCTTTTTCTGTTCAATAGAGAACAGCACCCAAACCCCTTAACTAAAAATACTGATTTTTGTATTGAAATTCATATTTTGCTTTGTGTTTCCATTTTATATTACTGAACATCATAATTTACAAAGTTTGATTTTCACTTTGTATATCAATCACTGCTGTTATATTTTTCTTTTTATTTCCAAAGACACTTAGATGGATTTTGGCTTAAATAAGTTTTTAAAACATTAATCCATGATAAATCACACAACCTTTGTTTATAAACTAAGTCCTATTAACCATTGTTTGATGAGAAAATGAGTTTAAATTTAAAACAGGGAAACTAAAATTTAAAAATAGGATACTTATATGGAAACAAAACATGCATACTGCAGACTTCATCATCAAATATACATGCTACAGATTTAACCACAGAAATAACAGCAACCATGTTTTATACTTAACCTTTAAAACAAAATAAAGTTACTCACTTGTTATAAAAGAAGAACAGAGACTCCATATTAGTTTTTGAAGAGCCTGAAAACTGAAACCCCCTTTGTTTTTAAAAAAACTTTGCACTCCAATGCTTTCTTTTAAACTTTGAGTTGCTTTTATCATCTAGAAGTGCACTTTGATTTACAATACAATCTCATGCAGACAACTCCAGATTCCAAAAATGCAGGTGCTTTCAAACAGATTTGCTTTTCAACTTGAAAGTGTGCAGGCTGTCTTGATGCAGGTTTAAAATAGTTTGACTTGCATGCTTACAGATTCAATTTTGAAAAAAAAATGATTATGTATGCTTCTGATTTCGCTGGATTTGAAGATGTTTCAAATTTTCATTTTTCTTTTTTGAGGAAGTGTGTTTTTTTCTTTCAGATTTTCTTTGCTTTAGATTTTAGAATAGAAAAGAAGAATGAGGAAAGAAGATTTCACATAAGCTAGCTGAAATTATTTGAAAATAAAAACAAAAGAATAAGCTAAATTAAATTTTGACACTTGTCCCTAAATATAACATTTGTCAAAAACCTTATTTTATCATTTAACATGTGTTATGTAAGACCTTAGGATGTTACACTTGTCTTATAAAAGTAATTAGTACTTAATTAAAAGTTAATTGGTATTTAGTTAGATGTTAATACAAGATAATTGTAAATATTTGTTTAATTAATTAGTTAATATGTAAATAAATTTTAAAATGAATAAATCCAATTTTATTTATAAAATAAAGTTTATACAAATATTTCAAAATCAAAGCAAATTAAAAATATTTACACTTTAGTTTTCAAGCTTTGAATTCAAGTTCAAATTAAATTTTGAAATCAAGTTTATTTACAAATATAACTACACAATTAGATTTTTAAAAAACAATTATTTTTATAAAAAATCTATTTGTTAAAACAATATGTTATTATATTTTAAAAATAAAAAAAATTGATAACCATAAATAACTTAAAAGAAATTGTTTCTTTATTAATAAATTATTTATTTTATCCAACTATATTTTTAAGAAGTCAAAATAAACCTTATTGTTATTTTATTTAAATTTAAACTTGAGTTAAACATATTTTAAATCATTTCAATACTTAACCTTAGGTATTTAAAATCATATTGTTATTTATTACATACTTTTAAAAACTTAATATCAAATAAATTATTTTAAACAAATTAAATTTTTATCTTATCAATTTAAAACCATATTTATTTATTTAATAACCTTTAAAAAGTTTAACTTTAAAATAAAATGAAAATTCCTAAAATTTTTTACTAAAGATATTTTTTTTATAGAAACAAGATTTATTTATTTATTAGATTAAGACAAGATCTATTTACACTATATACATACTCTATATACATTGAAAATATAAAACCACTATTAGATTTAAAAAGATAAAATCTATCAATGAAATATTTATTTTAATTGGATTATTAAATTAATTCAAATCTTATTGCAAAGATTTATCAAATCAATTTAATTTTTAATTCAGATTATTAAATTGATTTTGTTTCAAAATTCCGGGTCATCACATTCCTCCCCCTTAAAAGAATTTCGTCCCCGAAATTTAAACAAAGGTAATTTAATAATCTATTTAAAGATTTAATTTTAAAACACAAGCATATACCAATGATATGCTAACAACCATAGCAATCAATTCACCCAATTAAACAAATCTAATTATCCAGAAAAATTCTGGATAGAATTTTCTCGAGTTTCCCCGGTAAAAATATCGGGATACTAACTCTATAGATTCCAAACAATCAATACTACTAAGTTATAAAGCTCCTACTCATCTAGATCTTCAGAACTAGACAACATATCAGACTGCAGACGAGTCTGATTCAACAACCAACCTTTATAACTGCTGGTTCCAAAACCAGAGATAGATCATACACGTACTCCCTTAGAGATACATGAAACATCTCGAATCCCAGTTATCCAAACTGGCATTTCAATCCTGAAAACCAAACACTTATCCAACCAAAACACAGATGAGATCCAAAACATCTCGGAGCTAGCTTCCCAGACTTACTCAAAACTTATAGCTCCTTTGACCAGAGAAAACTCCAGCAACAACGAAGTCTCCAACTTCGAATTCCAAATTCCTCCGCCCCTTATCCACAAAAGTCTTCGGACGATCCTGGGCTGCCAACATTCAAACTGATCGGCTCAACCCTTGCTGATTTCTCTACAACAAAGAGAACCAGAAACAACCCAACACAATGATCTCCTCAAGATCAATCAAAACCAAAAACACAACTCTACTCCATAACCAGTAGAAGACTACAAACTCCTCCTAATCCAGATAAAGACAATCAGAAACACTTCCAAACTGCTTCCGCTGCACAACTGTGATCCGAAGTAGATAAGAAAATGCTGATGAAAAACACGAGCACAAACTGAACATCACTTCCCAGAAATATGGTTCTACAGATCCATAAAAGAAAAACTCAGATATTCCTCCGAAACCTGAGTTGCTTCATCAAATTCTATCTCTAGGAATCATTCTTCAACAAAACAGAACCACCAGTTCCCTTCCTAGAATACTAGTCGATTAAAAAAAACTCAATCTCCAGATGCGGACAAACCTCTGATTTCCCAGAAGACATCTAGAATATCTTCAGCAACCCAAGAGAACACTCAACTATCGCAAGCCACTTTTGCGATCAACCCAGATCAATTTCCAAAGAAGAACTGTTCTCTCTTTACCAAATAGAACAGCTTACACTGGCCTAGCCAACCCATTGAAGAAACGGATCCACTCTGCAGCTTCTGAACTCCACCTTCAGAAAAACTACTCAGCTAAGACCTCCCTGTCAGCTCACAGAACATTTCGAGCTGCACTGCTGACACCAATGCCAAACTTCCTGATCCAAAGCTCTTTAAGAAATTCGGACTCCAAAGCAGACAGAAACACCACAACATCCTGCTGAATCCAGCCACAATATCGAAGCGGACACACTTCCCAAAACTTGTTCCAAAGAAATATCTTCGGGCACATCCATAGTCACTGCATCTCATCACGCAGTTACAACTTCCTGAGGTATCAAAATACCGTCACTTGTTTCTTCCCAACTGACAGATCCAATATCCAACTCACCAAACTCTGCACTTCAAAGATGTCTCCAAACCTTAACAGGTTTCCTTCAGAGATCGATGAAATACTTTATCACAACAAAGCTTACTCGAGACGGTATTAGGTCTACAGTCTCGATAGATACACTTCCATCCTCAAACATAAAAACTTCAACAAAAGGTTGTAATCGTGTTAAACACACCACTACCTTATCTACCTTTATAACCTATATTGGAAAACCTGAACGGGTAACCCAACAGATAGGTAGATATAGAGAAAATATATATAAATATTTAAAATTTAAAATACACTCTCTCAAGATAGACACCACTCCAGAGCCTAGGTATTCACTCAACCTGGCTTTGATACCACTGTAATGACCCGCCATCCGTCTCCACAGAATGAAGCATCATTAATAAGAAAGAAAGGGATAGAAAAGAGAAAGAAAGAGAAGAAAGAAGAAACAACACATCAGAATCTAAACAGCGGAACGAATAAATTATATTAATAACATAAAATAATACATAGTTTACAACCACTACCAGAGTACACAGATAATACAACACATACTAGACAGTTATAAACACCTATCTAGTATTTACAACATAATACAACTCAGGGACAACACAGAACACAGAGCGGAATACTATATATCTAACGCAGAAGCCTCTTGCTCCATTGCTCCTCCAATATTCGTCAAAGCTAACCTGAATCCTTTGGCTACTCGTAAAAATTTGAGCACCCAAGAGTTTATGAAAATAAAAGAAAAACTCAGGGTCAGACATGGGTATGGTGTGAGTAACAGGTTAAGGTTGCTTAACTTTGAAAAAACCTTTGAAAAGAAAAGGTATCACGTAAGAATTCCCACACATAAACATGAAAAGTTTTTACCTTACGCTAACCAAAACATTTGATAGGAAATCTAGTGATATTATAATAGGTCTAGGGTTTTCAAGTAAATATGAAATAGACGAAATTGTTAAATGATTGAATTCCAGCTAGTAGCCACAGAAGTGGGTAATACAATCAAAACCGTTGGCACTTATTGGATTTTGGATTCCATACAATGGCTGGGATACTGGGGTACCGTCCGTCACAGTACGTGGCCTAGATCAACGTACCGAGGAGTACGCCCGCTCCCCTGCAACACAAGGCTGGAACCATTCCTTACTGAACAGTTCCGAACAAGACAACCCCGCAGTTGGTGCGCAATTCCAACCGCCCACACAGCCGAATAAAAAGGGACCTCTAGATAGGGGAAAATCTCGTCCTACTTGGGCATGACCTGTGACGACCCGGAATTTCTAACAATTTAAATTGGAATAATAAATTGATTTTAATATTTAAAAGTTAATTTTAAACTTGAATTCTGAATATTAATATTTACTTGATAATTAAATCATTGAATTATATAGTTTAAATATTGAATTTAATAAATTGAAATTGGGTAAATTGTTGAATCTGAAATTTCTAAGCCGTTTGAAATAATTTGAAGGCTTATAAAATTTATAATGATGATACTGAGGATAATAGCATGGTTGAAATTTAATTTAAAGGTAATTTGTTCAGTTTTGAAATTATATCGTTTAAATCGATATTTAAAAAAATAGCCTTCGGAGGCACAGTCTCGGAATTCGACGAAATCGGTTCCATTGGATCCGTAATAGGTAGTTATTATCGGATTTCAATTTTCGTAGCAATCGGAGTTGTCGTTTGACTCCGACAGCTTAAAACGCTTAGAAATACTTTAATCGATTTAATTTAAAATTGATTGTTTACTTACGTAACTCGAACATACGACTAAATTAGCCTCAGAAACACGTGCCATTGTGTTCGGAACGTAGGTAAAACCTTATAATCATCAAGCGACATTCCTTAAGAGGAGTTCGAAATTCTTATTGGCATTTTACGAGACGTTTTGGGCTTTTTATAATATAATAAATTTAAAATCGAATGGGTCAAAGATATTTTTCTTTGAATCGTACACGAGAAGCCTCATCCACTTATTTCTTTTCCCCGCCTCCCCCAAATGAAGAAGCAGATAGCATTATCACATATAAAAATATATAGAAATAAACGGTCGTAGCCTTCGGGTCCAAGAGAAGTTTAAATCGAAAAAAAAATTATTAAGAGAGGGGAAAATACGAAATCATGGCTGAAGGGGTTATCGTGCATGCGTGGACTTGTTTGGAGCTGCGTTCGAGGAGACACAATCGTGTTCGGCTCGAGAACGTTAGGGTTTAGGACTCGCGACTCTAGGGTTTCGAAGCATGGTCGCGTTTCGATCGGCCAAGCAAGCAAGGGGTCGTGCATCGTCGATCCTTCTGGCAGTTGGCTGAGCTCGAACTCGAGTTCGCGGCGGCGCGAGGCTGTGGCGACGTGATTTCTGGAAGAGCTTTGCGAAGGCGATGCTCGCGATGGGGATTGAAGGTGGTGACTGCGTGGTGAGGCTAGGTCTTTGTGTTCGTGTTATCTCAGCGGATTAATCAAATGCAGGTGAGTGATCTTTAATTGATTTTATTCTATTTGAATCTAATTCGAAATGGAATTCGAAATGATGTTGTAAGTAAATATTTTAAGTGTGTTAGTGAATGATTTGAAATTCATCAAATTAAAAGGGTAAATAAAGTGTTAAAAAAAATTGATTAATTAATGTTATAGATTAATTAATTACATTATTAAGGACTTTAAGTTTACGTTTTGGATTAAGGTTATTAATTCAGGGTTAAATTATATGGTAACTAGGAATTGGTAATTAAGTTGGTTTGGATCGATAATCTGTGATTAGGAATTAGTTAATCGAGTATAAGGTATAAATCTTAGTTATAATTTAGAAATTAATTATGTAATTAGAAATGAAATAATTTATAAATAAATCTGAAATCAAAGTGATTAATTAACATTAATTACTTAAAGAGGTAATTAAAGGATTGATTGATGATTATAACAATGATGTATCATTGGTGAAGGGTTTGAATGGTCTTTAAATGTGATTAATTCAAGGTAATTAATTTTATTAATTAATCATGGATGGAAAATTGTGAAATTTGGTGGGTATAATGACCTAATGTATTTATAATGGTATACTTACTTGGTGAAGTAATTGTGGATAATTGTTGGATGTAATTGATCAATGGATGATTAATTAATCCAGTTAATTAATGATTTGGGATGATTAATTTAGTAATTCAGGGTTTAGATTAATAAATGAAGGTTTAAGTTAATAAATGAAGTGAAATTTGATTTAGAATAATCACTTGGTGGTTTAATAATTTATTGCTTAATGTAACCAATAAAATAGAATTTCTTTGTGTAATTAATTAAGAGATTAATTGAAATAACAAACTACGGAGTAATAAATTTATTAATGAAGTAAATAAGAAGATAGTTAAGTACAGGTTGAGGGTGATCGAGAATGATTAATATTGTGATCGAATTAAAGTAAAATATAATTGGAAATCATTAATTGATATAATTAATGAAGTAATTAAAGACTTGATTAATTGACATTAATGAAATCATGAGAAGTCAGTTAATATAAGTACTTAAGAATTAACGTAATTAATTATAGTAAATTAATTTGGGAAGTAATTAAAGATTACTCGTTGATTTGGTAAGAGTATCTAATATCTTTAAATTAATTAAAGAGAATAAATCGAATGGAATTGGAAGGTAATTAATCCAGGGCTATTAATTAAGATGAATGGATATAGAAGAGTTGATTAATTAATTGATTTGGAATTAATTAATGAAGGAATCTAAGTGATTGAGGTTTGAAATTCAATTTGAATCAATTGAATTGATTTGTATGTGACTAAGCTTTGCTTATGGGTGATTGAATGGTATTGAATGCTTGAATATGTTGATATCTCTGATATGAATGTTGTGTATTTCATTTGAATAACTTGGGATAGGATAACATGAGTTTTCGAAGAGACCGGGGCCGGGTATCAGGAAATACCTGTAACCACTTCGAATTTTAAAATTGTTTTGTGAAATCAATAGGATGGAATGAATTGATTTAAGTGAATTGGATTATTTTAGCTAAGTTTGGTACTTAGAAATTTATATGTGAAATAAGCATTGTCTATAGCAAATTGTGAATTGGATTAAAAATATATAAGTTACCCCGGGTTTATATAAATTGTTTGCTTTGGTATTCCATGTTAGTTGGGTTTACTCACGCTGGTTTCCATCCTGACCTGGGTGTTACTTTGGTGTAATGCTCGGGTCAGACCGAGTATTACAGATTTTCAGGTAGGTACGTTCTGGAGCTCAGGAGACGAGCTGGATGGCTATAGCGTATAAAATATTTCCGCTGTATTATATTGCTGTGTACGTAGACATGATAATTGTATATATTCAGTGACTGTATATATGTGAAAACTCTGATGTATATTAAATGTAATCGACAGAGATAGTATTCTTTTGTAAACTGTTATTATTTATTATTATATTTTATCCGCTGCGTATGTGTGATGTTTGGTGTTCTGTTCTTCTTCTTCTTCTTCTATCTCTTTCTTCTTTTCATAACTATATGGAATTTTCGGGTTTGAAAATTTCGGGTCGTTACAGTTGGTATCAGAGCTGAAAGGTTAAGCGAGAACCTTGGCTCTGGTGGGAGTTACTCATTAAATAGAGTCCGTAGTACTCTAGAGTGGGTTATATATATATATATATATATATATATATATATATTTATGAGAGCGTACTTGTTATTTTCTTATATAAAGGTTTTAAATGATTTTATATATAAAATATATTTTGATATATAAAGCAATATTTCCTTCTAATGAATATCTAGGTGATTGGTTGTTAAATTATTGGAATTAAGTTAAGAAGTAATATAAACTATGACCAAATTGAACTTATAACCAAAGTTGAAGAATAAACTTATATAACAAAATGGAATTTGAAATATAGATTGTGAATGTAATTTATAAATTGAAATAAACTTCATAAATAAATGAGATTATAATTTGAAATAGAATTTCCAGAGTAATGTTTAAATATGAATTGGACGGATTGGGAATTTGGAATTTTAGGGAAAAAAATTTAAAAAAATTCCTTTGGATTTGGAAGTGGTTTCCAAAGGTTTTGGAAAAAAAAACATATATATATATATATATATATATATATATATATTTTGTTTGTGTTGAATTTTAAATTTGGAAGATTTGAAATTAAAAATAGTTGAAAATGTTTGTAAAGAGATAAAAGCATTGAACTCTTTCGGTCACTGGAAGATAACATCGGTGATGACTGCAGCATTGTCGATGTTTATTTCCGAGTTTCTAGAAGAGGAATTGCTACCATATTGTTTTACATTGGAATTGTTTGTGAACTGGGTTTGGTTTTAGAATTCAAAGGGGTAATTGAATTTGCCAATTTTTTTTGGATATAGTTGAAGTCTAAGGTGATATTGAAATTTTGGAAATTTGTTTAAACTCTGGAATCTTGATTAAAATGTATAATTCCGAGTTAAAAGCAAAATATGAGTGTAATTGATTATAAATAGAATTGTAAAATTGAAATTGTAATTAAAGTTGTACAAGTTTAAAGATCAAACGGAATTTGATTTGAAGTTGGAAGGAAATTGAGAATCAATTCAACTTGAATTGGAAATTAACTTGGAAAGTTAAATGGTTGATTTGAATTGGGAATTTGTGTGATCTGAAAACGGGTTCGAGGTTTAAAAATTTGAAAATGGGTGGACGTTTTAAAATAAATTGGATGATATCATCCTATTGTTAATAAAAATCTTTAAATTTAGAATGGTATTGTATAAATAAAATAAATTTGAATAATTGAATTATAAAATAAACTTGTTTAAGAACCGGCTTTAAACTGGAAGATAAAATTGAGTAATAACTTAAAATTTTAAAATAAAATTGTGTTGAATTCTTATTTGAACCTTGAAATATATACGTAAGGATAATTTGAAATGAAGAATTGGACTCAGAAATTTAAATTGTTTAAAAACTTTAAATAAAAGTTAATTTGGCTTAAAGGGTTAAACCAACCTTTGAGAATTCAACTCGAATTTATATAATTCGAGATAGTTTAAATTCAAGATTTAAATTGAATTAGTTCAAAATTGAATCTGGTTTGAATTAATTGGATTGGTGATTGAAAATATATAAGATTAAGAATTTAAATGGGAAATTGGATTGGATTATGTTGAAATAATTTGAATTTGAAATGGGTTAAATTGATAATAATTCAAATTGATTAGAATAATTTGAAATTTAATTAATGTTGAACAGGATTAAAATCAAATGGAGTTTGATTTAAATTAGGAGGGAATCAAGGTTGATTCAACTTGAATTGGGTTTAAACAATTTCAATAGAAATTGAAGTTATTCAAGTTAGAATTGGGTCAATTAAATGGAAGTGGAAATTTAAGTTGAATTGTTGGGGTAGTGAACAGTTTGACTCTTGACTATTTTCAATATAAATTGTTTTAATATAAACTTATTTTTTTCAAGCTATTAAATATATACAACCTTTCTTTTTAAAGCTAACTTATTTATATTTGTTTTACCATTATTTTTGGAACTATTTAATCATTTTTCAACCGTTTTCTAAACTAATGGCTATTTTTCAACTATTTCACAAATTAATTTCTATTTTACAACTATTCTGTAATTATTTGAAATTTCTGAAACTATTTAACTATTTTCAACTATTCTATAATTAGTTAACTATTTTATAGCTATTTTGTAAACTAATAATTATTTTTCAACTACTTATCTATTTTTAAAAATTCTCAAGCTATTTTCTAAATATAAACTGGTCGGAGTTCAAACTGTTATTGGTTAAATACCCAACTGAGATAGGAATTGAAGTGATAATTCAATGGAATTGAGGGAATTGTGAATAGAAAGGAAATTGATGTTGAAAAGAGTAATCAAATTGGGATATTTGGATTTGAATAAACAAAGTTGTATATCTTTGTAATATAGGATAAATCTTCCCTTGTTGAATTTATTGCTAGAAGAAAAATGTTTAGTAATGTTTGAAGTATAAAGGGGTTTTATACAAGTTTGAAATGATCCAAAGTTTTAAGAATTATATATTTTTGAATATATATAAAGGATCTTATGAGGATTTTGGAAAAGGTTTTGAGAACCTTTGGATTAGGAAAGGCTTTTGATTTTTGGGTAAAATCAATATATCGAATTTGGAAAGCCTATTTTGAGAATTATCGATTTGGGATAATCGATTTTGTGTAAAGGAGCTTTGTATGATATCATACTAGGTGTATGATTTGAAAGATACTATATATGTATAGTATAAAATGTTTTGATGATGACTCTGGGGAAAAGGCGCTCCCTTGAAATGAACTTCTCAGGAGTGTCACTGGGTGGTGCTGCCTTGAGCCCAGGGGGGTTCTAAAGTTGATCCTGTGAGGAGTCCGACAAAAATAGTTCCTGAGGATTATGAGTAGTGTATACCATAGCGGAAGTCGTGTAGGAGTGGAGAGGTTTCATTTTGACAGCAAAAATCAGAGGCCGCGGAGAGCCTACAGTTACATGGATTTTTGCTGTGACAGCAACGTAACCCTGGATGTAACTGTGATCTGTTGTGTGGGATCCATGGCGTAATCGAGAGGCCGCGGAGAGCCTGCAGTTACGTGGACTTTTGCTGCGATGGCAACGTAACCCTGGAATGTAACTGTGACCATGGATGGGGGTGATGATTTTTAGAGTATTGTCACCAAAGATATTTCCTCTAATTTTCAAAAACTGTTTTTTTTCTATAAATTTTTTTTCCAAGTATTTTCACTGGATGTTGAAAACGGGTTTACCAAGTACTTATAGATTTTCAGTCCTACGCCTGATCAACGTATGACTGAATTTCTGCGAGAACAAGGATGGACTGGTTGAGACATCGAGTTATAAGAAATATTTTTATAAAAAGCTATTTTAATTGTATTATCTGGATTTAAAGGTATATCTAAATTTTAAAATAAAGGGGAATTATAAAATTAAACTGAACTCGGGAAAATTTGATAAAGTGATTTTTGCAATAAAATCGAATCTTGATATAAAATTGGAAGTAAGCTAATTGGATGAAAATTGTTTGATCGAGTATGTTAATCAAATTTAACTTGGGTAAATAAAAGGATTAAATAAGGAGAGATGGTGTAAAAATAAAATTGAGTTGGCTTGAAAGGGTGATGGTTTGACTTGCAAATAAAAATTCAAGTGATTTGAATAATATTTAACGTAATTTGCAAGTAAATTTGATATAATAGAAGTGTTGTCGAATGAAATGAAAGTGGATTATAATAGAAATGGTTTGGTTGCAAACAAAACCCAGGTGGGTAGAAATAATTGAGAATGGCCTTGTATTAATAAAATAAATTCGATAATGAATTAAGTGGTAAATTAAAAAGTTAAAATGGATTAATTGAATTAAATAATAATGGATGAAGTCTGATTAATAAAGACTAAATCAAAGATGTGATTGGAATTGGATTATTAGACTGGACTTATGTTGGTGCATATTAATTTGAAGTACAAATGAGTTAAGTAGGTGCTTGGATACAATTTTGATAAATTATGGAGGTGAATTAAAATAAAAGAGATGGGTTAACTGAATTTAATAAAATTTGATTTGATGGCAATCAAATTGAATGGAAGTGAACTTAAGTTGATGTTGGAATAAATTAAAGTAATTAACTTAAGTTTAAAATTTATTGAAGCTTGGTTTCGAATAAGGATAAAATCCCATTAAATAAAAGCTTGCATTCAATTAATTTGGAAATGGTTATTAATTTAGAAGTATTAAATGTGCCAAGCTTAATAAATAGTTTGAATGAAGTCAATGCGGAGATGAAATGAAATACGTATGTATGGTTGGTGAATAAATTAGAAATGAAACGGAATTAAATGCAGAATGAGTTGAAAATTAATTTAAGATAGTTATAAACTAAAATAGATACTCTATTAAGTGAATGTCGTCGAAGTTGCAAAATAATAATTGTCGTTTAGCGTAAACAAAAGCAATTAAAATTCTATGAGATGATAGAGATTAAATAAAATTGATTTTGAATATTTTGAAGTGAATATGAGCTCGTTTGAATTAAAAATCAATTGAATGTAAGAAATTGAATCGCAAATCATTAAAATTGAATGCAATGGCTTGTGGATTGATTAGAAGCAACTGAAATTAGCCTTAAATCATATAATGTGCTTATGAGAAGCGTTTGATGCTTGTTGTTTATGTGGTGCATGTGTTTAACTATGAAAAGTAAGTGAAATGTTAATAGATTCGCTATATATGGCACTTACCTATTTAAATTGAGTAAGTACAGGTACAGGGAAGCCGTTTGGCTGGACTTGGGGTATGCTAATTGCTAAAATAAATACGCTGCTTGCTTAAAATGCTAAATAAGGTGCGCCTACGCAATAAAAATAGGAAATATGAACTGTTTTTGCTTTTTCCGACCGTATGGGTCGATGTATACATATTTATATCTCTTGTCAAATTGCAAAAGCTCCTCCGTACAAAGGAGATTCTGCCAAAATTTTCTGAAAATTTTGGGAGTTAGAAAAATTTTGGAAAATTTTGGTTAACGACAAAACAATTTCAAATTGGAAATTAAAGTAAACTAGTAAAACATGAATCAGTTTAAATGAAAGATAAAACTCAATATTAGAAATCGAAAAATAAATTGAATCCATATAAAACGGTGAAAACTAATTTGAATTGAAATAGATATGAAACTTATGTAAGAGAATGTATAAAAATGATTTGTAAAATTTCAGTTGCATATTGTTGCTACGTAAGTTATGCAGGTATTTTAAAAGGAAAAGAAAACTTGGATTTGATTCCAAAAAGATAAATGTGAATGGCCCGACAAAAAGGTATGTATTTAAAATTCTGTATGGAATTGGATTGGGTTTTTGATGTAGCCACTTGGCTTTTGTTTTCTTTTTGGAATTTGGGAGCCCGTAGAGGTCTTTTGTAATTGTACCGAGCTAGCCGCGCAAAGGAGATGCTGGCAAAATTTCTCGGAAATTTAGGGAGTTAGAAAAATTTTGAGAAAATTTTGATAATTTCAAATTTGGTTTTAAATTGAAATTTGAATATTTGAGGAAAAGAGTATTGTTGGGAAACGGTGGAAGAGTTTGGGAAGTTAGTACCAACTGATAGTGGGTCTTTAATAAAAGATAGTTGGTAGGATGTTGAATTGGGAGTTTTGGGAAAAAGTAAACGGGTATTGAACCATTCTTCCTGACTAGTGATTTCGGGGACGAAATTCTTTTAAGGGGGGAGAAATGCGACGACCCGGAATTTCTAACAATTTAAATTGGAATAATAAATTGATTTTAATATTTAAAATTTAATTTTAAACTTGAATTATGAATATTAATATTTACTTGATAATTAAATCATTGAATTATATAGTTTAAATATTAAATTTAATAAATTGAAATTGGGTAAATTGTTGAATCTGAAATTTCTAAGCCGTTTGAAATAATTTGAAGGCTTATAAAATTTATAATGATGATACTGAGGATAATAGCATGGTTGAAATTTAATTTAAAGGTAATTTGTTCAGTTTTGAAATTATATCGTTTAAATCGATATTTAAAAAAAATAGCCTTCGAAGGCACAGTCTCGGAATTCGACGAAATCAGTTCCATTGGATCCGTAATAGGTAGTTATTATCAGATTTCAATTTTCGTAGCAATCGGAGTTGTCGTTTGACTCCGACAGCTTAAAACGCTTAGAAATACTTTAATCGATTTAATTTAAAATTGATTGTTTACTTACGTAACTCGAACATACGACTAAATTAGCCTCAGAAACACATGCCATTGTGTTCGGAATGTAGGTAAAACCTTATAATCATCAAGCGACATTCCTTAAGAGGAGTTCGAAATTCTTATTGGCATTTTACGAGACGTTTTGGGCATTTTATAATATAATAAATTTAAAATCAAATGGGTCAAAGATATTTTTCTTTGAATCGTACACGAGAAGCCTCATCCACTTATTTCTTTTCCCCGTCTCCCCCAAATGAAGAAGCAGATAGCATTATCACATATAAAAATATATAGAAATAAACGACCGTAGCCTTCGGGTCCAAGAGAAGTTTAAATCGAAAAAAAAAATTATTAAGAAAGGGGAAAATACGAAATCATGGCTGAAGGGGTTATCACGCGTGTGTGGACTTGTCTGGAGTCGCGTTCGAGGAGACACAATCGTGTTCGGCTCGAGAACGTTAGGGTTTAGGACTCGCGACTCTAGGGTTTCGAAGCATGGTCGCGTTTCGATCGGCAAAGCAAGCAAGGGGTCGTGCATCGTTGATCCTCCTGGCAGTTGGCTGAGCTCGAACCCGAGTTCGCGGCGGCGCGAGGCTGTGGCGACGTGATTTCTGGAAGAGCTTTGCGAAGGCGATGCTCACGATGGGGATTGAAGGCGGTGACTGCGTGGTGAGGCTAGGTCTTCGTGTTCGTGTTATCTCAGCGGATTAATCAGATGCAGGTGAGTGATCTTTAATTGATTTTATTCTATTTGAATCTAATTCTAAATGGAATTCGAAATGATGTTGTAAGTAAATATTTTAAGTGTGTTAGTGAATGATTTGAAATTCATCAAATTAAAAGGGTAAATAAAGTGTTAAAAAAAATTGATTAATTAATGTTATAGATTAATTAATTGCATTATTAAGGACTTTAAGTTTACGTTTTGGATTAAGGTTATTAATTAAGGGTTAAATTATATGGTAACTAGGAATTGATAATTAAGTTGGTTTGGATCGATAATCAGTGATTAGGAATTAGTTAATCGAGTATAAGGTATAAATCTTAGTTATAATTTAGAAATTAATTATGTAATTAGAAATGAAATAATTTATAAATAAATTTGAAATCAAAGTGATTAATTAACATTAATTACTTAAAGAGGTAATTAAAGGATTGATTGATGATTATAACAATGATGTATCATTGGTGAAGGGTTTGAATGGTCTTTAAATGTGATTAATTCAAGGTAGTTAATTTTATTAATTAATCATGGATGGAAAATTGTGAAATTTGGTGGGTATAATGACCTAATGTATTTATAATGGTATACTTACTTGGTGAAGTAATTGTGGATAATTGTTGGATGTAATTGATCAATGGATGATTAATTAATCCAGTTAATTAATGATTTGGGATGATTAATTTAGTAATTCAGGGTTTAGATTAATAAATGAAGGTTTAAGTTAATAAATGAAGTGAAATTTGATTTAGAATAATCATTTGGTGGTTTAATAATTAATTACTTTATGTTACCAATAAAATAGAATTTCTTTGTGTAATTAATTAAGAGATTAATTGAAATAACAAATTACGGAGTAATAAATTTATTAATGAAGTAAATAAGAAGATAGTTAAGTACAGGTTGAGGGTGATCGAGAATGATTAATATTGTGATCGAATTAAAGTAAAATATAATTGGAAATCATTAATTGATATAATTAATGAAGTAATTAAAGACTTGATTAATTGAGATTAATGAATTCATGAGAAGTCAGTTAATATAAGTACTTAAGAATTAACGTAATTAATTATAGTAAATTAATTTGGGAAGTAATTAAAGATTACTCGTTGATTTGGTAAGAGTATCTAATATCGTGAAATTAATTAAAGAGAATAAATCGAATGGAATTGGAAGGTAATTAATCCAGGGCTGTTAATTAAGATGAATGGAAATGGAAGAGTTGATTAATTAATTGATTTGGAATTAATTAATGAAGGAATCTAAGTGATTGAGGTTTGAAATTCAATTTGAATCAATTGAATTGATTTGTATGTGACTAAGCTTTGCTTATGGGTGATTGAATGGTATTGAATGCTTGAATATGTTGATATCTCTGATATGAATGTTGTGTATTTCATTTGAATAACTTGGGATAGGATAACATGAGTTTTCGAAGAGACCTGGGCCAGGTATAGGGAAATACCCGAAACCACTTCAAATTTTAAAATTGTTTTGTGAAATCAATAGGATGGAATGAATTGATTTAAGTGAATTGAATTATTTTAGCAAAGTTTGGTACTTAGAAATTTATATGTGAAATAAGCATTGTCTATAGCAAATTGTGAATTGGATTAAATATATATAAGTTACCCCGGGTTTATATAAATTGTTTGCTTTGGTATTCCAAGTTAGTTGGGTTTACTCATGCTGGTTTCCAGCCTGACCCGGGTGTTACTTTGGTGTAATGCTCGGGTCAGACCGAGTATTACAGATTTTCAGGTAGGTACGTTCTGGAGCTCAGGAGACGAGCTAGATGGCTATAGCGTAAAAAATATTTCCGTTGTATTATATTGCTGTGTATGTGAGACATGATAATTGTATATATGTGAAAACTCTTATGTATATTAAATGTAATCGACAGAGATAGTATTCTTTTGTAAACTGTTATTATTTATTATTATATTTTATCCGCTGCGTATGTGAGATGTTTGGTGTTCTGTTCTTCTTCTTCTTCTTCTATCTCTTTCTTCTTTTCATAACTATCTGGAATTTTCGGGTTCGAAAATTTCGGGTCGTTACATGACCCACTTAGCCTTGCTGCACCTCCCCTGTTTTAGCCATTCCCGGTTGATGAGGTTTGAGGCTACGATTACCTTTAGAGAAAACATCTCTTAGAATGCTCATCGTCCACCTGACGATGTTCTGAAAGCATTCAACCCATACAAGTTCGTTCCGGGTTCGAACGAAACCGAAGGCATTATCTCGTTACACTCGTTTTGGAATCACCCTCAAAGTTAACGACGATAACCCTTGCACTCTGAATCACCATCTCAAGCCTGTAAGTACTATTTCCGTCAAACTCATTACGGAATCACCCTCAGAGTTATACTGATGAATAGTCCTTACACCTCGAGTCTTCACTCTTTACATAAGATTCACGACCTATCGTTAATTTTGATCGATGTGGTTTTCGGATATCCAAATATGGATACCCGATCCCGGTCTCTTCAAAATCCAAAGCGTGCCTTTTAGGTCCAAGTTGTTTTAGGGTTTAAAACAATTCAATTATATTATCTATATACACACAGATAGATAATTCACATGTCACAACAGATAATCACAATAGATAATCCATATTATCACTATCAAAGATAATCCATATCATCATCACAATGCAACCAACGCATCCATATCTCACAGCATTACTAATCTCATAGCTGAGATTCAAACCATTCATGGCAAACTATATCATCCATTCGTAAGCAATGATCTATAATCATACCATCTATAATTAATTTAAAATGAATTAAATTAATTACGTCATCTCTAATTAATTTAAAATGAATTAAATTAATTACTACACAATATAAATCTTTCTTACATCACCATTAATTAACTACAAATTATCTAATTAATTAACCTCTAGTTAATCAACTTAATTAATCACCTCTGATTAATTATACTTTAATTAATTTCATAAAATTAATTACTCTAAACCAAATACAGTAATTAACCTTTAATTACTTCATTAACTAATTAACTATAATTAATTACATTTAACCTTAATTAATTACAATTAATTAATTACACTTAATCACTTATTATTGATTAATTAATCTTAATTAATCAATCTTAATTACATCATTAATTATATTAATTAATGATCCTTAATTATATTTAATTAATTATTAATTAAATTAAGTGATTAATTTCAATTAAATTATAATTATTAATCACCTTGATTAATCACCTTTAGTAATTAACTACCCTTAATTACTTATCAAATTAATTATTCCTTAATTAATTTAGTTAATACCTTGATTAATTATACAAAATAATTTATTCCAAATTACTTCCACGATCCCAACATCATCCACTAATTACATCCAGTAATTATCTTTAAATTACTTCACTGAGTAATTTAACTTCATTAATTACATCAAGTAATTACTATCAAATCCAATATTTAAAATTAATTAAACTTAATTAATTAATTTAAACCGAACTCAATAAACTCCATTAATTACATTAAGTAATAAATTCTTTAACTACTTTCATTTAGTAATTACATAAATTTCACAATTGATTATCATTAATTAATAAATCTAATTAATTATTAAAAATTAATCATATTAATTAATTACTAAATAATCCTTAGTTAATGATCATCATACACTATTATTAATTCTTTAATTACCTTTCCTTAAGTAATTAACTTTCATAAATCAATATTAATTATAAACTAATTAATCTTTAATTATCTATTAATTAATCTTTAATTAAATTAATTAAGTGTTAACTGTAACTTAATTAATTTTATATTACTTGATTAATTAATTCCTAGTTATTAATTAAAATCCAATTAATAATCCTTAATTTCAAATTAATTATTCCTAATTAATTAATCTCAACCATTGATTAATTAGTTTAAACCTTTGATTACTTATTTAATTAATCCAAATGATTAATTAATCAAAATAAATTAATTATCCATTAAATATCCTTATAAATTTAATGAATACAAATCTTTAAATTCTAATTTACTTAAAGATCAAACTTCGTTATTGATCAAGTTACCAATTACAAAGTACTAAAACAATTTACTTGAAATTTACCTTCAAATTTCATTTTAAATTTAAGACTTAAAAATGAATTCAAATTATCTTTAACAAAGTTTTTAAAACACATTTTAAATCTTTCATTTCACAAGTTTAAGGTATACTCATTAATAAAGAAGTTTTAAAAGGATTTAAAACCAATTTCATATTTAAATTCAAATTAATTTTAAATTACACTTTAAAATTTTCAAATTATTTAAATCATTTAATTTAAAAACTTCACTTCACTTCCAAAATTTGAATACATATTTAAATTTGAATTTAGATAAATCTTCAGATTTTAAACCTCTACTTATATTTTAAAACTTTATTTTAAAAATTCAACTACTTAATCATTTTCAAAGTATTTAACCATTCAAGTTTTAAAAGTCTTAATTTATTTTAAAACTAAGATTTAAACTATAATTTGAATTCCAGACTTTAAACTTGGATTTAAATTTTAGTTTAAACCTTTGCCTTCAACTTAAACTTCAGTTTGGAATTTTAAAACAAAACATTTTAAATTTTACTTTTAACTTGATAAAGTTGCTTTAAATAATTTAAATTTATAAAACTTCCTTAAATTCCAAACTAGAATACAAAAGTTATTTGGATCCATACCCAAAATCTGGTTTAAACCTTATTTCTAAAAAAAACTGCTTATAATCAAACAGACAGGTTTCTAAAAAAACAAAACCTGTAACAACTGCATTTACCCGAGCCAACTCGAATTCTGCTTCGAGTCCTCCATCCATAAACTTCGAGCAACCCTTACACAATCTTCGAGTAACTCAAGTAACCCTCCTCTGCTTCTACCCAGCTACCATCAGGAATTAAAATTTGCACGGTGCACATGCACCGTGCCTAAGATCATCACCAGCCACCTCCGGTGGTCTCACCACATCGACGACCAATCCCACGTCCAACCACAACCATCAGATCGCCCATTAACAGCTTGAAATCGAATTCGAGTTTTTATTCTAAAACCTAGAACAGAAAAGTCCAACCCCAACCAAACCTATCAACACTTCAACCACCATCCTCCGACCACCGTAAACCTTGCAACTCCGGCTACAACTTCAACTATGGCCAAGCTTCCACCTGCCCAATTCTCATCCAACTCGATCATCTCTACAGGTAGTACTAACCAAAACAAATTACCTAGCTTAAGCTTGGGCTACAGGAAGTAAAACGACAATATTGCAATCATGGTGGTTTTCATCACCTTCACCTATTTTTTCAGGTCCATTGGTTACTCCACTACCCTCTGGAAGAATCCCGATACCCCATAATCCATAGATCAACTGAGGCCATCAATTTCCCCTTTTTCTGTTCAACAAAGAACAGCACCCAAACCCCTTAACTAAAAATTGATTTTTGTATTGAAATTCAGATTTTGCTTTGTGTTTCCATTTTATATTACTGAACATCATAATTTACAAAGTTTGATTTTCACTTTGTATATCAATCACTGCTGCTATATTTTTCTTTTTATTTCCAGAGACACTCAGATGGATTTTGGCTTAAATAAGTTTTTAAAACATTAATCCATGATAAATCACGCAACCTTTGTTTATAAACTAAGTCCTATTAACCATTGTTTGATGAGAAAATGAATTTAAATTTAAAATAGGGAAACTAAAATTTAAACAGAGGATACTTATATGGAAACAAAACATGCATACTGTAGACTTCATCATCAAGTATACATACTACAGATTTAACCGCAGAAATAACAGCAACCATGTTTTATACTTAACCTTTAAAAAAAATAAAGTTACTCACTTGTTATAAAAGAAGAACATAGCCTCCATATTAGTTTTTGAAGAGCCTGAAAACTGAAACCCCCTTTTTTTTTAAAAAACTTTGCACTCCAATGCTTGCTTTTAAACTTTGAGTTGCTTTTATCATCTAGAAGTGCACTTTGATTTACAATACAATCGCATGCAGACAACTCCAGATTCCAGAAATGCAGGTGCTTTCAAACAGATTTGCTTTTCAACTTGAAAATGTGCAGGCTGTCTTGATGCAGGTTTAAAATAGTTTGACTTGCATGCTTACAGATTCAATTTTGAAGAAAACAATAATTATGTATGCTTCTGATTTTGCTGGATTTGAAGATGTTTCATATTTTCATTTTTTTTGAGGAAGTGTGTTTTTTTCTTTCAGATTTTCTTTGCTTTAGATTGTAGAAAATAAAAGAAGAATGAGGAAAGAAGATTTCACATAAACTAGCTGAAATTATTTGAAAATAAAAACAAAAGAATAAGCTAAATTAAATTTTGACACTTGTCCCTAAATATAACTGTGATATCCCAGAATTTTAGACAATATCAATTTAATAATCTTTATATAAAATTAAATTAATATTGACAATATTGATTGGTAAAATATGTTTTGGTTTAATAATCAGATTTAATAATATTTAATTTGTGATTTTATCTTTTAAAAGCTAAAATAAATATTTAAATTATAATGTGTGTATATATATTTGTATATATTATAGTTTATTTTTGTTTTGGAATTTAATAAATAAATAAAGTTTTGTTTTTAATAAATATTGAATAATTAGGAAATTATGTTTTAAATTAATATTAAGCTTTTAAAAATCTATTTAAATCAATAACTATATGGTTTAATAATATTTAAAATAAATGTTAAATTGTTTAAAATTTGTCTTAGTTTAGTTTTTGTTTTAAATTTAAATAAAAGTTGATTTTTATTTCTTTTTTAAATATTATTTGATTAAATATGAATTGAGTATATTTTATAAGTTTAAAATATAAGATAACATATGATTTAAATTCATTTAAATATAAAAGTGATTTATAATTTCTTTATAAATCATATAAAATTATAAATTGTTATTTTAAATCATATTAATAATTATTATGTTTTTCAAAAATATAAAGAGGAATTAAAATAGGAAAAAAAAGAATCTTCATTTTTAAAATTGATTTTGGTTTTATTTCAAAGAATAAATTTGATTTGGCAATTTTATTTTGAAATTCAAATTTATTGATTCTTTAGAATATTTTGTAAGTTTTAAATTATAAATTGTTTTATTTACATTTTCTTTAAGTAAGAAATTTACATAAGTATAGAATGAATTAAAGAAAGACCCTTTATAAACATTAAAAAAAAAGAGTAACTAAATTAAGAAAAAGACAAGTGTTAACTTTTTAAGTATTTAACTACATGTGTTAATAAGTTAGTAGCTCTAATGACAAGTGTCATTAAATCTTTTAATAATTTTGTTAAATTCATTTCAGCCTCTTTTAAAATATTTTCATTTCCCTCATTCTCTTTTTAAAAACAAAGATAAAGAAATCAAAAATCTGAAACTCAAATTTCCTCTCAATAACAAAATCTGCTTATTCATTCAAAAAGCAAATCTAAAAGTAAATCATCTTCTCAAACCCAGATATAAATCACAACAACCTATAGTTCCTGCAAAATCATCTCTTCTACCTGGAATTACTGCATAATCAAGTTTGCATTGTTATTCATTCCTGCAAAATCAAGGCCTGCACTTGCATCTCTGTAAATTGGAGCAACCTGTAGTTTAAATCCTGCATGCATGAAGTAGATAATCAACATAAGGATTCAGTTTAAAGCTACTCAAGTGCAAATTTTTCAAGGGAACATTGTGCTCTGTTCTCCTGAGTTGCTGGTGAGTAACATTTTTAATAAATTACTTAAGTTACATGGTTGCAAGATTTTTCCAGTGATAAGTATGATACCTATAGATAAGCAAGTTTATATATTTGAATGTGAAATATCTTTGAATATTTGTATGAATGTGTGCATGACTGTAAATGGGGAAAAAAATTATACCTCTGTTCTTTTCTCTAGGATCCAGATTTCACACATAGTCCTATTCTTTGGTTTAGGATCTGTTAGAATTTAGAATATAAACTAATATTGTTTGTTTAGTATACAGTAAGCTTTAAAACTTATTTAAGTTAAAATAAGTTGAAAATCTTACTGAAACACATCAAGAACAGTGCAAGCTTCATTAATATCAACATTCATACACATCGATTCACTGATTTATGTATAGAATCTGAAAACTTATTTAAAATCTTGATTTTTAAAATTTAAAACAGAATTTCTAGATTGGGTAGGAATGTACATTCCTTTTTGACCCAAAAATGGAATTTTGAATCATCTTTGGTGATTAAAGTTGATTTGAAGGTCGTGTATTTGTATGGAGGAAGATGGATGATCGGGGCATCTTGGAAAATTGGTTGTATGGTAAATTAATTCATGATTTGGCTAGAAGTGTGAAGAATTGTTCTGTAGCCCTAGGTTTTTAACACAGTAAGTATCTGATCATCACTACCTCTAGTGTAACGACCCGCCGCTCTGACCGCCACTAGTCGGTAATTAAACCAACACGAAACGTTCAAAATGACGGATTGTTGTTCAGTTTATAAAGTTTAAACAGAATCAACCACAGAATCACAGAATAATCATAATATTATTCATAAATGAATTTTTCTTACATACATATATATATCGGAGTTTGTACAATGCATTAATTTTTATACAGCGGAACAAATTATTTTCATTAAGTACAAGAAAATTTTCTGAAAACTGAAGTAAAGCTTTTAATCCCCCTCTCTCTCTAACTTCGCGGCCTGAAAATCTTCAAGCTGTAAAAATACTCGGTCTGATCCGAGCGTTAATTGCAAAACACAAAACACTCGAGTCAGGATTAATCTTAACTCAAGTAATTAAATTTGCAATGAACTGAATAAAATGGTGACAGAGATGACGAAACAAATGAATCAATTTAAATCTATTATGGATTTTCATTATTAACAACTTAAAATTTTAAAATCTGTCAATCCCGTGTGGCTGCAGTACACACGTATACTTTGCACACATGTGCACTGCCTCGCCAACACGTGTGCAAGCGCAAATCGGACAAATCACTGCAAACTCGACTCAACTCAATGCAATTCAAACTGCAAGTCCAAAACAGATGCACAATGCACTAAGCATTGAATTAGTGCACAAATGAAACAACATCAGAGACGACACAGTAGCAAACAAACATGCAGCAGCAACATGCAATCCCCAAGTACAATGCAAGTAAATACAACAGTGAGCACATATGTACAAATGCTCAAACTCAGTGGCACATGAATACAAGAAGGTCAGTGACCAACCCAAGATACAAATGTGGACAGTGATACACCAAGCATACAACAAGGCATAGGAACTGAAAGGCTACAGCAAGCATGCAACAAGGTGCATGGTCAAAATGTATACCAAATGCAACAGACTCAATACAAACTACATATGTCGAGCTAAATGCAATTCAGACCAGTTAAGGGTTGAGTGACCATGTAACAAATTTTTAGCCAACAAAATCATCAATGAACAAAGACTCCAAGCCTACAAAACTGCATGTACACAGCATGCTACAACAAAGTAATTACAAGCAGATGCAACTCAATAATGAAAGTGGGCAAATGCACAAAGGCTACAGGTCTGAAATTCCAAAGCAACCACAGACCAGACCAGACTAGATAAGACCACTAGTAAATGCAATACAAGGTGAATCATGAAATGCAACCAATCCAAACCATATCAACTCAACAACAACAGGATGCACCAGGTTACAAGATGATCAAGGCAGACTAAAAATTCAAGTGCAGACCAGACCAGATTACAAACTCGAGTATGCAAGTGAACATGATAGGAAACAGTTCAATATGAACTAATGAAACAGTACACAAATGCATCAGTAAGCAACCCAGTTACACAAATCAACAGAAATGGCCAGAAATTCAATTTACAGAGAACCCCCAAATTCACATTCAAGACTTTACTAAAAATTGTTATTTTGATTTAAAAAAAATCATGACTTCCGAAGATGATTCAAGTTGTATATTCCAATCAATACAAGTTAACATTGGATTTTATCAAATATCTTAGATTTACTGCATTATCTATGTTCCAGTAAATTTCCAAACTAAAAATAAAAATAAAAATACTTGAACTTTTCATTTAAACATAGATGATGTTTAAGCTTAATTAACTTGTTTAGAATCAAAATTTCTAAGTGATTTGATAAGGAGTTTTGGACTTGGTTCATTTAAAATCTCTGTACATAAAAATATCAGAGAGAAACAGTTTAACTAACATGCATGTTCAACACATTCATATACAAAGATAAATCACCAACATGCAAGCATTAATTATTTCAGAAGTTTATCAAGCAACAGATTAATTATCACTTAAACTTTTTAAGTTGTAGTTTACTCACATTGTAGGAACAGAGACAGAGAACAATTTAAGCTTGCCCAGGAACTATTATTATTCGTTAATTTTTACTTTTCTAAACTAATTATTAACTCAAGTGCAAAATAATAAATGGTCTAATGGTTACCAGGCATGGGACAAACATGCAAGTTTAAGTTCATAATGCAATTGTTTGCAAACAGTTTCCAAGCAAGATATTTAGTAGCATCTGTACTTATCAATTTAATAACAAAATAAATATAGCATCTGTTCTTTTTTTTTATCAATTTAAAAACACATATCTTTATCAATTTAAAACAAAAAAAAATAAAAATTGGTACATCTGTTCTTATCAGTTTGAAAAAAATTAAATTCAATAGTATTTGTCCTCATCAGTTTAAATAACAAATTAACAGAGCAATTCATAGCAAAAGAACAACCAACAACCAACATGCAGTGAGTCATCTGTTCTTATCAGTCTAGAATTCAATTTTTAACCGAGCAACTGAAAACCACAAACCACCAAAACAAAGCACGCAATCAAGTACTTATTGGTTCAACAGTTTAGATTAATTTATCCGGGCAACTGATAATGCATAACCCACAATTCCTAGCATGCAACTAAGCATTCACTTCAAAACAAATCTAAAAACTTGCATGAAGATTAATCGTGAGGAGAAACTCACCTTTACTCGAATTGAAATGGAGCAACGCAAACGAAGAAGAATTTGAGACGAAAGCCCTAAATTTGAATCGCAGAAGCAAACAATCGAACAGGAGGACGAATCAAAGCAAAAGAACCGAACTCGAACGAAATTGTCGAAGTCGAAATTGAAGCCGCCATTTTTTTCTTTTCTTTTCTTTTTTTTTGGTATCAAAATGAAATGATAGGGGAAGGGGGATTCGTGTATTATGCAGAGGAGAACGTGATTTAGGGTATGGAGGAAGGCGCGAAAAACGGCGTGGAACAAGGCATGTTTGTAGCTGATAGGTACGAGATTTTGTAGAGAGGAGATACATAGCAGTGTACTAAGATTTTGCAATCCATTTTTTTCTTATTTTATTTCACTTGTATTTTTTTTAATTTTTATTTTATTGCCTTTGTTATTTGCTTTCACAAGTGTTCATCCTTATCTTTTATAATACTTCATATACTTGTTGATTTTACATAGTTCATTTTACTTATTTATTCAACTTAATATTTTACAAAATTTATTAATAATTTATTTCCTTTTATTTGTAACTATAAAATCTATCTCATGTAGATTTATTTATAATTCTAATTTAAACCATTTATTTCAGATTTTATTTTATTATAATTAAGTTAAAGAAAATTGTTATTAAAACTAACTATCGATTTATTAATTTACATAAATAATTCTTAAATCCAAATTATTTTTCTAAGTCATTAGTTCAAATTTAAAATATAAATTCAATGTTCAATTTCAACTCCAAAGTCAAATTCAAATTTAGTTCAACTTTAAATAGATTAAATTCTAAAATTTAATCGCCAATTCATAGTTTTATTGGAATTCAATTTTAAAATTATCTCAAATATTTAAAATTAATTAAATATCTTCATTTTTAAATTGTTAAAAATTCAGGATCGTTACAATCTCCCCTACTTAAAAGAATTTCGTCCCGAAATTATAAGTTAGGAAAAACGTTTGCTAAAATCTCACCGATATTTATATCCTACATAATTTTACCAAGTTTCAAACTCGCAAATAAATATAGAATTCATTCCATTTATTTTATCTCACTAGTTTTGTTCATCAATTTTAATAATCAAGACACAAAAGTCTTTTACCAAATTTTAGACTTACAAAACTCAGATTTTTTTAAACTTGAAATCTTTCATGCTAAATATTTGCATAATATATCTTATCCAAAGCTGTGGACTTTCAAGATATTCAAAAAGATCTTCTTCCTTAGTTCATTAAGTTAGAATTATGTAATTCTAATTTCAGATTATTGATTTTCTGTTCAAAGTTTGAAAATACTTGATAACTCAAAGTTTAACAAGTCCATCGTCGTTCTCACAGACTTTTAGGCATACGCTGATCAGACGCAAGACTAAAAATCTCCAAGTACTAAACATACTTGCTTCAACTCCCAGTGAAAATACTTTTTTAAAAATTCTTTTAAAAATGGATATGGAAAGCCCGTTCCCCCATGGATCGCAGTTTACCCGGCGGTTTCGCTACTATCTCAGTAGAATCGCTTGTAATCTCAGATTTCTCATCACTCCTGAATTTCGCCATGGTTATCGCCTTAGATCGCGGTCCACACGGCGGTTACGCTACTATCTCAGTAGAATCGCTCGTAGCCTCAGGCATCACGCCCCTCGAATTACGCTTCGGTTTCCAGATCGCAGTTTACTCGGCGGTTGCGCCACTATATCAGTGGAATCGCTTGTAACTGTAGGCATCACGCCCCACGAATTACGCCAGCATCAATCACATAATCCCAAACACGATGATCCACCGTGGGGGATATCAAATCAGTCCCATTGGACATTCCACTAATGGAATTCTACGTAGCTACGATTTACAATGGACACTCCACCGAGTTCCAATCACTTTCACATATAATAAATGGAAGGTACATTTCCATATCCTCAGTTTTTAGAAAACATATGCCATATACATATAGTACTTCATTTCACATTTCGTACATATCATATCTATGTAACCCTACACAGGATTTTCATAATAATGACTTTCTAAACTGATGGTTTTCGATTATATTCACATATATAAGTTACGAAAACTCATTTCACATTCACTACAAATAGAGGATTCCAATTTTCCATCACGTTTAAAATTTTCCTCTAAATCGATTTGAAAATTTAAGGTTATCTCAAACCTAATTCACATTCATAATCCAATTCATTATCGACTTCACATTCGATTTGGATTTCACGTTACATCGTCAATTCTCAACACATAATTGATGTCTATCGATATATAACCTCTAAGCTCGTACGTCTCAGAGAAGGGTGTTAAGCCAAAAGAATAAATTCTCCGCCACCACAGATATATATTTAATAGAGATCAAATGCTATGTCATCAATTCACAATGTTAGACATACAATCCCAATCGACTATCCAAAATTCAAAGTTGAACTTATATTGTTTTTGGTGTCAAAGTTAAACTCAATTTAACTCAAGATTCAATCTTTGAAAAATTTCCAAGTTGAACTAATCGTTCAAATTTCTCAAAATAATATCTTTACAAGATATATAATTTTCACACTTAGCCATTTGAAACTAATTTCAAATATTCATTTCTCAATTTATCTTTAAAAGATAAAATTTCAAACCTTTCATTTCATATCGGAAAACATTTCCATACTTATTCAATAATAAGTAATTCACAAATTCTTTTATTTTCAACACTTTGAAAATATTCAATATACTTGAATCAAAATTAAGTATATATTCCATTCTTTAAGGAAATCATTCTTCTAAACACATTTATTTGAGTTAAAACGAATGTTGCGTAAAACATCGTTACGACAACTCAAAATCACTAGCATAGGGATTCAGATTTAAGATAGATATATAAATCCCAATACTATAAACAACATTTCCTTCCGGAAACCATTTACTATAACAATAGTGTTATAGTCCACCATTTCCTTAATTTTCTCGAAAACGTCTATTTCAACAATTGAATGTCGAAATCTATGTATTCGATAGTTAATGCATTTTAAACTTTTTCAACTTCAACTTAATTCATAGTTTGAATTCTTCATACTTTTCACAATATCAGTTTTAAACCGATCTCAACTTTTCAATATTAAGTTTTCCACATAATTTAATTCTCCGCACGTTTAAATTCAAATTCATCATTGAATCTATTAAACCTATTATAGATTATCATGTTGACAACTTCAAATTTGAAATCTAAATTTCATTTGAACTTTGCATTTACTTTCTATTTCCAAAAATAGTCAACTAGTTCTTTAGTAAATTGTTCATTGAATTGGTTCCATTAAATTCATATTTCCACATTAACTATTTCATACATTAGTCTAAACTTGAAATATAAACTTTACATCAAACTCAGTTTGATTCCTACAGTTAAATCAACAATTAAACTTCATTTCCAAGATGCTATTTCATTATATCACTTCTCTAAAACATATCCGTTTTATTCAATAATATATTCACTATCCAAAATCGTGAATATACTTTGTCAACAAATCTCATCATTTCTACAACTTATTTTCATTTTTAAAGGATTACCCACTGTCCAAAATCGTGGATAAAATTCCCAACCAACATTTACTATAACAATATTTAACTTAAAGGATAATTCGCTGTCCAAAATCACGAATATATCTCCTTTAATAACTTCTATTTTTCATTTATCAAATTCAATTGGTTTCGAATTTATAAACAATCTTCACAAATTCCATTTCTATTTATAAAACTTTGATTTATAAATCTTCTTTGTTAATTCAATTCAATTCAATTTATATAACTCAGTTATATACCAAAAGTTCATATTATAAGTTAAATACTTATAATTCATTTATTTACTAACTTGTTCTTCACAACGTTTGAAATCAATTTCAAAAGAATTCAGAGTCAAATTCTCAAGTTATAGTTCAATAATCCGTTTGATTATAACCAAATTAACATATCATTTTATTTCACAATTATTACTCGAAATATTCAAAATATTTGATTTAAACCAATTTAAACCAATTCACTAATTCACTAGTTCTCTTAACTCATATTTCATTTTCATAAATCTCAATAATTCGATAATGACTTTCCGAACGATCGAAACTCAAATCTAATGAGACCTCACCGAATATAAACTATCGCACACTCACATTTAGAGAGGGGAATTTTCAAAATAATTCTAACTTTCAAAATACCTTTTACTTTAAAGAAAACAATTTCATACTTCTTTAAATTTGAAAAGCACTTTCTTTATAGTGGTTCTAGTAACTATTCGTATTAAACATCATAAACTGAGCTTTGTGTAAACCAAAGCTCTGATACCACTTTTGTAACGACCCGCCGCTCTGACCGCCTCTAGTCGGTAATTAAACCAACTCGAAACGTTCAAAATGACGGATTGTTGTTCAGTTTATAAAGTTTAAACAGAATCAGCCACAGAATCACAGAATAATCATAATATTATTCATAAATGAATTTTTCTTACATACATATATATATCAGAGTTTGTACAATGCATTAATTTTTATACAGCGGAACAAATTATTTTCATTAAGTACAAGAAAATTTTCTGAAAACTGAAGTAAAGCTTTTAATCCCCCTCTCTCTAACTTCGCGGCCTGAAAATCTTCAAGCTGTAAAAATACTCGGTCTGACCCGAGCGTTAATTGCAAAACACAAAACACTCGAGTCAGGATTAATCTTAACTCAAGTAATTAAATTTGCAATGAACTGAATAAAATGGTGACAGAGATGACGAAACAAATGAATCAATTTAAATCTATTATGGATTTTCATTATTAACAACTTAAAATTTTAAAATCTGTCAATCCCGTGTGGCTGCAGTACACACGTATACTTTGCACACATGTGCACTGCCTCGCCAACACGTGTGCAAGCGCAAATCGGACAAATCACTGCAAACTCGACTCAACTCAATGCAATTCAAACTGCAAGTCCAAAACAGATGCACAATGCACTAAGCATTGAATTAGTGCACAAATGAAACAACATCAGAGACGACACAGTAGCAAACAAACATGCAGCAGCAACATGCAATCCCCAAGTACAATGCAAGTAAATACAACAGTGAGCACATATGTACAAATGCTCAAACTTAGTGGCACATGAATACAAGAAGGTCAGTGACCAACCCAAGATACAAATGTGGACAGTGATACACCAAGCATACAACAAGGCATAGGAACTGAAAGGCTACAGCAAGCATGCAACAAGGTGCATGGTCAAAATGTATACCAAATGCAACAGACTCAATACAAACTACATATGTCGAGCTAAATGCAATTCAGACCAGTTAAGGGTTGAGTGACCATGTAACAAATTTTTAGCCAACAAAATCATCAATGAACAAAGACTCTAAGCCTACAAAACTGCATGTACACAGCATGCTACAACAAAGTAATTACAAGCAGATGCAACTCAACAATGAAAGTGGGCAAATGCACAAAGGCTACAGGTCTGAAATTCCAAAGCAACCACAGACCATACCAGACTAGATAAGACCACTAGTAAATGCAATACAAGGTGAATCATGAAATGCAACCAATCCAAACCATATCAACTCAACAACAACAGGATGCACCAGGTTACAAGATGATCAAGGCAGACTAAAAATTCAAGTGCAGACCAGACCAGATTACAAACTCGAGTATGCAAGTGAACATGACAGGAAACAGTTCAATATGAACTAATGAAACAGTACACAAATGCATCAGTAAGCAACCCAGTTACACAAATCAACAGAAATGGCCAGAAATTCAATTTACAGAGAACCCCCAAATTCACATTCAAGACTTTACTAAAAATTGTTATTTTGATTTAAAAAAAATCATGACTTCCGAAGATGATTCAAGTTGTATATTCCAATCAATACAAGTTAACATTGGATTTTATCAAATATCTTAGATTTACTGCATTATCTATGTTCCAGTAAATTTCCAAACTAAAAATAAAAATAAAAATACTTGAACTTGTCATTTAAACATAGATGATGTTTAAGCTTAATTAACTTGTTTAGAATCAAAATTTCTAAGTGATTTGATAAGGAGTTTTGGACTTGGTTCATTTAAAATCTCTGTACATAAAAATATCAGAGAGAAACAGTTTAACTAACATGCATGTTCAACACATTCATATACAAAGATAAATCACCAACATGCAAGCATTAATTATTTTAGAAGTTTATCAAGCAACAGATTAATTATCACTTAAACTTTTTAAGTTGTAGTTTACTCACATTGTAGGAACAGAGACAGAGAACAATTTAAGCTTGCCCAGGAACTATTATTATTCATTAATTTTCACTTTTCTAAACTAATTATTAACTCAAGTGCAAAATAATAAATGGTCTAATGGTTACCAGGCATGGGACAAACATGCAAGTTTAAGTTCATAATGCAATTGTTTGCAAACAGTTTCCAAGCAAGATATTTAGTAGCATCTGTACTTATCAATTTAATAACAAAATAAATATAGCATCTGTTCTTTTTTTTTATCAATTTAAAAACACCTATCCTTATCAATTTAAAACAAAAAAAAATAAAAAAAATTGGTACATCTGTTCTTATCAGTTTGAAAAAAATTAAATTCAATAGTATTTGTCCTCATCAGTTTAAATAACAAATTAACAGAGCAATTCATAGCAAAAGAACAACCAACAACCAACATGCAGTGAGTCATCTGTTCTTATCAGTCTAAAATTCAATTTTTAACCGAGCAACTGAAAACCACAAACCACCAAAACAAAGCATGCAATCAAGTACTTATTGGTTCAACAGTTTAGATTAATTTATCCGGGCAACTGATAATGCATAACCCACAATTCCTAGCATGCAACCAAGCATTCACTTCAAAACAAATCTAAAAACTTGCATGAAGATTAATCGTGAGGAGAAACTCACCTTTACTCGAATTGAAATGGAGCAATGCAAACGAAGAAGAATTTGAGACGAAAGCCCTAAATTTGAATCGCAGAAGCAAAGCAATCGAACAGGAGGACGAATCAAAGCAGAAGAACCGAACTCGAACGAAATTGTCGAAGTCGAAATTGAAGCCGCCATTTTTTTTTTTTTTTCGTATCAAAATGAAATGATAGGGGAAGGGGGATTCGTGTATTATGCAGAGGAGAACATGATTTAGGGTATGGAGGAAGGCGCGAAAAACGGCGTGGAACAAGGCATGTTTGTAGCTGATAGGTACGAGATTTTGCAGAGAGGAGATACATAGCAGTGTACTAAGATTTTGCAATCCATTTTTTTCTTATTTTATTTCACTTGTATTTTTTTTAATTTTTATTTTATTGCCTTTGTTATTTGCTTTCACAAGTGTTCATCCTTATCTTTTATAATACTTCATATACTTGTTGATTTTACATAGTTCATTTTACTTATTTATTCAACTTACTATTTTACAAAATTTATTAATAATTTATTTCCTTTTATTTGTAACTATAAAATCTATCTCATGTAGATTTATTTATAATTCTAATTTAAACCATTTATTTCAGATTTTATTTTATTATAATTAAGTTAAAGAAAATTGTTATTAAAACTAACTATCGATTTATTAATTTACATAAATAATTCTTAAATCCAAATTATTTTTCTAAGTCATTAGTTCAAATTTAAAATATAAATTCAATGTTCAATTTCAACTCCAAAGTCAAATTCAAATTTAGTTCAACTTTAAATAGATTAAATTCTAAAATTTAATCGCCAATTCATAGTTTTATTGGAATTCAATTTTAAAATTATCTCAAATATTTAAAATTAATTAAATATCTTCATTTTTAAATTGTTAAAAATTCAGGATCGTTACATCTAGGGTTGTTCGAGTGTCGAGCTGTTTTGTGGAAGGATAGATGGGTCCCTGACTAAGTAGTGGTTGGAGTTTCAATTGCAGCAATGATCGGGGGAAAGTGAATTCACCGTTGACAGGATGGGGTTTTGGAATGCACTGTGTTTCCAGGTTTTATAAATAGAGTCTGGACTTGAATTTTTGGCAGTGGAAGGTTTCTGATGTTTGGTGATCAGGTTGGATTCAAGTGGGGATTTATGGAGGTGGATGATCATCACTGATGATCGGGAAGTTGGCCATAGTGATGTGCATGTGCACAGAGTCATTTTGAAAAGGTTTTTAGTTTCCTGTAAGTTGTAGGGGAAACTCGGGTAGCTTGAAGATATGACTCGAAGTTAGGGCAAAAATGACTCGAAGTAAAAATAGTTTTTACTCGGGTAGTTCTCTTTTGTTGCAGTGTTTTTGTTTCCTGTAACTTGAAACAGTTACAGGTTTTCAAAATTTTAAACTAAATTAAAAAAATAAGCAAAGCAGGTTTAAACTTATATTTGAAGCAAGTTTAAATCTAAACTAAAGCAAGATTAAAACATGAATTCAAGCAGATTTTGAATTTCAGGTTTGAATAACATAATTTGCAGTTTTGTTCCTATAGCCTGAACAGTTTCAGGTTTTTGTATTTCAAAACCAAATTTAAAATAGTAAAGCAAGTTCAAAGATAAACTTAAAGTAAGATTTAAACTATGAATTCAAATAAATTTGAATTCCAGATTTTAATAAATTTGCAGAATAGAATAAAGTATTTAGATAAATAATTTAACCTGCACAGTTTTTATATTGAGTAATTTTTAAAATCTGAAAGTAAGTTTTTTAAAAGCAAGATTTAAATTCTAAGTTAAATCTGAAATTGAAATCCTGGATTTAAATTTGAATCTGAAAGTTTCAAAAGAAAATAGGTTGAATAATTCAAATGATATATTTAGTTTGAGTATTTTATAAAATCTGAAAATGAAATTTTAACAGGGTTTTAAATTTTAATCTTTGTATTTAAATCTGAAAGCATGGTTAATTTTTGAGTGGTAATAAAAAATAAGATTTGAATTTACCTGTTTCAATAATTATTTGAAATATTTAAGGTATTTTAAATTTATTTAAATTGAATTGGGACTAAAGATAAAACTATTCTTTTAAATAAAAAAATACTTCAAAGATAAGTGATCCCTTAAGATGAAAATTTAAGAGTTTTTAAAATATTTAAAATCTTGTTAAGTTTGATTTCATTTTAAAATTTTAATCTAAAATGGAATTTAGGAAAATTTAAAAGCAAGTTGTTTTTAAATTTCTTTGATAATGATAATTTAATCATTAATGGAATTAATGATTATCATTAAGTTGTTTTGAACTTAATGATTTATTAATTAATCAAGGTAATTAAGATTTTAATTAATTAATTTAATTAATTAATAATTATGTTAATTAATTAAATAGTTAAGGGTTTATTTAATTAATTGAAAGATTTAAATAAGTTAATTAAATTTGATTAAAGTGTGATTTAGAAATTAATTTAAATAAGATTTGATTAATTTAATTAATGAATTGAAATTATTAATCAAGTAATTAATAATTAATTAAGTTTTAATTATCACTTGATTAATTTAAGATTAATTAATGAGATTCTTTAAATAAATTAAGAATTAATATTGATTAATTCAGTAATTACTTTGGAAAAGTAATTAAAGATATGGTTATTGGTTAATGAAGGTCATTAACTTAATATTATTTTATAATTAATTAATGTAATTAATTTTAAATAATTAATTGGATTAATTAATTTAAGATAATCCTTTGAGTTATTTAAGTATAATCACTTAGTGAAAGTAATTAGGGAAATTAATTACTAATTGTAATTAATTGAGTTTATTTTGATTAATTTAAATTAATCATTGATTGATTTGAGAAGTAATTACAAAAACGGAGAATTACTTAGTGAAGTAATTAAGTAAATAAATTACTAATGTAATTTAATTAAAGGAGTTTTGGAAATTAATTACTTTGTAATTAATATGTAATTTATGTGTTGTATAATTACTTAAGTAAGTAATTAATAATTAATTACTTAGTGTAATTAATCTAGGTATAGATAATTGGGTTATTTGAAAATGGTTAAGAGATGTAATTAATTTAAGTTAATTACTTAATGTGATTAATCAAGAATGATTAATCAATAGAGATAATTGATAATTAATTTAATGGAGTTGTTTTAAATTAAATAATTAATGATATAATTAAGGATTGATTAATTAAGAACAATTAATCAATAAAGAAATTAATTAATGTTATTAATTAAGGGTTAATTAATGAAGTAATTACAGGTTAATTACAGGAATTGGTTTGGAAAATTAAGTTGTGAATTAGTGAGAGGTTAATTACTTGAATGTAATTAAAAGGTAATTAGTCTAGATGATTAATTAGGGTAACTTGTTAAGGGTAATTAATTAATTGATTTATAATTAATTAAGGAATATGTAAGCAAGGTTTATATGGATGAATATTAATTTAATTTATTTTAAATTAATTTAAGGAAGAAGTAATTAATTTAATTCATTTTAAACTAATTATAGATTGGATTGATAAGTAATTGCTTATGAGTAATGGTTGATATTTATTACCCTGGATGGTTGAAATCTCAGTTATGAGATTAATGTTGTTGTGTGATTTGGATGTTATGGTTGCATTGAGTTGATAATATGATTTATCTGTTTGAGTTGATAATATAGATTATCTGATGTTATGGTAATATTGATTATCTATTGTGATGTTGTAAATTATCTATCTGTGTGTTTATAGATAATATTTAATTAATTGTTTTAAAACTTTTAAAACAACTTGGACCTAAAAGACACGCCTTGGTTTTCGATGAGACCGGGATCGGGTTTCCATATTTGGATATCCGAAAACCACATCGATTCCAAATAACGTTAGGTCGTAAACCCAAATGGAGCTTTGTGAAGACTCGAGGTGTAAGGGCTATACGTCAGTATAACTTTGTGGGTGATTCCGTAATGAGTTAACGGAATAGTGCTTATAGATTCGAGATGGTGGAATAGAGTGCAAGGGTTATTGTCGTTAACTCTGAGGGTGATTCCAAAATGAGTGTAACGAGATAATGCCTTCGGTTTCGTTCGAACCCGGAACGAACTTGTATGGATTGAATGCTTTCAGAACATTGTCAGGTGGACGATGAGCATGCTAAGTGATGTGTCCTATAAAGGTAATCGTAGCCTCAAGCCTCATCAACCGGGAATGGCTAAAACAGGGGAGGTGCAGCAAGGCTTCGTAGGTAGCTCCCACTGGAGAGCGAGATTGATCCCTGTCTAGAAGTCCCTTTATATTCGGCTGTGTGGGCAGTTGGTTGCAAACAACTGCGGGGTTGTCTTGTTCGGAACTATTCTGTAAGGAATGGGTCCGGCCTTGTGTTGTAGGGGAGTTAGGGTGGCTCCATGGTATGGTGATCTAGGCCACGTAATGTGACGGGCGGTACCCCAGTAGCCCTGCCATTGTATGGAATCCAAAATCCAATAAGTGTCGTATGTATTAGTTGTGCCCAACTATGTTGGAATGTGAGATGTAAGCATTTCAGCTATTTCTGTATTTTACTTGAAAACCCTAGACACTATTATAATATCATCGGATTTCCTATCAAATGTTTGGTTAGCGTAAGGTAAAAACTTTTCCATGTTTATGTGTGGGAAGTCTTACGTGATACCTTTCTTTTCAAAGGTTTTTAAAGTTAAGCAACCTTAACCTGTTACTCACACCAGACCCATGTCTGACCCGGAGTTTATTTTTGTTTTTCATAAACTCTTGGGTACTCAAATTTTTACGAGTAGCCAAGGGAATTCAGGTTAGGATTCAGGATTAGCTTTGACGAATATGAAGGAGCAATGGAGCAGGAGGCTTCTGCGTTGTAGATATTAGTTCCGCTGTGTTATCTCTATGTTGTGATTGTATTGAGTTGTAAATACTAGACAGGTGTTTATAACTGTCTAGTATATGTGATGTGAATGTTGTGTATCTCTGATTGGTATTGTATATTATGTTGTTATTAATATAATTTATTCGTTTCGCTGTTGAGATTCTAGTGTTGTTTTCTTCTTTCTCTCCTTTCTTTTCTTCTTCTATCCCTTTCTTTCTTAATTGATGATGCGACTTTCTGGGAGTGGAAAGTCGGGTCGTCACAGTTGGTATCAGAGCATTAGGTTGAGTGAATACCTAGGCTCTGGAGTGGTGTCTATCTTGAGAGAGCGTATTTGTAATTTTTATTATATATATATATATATATATATATATTTCTACCTATCTGTTGGGTTACCTGTTCAGGTTTTCCAATATAAGTTATAAAGGTAGATTGGGGTAGTGGTGTGTATATCACGACTGCCATTGGTTGGAGTTTGAATGATTGGTTGGAAGTGTATCTGTCGAGACTGTAGACCTAATATCGTCTCGAGTGAGTTTTGAAGTGGTGTAAGGACTTCATTGATCTCTGAAGGTAACCTGTTAAGGTTCGGAGATTCATCTTTGAAGTTGGAAGAGTAGAGTTTGGATCTGTTGGCTGAACAGAAGCGAGTAATAGTATCTTAATATCTCTGGGAATAGTAGCTGCGTGATGAGATGCAGTGACTATGGATGTTCCCGAAGATGTTTTCTTTGGAACAAGTTTAAGGAAATAAGTCTGCTTCGGTGTTGTGGCTGAGTTCAGCAGGATGTTTCCGTTTGGTTTGAAGTCCGAGTTTCTCGAAGAGTTTTGGATTGAGAATTCTTTGGCATTAGCAGTGCAACTCGGAGTGTTTTGTGTGTCGGCAGAGTTTTCTGGCTTAGCAGTTTTCTAGAGATGGAGTTCAGAAGCAGTAGAGTAGAATCCATTTCTTTGATGGATTGGCAAGACCAGCATAAGCTGTTCTGATTTGTTAAAAGAGAACAGTTTTCTTTGGATTTTAGTTTGAGTTGATCGCAAAAGTGACTTGCGATAGTTGAGTGTTCTCTTGGGTTGTTGGAGATTTTTCTGGATGTTTCCTGGAAGTCAAAGTTTGTCTTCATCTAGAGATTCAGTGGTACCGGTGGTTCAACTAATTGAAGGTTGGTTCCTTGAGATGGAGTTTGTTGAAGCAACTCAGGATTTGAGGAAATTCTGAATTTTCTCTTGGTTATCGGAGATCTTCTTGGTTATGCTGTCCAGTTGTGCTTATGTTCTTCATCAGCATTCTTTTCTACTCCAGATCAGAGTTGTGCAGCGGAAGCAGTTTGGGAGTGAATCTGCTTTTCTTTTCCGGATAGGAGAAGTTTGTTTTCTTCTGATGGTGGTGAGTAGAGTTGTTTTTTTTTCTTGGTTGATCATGGAGGATCATTTTGGTGGATTGGGATGGTCTAGTTTATTTCTTGTGACATCAGCAAGGGTTGAGCTGATCAGGTGAGAGATAAGCAGTCGAAGATCTGATTTTGGATAAGTTCTCAGTTTTTAAGAGCTATAAATTTTGGTAAGGTTGGATAAGCTAGCTCTGAGATGTTTTGGATTTCTTCTGTGTTCTGTTTTGGTTAAGTGTTTGATTATCTGGATTGAATTGCCAGTTTGGACAACTGGAATTCGATGTGTTTCATGTATCTCTGAGGGAGTACGTGTACATCTATTTTTGGTTTTGGAATCAGCTGTTCTGGGAGATTTTGGTTGTTGAGTCAGACTTGTCTATAGTCTGATGTCTTATTAGTTATAGATATAGATGAGTAGGAGTTCTGTAGCTTAGTAGTGTTGATTGTTTGGATTTTTATAGAGCGAGTAACCCGATGTTTACTTGGGAAACTCGAGGAAACTCTATCCAGAATTTTGTCTGGATAGTTAATTTTGTTTGATTAGTTGTATTGATTGCTATGGATGTTAGCATAGGTTTGATATATGCATGGTTTTTAAAATTTAAATCTTAAATAGGCTATTAAATTACCTTTGTTTTAAATTTCGGGGACGAAATTCTTTTAAGGGGGAAGGAATGTGATATCCCGGAATTTTAGACAATATCAATTTAATAATCTTTATATAAAATTAAATTGATATTGACAATATTGATTGGTAAAATATGTTTTGGTTTAATAATCAGATTTAATAATATTTAATTTGTGATTTTATCTTTTAAAAGCTAAAATAAATATTTAAATTATAATGTGTGTATATATATTTGTATATATTATAGTTTATTTTTGTTTTGGAATTTAATAAATAAATAAAGTTTTGTTTTTAATAAATATTGAATAATTAGGAAATTATGTTTTAAATTAATATTAAGCTTTTAAAAATCTATTTAAATCAATAACTATATGGTTTAATAATATTTAAAATAAATGTTAAATTGTTTAAAATTTGTCTTAGTTTAATTTTTGTTTTAAATTTAAATAAAAGTTGATTTTTATTTCTTTTTTAAATATTATTTGATTAAATATGAATTGAGTATATTTTATAAGTTTAAAATATAAGATAACATATGATTTAAATTCATTTAAATATAAAAGTGATTTATAATTTCTTTATAAATCATATAAAATTATAAATTGTTATTTTAAATCATATTAATAATTATTATGTTTTTCAAAAATATAAAGAGGAATTAAAATAGGAAAAAAAAGAATCTTCATTTTTAAAATTGATTTTGGTTTTATTTCAAAGAATAAATTTGATTTGGCAATTTTATTTTGAAATTCAAATTTATTGATTCTTTAGAATATTTTGTAAGTTTTAAATTATAAATTGTTTTATGTACATTTTCTTTAAGTAAGAAATTTACATAAGTATAGAATGAATTAAAGAAAGACCCTTTATAAACATTTAAAAAAAAGAATAACTAAATTAAGAAAAAGACAAGTGTTAACTTTTTAAGTATTTAACTACATGTGTTAATAAGTTAGTAGCTCTAATGACAAGTGTCATTAAATCTTTTAATAATTTTGTTAAATTCATTTCAGCCTCTTTTAAAATATTTTCATTTCCCTCATTCTCTTTTTAAAAACAAAGATAAAGAAATCAGAAATCTGAAACTCAAATTTCCTCTCAATAACAAAATCTGCTTATTCATTCAAAAAGCAAATCTAAAAGTAAATCATCTTCTCAAACCCAGATATAAATCACAACAACCTATAGTTCCTGCAAAATCATCTCTTCTACCTGGAATTACCGCATAATCAAGTTTGCATTGTTATTCATTCCTGCAAAATCAAGGCCTGCACTTGCATCTCTGTAAATTGGAGCAACCTGTAGTTTAAATCCTGCATGCATGAAGTAGATAATCAACATAAGGATTCAGTTTAAAGCTACTCAAGTGCAAATTTTTCAAGGGAACATTGTGCTCTGTTCTCCTGAGTTGCTGGTGAGTAACATTTTTAATAAATTACTTAAGTTACATGGTTGCAAGATTTTTCCAGTGATAAGTATGATACCTATAGATAAGCAAGTTTATATATTTGAATGTGAAATATCTTTGAATATTTGTATGAATGTGTGCATGACTGTAAATGGGGAAAAAAAATATACCTCTGTTCTTTTCTCTAGGATCCAGATTTCACACATAGTCCTATTCTTTGGTTTAGGATCTGTTAAATTTAGAATATAAACTAATATTGTTTGTTTAGTATACAGTAAGCTTTAAAACTTATTTAAGTTAAAATAAGTTGAAAATCTTACTGAAACACATCAAGAACAGTGCAAGCTTCATTGATATCAACATTCATACACATCGATTCACTGATTTATGTATAGAATCTGAAAACTTATTTAAAATCTTGATTTTTAAAATTTAAAACAGAATTTCTAGATTGGGTAGGAATGGGCATTACTGTTTGACCCAAAAATGGAATTTTGAATCATCTCTGGTGATTAAAGTTGATTTGAAGGTCGTGTATTTGTATGGAGGAAGATGGATGATCGGGGCATCTTGGAAAATTGGTTGTATGGTAAATTAATTCATGATTTGGCTAGAAGTGTGAAGAATTGTTCTGTAGCCCTAGGTTTTTAACACAGTAAGTATCTGATCATCACTACCTCTAGGGTTGTTCGAGTGTCGAACTGTTTTGTGGAAGGGTAGATGGGTCCCTGACTAAGTAGTGGTTGGAGTTTCAACTGCAGCAATGATCTGGGGAAGGTGAATTCACCGTTGACAGGATGGGGTTTTGGAATGCACTGTGTTTCCAGGTTTTATAAATAGAGTCTGGACTTGAATTTTTGGCAGTGGAAGGTTTCTGATGTTTGGTGATCAGGTTGGATTCAAGTGGGGGTTTATGGAGGTGGATGATCATCACTGACGATCGGGAAGTTGGCCATAGTGATGTGCATGTGCACAGAGTCATTTTGAAAAGGTTTTTAGTTTCCTGTAAGTTGTAGGGGAAACTCGGGTAGCTTGAAGATATGACTCGAAGTTAGGGCAAAAACGACTCGAAGTAAAAACAGTTTTTACTCGGGTAGTTCTCTTTTGTTGCAGTGTTTTTGTTTCCTGTAACTTGAAACAGTTACAGGTTTTCAAAATTTTAAACTAAATTAAAAAATAAGCAAAGCAAGTTTAAACTTATATTTGAAGCAAGTTTAAATCTAAACTAAAGCAAGATTAAAACATGAATTCAAGCAGATTTTGAATTTCAGGTTTGAATAACAAAATTTGCAGTTTTGTTCCTATAGCCTGAACAGTTTCAGGTTTTTGTATTTCAAAACCAAATTTAAAATAGTAAAGCAAGTTCAAAGATAAACTTAAAGTAAGATTTAAACTATGAATTCAAATAAATTTGAATTCCAGATTTTAATAAATTTGCAGAATAGAATAAAGTATTTAGATAAATAATTTAACCTGCACAGTTTTTATATTGAGTAATTTTTAAAATCTGAAAGTAAGTTTTTTAAAAGCAAGATTTAAATTCTAAGTTAAATCTGAAATTGAAATCCTGGATTCAAATTTAAATTTGAATCTGAAAGTTTAAAAAGAAAATAGGTTGAATAATTCAAATGATATATTTAGTTTGAGTATTTTATAAAATCTGAAAATGAAATTTTAACAGGGTTTTAAATTTTAATCTTTGTATTTAAATCTGAAAGCATGGTTAAGTTTTGAGTGGTAATAAAAAATAAGATTTGAATTTATATGTTTCAATAATTATTTGAAATATTTAAGGTATTTTAAATTTATTTAAATTGAATTTGGGCTAAAGATAAAACTATTCTTTTAAATAAAAAAATACTTCAAAGATAAGTGATCCTTTAAGATGAAAATTTAAGAGTTTTTAAAATATTTAAAATCTTGTTAAGTTTGATTTCATTTTAAAATTTTGAATTTAAAATGGATTTAGGAAAATTTAAAAGCAAGTTGTTTTTAAATTTCTTTGATAATGATAATTTAATCATTAATGGAATTAATGATTATCATTAAGTTGTTTTGAACTTAATGATTTATTAATTAATCAAGGTAATTAAGATTTTAATTAATTAATTTAATTAATTAATAATTAGGTTAATTAAATAGTTAAGGGTTTATTTAATTAATTAAAAGATTTAAATAAGTTAATTAAATTTGATTAAAGTGTGATTTAGAAATTAATTTAAATAAGATTTGATTAATTTAATTAATGAATTGAAATTATTGATCAAGTAATTAATAATTAATTAAGTTTTAATTATCACTTGATTAATTTAAGATTAATTAATGAGATTCTTTAAATAAATTAAGAATTAATATTAATTAATTCAGTAATTACTTTGGAAAAGTAATTAAAGATATGGTTATTGGTTAATGAAGGTCATTAACTTAATATTATTTTATAATTAATTAATGTAATTAATTTTAAATAATTAATTGGATTAATTAATTTAAGATAATCCTTTGAGTTATTTAAGTATAATTACTTAGTGAAAGTAATTAGGGAAATTAATTACTAATTGTAATTAATTGAGTTTATTTTGATTAATTTAAATTAATCATTGATTGATTTGAGAAGTAATTACAAAAATGGAGAATTACTTAGTGAAGTAATTAAGTAAATAAATTACTAGATGTAATTTAATTAAAGGAGTTTTGGAAATTAATTACTTTGTAATTAATTTGTAATTTATATGTTGTATAATTACTTAAGTAAGTAATTAATAATTAATTACTTAGTGTAATTAATCGAGGTTTAGATAATTGGGTTATTTGAAAATGGTTAAGAGATGTAATTAATTTAAGTTAATTACTTAATGTGATTAATCAAGAATGATTAATCAATAGAGATAATTGATAATTAATTTAATGGAGTTGTTTTAAATTAAATAATTAATGATATAATTAAGGATTGATTAATTAAGAACAATTAATCAATAAAGAAATTAATTATTGTTATTAATTAAGGGTTAATTAATGAAGTAATTACAGGTTAATTACAGGGATTGGTTTGGAAAATTAAGTTGTGAATTAGTTAGAGGCTAATTACTTGAATGTAATTAAAAGGTAATTAATCTAGATGATTAATTAGGGTAACTTGTTAAGGGTAATTAATTAGTTGATTTATAATTAATTAAGGAATATGTAAGCAAGGTTTATATGGATGAATATTAATTTAATTTATTTTAAATTAATTTAAGGAAGAAGTAATTAATTTAATTCATTTTAAATTAATTATAGATTGGATTGATAAGTAATTGCTTATGAGTAATGGTTGATATTTATTACCCTAGATGGTTGAAATCTCAGTTATGAGATTAATGTTGTTGTGTGATTTGGATGTTATGGTTGCATTGAGTTGATAATATGATTTATCTGTTTGAGTTGATAATATAGATTATCTGATGTTATGATAATATTGATTATCTATTGTGATGTTGTAAATTATCTATCTCTGTGTTTATAGATAATATTGAATTAAATTGTTTTAAAACTTTTAAAACAACTTGGACCTAAAAGACACGCCTTGGTTTTCGATGAGACCGGGATCGGGTTTCCATATTTGGATATCCGAAAACCACATCGATTCCAAATAACGTTAGGTCGTAAACCCAAATGGAGCTTTGTGAAGACTCGAGGTGTAAGGGCTATACGTCAGTATAACTCTGTGGGTGATTCCGTAATGAGTTAACGGAATAGTGCTTATAAATTCGAGATGGTGGAATAGAGTGCAAGGGTTATTGTCGTTAACTCTGAGGGTGATTCCAAAATGAGTGTAACGAGATAATGCCTTCGGTTTCGTTCGAATGCGGAACGAACTTGTATGGATTGAATGCTTTCAGAACATTGTCAGGTGGACGATGAGCATTCTAAGTGATGTGTCCTATAAAGGTAATCGTAGCCTCATGCCTCATCAACCGGGAATGGCTAAAACAGGGGAGGTGCAGCAAGGCTTCATGGGTAGCTCCCACTGGAGAGCGAGATTGATCCCTGTCTAGAAGTCCCTTTATATTCGGCTGTGTGGGCAGTTGGTTGCAAACAACTGCGGGGTTGTCTTGTTCAGAACTATTCAGTAAGGAATGGGTCCGGCCTTGTGTTGCAGGGGAGTTAGGGTGGCTACTCGGTATGGTGATCTAGGCCACGTACTGTGACGGGCGGTACCCCAGTAGCCCTGCCATTGTATGGAATCCAAAATCCAATAAGTGTCGTACGTATTAGTTGTGCCCTACTATGTTGGAATGTGAGATGTAAGCATTTCAGCTATTTCTGTATTTTACTTGAAAACCCTAGACACTATTATAATATCATCGGATTTCCTATCAAATGTTTTGGTTAGCGTAAGGTAAAAACTTTTCCATTTTTATGTGTGGGAAGTCTTACGTGATACCTTTCTTTTCAAAGGTTTTTAAAGTTAAGCAACCTTAACCTGTTACTCACACCAGACCCATGTCTGACCTGGAGTTTATTTTTGTTTTTCATAAACTCTTGGGTACTCAAATTTTTACGAGTAGCCAAGGGAATTCAGGTTAGGATTCAGGATTAGCTTTGACGAATATGAAGGAGCAATGGAGCAGGAGGCTTCTGCGTTGTAGATATCAGTTCCGTTGTGTTATCTCTGTGTTGTGATTGTATTGAGTTGTAAATACTAGACAGGTGTTTATAACTGTCTAGTATATGTGATGTGAATGTTGTGTATCTCTGATTGGTATTGTATATTATGTAAATACTTATGTTATTAATATAATTATTCGTTCCGCTGTTGAGATTCTAGTGTTGTTTTCTTCTTTCTCTCCTTTCTTTTCTTCTTCTATCCCTTTCTTTCTTAATTGATGATGCGACTTTCTGTGAGTGGAAAGTCGGGTCGTCACAATAACATTTGTCAAAAACCTTATTTTATCATTTAACATGTGTTATGTAAGACCTTAGGATGTTACACTTGCCTTATAAAAGTAATTAGTATTTAATTAAAAGTTAATTAGTATTTAGTTAAATGTTAATACAAGATAATTGTAAATCTTTTTTTAATTAATTAGTTAATATGTAGATAAATTTTAAAATGAATAAATCCAATTTTATTTATAAAATAAAGTTTATACAAATATTTCAAAATCAAAGCAAATTAAAAATATTTACACTTTAGTTTTCAATCTTTGAATTCAAGTTCAAATTAAATTTTGAAATCAAGTTTATTTACAAATATAACTACACAATTAAATTTTTGAAAAACAATTATTTTTATAAAAAATCTATTTGTTAAAACAATGTGTTATTACATTTTAAAAATAACAAAATTTGATAACCATAAGTAACTTATTAAAAGAAATTGTTTCTTTATTAATAAATTATTTATTTTATCCAACTATATTTTTAAGAAGTCAAAATAAACCTTATTGTTATTTTATTTAAATTTAAACTTGAGTTAAACATATTTTAAATCATTTCAATATTTAACCTTAGGTATTTAAAATCATATTGTTATTTATTACATACTTTTAAAAACTTAATATCAAATAAATTATTTTAAACAAATTAAATTTTTATCTTATCAATTTAAAACAATATTTATTTATTAAATAATCTTTAAAAAGTTTAACTTTAAAATAAAATCAAAATTCCTAATTTTTTTACTAAAGATATTTTTTTTTTATAGAAACGGGATTTATTTATTTATTAGATTAAGACAAGATCTATTTACAACATATACATACTCTATATACATTGTAAATATAAAACCATTATTAGATTTAAAAAGATAAAATCTATCAATGAAATATTTATTTTAATTGGATTATTAAATTAATTCAAATCTTATTACAAATATTTATCAAATCAATTTAATTTTTAATTCAGATTATTAAATTGATTTTGTTTCAAAATTCCGGGTCATCACAGTCAGAATTTGGCCATGAAATTTGAGCTAATGATTTTATGGAGATTTATGAGAAACTTTCTTTTTTGGATTTTTTCGATCAGAGTTCAACCAACGAAGTTATCTGCATTTGAAGCTTCCAAAACGAAATAATTAAATTGAAATTTAAAAAGGAAATACATTATGATCATGTGGACCCCACTAGTCAACCCCCCTCCTTGGAAAGGTCGATCACCTATAGAGGAGTGGTCGACCGATTGTAAAGGTGGTGACTAGGGTTGAACCTTTTTCGAACGACCCGAATTTAACTATTTTAAATTTAACGGATATGATTGATTCAAACGGCTATAAATATAGTCCTAGCCTGTAACAACCTGGGTTTTAACACCAAATTATAATTGTCATCAAACGATTAACGTGCTGACTAATTGTTGTTGGTAGTTTTTAATAGTGTTGAAATTCTTTTGAAATTTGTTGAGAGGTTATATGGGCTTTTAAATTGAATTTGTGGCCCACTTCTCTTTTAATATTTTGGGGCCGTGATACTCATCCCAAGTAGATATGCGTTCCTCATTTTGATTACATTGGCAAGCCCTAATCAGAACATACGGAAAAAAAAATGGCGGCTTGTTCAATCTTCAGAATCTAGGGTTCGGTAACTCGTTGAGGGCAATTGCAAATCCTCGATTCAACTTGAAGATGCCGATGTCGATTTCATAGCACTGTCGATCGGCTGCTTCTCTTGCTTGAGTTTTACGTTGGTTCGAGCCGTGCTTTTGCGATTTGGGGGCGGGAAAAGGGGACCGCAAAGTTGAAATCGTGCTTTTCGATGAAAAGGTGAGTGATTTATTTCACTCACATCTTCTAATTCTTTCTTGCGTTCGTATAAAATCATTTGAATCCTTGCTTTTGAAATCACTGGATGTTACCACGGTTTCGAATTTAAACTGAGATATCTGATTTTTGTTTGAACGTTGTTGATTTCTTTCGTGACTTCGGTCAATTGACTTTGTGTATGCTATTCCATGACTTTGCTATCTTTGGCCGTCACCATGGCAGTTACATTGTACTGCAGTTGTTTCTTTGTAATTGCTGTTTTTATTTTGATTGAATAAAACAGTATTGATTTTGACTTGACTTAGTTGAGCTAGTACTTGTTGTCACACTAATATGGCCTGCATATATGAAGTGTTCGCTGATTTCATGCTAGTATTGTCACACTAATATGGCCTGCATATATGAAGTGTTCACTGATTTCATGCTAGTATTGTCACACTAATATGGCCTGCGTATATGAAGTGTTCACTGATTTCATGCTAGTATTTTCCACCTGCCTGTACCCAGAGTTGGACTGATTTCCAGTTTGTATGAGACTATGGCCTTAGCTTGTGAAATACATTGTGTCTGTTACACTGCCTGTTTTCATATTTTGTTTAGTTGAGATGTTGGCATATAGCCTCGGGTAACTGAATTGTTGGCCCGAAGGTTTTTCTGTTGCTAGCTCGGTGATGGTTGCTTGAGTTTATCTCGCCCTTGAACACTGTATTTTTCTCTGAGCGGTTTCATTTGAATCTTTGTGTGATATTAATTCACTGTTTAGCTACTTTCTATTTTGGTTTACTTGTATATACACTATGCTTTGCACTTGAGTCAGAGGTTTGCTGTTGTACAATTATGTGCCTATTTGTTATTCATTTGGTTTTGTATTGTGTTTTTGCATTTGAGCCTGTTTAATTGCAGTCTACATATCTGATAGTGGACTTGCACTTGAATCTCTGGCCTGTTGCACTATATGCTTCAAGTGTACATCTGATTTTGGCGAGGCAGTGCACGCGAGCGTGTACTGCAGCCAAATCAGATTTCGTGTTATGATTGATGATTTCAGTTGCCAGAATTGTTATGTGTTGCCAATTCAATATATTTGAAATTTCATTTGATCTGGTTTAAATTGATTATTTTGTTGTTGTCTAATTATCTTCTAGATAATTAGATTATGAGTTTCTAATTATTTATTTATTTAATAATTAGATTTTTGTTGTTAATTGCCGTTTAGGCAATTCTGATGTTTTCTAAATTATCTTCATTGATGATCTTTTCATTTATCTTTGTTGATGATTTGAATCTGCTGATTTGTTGTTTAACACTGTTAAGTATTATATTTATCGTTATCCAATTTCTTATTAAAGGATTGGATAGATGAGATTTATTGTGACTGTCGTCTAGTTGTTACTTAATTATTATCGCTTCTATGCACTAATAACTGAGTTTGAATTAGACTGACTCGTGTATTATTTTCTTTTGAATTTAATACTCGGGTCAGACCAAGTATTTACAGGTTGTAGATATCTTGCTTTGGGTTGCTGCTAGAGCTATGAAGTCTTTTCATACTTTTGGAGTAGATGTTGTTACAGTATAAGACGTTGTATATTCATGTATATTACTCACGATAATGTACTTGTGTATATAACTTCCTGAGTCGACAGCTGTAGTTGTATCATATGTATTGTATCATATGTATTGTAACTGACATCAGTTATTATATATATGAGACATTTTTGTTTTATCTGTGTTTTGCATTTATATTATCTGTGTTATTATTATATCTATTGTCCTAAACTATTATGAACCATCGTAGTTCGTTTTATACTGGAATTGGATATGTTGATGGGAGTAAATAAATAAGAGATGAAAAATAAAAATATATACCACTCCTATCGAGATAACCAATACTAGTGTAAGGCCTAACTACGGATGGCCGCTCCTATCCAGCCTTATTCTTCGTAATAAAGGACAGTATCTCTTTTAATACTCTTTGTTATTGTGAGCATAGAGGTGGGGCGTCACAGTTGGTATCATAGCTTGGGGTTTATGGACATAATATAAAACATAACTTGGATGGAACATGTGTTACAGCTATTAGTCGATGTTTTAGTTGTGCTTTGAGTCAAAACTAAAGTTTTGAAATTTTGATGAAATTTTTAAATATCTTTATTTAAAAATAAAAGTGAATTTGCGGTTTGTTGATTTGGTTGATTCGTGTTTGTTTATCAGAGTGCGCAGCGAAAACAGTGAGAGTGTCTTCGCTGAGTACGGCTGATAACCTTTTTGGTTTGAAAATCAAAATATGAAATTGAAATAAATTTCAATTGCTGTTTACATAGCTGTGTTTAATTTGTTTTCTTTGAAAATTTCGAATCAGATTTGAGGATCCGAAGCGATTGCAGTTATGTGAATTTATTGAGATTTTTGCTGTTTTAAATTATCTTCATTGAAGATATATTTGAATGATTTCTTTGTTCATTTTGTGGTATATGTGCAAATTTTGCATGTTACTACATTAAATTTTACATTGAATCGATGCTTGGTTTTAAACGTATTTTGTTGCCATTATTTTTATAACGGGATTTTTACACCAACGCTAAATTTTTGAATCCCGATGTTTTGTTGACATTATAATGAATGAAAATTCACTGATATCATATTTTGATGAAGATTATTTTGACGAGATTTTGACGTTTAAAAATTACTGTCGCTTTGACTTCAGTAACCGTCTAATGTAAAGTGGATTTTTAAGCAGTTATCCCGCAATGCTGATTTTGAGATCCGTTCTACCGTATTTTGAGAAGTGCAGTTTCTTTGTCGAAATTGTCACTGATGTTGCTGTTTTAAGCACGTGGATTGAAAATCGTTTTAAAAATAAAAAATTGTTTTCAAAATTTTTCAGTTTACGTTTTCAAAAGAATGAGGAAGCGATTTAAACGATTCAGCAAAATCAAGGACTATGAACCCTTTCTTTTACTGATTCGCTTAATTCCGGACTTGTCCGTTTGAGAATGTAAATTATTACTTTTATAAAATAAATGAAATTGTTTTCAGAAGTTTTGCATTTTGCGCTTTCAAAAGAATAAGGAAGCGATTTAAACGTTTCAGCAAAATCGAGGACTATGAACCCTTTCTTTTACTGATTCGCTTAATTCCGGACCTGTCCGTTTGAGAATGTAAATTATTACTTTTATAAAATAAATGAAATTGTTTTCAGAAGTTTTGCATTTTGCGCTTTCAAAAGAATGAGGAAGCGATTTAAACGTTTTAGCAAAATCGAGGACTATGACCCCTTTCTTTTACTGATTCGCTTAATTCCGGACTTGTCCGTTTGAGAATGTGAAATGTTATTTTTGGAATACACAATTTTTCACTTTCAAGAAAACGATGAAGAGAATTAAACAATTTAGTAAAACTCGTGGTTATGGGACATGTGCGTTTGCTATTTTGGTTAATTACGGACTCGTTAATTGAAATATTTGATGATTTTCGTGTGCTTTCGAGCCACTATGTTGGACCTTCGAGTCATATGAGGACCTTCGGGTCAAATACCAGTACCAGACCTTCGGGTCATATGTTGGACCTTCGGGTCATATGATGGGCGCCAAAATTATGATGACGATACTTGGTAGGCTTCAGCCATATGAGATGCACGTGCGGTGTAGCTAAAACTCGCCATATGATGGATCGATCCAACCTTTTATGTTGATTTTCTAGAGTATCTTAATTGATTTCTAGATATTTGTTGAATCTAATTATCTGTAGGTAATTAGATATTTGATGTATGAGTTCTGATTATCGTTTTTGATAATCAGATATTTGTTGTTTCTGATTATCGCTTGTGACAATTAGATACTTGATGTTATGAGTTCTGATTATCGTTTTTACTAATCGGATATTTGTTGTTTCTGATTATCGCTTGTGATAATTAGATATTTGATGTTATGAGTTCTGATTATCGTTTTTGATAATCGGATATTTGTTGTTTCTGATTATAGCTTGTGATAATTAGTTATTTGATGTTATGAGTTCTGATTATCCTTTTTGATAATCGGATATTTGTTGTTTCTGATTATCGCTTGTGATAATTAGATATTTGATGTTATGAGTTCTGATTATCGTTTTTGATAATCGGATATTTGTTGTTTCTGATTATCGCTTGTGATAATTAGATATTTGATGTTATGAGTTCTGATTATCGTTTTTGATAATTAGATATTTGAGATTTTTGATTATCGTTTTTGATAATCGAATAATTGTTGTTTCTAATTATCGTTTTTGATATTTAGATATTTGAGATTTTTGATTATCGATTTTGATAATCGAATAATTGTTGTTTCTAATTATCGTTTTTGATAATTAGATATTTGAGATTTCTGATTATCGTTTTTGATAATCGGATATTTGTTGTTTCTAATTATCGTTTTTTATAATTAGATATTTGAGATTTTTGATTATCGTTTTTGATAATCGAATAATTGTTATTTCTAATTATCGTTTTTGATAATTAGATATTTGAGATTTTTGATTATCGTTTCTGGTATTCGAATATTTGTTGTTTCTAATTATCGTTTTTGATAATTAGATATTTGAGATTTTTGATTATCGTTTTTGATAATCAAATATTTGTTGTTCTAATTATCGTTTTTGATAATTAGATATTTGAGATTTTTGATTATCGTTTTTGATAATCGAATATTTGTTGTTTCTAATTATCGTTTTTGATAATTAAATATTTGTTGATTTGAGATTTGATTATCGTTTTTGATAATTAAATATTTGTTGAATTGAGATTTGATTATCGTTTTTGATAATTAAATATTTGTTGATTTGAGAATTGATTATCGTTTTTGATAATTAAATATTTGTTGATTTGAGAATTGATTATCGTTTTTGATAATTAAATAATTGATGATTTGAGATTTATGAATATCGTTTTGATAATTGGATAATTGCTGTTTACTATCTATCTTTGTTGATAGTTAGAGTTTGCTGATTATGAAGTTCGTGTTTTCCTAATTATCTTTGTTGATAATTAGATTTTGTTGTTTTCTAATTATCGTATCGATAACTAGATATTGCTGGTTTGTGATTTCTGTATTCTAATTATCTAATTGATAATTGAATATTGCTAATGATTACATTTATTGAGTTTTGTTGTTTTCTGATTATCTATTTGATGATTGGATTTCGTTGAGGCTTTGTGAATTTCTTTATGGAATTAAAAGATTTCTTTGGCGATTGTATTCTCTATCTTTATTTTTCTAGCCTAACCAGTTTATGTTAGAAAAAAATTGTTAATGACAACCTCAATTATGAAAATTACGGGGATGCAATTTTTATAAGGAGGGGAGTCTGTAACAACCTGGGTTTTAGCACCAAATTATAATTGTCATTAAACGATTAACGTGCTGACTAATTGTTGTTGGTAGTTTTTAATCGTGTTGAAATTCTTTTGAAATTTGTTGATAGGTTATATGGGATTTTAAATTGAATTTGTAGCCCACTTCTCTTTTAATATTTTGGGGCCGTGATACTCATCCCAGGTAGATAATCGTTCCTCATTTTGATTACATTGGCAAGCCCTAATCAGAACATACGAAAAAAAAAAATGGCGGATCGTTCAATCTTCAGAATCTAGGGTTCGGTAACTCGTTGAGGGCAATTGCAAATCCTCGATTCAACTTGAAGATGCCGATGTCGATTTCATAGCACTGTCGATCGGCTGCTTCTCTTGCTTGAGTTTTACGTTGGTTCGAGCCGTGCTTTAGCGATTTTGGGGCGTGAAAAGGGGACTGCGAAGTTGAAATCGTGCTTTTAGATGATAAGGTGAGTGATTTATTTCACTCACATCTTCTAATTCTTTCTTGCGTTCGTATAAAATCATTTGGATCCTTGCTTTTGAAATCACTGGATGTTACCACGGTTTCGAATTTAAACTGAGATATCTGATTTTTGTTTGAACGCTGTTGATTTCTTTCGTGACTTCGGTCATTTGACTTTGTGTATGCTATTCCATGACTTTGCTATCTTTGGCCATCACCATGGCAGTTACATTGTACTGCAGTTGTTTCTTTGTAATTGTTGTTTTTATTTTGATTGAATAAAACAGTATTGATTTTGACTTGTTTATTTCGTTCTGAAATATGCTTGTCCAATATTGAATTGTTCTCTGCAATAATTGTTTCTAATTGCATTTGTTGGAGGTATGCTCTACTTGTTTATTTGCGTGTCTGCACTTATGTGTAGCTTGTCAATGCGTGCATTCCCTTGTTCCCTGTTTTTCCGCTGTAATTTGTTTGTTGTGTTGGTTATTCACTTGACTTAGTTGAGCTAGTACTTGTTGTCACACTAATATGGCCTGCATATATGAAGTGTTCACTGATTTCATGCTAGTATTGTCACACTAATATGGCCTGCATATATGAAGTGTTCACTGATTTCATGCTAGTATTGTCACACTAATATGGCCTGCATATATGAAGTGTTCACTGATTTCATGATAGTATTGTCACACTAATATGGCCTGCGTATATGAAGTGTTCACTGATTTCATGCTAGTATTTTCCACCTGCCTGTACCCAGAGTTGGACTGATTTCCAGTTTGTATGAGACTATGGCCTTAGCTTGTGAAATACATTGTGTCTGTTACACGGCCTGTTTTCATATTTTGTTTAGTTGAGATGTTGGCATATAGCCTCGGGTAACTGAATTGTTGGCCCGAAGGTTTTTCTGTTGCTAGCTCGGTGATGGTTTCTTGAGTTTATCTCGCCCTTGAACACTGTATTTTTCTCTGACTGGTTTCATTTGAATCTTTGTGTGATATTAATTCACTGTTTAGCTACTTTCTATTGAGTCAGTGGTTTGCTGTTGTACAATTATGTGCCTCTTTGTTATTCATTTGGGTTTGTATTGTGTTTTTGCATTTGAGCCTGTTTAATTGCAGTCTACATATCTGATAGTGGACTTGCACTTGAACCTCTGGCCTGTTGCACTATATGCTTCAAGTGTACATCTGATTTTGGCGAGGCAATGCACGCGAGCGTGTACTGCAGCCAAATCAGATTTCGTGTTATGATTGATGATTTCAATTGCCAGAATTGTTACGTGTTTCCAATTCAATATATTTGAAATTTCATTTGATCTGGTTTAAATTGATTATTTTGTTGTTTTCTAATTATCTTCTAGATAATTAGATTATGAGTTTCTAATTATTTATTTATTTAATAATTAGATTTTTGTTGTTAATTACCGTTTAGGCAATTCTGATGTTTTCTAAATTATCTTCATTGATGTTCTTTTCATTTATCTTTGTTGATGATTTGAATCTGCTGATTTGTTGTTTAACACTGTTAAGTATTATATTTATCGTTATCCAATTTCTTATTAAAGGATTGGATAGACGAGATTTATTGTGACTGTCGTCTAGTTGTTACTTAATTATTATTGCTTCTGTGCACTAATAACTGAGTTTGAATTAGACTGACCCGTGTATTATTTTCTTTTGAATTTAATACTCGGGTCAGACCAAGTATTTACAGGTTGTAGATATCTTGCTTTGGGTTGCTGCTAGAGCTATGAAGTCTTTTCATACTTTTGGAGTAGATGTTGTCACAGTATAAGATGTTGTATATTCATGTATATTATTCACGATTATGTACTTGTGTATATAACTTCCTTAGTCGACAGTTGTAGTTGTATCATATGTATTGTATCACACGTATTGTAACTGACATCAGTTATTATATATATGAGACATTTTTGTTTTATCTATGTTCCGTATTTATATTATCTGTGTTATTATTATATCTATTGTCCTAAACTATTATGAACCATCGTAGTTCGTTTTATACTGAAATTGGATATGTTGATGGGAGTAATTAAATAAGAGATGAAAAATAAAAATATATACCACTCCTATCGAGATAACCAATACTAGTGTAAGGCCTAACTACGGATGGCCGCTCCTATCCAGCCTTATTCTTCGTAATAACAGACAGTATCTCTTTTAATACTCTTTGTTATTGTGAGCATAGAGGTGGGGCGTCACATAGCCCCTCAATTCTCTTCTCCTATTTTATGCTTAAAGCACAAGAGCTCTGCCATTTTCCTTTCTCCACCATTTCTGTTAGTTATAAAATATTATATTTTTTAAATACAATCGGAGAAGGGTAGAAAGTAAAGGAGAAGAAGAGGAGGAGCAAATTGATACAGTGGAAAATTTTAAATTTCATAATTATAAATGTATATCCACTTAACCCCAAATCTCTTCTCAGATCTGTAATTCTAATAGTAGACATATATCTTGTTATACATATTCTTTTAGATTTGAATGGAAAAGAGTCAACTAATGCGATGAATTTGGATTTAGGAATTTGGAAAGCTTGAAAGAAGAGTGTGAAACAAAATGACTTATTAATAAAAATTGAAATTTATGTCATTGAGTTTTATTTAATTATTATGCCTATGCAAGATCTGTGGAGCTGTAGGCTTAGGAAGATGGAATCTCGCCTACATATTTTGTAGGCTAGGTAATCGGAATAAGAATGGTATTTACACCCTAATGTAGAAATTCGAAAATCAGTCCCTAAATTTGTTAAAGTGGAATGTTAATATGATTGTAAAATTTATTCCAAATTTATGGTAGTTGGGTTGTACATTAGTAGTATTAATCTAGACTGCCCTAATTTGACTTGAAATATGAATTTCTTTGTTTTAATTTATTGGAAGCATAGTGGTACGGTTTAGTTGTATCTATTTCCGTATAATTTTATAAATTATCTAATTCCGTAACTATGTATAAAAAGTGGATCATTTGAAATAATAAGGAACAAACCAGAAAGGAAAGAGATGTGTATATTACATATGTTCTCCTCTGTAGCTTGCACTGTCTAGAAAAGAAATAATTCCTTATGATTTAAAACAGAGTAAAAGTCTTACTTTTAGGTAATTTATGGAAAGTTACAATAGTAATCCTTTTTAGGAATGATATCTCTAGTATATTGAAACGTGGAAACAAATGTGTTGGAAATTCCTAAGCATAGGAATTATCGAGTTACAGATAGGAGCATGTGTGTATGCACACACACGCACGCGTATAACCACACTTACCGATAATATATATGTGTGTGCGGTGATTACTTAATATGCATTAATACTCATATTAGTTACAGTTAGGAAGTTGAGTTATTAATAACATAGTTAATTATCGGACTAGGAGGTGTAGATGGGAAAGAGATGGTAACACCAAAAATTAGTAGAGCAATAATGGGAGTTACGGGAATTAAATGGGGACAAAAGTGCATTTAATAGGAAAAATTAAAGTATTTAATATGACATTTATGGGAAATGAAATGGGCATTATAGGTTGAATTAAAAATGAATAAATAAATGTCAATAGTAATTGTCTAATTAGAATATTATTACAGGCAATTGACATTTACGGACGTGAAAGGGAAATAGAGAATATACATAATAAGTGTATAAGATAAGATAAATAAAATCTAAGAGATGGTATAATTTTCATAGTAAGAAATTATGCAGCCTTAGTAATATGTTTATAGTGAGTGTGAATTAGTAGGCGTAACCGAATATCTTGGCCTAGGATAATTGGTTTGGTTTAGTAAGGGTTGGGATGTGAGGTTAGTTGATTTACAAAACAAAAGTATGACCTTCACTTAGAGACCACTAGCAGTTGTGTAAACTTACTATTGATGTGGGACATATCATACCATAGGACCAGTGGAAGGGATATACTTTTGCGTATAGGTGGGGGAATATATACCAAGGGTTCGCCTCGGATTTAAAAATGACTTGAAACCTTTGGGGGATGTTAAGGGGTTTAATTTAGGATTTAAAGTATTAAATAGCCATTGGGTCTTCCTTCTCCTCATATAAGAAGTCTTAAATAATCTAAGATGCCACCTAATAGGGAAATGCGGTCTACTTCATTTCTAAAGACATATTAAGTAATCAGAATGGGCATTTTCCTTGACATTCGTTAGGTTGGTCTGAACGGAATTTTGGCTGTGGGAGGTCGACGGGCTATGTCAGTTTTTTGTTGTATCGATATTTAGTAGTAGGCAGACATATAGGCCATGATACACCAACAATCCCGAGCGGTAATTAGCAAAGACATGCTTTATGCCCTTATGGATTTGTCTTCTTACTAGTGTGGAATCCGTATGGGATACGCAAAGACCTCATTATTTAATTAGTTGTATGTTTGTCAGTGATGGGCTAGTTAACCCTTAGATAAGTTTTTGAGATGCATTAATAATATGGCAACTACATTATTAAGCCATATCTACGGGTCATCGATCCATGTAACTAGAACCAATTGACTAGCAATTGGGTTATGGAGGGCCCGCTTTGGGGTTGAGATATTAAATTCCTGTTGGGATTGCCTCCTCCCTACTTAAGAAGTATTAATTGGCCAGGTTCTTTTGGTGGTACAATGTTTATATATATATATATATATATATATATGAATGTACATAGGAATATATATGTATATAGTTTTACCTCGGATAAGGTTAGACATATCATACGCGTAGATGGAATTACACGGAATAGCTGTGAATAATGGACATAACACTTAAATAGAAATCAATCGGCATAAATTAATTTATGGATAAAGTATGCAATTTTTTACCATCGAAACGTTGTTCTGGCCTCCTCCTCATTGCATCCCATAGAATAGATTTAAAGCGACAAGCTACTAGTGCAAGATAAGAATGGTAGATGGTGAAGTCTTCTCACTCATGCTCGGTGCTGGCAAGTCAATAAAATACTAAAGGAATAATATATATTCCAATGTAGTAGCCTTAGTCACCATATACGTATAATTATATTCTTTTATTCCATCGTGAGTTTATGTAGATAGCCCTTTGATATACTTATGTTTAATACAGGTTACAAAAATCAACGACCTATACCCTAATGGACTTTGGTTTTGATTTAGTCAAAATTCAAACCCCTTAAGGTGCAAGTTGTTACATTTGATATCAGATCTTAGGTTAGTCGATCATAGGAATTAGGATACGCTAAGAGAACATGTTTGTATTTTTACCCATAAATATTATATATATATATATATATATATTATACTAAGCTCACTAAACTCTATGAGTTCTGACTATAAAAGTAGTTGTGACCATGTCCTAAAAAATGGATGACACAACTATGAGTTGGAACAATAAATAGAGTTGAATATATGTACCTACACCAATTACCCTATGGGGTGTAGTCCGTACCATAAGGAGTATACACAGAAGAGCATGAGCATAGCATATAGAAGGATCCCAGAGGATGGATGGTAATTGGCTCAATTGTTGGGCATAAGCTGCCATATGCTAATGGATTTCGATTAATTGCTTCTTGAAGACATACATTTCATCCAGACAGATGGAAAGAACCTATATGTTGCAAGCACCCAGAAGCAAGATGCTAAAAAGGATTGAGCATGGTCCTGCAGGAAGGCGTGCATTAATCACCATAAGAAGATAGCTGAATTATCAGTATATACTCTTAATAAGAAGAAGTTAAGAGTAAAAAGGAAAGAAGAAAAGTCCAAAAGAAAGGACAATTAGAGTCCGTTTCTAAGTCTGACCCTATATTAAATAACTTGATAAAACAATTTTTAAAAATTCCTTGAAAGGATTTGAATTGGTTTTTCAAAGGATTTATCGAGAAGATGTTGTTTTGAAAAAGTAAGGAAAAAAAATTTCATTTTGAAATGAATGAAAAAGAGAGCATATGTTTGGGTCGATGACTTTTTCAACTTTTGTAAATTTTGAAGTTCCTTTTAAAAAAATCTTTCTCTGAGGGTTGGATAATTGAAAATGGTATTTGAATGAGTTAAAAAGAATAGAAGGTAAGAATGCCTGATAATGGATAAAGGAAGAATATTTCCATATAAGTAAAATACAAAGAAAAATAGGTAAAATAGATTTATACATATCTCTTTTCATGTTAATGAGGAAAAGTTCAATGATTAGAACAGTAGATGGACGCATTGCAATGAGTCAATGGGGAAATTATTAAAAGAGAGAAAGTGTAACGCCACACCTCTAAACCCATGCTAACAAAGGGATTGCTAGGTAATTTAGTTAGAGAATAGGACTGGTTAGGAGCGACCATCTATAAAATTGCTTCAGGCGAGTAACAAATATGTCGAATAATGTGACTTTATTTTTCTTTTCTTCTTAAAAGTGGTAATTCGACATCCGATCCTGGCGAAAACGATAATATAATGGTTTAATCTAATTCAGAACAATACATAACAAAATATACAATACAAAATCGAATGTCGCAACGGAAATAATATACATCAATATCTTCTCAAAAGTATGAGTCTAACAACATAAATACTAGACTCACATTTATATACATATACATATACATAAATATACACTGACAGATCTCATTACACATGACTACAAAAGTCATATACAAACATAGATCAAGCATATAAGCTAGACTCAAATGGTACATCATAAAAGTAAACAACATCAAAATAGACTTCTTAAGCTAGCTTAAATCCAAGGTCGCTGAGTCCCTGTATCTATCAAGTCTCAGTCTGACCCGAGCATTAAAATAACACCCGGGTCACAGTATCTCTAACTATTACAATAGGTAGGATACCGATAATAAACATTCATAAATGTCAAGGACGAATATCCATAAATTGTGCTTCACTAACATAATAATTCTTCATTTAATGATTCACAGTTTATAGTTAAGTTTATGCTTATTTACCACATTCATCAAAGACAAGGCAACCAATGTAATAAAATCATAAAAAATCACAACCATATATACAAGTAATAGTCAAGCACTTCACAAGTCAATATAAGTGGCACGCACTTCGCATGCCAACGGAACTCTCTTGAAAACAAGTATCACAAGATGGGCTTGAAAACACATTTAATCCACCTAAATGGATTTACCCAAGATCAAGTGTAAAAACTCGAAAAATAGATAAGTGCTATCCACTTTCAATTAGTAATCATAAGAGTGTGGAATAATATCCGATAACTCCTTGACGACACTCGAATATTTACTAAAAGTTAGTAAATTCCACTAATGTTTAAATAAATGTTCAATCTAACAAGTTCAAGAATTAGCTGGTAAAACAAACGCGAGCATTTCATACCACTCGTCTTATTAAACCGTTTAAATCGATTGCTTATTCGATCGATGTCGTGCAATTTTATAGAATTGTTTGCTTTGACATCGTTCTTGAAAACATTATCTTATAAACTAGAATACACACACACATACATACATACATATATATATATATATATATATATATATATATCTGTGTGTGTGTGTGTATGCATTAGAAAGCCCGTGTAAATTTATACACTGATGTTTTTAAATACAATTTTAAAACATTGATCAAAACCAGTTTAAAACCATTGATATTTTAACTAAATATTATATATATATATATTCTAAATATCTTTCGTAGAAAATATATTCATGTCTGAAATAATTTGGAAAGCGTTTGGGTAAGAAATCGTTCTTTCGGAAACACTAGTTGAAATTGTGCAATAAAACTTATGTGCAATGTTATGTATACCATCATATACCCATAGTAGTTTTTCTATGGAATTAAATCACCAAAATGAATTCACAAATTTAAGGATTTAAATCTTGAAAACATGCCTCCAAATCCTTACAAAATAGGCATTAAAAACAGTACACAAGATGTCAAGAATAACATGGGAAAACAGGCGGTCGGAATGGGGATTTGGGGAGGTTCTTTGGCGCAACCTGGGACTCAACCCAGACCATGACCGGTGCACTGGCCCTTATGGACCGGTGGCGCTACCTGGGTTGAATTCCAGGCCGTACCTCGACCTCCCAGGTGGTACATTTTCGACAATTTTTGTACTATGATTATTTTGGTCTTTAGGGTGACGAATTTTGAAGCATGCAAGCGCCCAAATATTATGGAATTTATTCTATAAGGGACTTGAAGTCTAAGATTTTAGCTAATAGAGAATATGGGAATGAGATATGAAATTATCACAACCAAATTGAGACTAATTCAACAATAATTTATCCAAGAACCAAATCAGTAAATAAATTTGGAATAGATATAGTTGTGAGTTCTAAACTCGCCTCTCTTCCTCGAACTTGGCAGCCATACTTCTACATAAACCCAAAATTTAGAAATTGACAAACCCTAACATTTTTCTAGCCCAAAAGAAGAACAAACAACAATCAAAGCATTTTATAACTGAAAATCAATTAGTCTAGGAGATAGAATAGAGTTCTATTAACATACCTTTGATTTTATCACAATTTTGTGGAATTTATTCCTATTTTAAAATTTTAATTTTTGATTGCAATCGAAAGGAGAAGCCAACCCTAGTTTTTTGTTTTCTTAAGTTTTTAACGTACTGGTTTTAGAAAAATGAGAAGGAAGCCTTCTCATACTTGTTTAAGAATGGTTTTTGGGTTGCATTTAAGCCCATTTAAATCAATTGCAAAGTTATTTTATTTATTTTCTCCTTTAAAACTAACTTTTACATTATTTATTAGCAAATATATATATATATATATATATCTTCTCATTTATAATATATATTTTCCCAACATTATTTTTATTAAATCAAATATTAACTTTCTAATATTCTCAAACCCAAAATATTCAATTTTGGTTATTGATTAGTTTTAAGCCATAATAATAAGTTTATTTATTATTTATAGCTCTAAAAATACTCATATACTAATATTAATCATCCAATATTATAAAAATCAAGAATTCACATTTTAAAAGAATTTCATTATCATTTATCAAAGAATACCAAATTCACTAAACAAATATTCTTATCAAAACTCAATTTCCAATTATTATTCAAATAAAACACTTAAATTCTAATTTCTCCAACTTTAATACTTGAGAAATCCAAATTCTCATTTAATTTACAATTTAAGTCTTTATTTATTTTATTTACATCACATTCAAAAATCAAGGTTGTTACAAAAAGAGATATGTAAGGAGAAGCCACTTGAAGACAATATGGGTAGGGGAAATTATAATAATAGCCGTATTAGGAAATTTGAATATAAATAGTGTTAGCAATTATATAAAAATAGGATTATTAATCTAGTTAGAAATAGTATATGATAAAAATAATACGGATAGGATAGGAAAAATGAATAATTCTCATTGATATGTGCAATAACCGCGCATATCTTTTAAAAGTCACCTTATGTGCTATTAGAATCTTCGCTAAGGTTGAAAGCAGAAATAGCATGAGCAGTAGGAAAATAATAGAATGTAAGTCATCCTTGTCTACTCTAGCTTTCATGTTTTAAAGATGTTTATGTAAAAAAAAATGGTCTATTATGACAATTGGGTTTTTAAATGCAAATAAATGTTTTGAGTTATAAAAATCCTACTTTTAAAGAAGTGAATTTCTATTGTAGAAATTCTTTGAAAATGGAAAGTTGGTTAGCATAGTAAATTTTTCATGGCTCTTTTTGTAAACCAAGAAATTTTAAAACAAAAGTTTCTAAGTTTATATTTCAAAAATAAAGGTTTTGGATTAAGTACTTAATGACTATGCATTTTTAATTTAATAAAGAGTGATGAAAACCAAACCAATTTTGATATGGAGTAAACAGGGATAACTGCTTAAGTAAGATGTGGTAAAGGTCAAGGATATGAATAAAGTAGATAGAGTAGCAACAATAAATTATAACGAATATTGGAATGAATCCAAGAATGTTTGATTGAACGTGTGTGAAAGCAATAGGGAAAACCCTCAAAGGAATAGGAAGTGGTATCAAATTACACTTTTGCAAGTCCTAGGATATGCTCACATGAAAGATAAGGGATAAAGAAGGCAAATACCAAAACTAAGGATATTATCAATAGATTTTAATTAAAAGAAGATAGTAGTATGATTGGAGAAGAGAGTAATGAGATGGCAAACACACATAAAAGATGTTGGTTGACTCAAGGTTAAATCATGCAAGATAGGTGGCAGGAAAGTTATTCCACTAGGCCAATTTTCCAGAGAGTTGTTTTTAATGTGCATAGTTTATATTTCTTACCGACTGCAATATGGGAACGCATAATTTTCCCATGATCGGGTGTAATGATTGAAGTAATGGATGGACCTTATATACTGGGAGCCAAGAAAGTAAATTAAGACATGCAGGTCATAGTAGAATGGCATACTTGAAATTCCATCTTCATTGAGTAAGAAGTGATAAGACCACAACATCATTATACCTGTTGGTGTTAAAGGGAAGCATCCAATAATTGTTTCTTTTAGTCTATTCAGGTTGTAATCGCTAGTTGCTTCACTTTGGGCATTAGAAAAGAGTACGATATGATACGAGATATGTTTCTATTTTATTACGGTGGCTTTGACTACTATATATATTAGAAAAAAATGTAAATAAGGAAATCTTATAAGGACACTTAATTAGCAACGAATGTCATTAAGGCTAGAAGTTTTGAATTAGGAAATCGAATCAGCAACTAGGAATAAAGAATGCTTATATCCCAAAAAATTTGGAATTTTAGGAAAAATTAATTTTAGAAAGTGGAGGATATGGAAGGGTTGTTGCAAAATCATGGGTCACTATCTCTATTCCTTGAAAGCAAAAATTTATACATAGGATTGTGTGTTGTTTATTGTTTTGAAGAAAAGGAAAAGGTTCCGCAAATCTAAGATTAACTGCATAATGTTAAGGTCAATCATATGCATTAATGCATTGACTGAGCCTAGATTACGTTAACATGTTGCTTGATTTGTTTTTAAGTATGGAGCGGCACATGTTTTAGAAAATTATGTCTGAATGCTTTTGAATAAAAAAAATTAAATGCTTTTGAAAAGTTTGGTTCAAATGCTTTTGGGAAATTTTTTTCAAAAATGGTGTTTAAAATCTTTTGGAAATTAGATTTTTCAAACTATTTTGCAAGTTTAATTGAAAAGGAGGAAAAATATTTTTGGTGGAAAATGAAAAAAATTAAATTTTCAAATGTCGCATTCTTAGTGTAGGGAGGGACAACATGTTAATAAATATGAATTTTACTGTCCAATAAGGGTGACCGTATAAAAAAATAGGGAATATAAAGAGAAAAGGTTGTTTTAGCTTTGGAATTTCTATTTTTGTACCTTATCGATAGTAAACAAGACTTGCGTTCAGGATAATTCCACTTTAACATCAAAAAATAAATCTTCTAATGCAAATTGTTGAAAAAGTTGTAAAAAAGTTTTAGGGGCAAAAGAGAAGGGTTTAAGGTATAACGAAATAGGTATCCTAAAGAAGGATGAAATATGAAATTTTCCATCTAAATTTCTTTTTCCGGCATTGGAATATAGATTTAGGAAACCAGATTTTTAAAATTTTGAATGTTAGGAATTGTGTGTTAGGTACTGGATGGTAGGGATTGGATGCAAAATTAGTTGAACCACACTCCAACTTATAGGAGTATGCAAATTATTGTGTGAAAAAGGATTTTTGATTTTTTTTGAAAACATGCATACATATGATCTGCTAGTATATATAGATTGTTTGCATCATAATTTCAAAATGTTTTTAAAAGAATGACATATAGGAGGCACCGATATAGAATTATTCAGCGCACATATCTTATATGTCGTGACACACTATGCACTTGTACACTTTTGGCTACAGAATTGGTTGTACATTTATTGGTTGGATAGTTTAGAATGGATGCGCGCTATGTTACTTGATTCACCTCTTGAGGAATTTCGAAAACAATTTTTTTAAGGGAAGAAGGTAACACCTCATAAAATTAACGGTAATTAATAAATAATTATTAAGGCTCAAAAATGGAATTTGAGCACATTAAAATTTGACCATGAAACTTGCACCATTATGTTCATGGCAATTTTCTAAGCAACTTTCGTATTTGGAGTTTTGCGATCGGAGTTAAAATTAAGAAGTCATGGGCATTTGAAATTTTCAAAACGAAAATAATCAAATTGGAATTGAAAAAGGAAATAAATTATATTAATTATGTGGACACCACTGGTCGACTCCTCCTCAGGCCGATCGACTGCCTATAGGGGTGTCGTTGACCGGTTGTGAAGTTGGCGGCTAGGATTGTACCTTGGCCGAACGGGCCAGATTTAATTATTTTTAGATCTAATGGATACGATTGATTCGAGTGCCTATAAATACTAGCATAGCTCCGCAATTCTCTTCTCATTTTTTCTGATCAAAACAGTGGTATTATGCCATTTTCCTTCTCCACCATTTTTATTAATTAGAAAATATTATATTATTTATATACAATCAAAGAAGGCAAAAAATAAAAAAGAAGAAGAGAATGAGCGTATCGATTCTATGGAAAAAGGTAAATTTCATAATTATAAATCTATATTCCACTTAACTCCAAGTCTTTTCTCAGGTTGTATATACTATATTATACATGTTATACCGCCTATCGGCAAGGCTGTGATACCAAGAGCTTGACTAGAAACCACAGATAGTTTGTCCTGAAGATCGGTTATACATAGGTCCACTATGGATATTGGTAAATTTTTCCCTAGTCCGAATCAAGCTAAAATTGATATGACACAACAAGCAAAGCTATGAAAGCAAATCTTCCAAATTCCAAGTCAATCGGAGTTCGTATATTTAAGATATTGATCGATCAAGGTGGAGAAATCCAACTCTATTCATATCCACTTAATTTCGTATCCATTCCCCAAGAGGGATTCAGTTCGTATCCATTTCCTACTAACCCCCTTCGTATCCATCAAAACGAATCTACTTTGTATCCATCATGTTAACAACATTTCGTATCCATAAACAGATGTCCATTTTGTATCGGTCTCCCACCATCCATCACGTATCGATCTCCCACCATCGATACGAACAGCAACAACCACCGATCCATACGAAGAAAGCAACATGAAGCATCGATATGAAGGCGGCCTCCAACCATCGATATAAAGTAGAATGCAAGCATCGATATGAACAGAGCCATGCATGACCGATGCGAAATAGTATCGATACGAAGACGACAATGTTATACAAATCCAAACTTGCATCGATTATAACTCGAGATCTACAAGTCCAAATGCCACCACATTTACGCAGGAGCTTGCCTATAACATCAAGAATGTACCAGATAAATTTCAGCCAAAAAGGATCAATTCTTAATCGATACGAATTCCATTCGTATCGCTCCCAGATCGAGTCGAAACCACCTGAACTCGATCCCGTGGGCCATCCCACATGAGAGAAGAAGTCCTCCGAGATCTAGGCGAGATATTTGCTGCCTACGCTTATAAATAGCGACCATGGACCTACGGAAAAGGGACTTTAGGCCTCTCTACGCCGATACTCTACCAAAATTGCTATTGTATTTCAATTGTGCTGTTGTAATCTACTTGTAACCAGCGAGTTATAATCAAAAAATATCAATCATTTCATAGTGGATGTAGGCCATATGCCGAACCATTCTTAAATCGTGTGTTTCAGCATTTTTTCTTATATGTTAATTGGTGTGTTTATTAGATCTACCTCATTTTACATTTACTTTCTTCATTTTATCTCTTCAAAAACATCCGAAGAGTGTTGTGTCCAATTTTGATGCAAACAATATATTCTTTTGGATTAGAATGGAAAAGGAGTCAATGAAAGGGTTGAATTTGGATTTAAGAGATTTGGAAAGCTTGAAAGGTGAATGGGAAATTATATGGTTTATTAACAATATTGAAATTTATAGCATTGAGTTTTATTTAATTTAATTATTAGCTTATGCAAGATCCATGGAGTTGTAGGCTTAGAAAGATGGAATCTCGCTTCCATATTCTATAAGTTAGGTATTTAGAATAGGAATGGTATTTAAACCGTAATCTAGAAATTTGGAAATCAGTCCTTAAATTTGTTAAAATGGGATTTTGATAAGATAGTAACATTTACTCCATTTTATGATAGTTTGGTTGTAAATAATTAGAATTAATTTAGATTTCCTTAATTTGACTTGAAATGTGAATTTTTATGTTTTAATTTATTGGAAGAGTTATGGATGTGACATGGTTGTATATATTTTTGTGTAATTTACATAATTATTCAATTCCATAACTATGTATAAAAAGTGTGTCCTTTGAAATAATAAGGAATATGCTAAAAAGGAAAAAGACGTGTAAGGTAGTGTGACGATCCAACTTTTCGACCCTCGAAGATCGACACTAATATTTCCTCGGTATTCGCATGCCATAAATTCAAGTATCGAAGAGGTAGATAATCAGGGGCTTTTAAAAGAAATAAAGATAGAAGATAGAATAACAATAGAATCTCGCATTTTCATTAATTATACATATGGAAAGTACATACAATCACACCAAATGATTCATCAAAGATACGATAAGCACTAACCCAACCAGGGACGGTTATAACTGCCCATCCTTACAATAGCAGGTAGATGCTAGATACATACTACATGGTACATCGGAAATTTAAAATAGAATGCTATTAACAAAAGGACCCTCTAGTCTTCATCTTCATGCTCCTTCCAAAATGCTCTAAGTTACTTGACTAATTGGCTGTCTGAAAAAAAAGGCACTCGGAATTTAAAGGAAAGGAAAATAAACTCCGGGTCAGTCATGGGAATTGTGTGAGAAACTCAAAATACAAGTATTTGGAAAACAAAAGGATATCTCATAAGACCATGACACACATAAATGTGGAAGGATTTTTTATCTTATGATAACCAATTTATTTCTACTTAAACTCCAATGATATAATTTTTGATGACTTCCTTTGAAAACCTTTCAAATAAGCATTTTCAAATAGCCGAAAATGTTACATTAGTTAAATTTGACGGTATAATAGGTTTACAACTAAAACCGAAGGCACTTATTGGAGATTTGAATTTCTATTGAATAGCGAGGTAAGGGATTACCTCCGTATAATACATTTCTAGAGGAGTGTACTGAGGATCAACATCTTCGAAACCTCTACGAATTCAGAGCGGCCTACCCGAAACCAACAAATGGTACAGATAGCACCGAATATGATATCACCCCAGCCGTTATTGACCTATCCGGGATCCCATAGCATACACAACATAATTTAAACCCGATGTCATAGTAGGTAGAAATAAATAAATCTAGAAAGGTGATATCTTACCCTAATGGTTGCGATCCACTTAGCCTTAAAGCAACCTCTGTTTAAAAATTCCCCAAGTGTGAGGCTAGAGGTAAGATTTACCTTTCTTAAAACATTTTCACTTAAAATGCCACATTGCCAATTTTCAACAACAAACTATTGATTTCAACAAAAGTACAACCTCTGAGCTCGTTCTCAAAGAAGGGTGTTAAGCATAAAAGGGGTTACCTCATACAACACTAAACAGATGTACGTTTATAGAGATCAATGTACAGTGTTCTAAGAAATGCAATGTCAGACATTCATCCATACAAGTTGTGCAGGAACAGGACAAACCAAAGAAACCCTCCTACCAAATCCTATGGGCATCACGTCCTGGATTAGTAGCGAGTAGTACTTGTATACGAAGATCCTAGAATGAAGGGACCTTTTCTATTTATTTATCGCGGGGCTACTCCGAAATAATCAACAAGCGGTCCTTCCATTATGAAGATCCCCACCTCTAACTTCATTGTCTTTAACATTTCTTCACTTTCAAACTCGAAAATTAGTTCGAAGTGGTTTTCAGATAGGAATTACCCAAATCCGATCTTGTTTCCTTCGAACCAATCATCAATAAAAAGATGTTAAGTAAATTGATGCTTATTATTTGATTAATTACTTTTCTCTTTATCAAAAATGTCTTCTGGGATATATATATATATATATATATATATATCTTTATAACATTTCTTTCCAGTATATATGGAATCAGTAAACCTCGCTTTGACTTTGGAAATACCAAATCAAAATCATTCTCATAAATCATTTTGCAAAACCTTTTTGAGTAAAAAAGGTCGATAGAAATTATACTAATTCTACTCAACATCAATTTCTGTATTCAACCATTACTATCCACGAATAACGGTGAAGTTGCCTTTCAAATTCACATGGATAGTATGGGTTTCCTCCTTAGGATTTAATACCTGGTATATAAAGATTATTTCTATACAATCCAAGTTGTATTAAATTTGGAAAAATCAAATATTGTGTACTTGTCTCGTTTTCGACATTGTCTATTCCTCGCCCGGGAAAGAGGCTAGGAGAGCCAGGGAATTAGTTGCTCCGGAACATCACCTTAGTTTAAGCACCTCATATCCGGATCTCACGAATAGAAAAATCCAGTCTACTCATCGGCTTTTAGAGCCAAGATTAAATCACTTAATTATAACAACTTTTCTTTAAATCATTTATTTAAACTTTTTTTAAAATAAATTATAAAACCTTCAAATCATCTTTAATATACTTAATTATTTATTTTAAAAAATTTATAAAAGATATAGGAAAGAATATCTAAGTTTAAAGCCATATTTCAAAAGTTATTAAAACTGTTGCAAAAAGTGCTGCAAATAATGCTACAGATGGTGCTTTTAAGGCTAATTTGATCAAAATAACTTCATTTAGAAATCCATTTTTATAACTCAAATATCTTTTAAAATATTTATAAAATTTATTCGATATTTTTATAGGATTAAAAATATCAAATTTACAGAATTTATCCTTTTGATTTTCGAACTACAAAACCGCGACTATTTTGAAAACTTATTTTGATCATATTTCAAAATCTACTCAACAAAATCTTGATCCCTTTCTTTTGTTTGAAAACTATGATTATAAGGATTTTAAAATTCTTATTACAAAGAATTCTGACTCCGACTCCATCGTATAGATGGATTTAAACTTTTATGGCGCGAAATCGTGAACTACCGTTACGCGGTGCGCCTATTTTTGGCTCAACTTTCATAACTTGTCCAAACTTCACCAAATCAGGTTTTAATGTTTATAAAACATTTATAACCATTTTAAACCATTTTAATTAGGTTTAATGATTCCATATTACTTTTAGAACTTTATTCGACAAGTGATTTTCTTGTGTAATATCGTCGTGTATTTAACGTGACTTGTTTACATAATTATATTAAAATTACCAATACTTGATGATCAAAGGATAGTAAACATCCGTAGTAATCATATCACATCATATATATATATATATATATATATAATAGAGTTTCTTACTTGATTATTGGACTAACTTTAAAACGGCTATAGCTCTACTATCTCGAAATCAGAGCTCACGGCTACTAGCACAAATGCTCTTAGGGGGTTCAACCTTGGTCTTAGAGGCTTGGAAGAGCTCGGCCTTACTTGGAAAATGGTGGTAGAGGGCTTGGTTGCACACATCCTTGGTGGGGGAGAAGGAAGAAATCACTAGCTTGAAATTTGGTTTGAAGTGGTATAGATTTTGATTGATTTTGGCATAACTTTTATTGGATTTTGTAATATTTTCTTTCTTAGGCTACGGAAGCCATTAGTGCAGAGAAGAAGAGAATCATGGGCTTAGGAAGATGAAGTGTGAATGAAGTAAAGATAGGTGGGTGCTATTTATAGGTAAAAATAAGGACGGAAATATAATGATATTTCCACCCAAACACATCACCATTTCATCACCACTACTCCCCCTCTCCCTTCATCATTCTCCGCCGAGAATGCCCCTTCATGTGTGTGGACATGTGCTTGTACTTAGGGTGTAAGATGTTGACTTTAGTTTCACTTAAGGTTTAAGTTTTAGGAAAATATCTTGGATATTTTGTGATATATATATGTATGTATGTATATGTATGTATGTATGTATGTATGTATTCATGTGCATGTGAATGTGTTCATGTATATGTACATGTATGTTTGCATATGTATATCACAAACGATTCACAACGTTGCACAACTTTTCATCATTGAATCGTTACGGATTCAAATTTTGATTTCTGGTCATATTATCACTTCTTATTTAATATATATATATATATATATATATATATATATATATGTAAACAAAGTTTGAAAATAATATTTCTGTCATTCTATAATAATTAAAAGGGCTTATTTAATAATTAAATTAATTATTAAACCACTTAAAGTCAATTTAAATTCAAGAATAATTTATTCCAAAATAGTTATATCATTGATGATGTCATATAGAGATTTTATTTTCAAAAATAAAATAAAGAATTTTATTACATATTCTCACTCATATATGTAAATGAGTGTATATATCCAACTCAGTGCATGATGTCAGATGATCTAAGAGTTGTTTAGTGATGAAGTGGTTTTCAGTCACTTTATCGATATATCTTCCAAAACATATATTTTGTAAATATTTATTCGAAATGAGAATACAAATATTATTTATTTTTCAAACATTATCATTTATGTTAAAAAATCTTATATTTGAATATTTTAAAAAATATTTGAAGTGATGAATTTGCGGGTCATTACAGACTTTCCTTCCTAAAAGAATTTCATCCTCAAAAATAAAGATGAGAAGACGATAACTCAAAAGGAATATGATGAAATAAATAGAAACCTATGATAAGTGACTACACCACAGGCGATGAGTACACTATTCTGATACAATATATACAATTCATATACCCATCCTAAACTCTAGATATGTCGTCTTTATCCTATCCTCTGTTTTCCATGTACAGTCATTAGCATCACCACTCCATTGAACTTTAACTAATCACACAACCTTTCTTCTTAATCGCTTCTCATCACGATCCACGATTTTATTAGGTTATTTGATAACTATTAAATTGGGCTCCACTTCAAAATCCTCCGAGGTAGCTATCTCTATGATTGTATCTAGATCATACACATACTTACGTAAATGAGATGCATGAAACACATTGTGTACACCTAATAACCTCTCTGGCAGTTCTACTTGATAGGATAAAGAGTCAAACCACTCTAGAATGGGAAAAGGTCCAATATATCGAGGAGCTAGCTTGTCAGTTCTTCCAAATCTCACTACTATCCTCATCGAAGAGATCTTCAGAAATACCTAGTCCCCAACTGAGAATTCTAAATTTCTACTCCTTTGATCAGCATAACTCTTTTGTCTGCCTTGTGCTTTTTTCGGTTTCTTTCGGATCATGTCCACTTTCTTTGAAGCTTCTTGGATCATATCAGGACCAAGTACTAACCGATCTCTAGTTTCGATCCAACATACTGGATCTACACGGGCAATCATATAAGGCTTTATAAGGTGCCATATCAATACTGGCCCGAAAATCGTTATTTTAAGAGAACTCTACTTAATGAAGGTAGCTTTCCCACGAACCTCCAAAGTCTAATACACATGCTATTAGAAGATCCTCCACTGCTCTATTTACTCTTTCGGTTTGCCCATTAGTCTAGGGATGATATGCGGTGCTTATATCCAGTTTCGTTCCCAAAGCTGTCAGTAAGGCTTCCCAGAACTGCTTGGTAAAGATTGGGTCTCAATCGCGTATGATGCTAGTTGGAACTCTATGTAGTCGAACAATCTCCCTCTTACATATCCTTGCTAAGCTTGAGGCTATTATTGTAGGCTTTACTACGATAAAGTGTGGGCTTTTAGTCAATCTATCAATGCTAACCCATACGCCTGTATTCCCTTTCCTTGACCGAGGCAAGCCATCGATGAAATCCATGGATATTTAGTCTCATTTCCACTTTGGAATCTCGAGTGGTTGGAGTAGTTCGGCAACCTTTTACTGATCACTCCTGATCATCTGACAATTTGTACATTTACTCCCATGGATGGAAATGTCTCTCTTTATACCACCCCACCAGAAAGTTTTTTCATATCTCTATAAATCTTGGTAGCTCCGGGATGTATTGCAAGTGAAGAATTGTGACACTCGGTTAAATCTTCCTGTCTAATCCCATCTGGGAACACATATCTTCCATTCATTCTTAGAATTCCTTGCTTATTAACTTTGAATCCTATCCATCTTCCTAGTATCACATTCTCCTCTACTTCCTCGGTTATTCTTGCAATAATTGGATCCTTGAGCCGATTCTCCTTTATACAATAAATCAATGCTGGACGCACTATGCCACAAAGTGAATCAGATAACAGTAATCGCACGACATAAAGTAGATTTTATGTTATCCCAATTTTTTACACAACACATGACAAAAAAAATTGTTGTCTGAAGAGCCACATATTCTTTCATCAGTTGTCTGAATGGCCTGTGAAATCCCTATGTACAAGCTTGTTATTCAGACAACATTTTATATGTCTCTGATTTAAGTTATCAAAACTTTTATTTTTGGCTCCAAGTTTTCCCTTATAATTATTTCATGGTCAGGATTCCCCCCTTTATTATTTCATTCCCCCCTTTATTATTTCATTTCATTCCCCCTTTATTATTTCGTTCTCCCTTTTTATTTTTAATTAGGAGAAAATCACCATACTCTTCTCATCGTTAGCTTAGGGATTTATGAAATTGAAGTCGTCTCCTTCTCGTCTTCTCGTCTGTGTGCAAATTGATGGTTGTATGCTTCATTCCTTATCGAGTATTCTTTGATTAGGGCTATTGATGGTTGCGACTCCTTGTCGATTGTTTATCGATTGATTTTGGTATGATTTTTGCCCCTTCGGTTTATATTGTTCTGCAATTAATTATCCTTCCAATGATGAATTGGGTTATTTATATAGGAACTAATTTCCTATATTTCTATATATATGTTGATATTTCTGCCCCTTTTGATTTTGTAGTGATCTCGACTTGATTTTCCTTTTGATTTTTGCCCCAACTTAAATTTCTATTGATCTCGACTTGATTTGCTTGATATGATTTGGGTGTTTATGTGATAATGAATAAAACTTGGCTGAAGTGCACTGGCCAACATGTTTTGGTCATGTTTGTATTATTTTTTCTGTTCTTGTATATACTTGAATTTTGTTTATTTTCAGTTCTTGTGACACTTTTTAGTTCTTGAATACTTGTTTATTTTGAAATTGGATATTGGGATCTGCTGAAACTTGACTTGTTCATTTGTGATATATATATATATATATATATATATATATATATATATATATATGTATGTATGTATGTATATTCTGATATATTCATAGTATGCTTTGACCTTTGTTGAATTTCTATTTCAAGCTTCCCTTTCTCCGATGAACTGAGTTGGACTTGTTCATCTGTTTTCATACATCCTGCTCGGTGTGCAATTGCACCGTGTTGTTCAAGCCTAAATGTGCAATTACATACATTCACATGTATTACATTTGACAATTGACATATATTGCATATATACATGTATATACATATGTTTTGTATTGTTTTGATATGTGTTAATTATGTGTGTGTGTGTGTATATATATGTGTTTTGATACTTAACATGTGGTTCATCCATGTTACAGTTTCCTGGAACTTTGATGCTTATGTTGGTTGTTGGTTCATCCATGTATATACATGCATACATATGTATGTATATGCATGTGATTGCACTTGTTGCCGACCCTATGGTTCATTGGATTAATTCATCATACTTGATTCTGCCGTGAATCCGGTTTGCTACTGCTTGACTTTGTGCATCTACATGTGCATTAAATTGTTCATGTGTTAATATGTTTTATATATACGTATACATGCATATACATACATGTATATACATGTAAAATTCCTTAACCAGATTTTGAATAGCTTTGAGATGCTTTTGAATTGTTTATGTGTTCATGTATGTATATACATATGTGCTTTGAGCTGATTTTGAATTGCTTTGAGCTACTTTTGAATTGTTCATGAGTTCATATGTTGAATTTTTGATGCATTTTGCTTTGATACTTATATGGATTTTTCTTTGATTGCTTTCCCTGAACCTAGAATGCATTTTGATACGTGTGCACATCCTTTTGTATGCATTTTGGTTTATACATATATACATGTATACATTCAAGGTTTGTACATATATACATGTATGCATTTTGCTTTGAATGGTTTATACATATATATATACACACATGTATCAATTTTAGGCCATTCAAGTATCAAAGCAATCAAAGATTTATACATTTACATATGCTTTGATACCAAAATGTATTTTCCTTTGATTGCCTTCCCTGAATCTTGAATGTATACATCCTTGCCTTCTTTTAATCTTGAATGGCTTGAAATTGATACTTGAATAACTTGAACCTTGAATGGTTGTTATTGCTATATGCAATCTTCTTGCTTATTACTTCCTTGTATATATACACATACATATGTATTACATATGTGTGAAATATTGCCATGTTTTGCTTGTTTTTGTCTGGTTTAAACATGTTCACTTCAACTTTTTTCATGCTGCTCCTATATGCACTATGCTTAAACTGTTTTGAGATTTCTTGCCTTGTATTCATTATGTACTCATGTGTTTGTTGAATTGATGAAACTTGTTTTATGATTTGTGCCCCTGAGTTGAGCACGTGGAGGCTTGGGCTTGACCTTGTGCACATTTGCGCTGCACTTATTCTATATCATAGTTGATCTTGTTGCACATTATGCATATTATGCATATCATAAGTTGTCTGTGCACATATATATTTATCCGGCCATATCTAAAACATGAAGAGAAAACAAACCTATAAATTGAGGCAATATTAATATTCAAATTTAATTTTATCTATGCAATTTAGGTTTGTTTCCTTTTCCATTTTACTGCATTGTTTATTTGACAGGTATAAGAGATGGCTGGACACTAGTTGAAGCAAGCAAATGAAGATCAATATCAAAATAAACTCGAGTGAGTGCTAGTAAAAAAATGTTATATATGAGAGTGTAGAGAAAAGTTGTATATATGAGAGTGATAGTGAAAATTGCATTGTATTTGAAAACGTAAGAATGGTGAAAGTTGTATTGTATTTGAAAATGTAATTATAGTGAAAGTTGTATTGTATTTGAATTTTATTTGAAATAAAATATTTTTTTGAATAAAACTGTGATTCATTATTTCATTTTGCAAATATAACATAAGTGTAATTGATATGCATATCCATCAATATTTATATGTTGTCTAATAGAAAATTTTAGAAATGATACTATAACATCAGACAATGTATGGTTTTTTTTCTTTTGATGTGTTGGTGCATATCAGACGGTGGGGCATATCTGTGGTCTAATGTGCAATGAGACGGCACAGAAATAGACGACAGATAGATATGCAATCAGACAATAGAGCATATTTGTCGTCTGATGCATATTTTCCTATAGTGACGCACCACTAAATGAGTTGTAATGCTATGCTTTTTGCTTAGCGCATCTGCCACAACATTGGTTTTTCTCGGTGTATATAGAATATCCAAGTCATACGATGCAAGAAATTCTAGCCAATGTTGCTACCTCATATTCAAGTCCTTCTGAGTGAAAAGATATTTCAATAATTTATGGTCCGTAAAGAGATCAAACTTTTCACCTGTTTAATAGAATATTATTTACCAAGGTAAATTAAAATTTATTAAAATAAACTCTAGAAATTCTTACCCAGCTAATAATATCTCCACATTTTTAATGCAAACACCATGGCTAATAGCTCCAAAACATGTGTCGCATAATTCCTTTCATGGTTCTTTAGTTGTCTACTCGCATATGCGATAACCTTTTCATGCTGCATCAGAACCACACCTATTCCTTCCTCAAAAGCATCATATACACGGTTAGACCACTGATTTCATCAGCAAAAGCCAATATAGGAGTAATATTTATTCTCTTCTTTGGTTCCTGAAATGCTTCTTCACATTTCTATGTCCACTCAAACTAACCATCCTTCATTGTCAGCTTTGTTAAGTGTGAGGAAATTTTAGAGAAGTCTTGAATAAACCTTTGGTAATATCCGGTTAATCCCAAGAAGCTACGGATGTCCTTCGCAGTCTGTGGTTGTCTCCAATCTTGTATAATTGAGATTTTTCCAAGGTCTACTGAAATTCCATCACCTGACACTATATGTTCTAGGAATATTACCTCTTTTTCCTAGAAATTGCACTTGAAATTTTTTGATTTCGGCACATTTCTTCTTAATATCTCCAACACAATCTCTAAATGCCTTTTATGCTCTCCTTTAGTCTTTGAATATATGATAATACCATCAATAAAGAACAACACGAATTTATTGAGTACATCTCTCAATACTCTATTTATAAGGTCCACGAAATAGGCAAGTGCATTGGTTAGCATGAATGGCATAACCAATCATTTATAGAAACTACATGGCCCTCGGAGTGCAGTCAAGGGAATCCCAACTCATTGAATCCGATAGCTAAATCCATTTTTGAAAATACCCGAGCACCATGTAATTGATCAAACAAGTCGTCTATGTAGGGTCGAGGATACAAGTTTTTAATTGTTTGCTTATTTAGGTCTCAATAGTCTACACAGTCTAAGGAAGCCATCGGGCTTTGCCACAAAAACCATAGTTATGCTCCAACTTGAGCGACTTGGTCTAATTAGCCCCTTTTTTAATAATTCATCAATTTATTTTGCCAACTAAATCTTTTCTTTTGGAGCCATCCTATGAATAGGGTGAATAACGGGTCAGGCGTTAGGAATTAATTCAATACGGAATTTAATTTCTGGATGCGGGGGAAAACTTTTAACTTCCTTGAAAACATCTTGAAATTCTTTAACCATTGATATTCTTTCCATGTTCATTTGAGATGAATATAATGCATACATGAAGCTATCCCTTACTGGACTAGATCCTTCACATATTATTCAGTCTAACGCCCTTCTGATCGCGGCTTTTAATATAATCATTCGATTATTGCATTCTAGAATAGCTCTATATTTGGATAGCCAATCCATTCTGAGTAAAATATCAAACCAACGAAATCAAGAATAAATAGGTCGCATAAGAATTAGTGGGTTTGGTAGGTAACTTGTATATTTACGCTGATCATACAAAGATTGGTAGTACCGCCTATGGGATTAGATATGCGGATAGGGCTTCCTACTATTTCTTGGGTAAGGTTCAACTTATCAACAAATTTCATAGCAATAAAACTATGGGAAGCCCCAGTACCACATAATTCTCTAACTAAATTTTCATTAACACATAAATTACCTTCTTGGACTCCCTTGCCCTTCACATCTTTAGAGGTTGAAAGCTCATTCTTATAGCATATACCTTGATTTATTATCCCTTCTTTATTAACGGACACTTGTTTATACAGTGTCCCAACTAATGGCAATTGTAATAAATGCTCTTCTGAACCATAGGAGCAACGGTTCCTTGCTGCTGGTTCTGCACCTTGGGACTCCTACAGTTTATTGCAAAATGGTCGTTCTTTTGACAATTATAACAAATGACATCCTTATAATGGTTCCATTGAGATCCTCCACCATTCTTTCCCTGCCATGGCTTCTTTCTCTTGTTCTGATTGTTGATATTTCCTTAGGCTACCACCAGATTCCTTTTATCTAATAATTTATATCGAAAACCCATATCTAATAGGTACATAAAAGTTTCCTTTATGTGTGCGGGCATTCAGTCCTGATATTGCTCTTTCATTCCTGCAATAAACGTCTCATTTTTCTTCAAAGGCGTGTCTATTAGTCCTGGCCCAAAATGAAATAACTCGGTTAATTTATTTGAGTATTTCTCCATAAACATATCTTCTTGTTTCAAGTCCATAAAATTTCTATAAAGATGGGATTTTTCGGCTGTAGGTATGTACTGCTCTTCGAATACTTTTTTAAATCTGGTCCATGAGAAATTGGTTTTAGAATCATTCAAAGTGATGAATTCCCACCATGTTAGAGCTCCTTTCTGCAATTTCCAAGAAGCTAAGAACCTCTTTTGATCTTTCTCTATGTCCAATCCTTTGAATATAATTTCACACGAGCGGAGCCATGCTTGAATTTCAACAATAGACTCGGTTCCCTGAAATGGTTTCCCTCCCAGCTAGCGTAATTCTTGCAAAGAGTTGCAACATTAATTTGAGGTTGCATAAGGATTACCATTTCCTCAATTATTATAGTATTTAATCAACCATTAGTGGTCGTAGTGTTGCTACCTCCCCTTTGTCCTCTTCTATTACTCATTTCCTACTATTTGCATATAGTAAGGAAACAACTTTAGGAATATAGAAAAAATTATCTAAGGGAATGGGTATTAAGCATAAAACGACGTGGATGGATTTATTTGGATAAAATTGCAAATTCAAGTGCCGAAGAGGCAGATAATTAGAGGTTTTTAAAAGAAATAAAGATAGAAGATAGAATAACAATAGAATCTTGCATTTTCATTAATTATACATATGGGAAGTATGTACAACACTCCAAGTGATTCATCAGAGTTATTGTAAGTACTAACCCAGCCAGGGACAGTTATAACTGCATATCCTTACAAGGCTGGTAGATACTAAATACATACTACATGATACAGTGAAAATTTAATATAGATCACTATTGACAAAAGGACCCTCCAGTCTTCATTTTCCATGCTCCTTTCAAAATGCTGCAAGTTACCTCACTACTTGGATGCCATAAAAAATAGGACAGCCATAGTTTAAGAGAATAGGAAAATAAACTCCGGGTCAGTTATGGGACTAGTGTGAGAAACTCAAAATACGAGTATTTGAAAACCAAAAGAGTATCTTATAAATCCACGCTGGATGTAAATATGGAATGGGTTTTTACCTCATGATAACCAAATCATTTCTACGTAAAACCAAATGATATAATTTTTAATGATATTCGTTGAAAACCTTTAAAACATATTCGAATAGTCGAAATTGTTACATTAGTTAAATTTGATGGCATAATAGGTTTACAACTTAAAACGAAGGCACTTATTAGAGATTTGGATTTCCAATGAATAGGGAGGTAAGGGCCTACCTCCCGTACAATACATTTCTAAAGGAATGTACCGAGGATTGACATCTTTGAAATCTCTACAAATTAAGACCGGCCTACCCGGATGTCATAGTTCCCAGGTGACAACATACCCTAGTGGTTGCGATCTACTTATCCTCAAAGTAGCATCTGTTTCATAATTCCCCAGGTGTGAAGCTAAAGGTAACGTTTAGCTTTCTTAGAACATTTTAGCTTAAAATGCCATTTCCAACAACACATTATTGATTCTAACAAAAGTACAACCTCTAGGCTCATACGTCTCAGAGAAGGGTGTTAAGCATAAGAGGGGTTACCACCTACACCACCAAACAGATGTATATTTGTAGAGATTAATATACTATGTTCTTAGAAATGCAATGTCAGACATTCATCCATATAAGTTGTCCAAGAACAGGACAAACCGAAGATACTCTCCTACCACGTCATGTCAGCATCACCTCTTGGATTAGTAGCGAGGTCCTTTCATATGAAGATCCCAGAATGAAGGGACCGCCACTATTTATTTATCTCGGGAGCTACTCCAAAATTATCCAAAAACAGTCCTTCCGTTATGACGATCTCTACCTTCAACTTCATTGCATTTACTATCCATCGAATAATGGTGAAATCACCTTTTAAATTCACATGGATAGTACGAGTTCCCTCATCGTAATTTAATACCAAGTATAAGAAGATTATTTCTATATAATCCAAGCTGTATTAAAATGGGAAATTTAAATCTTTTATATTTGCTGCGTTTTCGACTTTTCGACCTTATCTATTTCAGGAAAGAGGCCAGGTGAGCTAGGGCACTGGTTGTTGTTGAACATCCCCTTAGTTTAAGCACCTTGCATCTGGATCTCATGAATAGAAAAATCAAGTCTACTCATTGGCTTTTAGAGCCAAGATTAAATCACTTAATTATAACAGATTTTCTTTAAATTATTTAATAAAAAAAATTATAAAACCTTCAAATCATCTTTAAAATACTTAATTATTTATTTGAAAACATTTTTAAAATATTTGGGAAAGAATACTTAAGTTTAAAGCCACATTTCAAAAGTTGTTAAAAGTGCTGTAAAAAGTGCTACGAGTAGTGCTGCGATAGTGCTTTTAAGGCTTATTTGACCAAAACAACTTTTCGATCATTTAGAAATCCATTTTTATAACTCAAACCTCTTTAAAACATTTTAAAATATTTATAAAATTTATTCTATAATTTTAAAGGATTAAAAATTTCAATTTTAAAGAATTTATTGCTTTGGTTTTTGAACTACCAAACTACGACTATTTTGATAATTTGTTTTACTCATATTTCAAAATCCACTACACAAAATCTTGATCATTTTTTTTTTTGAAAACTATGATTATAAAGGTTTCAAAAAATTCTTATTACAAAGAATTCCGACTTTGATTCCATCGTATAGATGGATTTAAACTTTTACGGCAGTGAAATCGTGAACTGTCGTTACACGACGCACCTATTTTTGACTCAACTTTCATAACTTGTCCAAACTTCACCAAATTACGTTTTAGTGTTTATTAAGCATTTACAAACCTTTTAAAAGGGTGTAATGATACTATATAACTTTTATAACTTGATTTAGAAAGTGATTTCCTTGTGTAACATCGAGTGTATTTAACGTGACTTGTTTACACAATTAAACAACTATATTAAAACAATTAATACTTGATGATCAAAGCATAGTAATCTTCCAAAGCAATCATATCGCATCATCATCATATATATATATATATATATATATATATATATATAGTTTCTTACTTGATTTTCAATCGGACTAACTTTAAAACAGCTATAGCTCCACTATTTTGAAATCGAAGCTCACGACTACTAGCACAAATGCTCCTAGGGGCTTCGGCCATGGTCTTGGAGGCTTGGAAGAGCTTGGACTTGCTTGGAAAATGGTGGTGGAGGCCTTTTTTGCACATGGCCTTAGTGGAGGAGAGGGAAAAGATCACTAGCTTGAACTTTATTTTGAAGTGGTACATATTTTAATTGATTTTGGCATAACTTTGTTTTGATTTTGTACTGTTTTCTATCTTAGGCTATGAAAGCCATTAATTTAGAGAAGAAAAGGATGAAGTGCTTAGGAATTTTATGTAGAAGAAGTGTGAATGAAGCGAAGAGAGGTGGGTGCTATTTATAGGCAAATGTAAGGATGTAAATATCATGATATTTCCATACAAACACATCACCATTTCATCACCAGCACTCCCCTTTCTCCCCTCATCATTCTTGATCGAGCATACCCCCGCCCTATGTGTGTAGCCATGTGCTTGCACTTAGGGTGTAAAATATTGACTTTGGTTTTACTTAAAGGGTTAAGTTTTGGGAAAATTCTTGGATATGGATCGCCAGCCACCCATACACTTAGCCTATTTTTTTCGTACTTCTTCCTTCCTTCCCTTCTTCCATTTAGCATAGCGACCTTCCATCTTGCATGAGTCGCTAGTGATCCATAGGGCATGGGTTGCTGGCGATCCAAGCACTTAGATGTTTTTGGAGCTTGGAGTTTGGGATGTTTCCATGGCCTTGTATCATCGTTGCTTGTGCAGTCTCATTGCACGGTATTCCATTTTGATGGTAATTTGCTAGCTCTTTGCACTCAACTGGTGATTGGGCTGGAAGAATGCTGGTCTCTTGGTTTAGTCGACCTTAGTTGCTGTCTCAATAATATGGATTGGCTCAGTAATATAGCTTGGCTCTTGCTAACTCCTTACCCCCGCCTCTCCGGTTAAGGTTAAGTTCTAAACCATCCTAATGTCGTAGTATTATTCTGTTTCCTATTGGATTCTGCTGGTTAAAACCCCGGATAACATTTTCCCCCCATAGTACGCCTTCGTTGCATGCACTAGAAGTCATAGCTCTTAATATCTGTCTGTCGATTTCCAAGTGATTCCGTTTGGGTTTTACGAATTTGTAGTAGGTCATGCTGTTGATCATCTATCTTTGGTCTTGACTACTATTGCTTGCTATAACAGATCAAATTTCTTCACGTAGTTTCTCGATGTGCTTCGAAATAATGAACAAATGTCGAGAGATGAAGCGGAGAAAAAATTTGCTCCCTCATTATAGGTCACTAATGATCCATATACGATGGGTCGCTAGCGACCTGACCTGTTTATAAAGATGGGTTGCTATCATGATAGCTCGTCGGCGACCCAATGCCTTAGCAAAATTTTTACTCTTGTGTTTGCCTATATACGCGACTTGAGCCGACCCCTTCACTTGTTCAAACCGGCATGATTATCTACTCGAGATGATTTTCTTCATCCTCTTCACGCGATCCAAATATTTATGCTATTCAATTCTCGTTGCTACCAATGATCCGATCCTCTTGCTCATCAAAATTCCAGCTGATCTTTCTCCTGGTTCGAAGCCGTAGCTCGCCTTAAGACCGTTGCCTACCCATCTCCTAGCCCACCAGCGATCCCTCTTCGTCTTGTTGATTCTACACCGTTGATCACTATTGTATTCTTGAATTTAGTTAAAGGTGGGTTCGCTTAATTGGTTTGCTAATTATTGTGTTTTTGTAGTGATTCGATGACGAGTGTCCATTTGCAATGTTGGTCGTGAGAAGTTCGAGTTGATTGCGGATCGAATCACTTCCAACTTTAGAGTTTGGACTTTGGGTCTTGAGTTTTGAGTTTTCCCCCGAAACGACATTCGGGCATTGGCCCAATGTTAGACGCATTTTGCTATCTTCGCGCGTTAGACCAGAACTAACTTATGCCTGGTTTCATATATGTTACTGCACGACATATCACCAGTCGATCCTGATTCTTCTAGTGAATTTTGGTTTATCCTACTTGTTAGTTGCACGCTTAGCATTCTTGTAGTGAGAAGAGTTTTTCGTGTCACTTCGGACAACAGATTCGTTATTGAACATTGATTGATAAGGGTAAGTGTATAGGAAGCAGGAACAAAAGCAGAACACGAAGTGACGCGAAAGTTCTTTTCTTCTTCCACTACGAGCGAATTATCTACATGGGATAGGGCGTTTGCAGTGTTTTGAGCACCGAGTTTATCCCATATAGGTAGCACATTTCACTTGCCCCGGTTCACACTTGAAATCTGATGTGTCGATACAAGTTAATGTTTCTTTGGAATTTAAGTGTGGCAAGGGAAGCTATTAGCTTAGAATAGATTTACCTGATCGTTTCGGACGCTGGTTCTTTTATTTAGAATGAAGCAGCCATCCATGCATCGTAAATCAAGCGGGGGAAGTCTGGCGCTCTCAAAAGCCGAGTCATCATCCAATTCGCAAGCTCAGTATGGCCAATTAGTCCCGGTTGGGCTAGTTGTGGATCGAATGCCTTCCAACTTTAGAGTTCTACTTAATCCACCAGAGTGTACTACTTCAGTGGTTTCTGCCAAGGTTCTTCATAAAATCTGTGCGCCATAAGGAATTCCCATATAGGATGTGCGTCTACTAGAAAAGGACGAATTCCCTCATATGCCTCCCCTGGGATACACCGCTTGCCACCGATAATGTGTTTGAATGGAGTTGTGCCTCCCTTTAATGACTTTCTGCGTGGGACTCTCAAACTGGGTTATTGCCCCCATTTCAGCTTCATCCTAATGGCTACGCCATCTTGACTTTCCTACATGTTCTTTTCATGCGAGCGTTCAACTATGCTTCAAGTTTTGATGAGTTGCGGTATTTTCTAGCATTCAAGAGGAGAGATGACTGTCCCTCCTTGTCATAATCAAAGCCCAAAGAAACCAAAAAATCATCTTGGTCTTGCAAAGTAACTTATCATAATTCAAGATGCAATATTTATTTGTCAGATGCACGTAGGGGTTCAATCGTCGATGGACGATAGGGATAAGCTTCTTTTACATTTTTTATTCATCGATCTCTTGATGCATTACAATGGATTTCCTAACCAACCATATGTCTCTTGAAGTTATTCCAAGGATGAACAGAGATGCGGCACTCGATGAAGTTTGTCAGACTCTAAAAGCTATTGACGTCGAGGAGAGGAGCATTAAAGTATTACCGACTGACGAAAACTTGCGTCGATATGGATTGTTGACTCCAGGTAGATCTGTTGTTCAAGTTGAAATTACCTCTCCTGCTTGTTCTACGGTTTGTACGAGATCTACTTCTTCCTCCCACGATTCTGGGGAAGGCGCCTCTTAGGGGAGAGAGTGCCTGTCCGGAAGACTAACAATGAGGCCCTCGAGGGAAGGGATGCCACTACGACTGTATTATGTGGCCCGGTAAGAATGCCTCTAATTTTAGAGGAAGAAAAAGAGGAGTTCAAACAAAGAGAAGGAAAGACTGCGTTGCACTTAGAAAAAGAAGAAGGAGAGTATTAGTGACATGTCTACTGCAAGTGATGATCTCTTCGTAGAATCTGATGATGAGGACTCAGATTCATGTGACGAAACTCCGGGTATAAGCTCCGTTCTTCCAAGCTCGTCTCTCCCTAATATGAGCAATAAAGGCAAAGCTCTAGAGTTTTAAAGGCAACGAGATTCTCCTAGTAAAGACGTCGGAGTGGAGTTTGAGGATTTCAGCGACGTTTATGTTGACTTTGATGAGCTCATGAAAGAAGATTTTAAATTTTTTACGGCGCCTCTTTACTTGGGTGATATTACGCCAGAAGTTAACCTGGCACCACCCATAATAGCCGAAGTTAGTCTGATTCCACCTATGATGGTCGTCCGTCCGGGTTTGTGATGACATTTTAGGCTCACGTTAGAAGCGCACTACACATTGCACTAGGATTACACCCATTTCCATTCATTCTTCCATTCTCGTGATGTTTATCTTATGTTTCTGAACTCTTTTATGTAGCTTTATGCCAAATACGACTAGAGGACGAGGTTTCTACGATGAGTTTGAGGAGTTTACTAACTCATAGTGGTATTCCAAGCGCACCTTCGGTCGCCATCAATTCTGAGAAACGGAGGAGGAATATAGGAGGAAAGAACTCGAAGCTGAAACCCGCTTCCTGGAAGAAAGAGATTGAAGCCGATCGTATAAAGGTAGGTATGAGAAGAGGAGATCTTTTAAAGAAAGGGATGAACCATCAAAAAGGTCAAAATTTGACCATCGTCCTCATTCTTCAGATTTTGCTCCAAGTCACTCTTTCATGGGTAAGGAAATTCCTATTACTTCTGCCCCGCTCCCGCCTTTGACTCACATTTCATCATCTTCCATTGTTATTGCTGCCATCGGTGCTTCTCACCCCCACCGGAGACCTTCCTATATTCTTCCTTCGGGCCTCCCTAAACTTGAGGTGGTTGGTTCTTAAAGGGAGTTAAGTTTGATCTCGATTTGCGACCCATTCGTAAAGATCCATACGTTCCGCACCTCCAGACCATTCAGAGCGACTTAGAACAGGTTGAAGGATGGGAGAAACTTTGTAAACAATTGGTGGATAAGAATCGCAATAATTATCAAGAGATACTCTCTTTTGAATCAAAGAAGGACGGCTTTGAGAGGGCGTTAGCCGATCGTGATGCCAAGATTAAGCAGCTGGTGGAAGAGAAAGTGACGGTGCTACAAAAGAGCAAGAGTAATGCTGACTCGCTGAAAGAGGTAAAAGAAGCCCATAGCCGAATAGAAATCGTCTTCAAATACGAAACAAAAAAGGTTCATGCAGAGGAGGAGAAATTAAAGCAAGAAGTGACTGCCTGCAGCACAACGATTGAGGCTCAATGGAAAATCATTGCTAATCATGACCTCATCGTTGAAGGGTACAACAAAACCATTTCTGACTATGCCGAGATCATTGCCAAGTTACAGGCTCAGGTTGCATGGCTCAGTGCCAATAAATCTGCTGCTGAGGTTGAGAAAGCTGCTATGAGAGCAGATTATTTGGAGCTCCAAAATACCTTTGAAAGAAAGATGGAGAAGCTTGATGCAACCATCCTAAATTTTTATGTTAACTCCTTGCTGCGTCAAGGAAGTCTCAGTTATCTGTGCCTGAAGTTCCCACGCACTCTTGCTCTGGTATGGGTAGAAACCTTGTCCGGCTTCTCTAATAGCGACGATGTCTACACTAAGTAGGAGTTGGAGGATGCTTATATAAATGAAGAGTCTAAGAAAGCATTGCTCGATGGTGGGGAAATTCTTCGAGTTGAAAGAGAGCAGGAGGCCACCGGTGTTGTCTTGGCTACTGCTGCCGAAGCGCTCACCAAGCCTTTTATTTCCATCATGGGCGAATCATAAGAGTAGCCTCACGACCTGCTAACAAGTTCTGGACTTGAAGCTCTCCCTCAGGTAGTGAAGCCATCGAAAGAGGGCGAAGGTTATGAGTTTGAGGTTGCTAATCTTGACCGTTCCTCCGATGCAGGTAATGTTCTTGCCTCTTTCGAATTTGGGAGTTTCCAACTTACATCGAAAGAGCAACAGAAGTTTAATGCTTTCATTTTTGATCTTATAGATCCATCTACTTTCCCCATTGATGTGCTAGCTTCTTCGGCACCGGACCTATCACCATTTCCACATCTTCTGTGGTTGTCTCTGTTCCTTTTCTGGCTTCCACGTCGGCATCTAGCTCGCAACCGTGGCTGAAAGCCGAAATGATATAATGGCAACAGAGGCTAAGGAGCAGGAATCTCTGACAGAGCAGCCACAAAAGACTCAACACTATCTGGTTGCTGTCAAGAAGGAAAAGGTGGAGGAAATCAATGCCTCAAAGAGCTCCCGGAAATCGAGAAAGAGCAAGGGGAAGGGAAGCTCTTCTGAGAAGGCTTCGGAGGAAGATGAGGACTTACCACTGAGGTGTTCGTTGACATTACCGGTAGCGACATCACTACCGAAAAGAAGCAGAAGTTGCAAAGCAAGGGCGGAAAAGGGAGCGGTGAAAAGAAGCATTGAGCAGCTTGTATGAAGACTGACTTGATTTTGGTCAACAGCTTGCATGAAGATTGACATGTTTTTGTTTCTTTTTGAGTCATTCTGTTCAAGTGCAGAGTCTGCACTTTGCATCTTTACTATGGAGTCTGTATTTTCTTTTTGTTAGTCGGTGTTGTGTGGGTATGGCCCCCACATTTTGACCCTGTGTGCAGAAAACTATAAGCACTATATTGATTTTTTGTTGTATTCTCGTCTATATGCTTATATATGTTCTATGCACTTGTGCTTATTTTATTTTATACTTATCTGGTTCTATGATTACAGCCAAAGCCCTTCGTTCAAAGTAACAAAACCTAGAAATTAACAGCACTTTGGAAATTAATAGAACTTTGGGATTTAATAGAATTAATAATTTTTGTTAATTTAGAAGTTAACAGTGCTTAGGAATTGACAAAGCGTAGATATTAACAGCAGAATTAATAGAACTTTAAAAATTCTTTGTTAACTTCTTTGTTTAAAGAATTTCTTGTTTGGAGTGACAGAACCTGTGAAATTAGAGATTTCACGTATTTTTGTTGAAGTACTGGTGTATGCCTCCAGTTCACAAGGCTGTTTACTTCAAACAATTTTCAGATGACCGAAAACTTAAGATTTAGATCATTCTTATATCAATCTTGAAATTTGGCTAAGTCGCGGCTTGATTTTCCTTCTTCCGGAAGTTTGCAACTTTAGCATGTAATCCCAGTTTCTGGCGATATTCTGGTAAGTATGCATTTTGTGCGTGTTTGAGAGGTGCACATTGCATGGTTTGATTGAAGGCAGTTTTACTCATTAAATGTCTATATTTGAGACTTTTATGTTGGTTTATAGCATTCCAATTTCATTGGAGCTACGCGCATTATTCCTGACTATAGGAGTAGTTGGCGCTAGTTATAAGATGCATGGGTTTTGGTGCTCCTTAACGTTGCCTATCTTCGGGCTATATGAGGAGCGTGTTTTTTAGTGTTCCCCAATGCTGCCCATATTCGAGCAATGTGAGTGATTTAAGCTTTAGGACTTAGTGCATGATTTTTCCTGCTCCTCAAATTTGCCTATCTTCAGGAAGTATGAGGAGTTAGTGTTTTGGAATTTAGTGCGTGGCTTATGGGGTGCGCGACCTTTCTTTTTCCTTAATGTTGCCTATCTTCGGGCAACGTGAGGGGTTATTATTTTAGTGTGCGGCTTATGAGGTGCGTGGCTTTTGTTTTTCCTCGGTGTTGCTTATCTTCAGGCATAGTGAGGAGTTATTATTTTTGTGCGAGGCTTAGGAGGTACGCGACTTTTTTTTCTTTGGTGTTGCCCATCTTCGGGTAATGTGAGGAGTTATTATTTTTGTGCGTGGCTTATGAGGTGCACGGCATTTGGCACTCATCGGTATCGGTTATCTTCGGGCAACGTGAGGAGTGTTGATTTTAGTCTTTTCGATGTTGCCAGGGCAACATCGGTTTTTGGAAGGCAAAGATCGGGTTTCGCCGATCTAATGGTTTTAGTCGATTTGCTTCCGTCGACCCGACGGGTAATCATTATCGGTTTTGTTGGTTCAAGAAGCAAACTTTATTAAGAAAAGCAGGGGCAGTTTTTGCCTCTACAATATTGTTCCTGATATCTCAGGATGGCTTATTTGCTGGAAAATAAAAAAATACATAAGACAACTTTTAGACAAAGTAATGGGAAAGCGGTTCGTTGATCCATGCCCTAGGAACTTGAGTTCCATCGACGGTTGCTAGCTTGAAAGTCCCATCTCTTAGCTTTCGATTAATGACATATGGTCGCTCCCATATTTGTTCGAAGGCCCCCAAAATGGGGTAAACTTGCTTGAGCACAAGGTCTCCCACTTCGAAGGTTTGATTGTGAACTTTGGAGTTGAAGTATCATGCGACCCTTTTTTGGTGGGCGACAGTTCTCAGCTCTGCTTCCTCTCTTCTTTCATCAACCATATCCAACGATTCGAGTAGGAGTTGCTCGTTTTATTTTTGATTGAAATTCTGCCTTCGGTGCGAGGGGACTTCTACTACAACAGGAACCATTGCTTCTGAACCATATGCTAGGACGAACGGAGTGTGGCCAGTTGCCACTTTGAAGGTATTCTGTAAGCCCATAGTGCGAGTGGAAGTTCATCAACCCAGTTTCCGTGGGATTTTGCCAGTCACTTTTTGATAGTGGACTTTATGATCTTATTTATCGCTTCCACCTACCTATTTGCTTACGGCTGAGCCACCGCGGAAAAGCTTTTTTCAATCCGTAAGCGCTTACAGAAGTCTTTGAACTAGGCACTTTCGAACTACGTTCCATTGTCGGTGATGATTTTTTGCACCATACCAAACCTGCAAATGATGTTTTTAGTAACAAAGTTAATAACTTTCTTTGTGGTTATAATGGCCAGCAGTTCTGCTTCAGCCCATTTTGTGAAATAATCTATGGTAACTATGCATATTTGGTTCCTTCTTTTGCTATTGGCAGGACTCCAATCAAATCGATCCCTCATATCGCAAACAGCAATGGGATAACCATCTAAGTTAGCTTCGTTGAAGGAGTTCTCTTATTTTGTTGAATCTTTGGCAGCGATCGCATCTTCTGGCGTGATCTACAGCGTCGCGTTTTATCATTAGCAAAAAGCTCCATGGGTAGGTCAATTGTTCCCACCGCCTGTTTGGGTTCACCAATAAACCCCTGAATCTTTGTTTTGCACACGGATACATTTTTCATCCCAATCTTCATTTGATCGAAAGAACATTTGAAGAGTATGTTTACGGAGCTGCTACTGTCAACGAACAGCAGTCGAACTATAGCAGGTCCAATTCCTATTGTCACCAACATCGGATCGGTAGTTGGTGCTTCGATACCCTCAGTGTCCCGATTTTGGAACACAATAGCGTCATTCAAGACCCTTTGCATCATAACTGGAGTTTCGACTTCCACAACTAAACATGATTCTTTCAGAGCATACTTCAATGAACTTGCATACCGCTCCATTTCTCCCTAACTTCTTTGCGCGGGATGTGGTCCCCTAGATATTATTTCGATAATAAGCCTTTAGTCAGTTGTTTCGACCCTTCTTCGCAGGTTCTTGCTTAATTCCTTCGTTCTCTTGGGCATTGAGGAGTTTCAGATTGAACGGGGTTTTGCGGTTGTCTTACGTACTGCTGGAGTTTGTTATTCAGGATCAGTCCCTCAATGACATACTTTAGGTGGCGGCATTCATTCGCATTGTGGCCGTGTGTCTTGTGGAAGTGGCATAATTTCCCCAAGCGCTTCTACTACTCAGTCGCCTCCTTGTTGGGTGGCCTTTTGCATTCCTCGGTTCCTTAAATTGCGAGAAAAATGTTTTTCGGTGTGTCACTTAGGGGAGTGTATCCTTCAGGCCTAAACACTTTGAGCTTTTTATTGTTTCCATTTTCATTCTTCTTATTGGAGTTTTGACCTTTTCTCTTCGAATTTCCGTTTTTCCCAGTGGTTCCTTCAGGAATCCGAGAAGTGTGTGCATTTTAATTCATTGCTACATCGCTTTGCCCGACATTCGTCGGTTGCACACTAGTAGATGTAACAACCCGCACTTCGCTTAACGCAGATATTGTCCCCAACTTAGTCACCTCTGCCTCATGGGCCAAGCCAAAGTGTGGGGTTTTGTTACTCAAAAGCCTCAATGTTGTTATCAAGCGAAGGCTTTGGTATATAAGTATCCACTTCATAGTGTTTTTCCATGATGTGAGACTATTAATCCCATTTTGAAGGGGTGTTACAATCTGTCCCCTTTAGAGCCCCACGTCCTCATTGGCTCATGAACACAACACCACCACCCAGGCATCGTGGCTGTAACACGTACAGACCACAATTCCGGCTGGGTATGGCTCTGATACCAATGTAACAGCCTGCACCTCACTGAACGCAGATATTGTCCCCAACTTAGTCACCTCCGCCTCATGGACTAAGCCAAGGTGTGGGGTTTTGTTCCTCAAAAGGCCTCGACGTTGTTATGAGGTAAAGGCATTGGTATATAAGCACCCACTTCATAGTGTTTTTCCACGATGTGGGACTATTATTCCCATTTTGAAGGGGTGTTACAATCTCCTCCTTTTAGAGCCCAACGTCTTCGTTGGCACACGAACACAACACCACCTATACGTCATAGCTGTAACATGTACATACCACAATTCCGGTTGGGTATGGCTCTGATACCAATGTAATAGCCCGCACCTCACTTAACGTAGATATTGTCCCCAACTTAGTCACCTCTGCCTCATGGGCCAAGCCAAGGTGTGGAGTTTTGTTCCTCAAAAGGACTCGATATTGTTATGAGGTGAAGGCGTTGGTATATGAGTACCCACTTCATAGTGTTTTTCCACGATGTGGGACTATTATTCCCGTTTTGAAGGGGTGTTATAGTAGACTTCCTTTCTAATTCCTACGCTTCCTCCAACCTTAGGTACTGGCTTTCTTTGCGATTGACATCTTTCCTGGTGGTAGGTTGCTTCATCTTAATCCAATTTTCAAATTCAGTTTCTGGGTGAATGGCATGGACTAATGCCATTAAAACCATGTCTTCGTTAGGGTTGCTTACTTCCATCACCGCAATGTTAAACCTCTTGATGAAAGATTTCAGTGATTCATTACGCCTTTGGAACAATACGGATGGGGACATGACGTGTTTTGGCTGCGCAGTATGGAGTCTGAACTGATCGAGGAACCTTTTTGCCAGTTGGTCAAAAGTAGATATAGACCTTGGTGGGAGCCTAGTGAACCACATTTACGAAACCCCTTCAAGAAAGATAGGGAAGCATCAGCATCGAATAGCTTTATAAGCGTTTGCTCCATCCATATACCAATTGTATTTGTACAAGTGAGGTTTCAGGTCCTTCATCCCATCATAGGATGGAATAATTGGCATTGTGAATTTTTCTGGATATCTCTCATTCAAGATTTTATCGGTGAAAGGATTTTGATTTGGTGTAGATCCCCATTCATCATCTCTTCTATCTTTACTCTCCTCTGTTAATCATTTAACCATGTCTGCTATGTATGCCTCTGATGTCCGGTAGTCCTAAGGACGACGATCAGTCGCTACGCCAAAAGTTTGAGTTTGCAAACGGTCTTAGTGAGTGGGTTAAGACCTAGGCTCTCCAATCTTCGGAAGAGCTACTCCTGCAGGGTCCCGTTGGCTTGAAGTTGTTCTAATTGGAGTAGCTTGGGTATTCCTTGTATTATCAAATGCATTGGCATTTTCTTTCAATTGGTCGTCTAGCTCTCCGTCCTCCGAGTTGGATAGATCCATAGCTATGCCTTCTACGGGGGTCTTTGCCCCTTGGCTCAAATTCAGAATAGGTTGCCTTATGGCAAATGGAGTACATGCATTTATGTCCATGTTAAGTCTTGTTGTCACCCTTTTATGTGGTTGTTTTCTATTTCTTCTATGTAGACCAGAGACAAAGGAATTCTCTTATTCCATAGCAGCCGTAGGTTCAGGTATAGTCCTTGGAGCGGGATTCGACTATAGGGTTAGGAAAGCGTTAAACTTGTCCATTAGAACCTTTTGGCTACTTTCCATTTTTTGGTTGATCTCATTAACCATGTTATTTAACTCATCCCTGGTAATAACTTTATGCCTACTAGAGAAGGATGGCGCCTGATTCCCTAAGTTAGCGACATTTACTTTTGTTTGTTGGAGATTAACATCTTCTCTAGCAACCACTGCCCGTATGGACCTTCTAGAGGCAGTTCTTCTTCTTCCAGGGGCCATTTATTCCAAACAGTGGATTCTTCAAGAAAAGATTAAGGATCTAACTTCTGGACATATGGAACCTAAAGTAGATAGCTAGATATGGATCTTGAGTTGGATTTCTCAGTGAAAGCACCAAAATGTTAACCCAAAAAATGGTTTAACACCCTGGTTTGAGTTTGAAAGCACCAGCCCCATTCTGACATAGCAATATCATAGAATAGAAAAGGAACAGTAAAAGAAAGGAGACAGAGAATTTTTATAATGGTTCGGCTGTTAATGAAGCCTGGTTCCACTTTATATTTTTATTATAGACCGACTGCTGTTGTAAGATGTGTTTGATTACAAGACTTTGATTATCTCTAAGTAGATTGAATCCCCAGAGTTGGAATCCACTGGAGAATCATAGTGAATTCCTTTGGAGATTGTTGTGAGGGAGGCAGAGAGTGAAGAATGTTTCCAACAGAGCTTCAGCAAGCAGTCTGAAGAAGATCCCCTTTATGTTGCAGGCAGGATGGTATTTATAGAGATCGAATGACTTCTGGGCCAGGCCACTTCATTGATTGATCGCAAGTAGGTACAGAATGAACTAGGGGGTTTAGCTCGTGATTTGAGCCAAAACCATGGGTCGTTAGCGACCAATGGTTGCTAGCGACCTATAGAGTTGGCTCATACGTAAGCAAATGACTTAGCAATTGCACTGCTTGGTTGCCTTGGTAAAGACATGGGGAGAAGCATGGATTGCTAGCGATCCATGGTGTATGGGCCGCCAACGACCATACACTTAGCCTATTTTTCATCGTACTTCTTCCTTCCTTTCGTTCTTCCATTTAGCAGAGCAACCTTCCATCTTGCATGGGTCGCTAGCGATCCCTAGGTCATGGGTCCCTGGTGATCCAAGCACTTAGATTTTTTTGGAGTTTGGAGTTTGGGATGTTTCCATGGTCTTGTATTGTTGTTGCTTGTGCAGTCTCGTTGCACGCTTTTCCGTTTTGATGGTAGTTTGCTAGATGTTTGCACTCAACTGCTGATTGAGCTGGAAGAATGCTGATCTCTTAGTTTAGTCAAAATTAGTTGTTGTCTCAGTAATATAGCTTGGCTCTCACTAACTCCTTTCCCTCGCCTCTTTGATTAAGGTTAAGTTCTAAACCATCCTAATATTGCAAGATTATTTTGTTTCCTATTGGATTCTACTGGGTTAAAAACCCGGATAATAGTCTGCCTCTTCTTCACATAAGAAGTCTTAAATAACCTACGATGGTACCTAATAGGGAAATGAGATTTGCTTCATTTCTAACAAGAGGTATTAAGTAACTAGAATGGGCATTTTCCTTGACTTACGTAGGGTTATTCTAAATAGGATTTTGGCTATCGGAGGTTGGTGGGCTGTGTTAGTACTGTTATTATATCGGTATTTAGTAGTAGGGCTAGCATATATGCTATGACCATCAGCAGTCCTGAGTGGTCATAAGCAAAGACTTGGGTTATGCCTTGATGGATTTCGCTTCCTACTAGTGTTGAATCTATATGAGTTACGGAAAGATCTCATTGTTTAATTAGTTGTTTGTTTTTTGGAGGTGGGCTGGTTAACCCTTAGATAAATCTTTGAGATGTGTTAGCAATACATAATTAAATTATTAGGCCGTATTCAAGGGTCATCGGTCTCTACAGTAAGAACCGATTGACTAACGATTACGTTAGGGTGGGCATACTTCGGGGTTGAGGTATTAAATGGCTGTTGGGTCTGCCTTCTCCTTATTTAAGAAGTATTAAGTAGTCGGGGATTTTTTAGGTAGTACTACGCTTATATATATGTATGTATGTTATAGTTTTACCTCAAAGAAAACTAGACATATCTTATGCATAGATGGAATTACACGGAATAACTGTGAATAATGGACATAACACTTAAATAGAAAACAATCGGCACAAATTAGTGTTATGAATAAAGTAAGTAATTTTTTAGTTACTAGAAAGTTATTCTGACCCCCCTTCTTATTATAACCCACATGATTGGTTTAGAGTGCTAAGATTGGAATGATAGATGGTGAAGTCTTCTCATTTATGCTCAATGTTGGCAAGTCAATCGGATACGAAAGGAATAATATTAATTACAATGTAATAGCCTTAGTTAGCATATTTTTTATACCATATTGTTCTATTCCGCTATGAGTTTGAGTAGATAGCTCTCTGATATATTTATGTTTATTATAGGTTATCAAGACGAACAATTCGTACTTTAATGGACTTTTGGTTTCGATGTAGTCAAAATTCGGATCCATTAAGGTATGGGTTGTTACAAAAACTATTGTATACTTACATGGTGGCACAGTTTTTGTTCAATGACTAGTGGGTCAAGGGTCTGCTAGTAAGGCTAAACCCGTAAAGTGTAGCAACAAACATAAGACCCATACTTATGACATTATCAATGCATCGTCCACCAACTACAATTATATCAAAACCAAATCGATGTACACATGCCTAATAGTTACTATTTTTTTATCATAAGACAAAATAACATGTAAATCCAAGGCAATAATGCTTGCTAAAATGTAGTCTTAGGTTATAGTTGCATTGCTGAGGTAAAACGTCCTCTATAATAGTGTTGCTCCGCTCGAAGGTGCGTAGTTGATACGACAACCGCTTATTCCATAAATGGTCAAAAAATATATAATCCCAAGGCCAAAGTCAAGGGACATGGATTATTGCCTTTGCACCATATTGTATAGGATCATATATTAAAACACCATAGTCTTCACATCTCAAAATCACCAAAGAACCCTACAAAGTTACCATACAAGCAAAAACACATCTTAAATGCTCATCTATGACCTTAATATCATTTAACATCCTCGATACACCCTTTCGGTATATCTTAACATTACGATTTGGAATACAAGTCGAAGTGGTTCCTGCATCGGTCTTAAAATAAAAACTCCAAAACTTCATGGGTCATTTTCCTCAAAAAATAGCGAACATTGGTCTAAGCTATGTCTCGATCTGACTACATATGCAAAAGATATCATGTCATAATATTTGCTTGAAAATCCCAAAGAAAGGCCCAAATTCCCTAACCTATAGTCGATCAGTAGACTCAACTAATCAGGTCAATCGATTGGCCCACCATAGCCAATTTTGGCTAAAGTTTAACAATCCACTAGCCATGATTCACTACTTGACTGATTCCTTGAACAATCGACTACTTAAACTTGGCCTGTCAACTATTATAGGCTACTTTCAGCCTATTTTATTTTGGCCTCAAAAACCCGTGTATCCTCCCTGATCGGTCGGTTGATGACACTTGAATAGTCATATATTCACTTGTAGGACATGGTTTTGAACTTGGATGGGGTAGAATTCTCTAAGGAAATTCATGTTTCCATTTAATCTTTCCCCAACAATCTCATCGGCTTTCCTAATAATAACTTTAAGCCCCATGACTTTGCTACCTTTTGTCTATCTACTACACCTTACACTCGAGTTCACATCTTCAACTATCCACCGTGGGACGAATACAACTAGATGGTAATTCAATGGCTTATTATGGAATTCAAAAGCTTTACAAACCATATGAGTTTATCCATTTGACCAACCATTCCAACTCTATATTCCAATAGTCTTGTGAGAACTTCAACTGCCGATTTATACAATCCTATCAGTATTACCAACAATTCAATCGACAATCAAATTATACATTCATCTCAAATATCAGTCAATTTATACTAATTGCTAACTTGTCAAATTATAAAGTTTAGACTTTAAAACATTCAGTTAATGAGTCTTATCCCTAAAATCCCTAATCAAGTTCATTTCTCAAAGCCTAACCAACATTAGCAATAAACCATGATTTTAACATATCAAATTATCATATAGCTTAGAGAAAAGACCTCAATCACTAAATATCTTAGAAATCCAAGCTTAATGAAACCTAATATGAAGCTTTCCTTTGATTTTTGAAATCCGGCCTCTACCTTCTCCAATTATAAACCTGATGGTATGGATTAAATTTAGATATTTAATTTGGAAATTTTGGTTAAGATTTGAAGAAATTGTGTGGATTTAAAGTTAAAAAAAAACTATTTTATCACCAAGGAAGCAAATGAAGATGAAGAAGAGAAATGAAGAATGAGAGAGGGCTTTGTATTTCATAAATTAAACAGGCAAAATCCGATAAAATGACCATTTCTCCCTCATCTTCTCTTTTCTTTTCATTTTAGAAACCTTATCTAATTTGAAAATTTTTAATACATATTTAATACTAAATGACATTATGAACCCAATAGAACAGGTCTTGATTCCTAATTTATTCATCGTTGAAAATTCTTCATTTAAGTCGTTAGCACGCTTTATCTTCAACTAAGTGATTGACTACAATCTATCACTAAGCAGAAATTTACGAGTTATTATATTAACAATCCCATACACCATCTAAAAAATGTAGTCATAGAAAGAAAAATAAGATACGTGGTCAACATGGCCTATAATATGATGATAAGAAAAAATGTTCTAGAAAACATTTGGTTGAAGTTGTTGATGCGTGGAACCAATCACTCTCCCACTCGAAGTGTATGGGATAAAACCACCAAAGGTGTAGTAGTGGAATTCCATGTATATCACATTTGAAAGTACTTGGAAGCATAACATATGCCCATTGTGTTAGATCAAATATGTTCAAAGTTGGATGATAAAAGCAAAATATATTTTTATAGGCTATGAATTAAGGTCAAAATGATATAAGCTATATGTCCTATCAATGGAGAAGGCCAGAATACATTAGATCATTATAATAATTTAATGATGTAATGGTTACCAATGATGTTACATTATATTATATTTCTGCAAATTGAAATCAGTGGTTTTTGGAAAACAATGCAAAATAAAAGATTGAGGAATCTTATGGATGAAGATTGGAAGCTACTATAACGAATGATACATGGGAGTTGGAGACTTTACCTAAACGACATGGTTTATTAGTGCATAGTGGGTATTTAAGGTGAAGAAAAATACTTAAGAAAAAGCTTAAAGGGACAAAACAAGTTTGGTGGCTAAAGGATACAAGCAAAGTGCAGGTATAGACTACGAAGAGGTATTTTCTTCTGTTTCCCATCTAGAAATAATAAGCTCATTAATTACTTTAGTAGTTCAAAATAAATGGGAAATATATCAATTTGATGTGAAATTAGTCTTCTTAAATGGTAACTTAGAAGAGAAGTTTATTAAGAGAAACCACCAGGTTATAAAATTAAATGGCATGAAGATAAAGTGTTAAATTGAAAAAGAAACTTTATTGTTTGACACGAGTTCTTAAAGCATGGAATACTAGAATCAATAAGCACTTTCTAAATAATGATTTTGTAAAATGTCCCCATGAGCACGATCTTTATATAATGGCAAATTAAATTAGGAATATATTAATTTATGTTTATACATGGATGATTTAAATTTTATCGAAAATAAACCAAAAGAATTTCATAAAATGAGTTTATAGGTTGAGATGGTAGCTATTAGACTCCTATCATATGACCTTAGTGTCCAAGTGAATCAAACTGATCAATGATAGTGTTAAGGGTATTCTTACGGGAAATTATGTAATTTATATAACTTAACTCTTGTATAAAAATATTGTTTGAAATAAAATATTCTTTTGGTTTGTATGTGATATAAGTAATGATTTGAAAATGTATACAAATAGAAAATCCTAGGAAATATATTTAATCGATTGTAGCTGTAACTGTGTTCATAACTATAAGTTCTCAACCAAAATTTAGAATACTTACGCTTAAATTGTTCCTAATTAGGATGTATTGAGAAAATGATATTGATACACTTGTTGAAACTAGTATACATAACGCTCTCTGTATGATAGTGAATTACTAATAACCAGTGGGGACACCATGGGATTACGTACTTACAATTATTTGGAGCAATCACATAACTACTCAATGAGAATCTTCTAACAATTAAAACACCTAAGTCAAGATAGAAGATCTCTTGTAATGATGTGCAATTGTCTTCTGAATTGATAGCACTATTGATCCTATGCATATAGAATATACTTTGATTATGGTCAACTATATAATATCACAATCATGTTATGACCATACTTAGGTTCACATTGAACTAATTGAAGTGAAATACTACTCAAGAATGAATTCGTCTTCTCCATTGCAAAAGTTTAGTATCACTATAATTGGTAGTCAACTTAAATTCAAAATCTCTAAGTAAAGAAAATCGGTTAACCGATAAATGTTATCAGATGAGACCAAGGGCATATAGATTTTAATTATTATTTTTAAGCCCTAAAGTTAATTAATATGATATACAATTGTTAATATTAATTTAATTAAATATGTGTATTAAGATAGATATTTATTTAATTAATACATGATGCTAATTAGGCCCAACCTTACTAAACAAGTACATAAAACGGGGCAGCCGTATCTATGGAGGAAGGATTTTGAACAGTTCTCTTTGATTAAGATGAGATATAGAGTAAAGAGAGGAGTTAAAGGACGAGATAGTTATATTTGGTTATAAATACACCTCATTTTCTCATTCAAAACAAAAGAAACAAACCCAAACCTGAGCCCATAGTTGGAGCTTATAAAAGGGATTTTAACACTAAGTAAAGAGAAAAAAGGAATCAAGCTAGTAACACGGCATGTCCATAACTAGAAAGATCTAAGGCAAACATTTAATTCAAAATTATTAAATTTTATATTACGAGCCTAATTATTTTCCACATAAAAAATTGCGACTAATTTTTTTGCTAACAAAAGTGGTACTTAATTTTAAGCAACACTTATTTTGGTATCTCAGGGGATCGAACCCATCTCTAGAACAACAATTTAGAGATTTTACCATTTTAAGCTAGTGGTGTCTGACAATTTGAAATTAAATTTTATAAATACATACATACACGTGCATATTTATGTGTGTATTACTTATTCACATTCGTCCTTAATATATATACATTATAAATTAAATGTATATAATTTTTAAATAGTATAATTTTAAATTATATATACATACATTTTTATTCATAGGTTTATAAAAAAATTCTTCTTGGCTATGGATTAAGATTTATCGCGTGTATATATAAATGTATTATTATTGGTAAGGTTAAATTTGTATTTATAATCATTAAATATATATATTAGACGCAAGATTTGTACTAAAATAAAATAATATTATTGGTCGGAACAAATTAATTCAAATAAATTTAAGCACTTAAACATTACTTATATATTACAGTATTGTTTATAAAGATACATTTTGAAAATTATTTTGTTCATATATGTCATAAGAATTATAAAAAATATATTTAATGTCTATACATATAAGTTGAAAGTATTACTAAACAAAAAAATAATTATACATATAAGTCTATAAACAAGCACACATATATCAACAAGGTATTATATTAAACATACACATTTGTGCTCTTTTTATATAATTTAATCATAAATCTTAATGATCATAAATACCATGTATTGTTTATCACATGTATCTTTTAGATTAATTTATTCACATCCGTTTGTACATCATATATTTCTAGTCATATTATGAATATGAATTCCAAATAAATAAAATAAAAACTAGTCAAAAAAATTATTCAAATTTTTTTATAATTGCAATAATTAAAAATCATGGCGTTTAGTAGGTGTCTGCACTTTGATGTCTCTATTTTGCTTTTGTTTTCTATTTTTTGCTTCTGGATTTGATTTGGTTGGGCATTTTGGTTGTGAGACTCATTTTGAATGTAAATCTGGTATTTGTAATTCGTCATGGCTAAGTCACTCACACATGCACGGGATCACGAACGATCCTCAAGCATGCTCTGAGATGGCAATAAACCACCATAATAAACAATTCGGAAGCTCATTTGTAAAGTCCCGTTTTCCCGTACTTTTTGAATCGACAATAAACCACAATGTCTAACTCAAATTGCATGAAAAGGCGAATCTTTAAGGGTTAATAAAGAAAAGTAGACAGAACAGAATCTCACTCGAATGGAATAACACATAATATTGAACAAATATTTTTACAGCGGAAAACTTTTAAATACATATATCACAGTCTAACCTAAATTCAGCTTGGACAGTTATAAACATCTGTCCTTACAATTGCTAACAAAACATCAAACAAAATACACTAAGTGCAGCGGATAATAGAATATGTCCATACGGTGATGAATATCTCCAGCTCTCTTCTGGAAACTCCAACCATCTTCGACTAGACCTGAAACTACTCAGATCTGACCCGAGTATTGAAAATACCCAGATCAGGCTTGATAAACCAGCGTGAGAAAAACTCATTAATAGATGACAGTGTCATATATCAGCCTTTTTATAAATCCTATGAAAATAAAGAGTATCTCATAAGACCACGCCCACACATAAACACGGACGAGTTTTTACCTTATGATAACTAAAACACTTTTATATAAAACGTTTGATATTATTCTTAATGACATCTCTTTGAAAACATTTGCAAATAAACTTATTAGTCTTATCCAAAATGGTTACCTATATAGCATTTTGAGGCTATTCTTTCGGCCAATACAAACAATACTGTAGGTTCTTATTGGAGAATGGATTTCCATACAAATGACCAGGCGCAGGATCTACCTTCCAAAGGGGTACACCTCTAGATGGATGTCCCGAGGACCATCATAAAGGATCCTCTACCAACACAAGACCGGCCTACCTCTGTAACTAGATAGTACTGAATATGTCATCCCCCGGTCCGTTACCGACCTTTATTCGAGGGCCCTTATAGCATACACCACATTAATTTACACCCCGACGTCATAGCGGGAAGAAATATATCTAGAAGGGGATGACCATACCCTAATTGGGAATGACCCACTTAGCCCTGCTGCATCTAATCATGTTTCGGTAATTTCCGATTTGATGAGGCTTGAGGCAAGAATTACATTTTCACACAGCACATATCACATCTTTGAATGCCACATTGCCATTTCCGTTAACTACTAATTGTCTTCCACAAAAATACAACCCTCGAGCTCGTATGTCTCAAAGAGGGTGTTAAGCTAATAGAAGTTGCCTTCTCCGCCAAAACTGATGTACGTTTGTAAAAATCAATGTACGTAATCTTTAGAAATGCAATGTCAGACAAACGTCCATACAAGTTGTCCAGGAACAGGACAAACCGAAGGTACTCTCCTACTACCACTAGTAGCGAGTAGTTCTTGCAATCCGAAAAATCTCCACAACGAGGAGACCACTGCTATATATAACTCGGGAGCTATCTAGAGCAAGTCAACAAGCAGTCCTTACGCTATAAAGATTCATGGTCTTCAAAAATCATCATCTTCAACATGTCTTCACGTTCGAACGTATACATTGGTTCGAAGTGGTTTTCGCATAGAGATTACCCAAATTCGACCCCTATTCCTTCGAAATCCAATTATCGATAAAAGTGAATATGAGTATATATGATTTATTAAGTCTCTTTTCACTTTAACTCTTTTCGGATGATTTCAAATTCTCTTTCTTTTGACTTAGGATACTTCTAAGTGATTCATTCTTTTGCTTTGGAAAATATCTCAGATTTCCTTACTTAATTCTTGATCAAAATTTGTTAACTTTTAAGCAGGTCAAATACAATGTTATTTAAGACATCGTTTACGATAAAGCCTAAATATATCTTAACAAACATTTTGAAGTAAATGGCATCATAGAAATCATTCATTTTTGGAGAATGTTTAACTTTTGGATAATACCAATCTTCTTTTATTTTGGAAAACTTAACAGAATCCTTTTTATTTAAGAGCATCCGGGCTTTCCCTTCGGTCTGTTCCACCCCTCGCCTAAGAAAAGAAAAGATATGCCATGTAAGTTCAAGGCACTGGTTGCTCCATCCACAACCTTAGTTAAACACCTTTTTTATCTTCCCAGATCTCACAGGCGGGACAAATGTACTAGTCGCTTCCGCATACTTAGATTTTCAACTTTATTTTGGAATTGCTTATAAATATTCCAAATTATCTTTCAAAAACGCTTAATTATCCTTTTTAAAACATTCACGATTTATTCTGGGAAACGTCGTTACATTTAAACTCATATTCCAAAAGTTATAGAATTCGCAGCAGAAAAGTGCTGCGGAAAGTGCTAAATAAGCTTATTTGGATTAAACAACTTTTAAACATTCGATAATTCATATTTTTCAATCCAAATCTCTTTTAAATCATTTATTAAATGAATTTATCAAATTTATTTCATATTTTTCCATAATTAAAAAACGTTCATTTAAACAGATTTCCTGTTACGGTCACTTAATTGCACCAGCGTGATTTTTGTGGAATTTTTTTTTTGACTTATTTCAAAATCTACTTGATGAAACTTTGATTTTCTTTCTTCATTTAGAAGATATGGATATAATAGTCCGGAAATTTCTTATCTTGAAGAATTCCGAGCTATATTCGACTCTACACATTCATTTGAACTTTTTGGCACGAAATCGCGAACTACCGTTGCGCGGCGCACCTAGTATTAACTTATTTTTCAATATTTGAAATAATCTATTCAAATTGGATTTTAACACTTATAAAATCATTACAAATTATTTTAAATCAATATTTTCACTTTTTAAAGTATTTAAAATATATTTTCACTATTACCATATTATAATATTATTATATTCTCATTATTTAATATTAAATTTTAAATTTCAATTTTAACTCAATTTCAGTTCTAATCTCAAATTAAACTCATTTAAAACTTAGATTTCAAATCCATTTTCAATTTAAACTTCAATTCGACCTCAAACCAAACTTCACTTTTTCAAAATCGATTTCAATTTCAATTTCACTATTCATCTCAATTTCAATTTCTATTTAACTATCCTTTTCAAATCCGTTTCACTTCAAATTTCAAATTCTCTTTTATTTTTACTTTAATTTCACTTCTAAATGAAAAGTGACTTATTTTTCCAAAATATCTCATATTACTAAAATAGGGTCTTATTAAACAAAGTGATTACTTAATCAAAATGAACATATCCAATATTCATATTTATCGCTAACATAACATCCATTCAACCAATCACATATATATGACTTCAAATCCAACATTTACTGTTAATATCATAACGGGATATATTATCACAATTTACTTAATTTACTAACTATCAAATTATTCATATTAACAATCAATTTGGTATAAACATTCATATGTCATAAGGGTGTAAATGTGATTGTTATAACATTATCAAAATATAAATTCAAAAGCGATGAGAATTTCTCACCTTTAACCAAAACGTTTAACTTCCTACCAACATTCATTTAATTCAAGGCTTCACTAAACCTTTCTAAACCTTATCATGCTTCCAAGTGCTCGACCCTCTCCATCTCTGCTTGATTTGCTCACGTCCTCCCCTTATCAACTCCCAAACTCACGGCTTAAGGCCTTTTTTAAGAAGAGAAGAAGAAGAAGTGAATTAAGAAGATGTTAGAGAGTAACAAGTGGATTAGTGCTTAAGCACTCCACTATTTTTAACCCTTCTACCTCTCTTAAAGAGGAGAAGCCATTAATGAGCAAAAGAAAGCTTAAAAATGAAGAAGAAGAAGAAGAATGAGAGGTGTGAAGAAAATGAGTGAAAGTGTACTGGTATTTATAGCAAAAATTTCATATGTAAATTACATTTTTAACCTTACCAAGAATGACTAAAATACCCTTCTACTTTTTGAATTTTCAACTTACTTCCTTTCCTTTTCAAGATGAGAAAGGATGTGCATTAATGAGAAAATATGGTTTAGTAATGATGTTGTTTTTATGTCAAGTCATGTCTTTTCACTTTTTATACATTTATTTAAACTTTTCCAAAGTAAACTCCTTTTGCCTTTTAGTGCTAAATGTAAAGTGTTTAAATAGTTTGTAAACTTGTATTTATGTATTTGAAAATGTATCAAGTTGCAACAACTTGTCGACAACTTGTTTTGGTTGAAAACGGTGTTTTTGTCGACAAATTTTACAGTCAAAATTTGACGTTTTTGATAAGTTATATATTGACGTAAACCAAACTTTAAAATGAACTTTTTACTTCTTTAAATAAATTAAAACATGTCTCTTTATATTTTAAAACCATATGTAATTAATATCAAAATCTCTAATTTTACAGTGCATGTAAAACTGACAAAATGCGAAAATTTTTGGTTATTTTTGTAAAACGATTATTAACATATTTTTAAATATATAAATATACTTTTATTATCTTTATTAGATGTTTTAAATAAGATTTACCTTTTTAAATAAGTATTTAAACCCATTTATTTAAGCCTTTATTTATTATTAACAAAACTTAACTTTTGTCGATTTGTTCAAAAATCCACATTTATACTTTTTTTTATTTATTAACTATAAGAATAGATAATTATTTATTATATATAACATATTTATTTAAGATTTAAATTCCTTTTAAATTTAAAACGAACGAAATCTCTTATTTTCGAACTAGCGAAATTACGGGTCGTTACATCACTCGAACGTGAAATCTAACATTAATGATACTAAGTTTCGCCGGGCACACACAACTCACCTCGAACGGCACCCCACCGCGAACGGTCACAATTCGCCTCGAACGACACCCGACCTCAAACGGTCACAATTCACCACGAACGGCACCTGACCATGAACGGTCATCATTTGCCACGAATGGCACCCGACCTCAAACGGTTATAATTCGCCACAAACGACATATGACGTCGAACGGTCACATACCACCCCGAATGGCATACGATCTCGATCGATCGTTATTCACGATCATGTAAGATTATCAATCATTCTACAGGTCATTAACAGGATACGAACATCCAGCTTATGGCACTACAAAACACACCTTCATATCGCAAGGCATGTTTTGGGGGGCAAAGTGTTAACCCGTTTTTAGGCAAGGCAACATACAGGCGGATTTAGCCCAATTGACTGCACAATGATCAACGCTAGATTTTCACAGATACAAATATGATCACAAAGCCAAAAATGTAGCATAGTCGATGAACAAGCAACATAAAACGTTTAAAACATAGTTTTAACAAGAATCGAGCCGTTTCAAGTTGCTTGGAGTTGGCTCCAAGTCATCCCTATGCTTACTTTGGGTTTCCAGATGGTTTACTTCGGGTCATATAAGAGGTTGCTTTGGGTCTTTGATGGGGTAGCATATTTACTGGTTTCTTCGAGTCACTACATCTCTTGCTTCGAGTCACTGGAGGGTTTACTTCGGGTAAAGAGGCAACTAGTTCGAGTCACAGCCACGTATCAATCTTCGTATCCATCCCCGTGTCATTTGTATCCATCCACTTAAGCCACCCAGTTTGCATCCAAGTGACCATAAAAAACTGATCAACAAATAAAAACCCTACTGGTTTCGTATCAATGCAATTTGTACCCATCATGTTGCACTTGATCCCTTTCGTATCCATCAGAGACTATTCACTCGTATCAATGCATGTTTCGTATCGATCCATTTTAACATATGCCTCGTATCGATCATCTATGCCATCGATATGAAATTGTTATGCATTTCATATCGATCACTTTTCATCGATATGAAAACAACATCAAGTGATTGATATGAAGGCTGTATGCCAGCATCGATATGAAAAAATGCGTAATCAATACGAAAGACAAAGCACATGATGGATACGAAATGTATGGTACAAAGAAGGTTACACTGAAGCGATATGAAGTAAGCACGTTCGAATGAGAAAGCAGTCAACTCGGCATGAAAAGTGGATTGATCCTAAAAGATAGCTCCACGTCATCTAGCAATCACGTGCATCCTATGGTTACGACGAGAGCGATATGAACATATCGATATGAACTCGGGTACACATTGAAAATCCAAACTTGCATCGTTCATATCTCACAATCTATGAGTCCAAATGCCACCAAATTTTCACAGGAGCTTGCATACAACCTCAAGAATGTCCATGATCAATCCCAACCAAAAAAGAGAAATTTTGGATCGATACGAATTTGGTACGTATCAATCATGGATCAAGTCAAAACGTTAGGGGATCGATCACGTGGGCCCACCTACATGAGAGGAGTCTTCCGAGATCTGGATGAGATATTTGCAGCCTACACCTATAAAAAGCAGCCCAAGAGCTTCAAAAAAAGGATCTTTTAGGCTCTTCTAAGCCGTTACTCTGTCGAACTTCATTGTAATTTAGATACTATCAATTATACTCTTGTACATCAGTAGAGGATCATCAATAAAGCAGCAACTCTTCACAGTCACTACACCAAAAAGTACTTTTGGTGGCGTACAAAAAACGCAATCATAGCTTGTGGTAGCGTTTTACAGAACACCGTCATACGACATGCAACTACTAATATTTTTGGTTGCGTTTTTGTAAATGCCGTTATAATGTACCTTATTGCGGCGACAGAAAAAGGCCACCGTAAATCTTTTTTTATAGCATGTTGAAACACCACCAAAAGTGATATTTTTTCAACATATTTTTTCTGTAGCGTTTTCTAAACGCCACTAAATAGACGTTATTATAGATTGATCATTTTAAAGGCTGTATATTTCACCGCAGAAATATTTTTTTGTTGCGTTTTTTTCTGCCATTATATTTTTTTCGTATCGTTTGATAAATGCCACTAAATATTTTTGCTTTTCTTTGTCTATTTCTCACATTCTGCTGGCTCGTTCACTCTCCAATTCACTTTATTCATAATTTATATTAAACAGTAATAATAAATAGTTCAATAATAAACAAAAAATACATGAACAAATGAACTACCATAAGCACAAGTAGTACATTACCATACATTAATACAGAAGTAGTACATAACTGTATATAGTCACACAACTGGTGCTAACAAAACGCTTGTTTAATTCTTTGTTGCACGCAAAAGTGAAAGCTAGCACCATAAAAGTCCAACCTTGCTCTCTTCGAAAATCCAATGCCTGCACAAGTGAAATTACAACATATAGTCAAACAATTATGTTAATTCGTAAGACTTCAAATCTAATATCAAACAACTACAACATTGTACAAGTATATCATACTATTATTTATAAAATTTAGTTAACTTAAACTTAGTTAATTTTATAAAACTTCTTTAATTTTAACAAAACTTGGTTAATTTTTATTAACTTGGTTAACTTAGTTAATTTTTTTTATTATTACTATTATTATTATTAGAACTTAGTTAACTTAATTATATTATTATTATAAACTTAGTTAATGTTTAAAATAAATTGGTTAATTCATCATCATTATTATTTATAAAACTGTTAAATTAGTTATATTATTATTATTTATAAAATTTAGTTAACTTAAACTTAGTTAATTTTATAAAACTTGTTAATTTTAACAAAACTTAGTTAATTTTTATTAACTCAATTAACTTGGTTAATTTATTATTATCATTATTACTAAAACTTAGTTAACTTAATTGTACTACTATTATTAATATTATAAACTTAGTTAATTCTTCATCATTGTCATTATTATTACTTAAAACTTTTTTAAATTAGTTATTATTATTATTTATAAAATTTAGTTATCTTAAACTTAGTTAATTTTATAAACTTAGTTAATATTTTGTATCTGTATTTGTTGTGTGATTTTTTACTTTCATTTGATTTGTGTGCTTTTTGTTTTTCTATACGCATTTGCATTTCTTAAAATAAAAATTATATACACAATTTCATTTCATACATTACATTTCTAAAAAAAGTTCTATATTTCATTTCTACCTCTGTGCACTTCTAACATTGCATTACATTTCATTTCTAACATTGCACTTCTCTGTGTCATTTTTCTATGCCACTACAACTACTATACAACTTTTGTGCCTTCATTTGCCTGCTTCAATCCCAAACAAACACCGCACATTCACCATACCCTAAACAACAACTCCAATACACTCTCCTTCAACCTACATCTCCTCTGACTAAACAACGTATATCATGCAAACCTCCTCCATCATTCTCCCCTTGCTGCCTGCAACACCCCCTAACCCCAACAATTTAGATCAGTTCGTTAGTTCAAACCATCAATTGTTCTCCTATGTTCCAAACCACAACCACTACCACTACCAAACCATTAAACGCCGCATACATACAACTGTGTTTAACCACTTCACATATCATCATTCAACCTACTGCCTTACATACAACCATCAGCTTACTGTCATCTCCACTGCCTTACTTCTACACTGCTCGTCATCATCTCCGTCAAACATACAACATACAACAATCCGTCACCCCTTAACAACCATTCTGTGCACATAAACGATGCATCCCCATGCACATTAACCTCCCTGCTTGTGACCCTTCCATCAAACTTCTACATAAATTCCACCACTTCATCCACTTCTGCATAATTCCATCAAATAGAAGCCACTTTCAAGTTACTACCTGCACATCAAATACTCGATGAACCATTTCAGACCTGCCATTGTTCTATCTTGCCACCACTTCACAGCATCATCAAAAAACCATCGCTTCTCAACGTCGACTTCATACATTCACTTCAAACAATCCTCCTGCACATTTGTCCCCTCTGACTATCTCCAACATCCTCATACAAACTCCAAGATACTGCACTTCCACTAACCAAAATACTTTCAACCTAGAACCATCATCAACTCACAAGCCTTCTTTATTGCAAAAATTTCCCCTTGCATATCAACAAACCACCCATCTTCATCATCCAACTGTTATCATCTCATTCAATTGCTCCTCATTCCCACTTACTACCACACTTCTATGCAAATAAACCTCCGTGCAAATAAACACTTCAAACATCAAATAGCAAACATCACAACTTTGCATCTGTCATAATTCATACATACTACAAAAACTACACCCATACGCCTAGTATCACTGTGCACGTGCACATAACCATCCACAACATAACTTCGGCCACTTTTGCAATCTACCTGCAAACAAGAAACCACCACCTAAAAATACCCCATCTTCATTAAACCATACGTCTAAACCACCACCTAAAAACACTGTCTGACATACTTCCTTCAATACTTCAAAAAATTTCATTACTGCCATCTCCATAAAACAAACCACTACCATCACAAGCCATTACCACCAACGCCATCCTCTGTCTTCAGCACTTTCAAACCACCACAGCAACATCCCCATACCATATTGCAATTCAGTTCAACCGACATAATAAATTTCTCCAACAACAAGTAATGCCATTGGGACTGTCAAACAATCTCTATCACACTCCCAAATCCACAATCATCCATAAAACTTCTTCCATTAACCACTATCAACTTCCCACACACTTATCTACTCTCAACAACCCATAGAACACCCCCTGACCTACACATAATTCTGCTCATCCTTCTTCCACCACCTTCATCCTCCTTCATACTTCTGAGCACATTTTTGTGCACATCATTCTGCTATTACCATTTGTTACTGCAAGTATCTCCTTTTCTTACAAATTGCAATCCACCTCTATTAACTACTGCATCATAATCCTCTGCACTACAACAGTCACCATATCAACTACATCACCTACTTGCCTCCCTCCTTCCATCAACAACATGCATCAGCAAAACAACCCAGCCTTCCTCGACAAAATTAGTAATTTGAAAACATGAAATCTCATGGTCATTGCCAAAAAGGAAGGTGCATTAAGCAAGATGTTTGTACTCTTTTTGTGTTTTGGTCTTTGTTCGACTACAGTGATTCCTTTGGTATTACATAATTTTACATTTTTGCTCCTCATCTATTCATGTTTAGTTTCATTTAGTAACATCTGAATAGGGATATATATATATATATGGTATATCTAGTTAGTGATGTAAAATGAAATAACTAACCTGAAAGCATCCACCACATTGAATTCCATCTCTGTAATGGATGGAGCTGCTGAAGTAATAAAAACTTTGTTGATTCCTAATGCCAATGATCCAAGTCCAGCAGCGAAGCCTTAATTACATATTTTCATACATAACTTCAGTGCTAACAAAAAGGAGTTCATAGGCTCAAGTAATCACAAGCATAAATTAGCTCCAGATGTATAAGAGTCATTTCAGAAATCATAAAATCAAAATACCCACATACTTAGAACTGCCTTCACTAAAAACAGAAGTCGTATAACCATAAGCTCATATATACATATATGATCCATCCTCTCCAGATGTATGTGCTGCAGTGAACATGCATATTTGTGTTTAAATGCAATAGTAGATTATGATCTAAAGATATGATACTTACTCAACTACACTTGCATTTACTTGCTCTATTCATGATCCTCTTTTCCTATTAACGCTCATACCATTATAGTGCCTATCTACCCAATTAAGATCCACTCAATATCAATTTCAGTGTGTAGTTCAGGATTCCTCATAGTGTAGTGCTTGTCCACCCTCTTCAGACCAAATCACATTGCAAAGCTTGTCCTCCCATTTTAGCCTCGTGTAACTTTAACATTTCTCTACAGTGTTACCCATACCTTCATAGCATATGCAGTGCAGAGCTTTGCTTTTCCACTCAAGCACCGCTTCTCTCTACTTCAGTTTTCAATCTTGCACCTGCATATCAGCTTAGTCACTTGAACCATTTCCTACACATTGCATTTGATCGCTCAGTGCTTGCAAGCTTTCACTATCAAGATGTTTAGAACCCACCTGGTAGCTGCTCCTGATCTAGGTCTGTCAATCCACATGCAAGCAATGTTCACCTTGCATTGCTTTTTTCTATTACAGTCTTCACTATATTGGAGATCCCTCAGCCTATTGTCGCACCGCATCGTCCATTGGTTTGCCTTTTTCCTGCAATTTATAAGCAGCCATATGCTTGTAAATATTTGTTTTTTTGTTTGTTCTCTTTTTGTTGATCAACATATAATGTTCCCCCATTTTTGTACTTTCTACCATCCTACAAACAATTGTATATGTATTTACTCTAATAGGCAATAAAATAAAGAGTGCTCTCCTCATAAAAGGACCACTCTTTCATTAAAAAAAATTCTAATGGCGAAGCCAACCCCAAATTTGTGGTAGGGCAGATTTTTCACTATATTAAAAACCATACAAATTTATAAATAAATGTACACCAAAAAATCACAAAATTTTCTAATTTACCATGAAAATTGAGGTATGCTAAGAAGACATTCCAACTAGTAGCCATTCAAGTCTGTAGTACTTGGTCGACTTTAAATGATATAAAGGTTGAAATATTACCTCTCCTCCTCTACTTGGTATAGAAAGAAGATGATAACCACAAACACTTTACAATGAAACAGAATGAATCCTTGCATGCTTCTTCAACTGCTTTGAAGTTTAAGTTAGTAAGACATTTGTTAAATTCCACTGTTCTAAGATAGATATATGATGACTGACTTATTGCTGCAATTAATATGTACCAAATCCTCCAAAATCATATTTATGGAAAGATTGTTTGAGTTAATCTCCAATCCTAACAAACTGAAACTATTACACTGAATCCAAATTAGATAGATCTGTATGCTTGAAGTAAACTAAATTAGTTGTTGATAATTTAATTTTATCATTGTAGTATGAGTTAAGGTGCAATGGGACATAAAACCAAATTCATAATTTAATGTGCCTACTCATATTATGTAATGCGTAATCTCTAAATGATATTAACTGAAAAATTATCGAGTGAGAATAGAATACAAATTTTGAACATATGACAATTGTATGTCACAGTTTCATTACCTTGTTCTCATCAAATCTATTATAGTAAGAATGTAAATGTTACCTAAAAATCTAACATTGAAGATAAACTAAACAAGCAGTTCAGATCCCGACGATGGGTATTAAAGGTGCCATGTAATATGGTGATAACTAAAATGATTGCCTAAATTAACAATAAACTATAGGATCTAGATTAAACCTAGAGGGGGGTGAATAGGGTTATAGCAAATTTTCTCGATTTAAACGTAAAAACAAACTGCAGAAATAAATATGCTGAAAAGTAAATCACACACAAAATTTACCCAGCTTCGGCAACCCCTGCCTACTGCTGCATTTCCAGATTTCTATTAGAATTAAACAGTATCCCGCTTACAAACACTCTACTAGACTCGCAGACCCTTTTGCTCCCGCTCACTAACACTCTCATAGACTCGCACACCCTGCACCGCCTATAGAGTTTCGCTTACTCGCAAACTCTGCTCCGCCTATAGAGTTTTGCAAACTCGCACACCCTGCTCACTGAACTAATTCTAACTAGACAATCTGACACTACCTACAACCTAGGTGGTGATTTACAAATTCTTTGACTTGAAAAGAAAAAAACAACTTCAAAAATACAAGCAGGAGCAAAAATTAAAATATAAACTTGAATCCCTAATTTTTGTTCAAAATAAAACTTAAAAAACCCCCTTTTATAAAACCTTAAATGAAAGTAAACTAAAGCCCTTTTATAAGAATACAGGCCGGCCCTTTTAATTCCTCGAGCCCGGTCTTCTTTCTTTTTCTAGTTGCGGCCGATCTTCTTTGTTACAGAAATTAGGGCTTCAGCTCGCGATCCAAATTTGGGCTTTTCAATATTTGATTCCTCTGATTTGTGTTGCGGCTTTTCTGATGATCGATTCTGGTTGCTTTGCTCTTTCTCATTCTCTGATGATCGATTCTACTTGTGCTTTGTTTCGCAGCTGCTCCTTTAATCGAGTTTGATAGATTCGGTATGTAATTTCTCTTCATTGCTGGTTTAGTGATTTGCTTGACTCGATGCCTATGATGATTCTTTGGGTTTTGTATTTATATGAATTCGAATCCACTTGCTTTCGTTCATGTTCATTAACGCGACTTCATCACTTTCCTAATTTTTACAACTTGATACACACGGCTTTCCTGAGATAACTTCACCTTGATACGCACGGCTTTGATTTTCAAATTTTCGATTTTCTCTTGATTGATACAGCAGAAACTTACCTATTCTACTTTGCTGACTTTTTCAAAGATACGAATTTGATTTTCGTTGAATTCTCTGACTTGACTTTAGCATCCTATTTTCGAAAATTCTGACTTCGGCTTTTACTGTGAATTACTTCGGCCATTGAATTCGTTCAACTTGAAATCGGTTTGTGACGTGAATTTCTGGACGTTGATTATTGTTTGCTGCCTGTCGAACTTGCTTGCTTTGTCTTGAACACTGCACTTGTACATATTCGCTATCACTTGCATTTTTATGACTGCACTGTTTATTTGCATATAAAGTTGGATTTGCTTCATTTGAAATTATGTTGCATACTCGCTGTGCATTGAGTCTTCTGTGCACTGTGGTGTCACTTGTACTGTTGTAATGTGTTGTTTACCCTTGTCGAACTTGCTTTGTATCATTGTAGTGGTTGGTCTGACCTGAACATGATTATTGAAGTATGTTGCAGGACTTAGTGATCTGGTGCATTTTGCTCGAGTCACTTGCATTCATTTGTTTGTTATTATTTCCATGTTTCTGTTGGTTCTTCTCAAAAATTGCTGTGCCACTTCTCCATGTGTTCATGTTGCTGGACTAGTTGTTGGCATGTGCATTGAGTAACATTCTGGTTGTTACTGCATTGTCACTTGTGTATTGCCTTTTACATCCATGTTCTTCACTTGGTTGTTGACACTGGTCTGCTGCCATGTTGCTTGTGCACTTCACTGAGTTTCACTGCCATACTTATACTTCTGGTTCTTCATGCATGGATGATCTCCATTTTTGGATTTAGAACTTGGACTTGTAGTTGTAACTGGACATGTTATGAAGTTGTGCACTTGCCTGCACTTGTACCTCTGGTTGGTCTTGTTTGATTTTTTAGACAACTTTCTTGTAATGTTATACTTGAGCTTCACTGTGTCGCTGCATTTGTTTGAGACTGTGTCATTTTTGCTGTGATGTCACTTGAACTTCTGCAGTGTTTGGTCTGGCCTGGTCTGCATACATGATTGTTGCAGTCCATTTTGCTGTTGGTCTTCGTTGCATTCATGTCATGTTGCCTTGTGTTGAACCCAGTTTCAAAACTCGGGTTTGACCTTGTGCTCGTGTCGTGATTTTGAATATATTGCATGTGTGTTGAACCCGGTTTTTCATTTGGGTTTGACCTGTGCTCACCTGTCCCTGTAAATTATCAAGTGTATATCGATGTGCACGGCCTTATGACATGTATAGTGATACACTGTGCATGTCACATTGTTCGTGTGTGATGAATTCAAATGTAAATGATGACGAACAACCCAAATAACTGAGGCAAATCATATTTTCAAGAATCATATTTCATTTTATATTGCAAAAATATTTCTTTTTCAATTTTACTGCGTTAGTGAATATTTTTGCAGATTGCTCAGATGCTGGATTCAAACTGGAATGCAGTTGAAGACAAAATACGAGTGTGAGCGATATGTAGTGAGGAAATTATGTTAATTGAATTGTGATGTATTCAAAGATGTATATGAATAGTGAGAGCTTGAATTTGTACTATTCAAGATTGTAATAAATATTTGTTTGAATTAAATTTCTGTTTGAATTCAAATTCTGTGTAACTTGTTCTGTTTGAATTCAAATTCTGTGTAATTTATTTTATTCAACAAATATTTATTTAATTTATGAAAAACAAAATAGTACATTACCAAATACATTTAAATGAATATATATGTTTATTATCATCAAACAAAAACATATAAGCGCATATTCATACAATCTCCCCCTTTTGGTGATAACAAACATATATTTAAGATTTTGACCGTGTTAAATGTATTTGACCAATTATATACTCTAATTGCTCCCCCTATTTAAATTCTTCCTTTCTACATGATGCTCCCCCTACATATATGCATACAAATAGAAATATATAAATGAGCCTAGATGCAAATGGAAAATTATTTGACCTTTGCTTGATTCTATTTGACAAAATCTTAACTTTTCTCTCCCCCTTTTGTTATCAGCAAAAGAATAATAGTGTTAGAGAAGATAGAGATAGAGTGATCGATATTAATCCAACCTTAAACTCAAATTGAATATAAATATTAAACTTCAATAAGAATCAAACAAAAACCATAACTACCCTTGTTAGGCGCATATTCCACTTTTAGAAATGATGGAAATGATGTTATAATATAAAATCATTCAGTTGTATCTACTTGTGGTACATTTATACCAGGAATTTGAATATCCACTAATCATGCATAACCGTTAGAACTTTTAAATGAGATTAGTAGTATTCCAATTTAATTTAAAAAATGAAATCAAGTATCTTCTAACCACGCATGACCATGAGGACTTTTAAATGGGACTAGAATCAACTTGTCTATTTAATCAATTAATTTTTATATGCGTTCCATACATGCATAACCGTAAGGACTTTTAAATGAGCGTGGAAGCACATAATCAAAAATCCAAGTAATTCATCCATGCATAACCGTGAGGACTTTTAAATGAGAGTGAATACTTTGGATATTTATTTATTTTTACAAAAAAAATGTGAAATGAAAAACAAACAATCCCTGAATAAGGTACCACATATCGACAAACTATATTGAATATTTGATAAACCAAGGTCGATAGAAATAATTATAGATATAGAAATGGTCATGGAATCTTTCCCCAACAAAATGTTTTATAATTCTTGTTTTAATTCCTAAAGAAATTTTCAAAATATACTCTCTTGAGTAATGTATGTTAAATATCAACACTTATCACCTTTTCAATCACTATTTATCTTTTTGATAATTAGTAGGGAGTCGGATTAGTCAAAATTTGTCATTTAAAATCAAATAAAATGACTAATCTAAAAATATGGTCAAACAATTATTTTCTCGAAGGGGTTGTATGAGAAAAAAAAATCTGCTAAATGAAAAATTATTTAAAATGAACAATATGCAGATATTTTCTATGAAAAATGATGCAGTTACTAAATGTCTCAAAAATCACGTTCAACTAGTAATTTTTCTATCAACTAGATTACCAGTGTAATCTGCATCTGAGTTTCTCTTTCAATCCAAAATATCACTAACTAAAATTGATAATCCAGACAATGAAGTGCATCAAAAATTTCAAACTCAATTTTAACAACAATTTAAATGACATTCTTTGAATTTGAATTAAAGCCGTGTAAATAATCAGAAACTGAGAATATAGAGTTAGCCGAATTATGACCAAATGTATCCAACAACATACAATGTTTAATCCAAACAAATATATATGAAGTAATTCAAAAAATGGTGTTTTTGGCATCAATATAATTGGCCAACTATGTCGAACAAGTCAGAATAAAAAAAATCATCTCTTTTCAACATCACAATATTGGCTGATTTCATTCAGAATATGGTGTAGATTATCACATTTAATTTATCGATCAAATAAATATACCTTCACCTGTTTTACCTTTACGATAATTTATCGTGATTGCCCGTTGTGATTCTGTCACCTTTGTACTAGGCTAAGGAACTTTGCTTTGTTGCCCGTTGTGTTTCTGGAACAGCCAAAATCCAGAGAACACTGTTGTTGTTCCTTAGCCTGCCACCATACCTACACGATGAAAGATTTTTGTGACCTATTTATAGGTCCATGATTGTTAGTGGCAGAAGCATTATGAATAAACAAACCCTTTGGAACCCAAACTTGTTTAGTCCTTTTATTCTTGTTCCAATAGACATGAAATTTGTTTATAGAATTCTTAGGAACCCAAACTTGTATAAATTTTGTGTTCTTGTTCCTATGACTACAATTTTCAATACGATATCCAATTATTTCAGATCTATCAAAGACACTCTTACCTTTTGCACTATCATCAACTTGTGATTTCCCAAAACCTAGTCCTTTTCTGTTGTTAGCAAAAATTTGATTTCCCACTAACATGTTGAATGATTTTTCTCCTCTTGAAAAGTTATTCAGAGATTTCTCAAGATTTTGGACTTTGGTTTTTAGTGTCATGTTTTCAGTTACAAGTGAGGTGCATCTATTTATGAAATCATTTTTCCTAGTGTCAATGGTTTCCTTAAGACTAAAGTTTTCTTTTTCAAGATTCTCGAAGCTATTCTTAAGTCTTGTCAATTCTGAATCTAAAATTTTACATTTTTTACATTCTAGGTTTTGAATATTTTCAAGTTTAGTTTCTAACCTAAAATTTTCACGAGCAAGTTCTCTCCTATCAGATTTCAGTTTTTCAATTTTAGATTCAAGAGCATCAACTACTTTAGTTAGATTAAGACACATAAAAACAAGGTCTCTATAGGAATAGTTACCTCCCTCACTAGATTCCTCTGAGCTTGTTTCTGAATCTGATTTCGCCATAAGACACAAGTTAGCCTCCTCTGAGCTGCTATCTGAAACTTCCTCTCCTTCTTCATCATCCCAAGTCGCTGCAAAAGCCTTCTTCTTCTTTTTCTTTCCTTTGTTGTATTTGAGAAGTGGGCATTCCTTTGTTTTCTTCTTGCGTGGCTTGAATCTTGACCGTTTTCTAAGATTATTGACAGCCATTGCAAGCTATTCAATTGGATCTTCTTCTATATCGCTTTCTTCTTTGCTCTTTAAGGCAATCGTCTTCTTCTTTGGTTCAGAGTTGCTGCGTTCCTCCTTTGCTTTTAGCTCAAGCTCATATGTCATCAAGTTACCGATCAACTCCTCCATACTTAGTTTACTCAAATATTTCGATTCTTTGATTGCCATGACTTTTGCCTCAAAGTTCATTGGTAAAACTCGTAGCACCTTCCTCACAAGCTCTACCTCAGTGAATACCTTCCCGAGTGCTCTAGCGTTGTATACCAAAGTTGAAAAGCGCCCAAACATGTCCTTTATGCTCTCATCTTTGTCCATCACAAAGTTCTCGTATTCATTGCTGAATAGGGCTAGACGAGACTCCTTGACTTGAGAAGTTCCTTCGTGTGTCACCTCCAAAGTGTGCCAAATTTCCTATGCTGTTGTACAATGAGAAATTCTATTAAATTCATTTTTATCAAGAGCACAGATCAAAGCGTTCATTGCTTTGGCATTTGTAGTTTTTAATCTCTTATCGTTAGCATCCCATTTATCCTTAGGTTTAGGAATCTCAGTATCACCAACGGTTATAGTGGGGGATTTATATCCAGTTTCAATAATATCCCAAACATCATAATCAACAGAACTAAGATAAATATCCATCCTAACTTTCCAATAAACATAGTCATTTCCATTAAACATGGGTGGCCTAACAATAGATTGCCCCTCAGAAAAAGCATTATTTGGTGGATTCATGACTCTAGAGTTAAATAAAAATACCAGGCTCTGATACCACTTGTAGGATCTAGATTAACCCTAGAGGGGGGGTGAATATGGTTATAGCAAATTTTCTCGATTTAAACGTAAAAACAAACTGCAGAAATAAATATGCTGAAAAGTAAATCACACACAAAATTTACCCAGCTTTGGCAACTCCTTCCTACTGCTGCATTCCCAGATTTCTATTAGAATTAAACAGTATCCCGCTTACAAACACTCTACTAGGCTCGCAGACCCTTTTGCTCCCGCTCACAAACACTCTCATAGACTTGCACACCCTGCTCTGCCTATAGAGTTTCGCTTACTCGCAAATTCTGCTCCACCTATAGAGTTTTGCAAACTCGCACACCCTGCTCACTGAACTAATTCTAACTAGACAATCTGACACTACCTACAACCTAGGTGGTGATTTACAAATTCTTTGACTTGAAAAGGAAAAACAACTTCAAAAATACAAGCAGGAGCAAAAATTAAAATATAAACTTGAATCCCTAATTTTTTTCTCAAAATAAAACTTAAAAACCCCCTTTTATAAAACCCTAAATGAAAGTAAACTAAAGCCCTTTTATAAGAATACAGGCCGGCCCTTTTAATTCCTCGAGCCCGATCTTCTTTCTTTTGCTAGTTGTGGTCGATCTTCTTTGTTACAGAAATTAGGGCTTTGGCTCGCGATCTAAATTTGGGCTTTTCAATATTTGATTCCTCTGATTTGTGTTGCGGCTTTTCTGATGATCGATTCTGGTTGCTTTGCTCTTGCTCGTTCTCTGATGATCGATTCTACTTGCGCTTTGTTTCGCAGCTGCTCCTTTGATCGAGTTTGGTAGATTCAGTATGTAATTTCTCTTCATTGCTGGTTTAGTGATTTGCTTGACTCGATGCCTATGATGATTCTTTGGGTTTTGTATTTATATGAATTAGAATCCACTTGCTTTCATTCGTGTTCATTAACGCGACTTAATCACTTTCCTAATTTTTAAAACTTGATACACACGGCTTTCCTGATATAACTTCACCTTGATACGCACGGCTTTGATTTTCAAACTTTCGATTTTCACTTGATTGATACAGCAGAAACTTACCTATTCTACTTTGCTGACTTTTTCAAAGATACGAATTTGATTTTCGTTGAATTCTCTGACTTGACTTTAGCATCCTATTTTCGAAAATTCTGACTTCGGCTTTTACTGTGAATTACTTCGGCCATTGAATTCGTTCAACTTGAAATCGGTTTGTGACGTGAATTTCTGGACGTTGATTATTGTTTGCTGCCTGTCGAACTTGCTTGCTTTGTCTTGAACACTGCACTTGTACATATTCACTATCACTTGCATTTTTATGACTGCACTGTTTATTTGCATATAAAGTTGGATTTGCTTCATTTGAAATTATGTTGCATGCTCGCTGTGCATTGAGTCTTCTGTGCACTGTGGTGTCACTTGTACTGTTGTAATGTGTTGTTTACCCTTGTCGAACTTGCTTTGTATCATTGTAGTGGTTGGTCTGACCTGAACTTGATTATTGAAGTATGTTGCAGGACTTAGTGATCTGGTGCATTTTGCTCGAGTCACTTGCATTCATTTGTTTGTTATTATTTCCATGTTTTTGTTGGTTCTTCTCAAAAATTGCTGTGCCACTTCTCCATGTGTTCATGTTGCTGGACTTGTTGTTGGCATGTGCATTGAGTAACATTCTGGTTGTTACTGCATTGTCACTTGTGTATTGCCTTTTACATCCATGTTCTTCACTTGGTTGTTGACACTGGTCTGCTGTCATGTTGCTTGTGCACTCCACTGAGTTTCACTGCCATACTTATACTTCTGGTTCTTCATGCATGGATGATCTGCATTTTTGGATTTTGAACTTGGACTTGTAGTTGTAACTGGACATGTTGTGAAGTTGTGCACTTGCCTGCACTTGTACCTCTGGTTGGTCTTGTTTGATTTTCTGGACAACTTTCTTGTAATGTTATGCTTGAGCTTCACTGTGTCACTGCATTTGTTTGAGACCGTGTCATCTTTGCTGTGATGTCACTTGAACTTCTGCAGTGTTTGGTCCGGTCTGGTCTGCATACATGATTGTTGCAATCCATTTTGCTGTTGGCCTTCGTTGCATTCATGTCATGTTGCCTTGTGTTGAACCCAGTTTCAAAACTCGGGTTTGACCTTGTGCTCGTGTCGTGATTTTGAATATATTGCATGTGTGTTGAACCCGGTTTTTCATTTGGGTTTGACCTGTGCTCACCTGTCCCTGTAAATTATCAAGTGTATATCGATGTGCACGGCCTTGTGGCATGTATAGTGATACACTGTGCATGTCACATTGTTCGTGTGTGATGAATTCAAACGTAAATGATGACGAACAACCCAAATAACTGAGGAAAATCATATTTTCAAGAATCATATTTCATTTTATATTGCAAAAATATTTCTTTTTCAATTTTACTGCGTTAGTGAATATTTTTGCAGATTGCTCAGATGCTGGATTCAAACTGGAATGCAGTTGAAGACAAAATACGAGTGTGAGTGATATGTAGTGAGGAAATTATGTAAATTGAATTGTGATGTATTCAAAGATGTATATGAATAGTGAGAGCTTGAATTTGTACTATTCAAGATTGTAATAAATATTTGTTTGAATAAAATTTCTGTTTGAATTCAAATTCTGTGTAGCTTGTTCTGTTTGAATTCAAATTCTGTGTAATTTATTTTATTCAACAAATATTTATTTAATCTATGAAAAACAAAATAGTACATTACCAAATACATTTAAATGAATATATATGTTTATTATCATCAAACAAAAACATATAAGCGCATATTCATACATAAACAACCCATCTTTTGAAACGAAATATAAGATAACCTGAAAAATATTACGAAAACTATCCAAATAATATGTAGACAAATCCCAAACAAAAGAATGAATAAATATGCATACCCTCCATCAACAGTTTCATCTATGCAAACAAGAATTAGGTTCATGAATAGTTTTATGCACATCATGCTTGAATTGTATAAAAAGCAGATAAGGACATGCCAATATCCATATCTCAAATCAGTTAAGGACATGCCAATATCCACATCTAAAATCAGTTAACCAATTCAAGCAACCAGCTCTAACAACATAATCTAAGAATTAACCAATTTATATTTTGGATAAACAGAAATCAATTCAAGCAACAAATTCAAACAACTTAACAAATTTTGAACTCAATTCAAACAACAACCTCAAAAAAAAAAATCCAATCCGGTTCAAAATGGAAATAGAAAAGAAAATTGGTTTTTAAATTACCTCATAAGAGTTGAATTGTGCAAGGTAGAGGAAAAAATTTTCAGCCATATTTTAGGTGCCAGGGCTTAGGGAGGAATCGACATGAAGATTAATTGTGCAAGCCAAAAGATGAGGAATTTTTGATCGATGTATATATCAATTGGTAAAAGAGGACAAGAGAGATTTAGTGTTGAACCAGTTCTGAACAAACTACAAGTTTTTTTGAGTTTTTCACTATTCATTCGTGAGGATAAAGAAAAGTTAAATGTTAAAAAAATACATAAGCGGTCGCGTAAAAGTCTAGCAAAATTTAAGTGAAATGTTGGCGGGAATCAATCAGTAGTGTTTATTTGTTGTTTTTTATATTTTAAAATGATCAACAATTGCACTTACAATTAAACGCCATGAATTTCTGCAACCAAAGGCTGATTTTCTTGTAGTGAGTGGACATAGGCTACAACGCTGAACCACTATAAATCTTGTCTTTCTACTACTTTCCTTCGAATTTTTTAAATGTTCTTCATATTTAATTTTGCCACATAAAATTTATCTATGATCTGCAATTGTGATTTGGTGCTTTCATCTACAATTGGGTGTTTGTGACCATTTTTGATGCAAACATTTTGGTGCTTTCACTGAGAAGGCTAGCATTCAGGGATTCTACAACATGGAATTTGGATCTAAAAGCTTAAAGACTTGGATCTGGAAAGCTATGACAAAGCAATTAACAAGGAGAATAAGAGCGAAAATAAGTCAGCAGAAGGAAGCTAGGAAGCATCCTTCAGAGCTAATCAGACTTCGGCCTTCATCGCCAGAGATGAGATGGAGATGATAATGGGGGATATGCATGAAGAATTGTAGAAAAGGCAGAAGGAAATGATGCAGAATATTCTCAGACAGTTTGGACATGCCAGAACAGCATGAGGAGCGGGAGTTCAAATCCATGATGTTGGACTAGAAGGAGCCAACAGGCAATCAGATAGAGCAGGACCATCGGGAGCAGCCCCTAAGCCGGGGGCAATCCCCAGGAGCATGTTGATCCAATCTCTGGCAGGATACCAGCTGGGACTATAAAACATGGTGTTGATAGAGGAACGGATCCCTATCCAGGAGAGCAGATTCCAAGATTCCTTCATGAGCTCGGGGGGCAGATTGGAGGCAGCAGACAAGGACTACAACTTGGAGATGGTCAGACGAGCAATGAGGGTAGGACTAGTGAATTGGGATCTGGAAGATGTGAATAGGAGCCCCTTTGCTCCCATAATTACACTACACCAAAATAGTGATTTTGCAACATTTTCCATTTGTTAATTTCCAACACTTATAAATGTTACAGCCTATTGACAATAAAAATGTGTCAGGATACCTAAAAAAGTGTTGGGAAATATAAATAATATTTTTTATAAACTTTCCAACACATCAGTTATAATTTACAACACAAAAAAGTGTTAGAACAGTTGGTAAATTCGTAAATAACTCACCAAAAATTGGACGCTTATGTAATCTTGTATACGTATCATCTTTCTAATGCTTTCCCTTCCATCTCCAATATCGGCCGCCTAATTTTTAATTTAATTAGGGTTCCCACGTTCCATCACCATTTCTACCACTTTCCCAATCGCGCATCCTCCGTTTCTTCTCCAGGTAACGATTTCCCATTCTACTAACGATTTCCCAACTGCTTCATCTCTACATCCTACTAATTGGTTCCCAATCCATCTCGTGCGTCATCTCCAAGTACATCGACTTAGGTTCGATTTTGATTTTGAATTATCTTGTTGTTCTTTGAAGAAAGCTTTGTTCTTTAGCTCGATTTTGGTCTTTGGCTTTGTCTATGGAAATAGTTTAGCTTGGTCTTAGTTGAAGAAAGCTTTGGTGTATTGTTCTGAACAATGTTGCATTTGGTTTTGAGTTTGTTTTTGCTATTTTGACATTTCTAATGCCTCTATTTGGCTGATGTTTGTTTTGTTTTTCGGAGCGCCTGTTCTTCTAATGGTTGCTTTCCTGAGTATTTAGTGAATTATTTGCGGTGTTAACCACACTTGTGATATGTTGATCTGTCTTTACTATCGGTTATGCTCCGTGACTGTCTTTTCTTAGTGCAGTGGTCTGGTTATCTGTTATTGTGAATTTGTCATGTATTTGGGATTGTGCCTATCATAATGGGTTGTTATTTCGGGTGATGTGTGAATTAATATGCTTGTTTTTAGTTTGCTAGTGAGTGTTTGCTCCTAAGGCGAACATTCCAAAGTTGTGGTTTTCAGCCTCACGCCTGTATTGTCTGGTTTTTAACAAAATTGGGCCACTATAAAAACCAACTTATCGGTTATTCTTGGAATTTTAGGCATAAGTAAAAAACTACAGTAATGATGGTTCGACCGCATCTTGAAGCCTTTCAAAATTTTCTTCTGATTCTTATAATACAAACAAATTTTACTACTATGATGAAATTTTTAAAACATCTTATAAAGACATGCTGTTATAAAATCTTCTGAAATCCAAGAATAATGATGGCAAGGCTCTTTGTATCCAAAAATATTTCAAGAATTACGTCGATATTATATGCAAGATTGATAGGAAATCTTTTTGTTGTGGATTGGCAAAGCGTTTGACTAGGAATTGTAGGAGTGCTCTCGTATGCTTTAAGTGTGGTAAAATTGGACATAAGGGTTTTGCATGCAACAAAACTTCTTCAAATTCTTTCTACTTGCCTAAATCCTTTTCACCTAATTTTACGTAGATGGCTTTTATAGCACATTTGAATGACGAGATTTATTTGATGTGGGCAGTGCAGTGGTAAGGAGATGGATGGTGTGCCACACAGTTTTTTTTGAGGTGAAGTTGTGGTATTCAGGGTTGACAGTGTGGAGTAGGTGGCTATTGGAAGGGGAATGGATTGGTTTTGGAAATGGAATATGTAAATGTTATGGCAGCAGATAAGTGTGGTGATGAGATATGGTGAATTGGTTGTTAGTTGGAGTATGGAAGAAGTATGTTAGTGGTAGGCTGATGTTATGGGAAGTGATGGAAGTTAGTTGAAGGCTAGGCATATGGTGGAACAATAGTGGAGTTTTGCAAAAAATGTAGATGATGCGGTGGTTGTAGGTTTGAGGTGTTGGCTATTTATGAAGTTGATGCTTGACAGTGGAGTATTTGATGTGATTATGATAGGCTGGAGGCAGTGTGGAGTTTGTAGAGGTCATATGGTAGTGGAGTGAATGTGGGTGATTGTAGTTGCAGAGTTCAAGGTGGTCAGTTTGGTTGTAGTGGCTAGTTGGAAGTAAGTGATGATGTTGTATATGAATGAAGATGGTTAAGGCAGTGGAAGGGGATGTTTGAGACTATGGAAACAAGTGTTGAGTGAATGGGTTGAAGTGATATGAAGAGTGTTGTGAGGAGGTTTATGCAGTGATGTGGTGGTCTGAAGGGTAGGAGTTGTGGTTTAAGGCTGTTGCAAGAAAATGTTGTATTGAAGTAGATACAAAGCAGAAGTTGTAAGATGTTGTAGAGGTTGTAGATGAGCAGTTTTCAGAGGAGAAGGGGGTAGTGCAAGTTGTTGACAGAGGGGAGCACAGTGGTGCAGTGAAGGTGATGTGGCAAGAAGAGTGTTGCAGGAAGAAGCAAGTAGGCAGAAACACTGTATTAATGCAAATGTACAATGAACTGAAAATTTGGAAATGAGATGTAAACAAAATCGAAGATGAATGCAATGTAAATCCAAACAAAAGTTGTAAATGAGAATGAAAACGAATTTTTTTTCTAATTGTGTATGTTTTTTTTATAATTTGAACTGTGCAGTAATTTACTTAAACTCAATCCATCAGCAACTTTATTCTAATAATTTTTTTATATAAATGATAAACTGTATATGAATGATATTTAAGATCATTTATGTATAAACCGATATGTTATTAGATTATCTAACGTAATATTATATATTATTTTTCTTTGCAAATCTATATGGCACTAACGTAATATTATATATTATTTCAATTATGACAGAACAAACGTCAAGAGGGTGGATTAAAAATCCACGTAGAAATGAGGATGAATATAAGCAAGGTGTTCAGAACTTCATCAACTTTGTAAAGCAACACTCACCATAAGATATCCAGTTATGTGTGTGTCCCTGTAAGAAGTGTAAAAACTCCAAAAAAATCTCAATAGAAACAAGTTGAGAAACACTTGATAGTTTTTGGTATGCTTTCGACATATGATGTGTGGTTCTTTCATGGAGAGAGAAACAATGCTACAGTACAAATGACTCGTGCATCAGATTCCGCGCAAGAGTTACCTATTCAAGACCAAATGCAAGTAGAAGAGCCTATTGAGGGCGCTCTTGAAAATCTCGTTAATGATGCATTTAGAGTGCATGATATGCCACAGGCTAGCGGTGAAGTGAACTTTGAAGAGATACATGTTCAGAAAATGTACCATGAATACAGAAGCAAAGCAAATGAGAAAATATATCCTTCTTGTGAAGATGGACTTACAACTTTAGGTGTAATGGTTGAGCTTCAGAACTTGAAAAAAGAATTTAACTGGTCAGGAAATAGCATGACGGAATTGTTGAAATTATTTAAAAAATGTCTTCCAAAAGAAAATACATTACCCGACAAGTATCCCACCATGAAAAAAATGTTAAAAGATTTGGGAATGAAGGTAAAAAGCATTCATGCATGCGAAAACGATTACATGTTATTTTGGAAAGAGAACGCTAACATAGTAGAATGTCCTCATTGTCCTACACCAAGATTTAAAGATAAGGCAAATGTGTTAGGCATAAAAAAAATGACAACCCAATCGAGGAAAGTTCTAAGACATTTCCCTATAATTCCAAGGCTGACTAGATTTTACACTATACCATGGATAGCTTGTAAAATGCAGTGGCATAAGCATGTCGATCCTTCTTGGAATTTCATGCGCCATCCCATTGACTCGGCCGAATGGAGATCAATCAAATGTAAGTGGCCAGAATTTGCAAATGAAGGACGTAATATATGGCTTGGTATCGCTAGTGATGGATTTAATCCGAATGGGGTTCTCTCCAATAGTTACAGTTGTTGGCCCGTATATATGATTCCTTATAACCTACCCCCTTCGTTATGCATGAAATCATAATTTCAAATGCTAAGTTTATTAATTCCTGGACCGAAAGCACCAAGTCAAGACATTGATGTATATTTAGAACCTCTTGTTGATGAGTTGAAGAAACTTTGGACGGAAGGAGTGGCTTCTTTTGACATGGACAAAGGAGAAATGTTTACAATGAAGGCAATACTATTATGGGGAAGCCATGACTTACCAGCATTTGGAAATTTATCTGGTTGCATGACACATGGTTATAAAGCATGTCCAGTTTGTGCTATGGAGACCGAGTCAGAGTACATTGTTAAGAAGGTTGTTTATCCAAAGTATAGAAGATTTTTGAAGGATGACCATCCATATAGATTAATAAAACATGGATGGTATAAGGATACCGAAGATAAAGAACTGCCAACAAGGTTAAGTGGACCATCCCTTTTGGAAAAGCTTAATTGTATAAAATATTTTCCTGGAAAATTACCAAAGAATAAGAAGCGAACGATATATGAAGCTACCGATAAAAGTTTCTTTACAGTTGGAGATGGTGACATAGAAAAATTGTCTTGGTATAAGAAGTCAATTTTCTATGAATTAATTTATTGGAGTAGTCATAAAGTGCGACATACTATTGATGTGATGCATACGGAGAAGAATGTTGCAGAGCATCTTATCAACTTAATGTTTGACGAGGGAAATCAATCATCTAAGTTTGCATGGGACAAGATTCATAAAATGAAATGTTGTCAAGTTCTAAAAGATGCCAAACTTCTATCGTCGTGTCTTGGGACAAGATTTAGTAGCCTTGTTACTATTCAACCACCTACTTTGCACATAAAAAAAACATATGAGTATCATATTTTTATGCAATACTTGCTTCCTATAATGGTTCAACATGCATATCCAAAGCTTCGTGAGTTACGACGAGCTATTTTACAAGTGAGTTTGTATTTTAACATAACATTCTTGAAAATTTTAGTTCGAGAACATGTTCAAGCTGCCAATGATATGATTTCCGAGGCATTGTGTGTGCTAGCACATTATTTTCCTACAGACTTCTTCGATATAAGTGTTAATCTTATGGTGCATCTAGCTGATCAAGCTTTTCTATGCAGACCTACAAACTATATATGGATGTATCCATTTGAAAGGTGAGGTATTATTTTTACAAGGTTTGTAAACATTATTTCAAAATGACAATTTCTAAATATATGTGCATGCGTACATGTGTGTAGGGCTTTGAAAGAATGCAAAAATATACCTAGTAATAAACGCTATATAGAAGGATCAATCGCTGAAGCATATCTTGTTTCAGAATCAGTTAGATGTGCAATGGAATATATGCCAAACCCACGTGATGGAAATCATAGTTCTACACAAGCATCCTTTTTAGATGATGGTGATGATATATATGAACGCCCCATCATTGAAGGCAAATATATTAAGCTAATTAGGATGCAACGTGTTCAAATTCAAAGGTGGATACTTTTTAGAATCGATGTTCTCGAGAGAGATGAATATTATAGGTATGAATTTTCTCCATATTATGATAAATACCGATGACATAAAATAGCGAATGTATTCACATTATAATATCTATTTTGTAGTGCATATCGCTCCTCTTTAGAAGGTGTGTCTCGTGGTAAAAGAAAAGTTACCACAATGGCAAAAGTAGTTGTACAAACTGAATTTATTGATTGGTTGCACAAAACAGTAAGTTATTTCAATATGAAAATTGTAGGTTTTGTTCCTTTTATGTTAGTCATGCAAATTTGTTTGTTCCTGACAGCTACTAGAAGAAAATTGCATGAACACAATGTTGTGGCAATATGTTAGTGGTCCAAAGTGGGAAGCCAAAAACTATCTCAAGTATAGAGTGAATGGATATATATTCTCTCCTCAACATTACGACGACACTCTTTTGACCCAAGATAGCGGTGTTTGCATGGATGCAATCACCACATTTGTTGCAAGTGCAAAAGATATAAATCCTACAGATGATGACACTACTTGGTATGGTATCATTAAAGATATCATAGAAGTCGATTATTATGATTCTTAACATGTAGTATTCTATTGTGATTGGATAAACATCGTGGATAAGACAAATGGTTGTAAGATTTGTACCGATTCACATTTGTTGATGGTGAACTTGAAAAAGCTCAAAAATTATAATGGAGAGTATGATGAGAAGCTATTCTAGCTAACGAAGCAAGTCAAGTTTTCTATGTAAAAGACACTCAAAATCCTGATTGGTCCGTTGTTCGACGTTCTCCGAAGCGCATGACAGACAACATAGATGACTACACAGTACCGACCGATTTTCAGTTTGTTATGAAAGAACAAGCCAACTTAGGACCATTATTGAAATGTGTTAAAATGAAATAGATATCATTTTGAAATGAATATTTGTGTTGTTTGATATACTTGGTATTTGGTAAACTAGCATATGGTTTATGAACGTACATGCTCATATTATTTGATATATTTTTCCCTTTTTTTCCTGTTTATTGTAGCATTCATTTACATTTTATTTTTCTTTCCTTAAATTGAATTTATTCACTTAACTAGATTTTGAATGTATAATTGCATGGTTGAAAAAAATAAAAATCCTCTAAAGGTACAAATGAAGAGCTTGAAGCATGTTTTTTGAATGAATTCAACGAAGATGTCATGCCTGTACTTTGAAATGACACTTTAAGTTTTATTGTATACTAAAATCTTTTTTATGCAGGTCTAAATGTCGAACAATTGCAATGCTAGTGCATCTAAAGGTACAAATGCAGAGCTTGAAGCATATAATCCTCCTCAGACAAGTGATAAAAAATACTTAATAAGTGTTGATCTTGAGGGTGTTAAAGGTAAAGATGAAGCTAAATGGAGCTCTAGATGTGGAGCCCTAATTCGTTGTCATATACCGATTGGCTATGACGAGTGGAGAAATGTAGATGATTATTACAAGAATATTTTGTGGCAAGATCTATTGGTATGTCACGAATTCATCTTATTTAGTCATTTATGTTTTGCACAAGATTTATCCTTAGTACTAATATTTCTTTGTTAAATAGAATGAATTTGATATGGATATAGATCCCGATCTAGCTCGGCCAATTTTAGAAAAAACTTTTCCACGATATTATCGTACGGTAAAGTCTACTTTGCGGAATAAATTGCTCAGAGTCGGAGGAACCACTATACCCAAGAATATTGCTATTACTAAATGTCCCGTGGACATTGACACAGTATGGTGGGAAAGTTTATAGACGATGAATATTAAGATTAAAAAAAAGAGCAATGTAGGAAAAACGCCGAAGCCAAAGCTAAAAATACTATCACTCATACACTAGGAAGAAAATCATACCGTAGATTTTACGACGAAATGGTAAGAAATAGTATAAAAAATATTTCTTGTAAATATTAATAATGAATAGTTAATTAGTTTAAAAATATTTTTTCTTGCAGGTCAAAGAAAATCTGAAAGAGAAAGTTACACGGACAATGGTTTGGAAGGCGGGACATATAAATAAGAAATCTGGACAAGTTCTTCCATCTGCGGCAAAAGCCTATGTAAGTATTTTTACTTTAGTACGAATTACTGATCAATTGTAAAAATTTCGGTAAAGCTTTATATGTATACATTGGCATCTTCTTTGCACTTAATTTATTCCATATAATATAATGCCAGTCAACTGTCTAATTGTAATTTCGAATTGTCATCTTTCTAATCCTTGTATAGTCCAATAATTTGCCTGTTTTCTTGTATCCACTATAATAGGTAAGATACCATGTTTGATCTCTCTAGTTTTCGGTAAAAAATCTGGATTAAGTCGAAGTTAGTTAGATGTTAGTCGTGTAGGGGGAAGTCAGATGTTAGTCGTGAGTCAGTGGTATGATGCAGTGTTAGCGAGGCAGTGGTACATGAAATTTGCAAGTGGTTTAGAGGTTAGGAAAATGAAGATTGTTTTGTTCAAGAGTGGGTGTAAGTGTGTTGAAGGCCGAGGTTAGCCTTCACCACAATACGACCAACCACCTTCATACAATTCCTACTTCATACAATACAACCAACCTGAACACATCTACCAACTCCATCAAACTGTGCATTGCCATATCTCCAAACTTTTAACTTCCATAACCATAATATCACACAATATTTTGCAATCTTGCAAACTTCTCCATATACATCACTGCCCTCTCTACCATCATCTATCGTCAACTTGCATTCACCCAAACCATTCCTCCGATTCAACAAGTTTTCTAGTCACTGCCTTCTATTCACCGTTGCACCTTTACAACACACTTTACCAAGTTTTCTGTTGTGCACATATCTTCTGACCTCTGTGCACAAGTTTTCTGGTCTGGTCACATATCTTCATACCTCTGTGCACATATCTTCAGACCTCTGTGCACATATCTTCAGACCTTCTATTATGGTCACATGTTTTTTGGTTATCGATCTACAAGTTTTCTGATTCAACAAGTGAAACCATCTGTTAACTTCTTTACAACACACTTCAGACCTCAGTGCACCACTGTGCACTTCCACCACCAACCACACAAAACTCCAAACCCGCCACTGACTACATATTACCCATCTCCACCACCAACAAACTCATCCTACAACTGACTTCACATTCATCTCTGTCAACCTTCAAACAACCTTCAACCAACAACAACACTTACATACTTCATATTTTAAACTGCCTTTTGCCTGTCATCCTGTCATACTTCATACAAACATACATTTCCACTGATGAAATACCATCAATTCCTCCATAAACATACAGTTACAACATCCCCTTCATTCAATTCATCCACCGTTCACAGTAACACCATCAAAACAACCAAATTCTCAACCCTCTCACCACTGCAATACACAACAGTCCACCACACTCTCTGCCTGTCAACTAAACTTCCATCACAAACTCCATACATACTGATACAAATGATACAAAGCAACCTTCTTCTGTCACCCAAGTCACCACCGACCACCATTTCCTATAACCTATCCAACAACTTGCAGCCTACCATCCAGTGCAAAAGAAAACATCACCTGCATACTATCAACATACAAGTAACACCACTATGTCAACTCACAAACCAACCAAATTTCCAGTGCAACTCACAAGCAACACCACTGTGTCAACATACATCAACTTCATACCATCACTTACCTCTGCAACAACTAGCATCCAAGATAACTATCAACATACCAAACCACACTACATTACATCCTCTGCCACATCAGAACTTCACCACTTCTTCCATACCCCTCCGCGCTGACCAATCTGTTATGTGGTATATTGAGGTGTAATATTGGTGGAAATGTGCAGTTTTATGGTGGTAGCTTGCTGCAGTGGGGGATGTTTGGTGATTTTGTGGTGGTTCTATTCCATGTCTGGTGACATAGAGAGTTGCGGTTAGGCTAGTGGAATTGGACAGTTGAAATGTTAGTTGATGACACAGAGAATAGGAGTTATACAGGGTTGTATTGTTGAATGGAAGATGCAAGGCAAAGCTTAGTTGCAGAGAGGAGTGGTCGAGTGTTTGTATGTAGTTGTTGTCGGGTGATAGGATGTTTCGTTGAACTGTTGTTGTCAGGGGTGGTTGGTGATGGTAGAGATGCAATGTGCAGTGGTAAGGCAGGTTTGGGTTTAGTGGTACTAAGATGATGAGTTGCAGTGGTGTAGTATTGGCAATGAATGGAAGTTGCTATGGTAGTAGATGGATAGTGGAACAGTTAGGTGATGTAAGTGCGGTTTTGAATATAGGCAGTGAGGTAATAGAAGGAATTTGATCATGTTTGAAAATGCAGTGAACTGTTTGCACTGTTGTAATGAGGAACTGAGGGAGAAGGAGGTCGTTCAGGTATGGTGGTTGTTTGGAAAGTGTGTTGGTATTTGGTATGATGTAGAAGGCAATAGGCAGTAGGCAGTTTGTAAATGTACAGCAGTTTGGTTTAAAGTGATGACTGGTGTGCAGTTGTATTGTTATGTTGTCGTGATGGTTCAGGTTGATTATGCAGAGGGTTGATATGCAGTGGTTCAGGTGATTATGCAGTGGTTTAATTTGAAGTGAATGATAGAGATGCTAGGAATGGAAGATTAATACAAACTAATACAAACTTCAAAAGCAAACTTTTATGATAGGTAAATGTTCTGGTATCAATTTATTGTGTGCGCCTCCCTCAAATTAATACAAACTTTTATGTCATTTGATATAATCCCAACGTGTCAAATTGTTTATTATTTATCTTATTGCTTCTCAACCGCTAATCTTCTGTACGTATTGAATGCAGGCACTTGTGGAGGAAGAGGAAGAAAAACAGAAGTTGGAATGTAGCGGTAACGAGGAAGCAAACACATATGACCTTGACAACGATCCCATCTCTAAAAAATTTGGGTCTGATAGAAAGAAAAACTATTGTCGTGCAATTAGCTCCACTTCCTCTGCAAAACAAGTAAAGTTGATGCAAGCTTCAAAAGCAATTGCCGATAAGAATAAAAAGGAAGATTTTCGTCAATGGTCATCGGAATTACAAAACCAAGTGGCAAATCAAGTTGCAAATCAAGTGGCGAATCAAGTGTCGAGCCAAATCAATGAGGCTCTTAAATCATTTGCTTCATCTTTCTTAACTACGGTACCGGGGTTACAACAAATCTTAATAGTGGTAATGTGACGCCTATGACTGAAACCGCTTCTAACTTGAATAAATCTCCTTCGAATATTGGAGTTGCTAGTATTCCGTCAAATGATGTTGGATCATCTACAAGAGGTAAACAATTTGTAATGCTGCCATCACAGGATACGAAGAAGGATGTAGCAAAAGCTTATATTGGAACACAAACTATGTGTCAATTCAGAGAGATAGTTTCAAATATTGAGAAAGTTGTTTGGATAACGAAAGTTTTAGAACCGGAAGCACCAATTTACGATGGTCCTCAAAATGGGCACCACAAGCTTTGTGAATTTTCAGATGGGGGCTTTGTAATATGGCTTGTGTTTCGTCTTCGCAGTATGTAAAATTCTATTGAAATTTGGATATGATATTGTGGTATTTTGAAATTGGAAAGTTTGTAGCTCATATTATAATATTATCTAAATATGATATTGTTGCATTTGAGATATGGAAGCATTTTAGACTTCATATTGAATTGATGTGATGAATTATATATGATATGGACATCAGCATTTATGAGATATTATATTCATTTGTTTTAAGAATTAAATATCAATTGTTACTAAATAATCATTTTCCAACACTTATAAGCGTTACCGTATATTTCTGTACCAACACTTATAAGCGTTACCGTATATTTCTGTACCAACACTTATAAGCGTTACCGCATATTTCTGTACCAACACTTATAAGCATTACCGCATATTTCTGTACCAACACTTATAAGCGTTACCGTATATTTCTGTACCAACACTTATAAGCGTTACCGTATATTTCTGTACCAACACTTATAAGCGTTACCGTATATTTCTGTACCAACACTTATAAGTGTTAGTAATACGTATGTTCGTAACACTTATAAGTGTCACAAATTTGGCCGCTTCATTCCTCACAGTCCATTAGTAACACTTAAAAAGTGTTACTGAAATTATTTATAACACTTATAAATGTTAGGATTTGCCTATTTTGGTGTAGTGTTAGTCAGGCTAGGAATCCACCAGAATTCAAGCTTCCAACACTGAAGAAGTACGATGGAAGGACCATCCTGCTATTTATCTGACAAGGTATATGAAGCACATGGAAGTACCGGGGGCATTGGAGTAGGACATGGCCCGGTGATTCCCATTGTATTTGACAGACATAGCAGCACTATGGTTCAGGCAATTGGAGAGCAGCTCTATTGGAATATGGACCGAGTTGACTGAGAAGTTTATGAAATAGTTCAGAGTTCACATTTCAAGACCTAAGAATGTGACGAGTTTGACAACACCGAAGCAAAGAACGGGGGAATCTTTGAGGAGTTTTCTGACACGATTCAATGCAGCGGCAGCATTGGTGCATCGACCAGATCCATCCTTGGTTTTGATGGCAGATTTATCTGGCATAGCTGATGCCATAGAATTCAAGAACTTATTGACATGGGATCCAATTATGAATCTAGGAGATTTTACCATAAGGCGGAAAGGTTTCTGTGAAAAGAGGATGCAAATGCTGAGAGAGAGGAAGGAGAGGGAGTTGGAGTTTATGCAGTGAAAAGCGAAGATCTGCCAGGAAAGGATTCAGGCAAGGATAAAGGAAAACGGAAAGCAGAAGATAGTGGTGATGAGCTAAAACGACCACGAAAGGAGCCAAGATTTACCTCTTATTCAGAGCTGAACGAGACTTTGGAATGAATCTACCAAGAAACTAGGGGGCAGGTTCCCCACTGGAGGCCAATGAGGAGGGATCCGACCAACAATGAGAGAAAATCAGACAAGTACTGCTTATTCCACGAATTAAGCGACCCTAGTACGAATGACTACAGACACTTGAGGGATGAGATAGAAGGGCATATCCGAAATGGCATGCTATTATAATACATGAAGAGGCGAGCTGCAACGGTGGAGCAAGAACGACCACCATCTGCATCAACTGGGGACAGCTCAGGATCGAGGCATCAGCTTGCCATCAACTAATTGAAATAATGACGAATAAATCGCAAACTCCCCACTAGTGTGGTTAAGTCGCTTACACATGTACAGGATCACGAATGGTCCTCAGGCGTGCTCTGAGACGACTATCAACCACATCAGTGTAGGTGTCTGCTTTTTGAAGTCTCTGTTTTTCTTTTGTTTTCTATTTTTTGCATCTATACTTGATTTGGTTGGGAATTTTGGTTGTAAGACTCATTTTGAATATAAATCTTGTATTTGTAATTCCATAATGGCTAAGTCACTTACATATGCATGGGATCGCGAGCGGTCCTCGAGCATGCTCTGAGATAGCGATAAACCGCCATAAGAAACAATTTGGAAGCTCACTCGAACGTGAAAACTGACATTAGTGATACTATGTCATGCCTCGAACGACACCCAACCGTGAACGGTCATAATTCGCCTCGAACGGTACCCGACCTCGAGCGGTCACAATTCGCGATAAAGGCACCCGACCACGAACAGTCATCATTCGCCACGAACAGCACCCGACCTCGAACGGTCATAATTCGTCATGAATGACATATGGCCTCAAATGGTCACATACTGCCTTGAATGGCATACGATCTCGAACGATCATTATTCACAATCATGTAAGATTATCAATCATTTTACAGGTCAATAACAGGATGCGAACATCCAGCTTATGGCACTAAAAAACACACCATCCTATCGCAAGGCATGTTTTGGAGGGCAAAGTGTTAACCGGCCTTTAGGCAAGTCAATATACATGCGGATTTAACCCAATCGACTGCACAATATCAACACTGGATTTTCACAGATGCTAAACATGACCACGAAGCCAAAAATGTAGCATAGTCGATGAATAAGCAACACAAAACGTTTAAACATAGTTTCAAAAAGAATCGAGTCATTTCAAGTTGCTTGGAATTGGCTCCGAGTCATCCCTAAGCTTACTTTGGGTTTCCAAAGGGTTTACTTCGGGTCATATAAGACCTTGCTTCGGGTCTTTGATGGGGTAGCATGTTTACAGGTTGCTTCGAGTCACTACATCACTTGCTTTGAGTCATTGGAGGATTTACTTCAGGTCAAGGAGGAAACTTCTTCGAATCACAGCCATGTATCAAGCTTCGTATCCATCCCCATGTCATTCGTATCCATCCACTTAAGCTACCCGATTCACATCCAAGTGACCATGGCAACCGATCAACAAAAAAAAAACATATTTGTTTCGTATCAATGCAATTCGTACCCATCATGTTGCACTCGATTCCTTTTGTATCCATCAGAGACTATTCACTCGTATCAACGCATGTTTTGTATCGATCCACTTTAACATGTGTCGCATGTTGATCATCTAGGCCATCGATACGAAATTGTTTTGTATTTCGTATCGATCACTTTTCACCGATATGAAGCCAACATCAAGTGATCGATATGAAGGCTATATTCCAGCATTGATACGAAAAGAATGCGTAATCGATACGAAAGACAATGCACATGATGGATACGAAATGTATGGTACGAAGGAGGTTAAACTGAAGCGATATGAAGTAGCACGTTCGAATGAGGAAGCAGTCAACACGGCATGAAAAGTGGATTGATCCAAAAAGATAGCACCGCATCATCTAGCAATCACATGTATCCTATGGATAGGAACGAGAGCAATACGAACGTATCGATATGAACTCGGCTACACATTGAAAATCCAAACTTGCATCGATCATTTCTCACAATCTACGAGTCCAAATGCCACCAAATTTTCAGAGGAGCTTGCGTACAACCTCAAGAATGTCCATGATCGACCTTAACCCAGAAAGAGCAATTTTGGATCGATACGAATTTGGTACGTATCGATCATGGATAGAGTCGAAATGTTAGGGGATCGATCATGTGGGCCCACCCGTGTGAGAGAAGGAGTCTTCCGATATCTGAGCGAGATATTTGCATCCTACACCAATAAATAGCAGTCCAAGAGCTTCAGAAAAAGAATCTTTTTGGTTCTTCTATGCCGTTACTCTGTTGAAGTCCATTGTAATTCAAATACTATCAATTGTACTCTTGTAAATCAGTAGGATATCATCAATAAAACAGCAACTCTTCAAAGTGGGTGTAGGCTACAACGCTGAACCACTATAAATCTTGTCTTTATACTACTTTCCTTTGAATTTTTTGAGTGTTCTTCATATTTAATTCTGTCGTATATAATTTATCTATGATCTGCGATTATAATTCGATGCTTTCATCTGCAGTTGGGTGTTTGTGACCATTTTTGGCACAAACAGTTAGGATTTCTTATTTTATCTAATATTTCTCTTCTAAATCTCTTATTTTTCTTTCTTAAGCTAATCCATAGTCCTAAATGCTTTGTTAGTAAATAACAATACCGCAAAATGGTCGACGAAAACGGAAGCAGCGGAGACAGGGAACCTAATGGACAAAAGGGGATGGAAGCATGGATAATGGCAGTTGGATAACAGTTAGAAATTGATAATTTTGTAAGCTAACATATGTGGCAGTAGCGTCAAAGAAAGCTAGTGGCATTCAGATGGGGAATAATCGAAGATCTACAGATAATCGAGCAAAATTCAACATTCCAACAGATGTGAATTTTTTTGTACATGGAGGTTGATCACGGTGAGCGAAATAACTACACGAAAGAAGTAAAACTACAATTTATAAAACCACCAGATGTGAATGGAAAAAAGAAGGGGTTTTAAAATGAGGGCAGTTTGCGAAGTTGAGCAAGATTGAAAATTTTGCATCCTATTATACTTAGTAGGTCCTATACCATATTACAAGGGTCTAGAGGTTTACATGAGGAGGATATGGAAATCAAAAGTATGATTCTCCCTTAAGTCTAGGGAGAAAAGGTTTTTTGTGGAAAGTAATAATGAGGAGTGTGACTACATCATAAATGAGGGTCATCTTTTTTTGACAAAAATATTACAATAGTGAAGAGATTGAACCCACAAATGAGAACTAAGAAGGATTTGTTTCTCTCCACGCCATTGTGGATTAGGCTTTTAGGACTAAGTTTCAAAGTATAGAGGCATGAGGTAGTCAATTCATTAGTCGGCACAATTGGTCGTTCTAATAAAATGAATGTGCCAACGTCGAATAGAAATTGCATTTTGTTTGCTAGTGTGTTTGTGGAGTTGAAGACGGATGTGGAATTTCTAGATTTAATTGAAGGGGTTTTTTAGAACAAGGGAGTTTATAAAAAAGTGGTGGAACCTGAGAACCCACCTCTGAGATGAAATAATTATATTTGTTTCAATCATACTAAAAACCAAATCCATATGGCTAAGGATTGCAAATCGGTGAAAAAGAAGGAGAATGATTTAGAAGATAAAATCCAACTAGATGTGAATGATGTTATGAAATTTGAAGGTAAGGAAGAGGATCCTATTACTGAATAGGGGTAGTGGCTAACGAAGCGGAGCAGGTAGCTGGGAAGAATGAGATAATGAAACTATCTAAAACCGTAAGAGATATTAATGAGGCGATTTAGCAGTTATTATTGGCTAAGGATAATGTTAAGAAAAAAATGGAGGCCAATAAGATGGTGGTTGAATCTAACTCGAAGGTGGTGCTTGAACCATGCTTGAAGCCCATAGTATGGAAAGGATATGTGAATCGATTACAACCATGGGTCGTAAACATTAAAAGGCATAGGGCAAAGAATGTCGAAAAATGAAAATGCAAATATGGATGAACAAAAATCAAAAAATAAAGGGCCGGTGAGGAATGAAAAATGTGATGAAGTTAATATAGCTTTGGAGGAAATGATTATGTTGAACTAGAGGCCTCAGCTAAATCCAACGAAATGGGGGCATAACTTGTAAAACCAAGATATTGACTGTTATACTTCTACCTCAACAAAAGTGGGAGCCATGGCAACATTTAATGCTTCCACTACTATACCAACAGCCTTAAGCTTTGATGGAGACTCATTACTAGGCCCTATAACTTCCTCCATAAACTCATCTAAATTAAATTGAAAAAATTATCAGTAGAGTAATGGGATAATTAGTATTAAATATATGCACGTATCAGAGGACCTAACTAAAGAGCAAGTGTGGCTAAAAACCAATAGTCCTATTAGTCACTGTGATTGCAAGCAATAATTGAACTCGGATCCAATGGATGGGTAACCTTCGAGCCTCACCAGAGAAGGTAAATATTGAATTTTTGAGTATTGAATTTTTGTAGAGAGTATTGAATATGATGAATAATTACTTTTATTGCTAATTTCCGATTCTACAAGCTCTCTGTATATGATTATATGTAGTCTAATTCTACTAGTCATTGTTTATTTTCTAAATTATAATTCTACTAGCCATTGCTTATTTTCTAAATTATAATTGCCTAATTACACCCTAATTACATGCTAAGTACCAAGTATAGATGACAACTGTATAATAGATGCTAGCTTTTTATCTGTTTCCTGTTTACAGCCTATGGTGAAATATTCTTAGGTTATCATTTTGTTGACAACTGTATAATGGATGCTAGCTTTTTATTTGTTTATTGTTTAAAGCCTATGATGAAATATTTTGAGGCTATCATTTCTATTTCTCCACACTCTTCTATTTGTTTCATGTTTACAGCCTATGATGAAATATTCTGAGGCTATCATTCCTATTTCTCCACACTTTCCCTTAAGTGAGGTTCGAATAAATTTATACAACCCAACTTGTCGAGTATGTTCAGATGGCTAGGCCTTGTCGAGCATTTCTATGAAAATATCTACCAAATGCTCTTTGCTTTTGACAAATAGAGTTTCTATTTCCTCCGATTGAACTTTTCTCTAACAAAGTGACAATATACCTCTATATGTTTTGTCCTCTCATGGAAGATTGGATTGGATGCAATATGTCGTGCAGCTTGATTATCACATTACATTTGCATTATTCTTATGTGCTCTATCTTTATGTCACTGAGTAATTGCTTAATCCTGATAAGTGATTGTGGATGCTATGGGTCGATGTTTTGCTTCTGCACTTGATCTACCCACAATATTCTACTTCTTGATTTTCCAAGTGGCTAGGTTACTACCTATAAACGTACAAAATCATATGGTTGATTTTCGATCGCAACTTCCAACCCAATTTGCATCAGAAAACCAACTGCGTTATTAGAATTATTTTTCTTTATCCAAATTCCTTGACCTAGAATGCCTTTAAGGTATCTAAATATCCTATCAACTATACTGAAGTGTATGGTACATGAAGCATGCATAAATTGACTTATGATACTAACTGCATAGGCAATATTAGGTCCGGTTATTATAAGGTAAATTAATTTGCCTACCATACTTTGCTATTGTCCTATGTCATATAATGTCTCACCTTCTTCAATTCCTAGTTTATATTAGTCTTCATTGGAGTACTAGTTGGTTTAGCACCTAATCCTTTACTTAAGTAGGCTATTTCTATTCTAAGAAAATGTGAAAATTTTCCAATGTCTTTGATGTCAAATTCATTTTTCAAATATTGCTTAATACTTTTAATTTCTTCATTATTATTTTCAGTGATGATAGTGTCATCTACATAAACTAGAATAATAGTAGTGGTGTTTTGTGAGTGTTTAACGAACGTAGACAAATTGGCATAATTTGAAAAATTAATCTTTAAAAGAGAAAAGCTTATCTTGGCATACCATGCTCTTGGAGATTACTTTAGATCATAGATCATCTTTTTTAATTTACACACCTACGATGAGTTTGACTCACCTTTGTGGCCCAAAGAAAGAGTCATATAGACTTCCACTTCTAAATTTTCTTAAAGGAGTGCAATTTTTACATCCATTTGAAACAAATCACATCCCAAGTTGGTCGCTACTGATAGCAAAATTCTAACCATGTTCATTTTTGCTGCTGGTGCAAAAATCTCTTGGTAGTCAATACAATAAGTTTGGGTTAATCCCTTCACACTAACCTAGCTATATACCCTTCAACTATACCATCACTATTGTATTTGATTTTGTATACTTATTTGTAACCTATGGGTTTTTTGTTTTTTGATAAATTAATAATATCCCATGTGTCTTTTTTTTTCTAAGGTTTGAAGTTCTTCGTTCATAGCCTTATGCCAAGTTGGGCAATGATTGGCTTCACTAAATTTGGTTGGTTCTATTTGGTTAGTGATGTTACTCAAGTAGGATCGGTATGAAGATAATACCATATTATATAAAATAAAATCTTGTATTGGATACATAACCTGTTGGGATACATGATCCCTTAATTTGATGGGAGGTCAAGTTTGTCTTATAGATCTTCTTATGGCGCTTTTTTCTTGAGTTGATTCCTTATGAGTTAGTTCTTCACTTGACTCCCTTATTTCTTCTTCTCCCCACTTAAGGAATTGCACCTGTTTTGCCAACATGTTCTTCAGTTGTATTCTCAACTTGTTCTTGATTTGTTTCTTTAAGAAACATTAAATTATTTGGAGACAATATGAATGATTTACCTTTTGTATTTTCTTGTTCACTTATTTACTATTATGGTTCATTTTAAACAAATGATACATCTCGTAAGCTATAAAGTTTATGATTTTTTGGACCATAACATTTATACCCTTTATTGGGATGAGTATCCTAAAAATATGGCTTTAACAGCATTTTTATCTAGTTTGTCTTGTCTTTTTATGCGTACGGAACATGTACCTCCAAAAAATCTTATGTGATCAAGATCTATTCTCCTATTCTTAAATATTTCTAAACGACTCGTATTTTTAAGCATGACACTTGGTAATCTATTTATGAGGTAAGTTGCAGTTAGCACAACATCAGACTAGTAAGGTTTTGGAACGTCAGTTTAAAAAAGAGGAGATTTAGTAACTTCAGGTAAATGTCAAACTTTTCTCCTTGAAACTTTGTTTTGCTCAGGTGTATAAATACAAGTGGTTTGGTGTAAATTTCTTTTTTGTTTAAAAGAATCTATAAAATATTTGTTTGCACATTTTGTCCTAGTATCATATCTTTGCATTATATTGATTTTGTAAAATTCTTGAAAATAGGAAAAAACTTTATTTTTTTTCCTTTTAAAAGGTAAACCCAAGTAGTGTGTGATACTTCATCAATAAATGTGAAATCAACATATTTTTCTAACTTATTAGTAGATGAAGAAAATGACAATCTAGTTTGTTTTGAAAGCTTGCAAATATCATAATTTTTGGAATTTAATTTGTAACAAAAATGTTTATACAAAATTTGATTAGATGGATAACCAAATCTCCAATGCAGCAATTTGTCATGATCTACTAAATTTAATGACACATGACATTTGTTGGAGTTTTCATCAAGATAATAAAGGCAATTTTTCAGACAACCCTTGTCATTCTTCTTCACTGATTCTTGATCCTAAAAATCACTTTCTACGGTGAGAATATAACATTGAAATTCAGTTCATTGGTTGTTTTACTAATTGATAATAGATTTGAACTAAAATTTTGCAAATATAAAATATTTTTCACGTCTTTTGTAAGAAAATTTGTTATATCAAAACCTATGCAGTTAAAGCCCCACTATAGCCCCGCATAATCCCCGCTATAGCGCATATCGCTCTTCGAGCGCTATGTTTTTTTTCAATTTAGTGCTATTAAATAGTAGATCCCCTTTAAGTCTCACTATTTTCTGCTACACCTGCTAAATTAAGACATTTTAGCATCTGCTTTAGCAAATTTAATATAGAAATGTTAATTCGACTAGTTCTTTTTTAAATCGAAAAAAAATTAGGCTAAAGACTAATTTTAAGGTATAAGTGCTCAGTATTAGTTAGAAAAATATTCTAATCAGAATCTAGACTGCATAAATCATGCATTCTTTGGTTGTTTTTATATCTACACAAATGACGTGATAATGAGAATAAACTAACTTTAAATATTCGATTTAATATCTAATAAGCTTTTTGCACCTCCACTGTTTTCTATTATATCCCCACTTTATCCCCACTATAGCCTTTTGTTCTTCCACCAATATAGAGTTGCTAAACGCTTTAACTGCATAGATCAAAACCATGAATTTGAACTTTATTTCCATTAGCAACAGTTAAATGTTAAAGGTTTTTATTTTGTTTAACGTTGATCAATCTATTTTTGTTCCATGTATGTGATCATTAGCACCTAAGTCAATTAATGATCTATTTTTATTTTGAAACATACTTGCAATTTTAAAATTTTTTTGACTTTTAGATGATTTAAATTTTACATTACAATGTATGAAACTTGAATTTTTTAATTGTAACAAATTGTTTAGTTCGGTTAGCAGTTGATTCAGTTGCACTGTTTGAGATCCTGTTGAAGTGAAGCATGGTTGAGTCCATTGAGTCAATTCAGATCCATCCTCTTCTACCTCCACTCCTTTGCTAAACTACCAAATTTATTCTCTCTATTTGCGCTGCTCCACTTACCTCCTCTATTTCCCTTCTCTTTGATCGGTCAAAGGTGGGGATGGAGGAACTAGCAGCCATCGTGGTTGTGCCCTGCTTCCCTACAGTGGTTGCACAGCTTGGTGCTCGAAGCTCCCTTCCCTTTGGTCGGGTCCCTGAAACTAGGTTTGTGTATTTTACCTAAAATGCCTTATTTTCTTGATTTTTCGACTGTCGAGGGTTCATGATTGCTCGCCAAGATTTCTCTTGCTTAATTCTTGCCACTATGTCATCAAAACTTGGAATCTCGATTGATGCCAAGACTTGAGACCTAATTCATTCATAGCTTGGATCGAGATCCCTCGGGTAAGTAAATATTAAGTATTGTTCAGATCTTTTTTAGGTTTCAACCGGATCTATTGTTGGTGGAAGATGACATTGATCTCTTCCCATTTTGATATAATTTTAGTAACAAGTTCGTTATTACTTTGGGTAATTCGTTTAGTTTGGGTAAACTCTTATTTGAGGCCAAAGATGTGATCAAAATTTTCTTGTTGCCATGCATTTTCTTGGCTTTATCCCAAACTTCCTATGATTTGCTAGAGTACATGCTGTATATTTGAAATCGGGGGCTACATTGTTTTGAGTAGCCATGATATGATTAATTGGTCGGTTATCTTCCATTCTTCTATTTTTGTTTTCTCTTCGAGAGTTGTCTCAGTTGGCTTTGCTGCTTTGGTTTTTTTCCATTTTTCTAGTGACAAAGCTTAATTTCCCTTTACCACCAAGACAAATTATTACTGATCTGGACCAAGGAATGTAATTTTTGTTGCCATTGAGTATGATATTTGTGAGTTTAGTGTTGTCGAATTGAGACATGTCAAACTGATTGCAGTTCTTTGTTATATGCAGCTTTTGATATTGTTTTGGAACTTTTGAGTCAGGATCTGACCTGTTCTGTTACCATATTGAATTTTTGAGTAATGAAAATTTGAGGGGAAGGTTGAGTATGATGAATAATTAGTTTTATTGCTAATTTATGATTCTACAAGATCTCTATACATGATTATATATAGCCTAATTCTACTAGTCGTTGCTTATTTTCTAAATTATAATTCTACTAGCTGCTAAGTTATAATTGCCTAATTACACCCTAATTACTAGCTAAGTACTGAGTATAGCTGACAGCTGTGTAATGGATGCTAGCCTTTTATTTGATTTCTGTTTACAGTTTATGACAAAATATTCTGAGGTTATCATTCCTATTTCTTCACAGTCTTTTATTTGTTTCATTTTACAGTATATGATGAAATATTGTAAGGTTATCATTCCTATTTCTTCATAGTAAAAAGTTAGGTAAAGTGGTAACTAAATTACTAGTCGAAAACAAATTGGCATGGGAAGATCTAGAAAAAAGCGGGGTGAGTTGAAAAATAATGCTCATGGTGGGATTGAATTGAGAAGTAGGAACAAACCTAAATTCGATAAATGAACATTCTTTGTTGGAACATGATGGGGTTACATAAACGGTCCAAGAAGTTGGATGTTAAAAGTCATATATAAAAGTGAAAGTCTAGTTTTGTGAGTCTTTTGGAGAATAAGTTAAAAGAAGAGGAGATTATTAATAGGATAAACAGTTTGATGATAGATGGAAAATAATCGGTAATGTTGAGTACTATTTCAAATGCAGGATTATTGTTCTAATTGATTGTGAAGTATGAGAATTTAGTATCTTATATATGAGCGATAAGCATATTGTAATACATCTAAGGAGAATAAGGGTTCCGGCGTTTGAATGTATATTTGTGTATGGGTATAATTTTGAACAAATATATAGTACACTATGGAATAATTTAGAGAATGAAGAATACAAAATATATCATCCTTGGTTGCTCGTAGGTGAATACAATTGCATCAGACATGCGAGTGAGAAACAGGGGCAACCAGTGCCTATGGGGAAAATGAATGAAATCGGCCGGTGTGTAGCTAGAGCAGGTCCAACAAAATTGAATATTACAGGTTTAAATTCTCGTATTGGTCAGGTCTGAAAACAAATATAATGACAAAAATAGACATTGCTCTACCCAATATAGTTTGTGTCCATATTTTTTGCATCCTATGAATTAAAATATATCCCCTTGAACAACAGCGATCATTCTCCGATATTGATATCCTTGTTACAATAAGAAATCTAGAATTGTAAATCATTCAAGTACATGAATCAATGGAAGATTGCCAAAATATTCTTGAGGAGGGATGGAGTATTAACATTAATGGTATATTAAAGCAACCTTATTCGATATTCACTTTTATGGAGCTAAAAAGTAATATGCTCGGGGAAAAGGAGCTAAAAAGTCAAGAAAGCGTAAAGAACACGGAATACTGAAGCTACATTAATTGATAAATTATGTGGAATAATGTGGTAAACTAACAATTTTTTGAAATATATAAAATTAGTAAATTTTCAACCATCTACAAATAATAATATATTATATTACAAATAGGAAAACAAACTATAAAACTTCCAATTTTTGTATAAACTGTTGTTTTATTATATCCCTTAGTTAGAGAGTTTTAGTCCCGTCTGACAAGTGTTGTACATGATCGTTATATAGATATTTGTTTTTGTCATAAAACGGATATTTATATTCATCTGGTACAGTACTTGCTGGATTTGTCCCTGTATTGGACAAGTTATAAACATAGTAAATAATTACATTTCGCACATTATTTCGTTTTAAAAAGTTCACAAAATATTATTTTTGAATAAAATGTCAATTTGTAAAATATATTAAAAAATAAAATATCAATTTGTAAAATGGCCAATATTTATTTTTCAATTTATGACATATTTTTTAAATAGGTTTCAATAAAATGTCATAACGGAAATGATGTAGAAATTCATTGTCCGTGTAGTACGTGTAAACATTTGAAGTATTTGTTACCATATATTATGAAAGTTCATTTATGCAAAAACGGTTTGATATCAGAATATTATGTTTAGGATCATCATGGAGAAGTTGTAACACGTACTCTTGTAGAATCTGAATTAGAGGTGGCTGGTAATGAAATTGTTATGACGAATTGTATAGAAAACATAGTTGAAGATGCAGCACGATCAATGTTTCCTATGATTGATGTTGATGACGACGATGTAAATGTTGAAAAACCAAATACTGAAGCAAATTTTTTTATTATTTATTGAATGCTGCTAAAAAACCTCTTGGGGATGGTTGTAAAAACAGTACTCAACTATCAGTAACCGCAGAATACATTGCGATGAAGTCAACATACAATATCACCGAAGCCAGATTTACAACTGTTGTACAAGCTGCAAAACGACATATGCCACCCGATAATCTAATGTGTGAAAATCACTATGAAGTTAAAAAACTTATGTCGGCTTTTGGTTTACCTTATCAAAAAATAAATACATGTTTAAATGGCTGCATGTTGTTTCGAAAAGAGAACATCACTTATGTAGAATATGTAACAAGGGAAGGTACAAATCAAGAAAAAAGAAGGGAAATGAAGTTTCATACAAATGTATGCATTATTTTCCTATCACTCTTAGGCTTCAAAGATTATGTGCATCTTTCGTAACTACACCTCATATGTGTAGCATAGTGTGAGAATAGAGGAAGAAGGTACGTTGACACATCCAGCCGATGGAGAAGCATGTAAGTATTTCGACAAAATTTATCCCAATTTTGCAGAGCAGAGTCGTAATGTTAGACTTGGATTATGTACGGATGGTTTTTCATCATTTTCTCAATTTGGTGCTAAATATTCATCTTGGCCCATTACCATTACACCTTATAATTTGCCACCGTAGATGTTTATGAAAACTCAATATATGTTTCTTACTATTGTCGTTCCTGGCCTTGACGATCCGACATAAGGAATCGATGTTTATTTACAACCATTGATTGAGAAGTTAAAAACACTATGGAATGAAGGGGTAGAAACATACAACGTTTCAAAGAAGAAAAAATCGTATGTTTGCTTCTTTATTATGGACTACAAGTTTTTTCCTGCCTATGCAATGCTTTAAGGATGAAGTAAATTCGGTCGTCCAGCTTGTTCTTATTGCATGGAAGATACACAGGCATTTTCTTTGCCAAATGGTAAGAAAATTTTATGGTTTGACTGTCATCAATGTTTTCTCTATGTCAATCATCCCTTCAGAGGAGATAGAAAAAACTTTTTAGCTAATAGAGTAGAAACCAGAAAACCACCAAGGATATGGTCTATCCAAGATACATGAAACTGGAGTAAAAATAGAAATTGCAGGTAAATCGCTATTCATATTTGGTACAAACGAAGTATATTTTGGGATCCCTATTGGAAAGATCTTCTGCTTCGTTATAATATTGATGTGATGCACAATGAGAAAATGTATTTGATAATGTTTTTAACACCATTTTGAATGTCACGGTGATGACTAAGGACGATTTGAAATCAAGACACGATATATAAGAATTATGTAAACGTTCTGAGCATCATATGAAACCAAATGACAATAAAAAACCCAAAGTGTGTTATGAGTTAGATAATAATCAACTTAAAGTTGTGTTAAAATAGGTGGAAGGATTAAGATTTCCTGATGGGATTACATTAAATCTTTGTAGATGTGTTGACTTTAAAAACGATAGATTGAGTGGAATGAAAAGTCACGACTGTCGCATAATGATGGAAATTTTTTACTCATTGTATTAAAAGAACTATTGTCCTTAAAAGTTTGGAAGCTAATAACAGAACTTAGTCAGCTTTACAAAGAGCTTTGTTCGACTATGTTAAAAGTGCAACACTTCGTACACTTGAAGAAGATATTCCTATATTGCTCTGCAAACTGAAGAAAGTATTTCCACTAGGTTTATTTAATGTAATGGAACATTTACCTGTTCATCGTCCATCCAAAGCATGACTTCGATGTCCTGTGTAATATGGATGGATGTATCCATCTGAGAGGTATGATTAATATATTACCTATTAATTTAATTGCATTCGAAAGTTAAAGTTAATGTAAATTAATTTTTCATAGATATTTAAATCATCCGAAGAAAAAAGTGAGGCAAAAAGCACGAGTTGAGGTTCGATCTGTACATCATACATCGAAGAAGAAGCTTCGTTTTTCTCTCTCATTATTTTAGTGACCATGTGAACGTATCATTTGAAAGTGTTTCACGTAATGATGAAGGCGAAGAACAAGGGTCCTCTCAAACAATGTTATTTATTTTTAGACAACATGGTCGACCTTCTGGAAAATGTGTAGATGTATGGTTAGACGATAGAGATCTTCATGTAGCATACACTTATATTTTTCTTAACTGTGCTGAGGTTGCACCATCTATTACATAATATGAAATAATAATTCTTGATTTATTCATTTCAATAATGCATGTGCGTGTAGAACTTAATGCAATATTTTATTCATATATGCAGTATTTATGAATGAGAACATCCTCGTGGAGACCTCAGTAAAGAATTTTGATTGGTTTTCAAAGTGCGTTTATGAACCATGGAATTATGTGATTGACGAAGGATTGAAACATATTGTATTGTGACCAAAAAGAAATGTCAAGATATATCCAATATGTTTCTTTAAACAGATATAAATTTAACACAAAATAATATGGTGCTGAAAAATTTAACTAATAATACATGTGTATTTCTTAAAGGTAGTGATGATCCAGAAAATCACATAAATGATTTTTACGGTGTTTTAACTCAAATTCTGCAACTGACATATTTCTCACGATCCACGGAGGAAGGTTTTCTATTTAGATGCAATTGGTTCAATAATATTCCAAGTTCTGCAATTAATATGCACATCTTATTGAAATAAAGCACACATCACATTATCACAAGTATGATCCTTTTGTACTAGCCAAACAAGCGTTGCAAGTTTATTACGCTCCTTATCCGTCTCTGAAAAGAGATAAGGCAGATTGGTCGGCAGTTTTTAAAACAAAGGCAAAATTTATATTTGATGGAAAGAATATTCCAAATAAACAAGCTTATCAGGCATATCTTGAGCAAAGCAACGAAATAATAATAACAGACGATCATATTGATTTTGGACCTTCCAATGATGAATCAAACGTTTTAGTAGAAGCATTTGAGAGTAGAGAGGAAAATAACGTAGAATATGAGACCGAATCCGAATAGAAGACGATGAGGATTGATATAAATATTATGTTGAATTCTGATGTATTATGGAATTTATGTAATTGATGACATTTATTTTGCAAGATATGTAATTTATGCCATTTATGAAACCGAATCTGCTTATAGTCATTTATGCCATTACCATTTCTATTATTTTTTAAGCAATTTATGTTAAAGATGCCATATATTCTGCTTATTGTCGGAATATGAGATCCAATCTGAATCAGGTATATTTTGCACTTTATGTCATCTATGTCATTATTATACAATATATTTCATTATTATGCTATTATTCTCTTATAAAATGATGTGTCCGTGATAGGTATCATGTCGTCTAGAAGAATGAGCTCATCTCATTCATTTGGAGGTGATGGCAGCGGCCCATCACAGTCGCCACAGCATCCCCTTTATATCTGCTGCCTAGAGCGGAGGGGTAAGCATTAAATTTTTTTCAGCATCATAAATATTTTGTGTAAGATATAATAATCTGTATCATATTTAATGCAGGAGGTTCGACCTACAACTGTCAGTTGTAGTCCTATCAGTTTCGAGAGATTCGTATAAGAGTAGGATGACGGCTTGTTGGCCCAAGTGGAATAATATCCATTTCCACATCATGGGGTGTCTATGGCATGATTTCATTGTAAGTACAATCTTGTGTTTTTCATTCTTAATTTTTTGTCGCTTATTTATTGTTCATCTTATATCGTTTAATTATTTGTCGCTTCTTTATCATGAAATGCAGGTCGCAGTCAAGGTCCAAGTAGACGACATGCAGCTCGTATGACATTACTGGATGTAGAAGATGAGGAAGAATTATCGGGATTCTATGTCGGCTGTGAAGCATAAAAGGGAGAAGCCGAACTGAATGGGAGCGAGTGTGTGGGAAGGGTGGCTAGCGCATTGGGATAGTGACAAAGCGAAGGTAAGCGTACTAATCTGTTATTAATTATTTGATTAACATGTAAATATCAAAAAATATTTGGTAAGTAAATAAAGTATTATTTATTTAAATGTACATACAGAGTCGTAGAGAAACTCTGCAAATAGAACAAAAATCCTGTCACTCGTCGAGGAGGGTCCAAGTTGTTCAAACAATATCGCCAGGAGTTGGTAAATTTATTAAATGTGAATTGTAAATAGTTATGGTGCTGTATAATTTTGAATATACAATAATAGTGCATAATAGTCAATTTCAAGAAACTGAGGAGTAGGGTCCCGTATCGTACATGGATGTATTTACCCATACTCATGTCGTCGAGCATGTAAATCTAGACGAGACTATTTCATATACACGGCATGACGATAAATCGTGGACGATCCATGTAAGCATATTTTAATTTATATACTATTAATAAAAAATTTAATTATTAAAGTATAATGAATTAAGATATCATGCTATTAATTTCAAATGTATTTTTATTTATTCATGTGGCATGATTTATGGAAGAAAGGCAGAAACTCCTAGAAGAAACTAGTCGAGAGCAGCTGACTTTGGACAAGGAGGATGTCATTTTTTAGTCGGCCATGGATCCACCTTCATGGAACAAACATTACAGTTTTGACAATCAAGTGGTAGTGAATAATATATCTAGATATGACAAATTAGTAATCTTTCAATTCTAAACAACTTCACATCGCTTTAGTTTCAGTAATAAGTTTATAGATATAACAATTAACATATTATGATGTAACTTCAATAGTATGATTATAGCAATTGAACATTTACTAAATTAAATAAGTATTGCAAGGTAGACAGAGGAGAGCCAGCTATACCTGAGCTCAATTCAATCTAGCAGGGATCGAGAAATTGAGAGCTAGAATGGCGCGGTTGGAGGAGCAGAACCGTCGGCAGGCCATTGAGATGACACAGTTGATGGAACAGTGTATTACTGAGTATATGCAACAGTATGGCGGTCGCTTTCCATCTTAAGCTGGTTCCGGAGATTTTGGAGGTAACTGACAAGAGTGATAGGTATGTTTTTTTGTTTTACGCCATTATACAATAATTTTTGATGATACATTGAGTTAGTGAAGTTCAATATTTGAGATGTTATGTATATTATTTGATGGTACATTTGATGATGGTAATTTTGACATTTGTGAGTTGATAGTGGGGAGTTGGTGTTCGACGGTATATATTTTATACAATGATATTATGTTAACAAAGTGTTGATTGGTTTTATTTTATACGAATTATGCTTGCTTTAATTTTCTTTATCTGATTTGAGTGTATTTGTATGATTTGATATTATATTGAATATCTGAATTCAATATGTGCTTGTGTGTGACTATATTATGTTTTTGGATTGTGTATATTAGGCTAGAATGCAGTTGAATATTGGCAAAAACATCAGCAGTTCCACGGCTTTCGATGGCTGGCGACGGCTTTTAGGTTGAAAATTTTCGACGGCTAATGGCGGCTTTTTTTCTACCTCTTGAACGACCACGTGTCTTCCACGGTCCTCTATAACCGTCGGGCTATCTGTTGGTAGCCACCGGAAAGATTACGACGGACGTTTTTAGAAGCCGTATGAAAAACTATACGGCGACGAGAGCACTTGTGACGGTATTTTGCGACGGCCTCCGACGGCCGCCAGCCTTCGAAGATCGTACGTTTTCTTATAGTGGTATAAAGTGTTAAAAATCCAGAAGAGATGCAAGGAAATTCTGAAGTAATGGAACACAAAAAAAAGGAAACATGCGGGCAAAAGTTAATGAATTGAGGCGAAAATGTAGAGTGCTTCAAAAGAGGATAGAGAAGGTGCATAGTGATGAGATGGCCAAATATTTGGTAGCTGAAAGAAATCAGTTACATTTGCTCTTCAACAGGAGTATGTTGGTGCTATGCAAAAGGGGAAATGCGAATGGATGAAAAAAGTTGTGAACAATCAGCTTAATTTTATGAAAAAATGACGAGTATGAGATGCATGAATGCTTAAAGCTCGTCTATCGTAGTTGATGGCGAGGAGTACAAAGTTGTATTTGAGTTCAGACAAAAGGCGGTGATGTTTTTTGAGGAGTTATATAACTTGAAGACTCATTCCACACAGTTCCGAGAGATCATATATATAATAAAGTCATCATAGATTATAGGAGAAATTTTGTAAATGATAGCATAGAACTTGATAAAGTAAGAAAGGCTGTCTTTCAGCTGCATGATAATGCAACAGCAGATCCGGAGGGATTCAACTCTAAATTATAATGTACATTGGAATGGGATAAAGCTGAAAACTCTGGAAGTGGCACAAGATGTGTTTGATTTAGGAAGAATATAATTAGAAATGTAATCACATGTTGGTTAACCTAATTCCAAAGACAAAAAACCCTTGGATATTTAGGATTTTAGACTGATAGCCTGTTGTAAATTTTTATACAAAACCTTTGCAAAGGTCATGAGCAACAGATTGAGATTGTTTATGAACACCCTCTCCTTTAAGAATCAGTGTCTTCATTCATGGAAGGAATATTATGGATAGTGTGCTGGTTGCGCATGAATTTGCTAGAGGATTTAGTAGGTTGATAATAACAACAAGCGTGTAACGGTAGATATGTGAAGGATTACGATATGGTTAATATAGATTTTTGTTATACATACGATGAAGGCTATGGGATTTTACAGATAAATGGAACAAGCTAACTTGGGAAATGATCAAAATAGCCAATTTCTCCATCAAATATTAAGGCAGTGACTAAGGCTTTTTCAATGGTTGCAATGGACTCTGACAAGGTGACACACTCTCGCCGCTTCTCTTCACTATAGTTATGGAGTTGTTCTCAATCTTGATGGATAGAAAAAAAAATGATAGGAGCATAAAAACAGCAATTGAACATGGATCAAAGACCACCTAGGTAATTTATGCTGATAATATACTAATTTTTCTTAAGGCTAATGTGCAGTATGCCAAAGAAGTTATAGAAGTATTCAATAATCTATACAAAATGAGAAGACTTCAACTTAATGGTCTGAAATCTAATGTGTTATTTGGAGGTGGTTATAGTGGTTGTTAACGATAAAAATGGCTTTAACGCTAACACCCGGTGTAGGCCTTGATGTAGTGAAAGCACCACCCGTTTGCACGGGAATTAAAGTAAACAAAAAATAACAGAAAAGTAAAAGAGACAGAGATTTTTATAGTGGTTCGGCTTCTAGTAAGCCTACATCCACTTTACATTTTCTATTATCTTCTTCGTACTCACTTTCACAAGATTACAACACTTCTTCCAACGCGATATTTCGATTACAACACCTTTACAACACGATTTTACAATTACAACGCAATTGAAGAAAGAAGTTAGAATTTTGATGATGAATTGCTCTTCGAATCTCTCTTGAATGAAGTAGGTCTCCTGATGAAGAATCTTCGATGGTTGAAGTGTTTGAAGTGTGGAGAAAGCTGCAGAATATCCCCCTCTTGAAATCCGGAAAAAGTCCTTTTCCAGTTGGAGTAAGCGGAGTATTTATAGGAGAGCTCGGAGTTAGGTCGGCTGGGCTTAGGTCGTGAGCGACCTAAGGTAGGTCGTAGGTCGTGTAGGAGATTCGGAGTTAGGTCGGCTGGGTTTAGGTCGTGAGCGACCTAAGGTAGGTCATAGGTTGCCGAGTTATGACCTAAGAGGATGGGTTGGCAAGTGGCTTATCATACTGAGGTACCAGAAGCGACTTACGGTTTAGGTCGTGAGCGACCTATGGGTTAAGGAAGGAAGGTAATGATTTATGGAGTTGGCAGTAGGTCGTTAGCGACCTAATCATTAAGAGGGGCACAAGAAAAAGGAGTGGCGACCTAACTGAATCGTCGCTAGGTCGTTATGAGCTGCCTTAAGTCGTGGACTCCTTAAGTCTCCCACTTTTAGGTCGTCCCACTTTGAGGTCGCGATATCTTTTAGGTCGCTGCACCCTTAGGTCACGACTTCCTGTGAGTCGTTAACTCGTTTAGTTTTAGGTCGCGAGGTCTTCGTGGTGGCTTAGGTCACGAACTCCTTCAAGCAGTTAGGTCGCTGGAAGTTTTAACCCGTTAACTCGCTGGAAGCTTTAGCTCGTTGGAGACTCCATGCTCTAAGTCGCATACCGTTTTGGACGGGGCGCTGCCCCCTAGACCCCTGCGACCTGACCGGTCAGGTCGAACACCGTAGCGGTGGCGTTGCCCCCTCACCCCCACCTTGGGGGGTTGGCACCCCTCCTGGATCCCCCCTCCGTAGGGGATCTTAGATGAAAAATCATTCAACAGAACTTGCTTTGTTGAGATGTTGAGTTGACCGATCTTTGAGACGAGCTATCTTGCTTTTCTCGGTCGATCTTTTGATATCACGGCCTTGCTGAAAAAGGCGGGATAACACTTGCCCCCCAAAACATGCCTTGCGGTACGAAGGTGTGTTTTGTAATGTCACAATCCAGACGTTCATATCATGTTGGTAACCTGTAAAAGAACTGACAGTTTTATATGGCCCCAAATCACGACCGTTCGGGATCGATTTATTTGGAATGAAGCGCGGCCGTTCATGGTCAAGCGCTTTACTTCGAATGATGACCATTTACGATCGAATCATTTGAGGTGAAGTGCGGCCCTGCGCGGTCAAGCGTCTAAATCCATGTGACGATCGTCCAATATCGGGTCATTTGTGATGAAATGTGATCATTCATGGTCAAGTGCTTTACTTCGAATGACGACCATTTGGGGTCAAACCATTCGTGGTAAAGTACGGCCCTGTGCGATCAAAATGACGACCGTTCATGGTCAAGTGCTTTACTTCAAATGACGACCATTTGGGGTCGAGCCATTTGTGGTAAAGTGCGGCCCTGCGCGGCCTTGTGGTAGAGCTCAACCATTTATGGTCAAGCGCCTTACTTCAAATGACGACCATTCGGGGTCGAGCCACTTGTAGTAAAGTGCGGCCCTGAGCGATCAAGTGGTAAAGCACGACCGCTCACGATCAAGCGCTTAACTTCAAATGACAATCGTCCGGGATCGAGCCATTTGAGGTGAAGCACGGCCGTCCGTGGTCAAGCACTCAACTTTACATGATGGTCGGGATCGAGCCAAGTGAGCTGAAATGCAACCGTTCACAGTCAAGCGCTTTACTTCAAATGACGACCATTCGGGGTCGGGCCATTTGAGGTGAAAGTACGACTGTTGGTGGTAGGAAGCGCGGCCGTTCATGGTCAAGCGCTTAACTTCGAATGACGACCATTCGTGATCAAGTCATTTGAGGTCAAGTGCGGCCCTGCGCGGTCAAGCACCTGAATCTATGCGACGATCGCTTAGGATCGATTTATGAATTGAAGCGCGGCCGACCACAGTCAAGCGACTGTTGGCGGTCAAGCACTTTAATCCATGAGTTTTTGACTGTTCAAAGTCTGGTGCCTGTTCATAGGACTTAATCATTAATACTGTTCGAAGTCGGGTGCCTGTTCGTAGGGCTTGATGATGCCTGTTTGTAGGGCTTACACATTTCGAAATCATGAAAAATCAAATATTCACCTGAAAAGTTGTCAAGTAGAAATGCCTGGAAAAGTCAAATCCAAACATTCAAAGCAAATTGTGAAAGCAATGTGGAATCAAATTCAAATATCGGAAGCAAATCATGAAAGCACAGTGGAATTAAATCCAAACATCAGAGGCAAAACATGAAAGCAAAGTAGAGTCAAACTCAAACATCAGAAGCAAAACATGAAGGCCATGTAGAGTAAAACTCAATCATCAGAAACAAATCATGAAAGCAATGTCAAGCCTAGTCCAAAAACAGAAGGCAAAGTAATCAGCCATTAGAAGTAAAATACAAAAGTAAAGTAGTCAACCATTAGCAGTAAAATTCAAAAGCAAAGGATTGACGTCCGGGTGCAAACATCTACATCAATATGATTTATAGTTGTATCAGAGCATGCCTGGGGATCGATCATGGTCCCATACATGTGTGAACAACTTAATTATGTTGATGTATATTTTTTCACTCATTCGTCATAACCTCAATTATTCGATGATAGGCCGACGGTTTGATCCTAAGGCGTCCCTAGTTGGTGCAGGCGGTCGTTCTTGTTCCACCGTTGTAGTCTTCTTTTTCACATATTGTGAGAGCAAACCATCCCAGATGTGTCCCTCAATTTCATCTTTCAAGTGCCTGCAGTCATTCGTGCTATGACCATTTAGCTCATGGAACAAACAGTACTTGTCTGACTTTTCTCGCTATTGGTCGGATCTCTCTTAATTGGCTTTCGATAAGGAATCTGTCCCTTGGTCTCTTGGTAAATCCGTTCCAGAGTCTCATTTAACTCCGTGTATGAGGTGAATCTTGATCCCTTTTGCTGCCGTGATGATTTATCGTTATTATCTTCAGCTTTTCGTTTACCTTTGTTAGTTTCTACACCTTTCTCAAAAGGATTCCCACCTTTGACTGCAAAAACATCGATTCCTTCTCCTTCCTCTGTTTCAGCCTTTGCGTCCTCTAATCGCAAGAACCCTTCGGCCTCATGGAAAAATTCTCCTAAATCCATAGGAGGATCTTTGGTCAATGAATTCTTGAACTCTGTGCCGTTAGCTATGCCTGACACGGCTGCCATTAGGACCATGGATGGATCTGGCCGGTCCACCGATGCCGCAGCTGCATTGAATCGCGTTAAAAAGCTTCTCAAAGATTCTCCAGTTCTTTACTTTAGTGTTGTCAAACTCATGACATTCTTAGGCCTCGAGATGTGGACCCTGAATTGTCTCATAAATTTTTCGATCAAATCATTCCAAGTCTTGATCGATCCATTCTCCAGCTGTCTGAACCATAATGATGCAATATCCGTCAAATATAATGGAAAACACCAGGCCATCACTTCCTCTGGTGCCCCCAGCACTTCCATATGCCTCATATATTTTGTCAAATGAACTGTAGGGTCAGTCCTTCCATTATACATATCCAATGATGGTAGCTTAAAGTCTGGTGGGTTCTTAGCTCGCCCGATTGATGTGGTAAAAGGACTCCTATTCACGTCCTCCAAGTCCTTGTTTACCAAACGACCTCTCATAGCCTTTTTGACCATTTCCACCAATCTATCGTTGTCGCCAAGTGATTGTCCTCGTCCAATACTCTCGTCTTGCCCTCCGAGTTCCTGAGGTGATGGTGGAATCTGTTCCTCCGGTTGTGCTTCTGTTCCTCTTTGACTTTGTGCTCCAAGTTGCCCAATTTGATGGAACAAATTCTGGATCAAGTCCTCTTGCCTTTTCATCATTGCCTCCATCTCCTCTCTCGTAACGAAGGCTGAAGTGTGGCTTGCCCTCGAAGAAGCCTCTTGACTTCCTTCGTGATGACTATCCTCCGGTCTTTTTAATCTACTGGATCGCCTCACCATAATTCTTCAAATTTCTCAATCTCTCGGATTCAAGTCTTGATTAGCTGAATTCCTGAGTTCAGTTCTCAGTGAAAGCACCAAAATGTTAATGATAAAAATGGCTTTAACGCTAACACCCGGTGCAGGCCTTGATGTAGTGAAAGCACCACCCGTTTGCACGGGAATTAAAGTAAACAAAAAATAACAGAAAAGTAAAAGAGACAGAGATTTTTATAGTGGTTCGGCTTCTAGTAAGCCTACATCCACTTTACATTTTCCATTATCTTCTTCGTACTCACTTTCACAAGATTACAACACTTCTTCCAACGCGATATTTCGATTACAACACCTTTACAACACGATTTTACAATTACAACGCAATCGAAGAAAGAAGTTAGAATTTTGATGATGAATTGCTCTTCGAATCTCTCTTGAATGAAGTAGGTCTCCTGATGAAGAATCTTCAATGGTTGAAGTGTTTGAAGTGTGGAGAAAGCTGCAGAATATCTCCCTCTTGAAATCCGGAAAAAGTCCTTTTCCACTTGGAGTAAGTGGAGTATTTATAGGAGAGCTCGGAGTTAGGTCGGCTGGGCTTAGGTCGTGAGCGACCTAAGGTAGGTCGTAGGTCGTGTAGGAGATTTGAAGTTAGGTCGGCTGGGTTTAGGTCGTGAGCGACCTAAGGTAGGTCGTAGGTCGTGTAGGAGATTCGGAGTTAGGTCGGCTGGGTTTAGGTCGTGGGCGACCTAAGGTAGGTCGTAGGTTGCCGAGTTATGACCTAAGAGGATGGGTTGGCAAGTGGCTTATCATACTGAGGTACCGGGAGCGACTTACGGTTTAGGTCATGAGCGACCTATGGGTTAAGGAAGGAAGGTAATGATTTATGGAGTTGGCAGTAGGTCGTTAGCGACCTAATCATTAAGAGACGAGCTAAAGGAGTGGCGACCTAACTGAATCGTCGCTAGGTCGTTATGAGCCGCCTTAAGTCGTGGACTCCTTAAGTCGTCCCACTTTTAGGTCGTCCCACTTTTAGGTCGCGATATCTTTTAGGTCGCTGCACCCTTAGGTCGCGACTTCCTGTGAGTCGTTAACTCGTTTAGTTTTAGGTCGCGAGGTCTTCGTGGTGGCTTAGGTCACGAACTCCTTCAAGCAGTTAGGTCGCTGGAAGTTTTAACCCGTTACTCGCTGGAAGCTTTAGCTCGTTGGATACTCCATGCTCTAAGTCGCATACCGTTTTGGACGTGGGGCTGCCCCCGGACCCCTGCGACCTGACTGGTCAGGTCGAACACCGTAGCGGTGGCGTTGCCCTCTCACCCCCACCTTGGGGGGTTGGCACCCCCCTGGACCCCCCCTCCGTAGGGGATCTTAGATGAAAAATCATTCAACAGAACTTGCTTTGTTAAGATGTTGAGTTGACCGATCTTTGAGACGAGCTATCTTGCTTTTCTCGGTCGATCTTTTGATATCACGGCCTTGCTGAAAAAGGCGGGATAATAGTGGTAAAGTGGAAATTTTCTCCATCTAGGGCATTGGTGAAGGAGAGCTGTCGATTAAATACCTCGGAATTCCTTTGTCAAACATCAATCTCAGACATAAGGACTTCCAAACACTATATGAAAAATAAAAGGCAAGATTGAGGGTTAGAATGATGGAATGCAGAGTTTAGTAGAAAGAACAAAACTGACTAGATCATAAGTGTACCCAATGATACAATATTGAATGCAATTTTTTAAATTCCCTAAAGCAACAAGTCATGGCATAATTCAGATTTGTTTGAATTCTTTGCCTAAAGTTAGGGCGAGTAGAATTTTGTTGGAGATGCAGTGTTGAATGAAATAAGATGGAGGTATATGGTTTTGCTATTTAGAGGAATTGCTAGAAATAGTGAGTGTCAAATTGATCTAGAAAGTTCGAAATGAAGAGGATACATGAGCTAAATTGATGGGAGTAAAATATGTTAGAATTCAATACCTAAGGGCGTGTGATAAGCATCTCGACGATTCATGCATTTAGAACTTAGTGCTTAGCATTTGACAGGAGGTCTTAAAATGCACTGGGAGACATACTGTCGACGGCAAAAGTACCTTTTTTGTTTTTATCCATGGATTCAGGGATGGGAACTGATTGGTAGGCTGGGGATGGACACATGATCCAAGTTAGCGGTGAGAGAATTTTGGTTGAAGATATTTTAGAAAATCAGAGGTAGAGACCTGATAGAGATAGCTTCCTAGGTGGATTTGGAGATGAATTTGAAGCAATAACAATTTGTGGAGAAAGAAATGAAGCCTGTTATATTATTTTTATAATTAAGAAGGAAAAGTTCAACTTAAACGCAGTTGTAGAGGAACTGAGACGTAAGTTTGCTCAAGTACCATGGTGAAAGTGGATTTGGGATAAGGTCAACTACCCCCAAAATAGCTTTATGTTGTTTCAAAGCCATTTCTAACAGGCTCCTCAAAGAAGGTCGCCGATCCATATACGTGTATTTGTTGACCCACTATGTATGCTTTGCAATAGAGAAAATGGAAGCGCAAACTACTTGTATCTTTAATGTAAATTTAGTGCACAAATTTGGAAATGGTGCAGAACAAAACTATTATGGACATCAAATCATAGGATCATTCTCTCAGTCAATTATAAACTAACAAACATTCAGCAACAGTTCAAGATAAAGTGCAAAAGCGAGATATAGTCAAAATTGTATTTTATGTGCATGTATGGTGTATATGGAAAGAGCATGATGAAAACATTTTTAGTTCGTCAGAGCATAAATCGGAGGGATAGATTTGTGAGTGCCTTGTGTACACAGTGAGAATCAGACAAACTAAATCTAAACACGGCACACGTATTAGCACAAATGATGAAAACATATGCAAACAATGGATTTAATAAGTTTTGAAAGCCACCAACCGCCTTCCCCATGTTGGAATTCCTATTGAATGAAAATATACATAAGTCCCACATCGTCAAAATTGCAAAAAATTTCTAATATATTAATAGCTTTACAATGAAGGGATTGAAGCCTAGAGACATCCAAATGTATGCTTCGTTGTGAGGAGGAAGATCATGCATAACGGGTGCGGCCCAATCGAATAAGCGCAGGAGAACAGAACCAGCGCGAGTAGCAGACGGGTACGACCCGTTAACGAACAGTAGCGTTTCAAAAGACAACGGGTGCGACCGATCAAGTGGATGCGACTGTTTGAAGGGATGCGGACGAAATTATAAATAGAAGAGAATCCTGATCACATTCTTAATCATTCTTCTTTTCTACTGTTATCTTGAAAGACTTTAAATAAAGTCTTAAGGAAATTGTTACGACAAGCCTCAGACGTAATTTCCTTCTTCAAACCTGTTAGGTTTATAATTGCTTTATATATTTACGTATATATATCATTTTCGTTTCTACGTTGTACTATTTCTTTAAATAGTATAATGTTTGATCTATCGCTATAATTATTACTACTATAGTTGTTAGATTGTGATTATAATTTAATTACGACATATTGCTTAATTTAACAAATACAGACTTTCGGAGTAGTGGAAATCTGATTGATAAACTTGTGAGACGAGTTTATAATTGATTATTCTCTGTTTTGGTATATTAGGCGTATAACATCTTAAGACTTTTCTGTTTTAACTAAAATAGAGATGGCAACAATAGAGCTCTCAACAAAGGCTACTACACACAACAGGCCCGATCCTTTTAAAGGAGATGGTGACGATTTTCTAACATGAAAGAATCAAATGTTTTTTTATCTCACCACACTCGGTCTGCAATGGTATCTCGAGGAAGAGGAACCGATTCCTGCACCAGGCAAGGAATTCGATGTTGATATGTGGAAGCATTCCGATTTTCTATGCAGAAACTATATTCTGAATTGTCTCGACAAGATGCTATACAAAGTCTATCAGCCTCTAAAGACAGCAAAAGCAATCTGGAATGCACTTGCCATGAAGTATAAGACGTAGAATATCAGTCTTAAGAAATTCATTGTAGACAAATTCATGGACTACATGGTTGATTCCAAACCGGTGACTGCTCAACTGCATGAACTGCAAATCATTATTCATGAACTCGAAGCAGAAGGTCATATGGTTGGAGAATCGTTTTTGGTTGAAGCCATCACGGGAAAACTGTTGCCGTCATGGAGAGATTACCGCAACTATCTAAAGCATAAGAAAAAAGAAATCTCTTTACAGGATCTCATAGTCCGACTGAAAATTAATGCAGATAACCGTGGAGTTACAAAACCAAGCGAGGAGGCATTTGTGGTTGAAGGTTCAAAGACCAAAAACAAAAAGAAGAATTTACAGAAGAAAAGGAAAGCTCCAAACAACAAACCAAAAGACAACAAACGAACCAAAAATTTTAATGGCGAATGTTGGGTTTGTGGAAAATTTGGACATACCGCTAGAGATTGCAGATACCGTAAAGAAGGCAACATAGAGGCAAATATAGTAGACAACATGGAAGTAGACGAGTCCAACTTCTCGGCAGTTGTATCTAAATGCAATTTGATTCAGAATCCTAACCAATGGTGGGTAGACACAGGCGCTACTCGTCATGTCTGCTTTGACAAATCCATGTTTTCTATATACCAGAAATTCGATCACGAAGAAAAACTCTATATGGGTAATTCTGCAATATCCATGATCGAAGGCAGTGGCACAGTAATCCTCAAGTTTACTTCTGGAAAAACTATCAAGTTGAATGACGTGCTCCACGTTCCAGACATACACAAGAATCTTATCTTTGTTGTCGTGCTATCAAAGAAAGGATTTGAAATAGTATTCGAGTCAGATAAGATGGTTCTGTCGAAAGCTGGAATGTACATCGGAAGGGGGTATTAGGTGATGGCCTATTTAAGGCAAATGTAGCCGTTATCGGCAATAAATCTATGTATTCTGATTATGCTATCAATAAAATTGAAGTTTCTTATTAGCTTGAGCACGAAATTTTAGTATGGCATGATAGATTGGGACACTTAAATTTTTGAAAAATGAAAACATTATCAAACTTGGGACTAATTCCAAAATTCCAAGTAAATAAGAACTACAAATGTAAGACATGTGTAGAAGCAAAAATGGTTATAAAACCATTTCAATCTGTTGATAGAAGCATCGAATCACTAGGCTCGGTTCATATAGATTTATGTGATTTTAAATCATTACCTACAAGAGGTGGGAAAAGTACTTTATCACTTTTATTGATGACTATACGTGATATTGCTATATATATCTTTTAAATAGTAAGGATGAAGCAATTACATCGTTTATGTAGTACAAAGCTGAGGTAGAAAATCAGTTAAACAAAAGATCAAGATATTGAGATCTGATCGAGGTGGAGAATATGAATCACCATTTGAACAGTTCTGTGCCGAACATGGTATGATTCATCAAACAATAGCTCCATATTCACCACAACAAAATGGTGTAGCCGAAAGGAATAACAGAACGTTAAAAGACATGATTAATGTCATGCTTTTAATTTCTGGTCTACAGACGAACTTGTGGGGGGAAGCCTTAAATATGTCTAATCATATATTAAACAAAGTCCCTCACAATAAAACAGGAACAAGTACATATGAGTTATGGAAAGGACACAAACCAAGTTTTAAATACCTCAAAGTGTGGGGGTGCTTGGCAAAAGTTCCAGTTCCGCCTCCCAAGAAAGTCAAACTTGGACCAAGAACAGTAGATTGTTACTATTTAGGGCCAGCCCAAAATAGTAGTGCCTACAAATTTTTGGTATTCAAGTCTGATATAGCTGATATTCATGTAAATACAATCATGAAATCTAGAGATGCCTCATTCTTTGAAGACGTGTTTCCACACAAAAGGAATGAAGGAAATAATGTCCCTAAAAGGACAAGAGAAGAATCAAACAATTCACATGAAGATGAAACTCATCATGAGATTGAGGAAGTTGAACCAAGAAGAAGCGTAAGGGCTAGGACTTCCAAGATATTTGGTTTGGATTTTTTCACATATGTGTTAGAACACGAGCCTCAAACGTACAAGAAAGTAATGTCATCTTCTGAATCTTCATGTTGGAAAGAAGCAATCCAAAGCGAGATTGTTTCAATTCTAAGTAATAAAACTTGGAAAATTGTTGATATTCCACCTGGAATAAAACCTATTGGCTGTAAATGGATTTTTAAGAAGAAAATGAAAGTAGATGGCTCTATCGACAAGTATAAAGCCAGATTAGTGGCCAAATGATATCGTCAAAAAGAAGGAGTAGACTTCTTTGATACATATTCGCTGGTAACACGAATTACCTCTATAAGAATGCTAATAGCAATTGCATCGATCTATAATCTAGAAATTCATCAAATGGATGTAAAGACAGCATTCTTAAATTGAGATCTCGATAAGGAGATCTACATGGAGCAACCTGAAGGTTTTGTTTCCAAAGGAAATGAAAACAAAGTCTGTAGATTAGTAAAATCATTATATGGACTAAAACAAGCTCCAAAACAATGGCATGCAAAATTTGATAGTGTCATGATGAAAAATGGTTTTTGTATAAATAAATGCGATAAGTGTGTTTATTATAAACAAATTGGACAATCATATGTGTTAATTTGTTTATATGTAGACGATATGTTAATATTTGGTCCTAATACTCATGTAATAGAGGCTATAAAGAAGATGTTAATTAGCAATTTCGATATGAAAGACTTCAGAGTTGCAGACGTTATTTTAGGAATCAAAGTAATAAGAACACCTAACGGAATCGAATTATCTCAGTCACACTATGTAGACAAAGTGATTGAAAAATTTCAAAATTTTGAAACTAAAGGAGTAAGAACACATTTTAATCCATCAGAAGTACTGCATAAAAACACTAATGAGAGTGTAATGCAACTGGAATACCCTCGTGTAATAGGATGTCTCATGTATTTCATGAATTGCACAAGACCAGATATAGCTTATCAGTAAGTAGACTGAGCAGATATTTAATCAATCCGGGAAAAGAACATTGGAAAGCACTAATGAGAGTGCTTGGATATTTAAAAAATACCACAAATTATTCTTTACATTATGGAAAATATCCTGCCGTCTTAGAAGGATATAGTGATGCAAACTGGATTGCTGATTCAGAGGAATCAAAATCAACGAATGATTATGTATTTACCTTAACAGGGGTAGCAGTGTCATGAAAATCAACTAAACAAACATGCATAGCTCGGTCCACTATGGAATCAAAGTTCATCGCTTTAGATAAAGCAAGCGAAGAAGCAGAATGACTTCGTCAGTTTTTAGAAGATATTCCATTTTGGCCTAAACCTGTACCGGCCATATGCATACATTATGATAACCAAGCTGCGCTAAGCAAAGCACACAACTTTGTGTATAATGGAAAGTCACGACATATTCGTCGACGTCATAACAGAGTTAGGCAGTTACTCTCAAATGGAACTATTTCTATAGATTATATGAGAATAAATGATAACCTAGCGGATCCATTTACTAAAGGTTTATCAAGAGATAAAATTGACCGTGCATCGAGGGGAATGGATTTAAAAGCCTAAACCACCAAGAGTTATCTTATACGGAAACCTATCCTAGCGACTGGAGATCCTACGGACTAGGATCAATAGGCAAACCAGTTCTGAGTAACTCAAGACGTAATGCATTTATGTGGACATAGTCCAACTCCATTCCTATGGTATACAATATAAATGCATGCCTACAGAAGTATTTAAAGGTTAAAACTATGTTTTTTAATGATGATCGTATCATGAAAATAACAAGTGGGGTATATGTAGGATACTTTTAATGGTTGCGATCACCTATGTTAGTGTGAGCTGGGTCGGCTCTATGAGAATATTAAAAGCTTTTATTCTCTAAAAATACTCGCAGAACCAAAAAATTTCAGGACCAAAATGAACACAGTGAAGAGATTGGATGTGAAGGGAACCAATGCTTCGTAAAACTTATTGTCTGAATATAAAATAAAGGCCGACGGTTCAAGATGAAATAATTCACCAATCAGCCAAGTAGATCCGATAAGTTTTAACTAGGGGCAGTTCAAAGGGAAATATCTACTTATCCACGATAAAGCATTATTTCATATGTACTCTGTGATATTTCTCCTTGTGTGGGGATATGTATATTATCATTCATGTGGGGGATTGTTGGAATTCCTATTGAATGAAAATATACATACGTCCCACATCGTCAAAATTGCAAAGCTTTTCTAGTATATTAATAGCTTCGCAATGAAGGGGTTGGGGCCTAAGGGCACCCAAATATATGCTTCGTAGCGAGGAAGGAGATCACGCACCACCACCACACACACGCGTGCGTGCCGCCGCCGTCGTCCGTCCTACCGACCGAGCCGAACCGGACCGGGCTCGGGCTGGGGCTCGAGTTTGGGTCTAATATGATCCTATTTTTACTTCATAACTGGGCTGGGTTTTCTGGCAGTTACAGGCTATACGAACAGGTGCGAATCTGTTCAGAAGCGGATGCGAATTGACTGAGGACGTACGACTTTTGAAGCGGGCATGAGTTTTTGGCGAATAGACGGAAGCGGGTGCGACCCGACCGAAGAAGCGCAGGCGAACATAAGCAGTGCGACGCGAATGGATGCGAGGAGCAAGAGGGTGCGACCCGTTAACGAATAGTAGCGGTTCAAAAGGCAACAGGTGCGGCCCGCCAAGCGGACGCGACTGTTTGAAGGGATGCGGACGAAATTATAAATAAGAGAGAATTCTGATCACATTCTTAATCCATTCCAATTCTAATTTCTTCTGCTTCTTCTTTTCTACTACTCTATACAATATATCACAGAATTGACATACTCATTACAATCTCGTGCAGAATACGTTTGTTGTATCTTGAAAGACTTCAAATAAAGTCTTAAGGAAATTGTTACGACAAGCCTCAGACGGAATTTTCTTCTTCAAACCGGTTAGGTTTATAACTGATTTATATATTTATTTATGTGTATCATTTTCGTTTCTACGTTGTACTATTTCTTTAAACAGTATAGCGTTTGATCTATCGCTATAGTTATTATTACTATAGTTGTTAGATTGTAGTTATAATTTAATTACGACGTATTGCTTAATTTAGCAAATACGGACTTCCGGAGTAGTGAAAATCTGATTGATAAACTTGTGAGACGAGTTTATAATTGATTATTCTCTATTTTGGTATACTAGACGTATAACACTCCAAACCCCCCATCCCCCCTAAAACAAAGCCTCATTAGCTGTGGGTTTAGGAAAGTGCAAAGCAACCATAGACCATAGACGGTGGGACTACCAATTGTTTGTTGCATATCAGTTCGGTAGGTTTGATAGTACTCTGTTATTTATTGCTAGCTCCATTAATTGTTTTTCAAGTTTAATGCGGCATAGGATGAGTTACACTAATCTGAGCAAGAATCCATAATGAAAGATGTCTACTTAAAGGAAATTCAAGTTAGACACTTATCTATATGCGAATATTCTTGCACTGAATAGTGAATCCAATGGAAGATGATCTACACCCGAATGCTAGCATGTCCTCAAGAGTGAATCCTCCCAAATCCTAATACTCAACAACTTAACGAGGAGCATGATGTTTGACAGTCAACAAACTAAATAGAAATCCCAAAGGTCACATTACATTGACCTAAAAATAAATTACAGTTATTGGTACAAAGACTGTCAAACACAGAGACATTTGAGACACCCTAAGGACCGAGTTACCATAAGTTGTTGTCGAAGCGGGATGCTACCTACAAACACACTCATAGTTCATCAAACTTCAAAAAGAAGATTTTTATACTATACAATGAAGTGTAAGCTTAGTGGAAGCCAGCAGACCCACCGGGAAGTACATGCAAGTTGGGTATGTTGCTTTGTATGAGATCTATTGCTGAAGAATGCAGATCTCACTAGATCCGACCTAGATAAAATTGGGCCTAATGTTTCGAATGAATGCTATGATTTTTTTATGTTTCAAATAAAAGATATAGTTTTTTATTTTTATGTTTTCAATCATAGAAGAAACAATATATTGAAGGTTGCCATATTAACAAAAAACAACCAGACACTTTCAATAGAAGGCTTAATTGGAAGACATTTTGATGGTCTAAGTTTGACAATATGATCTTGAGAAATTATAAAATTTTAACATTAGTTTGACATCGTTTTACGAATTGGTAATATTTTATCATTTAAGAACATCCAATTTGCAAATAATTAATTTTTTTAAGGTTTATGTTAAGTGTGCTAATGTTATCGCTCGGAAAAATACTTCTGGTTACCATTGGATCTTAATTATCACTTACCAATCTTTTTCAATGTTTATGACGTCTATTTTATCATTCTACCCTAAACAACTTTAGCATCTTCATCTACCTTTAGAAAACTCTTTATGGTTTCTTAAAACATCATCAGAAACAAAAAAACCTCTTTCGGTTTGTCCAATAGATGATCTAAGTGAAGACTCAATGGATTCAACATTTCGAATGAAAAAGTGTCTGATAGCGAAAATATTGAAGAAGCTAATCGATCAAAATGCTTCAAATAGCATGCAAGTTGATTTGACAAATCAATTTTTAACCGATCAAGTAGTTATCAGTACAAGATACAGAGCATTTTCCAATGGCACCCTACCGTCGGCGGCCGTTGAAAGCCGTTGGAAAATGCCATCACAAATTTAGTCGTCGGTGAACAATATTTTCGATGGCTCCCGACAGTGGCCGTCGACTGTATTTCTGACGGCTACCTGACAGCTTCCGACGGCCATCGGAGGACACATAGCCGGTTACATTTGTTACCGAAAACCGTCGGGAGCCGTTGGAATTTAGCCATCGGTAGCCATCGAAACGTGTTGGTTAAATTTGACCTACATGCCGTTGAAAGCCGTCGAAAATCTACAAAAAAAATCTGCATTTCTGTCCAATTTGGCATTCCATCCACAATTCGTAAATACAATATCTTTCAACCAACTCAATATATTCAACTCAGATATCCAACATGAAATCAAACCATAGAAAGATAACCAAATATCAAAAAAACATAAATCAAAACCAATTTATATAAAATCCAACCTAAATTATATAAAATCAAACCAACCTTCGCTATCATAATTCTCATACATCTAATTGTATAATATATACATCAATGCTTCACCAACCCCTTATAATCAACTCCTAAATGTCAGAACCACTACCATCAAGGGTATCATCAAACAATATACATAACGGTTCAAATCCAAATCCACCAACTCTATGTATCATCAAAATTTACAAAACAATGGCGCACACAAAAAAATATACCTATCAATCCGGTCAATCAGCTCCAGAACCTTCCTAACCATCAAAAAATGGAAAGTGACCACTATATTGCTGTATGTACTCAGCAATACGCTGATCTAGCAGCTGTGTCATCTCGATGGTCTGACGACTATTCTGATCTTCCAGTTGCGCCATCCTAGCTCTCAACTCTTCGATCTCTGCTAGATCAATATCAGCTCTGGTCGGTTGGCTGGCTCGCCTCTGTCCATTAGCCTGCAACGCTTATTTAGCTTAGTCTATAATCTTACTATAATCTCACTATCAAAGTTATAACATAATATGTTAATTGTTATATCTATAAAGTTATGATTGAAACTAAGCGAAGCATGAAAAACTAAAATATTATTAAATTGTTATTTCTCAAAATATTATTCATTACCACTTGATTTCCAAAACCGAAGCGTCTGTTCCGTGACGACGGATCCATGAGTGCCTCAAAAATAATTTCCTCCTCATCCGTCATGAGCTGCTCTAGACTGGTATCCTCCAGGAGTTTCTGGCGTTGTTGCATAAAACTTGCCTACATGAACAAATAAAAATGCAGTTAAAAATAGTATCATGATATCTTATTTCATTATAATTTAACAATTAAAACAATTACTAATGGTACATAAAATAAATTATGCTTACGTGGCTCTTGTTAGATTTATCGTCGTGCCATGTATATGAAACTGTACCGTTCAGATATACATGCTCGCCGATATGCATATGGGTAAATACATCCATATACGACATAGGACCTTGCGCCTTAGCTTCCTGAAATTGATTTTATACACTGTTATTGTATATTCAAAATTATATAGCATAATAAATATTTACAATTCATATTTATTAAATTTACCAATTCCTAGCGATGCTGCTAAAACGACTTCGACCCTTCCCGATGAGTGATGGGATTTTTGTTCCTATTTGCAAAGTTTCTTTCTGACTCTACATGTACATTAAAATTTGATAAACTATTTACCGACCAAATATTTTTTGGTATTTACGTATCAATCAAATAATTAATAAAATATTAGTACACTTACCTTCGCCTCGTCGCTATCCCATTGTTTCAGCCACCCTTCCCATACACTCGTCTCCATCCAGTTTGGCTTCTGCCCTTTATGCTTCACTGTCGATATGGAATCCCTGTAGTTCTTCCTCATCTTCTGCATCCAGTAATGTCGTACTAGTTGTAGGTCATCTGACTGTATGTCCACGACGGCCTGTGTTTCATGATAAGCAAGCAACCAACAATTAAACAAAAAAATGTGAACAATAAATAAGTGACAGAAAAATAAGAATGGAAAACAAAAGAATATACTTACATGAAATCCTTCCAAATATACTCAAGGATGTAGGGGGATGTTATCCCACTTCGGCCAACAAGCCGACATCATACTCTTATACGCCTCCATCGAAATCGATAGAACTACAACCGATATCTGTAACTCAAACCCCTTGTGTTAAATATGATACAGATTAGTATATCATACACAAAATATTTAGGATGCTGAATTTTTTTTAATACTTACCCCTTGAATCTAGGTACTAGAGTCACGACATGTCGCTATGGCAGTTGTGATGGACCGCTGTCATCGCCTCCTGAAGAGTGGGAATGACTCCTCCTCCTGGACGGCATGATATATATCTGTCACAGACACATCATTTTAAAAGAGAACAATAATATGATGATGAAATATAATTTATAATAAATGACATAAATGATATAAAGTACATAAAGCGAAAAGTATACCTGACTCAGATTGGGTCTCATATTCCAACGACAAACAGAATACATTGCATTTTTAACATAAATTGCTAAATAAATGACGGAAATGGAAATGCCATAAAAGATGTAAATAATGATAAACAGATTTGGTTTCATAAATAACATAAATTACATAACTAGTAAAATAAATCTCATCAATTACATTAATTTCGTAATACACCAAGAATTCAACATAGTTACATCAATTGCATAATTACATAAATACCAAAATAAAGCTCATCATTTACATTAATCATCATCGTCTTTTGATTCAGATTCGGTCTAATATTCTACTTTATTTTCCTCCATACTCTCGATGCTTCTACTGAAACGTTTGATTCATCGTTCGGAGGTCTGAAATCCATACGATCGTCTGTAATTATTATTTCATTGCTTTGCTCAAGATCTGCCTGAGAAGCTTGTTCGTTTGGAATATCGAACGTAAAACTGGCCTTTATTTTGAAAACTGCCGGACAATCTATTTTAGAGATGGATAAGGAACGTAATAAACTTGTGATGCTTATTTGGCTAATACAAAAGGATCGTACTTGTGATAATGCTATGTGTGCTTTATTTCAATAATATTATAATCCTTGTGCATATTAATTTCATAACTTGAAACATTGCTAAACCAATTGCATCTAAATAGAAACACATCTTCCACGGGTCATAAGAAATGTGTCAGTTGCAAAATTTGTGTTTAAAATGCCATAAAAATCATTTATATGATTTTCTGAATCTTCACTATCTTTAACAAATACACCTGTATTATTAGTTAATTTTTCTGTACCGTAATCTTTAGTGTTAAATTTATATCAATTGACGAAAGATATTGGATATGTCTTGACATTTCTTTTTGCTTCCAATGAAGATGTTTCAACCCTTTGTCAACCACATAATTTGTCGGTTCATAAACGCACTTTGAAAACTGATCAAAATATTCTTTACTGAGATCTCCGTGCGGTGTTCACTTTCATAAATATTGCATATATGAATAAAATATTGCATTGAATTCTACACGCGCATGCATTATGGAAATTAATAAATCATAAATTATTATTTCAGATTACCTAACAAATGGTGCGATCTCAGCACAATTTAGAAGAATATAAGTGTGTGCTATACGAAGATCTCTATCGTCTAGCCATACTTCTACACATTTTCCAACTGGTCGGCCACGTTGCCTAAAAGTAGATAGCATTGCTTGAGAGGACTTTTGCTCATCGCCTTCGTCATTACGAGGAACACTTTCAAATGATATGTTCACATGGTCATTGAAATAGTGAGAGAGAAAGAACGAAGCTTCTTCATCGATGTAAAATTTGCATATCAAACCTTAAACTCGTGTTTTTTGCCTCACTTTTTTCTTCAAATGATTCAAGTTTCTATGTAAAATTAATTTACATTAACTTTAAGTTCCAACTGTAATTAAATTAATAGGTAACATATTACATACCTCTCAAATGGATACATCCATCCATATCGCACATGACCTCGAAGTCAGCTTCAGATGGAAGATGAACAGGTAAATATTCCATTACATTAAAAAACCTGACAGAAATATTTTCTCCAATTTGCAGAGCAATATAAGAATATCTACTTCAAGTTTACGTAAACTTTGTACTTTTAAAATAGTCGAACAAAGCTCTTTATAAAACAGACTAAGCTCCGTTACTACCTTCCAAACTTTTAACGGTAATAGTTCAAAGAACGGGTAATAAATTTTTCATCGTTATGTGATATTCGTGACTTTTCATTCCGCTCAATCTACCTTTCTAAACTCAACACATCTACATAAATTTGATGAAATCCCATCAGGAAATCTTAACCCTTTCACCCATTTTAACACAACTTTAACTTAATTATTATCTAACTCGTAACATGCTTTGAGTTTTTTTTACTGTTATTTGGTTCATATGAAGCTCAGGACATTTTCATAATTATTGTATATCGCATCTTGATTTCAAATCGTCCTTAGTCTTTTCCTTGACATTTAAAATTGTGTTAAAAGCATTATCAAAGACATTTTTCTCGTTGTGCATCACGTCAAGATAATGACGAAGCAGAAGATGTTTCCAAAACGAAAATGCATATAATATACTCTGTTTGCACCAATTATGAATAGTATATTTGTCTTCAATTCCGTTTGTACTCCAGTTTCATATATCTTTGGATAGTCCCTTAAAAGTTCGTATATATCTTCACTTGACCATATCGTTAGTAATTGTCTGGTTTCTACTCTAATAGCTAAAAAACTTTTCTTATCTTTTTTGAAGGGATAATTGACAAGGAGAAAATATCAATGGCGGTCAAACCATGAAATTTTCTTACCATTCAGTAAAGAAAACGCCCGTGTTTCTTTCATGCAACATAGACATGCTAGATGACCGGATGTACTTCACCTTGAAAGCATTGCATATGCAAGAAAATTACTTATAGTCCACAACAAAGAAGCAAACAGACGAATTTTTTTCTTTGAAAGGTCGTATGTTTCTACTCTTTATTCCATAGTGTTTTTAACTCCTCAATCAACGGTTGTAAACAAATATCGATTTCTTGTATTGGATTGTTGGGGCCAGGAACGACAACAGTAAGAAACATTTATTGCGTTTTCATACACATCCACAGAGGTAAATTATAAGGTGTGATGATAATAGAACAAGATGAATATTTAGCACCAAATTTGAGAAAATGGTTAAAAACCATCTATACATAATCCAAGTCTAACATTACCACTTTCTGCTGTAAAATTGGAATATGTTTTGTCAAAATGCTTCCATGCTTCTCATATAAGATGTAATTACAGAAGATGCATATAAACTTTGAAGTCTAGAAGTGATGGGTAAGTAATGCATAAGCTTGTACGGAACTTCCTTTCACTTCTTTTTTCGGGGTTTATATCTTTTCTGATTATATATTTTATAATTCCTAAGATTTATGTCTTCTTTCCAAAACAACATGTAGCCATTTAAACATGTATCTATTTTCTGATAAGATAAACCAAAAGCCGACATAAGTTTTTTAATTTCATAGTGATTTTCACAGATTAAATTATCGGATGACGTATGTCTTTTTGCAGCTTGTACAACAGTTGTATATCCAGCTTCGTTGTATTTTGATTTCATCGCAATGTACTCTGCGGTTACTGACAACAGTGTGCCGATTTTAAAACCATTCCTAAAAGGTTTCTTGGCAGCATCCAGTAAATCAAAAATTTGCTTCAATCGGTTCTATAACATTTTCATCATCGTCGTCAACTTCTACCAAAGGGAACATTGATCGTGCTGCATTTTCGCCCATATTTTTTGTACGGTTCGTCATAACAATTTCATTACCAGCAATGTCTAATTTAGACTCTACAGAAACTTCTCCATGACGATCCCAAGCATAATACTCTGGCATGACACCGTTTTTGCACAAATGGACTTTCACAATATCGGATACAAATACTTCAAATTTCTACACCTACTACACGGACAATGGATTTCTACACCGTTTCCGTTATTACTTAAAGCAAATTCAACAAATATGTTTATACCATTAAAAAATTCCTCTTTTATTGAGCCTCTCAACCTTCTTTTTTGATATACCCATCTCCTCCGATCAACAAAATAATCGATCATTTTTCCTATTTGAAAAAAAAGTCATAAATTCAAAAATAAATATTTGTCATATTATGAATTCACATTTTATTTTTCAACGTATCGATACAAAAACTTATACGCGTCTATTTTACCCCACTTAATAATACAACATATAAGTGTTGATTTATGGTTATCTTTTTTTTATGGTCAATCATCATAATTCCCATTACAATCACAGTAAGCACTTACATTTTGTACATTACTTTAAACGATCCAATAAAATTTCGACAGCACTTTCCTTTTGTTTTATGCATTGTGCACAAATGCATGTACGCAGGAAACAAATAAAAGTGACGGCGAAATTTTTTGAGCCGTTTGAAACAAAATAATGTGCGAAATATAATTGTTTATTGTGTTCATAACTTGTCCAATACATGGACAAATCCAACAAGCATTGTACTAGATGAATATAAATGACCGTTTTGTGACAAAAACGACTATTTATAACGATCATGTACAACACCCGTCGGACGTGGCCAAAAACTCTCTAACGGACGTAAAAAGAGTATTTTATACAAAAGAATATATATTTACTAATTTTATACATTTCAAAACATTATTATTTAGCACATTTGCTCTGCGTATTTCATCGATTAGGGCTGCTTTAGTATTGTTGTCATTTTTTAATATTGTCAAATTTCTTTTAGAATCGTGCATTCATTTTTGTTGCACAAATCAAAATGTTATACGACTCATGTCTTATTCCAATTAACGCAATACAATGGTAGAAATAACGCACATACAATAATTTACATACACACACAATCACAAATTATACATATTTTTTACAATTTTACGATAACACATGAAATATGTATATCATGTGATGCTATAAACCATTGTTACGCTACTGGAAACAATTACAATCACTAACTAACCCTAATTTATCGACTTACGCAAATCTAGATTTATGGTAAAAATTAAACTTTTGACAAAAAAAGAGATTATACCTGAGTTAGAGAGCAATAGATGTTGATTACGCAGTCGGGGAGGATCCAAAAGCTCGAAATTGGTGGTTGGAAGTTTGGAGAGGAGATTTGGAAATTTTGGATATATTTTTTTCGTGCTGCAAATGAGGAAGATGAAGGCTCGGCTGAGCCCTGTATTTCGCGAATTTCCGACGGCTTCCGACGGACGCCTACAGCCCGTCGGAAGCCGTCGCTATGTGCTGTCTGAATAATTGCATTTTCTAGTAGTATATTTGTATCATCCTAAATACGGTTGAAAAATAAATTTTATCATTTTTTTTCTTTTTCTTTTGTATATGTGATGTGATTTTTGTTGTGTTTGTAAAGAATTGAGTTTTGTTTAAAGAATAGTAAATAAAACAATTGTTTTGAAATATTTTGGTGCTTATTTACTTAAAATAAATTAATAGTTTGTGTTTAGTAGAGAATCAAACTTTGTGGGGTGGATTTTTGTTCCGTCGAAGAGAACTATTTTTCGAGTTGTCAATAATTGCAGATTAAGTTAATCCTTGTGATGAACGTGCTATGTAAAAATACATAATTGCACACTAACTTATAACTATGAATAATAACAATTAAATTCAATACATGCAGTATTATTAGATATCTATGGAATATTTAAAGCTTATGAAAACGTTGAAACTGAATCAGGAAGCGATAAGTTAGTAGTTTTGTTCTGTAAATCATTTGTCTTCATTTCTTATGTAACTAGTTGACGTACATTTCATTTACCAATTCTTTTCGTAGCTAAACATCGAACGCTTTTTATCAGCCTGGTTATAAAGAAATTAAATCTGTCGAAGGTCAAGGTTTTGAATCTTAAAAGGAAGAAGATATTGAAGATTTTTTGGGTTACCACTATACAGCAAAAGTAATTCTCCGCATCCCCAAAAAAAGGAAATACAGAACCTTATAGGCCATCAAAGATAGCTAGTTATCTGTAGAAATTGGACAAATTTTCAAAAGAGACCAATTTTCAAAACAATTTACAGATATATGCTGGTTTTGAAACTAATTGCAGAAATAGGCTTGTTTTGGCCAGCTCAGCGATGAGCTGACCAAAGTTTAAAAAAAAAAATAACGGGGCGCATTTCTGAAATGCGCCCCTTTGTATTTGCACTGGCGCATCTGCAAAATGCACCAGTGCAAATATCCATAGTTTAAAAAAATATAAAGGGGCGCATTTCTAAAATGCGCCCCTTTGTATTTACACTGGCGCATCTGCAAAATGCGCTAGTGCAAATACTTGCTGGCCAAACCTGGACAGCAAACTATATATTTCAATTCGAATTCGAATTAAAATACACAAAATCGAAATTCAATTGGACCATCTTAAGTGATAACAAACGTTTATCAATATGCAAGCCAACGAATAAAACTATCATTAAATAAATTCCAACATAACATAATTAAAATCCGATTACATTCGAATTAAAGCAGAAGTTATAGTTCGGTTACAAAAGAAAATTAATAGTAAACTAAAAATAGGAGTGCTCATGGTTGAGTTGGATCATCTTGAGTAGGTGGAGGTTGAGAAGGTCCAGCAGGTTGCGATTAGTGTGTATCCTGCCTTCTTTTAGTTCTTCGCTCTCTAGTCCGCATAGCTTGTTTGGAAGAGCTTGGCCGTGTTAATCGATTTCTAAAAAGGAGCGTGTCAATAAGTTTCTTCAAATCAAGGCACCGTAGTTGGACTTCTCGTTCGGGTACTCTACCATGTCTGATATCAGCTAACACTCCTGCTACCGTCTCTAGTACATCGACCTACAAGTTAAAGTTATTTATTCAAAATTAGAAATATAATTCAAGCGAACAAACTAAAAATATCACGATAATATGAAGATTTACCACATCTTGCTCAAGCGGTGCACGAGCGGTGTATGCTCGTTCGTGAGAAGTCCGATCTTCTACAATGAATCTTCGAGTAATCGACCAATACCAAGTCATGTATCTCGAAATAGGAATCATAGGAAGCTGTTGGTGTACGATACGGTTATGTCTATCGTTCCACTGGACGATAGCAAACTCCAAATCCAGCTTTGGTTCGCATGGATCGGGTATGTGTTGCTGAAGACCAAACTGTCGCATCACTCGATCAAGATTATACATTTCTACATCTCGCATGCATATGATAGGTGTCTTATAAAACCAACTATGCATCCCACTTAGACATATCTGCGGAAGATCGACTAGCACATCCTGTGTATACGGATTCCATATAACAGCTTCATCTGTTAACATGTCGAGCTGGTCGCGATAGTAAGTGGCCACCTGCTTTGGAGACTCAACCCAACTCCTCGAACCAAACCACCTATATATATGGTTATACAAGTAGAGTTTTATTAATACAAAAATACACACATGTAAATGTAGTTGGAAATTCACTACCTTGCACTATAAGGCAATGTTCTGTCGATTTGCATGGATGAAGTCACATTTGGACGACCAATGGGAAGATGTGTCCATGCCCAAAGCTGTGAAATAAATTAAAATTTTGAATAATTTAGAATTAAATATTACATATGAGTTTATAGCAAATATACCTATGCATATTGTACCTGTAAAAGCGAGAGACAACCTGCTATCGATTTAGATTTCATGAGTGCAACATTTGTTAACTCGTTATATAATGTTGCCAATATCGCACTGCCCCAAGAATATCGTGCACACTCATCTAGATTTCGCAAAAACAATAACCAAAAAAGGTTTAGTCGTCCTTTAGAATGATCGGGAAATAGAAGACAAGATATCAGATGTAGAATAACAGCTCTCGCATGATATTCAATTTCTTCATCCGAAGCATCCGGTGATGGCTCATCTGCAAACATGTCGCGAAGCCATGTCAACTTAACTGTTGCACCTCTTATCTCACTCCGAGGTGGAACCACACCTAAACACTGTTGACAAATATCTTCGTAATTACTTAGCTGTCTGATTGTAACAGGATTTCCTTCTACCGTAACACCTAGAAGGCAACTAACATCTGCTAATGTTATGGTAATTTCACCGGTAGGGAAATGGAAAGTTGAAGTCTCTGGTCTCCATCTATCTGCCAATGAAGTAATTAGTGCATGATCTATTTTGAAAAAACCCAATCTAGATATTTCTCTGAATCCTGCTCTTTGTAATGCAAGTTGAACTCTAGGAGTATTTGACTTGATTAATTTTAACTTGCTTGAATGATCATGACACTCAAGTGGCTCATCACTCTACATATTCATAAACAAACACTTGCATCAAGTTCATAAACAAACACTTGCATAAACAAACACTCAATGGTAATTTTAATTTTCTTGAAAAATACCTGCATCAAGTTCCTATCATTGCTTCGATGTTCATTCTGAAGATACAAAACACTTGCATTCACGGGACCGGGTACCAACTCTTCAAGTAAACAAATGATGTAAATAAATGTAAATATAAACAAATGATGTAAATGAATGTAAATCTAAACAAATTGAAGTAAACGAATGTAATTGCTTTGATGCAAATGCTTTGACGTAAGTGAATGTACTTGCCTCAATGTTCATTTTGGTGGTGCAAAACTAAATTGATAAATAAAATTTCAAATTGCTAAAATTCCAAATTGATAAACAAAGTTGAAGATTATACCTCTAACTTGAGAAGATGATGATGATCCTTCCATTGGTCAATAGATTTGACGAAGAAATAACTAAAATTGATGTTGGATTTTCGAATTTAGTAGATTTAGGGTTTTAGGGATTTTGAGGGAAATGGTGGGATGAGAGGAAATGAGGAAGGTAGGTTGGCTGGACTGGTATGTTAACAGGACGGGGCGCATTTACCAAATGCGCCCACATAATTTTTCGTGGGCGCTACTGAAAAATGCGCCCATAAATACAACACGGGGCGCATTTAACAAATGCTCCCACATACATTTTTATGGGTGCAACTGCACAATGCGCCCATACAATTCTGTTGTCAACTGCACAATGCGCAAAACCATCAACAGATGCACCAAATGCCCAAAAGCACTCTTAAAAAGAACTTTATCATTGGTGATTCTTTCGACATCAACTTTGAAAATTGTTCCCGGATTATGTTTTTTAATGGTAGCTAAATATTGTGGTAACTCAGCATACGATGTTTCCCAATCTCCGAAAACTCTCTCCAGTGCTTTATGCAATGCTCTATATGCCTTGAAGTAGCTGATTTTGATAAAAAAAGTTTCAGCCATTAGCACTTGAATCGCAGAAGGAGTTGTATTCAAATCCGATTTCACAAAAGGAAGTATTTTATTAGCAATAAACCTGCTTGTAGCTTGTTTATGATTTGAATTAATAATCGGATTAACACAAGTATGATTGCCATCATATTTTCTAATTTCCCACCACCCCATCAATGATTTTTTAGGGACAATTGCATGTAGTCTCCAATGGAAATTTTTATCAACACTGCAAATCGCGGTGTACTCTGTTTTGCGGGATTTTATGGGTTTAAAAGAAACAAAATTCTTGATGGACCGCTCACTTAACTGCTGAATAAGTATTTCCTTTGTTTGAAATTGCATTCCCACTTGAAAACCAGAATCAACACATTCTGAGGTAAAAACATCTCTAATAGAAGTTACATTTTCAATTAATGAAGCCGCCATAATTTTCGCAGTACATAAATCATCTGTCAAAGGCATCTCAAATTCCATATGTTCATCGTTATCATCGTCATCTTCTTATTCCACCAAAGATGCTTCGTTAATTTCATTTTCTTTCTCATGATTAATTTCAAACTCTAGCGCTTCATTGTTAACTTCCATATTATCCATCCATGACATATCATTATCCATTGAAGCAATTCGCATACTATCTATATGCGGTGAACTACGACCTCCATCATCATTGTTAACCTCTCTAACATTTGTAGGAACGGAGTGTAAAAATTGATCATTTGCCAATCTAGAGCTTGAACCACCCGGGTGCATCGTAGAACTGTGAAAAAAATAGTATGAGATCAAAACGCTATAAATTTCAACTACTCGAATGTAAATACTTTAACAAATTACTTACTTTGTATTCACACCAGTAGGGAATACTGGACTTGGAATGCTCTGATAAGGATAACTCGGAATAGTACCAAGAATTTGAGTAGAATGTTGGTTCAAATTAGTGGTATTTGCATCTTCAAAATGTCTCAATTCCTCTTTTATTACAAATAATTCGATCACTTTCATATTAACGGAAAACATAGCATCGACATCTTCATCATCATTTACGTCGATAGCAGAAGATGCAGAATCAGTAACTCACTTGCTTACTAGTTTTACATCATATTCTTGTGAATTAATTTTTGTCACCCTATACACCGTTTCTTTTAGTTCATGATAGGAGCAAAAATTTTTAACCTTCGACCCTTTTTGTTTACCACCAACATATACCGGTGTATTATTTTCTTTTATAGCCAATTTTTCATCAAAGTAGCAAATTATTGGGATGAAATCCGACATACTTCTAAAAAAGAAAACATTATTAATTTTAGAACAATCAGTTACTACACAAATACTAATGACATAACAAAGCATAAAAATGAAAGGATGGACATGTGAAAGTTAGAATATGAAAATACCCAAAAATTAAGCTAGGGTTTGAGTTTTTACCTTCAAATTGATGCCAAGTAGCTGATAGAAATAATCCGACTAGTAATCCTTGTATATTTTGGAGATTTAAGTAGATATTGATCAATTTTTGAGTTGAATGGAAGGAAGGTTCGGAATTGGAGTTTGGAGTAGATTGTTTTGTTTTAAATAAAAAAAGTGAGTTGGGTACATTAGTATTTTGCTTTCTGTTTTGTGTAGAGATTTGCACTGGCGCATTTTGCAGATGCGCCAGTGCAAATACAAAGGGGCGCATTTCAGAAATGCGCCCCGTTATATTTTTTTTAAACTTTGGCCAGCTCATCGCCGAGCTGGCCAAAACAAGCCTATTTCTGCAATTAGTTTCAAAACCAGCCTATATCTGCAAATTGTTTTGAAAATTGGTCTCTTTTGAAAATTTGTCCGTAGAAATTTGGTTGGGTTCAAGGATTTGGATCCTATAATTTAATGAAAGCATAATCTCCTATTTACAAAAAAGTACACCTGTTTGTTTGTATATTATTACTTGGATCTGTGCAGTGTTGGCAGTATGAAGATGAGAATTAGCAGCATCAGCTATATGTTTAGTTCAGGGTGTTCTAATGGAAAGTTAGCCGCTATCACGATTATCAACGTTTTTTACTCTCGTTTTGCCTAATGCTTATGAATCCCCTCTCCATGCATGACAATGCTAGTGATCATTGGATATTTTCTTTTCTCTATGAAGTTTAAAATTTTAATTAGCTCAATGTTACTGGCACGCTCATCATCATATATGATAACAAATAGAAAGTGATGGATTATTGAAGAGAAAGTGAAGAAATGTATTATTTGATATATTGAAGATGATAATATGTTACACGAGTACACAGTATTTATAAAGTTACTACAGCTCTGTGAAATGACAAATGTGCCCTTAAAACCCTTATGCTAATACAAGAGATAGCTCGACCCATTATGTATCTCATTTCATTATTTTTGTATTGCTTATTTCCCCCCGACAATGTCGGCTAGGGTTTTCTTCATCACTTCCGAAAATACTTTCCTCCTTCTTACTTGTCAGATCTGTGCTTTCCTTCAAATAAGTTGATTTTCTGAAGCTATTTGGTGCCTTGAAGCTGATTTGAGCCGAATATATTTGGAAGATTGAGAGGTTCGATGGGTAGCTTAATTTGATTTTTTTTCTTTTGGAATCGCAGGCAAAATTACATGCTTCATGTAGTTTTGTCGGCGAGATCCAGCTTATACAAGTCTCCGATGTTGGACCTGGGCTATTCTTTCTCGAAGAATCTGAATTTGCCTCGACTTTAAGATCTGACCGAAGCCTCACAAAGTTGTTCTTTGAAATTGGTTTAGTAAGAATATCGGCCTTCTGACAAGTAGCTAGAAGATGATTAATACTGAGTTTCCCTTTGATGACTTGCTCACGAACGAAGTATAGATCAATTTCCATATGCTTCGTTCGTGAGTGAAGAATAGGGTTAGCTGAGAGAGATACGGTGCTGAGATTATCACACCATATTACGGGCTTCATGTTGTTTGTAATTTTTATCTCTTGAAAAAGAGATTCCAGCCACATTATTTCGGCAGTAGCGCATGCGACACTGCGATACTCCGCCTCTGTACTTGATCGAGAGACAGTTTGCTGCTTTTTCGAGCACCAGGATACCGGATTTCCACCGAGATAAATGCAGTGACCAGTGGTTGATCTTCGGTCGTCAGAGTCTGATGCCCAATCTGCATCTGCGTATCCTTGGATATTTAATGATTTGCTAGCCTTAATGCATATTCCATAATTCATTGTCCCCTTTAAGTAACGCAGGATCCTCTTCACTGCCTTCCAGTGTTGATCTAGAGGTTCCTGCATAAATTGACAGACCTTATTTACACTGAATGAAGTATCGGGTCGAGTAATGGTAACATATTGCAAGGCACCTACTATGCTTCTGTACTGTTTAATGTTCTCTATATGCTCACCCTTGAATTTAGATAAGTGTAAATTACTTACCATAGGTGTTGGCATAGGTTTAGCATCATTCATGTTTGCCCTATTAAGAATTTCAGAGATGTATTTACTCCGAGTCAGTAGCAGTTCACTTTGAGATTTTCTGTGTACTTCTATTCCTAAGAAGTAACTCAGTTTGCCTAAATCTTTGATAGAAAAAGTTTGATGTAGATAACAGGTGACATGTTTAATTTCGTCACTACTATTTCCTGTAATTATAAGATCATCCACATATACAAGTACATAAGTAGCACTGCTATCATTTATCTTAATGTAAAGTGAATTGTCAGACCTGGTTGGCTCGCATTCAAGACTGATCAAAGTAGATTTTAGTTTTTCATACCACACTCTAGGTGCTTGCTTCAGTCCATAGATTGCTTTATGTAGTTTGCATACCATTTTCTTGTCACTGCCTTTAACATATCCTGGTGGTTGTTGCATGTATACTTCTTGTTGCAGTTCACCATGTACGAAAGCATTGTTGACATCAAGTTCTCTAATGTCCCATTTATTATATAAGGCAACTGTGAGAATTACCCTGATTGTAGTTGGTTTCACTACTGGTGAGAAAGTTTCTGTGAAATCAAAACCACTCTGCTGCGAGTACCCTTTAGCTACCAACCTTGCCTTGTATTTAGTTACTTTCCATCTGCTGACTGCTTGAGCTTGTAGGTCCATCTACATCCAATTACATTTTTACCTTTTGGTGCCTGTATAATGCTCCATGTCTTGTTTTCAATTAAGGCATTATATTCATCGTCCATGGCTGTCTTCCAATTGCTGTCTATATGTGCCTCTTCATAATTGGCTGGCTCATTCTTTTTCAGTACAGTAGAATATATTTTTGGTTTAAAAATACCATGTTTTGATCTTGTCATCATGTGATGTCCTTCTCTTGCAGGAGATGGTGATGTACTTGCATTTGTACCATCAACTTGGTCTGGACTTGAGGAAGTGTCCATGCTTGATGAAGTATCCATGCTGGAATATGAAGAGTCACTGACTTGACAGTGATTGCTTGGATCTTTCGATCCATCAATCTCAGACTGATCATCTGATATGTTTTATGTGTGTTTTCTTACCAGATGATCAGTTTGAGTCTCATTTATTTGCTCACATGAGTAAGTTGGAACACACTGTTTTTGAACAGGATGCATTGATAATTTAGCATCATATACTTTATGGGTAGTTTTCAACTTACTCATAGAGAATGGAAAGACATGTTCATTAAAAGCAACATGTCTAGAAATAATTATCTTACCATTATTGGTAAGACATTTGTATCCCTTTTGATTAGTGGGATATCCAATAAATGTACATGGCAAAGATCTAAAGCTTAGCTTGTGTGAACTATATGGTCTTAAATATGGATAGCATAAACAACCAAATGTTTTAAGTAACATATAGTCTGGTGATATGTTGAGTAATTTCTCAAGCGGTGTTTTGTTTTTCAACACCTTTGTAGGCATTCTGTTGATGAGGAATACAGCAGAATTAAATGACTCTGGCCAAAATTTAAGAGGCATTGAGGCATGAGCCAGTAGTGTTAACCCAGTATCAACTATGCGCCTATGCTTTCTTTCAACAAGGCCATTCTGTTCAGAAGTGTATGGACAGGTGATTCTGTGTATTATTCCTTTCTTGATAAAGTATTCTTTCAAAGTTTTGAATTCAGTTCCTCCATCTGTCTGAATTATTGTTAACTCATTGTCTGTTTGTCTCTCTACTTGATTAATAAACTGCATCACTGCATCTTTGGTTTCAGACTTTGATTTAAGAAAATATATCCATGTATATCTAGTAAATGAGTCTAAAAAAGATACATAATACTTAAACCCATAATCTGAATCAATTGGGGCTGGACCCCACAAGTCAACTGCTACCATTTCTAAAGGTTTTGTATATCTAGTTGATGATTTAGAAAATGGTAGTTTATGACTTTTTCCCATTTGACATGATGTACATACATATGGTCTGGAAATATTTTCAAATTTCATATTCATATTTTTTACACATGCTTTACAGTATCCATACTGGGATGACCCAGTTTATTGTGCCACAGGTCAAACATTCTTTCATTTTCAACAATTGAATCACATCTAGTATAATTGCACCAATTTCTCTTTTGAGCAGACTTAGTTTTCTTCGACAGTTTGAAAATGTAAAGGCCATTGTGCACATTACCCTGTAATAAGATTTCTTTACTCAGTAAATCCCTAACTAAACAGAACTTTGGATAGAATTCAAAGAATACTTGATTGTCATCAGCAAATTGAGAGACACTCAATAAATTTTTCTTAATTTGTGGTACTCAAGTAAATTATTGAGATGTAACTCTCTTTTGCTTCTGATTCTGGCATTTCCAGTATAAGTTATTTGAACTGGTTTACCATTACCCATAAAAATAGACTGCGTACCTTTATACTCTCTATTTCCAAGATTAAGATTGTCAAGATTGTTAGTAATGTGATTTGTTGCACCTGAGTCTGAATACCATTCTTCAAACTATAGATCATCAGTCTTTGTTTGCTGATCTGCATCTGCTTGACTTCTGGCATTGTTACTTTGCCTTCTTGCATCTGAACTAGTATGAGCAATATTGATAGTAGGGTTATCATTTTTCTGAACATTATTCTGCTGATTCATGTTAAATCTTTGATCAAATCTGAAGTAGCACTTGATTGCAGTATGCCCAAATTTATCACAAATCTGACATCTAAGTCTATTAGAGTTGTTCCACCTTCCACGACCTCTGTCTCTGTAATTCTGACCACCTCTCTGGTTGTTTGGGTGAGACCTGTTATTAGTTGATCTTTCTTTACCTTTTCCTTTATTATTTGATGCATAGTTTATAGATAAATCTGCATTCAATGATTTCTTTTGATCAATTCTTCCTTCTTGAGCAAGAAGTGTGGACTGAACATATTGAATTGAGGGTAAAGTTTCTCTTGATGAGATAATTGCAACAACTGACTCATACTCTTCGTCCAAACCACCGAGAATGGCGAGTATCTGCTCTGTATCTGGGACCTTGTGTCCTGCTGTCTCTAGTAAGTTACAGTATGTTTTTGCTTTAGTTAAGTATTCTTGCATTGACATGTTGTCCTTCTTCAGATTCTGCAACTGTCTTTTGTAATGCAAAATTCTTGCAGCAATTTGAGAATTGAAAATTTGATTAATTGTTGACCATATTTCTTGAGAACTCTTACATCCAACAATTTGAGACAGAAAATTGACACTGATGGATGACATTAGCCAAGAAGCTAGCAAACTGTCTTGCCTTTGATAATTCGTGTAATTTTGATTTGAAATCAATTTTCCACTTGTGTCACTTATCATCATTGATGGTATAACTAATGTCCCATTGACATAACTTTCCAGACCATAACCTCTTATTGCTGTTTCTGCCTGATATTTCCATAGTAGATAGTTATTTTCATCTAACTGAACTGAAATTTGACTTTTTGGCTTTATCATGCACAAACTTGCTGAATCTTGAATTGTGTTTGATGGATTCCTTCTTGTGGGAGATGTAGTTGCAGAATTACCTTCAGTCGTATCTGCCATTGAACAAATCTTGGTCCTTCACTGATGATATGAATCACTTGATTTAGGCGGGGGAGTCCCCCTTGCTGCAGCCAAATAACAGATTCTTTTCTTTATCTTGATGAATGAAACAGTATTTTAAATCAAGAAACCGTTTCTTGGTTTAAAAAATCTGTTCAACTGTAACTGAAATGGTCTTCTCTGATGAGGATGATTCCGAAGAGAAGAACTGCAGCCTGTCCTGTATGATGAACTTACAGGATTCAGGCGTGGTAGTGTTGTAGAAAACAGAATGAGCAGAGCACTAGATCAGGGAAGGTATCTCTCCGATGATGATATTATAATCTGAGGAGAGAACGAAAAATAATCATCCAAAAGTTGATCGTTTGATCATATGGATGTTAATTTCAATTTTAATCCGCCGTTTGGCAAGAATGCTCTGATACCAAAATAGAAAGGATGGATTATTGAAGAGAAAGTGAAGAAATGTATTATTTGATATATTGAAGATGATAATATGTTACACGAGTACACAGTATTTACAAAGTTACAATACAACTCTGTGAAATGACAAATGTTCCCTTAAAACCCTTATGCTAATACAAGAGATAGCTCGGCCCATTATGTATCTCATTTCATTATTTCTGTATTGCTTATTTATAACTGATCAAGACTGTTGGCCAATGTTAGCTTACTTGTGTAGTGAATTTGTTCATTAAAAAACGTACACATGTATGTGTGTGTAACACTATGTTATGCAATATGATAATGACATATATGCTAAACGAACACTTTATTCAGCAACATTTCATTCCAATCTTGCTACATGAAAGACTTGCTAAATTACAAAGTATGGCCCTAAACATCAAAATCATCATAGGAAGCAGATGGTTCAGCAGCAGTCTCCCCATCACAGAATCCACGTAAAACATCGCCTTCTTCAGCAGTAAATCCGATATAGTGGAGCATTGAAGGCCAGCAACGATGAGTAATAGTTCTAATAGCATGACAGCAGTCAAGTCCAAGATGTGATTCGCCATTCATAAAAAAGAGAACGATCTCATTGCTGCATGAACTCAGTTGGATCATCGCGTTCCAGCAGTTTGCAAGTCCTCCTTCATCTTTCAGGCTGACTGCTAATCTCTCTTGCAGTGAATTGTTCATGTTCCAATTTGTCATTGGAAGGTCTCGAGATGATGAAAAGTTGAAGAATGTGACAAGTGTAAGAAGTAGAGATATGGTTCTGATAGGAGACATTTTTTTCTTCTCTGGGTGTGAGATTGGAAAGTGGCCTTGTGAAAATGCAGGGTATAGAGCGTGGTATTTATATGATTGTGTGAACGGATGCCAAGAGTTTTCCAGCAAGCAAGAATGTAAAGAGTTCATTTTTATGTTTTTATTGTTTCATTTATGCATAAGTGAATAGCAGATAATTGATTAGCTGACTTTTGCTTAAACTGAAACGGCTGATACATATCACAAGGTAATTATATTATTGTCATGTGTACGAGATTATGCGCTTGTAGTGATAATTTGGGAACTGAATTTTTTTGAATGAAGAGTTTGACTGCAAAAACAACACGAAATAACCATTTGGACAACTTTATTATTTAATTCCTAAATTATATTATAGTTTTCATGTACTCGTACCTTTCGGATATTAACCGTTTCCATCTTTGAAATATTTACTGAGATTGAAATTAGTTAAAGAAATACAGGGGAAAAAGAATCCATACACTTTTACCTTTTCTCTTACCTGAGAACATTATAATAAACAAAAATCCATCTTTCTCATGTATTTACTTAAAAAATTCATTTTAAAACTAAACAAACTATCAAATATAAGTAAGACTCCTCGATCATGGTTTCTGCAATTTCTTAAATCCTTCAACCTTGAATACGCAAATACAAATTATCACTGTGTAAACTCGGAGGGTTGACAACAATTGTCGATTATATCATAGTCATGCCAAGTTTCGTTTTCAAGTGTCGCGTTCACGATTTAACAATATTCTATTGGAAATGATTTATGAAACGTCAATATCATTGCGTTTGTAATGGAAAGTAGGATGTTCATCTAGTGGAAAAAATTGTAGAAATTCCTAGGTTATATAGTTTTGAAATTATTTATGAATTCAGATATTTTAAAACTATTCAATAAATTCATTGTTACCAATATGGTATTGATAATAAAATAAATAAATAACCATATGGTAAAATACGGATCTAAACTAATTATGTGTGTGTGTCTATATATATGTATGTATGTGTGTACATATATACAATATATGTCTGGACCAAAATTAGTCACAAATACCTAATAGAGTTTCACTGGAGATTAAATGAAAAATAAAATTAAAACAAAACAAAAAGGTAATTGAAACACAAATTTTTATAGTGCTTCGGCAATTTGGGCCTACGTTCACTTTATATTTTATTGATTTTGCACTTGATTATGATTACAAGAATGTTTGGATCAGTTGGGATTCGGTATTACAAGAACAAAGAATAGTAATGGCAGAGCCTTGGTGGTCTAAAAGAAGATCCCTCTTATAGAGAGTACTCATTGTATTTATAGGGGAAGACGACTGAATATCTTTCTGAAATTTCTTAGGTAGGATCTCATGATGTCAACGAGATCACCCATAAAATTTCGTGGCCCAACTCCCAAGTATGAGCGATCGAAACCGATCGGTCAAGATGGTCATGTGGTTACATGCGATCGCTCTAGAGACCCTTCTTGATGTGGGCTTCATATTTTCGAAGTTTGTTTGCATAGTTGCATATATGTTTTTTGAAGATACCAATGAATCTTCGATGAGTTGAACTGCTGGCTGATACGAACCGATCCCCATACTTAGGGGAAGTAATACGATCTGATCACCCTACCTAGGGGAAGTACTACGATCAAATATCTTGCATAGGGAAGTAATACGAACCGATCCCTTGCCTAGGGAAGTAATACGAACCGATCCCTTGCCTAGGAAAGTAATACGATCTGACCGTATTCGTAGGGAAGTAATACGATCCGATTCCCTAGGATAGAAGACGGGTATAGATCCTCTACCTAGGTAAGACACTAACCCTTACTTAGAATGTTCTGGAGAGTCTATCTTTGGTCTTGCTTAATCATGGCTTTATACCATTGCTTGTGCCTGATCTCTGACTTCGTGATTACCTCTCTAGTCTGCTTGCCTTGTCTATCATCGATTCTAACTTGCCTAATTAGTCTAAATATAGCCGGATGAAAAGACCGGATAACACTTGCCCCTCAAAGTATGTCTTGTTTCGAACATAACGTGCTTTGAATTGAAATAAGTTAGAGTCGACAGAAAGGATTTCATTTTGTTTCCTGAACCGTCTTTCCCATTCCATTGAATTGTATTTTCGAAGAGTCGTATATCTCTCTATTTGTTGCGGCGCTCGATTGATATTTGTCAGTATAAATCTGAAGTGTAATCTTTCAATTTTCATCTGTGCCCAATTCCATTGAACTTGTTGATTGAGTTAGTAGCCCTCGGTGTAGTTAGGAAGAAGATGAAAGGATCGAATGATGTGGAATCGGTCAAGTCATATTAGAAGTGAAGCGTAGTACGAATGTGTAGTTGTTTTGGTAGCTGATAGCAGGTGCATTTGAATTTGGAGTTATGAGTTGGACTGTGTGAATTAGAGATGAAGCGATTTCTTATTGGAGCTTGGATGTGGGATCGGTTTGGATATGGAATGGATGAGATGGGATCGGTAATATGTTAGGGAAGATGTGATCGGTATAGGCAAAAATGATCGTCGAGAATACAATGTATGTTATACCATTGAGTTGGCGAGGAGTATGATAAATACACACATATGGGGTCAACGATCACACCCCTAGGTGGCTACCATACTTCATGTTTTGAACAACAAAGATCCATGTTGATGACCTTGTGTAAATATTTGCATAGAGGGATCAGTATATGCATGAGGGATCGGTGTACTTTAGTTTTTAGTTTGTATGGTGTTGAGATTAAGATGGTACTATATCTTACGGAGAAGGATACACTTGTTTTCCTTTCATATTTGTTGTCACTTGATTGTATGATATAGATTCGGATATATATGCGCTTGTGCACTTATAAATTTTTCCTCGTATGAACGCTTGCTTTATGGCCTAAATGAATGCATATGTATGCCCATATAGACTTGAACTTTTATGTATTGATTTCAATTGGTGGATTTATGTGGTCCATTTCCTTACATATAAACAAATAGTTTATCCCATGCATAGCTAGATCCTTGCCTTGTTTTTTATATGTACCAAAGTTCGAATATACATACCCGCTCATGACTCGTGCCTAAACTCATAAAAGTATGTGAACGTAAATGAACGAGCTCATGTGCATACTTGAAAGGTATATGAATCTGAACACACAGTTTTGCATGCATATATGTATGGTCGCATGAGACCGTGGATTTGGACTTGGATTTGAACACATACAGAAGTACTGATTATGAACTTAAATGTAACTCTTACATACAACTGTTGATGTGAAATCCGATCGGGACAGTCAGCGGCGACAGTCACTCTGGTCGAACTCTAGAGTTTCGTTGTAAACGTCATATAATATTGAACGACATTACACTGCACAACACCGCAGTAAACTGTACTTAGCACGGGGGATGTTTGAATTGGGTTAGCAAAGTCACTTAAGCGATGGGATCGGTGCCTGTCCCTTGCCTAGGCAAGTCTTGTGATTTTAACACTTTGGTGGTGTACGTAGGCATAGAGAATGCCAATTAGATTTTGTTTAGATCCCCATGTTTGAGTATTCCTCGAATGCACAGTCAACGCCATGAAATTTGGTCAGGACATTATATGATGGTCGCTCCGATCGAATTTTTAGATCTCTCCATAAGCTATTGAGCCAGATAATGATGGGTTCTATACACTTTGAGTGATTATCCAAAATTGTTGAAAATCAAGCTTAAAGGAATGTTGAATCAAATGGAAAGTAGAGTTCAGCTGTTAGCACCAAAATTGGTCACTAACACCCTTGAGTAGGATTGCGTAGAGAGATTAATGAAGAAGGTAAATTAAAACAGAGGAATATCATAATAGAATGCAATCAGAACAGTAAAAAAGGGAACACCAAAATTATAGTAGTTCAGCGTAACTGCTTACATACACTTTGAATATGATCTTTATTGCTTCTTCAAACTATTGAATACAAATACAATCCATACACTAACAACTTGATTACAAGTTTGGATAGAAAATAGATGAGTCTTCGAAATGGCAGAGTCTCCCCGGAGTTCTCGAAAAAAGGTCCCCTTAAACTGTGTCCCTACCTCTCTATTTATAGACAAAGATAGGTAGGATCCCCTGCGTAGGCCTAAGAACAAGGTAGCTCGACCCATAGTTGTAAGTCAATGTTGATCGAACAAGTCAGGCCGAGCCACTTCCACCCAGTCGATAACCCTCGAGCCTCTCTGACCGAACCACGACTTCTCCATTCATGATTCGAAGCGAATTCTCCTGTAACTCAGAGTAGCTAGCGATGCAACCCAAGGTAGAGAAAAACTGACCACATTGTCCTGTTGAAAATTCGCAAACTCCCTTGGCCGAATGATGTCTGACCGACCAGTGGTCATTTAGCAAGTGACTCGAACTACGGTCTCAAAGGACTTGGAGGGACTTGTAATGGATCTCGAAGTGAAGCAATGTCAAACCCCTCACGTCGATGATAACTTCCAGGAATAAGCTAACTCCTTCACCTTGCACTGAAACAGATATACCGAACACTTGTGTCGAACCTGCCCTGACCGAGCGACATGGGCTGCTCAAACTTGACCGAACGATACTTGCTGGACCATCCTGGCCGAGCGACTTGTTCTCTGGCTGAAAGATATTCGAATAGAACTTCCAAAGACTGAACGAGATAGTATCCCCCTCGGCCGAGCAGCGAATGTTCTCCTCTAATCCAAGCGATATATATATATGGAGTTCCTACCTACATCTTCTTTGGCCGAGCGACCTACGTTGTCTCACAAGACCATGTGACACACGTCTCTTCTCCCCCGGCTGAACCATGCATATAGGCCGAACCATGTATGTAGGCCAAACAATACAAATTGGACCCATTCCACACATCTCCAACCCCCTACTGGCTTGAGTCTGGTCCCGACCAAATCAAAACCTCTAGGACTATCATCTTGTAGCCGGGCCAAGTGGCTGGGTAACATTTCCCCCCCAACGTGTGTCGTGTGAAACAACACGACATGCTTTGAATCAATCATCAGTTCTTGCTTTTAAAAGCTGAACATCTACGGTCTCATGAAGGTCGAAACATGGCTATATTCCTTCTTTTTTTTATAGTGGATAGTTCAACGTACGAACACCGAGCTACGCAGTCAGTCTACACGGTGTCGTTCGGCTACGTTCAGTCATCGAACAACTATAGTGGTCAGACCGATTCCATAGGGTAATGCCTGTTCAGTTCCCCTTCTTCATATAAAAGCCAACACTTCTCCTCTTCTTTCCTTTACTTTCACTTCAACTCTACAGGACCTTTTAATTTACCTTCCCTCGAACCTTGGTTATCGCTTCAACCTTCCTTTCTCATCCTGAATCTAGTACGTTTGCTCTGCAACTCTCCTTGATAACGAGTCTAAACAAACTTCAATCCCAAATCTAACAGTTCCCTAAGCCTCGATTCATTCTCTTAGGTACGAATTTATCATTCAATCGACTTTCCTAAATTAGGGGCTTTGTAAGAAATTCGAATTCATGAATTTTCTTTAGATTATAGATGGTAGGAGCCATTGTAGATGAGGAAGACGAACCTGAGGTTAGAACATGCCTTAGGGTTGGAACTCGATACAGCTTTAACTAATTTTGAGGCCGATGAGATGGAGAGGAGAAAGGAAGAGGACACCAGTGGTCTCTAGGACGTAGGCTCCTGTTGGGCCACTAAGCAAGGGAGTGCGGTTGTTAGGTTATTGAAGTAGAGTTGAATTAGTGATCTAGTACGAAGTGGTTCGACTAATAGGGAACGAGGGAGAAGGAAGTGAAAGTGGGTCGGTAGGTGTTTAATGACAGAATTTCTATCGAGTTAGAAAACCGTTGAAATTTTTTGAAATAAATTTAACCGCAAGCGCACGGCGTACTATCATAGTACGTGGAAAATACGGGTCGATCCTTAGGGAATTGTTAGAGTTTAAAAATCTATTCCATCAAATTAGACCAAATAGAAGAGAAATTGTTAACTAGAAACAAAATGAAGCTAGAACTAGAATTAAAATGTGATTATAAAAATGATTGAACTAAAGAACAATTTAGGGATAAATCCACTCTCGTATTTTTTGTAAATCAACAAACAATAATTTATGATCTCTAGCTTTGATATTAAGTGAAATAATTATAGTATTTATCATAAGTATGGTTTGTTTATGTTATTAATTAACATAACTCAAACCATCAAACTATAATACAACAATTATATCACTTATAGTTCTCATGAAAATGAAGCCAAAGCAAAATCTATTTTGAGTATGATCAATTTACTATTGTAATTAGTAATATAGATCATCAAATTTCATTTTTACTTTCATTTAAAAATAAAAAATTAATTAGAAAATGATGATGTAAATTGCGTTTATGTTGAATAAGAATAGCTTATTTGCATAAGCAATACAAGATATCAAACCCACTTGTATAAACATACATCAAAATTTACTTCATGTAGCACAAATCAAATGAGATCATAAACCATAGAAATGTTGAAATTACATAATAGTTGATAGCTTCATTACCCCTAAATTGAAGGGGTTTAGCTACTCATTTGTGACATTGAAGCAACACAAGTAAATTTCAACATTAAAAAGAGAATAAAATAGAAAATAAGAAAAGAAAGAAAAAGAGATTAGCAACTAACTACTTGCATAAAAATATAAACTACACTACTTGCATGAATGTAAATTGAAGCTATGAACATAAAGAGAAAGTGAGCATAGAAATAAACATTAACAATAAAACAAAGAAAAACGTGTAGAAAAGAGAGAAGAAGAGGCTTGGAAGCCATTTTTATTCACCTTGATTTTTGTTTACCACTTGCTAATTTCCTAAGTAAACATATATGAGAGGAGAAGATGATTTATTCATGTATATAAGAGGGCTATTTATACTTGCATAAAACCCTAATTCTATTTTTACGGAGCTTCCTAAATTGCCCATTGGGAAGTGTGGCCACCAAGTAACCATTATCCACTAATTATCTATCATTTGTTGTGCATGAAGCTTTAACCTCGACTTAGTTGTCCATTAGCTCCTAATTGTACATTTAGGTAATTGGGTGGGGTCCTCGATGTTCATGACTTGAATTATTTCCCTCTTCTTTCCTGTGTATTCATTTGTGCATGCATATATCTTCATATAAGCCTCTTCCATATGCATCCAGATTCCTATAAAAAATATCAAAAAGAGTCCAAGTAAAAACTCTCAGATTGACACATGCACAAAAATGATCGTTTTGCCTCTGAATGAAGATGAAAATATGATTGTTCAAATAATTAAATTTTGGCTTTAAACATGTTAAAATGTCCAAATATAATGTTTATTTAAATAAAAAGAGATAAAATATGGATGTAAATATATGCACATTTACGTGCACATTAGTAGGATTTAGTAAGTTTAGAAGCTGTAGGCTGAGTGTCAATGTCGAATCAGTAGGTTGGGTGGAAGTCTACTAGTCGGTAAGTCCCTGGTGGGAGTAGTGTATGAGTGAGAGTGTTATTCAGTGGGCACCTAGGAGATTGTTTAGGTGATTTGAGGAAGTGAGATGGAGGAGAGCGAGTGGGTCTGTGTCTCTGGTCCAGAGTGTCATTTGGTCTCAGGTCCTAGGGTCGAGATTGATAATCAAAATCATCTCCACTCAAGTATATCACATGCCAAGATCATATACTGCCACGCCTGACCATAGAACAATGACGAAAACTTAGGGACACTTGCACTGGTTTGGACAGATATCTTCCTAGATCTAACAACTATAAACACGAGTTCACCTCAATAAAACCAAATAACAATCTTCAACATACGATGCCAGTGTCCGATTTCAGGACCCGGACTACCGAACATAGGATAAGATCTCGGAGACGGTCAGCGATGACGGTCTTCGAAGATGACAGTTTAATACTCAATCACACTTCATCAGTCTTTAAATCTTTAATTCTTTCATACTTATACTTAAACGATTGCACTAGTCCATACACCACACGGGGGAACATTTTTGTTGTTATATCTAATATCGATTGTCTTTAAAGTATAGTTCAAACATGTATCCACCCAAATTCGACGTTTGTTAAGGATGTCTAAAAAGTCAAGCTCCGCCATAGTTTCAAACAAACCCGAGCCAAGTTCTCAGCACGAAGTAGTGTGAACTTCGAATCCATCGACAACTCCTACACAGGATATCCCAAATCTATCGCCTGCAATTATTGGTCCGTCTCCTGATGTAATAGACGAAGCGGTTATTCTAGATAATCCTATTGATTCTCAAGCTTCAAAATTCGACGAAGCCGGTCATCGTCGATTGTGCACAATTCACGGAATCCCTTTCAACGACGTTTTAGTTCCATCGGGCAAGATCGACCTCACCTGCCCCCAATTGGATATATAGCTTGTAATAAATTCATGTGCTGGGTTGGTAGCGTGCTACCTTTCAACTCCTTTCTCCGTGATGTGTTACAGTACATCAGGATTGCCCTGGCACAGCTACATTCCAATAGTCACACATTCATCTATGGCACTTGCATTCTCTTCGTGAGCATCCTATTCAGGCTCCTCACTCCTGGTGATATCCGCTATATCTATCATTTCAAGGTACAGTTTGATAGTCCATCTTTCATATTCCTCGAACCACACTCCAAGTGTCGGATCCTGACAGGGGCATGGAGTAAATTCTCCCAATATAAGCAGGAAGTACGCTGCCCCCGGCTTTGTAGGAAGATGGCTGGAAGGGAGTAAGTTCCATTCCCGGATCAATATTCGTCTGTGGCATAAAGTGCATTCTTTCTAAACTTCTTTCGATTTTTATAGGTACCACCCTACGTCCCGAAGGCACCAGATATTCTGAGGCCGTCTAGGCCATTCATGCTGTTCCCGTAGGAGACCGTGAAATCAAATATGTCATTTCCTATGAATCACTTTCAAAGTTCGAATTGTTAGCGGAAGGTTGTCGAACAAGTCTCTCTCATAGCGCCACTACAACCGGACCTGCCTCGGAGAAAGGCAAAAGGCAAGCTGGGCCATTAATGCCTTCCATAGGAGGGACCCTCGATGTATCTGGAGAGGATGAAATAAAGGAGGCCGAGGCACTAAAAATGACCGATGAGAACTTAGGCTCTAATATTGCGCCTATAACTGACGTACCTGAGATCACCAAATCGCTTCCCCATTCGAAGAGGCAACAAAGCTTAGCCTATAAAGTAAAGAAGAAAACAGCTGGCAGGACTTCTAAAGTTACCATCACCCCGGTCGAGAAAAAATCCTCTCCCCAACATCCAGAGGGTTCACTTAAAGGTCTTTCGGACCTGACCATCCCCGATGACCTGCTGAATTATGGTTTATCGACCCAGGAGATATGGGGCTTAATTCGCCCTCGAGGGGTGATATAGGCGATTCAGCTGGTCGACATGGAGAGTCAACCCCAATGAGTAAAGCGAAAGCAATTGGTCTGCCGGGGGGAATCACTAGGACACATACGAACACTTACACTTCACCTTGCACTTAAACTTCGGCCATCATATTATTCTTGCAAACTTGTCCTCACTTAATTTCTATGCAGGAGATATGGGGCATACTCATGGATTCGACTGCCTGCGTGGGTCTTCTATCTTTCATCACTCCAACCGAGACTCGAGGCCCCGTAGACGCCGAAGTAGTGACAACAACAACAATAGAGACTATCATCCCCGAGATTTGTCGTCGTCTTGAAGGAAAACTTACAGCCATTCATCGTACCCCCAATGATCCTCCTCCTCAACCAGAACAAAGCAGGGAGAAATATGCTCAAAGGGGATCTCAATCTGAAGCTCCTCGCAACTAATACTCTGGTTCATCAAGCACTAGGCAATCTCGCGAGCCTCATAAGAAGTCCATGGTTTCGGCTAAACAAACTTCCTCAGCCCCTGCACACGATCCATCGATAGCAGAAAAGCTAACTAAGCTTAAAGCCACATTTCCAAAAATATGCTTTGATGGATTAAAATTCCTTCCTGCGATCCATCTTATTCAAGGACATGTTAAACAAAGTGTCATTGCTTGCAATAATGATGTCTATGTCCAACACGACGCGTTTGTTCACTTGGCTGAAAAAGTTTCAGAAGTTTCCATGGAAGGTCAATATAAGATGGATCGCCTAAAACTTGAAGCCATTCATGATAAAGACATCATCAAAGCCTAGGACGAAGAGCTTTCCTCATATAAATCTCAACTTGAGGACATTTAGAAGAATGCTAAAGATATTGTTGAGGCACTCAATCGCCTGGAGGCTACCCACAAAAAAGAAATTGATGAAGTGGTTCAACGTTGTGGCGCCTTAGCCTTAGAGAACGACTCTGTTCAAAAGAAGAAAGATGTCCCCGCTCAACGAGTCAAATAATTGGAGAAGCGACTCCTCAAATAAAAGGAAGAAAATACTACCACTCAAGAGGAGTCGTAATGATATTGTGATGAGATAGTCGCTACATGACTCCTAAAAACAAAGCTTGACGAGGAGTTCTCCAAGGCTGAAGCGCTGAAGAGCGAAGCCTATGAGGAGGGAAAAAGAATGGCGCTCTTGGAAATCAATTCTCGCCTCGAGGAAGCGGCTGAGGTTGGTACGGAGGAGATTAAGTGCATGTTTAATCCACTCATAGCCGAGTACAATGCTCGAGTTCTCATGCGTCGTGACCTAACATTTCTTGGCGAGGGTTACCTCAAATCTTTGGCCGAAGCATGGGACACTTTAATAAAAATTAAAAAGGTTGAGTTGGGAACTGAAGAGGTTGATGAGGACTCTCTTGTGAAGGAAGTGCTTCGCGAGAATGAGCGCACTGACCTATCTGGAGCAAAGGCCCTTTATGGAAGAGACTCCTCCTCATCAAAAGGAAAGAATGACACTGCTGGTCCATCCGGGACAGAGTCTCCTATTCAGCTGACTGCTCGCTCATCACTTGATCCTTTCGAGCAGCATACTGGCTATGACCAAGAGAAGCCCGTACTTGATATTCACACTTTATCTCCTATTCCAGAGGGCGAAACTCCTAAAATAGTTGAGAGCCAACTGGAAATCGGTACGTAGTTATTCTTCCTAGAGTTTAAAAGATAACCGCCTCTGGCGTGTAATTGACGCATTCTAACATTTTCTTTTCATGACTTCATACAGGCCATTCCGATCTCGAACCTACTCCGAGGAGCGATGTCGCCATGGAGAGGGAGGAGAAAGCGGGAGAAGCAATTCAAACAGGGGAGAGTCCCGGACCTGACACTCAAGTGATCGAGACGCTTAACGAAGACAAATTCGAATATCCATCGCCTGTAGAAGAACATGATGAAGTTGAAATTATGGGCACCTTCGAACACACTTCAAAAATATCATGGAGGAGCAAATCATGGAAGAGGGGAAGAATAAAGCTGATGTGACGCCTATATACTCGCATTAACCAAGGACATTACGGGGTAATGTCGTCGACTAGCACAAAGAATAAGGCTGTTGAGGAGCGACCATCTGTGTAATTGCTTTGTGCGAGTACCAATATGTCAAATAGTATTACATGCATTTTGTTTCAGGAGGAAATCTGACACATCAATAACAAACTCAAAACTACTACACGGTGGCTATGTAATCGTCAGAAACAAATATAAAATAAACATAACATAAATCAGTCACATATATTCATATTAATAAGGCAGAAATAGATATGAATATAACATATAGAAGTGCACATCAAAGTAGTGGTCATACAAGATCCACTACAACACAAAAGAATATGTATACATCAAGGAGTCTCTATCTCGAATGTATAAAACAAAAACTACTAAGCTAAGTAGTTAGCCAAAAGCCAGATGACAGACCCTGATAAGAAGTCAAGTAGAAGCACCTGAAATACCCCGGTCTGACCCCAAGTATTATTTAAGAAGAAAATAATAAACGGATCAGTCTAGCTATAAATATCATATAAAATGAGATAGGGTAAGGGATATGATAAAAAAGTATGATAACAATAATGCCATACCGTGACAAGTATACATTAAATAACAACAAAAATCATACAATATCTCAAGAATCTCAAAACACCAAAAAGAATGTCATATTCTTTATTTTATTCACCAAACCACAAATATTGATAAAGCTTATCAATATAAATCACAAAAATAGGTGAAATACAAATTCTAAAATTCATCAATTAGAAATCCAGAAAACACAAAGGGGGAGGCCTATCATAAACGGGAGCACTGAAAACTCACCAACACGTGTCTCACAAATGGAATGTTATTCCATAAATCAAACATCAACACACCTAAAAAGATACGTCCCATGCACAGTCGAACATCGACGCACCTAGAAAGATACGCCCCATGCATAAACAAACATCGAAACACCTAGAAAGATAAGCCCCATGCATAAACGAATATCGACGCACCTAGAAAGACACACCCTATGCTCCAAATTATCGAGCCGATTGCTCCATGAACGGTCCAAAGACCATGTGTCGCTAGCCCATAAAAGTGAGTCAAAACTTCAAAGAACCCATAGGTCGTTAGCCTATAAAAGAAATGAGACGAAGCTCAATAAATAGAGGTACAATACCCCATATGGACAAAGTGACATCGCATATCGCTAGTCTAAACCATAAAATGATGACCATTGATCAATAAAAGTGTGAATTACACTAAGCTAGTAAATAAATGAGTTTAGCTTAATGTCCCATAATCACTGGTTTAACTTAAATATTTACGAACAAATTGTAGATCACCACTCAAAAATTGTCATAAGATTTTCAATCGAACAAGTCTAAGAATTAATCAACAAAGTAAACGCATGCGTTTCATACCACTTATTTTGTTAAATCGTTTAATTGGATTTCCCGAACGAATGAGGTAAAGGTTTGTATATACTAATAGATTGGAAAAAGGTTTTAAAAACAACGAGCTTTTTATTAGAAGTAAACGATGAAATCATTTTTGTGAAAGAGTTTGAGTATTTACTATTAGTATAGAAACCTTTGTATTTTAAAGTGACAAATCACAGAAAACGATTGTAAAAACAATCGATCACCAAAAATTCACATTCGAAGACGTGAATCAAATCAAAAAAAATCGATATCAAACCCATCAAAATGGATATTCCTGAAAATACAAAAAAAGAAGTCATCAAAGTCGATAAAATCGACAACAACTAATCCGATCAACAAAAATCGATAAACATTAGAAATTCACTCAAAAAATAGGCAAATAGGCAAAACATGACAGTTCCAGACGTCTAGGGGTTCATCCAAACGTCTGGATTTATTTTCTGGAAATATTTCAGAAAACTTTGTAGACGTCTGAAATGTCAAACCAGATGTTTGAACCCCTAACAGACGTGTGAACCAATAAATCAGACGTTTGGAATTTGTCTCTGCCATTTTATTTTCTACGTTCTTATGTTTTTTCTACAAGGACCATAACCAAACATCTAGACCTTACAACCAGACGTCTGGTTGCCTGTTCTGAGCAACAATTTGCCTAAGCCAATGATGGCCAAAACGATTCGGAAGCGATTAAACGAGCAACGGAGACTAGCAATTTGTGCCTAGCGAAAACCCAGCCTTATAGGCTCATCAATACACCCCAAATAACATGTCCAAATATCCAAGATAGGATCTTTAAAGATTTTGACTTAAAAACATTAAAATTTGAAAAATTCACCAAATCAATTCAAATCAAAAGAAGATGAACATGAATAGATGTTAGGAATTCACACCTAACAACAACGGAAGTTATAGACGTAGATGTGAGTTCAAAAACTCACCTTTAAACCTAAAAACAACAAATGAGAAGCTCTAAAACAATGGAAAGATCAACCACTCTTCAACTCTAGGAGCTCCAATCTAAGCTCATAAGTAAATATTTCCTAAGGTAGGGTTTAGGAATTTCTGAAAATTGAAGAGGAATTGAGATGGAAAAGATGAAGAGGATGCTTACCTAAGCTTCTTTTTGATTTTAGAGCAATAACTTGAATTTCCTAGGAGAACTAGGGCTTAGGAATTTCTATTTCCTTTTCTCTTCCCCCATTTTTCTGTTTAGCTTGAGTGTTAGGAAATGGGAGTAGAATGAATGAAGAGTTAAGGAGTTAGGGTATTATGTTAGGTTATTGGGCTGAAACCCAAACCTAAAGCCCAACAGAAAAATAGCAAAATTCAACTCAACTCCAAACATATCGATAAGGTCGCAAACGCCATTTTGAACTCAATAGAAGCGGTCTCGAGTCCTAATTCGACTGTATGCAAAAAGTAGCATTTCAGACTTTAATCCGACTAACGATGCTATAATAAAATAAAATATTTAAATATACAATCATAAAATATGCGAGTTGTTACATATTCCCCTCCTTAAAGAAATTGCGCCTTCGCAATTCTTAAGAATAAAACAAAGAGTAACAACCATAAAAGCATATCAACACAAAAGAAGAAAATTTGAAATGAGAAGTTCACCTTAAAGAACAAGAGAGTAAATCCGGATGTGTTCACTCGATGAATTCTCAGGATTCCCAAAAGCAATCCATAGGATTTGAGGACCACTGAACTTTCACAAGAGAAACATCTTTATTTCGAAGGCACTCAACCTCCGAAGCAATGATGCGAATAGGATATTGCTCATAAGTAAAATTAGGCGAAACTTCAATTTCTTCAATAACACCGGGCTCAAGAATAGAATCAGAATCCCTAAGGCATTTCCGTAGTCGAGAGACATGGAAAACATCATGAATAGCAGAAAATTGAGCCGGTGCAACGACGTAGTTCAATAACGGTCCGCCCGAGGAACCCGAAACTCGAATAATTTGGAACAACGACATAGTACAATAATGGTACGCCAGATGAACCTACTAAAAAGATCATTCCATTATGACATCATCATAGAAACAACCGCTTGTTGCTTACGACTAAGGGCATCGGCAATGCGATGTCCCTATCCGGGAGTATAAAGAATATCAAGATCATATGATGCAAGGAACTCGAGCCAACGTTGTTGATGCAAATTAAGTTCCTTTTGAGAAAATAAATATTTTAAAGATTTATGATCGGTGTAGAGAACAAATTTATCTCCCAAAAGATAATGATGCCAAATTCTAAAAGCGAAAACAATGGCCGCGAGCACTAGATCATTAGTGGCATACCTAGTCTCGATAGGCTTTAATTGTTTAGAAGCATAAGTGATAGCATGTTCCCTTTTGCAAGTGAACGACTCCCAAACCAACGACTAGCATTGGTATAAATAATAAAGTCTTGGTTCCCTTTGGGAATCACAAGAATATGAGTATCGGAAAGGAGTTCTTTTTATTTATCCTCTTTCCCGAAAAGGTAAGACTTTCAAAATTACAACAAGAATATGAGTATCGGAAAGGAGTTCTTTTTATTGATCCTCTTTCCTGAAAAGCTAAGACTTTCAAAATTACAATTAACTTCATGTAATCATCGTTTTAGAAAAATTTACTTATTCCAAGTCAATTTGTTGTGTCTAACTGTCTCATCATAGCATTTAGGAGATTTCTATCGATACGTTGATCAAGCGCATCGACCAGAACTCTTAAAGCACTCAATAGGCAAAACAACAAAAAATCTTCTTCTATATGATAAACATGTCTCTTAAAAAATTTACGAATATTCTTTGCTCGTTTTAAGCACAAAATCCAGTTATATTTATAAATATCTTATTAAAAAGATTTGCAAATTTTAAATTTTTGTTTTCATCCATAATCAATGAATACAAGGATGGAGTCATCGAGATATTCACAAAATACTCGAGTCATAAGATGGATGAAATACGCTGGATGGTTAGTCAAACCAAATGGCATAACAAGCCATTCATAAGAATCATAATGAGTGCGGAATGTGCTTAATGGAACGCTATCGTCCGCAACTCAAAGCTCATGAAAACCGATGGCAATGTCGAGTTGAAAAGACCTTAGCACCACTCAAAATATTGCTTAGGTGATAATCCTAAGACAAGCTCAAAGATAACGGGAAATTCTCGAACTACTTGAATGAGGGAAATAACATATTCCTCAACAAGTGGGTTTAGAGAATAAAATGATGCCCCCAAATTGGAATCGAAATCATTAAGAAAAATAGAATCTGCTTAACGGATTGAGCATGTCGAAGATGGATAGTCCTCTCGGGACATAGGATATGGCTTCATAATGATTAAGCCAATCCTTACCCAAAAAAAAATCAATTCTGAAGCCTAAGTAACGCATAACATGCAAATCGGCTTGGAAAGCATAATCACATAAAATAATCTCAACATCTTTACGAAGTAAACTGGGTGTTGCAGATCCTGTAGGATCGATTTCACCTGAGGGGGGAGGGTGAATAGGGTGATACTATTAATTATAAAAATTAATGCGGAAGTTTACAAAAAATAATTTCAACACAGATATAGCAGAATAATAGCAGCATAGATAATAGCAGAATAAAAAACAGAACACACAAATTTACCCAGCTTCGGAAAAACCCTGCCTACGTGCTGCCCCAAGGTTTCAACTAGAAATTAAGCAGTCAGACGCTTATACATGTAAACTCGTGACACCCGCTATTGACTAACCTTAACTCTATGCTCAAAACTCTGCCACAACTCAGCCATTGAGTTGTGAATTCTCGAACTACACCACCGAAGTTCGTCCCCTAGTCACACGACTAGAAATTACAACATTTAAAAGTAAATTACAAAAAAAACAATTTAAAACAATAAACCCTAATTTATATACTAAGCCTAAATATAAAAGGAACCGGCCCAAGTGAAAAATTAGAGGCGAATTCCCCTTTTTATAAAATCGGCCTGCTTCCTTTTTCTTTTGAAAATGGCTACTCATTTTCTTTCGTTTTCTCTACAACTAAATTAGGGTTTCGTGAAATTCGAAAGCGCCGACGTCATTGATCGATCAAGTGATGTTCTCGTGACTGTTTTGATGATCGATTGTATCTTCCAATTTGCATGCGGCTGCTACGACGATAGACTTTAAAAAGGCTTCGGTATGTAATTTTTTCTCTTTTGCTTTTTCTGGTTGAATGCTTGAACTCGATCGATGATTCGAGTTGAATGATTATTCTTTGTTGCTTGAACTCGAGTGATCTTTTGGCCGATGATGTTAAGGGTTTATATATGGTTCGATCCCCTATATTTTAGTTCGTCTGATAATTTGCTCGGCATTTTGATTTTACATCGATGACTTCAATGATTTCCGACCTTTCCAAAATCGTATATTTTTGCTTGGTTGTAGCGGCTTTGATTTCTGACTTGGTTCAACTTCCTTGGTCATCAGGGCTCTGACTTCTCTGACGATGTTGATTTATTTTGACTTTGGCATTGCTTTGACTTCGGCCATGGTGATTTGTGATGATATTTTGACTCTGTTCAATTTCTCATGGTTTCGACTTGAATTTTGCCATTACCTGACTTCGGCACTGTCATTGTTCAATTTGAAATTATTGACTCCATTTGAAACTACTGTTGACATTATTTGATTCTTATGCTGCTGATATCGGCCACTTAGATTTTGTGATAATACCGCCTTCGACTTGTTATGAGCTGCTCCTCTTTACTGCATTTGTTGTTTACGGTTTGGTCTCGCTGTATATTGTCTGTTGCAGTTTGGAGCTTCCGAGTTTCATCCCTGGTCTGGTATACATGTTCACTTCGTTCATTTTAGTTGGTTTGCATTTGAATTGTATGCTGAGTCTTTTTGAACTGCTGTCTCATATGTATATAAGTGCAGTCTTGAATCTTGTGTCATTTGAGGTGTGATATTGTGTACATGTTGCTGCATTTTCTTGCATATCCATCACTGCATTGTTCACTGTATATTGAGGTTGCTGTTGGCTGATTTTTGCTTGCTCCATTATTATCTCGTTGCAGTATGATATGCATTTGCTTCAATTGCTCTGCTGTTTATGTTCGTGCACCAAATTTTCATGTTCTTGTTTTGTACCAAGCTTTGTATGTGAACTAATCTATGATGTTGCTCCTTGATTATATCATACATGCTGTTTGGTTGCACTGTCCACTTCATTTCACTAGTGCATATGATTATGCCTTCTGCATTTTGTCCTGATGTTGTAATTCACTGTATTGCATGTTATTACTGGTGCCATTGATATCTGTTGCACCTTTTTGTTTGTTGTTACTAGAAGTGGTCTTGGTCGATTTTGATGCTGTTTTGGTCGAGGCTATGTTCTTGTTTGGTTGTATTTGAATTCTTGTGCTCAACAGTTTTGTGATGTTTTGTAGTGCACCCAAGTTGAATCCAGCTTAAAGTTCAGGTTTGACCTTGTGCTGATATCGTGACTTTCACTTGAGCTGAACCCGGCTTTTGATTTTGGTTTGACCTTGTGCTCACCTGTCCCTGCAATCTTGTCAAGTGTATATCGACGTGCACGGCCTTGTGGCATGTACAGTGTACACTGTGCATGGCACAAGTTGTTCGTGTTTGGTGAATTCAAAATTAAATGATGACGAACAACCCAAATAGCGGAGGCAAATAATATTTTCAAAATATATTTTATTTTACACTGCGAAAATATTTTATTTTCAATTTTACTTCGTCAGTGTATATTATTGCAGATAACTCAGATGCTGGATTCAATCCGGAATGGAGTTGAAGATTAGTACGAATGAATGAGTGATATGCAGTAAGGTGCATTTGTAAAAGTAAAATTGGGATGTAATTGAAATTTGTATATATATAGTGAGAGCTCAAATTTGTACTATTCAAAATTGTAATAATTATTTGTTTGAATAAAATATCTATTTGAATTTAGACTCTATGTTATTTTGTTTCATTCAGTAGATATTTATTTAATTATGTGAAAAAATATAATAATACATTAACAAATACATTTAAATGAATATATATATGTTTATTATCATCAAACAAAAATCATATACTCGCATATTCAACAACCTCCCCCTTTTGATGATAACAAACATATATTTAAGATTTTGAATTTATTAAATGTATTTGATTATTCAATTCGCTCCCCCTATTTGAATGCTCCCTCTTTACATAAAGCTCCCCCTTCATATATGCATAAAAATATGCAAATGAGCCTAGACGCATATAGAAAATATTTGACCTTTATTCGCCAAAATCTTAACTTTTCTCTCCCCCTTTTGTTATCAGCAAAAGAGTAATAGCATTAGAAAAATAAGAGATAAAAGTTGTAGACATTAATACAACGTTAATACCCAATCTAGTGCAAATATTAAATTTCAATAAAAAATCAAACAAAAATCATAAATACTCTTATAGGCGCATATTCCACTTTAGAATGATCGGGATGATGTCATCATATAAAACCGTATAGTTGTGTCTATTTGTGGTAAATTTATTTCAGGAATTTGAATATCTACTAACCATGCATAACATGGATGGAATCAAATATGCAGAATTTACAGAAAAAAGTATTCGGTTATTGGGGAATAATCAATATACTTCTAATGTCGAATCAGGATCAACTAGGACAGAAATAAAGCATTGGGTCGAACTCTTCTTTGTTAGGACTTTTAAGTGAGATTAATAGTATTCCAATTTTTTTTTAAATGAATTTAAGTATCATTAACCACGCATAACCGTGAGGAATTTTAAATGGGATTAGAATCAACTTGTCTATTTAATTAATCAATTTTAATATGTGTTCCATACATGCATAACCATGAGGACTTTAAAATGAGCATGGAAGCACATAAAAAATTCCAAGTAATTCACCCATGCATAAACTTGAGGACTTTTAAATGAGAGTGAATACTTTGGATGTTTTTATTGCAAAAAAAATAATAAAATGAAAAAAAAAATGATTCCTATTTAAAACACCATAAAGTGAATACTATATTGGATTTTGATGAGTGATGGTCAATAGAAATATGATAGAAATAGAAATGATCAAGGAATTTTTACCAACAAAAAGTTTTTATAACTCTTGTTTAAATTTCTAAAGAAATTTACTAATTATATTGTCTACGTTATAATATATGATCAATATCAACACTCATCACTTTTTCAATCACTATTTATCTTTTAGAGAATTAGTACGGAGTCAGATTAGTCAATGTAGTCATTTAGGATCATATTCAAAAATAATTATAAAATCAAATTTTCTAAGATGACTAATCTGAAACAAGGTCAAATATGATTTTCTTGAAGGGGTGTTATGACAAAAATGTCTGCTATTTGAAAATTATTTCAAGTGAAAAATATGCAGATATTTTCTTTGAAAAATGATGCATCTAATGAATATCTCTACATAAATCATGTTCCACTAGTAGTTTTTCTATCAACTAGATTACCAGTGTGATCTGCATCTGAATTTTTCTTTCACTCGAGATTATCATTAGTTTGATTGTTATAGACCAAACCGTTAAGTTGCAACAAATTTCCTTGAAATCAATTTTACCAGCTTTTAAATGAGACTGAATTGAAACGGTGCAAACAAACAAATAGTGGACATAGTGTCAGATCCAAATGTATCATGAGTAATCATCGGTCAATAAAACACCATCATTAGTTCAAAACAAATATATATGAACTTGAGATACTTAGAGTGTTCTCAGCGTAATATAATTGGCCAACGATTAAAAAGTCAGAATCATTATCAACATTCATAACTGGCTGAATTAAATTAAATTATGGTGCAGATGATCATATTTAATATATCGTTCAAAATAATATACCATTACCGGTTTTACCTTTATCGATAATTTTTCGTTGTTGCCCATTGTGATTCTACCACCTTTATACTAGGTTAAGAAACTTTGATTTTTAGCCCGTGGTGTGTCTGAAACAACCAGAATCCAAATAACACTGTTTTTGTTCCTTAGCCTACCACCACACCTACACAATAGAATATTTTTGTGACCTATTTGTTTTTATAGGTCCATGGTTGTTAGTGGAAAAATATTTCGAAAAATAATTTTGTGGAGACCCATAACTATTTATATACGTTCCTTTTGGCACCCAGATTTGTTTAACTTTGAGAGATTTTATATTTGTTCCTTTTGGAACCCAAATTGGAATGGTTTTCACTTGTTTGGGTCTATACCAACAAATATTGTGACTGTGTCCAGATTTTCCACAAATTGTGCACTTGAATTTGGCTTGATTAATTTTGCTTCTTTCAAGTTCAGATTGATTATATCCAAGTCTTTGTCTATCTGTATTAACAGTTTGTTTTCCTAATAGCATTTTCAACGATCTTTTGCTTTTGGAAAATTTTCCTAAAGTCGTTGACAGTTGTTGGACTTGTGTTTTTAGAGATTCATTTTCATTCAATAATTGAGTGCACTTTTAAAAAGAATTTTCTCCCCTAGTATTTTCACTCTCTTTTAAAATCAGAATTTCATTTTCACGCGATTTAATTTTAATTTCTGATTTTTTAATCTCTTCTTCGAGTGATGGACATCTATCACACTTTGGGATCTTACTTTGATAGTTCTAACTAATTGATCGAGTTGTTTATTTAAATCTATCAAAGTATCTCTTTGTGATTCAATTTTAGTGTATTTCTTCCTAAGTCGTTCGAAATAGCCATTTACTTCATGGAAATATATAAGTAATTTCGAGTGAGTAAGTTTTGATACCTCGCTTGGCTCATCATCATCGCTATGAGTTATATCATCTCGAAGGCACGGATCTGCTTTCTCACTCTCACTGCCAGTACTTTTATAATCATCATCACTTTTATTCCACATTGTTGCAAAACTTCTCCTTTTTTATTTCTTTTCTTGGCTGTGTCGATTTCGAGGACAATTGGGCTTGGTATGACCGGGTTTGTTGCACTTGTGACAAACGATCTCGTGTTCTTTCGAGTTGTCCAGTCCTTTGATTATTATACTTTCAATTGTTGATTTGGAGCTGGATTTCCGTATTTGTGGTTCCACATTTTGAATCTCTTTATTAGTAACGACAGCTCAGCTGCTTCATCATCATTATCATCACTACTTCCTTTTACCAATCCTGCTAAGCACGTTTCTTTAATTTCTGATTTGATTATGGGGGATATCTCATGGTTGTTGACTTTTGCACCATAATTGCATCAAAAGTATTTTAGATTTCCTGTGCACTTTCACAATGAGAGATAAAGTTAAAATTATCTTAATTAATATGAGAATATGTTATATGCATAGCAAGAATATTAATCGAAGTAATTTTCTCGTCTATTATATCACACCCATTTTCAATAATATTCCAACATTTAATATTAACAGATTTTAAATAAAATTTCATTTTTAATTTTTAATTCAAAAAATCGGTTCCATTAAAAACATGAGGAATAATATTGGACCGACCCACAGTAAAAACATTATTAACAGAAGCCATTTTAAAAATTCAAATTTGTAAGAAAAATTGGTCTTTGAAAAAATCAAACTTTTTAAAACAAAAATGGCTTGTGTTCCTAGCTCTGATATCACTTATAGGATCGATTTCACCCTAGAGGGGGAGCGAATAGGGTGATACTAAATTATAAAAATTAATGCGGAAGTTTATATAAAATAATTTCAACACAGATATAGCAGAATAATAGCAGCATAGATAATAGCAGAATAAAAAACAGAACATACAGATTTACCCAGCTTCGACAAAACCCTGCCTACGTGCTGCCTCCAACATTTCTACTATAAATTAAGCAGTCAAACGCTTACACATGTAAATCGCGACACCCGCTATCGGCTAAGCTTAACTCTACGCTCAAAATCCCGCCACAACTCAGCCACTGTGTTGCGAATTCTCGAACTACACCATCGTAGTTCATTCTCTAGTCACACGACAAGAAATTACAACGTTTAAAAGTAAACTACAAAAAAACAATTTAAAACAATAAACCCTAATTTATATACTAAGCCCAAATAGAAAAGAAACTGGCCCAAGTGAAAAATTAGAAGCGAATTCCCCTTTTTATTATATCGGCTTGTTTCCTTTTTCTTTTGAAAATGGCTGCTCGTTCTCTTTCGTTTTCTCTTCAACTAAATTAGGGTTTCGTGAAATTCGAAAGTGCTGACGTTGTTGATCAATCAAGTGATGTTCTCATGAGTGTTTTGATGATCGATTGCATCTTCAAATTTGCATACGGCTGCTTCGACGATCGAGTTCAAAAAAGCTTCGGTATGTAATTTTTTCTTATTTGCTTTTTCTGGTTGAATGCTTAAACTCGATTGATGATTTGAGTTGAATGATTATTCTTTGTTGCTTGAACTCGAATGATCTTTTGGCCGATGATGTTAAGGTTTCATATATGTTTCGATCCCCTATATTTTAGTTCATCTGATAATTTGCTTGGCCGTTTGATTTTGCATTGATGACTGTGATGATTTCTGACCTTTTCAAAATCGTATATTTTTGCTTGGTTGTCACGACTTTGATTTCTGACTTGGTTCAACTTCCTTGGTCATCATGGCTCTAGCTTCTCTGACGATGTTGATTTATTTTGTCTTCGGCATTGCTTTGACTTTGGCCATGGTGATTTGTGATGATATTTTGACTCTGTTCAACTTCACATGGCTTCGACTTGAATTTTTCCATTACCTGACTTCGGGACTGTCACTGTTCGATTTGAAATTATTGACTCGATTTGAAACTACTGTTGACATTATTTTATTCTTATGCTGTTGATATCGGCCACTTAGATTTTGTGGTAATATCGCCTTCGACTTGTTATGAGCTTCTCCTCTTTACTGCATTTGTTGTTTATGATTTGGTCTCGTTGTATATTGTCTGTTGCAGTTTGGAGCTTGTGAGTTTCATCACTGGTCTAGTATACATGTGCACTTTGTTCATTTGAGTCGGTTTGCATTTGAATTGTATACTTGAGTCTTTTTGAAATGCTATCTCATATGTACATAAGAGCAGTCTTGAACCTTGTCTCATTTGAGGTGTGATATTGCGTACATGTTACTGCATTTGCTTGCATATCCATCAATGCACTGTTCACTGTATATTGAGGTTGTCGTTGGCTGATTTTTGCTTGCTCCATTATTATCTTGTTGAAGTCTGATATGCATTTGCTTCAATTGCTCTGTTATTGATGTTCATGCACCAAATATTCATGTTCTTGTTTTGTACTGAGCTTTGTATGTGAACCGATCTATGATGTTGCTCCTTGATTATATCATACATGCTGCTTGGTTGCACTGTCCACTTTGTTCACTGGTGCATATGCTTATGCCTTCTGCATTTTGTCCTGATGTTGTAATTCACTGTATTGCCTGCTACTACTGGTGCCATTGAAATCTGCTGCACCTTTTTGTTTGCTGTTACTAGAAGTGGTCTTGGTCGAGTCTGATGCTGTTTTGGTCGAGATGTCTTCTTATTCGGTTGTATTTGAATTCACAGTTTTGTGATGTTTTGTAGTGCACCTAAGTTGAATCCAGCTTAAAGCTCGGGTTTGACCTTGTGCTGATATCGTGACTTTCACTTGATTTGAACCGGGCTTTTGATTTGGGTTTGACCTTGTGCTGATATCGTGACTTTCACTTGAGTTGAACCGGGCTTTTGATTTGGGTTTGATCTTGTGCTCACCTGTCCCTGTAATCTTGTCAAGTGTATATCGGCATGCATGGCCTTGTGGCATGTATAGTGTACACTGTGCATGTCACAAATTGTTCGTGTTTGGTGAATTCAAAATTAAATGATGACGAACAACCCAAATAACCGACGCAAATAATATTTTCAAAATACATTTTATTTTACACTGCAAAAATATTTTATTTTCAATTTTACCGCATCCGTGTATATTTTTGTAGATAATTCAAATGCTATATTCAATCTGGAATGGAGTTGAAGATTAGTCCGAATAGAATGAGTGATATGTAGTGAGGTGCATTTGTAAAAGAAAAATTGTGATGTAATTGAAATTTGTATATGTATAGTGAGAGCTCAAATTTATACTATTCAAAATTGTAAAATTTATTTGTTTGAATAAAGTATCTATTTGAATTTAAACTCTGTGTTATTTATTTTATTCAGCAAGCATTTATTTAATTATGTGAAAAGTAAAATAGTACATCAACAAATACATTTAAATGAATATATATATATATATATGTTTATTATCATCAAATAAAAATCATAACTCGCATATTCAACAGATCCACCAACCGGATTCGCAATTCTTAATGAAGTCATCAAACCCAAAATGTTTAAAGAAAAATTATCAACAAGTTCCTTTTATATAAAAGAATGAGATGCACCCATATCAAAAAGAACTTGAATAAGAAAAATCACGAAACAAATTAATGCCATCAAGGATAGAAGGAGAATTACCTTGACCAAGAGAAGTGTCACTAGGAGCTTTTATAACATTTAGCTTTCCCTCCTTCTTGCTTTGAAGTATGGGACACGTAGATATATGATGACTCCAAATTTTGCAATAGCGAAAATAAAGGGGTTTCGGACATTCATTTGCATAGTGGTCCATAAAACCACAACTGTAGCATTGTCCACGACTAGAGGTAGGAGTCTTTGCTACCGAAGTTTCTTGCTTCCCTTTCTTGTTGGCATTGGGGCCTTTGAACTTAATTGGCATCTTCATGTTATTGTTGAAGTTCTGTTTGGCACCCACAACTTCAACATCACTTTTTTTATCGGCCTCTTCAAGTCGAAGAGCGATATCAACAAGCTGATCGAAAGAAACTTCTAGTTTCAGAAGTAAAGGCATTTTGAGGTTCTTATTCAACCTATGGACAAATCTATGATTTTTCTTCAATAGGGTATCAATATACTCGACCCTATATTTAGAGAGAGATTCAAAAGATGCGATGTAATCTGTCACAGAAGATCCACCTTGAACAAGGTTAATAAAGCACCAAGCCAAAGTTACTTTTCAGCTTCCGACACGAACTTCAACTCAAACTTTTCTCGAAATTGCTCCCAAGTAAGATCCGTTTCAATAATCTCCGAAATCAAAAGCTCATACCTATCTGATGCTCTTTCTTGGAGCATGCTAGAAGCCACTTGGACTCGATGGAGATCAATAAGATTCATGCGAGAAAAGATGTGGTCGCATGGTCTAAGCCAAGCTTAGATTTCTATAACACTTTCGGATCCCCTGAATGGCCTTCCACCCAAATCGGTATAATCTCTACACAAGCGTGCAAACCCAGATCTAGGATGAGTAGGCTCTGGAATGGGTCGACAGCTTGAGCATTCTTTACAAGATCTAAAAGCTGCTAGGCAGACATAAATACTCCATCTCGAGGAGTAGCACTGGATTGGCCGGCACTGGGACGGCTTGGTCTATCCATTTCTCTTCTTTAAGAAAGAAAGAAAGAAGAAGAAAAAGGTTATTTTCAGAATGAATATCAAACAATCATGATTGATAAAACAAGGAATCATACAAGAAATTAGGCTAGAATGGGTCCTAAGACTCAGATAAATCATAAGGCACGATTCCTAAGAAAGACTTAGGACAATGATCCTTGCTATAATATTCTATATTGTTTCGAAGTTTGGCTCAGATATCAAGTTGTGACGTCCCACCTCTATACTCGCACTAGCCAAAGGCACTACGGGGTAATGTCATCACTAGTACGAAGAATAAGGCAGTTGAGGAGCGACCATCTGTGTAATAGCTTTATGCAAGTACCGATATGTCAAATAGTATTACATGCATTTCGTTTCAGGAGGAAATATGACACATCAATAACAAACTCAAAACCACTACACAGTGGCTATGTGATCTTCGGAAACAAATATAAAATAAACATAACATAAATCAGTCATAGATATTCATATCACTAAGGCAAAAACAGATAAGAATATAACACATAGAAGTGTACATCAAAAAAAATTTCATACAAGATCCACTACAACACAAAAGAATATTTATACATCAAGGAGTCTCTATCTCGAATGTATAAAACAAAAACTACTAAGCTAAGTAGTTAGCCAAAAGTCAGATGATGGACCCTGATAAGAAGTCAAGTAGAAGCACCTGAAATACCCCGGTCTAACCCGAGTATTATTTAAGAAGAAATAATAAACGGATCAGTCTGGCTATAAATATAATATAAAATGAGACAGGATAAGAATATGCAAAAACGTACGATAACAATAATGCCATATCGTGACAAGTATACATTAAATAACAACAAAAATCATGCAATATCTCAAGAATCTCAAAACACCAAAAAGAATTTCATATTCTTTTTGGTATTCACCAAACCATAAATATTGATAAAGCTTATCAATATAAATCACAAAAATAGGTAAAACACAAATTCTAGAAATCATCAATTAGAAATCCAGAAAACATAAAGGAGGAGGCCTATCACAAACGAGAGCATGAAAACTCACCAACATGTGTCTCACAAATGGAACGCTATTCCATAAACCGAAAATCAAAGCACCTAAAAAGATACGCTTCATGCACAGTCAAACATCGATGCACCTAAAAAGATACGCCTCGTGCATAAACAAACATCGACGCACCTAGAAAGGTACACCCTAGGCATATACGAACATCAATGCACCTAAAAGATACGCCCCATGCATAAACGAACATCGACACACCTAGAAAGATACGCCCCATGCATAAACGAACATTGACGCACCCAGAAAGATACGCCCCATGCTCCGACTTATCGAGTCGATTGCTCCATGAACGGTCCAAAGACCATGGGTCGCTAGCCCATAAAAGTGAGTCGAAACTCCAAAGAACCCATAGGTCGTTAGCCTATAAAAGAAATGAGACGAAGCTCAATAAAACGAGGCATGGTCCCCCAAATGGACAAAGAGACATCACATATCGCTAGTCTAAACCATAAAATGATCACCATTGATCAATAAAAAGTGTGTATTACACTAAGCTAGTAAATAAATGAGTTTAGCTTCGTGTCCCATAACCACTGGCTTAACTTAAATATTTACGAACAAATTGTAGATCACCACTTGAAAATTATCACAAGATTTTCAATCGAACAAGTCTAAGAATTAACCAACAAAGTAAATGCAAGCGTTTCATACCACTTGTTTTGCTAAATCGTTTAATTGGATTTCTCGAACGAATGAGGTAAAGGTTTGTATATACTAATAGATTGGAAAATGGTTTTAAAAACCACGAGCTTTATATTAAAAGTAAACGATGAAATCATTTTTGTGAAAGAATTTGAGTATTTACTATTAATATAGAAATCTTTGTATTTTAAAGTGACAAATCACAGAAAACGATTGTAAAAACAATCAGTCACCAAAAATTCACATTCGAAGACGTGAATCAAATCCAAAGAAATTGATACCAAATCCATCAAAATGGACATTCCCAAAAATCCAGAAAAAGAAGTTACCAAAGTCGATAAAAGCGATAACAACTAAAAAGATCAACAAAAATCGATAAACATTGGAAATTCACTCAAAAAAATAGGCATAGGCAAAACAGGACAGTTCCAGACGTTTGGGGGTTCATCCAGACGTCTAGATATAGTTTCTGGAAATATTCCAGATAACTTCCCAGTCGTCTGAAATTTCAAACCAGACGTTTGAACCCCTACCATACGTCTTAACCAATAAATTAGACGTTTGGAATTTGTCTCTACCATTTTATTTCCTGCGTTCTTATATTTTTTCTACAGGGACCATAACTAGACGTCTGGACCTTACAACTCGGTGTCCGGTTGCCTGTTCTGGGCAACAATTTGCCTAAGCCAATAATGGCCAAAATGATTCGGAAGCGATCAGACGGGCAATAGAGACTAGGATTTATTCCAAGCGACAACCCAGCCTTATAGGCTCTTCGATACACCCCAAATAACATGTCCAAGTATCCAAGATAGGATCTTTAAAGATTTTGACTTCAAAACAACAAAATTTGGCAAATTCACCAAATCAATTCAAATCAAAAGAAAATAAACATAAATAGATGTTAGGAATTCATACCCAACAACAACGAAAGTTATAGACGTAGCTGTGAGTTCAAAAACTCACCTTTAAACCTAAAAACAACAAATGAGAAGCTCTAAAACAAAGGAAAGATCAACCACTCTTCAACTTCAACTCTAGGAGCTCCAATCTAAGCTCATAAGCAAATATTTCCTAAGTTAGGGTTTAGGAATTTCTGAAAATTGAAGAGGAATTGAGATGGAAAAGATGAAGAGGATGCTTACCTAAGCTTTTATTTGATTTTAGAGCAATAACGTGAATTTCCTAGGGAACTAGGGCTTAGGAATTTCTATTTCCTTTTCCCTTCCCCAATTTTTCTCTTTAGCTAGAGTGTTAGGAAATAAGGAGTAGAATGAATGAAGAGTTGAGGAGTAATGGTATTATGTTAGGTTATTGGGATGAAACCCAAACCTAAAGCCCAATAGAGAATTATCCTTCTTTTTTTCTTTCAAAAATGAGGACCCTCCCAAATTCTTCTTTTTTTCCCACTGACCCATCCCATCCACCATCTACTCTGCAACCATGTCCTTCTTCCCTAATACTAGTACCACCCTATGCCGCTCCCCATGCTTCCCTGTCAGTTCCTCACCCAACATCCATCCCTCCTGACAGAACCCATCCAGTCTCCGCCACCCTAGCTAATTCTACTTCTTTCAAGTCTGCTTCTCTGAATCTTTCTTCCCCTCCTTTGCTACGGCTACCTCAAACTCAACAAGCTTGGAACTCTCTTTTCAAAGCTAAACCCAATAATGCGGGGAAATATGTACCTCGCGACATACAACTTGATTACAATGGTGATGCCTTAGTACCACCAGCTGAAGTAGTGAAGGCAGGTAACACAATGTGGAAGGAATACCTGGTTGGTTTTTTTCTTGATAACCCATTACCATACTCGACAGTATTGTACTATCTTAAAAAGCATGGAAATTACATGGATCCATATCTGTTAAATCAGATGGGTTCCTGTTCTTGTTCAAGTTCACTAATGATGATGATAAGACTAGAATTTCAGAGTCTGATCCAGTAGTGATGAGGAACAAACTATTTATTGTAAAACCATGGGATGAAAATGTAGGCAATAGTTGTAGTAGCATCAACGCAGTACCAGTTTGGATAAAGTTATCTAACATTCCTTTATATGCATGGTCACCATTGGGAATTAATTGGTTAGCATCAAGGATTGGAAAACTCCTATGCATGGATGCTTCAACTGAAAAATTTGAACAAATCTCTTATGCCAAATGCCTAGTTGAAGTTACACTAAAGAATGAATTACCAGAAAGCTTCATAGTAAAATTGCTTGATGGGACTGATCAGGATGTTAAAGTTGATTACTTGTGGAAGCCGAAAATATGCACTACATGTAAGGAGTTTGGGCATTTGGTAAGTACTTGTAAGAAAAATGTAATTGAAGAGAATGAAAAGCAATGTGAAACTGTTGAACAATAGGAAACCGGTGATGTGAATCAATTCAGAGTGAGGAAGGGGAAATACACTGACAAACAAGATAAAGCAAAGCAAGTCTGGCAAAAAGTCAATAGGAATAAAGGAAAAAAGGGAGATTTAAGTAAGGATTTGGAGGTTGCATCAAAGATTATGATAGGATCTGAGGATAAAAATGATCATTTTGGAAGTGATGAAATCAGGACTGAAACTACTGTTTATAATGAAACTCACATAGATGAACAAGCTGGTATTGTAATAACACACAATAAATATAATGTGCTGCAAAATGAGGGAAATGAGCAAGACATTTTGGAAATTATAGAAGAGGAGGAAGGGGAAATTACTTCTGAAGTGAATTGTGTAGAATCATGTAAGGAATCTTCCCTCAATATTACTAAATCTGCTGATGAAAATGTAGTTGAAAATAAACTCCCTTCCTTGAAAACTAATGAGCAGCACATACATAATAATGTTTCTACTAATTGTGGAAAAAGCAAGGAAGTTAGTATTGGCATTTCTGAAGTGCATACACAAGCAGATACACTTGTATCAGATCTATACAGTGCCTGGTGTAAAGCATTTGAGACCTACATAACCCAACTTATTACTACTATGCATAAGTCTATTGATGATGTTCAAACGCATGAACCACCACAATACAACTTCTCCATTGATTTGCCAGGATGGCCTTCAAGCATCTCAATTCCAATTTCTCAAACTATCCCATCCCAAGAACCAACCTCCTCCCCTTCAACTTCTCTTATTACCTCTCCTCAACCTCACCCTTTTAGGATTATTGAAACAAGATCTCTATCTGCTAAGAGAAGAAATAACTTCACCAAACAACATTAATCATTTTATGTTTAAAAAAATTGCTGCCCGGAACCTCAGAGGTGCACATAGTAATATGAAACTTGATCAGGTTAAAAGTATCATTTCTACTTATGACATTTGCCTTTTTGGATTGCTTGAAACCTAGCTTAATCTTTCGCTATCCATTAAAGTTGTTGCTTACATTAATCCTTCTTGGGAGTACCATCACAATCTTGAAACAGCTTCATATGGAAGAATTCTCCTAATCTTTGATCCTGCATTAATTACACTATCCCCAATTCTAACTACTAGACAATACATTCACTTGCATGTCCACGAAACTCAAACTCAATCCTCCTTCTACATCACATTTGTTTATGCTGACAACTCTGTCCATTCTAGGAATTCATTCTTCAACTCCTTGCCTCCACTAAGACAATCCTCTCATCCCTGGATGGTTTTAGGTGATTTCAACTCATGCTTTGATTTCTCTGACAAATGTGGTGGTAAACCACTAATTCCTGGAGACATAGCACCATTCAATCTAGCGTTGTAGAGTCTGACTTAATTTTGGTTAATAAGTCAGGAGCTAAGTACTCTTGGAATAATAGAAGTCATAGTGGTGTACGTACCTTCACGACAATTGATCATGCTTTCAGCAACATCCAAGCCCTCTACCGTTGGCCTTCCTTGTCTGTCTTTCTTCCTCATCCCATAATGTCTAATCATTCTCCTTTGATATTAACTCTGGGTCAACATTTACGAAAGGAAAAGAGAAGTTTCATCAAGCATGAACACTTTCTTGCTTTAGTTTCACAAGTCAACACTGAATTTTATTGCTTTGGTAATCCCATGTATAAGTTTTGCAGGAAATTGAAAAGAATCAAGCAGGAGATCAAATTGTGGGCTTCTTACACCTTTGGTACTGGCAGCTTGCTTTCAACAACACTTAAGGATCAGTTGAAGAAACAACAAGAATATATGATGGAGCATCCCCTTGATGTTCAAGCAGCTGCTGTTGAAGGCAAATTATTCAGTGATGTTAACAATGCCCTTAGCTTGGAAGCTAACATGAAGAGGCAACAATTGCATACTAGGTGGATTGTTGAAGGTGAAAAGAACACAAAGTACTTCCACGATTCATTGAAGGTCAAGCATGCTAGAGATAATATTTTTAGTATTTATGATGAACAGGGTACCCTATTTTCTTCTGCTGATTCTGTTGATCAGGCCTTTGTTGATTACTTCTCTTCCTTACATGGAAATTCTACTGGATTCTCACCAGATCTAGATCAAATCTCTTCCCTTGCCTTGCCTTACATTACAAATCAGGAAGCATAAACCCTAATTAGGCCTGTAACTGATGATGAAATAAAAGCAACTCTATTCTCTATGGATAAGCATTCATCTGGAGGCCCTGATGGCCTTAATGTGACATTCTTTACAGCTACATGGGGTGTGCTTGGCCATGAATTCTGTCTGGCAATTCACAACTTATTTTCAAAATGCAAGCTACTTGGGGAAGTTAATTGCACTAATATTGCTATAATCCCTAAAGTCTCTTCACCAACAAGTGTCTCCTCATTCAGGCCTATCTCATGTTGTAATGTTATATATAAAACTAAAATTCTTGCTACTCGTCTTGTTAGTGTTATGCCAACTATTGTCTCCTTGAATCAAGCTGCCTTCATACCAACTAGAAATATACTTGATAATGTGCTGCTAGCACAAGAGTTGCTAAAAGGATATAGTAGAGGTAATGTGACCCCAGCTGCTGCTCTTAAAATTGATATATCTAAAGCCTATGACTCAATACACTGGGCTTCAATTGTTAGGATTATGGCAGTTATGGGGTTTCCCAAAATATTTGTTTCTTGTATATATGTGTGCATCTCCACTCCAACCTTCTCTGTTGTGATTAATGGTAGACCAGTTGGATTTTTCAGTAGTAGCAAAGGCATTCGACAAGGAGATCCTATATCATCTTACTTATTTTTGTTGGTTATGGAAGTATTTACTGTTATACTTAACTCTAGATACTCTCAGAAGATAATTAAGTACCATCCTAAGTGCTCTTCACTCCAAATAAATTTTATAATGTTTGCAGATGATGTTATGGTGTTTACTAAGCTTGAATTTCCCTCTTTGACTGGTATTATGGAGGCACTGCAGTCTTTCTACTGTATGACTGGACTTTCTATTAATCAAGCAAAATCTTCCATGTTAGTTGCTGGAGTTAGTCATGTTCATGCAGCTACACTTTATCAACACACTGGTTTCTCTTGCATGGATAATGACATGAAGTATCTTGGACTTCCCTTAATCTCTATAAGAATAACAAATGCTGACTGTATACCTTTATACAATAAAATAACTATGTCATGTGTGCATGGGCAAATAGGCAATTGTCACAAAGTGGTAGGCCTGTCTTAATTGAATCTGTTGTATTTTCCTCTTTAGTCTATTGGGCTCGTTCATTAATCCTTCCTACGAAGCTGTTGCATCTTGTTAGGTTTGCCATGAATAGATATTTCTGGTCAGGCAGTATTCACAACAGGAAGTTGATGCCTTGCTCATTTACTAAATTTGAAACACCCATGAGACTGGGATGGCTTGGTGTAATAAATGCTAGGAAGTGGAACTTAGCTGCTATAAGTAAACATTTTGATGACCTCATCAACAAGAGAGATAGCTTATGGGTAAATTGGATATGGCAAAACTCCATAAAGAATAAATACTTTTGGTGTATTGATATCCCACAAAACAGCAGTTGGATCTGGAGAAATATCTTGAAGTTAAGAGAAGTATATCTCCCTATGATACAATATCAAGTTACTGCTAACTTTGTTGTTAGCTTCTGGCATGAACCATGGTCTAGCAAAGGTCTGATCCTTTCTAAAGTGTGTGACTACCTTCAGATTCAACAATCTGGAATACACTATGATGCAAAAGCTAATGAATATTTACATAAAGGGAAAATACAACTGCCATTTAATAGTAATCAAATGCTCAGGCAGTTGTGGAGTGAGATACAAGTCAACTTCTGCACTGCACAACAACTGGATACTGTCACTTGGGACATGAAACCACACAGTGTTAAGGGTGTTTACAATTTTGTTTCTGATTTTGCTCCTCTACCAGCATCTAAGTGGTACACTATTATCTGGACCAATGACTCTGTACCATCTGATAACTTGATGTTGTGGAAAGTTATTAATCAGGCACTTCTCACCAGAAGTAAATTGATCAAGTTTGGTCTAGCATGCTCTCCACTATGTCTTTTGTGTGAGTTGCATGAAGAAACTATGGATCACCTCTACTTTGACTGCCCTTCTCTCAAAATTTTGATGATCAGAATCAGTGGCATTACTGGGTATAATCTATCATCTGGAAGTTCAAGCATGGTCTGGAGTCTCATCTACAAAGCAACAAGATGGAGAACTGATGGATCTAGAGTGCTAGCTGTATGTTTGTAAAAATACTTGAGAGTAATATGGAAGGAAAGGAATGCAATTGTTTTTGAAAAACACAGGAATAAAATTGAAGTACTATGGCAAGAAGTTAAGAAAGATACTCACTTGCAATTGATGAATGGCAACAGAGTTTTCCCTGACTATTTGATACATGGTTGGGTTTGATCTTTTGTTGTTTCCTAAATTGATATTTTTTTTATTTCTTTTCTTTGTTTCTTGTATGCTTTTCTCCTTTTTTTTTCTTTCTTCGAATTTGTACTCCTTTATTGTGTTGCAATAAACTGGTAGGGGGTCAGTCAACCCCGTTGGCTTTGCCAAATAGAAAAATTCAACTCAACTCCAAACATATCGATGTTTATACTCAAAAAGGTCGCAAATGCCATTTTAAACTCAATGGAAGCGGTCTCGAGTCCTAATACGACTGTTTGCAAAAAGTAGCATTTCGGACTTCAATTTGACTAACAATGCTATATTTAAATAAAATATTTAAATATACAATCATAAAATATGCGGGTTGTTACAGATGATATTAAGGTTGAGCCTCAGGTTGACGAACCACTGAACATGCCCCTGAAGGTTATTCTTCCCGGTGGGACCTCACCACTGGAAGTTCCTCTACCTTCCTTGGGCACCACTTCCCTAGCAAGCAAGGCATCCAAGAGAAAACGCCTAGGGGAGGAGTCTTCAGAGAAACCGAGGAAGGGAAAGAGGTCGAAAAAGTAGCTATCATGCTTCGTTCAATGCGAATAGACCTGGGCCATGTAATTATTTTTATTTACTTTCATAGTCGTTGTAAATTGACTTTTTGCTCCGAGTTTAGGAGAAGTTGTAGTGGAACTTTGTTTTGGATTAGTGAATAAAACTTTGTTTCTTTACTTTCGATGATTTTCGTTGTTCAGCTTACTGTAAAACTTATAGCCGAAATTCAAAATCTTGTGGGTTACACAAGCTCTAGTTCACTTCCATATGACTTAAAAAAATTTAGAATCGTAGATCCTCTAGTCCACGCTCTAGAGACTTAGAATACTTTTAGTCCGCACTCTGGGGACTTAGAGATTTTTAAATCGTTTATACTCTAGTCCGCACTCTGGGGACTCGTAGTACTCTAGTCCGCACTCTGGGGACTCAGAGTACTCTAGTCCACACTCTGGGGACTTAGAGATTTTAAAGTCGTTTATACTCTATTCCGCGCTCTAGGGACTTAGAGTACTCTAGTCCGCACTTTGGGGACTCAGATATTTTTGAATCGTTTATACTCTAGTCCGCGCTCTAGGGACTCAAAGTGCTTCAATCCACACTCTGGGGACTTAGAGATTTTTGAATCATTTATACTCTAGTCCGCGCTCTGGGGACTCAGAGTACTCCAATCCACACTATGGGGACTTAGAGATTCTTAAGTCGTTTATACTCTAGTACGTGCTCTGGGGACTCAGAGTACTCCTGTCTGCACTATGGGGACTTAGAGATGTTTAAGCCGTTTATACTTTAGTCCACGCTCTGAGGACTCAGCGTACACCAGTCCACACTCTGGGGACGTAGAGATTTTTAAGTCGTTTATACTCTAGTCTGTGCTTTGGGGACTCAGAGTACTCCAGTCCGCACTCTGGGGATTTAGAGATTTTTAAGTCGTTTATACTCTAGTCCGTGCTCTGGGGACTCAGAGTACTCCATTCCGCCCTCTGGGGACTTAGAGATTTTTAAGTCCTTTATACTCTAGTCCACGCTCTGGGGACTCGGAGTACTCTAGTCCACACTCTGGGGACTTAGAGATTTTTAAGTCGTTTATACTCTAGTCCATGCTCTAGGGACTTGGAGTACTTCAGTCTGCACTCTGGGGACTTAGAGATTTTTAAGTCGTTTATACTCTAGTTTGCGCTCTAGGGACTCGGAGTACTCCGGTCTGCACTCTGGGGACTTAGAGATTTTTAGGTCGTTTATACTCTAGTCCACGCTCTGGGGACTCGGAGTACCCTAGTCCACACTCTGGGAACTTAGAGATTTTTAAGTCGTTTATTCTCTAGTCCGCGCTCTGGGGACTCAGAGTACTCTAGTCCACACTCTGAGGACTTGGAGATTTTTAAGTCGTTTATACTCTTGTCCACACTCTGGGGAATCAGAGTACTCGAGTCCGCACTCTGGAGACTTAGAGATTTTTAAGTTGTTTATAATCTAGTCCGCGCTTTGGGGCCTCGGAGTACTCCAGTCAGCACTTCAGGGACTTAGATATTTTTAAGTCATTTATACTGTAGTCCACACTCTGGGGACTCAGAGTACTTGAGTACGCACTCTGGGGATTTAGAGATTTTTATGTCATTTATACTCTAGTCCGTGCTCTGGGACTCGGAGTACTCCAGTCCGCACTCTAGGGACTTAGAGATTTTTGAGTCGTTTATACTCTAGTCCGCACTCTGGGGACTCAGAGTACTCCAGTCTGCACTCTTGGGACTTAAAGATTTTTTTTGTGTCGATTGATTTTTAATTTTCCGCATGCATTCATACGCCAGATAGAATAATGTTATTTAATTTTTGCAGTGGAATTATAACACACGGAACATCGGCAGTTCATGGAAAAGTGGCTTCAAGCCTTTATTATCAATAATCAAATAGGAACAACTGAATTGTTTTATTACATGCCGAAAAAAAGAAAAACATACTGGAAACAATTGCTACTAAAATGCAAAGGAAACAACTAAGTATAATAACATCGTAGATGCTCGCTATTCCATGCTCGGGGGAATGTTGCGCCCATCGACGGTCGCCAGCTTGAAAGTCCTCTCTCTCCAAGCTTCCGTTCAATGACATATGGACCTTCCCATGTGGGATTCATATGCGATCGGATCGAAAAAACTTGCTTTAAAATGAGATCATCTACATCGAAGATTCTTGGTCGAACTTTTTCATTATAATATCGAGCAACTCGATGCCTATATGCAGCCGCCCTTAAATCAGCTTCTTCACGTTTTTTGTCAACAAAGTCTAGTGATTCCAGCAAGAGATCCCGATTCATCTTAAGGTCATAATGAGTTACCCAATGTGAAGGAACTTCAAGTTCCACGGGTATAACAACTTCCGTGTTATATGCCAGTGTGAATAGAGTGTGGCCAGTCGCAGACTTGTGGGTGGTTCTGTAAGCCTAAAGTGCTATCGGAAGCTCATCCACCCACTTGCTTCTAGCCTTCTCAAAATGTTTTTTCAATATGGATTTGATTATTATTTTTAGGGCTTCTACTTTTCCATTGCTTTTGGTGAACAATTGCTGCAAACCTTTTCTCAATGCCATACTTTTAATAAAATTCTTTGAACTTCGTGCTTTCGAACCGAGTTCCATTGTCCATAATGATAGATCACGGAAGGCCAAAACGGCATATGATGTTTCGCACAACGAAATTAATGACCTTTTTGGTGGTGATTGTAGCTAAGGGCTCTGATTTCGCCCACTTGGTAAAGTAATCGACTGCAACTATTGCGTATTTGGCACCACCTTTGGAGATTGGCACGGAGCAGATTATATCGATTCTCCATATTGCAAAGGACCAAAGGCTAACCATTTGTGTGAGTTCTGTCAACGGAGCTCTCGGGATTTTTGCATATTTTTGACATTTGTCGCATCTTCGCACATAGTCCGCGGCTTCTCGATCCATGGTTGGCTAATAATATCCATAGCGGAGGATCTTTTTCGCTAATGCCTGCCCCCCAGTATGGTCACTACATTCTCCTTCATGAACCTCTTTCAAGACCCGCTTTATTTCATCATTGGCGATGCACCGAAGTAAGGGAACCAAAAATCCATTTCGATACATTACTCCGTCCTGCATTACATATCACGAAGCTTTACAAACGACTTATCGTCTTTCGTTTTTTCTTTCGGGCAAAACCCTGTGTAGCAGGTATTGCTTGAATGGGTTTACCCATGACTCCTTCTCGATTTCTGTTTCTAACACAAAATCTACTTCCATCTTATTTGTACTCAGAGCATGTTAGATTTCGACAGGAACCAATCCCATCTGCTATGCATCACTAGTACTTTGGAATTTTGCCAATGAATCGGCTTCCCCATTTTGCTCACGTGGGATATTTGAAATATCTTAATATTCAAGGTCTTCCAACAGCTCTTAAACTTGAGCAAGGTATGCGGCAAGTCTCTGCCCCTTTGCTTATAATCTCCCCCACATCCGGTACACTGCCAATCGTGGGTCACAAAAGATTTCTACCTATTTTACTCCAAGTTCCCTGATAAATTTCAAGCCAGCAATCAATGCTTCATCCTTGGGTTCGTTATTTGTAGTTGGGAAATCGAGCTTCAAAGCATAACAAATTGATCGGTTTTAAAGAGTTACAAGAATTACACTAGCCCAAAAACAATGGTCGTTGGATGCCCCATCGGTGTATAGTTTCCATCGAATGGGGGGAATAACATCCTCACTGCATGGCTAGTTTGATATGGTGAATTCTGCAATGAAGCCCTCTAGCGCATACCCTTGGATAGCCCTCCGTGGCAGGTAGGCGATATCGAATTGACTCAACTCAATGTTCCACTTCAGCAACCTTCCACAGATTTCAGGTCGTTAGAGCACCTATCGCAGAGGTTGATCGGTATAAACACTGATCGGGTGCACCTAAAAGTATGGACGAAGCTTGCGTGATGCAATCACCAAGCAGTAGGCTAGCTTCTCAATTTTAGGATAATTTCTCTCTGCCTCCGTTAAATGTTTACTGACATAGTGCACCGGCTTTTGGACTCGGTGCTCCTCGCGAACCAAGGCCGTACTGATGGCATGTTGAGATACGACCATGTAAACATACAACACTTCATGGTCTATAGGCTTTGACAGCACCGGTGGACTTTCCAAATGTGTTACCAAAGCTCGGAATACATCCTTGCAGTTCGACGTCCGTTGGAAGCAATACACTTGTATATCGCTCTGGATATGAATCGACTCAATGCGGCCACGTTTTCGTTTTGGCTTATACTTGCTTTATAGTTCTAGGCACTTGTATGTCCTGAATAGCGTGAATCTTCTCTGGGTTAGCCTCAATTCCCCATGCATTAACAATAAAACCCAAAAACTTTCCCAGCGCAACGCCAAAGGAACACTTCAGTGGATTGATTTTCATTCCGTAGTACCTGAGTATATCAAACATTTCCACCAAGTCTCGAATGTGGTCGTTTGACTGCCGTGACTTGACAAGCATGTCCTCCACATAGACTTCCATTGTTCTACCAATTTGGTCTTTAAACATCCGATTTACCTAGCGCTGATAAGTCGCTCCAGCATTTTTCAGCCCAAAGGACATCACCACATAACAATACAGTCCAACGTCTGTGACAAGACTAGTATGTTACTGATTTGAAATGTGCATCAAAATCTGCTTGTATCCACAATACGCATCCATAAATGACAATAATTCGTGTCCTGCTGTTGAGTCGGCCAGCTGGTCAATTCTGGGTAAAGGGAAGCTATCCTTGGGGAATGCCCTATTCAGGTCTAAGTAGTCAACACAGGTCCTCCATTTCCCGTTCGCTTTTCTCACTAGCATGGGGTTAGACACCCATTCAGGGTAGAGGGCATCGCGGATAAACCCATTGGCTTTGAGTTTGTCCACCTCCTCTCTGAGAGCAGCGGACCTCTTTGGTTCCATGCCTCTCCTTTTTTGCTTCACTGGCACATACCTCGGGTCTATGTTCAACTTATGACTCGCAATGGCGGAGAAAATCCCGCACATATTAGAATGTGTCCAAGCGAAAACATCCAGATTCTCTCGGAGGAAATCAGTACGATACTCGATCATCGACGGTCGAATTGTGATCCAATCTTAAGTACCCACGATCGGTCATCACGGCTAACTAGAATGTCAATTATCAGTTCAGCCGGTGCTGCTTTTGCCTCCTTGGGTTCCTCATCATTGTCCCTCTGATCTATGTCTCTATAGATCCAATCATGTTGCCCGAGCCAAGGCTCGGGCATTACTTGTCAACTTTCAGTAGCTCGGATGCGGACTGAGTTGTTTACAACCTTTTCTTTCTCTCATCGCTGGGCCTCTCTTAACTCAGCCACATAACATGCACGACCAGTTTCCTAATCTCCATGCACTACACCAACTCCTTTATCTATCGAAAATTTCAAAGTGAGACACCACGGAGCCAAGGCTACCCTAAACTCCGCTAAGGTCGATCGATCTAGAAACACATTATACGGGGAATCGACATCCAAAACAATGAATGGTAGGATCCGCATCTGTGAGAAATGCGGATTACGGATCTTAAGGCTAAGATTAATACTAGAGGGGGGGTTTGAATAGTGTTAATAAAGAATTACCAAATCTTTTTGAGTTTATGTTAATTTAGACACAAAAGTATGCAATATACAGACACAGATATGATCACAGAAATAATCACAGATGCAGAAATAAAATAGAAGCAGTAACGGAAAGAACACACTGGTTTTATACAGGTTCGAAGTTACCCTACATCCAGTCCCGCAACACAAGTATGGATTTCCTTTCAAAAGCAATCATATAATTACACCCTCGGTTTCAAGGCTACGAGGTACACCCTCCAGAATTTTGATCCTCTGGGTAGAGATACTTGATTTCTGGGCCACAAGTTTACCCAATTGATTTACCAAGGCTACAATCACACCTTTTCCCTTTTGATTGATTTCCAAGGCTTCACACCTTTTCTCGCTTAATAGATTACAAAGAAGTCTATAACTCTGAATAACACTGAGAATCTTGTAGAGATAGTGATAGAGAATCAAACTAGAAGTAATCGAGTATGATTCCATGTTGATTTCGACAGAGTAATGATAAGAATATGTATTATGAAATGAGGAAGAAGAAGAGGAGTGAAAACCAAAAAAAAGTAATTAAAAATTCGTTGAAACTGACCCCTATTTATAGAAGAACAACAACCATGACCATTCATGAAGAGTTATGGCGAATAGACACTTCTTTTGAAATTTGAAATTTTGAATCAAACTGTCACCATGTCGACATGGTCATGCTAGGCATGTCGACATCCCAAAGGATTTTGTGGTGTTTTTGTTTTTCTTTGAAAATAACCTTTATCTTGTATAAAAACTATTTTAAACTTTGTAAATGTACTTGACTATAGTTAAAATTCATAAGTAAATATAAAGAATAATATATATATATATATATTAACTATAATTTTATATTTAAATCTAAGTATAAATATTTTAAAGTTAAATATATTATTTAAAAAGATAGTTTAAAATCAGAAGTAATTTGACTTTGAAAATAAAGATGTTTTTAAGGCTAAAATTATTTAAAATCAGGATCGAGGGTTTTGAATCTTTTAAAAGAAAAGTTTTGAAATCATTTTGAAAACAGAATATAATTTTGAAAAATCATTTTGAGTAAAAGTTAGCGGATACAAAACAATGTTCCACTAGATTTTTCGTAGGTTCCATCCTACTTAGGGTTCCATCCCTATAACGGGCTCGAAGTGGATTCCATTCCACGAATAAATTGGATTTTAAGATGCCAGTGCTTTTCTACGGGTTTTAACAAAAATTCCTAATAATAAAAAATACTTATCCTTGAAATCTTGAACTCTTAATAGTCTCGATACTCATGAGTCTTCTATCTTGATATTTTATCTTGATATCTTGAATCTCTATACTGTACAATCTTCATTCTTAGTACCTGCATGGTTAAATCCTGCATATACATATATATATCTAAACTTATAATGTTAGTATTTATATTTTATAATCTATTCTAAGGTTGTTGTCATCAAAACCATCATCTAACGGACTAACAGTCTCTCCCTTTTTGATGATGACAACCTTTGTTTATAAAATATTATTTCTATTTAATAACATCCCCTAAAACTAACAATTCCCCCTTAATCTATACCTAACTACCCTATTTTATATTTCTCCCCCTTTGTCATCAACAAAAACTTACCCCCCCCCCCTCATTCTTGGACTTCAGTACCTGCATTGATAAACTATACAACGGAATATATAGAGTAGGAAATAATTATACTTCTAAGCATGATAACTAATTTAAAGATTGTATACATTTCAATGTGTTTATATATATGTTTTACATACCAATAAGAAATCAATCCACACAAGGTATCAATTCAGACCAAATCAATTCAAACAATCAAACAAGTAAATAAAAAATCAAACATTGCGTGGAACTTCCACCCATCTTTCTTCTCCAAAGATTGGGTCTGCCTTAACAGCATCCCAATTATCATTGTCATTGGCGAGAGAGACAGGAGGATGTGCTTCATTATCATCCTTGTGCAGAGAGGAGATCATCCATCGCATCGAAGTGCCTTTCTTGTTCCTTTATCATCTGCGTTTGACTTAATTCTAAATGACGCTGGTTTCGTAGAATAAATGAGAGAATATTCTTAAACAATTAAGAGTTTCTTCAAGATTTTTGGATAAATTGTGAATAGGATTAGCCATAGTTGAATTTGTGAAAGAAATAGAGGATATAGATGATGATAAATAAATTTCAGTGAATAATTCTGGAAGAAACAGGTATATATAGGTGTAGAAATTCATTTGAATTGAATAGACATGTGGTAGTCATTCAAATTTCAAATTCAAAATCAATTGCCATTTCTGACCAGTACATGTCGACATGGTCACATAGGGGATGTCGACATGGGTTAATGAATTTTATGACTAATTTTGATTTTGTGAATAATTGTGTGTGTGTGTGTGTGTATATAGTATACTAACATTTATTCTAGAGATAAGATAAGGTAGATAACAGAAAGAAAATTTCATTTCATTGCATACTACGATAATACAATGATTAAGCACACAACAAACTACATGAACATTCGAAATAAAGCAAACTAAAAAAATAAAACAAGATACGAAAAGATAAAACTAGTTAGAGGATGAAGATGATGAAGATAGTCCAAGTTTCTTGCTGACTTTTGAAAAGAACCTGTTCATCTTCGAAGAAATGTTATCCAACTTTTTACTAACAGATCGTTTTAGAATCCGTTGATGCTCCACAATTATCTTTTGGTTTTTGAGAAGGGTTTTGTTGGATGGATTGGAAGGATATTCAATGCTTTCCAAAGACGTTTCTCCTTCTTCTTCTTCTTCAATTTCCATTTCATCCCCTTCTTCTTCTTCAACTTCCTCTTCTTCCATTTCCTCATGAGCCAAATGCTCTTCCTTTTCGGTAAGCGTCTCATAAGGTTGAAAAACAAATGGAGTTTTCATAAGCAAAATGTTGGAATGATTGAAAACTTTTCTAGAAACAAATTCTTCGCCTTTGAAATCCACTCCAAAATAGTTAAAAATTCGAGTGAGATAAATTCCATGGTATGAAGCATTCTCACGCATTTCAAGATTTTTAGGACGAAGTTCATCCAAAATAACTTGCGCCCAATTTATGTCATAGTTTCTGAAAATAGAAAAAAGGGCTTTGCAAACTTTTGAAGTAGGATTGTCAAAATTTTCCGATCTTGGGGTCAAAGTATGTTGCAAAAGAAGATTAACAATTCTTGCTTTTGGTCGAAAATTTCTATTTTTAAAATCAAAATCATCATCTCTTTCGAAAATGTGACGAAATGTCACACGATCATGTTCATCGATTTTAAAGTTAGAAAGATCGATTCCTGAACTCTTGCAATTGAGAATGGTACCCAAAAGATCATAATTCAAAATAATTTGAGTGCCTTTGACACTACTCCAAATTTCATCCTCATTTCCAACATAAAATCCGCGATTTAAATTTGCATAGAAAATTTTGACAACATTAGGATAGCAAACAAAATCATTTTGAGAAGCATCAAGAAGACTAAGAACACCATTGTTTGCAAAAAGAGAATCAATTTCATAAAAAGAAAAATCTTGAAAAATAGCAAATTTTCCGGGATGGACTTTGGCATAGTTAGCATAATTAATGTATGCTTTAATTGCCTCCAGATCATTGAATAATTGCTCTTTGATTTTTCTAGAAATTCTCATGGTTGAGGGGTTGCTGTAAGTAGCCATTAGAGTAGAGAGTAGAGAGCTTGAAGTTATGAAGAGAGAGTTTGAATTTGAAAATGTAAGTGAAAAGATATGATAAAAGATAGTGAATAAATAGATTCTCAAAGGACATATTCTCTGGTCAAAAGGTATCATTTCAGAGAATTGAATGAAGTGAAAAGGTGGAGGGAACTTCAAACATTTGAATTCAAAATTTGAAATTCAAATTCAGGTAGCCATGTCGACATCATGGTAGGGACCATGTCGACATGTGCTTTTGAATTTTCATGAATTGATTTTTCCTAAGATTTCTAATGTATATATTATTATTATAAATGTCTATTACTTATTTCTGAAATATTATTATACTTATAATATATTTCAGAAAGTATTAAAAATAATAAAAATAATAATAAAATAGAAAATAAATTTTAAAATTCAAACAACGCACCAAATAAAAAACAATCAATCAAACATCAAGCAACTAATTCTAAGCAATCAATTTCAACCAATTGTATTGTAAACGTGTACCTTTTTCTGAGTCCATTTCTCTGAATTCGTCGGAGTCGTTAACAGTTGTGAAACACAAATTCAAATTATCCGTCTTTTGATCATCATCACTTGAGGACGAGTCTGAGTCATCTAGAGTAGCAGTAAATGCACGCTTCCGTTTCTTTGCCGGTTCATTGTTCATAGGAGGATTCTGCCTTTCTGGATACATACAGTCTCTTTTGAAGTGGCATGGTTTATGACAGTTGTAACACTTGTCATTATTTGGCACTATATTCTGATTTCCATAATTCTTATAGTTGTTTCTCTTGAGATTATTCATCTTTCTGTATTTCAGGAATCTCCTAAAATTTCTGGTCATAAAGGCTATCTCTTCATCATTATCGTTGTTTGAGTCTGATCCATCAGTCAATGCATTGAATGTCATTGATTTCTTTTCAGATGCCTTACTTTCTCTTCTCTCGATCATTTGAACTTCATACGACATTAGATTTCCAATTAATTCTTCTATCTTCAAACAACTGATGTCATTTGCCTCTTCGATCGCAAGTGTCTTTTGATCCCACTCTGGAGTTAGAGAATTTAAAATTTCTCTGACGTGATCTTCTTTAGAAAATTCCTTTCCCAAGATATTAGAGAATGCACAATATCCTAAAATCTACTATACATATCTGAAATAGACTCATTAGCATTCATTTTAAATAATTGAAACTGATTTGTGAGCATGGAAATTTGGTCTGTTTAACTTTGCTTGTTCCTTCGTGAGTAACTTGCGGAGTTTTCCACATTTCATATGCAGACTTATAAACTAACACTCTATTGAATTCATTTCTATCTAGTGAACAAAACAGAATATTCATTACCATGGAATTATTTTGTGCAAAAGTCTTTTGCTCAGCAGTCCACTGTGCAACATCAATTGTGGGTTCAGAATATTCAGTTTGTGTTATATTCCAAGTGTCTAATCCTATAGATTGTAAATATATTTTCATCCTACATGCCCAATATGCATAGGTACTGCCATTAAAAAGTAGTGGTCTGACAGTAGACTGACCCTCTACAAATGAACTAGTGATAGGGATACTAATGTTAATAACAATACCAGTGTTGGTAGCCATTTTGAAAAAATTTCAAAAATCAGATTATGAAACTATGAAAATCTTACTCTGATATCAATTGTGAGAAATGCGGATTACGGATCTTAAGGCCAAGATTAACACTAGAGGGGAGTGAATAGTGTTAATAAAGAATTACTAAATCTTTTTGAGTTTATGTTAATTTAGACACAAAAATATGCAATATACAGACACAGATATGATCACAAAAACAATCACAGATGCAGAAATAAAATAAAAGCAGTAAAGGAAAGAACACACCGGATTTTATACTGGTTCGGAGTTACCCTACGTCCAGTCCCGCAACACAAGTACGGGTTTTCTTTCAAAAGAAATCGTACAATTACACCCTCGGTTTCAAGGCTACGAGGTACACCCTCCAGAATTTCGATCCTCTGGGTAGAGATACTTGATTTTCGAGCCACAAGTTTACCCAATTGATTTACCAAGGCTACAATCACACCTTTTCCATTTTGATTGATTTCCAAGGCTACATTCACACCTTTTCTCGCTTAATAGATTACAAAGAAGTCTATAACTCTGAATAGCACTGAGAATCTTGTGGAAGTAGTGATAGAGAATCAAACAGAAGTAATCGAGTATGATTCAATGTTGATTTCAATAGAGTAATGTTAAGAATATGTATTAAGAAATGAGGAAGAAGAAGAGGAGTGAAAAGCAGAAAAAAGTAATTAAAAATTTGTTGAAACTGACCCATATTTATAGAAGAACAAAAACCATAACCATTCATGAAGAATTATGGCGAATAGACACTTCTTTTGAAATTTGAATTTTTGAATCAAACTGTCACCATGTCGACGTGGTCATGCTAGGCATGTCGACATCCCAAAGGATTTTTTGGTGTTTTTGATTTTCTTTGAAAATAACCTTTATCTTATATAAAAACTATTTTAAACTTTATAAATGTACTTGACTATAGTTAAAATTCATAAGTAAATATAAAGAATAATATATATAGATTTTAACTATAATTTTATATTTAAATCTAAGTATAAATATTTAAAAGTTAAATATATTATTTAAAAAGATAGTTTAAAATCAAGAGTAATTTGACTTTGAAAATAAAAATATTTTTGAGGCTAAAATTATTTAAAATCAGGATCGAGGGTTTTGAATCTTTTAAAAGGAAAGTTTTGAAAACAGGATATAATTTTGAAAAATCATTTTGAATAAAAGTTAGCGGATACAAAACAATGTTCCACTAGATTTTTCGTAAGTTCCATCCTACTTAGGGTTCCATCCCTTTAACGGACTGAAGTGGATTCCATTCCACGAATAAATTGGATTTTAAGATGCCAGTGCTTTTCTACGAGTTTTAACAAAAATTCCTAATAATAAAAAATACTTATCCTTGAAATCTTGAACTCTTAATAGTCTCGATACTCATGAGTCTTCTATCTTGATATTTTATCTTGATACCTTGGATCTCTATATTGTACAGTCTTCATTCTTACTACCTGCATGGTTAAATCCTGCATATACATATATATCTAAACTTACAATGTTAGTATTTATATTTTATAATATATTCTAATGTTGTTGTCATCAAAACCATCATCTCACGGACTAACAACATCCTCCTACGTTCACCTTTCCCAAGTTCAACTGGCAATTCAAAAAAACCCGTTGCAACTGTAGCCACACCATTAAAGCCATGAATGTGGGCTTTAGATGGTTTTAGATCCTTTGTCTCCATCTTCATCTGGTTATATGATTTTTTGAAGATAATGTTAATAGAACTTCCGCAATCAATCAATATTCCTCTCACAAATGCTGGCCCAATAGTGGTCGAGACGACCATCGGATCAATGGTAAGTGCCTCCACTTGATCGGCTCCGCTCTTGAACACTATATCATCCGTCATCATTCGTTGTTGTTTAGCTGGGGTCCCATCTTCCGTGTTTGAACAACATTCAAAATCTGCATGCTTTAGGGAATTAGCATAACGCTCCATTCCTTTCCAATTCTTGTCTAGCGGGTGAGGCCCACTAACTATTGTGTTTATGTCTAATCTACCGTCGGTCCTCACTAGTTCCTCAGATCGACATGGTGCCTGCCCGCGATTGGGATCCAATGTCCCCTGTATACTTTCTTAACAAACTCCTATAACTTTTTCTGTCGAATCAGCTTTTCCACAACATCATGGAAGTGCCTGTAATCCTCGGTATTGTGCCCGTAAGTCTCATGGAAGCGGCAATACTTCCCAGTCCTCTTTTGTTCCTTAGTGGACTCCTTTGGGCATGGCTTTCGATATAGAAAAGTATTACAAGTCGATAGGTAAATATTTTCTAGAGATGCATTCATAGGAGTGTATTCATTGTAAGTTAGGATCCTTGGTTTCCACTTTCCTGCCTCCCTTTTCTTTTTGGGATTTCCTCCTCCGGATCCTTTAGATTGCTTTGGCTTATTTTGAGCATTGACTTGGACCTTTGCAGAGTTATCACCGAATTGTTTTATAGAAATGTTGCTCTGCACAATCTCCTTGCCAGGCCCTAGTGCATTGTCTTGCCTCATCCACCTGGCTTTCTCTCTTCTTATAAATTGATGCGCCTTTGAATAAAAATGTTCCACTGTAGTCGGAGGTTTCCTGCCAGCCAATCACCAAAGTTCGAATATGGATCTACTCCTCGCATCATGGCCAATAGAATAGCATGGTCATTTGAGTTACTAACTTCAGTAGCAGCAACATGAAATCTTTGTAATTACTCCTTTAACGAGCCTAGAGCCTGAATCACACTGGATAAGGACATCACGTCCTTGGGACGAGTGGCATGAATCCTGAACTGCTCCATAAATTTCATCGCTGACTCATCAAAGTTGGATATAGATCGTGGAGGAAGTCGGGTGAACAACATGGTAGCGATTCCATTTAAAGTTGTTGGGAAGCATCAACATTTAGTTGCATCATTTGTCCTAGCTGAATCCATCATCCACTCGTATCTCATTACATGCTGTCGGGGATCAGTCTTCCCTTCGTAGGCCAGAATAGTCGCCATATTAAACTTCTTGAGGTACTCATCTTGTAGGATAGCATATGTGAATGGAGTGTGGCTCCTAGATATGCCCCAATCATCATTAAATAAGCCTTGATTTTCCCTCATTAGCCATCTGACCATAGTTGATGGGTATGGGGTTTGTAAGGAAGGTGACAAGTTGGAATCTATTCCGTAGGACCATTTCAGTTGGTGCCTCCTCGGTTGGCGATCTACCAAATGTGCGTCGTGGGGACATGCTTCATTGTGACTTTGTGAGTCGGTCGTCCAGCTTCCACTCGTGCTCCGGATCTTAAGTTTCCTGTTCCAACTTGAGTATGATTACCTTGGTGTAAGTGAAAGGACATGGCTCCAGGTAGGGAATTTGGACCATCCCTGTTAGATCGTTCAGCTGCACCTATTTGCGTCGTTTCAATTCTATGGCGTCTACGCCTGGGTGGTTCATCAAACGAAGCGGAGCTATTAGACGAGAAGTGGGGAGTGGGACTTCCTCCAGCAATCTGGTGCTGTTGTTGAGTAAGCTGAGTCGTGAGATTGGAGTTAGCTTGAATCTTCTCATTAAGTTGTCTCATGCTTTCCGCAAGTTCTCTCATTAGCTCGTTGAACTCTGTTCTGGTGACAACTTCTGTTTGGTGTAGGAGGGCGGCAGTCCCCGCGTCGGGATTTGCTTGTTGATTGCTGGGTCCTATTTGTTGGACGCTAGCGGTCTCGTTGACCTCCCCATTGTGGGAGGCTGATTTAGTACGTGGTCTTCCTATTGTAGAGTTATTGATAGGAACTCCGAGTAGAATCTATGAACTTATTATGAACAAACTTGGATCTTCTTTGGGGGATTTCTTCAATCCAGTAGCGACAAAGTAGATCTAAATGGCTTGGGAGTGCTCTCCTTAGTGAAAGCACCAAAATATTAGCACCAAAATTGGTCACTAACACCGTTGAGTAGGATTGCGTAGAGAGAATAATAAAAAAGGTAAATTAAAACACAGGAATATCACAATAGAATGCAATCAGAAAAGTAAAAAATGGGAACACCAAAATTATAATGGTTCGACGAAACTGCCTATGTCCACTTTAAACATGATCTTTATTGCTTCTTCAAACTATTGAATACAGATACAATTCGTACACTAACAACTTGATTACAAGTTTGGATCGAAAATAGATGAGTCTTCGAAATGGAAGAGTCACCCCGGAGTTCCCGAAAAAAGGTCCCCTTAAACTGTGCCTCTGCCTCTCTATTTATAGACAATGATAGGCAGGATCCCCTGTGTAGGCCCAAGAACAAGGTGGCTCGGCCCATAGTTGTAAGTCAATGTTGATCGAACAACTCAGGCCGAGCCACTTCCACCGAGCCGGTAACCCCCGAGCCTCTCTGGCCAAACCACGACTTCTCCATGCATGACTCGAAGCGAAGTCTCCCATAACTCGGAGTAGCTAGCGATGCAACCCGAGGATGAGAAAAACCGACACATTGTCCTGTTGAAAATTTGCTAACTCCCTAGGCCGAACGATGTGTGACCGACCAGTGGTTATTTAGAAAGTGACTCGAAGTAAGGTATCAAAGGACTCGGAGCGACTTGTAATGGATCTCAAAGTGAAGCAATGCTGAACCCCTCACCTCGATGTTAACTTCCAGGAATAATCTAACTCCCTCACCTTGCACTGAAACAGATATACTGAAAACTTGTGTCGAACCAGCCCCAACCGAGTGACAAGGGCTGCCCAAACTTGACGAACGATACTTGCTGGACGATCCTGGCCGAACGACTTGTTCTCTGGCCGAAAGATATTCGAATAGAACTTCCCGAGACCGAACAAGATAATGTCCCCCTCAACCGAGCAATGAATGTTTTCCTCTAAGCCGAACGATATGTTTATGGAGTTCCTACCTACATCATTCTTTGGCCGAGCGACATACGTTATCTCACAAGTCTGTGTGACACACGTCTCTCCTCCCCCGGTCGAGCCATGCATATAGGCCGAACCATGTATGTAGGCCGAACAACACAGATTGGACCCATTCCACACATCTCTAACCCCATACTGGCTTGAGTCTGGTCTCGACCAAATCAAATCCTCTAGGACTATCATCTTGTAGCCGGGCCTAGTGGCCGGGTAACATCAACCTTATGCTTCGTGCAACAGCATAATTGGCTTGTTCTTTAAGTTTAAATCTACTTGTGCGTTCAAGTAACGTGCTTTGTACTTGCAACACGTTGCTCATTGTTCGGGTTAGAATGATAGTCTGTCACCCATGAGTCTGGGCATTGGTCCGACGGTTCCATCTCTAGACATTCTCTCGGTCGTAGTCCTAAGTCATTGCAAACACTAGACACGAGCTATAGTATTGAGATGTCACGGTCAACTTTTGGATGATCACACTTCTTCCTCTAGGATCGGATTGATAGATGTATTACATGGATGGTCGAATGTCGTTCTAGTTTTATTTATACTCCCGCCTAAGCTCCAAAGATTTAGAGTTGATTGATAAATGATCAGGTCACATTCATCTTGATTCTCGCTTGTGCCCCTAAAGTCAGGGTCAAATGTCAACAAGTGGATGGGCAAGTTATGTCTGCTTTAGTTTTATGCTCTTTCTATCGAATTTGAAGTTAGAGTTAGTTCATGGAAGGTTAATTCATGTCTATTCTGGATTGTATTCTAGTTTTTCCTTCTCCGGGGAAGACTTCGATGCTCCATCAAATTTAGGGCATGAGGGATACTAGATGGTCAATCACATCCACTTTCGGTACGGAAGTCGTCATACTCTAGGCAAGAATAGAATAATGGTTGGTAAGGTTCCATCCATTTTGAAGTTTATGCCTCCCCTGTCGAATCAAGGAAAAGGACAAAGCGATCGATGGTATGATCACATCCATTTATGGTTAGTGTGGAACGACATTGATCGTTGACCTGGCAACACGATATTGAAGGTTTGGATTGATATTGCCCGTCGATCTGGTGGTACGATACAGTCGGTTGCTTGTAACTTCAAATGTTATTCTAATTAGTTTTGTATTAAGTCTTCCTTACAGTCGTTGCCTTAAGTCGTAATGAAAACCAAACTGGAGCTATAGTAAATCATCGTACTCATCTTTTAGTAGTTTATACTCATGCCCCTAGTCTTGGGTTAGCAGAATTAGTTCCTGGATGGGCGAATCACATTCTTTTGAGTTTATACTTCTCCTGTCGGGCTCAGGATGAAGTTGATGAATCAAAGATCAAGTCACATCCTTTTGCTTTTTATACTCATATCCACGCTCTAGGGACCAATGTTTGTAGATAGGCGATTAGGCACACCACTTGGGTGTTTACTCTAGCTCATGCTCTAGGAACTGGAGTTATCGATGGATGATCTACCCATGTCCATTTTTTATAAGTCTCCCTCTGCCGAACCCAAAATGAGAGTCAGTGAGTGGATGGTCAAACAGCATCCACTTGGTGAGTTTATACTCCATCTGTCAAGGCAAAGGTTGGAGTTCATGAATGAACGATCGAATCACTTTCATTCATAGTTAGATAAGCAGTCATGTCCATTCAGAATTGGATGGTCAGTCACGTCCGTTTTGCGAATCTGGCTCTTCCTATTGAGTCAAGAAAGAAAGTTAGTGTTGTATGGCTAGAGCGCATCATTATAAATTTATGCTATGGGTCTCATGCCGAGGAAAAGAGTTGATGCACGGATGGTCGTGTCATGTCCACTTTGTACCAGATGGTCAGATCGCATCCGAACTCATTGCTTATACTCTGGTTTATACTTGGGGAACTTAGTTTGTTGATGGGAAGCCGAACCACACCCTTTTGGAGTTTATGCTCCAATCTGCATTGGAGTGCTAGAGTTAATCGATGGATGGTCGAGTCGCGTCCATATTTTGGTGTTTATACTACATTCTGCATTAGGGGACTAGGGTCAGTAATGGATGGTCAAACCACAAATGATTTATGGTTTGGATTTTGGGCTTGCCGATGTCTGAGAAAGGCTTAAATAGTTCATCGTAATTCAGGCATGAGCAAGGTCATGACGGTTGGATCACTCCCCCTTGGATTGGCTAATCGACTCACGTCCATTTTAGGCTTGGACTTTGAAAATTCCCCATGCACCCGGGGTAAGAGACGATGCATGGACGGTCGTACCGCGTCCACTTCCATTTGGACCCTGTTTCTACTAAGCCTTGGGAGGTAGACGAGTTTTTTGGAGAACTTCGAGCTCGAGTAAGGGATCAAGAGTATGGTCGGACCAAATCCACTTTAAGTCGTGTCTTTACCCCTAAGTCAGGGGAAAGAGTTGGAGAGCGGATGGTCGAGTCATGTTCATCTGGTTTCATACTCCTCCAGACGGATTGAGAGGGCACGAGAAAATTAATGGTCAAGTCTCACTCCTTCGTGATTTATTCTCCTATCCATGCTCTGGGGATCGGAGTTATCCGATGGATGGTCGGGTCATATTCATCTCTATTTTATACTCTTATTGCACATCGAGGACTAGAGTCATTCGATGTGCGACCATTTACACTCGTCTTTATTTTACACTCTTGTCCACTCTCTGGGACCAAAGATGATCGATGAACGATCGAACCTCATCCACCTTTTGGTGTTTATACTTTAGTCACATTCTGGGAACTAGAGTTATACGATGGACAGTCAAGCACACTCGTTTATATGATTTTATGTGCCACTTATTGAATCAAGGAAGGAGTTGTTGAATGAACGGTTGAGTCATGTTCATTCATTGAATCGAATTCTACTCCCCAATAACGAGGATAGAAATTGGTGAGTAGACGGTTGATTTTTGCCCACTTGGTGATTTTAGCTAATCATGTCAAGTTAAGGAAGGGAGTAAGTGATGGATGGCTGGATCATATCCATGCTTAGGTTAGACAGTCAGGTCGTGTCCAATTTTCTTCATACTCCTCTCAACAGTTCAAGGCAGACAAATGTTGGGTGGATGGTCAGACCACCTCTACCTCAAGCTGTAATCGTGCCACCGTGTCGAGAGTAGTGGTTGATGTGTATACGGTCAGTCAGGCCTACTTTAGGTTGAGCTCCCAAACTATCCCCTATGTCCAGGGCAGTAGTCGATGTATGGACGGCCAAGTCATATCCACGTCTAGTTGAATCCCAGTATCGTTGAGCTTCGAGAGCGGCAAAAGTATCTTGGAAAACTTCAAGTACAATTTGGGTAGTGGATGGTCGGGTCACATCCATTGCAAGTCTGTTTCTGGTCTCCAAGTCAAGTGCGTTGGTTGATGAGTAGATGGTCGGTCGCGTCCACTTTGTATTGGAATTTGACCATGCTCGGCTCTAAGCAAGGCATAAATGTTATGTCGGAATTGAGGCATAGAATATGACGTAGATGGTTGATTCCTACACACTTTCTATTTCGAGTTCTTCCCCTAAGACAAGGGCATATTGTAGTTGATGAACGGTCGACTCTTGCTTATCTTGAAACTCCCAAGGTCCGATCATGGTCTATCGAGGTTGTTTGGCGCCAAACTTTAGGTGTTTGGAGCCATCTCTAGGTGTTTGGTCACCCATGTCGTTCACATATAGTTCAATTCAAGTTGGTCGTAGTTCACAAAATAATTACATAAAGACAGAAGTACACGATCGATGGGCCATTTTATTCGAAAATGTAAATAACAAAGTCTACTTAACGAAGTAGTTCAAAGAAAATTGAAATAAATCTTATTGATAAATGAAGCAGTATCGTGTGCTCGCTAATCCACTTTGCTTTAGCTCTTCTCAGCTGGAAGTCGACCGTCGACGGTCCAGTTGATAACCAAAGGTCTTTATTGGCAAGGGTCAAACGTTTCATGCTCGCCATTCTATAGGGCTTGCAAATACTGTTGAAGCTTTCCTTTTCGGATTAGCCCTTCTATCATGTAAAGACCCGTAAATCCGTACTCCTTGAATAGACATTAATCTCCTTTGTTTAATTCAAGATGAACGAAAATACGAACCCTTAGGGGTTTTAAGAAAAATTTAAGAAAAGAAGAAGAGAGAAAAAGAAGAAAGAAGAAGAAAATAGATAATAGAGGGAAGAGAAAACATAAGATAGAAAATTTAGATAGGGAAAAGAAGAGAGAAAATTTTAAAATTGAAAGAAAAGAGAATAGAGGAAAAAGAAAAACAGAAGAAAATAGGACGGAACAGAAAGAAAACAGAACAACATCAGATTCTCACAATTCGCAGCGGAACAACATATAATAATAAATGAATAATCTTTAAACAAAGAACTATATCAGTTATTACATTACATCACATTTCATTACATCATATCATCAGAGTGTACAACAATATACAACAACAAACAGTGCAGCGGAAAAAGAAATACTATATACTAGTATACGCCATGCCATCCAGCTTGCCTCCAGCAACTCCAGAATATCCAGAATATCCTGATAAACCTTACTCTTGACTGCCCGTGTGGAAATTGGTGGGCACCCAGAGTTTAGGAAGGAAAACAATAAACTCCGAGTCAGTCATGTGACTGGTGTGAGAACTCAAAACAGTTTATTTATCTTTAAAATCAAAAATAGAGGAATATTTTTGTTTCAATTCGCAATGCTTTTAAAAATGAGACTACCATAAGGCCTCCCGCACACACACACATGCAAACGCAGAATCGGAGGAGATTTCTCCTTATGATAGTCAAAGATGCTTGATACGCATTTAAAATAACATTTGATATTATTACTAGTGCATAGTGTAGGGAAAATTCATTTCGAAAGTAGAATATAAATCTTAGCCAACATAGACATTTCGAACTATGCCTACTATAGCTACCATCCAAACAGTGGTGACCACCATAAGTGAATGGCAGGTTCTACAACTAATACCGTACAAGTTTCGTATTGGGAATTGGATTTCCAACAAATGGTCAGGCCAAGGAACTTCCCATTGCCACATGAGAATGCCTCTGGAAAGACATCCCCGAGAACCAAACCGGAACTCTGCCAACACAAGGCCGGGTTACCCCTAACTGGGTAACTACTGACACGAGCACGCCATTCCCCGATCGTAAACGACCTTTCTCACGGGATCCCGAAAACCAACAACCACAAAGTAATAAATTCGTAGTAACCACATAGGTTAAATATCTGGGCTCCATACCATGATACAACCTCTATCCAGAAGGAAATGTACATACCCTAAAGGGTGCTACCCCTCATAACCTTGCTGCATCTTTCCTGTTTTGACCATTTCCGGGGTGTGAGGCTCGACGAAGTCACGTCCACAAAAACATACTTTATACAAAAGCCATGCTTTGGGTCAACAAATGATCAACACAATGATCACAAAGATAGACGATCAAATAAATGATCCTATCACAATAATCAACACAATGATCATTTCAGCAACACTCAGCATATCACATTACCAAATTGGGAATATATCGCTGATAACTTCAACTATATAACCTCTGAGCTCGTACGTCTCAGAGAAGGGTGTTAAGCTAAAGAATAAATTCTTCGCCACCAACAGAAATATATTTGGAAGAAATCGGCTTTATATCTCAATTTGTAATGTCAGACATACAATCCATACAAGTTTGTTCCGGGATCGAACAAAACCGAAGGCACTTACAAAGAAGTCCTTGCAATCCGGATATTCACAATCCTGATCGGATTCACCATCACATATGGAGAACTCTATACCGGAGCAACTCGGTGCAGAGTAAATCGACAGGTCATCCTATCGTTCTCGCAAATACCGGGTCTTCAACACCGATCTTCAATGCAATTATAACGACGTATCACATATTCGGAATGGGTTATACGACCCCATGGTCCTTTCCCGGTTAACCCGAATAGTGAGCGCTTATTCAAAAATAAGTGTGGCATTCACATTCAAACAAATCACATCAATTACCCATTCAAAGGGAAATATTGATAGTCGGTTATTGAACTATCACTGGATATGCACACATCACCAGTTTCCAAATAATTTTCTAAATTATTTATTTTCCAAAATATCTTTACAAGATATATAATTTCAACACTTCAAAAATAAATCAATATTTATTTTCATACAAATTCCACTTTCACATATAAATTCCATAATGAATTTATATTTCAAAATATCCATGCATATACGATTTCAATTATCCATTCCAATTTATCTTCAAAAAGATAAACTCTTAAAATATTCACTTTATATCGGAAAACATTTCCATACTTATTTATTCATAAGTAATTCACAAATTTTATTTATTTTCAACACTTGGAAGATATTCAATATACTTCAATCGAGATTAAGTATATATTTCATTCTTTAAGGAAATCATTCTCTTAAACATATTTATTTGGGCCAAAACGAATGTTGCGTAAAACATCGTTACAACAACCCAAAACCACTAGTATAGGGATTCGAAATTAAAATAGATATATAAGTCCCAATACTATACAAAACATTTCCTTTCGGAAATTATTTACTATAACAACAGTGTTATAGTCCACTATTTCCTTTTCATTTCTCGAAAACGTCTATTTCAACAATAAATGTTGAAATCTATGGTTTCGAATCTCAACACATTTAAAACATCGTTAGATCGTTTAATTCTATTTAAAACATCCAAATCCAAAACAATTTCTTTAACGTGTTATTCACTATTCAAAAACGTGAATATACTTTGTTAACAAATTTCATCCTTTTATTCATTTTAATTCAAAGGGTTATTCACTATTCAAAAATGTGAATATAACTCCACTTATAGGTTTTAACAAATTTTCTTGTCAAAATAAGTCATTTGCGAATTTATAAAACAACGTTTATAAATTCCATTTCTATTTATTTATAAAAACTTCCTTTTTATAAATTCTTTTATTAACCTATTCCAGTTTATAACTAAATTATAAACTAAACGTTCATTATTATAAGTTAATTACTTATAAAACGATTATTTTACAAAATCGTTCTTTTTAAAGACTTTTCAATTTATAAATCTTATAACTTATAAGATCCATTTATTTAACCAATCTATTCTTCAAATAATTTCACCAAATTTATAAATCTTACTATTTATAAATTTCTTTTATAACTTCACAGTTTATAATTCTATAAATTTCATTCAATTATGAAATTCATTTCCACTTCATTCAAACACTTATAAAAACTCGTTTTATAATTTCAATATTTCAATTTATAAATATCCATTTATAAATCTCTTAATATAATTCAATTTATATTATTATTTTAAAACATCTTTAATCTCCTTTATAATTTCATCATTCTCTTGATTTATAAAATAATCAAATTTTATAAATCCTATATTTTAAACTTTTCACAAAAATTCTAAAATATCTCGATTAAACTATTTTATAAAATCAATAGCATCATATTCTCAAAAATCAGTTTTTAACTGTATTTCACAAAAATCATAATTTTTATAACATTAAAAATTATAACGTTTATTTATTTAAAATGGATCAATTCCAAAATTATTTTATAAAACGTATACTTTCTAAAATCACTTTAAAAATCATTTTAAAATCCCAAAATCTGGGTCCAATGATGCTACACACCATTATAGTCAATCACGACAACAACGATATCATATATCGATATGATAATCCATCAAATATCAAAATATCTGAAATCTAATAAATACTGTTGAGGAATCCAGTTGGATCCCTCCAACCCGTTTTCCTGCATCCACAAACATTAGCACAATACCAATTTCGCTCCAGTACGAAATTATCGCGGTATATGTTCTTATTAAATATTATCCGCTTAATAACGGCGCAATAGGGTCTCATCCGCTAAACAACAAAAAAAATGCGGGAAATCAATAACTCCAATATATATATTGCTACTATATATAATACCAATTTCACTGTTTATGAAATATTCGCGGTATATGTTTTTAATAAATAACATCCGCTTACTAACGGCGTATAATGTCTATTTTAACAATCAATAGATATCAATCAACATTCAAACATGCATTCAAATATTTTAAATCTAACTATTTAAAATAAAATCGAAACTGATTCGATTGAGTGAGAAATTCTCACCTTGGTTTTAAATTCCGTTTTAGCGATTTATTTCGAATAAAATTAAACGGACGTTTAATTTTACCCAAAATTCTCACTAACTCCAATCGACTCCAAACCAACTCCATCGCGTAGTGCTCGTCCATACGATTCCAACGCAACTGGTTTCGCGCGTTTTCGACCTCGTATGAAAAAGTACGAATATTTGAACATTACATAAATTTTTATATAATAATTTCAACATAACTTTATAAATTTAAAGCAAACCAAATCACTACCGTCCAAACAAACCCCAAACTCATCAGGTCCGCACGTCCCCACCCCCCTTTCTTCTTCATCTTTCACGCATCCATCTCCAGGTCAACACACGCATAACAAAACCCATAGCACAAATTAGGTTTTCAATTTGCAAACTAATTACTCGATGAAACTCGATCAAACCACCGCCACGCGAAAGCCCTCGACAAGAGCCATACTCGGCTCCAAGGCCATGAAGCTCGGCCATCCCCTGCTACTCGCGCACGCAAGTGAACGTGGCACGTTTGTGCCCAATTTGCCGCCAATCCGAAGCTCCAAACACGATCATGACCGTTGGATAGATGGATCTTGGCATGCTCTTCAATCTTCTAGTTGAAACCTAAGGCTAATTGTCGACGGATGAGGAGATAATCGAGGTGGAAGTTGGGTGTTTTCTGGCCATTCATTGGGGTGAACGGCGGCTAGGGTTTGATTAGGTTTTTTTTATTTTTTTTTCTAAATTATGAAGAGGTGGGTGCTATTTATAAAGAAAAATCGAACACTATTCATCCCGGAAATTCCGAACTCCGATTTACGCGCCGTAACCAGCGTTTCTAGGGTTTACCCCGCGTTCCGGACACAATGGAACAGGTTTCGGAAGCTAATTCGGAAGTATGTGCGAGTTATGGCTGTAAACGCTCAATTTGAATTAAACCGATTTAAGCGATTTTCTAGGCGTTTTAATTTGTATCGGACAAACGGTAAATCCAATTGACTTGAAATTTGAAACCTTACAATAATATCACATTACGGATCCGATGAAACTGGTTTCGTCGAAATCCGAGACTTTTTGAAAAATGGCTATTTTAGCTCGCCAAATTTAAATTAAAAATAAATCGATGCGTTTCGAGCTGCCACGATCAAACGATAGCTCCGATTGATATGAAAATTGAAATCCGGTAATAACTAACTATTACGGATCCAATGGAACTGGTTTCGTTCAATTCTGAGACTGTTCAAAAATTGACTATTTTCACTAGTCGATTAAATTATTAAAATATTCAATTTTCACAAATTAACTTTTAATTTGATTTTAAAAGTTCTAAAATATTGTTCTAACTCCCATATGATAAAATAAAATTTTACAAATCATTTTCAATCATATTTATCTCTATTTTCAATTATTTCCATAATTTAACATATTAAATTGTCGATTTAATTATTCAATTAAATCCAATAATTCAAATAAAAATTTATTCGACTTATAAATTCACTTATTAATATTTAAAATTAATTAAATATCCAAATTTTAATTTCTAAAAATTCTGGGTCGTTACATATCACCTCTCGGACGTGTCTATATTCGCCAGTATTACGGTCGAATATCTCATGAAATATGCAATATTTCATGGATCTCTTCTGGGTTTTGGTGAACTCCCCCGGGGATGGCTTCCTGTATAGCTTCAAGTAGCAAGTTTCTAAGTGGGTGTCTTTGCTCGAATCATTAATTGGAGTGCATGAGTCAAATTTTAGGATCCTGGATCGTCTCCTCAAATCCAAGTCCTCATTTAGGTGTTCGATGATGGCGATTCTATCGATTAGAAAAACCATCGCGAATTGTTTTAAAATTAACTGCAAGCGCATGACGTACAATTCTAGCATGCGGTGAGTATGTGTCGATCCATAGGGAAAGGATTAATTCTAGTTCTACTTAATCAAATTAAACCAACGTCGAGAGTGAACTAAACTAGAAAAATGTAAAAACTAACTAAACCAAAAGTTGAATGATACAATGATATTAAAAGACAATTTAGAGATTACTCTATAAATCACATAGTTCAACAAAATATGAAATTATGATCTCTCTTTTTTGGTCATTAATGAATATAATTGATGTGCTTATCATAAGTATGGCCTGTTTGTGCTATTAATTAGCTCAACGTAAGCCATCAAACTGTAACACAACAATTAAACCACTTGCTAACTCTCATGAAAAATGACAATGAAATTGAAAATAAAATCTATTTTAAGTATGACCTATTAACTATTACTTAGAAATATAGACCGTCAAATTTTGATTTCAATATTCACTTCAAAGCCATAATCATATTTAGATGAAGAGGCAATTTGTGAATAATGTAATTAAGCATAGCCTATTTGTTATGAACAACATAGGTTATCAAATTCAACATGAAATACTAAATCACATAAACATCCATTTTTCCATTAAGCACAAAAGAGATCATAAAATGAAAGTTATGTTGAAGCTACATGATTAGAGAGCTTCATTATCCCTAAATTGAAGAGGTTTAGCCTCTCATATTTAGTATCATATCAAAAATTGTAGCATTCAACATGAAACAAAAAGAAAAGGAAATTGCAACCTAATGAAAAAGAGAGCAAAGTAAATAAAAACTAAGCTACTTGCATAAAGTAAAGATCGATACTACTAACATGAAATAAACAACAAAGAAAAGAGCATACATTAAAATTCCATAAAAAAATTAAATAAAAGAAAATGGCTAAGTAGTCATGAAAAGAGAAAGAGAGCTCTTATTTTATTTTGAGCCTAAACTAAACGAAAGAGGCTAAGAGGAAGAGAGGGTTAAATGAACATATGGGGTATTTATGCATGTTTTAAAACCTCAATCCATTTTTTAGGAACTACCCAAACTACCGTTTAGGAAGTGCGACCACTAAGTTACCATTAGCATGAGATAATTATCCATTAAGTGTGCATGAATCTCTAATTTCCATTAGCATATGCATTAGCTCCTAATTTGTACATCAAGGTAGGTGGGTAGGTAGGGTCCTTCATGATACATGAAATAAATTATTTCCATCTTCATTTATTTCTCTTCACTCTTGTGCATGCATAAATCTTCATGAAACCACTTGCATTTGAATCCAAATTTCTACAAAAAAATCATAAATGTTTAAGTAATTTTTCTTAAATTACTATATGCACAAAATAATCTTTTGCCCTTATATAAAAATGAATATGTGACGATTTGAAAATAATTTGAATTTTGGTTTAAACATGTTAAAACACCGTATATGATCATTTATTTAATTAAATTCGACAAAATATGAAAGAAAAATATGCACATTTGCGTGCACATCAAATACCCCCACACTTATCTTTTTATTCGTCCTCAAATAAATGAAACTAAGATAAATCCATTTTCGTAGAGAGCATGATATCGTTCAGCGTATGTAACAAGCCATTAAACCTCCAGATGTCCCCGGTAGGACGAGTGTTGTCTTGTGATAGTTTTCAGTGGAAACTAGCCAACAAATTCAAATGCGAAATGAAAAATATTTACAAAATGAAAAATTCCTAAATGCAAGCTTTATTTACAAAGACATAGATAAAAGTTTTCTAAAAATATTTACGAATGAAGGATTTACTTTCTAATTGACACGAATAAGTTAAATATAGGTTTTGGTCATCATTAAATTTTTAGTCATTTTACTTGTCAAAATTTCCAATAAAAACTTAGTTATCATAACAAATAAAATCTAGTTTGGCTAGTTGTTTCGGTTGATAACATATCATAACTATGAAATGGATCCTTGGTTGTTTCTCAAAGTTCATCAAAGTGGCAATTTCATTTCTTTTGAATAACAAATCAAGTCAAAATAGTGCTTGTATTTCAGTTGCTTGCTCTCTCTATTTTTGAAAATTTTATTGATATTAACAATATTTACATATGCCTAACTTGGAAAACTAAGGCCAGATATATTACCTATGCACTGCCTTTCGGGCTTACGTGAGGAAAATACAGAGCATGGCAAGTGAACACATAGCTGTGAACACCTATCGATTGTATTAATTGTTAATTAAAGAATTTTTATATAGATACACCTAACTCAGATAAACTGAGGCCATATATACGATCATGCATTGCCTTTTGGGCTTACGTGAGAAGAGTACAAAGCATGGCGAGTGAACACACATGTGTGAACACATGACTCTAGGTGTTTATTATTTATAAAAAAACCAAAAAAATTTTACGCTTTATATATATACATTTTTTTTTGTTTTTTAAGAGAGAGTTTTACAATATCATCTTGGCATTACTCAACTTAAAAGATTTAAAATGTTACCACCTTTACTTTAAATCAACCACTTATTAAACAAAGATTTTCAATTAGGATATACTTCATAATTATCACCATGAATCTTCCTACATACTAGTTGAACCAACGTTACTTGTAATCAAACTTTATTTTTATTTTTGTGGAGAAAAATAAATTTTCAAAAATTTTAATTTAATAACCAAAACCATAATATATCTTATAGCATTTCTCCAAAAAAAAAAATTATTTTTGTGTTTTTCAATTTTTTTAAAGGTTTGGAAAGAAAATGCAGAAAATAAACCAAGAAAAATAAAAAATGAAGATGAGACTCCACCCTACACTTGATTTTGACTGTGTCTCCATAGTCAACCCTAGTGAAAGGAGAAAAATAAAATAAAAATAAAAATATGATATTTACATGAAAAGATTATTATTTACAAGACATCAGAAAATATGTTGTTGAAGAATAAATGAAATGTCTTCCAAGGACCAATTCATTTGTCTCGTCAAGTATGAGAGACAGCTTAAGCATAGAAAATCAAATCATAAAAGATTTCAGAGTTGAAAGTTGACTTGGAAAAACAAATGTCGTTTTAATAAAAATCATACGAGCTGTTTTATTTTTGATGATTTTCGAGGTTGATAAAAAAATTGGTTGAAATTCAAGTTTATTTTCAACAAACTGAAATTCAAGCTCATCATTGACAAATTCTTCAAAATTATTGATTTCAAAATCAAGATGCTGATTTAAATTTTCCCCTTCGGAATCAACAACCCGTCTTCGAAAAATCTGAATAATTTGCGTTCATCAAATTCGTTTTCCTTTGTTGGATTATCAACAACTTCATTGCACGTATCATTTTCAAAGTCTAAAGTTGTCTTATTTGATTTTTTTTAAAATCGAAGAAAGGAAGATCGAATTTTAAACTTGGTTCCACACGATCAAAAGAATTGAAATCCAACTCAATTACCACATTCTCAACAACTTCATTAAGATTTTCATTTTCAATTTCCAAAGTTATTATTTGAAAATCGAAAATCGTCAATTTTGGTAAAAGGTGGATTATTATTTGACTTGTCACAAGTTGAATGTTCTTTTGTTGATCACGAATTTTTTTGTAGGTTTCATGCAACAAATCTGTGTGTTATTATAAATTTCATCCATTTGCTCAACAAAATCATATAAATAATTATTAATGTGAGTATTTTTAATTTGAACTTGTTGTCAACAAAATCAATTGATTCTTCACAGGTTGAGATTTGATTTTTTTTCTCATGAAATTTTTTGTAGGTATCAAATCCCTGTAATCTTTTTCCATTTGCTCAACTAAATTAAATTCATGATTATTAATTTGAGAATTTTCAATTTGAATTTATTGAGAACAAAAATTGTCAATTGCACTAAAATTGAAACTATTCCCATTGTCAAAATCATTTGAAAAGTGATTCACATTTCCATTGTGATTTTGAAATTCATTCAGAGTTCGAAGTTGAATTGGCGTGGGTTATACTCAAAATCATTTGAATTTTGAATTGAATTCAAATTTTGAAATCCTTGACTCGAGTTATTGCACAAATATATGATAGAGTTAGGGGTATGCCCTAGGGCAATTATGTGTTTGTTACATATATCTAACTCGTTGACCAATCTTGTTTGAAATAAAAGGTATTTTCTTCCTATTATATACTTGATATAATCCGATTATATTAATTAATTCACTTAATTAAAAGTATTTAGTAGAAAAATCCATAAATGGTATATTTTGTGATAGTAGTTATAAAGTGTTGCAACCGTGAGTAATTTATCACAATGAAATAAATATACCATTTTAAGCGTTCCTAGTCTAGATGCATCGAGACTAGATATCGACGTATCCATTGAGACTGGAGTACATAACTCTCTCTAAATGTTGGGTAGTGTATTACTTGTGACTGCTAGGGGTACCTAGGGGTTATGTACTAATAGTTATTAGATAACTATGGAACGACTCACTCAATAGTCTTCTATTTGTTAATATAACTAAGGTCAAACAGAAAATATCGATGTGACTGATTTACGCAATTCTCTCGACTTGAGAATACTATGAATTGAAAGCACTGCTTTGATTATAGCTGAATCATGACATGGCATTCATCGAGTGACTGTAGTTGGGTCGAGTGGAAGTATTGAAAGTGAAGCACTATTCAAGAGAGGATTCGTCTCCTCAGTTATATGCGGTCAGTATCACAGTCAACTCAAGTCAACTCAAAGTCAAAATTTCTGGCCAGAGCATTTCGGCTAATAATAATTTTTATTTTATTTTTTGGCAAGGATTGATGATTTTATAGTGGACCGTCCACTTTTTATTACAAATGAAATAAAACATTTTAAGTACAGGAGTAAAGTGGAACACCTTAACTACCAAAAAAGGAAAATATAGCACATGATTGTGACAAAAGCACCACAGTTAGTATAAATAACCAAATGACTAGGTCTCCTCGGAAGAGGAAGAAGCACCATCATCCACTATCACCTAGGTAGAAACCTAAGGAACAGTCCCAACAATACGAGCAAAAGGGCGAAATAGCACAGCAAGACATGGGTCATAATCCACAGAATCAAGAGAGTATATATAAGATCAGTACCAAGAAGCATCCGCTAACATGGCAGCATTCTTACTCGCAAGACGACCATCCAAAGCGAGATTAAGGAATCACCGGATATACTGTAACGAAGGTATTTGAGGTCCCGAAGATCATCGGAAACAAACCTGAAAAAGGAATCTTCCACAGGTTTATATCTTATATCAGATTTGAGATCAATCCAACACCTTTCGGATTCATCCCAATCAATTGTTATAATAGTTCGATGTTAATTACTGACCAAATTTACACCCAAGAGTTACACAGCCAAAATGATGAATTCCCTTAAGACTGAACAATAGTTTATAATTGTTATAAATTAATTAAATTAATTAATATTTATGAAATATTAATTATAAATTTTGAATATGATTTGAGAAATAAATAATATTATATATATTTATAATAGTTACAAATATATCGATCGATATACAATATTGACAAGCGATTAAACTACATTTAATTGTATATTATTTCGGCTTGGGCTTAGATGGGTTTAAGGCCTATCATTAGAGCTTCAAAATTTCGGTTTTGGGAAGGTCTAGGGGTGGCTAAAATATAGGGAATTGGCTTGGAGAGAATGGGTTGAGATCAATTGTGAATGGGTAAAAAGATTTTCCTCATTTCTCTCTATTACAACCCTATATATATATATATATACCTGTGTGTGTGTGTGTGTGTGTGTGTGTGTGTGTGTATTGTGTGTATATATATGTATGTATGTATATAGACACACACACACATGTATCTCAAAAAATAATGACTAACCTTTTTTTGGTCGCCATTACCTTCTATATTGCTGGTTAAAACATAGCTCTCAATCCACTTCAAAATTTTCAAATATATTTCAAACTAAAATAATACTATTCGACAGTTAAAGGTCAGTGATTCCAGACTTGCAATCTGACCAATCAAGAACACTAAAAGGAAGGGAAGTCATTGCTTCAACATGGATTCGAAGGCGTCATTAAATTGGTAATTTTAATTTATATTACAGTAATTAAATTATATTCTATGATCTTATAATGAACAATTTCATATCTGTTTAAATATATTGCTACTATATGTTGAGCTAGGTGAGATTTTGTAAGTAGATGTAGTTTTCACAAATCAGTTTGGTTATGTGCATAATTTGTTTATTATACTATTTTATTTATGTATAGAAATGTTGTTTACTATACAAAATCAATTTTTGTAATTAATAATTATTTTATATATATTTATTAATAAATTCATATATATTAGTGTATATTCCTCTCTTAATAGCATATATGCCTATAATATATATATATATGATTTGAAAATTTAAGTACACTTATTTATATATAATATGAATTTAAAAATTTTAAATTTTATTATTATACATGCATTCATATTTTTAAATTAACATTTATTGAATTTTGAATTGTTTATTATATATAAAACAATTATTACATTCAAAATTCAATTTTACATTTTTTAAAAATATTATATGATTCTAGAAACGTGTTGAAAAACTTAAGGGTTTTTTCAATGAATTTAATTATTTTTAATAATTAATATTATTTTGGAAAAACTGTTAACGATTTATTAAAAATAATGTTTTAATTGGAAAGTTCTTCAAAAAAATTTTAACCCTTCATTTATGATCCTATAGTTTTTGAATTTTTAATAATAAATTATTTTATATTAAATAATTATTTTCTAAATTAATGTACTTGTTTTCAAAAATAACATTTCAACTTTGAAAAATCTCCAGATTTTTTCTAAGCCCTATTTTATGATATTGGATTTTAGAAAATTGCAAAATTTGTGTTTTTATTAATAGATTATTTTATGTTAATTATTTATGGATGAAAACATTATTTTATTCATAATATATACAAATTAAAATACTAAAATTATTATGTTTGCAAAACTAAGTTAATTTTGAATTATAATGTATTTAATAATTGTTCTCCTTCTTTATATATATATATATATATATATATATATATATATTAATGTTTTATGTTCATATATTACATATAATATATTTATACATACATGTGTGTGTATTTTGTAACACATATACATGCACATATTTGACCAACATATATGACATACAAAATGAGCTAATATGTCCGTTGCGCTGTAAATCCCAACATCTACATATATGAATATTATACCTTTCATAGATTATTATGTTATACATGCACTCACACATATATGTGTATGATACCTTTATATATAAACCAAATCAAATAAAATTAACTTCATATCTTAATATATTTGAATTTAAATAAAATAAATGATTTTATTTAAATGAAATTTAGAAATGTTCTAATTCAGTTAGACTTCATAGGCCCAATAAAGAACCAATAAGGTAAATTTTTTGAAATTCACCCATAACTTCCCCTACGGGTTAGTCCCGTTCCAATAATGGTATCATAGCCCAACAGCTTATGCGGTCCAAATTAGTCATATTAGGGCTATTAAGTTTGTCAACTTAGTACGGTATCTAGAAAGGTAATATCTAGGATTAGAAATGGGTAATCAAGCACCTTGTCCTACTTGATTATCGGCCTGGCCCGGAAGGTGAAGTTAGCCCGAAGGTTGCCCCTAATAAAAAAAGGCCTAACTTAATTTGGGGCTTGGGCTAATTTTCAAAATCATTTTGAAAACTAATGTTAAAGATTTTAAATTTAATAGTTAAATTTAAAATAAAACATATTTGTTATAAAATTATAATACTACATAAGTTTTCAACACGTTTGAAAGGATAATGATATTTTCAAAATGTTTGAAAATATTTATATATTAATTTCAAATTTCAAATTTATTAATAAGATTAATAAAATAAATTAATTAAATATGTTAATTAATTAATACATATATGCATGTATCATATATGTTGATATATGTTATGTTATTTTAAAATGTTTAAGATAACATAAGTATACATGTATGTATACAAAATCAATTTTGAAATTAATAAATTTTAATAAAAATTGTTTAATTGAATAAATTAATTAAAGGTTAATTAATTAAATAAAATACACATATATTTGATATACGTGTGTTACACTATAAAGGTTACAGTATACACTACAAATGTTATAGTAGATATGTCCAATATAAAAGTAATATTGGAATACAAATTTAAAATTAATTAAAGAGTTAATTAATTAAAATTAATTAGATAAGATTTAATTAACGATATATTATATGTAAGGCTATCATATAAGTAATATAAAATATATGTTTGCGCCAAAATTGGTCACAAACACCCAATTCTTGATGAAAGCAGCAGTTCACAATCACAGATCACAGATAACAGGTATGCAGAGAATTAAAAATGAAGAACACTCAGAAAATTAAGAAAAAATCAGGAAAGAACACAAATTTATAGTGGTTCGCCAATCCGGACTACGTCCACTTTGAAGTTGATCACTTTGTTGATACTTTCTTGTTGATTACAATTGATTACAGCGGATTACAGTGATGAATTTCGAGTACAACAGTAGCCTTGAAGTGCAAAAATGAATTCGATAGAGTTAGGACATAGAAGAATCAAAAGTCCCCCTTTCTGTTTGCTTCGGGTGCTATTTATAGGCGATACCGAAAATATCTCGCTGAGATCTTGGAAGATTTCTTCTGGCACATGCATGGGCCCACGCGATCGATCCCACACGATTTTGGCTTGATCTGTGATCGATACGAACAAATTTCGTATCGATCAAAATTTGATCCAATCGTGTCAAAACTTAGAATAAACATTCCTTAGGTTGTATGTAAGATCCTTTGAAAATTTGGTAGCATATGGACCTATAGATTGCGAGTTATGATCGATGCAGTTTAGGGTTTTCGGTAGGCTGTGCAATTCGTATCAATCCCCTTCGCGTCGCTCTTGGTCGTGTCGATCAGGGCAAGTGTTTGTGAGTCGATGTGGCACTTGTTTTTAGGATCGATCCACTCTCGATGTCTAATCGACCTAGTCCCTCCAATTTTTACGCCTCCTTCGTATCGACCTAAATGACTCCATTCTTCGCATCGATCACAGGATGCCCACTTCGTCTCGATGATTTAACGGCCTTCTTGTATCGATCGAAAAAGGGTGACATTCGTATCGATTCATTATGTGCTCTTCGTATCGATCAATGGCCGACCGATGCGAAATATGTTGATGGGTGGATCGATACGAAGTACACGGAATGATCGACACGAAGCGGTAATTGCCCATGGATATGAATTAGCCGGTGGGTGATGGATGCAAAGTAGGATGAGCTCGGACTGATACGAAGTGGAGTATGCTTGACGGATATGAACAGTGTATGTTTTGTGGTTACGAACAAGGCCTACGGATCAATCGATACGTAGTGCATTAAACTCGATGGATATGAACGAGAACAATGTTCAATTTTGCGTCGATCATATCTTGAGCACATAAACTCGAATTGACTTGAAGTTTGGAACGTTGGCTTTCATAGCTTTGCTTGTCATGTCATATCAATTGTAGCTTGATCCCGACTCAGACAAATTCATCAATATCCATGGTGAACCTGTGTGTAACCTATCTTCGGGACGAACTGTCTTTGATTTTGAGTCAATTTTTTGGTGTTATGTCCTTGCAAAAAGGCGGGATAACAGAAGGTTATATAACAATAAAACTTATATGATATGTGTTTAAACTAAATGTGGAACATTAAATAAACCCAAATAGACTTTAGAAATAAATACATATGTAAATGTACATATACCATGATTTCTGATGTGTCTGAACTTGATTCGCTGGGGTATTTCATAAGAAATATATTATTCTATAAGTCGATATCACTATATATATATATATATATATATTAAAGATAATGAATCTCTAATATAATCACTACAAAAAAAATTATTTTGGTGGCGCACAAAAAACACTACCAAAACTTATGGCAGCGTTTTTGATAAACGTCGTTATAAATCCATGATTTTTAGTTGCATTTATTTCAACGCCACTATAAATTCTTTTATTGCAGCATTCCTCAAACGCAACCATAAATCTTTTTGTAGTGTTTTAAAGACGCCACTAAAAGGCTTTTTGGCGCTACCAATAGAATTTCCAACTTTACCCCTACTTTACGTTGCGTTTACTCAACGCCACTATATGTATTTTTATAGCGTTTTCGAAACGCTACTAAAAGTTGATGATCATTTTGCACTATTTTTTCATGCTATTATTTCTTGTTGATGGTCTATTTTGTTTCTACTATATCAATCAACAATCGCTCACATAATCATCATATTCAAACAATTGAAAAAACATATTAATCATATAATCAAATAGGATATCCATAACCATTCTAATACAATAGTTTTTTGATAAAATAACCAAACTCACATACAATAACCATTCGTATACAAATTTACACACCAAGTACTAATAAAATATTATACCAAACTAGTGCTAACAAAATGCTCGATTACCTAATTCTTTGTTGCATGCATAAGTGAAAGCTAGAACCATAAAAGTCCAACCTTGCTCTCTTCGGAAATCAAATGCCTGCACAAGTGAAAGCACGACATATAGTCAAACAATTATGTTAATTCGTAGGACTTTAAATCTGATATCAAACATCTATAGCATTGTACAAGCATATCATGCTATATATAACGTCATATAAATAATCAAAGATATAAACGAAATGAAATAAATAAAGTCCAATCTTACAGTTATATATAAAACTTTGTTATATTAATTATATTATTATTATTTATAAAATTTAGCTAACTTAAACTTAGTTAATTTTATAAAACTTGTTTAATTAATTTTAACACAACTTAGTTAATTTTTATTAACTTGGTTAACTTAGTTAATTTATTATTATAATTATTATTATTTGTAAAACTCGATTAACTTAGTTAATTTATTATTATTATTATTAAAACTCGATTTAACCTAATTTTATTATTGTTGTTATTGTTGTTCTTATGAACTTATTTCATTTTTATGAACTTAGTTAATTCATCATCATCGTCATTATTATTATTTTTTATAAAATTTTGTTAAATTAGTTGTATTATTATTATTTATAAAAATTTAATTAACTTAAATCTAGTTAATTTTATAAAACTTGTTTAATTTTAACAAAACTTAGTTAATTTTTGTTAACTTAGTTAATTAATTAATTTATTATTATTATTTATAAAACTCGGTTAACTTAGTTAATTTATTATAATAATTATTATTTTTATTAAAACTCGGTTAACTTAATTATTATATTATTATCATTATATTAGTTAATTTTTATAAACTTTGTTAACTCATCATCATCATCATTATTATTTATAAAACTTTGTTAAATTAGTTATATTATTATTATTTATAAAATTAGTTAACTTGAACTTTGTTAATTTTATGAAACTTGCTTAATTTTCACAAAACTTAGTTAATTTTTATTAATTTGGTTAACTTGGTTAATTTATTATTATTATTATTATTATTTATAAAAATCGGTTAACTTAGTTCATTTATTATTATTATTAAAACTCATTTAACTTAATTATTATATTATTATTATAATATTGGTTAATTTTTATAAACTTTGTTAATTCATCATCATCATTATTATTATCTGTAAACTTTGTTAAATTAGTTATATTATTATTATTTATAAAACTTAAACTTAGTTAATTTTATAAAACTTGCTTAATTTTAACAAAACTTATTTAATTTTTATTAACTTGGTTAACTTGGTTAATTTACTATTATTATTATTTATAAAACTCAATAAACTTAATTATATTGTTATTATTACTATTACTACTATTGGTCAACTATATTTTGAACTACATTTTATTTCTATGCCCTACTAAACACACTATGCGCGTATAAGAGCAATCACCACTTACTGTTGCCAACATCCCACTACTGTGTATATTAAAACTTCTACAGCCAACCACTGTTTCACCACCAACTCTCTGCTCTTCCACCTGCATACCTATCGACCACCAGAGAAACTGCTTCATCCACCCTGGCCATCCACTCCCCTCTACTCACGGCATATTCAATCACTGCCTTCACCTTTGACCTCTACAAACAGTTTCTGTCAATCCACAACAGCAACTCCATATTCATCAACCTCAATTCTTTGCTCTTACATACCCCTCTGCTGCAACATCATCTCCTCGACCTTCATCTCATCCATATCTACTCATAACCCAGTTCATACAACATCAAATACACATCAAAACAACTGCCTCTAATTCAAACTGCTGCCTTCCTCTTCACAACAAATACTTCCACCATCCATTACCACTAACTAACTGCTGCACCAACTTAATTTCATCAAATACAATCCCAGTCAACACCACCTTACTACTTGTACAAATAATTCACCTACATTCCACATCAGTCACTGACTGCAGTGCCTAAAAATGCAAACTGTCCTCCAACATCACACTACAAACATCACCATTCAAACATCCCATCCTCTACAAGACTGCTGCCTATAGTCAACTGCAAAACACTTCACTACCATACAACTGAAATCCCCTGACCAACCATCATTCTTACTGCAACAGTCCAACATCCAAATCCCTATATCAACTAACCACCCCCTGTTGCAACTGTAACAGCAGTACCCTTCAAACTATTTATAAAACTCAATAACATCAGTATCCCTCATACTGTTGGCTTCTACAGACTGCATATCACGCTGCTACAGACTGCATATCAAATACTACTTCAATAACCCAAAGCCATCTTCAGCCATCATAACAGTCAGAACCACCTCTGACATTGACTGTGCACCCAACCTTCATACCAGGCTTCATCATTATCACTGTTATTGCCCTCTACTTCCACTCTGCTTGAGCATATCACACTGACCTCTAGCATATAACAGCAAAGGTAAACATAACCATGATGTGCCTGCTCCATGTGGAAGTGCTGCTCTAAACAAACAGTAGCCGGCTCTTGTTGCTCCCACTTCTTCTTTGGCTATCGACCATATGCAACTACTAATCGTGGTAGTGATATGAATCAAGCTCCATTTACTCTTAAAAAATTTCAAGAGCCTAATGTTTATTAATCTTATAATGAATATAAACAATTTGACTTCCTAAATGAATCGGCAACAGATGATGAAAAATATACATTTGAAAACAAAGGATGAACCTCAAAAAAAGTTCATTGAGCCCCTGTTGTGCTTAACATGTACTATGGAAAATAGGTTTGTTATAAGAAGAAAACAAATTAAACAAAAGTAGCTTTTAAGACATTACAAACTTAGTTTAGTGATATAATAGAGATGAAAAATAGGTTATTACAACTACATATTTGACAATTTAGAATTAACTAAGTTAAATTAGTTAACGTTTAAGAGTAAATGTTACAGCTATATATCTATCAGATGATGCAAAACTTAGTTAATTTTAACAAAACTTAGTTAATTTTAACAAAACTTAGTTAACTTTTATTAACTTGTTAACTTAGTTAATTTGTTTATTATTACTAAAACTCAGTTAATTTAATTATATTATTATTATGAACTTAGTTAATTTTTATAAACATAGTTAATTCATCATCATCATAATATTGTTATTATTTATAAAACTTCATTAAATTAGTTATATTATTATTTATAAAATTTAGTTAGCATAAACTTGACTAATTTTATAAAACTTGTTCAATTTTAACAAACTTAGTTAATTTTTATTAACTTGGTTAACTTAGTTAATTTATTATTATTATTATTATTATAAAACAAGGTTAATTTAATTGTATTATTACTATTACTATTAGTATTATTATTAATATAAATTTGGTTAATTTTATAAACTTAGTTAATTCATCATCGTTGTCATCATTATTATTTATAACTTTGTTAAATTAGTTATAGTATTACTATTTATAAAATTTAGTTGACATAAACTTAGTTATATTATTAGTATTACTATTATAAAATTAGTTAATTCATCATCATCATCACTATTATTTATAAAACTTTGTTAAATTAGTTATATTATTATTACTTATAAATTTTAGTTGACTTAAACTTAGTTAATTTTATAAATCTTGACTGGTCAACGTGTGTTGATTAAGCAGCTGTATACCCTATAGTAGTTGTTGGATGTAAAGTTTCAAAATACCAACTAACATAATTGATACCATCAACCAAATATGTAGTAAGTTTCTGTGCGGTGGAAAAAGGAATAAAGTATCATGGGAGATGGTAACATCTCCAAAAGAAGAGGGGGACCTTTGTACCAAAAAATGGGTACATATTAATGAAGTTTTCTATTTAAAAAGACCATGGAAATTGTTAAGTGAAAATTCTTTAAGGAAAAATGGTTTATCAACAAGTATATTAACTCTAACAATATTTGGGAAATGTTGATTTCAAGTCAACTATCTGAAACTATAAAGAACATGTTGAGAGTTAGACAAAAAGCATTAAGTTTGGTTGACATGGAAATAGCGAGTGGCAAAAACACAAGTCTATGGAACAATTCATGGTTAAATGGAGCAAGATTAATTAACAAATAGGTGTACGAAACCTTGGCATACTTGGATGGTGAAACACTTAAGGTCAGTCAAATATTGCATGATGATGTAAGGCAGCTGGAAACATTACAACAAACAAGAGGCATTAGCAATGAAATCCGCTAAATCAGAACTCATAACAACCATTCATAAGATTTTTGGCATTGTAATACAAACATCAATGATAATTTTGTATTCAAAGAAATAAGAGATGCAATCAAAATTCATTCAAATAAAGTGCAGTTGCATAGCTTTGTTTGGAAAATCAAAGCTAACTCTAAGATGAACTATGTGTGTTTAAAGCAATTACAAATCTTCTGCCATACAAGAACAAACAAGTAAATCTAGGTATGCTAAACAATAGTGAGTTTATGTTATGCAATAAAGAGGAAGAAACTAAAGGTCACATGTTTTTTGAATGTGAATATAGTAATACGTGTGGAAATGTGTTAGATTAAAACTCAAAAATCCAGTCATCCCAAATAAGTATTCCAATGACCGAAACTGTGACCATGAGCAACAAATTCCAGAACCAAGAGTTTTCGAGCTAGCAAGAATCTCTACTGCTTGCACAATACGGATACTATGAAGTTAAATGAATAACATACTGTTTAACTACATCTACATGAACAAGCGAATCTTGCGTGAATCGATCAATAAACAATGTCAGATTCTTATGCAAAAGTTAAGAAGCAAACAAGAGAAGGTGAATTCGAAACAAAAATTCTAGATTTGTAGGATATACCTAGTTCTAATCTTCACTTTATCCATGAACCCCCTTGAATTGAATATGTTCAATGTACTACCGTAGCAGCTGCGCAACTTGTTGCGTCCATGGTCAGCAGAATATCAAAAGAGGAAGATGAAGGATATCAGATGAGGATACTAAAGAGAGAGGTGGTGCTGGATCGGAAGACGATTTTGGGGATATCAGATGAGGAAGATGAGGGATTTTGAGGAGAAGACAAGGGCTCTGAAGGATCGAAAGACAGTGACTTTTTTGTACCGATCGCAATTTTGGGATAGGAAAAAGTGATGTGAAAGGAAATTTTAGCGGCCACAGAAAGTTTTTAGCAAAATATCGATGAATAATTGGCGGGACCAATTAGTCGCGTTTCATCATTTCATTTTATATTCTAAAATGATCAATGATGGCATATGCCTTGAAACGTAACCAACTAATGCAACCAAAAACAAGTTTTGTTGTAGTGAATGTTGTCCTCTAGTAGATGTATATTAATAAATTACTTACATACTCCTTAGTTGTTGAGCAAACTCAAGCTAGGGATGTTATGCTAGTATTATTGATATATTGAATAAATGAGGTAAGATAACTATATGTATTTGTTGTGCAAACTCAATGTACATATACTATATTTACATCATCACGATATGGTAGGTATGAGTGAATAATCTCTTTCGATTTGTTGAGCAAACTCAAGATCGAAATGAGATTAGAACAAGGAAAATAGGTTAAGAGTTGTATGTGATACAACTGATAAGGAGTTATCCATCGTTTGTGGGGCTATGATTTGTTGAGAAAACTCAAGGTCGGAATACCAAAACAAACAAGTCCTAACTCCCACTAGTGAAGTTGTAAGTCTTCTATGTTTCATCTTAGGGTTTGGAGAAACATAAAAGACTAGTGGGAGCCTTATTAGAAAAATGAAATGGTAGCATTTAACCTTTCTAATACTATAAGAACATATGCTATATAATGTTATAATTATCTACAATGACAAATTTATGCATTTAATATGATTGATAAAACATTCTTCAATTAACATATATATACAAACTGAATTGAAAGTCGACAAATAGAATATAATATACTTACTAATAATTCTAATTGCATGTTATATAATGTTTCTATACTCATGGAAGTGCCTAATTTCAACTACTTAATACATTCGTAAGTTGGACACTTATATGCTTATTTGGTTTAGACCGTGTATTGCATTTCATGAGTTTTTTGAACTCTGAATGCAATTCAAGGCTATGGGTATTTGATCCGTGTACTGTCACATATAAATGTTATACGGTGAACAGTCATAGTTTGTGGGGTACAATATTTCGATGAAGTTAATTCGTTCAAAGTAAGCCAATAAATAGTATTTTAAGATCATGTATTCAACTTGAATGATTTCAAAAGGATTATATTATGTTAATGTAACACAAGACCATAAACTATGAGATACATCTAAGAATCGATCGTTGAGATGTCATCATGATCAGTTTACATAAAGTGCAACATATTTGATGTCTTAAATGTTAAGAATAATCAAATGCGCTTTTGTAAAAGGTTTGTTATGATATTGTAGTAAGGTTTTCTTTTTAATAGTTTGACCATTTAAAAGGAAAATGAATGTATAAGAATAGATGTAATTTAAGGTAAAGTTGGAATGAAGAGAATGAACAGTCACTTCTGCTTCATAGAGAAACATTGGAAACATGAATTGTAATACTAATTGATACTTAATATTGGAATATTAAATATGATTTTTATTTTGAAATGTATTTTCATATAGAATTTTTTTTCTATAACATTTATTTCTTTGAGTTTAAAATATTTGATCAAAAAACTCTCCACTATAAACTAGTTGTAGCATATGAAATAAGTAAACAATGTTAAGGGAATAGTGGACCTCTAAATTTAGTATGCTATTATAGTAATGGCGGAAATAGCGGGAGCATGCCATATAGCACCTAATGATTGCATCAAAATACAAAAATTGTTTTCATAAAATGTACCGAACATTATTTGTGAAATAATGTTTATTTTGGTATTGACTGAAAAATAGATATAACTATATTTCAATCTGAGTATTATGAATATTCATTATGAAATAGAACTATATTATGGAATTTGTTTTCATAGTGAAAGTGATGCATCAAAAAAAATACGTATGTGTCTAATATTATTTACAGCTGTTTTGGAATTATAAACTAAGCTGTAGTTTTGAGAAATAATTTTACTATATATTTATGAGTCATATGGTATTGGTTAATTATATCCCAAACAATTAATGCTATGCACCATTCAGTGGGAGCATCATAAGAGTTGATAAACTCTTTGAATTAATACATATTGATGTTTGCAATCACAAGTCTATTAATACCAAAAGTGTTCCACATACTTCTTACCAACATATACATATATATTAAAACGCATGTAGTAAGTTTATGATAAATCATAGAATATAAAAGAAAAGTAAATAAAATAATATGCAATAGAATAAAATGATTTGATCTGGTCGAACAAGTGAGTATATTGGAAAGAATTCCAAATGTACCTAAAATGAATATAGATTCAATCTCAAAAGTCACTCCTCCATGTGATACATAATGATGCGTCGATAAGGAGTAATCAGACATTGTTGGACAATTTACAATTAATTGTGAGTGAAGTTGAGTTATTTTCTTTCTATAAGGTCATGTACTTAAGAGTAGTACACAAGGTTGATATTATTTCATCTAATTAATAGTTTACAAAATCATACAAGATAAGGGTTTGTAAGAAATCCCAATATATCCTAGGCTAGGAAATTGGCAGGTTGTGCGAGTCGAAAGATTGCACGTAATAATTATTAATGAGGGATCTTGTATGAATCTCCAAAAGGTTTTTGGGAAGTTCTGTCATCAAATGACATATTTATGTTGAACATAATTTTTGTAACTAAAATCAGTTTTATAAATAAAAAGGTTCATAAAGCATTTATGAATCCCTATTCTATTTGAACTAGGAAATAAATTTTGTTTTAAGATATATCAACTTCATTGTGAAGGAATTTCTTTGAGAAATTTTTGGTAGTTAAATGGAATTGGGTCCGATCCATAGATAGAACTGATTATATGAGAAGAAGTGAAATTAACTAACCTAAATGAACACATAATATTAGAATGTCTAATAAGTATTCTCATATATCGAAGAGAAACTATGGGTTTCTTATTAATGTCGAAAATATACATTACCCTCGATTGTTCAATTAAACCATTAAGATTGTTGACTCTGTATGGTATGTTGCACAAATATGAAAGAGTTCCAAGTACGCTATCAAAATATGATTTTGGTGGTCGTAACCAAAGAGATGTGATCCATCGATCAAGATTGTGTCTTTATTGGAAAAACTAATGTGGTTGGAATTAAATAAGAAACACTGATAAGAATAACATCGCAAATTTCAGTTATTGAAATTAACATAACTGATTCGGTATTCAGCATGCTCAATTTAATTCAGATCTACTCACGAAATTATCACTCGATAAGACTTAGTGTGTTAGCAACAGAATTGGTCACTAACGCCCTTAAAGGAGATTGTGTAGAGAGATTAATGAAGAAAGTAAAGGTAAACGGAGAACAGTACGCAAATTTAAATGCAGAAAATACGAACACCAGATTTATAGTGGTTCGGCGTAATTGCCTACGTCCAATTTGAGGTTAATCTTTATTGCCTGTCTCACTAATCGATTACAGATACAATCCGTACACCAATTACTTGAATACAATTTCTAAGCAAAAAAGATAAGTCTTGAATGAGTCTTGAATGCGGCAGAGCCTCCCCGGTGTTCCCGAAAAAAGGTCCCTTTCATTGTGCCCTGCCTCTATATTAATAGACGAAGATGGGTTGGACTTCCCTGGTGGGCCTGGTAGCTAAATACCTTGGCCCAAAAAAAATGAGCTCTGTGTGCCGAACCATAGATGTCGAACGGAAAAATGCCGAGCGATATATTCATGTCGAACGAAGTGATGTGCTGAGTGAAGAGTGCAGGCCAATTGATAACCAAAGCCGGTCGAGGTTGGATGAATGCCGAACACCTCTGGATGCCGAACGATCTCGAATGCCAAACGAGGAATGAATGCCGAACACCTCTAGACGCCGAACTATCTCGAATGCCGAACGAGGCATGAATGCCGAACACCTCTGGATGCCGAACGATCTCGAATGCTGAACGAACCAGTTGTGCCAACGTCCCTGGAAGCCGACCAAGTATGTTGTTCCAAATGCTCGGGATGCCGAATGGTATGCAAATGCCGAGCGTCTAGTTGCCTGGTCAAATCTCCAGGTAACACTTGCCTCCCAAAGTGCATCACGTGATCGTACGTGATGCGCTTTGAATCGTGAGTCCTCCATGCTTCGGTTCGAGCCTTGGCTTATTCTTCTCGATGGTGTTTTCTTGTGAATAGAGGGTGAGGCAATGCATGCCGAATGACATACAAATGTCGACCAGCGTAGCCGAAGCAGAGCACCCTGGATGTCGAACGGCATAGCCGATGCCGAATGAATGATGCGTTCTGACCGGTTCCACTGGTCAGTGTCCCCTCGTCTTCCTATCTTCCCTTATAAAACCCGGCATGCCACTTCTTCTTTTCTTTTCACTTTTTACCTCCGTTATTTTTCAAGAACATGTAACTTACCTCCCTTAAATTCCATTTACCTCGCCGATCTTCCCTTCCTACCTTGAATTCGTCAAGCCCTTCCTATAGCTCCTTCTCGAATTAAGTTCGAATCACTTTCAATATCCAGCTCACAGACCCCCAAGCTCCCGCTGTTCTCTTCGGTAAGAACCTTTCGGTTGTTTTGTCAAATTAGGAAGTATAACACAAAGCTCAAACTCATGAATCCTCCATGGATTATAGAGAGTACAAGGCGTGTGGATGAGGGAGATGAATTGAGGTTCGGACGCGTCTTATGGCTGGAACTTAGTATGATTTTAGGCGATTTCAAGGTGGGTGGAATGAAGAGGAAAAAAGTGGATGGCAAAGGCGCTCGTAGGTGGGAATTAGTGGAAGATGAATTGTTGTGGCTCGACATGATCTTTCAATGGCGAGTGATTATGAGGGTGCATGGGAATGGAATTGGAGATAAGGCCTAGTGGTGTGGATTGGCATGGCCATGGTTCGGCATGACTTGCCGAAGGACTCGGCCATGCCGGACGAGAGAGATGGAGGAAAAGGAGAGAAGTGATGTTAAGGGCAGATTGCCGAGCGAAGCGACTCGGCACAAGCGGGTTCGGCATGATTTGCCGCGTGCCGAACGACAAATAGGAAGGGTTGGAAGAGTGACACTTATGCTGAACGGCACTTACATTTAGGCTGAACGGAACAAAGGCCGAGCAGAATTTAGGCCGAACAGGATGAAGGCCGAATAGAATAAAGGCCGAACAAAATAAAGGTCGATCGATATTTAGGTCGAACAGTATTTAGGCCGAACGGCATTTAGGCCGTGTGTTTCAAGTATCGCTCGGCCATGACCCTTGATGAATTAATAACAACAGTCGAAATCATTCCAACTTGAACATAACCCTCGTCGAATTCATGTATTCCTCTTGCCTAATTATATGACAAAAACAAGGACAAAGACTTAAGCGAACCAGCATATCGAACTAATCTGAACTGATAACTCCCTAGCTTCAATAATCACAAGCCTGAACTTAAATCGATAAAAACGGATAAAAGCCTTTAACATACAGTGCCAGTGTCCAAGTCCAAAATTGAAAATATTGCAAGGCTGGCTTTCGAAGACAGTCAGCGATGACGGTCTTCGAAGACGACAATTCAAAGTTCAACTTTATACCATCAACTCCGTGACTTTCAATTTCTCAGCACTTTTATTTGAATTATCGCACTAGTTCACACACCACATGGGGGGAATATATATGTTATTAAGTCTAACGTCGATTATTTTTCAAGTATAGTTCAAACAGGTGCTCTGCTAGATTCAATCTTTATTAGAGATGTCTAGGAAATCTAGCTCTGCTACGATCTCAGGCAGACCTAGGCCATCCTCTAGACAAGAAGTCGCAGATACTTCAAACCCGTGAACTTCCCCTACTCATAACTTAGCTCCCGATGCTTTGGAGTCAGCAATTCTCTTGGACAACCCAATCGATTCACAGGCTTCAAAGATTAATAAAGGTACACTCCGTCGGATATGCTCTGTCCAAGGAATCCCCTTCGACGACGTGCTAGTTCCATCGGGGCACGATCGTTCGCACTTGCCCCCGGTCGGATACACAGCTTGTAATAAATTCATGTGCTGGGTTGGTAGTGTACCACCGTTCAACTCGTTTCTTCGAGAAGTATTGCAGTATATCGAAATTGCCCTGTCGCAACTGCCCCCCGAACAGCCACGCATTCATCTACGGCACCTGGATCCTCTTCATGAGTGTCCTTTCCAAGCTCCCAACCCTGGATGATATTAGATATATATTGCATCAAGAAACAGAGGGATAGCACCTCTTTCATGTTTCTCGAGCCGCACAACAAATGTCAAATCTTAACTGGGGCATGGAGCAAGTTTGCCATGTATAAACAAGAATGGTTTTATGTGCGTTACCCCCTAGTTTCGCGAGGAGATGGGTGGAAGGAAGTAAGTTTTCTCTCTGGACCAATACTTACGCTTGGTCGAAGCAGTACCTTTTCTAACTCTTTTCCATCTTTTCAGGCATTAACCCACGCTCCAAGGGACCCGGATACTCTGAAGCCGTCGAGGCTATTCGATCCATTCTTGCCGAAGAACAGGACATCAGAACTCTTATTACAAATGAGTCGCTTTCAAGGTTCGGGCTGTTGGCAGAAAGTCGCCGGATAAGCCTCCCTCATAGCGTTACCACACCCAGGCCTACCGCTGGCAAAGGAAAAAAATAGGCCGAGTCTTCGACACGTACTGCCCCTGACACACTAGAAGAGGGGGAGATTAAGAAAACCGAAATGCCCAAAGTACAAGGCAAAACTGTTAGTCCACCTCGGGATCCAATAGTTGAAGTCCATGACATTGAAACATCGTCTTCCCTTTCGAAGTGGAAGAAGAAACTAATGTATAAGCCGAGGAAGGAGAAAGTGGGCGGAACTTCTAAAGTTACCCTTATTCCAACGGAGAAAAAAGCTTCCCCGCAGCACTTGGAAAGTTCTCTAAAAGGTCTGTCAAACCTTACGATACCTGACGATCTGCTCAACTATGGTTTCGACAATCCTGAGGCCCTTAAGATCCACTCGCCCGCGAGAGGCGGTTCCAATGCTCAAGCCCAAATTGAGGGAGAACAAACTCATATTTGTAAAGAAACTGGTTTGTTAGGGGGAAATACTAGGACACACACAAACACACGCACTTCAATTTGCACTCGAACTTTCCGTCACTACCTTACTTTTTACTAACTCGTCGTTACTTAAACTCTACACAGGTGACATGGGGCGCACACATGGACTTGACTGCCTTCGCAGTTGATCGATTTTTCATCAATCAGGACAGGACTCACGTGCAGGAAGACGCCAAGATAGGGATGACGACGGCAATAGGGATTACCATTCCCGAGATTCATCATCTCGGAAGAAATCTTATTATCAACCCAAATACCATCATAATGCCCCTTCACACTCGGGGAAAAGCAAAGATAAGCACGGCCATAAGGGGTCGCAATTAGATGTCCCTCGCGATCAACACTCTGATTCTTCCACCAATGACAGTCTCGGGATTCTCACAAGAGAACTGAACTTTCAAAGCCATCTCCTCCTGTTCCCGCAACAGATCCAACAATATCGGAGAGACTGAATGAGCTCAAGGCTAAATTCCCAAAAATATGCTTTGATGGCCTGAATTTTCTCCCGACGATTCATCCTATTCCGAGACATGTCAAGCAGAGCGCTATCGCCTGCACCAACGATGTCTATGTTCAACATGACGCATTCGTTCATCTTGCTGAGAAAGTTTCAAAAGTCTCCATGGAGCGCCAGCATGAGATTGATCGCCTGAAGCTTGAGGCTATCCATGACAAAGACATTATCAAAGCTCAAGACGCAGAGCTTGCGTCTTACAAATCTCAGCTTGAGGCCGCCCAGCAGAGCGCCAAAGATACTACCGAAGCCGTAACTCGTTTGGATTCAACCCACAAAAAAGAAATCGACGAGGCGGTCCAACGCTGTAGGTCCTTAGCTTTGGAGAAAGACTCGATGCAAAAGAGAGGGATGCATTCAGCCTCTGAGTCAAAGAACTTGAGAAGCGACTCTGCAAAGAGCAAGAAGAGAAGACTGTCGCCCAAGAAGAGTCGCAACGGTATTGCGACGAGATCGTTGCTACGGACTCCTAAAGGCAAAACTTGAGGATGAGCTTTCTAAAGTTGAGGCGTTAAAGAATGAAGCCCGTGAAGAGGACAAAAAGATGGCATCTACGGAGATCGACTCCTGTCTTGAGCCGACTAAGGAAGAAGGTAGGGAAAAGGTCAAAAGCATGCTCGACCCGCTTATTGCAGAATTCAATGCTCGCGTTCTCATGCACCGGGACTTAACTTTTCTGGCCGAGGGCTATCTCGAATCTTTAGCTGAAGCGTGAGAGACCTTAATAGAAATCAGGAAGGTCGAACATGGTACCGGGGAGGTCGATAAAGGAGCTTTGATAAAAGAATTTCTTAAGGGAAATGGGCCTTCGGACCTGTCAACGGCCAAATCCCTTTACTGCAAAGGCTCCCCCTCAACGAAAGGGAAAGTGGTTATTGCCGGTCCATCCAAGATCGAGTCTCCAGCTCGTGTGCCTACTCAGCCGGTCGGTCCGCCGATACTCGATCCCTTTGAGCAGCACATCGGCTATGACCCGAAGGACCCCAGCCTTGGCGTTCACATTTTGTCTCCTATTCCAGTGGGTGATAGCCCCCTGACGGCTGAGATCCATCCGAAACCTGATAGACAACTCTTTTGCTTTAACATTCCAAGAGTCGTCGTTTTTCATCAGAAGCTACCGCATTCTAATACTTTTTTTTCGTGATTTTGTGCGGGGTCGTTCTGATCCTAAGCCCACCTTTTCGTGATTTTATGCAGGCCGTTCTGATCCTGAGCCCACTCCAAGGTGCGATGTCGACAAGGAGGTGAAGGAAAAGACAAGTGAGGCCACTCACGTAGGAGAGGCTCCCGGTCCAGATGCTCAGATGATCGGAGCGCTTGATGAGGAAAATCCGAGACTTCCTCTCTCATCGATGGGAGTTACGAAATTGAAATTACGGGCGCCTCTGAGCACACATCTAAACTGAGCATGAAGGAGAAGATTGAGGAGGAGAAGAAACAGACAGTCGAGATAAAAATCGAGCCTCAAGTTGTGGACCTGGACGATCCTGTGAATAAGCTGTTGAAGGTCATCCTCCCAGGCGGGTCCAAGCCCATAGAAGTTCCACGTACTTCTTCAGCTTCCACTCCCCCATCAAAGAAAGTTATCAAGGGCAAGCGCTCAGGAGAGGAGTCGTCTGGATAAAGGTTGAAGAAGTCGAAGAAGTAGTTGTTGCTCTCGTTCAACGAGAGCTAGTTTAGCTTATGTAATTATTTTTAGTCACCTTCGTAGTTCATGTAATAAACTTTTGAATCCGAATTTTGGAGGAGTTGTAGTAGGAACTTATTTCTAATGAATAAAATTTAGTTCTTTTGTCTTTCAAAAGACTCTTATCGTTCAGTCTTCTGTGTGATTGTGATTGAAATCCAAGCTGTTGTAAATAACATAAACTTCTTAATTTGTCTTCATATAAGTTGACAACTTTGTGGCATTGCACATTCTTTCATTCCATGATCCGGAGATTTAGACTATTCTAGTCCGCACTCCGGGGACCTAAAGATTTTGAGTTGTTTATACTCTGGTCCGCATTCCGGGGAGTCGGAGTACTCCAGCCCGCACTCCGGGGACTCGAAGATTTTGAGTTGTTTGTACTCTGGTCCGCACTCGGGGACTCAGAGTACTCCAGTCTGCACTTCGGGGACTTGGAGATTTTGAATCGTTTACACTCTGGTCCGTACTACGGGGACTCAGAGTACTCCAGTCCGCAATCCAGGGACTTGGAGATTTTGAATCGTTTATACCCTGGTCCGCACTCCGGGGACTCAGAGTACTCCAGTCCGCACTCCAGGGGCTTGGAGATTTTGAGTCGTTTATACTCTGGTCCGCACTCCGGGGACTCAGAGTACTCCAGTCCGCACTCCGAGGACTTGGAGATTTTGAGTCGTTTATACTCTGGTCCGCACTCCGGGGACTCAGAGTACTCCAGTCCGCACTCCGAGGACTCAGAGTACTCCAGTCCGTACTTCGGAGACTTGGAGATTTTAAGTAGTCTATACTCTGGTCCGCACTCCGGGGACTCAGAGTACTCCAGTCCACACTCCGGAGACTTGGAGATTTTGAGTCATTTATACTCTGGTCCGCACTCCGGGGACTCAGAGTACTCTAATCCACACTCTGGGACTTAGAGATTTTGAGTCGTTTATACTCTAATCCGCACTCCTGGGACTTAGAGTACTCCAGTCCGCACTCCGGGGACTTGAAGATTTTGAGTGCTCGAGCGCGTTCGTACGTCATACAGAATAATGTATTTCTTAGTTATTTGTCACAGCGTTATCATACACAGAGACATCGACAAGTCATAGAGAAAATGGCTTCAAACCTTTATTAATGCAAACAAGCTAAATTGTCTTATTACATGCCATAAACTAGGAATAAAAACTTGCGGAAAATAAATGTAACTAAAGTATGAAAGGAACGAACTAAGTGTAATAATGCCGCAAATGCTCACTATTCCATGCTCGAGAGAGTGTCGCACCATCAACGGTCGCTAGCTTGAAAGTTCCTTCTCCAAGCTTCCGTTCAATGACGTATGGACCTTCCCATGCATGGCTTATATGTGATGGAACTGGAAAAACTCGTTTCAGAACGAGATCACCCACACCAAAGATTCTTAGCCGGACTTCTTCATTATAATATCGAGCGACTCGGTGCCTGTATGCGGCCGCTCTTAAATTAGCTTCTTCGCGTTTTTCATTAATGAGGTCCAATGATTCCAGCAAAATATCTTGATTTGATTTATGGTCATAATAAGTTGCCCGATGTGACGGAACTTCAAGTTCTACGGGTATGACAGCTTCCATGCCGTATGCCAATGCGAATGGAGTATGGCCAGTCGCGGACTTGTGGGTGGTTCTGTAAGCCCAAAGCGCTGTTGGAAGCTCATCCATCCCCTTGCCTCTAGCCTTCTCCAAACGTTTTTTCAATATGGATTTGATTATTTTGTTTACGGCTTCCACTTGTCCATTGGCTTTTGGGTGAGTAACTGCTGCAAATTTTTTCTCGGTACCATATTTTTGGCAAAATTCCTTGAACTCTTTGCTTTCAAACTGAGCCTGTAATGATGGTTCGTGGAAGGCCAAAGCGGCATATAATATTTTGTACAACGAAATTAATGACCATCTTGGTGGTGATAGTGGCCAAAGGCTCTACTTCTGCCCACTTGGTAAAGTAATCGACCGCAACAATCGCGTATTTTGCACCACCTTTGGATAGGGGTAAGGAACTGACTATGTCGATCCCCCACATTGTAAATGGCTAGGGACTAACCGTTTGTGTGAGTTCCGTCGGCGGAGCTCTCGGGATTTTCGCATATTTCTGACATTTGTCACATCTTCTCACATAGTCTGCGGCATCCCAATTCACAGTTGGCCAATAGTATCCATAGCGAAGGATTTTCTTTGCTAACGTATGTCCTCCGGTATGGTCACCACATTCACCTTCATGGACTTCCTTCAGGACCCGTTTTATCTCATCATGGGCGATGCACCGGAGTAAGGGGGTCGAGAAACCCCTCTGATACTTTACCCCATCTTGCATTACATAACGCGAAGCTTTACGAATAACTTGTCGCCTTTCGCTCCTTCCTTCGGGCATAACCCCATGTAACAAGTACTGCTTGAATAGGGTCATCCATGACTCCTTCTCGATTTCTGTTTCTAACATGAAATCTACCTCCATCATATTTATGCTCGGAACATGTAAGGTTTCAACGGGAAACAATCCCATCTGTTGCGCATCTCCAGTGCTTGCAAATTTTGCCAATGAATCGGCGGCTCTGTTCTGCTCACGCGAGACATGTGAAATATCATAATACAAGAGATTCGCTAGCAACTCCTAAACTCGGGCCAGAAATGGGGCAAGTCTCTGCCCTCTTGCTTGGTAGTCTCCCAGTACTTGGTATATCACCAGTTGCAAGTCGCAAAAGACTTCAACCGATCTTACTCCCAGTTCTTTGATGAGTCTTAAGTCGGCAATCAATGCTTCATACTCGGCTTCGTTATTCGTCATTGTGAATTCGAGCTTCAAAGCGCAGAAAACTAATCGGTTCTCAGGAGTTACAAGACCTATGCCAACCCCCGAACAACGGACGTTAGATGCCCCATCGGTGTACATCTTCCATCGAATGGGAGGTATGACATTGCGGCCGTTTGATTCGTCTGCCATGGTGAATTCAGCAATGAAATCTGCTAGCGCTTGCCCCTGTATGGCCCTTCGCGGCAAGTAAGTAATATCGAATTGACTCAACTCAATATTCCATTTTAACATCCTTCCAGAAGTTTCCGGTCATTGGAGTACCTGCCGCAAGGGTTGATCAGTGTAAACAATGATCGAGTGTGCCTGGAAGTATGGACGGAGCTTGCGTGATGCAATCACTAAGCAATAAGCTAGTTTCTCAATCCTGGGATAATTTCTTTCTGCCCCCGTCAAACGTTTACTGACATAATATACTGGCTTTTGAACTCATTCCTCCTTGCGAACCAGAGCCGTACTGATAGCACGCTGGGATACTGCCAAGTATACATACAGCGTTTCATGGTCAATTGGTTATGATAGCACCGGAGGGATTTCTAGATGTCTAACCAGAGCTCGGAATGCTTCCTCGCAGTCGGACGTCCACTCGAAATTCCCCTTTCCCTTTTTTATCACATCAAAGAAAGGAATGCACTTATCCGTGGCTCTAGATATGAATCGACTCAGCGTGGCTACCTTTCCATTCAAGCTCTGTACTTGCTTTATAGTTCTGGACACTTGTATGTCTCGAATAACTTGAATCTTTTTCAAGTTAGATTCAATTCCATGTGCGTTCATAATGAAAACCAAGAACTTCCCTGATGCAATGCCAAAAGAGCACTTTAAGGGGTTGATCTTCATCACATGATGCCTGAGTATATCAAACATCTCTGCTAAGTCTCGGATGTGGTATTTGACTGCCGTGACTTCACGAGCATGTCATTCACATAGACTTCCATCGTTCTACCAATCTGGTCTTTAAACATTCGATTCACCAGACGCTGATAAGTTGCTCCCACGTTTTTCAATCCAAAAGGCATTACTACATAGCAATATAGCCCCATATTTGTGACAAAACTGGTGTGTTCCTGGTCTGGAATGTGCATCGGGATCTGATTGTATCACGAATACGCATCCATAAATGACAATAATTCGTGCCCGGTGGTAGAGTCGACGAGCTGGTCGATTCTAGGTAAAGGGAAACTATCCTTCGGGCATGCTTTATTCAGATTAGAGTAATCAACACAAGTTCTCCACTTCCCATTCGCTTTTCTCACTAGCACAGGGTTAGATACCCATTCAGAGTAGAGGGCGTCGCGGACGAACCCATTGGCTTTGAGTTTGTCCACCTCCTCTTTGAGAGCAGCGGACCTCTCCGGGTCCATGCCTCTCCTTTTCTGCTTCACATGAATGTATTTTGGGTCTACGTTCAACATATGGCTTGCGATGGCAGGTGAAATCCCACACATATCAGAGTGTGTCCAAACGAAAACATCCAGATTCGCCCGGAGGAAATCAATAAGATCCTCAGTCACTAAAGGTCGAGTTGTGATCCAATCTTAAAAACTCGTGATGGGTCATCCCGGCTGACTGGCATGTCGATCGTCAGCTTAACTGGTGCTGCATTCGTTTCCCTGGGTTCCACATCATCATCTCTCGGATCTATGTCTCTAAGGATCTGAGAATGTTGCTCGATGCAGGGGTCGGGCACTACTTGTCAATCATCAGTATTTAGGATGCGGACGGTGCTGTCTGCAACCTTCCCTTTTTCTCTCCATTGAGCTTCTCTCATCTCTGCCACATAATATGCGCGACCGGTCGCCTGATCACCATGTGCTACTCCAACTCCCTTGTCGGTCAAAAATTTCAACGTTAAACACCAGGGGGCCAAGGCTGCCCTAAACTCCGCTAGGGCCAGACGACCCAAAAATGCATTGTATGGAGAGTCAACATCCATCACTACGAACGGTAGGATCGCACTCTCCTACGCTCACCTTCCCCCAGTTCAACTGGTAACTCAATATACCACATTGCATCAGTTGCAGCACCATTAAAGCCGTGGATACGGGCTTTGCATGGTTTCAAATCTTTTGTCTCCATCTTCATTTGGTCATAAACCTTCTTGAAGATGATGTTGACAGAACTTCCACAATCAATCAAAATTCTTTTTATGTAAGTTGGTCCGATCGTTGCAGATATAACCATCGGGTCGATAGTAGGAGCCTCCACCTTGTCTGCATCTCGACTCCTAAACACTATATCGTCCGTTATCATGCGTTGTTGTTTTGCGGGAGTTCCATCTTCCATATTCGAATAACATTCATAATTCGCATGCCTCAGGGAGGTAGCATATCGTTCCATCTTCTGCCAATTCTTGTCTGCAGGATGAGGTCCTCCGACTATAGTGTTTATGATCAACCTACCAATGGTCCGAGAAGGTTCCTCTGAGTGGCGTGGAGCCGGCCCGCGTCCGGGGTCTGTCGTTCCTTGCCTACCCTCTGGTGGGTTCTTAACAAACTCCTGCAGCTTTTTCTGCCTGATCAACCTTTCTATGGCATCATGAAGGTGTCTACACTCCTCAGTATTGTGCCCGTGGGTCTCATGGAAGCGACAGTACTTCCCTGTCCGTTTCTGTTCTTCAGTGAACTCCTTTGGGCATGGATTTCTGAAGGTGTTACAGGTAGATAGATAAATGTTTTCAAGAGAAGTATTTAGGGGGGTGTATTCGTTGTAGGTCGGAATCCTCGACTTCCATCTCCCTGTATTTTTTTTCTTTCTGGGATTTCCACCTCCGTATCATTTAGATTGCCCAGGCTTGTTCTGGACGTTAACTTGAACTTTTCCCGAACTATCGTCGGATTGTTTCATTGCGATGTTACTTTTCACAGTTTTCTGAATAGGTCCTGATGCCATATCTCATCTCGTCCATCGAGCTTCCTCACTCCGTATGAACTGGTGAGCTTTGGAATAAAATCGTTCCAACGTAGTTGGGGGTTTTCCCACCAACCAATCTCCAAACTCCGAGTCTGGATCTACACCTCGCATCACCGCCATTAAGATTGCGTGGTCGTTAGGGTTGCTAACTTCAGTGGGGACAACATGGAACCTCTATAAGTAGGCTTTCAAAGACTCTCTTGGAGCCTGGATTGTGCTTGATAAGGACATTACGTCCTTTGGACGAGTAGCATGTATCCTGAACTGCTCAACAAATTTCATCGCCAACTCATCAAAGTTGGATATAGATCGAGGAGGAAGTCGAGTAAACCACATGGTGGCGATTCCGGACAAAGTGATTGGGACGCACCTACACTTGGTCGCGTCATTTGCCCTTGTGGAATCCATTATCCATTCGTACCTCATCACGTGTTTCCTTGGGTCAGTTTTCCCTTCGTAGGCAGGGATAGTTGGCATATCGAATTTCTTGGGATACTCTGCTTGTAGAATAATGTCTGTAAAGGGAGTATGACTCCTGGGCACTCCCCAGTGTTCGTTGGTCAGGCCTTGGTTTTCTCTCATTAATTGCCTTACCATGGATGATAAGTTTGGAGTTTGTATGGAGGATGGAAGGTTTGGCTCCATTCCAAGGGACCGTGCGGGTTAATGTCCCGCCTACTGGCGGTCGGCCAAACGTGCGTCCTGAAGGCCGGCTTGATTTGGATCTTGGTGAGCCGGGCATCCGGTCTCATCACTTGCCTGATCCCTGGTGGATAAATCGGCGGCACCTGCCTATGCAGCTTCTGTCATGCGGCATTTACGCCTAGCAGGTTCATCAGCTGAAGTCGAGCTATCAGAAGAAGAATAAGGAGCATGACTACTTCCGGCATTCTGATGCTGCTACTGGGCAAGCTGAGTCATGAGATTAGTGTTGGCTTGAATCTGCTCAGCAAGTTGCCTTCTACTTTCCCTGAGTTCTCTTATCAAGTCATTGAACTATGTTTGGGAAACGACCTTCGCTTGGTTCTGGGTGGAGGTTCCCGCGCCTTGAATTTCTTGTTGGTTGCTAGGTCCTATCCATACACCAGTTACTTGAATACAATTGCTAAGCAAAAAAGATAAGTCTTGAATGAGTCTTGAATGCGGCAGAGTCTCCCCATTGTCTCGAAAAAAGGTCCCTTTCACTGTGCCCCTACCTCTCTATTTATAGACGAAGATGGGTTGGACATCCCTGGTGGGCCTGGTAGCTAAATACCTCAGCCTAAAAAAAATGAGCTCTGTGTGCCGAACCATAGATGCCGAACGGCAAAATGCCAAACGATATCTTCATGCCGAATGAAGTGATGTGCTGAGTGAAGAGTGCAGGCCGATCGATAACCAAAGCCAGTCGAGATTGGATGAATGTCGAACACCTCTAGATGCCGAACGATCTCGAATGCAGAACGAGGCATGAATGCCGAACACCTTTTGATGCCGAACGATCTCGAATGCCGAACGAGGCATGAATGCCGAACACCTCTGGATGTCAAACGATCTCGAATGTCGAACGAACCAGTTGCGCCGAACGTCCCTGGAAGCCGACCAAGTATGTTGTACCGAACGCTCGGGATGCCGATCGGTATGCAAATGCCGAGCATCTAGTTGCCTGGTCAAATCTCCAGGTAACCTAGTGTTTGGTGCTTAGTATTGAAACAGGAAATTTTAAATAATGATTTAGTGTAAGCCGTTTAACATATTAACCAAAAATGCCTCAAATACAGTGGGAGCGATATTGGGTTTGTGATTCTTTGGATATGATCCAAGAAATGATACGAATGTATCCTTTTATAAGCATTAAGATTAAATAAGTATTTTGATAGAAATATCAAATAGTTTGATTTTCAATCAAAGTGCAAAGAAAGAACATTAAAAGGTACATTGATATTTCTAAACTATGAGTGTACAACATGTTATTGATTTTAATAATATGTTTGTATTAAATTCAACTTTAGTTGTTTCAATACTCAATTTTGGATTGTAAATGATGTCTTTTATGGTGAGTATAAAAGATATAGGATTGTCCCGAAACAATATACAAGAGCACTCTCTTATAAAGAGAACATGCAAGTTGGATTCCTTATGCATTAACAATAGGAATTATCACACAGGTTTTGTTGTGTATGATATTGTGTTTTGTTTATGTATTTGATACATAGAGAAAATATAAAATCCAAATTGATATCACTAAATGGTTGTTTGAGGTGTTCTCACGTATTTATGAAATACTAGAGAATTGTTTATAGAAACAACGAACTCATTATGATGGAATGTTTGGACTAAAACTTTTATAAGTGATATTGAGTATAACATGTCAATGATAAAATTCAAGTTAAAATCTTTAATTTGAGAATGTTTCAAAATAAAGGTGATTGTGGTCGATTCAACGAAATGTTGAGAACATTAACTTGAATAGCGCTATAATAAACCAATGTATATAGATATAAATGCACAAATTTATAATTGAGCCAAAGGTGATTCCAGATGTTGAGAATCCTATAATATTGTTATAAGATAACAATGTCATGAAATTGGTCATGATAGAACTTAATGCTCACTAAAAATCGAAAGAAATACTTCGAATTGTTCCACATGATAAAGTCAGTTTATCAGTGTCGGAGAGAGTTAATCAACAAATTAGATAATTAAAACATAATAGCATGCCCATTCACTAAGGAACTGACCTAATTGATTTTGAGAAAACTGATTGAAGAAGTTAGAATTAGATTCCATAATTGACCCCCAAGTGCAAGTAGGAGATTGATAGAGTTAGGGGTATGCCTTAGGGGTAATTATGTAATTTGTTACATATATCTAACTCGTTGACCAATTTTGTTCGAAATAAAAGGTATCTTCTTCCTATTATATACTTGATATAATATGATTATATTAATTAATTAACTTAATTAAAAGTATATTTAATAGAAAAATCCATATATGGTATATTTTGTGATAGTAGTACAAGGTGTTGTAACTATGAGTAATTTATCACAATGAAACAAATATACCATATTAAATGTTCCTAGTCAATATGCATCGAGACTAGATATCGATGTATCTGTTGAGACTAGAGTACGTAACTCTCCTCAAATATTGGGCAGTGTATTACTCATGATTCTAGGGGGCACGTAGGGGTTACTAATATTTATTGGATAACGATGAAATGACTCACTCGATAATTTTTTGTAGGTTAATATAACTAAGGTCAAACAGAAAATATCGATGTGACAGATTTACATAGTTCTCTCGACTTGAGAATAATGTGGATCTTCAATATGAAAGATCCGCTTTGATTATAGCTATATCATGCATGGCGTCCATCGAGTGACTATAGTTAGGTGGAGTGGAAGTATTGAAAGTGAAGCACTATTCAAGAGAGGATTCGTCTCCTCAGTTATATGCGGTTAGTATCACGGTTAACTCAAGTCAACTCAAAGTCAAAGTGTCTGGCCAGAGCATTTCGGTCAATAGTAATTATTATTATTGAACCAAGGACTTTGTATTTGGGCTATAAAGTTGAATGTGGATGAGGTTGGAAATTTTTCCATTACCAAATTTCATACGTCCAAAGTGATATAGTTTTGATGAAGAGAATTTAAAATTTTAACGTCACTGTTGTGTACCCAAGATGAAAATTGAGAGCTAGTTCTTGGACAAGTCACCAATTGCAGCTGCAGCAATTGTATCTACCAGTTCTTGGACAAGTACAAAAACATAAGATCCTCACCACCACGCAATCCACCATAAATATAAATCAAGTCACCAATTGCAGCTGCAACATGCCTACATTCCGTGTTAGTTCAACAGAAGCATCGCCTCCAGCAGCATCGGCACTGTATCTACCGGTTCTTGGACTTGTTACAATAGATTTTGTATCACACCATACTCCAACAGCAGTATCCAACACTGCAATAAACAAATATTCGTATGTTGAAGTTGTTATTTTAGAAAGATAACAATTCCTAAGAACTCATATTCGAGCATCACTACCTATCGTTTTTCTATTCTCTTTTCTTTCCTAATTCTACTTGTATTCTCACATCATTTATTCCTTTATTTCATAATCATTATTAACCCTTGGAAATATAGCTCTGAATCCAAAGCATATTATTTTAAGAGCCACATAATCACTAATCATTTGAACATTGAAGTAAATAAGGGATGTTCAAGAAAATTACCTTTGAAGAAAAGAAAATGAATTGGATGCTTGTAAGTTTTTTTTATAAAAAAAATTCCTTTATTCGCTGGCTTACAGAATTGGTGTGCGCAAGTGTACGATGAAAAAAAAAGAACATGCATGTTGCATCTAGAAGAACAAGTACAACATTATATAATTTTCAAGTATAGCACTCAACTAAGCAGAAAGCATGATGTACCTTTTAGATGATTTGTACAGGAAAGGACAGAAATATTCCCACAGCGATCTGACACCACTACATTTTCCATATCCATAAGACTACAATCAGTAACCAATCTCTTGACTGGATCAGCATATAGTTGTTCCAATTTTCTATGATCCTACATGTATAACCGAATGTTATTGTTATACAACCAAACAACATGATTAATGCAATTGAATGCAGCATGTGTAGGAGAAAATATGAAATTGAAAGTTAAACAAAAGGTAGGCACACCTCTTGATATGAGTAGAAAAGGATGCCATCTCGACAATCACCAACAGCAATTCTAAAAAAACAAGTAGCTAAACAAGTTATAGCAAAGCGAGTTTTTGCCACTGCAAACTTCTTCAGACGGTGAGGACATTCAGAAAGCCAAATACAGTATAAAAACCATAAACGGCAATAAATAACAGTTCCACTGCCTCCCTTTGAAACATGCAAAAATAAACTGCTTTCCACGTAACTGAATTATAGGTATCCATATATTTGAGTTCTATATTAACAGTATCCTACCTTTTATAGTACAATCAGATGCATTAGAATAATATTCCCATTTTGAACATAAAGTCTTCACAAACTTATTTTCATTATTATAATTAAGCTTGTGCTCTGTAATTACCAATATTGAAGGTTTATATTTGTGTACATGCTCAATCACATCATAACATCTAGTAAGAGAATTAAGTCCCCTAACATTCCATACGACGAACATCACTGATTATTAGTTAATGGGTTTCCCACTCTTTGAGCTACTAGGGGATCCGCTCGTTTTGCTCCTTTTACTTTTTCTACACTTGGGTTTAACTTATGTGACTAATCAGGCCCGGCCCGATGCTAATGGTTGCCCAAGACGAAGCAGAAAACGTAAAAATACGAAGTACGGAAAAAAGGCTAAAAATTAAAGAAGGTAGGAATTGAACTTTGGATGCTAACTTGAAAGTTGAAACCAAATACCACTGAGCTATTTTACCATTAGATTTATTCATATTGCAAACCTTTTTAGTTATCGAAACCAAAAAAATGTTGCACATTTCCTCTAGATCGTTGCCCCCTTCTTCCCGGTTGCCCTAGGCGGCCGGCTTGCCAGCCTTACCCTAGGGTCGGGCCTGTTCACATTATAGGTCAGATAAAACGAGAAAGCAGCAGCACGGAATGTTATAAATAGTGTACCAGGTTTGCAAGCAGTACTTTTATATAACACACAAAAATGTGCAAATGTTAAAACACGGAGAACAAAATATTTAGGATGATAACTGACCTTTTCAGCAAGATGGAAATTTCCTATGCCATAATTAGACAAGAATTTTTGGATATCAACACGTCCACTACAACCAAAATTTAGTGATCAAACATTGCAAAGCTTAACAGAATATGTTGCATCGCTTAATGGTGCTTAAGCACCACATGATTAATTTTAAATGTCTAATAGTTTTTCTCAAACATTTTCCATCAGAAGAAAACATCGTCATAGTCATTATCATATTCATGTATCAAGAGCTGGAAACTTACTCGTTTTCACCAAAGTGCTTGTTAATCCTGCTGCAGCACAAAAGAGCTGGAAACTTATCAAAAGCTGGATGTGTTTATCTGAATTTTACACGTAATGAGTTCAAAAATAGATGAGTCATGACTGATTAAAATCCAAATTCATGGTACGTTTTCTAATACACGCAATGAACTCAATAACGAATTCAACAATACAGATCGTTCGTGTAGAGATTAGAAGTAAATAAAGAAGAAGGAAGCTCGAGTAGAGATTACTATGGTAAATACGGATCATTGGAGATTCTTTCGAATGGAAATCGAAGGCAGCCTTGTTGCATCTAGAAGTCGGCTTCTTATCAAAGATTAGAACAGCTGAGCATTACAAATTTGGATTGGAGAACGAATTTGATTTAGGGTTGCTTATTTTGGGGGAAAGAATTGAATTTTTCTAAGGAGCATAGGAATAACAAGGCGGTAATCTTTTGGTTACGTTTATTTGGGCAAACGCGGGATTTTTTATAAAGGCGGGAAGTGAAATATTTTTTGTTGCATTTATATACTAAGGGGAAATATTATTTGTTGCATTTACATTAAAATGCCATCAATTTATGCAACCAAAAGCTGATTTTCTTGTAGTGAAGTAACGCTTATTAAACTGAAATTGGATTTGACAAAAAATGAGTAAGCAATAAATTTGGCCATAATGTCACACCACCTACTAAGTGAATTGTGAACGTTAACATTAGAATAGTTCGATGTTAATCGTTGACCAAATTTACACCCAAGAGTTACACTGCCTAAATGATGAACTCCTTTAAGACTGAATGATTTAATTAGTTTATAATTGTTATGAATTTTGAAATACAAGCGGGGTTGACTGGTCCCCTACCAGTGTTTATTGATTGAAGAAATGTACAGAAGAAGAAAATGACAAAAACAAGCTTTTGTCACAGCACTATCACATTGGTGGACATCAAAAGCAAAACAAAATAACCCTAAAGTACCACATTGTTGAGAAAACAGCAACCAAGCAAACAACAAATTGCCAGAGAAACATCAACAACGAGCACAGAGGGATGAAAATGCTTAATATTAAAATATACCTAACCATAAACTATGCCAAGTCATTTCCAAAACCCACGACTGTGTGGGGAGAAACCATGACAAGAGAAACTTATCCCAGTTTCAATTTTAGTTATGATAGTGAACCATAATTGAGTAGCAGCAGCAACAACATTGTTAAAGCACCGTGAATTGCGTTCTAGCCAAACAGTTTTGAAGTAAATTTTTAGCACAAAGAAAGTAATATCCCTTTTTCCATTCCTATTCATCGCAGTTAACTTAAGATCATTCCATTTTGCAGCTGAGTCACCATCACAGCTTGCCATACCAATTTTATTAAACAGTGAATTCACCATGTCAGAAAAAAGGCACACTAAAAAAAAGGCGATCAACAGATTCCAGAATCATGTTGCAGAAGAGGCAATGTGGATCAATGACCATACCTACTGATAATAACTTATCTCTGGTAAGTACAACATTGTGAACAACACACCAAAACATTAAATTATCGCTTGCCGTAGAAATATTATTCCAACATACCCTAGCACATAGAGATTTAGGAAGAGTATTAGTATGAAGAAGAAGATCATAAACCCGACCAATGCTGTGTGATCTTCCCTTCCATAACAAAACAGATTCATGTCTGATAGGGACAACATGGTCACGCAAGCTCCACCAAAATGCATTGACAACTTGATTACTGATGGTGGGTGTGCACATCTTCCCATTAACAGTATACCCAACTGCACATGCATTCCCATGTATAAGTGATTGCATTCGTTCCTGTTCACTCAAATTTTTAATTAACACGAAGCCATCATACAACCAAGGGTCCTTCCAAAATTTAACAGTGCATCCAGGGGAAATGGAATACCTTGCAAAAGGAAGTAGAAAACTTCTGATTCCGAGTAATTTCCGCCAAATCCAACTCGTGTTTTGTGAGACTTTCATAATCTAGAAACTCTTAGTCATAATACGATATTTCTAGACCCATTTCACGCAGAGGCTATCCTTCATGTTCAACACAGCATCCACATGGGCACTTACTGCTGCCATGTTCTAAATTGAGATATTGATGATTCCTAGGCCTCCATTGATTAGTGGCTTCTCTAAATTATTGTATGTAGAGGAATAATCTTCCTGTTGTGTATTGAAGCAGTCCAGAGGAATCTTAACATGGCGGTTCTTATCATGATGAGTAGTTTAGTGGGTAAAATGAATGTTCTTGCCCAATACACCGCCATAGAAAAAAAAACTGACTTGACTAAAACTTATCTTCCAGCCATGGACAGCATCCTGGTAGTCCATGAGTTAAGTTTAGAAGTGATTTTATTATACAGTGTGATGCAGTAAGCCTTTGAAACTCTGGAAGTACAAAGAGGGAGGCCAAGATATGTCATCATATTTTCCATATGCTGCAAACCAGAAAGAGACAAGAGCCGTTATTTTTCACTCATGCTAATGCCAGAGATAAGAATATGAGATTTAGAGAGATTTATCTTTAGGCCAGTAGCAAGAAAAAAGGAGTGAAGACACTGAAGGATGCCAGAAATAGAATGGTCATTTGGCTTTGTAAATATCACTATACCATCAGCAAAAATTAGGGAGGATATTTGTTGAGTTGTACACTTAGGATGGTAAGATATAGTTTTATCTTCGAATTTCATTGCTAGCATACAGTTCATTGCTTCCATTACAATTATAAATATGTAAGAAGAGATCGGATCCCCCTGTCGCATGCCTTGTTTCCCTTTAAAATAACCTGTCACTTTCCCATTATAGCATAGGGAGAAAGATGTAGTTGAAATACAGACATAAAGCCAAGCTACAAAAACTTTGGGGAAACCCATCAGTGTCATTACTCGAATAATAGAGGACCATTGCAGACAATCATAAGCTTAAGAGATATCAAGCTTAAGAATTGTTCTTGGAGAGATTTGACCTCTGCCATAACCATTGATTAGTTCATGCACCATTATGATGTTGTCAAGTATGCTCCTAGAAGGGAGAAAAGCAGACTGATTGGACGATATAACTTGAGGGAGCACAGTAACTAGCCTAGTGGCTAGAATCTTGGATATGCACTTATAAACAACATTACAACATGATATAGGTCGAAAAGATGAGGCATTTTTAATGGGCCTGAGTTTAGGTATAAGGATTAGGTTAGTAGCATTAGCCTCACCAAGCAGTTTGAAGCTATTAAAAAAGTTGTGAATAGCAGCAATAAAATCTGTTCTTATTATTTCCCAACTAGCTTTGTAGAAGACTACATTAAAACCATCAGGCCCACCACACGATGAGGCATTCAGAGCAAAGAGAGAATCTTTAATTTCCTTCTCACTAACCTTAGTCACAAGCTTGTTTTTCATTGATGAGTTTATCAGTGGAAGAGGAAGATTGCTGAGAATATCAAGATTAGGAACAAAATTGTCATAGTTACCTAAAAGTTTTGAGAAATGTTGGACCAAGTATTCATCAATCTCATCATAAGTCGTTAGGTGATTTCCCTCATCATCCCACAGGGAATGGATGTGGTCACTAGTTTGCTTGTTCTTAATTGAAGCATGGAAAAAAGCGGTGTTTCTATCTCCTTCTCTAACCCACTTTTGGTGCACTTTTTGCTTCATCATGTTGGCTTCATTTTCCAAGGCTTCATTAAGCTGATGAAAGAGAATGGATTCTTTCTGGGCAAGGTTGGGGTTGGAAGGATCCTTTTCAAGTAAACTTTGTGCCTTCTTAAGCAAGTCCTTAAGAGAGTAAAAAGCAAGGGTGTCATTTCCAAATTTGCATGAAGCCCATTGACGTAATTATATCTTGGCAGCTTTCAATTTCCTGCACAAGATAAACATAGGATTTCCATAATAAGTATTAGACCAAGCTTTTGATATAATGGATAAGTATTCAGGGTCTTTGACCCACACATTTGAAAAATTTGAAAGACTTTTTCCCTCTGCTAGGCATAGGGGAGGGAGAGAGGATTAAAGGAGAATGGTCAGACAAGATAGGATTAGGCAGATACGCATTGATGGCTGGCCACAAAGTTAGGGCAGAATCATCACAAAATGATAAGTCAATGTTGGAATATGTTCGTTGCCCAGTCCTGCTTCTGTTGTTCCACGAAAATGGCACACCAGTTCGAACAATAGGAAGAAGGTCCGAGTCAGTTATTGATATATTGAGGGGGGCAATGTCCCTTGGCATTAATGGTTGACCACCAACTTTATCATATAAGTTGTAACAGCAGTTGAAATCACCAACAACTAGCCAAGGATGGGAGTTCTGCCTTAATGATGGGAGGAGATGTAAGAGATGTTGCCTCGCTGCTATAGCATTATGAGCATATACAAAAGTCAAGTAGAAAGAGATATTGAGAGGAATGAAGAAGGCTTGAAAGTGGATAAGTTGGGATGTTGTAAGAATGGGCATGAGAGTGAAGAAGAGGGGATCATGGACAATTAGGATCCTACCATAAGAAGCACAGTCCAGATTGTGATGGACATGCCAAGCTTGGTTGATATAGGTGGCTGCTTTTTGCGTTAAAGGAAGAGATAATTTAGTTTCTAGGATTGCAAAAATCTTAATGTTGTATTCATATATCAGAGACTTAACTTGATCAAGCTTGACAGGATTGTGAGCTCCTCTGATATTCCAAGATGCAATTTTATTCATAATTCAACAGAGGTTATAGGTGGTGCACGCTTGCCTTACTCCTAGTAGTAGGATTTGATGAATTAATTTAATTAATTAATATTAATTGTAAAATTTGAATATGATTTGAGAAATAAATAATGTTATACATATTTATAATAGTATAAATATATCGATCGATATACATTACAGACAAGCGATTAAATTTGATTTAATTGCATAGTATATTGGCTTGGGTTTAGATGTTTAAGGCCCATCATTAAGGCTGCAAAATTTCGGTTTTGGAAAGGTCTATGGGTGGCTAAAATATAGGGAACTGGCTTGGAGATAATGAGTTGAGATCAGGTGAGAATAGGTAAAAAGGTTTTCCTCGTTTCTCTCTAATACAACCATACAACCATATATACATATACATACATATATATATATATATATATATATATATATATAATGACTAACCTTTTTTGGCCTCCATTACCATTTTGCTGGTTAAAATATAGCTCTCAATCCACTCCAAAATTCTCAAATATATTTCAAATTAAAATAATACTATTCAATAGTTAGAGGTCGGTGATTCCGGACTTGCAATCTATCGAATCAAGAACAGTAAAAGGTAGGGAAGTCATTACTTCAACGTGGATTCAAATGCATCATTAAATTGGTAATTTTAATTCATATTACAGTAATTAAATTATATTCTATGATCCTATAATGAGAAATTTCATATCTGTTTAAGTATATTGCTACTATATGTTTAGGTGAGATTTTGTAAGTAGATGTAGCTGTCACAAATCAGTTTGGTTATGTGCATAATTTGTTTATTATACTATTTGATTTATGTATGGACAAATGTTGTTTACTATACAGAATCAATTTTTGTCATTAATAATTGTTTTATATATATATATATATATATATATATATATATATTAGTAAATTCATATATATATTAGTGTATATTTCTCTCATAATAGAATATATGCATATATAAGATATATATATGATTTAAAAATTTTAGTACACTTATTTATATATAATATGAATTTACAAATTCGAAAATTAATTATCATACATATATTCATATTTTTAAATTAAAATTTATTAAGTTTTAAATTGTTTATTATATAAAATAATTATTAATTAAAATTCAATTATATATTTTTTTAAATATTATATCATTCTAGAAACGTATAGAAAAAATTTAGGATTTTTTCAATAAATTTTATTATTTTTAATAATTAATATCATTTTGGAAAAACTGTTTATGATTTATTAAAAATAATAATTTAGTTGAAAAATTCTTTAAATTTTTTTGTAACTTTTCATTCATGATCCTATAATTTCTTAAATTTTAAAATTTGATTTTTTAATAATATATTATTTTATATTAAATAATTATTGCCGAAATCAATGTATTTGTTTTGAAAAATCAATGTATAGAAATAATCTACTTTATGATCCTAGATTTTCGAAAATTGTAAAATTTGAATTTTCATCAATAGATTATTTTATGTTAATTATTTAGATGAAAAGATTATTTTATTCATAATATGTACTAATTAAAATACTAAAATTATTATGCTTATAAAACTAAGTTAATTTCGAATTATAAATAATTTTTAATAATTGTTCTCTCTTTATATATATATGTATGTAAATGTTTTGTGTTTATATATTATATATAATCTATTTATACATACATGTGTGTGTTGTAACACATATACATGTACATATTTGGACAACATACATGACATACAAAATGAGCTAATATGTCTGTTGCGATGTAAATCTCAACATCTACATATGGGCATATTATATCTTTCATGAATTATTATATTACACATGCACTCACACATATATGTATATGATACATATATGTATAAATTAAACCAAATAAAATTAATTTCATATCTTAATATATTTGAATTTAAATAAAATAAATGATTTTATTTAAATGAAATTCAGAAATGTTCTAATTCAGTTAGACTTCATAAGCCCAATAAAGATCCAATAGGGTAAATTTTTTGAAATTCACCCATAACTTCCACTATGGGCTGGTCCATTTCCAACAATATGAATTACACAATTTATTTATCATTTAATTTTGTTGTGTAGAGAGTTCAAGAAAAAATGACATCATTTCAGTGCTATTTTCGAGATTTGAGGGTTGCTCGTTATTTTGAAAATTTTGTGTTTCAAATTCAAATTATTTAAACAATCGTTGTTAAAATATCCATAAGATTTTGGAGTGGCTATATGGATTATATTGATTTTCACAACCATTGTAAAATTCCTACAAATAGGGAAATTCCAACATTTTAAAGAATGTTGTTTTTTTTTGGATTTTTTTTACAAAGAAAAACTATTTACCAAAAGGAATTTAGTTTTCAAAAGAAAATTTGATTTTTGATTGGTTTTTAGATTTTCAATTTTTCTTTTGTTCCTAAAAAGGTTTTATAATTTTTTTAAAAAAATAAACAGAGAATATTATATATTTTTCTGAACATGGATTTTACTTTTAGAAAGGGAAATTTGTTTATTTTTCCTTTTTTATATGTTTTTTGAAAAGATTTTATATTTTCTTTGGATTTTTGATTTCTAAAAAAACTAACTTAATTTTTTTTTTGATTTTTGATTTGAAAATTTCAAAACAAAGGATTTAAAAACTAAGTTAAAGGATATTTACAATTTTTTTAGTTTTGGATTTTAGATTTTTTTTAAATGCATGAACTAATGCGATTAAATGGATGCAAATGACTTAGTTACAAATTATCTATTTTAAGTGGCTCCTAACCAAAAATTGTATAATCACACTTTGTCTTAATTCAATAAGATAGTTCTCAGCTATGTAACGGACAGAGGTTATCGGTGCACCACGAATCACCGTAGTAATGCCGCCAAAGGTTTAAGTATCTTCAAAGAAACAACCACTATAATATTTACGAATCATCGTAATATTTATAAATGGCTATTACTCTTTCATAGCCTAGACACCAAGAAAGTAAATTGTTTAAAGAAGACAACTTGTCAATATACAATTAAGCGTTATCGACGTCTATCCATTATTATTAGCAAATTCTAAGATGAAATGCAAAACAGAAATTAAACGTGTATTAACAATGCAACTATGAATGGATTTATGTTTTTGTTGCTGAATTTTTTTTAAATGCAAGCAAACAATAATGCAAAGCTAATAAAAACAAGAGATAAAAGAGCACGATGCCAGAGCGTGTAGAATTATTAGCAAATTACTTTAAAGTGGAAATATTATTATTTTTTAAGCATGAAGCAATTAATTTTGACGAGTTGAGCAGTGCAATACTTCTCTTTCTGCTTTTGTAACCTGTAATCTGAAATTTTGAATAAGAAATTTTGCTCTTTTATTTACAAAGCAAATGTACTTAACAAAATAGAAGGAAAAAATTATTAAATCAAGGTCCACTAGCCCGTTAACACAACCCAATAAAATAGAACAGCTTCCGTTCAATTCAATTCTAACTCTCCAATTAAAATTTTCAAGCTAAATTTTAGTTGAATTCCCAAACAAAACAAATCACGCTTCCACTAATTCAACTTCCAAGTCGCGGTTGGAAGGAAGTCGTTATTGGACAACTGATCGATGTTCAAGGTGGAGACGGTCATGGGTTTCAGGGAGGAAGCGCGAGTCAAAGCAGAATTGTGGATTCAAATGGCTTTTGTTTTCGGTGGTTGCAGATCGATGTTTGGGTTTTGGACGAAGTCGAGGATTTAGGTTACGGTGCTTGCGGGTTTGGGTGGAAGATCGGATTTCGGTTCAATGAATTCGGTGTTAGGGTTGTTGACCGCGATTTGGGTTGATTGGTGGTTGAGCAGGGTTTTGGAAGAGGTCACAGATTTGGGGTGATGATGAAGAGGGACGATGCACAAGTAGTGTGCTGATGGGTAGTTGCAATGGTGAAGTAGGTTTGTTGAAAGGAGAAGATTGTACTGGTTGGTTTGATGATTGATGTTGATTGGGTTACTGAGTGTAGATGTTTGTTTGGAGCGTAGGTGAATGATGTTGGGGTTTGCAGAGGGGTGTTGTTTGTTTAGGTTCGAGTAGTGCAGGTTGTGGAGGTTGTGTGATGTGGGATGGTGATGGGAATGTGATATGCACATCAATGTCCAACCTGCACATGAGACCAATACACATATTAATGCACGGCCTAAAAGAAAGATACTGCTACCTAAACGGTTCATGGATTAAAAAGATAAAAGCTGCTGCAAGTTGTTAGAGGAAAAGCTAATGTGTATTTTTATTTTTTTCTTTCTTTGGTTAATTTCTGTTAATTGCTTGGCACCAAAAGTTTGTTATAATGCACTAAATCCTAGCCAGACATGTATAAAGATTAGTCATGAGTCGCTATAGCAAGTGGCTATATATGTACGAGATTAGAATAGTAATGATATGAAGAATTTATTTGCAGAACTCTCTCTCATACCTTACTCTTCTTCTCCTCTCAGCCTCTCCTTTGTTTTTCTCTAGCTTATCTTTCTGCAGCGTTGCATCAATAGGTGCTTTCATTGCTGCTCTCTTCCTCCCTCATTTCAAACTATTCAACTTCTCCTCAAAACCATGACCAAAATAGATGATGCTCTCCAACAACTAGCCGAACACCATGAAACCATCACTTCCATTCAAAACTACCAAACAAACCACAGTTCTATGCTGGAAACCCAACACGCCGATATCATCGACATCAAATCCACACTTCAAAATCTCACTAAATCCATTGCTGACCTCAACCACAAATTCGACAACCAAACACCCATATCACCAACCAATCAAACATCCACGGCTTACCATCCATATCCTACAAACCGACAACCGCCATTATTATCATCTCCTACAACTACTCGTGCACCAAAATGCTCCCTCACTACATTTGATTGATCAAATCCATACGATTGGATCTTTCAAGCAGATCGCTTCTTCGCCTATTACTCCACACCGGAAGATCAACGCATCGACCTTGCTAGCTTTCATATGCAAGGACAAGCTCTCTCTTGGTTCCAGTGGATGCACCGTAATAAGCAAGTATCCACATGGCCAGCACTAACAAAGGCAATCGAACAGCATTTCGGACCACCTACCTTCCTAAATCCACAAGCCATGCTATTCAAGCTCAAACAAATCACCTCGGTCGACAACTATCAATCCACATTCGAAGTCCTTTGCAACCGTATAACCACGTTATCTCTCGATTCCATTCTCCAATGTTTAATCTCAGGCCTTAAAACTCATATTCAAAATGAACTCCACATCCTTAACCCACTACAATCTCCTAGGCAATTGATGGAGCCAAGCTCATAGAGCGCAAATTTAATGACCTGAATAAATTCCCAGTCACAAAAAGCTACCCTCCATTCCAAAAGTCCACCACCAGCACTCTACAAACAACCCAGACATTTCACCAAACACCAAACCTTCAATCATTAAAACCATCAATTCCCATCAAACGGCTTTCCCAAGCCGAAATGAATAATTGCAAGCAACAAAGCTTGTGTTTCAATTGCAATGAGAAGTACCATTTTGGCCATCGCTGTAAGCCTACCCATATCCTAATGATCATTCTCGATACAAACCCTGACGATAACCCAAGCCCAACCAAATTAGAAACCGAGCCACCACAAATTTCTGACCTTCTTGAAAACACGGAACCAAACCCACAGCCTCCACAAGAAATTTCCTTCCACGCTTTGACTAGATCCATTCACCCTCGATCCATCCGCCTTCCAGTGTCCATCAAAGGCAAACCAATTTCTATTTTGGCCGATTCAGGATCAACACATAATTACTTGCACCCGAAAACATCGAGGTTCTTGGGCCTAGAAATTCACAGCAGTACTGCGTTTGCCGTCACGGTGGGTAATGGCGAGAAATTAAGGAGCGGAGGCTGTTGCAAAAATGTTGGCGTCGAAATTCAAGGAAACGAATTCTATATTGATTTCCATCTGCTCGAGATTGTGGGATCGGATGCGGTATGCGATATTCAATGGTTAGAGAAACTGGGCCCAATAACGATGGACCATAAAAATTTAACTATGCAATTTGTTCTGGATGATCGACCCATTTGCTTAACAGGCGTAAGCACGACCAGTCAACCCATGCCTATATCAGTCCAACAACTTCGACGCTTGGAAGCAACTGCAGCAATTTCCAAATTTTTATAACTTCAACTCCACCCAACCGAAAACCAATCAGACCTCCAATCGTTATACCACACAGACCCACAAATCCACCAACTATTATCCTCCTACAACCATATTTTTTCACAACCCAACACACTTCCCCCAACTCGTACACTTAACCACCATATTAATCTTGTTCCTAACTCCGAACCAATCAACACCAAACTATATCGATATCCCTATTTTCAAAAACATGAAATTGAGCGACAAATTCAAGACATGCTTCAATCAAAAATCATTCAACCATCCACTAGCCCGTTTTCCTCACCTGTTCTCTTGGTAAAAAAAGATGGTTCATGGCGATTCTGCATTGATTAGAGCACTCAACGCAATCACTATTAAAGACCTCTTTTCAATCCCTACGGACGACGAACTACTAGACGAACCTTATGGAGCTATATTTTTTTTTCAAAATTGGACCTACGAAGTGGCTACTTCCAAATTCGTGTACACCCACCCGACATACCAAAAACCGCTTTCCACACTCATGAAGGCCACTACGAATTTTTGGTCATGCCATTCGGCTTAACCAATGCTCCATCCACCTTCCAGGCAACAATGAATAATATATTTCGTCCACATTTGAGAAAATTCATACTCACCTTCTTCGACAATATTCTCGTTTATAGTTCGTCATGGGATGACCACTTAAAACATCTTCATATCACCCTACAAATCTTGAACCACCATCAATTCTTTGCCAATAGCAACAAGTGTAGCTTCGGTCTCACCGAACTGGATTATTTAGGTCATATTATATCCAATACAGGCGTGCGTGTCGACCAATCCAAAATTGAGGCAATGATAAAATGGCCAACTCCAGATCCGGTTACGGCAGTCCGTGGATTTCTCGGGCTCACTGGGTACTATCGGCGTTTCATAAAAAACTATGCCTCAATCGCAAGCCCACTTACTGATTTACTAAAACAGAACTCATTTTCCTGGAGCCCAGAAGCCCAGGTAGCTTTCGATCAATTAAAACATGTCGTCATTAATACCCCCATCTTATCCCTTCCAAACTTCCACCATCCATTCAAAATCACCACCGACGCATCAGCCACAACAGTCGGCGTGGTGCTTGCCCAATCCGACCACCCAATAGCCTATTTTAGCCTAAAACTTCCTCACAACCTTCAAAAAGCTTCCACCTATTCGAGAGAAATGTTCGCAATAACTTCTTCAGTAAAAAAATAGCGTCATTACTTATTAGGTCGGCCATTTCAGATTTACACAGATCACCAGAGTCTCCGTGAGTTGACATCGCAATCGATTCAGACGTCGGAACAGTAGAAATGGCTCACAAAGCTCCTTGGATTCGACTTCACCATTCACTACCGCCCAGGCAAATTGAGCGTTGTTGCAAATGGCCTGTCCCGCTTCACCGACGCTGCAACAATGAAGGCAATTTCAGGGCCGACATTTCCCCTACTGGAACATATTCATACCGCACTACAGCAAGATCCAGCGGCGCAAGCAATCATCACTCAGCTGCGCACAGGTACTAATTCGAACCCTAAGTTTCATTTACGCAGTAATCTATTGTTTTGGGGAAATCGATTGTATGTGCCCGATAATGATGAGTTGAAGAATCAAATTATCACTGAACTACACGCATCAAAAATCAGAGGGCACTCGGGTATAAAGGGAACCATAGCAAGGGTTGCAAGCAATTTTTATTGGTCAGGATTGATAGCAACAGTCCATAAGTATGTTCAACACTTCCCCACTTGCCTTCAAAAGAAACCAGACAATACCCCATACAAGGGATTGCTACAGCCTCTTCCAATCCCTGATCAGATCTGGGAAGATATGGCAATCGATTTCATTACTAGTTTATCACCATCAACAGGCAAAACAGCAATTTGGGTGATCGTCGATAGGCTTTCCAAATACGTGCATTTCTTTGCATTACCAACTTCAGTTTCAGCTGCCCAACTCGCCTCCTTTTTTCTACAAGAATATGTATGCTTGCTTCTGTTCCCACGTTCAATCATATCCGATAGAGATCGCCTATTCACAAGCCAGTTTTGGCGCGAGCTTTTTCGACTACACGGCACAAAACTACAAATGAGTAGCGCTTATCACCCGCAAACCGACGACCAATCCAAAGTTGTGAATCACTGTCTCGAAACGTACTTACAAGCTATCGTCGGCGATATGCCCACAAAATAGTTCAAATGTCTTCCGTGGGTGGAATGGTGGTACAACACCACAAAACACACATCTATCGGCACGGCACCGTTCCAAGCAGTTTATGGTAGACCACCATCTATTTTATCCAGCTACATCACCTCACCAACCACGATGCCAGAGCTGAATACATGGGCAGCATCACGAGATCAGTTACTCCATATCATCAAAACCAATTTGCAGAAGGCTCAAAGCTGTATGAAAAACCACGCAGATCAGCATCGTAGTGATAAGCAATTTGATGTTGGCTCTTGGGTGTTTGTTAAGCTTCAACCATATCGCCAAGTAACTCTTCGCAACAATCACAATAAACTATCAAAGAAGTACTATGGACCCTTTGAAATCATTGAGCGCATCGGTCAGATAGCTTACAAACTCAAGCTTCCACCTGAAGCCCACATCCACCCTGTTTTTCATGTATCCTTACTCAAACTATGCCCACAACCGACCTCAGTCACACCACAACAACTGCCACTAATTGAAGAGCAACATGACCTTGAGGACAAGGTCGCCTTTGAAGGGATGGGTGATGATATGCACACCAATGTCCAACCTGCACATGAGGCCAATACACATATTAATGCACGGCTTAAAAAAAAAGATACTGCTACCCAAACGGTTCATGGATTAAAAAGAAAAAAGCTGCTGCAAGTTGTTAGAGGAAAAGCTTATGTGTATTTTTCTTTTCTTTTTCTTTCTTTGGTTAATTTCTGTTAATTGCTTGGCACCAAAAGTTTGTTATAGTGCACTGAATTCTAGCCAGACACGTGTAAAGGTTAGTTATGAGTCGCTATAGCAAGTGGCTATATATGTACGAGATTAGAATAGTAATGATATGAAGAATTTATTTGCAGAACTCTCTCATACCTTACTCTTTTTCTCCTCTCAGCCTCTCCTTTGCTTTTCTTTAGCTAATCTTTCTGCAGTGTTGCATCAGAATGCTGTGATGTTGTTGAGGAGTAGGCAATAGGAAAATGGTTATTTTGTTGTTGGGAGGTAGCTGAACGTTGAGGGAGGAGCAGGCGGTTCAGCTGAATGACAGTGAGGTAGGAAGTTATTTGGTAGGCAGGTTGATTGAGTGACGAGGTGGTGAAGTTGGTTTTGGGATGGTGCTGATGGATTTTTTGGTTGAGGTTGGAGGCAGTTTCTGGTGATGGGCTGAAAGTGAGTGAGGTTGAAAGTTAGAGTGTGCCGATGATGGACTAGTTTTGTTGTATGACGGTTGAGAAGGGAATATGGGTTGAGGCTGCTTGTCAGTGGGGAATGTTGATTAACTGGTGATATGAGTTTAGAGGAAATGAGGTGTGTGGTTGAAGTTGTGGACTCTGTGGAGTTTATTGGTGATGCATGGATATGTACGGATAGGCAGTTGGCAGGAAGAAATGGGTAAAGGAAAGTTAAATGTAAGATGTTATGTGGTTGTGTGTGCACTGTGGTGATGAGAAGAAGTGCAACAGAGTATAAAAGTGAGGGAATGTAAAGGTAAACAGATGGAGCAAGTGCAAATGTAAATTGAAATGCAATAGTTCTGCGAATGAAATGCATCAAAATTGAAATGTTGTGTACACAGAAACAGAGATGTAAAAATGAAGACAAAAATGCAAGATGTAATGAATTTATTTTTTGTAGTATATCAAGTATGCAATGAAATCGGTAAGCAACGGTTTGGAATTGAACAACAGAAATGTATAACAGAAATATTTTGTAATAAAATGCTCTGTTTTTGAGTTGCAATGTAATAGTGAACAAACTGAGATGTTATGAAATGAACACTTGAAATGCAAATAAAATGTTTGTGCTGTTTTTGTTTGCTGAAGTAGAATAGTAAGGTGATGAATCGCACAACTGAAACACAGTGTCTCATTTCTTTCTTTCTTTTTATATATTTTTGATTTATTTTTTAAATGAAATGGGAAAAAAATGCAAATAAAAGAAAATTGATTCGAAGAGTACAATTAAAATCAAATCGATTTCCTCGGCAGCGGCTCCAAAAACTTGTTCGACGACGGCAATTCTATCGATTAGAAAAACCATCGCGAACTGTATTAAAATTAACCGCAAGCGCAAGGCGTACAATTCTAGTACATGACGAGTACGGGTCGATCCTCAGGGAAAGAATTAATTCTAATTCTACTCAATCAAATTAAACCAAAGTCAAAAGTGAAATAAACTAGAAAATGTAAAAGCTAACTAAACTAAAAGTTGAATGATAAAATGAGATTAAAAGACAATTTAGAAATAAATCCACTCTCTAGATCATATAGTTCAGCAAAATATGAAATTATAATCTTTCTTTTCAAGTTTATCATAAGTATGTCATATTTGTGCTATTAATTAGCTTAACGTAAGTCATCAAATTATAATACAACAATTAAACTACTTGCTAACTTTCATGAAAAAGGGCAGTGAAATTAAAAATAAATTCTATTTTAAGTATGACCTATTAACTATTAATTAGAAATATAGATCATCAAATTTCGACTTCAACATTCACTTCAAAGGCATAATCATATTTAGATGAAGAGGCAATTTGTGAATAATGTAATTAAGCATAGCCTATTTATTATGAACAACATAGACTATTAAATTCAACATGAAACACTAAATCACATAAACATCCATCTTTCAATTAAACACAAAAGAAATCATAAAATGAAAGTTATGTTGAAACTACATGATTAGAGAGCTTCATTACCCTTAAATTGAAGGGGTTTAGCTTCCCATATTTGTTATCATATCAATAATTGTAGCATTCAACATGAAACAGAAAAGAAAGGAAAATGCAAGCTAATGAAAAAGGGAGCAAAAGTAAATAAAAACTAAGCTACTTGCATAAAGTAAATATCTACACTGCTAACATAAAATAAACAACAAAGAAAAGGGCATATATTAAAATTGCATGAAAAAATTATATGAAAGAAATGGCTGAGTAGCCATGAAAAGAGGAAGAGAGCTTGTATTTTATTTTGAGCCTAAACTAAACTAAAGAGACTAAGAAGAGCGAGTTACATGAACATGTGGGGTATTTATACATGTTTTAAAACTCTACTCCATTTTTTCGAAACTATCCAAACTAACCCTTAGGAAGTGTGGCCACCAAGTTATCATTAGCATGAAATAATTATTTATTAAGTGTGCATGAAACTTTAATGGTCATTAGCATGTGCATTAGCTCCTAATTTATACATCAAGATTGGTGGGTAGGTGGGGTCCTAAATGATACATGAAATGAATATTTCCATCTTCATTTGTTTCTCTTCACTTTTATGCATGCATATATCTTCATGAAACCACTTGCATTTGAATCCAAATTCCTACAAAAAATCATAAAAATGTCCAAGTAATTTTTCACAAATTAATACATGCATAAAAATGATCATTTTGCCCCTATATGAGATGAATATGTGACGATTTGAAAATAATTTGAATTTTGGTTTAAACATATTAAAACACCTTATATGATCATTTATTTAATTAAATTCGATAAAATGTGGAAGTAAAAAAATGCACATTTACATGCACATCACTGGGGCATCATTGTTGCTCTTTTTTTGAACCCCTTCGGCCAATTGGCATGCACTTCTTTTTCCTGGTTAGCTTTGCCTCCTTCTTGCGTAAATGTTGGTTTGCCTCATAGTAAAAACGATCTGAGGTAGTAGAAGGTTTTCCAGTTAAACAATGACAAAAATTTGTCTCAGAGGCTATTCCAATTATCAATGCCTTTAGTATGGTATTCTTATTAGGGTTGCTCACTTTAATTACCGTAGCGTTGAACCTTTGCAAGAAATCTTTAATCAGCTACCCCTGCACCCGAAACATGTTTGATAGTGAAATCACATGCTTGGGGTGAGTCTTTTGTATTTGGAATAGCTAAACGAACTTTTGTGCTAGCTGGTCGAATGAGGAGACGGACCTAGGCGGTAGTCGTGTAAACCACTTGGTCGGTGCTCCTTTTAGAAAGATGGAAAAGCATTTTCATTTGATTACATCCATCGCTCTGGTGGAATCCTTGTACCATTTATATTTCATTAGATGTAGTCCTGGGTCAGTTTTCCTGAGCATGCTGGTACGATTAGCATGTTGAATTTACGAGGACAGTCTGCACATTGAATGGCTTCAGTAAAAGGACTATGGCCCTGCGACTCTCCCCAGTCGTCAATGGTTTGGCTTTGGCGTTTTCTCAAAAGCTGTAGTACCATGGCCACCAAGTCAGGTGCCTAGAAGCTGTTCAGTTGGGAGTAGTCGCCATCTAACCCGAAAGCTTGGCCCATTAATCCATCCTTGTCTGTTCTATATCACTTTGGTTTTGCGGCATCTGGAAGTACCATTTGAGTAACAATTTCTTGTTCGTTCCTTGGTAGCAATCCAGCATCTGCGCTTGGTTTCTGGCGCCCTAGTCACATGGGAGTAAAGAGAATGTGTCGTCTTTAAGTTGGGTTTCGGATCCAAAATATGGATGACGGAGGAAGGGCCAATCCCCAACTGGAGGGATCAGTACTGATCCTCAATTTTTATCCCAAACAAGAGATATTGATATGGGGTGACAAGGAAGGCCCCAAAAGGCTACTTTTTAAATTTCAAGTCGATCGAAGACCGTATGCTCAAGATACTGATGGATCGGGGTAGTAAGGATTCGGTGGTAATTTACTTGGAGTCCGACTCGATAAAATTTTCTATTTGCTTGGAGTTAGGTAATGGTTTTTTTTGAGTCGTAGTAATTTGAAATACTTAGTCAGTGACGAACGGTGCTCGGTGTCATTTGCATGTTTGCTTGGGGTTCGATGCCGAATCATGTGTACGGTTCCATGATGAATGCTACTTGGAGTCAAATTGGGGTTTTCTTGGAGAAATCTTGGTTTTACTCGAGCTTGACTTCGAGCCAAAACTTTTAGAGTTTACTTCAGGTCAAATAGGTGATTACTATGGGTCAACCCTGAAGTGAGTTTTTCAACGATCGTTTTGACGATTTTTGACGGGGATCACTCGTGACTCAGCGATGGGAGTTCCATGATGGAATTTATGACTTTTGATGTATATAGCTATTTTCAAGAGGTAGATTATGCGACAATGAGTCGGATTAAGGCGAATGTTAAAGGTGGGTTATGAGGACCTTATTCTTTTGGATTTATTTCTGCGATTCTGCACGAGTCTCATGAAGCTCTCTTCGTAGTCTTTTCATATTTGCATTAATGATCACATCAGAAGGGGACTGTGTGCTAGTGACTTCCTGTTGCGCTCCATCATTTCGAGAAGCGATATCCGTGTTCTCTATTGCTTCATCAGCAGGTCGATAGGAGGTAGCAATGGCCTTTTCCTTCATAGGAGGATTGTACATGTAACGGCCCGTGGTTCTGTACCCCTTGATTCGACACTATTCTCCATCAATCAACTCAAGATGAATGGAAATACGAACCATTTGGGTTAATGAAGAAGATGATGAAGAAGAAAATAGAAACAACATCAGAATCTAACCATCGCAGCAGAATAAAATATAATAGATAATAAATGATCTTTACCCAAAAACAAATCTGTTTATACATTACATCATCAGAATATACATAACACACAATTGGACAGTAACCATAACCTGTCCTCACAATCTTAATACACAGCGGATATTTAACACAAATACGGAAGTACATATCACCATCCAACTCGTCTCCTGAGCTCCACAGCATCCTTTCCTGTAATCTATAATACTCGGCCTGACTCGAGCGTTATAGTTAAATAACACCCGAGTCAGTCTAGAATACCAGCGTGAGAAAACCACACTCAATTTGATTATTAAAGTTTCAAAATCCTTTGAAATCAAAAGCATCTCGTAAGACCATGCCACAAATAAAAATATCGGGTTTTTACCTTACGATAGCCAAAACAATTTTTATCAAAATTCTATGATATTATAATAGTGTCAATATACAAATACTTATTCAAATAGCTGAAATTGTTACATGATTAAATTCCAGCATACTGGCCACAAAGTGGGTTATACAAACAAGAACCATAAAAGGCGCGTAGGGAGAATGGATTTCCAACTAACGACTAGGCACTGGGGTACCACCTGTCACAGTACGTGACCTAAATCACCGAACCGAGGATTACTCCCAATCCCCTGCAACACAAGACCGGGACTACCCCTTTCTGAATAATCCCGAGTAAGATCACCCCACGGTTGGGATCAGCAACTACACCACTAAGCCGAATAAAAGGGACATCTAAACAGGGATGACCTCACCCTAATAGGTTCTACCCACTTAACCTTGCTGCATATCCCATGATTTTCAGTCATTCTCGATTGATGAGGCTCGAGGCTAAGCGTTACCTTTTTAGAACACATCTCTTAGAATGCTCATCGTCCACCTGACGGAACCGAAGGCACTACTCCTACTGCATCCATTTTTGAATCATCTCAGTACTAGTAGTGACTAGCCCTTGCACTTCACTGCTCCACCTTCGAATCCAAACTCTTGTTTTCGACACGAAAACGTTCAAACCGGATCGAAGTGGTTTTCAGGAAATAAATCCTGATCCCGGTCTCTTCAAAACGATCAGCTCATTGTCCAATATTGATAGTCGGTTATTTAACTATCAATTAACATTCACAAACAACCATCGAACAAAAATAATTTCCCAAATTATTTATTACCCTCAAAATATCTTCGCAAGATATATTTCCACTTTCAAACCTTTTTGAAAATAGTTTTCAAACCATCGTCCTCTTACGGAATACATTTCCCAAATATTTTCTATTTCTACTGAAATCACCAAGTGCAAATACTTTTGATTTAAAATAATTTAAACACTATATCATAAAATATACTTTAAACATTTAAATTTAACAACTACTTTCATACTTTATTTTTAAAAATATATACTTTAAGAATATTTAAAATAAGCTACTTTATAAAATATAATACTAAATTTTCCTCTTTTTAAACCATAATACCAAGTCACCTTTAAATAAGTACTACTAAGATAAATTTGAACAACACTTACTTTAAAATTTAAACATTCAAAAATAATAAATTTTAAAAAAAAATGCTTTTAAAACTTTTAACTTATACTTAAAAATTTGCTTTGAAAACATACTTGGCTATCCAGGGAAATACACTTCTCTTTCACATCCTTTAAAAATAAATCACTATTTATTTTTAAACAAATTTACCCATTCCTTTAATAAATTCCTACCGTAAATTTATTCTTTCAAATATCCACTGATATATCACTTCACTTTTATAAACCCAGTTTATAAATTTCATAGTTACATTCTCCTTTAAATTTCCAATTTCAAACACTTAAATCAATTTTCAAATTGATTTTCAATTTACTCCGTTTTGAAATAAATTCCTTTACTTACTCATTTATTTCAAAGCCCATTGACTTCAGATTTTTATTCCTTAATTATGATTTAAAATCTTTTAATTGAAAACACCAATTTCAGATTTCCCCAAATTCCTTCTTTATCCTTTTAAATAAATTCAAACCTTGAATTTTAAAATAAATTCTTTATTTCTTGAAATAATATCACTTGAGTTTAAAAATAAAATCACTACAAAATCTCATTTCCCGTACTTGAAATTTTATTTATCAGAATTCAAAAATCACTTTTTATTCTTTTTCAATTCATTTTTAATTTATTCGAATTTCTATGATTATTTTACTCAAAATTCACTCTTTTATTTTCTTTTTAGAAATCCCATTTCTGTAGATTTTGATAACTCAGTTCACCGAAATATATTCAAGCAAACCATAACATTCAATATTCCAATTATCAATATAATTCATCACAGAATATCAAATATTTATAACACAGAATATTAAACCATCTAAATAATTTTGAGGAATCCAGTTGGATCCCTCCAACCTTTTTCCCTGCATCTAGAGATGTTAGCACAACATAAAATACCAATTCCACTTCGAGGTGGAATATCGCGGTATATTGGTTTATAAAATATCATCTGCTATTATGCGACGCATAGGGTCTCATCCGCTATATATTGCGGGAAATCAATCACTCCAATATATACTATATATATACTACTATAGGTAATATATCACATCAAATCAATTCAATCATTCAAACAATTATTTAAATTTAACCATTTAAATTTAAATCAAACCCAGATGAGTGAGATTAACTCACCTTTGCTTTATATTTGCAATCCACTTTAATATTGCCTTGGTTTTCCGGATTCGACCTTGAATAAACAATTTATATGATTCTTATTAATATTCGAAATAATCGAACAATCACTTATTATTAAATTATTTAATTGACTAACAACTTTATTCAAACTGATAATTTCCCTTTTAATAAAATTTAATTAATTAATAGTTTAATTCTAACTAAATAATCTCCCTTTTAAAAAAATTAAATTATTTTCTAGTGACTAAAATAATTAATTACGTTCATTAAACATTAATCACCCTAAATACACATTTTAAAATAAACTGGTAGGGTTAAAACGTGTATATGTATCTATTTTCTAAATCTATTTTCAAAACCTTTCCTATTATATATTTTTCAGATCCTACATATATAAACATATACTCTACTTCCCTATATATATATATATATATATATATATATATATATCGGATTCGAAAGAAGAGAAAAACCCAAAACAGATATATACCTCTCTGCCGTTGACCAATCCCCTGCCACGACTCGACTTCGGCCTCACCTGACAATGCACACAAATCACCAAGCCCTCTGACCCTAGGTATCGCCACAACCTCCAGATCATACGGCACTCGCGTGCTTCCTTACCCTTCGCGCGAACCCTCCTCCCACCTCTCGATGACGAACGTGATTCGCCACCTTCCCAGATTCGCCAGTCGCGACCTCAAAACCAAGAAAGCCGAGCCTCCTTAAATCACGTCACCATCTTGCGATTCCACCCCACGCGCGCACCCACTTCCCAAAACTCTACCATAGCCGTCACGAACAAGATAGCCTCTTCCAAACTCGCAAGCTCGAAGCAGCCGATGTGACCACCCTTCCGCCTTACTTATGATTGAGATTCGCTTTCGATTTCGAGAGAGAGGAAAACTGGGTTTCGGTTTCCAGAATGAATTTGAAGGGGGAGGAGTTTCATTCGGCCATTTTGTTTTCTATGCGACTTTGATTTTGAAGAAGTTCAGAGGAGAAGAGGAATGGAATTAAGCAGCGTTATTATTCTTTTTCAAACTGTAAGTATGATGAAGGAAAACTGATGCTCGATTTAACTGTCTCAATATCAATTTTATACATTTTTTCTTGCTTTGCACTATGTTCGGCTTGGTCAAAAAGAAAAAGGAAACAAGAAATGAATTGGCATATAAGAGAAGGGATACAGTGATTTGAATTGCAAAAGTGCTGATGTGAAATGTTAAAGTTCTGACGTGATAGAAATACAGCTGATGAAGGTTGCTAGTATAAATGGTTATACATATATATACAATTCAAATTGTCTCGATAAATGCAACTTAAAATCTTAACCTCCTATCGATGTGTGCCGCTAGTTGTTTATAATGTTATACCCCTATTTCGATTACAACGGAAAAGGTTTCGAGCCCTGATTCGATCGTATGGAGAAGATAGTTTTTTAGACCCAGTTATTATATTAAATTTTCGATATAAATTCATCGCGTTTACATATCGTACGCTCACACAACAACTCCAAACATTATGAAAATTGAAATCCGGTAATAATACAATATTATGGACCTAATGGAACTAATTTCGTCGAAATCCGAGACCGTGTCTCGGAAGGCTATTTTTAAATATCAATTTAAACGGTATATTTTCAAAACTTAACAAAACACTTCCAAATTCAATTTTAACACTTTTTACTATCTTCAGTACTATCAATATAAATTTTACAAGCCTTTAAAATATTTTTAATAGGCTTAAAACTCCAGATTCAACATTTTATCCAACTTCAAATTATTTAATTTAATAATTAAATTACCCAATAAATGGTGATATTTGAATTCAAGTTAAAAATTAACTTTTAAACTTTTAAAATCAATTAAATATTCCGATTTCAAACATCCAAAAATTCCGGGTCGTCACGGTACATAGTTTCCTTGTAGGCTTTTTCCAAGTCTGAATAGATCAGGAAACTTAATGAAGATGAATCTGAATCTCTTCCTTGGATTTGTGTAATCTAAGGGTAGAATAGAGATCCAAAAATGTTTAGAATTGCGCTTTATATGAAAGAACCAAAACCTCTACAGAAAATTAGTCATAAACACCCAATATAGTTCTTGTAGAGATTAAATGGAGAATAAAATTAAAACAGAATAGAAAAAGTAAATCAGGCATAGATTTTTATCGTAGTTCGACAATCTTGGCCTACGTCCACTTTATATTTTTATAGGTCTTGCACTTGTTTGTGATTACAAGAATGTTTTAGTCAGCTGTGATTACAAATATAAAGAATATGGCAGTGCCTCGACCGCCTAAAAGAAGACTCTTCTTATAGAGAATGATCGTTATATTTATAGGGGTAGAAAACTGAATATCATCCTGAAATTTTATAGGTAGGATCTCATGACGTAGATAAAGTCACCCAAAAAGTTTTATGGCCCAAATCTCAAGCATGAGCGATTGAGGCTAATTGGTCTAGATGGCCACGTGGAGCCATGCGATCACTCTGATAGGCCTATCTTAATGGTTGCTTCGTGTTTTTGAAGTTTGTTTGCATAGTTTCCTACATGTTTTCTGAAGACGTCGATAAATCTTTGATGAGTTGAACTGCTGGGATGATATGATTTGGTCCCCTACTTAGGAAAGTAATATGATCCAATCCCCTCTAGGGAAGTAATAAGATCTATTCTCTTGCCTTGGGAAGTACTACGGTCTATTCCCCTACCTAGAGAAGCAATACGATTTGATCCCTATCTAGGGATGTAATACGATCTGATCCCTTACCTAGGAAAGTAATATGATCTAATCCCCTGCCTAGCGAAGTATGCCTAGTGAAGTAATACGATCTGATCACCGCGAGGAAGGGTTAGGTGCCGATCCCCAGTCTAGGGGAGGCACTAATCCATACTTAGAATATTATGGATAGTCAATTCCTTGGTCTCGCTTGATCGTAGATCCATACCATTAACCATGCCTTGTCTAATCAGTCTAACTGGGCTACTTGCCTTGTCTATCACCGACTCTAACTTGTCTAACCAATCTGGATATAGCTGGGTTAAAAAATAGGAAAATAATATATAATTTGAATATATTATTTTAAATGTATATCGTTTCAAAAATATCTTATAAATTTTGAATAAGTTTAAATTTCCGATGTCGAGGTCACGCTCGGCATCTTCCACAAGAGTCTTCATCACTCAAACAAAACTTAAACCTCAAATTGGATTCCCATATCCTGAACGGATCTCGAGACTACACATGGATTACAGCATCTCGAACAGATCCATTTTCAAGAGGTGGAACACGTATCTCAACCTTGAAGTGGTTTTTGATAAGTAAAATACTTATTGTTTCCTATCTCTTTAAGACTGAATCGATGAATTTGATCACTCAATAATAATGAGAGCGATTGCATATGGAAATCAAGTCTTGTATACTTATTATGTTTCTGGTATTTTCATCTTGCACTATCCCTTGATCAAGTGTGAAACTGGTAGGTTAGAGCTCTATTACTCATATCACTACATGAACATCGGTCTTAATTCTCACAGATTGATAAGCGTACTTCTTTGGCTTTTACTATTAAGTATATTACTAAATGTTTCCATATATGAGTAAGCATACAAAGCACGATCAAGTCACACAATGCGTGATCAAGTCACATAAGTGAATTTTAATTCCATTTTTGTTTAATTAATCTTTTATTAATTAAAACTCCATAAAACTTCTTTTATCTAATAAAAATTCATTTATGAATTTCTACTATTTGTTTGTACTCCTTTCAATACTTCAAGAAGTATTCATATACTTATCTCAAATGGTGTAAATATTCACAAATCATAAACAATATTTCTTACTTTAAATCTTTGCTTTTTCTATCTTTTTTCTAAAAGAATCCTTATGTATAATTTCCCTCAAAAATCCATTTTAAGGCTCTAAGTACGGTCATAAATCCATTCAAAATATTTAAGACCAATATTACTTAAACATTGTCACTACAAACCCAACATCATTTCACTTATGCTTATCTTTAAAACGTTCCTTTAAAGGTCTATTTACATTAATAAGTATAATAAAAAAGCATTATAGTAACTGTCATGACAAACCTAAAACCATTTCTTTCATATAATCTTTAAAAACATTCTTATTAAAGATCTAATATAATATCTAGTTAAGTTTGATAGTTGACTAATCGATTACCTAGTCAAAACAATTGGTTATATAAATCAACGTTCGTATACTTATTTTTTCCCAGCATTTTAAGCTAAATATTCTACGTCCAAGAGTGAAGCCAAGTAAGCTAGAGCACTGGTTGCATCAAAACCTTGCCTAGATACTTCATTCTTGAATCTTACAAATAGACAAGCCTACTTGCCAACTTTTTGTATCAAGTATAGTATTAATGATTTCCATAAACAAATTAGAGACTGATATGATTAACATGTTTTCGACATTCCTGAGTTAACTATTCCTCGGCCAAGAGGGAAACTAAGGTGGGTTGTGGAATTATGGGTCTTAAGGCTAATTAAACACGGAAGGGGGGTGAATGGTGTTTTCTACTATTTATGAAATCTTTTTAAAATTCTTTTAAAATTATTATTAACCAAGGTAGAATCAATAACCATATATGCAAACACAGATAAATATAAATGCAGTAAAGTAAAAAGTAAAGAATAAGAGAGATCACATCAAGATTTTTATACTGGTTCGGAGTTACCCTACGTTATGTCTTGTACAATTGATTGTACGGACTTCTTTCAAATGCCAATATTTAAATGGGTAGAAGGCAAACCAAAGTACAATCTCGATTTTGAGGCTTTGAGACATACCCAACTGATTTTCTAGGCTCAGGGTACACATACTTGATTTGGACATGCTACAAGCATACCTACTTGGATTTCTAAGCTACCAAGCATACCCAGTTGACTTGAAAGGGCTACAATTACACCTAAGCAAATACAACTAGAGTTTGATGGTTTTTCCATAGATAATTTCTTGATCTTTATCTATAAAGAATCTTGTGGCCTCTTAGACAACACTTTGATCTTTGATTTGAGAGAGATATGAATTCAAAACAGTAAGAAAGTAATATTCAATCAATATAAAGAAGTTTGAATTGATTCTATTTGATTTTAGAGAGAAAAGTATAATTTCAATGGAGTTTTCAAGAGAGTAAGAGGAGGAATGAAAATAAGATAATAACTGCTAGTTGATAACCCCCTATTACAGAGAATAAACAAACATGCCCATTAACGAAGAGTTATGACTAATAGACACTTCATTTTAAAATTTGAATTCCAAAATTCCGACATGTATGTCGACATATCATATGCCTGTAGTCGACATGGGCTAGTGATGAAATTTTTTTATTTTAAAATATTTCAAAAATCCTATACTATGTAAAATGATTTGATACTTTGTAAAATAGTTTAAACCTAGTTTATAAACGTTTTAAACTTATAAAACATTTTAAAATAAATATAGGATTTGAAAATGATAAAGAGAGATTAAAGATTGCTATCAGGGACTTTAACAATATTCTATAACTCTATAAACTTTACTATAGTCTTGATATCTTCATATCTTGATCGTTATACTCATGAGTGTTCATGTTCATTCTTGAGTCATTATACTGTATCTTTGATTCAATACTTGCATAATATCTTAAACTGTATATATAACTTGGCAAAACATTATTGTTTATATTTTATATGAATGTATATTTGTTGTTATCAAGGTTGTCAATAGCTAAGGTATTAACAATCTCCTTATTTTTTATAATGACAACCATTAATTATTCATGTATATAAAATATGATATAACTCCCCTTAAGTTAGGTTACTCCCCATGAATATTTGCATATATATGTTTTACACATTCCCCCCCCCCCTTTGTCATCAAACAAAAATGGGTGAAAAAAAATGAAAAACTCCCCCTAAATCAAATATTTTGAAATTATAGGGTTAAAATAGAAAACTAAGTATTGAAATGATTAGGTATATAAAACATGATATATATGATGATTATGGTTTGTGTATGATAAATAAGATATGAAGGTTATATGACATACTTAGAAACTATACTATCTTTTTCAAACATGATAAACGATGTAATAATATAACACAACTTATTTTTATTAATTTGAAACCAATCTTATATAATAAATCCAAACATTCAAAACACACAAATCTAAATGTAAACTATAAACAATCCAAACTTAAGATAAACAAATCCAATCCAAACTTATATATCAATCCAATCAAATCCTAACCAACCAAAATAATACGTACTAAACTTAAATTTACGGTTTTCTATTGATTATTGGAGACTTATGGATGAGGAAAAAGGGATAGTGAAGATAAAAGTTTCCTCTTTATTCTATGAGATTTCCATCCCGATCAAAGAATACTTTGCCAACACATTTGACTTCAGTGTCATCTTTAGCTTCGTCTTGTTTTTCTTCTTCCTCCTCCTCTTTTTCTTCCTTATTTTCCATAAGATTACGAATGATAAGGTTAGGAGTAACCTTTTCAATTATAATAGGATTTTCTACGTTATCCAACAGGTGGTTTTGGAGATTGCAAAGACTGCACCCTTAATTTTTTGTTCCTTTAGGAGGTATAGTTTAACAAACTCTATTTATGAAATCATATTAAGTATATGCTTTAGATCAGCTTCAATCTTGATAACTTTGGTCATAATGGTAGTTCGGAATGGGCCTAGAATGGGGTTTCGAAGGAAAAGGGCGCGGCCTCTTCCCTTGGACGTTTGGAACATAAGGAAGCCATTAATTTAATTTAATTTGAAATTATAAAAAGAAGAAAACATGAGAGTGGGAAATAAATTAAAATTTGGTGGTTATATAACCTCATTTAAAATTTTGAATTTACGAGGAAAATCTATTTTTTGATTTTATCAGTATATGTCGACAAATACAAAAGATTTATGTCGATATACATTTATAAATTTTTTCATATTTTCAAATATTCATTCAATGTTGTTATATTTATATTTCATAAAAGGAACATATTTCTAACTCTCTTCTAAGTTTAATAAAAGATGTTTGAGTTGATGGTCATGTTAAAATATTGGCTATTTGATTTTCAATATTTATAAATTCGAGTGAAATTGCTTTTTTATTTATGTTATCTCTCAAAAAATGATGTCTTATTTCTATATGTTTAGTTATAGCATGATGTGTTGGATTTATAGATAGATTTATTACACTAGTGTTATCACAGTATATTTGTGATTTAGTAAATTTTAAAACAAGATCTTTTAAAGTTTGTTGCATATAGATAACTTGTGAACATGCTAATGTAGCAAAAATATATTCTTACTGTGGTGTATACAGAGACACAAAATTTTATTCTTTGCTAAACCAAAAAATAAGAGAATGTCCTAAAAAGTGACAAGTTCCACTTGTAGTTTTTTGGTCCAATTTGTATCCAGCATAGTTAGCATCACTTCATGAAATTAAATCAGAAGGATCTTTTTTTGGATAAATGAGTCTATAGTCTAGCGTGTACATATCTTAGTATTCTTTTACTGATTTTAGATGAGTTTCTTTAGCTTGAGATTGATATCTTTGTTAGTACCTTAGGTATTAGTTTTGATGATAACAACTATAGACATTGTATAAAATATAGATACTAATGTTTTATCAAGTTATATATAGTATATAGTGCAGGATGTTAGGCAAGTGTTGATTACGAAGAAAGTACAGTAACAAGAGTAGATTCAAGATGCTGATATAGAGTTTTAAGAGTTGGAGAATGAAGACTCGTGAGTATTGAAGAGTACAGGATTTTAAGATATCTCGAATATGTTATAAAGTAGTAGAATTTATGTTAAAACCTTGATAGCACTTTCCTGATCTCTCTCCATCTCTAATTTTGTTTTAAATTGTTTTTCAAATATCCTGGTATTAAAATAATCTTTGCAAAATATTTATTAAAATGATTTTTAATCTCTTATACTTGCGAAGATATTATTTTACTATTTTAAGTTTATGTATATAATTTTTGTTTATACTTTAATAGGTTATAATTATATTAATTATGTATATATATTAAAATTTTCAAAATTATTATATAAAGTTTTATTGAGTTTTATTATGATTATGATATGTATAAACTATGCTTAAATGATTTTACAAAGTGCCAAACTATTTTACAAAACAACGATTTTTCAAAATAATGTTTAAAGTATTTTTAATTTTTAAAAAGAGTATATCGACATAGTGGTCGACTTTTTCAAAATTAAATTTCAAAAGAAGTGTCTTTTTGTCGTGTCTCTTCATAAGTGGATATGACCATTATTCCTCTATAAATACTAAACTTCCAATCAAAATTTTCATCATCATTTTTTTATTTATCTATCCTCTTTCCACTCTCTCATTTTCTAAATTAAAATATACCCAAACTCTACCGAATTCAACCACAATCAAATTCAATCACCACTAGTTTGATTCTCCTTCATCTACTCTCTAATATCTCTCATCTCTCTCACTTAAACCAAGATCAAAGTGCTATTCAAGAGTTATAAGATCAACTGTAATCAAGAATGAAGGTCTGAGTCTATGAAACTCTATCAAATCATAATGTTATACTTATGGATGTGATTATAGCTTGTAAAATCAATTGGATGTGCTTAGTAGCCGTAAATCTAGTGGGTATGCTTGTAGCCTAGAAATCAAGTGACTCTACCCAGATGTCGGGATTCTAGAGGGAGTGTCTCGTAGCCTTGAAATCGAGAATGTATTTGCATTTACTAATTAAAAAAAAATCCGTACAAGGAAGTGTGCGGGATTGGATGTACAGTAACTCTGAACTGGTATAATATCCCAGTATGTACTTTCCTTTTTAATTTTACTGCATTTACTTTTATCTGCACTTTGATTTGAGATTGTTTCTATAATTTTTAATTACATCACTCTAAGTAGAATCTTAAAGAATTTGATATATATTCATATAATCCATTAAACACTATTCACCCCCCTCTAGTATTAATTTAGCTTTAAGATTCCTATTCCACTGACTCACATCTAGTATCAGAGCAACAGTTTTCAAAATATTCATAATCTTGTTTTTGAAAAAGTTACAATGGCAATTTTTGATAATATTTTTAACACTATTTTTGAAAAGAAAATTTGCAAAATCAATATAATGTTGTTTCATAAATTTGAATCTACTCGTTATAAAAAATAACACGATCTTTTAAAAAGGTATGAATTGTAGGAACAGATATGTTATACGGCTTTGATGAACGGACACCCGATGATCAAACTCTACATATCAAAAGGGACAAATGGATATTGGATAGTGGATGCTCAAGACACATGATTGGAAATTCGAAGATTTTGAAAGATTTTGTTTACAAAGATGGTGGATCGATAAATTTTAGATAGCTCTAAAGGATATGTGATAGGCATCGGCAACATCGGTAATTGTAAAACTCCTACTATTTCTAATGTTTTGTTAGTTAGGAACTAAAGCATAATCTGTCGGGTATTAGTTAGTTGTGTGATAAGGGTTACAAAACTAAATTCGTAAAAGATAAATGTCACATTTAAGAAAATGAGTCAAACATTATCTTTGAAGGTATTAGGAAACAAAATATCTATATATTAAGTATGAAAAATCTCAAATGAAAATTTGTGTCTTTTGGCTGAATCAAGTGAATCTTGGATTTGGCATAAAAGATTTGGTCATTTGAATTTCAAACTAATATCTAAAATTGCTAAAAATGATCTGATTAGAGGTCTTCCCAAAATGAATTTTAAAGTTAATAATTTTTGCGATGCATGTCAATTAAGAAAAATTAGAAAAAGTTCTTTTAAATCAAAAGATATGATTTCTACCTCCCAACCCCTTGAAATTCTTCACTTAGATCTTTTTGGTCCCTCACAGGTACAATATATAAATCATAGTAGATATGTATTTATAATCGTAGATGATTACTAGATTTACCTGAATGGTGTTCTTAAAACTTAAAAGTGATGCTTTTGAAATGTTTAAAATCTTTTTTAAATGAATTCAAAATCAAATGACTAGTAAAATTAAAACTATTCGAAGTGAACACGGTGGAGAACTCGAAAATGAAAATTTTGAGAATTTCTGTAATAAAAAAGTGTAACTCATAATTTTTCATTTACAACAACACCATAACAAAATGGAGTAGTAACACATAAAAAAAAAGGACGATTCAAGAGTGTGCTAGAATTATGCTAAATAATAGAAATCTACCTAAAAAATTATGGGCTGAAATAGTTGTTTCAACATGTTATATATTAACTAGAATTTTGATAAGACCATTTACTAAGAATACACTTTATGATTTACTCTATAACAAGAAGCCTAAAGTATAATACTTTAGGGTTTTCGATAGTAAATGTTTCATTTTAAATACTAAGATAATTTGGAAAAATTTGATGCTAAATCGGATAAAGGAATCTTTAATATTCAAATAGAAGTAAAGCTTATAGAGTTTTCAATACTACAACCAATACTATTGAAGAGACATCACATGTCTCATTTGATGAAAATTTTAAAATTTTTAATCTAAATATTGATGAAGAAGAAAACATTGATAACCGAAACGAAATTAGTAATAATGAGATTATTGAAAACAAAAATAATAATAATTCAAAAAAATCACATTTAAATAAAAGGACAAGATACTTGAAAGGTTATCCTGTAGAAAATATACTTTAAAATATTGAACCTGTTGTTAAAACTAGAAATCGACTAAATAAAATGAGTAACATTACTTTTATTTCAACTATTGGACCTAAAAATCCAAAGGAAGCACCAACCGATGATTCATGGATTCTTGCTATGCAAGAGGAATTGAATCAATTTACCAGTAATAATGTATGGGAATTAGTCCCAAGACCTGAGGATAAATCCATATAGGAACTAAATGGGTATATAGAAACAAAGTGAATGAACAAGGAGAGTCTGTGAGAAATAAAGTTCAATTAGTTGCACAAGGTTATCGTCAAGAAGAAGAAATAGATTTTGATGTAAACTTCGCACTCGTAGCAAGATTAGAAGCTATACAAATTTTACTTGCTTTTGCTAATCATAATAATTTAAAGTTATATCAAATGAATGTTCAAAATGCATTTACATGGTTTTATTAAAGAAGATATATATGTAGAACAACCCCCACTTTTTGATGGTGAAAAACTACCTAATCATATTTACAAATTATAGAAGGCTTTGTTTGGTCTTAAAGAGGCTTCAAAAGCTTGGTATGATAGACTTAAATCTTATCAATTACAATCAATTTTGAAATCTGCAAAGTAGATTGTACACTTTTTATCAAAAAGAGAAAAACGATATTCAGTTAATATAAATATATGTAGATGATACCATTTTTAGATCTACTAATGATAAACTAAATAAGGAATTCTCAGAAATAATGACTAAGGAATTCGAAAAGAGTCATATGGGAGAACTAAATTATTTTCTAGGATTATAACTAAAACAACTAAGGAATGGAATTTTTGTTAGTCAAGAAAAATATGCTAAAGATTTAGTTAAGAAATTTGGTATGTCAAATACCATTGGTAAACCAACTTCCGTGGCAACTAATGGAAAACTAAATAATGAAGAAGATTCAAAAGACGTAGACTAAAAATTATATAGAGGAATGATTGGATCACTACTCTATATAACTGCTAGTACACTTGATATGATGCATAGGGTTTATTTCTGTACAAGATATCAATCTCAACCTAAAGAAACTCATTTAAAATCCGTAAAATGAATTTTGAGATATGTAAACAACACATTTGACTATGAAATCTTTTACCCAAAAGAAGACTCCTTTGAATTAATTTCATATAATGATGCTGATTATGCTAGTTGCAAATCAGACCGAAAAAGTACAAGTGGAACTAGTCACTTTTTGGGACACTCTCTGGTTTCCTAGTTTAGTTAGAAGAAAAACTCTGAATCTTTGTCTACAACAGAAGCAGAATATATTTCAACAGCGTTAGCATGTTCACAGGTTGTCTATATGTAACAAAAATTTAAAAGATTTTGGTTTAAATGTTTCTAAATCAATAATATATTGTGTTAACACAGTGTGATCAATCTATCTAAAAATATAACTCATCATGATAAAACTAAACATATTGATATAAGATATCATTTTCTAAGAGATAATGTAAACAAAGAAATAATATCACTTGAATTTATAAACACTAAAAATCAAATAGCGATATATTAACAAAACCATTGAATCGAACATCTTTTACTAACTTAAGAAGAGAGTTAGGAATTTGTTCTCTATCGGAAATATAAAAATAATGAAGTAAAAATTACAAAACATAAAGAAAAACAAAATAATCAAATTTATAACATATGTCGACATATAACGGTGATTTTTGTTTATTAAATTTCTTTTTAAAATTCAAATTGATGGTTATATAATAACTAAAATTTGAATTTCTTCTTCATTTATTTGTATTCTCTCTGTTTTAAAATTCTGAAACAAATAAACCATGGCCTCCTCTAATTCCAAACATTCTAAAAAGATGAATTCATTATTTTCCTTCCCTTCTCTAATGCAAAGCCCTTCCAGAACATGACTATGCCTAAGTTATTAAATTGTAAGGAGAAATGAAGAATATTCTGGAGATGTTGACTGAAGTACAAGTTGTACAACTTCATATATCGAAAGAACAAGAGAAACAAAATAGAATGTTCTCAATTTGCAAAAATATCTGTTGGATAATCTTATGACTATGATAGTTATTAAAGATGATTCTACAAATTTGGTCTTTCATAATCTCATTCAAGGCAGCGATGACGAGGAAGAAGAGGAAGAAGAGAAAGAAGAAGAAGATGAAGAATGTATGGTGGAAGATGATGATGTCCGATGCATCGGAAAACTATGTTTCGATCGAGATGGAAATCTCGTCAAACAAAAGGTGAACTTTTGCCTTCGTTATCCTCATTGCCCTATTCACAAATCCCTGATCATTAGGAAATCACATTAGGATGGTACTTGTCTTCGTAAATTTGATTATGTGGTGTGTATATTTAATTTAATTTAACATTTGTTTTACTTACTTATATGCACATTTTAAGATGTGATTAGATCATGATGTAGTATTGAATGAATATATAGATTAGTTTGGTTACTATTAATGATTTGTGTTATCAAGTTAGTACTAATGTTTATCAAGTTATATATAGTGTAGGGTATTAGATAGGTGTTGATTAAGAAGACTTTATAGTGTCAAAAGTAGATTTAAGATGCTGATATAGAGTTTCAAGAGTTGGAGAATGAAGACTCATGAGTATTGAAGAGTTCAAGATTTTAAGATATTCCATATAAGTTATAAAACCATATACTTTATGTTAAAACCTTGATAGCACTTTACTGATCCCTCTCTCCTTCTCTATATTTTCAAATTTTTTTTTTCAAATATCTTGGTTTTAAAATAATCTTTTTAATATATTTCTCAAAATGATTTTCAATCTCTCATACTTGTAAAGATATTATTTTAATTTTTTTGAGTTTATATATATAGAGAGAGAATTTTTTTTATACTTTAATAAGTTATAATTATATTGATTTTATATATATTATTTATATTATATTAAAATTTCCAAAATTATTATATAAAGTTTTATTATAACTAAAATATGTGTAAACTATGCTTAAATGATTTTACAAAGTATCAAACTATTTTACAAAACTACGTTTTTTCAAAATAATGTTTTAAAGTACTTTTAAATTCTAAAAAGAGTATATCGACATACTTTATGTATGTATATCGACATAGTGGTCGATTTTATCAAAATTTAAATTTCTAAAGAAGTATCTTTTCATCGTATCTCTTCACGAGTGGATATGACCATTGTTCCTCTATAAATACCAGACTTCCAAACGAATTTTTCATCATCATTTTCTTATTCGTCTCTCCTCCTTCCACTCTCTCATTTTTTAAATCGAAATATACCCAAACTCTACCGAAATTCAACCTGATCAAATTCGATCATCACTGGTTTGATTCTCTTTTATCTACTCTCTGATTTCTCTCGTCTCTCTCGCTCAAACCAAGATCAAAGTGCTATTCATAGTTATAAGATCAATTGTAATCAAAATCGAATATCTAAGTTTGCAAAAATTTATCAAATCATACTGCTATATTTGTGGGTATGATTGTAACTCATAAATCAATTGGGTGTGCTTAGTAGCTCGTAAATCTAATGGGTGTGCTTTTAGCCAGGAAATCAAGTGACTCTACCCAGAGGTCGGGATCTTGGAGGGTGAGCCTTGAAATCGAGATTGCATTTACATTTACTAGTTGAAAAAAATTCGTTCAAGGAATTATGCGAGACTGGATGTTGGGTAGCTCTGAACCAGTATAAAATCCTAATGTGTTCTTTCCTTTTTACTTTTACTGCATTTACTTTTATCTGCATTTTGATTCATTGATTGTTTCTATGACTGTTAATTACATCATTCTAAGTAGAATCTAAAATAATTTAAAAATTATTCATATAATCCATTAAACACTATTCATCCTTCCTCTAGTGTTAATTTATCCCGAATATCCATATTCAGCTGACTCACAATCTTGCACACAGACACTACACATTATATGTGGTCTACAAATAGTTATATAGAATAATGATCCTTTAATGCCTTTATATAATTTTTGATCTACATCTTTTGAGTTTTCTTCTTTATTTGATTTCTCATTTGTTGCCATGGGAGTTGGATTTCCACTAGTATTTGACAAACCAAATTTCGCTAAATATTTGGCATATTTTTGTTGACTTATAAAAATTCCATTATTTAACTGTATTATTTTTTAGTCATAAAAAGAATGTTACTTCTTCCATACGACCCATTACAAATTTCTTAGTCATTATATCTAAAAATTCTTTGTTTAGCTGTTTAATTTTAGATCTAAAATAATATCATCTACGTATACTTGTATAAGTTGAATATCATTGTTATCTCTTTTAATAAATAGAGAATTGTCAACCTTTCCTATTTTAAAATTTGATTTTAATAAATATAATTTAAGTCTATCATACCATGCTCTAGGAGCTTATTTTAGACCATATAAAGTTTTCTTTAATTTATAGATGCGATTAGAAAAAAATTCATCCTTAAAAAGTGGGGGTTTTGCAGCATAAACATCTTCTTTAATAAAACCATTTCAAAAGGCACTTTTGATATCCATTTGAAATAATTTAAAATTATTATGATTCGCAAAAGTAAGTAGAATTTCAATAGCTTATAATTTGGATAGTCTATCAAATGTTGGTTAAGTTTGGAGGATCTAGCTATAGGAGCAAAGATTCCATCAAAATATATACCTTCTTCTTGATTAAAACTTTGTGTAACGACCCGTAAATTAATAGCTTTTTATTTAAATATTTAAACAATGGATTTTAATAACCAAATAAACAAATTTTAAATTTTAATTAATGATACTAAAATAATTTTCAAATTTTTCTTGCCAAAATAAATAGTAGAAATAAAAAAATAAAATGTGACCAAAAAATATTTTACGAAAATTTAACCTTTCGGCATCGGAAATTCATCAAAAACATTTGCATGTAATGACCCGAAATTTTCGAAGCCGAAAATTACAGATAGTTATGAAAAAGAAGAAAGAAATAGATGAAGAATAACAAAATCAATAACATCTCACATTCGCAGCGGATAAAATATAATAATAAATAATAACAGTTTACAAAAGAATACTATATCTATCGATTACATTTAATATACATCAGAGTTTCACATATATACAGTCACTGAATATGTAAAATTATCATGTCTCGGATTAAAAAATATATAATTACAGCGGAAATATTCTATACGCTCCAGCCATCCAGCTCACCTCCTGAGCTCCAGAACGTACCTACCAGAAAATCTGTAATACTCGGTCTGACCCGAGCATTACACCAAAGTAACACCCGGGTCAGGCTGGAAACCAGCGTGAGTAAACCCAACTAACATAGAATACCAAAGCAAACAACTTATATAAAACCCGGGTAACACGAGTCAACTTACCAATTCACACTTTGTTATAGTCTTCTCTAATTTCACACATTAATACCCAAGTACCAAAACTTAAGATTAAATAGTCCAATTCACTTAAATCATTTCATTTCAGCCTATTGATTTCCCATATCAATCTATAATAATTCGAAGTGGTTTCGGGTATTTCCCAATACCCGATCCCGATCTCTTCGAAACTTATGTCATCCTAACCCAAGTTATCCAAATGAAATACACAACATTTCATATCAGAGATATCAACACAATCAACGCATCCAATACCATTCAATCATCCATAAGCAAAGCTTAATCACATACAAATCAATTCGATTGATTCTCATTGAATTTCAAACCTCAACTACTTAGATGCCTTTATTAACATTGATTAATTCCAAATCAATTAATTAGTCAACCCATCATTATTCATCTTAATTAATCCTCAGGATTAGTTATTTTTCAATTATATCTCTAGTTAGTTCCTCGTTATTAATTGTTCTTAACCAAAAATGAATAGGAAATCTTAATCACTTTATAAATTAATCAATTGTTTCATAAATTAATTATTAGTATTAATTACATTCATTCTTAATTACTTACAGTAATTAATTTCTCATAAGTAATTATTTATTGAATTGATTTAATTAATCAATTTTTAATTACATCAATTATTATATAAATTGATAATTTCCAATCATATTTTAATTTGTTCTAATCCAAATCAATTACTTTAATTCAACCACAATATTAATTTTTCTCGATCAATCTCAATCTGTAATTTTCTACCTTTTTATTTACTTCATTAAATAAATAAATTATTCCTCAATTAACTATTTTAATTAATCTCTTGATAAATTACACCAATAAATTATATTTTATTTTAATTTAATTAAGTAATTATTCATCAAACCATCCGTTGATTATTCTGAATTAATTAAACTTCATTAATTAACATAATCCATAATTAATTAATTCCAAATCCTTAATTACAAAATTAATTAACCCAAATTATAAATTAATTGAACTAATTAATTATTTATTTTAATTACACTTCAAATTTGATGAACCAGAAATCATTAAGCCCTTAACAACATTAGAATGAGAACATCCTCTTATTTGTAACATTTAATCTAGACAATTTAAAAACCCGAACACTTCGAGTCAATCCACAATTAACTCGAGATCAAATCAAAACAAAGTCACATCATTCCAATAGCACATCCAATCAAGTTATTCATCCAACCAATTATTTAAATTTAACCATTTAAATTTAAATAGGAATCCACAGAGTGAGATTTACTCACCTTTGATTTTAATTTGCAATCCATCCAGGCCAGCTTGTTTCTTTCCGGATTTTGACCTTGTATAATCAGTTACAGTTTATTATTATTTGAATTAATCGAACAATTAATTGCTAATTATTAATTTAGTTAACTAAGAATTTTATTTAACTTAATCTTCCTTTAATAAATTATTTTTAGTGCCTAAAATAATTAAATAAGCTAAGTTAACCACTTTAGTACTTTTTTTATTAACAGTAAGTGAATATATGCAATTAAATAAATAAGCTAAGTTAACCGAGAATTGAAAGTTCAATACCTCTCAGCTAACAAGCCCCACCAACAATCGCCAAAGCCGACGATCGCCCTAATTCCCCCTTCATCACCGCGACGTTGCTCGATTCGAGCTCCATGCCGAAATTTGACACGCGCGACCACCATTTAGCGACACGAGATGCCGGAGCCCCCTTCAATCACGCGAGTGACGATGCGGCCTTCCCTATGCTGACTCGAGTCGACATCACAATAATCAAAACCCTAACACGACCCCCCCTTCGATCGATGCGACCTTACCTCATGCGATCATGCTCGAGCTCTCCTATCGCTCGAAACCCTAACACTAACACTACGTCGCCACTTCCTTCGATCGAAACCCTAACACTACGTCGCCACTTCCTTCGAGGGCTTCGGCCATTATCTGTTGTTTGCTTCTTCTTTTTTTAATTTGAGTTTGGATCACTGTCTGAAGATATGAGAGGAGACGGAGATAAATAGAAATTTGGGAAGCTTCCCGCGTACGATGTTGAAAACGAAATATTTCTGGCTAATGTACTTGATAATTTATTATATTATAAAACTTCAAAACGTCCCGTTAATCGCAAATTAAAATTTTGAACTCTTCTTAATGAACGCCGCTAGGCAATTATAAGGTTTTACCTGCGTTCCAAACACAATAGAACATGTCTCGAAAGCTAATTCGATCAAATGCGCGAGATACAGAAGTAAACGATAAATTTTAAATTAAATCGATTAAAATAGTTCGAAGCGTTTTTAGCTGTCAAGGTCAAACGACAACTCCGATTGCTACGAAAATTGAAATTCAATAATAACTAACTATTACGGATCCCATGGAACTGGTTTCGTCGAATTCCGAGACTGTGCCTCGAAAGGCTTTTTTTAAATTTAATTTAGACGATATATTTTTAAAACGGAACATAACACTTCCAAACTCAATTTCAACACCTTCACTACCTTCAGTGCTATCAATATAAATTCTATAAGTCTTCAAATTATTTTAACAGGCTTAAAATTCCAGATTCAGCATTTTACCCAATTTCAAATTATGTAATTCAATATTTAAACTATATAATTCAATAATTTAATTATTAAGTAAATATTGATATCTTGAATTTCAAGTTAAAATTAACTTTTAAATATTTAAAATCAATTAATTATTCCAATTTAAATTGTTAGAAATTCCGGATCGTCACATTCCTCACCCCTTAAAAGAATTTCGTCCCCGAAATTACTAATTAGGAAGAATGGACCCATACTCGTTTACTTTTCCCCAAAACCCACAATTCAACAGTCTTACCAACTTGCCACAATATATTCTTTATTAAAGTTCCACTATTACTTCAACCAACCACCAAAACCTTTCATAGTTTCCAACAACACCCCTTTGCTTAATCATCTAAATTTCAATTTAAAACCAAATTTTGAATTATCAAAATTTTCTCAAAAATTTTCTAACTCTCTAAATTCCCGAATTTTTTTGCCCGTGTCTCCTTTGTGCGGCTAGCTCGGTACTACTACAAAAGGTCTCTACGGGCTCCCAAATTCCAAAGGAAAACAAAAGCCAAGTGGCTACATCAAAAACCCAATCCAATTTCATCTAGAAATTTAAATATGTACCTTTTTGTCAGGCAATTCACATTTATCTTTTTGAATCAAATCCAATTTTCTTTTCCCCTTTTAATACATGCATAACCTACTTAGCAATAACATCCAATCATAGCCCTTTTCAAATCTTTAGATACATTTCCTTACAGAAGTTTTCATATCCATTTCTATTCAAACTAGTTTTTCCCCACTCCATACGAATTCAATTTACTTTAAATTTTGAATATTGAATTTTTTTTATCTTTCATTTATAACTGATTCATATTAGTTTCATTTACTAATTTACTTTGGTTTCAAATTTGAAATTGTTTAATTGCTTAACAAAAAAAATTCTCAAAAATTTTCAAAAATTTTCTAACTCCCAAAATTTTCGGAAAATTTTGGCAGAATCTCCTTTGTACGAAGGAGCTTTTGCAATTTGACAAGAGATATAAATATATATACATTGACCCACCCGGTCGGAAAAAGTAAAAACAGTTCATATTTCCTATTTGTATTGCGTAGGCGTACCTTATCTAGCATTTTAAGCATGCAGCTTATTTATTTTAGCAATTAGTGCAATCCAAATCCAGCCAAACGGCCTTCAGGTACCTGTACTTACTCAATTTAAATATGTAAGTGCCCAATATAGAAAATCTATTAGTATTTCACTTATTTTCAATAGCTAAACACAAGCATTTCGAAAGCAACAAACACCAAACGCTTACCATAAGCGATTTATATAACTTTAAAGATTATTCAATTGCTTTCTATCAATTCATAAGCCATTTCATTCAGTTTCAATGGTTTGCAACTCAATTTTTTTTACATCCAGTTGATTTTTAATTCAAACAAGCTCATATTCACTTCAAATGATTTCAAAATCAATTTAATTCAATCTCTACCGACTTATAGAATTTTAATTATTTTGTTTACGTCAAACGACAATTTATTTTATGCAAATTTGACAATATTCGCTTAATAGAGTATCTATTTCAGTTTATAACTACTTTAAATTAATTTCAACCCATTCTGCATTTAATTCCATTTCCAACTTAATTTAATCCAATCTTTTATTGATTTAAGAAATTTTACTTCATATTTATTCGTCTAATGACTTAAGTCCATTCTGACAATCCAATTCCAACTAAAACCTTTATTTAATTTCCATTCAATCAAACTTCATCCATTTATTATTTAACTCAATTAACCAATTTATCCACCCCATTTTAAATTTTAAATTCACCTGCTTAACTCATTTCGAATTTATTTTATTAATACAAAGTCATTCTCAATTTATTTCTATTTACTTAGGTTTTATTTGCAACGCAAACCATTTTTATTATAATTCAATTTCATCTCAATTGGCAACACTTCCATTATATCTAATTTACTCGCAATTTACGTTTAATATTATTTATAACATACTTGAATTTTATTTGTAATTCAAACCATCACTATTTCGATCAAACTCTATTTATTTTTATTTTATAACATCTCTTCTTATTTAATTCATTATCAAATCCAAGTCGAATTCTATTTACAATTCGAATTCATTACCAAACTCCATTATTAATTTACAATCCATTTATTTACCCAAGTTAACTTTTATTAATATACTCAACCAAATAATTATTTAGCCAATTTGCTTATTTCCAAACTTCTAAATCAATATTCGGTTTTAATCACAAAATCACTTCATTCAAATTGCAGTTTGGATTCCTTGATTTTCCAAAATTCCAACATCTTTATTTAAAAAAAATTAGAAATGCTTTTAAATTCACATCATACTATTAAAATAACTCTTTATAAAAATACTTTTTATAACTCGATGTCTCAACCAGTCCATCCTTGTTCTCATAGAAATTCAGTCATACGTTGATCAGGCGTAGGACTGAAAATCTATAAGTACTTGGTAAACCCGTTTTCAACACCCAATGAAAATACTTGGAAAATAATTTTATTGAAAATATAGAAAACGGTTTTTGAAAATAGAGGAAATATCTTTGGTGAGAATGCTCTGGAGATCATCACCCCTGTCCATGGTCGCAGTTACATCCAGGGTTACGTTGCCATCGCAGCAAAAGTCCATGCAACTGCAGGCTCTCCGCGGCCTTTCGATTACGCCATGGAACCCACAACAGATCACAGTTACATCCAGGGTTACGTTGCCGTCACAGCAAAAGTCCATGTAACTGCAGGCTCTCAGCGGCTTCTGATTTTCGCTGTCGGAATGAATCTTCTCCACTCCTACATAGGTCGCAGTCTACCGATATAAAATCAAACGTAGACTGTTGGCTCTCAGCAGCGCACACGACTTTCTCTATGTTATACCATATGTCGTAGTTATATCCTGGGTTACGTTGCCATCGCAGCAAAAGTCCATGTAACTGTTGGCTCTCAGCGGCACACACGACTTTCGCTATGGTATACTCAACTCATAATCCTCAGGAACTAGTTTTGTCTGGACTCCTCACATGATCAACTTTAGAACCCCCCCTTGGGGCTCAAGGTAGCACCACCCGGTGGCACTCCTGAGAAGTTCATTTCAAGGGAGCGCCTTTTTCCCCAGAGCCATCATCAAAACATTTTATACTATACACATATAGTATCTTCAAATCATACACCTAGTATGATATCCTACAAAGCTCCTTTACACAAAATCAGTTATCCCAAAATCGATAATTCTCAAACTAGGCTTTTCAAATTTCAATATTGATTTTACCCAAAATCAAAAGCCTTTCCAAATTCAAAGGTTCCCAAAACCTTTTTCCAAATTACTCATAAGATCCTTTATATATTCAGATATATAAAATTTTAAAAACTTTGGATCTTTTCAAGCGTGTATAAAACTCCTTTTATACTTCAAATATTTTCAAAAACCCTTTTCTTCCGTCAATAGATTCAACAAGGGAAGATTTATCTTATATAACAAAGATATATAACTTTGTTTATTCAAAACAAATATTCAGATTTGATTTCTCTTTCCAATATCAATTCCATTCAAATCTGTACGATGTACACATAACATCCGTATGCTATACCAATCCGATCGCTCACTCGATCACACAATTTCACTTCTGAACTAGTATCGTCCACCCGACTTCCTAGTGCAGACTCAGATCTGGTTTCTTGATCAGAAACCGTCATTCTCCTTGCATAGCTATAACTAGAATAGAGAATATCCAGAATCAATCAACAATCCATATCCAGTTTCGCCGTCGAAAATCGAGTGAAAAATCCCAACTCGGATCGATATAACCATCTCGAAATTCTGTGCTCGAATCTGGATCAAATCACTATGCGAATAGAATAATATACGTACATCCTACGTATTTAACTTCATTGATTATGAGCCAAATCAATTTCCTTTCTATTCACAATTCCTATAATTCCCTTTCACCTATTTACAATTACCTTAATTCTCATTGAATTATCACTTCAATTCTTATCTCCGTTGGGTATTTAAATCAATAACGGTTTGAACTCCGACCAGTTTAGAAAATAGCTTGAAAATTGAAAAATAGATAAGTAATTGAAAAATAATTATTAGCTTGCAAAATAACTATAAAATAGGTAACTAATTATAAAATAGTCGAAAATTAGTTGAATAGTTTCAGAAATTTTAAATAATTGCAAAATAGTTGTAAAATAGAAACTAGTTTGTGAAATAGTTAAAAAAATAGTAATTAGTTTAAAAAACAGTTGAAAAATTGTTAACCTGCTCCAAAATAATTGTAAAACAAGTATATAAAATAATTTGTCTTTAAGAAAGAAAGGTTGTATATATTTAATATCTTAAAAAAATAAGTTTATATCAAAACAATTTATATTGAAAATAGTCAAGAGCCAACTGTCCACTTCCCCAACAATTCAACTTAAATTTCCACTTAAATTGACCCAATTCCAATTCAAATAACTCCAAATTCCATTGGACTTGATTTATTTCCAATTCAAGTTGAATCAATCTTGATTCTTTTCCCAATTTAAATCAAATTCCATTTGATTTTAATTTTGTTAAACTTTAATTATAATTTCAAATTATTCCAATCAATTTGAATTATTATCAATTGAACCCATTTCAAATTCAAATCATTTCAATATAATCCAATTTAATTTCCCATTTAAATTCTAAACTTATACATCTTCAAACTCCGATTCAATTAATTCAAACCAAATTAAATTTTGAACTAATTCAATTTCAATCTTGAATTTAAACTATCTCGAATTATGTAAATTCGAGTTAAATTCTCAAAGGTTGGTTTAACTCTTTAAACCAAATTATCCTTTATTAAAAGTTTTTAATCAATTTAATTTCTGAGTTCAATTTTCAAAATTCCATTTTAAATTATCTTAACTTATATATTTCAAGGTTCAAATTAGAGCTCAGTACAATTTTATTTTAAAATTTTAATTTATTATTAAATTTTATCTTCCAGTTTGAAGCCAGTTCTTAAACAAGTTTATTTTACAATTTAATTATTCAAAATTTATTTTATTTATACAATACCATCCTCAATTTAAAGATTTTTATTAACAATAGGATGATATCATCCAATTTATTTTAAAACGTCCATCCATTTCCAATTTTTAAATCTCAAACTCGTTTTGAGATCACACAAATTCCCAATTCAAATCAACCATTTAATTTTCCAAGTTAAATTCCAATTTCATCTTGAAATTTCCAATTTCATCTTGAAATTTCCAATTTCAGCTTGCTTTTTCTGCACTTATTTAACTTTCACAAAGTTGAATTCTAATTTACTTAATCCAATCAATCTTACTCAATTTGAATTCCCGCTTCAACTTCAAAATTCTTTCCCTCTTATAAGTTTAAAATTTATATCACTTTGGGTTTTTACATCACACTTCAGGGAAAATCAAAACTCAATCTCTTAATATTTATTTCAAATTATCTTTGATATCATGTATATCCATACATACATACATATTTATTTCTTGGCCCTCCCAGCCATGTTTTAAAATTTTAAACCACCCTTGGTTTTAAATTCAAATCAAAATTTAAACAACCTATTGTTTTCAACTAATCCCAGTTATCCATATAATACTTATTTATTATTTTTCATTACTTTGAAACAAAATTTTCAAATTCTGGGACCAGATTTAGAATTTCAGTTTCAATCCATTAAATTTTAATTTGGTTTTATTCCTATTTCTACTTAATTTAATTCCAATTCAAGACTTCAATTTGGTCGCATTATATTACTCCTTAATTTTAATTTCAATAATTAACAACCAATCACCTTAATATTTATTAGAAGGAAATATTTCTTTATATATCAAAATATATTTTATATAAAATCATTTAAAATCTTTATATAAGAAAATAACAAGTACGCGCTCATATATATATATATATATATATATATATATATATATATATATATATATATATATATATTCTCAACTCATTCTAGAGTACTACAGACTCTATTAAATAAGTAATCCCCACCAGAGCCAAGGTTTTCGCTTAACCTGGCTCTGATACCGACTGTAATGACCAGAAATTTTCGAAGCCAAAAATTCCAGATAGTTATGAAAAAGAAGAAAGAGATAGATGAAGAAGAACAAAATCAACAACATCTCACATTCGCAGCGGATAAAATATAATAATAAATAATAACAGTTTACAAAAGAATACTATATCTATCGATTACATTTAATATACATAAGAGTTTCACATATATACAGTCACTGAATATGTACTATCATGTCTCGGATTAAAAATAATATAATTACAGCGGAAATATTCTATCGCTCCAGCCATCCAGCTCGCCTCCTGAGCTCTAGGACGTACCTACCTGAAAATATGTAATACTCGGTCTGACCCGAGCATTACACCAAAGTAACACCCGGGTCAGGCTGGAAACCAGCGTGAGTAAACCCAACTAACATAGAATACCAAAGCAAACAACTTATATAAAACCCGGGTAACACGAGTCAACATACATATTCACACTTTATTATAGTCTTCTCTAATTTCACACATTAATACCCAAGTACCAAAACTTAAGATTAAATAGTCCAATTCACATAAAACATTTCATTTCAGCCTATTGATTTCCCATATCAATCTATAATAATTCGAAGTGGTTTTGGGTATTTCCCAATACCGATCCCGATCTCTTCGAAACTCATGTTATCCTAACCCAAGCTATCCAAATGAAATACACAATATTTCATATCAGAGATATCAACACAATCAACGCATCCAATACCATTCAATCATCTATAAGCAAAGCTTAATCACATACAAATCAATTCGATTGATTCTCATTGAATTTCAAACCTCAATTACTTAGATTCCTTTATTAACATTAATTAATCCCAAATTAATTAATTAGTCAACCCATCATTATTCATCTTATTTAATCCCAGGATTAGTTATTTTTCAATTAAATTTATGTAATTATCTCTAGTTAGTTCCTCGATATTAATTGGCCTTAACCAAAAATGAATAAGAAATCTTAGTCACTTCATAAATTAATCAATTATTTCATAAATTAATTATCAGTATTAATTACATTGATTCTTAATTACTTACAGTAATTAATTTCTCATAAGTCATTATTTATTGAATTGATTTAATTAATCAATTTTTAATTACATCAATTACTATATAAATTGATAATTTCCAATCATATTTTAATTTGTTCCAATCCAAATCAATTAATTTAATTCAACCACAATATTAATTTTTCTCAATCAATCTCAATCTGTAATTATCTACCTTTTAATTTACTTCATTAAATAAATAAATTATTCCTCAATTAACTATTTTGATTAATCTCTTGATAAATTACACAAAGAAATTATATTTTATTTTAATTTAATTAAGTAATTATTCATCAAACCATCCGTTGATTATTCTGAATTAATTAAACTTCATTAATTAACTTAATCCATAATTAATTAGTTCCAAACCCTTAATTACAAAATTAATTAACCTAAATTATAAATTAATTGAACTAATTATTTATTTATTTTAATTACACTTTAAATTTGATGAACCAGAAATCATTAAGCCCTTAACAACATTAGAATGAAAACATCCTCTTATTTGTAACATTTAATCTAGACAATTTAAAAACCCGAACACTTCGAGTCAATCCACAATTAACTTGAGATCAAATCAAAACAAAGTCACATCATCTTCAATAGCACATCCAATCAAGTTATTCATCCAACTAATTATTTAAATTTAACCATTTAAATTTAAATAGGAATCCACAGGGTGAGATTTACTCGCCTTTGATTTTAATTTGCAATCCATCCAGGCCAGCTTGTTTCTTTCCGGATTTTGACCTTGTATAATCAGTTACAGTTTATTATTATTTGAATTAATCGAACAATTAATTTCCAATTATTAATTTAGTTAACTAAGAATTTTATTTAACTTAATCTTCCTTTAATAAATTATTTTTAATGCCTAAAATAATTAAATAAGCTAAGTTAACCACATTAGTACTTTTTTTATTAACAGTAAGTGAATATATGTAATTAAATAAATAAGCTAAGTTAACCGAGAATTGAAAGTTCAATACCTCTCAGCTAACAAGCCTCACCAACAATCGCCATAGCCGACGATCGCCCTAATTCCCCCTTCGTCGCCGCGACGTTGCTCGATTCGAGCTCCATGCCGAAATTTGACTCGCGCGACCACCATTTAGCGACACGAGATGCCGACCCCCCTTCAATCACGCGAGTGACGATGCGGCCTTCCCTATGCCGACTCGAGTCGACATCACAATAATCGAAACCCTAACACGACCCCCCTTCGATCGATGCGACCTTCCCTCATGCGATCGTGCTCGAGCTCGCGCCTCCTCTCCCCCAGATCTGAATTCGAACCCTCCTATCGCTCGCGACTGCGTCGCCACTTACTTCGAGGGCTTCGGCCATTATCTGTTGTTTGCTTTTTTTAATTTGAGTTTGGATTACTGTCTGAAGATATAAGAGGAGACGGAGATAAATAGAAATTTAGGAAGCTTCCTGCGTACGATGTTGAAAACAAAATATCTCTGGCTAATGTACTTGATGATTTATTATATTATAAAACTTCAAAACGTCCCGTTAATCGCCAATTAAACTTTTGAACTCTTCTTAATGAATGCCGCTAGGCGATTATAAGGTTTTACCCGCGTTCCAAACACAATGGAACATGTCTCGAAAGCTAATTCGATCAAATGCGCGAGTTACAGAAGTAAACGATAAATTTTAAATCAAATCGATTAAAATAGTTTGAAGCGTTTTTAGCTATCAAGGTCAAACGACAACTTCGATTTCTACGAAAATTGAAATCCGATAATAACTAACTATTACGGATTCCATGGAACTGGTTTCGTCGAATTCCGAGACTGTGCCCCGGAAGGCTATTTTTAAATTTAATTTAAACGATCTATTTTTAGAACGGAACAAAACACTTCCAAACTCAATTTCAACACCTTCACTACCTTCAGTGCTATCAATATAAATTCTATAAGCCTTTAAATTATTTTTCACAGGCTTAAAATTCCAGATTCAGCATTTTACCCAATTTCAAATTATATGATTCAATATTTAAACTATATAATTCAAAATTTTAATTATTAAGTAAATACTGATATCTTGAATTTTAAGTTAAAATTAACTTTTAAATATTTAAAATCAATTAATTATTCCAATTTAAATTGTTGGAAATTCATGGTCGTCACAGTGCACCTTTTTATATCGCTCATATACACATGCGTGCACATGCACATATGTCATGTGATAAGATAACCAATGTGTTAAAGTTAATAATCAAGCTTAGTTTAAATATAAACCTAGATATGAAATAAAATGCGTAAAGTATATTTTAAAACCTTAGGAAATTTATTAAATAACCTAACCATCACCTAAGCAGGACCTAAAGCATAGTGTAGGTGGACCTAATGGGTGTAACATGTGTACTTGGAGGGGTGGAGAGGCCCGGCTTCAATGTTGCTACCCACCATCACATTTTTCACTTTGCATATTCATTTCCATCTTCATTTCTTATCTTCACGTACATGAACAATTCCGTGGCTTCTAAAATTATTTCCAAAATAAAAAATTAGTGAATACACTTCCAAAAATCAAGCTAAACTCCTTGCTTCACTTCCAAAAACCATTCTCTGCTAAACAAGACCTATACCCCCATATTGCCACCATAGCTGAGCCCCGTATGATCTAGACCAAGCCTAAAGGCACACAAAAGGTCCATTGAATATATTCAAGTGCATAGGAAAGCTTAGTACTAGTGTCGTTCGAAGAGTTAGTGTGGTTTCGATTCAAGCTAGTAAGCGTTTTGGTGAGTGAAGCTTTCATCTTTGAACCATAAAGTTTAAACTATGGCACGCTCATATTTGTAGGTATTAAATACTTATTGTATAGTTGTGATAATGTTTTGGTTGATGGATGGGTTTTTAGCTTGAAAGCTAGTCGCTTTGGAAAGTTAGTAAGCGAATCATTGGTTATTTGAAAACTAGTAATTAAACTAATTCCATTATAAATAAATGCTTGATATATGTAGTATTATTATAAATCATCATGTATGTGTAATGATCTGGTTTTTTGAACCATTCCCATCAATACATGTCGCACTTGAATTGCTCAAAACAATAGATTGTTAATTTATATTTGGCAAAACTCAGCATATACAGTAAATAATAAATCACAGACATAGAGTAATACAAACATAAGCAACGGAAAAGATAAATAGCAGTTCATAAAGCTACTATATAAATAACAAAGTTTGAAATAAAATACAACGGAATATCTCAATACAATGTAATCTCAAATACAAAAAGATGACAAGTCTGAACAAAACTACTGGATAGCTGAAAATTGAAAAGAAATGGATGGATCTCTAAGTGAAGCTCCAACTCCGAAGGTGAGTCTCAAATGTTGTGACACTCAGTATGACCCAAGCATAAAGCAAAATACAAAACACTCGAGTCAGGATTAACATTCTTATATCAGTAAATTCAACTCAAGTGAAATGTCAACTGAAATACATGTAACTTAAAGGATGCTTGGGATTCCATCCTCTAAGGATCCGTGGAACTATCTACTATGTAGTAATATATGCTATTATAACATGCCTATTGTAAAGTAAAAGTATTAAAACAGAGTTAAGGCATTACCGATATCCCCATTAACACATTTTATATATTCCCGTAGTCTATACAATGTCGTACGCTCCTCTGTGAATGGGAGGTTTACCTAGAGGACCCCACATAGGTATGGTACAAAACAAACTCGTAGAAGGCACGATAGGGCATGCGACAAGGCAGTCGAGGCAATGCCAGAATAGTTGCATATCCAAACTGGTGGTAATGCATAGCAGCTACTACCGCCCACCACACGACTCACTCCCAAATTAAAGGTGCACCCAACCAAATCACAAAGGCAATAGAATGGTACAGAAGAAATATGTCTGATAGGAAGAATGACCTCACATGGCTCAGCGTGGCTCTTGTTTTAGCCGCATCAAGCTGACTCATGGGAGTCAGGGCTATGTAAACACCATATAGTATCACCACCAAACTATCCTATTTAGTTCTGGAATCTCCACCACGGACACAGTAGTTAAAGTGGATTTCGGTATTGGCAGAGAGTATCTGATCTCGCTCTCTTTAACAACCAAACGCTTATTTCACATCGTGGTCATTTCTTTTCAAATAGTTCATGCTTCATATCAAATATCATATTCAATTCAAATCCATATAAATTCGATATTGTTATTCACTTTAAAATATTCATTTCCAGAATCGTAATACTTTCAAATTTATAACACTTTCGAAATCATTGTACTTATGAAATCATAACACTTTTGAAATCATAACATCTATGAAATCATAACACTTCTGTAATCATAACAGTTCTAGCTTAAAAAGTTGGATTATTGAAATATTATATATATCAAAATAGTTATAAACTAAAATAGTTTATATGTATAATAAAATACTTTATATAATAAAATTAGTTTCCTCCAGTTTCGCAAATCGATTCAAATCATCTTCATTTCCAAAATTCAAATTAAATCAATTCCAGTCTAACCATTTCAATTCAAAGTTAAATATTCAAGTTTAAATATTCAAACATTTACAATATAAATTTCATTTATATTTCAACATTTTAACTTTAATATTATCTAGTTTTGAAATGTTCACTTAATCAATTTAATAACAATTAAATAAAATCTCAATTTATAAATTTAAATCAATATTAAATATTCAGTCTCAATCTTATTCAAAGTTGAGAATATTCATTTAATCACTTTTCATCAAATCAATTTATAAATCATACCTTTCAAATCTCAAAATTAATAAGTTCAAACAAATTCTTATTTAAATTCAATTATCAACCAATTTAAATTTTAAGTCAATTTTACTTATTTTCCAACCTTTATTTATTTAAAGTCATTACAAAAATCTATTTAAAATATTAATGTAAAATTTTAAATAAATATTTAAACATATTATATATGATAATTAAATTAAATTTTATTTAAATAATTTATATTTAATTAAATATTGTTAATAATCTATTTTAAATCTTATTTTATATATTTTAAAAATAATAAATTTTTATAGATAAAATTTTTAAAAGTTATATTTTCAAACTAACTTGTAAATTTAAGTTTCCCAAACATATAATTTAAAAATCTAATTTTACAAAATAAAATATCTTTCTATTATATTTAAAAGTCAATATTTAATAAAGTCCATATATTTACTTCCAGAACTATAAAAATCATTTTTCAAAATAGACCAACGGTGTCCGTATATAATTTTCTATCCTATGGTCAAGTGATACAAATATTTATCATTTCAATCCGCAATTTAATATTTTACGGGTATATATCATTTCAACCCATAATCCCAAAATTTCAAAATCAATGAAAATCGCTTGGGTTTATCATTTCAACCCATAATGGTCTTCTCCAAATCTATAACATCGTTCGGGTATGTATCATTTCAACCCGTAGGGATTTCTAAACTAACATGAAACTTACAGAGTGAGAACAAATATGATAATAATATAACATACCAATAACAGGTAGATATCATCGGTGACAGATGAAATAAAATATATACAACAGGATATGGCATCATATATCACAGGTGAACAATTGCAGAAAATGGCATATCATATTTAACAATTAAATAACTAGCAATTCAAATTTAACAACATATTTCAATTGTCGTTTCAAGTGAAATCAAATTTACTAACTATAAGTGTGTTAATCGTGAGTGATTGCTCACCTTTCGAGGCTAGGGCAGATAGACAACGTGACAAGCTACGAATCGGATCACGAACCCAAAAATTAACCAATCCAAACGACAAATTTCAAGCAAAGCAACCTGAATACAGATTTGACGAATAGAGCGGATAATTAAGGATCGATGAAAATAAATCACAGCAAGCTAGAGATTGATGGGACAACATATAAATTTTTATATGAAACGTATATTATATTTCAAATAAATATTCAATTAAAATACATAAAAATTCAAACCTTTATATATAATATAAAAAATCGAAATTCAATTCAACACATAGGACAAAGTGTATATATAGACGATACATATTCATCTCAAAATGCTAACCTTTCATATTATATACATATATATTTCGGTTATCAACATTTAAAAATACACACACACACACACACACACACACACATATATATATATATATATCAATATATCCATATATTATAAAATCGATACAAAAATCAATACATGTGAATACTTACAGACATACATTTATGTGCGTATTTTAAAAGGGGAATGCCAGCATACTTTATATTTAAAATATATACCTTAAATCTAAATATACAACTTACACATATATATAAAAAAATTACTTTAATGTATATATATAAAACAACCGCAAAAGCACTGGAAAATTTCATAAAATATTACTTTACTATATATATATATATATATATATCTGTGTGTGTGTGTGTGCGCATGGAAACAACGACAAAAGCACTAGACCCAGATACAGCAAGTCACGGCTAACATATATACATTATTTAAAATAAACATTATTTATATATATTATAAACAGCTTTATGGTAACATATACCAACAGATCCTTTATAAACTTATAGAAATACACACACTCTCTCTAATGTACGTCTACATATTATTGTAAATATATATATATATAAACTACCATTTTATATAACTTACATAAACTAATATATATATATATATATATAAACTAACGTTTTATATAACTTACATATTATTAAAAGGAGAGGCCGCAAAAGCTAATGGGGTGATGGGCTGTAAGGGGAAAAAATATGAGGCAGAGGGTAGAACGTGGCAGCACAACTAAAATATATAAGATGCTTCATTTTTTTTAAGAGGGCTGCCGAGCATGAGAGTGGGATGGAAAACTGGATGCGTGATCGGCTATCGCAGGCTAGAGGTGGAGCTAACCTGGGGAATGTTGGAGGAAGTCGGCAGCAAATGGAAAGGTATTTGTTGATGGAAAAACGTGGCATCAAGCTTGGAGAAAAAAATGGAGGCAATGTGACGCGGTAGAGATTATGAGGTGAAACAATGGTGGGGTCGGAGGATCTAAGATAAGCGTGCTCAACTGCGACCGTTGGTGGAGTGAAAGCTTAGAGGGTGCTACTTGGTGACGTGGTGCGTGCTGGACAAGGAAGAGGATCTCGAGTTTTGCTGGAGGTGGGTTCAAGGAGGCTGCTGTTAGATGCGGATCTTGGCAGGCGAGTGGTGAAGGAGGACGGGTTAACGTCAGAGAGGAAAAGCGGTAGAGATGAGAAGAAGAATAGCCTAAAAAAATGAATTGAACGAGCATCCATTTGTAAGTCATATACATATTTTAGTTTTATTATTATTTTTATTAAGCATAGAGAAGAGAAACAAGAATGAAAAGGGAACCAGCAATGTATATTGAAAGTAGGGAATGAAAAGTCGGGCACGATTTGAATTCAATGAAAATTAATAGCAATGACTACTGGTTGTCTCGAGAAACAAATGAAAATATACGGAGCCCAAAAGGCTCAAATGCAGAACCAATACTGCTAATCGTTTCGCTGATTTCGCAGCATATCGGACGTCGAAATGCAAGAATTAATATACTGCGGTGATCAGCATGACGAGGCGAACAGAATGGTGCACAGGTATCAACGATATGATCATCCTATCAAAGAGGACAAATTCAAGCTCGAATGAAGGTGATTCGGTAATTAATTTTTACTCCATATGCTAAATTTTCCTAAACCAGAGCTATGATACCACTTGTAACAACCCGATATTTCGAACCATTTGCATCCACATATGTCGAACGTGAATTGTTCAAAATAGTAGATTGTTAATTTATATTTGGCAAAACTCAGCATATACAGTAAATAAATAAATCACAAATACAGAGTAAAACAAACATAAGCAGCGGAAAAGACAAATAGTAGTACATGAAGCTACTATATAAACAACAGATATTGAAATAAAATACAACAGAATATCTCAATACAATGTAGTCATGAATACAAATAGATAACAAGTCAAAACAAAACAACAGAATAGCTGAAAGCTGAATAGATATAGATGGATCTCCAAGTGAAGATCCAACTTCGAATGTGAGTCTCAAATGTTGTGACACTCAATCCGACCCGAGCATAAAGCAAAATAAAAAAACACTCGAGTCAGGATTAACATTCTTATATCAGTAAATTCAACTCAAGTGAAATGTTAACTGAAATACAAGTAACTTAAAGGATTCTTGGGATTTCCATCCTCTAAGGATCCGTGAAACTATCTACTATGTAGTAATATACGCTATTATAATATGCCTATAGTAAATTAAAAGTATTAAAATAGCATTAAGGCATTACCTATATCCCCCATTAAAACATTTTATATATTCCCGTAGTATATACAATGGCGTACGCTCCTCCTTAAACTGGAGGTTTACCCAGAGGACACCACATAGGCATGATACAAAACAAACTCGTAGAAGGCGCGATAGGGCATGCGACAAGGCACTCGACGCCATGCTAGGGTAGATATACCGTTTGCGTCTCCGGACTGGTGGTAACGCATAGCAGCTACTACCCCCCACCTCGTGACACACTCCTAAATCAAAGATGCTCCCAATCAAATCACAAAAGCAATAGAATGGTAACGAGAAATATGTCGGATGGGAGGAATGACCTCACTTGGCCCGACGTGGCTCTTGTTTTAGCCACATCAAGCCGACTCACGGGAGACAGGGCTACGTAAAATACCATATAGAATCGTCGCTAAACCATCCAACTTCGTTTTGGAAACTCCACCACGTACACAATTGTCAAAGTGGTTTTCGGTATTGGTAGAGAGTATAACGATATCCGATCCCGGTCTCTTTAACAACCAAACGCTTATTTCACACCGTGATCATTTCTTTTCAAATAGTTCATGCTTCGTATCAAAATATCATACTCAATTCAAATCCATATAAATTCGATATTGTTATTCACTTTAAAAATATTCATTTCCAGAATCGTAATACTTAAAAATTTATAAAACTTTCGAAATGATAGCACTTTTGAAATCATAACACCTAAAATCATAACACTTCCGTAATCATAACAGTTCCAACTTAAATGGTTTGATTATTGAAAATAATATATATATTAAAATAGTTATAAATTAAAATAATTTATATATATAATAAAATACTTTATATAATAAAATTAGTTTCCCCCAATTTCGCTAATCGATTCAAATCATCTTGATTTCCAAAATTCAATTTTAATCAATTCCAGTCTAACATTTCAATTTAAAGTTTAAAGATTCAAGTTTAAATACTCAAACATTTACAATATAAATTTCATTTATGTTTCAACATTTTAAATTTAATATTATTTAGTTTTGAAATATTCACTTAATCAATTTAATAACAATTAAATAAAATCTCAATTATAAATTTAAATCAACATTAAATATTCAGTCTCAATTTTATTTAAAGTTGAGAATAATCGTTTAATCACATTTCATCAAATCAAGTTATAACTCATACCTTTTAAATCTCAAAATTAATAAGTTCAAGCAAATTCTTATTTAAATTCAATTATTAACTAATTTAAATTTCAAGTCAATTTTATTTATTTTGCAACCTTTATTTATTTAAAGTCATTACAAAAATCTATTTAAAATATTAATGTAAAGTTTTAAATAAATGTTTAAACATATTATATATGCTAATTAAATTAAATTTTATTTAAATAATTTATATTAAATTAAATCTTATTAATAAATCTATTTTAAATTTTATTTTATATATTTTAAAAATAATAAATTTTTATAGTAAAATTTTTAAATGTTATATTTTCGAACTAACTTGTAAATTTAAATTTTTCAAACATATAATTTAAAAATCTAATTCTACGGAATAAAATATCTTTCTATTATATTTAAAAGTCAATATTTAATAAAATCCATATATTTCCTTCCAAAACTATAAAAATCATTTTTCAAAATGGACCAATGGTGTTTGCATATAATTTTCTATCCTATGTTCAAGTAATATAGATATTTATCATTTCAATCCATAATTTAATATTTTACAGGTACATATCATTCCAACCCGCAGTCCCAAAATTTCAAAATCAATGAATATCGCTTGGGTTTATCATTTCAACCCATAACGGTTTTCTCCAAGTCTATAATATTGTTCGGGTATGTATCATTTCAACCCATAGGAATTTCTAAACTAACAGGGAACTTACAAAGTGAGAACAAGTATGATAATAATATAACATATCAATAAGAGGCAGATATCATCAGTGATAGATTAATTGAAATGCATACAACAGGATATGGTATCATATATCATAGGTGAACAATTGTCGAAAACGACATATCATATTTAACAATTAAATAATTAACAATTCAAATTTAACAACATATTTCAATTGTCATTTCAAGTGAAATCAAATTTACTAACTATAAGAGTGTTAATTGTGAGTGATTGCTCACCTTTCATGGCTAGGGCAGATAGAAAATGTGACAAGCTATGAATCGTATCATTAACCCGAAAATCTACTAATCCAAATGACAAATTTCAAGTGAAGCAAGCTGAATGCGGATTTGACGAACAGAGCTGATAATTAAGGATCGATGAAAACAAATCACAGCAAGCTAAAGGTTGATGGGACAATATATAAAATTTTATATGAAATATATATTATATTTAAAATCAATATTCAATTAAAATACATAAAAATTCAAACCTTTATATATATAATATTAAAAATCGAAATGCAATTCAATACACAGGATAAAGTGCATATATAGATGATAAGTATTTATTTCAAAATGCTAACCTTTCATATTATATACATATATATATATATTTCAATTATCAACATTTAAAAATACATATACATACATATATACGTACATACACGCTGTGACGCCCCACCTCTATACCCACGCTAGCCAAGGACACTACAGGGTAATGCCGTCAACTAACACGGAGAATAAGGCTGGTTAGGAGCGGCCATCTATAGCCTTGCTCTAACTATCTATTGAATACATCGACAAAAGACATACCAAGCGGGTCGACATACCCAATGAATACTTAAAATAAAACCATAGGTGGTTGGAGGATCTATCAGAACAGAATATAACAACTCAAATGTAATATACATCACAGAATAGTAGATCACTGTATACACATATATTGATACATAACAGAGTATACAAAATAATACATGTCAAGTGGTATAGCAAACCACAATATACAGATGATTCCAGAAGAATACATATATTAGAGTTACAATAAAAAGGACTACACAAAAAGCTTTAACAAAAAGGAACAAGCTGGATAGTCCATGCGGAAGCAAAATAGACTAAGTCCAAAAGCACCTAACCTGAAACATCTCGGTCTGACCCAAGTATAAAATACACGGGTCAGTCTAGCTAAACAAATCAGTTAGATAAACTGAAAAAAAATAACCTGCAAGGTCACAAAGTATAACAAATATCTCTAAAAGAGATAACACAACTATCTAACAAAAGATGAATCATATCATAACAAGCCTCATATCATCGGCAACTCAGAGAAACAAAGGATAGGAATATCCCAAAACAAGCCATAAAGGCAAATAACAAATACCAACGAAGGTAACACAAGTTCCACAAGGTAATCGCTACATATCATGCGGCTCAAAAAGACCGACACTGAAGGGCGATACCAAGGGAATATACATATGAATGAAACATCAGAAAATTTGCACGTGCTCAGTACTGTATAAACAAGGATCTATGAGCCCGAAGACTCCAAACCCAAATATCACTCGAGCGGCTCATAAAGACCTAACTCCGAAAGCGAAGCAATAGCGCAACAAACCCGAAGGTACAAACCCGAAGGTACAAACCCGAAGGCAACATACCCGAAGGCAACAAAACCGAAGGTACAAAGCCGAAGGCAACACACCCAATGGCAACAAACCGTAGTGGTGAAGGTTCGGAGGCCCAGTACTGGACACCACTAACTGGCGGAATGTTTCATAACTCTCAAAAAGGAATCCGAAAAGTAGTAACGTGAGTCCCATAACCACTCGTTCGCACTAAATGGTTTACTATCCGTTAGTTAATTTCACACTCAAAGCAGTACAAAGTTCACCTCATCTCATCGGTAAACCAGACCAAAAGGCCAAAACAATCAATCGAATAGGTCAGGGATTAATCGGAAAGATAAACGCATGGATTCATGGTCCGTATTTTACCTAACCATTTAATCTCCCTTCCACTCCGCTCGAAGCGCGAAATTGTGTGTGCGTTTTAAATAGAATTTTATAAATTAGAGAAGCAAGCTTTTAATACAATTTAAAAGATTATTTTATAAAATCCCGTGGATGAAGTCAAAAAGGAATCATCAAAGTCAAATATGCATAAACAACCACTAAGAACCAACTTGAATTGATAAAATTTGGAAACCAATCAAAATGAGCAAAAATAGGCAAAACAGAAAAATAGGAGCAGGTCGGTCAGCCGGCTACAGAGCTCGGTCGGCTGGCCAGAAGTAGAAAAAAATGCTCGGGATAGCAGGTCGGTCGACCGACCCAGAGGTTCGGTCGGCCGAACTGCAAGTTTCTGCAGTTCCTTCCCTTTCTCATCCAAGTGCAAACTCTTCCAAAACGCAACCGATCGAGCAATGGACCTAAGGAGCCTTAGCCAATAGATACCCCAGCTCCATTAGCTCTCCGACTAGGATCTTTATAGAATTGAACCCAAACACTAAAAATTTGGATATTCACCAATTCAATCCAAACCAAAAGAAAGTGCATATGAACAAGTGTTAGGAATTCATACCCAACAATCAAAGATAGATATAAGCATAGATTAGAGATAAAAACCTCACCTTACATCAATAATATCAAGAGAAGTAGATGTGAGTTCAAAACTCACCTTTAACCCAAAATAAAGAAGAAGAAGCTCAAACACAAGAAGGAGACTAACTACTCTTCACTTCAACTCTACAGGCTTCAATCTAAGAATAAAACATATATTTCCTAAGTTACGTTTAGTAAACTTTCTGAAATTGAAGAGGAGAAGAGTCAGAGAAGATAAAGAAGGACTTACCAATAGCTTCTCTTTGATTTTTGGAGCAAGAATTCAAGTTGCAAGATGAAACTAGGGCTTGGAATTTCTAATTCCCATTCTCTTCCCCCATTTTCAGTTTTTAGCTTAATTTTTTATGAAATGAATAAATGAGTGGAGGAGAGGGACCGAGTTAGGGTTAATTAGATAGTTAGTGGGCTGAACCCAACCCAATCCCAACTAGAAAAGGTTGCAAAATTCAACTTACTCCAAACATATCAAAGCTTATACTCAAAAAGATCGCAAACGCCATTTTGGAACCAATGGAAGTGGTATCGAGTCCTAATTCGGCCATTTGCAAAAAGTAACATTTTGGATCCAAAAATTCGAATAACAACGCTATATTTAAATAAAACATTTAAATATAAAATCGTTAAATATGAGGGTTGTTACACACACACACACACATATATCCATATATTATAAAATCGATACAAAAATCAATATATGTGCATACTTACAGACATATACATCTATATACGTATTTTAAAAGGGGAATGCCAGCATACTTAATATTTAAAATATTTACTTTAAATCTAAATATACAATTTACGCATATATATAAGATTTTTACTTTACTGTATATATATATATATATATATATATATATATAACACAACCGCAAAAGCACTGGACAAATACATAAAATATTACTTTACTATATACATACATACATACATATATATAGAAACAACGAAAAAAGTACTAGACCCGGCAACAACAAGTCACGACTAATATACCCACACATTATAAACATTGTTTAAAATAAACATTATTTATATATATTATAAACAACTTTATGGTAACATATACCAATAGATCCTTTATAAACTTGTAGAAAAATACATATATATACACTACTGTACGTCCACATATTATTATAAATATATACATATAAACTAACATTTTATATAACTTACATAAACTAATATATATATATATATATAAACTAACATTTTATATAACTTACATATTATTAGAAGGAGAGGCTGCAAAAGCTGATGGGGTGATTGGCTATGAGGTGAAAAGATATAAGGCAGAGGATTTTGCTAATAAGGGGAACGTGGCAGCACAACTAAATTATATAAGATGCTTCATTTTTTTTAAAAGGGCTGTCGAGCATGGGAGTGGGATGAAACTGGGTGCGTGATCGGCTGACGCAGGTTAGAGGCAAAGCTGGCGTGGGTAAAGTTAGAGGAAGTCGGTAGCAAATGGAAAGGTGCTTGTTGATGGGAAAACATGGCAACAAGCTTGGAGAAAAAAAAATGGAGGTTATGGTGACACGGTAGAGATTATGGGTTGAAACGGCAGTGGGGTCGGAGGATCTAAGATGGGCATGCTCAACAGCGGCCATTGGTGGAGTGGAAGCTTGGAGGGTGCTAATTGGTGACGTGAAGCGTGATGGACAAAGAAGAGGAGCTCGAGTTTTGTTGGAGGTGGGTTCAAGGAGGCTGCTGTTAGATGCAGATCTTGGTAGGCGAGTGGTGAAGGAGGAGGGGTTAACGTCAAGGAGGAAAGGCGGCAGAGGAGAGAAGAAGAACAGCCTGGAAAAAGGAATTGAACGAGCAGCTATTCGTAGATCATATACATATTTTAGTTTTATTATTATTATTAAGCACAGAGAACAAACGAACATGAAATAGGGAAGAGAAACAAGAATGAAAAAGGAACCGGCAATATATATTGAAAATAAGGAATGAAAAGTCAGGCACAATTTGAATTCAGTGAATATTAATAGCAATGAATATTGGTTATCTCGAGAAACAAATGAAAAGACACGGAACCCAAAAGGCTCAAATGCAGAACCAATACGGCTAACCGTTTCGCAGATTTCACTGCTTACCGGACGTCGCAATACAAAAATGAATATACTGCGGCGATCAGCACGATGAGATGAACAAAATGATGCACAGATATCAACGATATGATCATCCTATTAAAAGTCGATATTTACTGCCGAAAATGCTGCAAACTTGCCGAAAATAAGATAAACGGGGCTATAGCAGTCCAAATTTAGTGAAACGAACTAGATGTCTTTCTGAAAATGATAAACATTTTTATTATGTAAAAATATTCAGATTTTGAAAATAATTTATTTTCATCAAATTGATTGATTTTAAACTGAAATTAAAAATCACACAACAGAGCTAACTTTCATATTTTCCAATAAATTTTTACCATTTACTATGTTTAAATAGACATATTCCAAATATCAAATTTTCATTTTAAAATTTTATTGTTTAAATTTCATGAAAAATCCAAGTAATTATGTTATTAAAAATCGTTAAAATATCTGGGTCATTACAGTATGTATGCTGATTCCTTTGTTATGTGATGTATGGTTGTGTTGCAAATGTCATATGCTTGAATTTTGAACTGCCCATATAGCGATAGTCGCTATATTGGCATTGTCGAAAAATCATCTTTTATCAAAACCGTTTGGTTTCATTATCATGCTTGGAATTATTTTACAAGTTAAGTGAGTTTTTGATTGATGATGTTTTCAATAATAATTAATTATTTTGATAGTGATTATATAATTTAATTATTTAATAAATAAAGATTAAGGTTAACTAATTAACTTATTAATGATGTGTTTAAGTTTAACTAATTTATTAGTTAACGATGTTTTGAATTTAATTAATCATTTTGTTTAATGATGTTTAAGGCTAATTAATATTTTGATAATGATGGATTACGATCAATTAATTTATAAATTAACGATCTTTTTAAAATTAATTAACCCTTTTTAATTAATGACTTCTAAAACTTAATCAAATCTGTTTAACCTTAAATAAGACTTTCCTTAAATAATGTTTTAAATTTATTTATCACTTTTAAATGATGATATTTAATTATATTATTAATTAATTGAATTAATGATGTTGAAAGGAGATTTACCCTTTTTAATTAAAGGTTATTGAAGTTAATTAATTAACTTAGTTAACCAAGTTTTAAAGTTAATTAATCAATGTCATAAGAATGTTTTGAGTTGTTAAATCCATTTATAATGATGTTTCAAAGTTACAAACTCTTTTAACAAAGTGTTTTAAAGCTAATACTTGTAATGTGAAGCCAAGTACGAATTCGGGTTTTAAAAAGAAAGTTTGAATTTATGAAAATGAATTAATTTTCATAAAGCGATTCACTTGTATGGGAATAATTCATTTGTATAATTAGCACTAAACTTTAGAGAAGTAGACTTGTCACTATTTCGAATATTGAGAATAATCATGAAACATGACTTTGAGGTAACACTACCTTGACTTGTCCAGTATTATTATTAACCAAGAAATGGTACAAGTTTGAATTCGATGAGTAATGGTAAATATACAAGACATAAGTTCCCTATACGATCGTTTTATATTCCCGATAGTCGATTTCTCTGCTATCTGTCACTTCAGTTTCTTTATTATCATCATTTTAAGAAGATGTGTTGCTCCATTGACAACTGCCAAAAGATAGTGCATCCACACCTTTAATGCCAAGATAACTGCCAAAAGCTCAAGATCATACGTAGTGTAATTCTTCTCATAAGGTTTCAACCGTCGATTCGCATACGCTATTACTTTACCAAATATGCATCAGAACTGCTCCCAATCTAGTCCTACAGGCGTTCGAGTAAATTGTTAGTCAATCATATCCAGAATAGTCAAGGCAAGAGCACCTGTCAATTTCTCCTTTAACTCATTGAATGCTTGATCGCACTTGGGCGTCCAAATAAACTCAGCATCCTTCTTTGTTAGCTTTTTAGATGAAAATAAATCTTTGAGAAATCTTTAATAAATCTTCTATAGAAACCTACCAATCCTAACAAACTCCTGACCTCAGTAGCACTTTCAAGTTTCTTCCAATCTTGAACTGCAACTACTTTAGCTAGCTCCATTGATATGCCTTCTCCCGAAACTATGTGCCTTAGAAATCTAACTTCGGATTTCCAGAAATGACACTTAGAAAACTCTGCCTTTAAAACATAACTTCTTAAAGTACTAAGAACAACTTGAAGATGGTACTTATGAAATAAGAGGGTGCATTATTCAATCCAAAAGGCATGACTAACCACTCATAAATACCATCAAAAGATCAAAAACTGTTAAGGGTACACTCTCCTCTTCTACCCTTAATTTTAGAACACCAATGGCAAGATCCAATTGAGCAAATATCCGAGCATCGTGGAGTTGGTCAAACATATCCTCAATCCTAAATAAAGGATACTTATTCTCGATAGCCCTCTCATTCAACTCTTGGTAATCTACACATAATCTAAGGGAACCATCTCCCTTGGTAACGAAAACTACTGGTGTAACAACCCAAAAATTTTAGTCCTTAATTTTGAATATTTGATTTATTTTAAATGTTGAGTTTGAAATATTTATTGATTTTGAATATGGAGATTTTGGTCGAATGGGTGAATTTGATTTAAATATCAAATATAGCAATTTATCGTAATATGATAATAATGAATTTTAATATTTGGAATAATGTAAATAATTGAATTTGTGATTTAACATGAATCAAAAAGGTATGGATATAAATTATAGTTGAATTATAATTGAGTTGGTAAGTTTTTAAAATTTGAATTTCAAGTAATTTTTGTCGATTTTGAAAATTGCTCGACTTAATCGACGCGTTAAAATAGCAATCCGAGGCACAGTCTTGGAATTTGATGAAAATAGTTCCATTGGATTCGTAATAGCATATTATTATCAGATTTCAAATTTCATAATGATTGGAGTTACCATTTGGTCGTGTTAATCTGAAATGCATAGAAAATTTATTTAAGTAAATTTAATTAAAATAATTCGAATCGGAAACTTATCTTCCAAATAGGATGGAATTGGCTCCCGATATATATCCCATTATGTTCGAAATAGGGGTAAAAAATTATAAATGATAGGTGGCACACTACGTTTGGAGTTCGATCGAAAAAGTGCGTGAACAATAAAAATAATATATATACATATACACAGACGCGTATGTATAAATATATACGCATATTCACCTAGAAACTATATATATATATGCGTATTCACCCAGAAACCCTACCACGCCTCCATCATATTTCTATGGCCAAAAACGCGCCGCCATCCTCTCCAAATTCCTTCTAGTCCATCGACTTTTAGCGAAAACTCCCAACTAAGAAATTGTAGAGCTCAACGAGAGCTACAAATACAATGGTGGTGATCGATTATCATGGCCACCTTTGGTTAGAATGGGCTCAAGAAGTCGTATATTCGTGCACGATTTTTAAGGCATATGTATAGCTGAGCTCGACCGGGTTCATGGTGAAGGTGGAGCTCACGAAGAGCGCTCAAATGGTGGTGGTTGATCATTGTACGACGGCATGTGGATGGAGAGGCGATCGAAAATGGAAGGCGATGTTGATGGGCTGAATACGTTGCCTAGACGCGAACGGAAGAAGAGGAAGGAAAGGAACGTGCGACTAAGATCTGCTACCAAATGGATGAATAGCCAGATTTTTAAGGTTTAATAAAAAAAGAATTTGTATACTATATCGTTTAAATTTGTGAAATCTTATCAAATGCATATCTTTTACATACAAGGTCCAATTGAGATGAAACAAGCGGCGATGGAATCATAGTGACAAATACTACATTCTTGAGTCGATTTGGAGTTGATTGGAGCTAACTAAAATTTTAGATTAAATTGAACTTCGTTCCGTTTAATTTAAAATTGGAACGTTTCGCAAATTGAAAACTCAAGGTGGGTTAAGATCACTCATTTGGTTAATCAGTAATGTTTTACAGCAAATAAAATTTATTTATGCTGTTTGGATGGTTGAAATTAGTGGTTGTTAAAATTTATTAGGATGATGATATAACATCTTGAAATGCTATTAGATTGGTTGAACCGAACTTGGATCACGATATAGCATCTCGAATTGCTATTATACTGTTTGAGTTTATTTCTAAACTTATTTCCAGTATTGAATCATTTATGGAATTGATAATGGACTGTTTTAAGTTCCATTGTTCAATGATATCGTAGACTGAATTGAAATATATTGGTGTGATATATTTGGCCAAATAAACACCGCTGGATAATAAATGAAAGAGTTTGGTTGTGAATAATATTTGGTTAGCAAAATAAATTCATGTTTTGCTATTTGATTAATTTGGACACTGTTCAAATTGTTTATATTAGATAAATTGACATGTTAACAATTGTTTGTTAAATATGGATTTGATTTCCAATATGACTGTTATGTAAATGCATGTAATTTAACTTTGATAGTTTAATTGAATTGAATGGCAGTTGATAAGTACCATTGGAATTTCCAAGCCTCAATATAACCTTGGAAGGTTGTAGATTTTATTTACATTCAGATTGTATAATTTGAAGTGAAATGTTTTATATAGTGAATATATACAAAAGCTTTGTTTAAGATGATCATTTACAAATGTTTTGTAAATGACTCTTACGGCAGTGTTAATTATTTCACCTAAATTTTTTAAAGGCTATTTCAAGATTTACAAGTCGAATTATTTATTTATGGTTATATAACTACTTAAAAACATCAATTATTTTATTTGAATTATATTGTTTTAAACTAATTACTGAAGTGTATTTTTAAAAAGTTTTTTGGAAGTTATTATAATATATTAATAAAAAATTCTGTAAAAGGTTCCAAATGATATTATTATTGATATTTAATTATTTTAAATTCTTCCTTAATCATTTTCAAAGTCCTTATTATTAATCTATTTTAAAAATAAACTTTTATTTAAATGTTATTTATTGTTTAAAGCCCATTTGTAATTTAATGATGTTATTCAAAGTCAGATAGTCCAATAGTTAATATCATGCAAAGATTTGTAGTTACAAATGAAGTTTGGAAATTTATTTCAAATAAAAGATTACGGGAAGAATTTGGTGATTTTTCAATTTGCGTAATTCGAGAGGCAGCGATTGCCTACAGTTTGGGATGTTTTCACCAGGATAGCGACATAAACATTATGCCAACGATGATCTATGATTGATTCCATGGCATAAATCGGGAGGCAAAAATTGCCTAAGTTAATTTTGGTTTTTTGGGGATAGAGATGCAACCTTCGAGCTGCGACCTATGGCCGATACCGAATGGCACTTCCATATATTTTTTTCAAATTATTTTCAAGTATTTTTGAAAGAAAGGATTTGTGAATATACGTTTTCCGATGAAATAAGCATATAAACGTTTTAATAAGCGGATTCAATTTATCGAAATCAAATTAAATGAGCTTAGTGATTTCAGTGGGAAATGTGATCTATGGTTGAATTTTTGTTTATTTGATAATTAAATAACCGACTATCAAATCTGGGCTTAAATATGTAATCCTTCTTAATTTTCATGGCAGGGAAACGATTTCCTAATTAACGCCGAAGGGTTTTAACTCTAGAAATATCTATGGGAAACACAGAAATTATATGGTACAATTACTATCAGTGGTGCTATACTGTATGATATAAACTCGTTGTTCTTCTAGGGTAAATGATAAGGAGATCCGTCCACTTAAACAGTTAGGAGGTGATCCTCGCTCTTATGTATTGTTAGATTATTTCCTAAAGAACCGGTCTTGAGCATTCTGGAAAATCGACGAATGGTTTATGGAGCACCCGAGAAGCAGAAGAGTGTACTCGTAAGAGATGACTTGAAATTGTAATCATTCCAAAACCATATACATTTCTATGGAGGAGTTTTTGTGTTATATTGAGATATTGAAATCCATATACGGTTCGGAGACCGTTGGGTATGGGAATCCATGTGTGATTCCAAGATGTATTTGAGATGTGGGAATCTATATGAGACTCCAAGGCCATTATGGTATGGGAATCCATATGGAATTCCGTGATCTACTTTTGGAGCGGTGCATAAGCTAGAACGTCGAACGTAGCCTCCTCAGTGGAAATGACTAAGAATAGAGATAAGAGGTATGAATAGTATGGTTGGCAAACTCATAGGGCGTAATCGACTCCTTTTTCTAGCATTATTGATACCTTCTGTTTTGTTTGGCATGTCGGAACGATGCACTCATTCTTAGCAAGACCAGTTATGTTTTTCCTATAATACCTGTAGGATCAATTTCACCCTAGAAGGGGGATGAATAGGGTGATACTAATAATAATAAAAATCAATGCGAAAATATATATAATAATTGCAGCACAGATAATAGCAGAATAATAAAAGAAGAAATAGAACAACATAGATTTACCCAGCTTCGGCAATAACCTATCTACGTGCTGCCTCAAAGGTATCTACTAGAAATTTAGTAGTCATATTCTTACAAACATAAACTTGCGACACCCGCTAATGACAAACCTAACTCTACCCTCAAAACCCGGCTACAACTCTGCCACTGAGTTGCGAATTCTCAAACTACACCATCGTAGTTTGTAACCTAGTCGCACTACTAAAGTTTGATTTGAATTTAAAAAGAAAATAAACTAACCAAAATAAAAAATATAAAACAAAACCCTAATTAAAATTATGGCCCAAAAGAAATATGACCGGCCCACTTTATTTTATAATCCAATTAAAAAAAGTCATCTCCTTTTCCCTTTCAAAAGAATATTCGGTCGTGTTCTTGTTTGCTTCTTCCAAAATTAGGGCTTTGAAATCAAAGGTACGATTCGAAATTGATCGATTTCAATGATGATTTGAGTTTCCTTCCCAATCTATTCCTTGGCCTTGATAATTCATGACGGCTTCAATGCTCCTTTGATTTCGCTCACGGTTTCTTTCAGGATTGAGTTCGAAATTGTGAATTTGGTATGTGATTTTTCCCGTTTAATTGCCCTGTTGTTTTGCTTTGGTTCGAGCTCGATTTGAGTTAATGATTTAGGATTTAATTTGAACCTTAGCTCTGTGATTTTTGCTTAAACTCAAATGATTTGTATGCTAATGATGTAACTAGGTTTTATCGGGATTAAATCCCCATATTTTCGTTCGTATTTGTTTAGATTGAATTCGTTGAATTGCTCTTGCTCGTCCGATCTTTCCTTGAGTGCTTATGATGAATTGTTGACTTGTTCGTGTTGAATTTACTTGAATATTTTTTAGTCATTTCCATTCATTACTCCTTGTGTGCTTTATGCACATGCATTGATTTACGATTGCAAGGTTGAGATGATTCTGACCTGTTCATATATTTATGATATATTGTTATTACTTCCTTGGTCACCACGGCTTTGAGTCTTGCATGACATGTTCATTTTGAAATACATTGACTGTAGTATTTTATCTCTTTCCTCAATATGTTGTATAAGTGTATACCATACTCTGACCATTGCTCTTGAATGTGTGTGATCTTCTTAGAGTCTTGATCGATTGCCTTGTTGACATGTTGAGTTAATCACCATTTCATTTCTCTGGTCTCATTGGTTCCAATCCTTGTTGGCCTTGCATTTTAGAGTCTGCATTATTGTTGTTTTGTAATCTCTAATTGCTTCGAGTCTATGCATATAAACTTGTACATGTCTTGTATACTTCATGTTGAGTTGCTGTCACTATATCATATGCATTGTCATTTTTGTATTCTTTTTTTCTTTTGATGTTTTAGTCCGGTTACATTTGAATTGATCCAGTCTTCATGTTGTATGCATGTGGTCTTGAGCATGTCTGGTGTGGTCATGTACACATGCTCTGCTACTATGCTTTGTACCGTCTGGTTTATGTTGTTCTGGTCTCTGTTACTTCAACTGCTTGCTTGCATCCATGTGTGCATATTGTTTGATTCCATTTTGAATGGAGGTTGCACCTGAAGTATTTGTGATGAACTTGACTTGTTAGCCTTTGAAAGACTTGACTGCATTTGCATGTTGAGTTATCGTCTAGTTGCAATCAAAGTTTGTGCACTGGTAATTGAAACCGATCCCCGTCGCCTTTGAATCATGTAGAGTATGCACTGATACATGTTCGTTCAAGTCTTTTGTTTGAAACAGAACATGTCTGATTTGATGACTGCTCACATGCCCTTGTGTGTGTTCACTTTAGTGATTTGAGAACTGCCTTGATGTCTTTGTACATTTGAAAGAAGGTTATTTGAGTCTGGATTACTATGGTTGTTCTGTCCACTTCAGTGCTCGCATTCAGGCATATGTATATATTTTGTCATGTTATATATATACATATATATATATATATATATATATTCTTGTTTGGAGTTGTTGTTTTGCTGTATTTTCTTGTAACATTGCTTTCCACTTTATTCTATCTTGCTGCTTTCGAAGGACTTGAACTGTGGCTCATTGATTTTGGAAAACATGCACATATTCATGTATATACATGCATACATATGCATGTATATATTTGTAGTGAATGTTACTGCATATTTGTCTGGTCTGCATTGTGTATTCATGCATATCCATATATATATTCAAACATGTTCAATTTGTGAAATGAATTTAGTTTTGTATTTTGGATTGCACATGTGCTGAATCCTGCCTTTGGCTTGGGTTTGACCTTGTGCTCACCTATCCATGCAGTTTTATCAAGCAAGTGTATATCTGGGTGCACGGCCTTATGACATGTATAGTGATATACTGTACATGTCACAAGTTGTTCGTATAAGATGAATTAACAAAAATGATGACAAACAACCCAAATAATTGAGGCAAATAAAATTTTCAAAACGCACTTCATTGTACACTGCAAAACATTTCTTTTCCAATTTTACCACGTCATTTTTTATTTTGCTGATAATTCAAATGCTGGATACAAACTGGAATAGTGTTGAAGTTAGAAATACGAGTGTTGAGTGAATATGTAGTGAGGAGTGATATGTAAATTGAACTTTGTTTTTTAATCAAGATTATAATGTAATTGAAAATGTATATATGTAGTGAGAGATCAAATTTGCACTATTCAAAATTGTAATAAAATATCTATTTAAATAAAATATTTGTTTGAATATGAATTCTTTGTTATTTATTTTATTTAACAAATGTTCATTTAATTATGTGAGAAATAAAATAATATAATAAAAAATACATTTAAATGAATAAATATATATATGTTTATTATCATCAAACAAAAGTCATAGGCTATTGTATTCTAAAATCTCCCCCTTTTGATGATAACAAACATATTTTTACTCTATTAAATGTATTTGGTCTTGATGAAATCCATGAGCTCCCTTTATTTGAATTTTCCCCCTACAACAAAGCTCCACCTTTATATATGCACGATAATAAACAAAAATATGCAAATGAACCTAGATGGGAATATGCAAATAAAAAATATGACTTAGACTTTATTTGCCAAAATCTTAACTTCTCTCTCCTCCTTTTGTTATCAGCAAAAGAGTAACGGTGTTAGAAAAATAGAGATAGACATTAATACAACTTTAATACCCAATCGAGTATAAATATTAAATTTCAATAAAAAAAAATCAAACAAAAATCATAAATACTCTGTTAGGCGCATATTACACTTTAGAATGATAGGGGTGATGTCGGTCATAAAACCATATAGTTGTGTCTATTTGTGGTATATTCATAACAAAAATTTGAATATTTACTAACCATGCATAACTGCTAGGACTTTTAAATGAGATTAGTAGTATTCCTGATATATTTTTAATGAATTTCAAGTATCTTCTAACTACACATAATCGTGAGGACTTTTAAATGGGATTAGAATCAACTCGTCTATTTAATAATCAATTTTGATATGTGTTCCATACATGCATAACCGTGAGGACTTTTAAATGAGCATGAAATCACATAATCAAATATTCCAAGTAATTCACCCATGCATAACGGTGAGGACTTTTAAATGAGAGTGAATACTTTGGATGTTTTTATTGCTAATTAAAAAAAGACTAATTTCCCATTCAAAATACCACATTTTTACATACTGTATTGGATTCTGATGAGTGATGGTCGTTAAAAATATGATAGAAATAGAGATGGTTAAGGAATTTTTACCAACAAGCGTTATTATAAATCTTGTTTAAATTTTTAAAGAAATTTACTAAATATACCGTCTCAAGTCATAATATATGATTAATATCGACACTCATCACTTTTTCAGTCACTATTTATCTTTTCGATAATCAGTAGGGAGTCAGAATAGTTAATGTAGTCATTTAAGATCAAATCCAAAAATAAATATATAATCATATTTCTAAAATGTCTAATTTGAAACGAAGTCAACAAAAACTATTTTCTAGAAGGGAATTTATAAAAAAATATCCTCTAATTGAAAATTAGTTGAAATGAAAAATATGCAGATATTTTCTATTAACTAGGTTACCAGTGTAATTTGCATCTGAATTTCCCTTTGACTCAAAGTTATCATTAGATAGATATTGTGACGACCCTGGATTTTGGCCCCGTTTATTTTATTAAATATTTAATCCAATTAAATAAAATATAAGTATAAGATATAAGTAAACTTATGAACGTAAGATATAAATAGAAATATAAATTATGTAAATACAAATATACGTTATAAATCAATGTTTGGAAATTTAATTACAGATAGAAAATAAAACTAAGAAGTTATGTTAACAATAACTATAATAATTTTACCCAAACATATAAGATAAGTTTAAGAAAAGATGTTGTTGTGTAATATACTTATGTACAGTGCAAAGAAACAAAGAAGGAAAAAGGAAATAATAACAAGTTGCTGCATAATATATGTGTGCTGTATAACCAGTGCCAAAGAGGACAAACTATTTATATGCAAATATCTTTGTACAGGAAAGAAGAAAAAATATTTAAATATCAGCAATAATAATTTTGTGTAAACATATATGAAGACATAATCATTAAATGGTAGCACAACTTTTGTCAATTCGAATGAAAAAAAAATCCTTTCAGCCGCCATGCTAAAATATTGTCTGATCAAAGTAAGGTAAAGCTTGTTCCAGAAGACACCACTTTGTCCAAAGCTATTTATATATATATATATATATACACGTATCTTTTATTCCATTTGATGGAAACAAAGCCTGAAAGAAAAAGAAAATAAATAACTTTGCTTTGCAAACTAAAATAGATTCAAATTCAGGGCAGAATAGCTTTCTGGAAATTTTAACTGCAGCTTTTCGACAAATTGCTCTCTGTTCAAACTGTTGGCAGGTGAGTAACAATCTTTCTAGAGATTAAATACATGATTCTGGTATATTTTCCGTGTATATGCATATATATGAATATCTGGATGTTGTGCATGTTTGTTTCATCTAAGTTCTCACTGTTTTAGTTTCCAGGCACAAGTTTGTTTAGAAATCCCTAATCTCTCGATTCAGACTTGGATAGAATTTAAGTTATAAACAAAAACTATTTTTTTAATCCTAGATTTGGTTTTAAAATTTTATTCAAGTTAGAATAAATTGAAATGTCTCTGGAAACCAAAGCGCTGTGAAATATAAACAATGAAATTCAAAGCTTCAACTGTTTAACACAGGTGAGTTAACCTCTATCTAAAAACAGTTTAAAACTAGTGATTATAATTAGATGCTTGTGATAGAATTTTTGTGGAAATATGGCTTGTTATGCATATGAGTGTGAATGCAGGAACTTATATTATAAGTGTCTGTGTTCAGAAAATGCAGTTTGAAAACAAGCCTTAAATTTATTTTATCTTCTCATGAATTAAATTTCAGGCTTCGATTCCTAGAAGGAAAATGTGAATAACAATGTAATATCAATTACAGAAATGGACTTAGAATTTTTTTTTTTACTAAAGTTTCCATCTCAAAGAAGAGATAAATTACAATGAATACCAAAACATGGGTCGAAATCGATCGAGTTAAATTCAATCTTTGGTTATACAATCTAATTCGTGAAGCAAAATAATGAATTATGATGGGAAAATCTCGATTTTTAGATAGGGAATTTTCGAGATAATCGAAGTTATGTGATTTTGGGTATTTCGTCGATTTGGGTTGATCGGCGGTGACTAGTGGTTCATGGTCGTTCCTGGAGGTGGAGAGCAGCCCGGAGATCTCGAGAAAAATAGTAGAAAATTTTAATAAGGGCCATGATGACCGGCCAGTGACGAATTAGGGTTCGGGGGGGCTAGTTTTGATCGTGGTTTTTGAGAGCAGCGTGAGTCGCCGTTCGATCACAGGAGATGATCGCGATAGGGGGAAAGTGTTTGTGAGAGTATGGAGTTGTTTCAGCATGGGTGGCGTGAGTTCCGGAGGTTGAAGGTGTTGATCAGTGGAATATTTCTGATCATGTTCGCATTCCAATGTTTGATCGTATTCCTCGTTCTCGCTTGGCCACCAATTTCGTCGTTCTGGTGGTTCGAGAAGCTTATGGAGGTCGATTGCAGTTTGGAGAGGACCGGAGCATTGATCGGCGATGCGCGAGTTCATCGTGCACGTGCACGGGATATGACCGTGTATTGTTGACATTGTTAATTTGGGGAGATGTGATGCCTGGTCTGTTGTTCGAGTTCTCTCTCTCTTGGCTCGGGTACTTGCTCGTTTTGGATCGTTCCTGAATTTAAGAAACGGATTGTATTAAAAAAAGCTGGTGAATGAAGTATTCAAAACATCGAAGCAAGGTCCAAGTCAAATTACGAAAAAAAAAGTTTTTCAAAGAAGAGTGGTATATGAACAAGTTTTATTAATGTTAGAGAAACTCAAGTTGCTAGCCTAAAGAGGAAAGAACAAGGTTTGAAAAGTGGAAAACAAGAAAGTTTTATAGTTATAAATATTATCAAGTGTCCAAAGTAAATGGTTAAACAAGTTGTAGGTATTTAAATTTTTTTTTTTTTTTGATTATAAATTTCAAAGGGAAATGGTTGTCCAAGTTAAGATTTTTCTTAATGAATGAATTCCCGAGAAAGATAAACTAAGATCCTAAAATAAATCATTTGGACGAGGATGAAACTTAAGGACTCTGGTTGATTTCTAAGTAATAATAATTAATATCAAGTTTATAAAATTATGATAATGATTTAGGAAGTGATCAAGATAAATGATTATCTTAAAATTTATTAAGGCCTGATGATTAGGATTTATAAATTAGTTAAGCCTTGGATTTTTAATTAAAGAGAATTACTTAATGATGGGTTAAGTATAATTACTTGGTGAATTAATTAATGAAATATAATTACTTGGTGAATTAATTAATGTAATATTTACTGGATGTAATTTATTACGTGAAATTACTTGAAGGATGTTATCAAAGGATGATTAATTGAGGGGAGTAATTAAATGGTGATTACTCAGTATAATTAATGGATTAATTAATGAAATTAATTTAGAGGGTGGTTTAATTAATATAAGTAATTAAGGGAAGTTAATTACTAAGGTGGTAAAACAAGGTTGATTACTGAATGTAAAGATTAATTATGACATGTAATTAAAAGAATAATTAATAAATAAAGGTGATTAAAAGTTAATTACTGTGAATGGATAAGAATAATTAATTTGTGTAATTAATTAAGAATTTAATTACTTAATGTAATTAAAGGATAATTAATCTAGGTTTGTTAATTAAGATGATGATTAATTGGTTTGTGATTAATTATTATTAAATAAGCAAGGTTTAAAATGATCAAAGAAATTGATTTGATTTAATGAGGAATGGGTGACTAATCAATCTTACTTAAATGATTGGGTGTTATTTCTGTTATGAAATGATTTAAGTAAATTGGGTCATTTAATCTAAGTTCTGGTACTTAGAAATTGATATGAAATAAGTGATGTTAATAACCAATTGTGAATTCGTAAATCGATGCGAGTTCCCGGGTTTATGTAAATTTTATATTGTTATACTCCATGCTAAATGGGTTTATTCACGCTGGTTTCCAGCCTGACCCGGGTGTTACTTTGGTGTAATGCTCGGGTCAGACCGAGTATTACAGATTTTCAGGTAAGGTACGTTCTGGAGCTCAGGAGGCGAGCTGGATGGCAAGAGCGTATAGAGTGTATAGAGTATTTCCGCTGTATTTCTGAGACATGATCATTGTGTGTATATATATTCTGTGACTGTATATATGTGAAACTCTGATGTATATTAAATGCAATCGACAGATATAGTATTCTTTTGTAAACTGTTATTATTTATTATTATATCTTACCCGCTGCGTATGTGAGATGTTGGGTGTTTCTGTTCTTCTTCTTCTATCTCTTCCTTCTTTCTTCCTAACTATCTGGAATTTTCGGGTTCGAAAATTCCGGGTCGTTACAGATATCATAGACCAAATTGTGAAGTGTGCAACAAATACATTATAATCATTTTGCAGTTTTAAAATGAGATTCATTTGGATTTGATTGAAACTATGTACATAAACAAACACAGAACATAATGTCAGGTCAAATGTATCCGCATGTATCTAGAACAATCATCAACCAATAAAACAACATCACCAGTCCAAACAAATATATATGAACTAGTTAAAACACTCTAGAGGTACTTATAGTGTTCTCGACATAAAAAGATAATTGGCCAACAATTTTGCATAAATTAGAATCAAAATCAACATTCATTTCCTTATCACATAACTGGCTGATTTAAAACATATTATGGTGCAGATTTTTAACATATGATATATCATTCAAGATAAATGTACCATTACCTATTTTATCTTTACCGATAATATTTCATTTATTATTATTGCCCATTGTGACTCTGCCACCTTTGTACTAGGCTAAGGAACTTTGATTTATCGCCCGTCATGTGCTTGGAACATCCAGAATCCAAGTAACACTGTTGTTGTTCCTTAGCCTGCCCCTCACACCTACATGCGAAACGTTTTTTGCGACCTATTTTTTTTACAGGTCCATGATTGTTAGTCACAAATAATTTTGAAAAATATGTTTATGTAGATCCAAGACAATCTATATTTGTTCCTTTTGGCACCTAGTTTTGTTTGACATTAAGGGATTTTATATTTGTGCCTTTAGAAACCAAAATTGGTATGGTTGTCACATGCTTGGGCCTATACCAACAATTGTTCTGATTGTGTTCAATTTTTCTACAAATTGTGCACTCGGATTTGGCACAATTAGTTTTATTTCTAACTCTTTCAGATTGAGTGTATCCAAGTCCTTGTCTAACAGGATTAATAGTTTGTTTCCCTAATAACAATTTAGCGATTTTTCGCCTTTGAAGAATTTCGCTAAAGTTGTAGACATTTGTTGGACTTATGTTGTGAGAGATTCATTTTTATTCAATAACAATGTGCACTTCTTAATAGAATTTTCTCTCCTAGTGTTTTCACTTTCTTCCAAAATTATAATTTTATTTTCAAGCGATTTAATTTTAGTTTATGATTTTTTATTTCTTCTTCAAATGATGGAAACTTATCACACTTAGGGCTCTTTTTTTTAATAGTTTTTAACCAATTGATCAAGCTGTTTATTTAGTTCTATCAAACTATCTTTTTGTGATTCAAGTTTAGCGTACTTCTCCTTAAGTCGTTCAAAACATCCATTTACTTCATGAAAATATATAAGTAATTATGAGTAAGTAAGTTTTGATACCTCGCTTGGCTTGTCATCATCACTGTCAGTTGTTTCTCCTTGAAGACACAAATTTTCTTTTTCGCTCTCACTGCCGGTGCTTTTATCAACTTCATCAATTTCATTCCAAGTAGCTGCAAAGATTCTCCTTTTCAGTTTCTTTCCTTGGCTGAGTCGATTCTGAGGACATTTTTGTTTGATATGACCGGGCTTATTATAGTTGTGACAGATGATCTCCTGCTCTTTTGAGTTGTCTAGAACTTTGACTATTCTGCTTTACAATTGTTGATTTGGAGCTAGATTTCCATACTTATGATTCCACCTTTTGAATTTCTTTGTTATCGGTGCCAGTTCTGCTGCGCCATTATCATCATCACCATCTTCACTTTCAGTTGTTCCTTCGAGAGCTATTGATTTCTTTCGAGTATCACCTCCTTCACGTTCTTCCTTGAATTTCATTTCCAGCTCAAAAGTGGTGAGATTTCCAATGAGTTCTTCAACTTTAACTTGTTTCAAATCCTTTGATTCTTGAATGGCAGTAACTTTTGCTTCAAAATTTCATGGAAGAACTTTGAGGATTTTTCGGACTATTTCCAATTATGTGTATGGTTTTCCGAGAGCTTTTGATTTGTATACAAGATTAGAAGCTGTCCATACATCCCTTTGACATTTTCATCCTTAGCCATTGTGAAGTTCTTGTATTCGCTACTGAGCATGGCAAAGTGAGATTTTTTGACTAGAGAGGTTCCTTCGTGAGTCACTTTAAGTGTGTGCCAAATTTCCCATGCAGTTAGACAATATGAGATACGATTAAATTCAATTTCATCTAGTGGACAAATAATAGAATTCATAGTTTTAACGTTAGCATTCTGCAATTTATTTTCAATATATGTCCATTGATTGATCGGTTTTTCAATATTTTGATTATGTACCACTATAGTTGGTGTCCTATATCCCATCTCAACAATATTCCATGCATCTATGGTTTTTTTTTAAAAATCATTCTATTTTTCCAGTAAGCATATTCACCATTAAACATGGGTGGTCTAGCTATGGACTGACCCTCTGCAAAAGCATTATTAAAAGAAGTCATTTAAAAAATCAAATTCTTAAAACAAAAATTGGTTTCTAAAAAATCAAATTTTAAAAAAAATGGTTTTTGTTCCTTGCTCTGATACCACTTGTAGGTTCGATTTCACCCTAGGGGTGAATAAGGTGATACTAATAATAATAAAAATTAATGTGGAAATACATATAATAATTGCAGCACAGATAATAGTAGAATAATAAAAGCAGAAATAGAACAATACAGATTTATCTAGCTTCGGCAATAGCCTGCATACGTGCTTCATAAGGTTTCTACTATAAATTAAGTAGTCAGACGCTTACACACGTAAACTTGCGACATCCGCTAATGATTAATCCAACTCTACACTCAAAACCTTGCCACAACTCAACCACTGAGTTGCAAATTCTCGAACTACACCACCGTAGTTCGTAATCTAGTCACATGATTAGAGTTTGAATTGAATTTAAATAGAAAATAAACTAACCAAAATAAAACAAAACCCTAATTAAAATTGTTTCCCAAAAGAAATAAGACCAGCCCACTTTATTTTATAACCCAACTAAAAAAAAGTCGTCTCCTTTTCCCTTTCAAAAGAATATTCGGTTGTGTTCTTTTTTCTTCTTTCAAAATTAGGGCTTGGAAATCGAAGGTCCGATTCGAAACTGATCGATTTCGGTGATGATTTGAGTTTCCTTCCCAATCCATTTCTTAGCCTCGATAATTCGTGGCGGCTTTAATGCTCCTTCGATTTGGCTCGCGGTTGCTTTTAGGATTGAGTTCGAAACTGTGAATTTGGTATGTGATTTTTGCCGTTTAATTGCTTAGTTGTTTTGCTTTGGGTCGACCTCGATTCGAGTTATTGATTTGGGATTTATTTTAAATCTTCGCACTGTTATTTTTGCTTGACCTCGAATGAGTTCTATGTCGATGAGGTAACCGGGTTTTATAGGGATCAAAGCCTTATAATTTTGTTCATATTTGTTTTCATTGAATTCTTCGAATTTCTCTTGTTCATCCTATCTTTGCTTGAGTGCTTGTGATGAATTGTTGACTTTTTCATGTTGAATTTGCTTGAATATTCTTTAGTCAGTTTCATTCATTACTCCTTGTGTGATTTATGCACTTGCATTGATTTACGATTGTAAGGTGGAGATGATTCTAACCTGTTCATATATTTGTGATATATTGCTATTAATTCCTTGGTCACCAAGGCTTTGAATCTGGCATGAAATGTTCATTTTGAAATATACTGACTATAGTATTTTATCTCTTTCCTAAATATGTTGTATGAGTGTATACCATACTCTGACCATTGCTCTTGAATGTGTGTGATCTTCTTAGAGTCTTGACCTATTGCCTTGTTGACATGTTGAGTTAATCACTATTTCATTTCTGTGGTCTGGTTGGTTCTAATCCTTGTTGGCCTCACATTTTAGAGTCTGCATTCATGTTGTTTTATAATCCCTATTTGCTTTAAGTCTGTGCATATGAACTTGTACATGTCTTGTATACTTCATGTTGAGTGGATGTCATTATGACATATGCATTGTCATTTTTATGTTCTTTTTTGCCTTTGATGTTGTAGTCCAGTTCCATTTGAATTGATCCGGTCTTCATGTTGTATGCATGTGGTCTTGAGCATGTCTGGTGTGGTCATGTACACATGCTCTACTACTATGCTTTGTCCCCTCTGGTTTGTGTTGTTCTGGTCTCTGTTACTTCGACTGCTTGCTTGCATCCATGTATGCATATTGTCTGATTCCATTTTGAATGAAGATTGCACTTGAAGTACTTATGATGAACTTTACTTGTTAGCCTTTGAAAGACTTGACTACATTTACACGTTGAGTCATTGTCTGGTTGCAATCAAAGTATGTGCACCGGTAATTGAAACTGATCCCGTTTTCCTTTGATCATGTAGAGTCTGCACTGATGCATGTTCATTCAAGTCTTTTGTCTGCACTGATACATGTTCATTCAAGTCTTTTGTTTGAAACAGAGCATGTCTGATTTGATGACTGGTTATATGCCCTTATGTGTGTTCACTTCAGTGATTTGAGAAGTTCCTTGATGTCTTTGTACATTTGAATGAAGGTTGGTTGAGTCTTGATTACTATGGTTTCCCTGTCCACTTCAGCGCATGCATTTAGGCATATGTATATATTTTGTCATGTTATACATATATATTTTTCTTGTTTGGAGTTGTTGTTTTACTGCATTTTCTTGCAACATTGCCTTCCACTTTATTTTGTCTTGTTGCCTCTGAAGGGCTTCAACTATAGCTCATTGATTTTGGAAAACATGCACATATTCATGTATATACATGCATACATATGAACGTATATATGTGTCGTGAATGTTACTACATATTTGTCTGGTCTTTACTATGTATTCATGCATATCCATATATATTCGAACATGTTCACTTTGTTGCTTTCTGAAATGAATTTTGTTTTGTATTTTGGATTGCACCTGCGTTGTATCCAGCCTTTGGCTTGGTTTGACCTTATGCTCACCTTCCCTATAATTTTATCAAGCAAGTGTATATCGGTGTGCAAGGCCTTGTGGCATGTACAGTGATGCACTGTGTATGTTACAAGTTGTTTGTGTAAGATGAATTAACAAAAATGATGACGAACAACCTAAATAACTGAGGCAAATAAAATTTTCAAAACATGTATTTCATTGTACACTGAAAACATTTCATTTTCAATTTTACTACGTCAGTGTTTATTTTTGCAGATAATTCGGATGCTGGATACAAACTAGAATAGAGTTGAAGATAAAAATATGAGTGTTGAGTGAATATGTAGTGAAGAGTGATATGTAAATTGAACTTTGTGTTGCAATCAAGATTGTAATGTAATTGAAAATGTATATATTTAGTGGGAGCTCTAATTTATACTATTCGAAATTGTAATAAAATATTTGTCTGAATATGAATTATATGTTATTTATTTTATTTAACAAATATTTATTTAATTTTTTGAAAAATAAAGTAGTACAATAACAAATACATTTAAATGAATATATATAAAATTATTATCACCAAACAAAAATCATAGGCTATTGTATTCTACAATACCTCGGCTAGACGGGATGATGCTTTGAAAGGATAACTCAGATCCTTTTGTAAGAGGACCATTCTCGAAGTACTGAGGGCACCTCCATGGAATCCTACACAATTAGCAAACGAGCCTTATCGAGTTTTGATTTTATACTAGTATTGTTGTGAGGTACAAAGCAAGAGCATCACGGTACTTGATTATTATTATTTTTACCCTTTGACATTATTATAATATCACTAGATTTCTATAGAAATGGTTTGGTAACCGTAAGGCAAAAAAAAATCAGACCGTGTTTATGTGCGGCGTGGCCTTACGATATCTTTATTTTGAAATGATTTTATAACTTAATAAATCAAATTGTGTGTGTTTTCTCACGCTGGTTTACCGGTCTGACCCATGTGTTATTATTTTATAATAATGCTCGGGTTAGACCGAGCATATTACAGATTTAGGTTTGGATCGCTTTGGAGCTCAGAAGACGAGCTGGAAACTGAAACGTATTCTCTTACTTGTTTATTCCGCTATAGTGATTGTTTGAATTATCAGTAATTGTGAGGATGGGCTGTTATAACTATCCAGGTTGATAATTATTGATTTATATACTTTGATATGAGGTATGTATATTACAGTTCATTTGTGTAAAGAGCTATTGATATTATATATTTTTCAGTCCGTTCTGAGATTCTGTATTTGTTTAGTTTTTTATATTTTCTACCTTCTTTCTTTCTCTATAAATATCTATCTTTTAGCACCCAATTGTTCGACATGCTATACATCGAACATGTTGATGTCAATTTTCGAGGGTCGAAAAGTCGAGTCGTCATACGTGGTATCAGAGCTTAGCTGAGCGAATACCCAAGCTTTGGTGGGAATTACTCATTAGAGATAGGGTCAGAAGTACCTTGGAATGAATTTGAGTGTATTATATATGAGCTTGTATTTTTTAGTGATATAAAATGTTTTATGTTGTGTTGAATTATTGGTTGAATGTTTATGAATTCTGATCAGTACGGGTAGTACAACCATATCGATATGGGTTTCTAAACTCTTAAACAAGGTAAACCGACACAGTATTGTTTTATAAAGGGTAAATGAAATACTTTTACCCAAACTATATTTTGATATAAAAGAAATAATTTCATGAAATTATTATAGTATAATTGGAATGTTTGGTTGTTAATATTATAATCAAAACAAGATTGCAAAAATTGAAAAGGTTTATATAACCAAATAGAAATTGTATAAGTATGATTATACATATGAGTTGTAACTAAAAGTTGATTCAAAGTAGCATTTGGAAATTTAAATCCCAGAAATTTTAGGAATGTTTTAAATGAATTTGAACTAAGTATTTGGGAATTTTCAAATCTTAGAGATTTTGGAAATGTTCTCCAAAGTGGTTTATGAAGAATAATGGAGTATTATTTTTGTGATATTGCTGAATAGGAATGTTTTAAAATGGGTTTTGGAAGTAAGAAAGCACTGAACTTACTTCAATCGCTGGAAATTAATTCTGATGATGATGACCGCATCATCATTGTTTATTTTCTATTTTCTAAGTAAGGGATTGCCACCGTAGTGATTGGCTATGACTATTTTCATTAGACTTCTTTGGTAAACAAGTATTGTTTTAGAAATTCTAAAAGAGAATTGTTTTCGGCAAAACAAAGTTGCTTTAAAATTCCAAAAGTATGATTTGATATGCAAAAGTGGATATATGTATATTTATGATTTCAAAATGATTTGAAATAAAACCAAATGATTGAATTCTGGGATTTCATTTAAATGATTTATGAAGTTAGGAGAAAATCAGTTATCTAACTTATAATTTGGAGTTGATATAGGTAAGAAAGGAATGTGTGAATTTTAATCCTAGAGTTAAAGTTTAACTTAAGTAAGTTAAAAAGAATAATATGGGTTGAAATTTTACCTAAGATAAGTTAAATAAAATTGAATTGGATTTGAATTAAATTGAATATAAAGTTTGAAATGTAAAATGATTATATAACTATAAGTTATGATTATTGAATGGAATGATACACTTAAGCTATAAAGTGATATATATATATATATATATATATATATATATATAAAATCCAGAGTTATTATTATAAGATGTGAATAAACTCAAGTAAGCAATATGAGATTTTAAGTAAATGAGTTCTTGAACTTATAAATTGAGAAATGCAATGGTAAAACCAAAATGAAAATGGTTTGATATTATGGTAAAGAAATGGAAATTCAAAATTTTGAATTATAACTAGAAGGTGAATTGGAATTGAGTGAATTGAATATAGATCACTTGAAAAGTGAGGTGATGAAGCGAACTCCTGAAATGAGTCAAATGACATTTATAGTGATTGAAATGAATTAATGGAATTGTTCCTAAGTGATATAGTATAAATTGGATATACTAAGTAAAGCGAATAAATTGAATGGAAATAAATTTAAAATGAAATTGAATTTGATTGCAATGGAAACTTAACTTAAGTGATTATATATGAAATTGTTCATAAATAAATTAACATGGATTGGAATGTTGTTTAATATAAAATGAAGTAAATAAAGCTTAGTGAATAACTTGAGTGGGAATCAAAGGGAAAATAAAAAAAATTAATTTGGAATCAATTTAAATGGATAAATTGAAGCTTAATAAGATGGATACGAATATATCAGTGTGGATGTGAATAGATTGCGATTAAATGGTGTGTGAATAAATTTAAAATTGAATAAATGGTATGAAAATCAATTTGAAAGTGTATAATCAAACTTTTGAACCCAGTCATTGCATATGCATTATAAAATACATGTTATGACATGTTTGCTTTACGAAACTTGTATTTAGATTGGTTAAATGAGCGTAATGTTATAAAATTTCATGGTTATGAAACTTATGCGCTTTAGTTGAGTAAGTATAGGTTCAGGGAGCTGTTTGGATAGATTTTGGTAATGTAATTGCATATAAATTAAGCGAACTCGCTAAGTAACACTAATACAAGGTACGCTTATGCATTAAAAGCGAATATAAGATAAATATTGATATATATTGTGTTTCCGACCGTGTAAGTCGATGTATATTATATTTATCATATTTATGATATTTTAAAAGGCTCTCCATACAAGGGAGACTCTGTTAAAAATTTTGGAAATTTAGGGTGTTAGAAAAATTTTGAAAAATTTTTGTTAACTAATTTTGATTTGAAATTATAGCTTGAAATATTGGAATTTGATGAATAAATTGGAATTAGTGGATTTAGGTGGGACTAAAAGACTTATGAAATGGTAATAGTAGAATTTTAACCAAATGGGTTTTGAAAGAAATGGGTTTGGAGCATTTTTCCTACTTTAGCAATTTCAAGGACGAAATTCTTTTAAGGGAGGAGGAATGTAATGACTCGAAAATTTTAGTCATTTATTTTGAACATTTTTTTTATTTTAAATGTTGAGTTGGAAATATTTATTGATTTTGAATATGAAGATTTTTGTTGAATAGGTGAATTTGATTTAAATATCAAATATAGCGATTTATCATAATATGGTAATAGTGAAAGTCAGTATTTGGAATAGTGTAAATAATTGAATTTGTTATTTAATATGAGTCAAAATGGTTTCTAATATGGATATAAATTCTATTGAATTATAATTGAGTTGGTAATTTTTTAAAATTTGAATTTTAAGTAATTTCGTCGATTTTGAAAATCGCTCGATTTAATCGACGCGTTAAAATAGCAATCCAGGATACATCTCGAAATTCGATGAAATAAGTTCCATTGGATCCGTAATAGTGTATTATTATTGGATTTCAAATTTCATAGCGATTGGATTTACCGTTTGGTCGTGTGAAGTATTTAAGTAAATTTGATTAAAATAATTTGATTCGAAAACCTACCTTCCAAATACGATGGAACTGGATCCCAATATATATTTCGTTGTGTTCAAGATAGGGGTAAAACATTATAAATGCCAAGCGATACACTTCGCTTGATGTTCGTCCGGAAAAGTACATGAATAGTAACAATAATAATACAATATATATACACGTATATATATACGCGTATTCACCCAGAAACCCTACCGTGCCTCCATCATATTTCTATGGCTGAAAATGCACCGCCTTCCTCTCTAAATTCCTTCCAATCCTTTGATTTTTAGCTAAAACTCCTAATTAAGGAATTGTAGAGCTCGACGAGAGCAATAAATTGAATAGTGGTGATTGATTATTGTGGCCGCGTTTGGTCAAAATGGGCTCGAGAAGGTCGTCCGTTCATGTGCGATTTTCAAGGCATATGTTTTGCCGAGCTCGATTAGGTTCATGGTGAAGGTGGAGCTTGCGTTCAAATGGTGGTGGTTGTCATTGTACGGCGGCGTGTGGACGGAGCGACGATCGAAAATGGAAAGCGACGTGATGGTTTCGAATATGTTGCTGGAAGCGAACTGAAGAGAAGGAGGAAGGAAAAGAACCTGCTACAAAGATCTGCTACCAAATGGATGAATGGACAGATTTTAAAGGTTTAATAAAAAAATTGTAAATTATATCATTTAAATTTATGAAATCTTATAAAATGCATATCTTTCACATACGAGGTCCGATTGATCGAAACAAGCGACGATGGAATCATAGCTATAAATACTACATTCTAGAATTGATTTGGAGTTGATTGAAGCTAGCTAAAATTTTAGGTTGAATCGAACTTTGTTCGATTTAATTTAATTGTAACGTTTAGCAAATTGAAAATTCAAAGTGAGTTAAGCTCACTCATTTGGTTAATTAGTAATGTTTTATAGTAAATAAAATTTGTTTATGATGTTTGGATGGTTGAAATTGGTGGTTATTGAAACTGATTAGGATGATGATATAGCATTTTGAAATGCTATTAGATTGGTTGAACCAGATCTAGGATCACAATATAGCATTTGAAATTGCTATTAAACTGTTTGAGTTTATTTTTAAACTTATTTCCAGTATTGAATCATGTATGGAATTAATAATCGATTATTTTAAATTTCGTTGTTCAATAATAACGTAAACTGAATTGAAATATATTGGTGTGATATATTTGGCCAAATAATTGGATAATAAATGAAAGAGTTTGATTGTGAATGATATTTGATTAGCAGAATAAATTCTTGTTCTGCTATTTGATTAATTTGGACACTATTCAAATGCTAATTGGTTTGTATTGGATAAATTTATGTGTTAACAATTGTTTGTTAAATGTGGATTTGATTTCCATATATGACAGTTATGTAAATGCATGTAATTTTACTTTAATAGTGAAATTGAATTGAATGGTAGTTGATAAGTACCATTGGAATTTTCGAGCCTCGGTACAACCTTGGAAGGTTACAGATATTGTTTAACTTCAGATTGTATAATTTGAAGTGAAATGTTTTATATAGTAAATATATAAAAAAGCTTTGTTTAAGATTATCATTTACAAATGTTTTGTAAATGACTCCTATAGCAATGTTAGTTATTTCACCTAATTTTTTTAAAGGCTATTTCAAGATTTAAAAGTCGAATTATTGATTTATGGTAATATAATTATTTAATAAATGATTATTTAAAACATCAATTATTTTATTTGAATTATATTTTTTTAAATTAATTACTTTAGTGTATTTTTAAATTGTTGTTTCTGGAAGTTATTATAATATATTATTAATAATTCTGTAAAGGTTCCAAATGATATTATTATTGATATCTAAATTGCTTTAAATCCTTCTTTAATCATTTTCAAAGTCCTTATTAATAATCTATTGTGAATGTAAATGGTTATTTAAAAGTTAGTTATTGTTTAAAGCACATTTGTAATTTAATGATGTTATTCAAAGTCAGATAGTCCAGAAGTTAATATCATGTAAAGATTTGTAGTGACAAATGAATTTTGGAAAAATTTTCTAAATAAAAGGTTATGGGAAGAATTTGGTGATTGTTCAATTTGCATAGTTCAAGGGGAAGCGATTGCCTACAGTTTAGGATGTTTTCACTAGCATAGCGACGTAACCATTGTGCAAACTACGATCTATGATTGATTGCATGGCAGAAATTGGGAGGCAAAGATTGCCTAAGTTAAGTTTTGTTTTTATGGGATAGAGAACTAGTGATCGAGTCTTGATCCGTGGTCAATACCGAATGACACTTCCATATTTTTTCAAATAGTTTTCAAGTATTTTTGAAAGAAAGGATTTCTGGAAATACTTATTTCGATGAAATAAGTATATGAATATTTTAATAAGGAGATTTGATTTATTGAAATCAAATTAAATGGGACTTAGTGATTTCAGTGGGAAATGTGAACTATGGTCGAATGTTTGTTTATTTGATAGTTAAATAACTGATTATCAAATCTTGGCTCAAATATGTAATCCTTTTTAATTTTGGTGGTAGGGAAATGTTTCCTACTTAACACCGAAAGGTTTTAACTCTAGAAATATTTATAGGAAACATGGAATTATATGGTACGGTTACCATCAATGATTCTATGTTGTACGTATAAACTCGTTGTTCTTTTAGGGTAAATGATAAGGAGATCTGTCCACTTAAATAGTTAGGGGGTTATTCCTGCTCCTATATATTGTCAAATTATTTCCTAAAGAACCGGTCTTGAGCATTTTGGAAAATCAACGAATGGTTTATGGAGCGCCCGAGAAGCAAAAGAGTGTACTCGTAAGAGATGACTTGAAATTTTAACCACTCCAAAACCATATACATTTCGATGGAGGAGTTTTCGTGTTATATTGAGATATTGAAATCCAAAGGTGGTCCTCAGACCATTGGGTATGTGAATCCGTGTGTGATTCCAAGATCTATTTGAGATGTGGGAATCTGTATGCAAATCCAAGGCCACTATGGTGTGGGAATCCATATGGGATTCTGTGATCTATTTTTAGAACAGTGCATAAGCTGGAACGTCGGACGCAGCCTCATCAGCAGAAATGACTAAATTCAGAGGTAGGAGGTATGGCCAGCAGAGTTGGCAAACCCATAACGTGTAATCGGCTCCTTTTTCTAACAATACTGATACCTTTTGTTGTTTTTGGCATGCCCGAAGGATGCATTCGGTCTTAGCAAGACCAGTTATGTTTTTCCTATAATACTCCAGCTAGACGGGCATGATGCTTTGGAAGGATAACCCAGATCCTTGTGTAGGTGGACCATTCTCGAAGTACTGAGGGTACCTCCATGGAATCCTGCACAATTAGCGAACGAGCCTTATCGATTTTTGATTTTATACTTGTATTGTTGTGACGTACACCGCATGAGCATCACATGTACTTGATTATTATTATTTTGACCCTTAGACTTTATTATAATATCATTGGATTTTCTATAGAAATGGTTTGGTGATCGTAATGTAAAACAAACCCGGTCGTGTTTATGTGCGGCGTGGCCTTACGATATCTTTATTTTGAAAAGATTTAATAACTTAATAAATCAAATTGAGTGTGTTTTCTCACGCTGGTTTACCAGACTAATCCGTGTGTTATTATTTTATAATAATGCTTGGGTCAGACCGAGCATATTACAGATTTGGATTTGGATTGCTTCGAAGCTCGAGAGACGAGCTGGAGACTGAGACATATTCTTGTACTTGTTATTCCGCTATAGTGTTTGTTTTAAATTATCAGCAATTGTGAGGAGAGGCTGTTATTACTGTCCAAGTTGATAACTATTGATTTATATACTTTTACTAGTGGTGCGTATATTACTATTTCACTTGGGTAAAGAGTTATTGATATTATATATTTTTCAGTCCGCTGTGAGATTTTTTTTGTTTAGTTTCTTCTATTTTCTACCTTCTTTCTTTCTCGATAACTATATGTCTTTCTGGCACTTGATTGTTTAACACGTTATACATGGAACGTACTGATGTTGATTTTCGAGGGTCGAAAAGTCAGGTCGTCACAACTGGCGATCCCCAACTCATGTGCGGTGTCAAATCAAATCCTTCTGCAATAAGTCAAATGTCCACTTCTCCAATTTTCTTCTTTCCTTTGGAGCCAACCTTCGAGGAGGTTGTACGACCGGTTTGGTTCCTAGAATAAAATCAATATGGAATTCCACTTCGCGGCGAGGAGGTAAACCTTGCACTTCTTTAAAAATATCCTTGAAGTCCCGAACAATTGGTATATTCCTTATCTCCTCTTTTGGTACTTCGAGGGAATATAAAAAACTACTCATCAAACCCCTAGGCTCTCCATAACATATATTAACGCTCCTACCTATTACATCTTTTCCTACGATCACCCTTCTAGCACAATCCAAGATAGCTTTAAGTTTAGATAGCTAGTTCATTCCCAATAATACACCAAAACCCGTGAACTTCAGGATAAACAAGTCATAAAAGAAAGGCCCGATCTAGATAAAAAATAGGCACATTCAAACGTACGGTGTCAAGATTGGCTGGACCCCTAATTGGGTTCGACACATAAATAAAATTATGGAGAATAAAATATTTAGGATTCAACTAGTTCATTAGATCATATGAGGTAAAATTATGGGATGCACCGATGTCAAATAATACTCTAACAGTAATATCATAAATGGACAATGTACCTTGCAACACCTGATTTCCTTTGCAAGCCATTCGACTATAAATAATTTCCGTAAGTATATTTAGTGATCGAGATTCCATCTTTACCAATCGATTCTAGGAAGCATTGCAAGCAGCTTTAGGGAGAGTTGAATTTGAGCACAGTCTATCACCCATAGATAGATGGACAAACCGAAGGTAAACCGGATTTTGGAGGATCTCTTAAGAGCATGCATTTTGGATTTTGGAGGTTCTTGGGAAACTCATCTACATTTGGTAGAGTTATCTTATAACAACAGTTACCAACCTAGCATTGGCATTGCGACCTTTGAAGCTTTGTATGGATGGCCATGTAAATCAACTTAGTGTTAGGTAGAGACCGGAGACCGGTTAGTTCTTGGACCAGAGATAATTCGAGAAGCATCAAAGAAAGTGACTATGATCTAAGAAAGGATGAAAGAAGCCAAGGATCGACAGAATGGCTATGCCAATTAGCGAAGAAGGGACTTAGAGTTTGCGGTCCAAGATTTTGTATTTGTGAAAGTTTTCCCGATTAAAGGATTTGTAAGATTCAGAAGAGCGGGAAAGTTGGCACCCAGATTCATTACACCATTTAGAATCCTTGAGAGAATTGGACCGTTGACCTATAGAGTAGAATTGCCTGAAAGATTTTCAGAAATTCATAGTGTTTTCCATGTATCTCATCTAAGAAGGCATGTTCATGATCCATCTTTGAGTGTCGAGACGTCTTTTCGGGAAAACTTAGAGATAGCATCGAATTTGATGGTAGTGCGACACCCGGTTCATATAGTAGATCAAGATGTAAGGAGAATGAGGAGAAAGATGGTTAAGCTGGTGAAGGTACGGTGGATTGATGACCTTCGCTATTGTACTTGGGAGACTGAGGATCGATTAGGGAAACTTACCCTGATGTAATGTCAGCTTAGTTGTTTGTTATTTGAATGCGTTATGAATGTTCTATTATGGCATAGCTGCTTTGCGTTGTTATATGAATTTCTAAATATACTACATACCTTTCAGATTGCCTTTGTGTATTAATTTCGGGGACAAAATTCTCCTAAAGGGGGGAGAGTGTAAAGACTCGTAAATTAATCGACTTATATTGGAATAGTTAAATAATTTATAAATATTTAAATAATGGATTTAATAATAAAATAAACATATTTTAAATATTAATCATTTTCCAATTTTTTAACCAAAATAAATAGTTCAAATAAAAATAGAAAATATGATTGAAAAATGTTTTTTGAAAACTCAACATTTCAGCATCGGAAAGTCATCGAAAATGTTGTGCACATTTTTATATCACCCATATACACATGCAGACATATGCATATATGTCATGTTATAAGATAATCATTATGCTAAAGTTTATAGTCAAGCTTAGTTTAATATAAATCTTGATTTGGCACAAAATGCGTAAAATATATTTAAAAACCTTATTAAATTAATTAAATAACCTAACCATCACCTAAACTAGGACCTAAAGCATGATGTAGTTGAACCTAAGGGAGGGGGATAATGTGTGTACTTGGAGGGGTGGAGAGGCATGGCTTCATTTTACATGATAACATTTATATTATTAAATATTTAAGTTAATTAATTTAATATTCCACTTCTTTGCATATAAATACACACCATCTCCATACATTTTCCATTTACATATTCATTCCCATCTTCATTTCTTATCTCTTCGTGTATGTGAACACTTCCATGGCTTCTATAATTATTTCCAAAATCAAAAACTAGGGAATACACTTATAAAAATCAAATTAAACTCCTTACTTCACTTCCAAAAATTACTCTCTACTAAACAAGACCTATACCCCCCACATTTCCACCATGGTTGAGAGCAAATAATCTAGGCCAAGCCTAAAAACCCATAAAAGATCCATTAAATCAAGTCAAGTGCATAGGAAATCTTAGTTCTAGTGTTGTTCGAAGAGTTAGTGCGATTCTGATTCAAGTTGGTAAGCGTTTTGATGAGTGAAGCTTCCAACTTTGAACCATAAAGTTTAAACTATGTCCATGTTCATATTTTTAGCTATTAAATACTTATCGTATAGTTTTGATATTTTTTTGGTTGATGGATTGGTTTGTTGCTTGAAAGTTAGTCGCTTTGTAAAGTTAGTTAGCCGAATCATTGGTTATATGAAAATCTAGTAATTAAACTAATTCTGCTATAAATAATGCTTGATATATGTTATATTGTTGTAAATCATCATATATGTATGCTCACTCATTTGTTATATGATGTATGGTTGTGTTGCAAATGTCATATGCTTGAATTCTGAACTGCCCATATAGCGATAATCGCTATATCGGCACTTTCGGAAAATCACCTTTTATCGAAACTGTTTAGTTTCATTATCATGCTTGGAATTATTTTACGAGTTAAATGAAATTTTGATTAATTATGTTTTAAAAAACAATTAATTACTTTAATAATAATTATTTAATTTATTTAATTAATTAATTAAATAATAAGGATTAAGATTAACTAATTAACTCAGTAATGATGCATTTTCAATTTAACAAATTTATTAATTAATTATGTTTTAAACTAAGTTAATCATTTTATTTAATGATGTTTAAGGCTAATTAATGTTTTGATAATGATGGATTAAGATTAATTAATTTATTAATTAATGATGTTTTAAAAATTAATTAACTCTTTTTAATTAATTAATTTTAAAAGTTAAACAAATCTATTTAATCTAAAATAAGTCTTTCCTTAAATAAAGTTTTAAATTTATTTATCACTGTTAAGTGATTATATTTAATTATTATTTGATTAATTTAATTTAATTAATTAATTATATTATTAATTCACCAATTGAGGAAAAGCTAATTCAACATCGCTAAAGATGGTTTGGACATATCCAACAAAGACCGTCCGAGGCACCTGTGCGCGTTGGAATTATAGGCCGCATCGTTTGTTCAAATAGAGGTAGAGGTCGACCAAGACTGACATGGGAGGAAGTGGTTAAAAGGGACATGAAGGGGTGTAATATATCTGAAGAGCTAGTAATGGATAGGAGCGCATGGAAGTTAACGATCCGCATACCAGAACCATGAGCTATGAGTTTTATAAGTTTTAGATTATAGGATTAAGGAAATGAGCCTAAGACGTAGCGTTTGATCTTTGATCAATATTATTATCAACACCAGTTACTATTTGTACTGTTATAATCGTTTATTATTTATTTATTTATTTATTTATTATTACTTATTTTATTTATTTATTTATTTTTACATTTGTATTTCTATCTTTATTTTTATTTTTACTTGTCACTATTATTACTAATTTACTTATTTGACTTTATTTTATTATTGCTATTGTTATTGTTATTGTTATTGTTATAACCTTTACATTACTTTTTTCACTTAGTTTCGAGTTCCATCTCTAGTCGACCCCAACTTGTTTGGGAAAAATGGCTTTGTTGTTGTTGTAATTATATTATTAATTAATTGAATTAATGATGGTTAAAGGAGATTTACCCTTTCTAATTAAAGGTTGTTAATTATTAAATTAGTTAACGAATTTTAAAGTTAATTAATTAATGTAATAAGGATGTTTTAAATTGTTAAATCCATTTTATAATGATGTTTCAAAGTTAGAAAACTCTTTTAACAAAGTATTTTAAAGATAATACTTGTAATGTGAAGCAAAGTACGAATTAGGGTTTTTAATAGAAAAGTTGAATTGTTTATGGAAATGAATTAATTTTTGTAAAGCGATTCACTTGTATGGAAATGAATTATTTGTATAATTAGCACTAAACATCGAAGAAGTAGACTTATCGCTATTTCAAAAGTTAAGAATAATTATGAGACACGATTTTGACTTGTTTGGTGTTATTGTTAACCAAGAAATAGGACAAGTTTGAATTCGATGGGTGGTGGTAAGTATACACGACTTAAAGGTGGGTCGTCACACCAAGGATGTGTTAAGTATAGCTCCTAGGGGTCAGAAAGGTGGGTCATCACACCTTGAACAACTAATCATGCTTTTTTTAATGGCTTCTCCTTGTTCCTTCATTTTATTTCTGTAAACCCATTTATTTTCTATTACAGAATTAATCTAAGGTCTTGGGACAAATTCCTAAGCATTATTTTTGGTAAACTGATTTTTGGACAAATTCCAAAGCATTATTTTTATATAAATATATGTTTATCATTGTAAAGGTTGTTGTCATCAAAATCAGTAACTGGGGTATTAATAATCAATAAGTTAGAGCTCTATTGCTCCAACCCTACTCGATATCAATCTTAGCTCTCACATATAGATAAGCCTACTTCGTCGGCTGTTTGCATTAAGAAAAGTTAATTAATTTTTTTGAAACTTATAAATACTTTGAACATACTTGTAAATAAGTTTTAAATATCTATATAAAATATTACATGAAAATGACTAATTTACAGCTTATTGAAAACATGTTTTATATTATAAATCTTCTTTACTTTGAAAATACATTTATAATTATTAAAAATATATGTAAACATCAAACCAACTTTAATATACTTTTAAATAGGTAAGGAAACATCTCTAAAAAAATTAGACAAAAATACCAAATTTAAATATCATTTTTAAACATTAAAACCTTAAGCGACTTACTACAACATTTATAAATGTTGTTACCAGCCCTTATTAAAAACAACATTGAAAAGCACGATCTATGCGACTAGTTTTAACCACTTTAACAAATGATTTAAGATATAAAAATTTTATATTAAGTACTGCCATTAGAGAAATAATGGAAAGAAACACCTAAGAATATCTTTTCATTTATTTATAAAAATTATCAAAAAAAGGTGTTCGGAAGTGCACTTATAACCACTAGTCTCGCTTCAAAAACTTTCAAATTCACTTCAATTTAACACACACATGTTAAATCACCATTTAGACATCAAGTTAAGGCCACACCATATGTTTAAGAGGGTAATAGAAGTGATGTTATACAATATAAAGTTATCATTTACTTTCAAAAGCAAGAGGGGTCTAAAGTTTATATCTTTAATTAATTAATGTCACTTTAACTTTATAATTCAAATACAACATATATTTGCACAATATATACAAATAGTTATATAATTTGCTTAGATTCATGTTGAACCCAAGCACAAAGCCACATGAACAAAGAGCACTTCCCACCATCACCAAAAGCCTAAAGATCCAAAGTTCAGCATTTTCAAACCAAGGTCGCACATCTTCTCCTCCTCCCATTACTCATGGCCCCCTCAAAGATCCCCCTCATCCTCTCATCTTCTCCTACTTTTTACTTGTTAATCATGCTTCCTATAATCTTTTAGGCCTATACCCACAGTTTAGAAGAGATTAGAGGTGATTTAATTAAGACATGAAAAAGTTGGACAAGAATTTGTTGTGTTTAAGCACTTCCACCAATTTTATTCTCATACTTCATTCCAAACTTTTGTGAATTAGTGATTATTTAACAAAGGTGTGCCCCTAATTTTATAAGTTTCAAATGGTATAGCATAAGCTTGTTCTCACCCTCCCTCTTTCATGTCATGTAAGGCTTACCTTCCATCACTTCTCCTTTTCACTTCTTAATTCTTAAATATTTCCTTTTAATCTCATTTTCAAAATATCTTCCATTAAATTATGTATGAAATCGTCACATTTAGTTAGCCATAAACATGAAAATAATTTTAGTACTAATTATCCACGTAATGATTAGCTAAACATATATATAAAAAGTTTAAACAACTTTCATAGAGACAAAAGATGTTTAACGATAAAACAATTTTCGGTACATTATCGATATTTTTTCAAAGTATTTATTTTTGTCAATATTTTTCCAAAGTAAGTTTATCATCATTACTTATGATTTAAAAGGGGGTTAAAAAGCTTGTTAAATCATTTTAATAACATTCAATCTAATATTCAAATATTTAAATAATTCAGACTTTAAATACAAAGTATTCGAAATTACGGGTCATTACATTCTCCTTTACTTAGAATATTTCATCCTCGAAATTCCGACATGAGAAATAGAATAAGCAATCACATAGAAATACTTAACAACATTCAATCACAAGTAAACAAAACTCATGATTTGCTCAACTTCAAAATATTCTCATCGCACAAGGATGATATACAATCTACTAAACATACCTTACGCTCAATGGCTTCAGGTTATTACTTCGACGACTATTCATTCTACCTTATAGTAATTCAAAGATTCATCGCCTAAATTTTACATAAGCAAACAAAACATAGTATGCATATACTAAAACCCGTACGATGCACATGGACCGTTCGTAAGCAATTTTAAGTCCGACCACTTGCTCGATCATATAAATTTACACTTCCCAACTAATATAGATCACTTGACCTCTCTAGACCGATCAGGTTCCTTAATTTGAAACCTCCATTCTCCTTTATAGTCACCTTGACAGAAAACTTTAGGATCTTATTAAGAATTCGTAACAAGTGTTCACCATTAAGAATCTAGTGAAAAATCCTTATTCGGAGAGGTGTAAACCACCTTAAATCATGTGTTCAAATACTGGATCAAGAACAGTCATGCGAATAAAATGATCTACGTACAACTTACGTCCTTATCCTATTGGTTTCTCAATTATACCAATATTTTTTTGTCACTTTCTTTTATACAATCAGCATGGCTTGTTTAATACTAAAATCATTTATGAACTATTTCTCAAAACATAACTTCAAGTTTGTAAACATTATATAACTTAAGTTCATATTCATATAATACTCAACTACATCCTAAGAGTATATACAAAAACATTAGGTTCAATTTACTTAACAGTTAACAAATTTAAAACTTTTTTAACTTACCATCTTCTCAATTCAAGTGTAATATAAACAAAACTTTCATATTTTCACAAAAAACATTTTGCTTCAAGTTCAATAACAATTCAGAAATTTTTGACTGTCCAAAATCATCGAAAAATCCATTTCATTTAAATAAATGAAAACAACCAAATAACATATTATAACAAGATGCACATACAATACAACCCTAATGCATAGGCTACATGTGTCCACAAAATAGCTTAATAAATTTCAATAATTTATTAAACACGCTTTACTTAAAAAGGAAAAACATGAAAATCTTTTATCATTTATTTTGGGCTATGCTACTACCACTCTGGCACTATACATGGCATAAATATAATACTTCTATAAAATGTTAATATCGAATTTCTTTTATAGAAAAACTATAGAACTAATCATTGGGTTTTATTTCAAATAACTTTGAAATAATAATACATATACATATCTTTTGTATAACAAATCATACTTTCAGAACCAAATTGAAATTCGTTTACTAAAACAACCTTGTAGCATTCCCCATCGAAATTCGAGAATGAACGTTGATGATGCTGAAGTCATCACAAAAATTATTCTCAGTGGATAGAAGTGAGTTCAATACATCTAATTCATGTCTTTTGGACTTAACCAAAATCATTTCCAAATGGTATCAAATACTTTATAAATATTACTAAGTACCATGATCTTGATTACATAAACCAATTTCCTAAATACATATTTTTATAATACCACTATTATTTTCTCCAAAATCTTGAAAAACATTTTCAAAAATACCTTGATTTAATTTCTTAAAAATATATGTTAAATCCTTCTTGTTTATGAATCATGTTTGATACATCATACATATATAAAATCACATTTTTATATAAAGTCTTTTTACATATAATTACTTTCAATAAAGTTATCTTTCCTTTAGATTAAATAACATCTTTTACTAAGTTCAACTTTTAACCCAACATTGCCATCGAACGCCTTATGGTCAAACTGTGAAACTAAGTTCACAAGGTGTTCGTTTCAATGTATCGATAATTACTATATACCCAACTCATGTAGTGAAAAGGTAAAACTACCTATAAACTGGTCGAGAACAAGTCAATAATCAGCAAATGAAAGTCAATGTTCATAAACTAACTGAGCATAACTAAACAAATTAATAAGGGGCAGTGGATGAACATCATTAATCCCCATATTAATTGAGCCACACTTTAACAGTTCTTACTTGTATAAGTTACCTTATATAAGATCTTTAATTTTTGCGTTTATATACTATTAAGATATATGTCTATAACAAATACAAATATGCTCTCATATGTATAATACACTCAACTCATGCTAGGGAATTCCACTACCCTATCTCTTAATGAGTCATACCCCAACAAATCCAAGATTCTCGCTTAACCTACAGCTTTGATACCAGTTGTAACGACCAGCCCATTCGAACTTCGAACGTTGACACTAATACATCTACGGTATTCACGTGCCGAGCACCTAAGTGCCAGAAAGACGAAGTGTTAGGGTGAAATAAAAATAAATAGAATAAGAAAGAAGGGAATACAATATTAAAATCTCATTAGCAGGACAATAACATATAATATCAAAAGAACAGTACAAAGGGTTACTCCAAACTGAAATTTCGGAGTTACAAAACCTAGGTACTACCATCAGACTGGACAGTTATAACAACCAGTCCTTACAAATGTTGAGATGTACAACGTAGTAATGCAGAGTAAATATAAATACAACGTTAAGTGGAACATCCAGCCCGTCATGCTCCAATGTACACTAATGAAAACTTTCCTTTTTGAAACTACTCAAAAGAGCACACAAGAAATTTAGTGAAAACAAAAACCAAGCGTTAAACATAAATCTGGTATGAGAAACTCATGAAATATGTATCTAACATAGAACAATATTTTTAAGATTGCATAGGAAACCATAACAATTATCCCCTTAAAAGATCCATCATCTAAATTGTACATAAGTTAATATAATAGATAATGTGTAGGGTATAGAATATAAATCATATCAAATAGTTTTGGTTCTTACATTCATCACACCACAACATACTTAGGGTATAATCAAAATCGATGTGGGACGTTCACATAATGGATTTTTCTTGGAGATCCTTTTGGTTAAGTCGAAATCAAATCTACAAGCACAAGGATCAAAAACCTCCTTCCGAGCATTGTATATCTCTAGATAGAATATACCATATGGTATACACAACTGGCCCACACCCGAATGAGCAAACCCTAACCATGTGGAACCAAGTATTATCAACTCCTGCATGTAACAACTGATAAGCATACTCTATATATGGAGTTAACATACTCCATCATGGGACTTCAAAACCCCACATTGTGCATCCTACTCCGTCTATAGTCATTTCTGATGTCAAAGTCACGTTCGGCATCTTTCACACGAGTCTTTGTCCCTTGAACAGAAGCACAAATCCCAAATTGGATTCTGACATCTTGAAGAGATCCTAAAACCATATATAGATTCCAGTATCTCAAACAAATCCATTTCCAAGAGGTAGAAAACGTATCTCAAACTTGGTTTTGGAGAAGTAAAACACTTACCGATCCTGGTCTCCTTAAGACTGAATCGATGAATTCGGTCATTTAATGATAATGAGAGCGATCGCATATGGAAATCAAGTCTCGTATACTTATTATGTTTTTGATATTTTCATCTTAGACCATCCCTCGATCAAGAGTGAAGTCGGTAGGTTAGAGCTCTATTGCTCATATCCTTACGTGAATAATTGGTAATTCGCTATCTAAAATTGCGAATATATCCCTTTTTATAAACTTCTATGTTTAATTTATCAAATTCAATTGATTTTGGATTTATAAAACAACGTTTATAAATTCACACACACACACACACACATATATATATATATTATAAAAAATTCAACTTATGAAATCACTATTATTTACCAATTCAATTTGTAACTCAATTTTTATACCAAAAATCTAATCTATAAGTTAATTACTTATAATCTTTTATTTTATGAAAATCTATTAATTTTAAAATTTCACAATTTATTAATCTATAAATTTCATTTACTTATGAAATCCATTTTTTATTTCATTTTAACACTTATAAAAACTCGTTTTATAATTCCAATAATTTAATTTATAAATATCAATTTTATAAAAAATTTATATAAACCGTTTATAATAATTCAAAAATCTCAATTTAATAAATCAATCTTTTTTTTAATAATTTACAAATCGTTATTAAAGCTTATATATAACTCCAAAATCATAATTAAGTATTATTTCCAAAAAAATATAACTTTTATAATAATAATAATAATAACGTTTATTTATTTTAACAATTCAAAATTTAATAAACGTATACCTTCAAAAATCACTTTAAAATCTTTTTAAATTCAACATCGTTACTTTAATATTTTTAGAACTCCAAAAATAGGCCAATGCTGCAACAGCAACAATATATCAATTACGACAATCAAAACATCATATATCAATATGATAATCAACAAATATCACAATATCTGTAAATAAATCAATACAGTTGAGGAATCCAGTTGGATCCCTCCTACCTGTTTCCCTGCATCCACTTAGCACAATACCAATTCCGTTCCAATACGGAATATCGCAGTATATGGGATTTATAAAATATTATCCGCTATTATGCGGCGCAATAGGGTCTCACTAACTCCGCTTAATATACGGCGTATAATGTCTACTTAACACAATAGATAATAATTTATCATCCAATCACACAATCAAGCAATTTTAAATCTAACAATTTTAAATTTAAATCGAAACAATTCGATTGGGTGAGAAGTTCTCACCTTGAGTTTCTGATATCAGTTGTAGCGTTTTATTCCGAATAAAATTAAACGTGCATTTAATTTTATCCGAAATTCTCACTAACTCCAAACGACTCCAATCCAGCTCCATCGCGTAGTGCTCGACAAAACGAAGCTAACGCAAGTCGTTTCGTGCAATTCCGACCTCGTAACAAAAAGTTATATATTTTAGAAGTTCGTACGATCTTAATATAAATTAATTCACATTATATTTTTATTTTTAACCCACACTCTCATCAGGGCCGTCCATTTTTTTTACTCTGCAGATCCAAGCCGTCCCCGCCCTTCTTCTCCCCTAACCCAGTAACACGCAAACGAACGAACGAACAACCCATTCGAGCCGCCCTTAAAACCCTAGTTTTCGAAATCACCACGTTCATTTCTACAACGATCAACAAACACCACTTTGAAGCCCTCCTCATCATGCACCACCGCCTGGAACGCAGCTAGGCTCGGTCGACAATAAGCCTCGAAAAACGTGAACAACTACCGGCTCTTCAAGCTTGATTTGCCGTCGATCCAAAACTCCATTTCCGATCTCCACCGTTGGATTGATAGAAGAGGATGTGCTCTACATTTTTGCAGTTGGGAAATTTTCGAAATGAGTTACGGATTGGAAGGAAATCGAGGAGGAAAGAGAGAGATTTCTGGCCATTGATAGATACAGAGGCAGCTGGGTTCAGAAACCCTAGTGTTTGGTTTTGTTTGCAAAAGTGAAATTAGAGGTGCTTATATAGAAAATTTCACCAAAACACTATTCATCCGAATTTTTTCCGAACTCCAAATCTCATGCGGTGACCTGCGTTTCTAGGGTTTACCCCGCGTTTCAGAATCAATGAAATAAGTTTCGGAAGCTAATTCGGTCATATGTGCGAGTTACGGAAATAAACGATCAAATTTAAAATAAATCGATTTAAACCAATTTCTACGCATTTTGGCTTGCCCCAGACAAACCGTAAATCCGATTGACACTAAATTTGAAACCATACGGATCCGATGAAACTGGTTTCGTCGAAATCCGAGACTGTTTGAAAATTGGCTATTTTGACTCGTTGATTAAATATTAAAATATTCAATTTTCACAAATCAACTTTTAATTCAATTTTAGAAGTTCTATAACATCATCCTAACTCCAATATGATTAAATAAAATTTTACAAATCATTTTTTATCATATTAAACTCGATTTCCAATTATTTCTGTAAATTTCAAGTATTAAATTATTGAGTTAATTATCCAATTAAATCCAATTATTCGAAATAAAATTTATTCGACTGTTTAATTTCACTTACTAATATTTAAAATCAATTAAATATACAAATTTTGATTAACAGAAATTCTGGGTCATTACAAACTTCCCCCTTAAAAGAATTTCATCCTCGAAGTTACCAAGTAAGAAAAGGTTACAGAATCCATTAATTTTCCAAAACAAACCGTTCAATTTAGATTTTTCAAATCTCTTAAGTGTTTAACTTTTTCAAAATTCATAGTTAAACTTCTTTCAACAACTTTACTAAGTTTCCAAATCCAACTTAGTTTTCAAAATTTTCAATTCTTCTCAAAAATATTCTAACGCCTTAAATTTTCGAGAAAATTCGGCAGCGTCTCCTTTGCGCGGCTCGATCTGGAAAAAAAAATGACAGTATATATATCACAAATATACATCTCATCAAGTGATGAGGCATCCCGCAGGGAAAAAAGTGTAAAAGTACGATATTTAATCCGAGATATATACCTTATATATTATTAGCGAGCATATACGGCTAATATAGCGTGAAAGCGAGCCCCAAATGCGAAGCAAACGCAATCCGCACCTCCTAAACACTCAACAAACCATAAGAAACATGTATATATGAAAATAATATCGATATACAACATATACCAACAACTATATGTGCCACATAGCAATTGCAACAAAACAACAAATGCAACCACCAAACAACTATCATCCAATTAACATTCAACAAATCCATAACCAAATCAATTACATCCACTTCTCATTAATATTCAATGAATTGGTTTTCCAATTTAAATCACATGTGATTCATTTACATTGGATTTAATTAACATTCATCCATTCGTTTCCAATTAGTTTACATTCACTAATTAAATTCACATTAGTTCACTTTCAATCCAAATCAAATTCAGTTCTATTCAGATTCATTTACTTCACTTTCAATTTGAATTCAATTTCATAGCTTTTAATTTCATTAACACTTAATGAGTTATATACAATCAACAAATCATCATCTAACAACCAAACCATAACCAACATAACCAAATTATTAAATTTACATTCATTTTGGTTTAACACTTTTAATTCCAATTGGTTGATATTAAATTGACTTCCATTCAATTATTCAATTTTTTCAACTTTATTAGCTTCTAATGAATCAACACTTTCATCCATTATCTCATATCAATTTTATTTACATTCAATTGATTTACATTCAATCCATTTATTAATTCAACTGCTAATTCATTTAACAATATAAGGATGAATTTCAATTATATAACTCAAGTTCATATTCATAACTTCATTTCATTAATTCACTTTGTTATTTTACTTCGATACCAGAATCAACTTCATTTAACATCACTTAAGTTATATTCCATCTCAAACATCATTTGTTTAACTTAACTTAAATTTCCACTTATAAATCCAATTCAGATTCCAATTTCAGTTCTATTTACTTACCAATTCGAAATGGATTTCAATTTCATTTCCTTGCACTTGCAAATTTTATTTATTCATTCATAATTTATTTTCCAACTTAATAATTGTATTCAATCATTTTATATAACATTCCAGAGTCTTTTCAATCTTTTAAAAACATTTTTTTTGAAAATGAATTCAATTTATCTTTTGAATTTAAAACCCAAACCCAAATTTTCCAAACAACTTTCACTTAAAACAATTTGGCAGCAACCCCTCTTTTGGAAACCCAAAAATGAACACCGATGATGTTGCAATCATTATCGAAATTATTTTCCAGCGAGCGAAAGAGTTTGGAGCTTTAATTTCTCCAAAACAATTTTCCAAAATATCAAATCCTTTCAAAACACTTCTCTGGAATTTTGTTTTTAGATTATAAATCACATTTGTAAATCTTATATAATTTCACTTTTTATATATAAGATTATTTCACAAGTGTAAATCATTTTAATTATAACTTCATACTTATAATTCATTTGCTTATACAATTCATTCTTTTACAGATGTTGTTTTTATTTGACTTATTCAACAACCAAATAATCAATTCATATACACTTTAATAATTCTGAAAAATTATTCCTTTGTATATAAAATATAATCAAGGTAAAATTATTTCATTTACCCTATTTTAAAACGATATCGTGTCAAATTGTTCTGTACAAGTGTTTAGAGATCCCTATCAACAATGTTAATTACTCATGTTGACCAGAATCCATATACCACTCAACAAACCAATCATTACAATATAAAACAATTTATATTCACTAACAAATACACGCTCGTATCAACTATTACACTCACACTCATTCTAGAGTACTACTAACTTTATCTCTAATAAGTAACACCCAACAGAGCCATGGTTGTCGCTTAACCATATGCTCTGATACCAGATGTAACGATCGCGACACAGCGGCGACTAGTAGGCTTTGCAACCATCCCAGACCCACCGTGGCTTATACTGGTACCCGAAACTTGCTTTTACGGCCAGCCTTTCGACTGTCACAGCTTACGCCTAACCAACCCCGTAAAGAGGACATGTGGGGGTAAGAGTCTCCGGTTCTCCACCTAACCACGAAGCGAGAACCCCCCATCACATTTCACCAAGACAAGCAAGTCTCGTCCATAAAGCCATGCTTTATACAAAAGCTGTGCTTTGATCAACAAATGCTCAACAGCACTCAACATGCCACGTTACCAAATTGGGAATATATCACTAGTAACCATCAACTACATAACCTCTGAGCTCGTACGTCTCAGAGAAGGGTGTTAAGCTAACAGAATAAATTCTCCGCCACCAACAAAAATATATTTGATAGAAACCAGCTTTACATCTCAAATTGTAACGTCAGACACACATCCATACAAGTCCATTCCGAGATCGAATGGAACCGAAGGCACTTCCAAAGAAGTCCTTGCAATCCGGATATTCACTAATCACGTCCGGACTTCCCGTCACTAAGGGTGATAAAACCTCTATATCGGAGATCAACCGATGCAGAGCCATTCGACGGTAATCCTTCCGTTTTCAAAAATATCCGGTCTTCAACACCGGTCTTCAAATGCAATCCATAACGACGTATCACATATTCGGAATGGGTTATACGATCCAAAGGTTCTTTCCTGGCTAACCCGAATAGTGAGCGCTTATTTTGAAAAAAAGTGTAGCATTCAAATTCAAGCTAATCACAACACATACCCTTTTAAAGGTAAATATTGATAGTCGGTTATTTAACTATCAATAGACATGCACAACATCATCAAATTCCAAATAATTTCCCAAATTATTTATTTTCCAAAAATATCTTTACAAGATATAAAATTTCCACACTTCAACCATTTGAAAACGAATTTCAATTATTTTCCTTACGCGGAAATGCTTTCATTTCAAAATGGTTCATTTAAACCAATTAAATAAATCCTTACCGACTTACTTTATATTTACGTTCCAAATCCGTAAAATTCATTCCCCTTTCTTTTATAAATTCCATAGTGAATTCAGATTTCCAAAATATCTATGAATATACGATTTTCAAATCGATTTCTAATATTCATTTTCAATTTATCTTTAAAAGATGTAATCTCAAACATTTCACTTCACATTGGAAAACATTTCCATACTTATTTAATAATAATAAGTAATTCACAAATCCATTTATTTTCAATACTTGAAAAATATTCAATATACTTAAATCACAATTAAGTATATATTTTATTCTTTAAGGAAAAAATTCTCTTAAACACATTTGTTTGAGTCAAAATGAATGTTGCGTAAAACATCGTTACGACGACCCAAAATCACTAGTATAGGGATTCGAAATTTAAGATAGATATATAAATCCCAATACTATATAAAACATTTCCCTTCGGAAATCATTTACTATAACAACAGTGTTATAGTCCATCTTTTCTTATTTCTCGAAACGTCTATTTCAGCAATGAATGTTGAAATCTATGTATTCGATACTTAACACATTTTAAAACATCTTTAAAACAATTAACTTCATTTTATAATATCATTTTCCCAAAAACATATCCATTTTCTTTAATAATATATTCACTGTCCAAAATCGTGAATACACTTTATTTACCCAATTCAATGTTTCAACACATTTATTAAAAGATTATCCACTGTCCAAAATCGTGGATATAATTCCCAACCAAACTCTTCATTACTACACCTATCATATAATTGATAATTCGCTATCCAAAATCGCGAATATATCCCTTTTTATAAACTTCTATGTTTAATTTATCAAATTCAATTGATTTCGGATTTATAAAACAACGTTTGTAAATTCACACACACGCACACACATATATATATATATATATATATATATATATATATATTTTATAAAAACTTCAACTTATGAAATCACTTTTATTTACCAATTCAATTTATAACTCAATTTTTGTACCAAAAATCTAATATATAAGTTAATTACTTATAATCTTTTATTTTACGAAAATCTATTAATTTTAAAATTTCACAATTTATAAATCTATAAATTTCATTTACTTATGAAATCCATTTTTTATTTCATTTTAACACTAATAAAAACTCGTTTTATAATTCCAATATTTTAATTTATAAATATCAATTTTATAAATCCTTTACATAAACCGTTTATAATGATTCAAAAATCTCAATTTAAATAAATCAATCTTTTTTTTTGTAATTTATAAATAATTATTAAAGCTTATATATAACTCCAAAATCATACTTAAGTATTATTTTCCAAAAAAATATAACTTTTATAATAATAATTTATTATAACGTTTATTTATTTTAACAATTCAAAATTTAATAAACGTATACCTACAAAAATCACTTTAAAATCCTTTTAAATTCAGAATCGTTACTATAATATTTTTAAAACTCTAAAAATAGGCCAATGCTGCAACAGTAACAATATATCAATTACGACAATCAAAACATCATATATCAATATGATAATCAACAAATATCACAATATCTGTAAATAAATCAATACAGTTGAGGAATCCAGTTGGATCCCTCCTACCTGTTTCCCTGCATCCATAGATGTTAGCACAATACCAATTCCGTTCCAATATGGAATATCGCAGTATATGGGATTTATAAAATATTATCCGCTATTATGCGGCGCAATAGGGTCTCATCCGCTATATAATGCGGGAAAATCAACTCCAAGTATATATATAATACCAATTCCACTTTACGGTGAAATATTCGCGGTATATGTTTTTAATAAATAACCTCCGCTTAATATACGGCGTATAATGTCTATTTAACACAATAGATAACAATTTATCATCCAATCACACAATCAAGTAATTTTAAATGTAATAATTTAAAATTTAAATCGAAACAATTCGATTGAGTGAGAAGTTCTCACCTTGAGTTTTCAATAACAGTTGTAGCGTTTTATTTCGAATAAAATTAAACGTGCGTTTAATTTTACCTGAAATTCTCACTAACTCCAAACGACTCCAATCCTGGTCCATCGCGTAGTGCTCGACAAAACGAAGCTAACGCAAGTCGTTTCGCGCAATTCCGACCTCGTAACAAAAAGTTATACAGTTTAGAAGTTCGTACGATCTTAATATAAATTAATTTACATTATATTTTTATTTTTAACCCACACTCTCATCAGAGCCGTCCAATTTTTTACTCTCCAGATCCAAGCCGTCCCCTCCCTTCTTCTCCCCTAACCCAGTAACACGCAAACGAACGAACGAACAACCCATTCGAGCCGCCGTTGAAACCCTAGTTTTCGAATCACCACGTTCATTTCTACAACGATAAGCAAACACCACTTTGAATCCCTCCTCATCACGCACCACCGCCTGGAACACGGCTAGGCTCGGTCGACAACAAGCCTCGAAAAACGTGAACAACTACCGGCCCTTCAAGCTTGATTTTTCGTTGATCCAAAACTCCATTTCCGATCTCCACTGTTGGATTGATAGAAGAGGACGTGCTCTACATTTTTGCAGTTGGGAAATTTTCGAAATGAGTTACGGATTGGAAGGAAATCGAGGAGGAAAGAGAAAGTTTTCTGGCCGTTGATAGATATAGAGGCGGCTGGGTTCAGAAACCCTAGTGTTTGGTTTTGTTTGCAAAAGTGAAATTAGAGGTGCTTATATAGAAAATTTCACCAAAACACTATTCACCCGAATTTTTTCCGAACTCCCAATCTCACGCGTGACTGGCGTTTCTAGGGTTTACCCCGTATTCCAGACACAATGGAATAGGTTTAGGAAGCTAATTCGGTTATATGTGCGAGTTATAGAAATAAACGATCAAATTTAAATTAAATCGATTTAAACCAATTTCTATGCGTTTTGGCTTACCCCGGGCAAACCGTAAATTCGATTGACGCTAAATTTAAAACCGTACAATTATATAACATTACGGATCCGATGAAACCGGTTTCGTCAAAATCCGAGACTGTTTGAAAATTGGCTATTTTAACTCGTCAATTAAATATTAAAATATTCAATTTTCACAAAATCAACTTTTAATTCAATTTTTAAAGTTCTATAACATCATCCTAACTCCAATATGATTAAATAAAATTTTACAAATCATTTTTTATCATATTAAACTCGATTTCCAATTATTTCTGTAAATTTCAAGTATTAAATTATTGATTTAATTATCCAATTAAATCCAATTATTCGAAATAAAATTTATTCAACTGTTTAATTTCACTTATTAATATTTAAAATCAATTAAATATACAAATTTTAATTAATAGAAATTCTGGGTCGTTATAAAAGGTGGAGGGAAATTTAAATTTTGAATTTGAAATGGAAATTCAAAATCTACCTAGATATGTCAACATATAGAGGTGTGTGTCGACATACAAGTCAAATTTTTCAAAAATTATTTTCTTTTTATTATATCCTATTCTATTATATATATAGTTAGTTTATATATAGAAAAATAATTTTAATACATTTTATTATTATTATATTATTAAAATATATAAAATACTTAAATTTAAGATATAGTCACACAATATTCAACTAATATTATAAGTAATCTATAGGATAATCAAATCCAAACAAAATCAAGTATGATTATCTATATACAATCAAACCTATATAAACTAGATATTTCGAGGAACTTCAACCTATCCATTAGTGCCAAAGATTGGATCCGCTTTAATAGTATCCCAATCTTCATTATCTATGTTGATAGTACATTTTGGATTGGTGGTTGGTTCTTCTTTGTTCAAGATAGAAATCATCCACCTAATCGTGTCAAAATGCTTTTTTTCTCCTTGATTATCTGCATTTGACTCAATTCGAAGGGCGTCTAGTTTCTTAGGATGATAGAAATAATGTTCTTGAACGATTCAAGAGTTTGTTCAAAGTTTTCGCAAAGTTTTTGATGTGGGAGGCCATTATTGAAGAGATAAGTTTATATATGTAAAAAATTGAAGATAAAGAGTGAAAATAATGATTTTCTAGAGTAAATAGGTACATATAAGGGTAAGAAGTCGTTTGAATCGAATTAGTGTTTGGTAGTTATTATTTTTTTAATTTTAATTTTTTTTTGAAAACTGCCGTTATTGTCGACTTACATGATTTGCATATGTCGACGTATGCAATATATTTTTCAAAACTACTTTAGTTTACAATTCTATTATATTGTCCTTAACACTTATATTTGTATAGCTTTCCAGAGATAAATGACAATGTATAACAGCAAGAAATAAAATGTTCATTAATAATACAGATGAGTATATAAGGAAGAAAGAAAGATACATGAGTTTCAACATAAACTTAAAACTAGAAAAACCAAATACAAAGATATCTTAAACAGACAAATAGAAGGATGTGGATGAAGTTGAAGAAGAACCACTAAGATTGCGGATAATCTTTCAAAAGAATTTATCCATTTTGTTGGAAATTAAGGTAAATCACTTTGAGAAGGATTTCTTAAGCCTTCTTTGGTTGTGACTCTTGATTTTTGAGAAGATCTTTGTTGGATGGATTAGTTGGCATATTGATACTTTCCAAGGAGGTATCCTCCTCCTCATCTTGTTCTTCCTCCTCGACTTTCATTTCCTCTCCTTCCTCTTCCTCTTCCTCTTCCTCCTCTTCTCTTATTTCTTGCTACTCTTCCCAAGCCAACCATTTTTTTCCTTTTCCGTAAGCGTTTCATAAGGCTTGAAAATGGGTGAAATATGCATAAGTGAAATGTTGGCTTTGTCAAATATTTTTTAAGGAATTATTTCCTCTCCTTTAAGACCAACACCAAAATAATTGAAAACACGAGTAAGATGCACACCATGAAATAGTGTATTTTCATGTTTAGAAAGATTTTTAGGAAAAAATTCATCCAAAATAACTTGAGATCAATTTATGTCGTATTGACCATAAATGGCAAAAAGAGTTTTGAAAACTTTTCGTGTCGGGTTGTTATATTTACCCGTTCAAAGAGTGATACTTTGTTGCAAATGGAGGCTTAAAATTCTTGCGTTGGATGCAAGTTTTTGTTTTTAAATTCAAAGTCATCATCACTTTCAAAAATTCCATGGATTACTTCACGATTTTCAAAATCAGTTTGAAAAGTCGAAAGGTCCATTCCACTATATTTGCATCCATGAATGTGACCCTAAAGTTCACAATTTAAAACAATTTGTGTCCCCTTGACATTACTGCAAACTTCTCTTTCTCTTCCATCAAAAAACATTCTTTTCATATTTACATAAGACATCTTCACCGATTTTGGATAACAAACGAAATTATTTTGGGAAGCATCGATTAAACCAAGAGCTTCATTTTGCAAACAAATATTAAAAAGATCACAGGTAGGAAAATTTTCAAAAAAATAGCAAATCTTGCGGAAAAACTTTTTCGAAAGATATATACTCTATATAGGCTTGCATGGCTTCTTGATCATTAAAAAGATATTCTATTTTTTTTCTTTCAGAAAGCCACATGGTTGCCTTAGATTGCTTGAGGATGTCATTGAAGAGCAGTTTGAAGAGACAAGAGAGTTTATGATTTTTGATTGAAAATGAAAGTGAAAAATGAATGGATGGAGATAGAGTAAATAAATAGAGAACCAAAGGACATGTTCTCTGGTCAAGAGACCTTTTTTTAGAACATATGAGTTGGGAAAAGGTGGAGGGAAATTCAATTTTTGAATTTGAAATGGAAATTCAAAATCTTCCTATGTATGCCGACATATGCTAGGGATGTATGTCGACATACATGTCAAATTTTTCAAAAATGATTTTTGTTTTACTATATCCTATTTTATTATATATATCTTATTTTATTATATACATACATACATATATAGTTATTTTATAGACAGAAAAATAATTTTGATATATTTTATATTTTTATATTATTAAAATATATAAAATATTTAAATTTAAGATATAATCACACAATATTCAACCAATATTATTATTAATCTATAGGATATTCACAACAACCAATAAAGCAACCAAAAAAAATTAATTCAAGAAATTAAAACTTTTAATATATTAAAAGCATACCTTTTTCTGATCCATTTCACCATTTGTTCTGAATTATGTATTGCTGTGAATGTTAGCAATTTCTATATCTGATTCACCATCTAATGTTATGGTATAGGCTCTTCTCCGTTTTTTTTGGATGAGTTAGTGTTTGGTGTAGTTTTCAGTTTATCGAGATGTGGATAGTCTCGTTTAAAATGGCCAGGTTCATCGTAGTTATGACATATAATGCCATTTCCGCTTGCGCTTCCGCTTTCTGGATTTTTATTTTCGTTTCTTTTGAAATTATTTATCTTCCTATATTTTAGAAATTTTCTGAAATTCCTTGTCATGAAATTAATTTTTTCATCATTATCGCTGTTAGAATCCAGATTATTCATCATTTCAATAAGTGCTACAGATTTCTTCTCTATTTCTTTGCTTTCTCTCCTGCCATGTAGTTGTGCTTCAAAAGACATTAAATTGCTAATTAACTTTGCAATTTTTAGAATGCTAAAATCATTAGCCTTTTCGATTGCAAGAGTCTTTTGATCTCATTCAGGAGTAGGTGAATTGAGACTTTTTCTAACTTGATCCTCTTCAGAAAAAAAATTACTTGGTGTAATAAGTGAGTGTACTACATCTTGAAATCTACTATACATATCAGATATGGACTCATTTGGAATCATTTTTGAATAACTGAAAGTAGTTTGTTAACATGAAAATTTTGGTCCATTTAACATTACTTGTGCCTTCATGTGTAACTTGCAAAGTTCTCCAAATTTCAAATGTAGACTTACATATAGATGCTCTATTAAATTTATTTCTATCTAGTGAACAAAATAATATATTCATAGCCTTAGAGTTACTTTATGCAACTGTATTTTGATCAGTGGTCCACTGAGCAAAATTAGTCTTAAGTTCAGTGAACTCAGTTTGTGTGATATTCCAAGTGTCTAAACCAAGTGACTGTAAATAAATTTTCATTTTACATGACCAACATATGTAATTACTACCAATAAAAAATGGACGTCTAACAGTAGATTGTCCTTTGAAAAATGAGTTATTAAAAAGTGTATTAACAATGTTAATAACAGTACTATTACCAGTGTTGGTAGCCATTTATACTTTTTCGAAAATCAGATGATGAATGCTTTGGCAATCAATGCTTTCATACCAACTGTGAGTCGGGAAAATAGGGGTCTTAAGGCTAAATTAACACTAGAGGGGGTGAATAGTGTTTAATGGATTATATGAATATTTTTCAAATTCTTTAAGATTCTACTTGGAATGCTGTAATTAACAATCATAGAAATAATCATAGACTCAAAGTGCATATAAAAATAAATGCAGTAAAAGTAAAGAACACACCATGATTTTATACTGGTTCGGAGTTACTCTACATCCAGTCCCGCATAATTCCTTTTACGAATTTATTTTCAACTAGTAAATACAAATATAATCTATATTTCAAGGCTACGAGACGCATCCTTCAGAATCTCAACCTCTGGGTAGAGTCACTTGATTTCGAGGCTACAGCACACCTACTAGATTTACGGGCTACTAAGCATACCAAATTGATGTTATGGGCTACAATCACACCCACAAGTATAGAGTATGATTTGATAGAGTTTTATAGACTCCAATCTTCGATCTTGATTACAATTGATCCTATAACTCTTGAATGGTACTTTGATATTGGTTTGAGTGAGAGAGATGAGAAGAATCAGAGAGTAGATGAAGGAGAATCAAACTAGTGATGATTGAATTCGATTCTCGTTGAGTTTCAGTAGAGTTTGAGTATATTTTGATTTAAACAATGAGAGAGTGGAAGGAGGAGAGATGTATAAGAAAAATGATGAATAAAAATTCATTTGGAAGTCTGGTGTATATATAGGGAAAAAAAGCAATCATGTCCATTCACAAAGAGGTACGACGAAAAGGCACTTCCATTCAAATTTGAATTTTAAAAATTACAACCACTATGTCGATATACATAGATAGAGTGTGTCTACGTACTCCATACAAAATTGAAAAAACACTTTAAAAAAAATTATTTTTGAAATCATTTGCTTTGTAAAATAATTTGATACTTTGTAGAATCATTTAAACATAGTTTATACACAGTTTAATCAAAATATAATTTAATAAAACTTTATAAAATAATTTTGAAAGATTTTTATTGAGTATTCAATATAATGTAAATAATATATATAAAATCAATATAGTTATAAATTATAAGTAAATATGTAAAATTAAGATATAAATATTAAAAATAAACATAAGGAAGATATAAACTAAAATACAAAAAAATAATATAATAGATTAAAAACTACTTATAAACTTAATATAATATATTTGTAAATATAAAAGGTTAAGAAATTATTATGAGAAATATTTTGAATAGATGTTTAAAAAATTATTTTTGAAAATGAGATATTTGAAAATTATTTAAAACAAAATTAGAGAATGAGATAGAGATCAAAAAGGTACTGTTAAGGTTTTAACATAAATTCTACGACTCTATAACTTACCTGGAGTGTCATGAAATCTTGAACTCTTCGATACTCATGAATCTTCAATCTCCAACTCTTAAAACTTTATATCAGTATCTTGAATATACTCTTGATACTATACATTCTTCTTAATCAACACCAGCCTAATATCTTGCACTATATATGATATATAACTTGATAAGACATTAGAATTTATATTTTATATAATGTTTATAATTGTTATTATCATAACCAATACCAAAGATACTGACAAGTAAATTACTAACTAACATTATTCAAAATTTTGTTTACCAAGGTGAGATATTCTCAGCAAAATCCACACGACTATAAATCAAAGCTACTACAACCTAGCACCAACACCCGGATCTATTTTCCTTTTCAAAAATTTAACCTTAAGTCTTTGGGAAGTGAATTTTTGGTTTGGCCTAGGTGGGGTGGGCTCGGCCTTGACTTTGAGGGGGTGGTTTTTGGTTTGGTTTTTGGAAGAGAGGACATGTAAGGTAGGAAGAAAGTATGTTGGCTATTGTTTTAGGGTTTTAAAGTGGAAAAGAGAGGGTTTTTAACTTAAAAAAACTTAATAAGCCATGGAAATAAGAACTCGAAATGGAAGATAATAGAGTTTTGAAAATGAGTGAATGAAGAAAAAACGAGGATTGAAAAAAAAAGAATTGTTTTTATATAAAATGGAATATGAAAATTACTTTATTGCCTTTAACCCTATGCCTTCCACATGAAGTTGCAACCTCGCATCTCCTTTACCCTCTTACACATGCAATCCATCAACCCCCCTCCCCTTCATTCCATCACTTCACTTCTTACCATGATGTGAAGTTACTTTTTTCATTTTTTTTATAACAGAAGGAAAAGTCAACTTTACTTTTTACTTTAATAAATTATTTTACCATATTTAACTCTAACCATAAAATATGATATTTGTATAAGTGTGTCTGTATATACCGTAGTGTACACAATATTTTTCGACAATTTTAGCTGATGAAAAGTCGAAAATCTAAAAAACGATTCACGGTCACATTTTCGATTTTTCTCTGAACTAATATTTTTTGTAAACCAAAATTTTAAAACAATACCGCCATCATTAATTATTACTTAAACGACGTTTATTTGAGTTATAAAATCTATTAATTAATTATTTAAAAATATATCAAATATTCATAATTAAAGTCATTAAATTATGGACTGTTACAGATCAAATGGACAGTTTTGAGAAGTAGAGACGGATTCTTTGCTTACTATTTTTTTGCTTGATCATTTAGTAGAAGGCATTACGTAGTAGAGCAGAAAAAAGTGAAGAATATTGGTGTGGAAGAAGAAAGAAGGGATGTTATGGTATATATGGGGTAGGAGTATGAAGTAGCCGATGTAAACTAGTCGTTTAAAATTTTAACATTGGGAATTAAGAGGCGGAGATTTAATCATTTTGTAATTAAAACGGCGAAGGCTTTGCCATTTTAGTTATAAAACGGGAAAGTATCCGCCATTTTAAAATCAGTCCCGTGTTCAGTTAACCGGCCGTGAAATCAACTTGAACTAGCCACAACAAACTGAACTAGCCACAACCGATTGCATGGTAGCTAATTTTTTAACTGAACAAGTCATTGCTGATTGTGATCTTAGTATTGTAATAATTTTCACGATTCCTTCAAATTAGTGTTGTAATACATATATACATACTTGCAATACAAGTTTACTTTAAGGTTGAAAAATTAAATGTCGTTTAAACTCATCGAGGTAAAAAAAAATAAACTTATCATTTCACCTTCCATTTCTCTTAAAGTAACATAGCAAAGTAGAAATACTTGTACCTAAGTAGAATATTATAGGTAGAAGTATTTTTAATGTCCAAAATTAGAGTTTAATTGTGACGACCCGTCTCCTTGACTCTCGAAAATCGACTAAGATGGATCGTCACATTAATGCTACATTTCGATATACCATAGCTATCATAGTTAACTTGAAGTTTTAACTTATATAGTGACCATTTTCCAACAATATGATAATATTATAATATGGAGCATCAAAAGTCTTGAAATGACATATTACAATGTATAAAAACCATTTATGGCTCACACTTGATAGAAAATGATATACTGTGCATTTTCATGAACTCGATTCTTTTCGAAAAATGGCCATTACACTATTCTTAATATATTAGTTCACATAAAGAACTACAATGTATACTAAATAAACATTACTTCAACAATTGTTATCAATTGATAAAGCGGTGAGGACAATATATACTTGGTTGTTCATATTGAACATTAAGTCTCATCATTATCATCCTCTTCAACATCATTATTGTTAATATCGTCGTCGTCAATATCAAACATAACTATGGTTATGAACGTTATGTACAGCCTATTTCATCGTATATCAAACAAATTTACTTTGTGTTCCCAATAGTCATAAGTATTTCATCGTCGATCATATGACAAATGTTACGTACGTAGTCTCAATTGATATATCGACATTATTTTCTCGATACATCTTAACTAGGAACATTTATGAAATAATTATCTGAATATCAATCCAAAACACATTGTTGCAAACATGTTTGCAAATCAATCGATAAAGTCCTTTGTTAAGGATTTTCTTCTTATATATATTCAGCTACTTGTATCCAATATAACAATGCATGCAATAGAAAAATAGAATTAAAAAGCATACTACATTCTGAACAAGACTAACCAAGTTGAATCTCTGAACAAGCTAACCAAGTTGAATCGCGTGTCATTGCCCGTACGATAAGGCTGATGGCACTGGCTCTAGTGCCACACCGGGGATAAGGCTGATGGCACTGGCTCTAGTGCCACCATCGGTGTGGTGGCCATTAGAGCTGTTGACCTAAGCTTTTCACTGGTGCAAGGTTGCTTAATTAAAATGTTTTAGAGGAGAATAGAATGTTTAAAGAGAAGGTGACGAAAGTTGAAAGCTTTGAGATGAAGACCCTCCTTTCCTCTCTTTTTTTCTACTATGCTTATTATGTGACATGTTTTATGCAATTAAATAAATGATATAAACTATTAATTTCAAATTCACACATATTTCAAGATTGCGAACATGATGTAATAACCCTGAGTCTCATACACGCAACACTTGGGTTGTGGGCCACTGGACCTCAGTTGATTTGCCAACAAGGGCCGAAAGGCTTACAGTTGATGCTCAAACAATAGAAGCTCAGAAAATTCACAACGTAGTACTATGTTTCACGAACATGCTGAATAAAGTTGATACTTTACTGCAAAGGCTTGCAATTTGTTGAAGCACACAATTCAACACTCCGTAAATGTACATACATGCGAAAAGAACATAGAAAGTTTTTGCTTAAATTTCAGCTTGCAGGAAACGTTCCAAGCTATATGATTTCAGCTCCGGGCTACTCAAAGTTCAAGAACCAAAAGCCAATCTTCTAACAGAACAGTAGCTATCTGCACCTTTAAAAGCAGCCAAGTTTCAGTTTAAAAATCGCAAGTTCACGGAGGATAACTGCTCCAGAACTTAAAATGTCATACCAAAATGAAATTGTAGCGAGGATGGATAACTGGAAATTTGGTTGGATATTCTGGTTGATCATTGAATCTCATTTACATCATCATTGTTTACTTCCACACGGATTCATCATTGGTGCTTCTCTAATATGGAGAAAAACGTAGAGTTTGTTAGTTCATTATATGTTTATTTCTTGATACTGGTTTCTAACACATGATTTTATCATAGTTTTATACTTGGCGACAAATATGTTTACACATTTTGAAACCATTTTGATTATGAAAATGTAACAGAATGTTACAAAGGATGTTTGACGCTCCTATTGCGCACCTGAGCATAGGTTAATATAACAGTGATGACGAGAGGCAATGGGAAGCTTCCCCTATTTGCTGTCCTACGAGGAATCTGTACGCAAATTTTTTTTTTCACTTCAAGCATCAGATATGCACAATATTGTAGTAAGTAAACATTCAGTGATAAAATTCAAAGTTCAGAAGTTACCAATATAGTGCCTCTGACTGTTTGAGACTCTGCTTCAGTTTTGCTGCTGCAACTAAAGCAGGTGTCCGTTCCACACATTTTACCTGAATCTCCAAAATCACAACATGATTTTGGGGCCTGAGTTGACTCAGCAGTTTCTCCTATTACATCAAATCGCTAGCATTAAATAACCAAAATACAATGAAGGAAGATTTTAAAAATGTGTGAACAGCAAATAAACTGGGCATGCCTGGTGTCCACATAACTAACAGATATTTACAAGGGTCATCAGGCTCTCTATTGTCCAACTGTAATATAATTGGAGGAGATAAATGTGATATCATTAAAATGAATGAAAATGGAAAATGTCAGAATATATGTACGAGAAAAGGAAAAGAAAAAACATACTCCTTCCAAAAGTGGATGCCCGTCCGGAAGTTCATAGCTGTATGAATTGAATGACAAACAAATAATTCAGGACCGATTTCTAATGAAAAATCTTAATTAGCTAGTAATGTTAGTAAATAATGAAAGTTTTACACTGACTTACGCTTGATGCTCGGTTCGCAAACGACTGACATTTTTCAGCTTTGGTGGAGGAAGTGATGCAGCTTCACGAGAAATAGCAACTAAAGCATTTGAGAAATTACCATGTTGAAGCTGCATGTTGTTTTCTTTCACAGATAACTCTGCAAATTTTCTGTGAACCCCTTGAAATTAAGTTTTATAGTAGGCATTTCATCATCACTGTTATACGTGAATTCAATTTAGAAGCAGGATATCTCATTGACATCATCACTATTATACGTGAGTATCAGATGACATATTCGAGCATTTGTTGAATTTTATAGTATAAAAGTATTCGAAAATTGAATAGGAATAGATTTAGGGGATGAGAGGCAAAATAAATGTTGGAAACAATAGGAATTAATCAGCTTTGATTAAATATATGTTGCATCTACGACCATTAAAGGCCACGTCGTCGTTCTATTTATTTTATGTAACAATATCATGTTAATATATCTGTATACCGCATCGTATTAATTATGTTGCGTTTATGTAACAATCGGATAACCATTTGATACTCCAAAGTAATGACAATAGGAAGACTGACCTTTTATATGTATTTTTTGCTTAATGTAAGGACAGTAAGAAGACTAGCCCTTCATATAATGCTTTTTTTCTTACTTAACACAAAGACAATATTATGACTGGCAAAAAATGATATTTGAAAAGCAATAGTTTGATATTGAAATCTTCACTGTAGTATTGCCTTCTGAATTAACGAAGAAACAGAAACCTGCCTTTTTAAGCAAATCCCACACATTGGAAGAGAGTACGCCCGCCTCAATCTTCTTGGACATTTTCAGCTCCATTATCTTACTCGATAGTGCATTAACTGAAAACCCATCATCCGATCCAATTGAGCCACCACTATACTGCTGGTCGTAACACCAGCTTTATCTGATTTCACCAATGACGCTTCTATTAACGCATTCTCACCATATTCAGCATCTAGGTTCTGTTTTGCTTCATTGAAAATCGAATCTGACAACAGAGACTGTTTGTATCTTTTCTTTTCTTCAACGGTTGTTGTTTCTCCAACACAGCAAATTTCATGCAAATCATTCGAACTTTTAAAAGCTCAACGGGCATTAACTAGGTTGTTGTATCTAACGACCTAGCATCTTCGTTAGCCTCAGAAATGCTGCATTTGTAAGATAATTTGAAGGTTGAAAAACTGAATGCCGCTTAAACTCGGCAAGGTAGAAAATAAACCTACTGTCTCGCCTTTCATTTGTCTTAAATTAACAAAGCAAGTCTACATAAGTAGAATGTTATAATGGCTAAAATGCATGTTTAATGCTACATATAAATGGTACCATAGCTATCATACTTGACTTGAATGAGTTTCAACTAATATATTGGTCATTCTCAGCCAACATGGTAATAAAATAGTATGAAGCATCAAAATTGTTAAATGACAGGTTACAATACGCAAAATCCATTTATAGCCCACACTGGACAATAAATGATTTGCTGTGCATTTTCATGAACTTAATTCTTTTTCTAGAAAAAAAAAGCAGCAGCAGCAGCAGCAGCAGAACAACAACAACAACAACAAAAGCTATTGCACTATTCCTTGTAAGCCATATTGGCTTACGTAATGAACTATAATATATACCAAATAAACATTACTTCAACGATTGTTATGAATTAAAAAAGAAGGGTGAGGATAAGATATACTTGGTGATTTGGGTTGAACATTTAATCTCATTATTGTCATCATCTTCTACATCATCATTGTTGTCGTCGTCGTCAATATCAAACATAAGTAATCTCCATTTTGAACTTATTAAAGTAATCATGACAATGTGATAGTTTTTGTTCCTCCAAAAGAATACCTGCACAGAGTTGAATGAAAAAATTACTAAATATAAAGGAAATACTAATCGACTATTCAAGGTAATAGGATGTGATTGATTTATGCACCAGAGAATCATGTGTAAGATAGAACCTACAATCCGACATTAACGAATCCCAAATACACGAGTAGGAGAGAAAATTCATAAACACTTATCTTTTATCGGTTCTAAGTCAATTTTAGCGACGGTTTCAATTAAAATCACACGTGACTTTCTTGAGAATTAATTAACAAATTATACAAATAACACAATCAGTACGAGGGATATTCAAATAGATTGTCATCTGAAGATATGCTAATATAATAGCTAAAATTAAGAGAAACGATAGTTTAATAGAAGTGATAACTAAATTTTGCAGTTATGTTAGTTAAAATGGTTACATGTAAAACTCTATTTTTTAAACCTTCAACTGGACATTAAAGCCTTCAACTACAGAGAAAATGAACTAACAGCAATATATACAGTGGAAAAAAAATCATGTTGAGCAATCAAAGAACAACATAATCCAAAGAACATAATTAGGATAGAGATATAAAATTAAATTTTATAAATAAAAGACACTACATTGTTAATGAACTACATGAACTAAATAACGAATCACCAAAATCACCAAATTGTAGCCAAATCAATGAACCAATGCATTTAACGTCACATTTCCCAGTGAAATGCTCATTCATTTGTAACTCTCTGGGCCTTAAAAAGATAGGAAATTTCTTTAAGGATTATACATATTTAGCTTAAAAAAAAGGCAACTGGTTTTTCAAGAGTTCGTTGTAACTATATATAAATAGCTACTGAAAAGACATGCTTGTGGAATAATGAACATATAGTTAAATAACACCTGCATATAACTTTGCTTGCACCTTTAAGAAGAATTATACATATAATTAAAGAACACACGATACGCAATACAAACACAACCAAAAAATGTTAAAATCTCTCATTTACAATGCAAACTAAGTAAATAGAAAAGCAAGCGCCTGTCTTTTTTCTTTCCTTTTTTGGTCAATTGATCAAATTGTAACTTGATTAATTAATCTGCAAATATCTGGGTAACAACCATAGTTTCCACAAGTTACCGGCAATAAAATGACAATAAAAAAAATAAAAAAAAATAAAAAAAAATCTTTTGCGGCCAAATCAATGAACCAAGCGTGAAAAATCTAAAGATCAAAGCAGCAGGTAAATCCATACTCAAGACAATATTTCTAAGAAAGCCAATATTTTTCAAATTTTCCCAGCAAAGATTACTAACTCGATTATTCTTGAAAAATTTTCCAAGTCTAAGGAGATGGACTTTATAATTATACTTAGATCTAGACAAAGAACATGCATTCAACCAAAAAAAATTCTGGAGTAAAAGCAGAAAAATAAGCATACTTCAAAGATCGAAAATCTTAATCTAGAAGCAGACGAAATCGCAGTGCAGGCCCTTCAATCACTCGACTTTAGTTCAAAGGGAAGAGAAGAATAAGGAATATACGTTTGCTGTGCGGAAAGAGCAAACTAGAGTATAAAGCAGATAATGACTAATGGCATCTCAGGAGAGCGTTCATTTAAACAGTGACGCGAAAAACTCTTGATCTGAACTAATAAAAAAGGGGTTGTTAAAAGGTAACATGAAAAATGACTATTCTTTTGATCCGTTCAGGTGCACTCTAGAGTTGTTTTTTTTTATACGTTCCAGTCCATGAAACAAGTGAAAGACGGCTGGGGATTTAGTTAAAGCTGAGTAATGAATAATTACTTGATTTTTCTTAATTGAGAGCTTTGGATCCCGAGTATTATATTTCAAAGTTCCATTTTTCAAAATGATTAACATCCTTCAATTAAGTTTTCATAAATTTAAATTTAAATTTAAATTAAAATAAAGTTATCAAAATTCTGTTCAAAAATGTGTAGTTTTAAATATCTTTTTGGAACATTAAACATTATTTTATATTATTTCTTCTTTTTATTTTAACATGCACCCGAATTTAAAAACGTAAGTAAAGTATGACTTTTTTTTTTAAATCAAGTTAAATGGTTTAAAAAAATTATTATAAATATTTCTAATTTCAAACTATTGAATTTTTGTCATTCTATTATAATGATGTAACATTCGTAAGTGAGGCTATATGTGAAAGAAATTATCATTAAGCGTTTAGAATTAGTAAAAACAATATAAAAATGTGTAATACTTTTTCACCAAATAAGTGTTTAGGTATAAACACTTGTTCAAAACAAACAGCTTCAAAGTTCTTGTTGGTCAATAAGCGATCAAATGAATGGTCACTTACTGTAAACAAACGATATCCTAGCATACTTTACGTAAAAAGAAGTTTATTCCCTATACGGTTTTTAGATTCTTATTTAAGGAATCCACACTCCTAAATAATGGAAGCATTGTTGTTCTCTTTTCTTCACCAAGCACAAATGCAACTTACCGGAGCATGGGGAAGGAAATGAAAAAGGGAACCACTCTCACTTTTGCATATTTATGCACTACTTGATATGCCCTAAGTGAAACCTAAAAAATCAAGTACAAGGTTGTATAATTTACAATTCAAGCCCGCTTTACTCTTACTTTAATTTAGCACTCATATCCTATTCAGATAAAAATTAATTAATTTTTTCTTTATTCACAAACAACACCGTTTTCTTATGAATAACCCAAAGTTGAGTTGGATTATACTAATAAAATTACAATATATAATGCAAGTATTTGTATATGGCAAATTAAAGTGTTTTTACTTCTTCTTTGTCTAATATGGTTCCTTTTGTTCATATTGTTGAGAACATGGCTTAAGTGTTTTAATGACAATAACTATACAATAGTAGTACTAAAGAGGTTAAGTGAAATATTACTGGTTATGTAGTAAAGTGAGGAGATTAGTTATATAAATGTTCAAAATCTTGAAGTTTCAACACGATGTTCAATATGCAAGGCGACGTACCTGAGCTAAACAAAGGGACAAGGCTTGATGCAATATAAACTCAGATAAATTTTTTTGCAATAAATCAGAGCTCGGACAAGTCAAAATACAAAATAGAATGATAAAGGAAAAAGCAAGTGTCGAAGAGTTATGTTGTAAGTCCATACCTTGTCATGGAATATTAATACCCGCAATAAACTCTTCCAAATCACTTCCCTAAGCCTCTAAATCACTTATGAGTTAAATCATAATTTTATGGATTTTTTTTTTGGATGTGTGTGTGTGTATGTTTTTGTGTGTGTGTATTGTTTCAGCCTTGTTGGTGCCTTAGGAAATTGAAAATGTTGGCAATAGGTCGATCGGTTATGGGAATTCACGTTTGCTTGAGTCGACTGAAAATGTTTGAAACGGCATTTTTTTTAAACCGTAGCAACCTTTCTTCTCCAACGAGTTTTTTGATAATTGACATCCTTGAGATCACTCCTCTTCACAAGTATAGTTGCCTCGCTTCTCCTCCACCAAGACACCAACTTATGCTCTCGAATTCAAATCATTCTTGTGTGATTAATTGCTTTCTAATTATTAAATTTATGATATTCTGTAACAACCCGCATATTTTACGATTGTATATTTAAACGTTTTATTTAAATATAGCATTATGCTACTTTTTGTAAACTGTCGAATTAGGACTCGAGACCACTTCCATTGAGTCCAAAATGGTTTGCGACCTTTTTGAGTATAAACATCGATATGTTTTGAGTTGACTAGAATTTTGGTATTTTTATTTGGGGCTTTAGGTTTGGGTTTCAACCCACCCAACAAGAGAACCCAACTCCTCTACCTTATAACTCCCACTCCACTTCTTTTCATTCATTTATAACATTTCCTAATACTCTCAAGCTCTAGAAAGAATGGTGGGAAGAGGAATTCAAAATTCCAAAGCCCTAGTTTCTCTTAGGAATTCAAATTCAAGTTATGAATCAAAAAGAAGTTTAGGTAAGAATCCTCTTCATCTTCTCCATATCAACCTCTCTTCAATTTTCAGAAATTCCTATAATTTAACTTAGGAAATTCATTTCATTTGATAATTGATTGAAGATTCTAGAGGCGTTGTTGAAGAGAAATCAATCTTTGCTTATTTCAGAGCTTCTCATTTCTATATTTGGGTTTAAAGGTGAGTTTTTGAACTCACATCAACGTCTATAGCTTTCATTGTTGTTAGGCATGAATTCCTAACATCTATTCATGTTCAATTGTTTTTTATTTGAATTGATTTGGTGAATTTTTCGATTTTGGTGTTTTGAAATCAAAATCTTTAAAGATCCTATCTTGGATGTTTGGCCATGTTTTGGTGGTATATCGAAGAGCCTATAGTGTTAGGTTGTTGATTGGCATAAATCCCTAGCATCCATCGCTTGTTCAATCGCATTTCGGTTTGGATTTGCACTTTTTGGGCTAGGTTGATTTTTTTGCCTAGTAGAAAAACTCAGACGTCTGGAACAAAAATCCAGACGTCTGGAGCCAAATCCAGACATTTGGTTGAAAAATTCAGACGTCTAAAAGGGTTCTGAAAATAAATAAAAAAGGGCAGAGCTAAAATCCAGATGTCTGGAACAAAAATCCAAACGTCTGGAACCAAATCCAGACGTCTGGTTGAAAAATCCAGACGTCTGAAATGGTTTTGGAATTAAAAAAAGAAAGGAGAAAAAACATATATTTTTCCAGAACCTAGGGCCAGACGTTTGGAAATACCTACCAGACATCTGGGACTGTTAATTTTGGCTGTTTTTGAGCGGATTTCCAATTTTTATCGATTTCCATGATAAGACTTCTTCTCTGGATTTTTGGGAATATCCATTTGACTAGATTTGATATCGATTTTTTGGGTTTTAATTCACGTTGTCGAATGTGATTTTTTGATGATCGATTGCATTTATAACCATTTTCTGTGTTTTGTCACTTTAAAATACAAAGGTTTCTATACTAGTAGTAAATATCCAAACTCTTTCACAAAAATAATTTCAACATTACTTTTAATACAAAGCTCGTTTTTTAACCTGTTTTCCAATCTATTAGTATATACAAACATTTACCTCATTCGTATGAGAAATCTAATTAAACGACTTAGCAAAACAAATGGTATGAAATGCTTGTGTTTACTTTTCGGTTAATTCTTAGACTTGTTCGATTGAATTCTTGTGATAATTTTCGAGTGGAATTCTACAATTTGTTCGTAAATATTTAAGTTAATCCAGTGTTATGGGACATGAAGCTAAACTCATTTATTTACTAGCTTAGTGTAATTCACACTTATTATCGATCAATGATGATCCTTTGGTGATTTAGACTAGCGATGTGCGACGTCTCCTTGTCCCAAAAAGGGGGACTATACCTTGTTTGCAGGAGCTTCGGCTCATATGAGGAGCTTTGGCTCATAATCCGCAAGGGGGGACTATACCTTGTTTGCAGGAGCTTCGGCTCATAGGAGGAGCTTTGGCTCATAGTCCGCAAGGGGGGACTATACCCTGTTTGGAGGAGCTCCGGCTCATTTTATGGGATATCGACACATTTATGATACACGTGTTGGTGAGATTTCATGCTCCCGTTTGTGATAGGCCTTCCCCTTTTTGTGATTTCTGGATTTCTAGTTGATGATTTCTAGAATTTGTGTTTCACCGATTTTGATGATATGCATTGATAAGCTCTATCAATATTTGTGTTTTGGCGAATAATTTAAAGAATATGACATTCTTTTTAGTGTTTGAGAATATTTGAGATATTGTATCATTTTTGTTGTTATTTGACGTATACTTGTCACAGTATGGCATTATTGTTATCATACGTTTTCGTCATATCTCTTATCTATCTCATTTTATATGATATTTATAGCTAGACTGATCCGTTTATTATTTTCTTCTTAAATAATACTCGGGTCAGACCGAGGTTTTTCGGGTGCTTTTTCTTGACTTTTTATCATGGTCCTTCATTTGACCTTTGGGCTAACCACTTTAGCTTAGTAGTTTTTGTTATTACACATTCGAGATAGAGACTCCTTGATGTATACATATTCTTTTGTCTTGCACTTGTAACTATTCTTTTGTAATATAGTGGATCTTATATGACCACCATTTTGATGTACACTTTTATGTGGTGTATTCATATCTGTTTCCGCCTTAGTGATATGAATATCTGTGACTGATTTATGTTATGTTTATTTTATATTTGTTTTCGAAGACCACATTGCCAATGTGTAGTAGCCTTGTGTTTATATTTGATATGTCGGATTTCCTCTTGAAACGAAATGCATATAATATTATCTGACATATCGGTACTCGCACAAAGCAATTTCACAGATGGTCGCTCCTCAACAGTCTTATTCTTCATGCTAGTTGATGGCATTACCTCGTAGTGTTTTTGGCTAGTGTGAGTATAGAGGCGAGACATCACATATACTAATTGCAGCCTTTATATTAAACTCCACGTTCAAATGCGACAACATAAATTTCAAGTCCACAAATAAGTTCTACTTTGTTGCAATTAATTATTGTTAGGTTATAGGATCTTGTAAAGCATCAAAGGCAATAGTAGTATTTAATGTACAAAGTTTTGGATCTAAGTTTATTTTGATAAGTGTTGAAGTCCTGTCATAGTTTCTTTAGGTGGTATTGCTAAAGTTCCATTTGGTTATTCAAGCATTGTAAATTATTCCTCTGGTTAAGTGAGGGTATTAATGGTGAAATTTCTAAGAGGTGGTTAAGGACTGAATGAAGGAGAGATGCTTCACAATGGTATAAATCAACTGTGTGATTTGCTATATTGTTTCCGCTGCATTTATTGATATATTGTCTGATCATATACATTTGGCCATATTCGATCCCAAGGATAACGATTAAAAGTTACTATCAGAGCTTGGAGTTCTATCGATCCTAACAACATCCTTAAAAATGGCCAAAACAAGATCCGGTCAAGATACTAATAGGAAGAAAAGGAGAAATATTATTGCTGAAGCGACTACAAACTTCAATAAGGTACTTTAAATCAACTACTCAATCAATATGATAGATTATTCAATAAATTTGAATAAGTATCATATTATATTAGAAAAATTTAAAGCTTGTGAAAATAAATTTGTAGAACTAGAAAATGAGAAATCTAAATTAAAAAAAACATTTTGATAAAAAATGACTTTTTAAATGTAAAAGATTTAGAAGTTGCTAATTTGTAAAACCAAAATGATAAATTGCAAATTTGTTTAACTAATTCATATATTTAAACTATAAATAGGGAATTTTGCATTAAAAGATAAGAAATCTAAATTAATTAAAGAAATCAACACTCTGTAAGTTAGCAATGAATCTTTTAAAGAGGAAAATCATGCATATAAACATAAATTTGAAGAGTTTAATGAAAAAGACACAAAAATTAACAAGGGTCAAAATGGTTTGAATATGATTTTATTAAACTATAGACCTATTAACAATAAGAGTGATGTGGATACAATAAAATTAATTGTAGAGATAGCACTAGATATGCTTTCATGTATAGCAAAAATGTTAATGTTAGTAACAGATTTTGAGTAAAATTTAAATCCACTTTTTATAGAGACTCGAGTACTTCTATAGGCTCTAATATTTCTAATATCAGTAGAAGTACAAAATCATTAATGAAAAACATGAATAAAAATTATCTTAGTATTTTCTTCTTGTTAACTTGGAAAAGAAAGGAAAATACATTGATGAATATTTTGATATGGTAACAAATAATGGAAATTTTATTCTCGAAGATTATAGCAAACCCTCTTAGGCATAGTTACCTTTGACCTAAGTCCTCGACCTTGATGTAGGATACAAAATAAAATCTTATCTTTTGTAGGTACCCGGAAAAAGATTGAAAGATAAGAAAAGATTGAAAGATAAGATGGATTACGAATAACAAATTTTTGGTATATCTCATGAAGAATGAATGTCTATGAAAAATGGAACTACAAAAAAATTTGTCTGTCGCATATTGAGGGGGAGATGGATCTGAATTTGGTTATGCATGTGGAAATGACGCTACAGATGGAAAAAATCGGTGAAATTTAATAATCTTATCTTTATGTCTTTAATATGTTTTTTATTACAAAAATATTATTTTTAATTAGTTATTGCTTATTTTTTACAAAAATTGGAAAAGATATAATTGATTATAGGGATGTTTTGGCACGAATTGAGATATTTTAGATTATTTTATACACAAAAGTACTTGCCAGAATTTGAAGATATATTTTTATAAGAAAATTACTTTTGTGGGTAAAAGTGCTTTAAAAAGATTATTTGTACGTACCCATTAAATGTTTTGAAGATAAATGTATTTATAGGGTATTTAACATTCTTACCAAATGAAAAATGTATGTACACTAATGGAAAACATTTTTATGGAGGTTCTATCCACTAGATGTTTTGACGATAAATGTATAAATGAGTGCATTTATAGGGATTTTAGCATTCGTACCAAATTAGAAATGTGTGTATACTAATGAAAAACCATTTTTTATGGAGCTTCTAAAAACAAGCATGGGTATTTATATAAACCCAATTGCCAATAAATCAATAAATCTTTTCATTATTTTGTTGTAAAAACTATTGACGAAGTACAATGTATTTCCTAAGAATTTTTTGGAATACATATGCTTTTGAAAGGAATACATAGGAAGAATATTTTTCTTAAGACAATAGCACTTTTCCGATGTATTTTTCTATGATTTGCATTAAAAGTTGTCTTATTAAAAAATTAAAAGGAAGATTATCATATATTACAAAATTAAGGGGGGAGTTATGATCTGTCTATATACCCTAAGTTTTATCTCTTTTTATTGATGGTAAAGGAGGAGAAAACTAGAGAAAATAAGTATATTTAATGGAGTATATAAATAGATATAAAGTATAATTGACAAGTACCATTGTCTCAGTGGTTAAGTGATTTGGCTTTGGTGCAAGAGGTCACGAGTTCGAAACCTACGTAGTGTGATTCGAATTTTTATTGACATGTGATATGTTGTCACAGTGATTTGTTGTATATAAAGTGCCATTTCAAAAATTACATATATATATATATAAAGCGCATATTAAGGGAGAGCTATTTAATATTTTATTTCATAATTTGTGTAATTGTCATCATCAAAAGGGGAGAATGTTAGAAACATATTTTAAGTGTTTTGAAAATAATAGCTACGCAACAATGTCGCTAATGAGTTTCAATGAGATATTACAGGTTTTGTAGCAAAGAGAGGAGATTTTCTATAATTTACAAAGTCTTAGACTTTCAACATAATATTAAATATATAAGATGATGTGTCTGAGCTAAATAAAGAAACAAGAGTTAATTTGATGCAGTATAATCTTAGAGATGAATCATAAATTGAATATATCAGATAAAGGAGTTTGTAATGAATCAGAGCTCAGGCAAGTTAAAGTACAAAATACAAAGACGAAGGAAAAAGCCAAGTGTCGAAGAGTTACACATAAGTCCATACTGTGTCATAGAATGTTAAAATCTATAACAAACTCTTCCAGATCACCGCCCAAAGAATTCGCTTGTGATTTATATTATAATTTTCTGAAATATTTTGGTAACTATATGTTAAGTTTCTGTAACGACCCGGCCTTCTACTACCAGAAAACCGTTTCGTCTTGAAGAAGGAAAGGGGTGAGAAAATAGAAAAGATAGAGAAGAAAGAACAACAACATCAGAATCTCACAGCGGAACGAATAAATTATAATAATCACATAAGTATTTACATAATATACAACATCAATCAGAGCGATACAGATAATACATCACATACTAGACAGTTATAAACACCTGTCTAGTTATACAACTCAATACACAAGTCAACACAGATATATCAACACATCGGAACTATATGTATATCTACTACGCTGAAGCCTCCTGCTCCATTGCTCCTCCCGAATTCGTCAAAGCTAACCTGAATCCCTTGGCTTCCCGTAAAAAAAATTTGGGTGCCCGAGAGTTTATGAAAAAAACAGAAATAAACTCCGGGTCAGACATGGGTCTGGTGTGAGTAACAGGTTAAAGTAGCTTAATTTTGAAAATCCTTTGAAAATAAAAGGTATCACGTAAGACTCCCCACAAATAAACATGGGTAAGTTTTTACCTTACGCTAACCAAAACATTTGATAGGAAATTCAGTGATATTATAATAGGTCTAGGGTTTTCAAGTAAATAGAAAATAGTCGAAATTGTTACATGATTAAATTCCAGCTACTAGCCACATAAGTGGGTAATACAATCAAAACCGTTGGCACTTATTGGATTATGGATTCCATACAATGGCAGGGCTACTGGGGTACCGCCCATCACAGTACGTGGCCTAGGTCAACGTACCGAGGATCACTCCCGACCCCGTGCAACACAAGGCCGGATCCATTCCTTACTGAACAGTACCGAACAAGATAACCCCGCAGATAGCCGTCGCTACTGCCCACTAAGCCGAAATAAAGGGACATCTAGACAGGGGAATATCCTTGTCCTGCTTGGGCATGACCCACCTAACCTTGCTGCACCTCCCCTGTTTTAGCCATTCCCGGTTGATGAGGCTTGAGGCTACGATTACCTTTAGAGAATACATTTCTTAGAATGCTCATCGCCCACTTGACGATGTGTTGAAAGCATTCAACCCATACAAGTTCGTTCCGGGTTCGAACGAAACCGAAGGCATTATCTCGTTACACTCATTTTGGAATCACCCTCATAGTTAACGACGATAACCCTTGCATTCTGAATCTTCATCTTCACTTCAGATTCACGACCTATCGTAAATTTGGAATCGATGTGGTTTTCGGATGTTCCAAATATGGAAAACCGATCCCGATCTCATCGAAATCCAAAACGTGTCTTTTAAAGCCAAGTTGTTTATTTAGTCTTAACAGTTCAATTCAATATTATCAATATACACACAGATAGATAATTCACATATCACAATAGATAATCACATTCTCATCATAAAAGATAATCTGTATTATCATCAAAACAGATAATTAAATATTATCATACTTAAACCAAGCATCCATATCACATAGATATTACTCATATCATATCTAAGATCAGAATCAATCAATGAAATATTAATATCATTCATCCATAAGCAATGATTTATAATTATACCATTTGTAATTAATTTAAAATGAATTAAATTAACTAGTTCTATCTCTAATTAATTTAAAGTAAAATAAATTAATTACTTCATCTATAAATCTTGCTTATACAATCATTAAATTAATTATAAATCAAATTAATTAATTATTCTCCAGATATTCATCTTGATTAAACACCCTTGATTAATCACCTTCTAATTACAATAAGTAATTAGTCTTTATTTAATTTCACAAATTAACTATCCTAAACCATTTATAGTAATTAACATTTAATTACTTCATTTATTAATTACATATGATTAATTACATTTATCCTAATTAACTACATAAATTAATCACCACATTATTGATTATTCCTTTATTAAACAATTTTTAATTACATGATTAATTATATTAATTAATGATCTCTAATTATATTACTTTATTTAAATTAATTACACTAAATAAATAATCTTTTAATTAAGCACAATTATTAATCACCTTGATTAATAACAACCCAGTAATTAACTACCCTTAATTACTTATTAACAAGTTAATTATCCCATAATTACTTATCTCCATTAATTAATCCTTTGATTAATTACAAAGTAATTATCCAAATTACTTCATTAACACATCATCTTTCACTAATTACGTTCAGTAATTAACATTAATTACTTCCTTAAGTAATTATGCTCCATTGAATACACTAAGTAATTATACTTACCAATATATCAAATGATTAATTAAACTAAATTAATTAACTTAAATAAATCATTTTATCAAAATTAATTACAAAAAGTAATTAATCTCTTAATTACTTTATCAAGTAATTACACTTAACAATTTACAATAGATTATCTAATTAATCTAATTAATTATCCAAAAATAATCGCATATATTAATTAATTAATAACTCTTAGTTAATTATCTTCATTAATTAATAACATTTCTTAATTTACTTCTTACTTGATCTCTAATTATAAATTAATCTAAATTATTAATTTATAACTTAAATACATAAGTCATTTCTTAATTAACCTATTATTCTTAAGATAATTTATTTCTTTATGAATGACTTCATTAACATTACATTTTAAATTTAAATTCAAATATCATCCGAATTTAAGATTCAAAATGACTATAATTGAAATTCAAATTTAAAATCTTTTAAATAAATGTAAATAACATTTATTATTTACATATGAACTTATATAAGAAAATCTTTTAAATTAAACTACTTAAATCTTAATTTAAATTTAAATTTCCAAAATACATTAATATTTTAACTTGCAAGTTCAAGTTTAAACAATTTATTTACTTCCCGTTTAAAGACTTTTCTCAACATCAAGTTAAAACATTTATTGAAACAAAATTACTTTTCAAAACTAATTTATTAACTGGTTCTATATATTTAGGTTTAAAATCTGATTTAAATTTCAGATTTTGAATTCAAGAGAAACTTGAATGCATTAGTTCCCTTTGAATTTAAAACTTTGGTTTTAACTTGCTTTTGAAAACTTGATTTTTAATTCTTGATTTAAAATCTAAATTCATTTAGAAAACCTTTGATTCAAAGTTCCATTTGAATTTATACTTTAACCCTTAAATTTACAACACAGCTTAAATCCTGCTTTAGGACATTTTGAACAAAATTTAAACCCGAGAAAATCAGGTTTACTAAAACCTGAAACCACCCTCTGTCTCGAGACAAAACCCAGCTTGCTTCGAGTCTCCCCCTTCCTTACTTCGAGTTACATACTCGAGTGACTCGCGTACTCCCCGAGGCAAAAACCTGCACACAGAAAAAACCACCGCAACACTTAAATGGCACGGTGCACGTGCACCGTGGCCCCAGCAAACTCCGGCCACCCACCTGAGCTTCAACATGTCGCCGACCGCCTCCAGACAACGTCACGACCACCCAAAATCCATCACCATGCCCAAATCAAAAACTAGTAGTAAAAGCAAAACCTGGAAACATAAAACCCAACCCTTCCCAAACCTGTCAGCGTGCCGTGCTCGCTACTCCGACCATCTGAATTCGCACAACTTCGGCCTCGACTTCGTCACTCTCCAAACCACACTTTCCCAGAGTTTTGTACCACTCGGTCAAACATAGGTGATGAAATCACCTCGTCACAGACCATAACAAATTCCAGAGCTAAACCCTATATCATTCTCGTACCATCATAGTTTGCAACAGAAAAATTATTCAACATTTTTCCTAGCTACAATGATGTCTAAGCAAGCTTCAGACACAATTTTACCATTCACAGATTCTTTGATTATCGAAAATTGATCAATATTTATTTTCCATACAATTCCAAAATCTACATCCAATTCAATAGTAAAAATTTGGATTTTTGTTTTAAAAATCATACTTTTCAAAGATGATTCGAGGCATATACTTGAATCAATATAATTCGACGTTTGATTTATCCCATTATTTAAGTTCCACTGTATTTTCTTGCTTACAGGAAATTTTCTAACTTAAGCTACTTAAACTTGTTTTCAAAAATCTAGATGGTGTTTAAACAATCATGTTTAAAGTTTTTAAAACCTAACAATGATCTGTTAAGGGAATTTTAATTTTCCTTTGTTTCTAAATCTCTACAGTTTGAATACAGAGAAGAGCAAGCAATATACACACAGAAGAATCATTACAAACCAAGCATTCAAGCATACTCATTTACAGGCAACTGATAGTTAACATTTATGTTTTAAAATATGAAATTATTTACCTTAAAGTGAAGACAGAGCAGTTTTACTTGCAACTGTTTGATGTTTGAAAAGCAATTTAAATTTGAAACTTTAAAATTTTAACAGGATATCTTACTGGGTATACATTATGCAGTAATTTCATCACACAAATGCCCAGAGAAAAGAATACATACAAATATTCACACATATATATTGAGCGTCCAAATATTATCATGCAACAGATTTTAAAACTCAAGTTATTTAAAAGTGTTACTCACTTGTATTTCAGAAATAAGCAGAGCCTTTAATTTTGAAAAGCTTTAAATTTTAAAACTGGGAATGGCCTTGCTTATGATCGCCAAATCTTCTTGTTGTTGTATTGCAAACATTATTTAAGTTTGTATAAATGGAAGTGTTTGCTATTATTCTTTGTTTCAGGTTCATATGTTTAGTGAACGAACTAAAAAAACATAAGATATATATAAAGAAGTTTCAGGGGAAGGTGGCATCTGGGTTAGCAATTGCAGATACTACTATTTGTGTTTTGTTTTATCAGGCCAGATTTTATTTTTGGGGGCTGAAATGATTCTAGATCCAATTCGTATGGACAAATTTGCTGCTAGAAATGAAAGCATTTATTATTTGGGTACTTTATGTTTCCTACTACTCATTCTTATGTATAGATATATTTTTTTACTTAGCTTTGCATTTCTTTCTTGCCTACATCTTACTTTACTTATTTGTACATGTTGATATTTCACTAGGCAGCATATCTAATCTAATCCTTGAATATAAGATTCTTGCCTGATTTGTACAAAGTTGTTTGTTCTTTTATTTTATACTTTTCTTATTTGTTTATAGATTTTTTCCTTGCCTACAGCTTAAGTACACATTTTTGTTTCATATCAATCACTTTGTTTTATTTGTCTGGTTTGTACAAAGATTTTTGTTTTATTATTTTACTTTGTTTATAAATTTTTCCCTTGCCTTTACTTGCCTGCATATTAAACTTTACATCATATAAAATTTACTTGCCTAGCTTGCTTTTATACCTATGTACATATACATTTTCTTTCTTTTACACTTTGTTCTTACCTTTACATTTATTTTACAGGCATATTACAAACAATGCCTGATTTGCATTATTATTATTTTTATATGAAGTCGTTTCAGTCATAGTTATAAATTTTAACTTATATATTTATTTTACTTATGGGTTACTTTTATTTTAAACTTAAACAATTAAATACTTATGTTAAGATTTATAAAGTATTATTTTATTTTAACATTTTTGAAAGACTTTATTTTAACTTTACAAATCATAGCTTCTTTCAAAAATATACATATATTAAAATAACAACTTCTATTTATATTAAAAACCCATTTTCAAAGATATTACGATATTGATATAGTTTAAATATAACTTATTATTAAATTAAAATAATTTATAAAAGAACTGTTCTTTTATAACATAAATCACTTATTTTATCAAGCTATAAAACAAAACAATTTTTGTTCAAATTTAAACTTAAGCTATAATCAATTTTGAACAATTAAATTAAATCTTTTTTTCTTGAGTATTTTAAAGTCATATGATTATTTATTCAATATTAAATTAGATCAAATTTCCAATTCACCAAAAATATTAGAATTAGAAATCATGCCTTTATTTTATTAAACTTAAAACAAAGATTTTCTATTTATAATATATATATATATATATATATTATAAATAGAAAACAATTTAATTAGCTTTTAAAATGTAAAATCACACATTTAAATATTCATTAAAGAACTTTATTAAATCAATTCAAATTTATTATTAACAATATTATCAATTTAATTTAATTTTATCACAGATTATTAAATTGATATTGCCAAAAAATCCGGGATATCACATTCCTCCCTCCTTAAAAGAATTTCGTCCCCGAAATTTAAAAAAAAGGCAATTTAATAATCCAATTTAAGATTTAATTTTAAAACACAAGCATATATCAATCATATGCTAACAACCATAGCAGCCAATTCATCCAATCAAACAAATTTAACTATCTTGACAGAATTCTAGATAGAATTTTCTCGGGTTTCCCAAGTATAAATACTGGAATACTCACTCTACATAATCCCAACAACCAATAGTACTAAGCTACAGAGCTTCCACTCATCTAGCTCCACAAAACAAGACAGGATATCAGCCTACAAAGAAATCCGACTCAATAACTAAAACTTCCTGAACTGTTAATTCTATAACCAGAAACAGATCTTACACATACTCCCTCAGAGATACGTGAAACACAATAAATCTCAGTTATCCAAAATGACAATTCAATCCTGAAGACTAAACACTTATCCAAAATCAAATTTCCGACTTCGAAATCCAAATTCGTCCGTCTCTTATCCACCAAACTCTTCGGACGATCCTGTACTGCCTACATCTTCCCTGATCAGCTCAACCCTTGCTGATGTCATTAGAAACAAACTGAACCAAAGACAATTCAACAAAATGATCTTCCCAATATTCAACCAAACTCAGAACACAAACTCTATTCCAAAATCAGAAGGCTGATCTCACTTCTCTCATCCGGAAGAGATAAAACATGTGCATCCAACCTGGCCTCGAAATCCTGAAAAATTTTCTGTAGAACTCTCCAATCCAAATATTGCAACATCCAATTGCTTTCAAACTAAACAGCTGCCATCATGCTTCCACTGCGCAACTCTGATTGAACAGATGTAAATGCCGAAGTCGAACACAGATTGGACAACACGTTCCAAAAATAAAGCTCTGAAGTTTCCCCCAAAACCAGAGCTACTTCCCCAAACTCAAAAATCATCCTATTACTAAATTGATCCATCGGTACCGCTTCTGAAATCCCGTCGATACCAATCTCAATCTCCAGATGTTAGCAAAACTCTGACTTCCTGAAGACATCAGAAAAATCTTTGAAATGCAAGAGAACACTCAAATTATCGCAAGTCACTTTTGCGATCAATCCGGCCAAATTCCAAAGATACTGCTCTCCCTTTACCAAATAGAACAGCTTACGCCTATGTGGCCAATCCATCGAAGAAATGGAACCACTGCTTCTTCTGAAGTCACTCAAGAAAAGCTGCTAAGCCAGAAGACTTCCTAATCCAAAACTCTTCGAGAAACTCAGACCTCGGAGCAAACTGAAACATCCAGCTGAACACAGCCATAACCGAAACAAACACTCTTCCTTAACTTGTTCCAAAGAAACATCTTCGGAGACATACATATTCACTGTGTCTCATCACACGGTTACTACACCTTGATGTATCAAGATATCATGACATGCTTCCGTCCAACCGACGGATTCTAGCTCAACCAAACTCTTACACTTCAAAAATGAACTCCGAATCTTAACAGGTTTCCTTCAGAGATCAATGAAATCCTTACACCATCCAAAGCTCACTCAAGACAGTATTAGGTCTACAGTCTCGACAAATACACTTCCAACTTCAAACATTCAAACTCCAACCATTGGTAGTCGTGTTACACACGCCACTACCTTATCTACCTTTATAACTTATATTGGGAAACCTGAACAGGTAACCCAACAAATAGGTAGAATTAAATAAATATATATATTATATATCAAAATTACAAATTTGTTCTCTCAAGAAAGAAATCACTCAAGAGCCTAGGTATTCACTCAACCTAGCGCTCTGATGCCACTGTAACGACGCGGCCTTCTACTACCAGAAAACCGTTTCGTCTTGAAGAAAGAAAGGGGTGAGAAAATAGAAAAGATAGAGAAGAAAGAACAACAACATCAGAATCTCACAGCGTAACGAATAAATTATAATAATCACATAAGTATTTACATAATATACAACATCAATCCGAGTGATACAGATAATACATCACATACTAGACAGTTATAAACACCTGTCTAGTTATACAACTCAATACACAAGTCAACACAGATATATCAACACATCGGAACTATATGTATATCTACTACGCTGAAGCCTCCTGCTCCATTGCTCCTCCCGAATTCGTCAAAGCTAACCTGAATCCCTTGGCTTCCCGTAAAAAAAATTTGGGTGCCCGAGAGTTTATGAAAAGAACAGAAATAAACTCCGGGTCAGACATGGGTCTGGTGTGAGTAACAGGTTAAAGTTGCTTAATTTTGAAAATCCTTTGAAAATAGAAGGTATCACGTAAGACTCCCCACAAATAAACATGGGTAAGTTTTTACCTTACGCTAACCAAAACATTTGATAGGAAATTCAGTGATATTATAATAGGTCTAGGGTTTTCAAGTAAATAGAAAATAGCCGAAATTGTTACATTATTAAATTCCAGCTACTAGCCACAAAAGTGGGTAATACAATCAAAACCATTGGCACTTATTGGATTATGGATTCCATACAATGGCAGGGCTACTGGGGTACCGTCCGTCACAGTACGTGGCCTAGATCAACGTACCAAGGATCACTCCCGACCCCCTGCAACACAAGGCCGGAACCATTCCTTACTGAACAGTCCCGAACAAGATAACCCCGTAGATAGCCTTCGCTACTACCCACTAAGCCGAAATAAAGGGACATCTAGACAGGGGAATATCCTTGTCCTACTTGGGCATGACCCACCTAACCTTGCTGCACCTCCCCTGTTTTAGCCATTCCCGGTTGATGAGGCTTGAGGCTACGATTACCTTTAGAGAATACATTTCTTAGAATACTCATCGCCCACCTGACGATGTGTTGAAAGCATTCAACCCATACAAGTTCGTTCCGGGTTCGAACGAAACCGAAGGCATTATCTCGTTACACTCATTTTGGAATCACCTTCAGAGTTAACGACGAGAACCCTTGCATTTTGAATCTTCATCTTCACTTCAGATTCACGACCTATCGTAAATTTGGAATCGATGCGGTTTTCGGATGTTTCAAATGTGGAAAACCGATCCCGGTCTCATCGAAATCCAAAACGTGTCTTTTAAGGCCAAATTGTCTATTTAGTCTTAACAGTTCAATTCAATATTATCAATATACACACAGATAGTTAATTCACATATCACAATAGATAATCACATTCTCATCATAAAAGATAATCTGTATTATCATCAAAACAGATAATTAAATATTATCATACCTAAACCAAGCATCCATATCACATAGATATTACTCATATCATATCTGAGATCAGAATCAATCAATGAAATATTAACATCATTCATCCATAAGCAATGATTTATAATTATACCATTTGTAATTAATTTAAAATGAATTAAATTAACTACTTCTATCTCTAATTAATTTAAAGTAAATTAAATTAATTACTTCATCTATAAATCTTGCTTATACAATCATTAAATTAACTATAAATCAAATTAATTAATTATTCTCCAGATATTCATCTTGATTAAACACCCTTGATTAATCACCTTCTAATTACAATAAGTAATTAGTCTTTATTTAATTTCACAAATTAATTATCCTAAACCATTTATAGTAATTAACATTTAATTACTTCATTTATTAATTACATATGATTAATTACATTTATCCTAATTAACTACATAAATTAATCACCACATTATTGATTATTCCTTTATTAAACAATTTTTAATTACATCACTAATTATATTAATTAATGATCTCTAATTATATTACTTTATTTAAATTAATTACACTAAATAAATAATCTTTTAATTAAACACAATTATTAATCACCTTGATTAATAACAACCCAATGATTAACTACCCTTAATTAATTATTAACAAGTTAATTATCTCCATTAATTAATCCTTTGATTAATTACAAAGTAATTATCCAAATTACTTCATTAACACATCATCTTTCACTAATTACATTCAGTAATTAACATTAATTACTTCCTTAAGTAATTATGCTCCATTGAATACACTAAGTAATTATACTTATCAATATATCAAATGATTAATTAAACTAAATTAATTAACTTAAATAACTCATTTTATCAAAATTAATTACAAAAAGTAATTAATCTCTTAATTACTTTATCAAGTAATTACACTTAACAATTTACAATAGATTATCTAATTAATCTAATTAATTATCCAAAATTAATCGCATATATTAATTAATTAATAACTCTTAGTTAATTATCTTCATTAATCAATAACATTTCTTAATTTACTTCTTACTTGATCTCTAATATTAAATTGATCTAAATTATTAATTTATAACTTAAATACATAAGTCATTTCTTAATTAACTTATTATTCTTAAGATAATTTATTTCTTTATTAATGACTTCATTGACATTACATATTAAATTTAAATTCAAACTCAAATATCATCCGAATTTAAGATTCAAAATGACTATAATTGAAATTCAAATTTAAAATCTTTTAAATAAATGTAAATAACATTTATTATTTACATATGAACTTATATAAGAAAATCTTTTAAATTAAACTACTTAAATCTTAATTTAAATTTAAATTTCCAAAATACATTAATATTTTAACTTGCAAGTTCAAGTTTAAACAATTTATTTACTTCCCGTTTAAAGACTTTTCTCAACATCAAGTTAAAACATTTATTGAAACAAATTTTCTTTTCCAAACTAATTTATTAACTGGTTCTATATATTTAGGTTTAAAATCTGATTTAAATTTTAGATTTTGAATTCAAGAGAAACTTGAATTCATTAGTTCCCTTTGAATTTAAAACTTTGGTTTTAACTTGCTTTTGAAAACTTGATTTTTAATTCTTGATTTAAAATCTAAATTCATTTAGAAAACCTTTGATTCAAAGTTCCATTTGAATTTATACTTTAACCCTTAAATTTACAACACAGCTTAAAATCCTGCTTTAGGACATTTTGAACAAAATTTAAACCTGAGAAAATCAAGTTTACTAAAACCTGAAACCACCCTCTGTCTCGAGACAAAACCCAGCTTGCTTCGAGTCTCCCCCTTCCTTACTTTGAGTGATATACTCGAGTGACTCGTGTACTCCCCGAGGCAAAAACCTACACACAGAAAAAACCACCCCAACACTTAAATGGCACGGTGCACGTGCACCATGGCCACAGCCAACTCCGGCCACCCACCTGAGCTTCAACATGTCGCCGACCGCCTCCAGACAACGTCACGACCACCCAAAATCCATCACCACGCCCAAATCAAAAACAAGCAGTAAAAGATAAATCTGGAAACACAAAACCCAACCCTTCCCAAACCTGTCAACGTGCCATGCTCGCAACTCCGACCATCTGAATTCGCACAACTTCGGCCTCGACTTCGTCACTCTCCAAACCACACTTTCCCAGAGTTTTGTACCTCTCGGTCAAACATAGGTGATGAAATCACCTCGTCACAGACCACAACAAATTCCAGAGCTAAACCCTATATCATTCTCGTACCATCATAGTTTGCAACAGAAAAATTATTCAACATTTTTCCTAGCTACAATGATGTCTAAGCAAGCTTTAGACATAATTTTACCATTCACAGATTCTTTGATTATCGAAAATTGATCAAGATTTATTTTCCATACAATTCCAAAATCTACATTCAATTCAATAGTAAAAATTTGGATTTTTGTTTTAAAAATCATACTTTTCAAAGATGATTCGAGGCATATACTTGAATCAATATAATTCGACATTTGATTTATCCCATTATTTAAGTTTCCACTGTATTTTCTTGCTTACAGGAAATTTTCTAACTTAAGCTACTTAAACTTGTTTTCAAAAATCTAGATGGTGTTTAAACAATCATGTTTAAAGTTTTTAAAACCTAACAATGATCTGTTAAGGGAATTTTAATTTTCCCTTATTTCTAAATCTCTGCAGTTTGAATACAGAGAAGAGCAAGCAATATACACACAGAAGAATCATTACAAACCAAGCATTCAAGCACACTCATTTACAGGCAACTGATAGTTAACATTTATGTTTTAAAATATGAAAATATTTACCTTAAAGTGAAGACAGAGCAGTTTTACTTGCAACTGTTTGATGTTTGAAAAGCAGTTTAAATTTGAAACTTTAAAATTTTAACAGGATATCTTACTGGGTATACATTATGCAGTAATTTCATCACACAAATGCCCAGAGAAATGAATATATACAAATATTCACACAAATATATTGAGCGTCCAAATATTAGCATGCAACAGATTTTACAACTCAAGTTATTACTCACTTGTATTTCAGAAATAAGTAGAGCCTTTAATTTTGAAATTAAATTTTAAAACTGAGAATGGCCTTGCTTATGATCCCCAAATCTTCTTGTCTTTGTTGAATTGCAAACATTATTTAAGTTTGTATAAATGGAAGTGTTTGCTATTATTCTTTGTTTCAGGTTCATATGTTTAGTGAACGAACTAAAAAAAACATAACACATATATAAAGAAGTTCAGGGGAAGGTGGCATCTGGATTAGCAGTTGCAGATACTACATTTGTGTTTTGTTTTATCAGGCCAGATTTTATTTTTGGGGGCTGAAATGATTCTAGATCCAATTCGTATGGACAAGTATGCTGCTAGAAATGAAAGCATTTATTATTTGGGTACTTTATGTTTCCTACTACTCATTCTTATGTATAGATATATTTTTTTACTTAGCTTTGCATTTCTTTCTTGCCTACATCTTACTTTACTTATTTGTACATGTTGATATTTCACTAGGCAGCATATCTAATCTAATCCTTGAATATAAGATTCTTGCCTGATTTGTACAAAGTTGTTTGTTCTTTTATTTTATACTTTTCTTATTTGTTTATAGATTTTTTCCTTGCCTACAGCTTAAGTACACATTTTTGTTTCATATCAATCACTTTGTTTTATTTGTCTGGTTTGTACAAAGATTTTTGTTTTATTATTTTACTTTGTTTATAAATTTTTCCCTTGCCTTTACTTGCCTGCATATTAAACTTTACATCATATAAAATTTACTTGCCTAGCTTGCTTTTATACCTATGTACATATACATTTTCTTTCTTTTACACTTTGTTCTTACCTTTACATTTATTTTACAGGCATATTACAAACAATGCCTGATTTGCATTATTATTATTTTTATATGAAGTCGTTTCAGTCATAGTTATAAATTTTAACTTATATATTTATTTTACTTATGGGTTACTTTTATTTTAAACTTAAACAATTAAATACTTATGTTAAGATTTATAAAGTATTATTTTATTTTAACATTTTTGAAAGACTTTATTTTAACTTTACAAATCATAGCTTCTTTCAAAAATATACATATATTAAAATAACAACTTCTATTTATATTAAAAACCCATTTTCAAAGATATTACGATATTGATATAGTTTAAATATAACTTATTATTAAATTAAAATAATTTATAAAAGAACCGTTCTTTTATAATATAAATCACTTATTTTATACAATTTTTGTTCAAATTTAAACTTAAGCTATAATCAATTTTGAACAATTAAATTAAATCTTTTTTTCTAGAGTATTTTAAAGTCATATGATTATTTATTCAATATTAAATTAAATCAAATTTCCAATTCAGCAAAAATATTAGAATTAGAAATCATGCCTTTATTTTATTAAACTTAAAACAAAGATTATCTATTTACTATATATATATATATTATAAATAGAAAACAATTTAATTAGCTTTTAAAAGGTAAAATCACACATTTAAATATTCATTAAAGAACATTATTAAATCAATTCAAATTTATTATTAACAATATTATCAAATCAATTTAATTTTATCACAGATTATTAAATTAATATTGCCAAAATTCCGGGATATCACATTCCTCCTTCCTTAAAAGAATTTCATCCCCGAAATTTAAAACAAAGGTAATTTAATAATCCAATTTAAGATATAATTTTAAAACACAAGCATATATCAATCATATGCTAACAACCATAGCAGCCAATTCATCCAATCAAACAAATTTAACTATCTTGACAGAATTCTAGATAGAATATTCTCGAGTTTCCTAGGCATAAATACTGGAATACTCACTCTGCAGAATCCCAACAACCAATAGTACTAAGCTACAGAGCTTCCACTCATCTAGATCCACAAAACAAGACAGGATATCATACTACAAAGAAATCTGACTCAACAACTAAAACTTCCTGAACTGTTAATTCTATAACCAGAAACGGATCTAACACGTACTCCCTCAGAGATACGTGAAACACAATAAATCTCAGTTATCTAAACTGACAATTCAATCCTGAAGACTAAACACTTATCCAAAATCAAATTTCCGACTTCGAAATCCAAATTCGTCCGTCTCTTATCCACCAAACTCTTCGGACGATCCTGTACTGCCTACATCTTCCCTGATCAGCTCAACGCTTGCTGATATCATTAGAAACAAACCGAACCAAAGACAATTCAACCAAATGATCTTCCCAATATTCAACCAACTCAGAACACAAACTCTATTCCAAAATCAGAAGGCTGATCTCACTTCTCTCATCCGGAAGAGATAAAACAGGTGCACTCCAAACTGGCCTCGAGATCTTGAAAAATTTTCTGTAGAACTCTCCAATCCAAATATTGCAACATCCAATTGCTTTCAAACTAAACAGCTGCCATCATGCTTCCACTGCGCAACTCTGATTGAACAGATGTAAATGCTGAAGTCGAACACAGATGGGACAACACATTCCGAAAATAAAGCTCTGAAGTTTCCCCCAAAACTTGAGCTACTTCCCCAAACTCAAAAATCATCCTATTACTAAATTGATCCATCGGTACCACTTCTGAAATCCCGTCGATACCAAACTCAATCTCCAGATGTTAGCAAAACTATGACTTCCTGAAGACATCAGAAAAATCTCTGAAACGCAAGAGAACACTCAAACTATCGCAGGTCACTTTTGCGATCAATCCGGCCAAATTCTGAAGATACTGCTCTCCCTTTACCAAATAGAACAACTTACGCCTATGTGGCCAATCCATCGAAGAAATGGAACCACTCTGCTGCTTCTGAAGTCACTCAAGAAAAGCTGCTAAGCCAGAAGACTTCCTAATCCAAAACTCTTTGAGAAACTCGGACCTCGGAGCAAACTGAAACATCTAGCTGAACACAGCCACAACCGAAACAAACACTCTTCCTTAACTTGTTCCAAAGAAACATCTTAGGAGACATACATATTCACTATGTCTAATCACATGGTTACTACACCTTGATGTATCAAGATATCATGACATGCTTCCGTCCAACCGACGGATTCTAGCTCAACCAAACTCTTACACTTCAAAAATGAACTCCGAATCTTAACAGGTTTCCTTCAGAGATCAATGAAATCCTTACACCATCCAAAGCTCACTTAAGACGGTATTAGGTCTACAGTCTCGGCAAATACACTTCCAACCTCAAACATTCAAACTCCAACCATTGGTAGTCGTGTTACACACACCACTACCCTATCTACCTTTATAACTTATATTGGAAAACCTGAACAGGTAACCCAACAAATAGGTAGAATTAAATAAATATATATATTATATATCAAAATTACAAATATGTTCTCTCAAGAAAGAAATCACTCAAGAGCCTAGGTATTCACTCAACCTAGCGCTCTGATACCACTGTAACGACCCGGCCTTCTACTACCAGAAAACCTTTTCGTCTTGAAGAAAGAAAGGGGTGAGAAAATAGAAAAGATAGAGAAGAAAGAACAACAACATCAGAATCTCACAGCGAAACGAATAAATTATAATAATCACATAAGTATTTACATAATATACAACATCAATCAGAGCGATACAGATAATACATCACATACTAGACAGTTATAAACACCTGTCTAGTTATACAACTCAATACACAAGTCAACACAGATATACCCACACAACGGAAGTATATGTATATCTACTATGCTGAAGCCTCCTGCTCCATTGCTCCTCCCGAATTCGTCAAAGCTAACACGAATCCCTTGGCTACCCGTAAAAAATTTTGGGTACCCGAGAGTTTATGAAAAAAAACAGAAATAAACTCCGGGTCAGGCATGGGTCTGGTGTGAGTAACAGGTTAAAGTAGCTTAATTTTTAAAATCCTTTGAAAATAAAAGGTATCACGTAAGACTCCCCACAAATAAACATGGGTAAGTTTTTACCTTACGCTAACCAAAACATTTGATAGGAAATTCAGTGATATTATAATAGGTCTAGGGTTTTCAAGTAAATAGAAAATAGTCGAAATTGTTACATGATTAAATTCTAGCTACTAGCCACAAAAGTGGGTAATACAATCAAAACCGTTGGCACTTATTGGATTATGGATTCCATACAATGGCAGGGCTATTGGGGTACCGCCCGTCACAGTACGTGGCCTAGATCAACTTACCGAGGATCACTCCCAACCCCCTGCAACACAAAGCCGGAACCATTCCTTACTAAATCTCATATGTGGATTTACCATCTACATAGACTAATCTACCTCGTCAAGTTATCTTGGTCTTTTTTACCCTTATACTTCCAATCAGTAATGATGTGGGTGTTGTAGTTGTGAGAAATGGGGAATATGAATCTTAAGACTAGGATTAACACTAGAGGGGGGTGAATAGTGTTTAAACGAATTACTAAATCTTTTTGAGTTTTTGTTAATTTGAACACGAATGTATGAAATATTTAGACACAGGTATGATCACACAATCAAACACAGATGCATAAATAAAGTAAAAGCAATAAAAGAAAGAATACACCGGATTTTATACTGGTTTGGAGTTACCCTGCATCCAGTCCCGGACACAAGTACGGATTTCCTTTCAAAAGCAATTGTATAATTACACTCTCGATTTCCAGGCTATGAGGCACACCCTCTAGATTCACAATCATCTGCGTAGAGATACTTGATTTCACGGGCAACAAGTTCACCCAGTTGATTTCCAAGGCTATAATCACCTTTTCTCACTTGATTGATTTCACAAGCTACAATCACACCTTTTCTCGCTTCGTTTATTACAAAGAAGCCTATAACTCTGAATAGCACTGAGATCTTGTTGAGATAGTGATAGAGAATCAAACAAGAAATGATTTAATTAGATTCAATGTTGATTTCAGCAGAGTAATGGTAAGAATATGTATAAATAAAAGTGGAAGAAGAGGAGGAGTGAAAGCCAGAAAAATATGATTTAAAACTGGTTGAAAACTGCCCCTATTTATAGAAGAACAACAGCCATGTCCGTTCGTGAAGGGATATAATGAATAGACACTTCTTTTGAAATTCAAATTTTTGAAATCAATTGCCACTATGTCGACATGGGTATCTTGAGTATGTCGACATCCCAAAGAAAATTTTGGTGATTTGGTTTTCCTTGAAAATAACTTCTATCTTGTATTAAAACTATTTTAAACTTTATAAATATACTTAATTATAAATACATAAATAAGTATAGAGAATATATTTTGGTATATATAAAATTTTACTATATTTTATATTTAAATCTAAGTATAAATATTTGAAAGTTAAATATATTATTATTAAAAGATAGTTTAAAAAAAGGATACTTTGATTTTGAAAATAAAGATTATTTTGAGGCTAAAATATTCAAAATCAGGATATATGTTTTTGATTCTTTTAAAAGGAAGTTTTTGAAAACAGGATATAATTTTGTAAAAACATTTGAATAAAAGGTTAGCGGATACAAAACAATGTTCCACTAGATTTTTCGTAGGTTCCATTCTACTTAGGGTTCCATCCCTTTAACAGGCTCGAAGTGGATTCCATTCCATGAATAAATTGGATTTTAAGATGACGGTGCTTTTCTAGAAGTTTTAAAAAAATTCCTAATTAAATTACTTATTATTGAAATCTTGAGATCTTGATAATCTTGACACTCATGAGTCTTCAATCTTGATGTCTTAAGTCTTGATATCTTCAATCTCTATACTGTACCGTCTTCATTCTTAGTCCTGCATGGTTAAATCCTGCATATACATATATATCTAAACTATAATGTTAGTATTTATATTTTATAATCTTATTCTAAGGTTGTGGTCATTAAAACCATCATCTTAAGGACTAACAATCTCCCCCGTTTTGATGTTGACCTTTGTTTATAAAATATTACTTCTATCCTAATAAATCCCCCTAAAACTAATAACTCCCCTTTAATCTATGCCTAACTATCATATTTTATATTTCTCCCCCTTTGTCATCAACAAAAACCATCCTAAAACCATAAAACTATAAAACTCCCATTTAAACTAATAATAGAACAAAGTATAGTAAATGGAATATGAAAGACATTAACATAATTATATTATAATTATTCAATACATAAATATGTATAAGTATATTTCAAACAATCCAATCAACATACACATCAAATCTAATCATGTCAAAAAATTCAAACAAATCAACCAAATCAATCAAATCAAATAAGTCAATCAAGTCAATTAAGTCAAACAAGTCAATCAAGTCAAACAAGTTAATCAAGTCAATCAAGTCAAACAAGTTAATCAAGTCAAACAAGTTAATCAAGTCAATCAAGTCAATCAAAACATACCAAACAAATTAAAAACTAATAGTCCTATACTATAAGACAATACTACAAACTCCTTCTAAATAAAACACACTCGTTATGTGTTAGGGATGCGGATTAAGGATCTTAAGGTAGAAATAACACTAGAGGGGCGGTGAATAGTGTTTTAAAGAATATATGAACTATATGACTAAATTAAAACTTTCAACACAAATTTAAACAGAATTCTAACACAGAATGATCACAGAACATATAACGAATGCAAATAGTAAAGTAAAGCAAGTAAAAGGAAAGAGCACACCGGATTTTATACTGGTTTGGAATCCTCCTACATCCACTCCTGCACTAAGGCAATATCCTTGTACAGATTTTTATAAGCCAATATCAAAATTACAACCCTCAATTTCTAAGGCCTTGAGGAACCCTCCTATCTCCGAGTCTGGGGTAAACTCTCTTGATTTACGGGACACAAGATCACCCTAATACTTCTTAATAACAATCCTTTTGAATGGATAGACTCTATGGACTTTTTGAATACAAATTAATCCTATAACTCTGAATAGCACTTTGATCGTTAGTAGAATGATGGAGAATCAAATAGAGGGAGTATCTAAATGATTTCCTATTGAGAATTTGGCAGAATAATGGCACGATCTTGAAAATATGAAGTTTTATGGATATGGAATGGTGGAGAAGAGTGAAGAAAATAAGAAAGTAGTTGTTAAAAAAATTCGTTTTGGAAGCCTTTATATAGATGCACAACAGTCATAACCATTAGCGAAAGGTTTTCGAACGAATGGACACTTCTTTTGAAAATTGAATCCAACTGTCACCATGTCGACATGGGGTATCCCCTTATGTCGACATCCCTTAGTTCAAAATTATAGAGATGTTGTTTTGTAAAGACAATTGAATTTAAAAAAAGTTGAAACTTCTCTGAAACAAACTAAAGTGTTTAAACAATATTTTGAGATAGAGAATGAGTATAAAGCATTATTTTGAATATATATATATATATAATTGATATAGACCGTCAATTATATAAGTAATATTTAAAATCAGAATAAGTTTTGATGTTTTAAAAATAAAAGTTTTTAAAATCAGAATAGAGGAATATTTCAAGGCTAAAACAAAGTTTGGAAATATTTTTGAAAACATGATTTTGAAAGCTAAAACATTTTGAAAACAGATTTAAAATGAAAAATCTATTCAAACTGAAATTGCAAGAACCTTCCTACAGAGCTCCTCCATAGGACTCGAGAACTTGTACAAAGTAGTTTAAATGATTTTGATTTTCGTGGGTTTGTAAGCCACTTGTCGTAGGTTTGTAAGCTACTTGTCGTGGGTTTGTAAGCCACTGGTTTCGATAGAAATTGGGTTCCATCCCAAAAGAAAATTGGAAGAAAGATGAGAGTGTTATTATGAAGTTTTAACAAAATACTAGACACTTATCTTGAGATCTTGAAATCTTGATTCTCTAGAGTCTTGAATCTTGAATCTCTAATCTTCATCTTGATGCTTGAGTCTTTATACTGATCAGTCTTCGATGATACCTGCATATACTTCCTATATACATATACATATACATATACATATACATAGACATATACATATATATCTATATGGAAATGTTAGTATATATTTTATAAAGTAAAGTATAATAATTATATAAGGTTGTTGTCATCAAAACATCATCAACTCAGTTCCTAACAATCTCCCCCTTTTTGATGATGACAACCTTTATTTATAAAATATTCTTACCATACCATAACTCTCCATAACTCCCCCTTACTCCGTGACTTCTTCTTAAAACTACAACTCCCCTTTATTCCATGACTCCCCCTTACACCAAGCACATATATTTTTATAACTTTCTCCCCCTTTGACATCAGCAAAAAGGAATAAAAGATTTACCTATTCTAAGATAATCAAGTATATATAGAATAAAAGTGTAAAGTGAACGTGTAAGTGATCAAGTGTGTGAGCATATATATAAGTGTAACTTGACAATCAAATCAATATCATACATAGCAAACCAATCATGTATAGTATATGAAGTTATATACAAACCAAATCCAAATCAAACTTAAGTAAACAATTTAATCAAATCCTAATCAAATCTAAATCAAATCAAATCAAACAAACAAACAAACATACATAATGATCAGACATTCCTTGGGACTTCCACCCATCCGTCTTCTCTAAAGATAGGACCAGTTTTGATAACATCCCAATTATCTTTGTCGAGAGTGACCGGTGGATTTGCTTTGGGTTCGTCTTTGCTAAGGCTTGAGATCATCCAACGAAGTGCGTTGAGGTGTTTCTCTTGCTCTTTGATCATCTGCATTTGGCTTAATTCTAAGTGCCTTTGATTTCTGAGTATAAAAGAGAGAATATTCTTGAAAGAAGCAAGAGTTTCTTCAAGATTTTCACTTAAATTCTTAACTGGAGAAGCCATAATTTAAGAAATAAGTTGAAGTATGAGAGGAGATGAATAGAAATGGAGGTAGAGAAGTTTTTCTGGAAGAAATAGGTATTTATAGGAGTTGTTGGCCGTTCAAAATGAATTGTCACTTGGTAGTTACAAGAATTTGAAGTTAGAAATTGTAACTACTTTCTGACTGTTATATGTCGACATGGGGGGGATGGGGCATGTCGACATGGTCTAGACAGAATAACCAAGTTGAGTTATTTTTGATTTCTAAGTTTATTTTTATACTAGTGGACCTATATAAACTTAAAATAAATAACTATCAGAGATATATAAAGATGGAAAACAGAGAATAAGGTAGCATTACTTATATTGGTTAACATTACATAATATTAACCAAAAAATAGAAAATACAAAGATAAATAAACGATAGCTAGAGAGATAATGGCTAGGATTAGTTTGATGAAGATGATGATGAGGACAAGCCAAGTTTCCTGCCTATCTTCCCAAAGAACTTGTCGATCTTGGTAGAGATTTTATCCATTTTCTTGCTAATAGATATCTTAAGAACCTTTTGGTTTTGAGCAAGTATCTTTTGGTTCTTGAGTATGGTTTTGTTGGACGGATTGGCGGGTGTATGTGGATACTCTATACTTTCCAAAGAGGTTTCTTCATCTTCCTCTTCTTCTTCAATTTCCATTCCTTCCCCTTCTTCTTCTTCCTCTTCTTCTCCCTCTTCTTCCATCTCTTCATGAGCAAGTCTCTCTTCGTTTTCGGTAAGTGTTTCATACGGTTGAAACATAAGTGGGATTTTCATAAGGGAAATGTTCCCATGATTGAACACATTCCTACTTACAAACTCTTCCTTTTTAACATCCACACCAAAATAATTGAAAATCCGAGTAAGATAAATTCCATGATAAAGAGTGTTTTCTCCCATAGTAAAATTTTTGGGTCTTAACTCATCTAAAATAGTTTGTGCCCAATTAATATCATATTTTCCAAATATAGCAAAAGGAGCTTTACACACTTTTGAGGTGGGATTATTGTAGTTTCCCGACATAGGAATAATGGTGTGTTGAATAAGAAGGTTGACAATTCTTGCTTTTGGGCGGAAAAAGCGATTCTTAAAATCCATGTGGTCATCGCTTTTAAAAATGTGATGAAAAGTCTCTCGATCGGTTTCATTGATTTGAAATTGCGGGAGATTCATACCTGTAGATTTGCAACCCAAAATAGTACCTCAAATATCGGAATCCAAAACAATAAGTGTTCCTTTAACACTACTCCAAATTTGATCTTCATTTCCATTATAAAATTCACGGTTTAGGTTTGCATAAAACATTTTGACAAGGTTTGGATAACAAACGAAATCATTTTTCTTGTTATCAATCAAGCTAAGAATGGAGTTTTCTTCAAAAAGTTGATCGATTTGGTAGGAAGGAAAATCATCAAAAATAACAAATTTTCCCGTATTGACTTTACCATAGTTTACATAACTTATGTAAGCTTTGATAGCCTCCGGGTCATTAAAAAGATCATTTTTGATGGATTTGGTCAGCCTCATAGTTGATGGGGTACTTGAGAAAGCCATTGATGAGTGTTTGAGAGGAGTGGAAGATAATGAAGAAAGTTTGAATTATGAGAATAAAGTGAAAAGAGATGATAAGAGAAGTATATTAAATAGATTCTCTAAAGTCATGTTCTCTGGTCAAGAGGTATCTTTTCAGAATTTTGAAGTAAGTGAAAAGGTGGAGGAAAATTCAAAAGTTTGAATTCAAATTTTGAAATCAAATTTCTGAGAGACATGTCGACATGGGGTATCCCGGCATGTCGACATTTGCCTGTTGAATTTGAAAAGGGGTGTCTTTTTCTAAAATCTAAGAAATTCCTAAAATCTTAAGAAAACTAATCTATATTCTATATAATTCCAGTAATAATATTAAAATATTTTAATATTTAAAATTTTATTAAAATAATATTATTTTGAATTTAAAAATTCAAATTTCAAAGGGTGATTTTGAATTTAAAAATTCAAGGAATTGCAAACAAAATCAAAACAAACAAGCATCCAATAAAATTAAAATAAATGTGTACCTATTTTTAGATCCAAACTCCGATCGTCTTCTGATTCGAGAATAGCAGTGAAGCACAGATTTGAATTATCAGTTTTCTTCTCGTCATCACTGGATGAATCTGAATCGTCAAGAGTTGCTGCATATGCCTTCTTTCTTTTCCTTAGTTGCTCGTTATTTGGTTGAAATGTCTGTTTGTCTGGTTATGGACAATCTATCTTGTAGTGCCCTGTTTTGTTGCAGTTGTAGCATTTATCACCACTGTTGTTGTTGTTGTTGTTGTAATTGTTGTTGTTCTCTGAAGTATTTCTGGAATTCCTTTGATCATTTCTTTTAAAGTTATTCATCTTTCTATACTTCAGAAACTTTTTGAAATTTCTGGTCATGAAAGCAATTTCTTCATCACTATCTTGTTCTGAATCTCCAGTTGTTGCTTTGAATGCGATCGATTTCTTTTCCGTTGCCTTAGATTATTTTCTCCCTTGTAGTTGAACTTCATAAGACATTAGATTACCGATTAACTCTTCGATCTTCATTTGACTAACATCATTTGCCTCTTCAATAGTAAGTGTCTTTTGATCCCATTCTGGAGTGAGTGAAATGAGTATTTTTCTGACTTGATCTTCTTCTGAGAAACCCTTTCCTAAAGCAATCAATGAATGTACAATATCTTGAAATCGACAATACATGTCGGAAATGGACTCATTTTCATGCATTTTAAACAATTGAAACTGGTTAGTTAATATGGAAATTTTAGTCTGTTTGACTTTGCTTGTTCCTTCATGAGTTACTTGCAAAGTTTTCCAGATTTCAAATGCAGACTTACAAACGGAGACTCTATTAAACTCATTCCTATCTAGTGAACAAAATAGTATATTCATAGCCTTAGAATTGTTTTGTGCAACCGTCTTTTGCTCAGTAGTCCACTGGGAAAAATTAGTAGTTGGTTCAACATATTCAATTTGTGTCATATTCCAAGTATCTAAACTTATGGATTGTAAATAAATTTTCATCCTACATGCCCAATATGCATAATTATAGCCATTAAAAAGTGGTGGTCTGACAATAGACTGACCTTCTACAAATGAACTAGTGTTAGTGCTTATGTTGACAGAAGTAGTGGTGACAGGAGTGACATTATTAGTGTGTTGTGCCATTAAAACTTTTCAAAATTTCAGATTATGAAAATAATGAAAACCAATGCTCTGATACCAATTGTTAGGGATGCAGATTAAGGATCTTAAGGCAGAAATAACACTAGAGGGGAGGTGAATAGTGTTTTAAAGAATATATGAACTATATGACTAAATTAAAACTTTCAACACAAATCTAAACAGAATGATCACAGAACATATAACGAATGCAAATAGTAAAGTAAAGCAAGTAAAAGGAAAGAACACACCGGATTTTATACTGGTTCGGAATCCTCCTACATCCAGTCCTGCACCAAGGCAATATTCTTGTACAGATTTTTATAAGCCAATATCCAAATTACAACCCTCAATTTCTAAGGCCTTTAGGAACCCTCCTATCTTCGAGTCTGGGGTAAACTCTCTTGATTTTTGGGACACATGATCACCCTAATACTTCTTAATAACAATCGTTTTGAATGGATAGGCTCTATAGACTTTTTGAATACAAATTAATCCTATAACTCTGAATAGCACTTTGATCTTTAGTAGAATGATGGAGAATCAAATAGAGAGAGTATCTAAATGATTTCCTATTGAGAATTTGGTAGAATGATGGCACGATCTTGAAAATATGAAGTTTTATGTATATGGAATGGTGGAGAAGAAAGAGTGAAGAAAATAAGAAAGTAGTTGTTAAAAAAATTCGTTTTGGAAGCCTTTATATAGATGCACAACAGTCATAACCATTGGCGAATTTTCGAACGAATGGACACTTCTTTTGAAAATTGAATTTTGAATCCAACTGTCACCATGTCGACATGGGGTATCCCCTTATATCGACATCCCTTAGTTCAAAATTATAGAGATGTTGTTTGGTAAAGACAATTGAATTTAAAACAAGTTGAAACTTCTCTTAAGCAAAGTAAAGTGTTTAAACAATATTTTGAGATAGAGAATAAATATAAAACATTATTTTAAATATATATATATATATAATTGATATAGACAGTCAATTATATAAGGAATATTTAAAATCAGAATCAGTTTTGATGTTTTAAAAATAAAAGTTTTTAAAATCAGAATAGAGGAATATTTCAAGGCTAAAACAAAGTTTGAAAATATTTTTGAAAACTTAATTTTGAAAGTTAAAACATTTTGAAAACAGATTTGAAAACATTTTGAAAAATCTTTTCAAACTGAAATTGCAAGAACCTTCCTACAGAGCTCCTCCATAGGACTCGAGAACTTGTACAAAGTAGTTTAAATGATTTTGATTTTCGTGGGTTTGTAAGCCACTTGTCGTAGGTTTGTAAGCTACTTGTCATGGGTTTGTAAGCCACTGGTTTCGATAGAAATTGGGTTCCATCCCAAAAGAAAATTGGAAGAAAGATGAGAGTGATATTATAAAGTTTTAACAAAATACTAGACACTTATCTTGAGATCTTGAAATCTTGATTCTCTAGAGTCTTGAATCTTGAATCTCTAATCTTCATCTTGATGCTTGAGTCTATATACTGATCAGTCTTTGATGATACCTGCATATACTTCCTATATATATATATATATATATGGAAATGTTAGTATATATTTAATAAAGTAAAGTATAATACTATATAAGGTTGTTGTCATCAAAACATCATCAACTCAGTTCCTAACATTATGTATACATGTATGCAATATGTAGTTTGTAATGCAGTATGAAATATATGACATATGCAATGTAGCATGAGATGATATGCAGAATGAAGTACAACTTGTGATGCAAATGATTATGATATTTCATATATTGTAATTTATGATATAATATGCAATGAAATGTGATATGAAATAGAATGCATAATGATATGTAATATGAAATAAAATGATAACGAAGTAAAAAAATTATGATATGCAGAATGATTTGATGATATATACTATGGTAAGAGATATTGTAACGACCCGGAAATTCCGATCCCGAAAATTCCAGATAGTTAAAGGAAAAGAAGGAAGAGATAGAATAAAAAGAACAAAAACACCAACATCTCACATTCGCAGCAGATAAAATATAATAGCAAATAATAACGGTTATACAAGGGAAACTATACTTGTCAAAATTTCACTTAATACATCAGAGTTACACATATATACAACACTGGATATATACAACTCAACATTTCTCAGATACACAGAAATATCTCACAGCGGAAACACTCCATACGTTCCTGCCATCCTGCTCGCCTCTTGAGCTCTAGAACGTTCTTACCTGAAAAACTGTAATACTCGGTCTGACCCGAGCATTACATCAAAGTAACACGCGGGTCAAGCTGGAAACCAGCGTGAGTAAACCCATCTAACATGGAATACAACAACATAAAACTTACATAAACCCGGGTAACTCGTATCAATTTACAGATTCACAATTTGTTAGAGATGGTACTTGTTTCATTCACAGATTTCTAAGTACCAAAACTTAGATTAAATGGTCCAATTCACTTAAATCATTCCATTCCAGTTTATTGATTTCACATATCAATCTATAAAGAATCGAAGTGGTTTCAGGTATTTAATAATACCTGACTCCGATCTCTTCGAATCAAGTGTCGTTCTATTCCAAGTTATTCAAGTGATTAAATTTTGAATACAGGATGTCACTTTTACACGGCAATTCATCATAGATAACCACATTATCTCTGTACAACCCAACATTTCATATTACAAAAACATTTCATTCCACAAAGCATCACAATCACATACTAGAAATAGCAAATAATCCAAGGCATTCAAATATCATTTAATCATTCATAAGCAAGATAAATTAGTCATACCATTTCTGATTAATTTAATTAACTACCAATGAATTAAATCAATTACTTTATTACTTTTAATCTTGCTTATTAATCATTAACTAATTTTATTCAATTAATTAATCAATCCTTAATTATTCATCTTGATTATTCATTCTCTAATTATATTATGTAATTATCCTTAATTAATTACACAAATTAATTAAACTCAAAACTACTACCATTCCTCAAATACTTACATCCAGTAATTACCCACTGATTACTTCACTAAGTAATTATACTTTATATGTTACACTAAGTAACTTTACTTAACCCATCATCCAAAGATTATTTCAATCAATTAAACCAATTAATTAACTTAAACTAACTACATTAATTTAATTAATTACCTTGAGTAATAAATTCCTCTAATTACTTTCATTAAGTAATTATACTTAATCAATTTCCATAAATGATTATCTTTAATTAATTAATATAATTAATTATTAAAAATTAATCACATTAATTAATTATCTAATAATCCTTAGTTAATGATCTCCATTAACTATTCACAATTCTTTGATTACTTCTCTTAAGCATTTAAATTTAGATTAATCTTAAATTAATCGCATTCATTTACTTAAAACAATCGCATTAATTAATTAATTAAATTAATTACACTAAGTAATTAATCCTTAATTACTTCCATTTAGAATTGTCTTCTAATTACTTTATTTAAATAATTTTCTTGATTTAATTACTTTCAGTAATTACCCTTCAATTACTAACCTAAGTAATTTTACTTAATCAGTTACATTAAGTGATTATCTTTAATTAGTTTGAACTAATTAATTAACATAAATTAATTACATTTATTAATTATCACTTAATCACTTGTTAATGATTCTTCTCTTAATTACATTCATTAACTATTTACTAATTTAATTTACCCATTCAATAAACAATTAATTTACTAATTACCTTTTTCTAATTTTATTAATTAAATCACCTTAATCGGTTACAATAGTCAATTAATCTTAATTAATTTATCATCCATAAATTTATTACATAATAAATTTTCCTATATAAAACATTTAAAACAACCAAATCATATTTTGAGCCAAAGCAAATAAAACTTCATAAACTCGAGTCAAAGCACCCAAAACCTCGAGTCGTTCTCGTTCCAAAAACACTTACTTTCCCTTGCGAAAAACTGTGCCAATACCCATCTTCCTCAAACACTTCTCATACCCAACCCTATCTCAAGAAAACCCAGATACGTCAAAACTGTGTGCACCTGCACAGATCGTCGTTGGTGTTCCGGCCACTGCTATCATCGCCGAAGAGTCGCTGTTGATCAGCCTCTTCAAATCCGACCACAGAATCGATAATACGAACACGCATTCAAATTCGAGCTAATGAACCCATCCTGAAAACCAACCTCTTCGGCACTCCCTCCGTGCCGACTATCACACCGACCATTATCATTCCCGTAGTCAAGATATTAGCTTCGTCTGACCATCCTCTGCCTTCCCTCCACAATCCATCACATCCGATCCAGCGATGAAGCCTTAATGTTTCGAGGAAAATCCACGATTCCAATATAGGTCAGAACCCTAGTTCACCTTCGATTCGACACCACAGCACTCTAAAATCCCTCCGTGTATTTTTCCCAAGAACTACTTCCCCTAAACTTACTTCAGCCAACAACTCGACTTCCCTCTCATCATCGATCGCCAGAAATCAAGCCATTTCTTGAATTGTTCAACTCGAAAACTCACTCGATTCCAACTTGAGGATTGATTTTACTTTTAAAAATTCTAATTTTTCGATATGAATCGGATGATGTAAGCAAGAATCCAGATCCAAATAACCAATTCTAACTTAATATGATAATTACTGTAATTTCTTCTCCCTGGAACAACCTGTTGCTTTCTATGCTTTTTAAACATTTTTAAAATTTGAATTACACAACCACACCCAAATTTCCTTTAAAAATAATATACTAAAAGTAATCAGGGAGAAGGATTCAAATTTCTTTGAACATAATTTGGTCTATGGTGATTAACAGAGTTATATATATATATATATGTGTATGTATGTATGTATGTATGTATGTATTCAGGCATACAATCAGAAATATACTCAGATAACATTATCTTATCCATACCCATCTTAATTATGTTATTGTTATCATCAATTGAGGCATCGATCAACTACAAAGATGATATAATCTTTTTTTTTAAAATAAAAAAATAAAGTTTACTCACAGTTAGCAGAAAACAGAGGACTGCTACTTGAAACTTGATTTTTATCTTCTGGCATTAGAGTTGAATCTAGACTTATTAAATTGATTTGCATCCTTTAAATCTTTTTGTTTTGGATCTGAGATGGTTTGATTTCATTTCCAGGCCCAATCTTCATTCCAGATTTTAGTTTTAATTAATTTTTTTTATGATGGAAGAAGATTTTGAAGACTTGAATATGTTCCCCTTTTTTTCTCTTGGAATGAAAGAGTAGGGATTTTTTTTATTTTAGCCTTGCTTCTAATATGATAATTATATTTTCTTAAAGAAAAGAAAATGAACAAATACCACTTGTAAATACAAAGCTTACAATTGTCAATGTAAATGATTATTTCCTTACAAATGTATGGATGCAGGAATTAAATGCTTATAAATGTTTACATTTGTTAAAATGCATAGTGACTTTGTTTACATTTGTAATTAAAATATACCTAATATGTTTTATGTATTTTTATATAATATTATCTATTAAATCTTATTTTACCCAAGTCTTATACATTCATTAATTTCTTAAATCAATATAATATCTTTATACGTATATGTTTTTAACCTTATATATTTACAAACTACCTTCATTTCAAGTATAACCGTTAAAGAAATTTTTATATATATACACCTTTATCAAATCTTACTTTAAGCTAAACTTTTTTTTAAATATATATATATCTTATAGAAACTATTTTAGTGTTGAATATAGAATTCAACTTTAAATAAATCTTGAAAATCAATAAAAATATAACTTCCAATTCAATGTATATACATACCTATATATTATATTATGATTAGAAAATCACTTTATTAATTCTGGAAAGATAAATTTGTCCAACTAAATAATTATAAAAGAAGATTATTAAACTAATATAATCAAACTTTAATACTTTAGTTAGGAAATTATTAATATAAATATTTATCTAGATATTTATAATTCAACCTTTAATTTATTTTTAAATCTTCATTTGTTAATTTTCAATTAACAGATGCCCAAAATTCGGGTTATCACATTCCTCCCCCTTTGAATCTTTTCGTTGTCGAAAAGAAACAAAGCCAGAATTTATTAAAATGCTTAAAATCTGATAAATTTTCTTTGATCATTTTAAACCACTTTTTAAAATCTGTAATACTGCCAAAATAGTTTTATAAAAATACTTTTTATAACTCGATGTTCCAATAAGTCCGTCTTTGTTCTCAGAGAAATTCGGTCATACGTTGATCAGACGTAGGATTGAAGATCTATAAGTACTTAGCAGACCTATTTTCAACACCCAGTGAAAATACTTTAGAAAATAATTTTATTGAAAATATAGAAAGTACTTTTGAAAATAGAGGGAAAGATCTTTGGTGTGAATGCTCTGGAAATCATCACCCCCATCCATGGTCGCGGTTAACCTGATGGTTACGTTACCATCCCAACAAAATCCATAGATAACTATAGGCCTCCGCACCCCTCGATTACACCATGGAACCCACTACAGATCTCAGCTACAACTGGGTTTACGTTGCTATCACAACAAAAATCCATATAACTGTAGGCTTCAGCACCCTCGAATTTCGCTGCCAAAAGAATGAAACTTCTCCACTCCACTTGACCATAGATCGGAGCCTACCGAAGTTACACTGCCTTCCCGGCAAAATCAAGCATAGACTGTTGACACTCACCTCCACACGATTTTCGTTATGGTCCACACAGTAGATCGCAGCGACATCGAGTTACACTATCGTCACAGCATAACCCAAATGCCTCTATAGGCATCATCGCCCTCGACTTTTGCTACCCAATAATCCTCAGGAACTAGTTTGTCCGGACTCCTCACAGGATCAACTTTAGAACCTCCCCCTTAGAGGCTCAAGGCAGTACCAACCTATTATACTCCTGAGAAGTTCATCCCAAGGGAGCGCCTTTTTCTCTAGAGCCATTTTCAAAACACTTTATACTATACACATATAGTATCTTCCAAATCATACACCTAGTATGAATCTCATATAAATCTCCTTTCTCAAAATCGATTATCCCAAAACCTATAATTCTCAAATTAGGCTTTTCAAATCCAATATTGATTTTATCAGAAAATCAAAAGCCTTTCCAAATCCAAAGGTTCCAAAAACCTTTTCCCAAAATCATCGTAAGATCCTTTATATATATATATATATATATATATATATAATTTTTAAATACTTTGGATCATTTCAAACTTGTATAAAACTCCTTTTATACTTCAACACTTCCAAAAATCCCTTTTCTTCCAGCAAAAGATTCAACAAGGGGAGATTTATCTTGTATAATAAAGATATATAACTTTGTTTATTCTAAATCAAATATTCAAATTTGATTACTCTATAAAGTCACTTACCAAATTACTTACTTCCATAAAGTAAATTTTTACCATAGAAATATCCAATTTCCACTTTACTTCATTATATATTTCACAAAAATATACCTTTCATTTCAAAAATCATTTCACATTTCTTACCCACAAATTCCCAGTATCAATTTCATTCAAACTCGTACGATGTACACATATCATCCATACGCAATATCCATCTGATAGCTCACTCGATCACACAATTTCCCTTCCGAACTAGTATCGTCCACCCGACTTTCTAGTGCGGACTCAGATCTGGTTTCTTGATCAGAAACCGTCATTCTCTTTGCATAGTCCTAACTATGATAGAGAATATCTAGAACCAATTGACAATCCATATCCAGGTTCGCCGTCGAAAATCGAGTGAAAAATCCCAACTCGGATCGATATAACTATTTCAAAATTCTGTGCTCGAATCTGGATCAAACCACTATGCGAATAGAATAATATGCGTACATCCTACGTATTTATCTTCATTGATTATTAACCAAATCAATTCTCCTTTCTATTCACATTCACTTACAATTTCTATACCCTCATTCACAATTGCTTCAATCCCATATGAATTATCACTTTAATTCTTATCTCAAATGGATATTAATCATAAATAGCTTGAACTCTGTTCAGCTTAGATTTAGAAAATAGCTTAAATGTTTAAAATAGATAAGTAGTTGAATAATAATTATTTGGTTGTAAAATAGCTATAAAATAGTTAAGTAACTGTAAAATAGTTGGAAAATAGTCAAATAGTTATAGAATTTTAAATAATTGCAAAATAGTTGTAAAACAGTAATTAATTTGTAAAACAGTTGAAAAATAGTTAAATAGTTCCAAAAATAATTGTAAAACAGGTATAAGATAGTTTTAGCTTTTAAAAGAAAAGTTGTATAGTAAATAGTTTGGAAAAATGGATTTGTACTAAAGCAATTTATTTTGAAAATAGTCTAGAGTGAAACTGTTCAATTTCCAACCTCCATTTCTAATTAATTCGATTTAAATTTCCACTTCCATTTAAATTGACGCAATTCCTAATTAAATAACTTCAATTTCTATTGAAATTGACTTAACCCCAAATTCAAGTTGAACTAATCCTCTATCCTTTTCTAAATTCAAATCAAATTCCATTTGAATTTACTCATTCAACTTTAATCACAATTTCAATTAATTCAAATAAATTTCAAATTGAACCAATTTCAATTCATATCAATTTTTGTTTGAATTAATCCCAATTCCCATTTGAATTTGAACTCATTCAACTTCAATTTCATTTCAAATTAATCCAATTCAAAATTTTCCATTTGAATTTTTAAACTTATACATCAATCACAATTCCAACTAATTAGAATCAAATTCAATTTGAACTAATTTAATTTAATCTCAATTTGAACCATCTCGAATTATATAAATTCGAGTTAAATTCTCAAATGTTGGTTTAACCTTTATTTAAAGTCTATAACAACTTAATTTCGGAGTTCAAATTCCAGAATTTCATTTTAAATTAATTTAATCTTTCAAAAACCAATTTATTACCCAAATTCAACCTTAAAACCAATTTTCAACAATTTCAGTTGAAATTCTATTTTAAACACCCAAATCTCAAGTCCAAAGTGATTCCATTTCTCTAATTTCAAACTAAAGTTTAATTTCCTTTTTATCTCAATAATGGATATACTACTAGAATCCATTTCTTTATTTGTTTAAACAAATCCAATTTACAGTTTAAAGATTATCAATAACAATAGGATGGTATCATTCAAATTATTTTAAAATATTCATCAATTTCTAATTTTCGGATCTCGAACCCAATTTGAGATCACTTAAACCTCAATTCCAATCAACCATTTAACTTTCCAAGTTAAATCTTAATTTCATCTTGAAATTTCCAAATCAAGTTGATCATTCAAACTTATTTAACTTCTTCCAAGTTAAATTCAAATTTTAAACTTCACATTAATAATTTTCCCACTTATAAGTTCAAAAACTTATCACTTTGGGTATCACATCTCATTCTAAATTTAAAACTCAACATTTAGAGTTTATTTCAAACCATCTTTAATATTATGTATATTCCTCACATATATTCATATTTTCTTCTTGGCCCACCAAGCCGAATTTTAAAATTTAAACCACCCTTGGTTTTAATTCAAAACAAATTCTTTTAAAGTTTACAAACAACTTCTTATTCTAAAGTAAAATTATATTCAAAATATTTTGAATAATATTATTTCCTTTAACACTTTGAAAATAATTTCCAATGTTTAGATTTAGAATTCAAAACTTCACAATTGGAAACCCATTTTAATTTACATCCTTTCTAATGTACAAGTTATCCTCTTTGAATGGTTACTTCCATAAAACATTTTATTGTTCATTGGAAAACAATCATCTCATTATTAAACACAATAACCATTCTATTTCTCTGGTTTGAAACCAATTCTAATTAATCTTATTTTGAAATTCTTCCCCAACTTCAAGATTTAATTTCAGTTTGAATCCATTCCAAACTTATCTTTGATTTAATTTTAATTTGGTCGTATTTCTATTACCACTTAATTTAATTCCAATAATTTAATAACCAATTACCTTAATGTTTATTATTAAGAAATATTGCTATATATATCAAAATATATTCTTATGAAATAATTTAAAATCTTTATATAAGAAAATAACAAGTACGCACTCATATGTATATATACACTCACACTCAACTCATTCTAGGGTGCCATTGACCCTATCCTTAATGAGTAATCCCACCAGAGCCAAGGTTCTCGCTTAACCTTCTGCTCTGATAACAAATGTAATGACCCGGAAATTCCGATCCCAAAAAGTCCAGATAGTTAAAGGAAAAGAAGGAAGAGATAGAAGAAAAAGAAGAACAGAAACACCAACATCTCACATTCGCAGAGGATAAAATATAATAGCAAATAATAACGGTTATACAAAGGAAACTATACTTGTCAAAATTTCACTTAATACATCAGAGTTACACATATATACAACACTGGATATATACAACTCAACATATCTCAGATACACAGAAATATCTCACAGCGGAAACACTCCATACATTCCTGCCATCCTGCTCGCCTCTTGAGCTCTAGAATGTTCTCACCTGAAAACCTGTAATACTCGGTCTGACCCGAGCATTACATCAAAGTAACACCCGGGTCAGGCTGGAAACCAGCATGAGTAAACCCATCTAACATGGAATACAACAACATAAAACTTACATAAACCCGGGTAACTCGTATCAATTTACAGATTCACAATTTGCTATAGACAATACTTGTTTCATTCACAAATTTCTAAGTACCAGAACTTAGATTAAATGGTCCAATTCACTTAAATCATTACATTCCAGTTTATTGATTTCACATATCAATCTATAAAGAATCGAAGTGGTTTCGGGTACCCGACTCCGATCTCTTCGAATCCAGTGTCATTCTATTCCAAGTTATTCAAGTGATTAAATTTTGAATACAGGATGTCACTTTTACACAGCAATTCATCATAGATAACCACATTATCTCTGTACAACCCAACATTTCATATTACAAAAACATTTCATTCCACAAAGCATCACAATCACATACCAGAAATAGCAAATAATCCAAGGCATTCAAATATCATTCAATCATTCATAAGCAAGATAAATTAGCCATACCATTTCCGATTAATTTAATTAACTGCCAATGAATTAAATTAATTACTTTATTACTTATAAATCTTGCTTATTAATCATTAATTAATTATATTTAATTAATTAATCAATCCTTAATTATTCTTCTTGATTAATCATCCTTGATTAATCATTTTCTAATTATATCATGTAATTATCCTTAATTAATTACACAAATTAATTAAACCCAAAAATACTACCATTCCTCAAATAATTACATCCAGTAATTACCCACTAATTACTTCACTAAGTAATTATACTTTATATATTACACTAAGTAATTTTACTTAACCCATCATCCAATGATTATTTAAATTAATTAAACCAATTAATTAACTTAAACTAACCACATTAATTTAACTAATAACCTTGAGTAATTAATTCCTCTAATTACTTTCATTAAGTAATTATACTTAATCAATTTCCATAAATGATTATCTTTAATTAATTAATATAATTAATTATTAAAAATTAATCACATTAATTAATTATCTAATAATCCTTAGTTAATGATGTTCATTAACTATTCACAATTCTTTGATTACTTCTCTTAAGTATTCAAATTTAGATTAATCTTAAATTAATCGCATTCATTTACATAAATCAATCGCATTAATTAATTAATTAAATTAAATACACTAAGTAATTAATCCTTAATTATTTCACATTTGCAATTGTCTTCTAATTACTTTATTTAAGTAATTTTCTTGATTTAATTACTTTCAGTAATTACCCTTCAGTTACATTAAGTGATTATATTTAATTAGTTTGAACTAATTAATTAACTTAAATTAATTACATCTATTAATTATCACTTAATCACTTTTTAATGATTCTTCCCTTAATTACATTCATTAACTATTCATTAATTTAATTTACCCATTCAATACACAATTAATTTACTAATTACCTTTATCTAATTTTATTAATTAAATAACCTTAATCGGTTACAATAGGCAATTAACCTTAATTAATTTATCATCCGTAAATTTATTGCATAATAAATTTTCCTACATAAAACATTTGAAACAACCAAATCAGATTTTGAGTCAAAGCAAATAAAACTTCATAAACTCGAGTCAAAGCACCCAAAACCCTGAGTCGTTCTCGTTCCAAAAACACTTATTTTCCCTTGCGAAAAACTGTGCCAATACCCATCTTCCTCAAACACTTCTCATACCCGACCCTATCTCAAGCAAACCCAGATACGTCAAAATTGTGTTCACCTGCATAGATTGTCGTTGGCATTTCGGCCACCGCTATCATCGTCGAAGAGTCGCCGATGATCAGCCTCTTCAAATCCGACCAAAATCGATAATTCGAACACGCATTCAAATTCGAGCTAATCAACCCATCCTGAAAACCAACCTCTTCGACACTCTCGCCGTGCCGACTATCACACCGACCACCATCATTCTCGTAGTCAAGATATTAGCTTCATCTGACCATCCTCTGCCTTCCCTCCACATCCATCACATCTGATCCGGCGACGAAGTCTCAATGTTTCGAGGACAATCCACGATTCCAATATAGGTCAGAATTCTAGTTCACCTTCAATTCGACACCACAGTACTCTAAAATCCCTCCGTGTATTTTTCCCAAGAACTACGTCCTCTAAACTTGCTTCAGCCAAAAACTCGGCTTCCCTCTCATAATCGATCGCCAGAAATCAAGCCATTTCTCGAATTGTTCAACTCAAAAACTCACTCGATTCCAACTTGAGAAAAAAATTGATTTTACTTTTAAAAATTCTAATTTTTCGATATGAATCGGATGATGTAAGCAAGAATCCAGATCCAAATAACCAATTCTAACTTAATATGATAATTACTGTAATTTTTTTCCCTGGAAGAACTTGTTGCTTTCTATGCTTTTTAAACATTTTTAAAATTTGAATTAAACAACCACACCCAAATTTCCTTTAAACATAATATACTAAAAGTAATCAGGGAGAAGGATTCAAATTTATTTGAACATAATTTGGTCTGTGGTGATTAACAGAGTTATATATATATGTGTGTATTTAGGCATGCAAATCAAAAATATACTCAAACAACATTATCTTATCCATACCCATCTTAATTATGTTGTTGTTATCATCAATTGAGGAATGCATCAACTGCACATATGATATAACCTTTTTTAAAATAAAATAAAATAAAAATAAAGTTTACTCACATTTAGCAGAAAACGGAGGACAGCTCGTTGTTTAATCCGCTACTTGAAACTTGATTTTTATCTTCTGGCATTAGAGTTGAATCTAGACTTGTTGAATTGATTTGCAACCTTTAAATCTTTTTGTTTTGGATCTGAGATGGTTTGATTTCATTTCCAGGACCGATCTTCATTCTAGATTTTAGTTTTAATTAAAAAAAATTATGATGGAAGAAGATTTTGAAGACTTGAATATGTTCCCCTTTTTTCCCTTGGAATGAAAGAGTAGGGATTATTTTATTTTAGCCTTGCTTCTAATATGATAATTATATTTTCTTAAAGAAAAGAAAATGAACAAATGCCACTTGTAAATAAAAAGCTTACAATTGTCAATGTAAATGATTATTTCCTTACAAATGTATGAATGCAGGAATTAAATGCTTATAATTGTTTACATTTGTTAAAATGCATAGTGAATTTGTTTACATTTATAATTAAAATGTACCTAATATGTTTTATGTATTTTTATATAATATTCTTTATTAAATCTTATTTTACCCAAGTCTTATGCATTCATTAATTTCTTAAACCAATATAATATCTTTATACATATATGATTTTAACCTTATATATTTACAGAGTACCTTCATTTTAAGTATAACCTTTAAAGAAATTTTTATATATATACACCTTTATCAAATCTTACTTTAAGCTAACTATTTTTTAAATATATATATATATATATATATATATATATATATATATCTTATAGAAACTATTTTAGTGTTGAATATAGAATTCAACTTTAAATAAATCTTGAAAATCAATAAAAATATAACTTCCAATTCAATGTATATACATACCTATATATTATATTATGATTAGAAAATCACTTTTATTAATTCTGGAAATATAAATTTGTCCAACTAAATAATTATAAAAGAAGATTATTAAACTAATATTATCAAACTTTAATACTTTAGTTAGGAAATTATTAATATAAATATTTATCTAGATATTTATAATTCAACCTTTATTTATTTTTAAATCTTCATTTGTTAGTTTTCAATTAACAGATGCCTAAAATTCGGTTATCACAGATATGCAGATTATAAGATAAACATGAGTGATAAGAAATATCTAATTGACAAGCATATATATGCATGTATACATATGTCAAACATTTATTATAAAGCACTTCAACCAAACGAAGGTAATACACACCAATTACTAGACTTCGGTTAAAGAAACTAATGAATGGGACTGAAAGAATAGTAAAGACAAGAGTTTAAAGGTAATAAATGGTATTACAACTATAACATATTCATGAAAGGTAGTAATCAAACTTAATATCAAAATCAAATGCTTAGAAATATGGACTTAAACTATATATGATCAAATATGGTTTTATAAAAATTAATACCCTCCTTATTTAATTCTTTTAAAATAATAATTTTTTTTAAACTTAATTGTTTTTTAAGAATCCAAACTTTCATGTTTATAAAATACTTAACTTACTAATTAAAACCTATATATTAAATTATCATTAATTAAAATATTTAGAAACATGTTTAAATACCTTTTAGTTTTAAAAAAATATCATAATGAAATATGATATAACAAAGATTGAAAACTAAAATAAGCATGTGTTATATTAAGGCTTCTTACATTAAAAAAAATTAATTAATTATTCAAAAATATTTAAACATGAAATTAATTTTAAAATATTCTAATATAATTTAGAAAATAACTCTAAAAAGAATAAAGAAAAATACTTAGTTTAAATATCTTTTTGCCAAAGCTTAAAGTTTCAAACAGAAAAGACAACATTTACAGAATGCTATAAAAAGTTTTTGTAATAAAAATATATTCAAAACATTATAAAACAGAATCTGCAGCATATACAAAATGCTTAAAAAGTTTTTGAAATAGTACAACATTTCAAAGGCACAGAAATGTTATAAAAACGTATTTGCAGCACTTAAGAAACGTTCCAGAAGAAATGACAGCATTTCAAATATACTATCTATTGTTCTGGGCCTGATTTTAACATGTTTTTGCACTAGTTTCATGACTACGTATTGACATGTAAATAATTGATTTTTTACCCAATTTTTTATAATACTTAATTAACATTAAAAATAACGAGAAAGCATATGTAAAGGCACTTGGCATTATGCATGTAAAAATGCTTTTCTACTTAGTATAGTTGTAATAAATTAGTAGTAAGATTTTATTTGAAAGAAAACACATTAAAAAAAAATTAGACGGGTATATCGAAATTTATACTATGGTGTGTCGATATATGGATCAAAATATCAAAACTTATAAAAGAAATAAATTTTTATACCTAACTAAATGCATGAATATATATTCCTAAATACAACAATTAAGATGAAATAATAGTAAAGCGTAACAATTTTTGCACTCCTCAATCCTTCTAACTTTGTTGTTCTTCCATTGTCATGAACCACACATTTATATCTTTCAGAATTTGACGACGAGATCTGTTCTATTGCGACGGGCTCGCTTTTCTGATCAGCGTAGTATGTTCATTTGCTGAATTTGAAGATCGTATGAGAAAGACGCAGATGATTTAGTAGATTGACTAATTTGGCGCCAAAACTTTGAATTCGAATTCTAAATGAATAGACACTTCAACCACTATAAATAGGCCCAACAGTCACCACTTTTCATAAAAATTCCTCTTCTTCTACTTCCCGTATTTCTATAAACTATCAAACTTCTAGAAGGCATATCTCCTTCGTTTATTAACGGAATCGGATGAAACCAGCGGCAAATCGTAGAGAAAGGCAATGGGCTACGATCTAGTAATAGTTTGATGATGAATTTGGACGGTATTTCGGTGCAACGGGCCGAACAGTAGGAGAAATGCAGAAAATCTCGTATGCATATTTTTCAGTTTTGGATAGTCAACTTCAAACTATCATATCTCACTCAATTTTGATCGGAATTTGATGACCCACCCATCAAAACGACCATGAGAACAAGGACTACAGTTTGGAAAAGGAGTTAAGACAAAATAATCAAATATCTAGATGGAATTTGAAGAATACCATTGATAGTTTTGCTTTCTTTTTCTCTTTGTTCGCCAAAACTTCATTTGATCATAACTTGATCATTTCTTGACAGATTTGCACGAAATTAGTGACATTGCAAAGTAGATAAGGAGAAGTACAGTATCATATCAAGTTGTGGATGATAATCAAAAGCTTTATATTGATCTGGTAGCCATTTCATTGTCGATTGCCATTATATATCCATTTGTTCTTCTTGATCGATGAATGATTGACTGGTATCTTTTAACCAACGGTCATTAGACATAACTCTTCTCCTGCAAAAAAAACATAACTTTTTAAAGAATCAAGTGACTTTTCAAAATAACTAAATATAATTTTAAACAACAATATCATGATGATTCTGTGACATATTCATACAAAAATAGTGTTAATAATTTTTAAAAAATTGCCTTTCTAATTATTTTCTTCAAAATTCAGATTATGAAAACTTTGAAAACCTTACTCTGATACCAAATGTGAGAAATGCGGAATACGGATCTTAAGGCTAGGACTAACACTAGAGGGGGGTGAATAGTGCTTAAAGGAATTGCTAAATCTTTTTGAGTTTTTGTTGATTTGAACACGAATGTATGCAATATTCAGACACAGATATGATGACAGAATCAAACAAAGATGCAGAAATAAAGTAAAAACAATGAAGGAAAGAACACACCGGATTTTATACTGGTTCGGAGTTACCCTACATCCAGTTCCGCACACAAGTACGGATTTCCTTTCAAAAGCAATTGGACAATTACACCCTCGATTTCACGGCTACGAGATACACCCTCCAGATTCACAATCTCTAGGTAGAGATACTTGATTTCACGGGCAACAAGTTCACCCAATTGATTTTCAAGGCTATAATCACACCTTTTCTCACTTGATTGATTTCACAGGCTATAATCACACCTTTTCTCGCTTAGTTTATTGCAAAGAAGCCTATAACTCTTAATAGCACTGAGATCTTGTTGAGAGAGTGATAGAGAATCAAACTAGAAATGATCTAGTTAGATTCAATGTTGATTTCGGCAGAGTAATGGTAAGAACATATATAAAGAAATGTGGAAGAAGAACAGGAGTGAAAGCCAGAAAAATATGATTTAAAGTTCGTTGAAAACTGCCCCTATTTATAGAAGAACAATAGCCACGTCCATTCGTGAAGGGATATAATGAATAGACAATTTTTTGAAGTTCAAATTTTTAAAATCAACTGCCACTATGTCGACGTGGGTATCTTGAGTATGTCGACATCCCAAAGGAAATTTTGGTGATTTGTTTTTCATTGAAAATAACTTCTATCTTGTATTAAAACTATTTTAAACTTTATAAATATATTTAACTAGTTAAAATACATAAATAAGTATAGATAATAATATTTTGGTATATATAAAATTTTACTATTTTATATTTAAATCTAAGTATAAATATTTAAAAGTTAAATATATTATTATTAAAAGATAGTTTAAAAATAAGGATAATTTGATTTTGAAAATAAAGATTATTTTGAGGCTAAAATATTTAAAATCAGGATAGATGTTTTTTGATTCTTTTAAAAGGAAGGTTTTGAAATCATTTTGAAAACAGGATATAATTTTGTAAAAACATTTGAATAAAAGGTTGGCGGATACAAAACAATGTTCCACTAGATTTTAGCAGGTTCCATCCTACTTAGGATTCCATCCCTTTAAAAGGATCGAAGTGGATTCCATTCCACGAATAAATTGGATTTTAAGATGACAGCGCTTTTCTAGGAATTTTAACAAAATTCCTATTTAAATTACATATTATTGAAATCTTGAGCTCTTGGTAATCTTGACATTCATAAGTCTTCAATCTTGATATCTTGAATCTCTATACTGTATAGTCTTCATTCTTGGTACCTGCATGGTTAAATCATGCATATACATATATATCTAAACTATAATGTTAGTATTTATATTTTATAATCTTATTCTAAGGTTGTTGTCATCAAAACCATCATCTAAGGACTAACAGTAGTCCACTTCATCATATCTCTATCTGCGTTGCTACTTCTCTTCGTTTGCACTATGTCTTCAACAATTTTTATTATTCTTAATAGCTTTATGTGTCCTGGCAACAAATCTTTTATGTAACACTTTGGAAATTTTAATAAATCGATTAAAATATTAATAAGCGCAAAATTATAATTTTATATTAAAGGAAAAAATAATAAATTTACTCAAATGTTACAATTACGCCACTTCATTACGTCTGGAACATCGTTTAGTTAAGAAACATATGTAACTTGTTGAATTTGATAAAACATGCTGAAATTAACGAAAAATGTAACCTGTGGCATTTTCATAATTTCTAATTTCAGGCTTAGACTAGAAAATCCTACTCTATGACTATAAATACAAGGCTAAGCTTTCGTTCTCTTGACTCAAAACCCTAACCGCCACTAAGGGATTCTTATCTCCTTCTTCCATACAACTTCTCTGATGCGAACATTTCCTACTCTCTTCTTTAAATATTCTTATTAAAAATAAAAATAAAAATAAAACACATCAAATTAAAGAAGACAGGGAGAGATCAAAATTAGAAAAGAAAATGAGAAGGAAGACGAATGAATCAAGGAGATGTAGATTTAAATCAGATTAGAAAGAGAAAAGTTTCAAAAAGGTGAGTGGGTCGATTACAGCGTTTATGTTGATCAAAAGTAATTAGGTTCCATTTTGTTTCTATGTGATTTACAAATATAATTGCTAAATTTGAATAATAATCTAATTTAGATCTAGTTTGAATTACTAGTTCTATTTTAAATCGGAATGGCCGATGAATGATGGGAAAACTTTAGTTAGTTTAACTGAACAATTGTTGAAAAAGAAGATGATAGATTAGTGAACTTCACATCAAAATCTATGATGTTAAAAATTTGTTAATAATATTTGGTTGTATTAAATAAATGAAGAAGTTTAATATCTTTTGTTTCAACTAAAAGTAAATTGATTTCGTAATCTGGAAAATATGTAGAATTTACATGAAAAGTGCTTAGGTAGGTTTAAATAGAAAGGTGCAAACATACATATATAATCATTGAAATTAACGAGTTAAAATCGTGTAAAAGATATGTAGGTTATACATATGAATCTGATTGAAATAAGTCCTTCAATTTATATTTGAAATCACCAAGTAGATAAATGAAGATAACCCAAAGTGAAGAAAAACAAAGCATGAAAATTAGGTTAGATGACCAAAATTTAAATCAGGCATCTGAGAAGGGGATTCAAATGTCTAAACACCTAGGAATGTTTTTTTTTGCATCAGGCAACCATATGTCTTAATTGTATTTTCAGTACTTATATTTTATTTTATTTCTACTGTGTGATCCGAAATGTAACATCTCACATCTATACATATATTATCCAAGAGTATTACCGAGTAATACTGTCGAATAACATGAAGAATGAGGCGATATGTGTGAAGCGCATGTGAATATTCCTCTGGACAAACACTTAATATGTCACATATAATAAAAACAGACCACCATGATGTAAACAGTCTGGCTACAAAGCAATAAACATGTCCTGTGTGAGGATAGAGTAACACATAATATAAAGGGGCATTTTACCAAAATGACAAACTTTTCAATCCAATTAGTTTCTAGGACACACATCCACAAAAATTAATTTCAAGGCCAAAGTCAGCAGAATAATTATTTTTAAGGACAAAGTCAGCAGTCCAATTACTTTCAAGGATATAATTTCATAGGATTTTAGGCCTTAGAAACTAATTATTTTGCATTTTGTCCTTAAAAATAATTATTCCAGTTGTGTGTCCTAGAAACTAATTGCTCTTGCTAAAAAAGCCCTTATGGCTAATTTCCACTAATATAAATTGAGCCGTAGGGAACACAGAGTCAACAATGCATCTATAAAAATATAATATAAAATATACACAAATCTTAGTGGGATATAAAAATAAGTCAAATTCCTACTAGTTCTCAAATATCTATATAAGATAGATCCAATACATCTTATACAACAACATATACATACAAGAGTCTAAATGCATAATATACTATGCATCTAGTAATATAGCCTTCGACTAAATCCAATAAGAAATCTGGACACACCGTCCCTGAACCTGAAATATCTTGGACTGACCTGATTATCATATAAATAATAAATGGGTCAGATTTTGTTCAGATTCAATGGTGAGAATATAAATGATATCTCAAGGAATAACATATACACAATATAATAAAGAAATCTAACAAAAGGAATAATAAAACATCTACAACATGTCGAACAACATCCATAAAACATTAAACATCAAAAAAACCAAATATATCAGGCACAATCACAAACATCACTCCACACACATCATGCATCCATCGCATACAGCTAAGGCATCATACACATCTCATACATCGCACACATCGCACTTATCTAAACATCATGCATCACACACATATCATACATCGCATGCATCACACACATCACTCACATCCATACATCGCATACAATGGATACACACATCAAACATCAATTAATTCATATTTATCAAGTAGTATTTTATTTATTCATTTTATTCTTCATTTTTAATTTTATTACTGCGACTGTTATTGTATGTGCTATTGTTATTGCTACTTCCAGAAGCCGAGTGACTCTACACCCGAGCCTCATGGCTTCTCAGATGCAAAGGGAGATCCTATTCGAAAATATTTTATGGGCATCCTCACTAGTCTTTAGCTGCACAATAAATGCATGTCGCTTCCATGCCTCCTCCCACCTCACTTCCATCGTCAACCACCTCACCTCATTCTATATTCATCTTGTTGATTCGTGTAGCAGACTGTGACCATGCGACAGCCTCAACATCAAAGACCAAACCCAAAGTACATAAAGCAGTGAACTATATGTGCAGTGTTTAAGACAGAAGACAAAATCATAGCAGTACCAAGTGGCCAATGTCAACAGAGTAAAGCCAGGAAGGTCAGCAGCATGTTTTACAATTCAAATCAAAGTGGCCGAAGTCAAAGGCCAGCAAATCGTGAAAGTCAGAAAAATGAAAACGCCCAGATTATCATACTACGAAAATCAAGCCGTGGTGGCCACGAAATCAAACAAGCCGTGACAATCAAGTAACAAAGAATTATATGATTTGAATAAGTCAGAAATCATCACAAACTTTCAACTTAAATCGAATGGCCGAGCAAAAGCATTGACGAATTCAAATGAATTTATATGAACAAAAATATAGGAATTCGAATCCTATAAAATGCAATCATCATCGACATGTTAAAACCATTCGAGTTCAAGAAAAAAAGAATAATCATTCAACTTGAATCAAGATCGAGTTCAAACAAGCTAACGTGTAAAGCAAAAAGACCATAAATTACATACCAGATTTTACGAATTGAACTCGATCATCGAAGAAGCCGAAGCAAGCTACAAGAAGACGATCGATCGACATAGCAAGAAAAGTAAAATCACATATTCGATCAACCAACTAAATTCGGTAGCTTCAACAAAGTAAAACCCTAAATCTGGAAAAGGAACGAACGAAGATAAAGCAGCCATTTTTTATCACAAATGAAAGAAGACACGGCCGATAGAAACAAAAGAGAGAAGGGGAACATTTTATTACATATTTAATTTACGTTGGGCTGGCTTCTTTTATATTGGGCTTTAATTTTTAGAGTTTTATTGTTTATAATTGTTTTAATTTGTATTTTTCTTTTAAACATTTGTGATTTCTAGTCCTGTGACTAGGGGACGAACTACGGTGGTATAGCTCGAGAATTCCCAACTTAGTGGCTGAGTTGTGGCAGAGTATTGCGCGTAGAGTTAGGTTAGTCGATAGCAGGTGTCGTGAGTTTATGTGTGTAAGCGTCTAACTACTTAATTTCTAGCAGAAACCTTGGGGGTAGTATGTAGGCAGGGTTTTGCCGAAGCTGGGTAAATATGTGCATTCTATTTCTGCATTTTTATATTCTACTATTATCTGTGCTGCTATTATTCAACTGAAATCTGTGCTGAGACTATTTAATATACTTCCACAATAATTTTTTAATAATTAATTGTATCGCCCTATTCACCTCCCATCTAGGGTGAAATCGATCCTACAAGTGGTATCAAAGCTAGGAATGAAAGCCATCTTTGTTTTAAAAATTTGATTTTTCAACAACCAATACTTGCTTTACAAATTTGAAATGCCTTCTTTTAATAATACTTCTACCGAAGGTCGGTCCAATATTATTCCTCCTATTTTTGATGGATCGAATTTTTTGAATTGGAAATTAAAAATGAAATTCTATTTAAAATTTGTTAATTTTAAATGTTGGGATATTATTGAAAATGGGAGTGATATAAAAGACGATAAAGTTACTTCGATTAATGCTCTTGCTATGAATATATATATTCTCATATTAATCAGGATAATTTTAACTTATCTCTCATTGTGAAAATGCACAAGAAATCTAGAATACCTTTGATGTAATATATGGTGCAAAAGTCAACAACCGTGAGAGATTCCCCATAATCGACTTAGAAACATGCTTAACAGGATTGATAAAAGGCAGTAGTGATGATGATGATGATGATGGAGCAGCTAAGCTGGCGTTACTAATAAAGATATTCAAAAAGTAGAACCACAAATACTGAAATCCAGCTCCAAATCAACAATTGAAAAGTAGAATAAACAAAGGACTGGACAGCTCGAAAGAACACAAGATCATCCGTCACAAATGCTACAAACCTGGTCATATCAAGCCCAATTGTCCTTGAAATCGACACGTCCAAGAAAAGAATTCAAAAAGGAGAAATTTTACAGCAACGTGGAATAAAAGCAACGATGATCATAAAAGCATTAGCAGTGAGAGTGAGAAAGCAGATCTTTGCCTTCAAGGTGATATAACTGATAGCGATGATGATGAGCCAAGCGAGGTATCAAAACTCACTTACTCAGAATTACTTATATATTTCTATGAAGTAAATGGCCGTTTTGAAAGACTTAGGGAAAAATACGCTAAAATTTAATCACAAAGAGATACTTTGATAATCAAATAAACAATTTGACCAATTAAACTATCAAAATAGGAGCCCTAAGTGTGAATTGTATCCATCACTTGAAGAAGAAACTAAAAAATCAAAAATTAAAATTAAATCGCTTGAAAATGAAATTATGATTTTGAAAGAAAGTGAAAACACCAAAAGGGAAAATTCTATTAAAAGGTGCACTCAATTATTGAATGAAAACGATCAATAAAAACACAAGTCCAACAATTGTCAATGACTTTAGGAAAATTTTCCAAAGGAGAAATATCATTGAATATGCTATTAGGGAAACAAACTGTTAATAAAGTTAGACAAGGACTTGGGAATAGTCAATCTGAACTTGTTAAAAGTGAAATTAAACAATTCAATTCCATGTGAACAACTTGTAGAAAAATTGGACACAATCACAATATTTGCTGGTATAGACCCAAAAATGTGAAAACCATACCAATTTGGGTTCCTAAAGGCACAAATATAAAATCCCTCAAAGTCAAAAAATCTGGGTGCCGAAAGGAACATATATAAATATTTTTGGGTCTCCACAAACTTATTTTTCAAAATTATTTGCCACTAACAACCATGGACCTATAAAAACAAATAGGTCACAAAAATCTTCTCTTATGTAGGTATAGGTAGGCTAAGGAAAAAGAAGAGTGATACCTGGTTTCTGATTATTCCAGGCATAAGATGGGCTACAAATCAAAGTTCCTTATCCTAGTACAAAGGTAGTAGAATCACAATGGGCAACAATGAAAAATTATCATAATGGTAAGAGAGGTAATGGTATATTGATCTTGAACGATATATAAATGTGATAATCTGCACCATAATCTAATTTGAATCAGCCAATAAAATAAATGATGATTTTGATTCTGACTTATTCCTATTTGACTTGTTCTCATTTTTTTTCTGATTTGAGCAAAAATGCTGACCAATCACTTTTCAACTTTGAACTAATTCATATAAATTTGTATGGTCTTATGATGGTGTTTTATAAATACATGTGGATATATTTGACTTGACATTATATTTTGTGTTTGCTTGTATACATGGCTTCAAATTCAATTTCAAGAGAATTTCATTTAAAAGCTGTTGAAAATGATTTTAAGAAATTTGTTGAAACCTCACAATCTTATCATCTTAGGTACCATTTACATTGTTATATATCCTGATACATTAACATTTTTCCATTTTTCTTTATTTCAACTGCATAACGTTTAATTTCAATTGCTATAATAATTACACTTATTATAAATTGGATTTCAATGGATTGATTTGTTTCGATTCAAATCTTTTTACTAAGTTAATTACTACTCTATAAACTTAGTTACCTTGTTTTTCCATTCATTACCTTAATATACCCAATCTAACAACTCCTAATCATTATATTACATTTCACATTAATGTAACATTTATTAAAATTTTATTTCCAATTTCAATTAACAATTTAAATAAATAGGTAACATACAATAATCATTACCGTTACCTTTTAGTCCCATAAATAAGCTTTTATTACTTACAAATCAATGTTGCCATTTATTTTCATACTACTAATTTCATTCACTTATGTTCAATTTATAACCAAACACAACAATTTCCACTCTTTCATTATTGGGATTTTACTCCAATTGTCTAAAATTAGTTTTAATAACAATTGCTACACTTCATTCTTAACATTCTCTTCTTTTTAAATTGTAGAGTTTTTATTTCTTTCAAAATCTAATTACAAAAATATTATCAAATTAACCAATTTAATTATCGAAATTTACGGATCGTTATATTTAATAAGGCCAGATGATTGCTTATGGATGTTTTATTGATAATTAAATAACCAACTATCAATGTCGACCAATTTTGTTAATTGTTTTGAAGAGACCGGGATCGGATTTAATTATCTAAAAAGTACTTCGACCTAGTTTGAATGTAAAGAATGAATCTCGTAAAGATGATGAAGACGGTGATTCGGTTTGTCCAGACCTAGGACAACTTGTATGGATGAATGCTATCAGAACATCGTCATGGGAGGACGATGAGCATTCTAAGTAAAATTGTTCTTGATGGGTAACGCTTAGCCTCGAACCTCATCAACCGAAAATGATTAAAACATAGGAGATGCAACAAGGCTAAGTAGGTCGCACCAAATTAGGGTATGTTATCACTTTTCTAGGTGTCCTCGAAAACCTTTATATTATGGATATCATTGTGCAAGAAAGAAGGAGCGCTCGATAGTAAGGGTGAGAACACCTGGGTGATAACATATTCGGTCTATCCAGGTTATTGGTAGGCCAGTCTTGTGTAGCAGAGGATCCCGACGATGGTCCTCAGTATATTTTTCTAGAGGTGTACTATGATGGGCGGTGCCCCAGTGGCCCAGTCATTCGATGGAATCCATTCTCTAATACGAGCTTTACAGTTCAGTTTGTAGAGCCTAGTATGCTGAAATTTAATTAATGTAACAATTTGGCTATTTGAATAAGTATTTGTGTTTGGATACTATCATAATTTCAAAGGTTTTCTATAAAATTACTTTGGCTATTGTAAGGTAAAAACCTGTCGTGTTTATGTGTGACACAGCCTTACGAAATACCTTTGTTTCAAAGGCTTTAATAACTCTAATAATCTAAATTGAGCGTGTTTTTCTCATGGTGGTTTTCCAGACTGACTTGGGTGCCATTTTATTGTAATGCTTGGGTCAGATCGAGTATTACAGGTTCATGATAGGGTGCTATGGAACCCAGGAGATGGGTTGGATGACAAGATGTAATTCCGTAGATTTTTTGTTTCCGCTGTGTGATGATAAGTTATTAAACTGTACAGATTGATTGTTTCATATTGTACTGTGAATATGGTATGTACATTATCAGCACGGTCCTTGTATTTAAAATCTTTTATTATGTATTATAAATTGTTCCGCTGCGATTGTGAGATTCTATGCTGATGCTTAATTTTCTTCTATCTTTTTCTTATTATTTACACTAGTTATTCGCTCCTTCGTATAATTTAGGTTGAACAGAAGTGAATTATTATCAATCCAAAGGGTACGGAACTGCGGGTCACTACATTAATTGTATTCTTTTAAAGCTATTTAATTATAGTAATATTATTTTAAGGTTATTTTAATTATATTAATATTGTTTTAAAGTTAATTAATTTGAGTTATATTATTTTAAAGTTATTTAAATTATATTAATATTTTTTAAAGTTATTTATTTATAGTAACATGGTTTAAAATAATTTACTAAAATGTGAAGGGTTAATTATTTCGAAAATAATTATGGTTTGAAATTAAAAATAAGGATTAAGTTATAAGGTTTTGAAAATAAATTATCATTATTTATAAAAAAGTAGAGATTAGTTATTATTGATTATTAAACAATGTTTTGAAATTATTTATTATTATTTTTAAGATGTTTTAAAGTTAATAATTTTCATTTATTTATAATGTTTATTGTTAACAACTAATATTATTTAACGTTGTTTTGGAGTAAAAGATTTTTAATTATTTATAAATGTTTCTGAGACCCATTAATAGAGGTTAAAACTAAGATTTTATAAAGGAGCTTATAAAATGGTTTGAAAATTTAAGGAAAGAAAATTTACAAGGTTAAAGTGTTTATAAATGGTTAAATAGTTATAAACAAATTTTAGAAATGAGATTATAGATTTATAAAAGAAGTTTTATAAATGGTTTATGGATTTATAAAGGGTTTATAAATGATTTTTGAAATGTACAAGAAGTTTATAAGTGATTGAATTTTTATAAAGGAATTATAAATGGCTTTTTGGAGATTTATAAAATGGTTTATAAATGGTTTTGGAGAATTGTAAGGGAATTCAAAAATGAATTGAGAATCGAATGAAAGGAGAATCTTTTCTAAATTTTGTGGATACACTTATTCCGTTGAGATAAGTATATGGATATTTTCTAAGTATTGAAAATATAGGAGTTTGCAGATATATCTTTATAAAAGCATTCTTATACAAGAAAAATGGTTTTAGTTATGAAAGATTTATAAACGGAGGCTAGTGACTGCTTATATGCTGAACCAATGTTGGTTTTCCCTTATGGAATGAATCCTTGATTGAATGTTGTTATTCGATAGTTAAATAATCGACTATCGAAAATGGACCCAAATATAACTTTGAAAATATCTAGAAGAAACATGTGAGTAGCATAGTCATCTCCGATGATGTTGTACTGTGTGTATAAATCTCGTTTCATTCTTCTAGGACAATGATAAGGAAATCCGTCCACTAACGGTTAGGAGGTGATATATGATCTTATCTTTGACTGTTTATTTCCTAAATAATCGGAGTTAAGTTTACCGAAGATTATCGAACGTTGTTTCTAAGAGACTGGAATAAGATATGTTATTCAAAATCCACTTCAATCCAATGAATGCGTTTCGAAGTGAAGACATCGTGGAGAGCATGGAATCAAAGATAGAGATGTGAAGTGCAAGGGCTAATCGCTATTAATCCTGAGGGTCAATCCAAAATAGATGTAGTAGGAATAGTGCTTTCGGTTTCGTTCAGACTCAGGGCAGGCTTGTATGGATAAATGCTTTTATCACATTGTCATTGAAGGGAAATGAGCATTCTAAGTGTAAATGTTCTTGAAAGGTAATCGTAGCCTCAAGCCTCATCAACCGGAAATGACTAAAATAAGGGAAATGCAGCAGGGCTAAGTGGGTAGCTCCCAAGTAGGGTCTGATCATCCCTATCTAGAGTCTCTATTATCTCTCAAATTGTATGCTTCAGGGCCCACTTACGGAGGGATGATCATATTCGGTACTATCCAGCAAGGGGTAAACCGGTCCAATGTTGACAGAGGATCCAGGTGAGGTCCTTGATTTTATTTTATCTAGAGATGCACCATGGCAGGCAGTACCCTAGTAGTCCGGTCATTGTATTGAATCCACTCTCCAATAAGCACCGTATGGACTTAGTTTGCCCCCACTATGCTGAAACATGAGATGCAAGCATTTCAGCTATCTTCATATTTCACTTTGGCCTCTAGACATTATTATAATATTAATGGATTTTCTGTAGAAAATGTTTTGGTTATCGTAAGGTAAAAACCCGTTCGTATTTATGTGTCGCATGGTCTTACAAGATAGTTTTTTATTTTAAAGATTTTGATATAACTTTGAAAATCTAGTTAGGTGTGTTTTCTCACGCTGGTTTTTCAGACTGACTCGGGTGTTATTTTATTGTATTGCTCGGGTCAGACCGAGCATATCACAGATTGGTTTGGATTCTTTGGAGCTTCAGAAGACGAGGTAGAGGCCCAGAGACGTATTGACTTAGATGGTTATTTTCCGCTATTCATTATTGTGTTTATCAGCAATTGTGAGGATAGGCTGTTCTAACTGTCCAGGATGAAATATGTTAGTATACTCTAATGGATGTTTGTATATACATATAGTATAGTTTGGTGTAAATATTTGTTGTATATTATAGATTATTCGTTCCGCTGTCAGATTCTGTGTTGCTTAGTTTTCTTCTTATCTTCTTCCTTCTTTCTTTTTCCCTAACAATCGGGTTTTTTGGCATTCAATATCTTGGCATGTAATATAGGGGACGTATTAGTGACTGATACTTGCTCCCATTTCGAATTTGGTATCTCCAGTGGTTGTAGCAACACAACAACCCTTTGGTGATTGTCTTTGATTTGCTGACATATTCGCTCGTCGGCTGACATAAATTGAGATATAACTCTTCATCATAGGCCGCTAAAATACTCGCTTCATATCACAGTACATCTTATTAACTCCAGGGTGGATACTTAACTTAGGGTTATGGAATTCCATCAAAACTTCTTGTCTAAGACCATCAACATTTTGAATGCATAACCTTTCATTCATCCTCAAAATACCATGGCTATCCATCCCAAAACTGAACTTTAACCTTCTTCAACTCCTTGCATAAATTCTACCAGAATCCAATCTTCCCTTTGTCTGCTTGCAATCCTCTCCAAGAAGAGTCGGAGTAACTTCCAAAAGAGCCAAGATTACATTCCTTCTTAAAGCATCCGCTACCATATTTGCCTTTCTCGGGGTTTATAAAATATCCAAATCGTATGCCGCCAGAAATTCCAACCATCGCTGCCGGCTGCCTCATATTTCAGTCTTTGTGTGTGATGGAACACTTCAACGACTTGCGATACATAAGGAGCTCGAAGTTTTAACCCAACAAGGAATGGCTCCACATCCTCAATGCAAGCACAACAGCCAATAGCTCCAAATCATGTGTTGCATAATTCTGCTCATCAGGCTTCAACTACCTACTAGCATAAGCAATAACCCTACCATGCTGCATCAAAACTGCACCCAAGCTTACACAGCAAGCATCTGTATATACAGTAAGTCCTCTACCTCTATTTGAAATAGCTAGAACTGGAGTGGTCAACCTCCTATTCAACTCAACATACACTTCTTCACACTTCGAATTCCAAATAAACGTCTCATCTTTCTTCATCTACTTGACCAGGTGCAAGGTAATCTTGGAGAAGTCTTGGATGAACCTTCTGTAATATCCGGCCAATTCTAAGAAGATTTGAACATCCGTCGGACCCAACACAACATGTCCGAGGAACCGTACTATTGACTATCAAAAATGACGAGTAGAAAGTTTAGCTTTAAAACAAACTTTCTTAACATTTCCAACACCACTTTCGAATGGTATTTATGTCCTTTATCAGTCTTAAAGTAAATAAGGCTATCGTCTATGAAAACCAACACAAACTTATTGAGTACATCACTAAAAACTCGGTTCATAAGATCTAGAAAATAAGCAGATGCGTTAATTAGCCCAAAGGCATAACCAACCACTCAAAGAAACAATCAGGTCCTCTAAATGCTATTAAGGGTATACTATCCTCTGCTATCCTTAACTTGTGATATCCTATATCAAGGTACGCTTGGAAAAATACTTTAGCATCATTGAGTTGGTCAAACATGTCATCTATACAGGGTAAGGGATACTTACTCCAAATTTTCTGCTTGTTCAGCTCTCTACAATCTGCACAAAGTATTAAAGAACCTCAGACATTACGACAAAAACTACCGCTGCTCCCTAACTTGAACAACTTGGTCTAATCAAATCACTTCTCAACAAATCATTCGTCGGATCCTCTAACTCCTTCTATCTCGAAGCCATTTTATCCAATAGGAATTAATTCAATATGAAACTCAATCTCTCAATGTAAAGGCAGATTATTGACTTTGTCAAAAACATTAGGGAAATTCTTGACAATTGCTATCGATCCCACTCCACCTGGGACAATTCAAGGCATACAAGAAAATACTCGCTCTCTTTTCTATATCATCATATGATATTTCAGCAAAGTTTATCGATTTGGTTTTTAATGATATCGTTCTTCTAACACATTATAGGGCAGCTTCATTCTTCGACAACTGATCCATACAGTATATAACATCAAACCCCTTAAAATCTTAAACTAACAGACCAAATGAAAAATGGTGGGTAAGGTAAGTAATTTGCACATTCTCACAAACCATGTATAGATTAATTGCACTTCCTATGGAGTTTGACACACAAATGGGGTTTCTACAATTCTTAAGGAAAGATGGAATTTACCTTCCGATTCTATAGAAATAAGACTATGGGAAGCCCCGATATCAAACAATATCCGGACAAAAATATCATTGATAATTAAAGTTTTAAGAACTCCTTTCCCTTTCACATCCCTTATGGTCAATGGTTCATCCTTGATGGCTTAAATCTTGACTTGCTGACCCTTCTCCTTTAGCGGGCAATCCTTCACCATGTGCCTTGGTTGCGGAAAGTTGTAGTAAAGTGTTTTCTGAATCATTAAGGAGATACACCCTGCCCACTACTTTTAAGCTTTAGAACTCTTACAAAACCTTACTAGATTGTCCTTCTTCTTACACTGAAAACATTCAACATCCTTAAATTTGTTCCCTTAATTTCCTTTCGACTTTCCTTTCCACTACTTAATCAATTGCGGGTTGAACTTCTTCTTGTTCGGGTTGTTGTTATTTTTGCTAGGTTATGCCGTCCGCTTCTTCTCCTCCAGAACTTCATATCTCAAAACCATATTTATCAAATCCATAAAAAGTCCCTTCAGATGGGTGGTCATCTTTCCCAAAAATTCTTCTCTCATTCCCATGGCAAACATCTCATTCTTCTTAAGTGGGGTATCAATCAACTTCAGACCAAATCCCGATAGCTTATTAAGTTGGTTTCATATCCAGCTATGGACAAATCTCCTTGCTTTAGATCCAAGAAACTCCTATACAAACGGGTCGTTTCTGTAGCGGGCATGAATTATTCTTCAAACACCTCCTTAAATCCAACCCAAGGAAAATCATCCTTTAGAACATTCTTTGTAACGGAGCCTTATTGTGATGCCGCTCCATCTTGCAACTGCTAAAATGCTAAGAAACACTTTTGCTTATATGAAATATCCAACCTGTTGAAAATTTTCTCACAAGAATAAAGCCAAGCTTGGACTTCGATGATGGATTTCATGCCCTAAAGCGGTTTACCTTATAGATTGGTATAGTCTTTGCACAAGCTGTAAAGTTCACATGGGGGTGCAATGGTGCTGCCTCTTCAACTACTCCAACTCTTCCAACATTCAAAGCTCGACCATTGATGGTCGTGGTGCTACTCGCTCCCTCACCTCATCTTTCCCTATTACTCATTCTTACCACCTGGATATATTAAGATAACATTAAAGTACTTAAACGAGATAAACTTAAGGGAAAAGGGTACTGAATCAAACATATCGAAGCTGATCAAAATAATTTGAACACACACACACACACACACACACACACACACACACACATATATATATATATTACAAATATGCGCTCCCATAGGCTAAACTCATTCTAGGGTATTACTAACCCTGTCTCTAATGAGTTGACCCCAATTAAGGCCTAGGTGTTCACTCAACTTAAGCTCAAATACCATGTGTAAGGATCCGCCTTTCTTACTCTTAAGAAGACATCTAATACATCCACGGTACACATGTGCCAATCATCTATGTGTTTGAAAGACAAGCCTTTGAGGTAAAATGAAAAGAAGTGTAACGACCCGCAAATCCATACCCCTTGAGTTAACACTATTCTACCTAAATCAACTCAAGTTGTACAGAAATACGAACCATTTGGGTTAAAGAAGAAGAGGTAGAAGAAGAAAATAGAATACAACAACAGAATCTAACCATCGCAGCGGAATAAAATATAATAGATAATAAATGATCTTTACTCAAAATCAAATATATCTGCTTATATATTACATCAATCACAGCTCAATAACATACAACTGGGTATACAGCTACTCTATACAGCGGAATATATATAAACAAGCACGAATGTACGTATCGTCATCCAGCTCGTCTCCTGAGCTCCACGGCAGCAAATCCTGTATCCTATAATACTCGGTCTGACCCGAGCATCACAGTTAAATAACACCCGAGTCAGTTTGGAATACCAGCATGAGAAAATCACACCCAATTGATTATTAAAGTTTCAAAAATCCTTTGGAAACAAAGCATCTCGTAAGACCACGCCACAAATAAACATGTCGGGTTTTTACCTTATGATAGCTAAAATAATTTTTATAGAAATCCTCTGATATTATAATAGGGTCTATATACAAATACTTATAAAATAGCCAAAATTGTTACATCTATTAAATTCTAGCTACTAACCACAGAGTGGGTAATACAAACAAAACTCGTACAAGGCTCGTAGGGAGAATGGATTTCCAACTAATGACTAGGAACAGGGGTACCACCTATGGATTTCCAACTAATGACTAGGAACAGGGGTACCACCTGTCACGGTACGTGGCCTAGATCACAGTACCGAGGAGTACTCCCGCTTCCCTACAACACAAGACCGGGACTACCCTTTACTGGATAATCCCGAGTGAGATCACCCCGCGGTTGGGATCAGCAACCGTCCACTAAGCCGAAATAAAAGGGACATCTAGGCAGAGATGACCTCACCCTGCTTGGGTGCTACCCACCTAGCCTTGCTGCACAACCCCTGATTTTCAGTCATTCCCATTTGATGAGGCTTGAGGCAAAGCGTTACCTTTTTATAACATATCCCTTAGAATGCCCATCGTCCACCTGATGATGTTTCGCAAGCATTCATCCATACAAGTCCATCCCGGGTTCGAACAGAACCGAAGGCACTATTCCTACTACATCCATTTTGGAAATATCCTCAGGATTAGTAGCAACTAGCCCTTGCACTTCACTGCTCCATCTTCTAATCCAAAATCGTTTTCCACGAAACGTACAAACCGGATCGATGTGGTTTTCGAGAAACAAATCTCGATCCCGGTCTCTTCGAAATGATCAGCGCATTTGGCCAATATTGATAGTCGGCGATTTAGCTTCAATTAACATCCAGAAACAACCATCAAACAATAAATAATTTTCCAAATTATTTATTAGCTTCAAAAATATCTTCAGAAGATATATTTCTATTTTCAACCCTTTGAAAACAGTTTCCAAACTATCTTTCTTTTCCAGAATAAGCTTTCCCATATATTTTCTATCTCCACTAAAATCACCAAGCACAAAAACTTTAGATTTTTTTTTAAAATAATTTAAAGTACTTTACTTTGAAATATACTTTAAAACATTTAAGTTAAAACTACTTAGGTAATTGGTTAAAATACATACTATATAAATATTTGAAAATAAGGTTATTTAATAAAATATAAAACTAGATTTTCTCTTTTAAAAACAAAATACTAAGTCACTTCTTAGATAATTACTGCTATAATAGGTTATAAGAAAATACTTAACTTAGAATTTAATTATTTGGAATTAATAAATTTCCAAAACTTGCTTTTAAATAACTTTAAAACTTTTAACTTATATTTAAAAGTCTCACTTTAAAAACGTACCTTGTTATTCAAGGAGAATTTCCAACTTCAATCAATTAAATCAATTTTCCAAATTGATTCCCAATTTATTCCATTTGAAATAAGTTTCTTTAATTACTCAATTCATTTCAAAATTCGTTAATTAAGGATTTTATTTTCCATTTGATTTTAAATCATTTAACTAAAATATACCAATTTCAGCTTCTTCCCAATTTCTTCTTTATTCTTTTAAAAATTTAAATTTTAAATTTTAAATAAATGTTTCCTTCTTTTAAATAATATCATTGAAGATTAAAATTCATTAACTTTCTATTTACTCAAATTTCCTTTCTATACTCAAGATTTATTTATTAGAATTTTAAAGTCACTTTATTTCTTTTCCAATTCATTTTTAAATTTATTCAAATTTCAATAATTATTTTACTTACAATTTCGCTTCTTTTATTATCTTTCCAAAATCCAATTTATATATTTTTGTTCATTATACCCAATTATATCCAATCGAACCATAGCATTCAATATTCCAATATAATTCATCACAGAATATCAAATAATCACAATATAGGGTATTAAAGAATTTAAATAAATGTTGAGGGATCTAGTTGGATCCCTCCAACCTGTTTTCCTTGCATCCACAGACGTTAGCACAATATAAAATACCAATTCCAAAATATACCATAATATAGCACATCAATCAATTCAACCATTCAAACAATTATTTAAATTTAATCATTTAAATTTAAATTTAACCGAGTGAGATTAACTCACCTATGATTTTTTTTTGTTTGGCAATCCATTTCCATCTCGCCAATTCCACCATAATTTTAGACCTTGAACAACATTATATAATTTACTAATATCTGAGATAAACAGATAATCCATTACTATTTAGGGGAAAAATTTTTTAAGGACAAATTATAATAAATATTTGTCCAGAAGGACACGCGCATATAACTTTTACTGTAAGGACAAAGCCCAAAGCCTAGAAAGAATTTCAAACAAAACGAAACATTCTGTCCATCTTCCTCCTCCTTCCTTACACTCCAACAATCGGTAATTTTGCTCGAAACAAAACATTCACGTTAATTTTGCTCGACATAAAAAAATGGCACCGCAAACAATAAATAAATCTACATCTCCAACAGAATCTCAGAAATCGACTGTAGATGAAGAACGACCACAACAATCGAAAGCCGAAGAAAACCTAAGTAAGTCGACGGCGAATCAACAAAACCAAAATCGAAATGTCGACGAAGCAGATGTTCAAAAAGAAAATGCAGAGATAGAAGAGGAAAACCTTCCTTTAGCACAGACGATAGCGTCGGCACTAAAGAGAAAAAGCAACAAATTAAGGCTTAAAAAACCTACAGCAACAGAAGAACAAAAGCAAAATAGAGAAAAAAGGACAAAGAGAAGAGACGAAAAAATGACAGCAAGAACAAGCAAACCAGAAATAAGTGAAAGTATAGGAAAGAAGGTAACTGTTAATATAAAATCAAACACAACAAAATTAGTATAGTTTTGTTATAGCAACATTGAAATACTAATAATTTCATTTTGTTAAATCTCAGCAAAAAGAAGATAAAGAATTTGCAGATGAAGAACTGGAAGAAGAACAACTCAATTCGGTAAAATATAAAACATCATAACTTTATACCATAATGTATATTTCAAAAATACTACTTGTAAATCATTTGGTAAAAGAAAAGGCTGATAGGTATAACAAACTGATACCCAATTACTAGTATAATAGTCATTATAATTAAGCATAAATTGTTTGATAAAACAATAGTCAGTGACATTTATTTCAGATATGATACAAACAAACAAATGATACCTACTAACAAAAATTGATACCTAATTACCAAAAAATAATACCTAGTTATATAAAAATGATACCTACTTGATACCTGATTACTAAAAACTGATACCTAATTAGTACTAACTGATACCTAGTCACCAGTAATAATAGTGTTTATCATTAAGCGTAAATTGTTTGATAAAATTATAGTCAGTATCTTTTAGTTGAAATATGAAACGGACAAAAAACCGATACCTATTTACAAAAACTGATACCTATTTACAGAAAACTGATACCTAGTTACAAAAAACTGATACCTAGTTATAAAAAAATGATACCTACTTGAAAAAATGACACCTGGTTAGAGAAAACTGATATCTACTTAGTACCAACTGATACTTAGGTACTGCAAAACTGATACTTAATTACTTCAAACTTGAAATTGTTATATATTTGACAGAAGATATTTCACTACAACTAATACCCGAATCTATTGTTATTTTTAAACATAATTTATTTCACAAATAACTTATTGTCTTTATTTTGAACTAATAGGATAATGATGATTTTGTTGATGCTCATCCAAAATACATAAAAGAAAGATCACAAACAAAACAGCAATCTGAAGATAAAAAGCATGAAACAGCTTACAGATATGGACTGCAGGCAATATTCAAAACAGTAAAACTGATAAAACAAAAAAATGCTCTATCAAAGAAGCAAATGGATATAATGAAGAGCACTCCTTTCTACAACTTCTTTAGATTTTTCTATGAAGAGAAAATTTTGATGAAAGAATGCAAAAGGTATCAACACAATTTGGATGCTTTATACAAATGCTACTCAGTTGTCGAAGATGCTTCCTTATTTTCCACAGAAAGGATGAAAGTTACAGCAACGGATATAAGTTTGATTTTTGGCCTACCACTAAAAGGAATTAACATTGAGCCGACTCAAAAAATGACAAACAAAACAATTCCAATGCAGTGTAGGGAATTTGCAAACAGAAACTTTGGCAACAACACTTATATAACAAGAAATGTTGTGGAAAAAAGAATAAAGCAAGAAGTTGCAAAAAAGAAAAAAGAGTATGAAGAAGACTTGCCAATGTTAATAGTAATTGAAATACTATTAACATTTTTCTTTCCAAACAACCAGCAAAAATTAAGATGGGGACTTCTTCCATACTTAATTAACATAGAGACAATGCAATTAGTTTCTTGGCCACTGACGATAGAAAAGAATTTCAATAAATTTGTTAAGAAGTTCATTCATAATCCAAGAAATATGTCGGGATGCTCCATGCTTCCACTGGTAAGATTACTTATTCAAAATTTATTAGTTATTTTTTTAACAAACATATCTAATCAATTCTTTTAATGTTTTTTTTGAACTAGTACTTTATATACAACAAATCAATTGGACAACATATCCCATGTCAAATAAATATTCGTAAGCAAGTTTCGAACTTGTGACATTCTGCACCAAGTCGAATCAATTAACCACTTGTGACATCCTGCACCAATTCTTTTAATGTTAACAGTATTTCATTTGTGAGAAACTGGATCTCATTCAAAAAAGACAATATTATACTCCAGCCTTACCGAGATTTGCAAAATGGGATTTAAGGAAACTCAAAGACAAAGCAGTCAAAGCAGTTTTTGATAACGTGAAAGGGGGTGATGTAAGTAAAAATTCCATTTCATTTTTTGTTAATCAACATGCTTTAACTATTATACAGAATTAAGTTTTACTGTCGATCATTTATCTTATAGCATAAAATTGATACTACAGTGATCAAAAAATGATACCATATCAAAACATAGTAAATAGTATCAATAAGAAAAAATACAATGCAAAAAACTGATACCATATGTTTACTTGCTTGAAACAAATACTAATAGTATCATAAACTGAGACAAAAATGCAAAAACTGATAACAAATGATTACATGCTTGAAACTAAATGTGGATGTATTCAAAACTGATACTAGAATGCAAAAACTGATACCTTATAATTTCACAATTTACGCTGATGCTACAATCCAATAACTGATACCATAGTTGAACATATTAGAAACTGATACTTATAGTATAAGAAACTGATACTAATATGATTAGAAACTTATACTTATAGTATAAGAAATCGATACTAATATGATTGAACCTGATATTAATAGCATCAGAAAATAAAAATAAATAAATTTTTGTTTTATTGAATACAATTTTCTTTTTTCATTACAGTAAAAATTCAATTATCATTGCAAATTGATATCATAGCTTAAAACTGAAAAAAATTTTCCAATACCAATTTTCTTGGTGAAAGAAATCATAAATCTCAGCCCATATGAAGAAAGCCTACTTCAAACAGAGACTGTTCAACACAAATTCCCCAAAATTCAAAAAGAAAAGCATGGAAAGAAAAGAAAGTTTGAAGAAACCACAGAAACTGCACATTCATTTGAGGAAGATGTAAGCATCAGGATATTCCAAATGCATATAAAAGATTTGGAAGAAGAAACAAAGAAAACAAAAAAAGAATTAGAAGTGGAAAAAAAGAAAAGAATTAAAGCAGAGCAAGAAATTTTCAGGTTGAAAGAAGAGTTGAAAGAAATAAAGTTGAAACTGAAAGATAATGAAGAGAAAACATCACAGGCTGAAGAAAACACCAATAAAGTTGAAGATGTTTTGAATGACAGTGAAGAAAATGGTGAAAATAAAAAGGAAAGTTTCAACCTACAAAGCAACATTTTACAAACTGAATTAGATGCAGATACTTTTATACAAATGGAAATAGAAAAAAATGAAGAAAAATCTGAAGAGAGTGTACAAAAAACAGCAGATAAAACAGAAGAAATGAACAAACAAATGCCAATCGAAATAGAAGGTGAATTGGGTAAAAAAACAAGCAGTAAAGAAAGACAATGTGACCATGAAGAAAAAAAACAAACTCCAACTGAAGTACACCAAAAAGAAGAGTTGGAAAAAGAAAGTGAAGTGCAGGGAGACAACTCAGAAGATACTCAAACTCTTCAACAGGATACAGTTGTAAAAAACAAAAGTATACCATATGTCGCTTCAGTGCTTGACTTTACCCCTCCATCTTTCAAACTTTACGACACACAAGACTTTGCAAACGAAAAAACTGAAGAAAAAAAATGATGCAGAAGAACATGGGCAAACAGCTATTAGAAAAGGGAAACAAAAAGTCATAAAATCAACTGACAAAAAAATCAAAGCAACACAAAAAGGGACAGCTTCCTATATTCAAAGATTAAAGGCAAGAACAAGAGTGAAAAAACAACGTGATAGCTTTGAATATGGGATGAAACAAAAGAAAGTTGCAATAAGAAAAAACAGGAACCTTAAAAAAAAGAAAACGTTGAAAACGAAAGTGAACAAGATAATAGTCCAAAGCCACTTGCAGTAATAGAGCCAACACTTTACGAGATAGGGCTTGGTCATTGCAAATGTTTGATCTACCTCAACGTTGAGCAACAAAATGTGATCAAAACTTTCTTTTCATTAACAATATCATCACAAAAGTAAGTCTACAAATATGTATATTAATTTTAAATATGAAATTAAGTTTATCTAACATATACAGATTGTTTTTATCAAAATAGTGTAGTGGCAAGGGAAGACAATGACACAATCAGAGGAGGTTGTGTCATAACAAAGAATGCACTAAAACTTCTACTAGAAGGAGGCAAAACAGACGGGCAGGTACATAATAATTTTTTTCTTTACGTCAACACTGATACCAAAATCCACAACATGCTTAAATTGACCTTATGCTTTATTATTTTTATACTTATCAACATGCACAGAAACTACCAAGAGTATTGAAACTATTAACAATTTAATATTGCTCCACCAATAAAAAAACGTATACTATTCTGATTTTAATACAGATCATAGATTGGTACATTTCAAAATGTGGAATAGAAGACCACAACTATGCTTTCACAACTACAATGACGGTAAATAAAACTTTAATATTCAAGTACATAATAATTGCTTCATTTATTATATCATAACTTATTTTCATATTAAACAGAAAGCAATTGTGTGTGATATAAAGAGTGTGAAGAAAAGTCTCATTCTCCCTATGCTAGAATCTATTATACACAACAAATTTACTGAAAGTATATATTTTCCTTTGCATTGTGAGAAACACTGGACATTAGTAACTCTAACATACCCAACAATGCAATGGTGCCACATTGATTCTAACCGCCCTAGATGATCAAACGAAAGAAACAATCAAGTTTAAAGGAGGCTATAAAACTGGTATGAGATTTATCTTTCTTTTAAAAAAAATACTTATCACCGTGAATATGGGCTAAATTTTTAATATATTACCTGTTTTAGAGACATGAAATAGAGGAAATGCTCCAAGAAAACTGGAAAAGCAATGACATAAAAGGCATGGCAGTGAAACCAGATGAAATGCATCAAATAAAGTGTGCACAATAGGAAGCAGACACAAGGTTTTTTCCATTATAATAAATGTTTTTGCATTATAATTTTCCATACATACTTCTAGACATCATTGTATACCGTTTATATTTAATTGAATTTGATTCGTAATAAAAATATTGAGAATTATTATCTCTTAATTCAATAAACTTTAAATACAAATAAGCATTTACTACGGGAAGAAAACTGATACCTACATAACAAGAAACTAATACCTACAGAAACAAAAATGACACCTACAAAAAAAACTGATACCTACAGAAATAAATACATAGTGTACTAGTATAACTGCTAAATATTTTAATTAAAACCATACTATATGCTTGTACCATTATTTCTAAAATTCAATTTTTTGTACTAATTATAAACCTATTAATAAAGCAGATGAAAATTTATACTAATATTACATCTTGGTTTCAACAGGCTTGACTGTGGGATTTTTGTAATGATATTCATCATTTCGCTGAACAGAAGCAGGATACCAATAAAAACTGAAAAGAAAGATGTATTATCAACAAGAGCAAGAATTGCACATGCAATATTAACAGACAATGAACACTGCTGGAGTCTGTCAAAATACATGTCAAGCCTAGAAGAACAAAGAAAAGAAAGGAAATGAGTTCACATTGCATTATTTCACAATTAAATTTGATACCTGTGACGTAATGTTGTTATGTTGAAATGTATAGCTGCGAATTAATGATGTTCTGTTGTAATTTCATACTTATGAAGAAATGTTGTTCTGTAAGCAAAACACTGCTGCTTTTACTTCTAAAAACAATACTGGTCTCCTGGAATGATATGTTGTGGTGATGTTCTTTTCTTTTTCTGTTGTTTATATTATGACAAGATTAAATAATGTATGTTCTATCATCCAACTATGGATCCAACATAATATTATCAGTTTTATGATACAACTATCAGTTGTAAAATGATATTATCAAATTTCATGTAATATTACAATACAAAACAGTAACTGGGCATCACTTCTTATGACTGATATTATCGGTTTTGTTAGAACTTAAACTCAACATACTGTATGAAACAACAATTAGTTCAGGTATCAGGTTTTGCAAACACCATATATTATTATAATTATTAAGGACTACTGCTGTAAATTATAGCACATATTATAATACACAAAACTGATTGTAAAAACAAACAGAAACTGATAATAAAACCATTTATATCCAATCAATGAAACATTATCTCCAACCAAATTAACTAATACCAGAACTGTAAAAGTGATACCAAAACTTAAAAAATGATGCCAAAACTTCAAAAAACTGATACAGCTATAAACTGATAATATTTGATACTGTAAAAAATGATACTGTAAAAATGATACTGGTACCAAAACTTCCACAAACAAACAACAGAAATCATACTGCAAAAACAAAAAACTGATACTATCATCTATACTAAAATAGCTGAAATTATAATCAATTCCATAATATGCTATACTAAATATAAATTAATAACAAAAGGTTCAATTACTATAGACCACGGAAACAAGTCTCACATACACTTATTACACTAAACAAATTAAAAATATAAAATCAAATCATATCCTCTTTGAAGCTTGACAATTCCGTTTATTATGACCAAATTGCTTGCACTTGCCACATCTGTTTTGCTTGTTATGAAAATATGAAAATCCTCCTTTGCGTTCACTGATGGTCTGCCAGCGCCACGTTTCTCCTTTGGTGGCTTGATAACATCTTGTATGCTACCATCAACAATAGGCCTATCATAATTTGGAATAGGATTTATAGCATTGGCATAAGAACATCGATAAGCATCAACAGTGAAATAATTCTCGACAAAATCATATACAGACAACTTAGACTTGTTCATACACTTTATAGCATAGCACAAGGAAATCCTGTAAGTTTTCACTTGTTGCAACTACAAATGCGCTCCTTCAAATCAACACAATGAGAGTTTGGAGATTTCACTTCAAAAGCAAAATCAAAAGATTTATATACATCACATCCAAACCCTTCTTCAATCAATTCATCTAAACGTAACTCCATAGAAGGTCATAGACTTGTTCTCCACAAACGACATTCTTCTCTTCTTCTAGCCATTTGTTCCATAATCTTAATACGAATACCATCTAAACACAAAGTAATGGGCAATTCTCGTTCATTTAAAATCCAACTGTTAAAACTTTTTGCAACATTGGAACTATATTCACCATAACGTTTCCCTGGAAAAAATAAATCCACCCACATATCAAATGGCTTATCCTTTAAAAAATTAACACCAGCAACACCACCAATTTGACAAAACTTAGAATATGCTCCTTCAAATTCATATAGATTTGAAGCTCTAGAACACATTTTGAATAAATCAACAATAGACACATTTGCATTTTTGGCTTTCGCTGCAGAAAGAAGATTTTGTTCCATATGCAAGTAGTAATAATTGTGATAATCTGAAGGAAAAACATCACAAACACCTGAAAGCAAACCTTGGTGGCGATCGGACATAAAAAATAAAGTACGCTCTTCTTGAAGCATTTGTTTTAAATGGTTCAAAAACCATGTCCAGTTATCCACATTTTCAACAGAAACTACACTCATAGCTAAAGGGAAGAAACCTGCAAATGCAAAAATAATTAGTAAAAAATAAAATAAAAGTAACTAGAACCATAAATATAAAAAAATTCATAAAACTGATACTAACAGTAACAAAACTGATACCCAAAACCTGGTATGACCATTATAAAAATATTGATAAGCATAACAATATGCACATTAATCTTCATTCTAAAACAACAAAGAAACAAAACATGGCATATATTTCGATATAAAGCAAATTCCAATACTACATAATTATAAATGATACCATATATGAACTAATTGAAACTGATACTAATAATATACAAAAACTGATACTAATCTCCTGTTTAGCAGTATGAACATATTATACGAAATACAAACTTACAATTTAATACAATGAAAATTCTGATACTAGAAACTTGCTACTTATAAACTACATTTCTTAAAACTGATACCAACAGAATACAAATTATGATAAAAAAATGTACCTTAATAATTATGCCAAGTATTATAATCTAAAATACAAACAAATCAAGTTTGAAAACAAACACATACCTTGATCATCATTTTTTGCAGTAGCACCCATCAATACACCAGGACGTCCCTTCAAGCGAGTAGCATCTAAGAATATCATAGGACGACAAGACTTGAAACCAAGTAAACAAGCGCCAAAAGCAATAACCACCCTTTGAAATTCATTGCTATAAGGATCAACATCCATATCAACATAACTATCTGGATTAGATTTCTTCATTGCTTCCAAATACCAACTCAAATCATTATAAGACAAAGCATCATTACCATGCAACTCCATCAATGCAAGTTGTTTCCCATGATAATCATAACCATAAGACAACTGAAAATTGTATTCTCTTTTAAAATCAAGTATAGTATCCTTAGGATTTTTACTTGGACAAACGCGAATCTCATCAATAATTATCGATTTAACAAAAGAACTAGATATATGTGGATTATTCACATGTCTAAGACCAGCCCCACAAGAATGATTAAGAACCAAATTTCTCATAAAGAACACTTTCAATTCTCCAGAATCACAGGAAGCATGGACTTTGAAAAGACAACCATCCTTGTATGAAGAGCAAATCACAGTAACTCTTGTAGTAAAATTCTTTAAAAATACTAATTCATACCTCTTTTGAATTTGATATGCCATCAAAAACTCTCTAAAATGTTTAGCGCCTCCAAAACAAAAACCAATAAAATTGGAAATGCTTAATGTCGGCCCTCTCCTCAACTATCTTTTAAATAACTTTTACCATTAACAACAACATTTGAACAGACAGATACAATAGAAGATGAAGAAGCAGGAACATAGGATGAACTTGAAATAGAAGCACCATCAACAACTTCCAATTCACAACCGTTAACCTTAACAGTAAAACCAAAGAAAGAACTTTTCTTGTGTAACTGAACACAAATTATGCTCTGAATATCAGAATCAGTGTCAACCATAATAACTTTGTAACAACCCAGGATTTCACAATTATTTTATTATCGTCATTAGACTATTAATCTGTTGGCTAATTGCTAATTTAAGTTTTGAATCCAGTTTGAATTCTTTGAAGAAAAAAATAGAACATTATCTCCTTTATAAAATTTTGGTCGTTCCCTTTTTATTCGAATTGGACCCATCCCTCTTTCTTATTTCTCGTTCATTTTGAAACCCTAAAACTAAAACACACGAAATGAAAAAAAATGGTGGCGGCCTCGTTTTTCCCCCCATTCGTTTCGAATTTAGGGCTTCTTAGATCGTCCCTCTTTTCAAAATTGAGGCCGTCGACTTTGATTTCTTTGATTTCTGCTCTATTGTTGGCCGTCTCTTTGAGTGCTCGCGGCGGCTTCTAACTGGTCGAGTTCGCCCCTGCTTCGATCCTTGGAAAGTGCGCACGTAGAAGCAAGGTGAGTAATCCTATTTACTCACATCTAATTCATTCTTAATATGGTGCTTCTGCAGTTCATTGTTGATTCGATACCATTTTATCTTGGCCCTTTTTGTTTTCGTTCGATGTTGATAATCGATGTTGTTATGTGAATTTTCTTCTGTGCTTATGTCGTTCAACTATGTTTCGATGTTGATGATTTTTAATGACCTTGGTTCGATTTCTATTATCTGCGGCTCTGAATAATTAAGTGGTACATGTAGCTTGGGTTCAAAGTGATTTGAACTGCAAACGACTTTGAGTATTTCTTTGTTGGCATCGGCATTAAAGTGAATTTCTGCTTCAGTTTGATTTTTACCTGACTTCGGGTTGTGATGTTGTTTTGACATGATTTTGGGCTTCCAAGGTTGAACTTGTTGCTGTGATTTCTTTTGTGACTTCGGTTACTTCAAATATGTGATTTTTATCACTTGGCATCTTTTGTCAATATTCTAATTCGATGCATTAGTTTATTACTACTGCATATAAGTATTTATGTGTTGAGCTTGTCATAGATCTTGTGCATTCATGTTCTTGCTATCCCTGTTTCTTTGAGTTCTCTGTTGCTTCTAGCTTGAAGTCCTGATAGTATTTTGGGCATAGTTGGACTTGATATGGTCTGCACTGTGTATCGTCGAGCTTTTGTATTACATGACTATATGCAGTTTGCACTGTTAAGTCTATATTGCCTTTGTTAGTGCATTTTGAAGTTCACCTGACATCGGCTTGCAATTGCTTTGTGTATTGGCTTCGGCCATCATGCATTTGTCTCATTTGAGGGCTTGACTTTGAGTCTTGTTCTAGTCTTCATGCATTTTCAATGATTTTTGGTTCATGTTGTAGACAATTCGCATCGCATCACCATTGACTGTGGACCCTAATTCATTGCAATGAGCACTGCTTCAAGTCAGTTGTAATGTGTATGCACACATGTATATCCCACTATGTATCACTTCATATGGCTATGCATATAGTTCTGGCCTTTATATAATTGGTGCACTGCTTCTTGTTTTTTTTTATGTTGGTGAACTAGTCATTGCTCTTTGGTGCAGTGCGAACTGTGTTGTATGATCGATATGCAAGTTTGAGTTGCATCCCTAGAATACTTGTCCGGTTCTCCTGTGCTTCAGTGCCACCTGTGTCTGTTAATTTTCACTGTGCATTGGTTTATACAGTAAAGCATTGCATTTGTTGTTGTCATTCAATTGAATTCAAGTTACATACCCTCTGGTGCACTCCTGTATGTCATTTGCTTCCCTTTGAAATCTTGGGTCATTGTAGACGCCTGCACTTATAATTGCAGTGTGTATTTGAGAGTCTCGTGCCTTTGCGCAGTGTTGCCATACTTGAATCTTTTGTGTGCTGTGCATTACATCATATATCTGATGCAGAAATCTTTGGTCGCTGTAGTTATACCAAATGAGGCATTTGAAAATTTTGATTCATAATATGTTTGGGCAGTGATGTGAACTTATTGGTCATTCATTGTCGCCCGGACCTGATCTTATGTGATTTCTTGGTACTGCTGTTTGCTTTGGTTTGGCTTTGCGCTTGAGTTGAATCCGGTATTTCGGGTTTGACCTTGTGCCCGTTTGTGTACATCATCACTGTAGTGGCAAGACAGTGCACGCAAGCGTGAACTGCAGCCACACAGAATTGAGTTTTTGGGTACATTATCACTATAGTGGCAAGGTAGTGCACGCAAGCGTGAACTGCAGCCACACGATATGGCTTTTATCATATTCTATTTCGTTTTGACTTATTGATCTTTTGCATATTCTATATGCTGTAGTGGCGAGGCAGTGCACGCGTGCGTGTACTGCAGCCCTACTCGAATTTAATATTTTAATTGATATTTCAATTGTTTGAACTATTTTGTTTATTCAATTCGATATTCTGATTTGGTTTAAATTTGCTGATTTGTTGTTTAACACTGTTACGTGTTATATTTATCGTTATCCGATTTCTTTATTCAAGGATCGGATAGACGTGATTTATTGTGACTGTCGTCTATTCATTAGTTAATTATTATTGCTTCTGTGCACTAATAACTGAGTTTGAATTAGACTGGCCCGAGTATTATTTTCTTTTGAATTTAATACTCAGGTCAGACCGAGTATTTACAGGTTGTTGATATCTTACTTTGGGTTGCTGCTTGGGCTATGAAGTCACTTCATATCTTTTGGAGTAGTCGTCGTCAATTATATTAGTCGGTTTATTTGTATAGGAAGATATGTATACATGTATATTATATACGATAATGTACTTGTATATGTAACTTCCAGAGTCGACAGTTGTAGTTGTATCATATGTATTGTATCACATGTATATCAACTGACGTCAGTTATTATATATATGAGACTTTTGTTTTATCTGTGTTCCGCATTTATATTATCTGTGTTATTACTATATATATTGTCCTAAACTATTATGAACCATCGTAGTTCGTTTTATACTAGAATTGGGTATGTCGATGGGAGTAAATAATTATGAGATGAAAAATCAAAATATATACCACTCCTATCGAGATAACCAATACTAGTGTAAGGCCTAACTGCGGATGGCCGCTCCTATCCAGCCTTATTCTTCGGGATAACAGACAGTATTTCTTTTAATATTCTTTGTTATTGCGAGCATAGAGGTGGGGCGTCACAGTTGGTATCAGAGCTTGGGGTTTATGGACATAATATAAAACATAACTTAGATGGAACATGTGTTACAACTATTTGTTGATGTTTTATGTGCTTTGAGTCAAAACTAAAGTTTTGAAATTTTGATGAAATTTTTAAATATCTTTAGTTAAAAATAAAAGTGAAATTATGCTTTGATGATTTGATTGATTGTGTTTTGTTTACCAGAGTGCGCAGCGGAAACAGTAAGACTGTCTTCGCTGTGTACAGCTGATAATTATTTTGATTTAAAAATCGAAATATGAAAATGAATTTAATTTCATTATGCTGTTTAACCTGTGGTTTGATTTATTGAAATTCTTGCTGGTTTTCTTTGGTGCTAATCATATCTGATTAGATTATTGCTGTTTTGAATTATCTTCGTTGAAGATATATTTGAATGACTTCTTTGTTCATTTTGCGGTATTCGTGCAAATTTATGTTGCACGTTACTGCATTGATTTTACGTTGAACCGATGCTTGGTTATGAAACGTATTTTGTTGCCGTTATTTTTATAACGGGATTTTTACATCGATGCTAAATTTTTGAAGGCCGGTGTTTTGTTGACATTTTAATGAATGAAAATTCACTGATATGAAATTTTGATGCAAATTATTTTGATGAGATTTTGACGTTTAAAAATTACTGTCACGTTGACTTCAGTAACCGTCAAATTTTTAAAGTGGATTTTTCAAGCGGTTATCCCGCAATGCTGATTTTGAGATCCGTTTCTACAGTGTTTTGAGAAGTGCAATTTCCTTGTCGAAATTGTCACTAATGTTGCTGTTTTTATCACGGATCTGCAAACCGTTTTAAAAAAAGAAAATTGTTTTTCAAAATTTTTATAGTTTATGCATTCAAAAGAATGAGGAAGCGATTTAAACGATTCAGCAAAATCGAGGACTATGAACCCTTTCTTTTACTGATTCGCTTAATTCCGGACTTGATCGTTTGAGAATGTAAATTATTACTTTTATAAAATAAATGAAATTGTTTTCAGAATTTTTACAGTTTGCGTTTTCAGAAGAATGAGAAAGTGACTTAAACGTTTCAGCAAAATCGAGAACTATGACCCCTTTCTTTTACTGATTCGTTTAATTCCGGACTTGTCCGTTTGAGAATGTGAAATGTTATTTTTGGAATACACAATTTTGCACGTTCAAGGAAACGATGAAGAGAATCAAACGATTTAGTAAAACACGTGGTATGGGACATGTGCATTTGCTATTTCGGTTAATTCCGGACTCGTTAATTGAATATATGATGATTTTCGTGTGCTTTCGAGCCACTATGAGGACCTTCGGGTCATATGTTGGACCTTCGGGTCAATACCAGTACCGGACCTTCGAGTCATTTGTTGGACCTTCGGGTCATTTGTTGGGCGCCAAAATTATGTTGGGTACTTGGTAGGCTTCGGCCATTTGTTGATGCACGTGCGGCGTAGCTAAAACTCGCCATCTGATGGGATCGATCCACCTTTTATGTTGATTTTCTAGTTATCTTAATTGATTCTAGATATTTGTTGTTTCCAATTATCTGCAGGTAATTGGATATTTGTTGATATGAGTTCTAATTATCGTTTTTGATAATTAGATATTTGTTGATTTGATTATCGCTTGTGATAATTAAATATTTGTTGATATGAGTTCTAATTATCATTTTCGATAATTAGATATTTGTTGATTTGATTATCGCTTGTGATAATTGAATATTTGTTGATTTGATTATCGTTTTTGATAATCGAATATTTATTGATTTGATTATCGTTTTTGATAATCGAATATTTGTTGATTTGAGATTTGATTATCGTTTTTGATAATCGAATATTTGTTGATTTGATTATCGTTTTTGATAATCGAATATTTGTTGATTTGTTGATTTGATTATCGTTTTTGATAATCGAATATTTGTTGATTTGATTATCGTTTTTGATAATCGAATAGTTGTTGATTTGAAATTTGATTATCGTTTTTGATAATCGAATATTTGTTGATTTGAGATTTGATTATCGTTTTTGATAATCGAATATTTGTTGATTTGAGATTTGATTATCGTTTTTGATAATCGAATATTTGTTGATTTGAGATTTGATTATCGTTTTTGATAATTAGATATTTGTTGATTTGATTATCGCTTGTGATAATCGAATATTTGTTGATTTGAGATTTGATTATCGTTTTTGATAATTGAATATTTGTTGATTTGATTATCGTTTTTGATAATCGAATATTTGTTGATTTGATTATCGTTTTTGATAATCGAATATTTGTTGATTTGAGATTTGATTATCGTTTTTGATAATCGAATATTTGTTGATTTGATTATCGTTTTTGATAATCGAATATTTGTTGATTTCAGATTTGATTATCGTTTTTGATAATCGAATATTTGTTGATTTGATTATCGTTTTTGATAATCGAATATTTGTTGATATGATTATCGTTTTTGATAATCGAATATTTGTTGATTTGAGATTTGATTATCGTTTTTCATAATGGAATATTTGTTGATTTGATTATCGTTTTTGATAATCGGATATTTGTTGATTTGAGAATTGAATATTGCTGATGATTGCGTCCATTCAGGTTTGTTGTTTACTGATTATCCAATTGATGGTTAGATTTTGTTGAGAAATTGCGAAATTGTTTTAGAGAATTAAAAGATTTCTTTGGCGTTTGTATTCTCGAATTTTATTTTTCTAGCTTAACCAGTTTATGTTAGGAAAATAATTGTTAATGACGACTTTACTTATGGAAATTGCGGGGACGCAATTTTTATAAGGAGGGGAGTCTGTAACAGCCAGGGATTTCACAATTATTTTATTATCGTCATTAGACTATTAATATGTTGGCTAATTGCTAATTTAAGTTTTGAATCCAGTTTGAATTCTTTGGAAAAAAACAGAACATTATCTCCTTTATAAAATTTTGGTCGTTCCCTTTTTATTCGAATTGGACCCGTCCCTCTTTCTTATTTCTCGTTCATTTTGAAACCCTAAAACTAGAACATACGAAATGAAAAAAATGGTGGCGGCCTCGTTTTCCCCCCCATTCGTTTCGAATTTAGGGCTTCTTAGATCGTCCCTCTTTTCAAAATTGAGGCCGTCGACTTTGATTTCTTTGATTTCTGCTCTATTGTTGGCCGTCTCTTTGAGTGCTCGCGGCGGCTTCTAACTGGTCGAGTTCGCCCCTGCTTCGATCCTTGGAAAGTGCGCACGTAGAAGCAAGGTGAGTAATCCTATTTACTCACATCTAATTCATTCTTAATATGGTGCTTCTGCAATTCATTGTTGATTCGATACTGTTTTATCTTGGCCCTTTTTGTTTTCGTTCGATGTTGATAATCGATGTTGTCATGTGAATTTTCTTCTGTGCTTATGTCGATCAACTATGTTTCGATGTTGATGATTTTTAATGACCTTGGTTCGATTTCTATTATCCGCGGCTCTGAATAATTAAGTGGTACATGTAACTTGGGTTTAAAGTGATTTGAACTGCAAACGACTTTGAGTATTTCTTTGTTGGCATCGGCATTAAAGTGAATTTCTGTTTCTGCTTCAGTTTGATTTTTACCAGACTTCGGGTTGTGATGTTGTTTTGACATGATTTTGGGCTTCCAAGGTTGAACTTGCTGCTGTGATTTCTTTTGTGACTTCGGTTACTTCAAATATGTGATTTTTATCGCTTGGCATCTTTTGTCAATATTCTAATTTGCTGCATTAGTTTATTACTACTGCATATAAGTATTTATGTGTTGAGCATGTCATAGATCTTGTGCATTCATGTTCTTGCTATCCCTGTTTGTTTGAGTTCTCTGTTGCTTCTAGCTTGAAGTCCTGATAGTATTTTGGGCATAGTTGGACTTGATATGGTCTGCTCTGTGTATCGCCGAGCTTTTGTATTACATGACTATATGCAGTTTGCACTGTTAAGTCTATATTGCCTTTGTTCGTGCATTTTGAAGTTCACCTGACATCGGCTTGCAATTGCTTTGTGTATTGGCTTCGGCCATCATGCATTTGTCTCATTTGAGGGCTTGACTTTGAGTCTTGTTCTAGTCTTCATGCATTTTCACTGATTTTTGGTTCATGTTGTAGACAATTCGCATCGCATCACCATTGACTGTGGACCCTAATTCATTGCAATGAGCACTGCTTCAAGTCAGTTGCAATGTGTATGCACACATGTATATCCCACTGTGTATCACTTCATATGGCTATGCATATAGTTCTCGCCTTTATATAATTGGTGCACCGCTTCTTGTTTTTTTTATGTTGGTGGACTAGTCATTGCTCTTTGGTGCAGTGCGAACTGTGCTGTATGATCGATATGCAAGTTTGAGTTGCATCCCTAGAATACTTGTCCGGTTCTCCTGTGCTTCAGTGCCACCTGTGTATGTTAATTTTCACTGTGCATTGGTTTATACAGTAAAGCATTGCATTTGTTGTTGTCATTCAATTGAATTCAAGTTACATACCCTCTGGTGCACTCCTGTATGTGATTTACTTCCCTTTGAAATCTTGGGTCATTGTAGACGCCTGCACTTATAATTGCAGTGTGTATTTGAGAGTCTCGTGCCTTTGCGCAGTGTTTCCATACTTGAATCTTTTGTGTGTTGTGCATTACATCATATATCTGATGCAGAAATCTTTGGTCGCTATAGTTATACCATTCGAGGCATTTGAAAATTTTGATTCATAATATGTTTGGGCAGTGATGTGAACTTATTGGTCATTCATTGTCGCTCGGACATGATATTATGTGATTTCTTGGTACTGCTGTTTGCTTTGGTTTGGCTTTGCGCTTGAGTTGAATCCGGTATTTCGGGTTTGACCTTGTGCCCGTTTGTGTACATCATCACTGTAGTGGCAAGGCAGTGCACGCAAGCGTGAACTGCAGCCACACGGAATTGAGTTTTTGGGTACATTATCACTGTAGTGGCAAGGCAGTGCACGCCAGCGTGAACTGCAGCCACACGGTATGGCTTTTATCATATTCTATTTCGTTTTGACTTATTGATCTTTTGCATATTCTATATGCTGTAGTGGCGAGGCAGTGCACGCGTGCGTGTACTGCAACCCTACTCGAATTTAATATTTTAATTGACATTTCAATTGTTTGAACTGTTTGGTTTATTCAATTCGATATTCTGATTTGGTGTAAATTTGCTGATTTATTGTTTAACACTGTTACGTGTTATATTTATCGTTATCCGATTTCTTTATTTAAGGATCGGATAGACGTGATTTATTGTGACTGTCGTCTATTCATTAGTTAATTATTATTGCTTCTGTGCACTAATAACTGAGTTTGAATTAGACTGACCCGAGTATTATTTTCTTTTGAATTTAATACTCGGGTCAGACCGAGTATTTACAGGTTGTTGATATCTTACTTTGGGTTGCTGCTTGGGCTATGAAGTCACTTCATATCTTTTGGAGTAGTCGTCGTCAATTATAGTAGTCGGTTTATTTGTATAGGAAGATATGTATACATGTATATTATATACGATAATGTACTTGTATATGTAACTTCCAGAGTCGACAGTTGTAGTTGTATCATATGTATTGTATTACATGTATATCAACTGACATCAGTTATTATATATACGAGACTTTTGTTTTATCTGTGTTCCGCATTTATATTATCTGTGTTATTACTATATATATTGTCCTAAACTATTATGAACCATCGTAGTTCGTTTTATACTAGAATTGGGTATGTCGATGGGAGTAAATAATTATGAGATGAAAAATAAAAATATATACCACTCCTATCGAGATAACCAATACTAGTGTAAGGCCTAACTGCGGATGGCCGCTCCTATCCGGCCTTATTCTTCGGGATAACAGACAGTATTTCTTTTAATACTCTTTGTTATTGCGAGCATAGAGATGGGGCGTCACAAACTTTGTCCTCAAGTACATAAGAAATCTGAATAAAAGAAGGAGTTAACTGAGACCAATATCGACATATCTCATTCTTCAAATCATACAAAGAGAAATCGATAAACAACCGAGTGCTAAAAATATTATTATTCAACACAAACAAACTAAGAAGGCTGTTATCCCCACTGCCAAAAAAAAATAAAAAATAAACATTAGTAAAAATATGTACGATTTAGAACAATAATTATTCAATTTTACAAAACTGATACCTACCGTAGATAAAACTGATACCTAGGTACTGATAAAAAAAATGATACTAAGAAAATATAAAAATGATACCCAGAAACTGAACCTAAAATATAGTAATTTTCCACTCAATCACAAATTTATATACAACCCAACCAACGGTACTTCTCCAATCATCCCAACATTAATGCAAGAAAATGCAAAATAAATCAAATGAAAAGTAACTACAAAACAACACTGCATAAAGAAATGAGTATAACAATAAAAAACTTGCTGGCACTTCCACAATCATCCATCGACGAATGAAAAAACAAGGAGAAGAACAAGACTGCATATCATTCATAATAATAAACACAATTATAAATCACGAACAATTTTACTTAACTCGAATAGAAAAACATCAAAAAAACAGAATGATATAAGCATACCTGAGAAAAACGAGATCACCATACAGATATGAAAAGAACGAGACCAACAAAAGCACAGAAGAAGAAAAATAATCGTTGAAGTGGACGAAATTGAAATAAATGAATAACGTTGATTGATATTACAATTAGAAGAAAGATATTTGATCGCGACTCAAAATTTTGATCGAATGAAGAAGAAGAATAAGCGCGCGAGAATTGGGCTGGAAAACTAAAAACGATAATTTGTCCTTTGAAGAAAAATATTTATGGGTCGTCCTTCATAAAAAAAAGCCCCAAAATGTGTCCTTGAAGAAAATTTCCTGTACTATTTATTAATTTTATTTTAACTAATAATTTTCCTATAAAAATCCCTTTGTTTTAAAAATAATTAATATAAGTTAGTTACACTAATTAGTCTCCTTACGATTTTCAGACCTGGTATAAACGGTATACAATCTATGAATATTTGAATTAACTTAATAATCAATTTTCATCTGATAAATTTAATTAACCCGTGATCTAATTTCATCGAATAATTTATTCTAAATAAATACTTATAGTTTAAACTAATCTTCCTTTTATAAATTATTTTGAAATAACTAATAAACTAAAATATGAATATATATATATATTTTATTGAAACTACGAATATAATGAAAAATCTATATAAATTCAAATTCCTACGTTATATAAACTTATATATTACAGCAAACGACCAAAATAAATTCTCTACTGCTAATATAAAAAATTTCTCTGTTTTCTGATCTAAATATGTAATAACAGTAAGCTAAATATTTTGTATATATCTATATATATTCCTATAAACATTTGTACTTCACTAATATTCTAAACAACTATAAATTTTCAAATGTAAAATACATTTTATTGAATCGAAAGGCAAGAATACCTCAGCCCATCGCAACTGGAACTCGCCGACCCGCTCTACAAGGTCGACCCACCACCACTTACTCTGCTGTGACCCCACTTCCACCAGCGAACTCCAGAGCCGTTGATGCCTCACCTCAGATCGTCGACCGCTGCTCTAGTGTCGATACACACAAGCACAAATCCCCGTTTTGCAGTTCCCATCCTCCTCTTGCACTCCAAATTTCGAGCCGCCAACGAATGTGACGCCCACCTGACTACTGCGACCTTCCCACGCATCGGCGAGCTCGCAAACCCCCAAAATCGCGTGCTCCATCGCCTCCAACCCGAGCCCAAATCGCGTCGAGCTCCCATGACCATCGCAACTCAAAACCCTAATTGCGGCCATCAAAGAAATTGAGCTCTTATTGTTCTGAACTTTGAAATTACTTTGATTCGAAAGGGTGTCGACTAGAAAAGGGGGAGTCGCGATCGTGTCTGTCATTTTCGTTTTTTTATTTTTTATTTTGTGAAAGTTAAAATGCTCGGCTATGTTGATGAAAACAAAAGAAGGCAGAAAGTGATTGAAATGGAGGAAGCGTACAAAGGAAGCTTACAGTGAAGGCAAAAAAGTTTTGACGTAGAAAGGGAACAGGTTGATGGGAAAGAATTACGGCTGAAGATGATTATATATATATATATATATATATATATATATTATTAAATTCAATTCGTGTCAATATCAATTTCAATGCGTTTATATATCGTATGCTCACATAACAACTCCAATCACTACGAAATTTGAAATCCGATAATAATACAATATTACGGACCCAATGGAACTAGTTTCGTCGAATTTCGAGACTGTGCCTCGGAAGGCTATTTTTAGATTCAATTTAAACGATAAAATTCCAAAACCGAACAAAACACTTCCAAATTCAATTTTAACACTTTTACTATCTTCAATATCCTCAATATAAATTTTATAAGCCTTCAAATTATTTTTAACCGGCTTAAAACTCCAGATCCAACAATTTACCCAACTTCACTTATTTAATTCAATAGTTTAATTATCAAATGAATTGTGGTGTTCATAATTCAAGTTAAAATTACTCTATTGAATATTTAAAGTTAATTAAATATTCCGATTTTAAATGCTTGAAAATTCCGGGTCGTCACATTCCTCCCCCCTTAAAAGAATTTCGTCCCCGAAATTACTAGTTAGGAAGAATGGTCCAATACCCGTTTATTTTTTCCCCGAAACCAAATGGTTTCTAACAATTCAACATCTTACCAACTGCCTTCTTATAAAAGACCCATTATTATTCTTATTAACTTCCCAAACTTTTCCATAGTTCCAAACAACTCTATTTATACAATCATTCAAATTATAATTCAAAACTAAATTTTGAATTATCAAAATTTTCTCAATTTTTTTTCTAACTCCCTAAATTTTCGAAAAATTTCGCCAATGTCTCCTTTGCGCGGCTAGCTCGGTACAACTACAAAAGGCCTCTACGGGCTCCCAAATCCTAAAATAAAACAAAAGGCCAAGTGGCTAGATCCAAAAATCCAATCAAATTTCACAGAAATATAAACATATACCTTTTTGGTCGAAAAATTCAAATTTATCTTTTGAAATCAAAACCAATTTTCATTTCCCTTATATTACCTGCATATCCTACTTAGCAGTAATATCCAATCACAATATTTAAAAACATTTTATCGACTTCCTTCCAAGTGTAAATATTTATTCATTCAAGTATCAACTTAGAATGTTTTCACAGTATTCAATTTCCAATTAAGAATTTACCGTTCCTTACTTGAGTTTAGCATAAGCATTCTATATGCTTATTATATTTTATTTTCACCTTACCACTTCAGTTTATATCTACTTCTATTCATTTTAGTATTCCCAATTCCATAAGAATTCAATTTGTCTTTAACTCTGAATATTTAAATTTTATTTTTCATTTATACTGATTCATGTCATTATTTTAAATTAGTTTCATTTACTAATTTATTTCAACCTTCAGTTTGAAACGTTTTGTCGTTAACAAAATTTTCCAAAATTTTCTAACTCCCAGAATTTCCACAAAATTTTGACAGAGTCCCCTTTGTACGGAGGAGCTTTTGCAATTTGACAAAGATATAAATATATATACATCGACCCACCCGGTCAGAAAAACCAAAACAGTTCATATTTCCTATTTTTATAGCGTAGGCGTACCTTATTTAGCATTTTATGCAAGCGGCTATTTATTTTAGCAATTAGCGCAACCAAATCCAGTTACACAGCTTCCTTGTACCTGTACTTACTCAATTTAAGTATGTAAGTGTCATATATACGAAGTTTAACAACATTTCACTTACTTGCAATAGTTAAATACATGAATTCTAACAGCAATACGCATTAAACACTTTGTATAAGCAATTTAAATATTCCAACATTAATTTTAATTGCTTACAACCAATCACACATCGTTTCACTTAATCCGAATGGTTAACAACTCATAAGCTTACATTAATTTATTTTTAAGCAAAACGAACTCATATTTAATTCAGTTGATCTCAAAATCAATTTATTTTACTCCTATCAATTAATAGAATTTTAATTACTTCCATTTACATCAAATGACAATTTATTCTGTGCAATTTGACGAGATCTATGTGAATAAATAAGTATTTACGTTTTATAACCAATTTAAATGGATTCAACTCAATTTATACTTAATTCTATTCCATTTTTAAATTTATTCACAATCCATATATTCTCATTTTCATTGCATTTCAAATTTGAATCCGTTCACTTGCATTTCATTCCATATTTGTTTATTCCAAACTATTTTATTTAGCTCGAAAACAATCCAGGCTATTTCATTTTACTAACCAAACTAGTTCATTTAAAACTCATTAACAACTTAGGTTCATCTTCATTACCAATTACATTTCCTTTTTATTTTAATTCATTCACGACCATTTATTTAGCTCGACCCATTCCAAGCTTGCATATTACTAACCATTCCCGAATTAATTCAAACCAAGCTTTAATTTAATGGTCTTCCATTTTTACTCGTAGTCGAGCTTCTAATTATTCTCAACTTAATTTAATTTACTCAATTTACTCCACTTCAAACTTAAGTTCACTTCCATTAGATTCTTGTTTAATCCATCCATTATATTTATTCAATATAATTAGTTTCACTCAATCCATTATGAATTTTCATTTCCTTAAATATTATCTATAACTCTCCGAATTCTATTTCGATTTAAATTTATTTTCACTTAATTTAAATCCAACCCAATATCATTAAACTTAGTTTAAGTTGAATTCAATTCAGCTATCTTCCATCTATTTAGCTTTAAGTTAATTTACTTCAATTTATTCAAATTTTATCTTAAGCTCATTTTCATTTTACAAGTAAAATTTTCTCTTCTATTCGACTTAATTCTATCTCAATTAAATCTCATTTTAAATCTACAATTTCATTTGATTAGTTATTACAAAATTTAAATTTTCAGATTTAACTCATTCATTGGTTACATGGCCATTTCCAATTTATTTCCACTTATTTGGATTTTATTTGCAATTCAAACCATTACTATTTTAATCCAATTTCCCCTTTTTTTTTAAATCTCTTCATTTAATTTTCTTAAGTTCAATTTATTTTATAATTCAAGTTTTGATTTTCATTTTATTTTTCAATTCATCAAAAATATATTTATCTGGGTTTTCTATTCCACTTTTCAATTTTTATAAGTCACAACTTATTATTTACACAATTCCATTCATTATAGCTTGAATATATTCTTCTTTTAATTTTTAACTCAAGCCTTATGCTTATTTATAACCCAAGCATATTTTTATTTCCATGGATTTATAATTGTTTTATAAGTTATTCCAATTCATTCCATTCAATAAATCAATTGAATTTTTATTCCAATTTAATTCTATTTTCACTCAGATTTATTTAACTTAATTCGATTTCAACTTAATTCGAATACAACTGGATATTATTTTCAACCTATTCAATCAATTTCAATCCAGTTAAATTTTTATTTCCCCAATCCAAGTTAATTTCATTTTTAACTTTTCACTTTAAATTTAAATTTCCAACATTCAAAGCTTATATTTCCTTCCTGATTTAAAAATCATCTTAATTTATAAGCTTATAGCCTATCTCATCAGGATTTTTAAAACACCCGCTTTTAGTTTCAAAGCATTTTGAAATCTTCAACATCTCAAATCCCATTTCTCCAAAAGTCAAACCAATCTTGGTTTTATTCCCAACAAATTTCCTTTGAGATTTTAAAAAACAACTAGCTTTTCTGAACAAATCAGTTTTTGGCAGCAATCCGTCACTTAGAAATTCGAAAATGAATACTGATGATGCGGCCGTCGTCATAATTCCTTTAAAACAATTTCCTTTCAGAAATATCTCTAAAAAAATAATGCTATTATTTATCTCCAAAACACTTCGATAAACACTTCAAAAATCTCCGGGATTTAAATTTCCAAATCCTGCTTAAATCAATTTTAACTATGATTCATTTGTGTAGTTTATGCTTATACAAATTCTCATTTAATTATATTTCAATTTATAAATTACATTTATAATTCATACTTATAAATTTCATTTTATAATGAATTTATTCCCTTAAACTTTGGTTATATTTCAATTTCTAGTTAGATTTTTACACAATGGTGATCATAATTTAATATTATCATTTCTAACATCCAAGCAACCATATATTAGCTAAAATAGTTTACAAAAACTTATCTTTATATCAAAATATATTTTTAGGTAAAATTATTTCATTCACCCACATTTAAAACAATACCATGTCAGACTGTTCTATTCAAGTGTTTAGAAACCCCTTCGATACAGTTGTCAAGACTGTGCCGACGAAGGTTCATATGCCACTCAATAAACTAATCAACACAATATTAAAATAATTTATATTCACTAACAAATACGCGCTCATATCTATTAATACGCTCAAACTCATTCTAAAGTACTACAGACTCTAATTTCAATGAGTAATTCCCACCAGAGCCAAGGTTATCACCAACCTAAGCTCTGATACCAAGTGTAACGACCCGCAAATCCGTACCCCTTGAGTTAACACTATTCTACCTAAATCAACTCAAGTTGTATAGAAATACGAACCATTTGGGTTAAAGAAGAAGAGGTAGAAGAAGAAAATAGAAAACAACAACAGAATCTAACCATCGCAGTAGAATAAAATATAATAAATAATAAATGATCTTTACTCAAAATCAAATATATCTGCTTATATATTACATCATCAGAGTACATCAATCACAGATCAACATCAATAACATACAACTGGGTATACAGCAACTCTACACAGCAGAATATATATAAACAAGTACGAATGTACGTATCCTCATCCAGCTCGTCTCCTGAGCTCCACATCAGCAAATCCTGTATCCTATAATACTCGGTCTGACCCGAGCATTACAGTTAAATAACACCCGAGTCAGTCTGGAATACCAGCGTGAGAAAATCACACCCAATTGATTATTAAAGTTTCAAAAATCTTTTGAAAACAAAGCATCCCGTAAGACCACGCCACAAATAAAATGTCGGATTTTTACCTTACGATAGCTAAAACAATTTTTATAGAAATCCTCTGATATTATAATAGGGTCTATATACAAATACTTATAAAATAGCTGAAATTGTTACATCTATTAAATTCCAGCTACTAGCCACAGAGTGGGTAATACAAACAAAACTCGTACAAGGCTCGTAGGGAGAATGGATTTCCAACTAATGACTAGGCACTGGGGTCCCATCTGTCACAGTACGTGGCCTAGATTACAGTACCGAGGAGTACGCCCGCTCCCCTGCAACACAAGACCGGGACTACCTCTTACTGGATAATCTTGAGTGAGATCACCCCGCGGTTGGGATTAGCAACCGCCCACTAAACCGAAATAAAAGGGATATCTAGGCAGGGATGACCTCACCCTGCTTGGGTGCTACCACCTAGCCTTGCTGCATAACCCCTGATTTTCAGTCATTCCCATTTGATGAGGCTTGAGGCAAAGCGTTACCTTTTTAGAACATATCCCTTAGAATGCCCATCGTCCACCTGATGATGTTTCGCAAGCATTCATCCATACAAGTCCATCCCGGGTTCGAACAGAACCGAAGGCACTATTCCTACTACATCCATTTTGGAAATATCCTCAGGATTAGTAGCAACTAGCCCTTGCACTTCACTGCTCCATCTTCTAATCCAAAATCGTTTTCCACGAAACGTACAAACCGGATCGATGTGGTTTTCGAGAAACAAATCTCGATCCCGGTCTCTTCGAAATGATCAGCGCATTTGGCCAATATTGATAGTCGGCGATTTAGCTTCAATTAACATCCAGAAACAACCATCAAACAATAAATAATTTTCCAAATTATTTATTAGCTTCAAAAATATCTTCAGAAGATATATTTCTATTTTCAACCCTTTGAAAACAGTTTCCAAACTATCTTTCTTTTCCAGAATAAGCTTTCCCATATATTTTCTATCTCCACTAAAATCACCAAGCACAAAAACTTTAGATTTTTTTTTTAAATAATTTAAAGTACTTTACTTTGAAATATACTTTAAAACATTTAAGTTAAAACTACTTAGGTAATTGGTTAAAATACATACTATATAAATATTTGAAAATAAGGTTATTTAATAAAATATAAAACTAGATTTTCTCTTTTAAAAACAAAATACTAAGTCACTTCTTAGATAATTACTGCTATAATAGGTTATAAGAAAATACTTAACTTAGAATTTAATTATTTAGAATTAATAAATTTCCAAAACTTGCTTTTAAATAACTTTAAAACTTTTAACTTATATTTAAAAGTCTCACTTTAAAAACGTACCTTGTTATTCAAGGAGAATTTCCAACTTCAATCAATTAAATCAGTTTTCCAAATTGATTCCCAATTTATTCCATTTGAAATAAGTTTCTTTAATTACTCAATTCATTTCAAAATTCGTTAATTAAGGATTTTATTTTCCATTTGATTTTAAATCATTTAACTAAAATATACCAATTTCAGCTTCTTCCCAATTTCTTCTTTATTCTTTTAAAAATTTAAATTTTAAATTTTAAATAAATGTTTCCTTCTTTTAAATAATATCACTGAAGATTAAAATTCATTAACTTTCTATTTACTCAAATTTCCTTTCTATACTCAAGATTTATTTATTAGAATTTTAAAGTCACTTTATTTCTTTTCCAATTCATTTTTAAATTTATTCAAATTTCTATAATTATTTTACTTACAATTTCGCTTCTTTTATTATCTTTCCAAAATCCAATTTATATATTTTTGGAAATTCATTATACCCAATTATATCCAATCGAACCATAGCATTCAATATTCCGATATAATTCATCATAGAATATCAAATAATCACAATAGAGGGTATTAAAGAATTTAAATAAATGTTGAGGGATCCAGTTGGATCCCTCCAACCTGTTTTCCCTGCATCCACAGACGTTAGCACAATATAAAATACCAATTCCAAAATATACCATACTATAGCGCATCAACCAATTCAACCATTCAAACAATTACTTAAATTTAATCATTTAAATTTAAATTTGACTGGGTGAGATTAACCCACCTTTGATTTTTTTTGTTTGGCAATCCATTTTCCACCATAATTTTAGACCTTGAACAACATTATATAATTTATTAATATCTGAGATAAAAAGATAATCCATTACTATTTATTAATTTTAATTTAACTAATAATTTTCCTATAAAAATCCTTTTGTTTTAAAAATAATTAATATAAGTTAATTACACTAAGTAGTCTCCTTACGATTTTCAGACCTTGTATAAACGGTATACAGTCTATGAATATTTGAATTAGCTTAATAATCAATTTTCATCTGATAAATTTAATTAACCCGTGATCTAATTTTATCGAATAATTTATTCTAACCAAATACTTATAGTTTAAACTAATCTTCCTTTTATAAATTATTTTGAAATAACAAATAAACTAAAATATGAATATATATATATATATATATATATTTATTTTATTGAAACTACGAATATACTTGAAAATCTATATAAATTCAAATTCCCACTTTATATAAACTTATATATTACAGCAAACGACCAAAATAAATTCTCTACCGCTAATATAAAAAATTTCTCTGTTTTCTTATCTAAATATATAATAACAGTAAGCTAAATATTTTGTATATGTCTATATATATTCGTATAAACATTTGTACTTCACTAATATTCTAAACAACTATAAATTTTCAAATGTAAAATACATTTTATTGAATCAAAAGGCAAGAATACCTCAGCCCAACGCGACTGGAACTCACCGACCCACTCCACAACGTCGACTCGCCACCACTTACTCTGCTGCGACCCCACTTCCACCAGCGAACTCCAAAGCCGCTAATGCCTTACCTCAGATCGTCAACCGCTACTCTAATGTCGATACACACAAGCACAAATCCCCGTGTTCCAGTTCCCATCCTCCTCTTGCACTTTAAATTTCGAGCCGCCAACGAACGTGACGCCCACCTAACGACTGCGACCTTCCCATGCATCGGCGAGCTCGCGAACCGCCAAAATCGCGTGCTCCATCGCCTCCAACCCGAGCCCAAATCGCACCGAGCTCCCATGACCGTCGCAACTCAAAACCCTAATCGCGGCCATCAACGAAATTGAGCTCTTATTGTTCTGAACTTTGAAATTAGTTTGAGTCGAAAGGGTGTCGAATAGAAAAGGGGGAGTCGCGATCGTGTCTTCCATTTTCGGTTTTTTTTTGTGAAAGTTTAAATGCTCGGGTGTGTTGATGAAAACAAAAGAAGGCAGGAAGTGATTGAAATGGAGGAAGCGTACAAAGGAAGCTTATAGTGAAGACAAAAAAGTTTTGGAGTAGAAAGGGAACAGGCTGATGGGAAAGAATTACGGCTGAAGATGATTATTATTATATATATATATATATTATTTAAATTCAATTCGTGTCAATATCAATTTCAATGCGTTTATATATCGTATGCTCACATAACAACTCCAATCACTACGAAATATGAAATCCGACAATAATACAATATTACGGACCTAATGGAACTGGTTTCGTCGAATTCCGAGACTGTGCCTCAGAAGGCTATTTTTAAATTCAATTTAAACGATAAAATTCCAAAACCGAACAAAACACTTCCAAATTCAATTTTAACACTTTTACTATCTTCAATATCCTCAATATAAATTTTATAAGCCTTCAAATTATTTTTAACCGGCTTAAAACTCCAGATCCAACAATTTACCCAACTTCACTTATTTAATTCAATAGTTTAAGTATCAAATAAATTGTGATATTTGTAATTCAAGTTAAAATTACTCTATTTAAAATTTAAAATCAATTAAATATTCTGATTTTAAATGCTTGAAAATTCCAGGTCGTCACAAGAAGAAAGAAACATAGAATATCACAGTGCATGACAATAACATATAATAAAACATAAGATAGTACATATGGTCACTTCAAGAACGAAACATCAGAGTTACAGCAGGTACTAACTTCAGCCAGGGACAGGTACAACTACATGCCCTACAATGCTGATACATAATGTACACACATAGTGGAAATAAAAAAGATGACTAGGAAAAGCCATCTGTTGCATGCTTCTCCAAAATGCTTCTATCAGAACCTGGACTAATTGGCTACTCATACAAATTTAAGTACCAAAGAGTTTTAGGTAAGAAAGCAAATCTCTAGGTCAAATATGGGTCTGATGTGAGTTATAGTATTCCCTATTCTAAGGCCTAAAACTAACGGCCACGATATTGAAGTCATTCATAGTTATTAATTCGTGGTGAAACAATGTGGCTATGTTAGTCATATCAATAATAATAAGCACATGAATATGAAAAAATTTCAACACGGTATAATAAAAAAATTCAAATCTCATTTCATAAATGATATTTCGTATTAATTACGAAATCCCAATCGTAATCCCATCTTTAATGAAAATATAATTATTACAAAATACTCTAAGAGCAACATATGAAGATGCCCTCTTGGTTGATTAGATTCAAATATTTGGCAATTATACAGTTTTGCCATTATATCCAAATAGATAAAGTCAAACTACACAGCAGAAATAGACATAGCTCCTAATAGCTTGATTGCCTCCTATACATCTCCGGAAGCTTATTCATCTATTTGGAACCTAAAAGCCTTAATCCCGACCGACTCAAATGTGTACCTGAGAGTTTGAGAGGAAAAATAAAAAGTTCGTGTCAGAAAACAGTCCGGTGTGAATAATAATAAACCATCTCGGACTAAATAGATATCTAGTGAGACCACGCCGTTGAGCGGAACATGTTTCCCCTCATTAGTATCTTAACCAAAAGATAAAAACAATATACTATGCTCTTGTAACCACAACGGTTAGACCATAGGAAATAGCATTTATAATCATGCAACAGATGCTGGATTACCCATCCCAATTCATTAGATTTTCCATCTTAATTTCAAATGATATCCGTCACAATTCAAACTAATGATCCGTCTTATTTTAATCTAACAACCCGTTTGATAATTATGTGGACTATTTATCTCATATTCAAACATACTCATAGTATGTAAACTACACATCTCACATATAATTATTACTTGGATTTCCTATCTCCTACCATATTGACTACCCATCACATATGGTTGAATTATTTAAAAAATATGTAGACTATCCATTACACATATTCCATTCAACTTAAAATGATGTGGACTATCCATCACACATCCCGTTGTTTTCCTAGGATGACAATGAACCCGTCATTATCCCTACAGAGACTATTCATTTCCAGCATGATGTGGACCATCCATCTCACATCCTATAGTTTTCCTAGGAAGACTATGAACCCGTTATCTAACAATTAATTCATGAGTCCACATGTTTCAATTTAATTCATGTTAACTGCACGTTTCAATTTAATTCGTATTACCCGCATGTTTCAATTTAATTCATGTTACCTACATGTTTTAATTTAAGTCATGTTACCCACATGTAATCCCTTATTGTTATAACATTTCAAAGTGACATACATTGATATCCCCAATTGATCTATGTCAAACTTATTAAAAACAAACAATGGTATCCTCATGGTTTAAAGTTAAAGTCAATAACATATTTAGTTCATCGAAACCAACCTACTTTGGAATCACCAATAATGGTGTCAACATATATAATCAAAATAGCATTGGTATCCTTAATGTTCAGAATCAAAGTCATAAAACAATAGACCTCACCGCCCTTATTAAGTTAATAAAAATCAATGTCGAAGTTCATCTATATTGGTGTTCCCATTGATAGTGTCAAAGTTTACAAATTTTAAACAGGGAGTTGTTATCCCCAATGACGATGTCAAAGTAGAAAATTTAGGCTCTCCGCTCTTTATTTATTCTCTATAATAAGGGAATTTTCAAATACTGTCATTTGGTCCTCTTTTTTAGGCCTGTAAGTTGAACCCAAGATGGTTTTCAGGCCTGGGCACATTTTTTTTTGAACTGTTGCAAACATGGCCTGAGTTCATGTTTGAGACAGCGTATCTCTTTTATTTCCTGTCAGAATTCATTGATTCTTTTATTGTTTGAAAGATGAAGTTTTGTAGTATGTGCATACCAATTTTCAGCTCAATATAAGGTCATTTGTTCCTCTGCAATTTAGTACAGATCACTATCGACATCGACATCCTAATAGTGTCAACAGGGAGGATTAAGGCTTTCTAGCCTTAATAAAATAACTGTCGTGGGTTTGAAACAACTTCGACCACTATCCAAGGATGAAGACAAAAACTTGAATTCTTTTAAGTTCAAGAAAACTTCATGTCAATATTGACGTTTTCAACCTTCAATAGCTATAGGCTGTCCACCTATTAAACAAAACTTAAACCTTTATAAGTTATTTGACTAACTGCCCAAGACATGGAGTCATCGACCCTCTTAACACTTAGGCTTCTCCGCCTTTTTAAAAAAAAATTCAATTTATATTAAAACGAGCTGCATTGGCATTAAAAAGATAAAGATCAACGTCGAATCTACACTGCATCGTTGTCGAATCCATTCAATATAAAATTTAAATTACATAAAGTCGCTGACCCCATACACAATGACACAAAGACCCTTGACATCATCATAAAACTTTCATACTTAAAACACTTCGGCCACTATGTCGCTTTTTACATAGAGTCGAAGACATAATAGCGGTGTCATGTCCTTGATTTGAAAAATAAATGAAGAGATGCACTATCATTTAAAACAGTGATGAAGTCATGCGACGTCATCAACATTGACTAAAAAGCTTCTAAATGTTTAAATGAATCATGAAGACACCATGCCGCCAATTATCTGCTGCTGCTGTTGTCCATTCGACGCTGAAGAAATCACTGCATAGATACTTATCTAGTTATCATGTGCTTCCTCCTTCATCGACGACGACATTCAATGATGCGGCCTCATCGTTAGGTTCGAAGATGTATGATAGTATGACATTGTCGTAAATTCTTATGAAAACTGTTTTATTACCACTTTATTGTAAAAAAATTCACCACATCTTATTTCTTGTCCAATTTCTATTGGATAAGGTAAGTTATTTAAAAAATCTATTTATAAATACTACCTCGTTCAATTTCCAAAGTCCAAACATATATTAAATAAACTAATTAATATCCTTAATTAATTATCTTTTTAAATATTATCAAGAATAATAATCTCATAGTGAATTGAAATCACTAGGAAAAGTCCTAAAATTCACAGAAATTAGAAAATATCCTTCTTTTACCGGATAGAGCTAAAATCATATTTACCTATTTTAAATAAATTAAACCCAAAATTAAGCTTTTTCTTGCTTAGGACATTCATAAAATATTCTCTTTTAACTTGAAAAATTATGAAATTAAAAACAAATCTCCAAAATAATGTTTATGCAACATATCAGAAAATCAAAGCATTTGGAGCTTAGAATTTTAGGTTTTACCCTCAAAACCCATATAAATAATTCCACAAAAATTCCATAACCACTATTCTATCCAAGCAATGATTAAAAAACCATATCTTGGCAAAACAAACATCAATCAGTCAGGTATTATTCTTAACCAAATTCAAAAGCAAAAATAAGATGGTTTCATTATTATTCACCATAAGTTAATTGTTGAAGTTGAGATTTGATCTGGCTCTTGAATCCCTAAGCTTGGATTTGTGACCTTCCTCTGATTTCATGATCTTCCTCCCTTTTAGAATGGCCGGCCTCCTTAGGTTTTTCTTAGATTGTTTTATGAATGGGTAAAGTGGGAATGAGATTAGGGAGAGAGGGTCCAAGGGTTGAAAGTTTGATCTAACTAAATTGCCCTCTCATATTCCCTTATATGATAAGTTTAAAATAATCTTTCTTAGTTGATTATGGCATGACCATATTAATTAACCAAATCTCATTTTCTTTAACTCTTTACATTATTCAATTTAATATATCCAGTTAAATTTCCTGAATAATGTTCTACTAAAATAAGAGTGTTACAGGCTCTCACCCTTAAATAATTTTGTCCTCGAAATTCAGTAAGGAGTACAAACAAGCATATCAACATGCAATTAATGCTAGTATATCTTACTAGCTACTAAGTCCATATACAACAAATATAGAATACACCATCATAGTAGCTCAAGATAAGCATCCATAATCCGGTCCTCTGTCTCTCAACTACAGTCTTTCTCGTTGTCACTCTACTGGACTTTCATAAACTTGACTGTCTTTTTCCTTAACCTCTTTCATCTCTCGCTACAACTCGAACTAGTTGTCTTACAAAAGTTAGATTTGGTTGTACTACTAAATTTTCCAACGTCATCGGAGCAATAGTAGTCTTTGGATAATGCACACACTTCCGAAGATGAGAACAATGAAATACATTATGGATACCTGCCAAACTACTCAGTAACTCTACTTAGTACACTAGCTTTTCGATCATCTCTACAGTAGGGAACGGTTCATCATATCTCGATGCCAGTTTTCCTGACTTTCCAAATCATACACACTCTTCATCGTTGATACCTTAGAAAATAAAATCTGAGAACATTAAATCTTTACGCCATTTATCTGCGTAACTGGTCTACTTAGATTGAGCTTCTCTCATCCTACCTCGGATTAACTCAATCTTCGCTGTAGCTTGTCTTACCATATCATACCAAAGACCAATCTATCTCCAACTCTAACCAAAATGCTGGTGATTTGTACAACTTCCATACAAAGCTTTGAAATGCGTCGTTCCTATACTAGTATGATAACTATTATTATATGAAAACTCAAACAAGTGCAAATGGTGTTCTCACGACCCACCAAGTCTAGTACACAAGCTCTCAAAAAATCTTCAAGTATCTTATTGACTCTCACTCTATCCGCCCATCTGTCTGTAGGTGATAAGCGATACTCATCTTAAGCTTGACACCTAATACCTCATGTAGATTCTTCCAGAATTTACTAGTGAACAATGCATCTCTGTCACTGACTATACTACTAGAAATCCGATGCAGTATAATTATATTCTTTATGAATAACTTAGCCAATACAGGCGTCATCCTGGTAGACTTAATAGGAATGGAACGGGCACTCTTGGTCGGTCTATCTACCATAATCCATATGCTCTCATTTCCCCTATACGACCTTGGAAACCCGTCAATAAAATCCATGGATATCAAATCCCATTTTCAAACTGGTATATCCAAAAACTGAAACAATCCACTTTACTTCTAATGTTCAAATTTCACTTGCTGGTAATTAAGACACTGTTTTACCCATAAGCCTACATTCCTCTTTAAACCTTCCTAGAAGAAATTTCTTTTAATATCTCGATACATCTTGGTTCCCCCAGGATGAATCATAAACTTTGATCAATGACACTCCCTAAGGACTTCCCTCCTTAGGTTTCCAACATCCGAAACACATAATCATCCTTCTTTCTTAACTAACCCATCTGGTCAATACTAACATCTTTAGATCATCGATCTCAGTTCCAACTTCTAGCCTTCTAATCTTTTCGGCTAATAGTGGATCATCTCTCTACTTACAAGCAATTATTTCGATCATTGCTGATTAAACTTCCAAGCAAGATAACATGACTATATTTGACTAGAACTAGCAATCGATCTTAACTATACATTACAAGTAGTCAACGCCTCCAGATTCTTCCATTCTACCAACTTAGCTCAGACCACATTTTGAAGTTTCCTACTAAGTGCATCTGCAACTTTATTTTCTTTCCCTGGTGTATACTCAATACCAAAATCATAAGCTGCTAAAAAATCTGGCCACCTCTACTGTCTCATATTTAACTCTTTCTAAGTTAAAGACTTATGATCCATATAAAATTTGAATCATTCCCCTAAAAGGTAGCGTCTCCACACTTTTAGTGCGAAAGTCACCGCTGCCAACTCCAAATCATGAGTCGGATATCTTACTTCAGGTGGTCTGGGCTACCAAGAGACTAGACAATTACTTTACCACTCTACGTCAACACAACTCCTAATCTTGTTCTACATGCATCTGTACATACCACTAAATCCTGATTCCTATTTGGAATGACTAGCACGGGCACATTAGTCAACGAATGCTTTAACTTAAGGAATCCTTCATCGCATTTATTGGACCAAATAAACTTCATGACATTTTTGGTTAACTTAGTCAAAAGTCTGCTATCTGTGAGAAATCCTTAATAAATTTCTTGTGATAGCCAACTAATCCAAGAAAACTTCTTATCTCGGTCACAATCTTGAGTGCTTTCCAACTGTTAACAGCTTCGATCTTGGTCGAATCAACTGACAACCCTTTCTTTGAAACTATATGAATAAGAAATTTTAATTCTTTCTTTCAGAAATGATACTTTGAAAGCTTCCCTTTCAGATGATGCTGCCTCAACATCTCAAGCACAATTCTAAGATGAATCTCATGATCACTTACATCCTTAAAATATATCACAATGTCATCGACAAACACCAACACGAATCAATGCAAGTGCTCATGGAAAATCCGGTTCATCAAATCCATAAGAAAGCTAGTGCATTAGTTAATCCGAATGACATCACTAACCACTCGTACAAACCATAGCTTGTTCATAACGCCATCAATAGAAAATTGTCCTCCACCACTCTTAATTAATGGAACCTTGTCGCCAAATCTAATTGGGAAAATACTTTAGCACCACTAACTTATCAAATAAATCATTGACTCCTGGCAAAGGATATCAAGTATTTATCATCTTTTCTTTCAACTTACGATGATCGATGCACAATCTTAACGATCCATTCGGTTTCTTCATGAACACCACTGCCGCTCCTCAAAGCGAACTATTTGGTTTAATAAAACCCTTTCCTTCTAAGCCTACTTATGGGTTCAGCTTCTGCTACAAAGGTCTATTCTAAACTCAATCTGCAAATTCTCTTACAATTAAAACTCGATTCAATTCATCTTTCACTTTTGTGGCACCCAATAAAGCATAAATTTCTAGACTCAAATTCGCAATTAAGTATGTTATTCGGTCAATGCTACCAAGGTATCTCAATGATATTTTCCTATCTTGGAAAAATAACCTAGCATCATATCTTCTCTATCAATCCATACCTAAAGTAATCCAGCCCACGAATCGATTACATAAAAACTACAGACAAAAGTATAGCCTAGCTACTCAAACTCTAAATTGTCATATCTCATCCCCAGAGTTGTGTACCCTCCTATTGGATTAGCTAACCTTAAGGGAGTAACAAGGTCTGATGGTTCTAAACATAACTTATCTACCAAACACTGAGATATAAATGAATGCGATGCACTAGTATCAAATAATACACTAACCGGTATGCTATGAATCAAAAGCGTACCTTCTATCATAGATTTCCTTTCTCGGTAGTAGTTGGTCTGGAAGATGATAACCCTAAAGTGAAAGCTTTTCCTTTGTTAGCCTTGGACGCTTCTGGACATTTGTTACTATAATTCCCCACTTGATCGCAATTGAAGCACTTCACCTTCTGCTTCCCTCAACCACCTTGCCATCACTAGATCGACACTCGTTAACATAGTGCCCCTAACAAACTATATCAACTTTTCCTTTTTTGGCAGCCCTATCTTTTTGAGCTTTCTTCTTCTTAAAGAATTATCACTTATTATTCTAAGAATTCAATTTCTCTACCAACTTCTCTTTCCCAAAGGTCAAATGCATTTCTTCATTCTTGATAGCCATCTCCACTACTACATTCGATGGACCTCTAAGATATGGCATAGTTGCCCTAGCAATCTCCGGCCCCAACCCCAGGATGAGCTTCTCATTCCTTCTAATCACGATGTAAATAGTAGCATATTCATATCTATATAGCTCATCAAACTTAGCAGAATATTCCATTATTGTAATATCTCCTTGCTCTAATTTCAAAAACTTCTTGAGAAAAGCAGACTCAGCTACTTCAGACCAACAAAAGTTCTTTGAATCTCCTTCGAAAATATGCCCAAGTCAACTCATCCTTGGGTACTCCAACGGTAACTCTGTTCCACTAGAATAAAGTGGCTTTATACAACTATCTCAAAGCCAATCTCCTTTCCCCCTCATCATTCAGACCTAAATTAGCAAAAATCCATTCACAGTGCAACAGCTAGTTCTCCACTTTTATTGCATCCTTGGTCCCTAGAAAAGGCTTTTCAGATAGGTGTAATTTCGACTCAACTTAGCATAGTTATTACCAGCTAGTGCTATAGGATTAACTCCTCCCACATTAGCAGCATTTCCTCTAGCTATCCCTATAGCTGCTCCTGCTTACATCAAGCCGACGTAGAACTGATACGTAGTGCCCATATCTACTAGTAGGGTTCCAGCATCTACATTGGCATTGCATTTTGATTAGCATTTGTCTGTCAATCCTGGTTCCTTCTAGTGTTGGGCTGAGCATTTCAATTGGTTGTGGTGCTTCCTCCATCTAGATTCAGTCTTATATTTCCTACCTTCATATCTTTCTTTCTCGTAAATCAGCATACGAGCCTTAATAAGATATAGAAGAACGGTCTAAGAGAGTGGGGAAAATACATAGTTATATATAGCAATTACAAGTATGTTATTATAGCGTTATCTCATACCCTAATCTTACTCTCTAATTCATTTATATTTTCAAAAACTCTTTAGGTTTAAAATTATTTTAATCATAAACCTATGCTCTAATACCAAATTGTAAAATCCTATATTCCGAGGCCCAAAATTAACGGCCATAGATGCTGCAATCATCCATGTTTATTAATTCGTGACGATAAAATGTGGAAATGTTAATCATATCAACAACTAGAGCACATGAATATGAAAAAAAATTAACCCGGTTTAACAAAAAATATTCATATCTCATTCGACAAATGATATTTCATATTCATTACATAATCCCACGTACAGAGAAAATATAATTATTACTAAATACTCCAAGAGTGACATATGAAGATGCCACCTTCGTTGATCAAATTCAAATACTTGGCAACTATACAACTTTATCATTCCATCCAAATAGATAAAGCCAAACTACACAGCGGAAATAGATATAGTTCTTAATAGCTAGATTGCCTCATGCATGTCTCTGAAAGCTTATTCGTTTAACTGGAACATGAAACCCCTTTTTTCGACCATCTCCAATGAGTACCCTAGAGTTTAAGGGGGAAAAAACCTTCGGGTCAGATAACAGTATGGTGTGAATAATAGCCTACCATCTCAAACCAAATAGATATCTAGTGAGACCACGCTGTTGAGCAGAATAGGGTTTCCCCTCACTAGTACCTTAACCAAAACATAGCAACTATATACCATGCACCTAAAACTATAATGGTTAGAACAAAAAAATAGCACTTACAATCATGCAACATATGCTAGATTACCCATCCCAATTCATTAGATTATCCATCTTAATTTCAAATGACTACATGTCACAATTTAAACCGATTATTCATTTTATTTTAATTAGACTACATGTCATATAATTATGTAAACTATCTGTTTTATATCTAAACATATTTATAGTATGTGGACTGTCCATCTCCTATACAATTATTACTTGGATTATCCAACCCTACCATAGTGACTACCCATCACACATGGTCTAATTATATAAAAATTATATGGTCTATCCATCACACATATTCCATTTAAGTTAAAATAATGTGGAATATCCATCACAAATCTCATAATTTTCCTAGGATGGCTATGAACCCTTCATTATCCTCATAGACACTATCCATCTCTAGCATGATGTGGACTATCCATCTCCCATTCCCTAATTTCCCTAGGATGCGTATGAACCTACCATTTAACAATTATTCATGCTATCCCACATGTTTTAAATTAATTAATGTTACCCATATGTTTCACTTCATTTCAATTTAATTCATGTTACCCACATGTATCCCCTTATAGTTATAACATTTCAAAGTGACATACATTGGTATCCCCAATTGATCTATGCCGAACTTATTAAAAACAAACAATGGTATACCCAAGGTTTAAAGTCGAAGTCAATAACATATTTAGTTCATTGAAACCAACCTACTTTGGTGTCCCCATTGGTGGTGTCGACACCTATAATCGAAAAAGTATTGATATCCCCAATGTTTAAAATCAAAGTCATAAAACAATAGGCTCGCCTCCCTTATTAAGTTAATAAAGATCAACGTCGAAGTTTATCTCTATTAGTGTCCCCAATGATAGTGTCAAAGTTTACAAATTTAACACGGTATTAGTATCCCAAATGACAACGTCGAAGTAGAAAACTTAGGCTCTCCCCCATCAATAATTTAATATAAATCAATGTCGATGTACTAATAGTGTCAACAAGGGTTAAAGCTCTTCGCCCTTAATATAATAACTCACATGGGTTTAAAACAACGTCGACCCATATTCAAGGTCGAAGACAAAAACTTAAATTCTTTTAGGTTAAAGAAAAATTCATGTTGAAATTGATGTTTTCGACCTTCAATAACTATGGCTATCCACCTATTAAAACAAAACTTAAACCTTTATAAGTTATTTGGCTAACTACCAAAGACATTGGGTCATCGACCTTTATAAAATTTAGGCCTCTTCGCCTCTTTATTGAAACGAGCCTCTTCAGCATTAAAAAGATGAAAACCAACATTAATGCTACAATGCATCGTCACCGACTCCATTCAATATAAAATTTCGACTGTAAAAGTTCGCCAACACCGATACACAATGACACTAAGACTCTCAATGTTATTATAAAACCTTCATACTTAAACCAGTTCGGTTATTATGCTACTTTTTTATGGAGTCAAAGACATAGTAGGGGCATCATTGCTTTGATTTGGAAAACAAAAGAAGAGATGCGGCATCATTAAAATAGTGATAAAGACATGCGACATCATTAACGTTGACACTAAAGCTTTTAAACGTTTAAATGAATCACGAAGACACAATTTCGCCAATCATCTGTTGCCACTGTTGTTTACTTCGACGCCTAAGGAATCACTCCATAGACACTTAAGTAGCTATCAGGTGCTTCCTCCTTCGCTGATGTCACATTCAATAATATGGCCTCATCTTTAGGCTCGACTGCATATGATAGCTTGTCGTTGTTGTAATTCTTATAAAACTTATTTGTTACTACTTTAGGTTAAAACCTCTCATCAAATCTTATTTCTTGTCCAATTTCTATTGGACAAGATAACTGCTTTACATATCCTTTTCATAAATTCTACTGCATTCAATTTCCAAAGTACAAAACATATTTTAAATTAATTATTTTAAATTGATTAATTAATTTCCGTAGTTAATTATCTTTTTTGATGCTTATCCAGCATAATAATTTCATAGTAAGTTGAAATCACTTGGAAAAAATTCATAGAAATTAGATAATATCTTTCTCTTTACCATATAAAAATATCGAAGCACAAAACCATATTTAATTATTTCAAATAAATTAAACCTGAATTAAGCTATTTCCTCCTTAAGAAATTAATAAAATATTCTCCTTAACCTGTAACAACCCTGGTTTGGAGATTACCTATCAATATTGAATTATAATGGTAATTATAATTTAATATTGTAAATTAAATTAAAATTGGAGAAATTAAATTGTTTATTTGGAATAAATAACAAAATTGGAATTAAATTGTGAAAATAAAGCTTAGAACTTTATTTTATTTTGCTTGGAGTGATAATAAATGGAATATGGGCTTTAAATAAAGAAAATGACTTTATTTTAGAAAAAATACAATAATTATATTAATTATTGCCCAATTGCTTCTTTTAATAGTTTTTAAAAGAAGTATTTGATTTTTAAGGTGTTTTATTTAAATAAAAAGGTGGAAATTGGTTTAAAAATATATTTTGGCTATAAATTAAGTTTTGAAATGGTTTAAAATATTTTCCAGGTAAGAAAATGATTTTTTTTGAATTTTAGAAGTTAAAAATGTGGACTTTAAATTTATTTGGTTTTTTAAGATGTTTTATTTAAATAAAAAGGTGGAAATTGGTTTAAAAATATGTTTTTGATATAAATTAAGTTTTAAATGGTTTAAAATATTTTTATAGGTAGGAAAATGTTTTTTTTGAATTTTAGTTAAAAATGCAGACTTTTACATTTATTTGGTGAAAATTGTGTATTATTGTGAAATAAATGGTTTTAACAACAATAATGTTTTAAAAATAAAATTAATATTTTTATATAGTGAAAAATTATTTTATTTTATGTATATAAATTTACATATTTCATTTGAGTGAAAACTTGAAAGAAAATATCTTTGTTTTCTAATATAGTATGTGTATGTGCATTTTGTGTTAAGTGTTGAATTAATCTTAGGCTAATTTATCTTTTCTTTTAATTTTGGGTCCTTTGGACCATTATATCTTAGCCTAGAAATGAGATAGCGAGAAGAGATTTTTCAGGTACGTTCATTTCATCTTCTCTTCTCCTTCTAACCAAAAAAAGGAAAATGAAACCCAACTCCCTTTATTTTCAATTTCCAAGCTAAAATCTTCAAATTGCTTCAACTATTTGAGAATTTTATCAAATCTAATATGAAAATAAAAGGTAATCTCGCTCCAAACCTCATTATTTCATCAAAATTCTTATTTTTTTACTATAATCGATTTCTATTTATAGTTTTCTTCCCTGTGAAAATAGTTTTATGTTGCTTCTTTGAATAATTGTAACTTTTGTTTTGGCAATGAAATGCTATAAGATTTTTTTCATTCGGTAGCTTATATATTGTTTTATGTGCACGCAAAATTTCATAGCTTTTCAAGTTCATTTGCTATCTCTAAATACTGCTGCAAAATAAAATCGGAGCTCAAAAACGCGAATTGGAAAAGTATGTTACTTAGGTCGACCCAGGGAGCACCTAAGCCTCTTGCCTTTTCTTTCCCAAGTATTGCTTCTTCCCTTGTTTTCTACCTTGTTTCTTTGCATTCGTTGATTTAATTTGGAGATGTGTTTGAATGAGATGAAGTGCTATAATGCATATCAATGGGCTAGCTTAATTTATGTTCCTTCCTATTTCACAAATGTAACAACCCGGGGTTTTGTAACAATTAATTATCGACAAATGATGATTAAATTGGTTGTTAATTAATATTGGAGTTTTAATCAATTGAAATTCTTTTAATAATGGTTAAAAGTTACGTGGGCTTTAAAAATTGAATTTGTATCCCACGTTTCAATCGTTTGTTTTGAGGCCGAGATATTTATCATTGTCGTTCCTCTTTATTCATTTCATCAAAATCCTAGTCAAACAAAAACGAAAATAAATGGCAGCTTCAAATTTTCGTCGCTCTCACGTTCTGGAATTAGGGCTTTTAGTTTCAAAGGGAAAAAGGGGGATTTTGGGTGATGGATCTGTGCTCGTCAAAATAGGTGAGTGATTATTCACTCACATCTAATTCGATAAGCTCGGTAGTTCGATTTTGTTTTGCTGTTGATGATTTCTTTGACGTTTTCAATCTACATGGTTTTGATTTTTGATTTTTGCTCGAATCCTTGATACGCGCATCATGGTTTCGATTTTGATGGTTCGACTTTGGCATTGACTTGTTTAATGTCGGCCTTGACACTTTTGTTGGTATTATTTGAAACTACTACACATTTGAACCCCTGTCACTTGTTAATTTCGGCCACTTGATGCTGTTATGTGATTCCCTGACTTTGTATTATCTTCGGCCATCACTAGTGCTGTGGTATCGAACTGCAGTTTCATACTGGAAAAGCATTATAGTTTATTTGTGCACTTGCTCGAGTCTGGTTGATGTAGCCTTGCTTGTGCAATTTGATGTTGTTGACCCACCGAGTCATTTTCAATGTTTCATAGTTTTGGTTTCTGGCTTGTTCGCTCTTTTTTGCCTTGGGGTTTACCGATGTGTTTTGAACTGAAACTTGATATATATTATATCTGATTTCGGTAATTTGTTAATTACTGCTTTCGTTGGTATTTTGTGTTGAAGTCACCTGACTTCAACATCCTTGGGCAATTGTTTACTTGCGGCCTCGACTTTGTTATACACTGCATATGCTTTTTGATACATGTATACTTGTCCAAACCAGCATTGTCACTTGTACTGGTCATTTCTCTTTGGTGCAGTTTGTTTTGCATCTACATTTACACTCGAGTTATCATGTAGCACGCATTGTTCATTGACATATATACCACGTCCATTGCATTATGTGGTCTGGTCATCCATGTTAGCTTGTCTGGTTGTCATTGTGTTCATGGTCATATATTCATTTAGAAGCCTGACTGCATATATATACGTGCTGTTTCACACAAGTATGTATCTGAATTGTTTTGAAGTGCACTGGTGGTCTTCTTTTAGCCTTGCATCATTGGTTCGTCACTTGTGTCCATTGCCTACAGGTCTGCATATCAGTCACTTTGATGCAGTTTCATGTTGTCTTCGAGTTTTGTCCTCTGTTCATCGAGGCATGTAGTTCATGTATGTATTTGTATTTGCTGTCTTCATGTACCTGAATATATGTTGTTACTGTGCATTTGTAGTTGAATTGTGTTGTACTACTGCCTTTGTTCTCGAATCTGATATTTGCACTGCCAGTTTCACAGTTGCAAACATATTGTCTCTTTGGTACACTTGGTTTGTGATTCACTGTTGCATTCCTGTATATGCACTTGAGTATTTGTGTTGCACTAAGCTCATGTGGCTTCACTTAGGTGAAGCCTACACTTGCATCTGTTTTGGTTTCTGGCTCTTCGCTCATTAGCTGGTTCCTTCATGTTGTTGTACCTGACTCATTACTATTTTATGTAATTTTGCATTCATCGGTGACCGCAGTTTTGTTTTGTATGCAGTCTTTCCCATGTTGGTTTGCGTTGATGTAATTGGAATTGTTTTTCTAATTACACTTGAGTTGAATCCGGTATTTTGGGTTTGACCTTGTGTTTGATTATGAATTTTCATTGTGCCTTCATGTGCACTTTGTTCATTTGATGGTTACCGGATGGATGTTTTGCTTGCTGTTGCAGTTCCATCTGGTTCATTTTGATTTGAGATGGTGCCAATTGCTTTTGATACATTGAGCTTTTATGTATTTAATCACTGTAGTGGCGAGGTAGTGCACGCGTGCGTGTACTGCAGCCCTACCAGAATCGATGTTTTTAAGTTATATTTCAATTACTCGAATTGTTTTGTCCAATTCAATATTTTGAAACTGTATTTTGAATTGGTTCGATTTGATCATTTGGTTGTTGTCTAATTATCTATTTGATAATTAGATTATGAGTTTCTAATTATTTATTTAATAATTAGATTTTTGTTGTTAATTACCGTTTAGGCAATTTTGTTGTTTTCAAATTATCTCCACTGATAATACTTCTATTTATCTTTGTTGATGATTTGAATTTGCTGATTTGCTATTTAATGCTGTTTTGTCTTATATCCACCGTTATTCGATTCTCTTATTGAAGGATTAGATATGCGAGATTTATGGGGACTGTCGTCTAATTGTTATTTAATTATTATTGCTTCTGTGCATTAATAACTGAATTTGAATTAGACTGACCCGTGTATTTTTTTTTTTGAATTTATTACTCAGTTCAGACCGAGTTATTATAGGTTGTAGATATCTTGCTTCTCTGTTGCTTCTAAAGCTATGAAGTCACTTTATATCATTTGGAGTAGTCGTTGTTATAGTATAGGATGTTATGTATTCATGTATATTATTCACAATAATGTACTTGGATACGTAACTTCCAGTGTCGACAGTTGTAGTTGTTTCATATATATTGTATCACATGTATTGTAACTGACTTCAGTTATATATATGAGATTTGATATTATCTTTGTTCTGCATTTAGATTATATGTGTTATTGTTATATATGTTGTCCTAAACTATTATGAACCATTGTAGTTCATTTTATACTAGAATTGGGTATGTCGATGGGAATAAATAAACAAAGAGATGAAAAATAAAAATATATACCACTCCTATCGAGATAACCAATATTGGTGTAAGGCCTAACTACGGATGGCCGCTCCTATCCAGCCTTATTCTTCGTAATAACAGATAGTATTTCCTTTAATACTCTTTGTTATTGTGAGCATAGAGGTGGGGCGTCACAGTTGGTATCAGAGCGAGGGGTTTATGGACATAATATAAAACATAACTTGGATGGAACATGTGTTACAACTATTTGTCGATGTTTTGTTGTGCTTTGAGTCAAAACTAAAGTTTTGAAATTTTGATGAAATTTTTAAATATCTATATTTAAAAATAAAAGTAAAATTGTGTTTTGTCAATTGAGTAATTTATGTTCTGTTTATCAGAGTGCGCCGCGGAAACAGTGACTGTGTCTTCGTTGAGTATAGCTGGTAACCTTTTTGATTTAAAAAATCAAAAATATGAAAATGAAATAAATTTCATTGTGTTGTTACATAGATGTGTTTATTTCTGATTTCTTTGAAAATTTCGAATCCGAAGCGATTGTAGTTATGTGATTTTGTTGAGATTTTTGTTGTTTTTAATTTCTTCATTGAAGATATATTCGAATGATTTCTTTGTCCATTTTGTAGTAGACGTGCAAATTTAAGTTGCACGTTACTGCATTAATTTTACGTTGAACTGGTGTTTGGTTTTAAACGTATTTTGTTGCCGTTATTTTTATAACGGAATTTTTACATTGGTGCTAAATTTTTGAAGCACGATGTTTTGTTGACATTTTTAATGAATGAAAATTCACTGGTATTATATTTTGATGCGAATTATTTTGATGAGATTTTGACGTATAAAAAGTTACTGTCGCTTTGACTTCAGTAACCGTCAAATTAAAGTGATTTTCAAGCGGTTATCCCGCAATGTTGAGTTTGAGATCCCCTTTTACGGTGTTTTGAGAAGTGCAATTTCCTTATCGAATTTACTACAGATGTTGCTGTTTTGAGCAGGGGTTTTCAAATCGTTTTAAAATAAAATTGTTTTCAAAAATTTGTACACATTGCACTTTTAAAAGAATGAGGAAGCGATTTAAACGCTTCAGCAAAATTGAGGACTATGAACCTTCACTTTTACTGATTCGCTTAATTCCGAACTTGTCCGTTTGAGAACGTAAAATGTTATTGATTTAAAATACACGATTTTGCACTTTCAAGGAAACGATGAAGAGATTTAAACGATTTAGTAAAACACATGGTATGGGAAATGTGCTTTTGCTATTTTGGTTAATTCCGGACTCGTTAATTGAAATATTTGCTGTTTGATGATTCTGATGATTTTATTTGGCTTTCGAGCCACTCTGATGGACCTTCGGGTCATATGTTGGACTTCGGGTCATATGATGGACCTTCGGGTCATTTGTTGGGCTTTCAAGCCACTCCGTCCTTCGGGCCATTTGTTGGGCTTTCGGGCCACTCTGCGGACCTTCGGGTCAAATACCAGTACTAGACCTTTGGGTCACTCTACGGACCTTCGGGTCATCTGATGGGCGCGAAAATTTATAGTACTTGGTAGGCTTCGGCCATCTGAGATGCACGTGCGGCGTAGCTAAAACTCGCCATCTTATGGGATCGATCCAACCTTTTATGTTGATTTTCTAGTCATCTTAATTGATTTCTAGATATTTGTTGTTTCCAATTATCTGCAGGTAATTGGATATTTGTTGATTCTGATTATCGTTTTTGATAATGAGATATTTGTTGATTTTGATTATTATCGTTTTTGATAATTAGATATTGGTTGATTTGAGATTTCTGATTATCTTTTTTATAATCGGATATCTGTTGATTTGAGATTTCTGATTATCGTTTTTGATAATTGGATATTTGTTGATTTGAGATTTCTGATTATCGTTTTTGATAATCGGGTATTTTTTGATTTGAGATTTTTGATTATCATTTTTGGTGATTAGATATTTGTTATTTTCAAATTATCTGGTTGATAACTAGATAATTGCGGTTTTGCAATTTGTGATTTGTGTTTTGTAATTATCTTTGTTGATAATTAGATTTTGCTGTTTTCTAATTATCGTATCGATAATTAGATATTGTTATTTCGTGATTTCTATATTCTAATTATCTAATTGATAATTGAATATTGCTGATAATTGCATTTATTCAGTTTTGTTATTTTTTGATTATCTATTTGATAATTAGGTTTTGCTGAGAATTTGTGAATTTCTTTTATGAAATTGAAAGATTTCTTTGGCATTTGTATTCTTGACCTTTATTTTTCTAGCTTAACCAGTTTATTTTAGAAAAATAATTGTTATGGACGACTTTATTGTGAAATTTGCGGGGATGCAATTTTTATAAGGAGGGGAGTCTGTAACAACCCGGGTTTTGTAACAATTAATTATCGACAAATGACGATTAAATGGTTGTTAATTACTATTGGAGTTTTAATCAGTTGAAATCCTTTTAATAATGGTTAAAAGTAATGCGTGCTTTAACAATTGAATTTGTAGCCCACGTTTTCAAACGTTTGTTTTGAGGCCGAGATATTTATCATTGCCGTTCCTCTTTATTCATTTCATCGAAAACCCTAGTCAAACAAAAACGAAAATAAATGGCGGCTTCAAATTTTCGTCGCTCTCACGTTCTGGAATTAGGGCTTTTGGTTTCAAAGGGAAAAAGGGGGATTTTGGGGGATGGATCTGTGCTCGTCAAAATAGGTGAGTGATTATTCACTCACATCTAATTCGATACTAAGCTCGGTAGTTTGATTTTGTTTTGTTGTTGATGATTTCTTTGACGTTTTCAATCTACATGGTTTTGATTCCTGATTTTTGTTCGATTCCTTGATACGCTCATCATGGTTTCGATTTTGATGGTTCGACTTTGGCACTGACTTGTTTAATGTCGGCCTTGACACTTTTGTTGGTATTATTTGAAACTACTACACATTTGAACTCCTGTCACTTGTTAATTTCGGCCACTTGATGCTGTTATGTGATTCCCTGACTTTGTATTATCTTCGGCCATCACTAGTGCTGTGGTATCGAACTGCAGTTTCATACTGGAAAAGCATTATAGTTTATTTGTGCACTTGCTCGAGTCTGGTTAATGTAGCCTTGCTTGTGCAATTTGATGTTGTTGACCCACCGAGTCATTTTCAATGTTTCATAGTTTTGGTTTCTGGCTTGTTCACTCTTCTTTGCCTTGGGGTTTACTGATGTGTTTTGAACTGAAACTTGATATATATTATATCTGATTTCGGTTACTTGTTAATTACTGCTTTCGTTGGTATTTTGTGTTGAAGTCACCTGACTTCGACATCCTTGGGCATTTGATTACTTGCGGCCTCGACTTTGTTATACACTGCATATGCTTTTTGATACATGTATACTTGTCCGAACCAGCATTGTCACTTGTACTGGTCATTGCTCTTTGGTGCAGTTTGTTTTGCATCTCCATTTACACTCGAGTTAGCATGTAGCACGCATTGTTCATTGACATATATACCACGTTGATTGCATTATGTGGTCTGGTCATCCATGTTAGCTTGTCTGGTTATCATTGTGTTCATGGTCATATATTCATTTAGAAGCCTGACTGCATATATATACGTGCTGTTTCACACAAGTATGTATCTGATTTGTTTTGATGTGCACTGGTGGTCTTCTTTTAGCCTTGCGTCATTGGTTCATCACTTGTGTCCACTGCCTACGGGTCTGCATATCAGTCACTTTGATGCAGTTTCATGTTGTCTTCGATTCCGTCCTCTATTCATCGAGGCATGTAGTTCATGTGTGTATTTGTATTTGCTATCTTCATGTACCTGAATATATGTTGTTGCTGTGCATTTGTAGTTGAATTGTGTTGTGCTACTGCCTTTGTTCTCGAATCCGATATTTGCACTGCCAGTTTCACAGTTGCAAACATGTTGTCTCTTTGGTACACTTGGTTTGTGATTCACTATTGCATTCATGTATATGCATTTGAGTATTTGTGTTGCACTAAGCTCATGTGGTCTTCACTTAGGTGCAGTCTACACTTGCATCTGTTTTGGTTTCTGATTCTTTGCTCATTAGCTGGTTCCTTCATGTTGTTGTACCTGACTCATTACTATTTTATGTAATGTTGCATTCATTGGTGACCGTAGTTTTGTTTTGTATGCAGTCTTGCGCTTGTTGGTTTGCGTTGATGCAATTGGAATTGTTTTTCTAATTACACTTAATTTGAATCCGGTATTTTGGGTTTGACCTTGTGTTTGATTGTGAATTTTCATTGTGCCTTCATGTGCACTTTGTTCATTTGATGGTTACTGGATGGATGCTGTGCATGCTGTCGTTGTTCCATCTGGTTCATTTTGATTTGAGATGGTGCCAATTGCTTTTGATTCATTGAGCTTTTGTGTATTTAATCACTGTAGTGGCGAGGCAGTGCACGCGTGTGTGTACTGCAGCCCTACTAAAATTGATGTTTTTAAGTTATATTTCAATTACTCGAATTGTTTTGTCCAATTCAATATTTTGAAACTGTATTTTGAATTGGTTTGATTTGATCATTTGGTTGTTGTCTAATTATCTATTTGATAATTAGATTATGAGTTTCTAATTATTTATTTAATAATTAGATTTTTGTTGTTAATTGTCGTTTAGGCAATTCTATTGTTTTCAAATTATCTCCATTGATAATACTTCTATCTATCTTTGTTGATGATTTGAATTTGCTGATTTGCTATTTAATGTTGTTTTGTGTTATATCTACCGTTATCCGATTCTCTTATTGAAGGATTGGATATGCGAGATTTATAGGGAATGTCGTCTAATTTTTATTTAATTATTATTGCTTCTGTGCATTAATAACTGAGTTTGAATTAGACTGACCCGTGTATTATTTTCTTTTGAATTTAATATTCGGGTCAGACCGAGTTACTACAGGTTGTAGATATCTTGCTTTGGGTTGCTGCTAGAGCTATGACGTCTCTTTATATCATTTGGAGTAGTCGTTGTTATAGTATAGGATGTTATGTATTCATGTATATTATTCACAATAATGTACTTGTATATGTAACTTTCAGTGTCGACAGTTGTAGTTGTATCACATGTATTGTATCACATGTATTGTAACTGACTTCAGTTATATATATGAGATTTGATATTATCTGTGTTTCGCATTTAGATTATCTGTGTTATTATTATATATGTTGTCCTAAACTATTATGAACCATCGTAGTTCGTTTTATACTGGAATTGGGTATGTCGATAGGAGTAAATAAACAAAGAGATGAAAAATAAAAATATATACCACTCCTATCGAGATAACCAATACTAGTGTAAGGCCTAACTACGGATGGCCACTCCTATCCAACCTTATTCTTCGTAATAACAGACAGTATTTCCTTTAATACTCTTTGTTATTGTGAGCATAGAGGTGGGGCGTCACAACAAATCTATTCAAACCAAACTAAATTCCAAAATTCGATTCAAATCAATCTTAGTTTCACAATTTCAATTAAAGGGTTAAAGGTTCAATTCAAATTCTCAATAAAATCATTTTAATTTATATCGATTTCAAATCCAGGTTGGAACTATCACTCCAAATTCAGTAAATTTCAAAATTAAATATTCAAACACTTACCGTATAAATTTCATTTATATTTCAACATTCAACTTTAATTTTATTTAAATATGAAAATATTCACTTAATCATTTTTAATAACATTTAAATAAAATCTCAAATTACAAACTAAAAAAAATCAAAAATTAAATATTTAACTTCAATTATATTTAATTCTAAAATATTCACCTAATCACTTTTTATAAGCATTTAAAATAAAATCTCAAATTACAAATTTAAATCAAAATTAAATATTCAATTTTAATTAAATTCGAAAATATTCATTCAATTACCTTTAATTAAATCAAGATATAAATCATACCTTTCAAAATCCATACGTTTCAAATCAAGCCTTATTTAATTCAATTCCCAAGCAAATTAAATTATAAATTAACTTAATTTATCTTCCCAGCCTTTATTTTATTGAAGTTATTACAAAATGTATTTTCAAAATGTTAATATAATTTCAAAATAGTTTAAAACGTATGATATACATATATTAGTTAAATTAAATTTTTATTGTATTAAATATTTATTATTAAACTATTTTAAATCTTAATTATATAATTTAAAAGTAATAAAGTTATAAGTAAAATTTTATAATGTGCATTTTAAACTTTACTTATAATTTTAAAAATATAAATTTTACGAAAACAAAATATTTTTATATTATATTTAAAAATCAATATTTATTAATACTCATCTATTTCCTTTCAAACTTTGGAAATCATTTTTCAAAAATAGACCAACGGTGTCCGTATATAATTTTCTACCATATGGTCAAGTGATACAGATATTGATCATTTCAATCCGCAATAATTTAATATTTACGGGTATATATCATTTCAACCCGCAATCTCAAATTTTCAAAATCAATGAAAATCGTTTGGGTTTATCATTTCAACCCATAATGATTTCCTAAACTAACAAGGAACTTGCAGAGTGAGAACAATATGATAATAACATATCAACAACAGGCATATAACATAATTGACAATATAACATATATATATATAGCAGGTTATTGGTGTCAATACTGTCAATTAGCATAAGTGAACCAATGCAAATAATAACAATCATATTTAACGATTTAACTACCAATAAATTCAATTAACAACATATTTCATCGTCATTTCATGTGAATTTAATTTACTAAATACAAGAATGAGTGATCGCTCACCTTTTGAGGATAGAGAAATAACAAGAACAAAACGCGATGAATCAAAGCACAAATTCCCAAGCACAGCACGATGAACACGAATTCGACGAGCAAAGTTGATAGCTTGGAATCAATGAAAACAATATATATAAGTTTATATGAAAAATATATATATTATATTTTAAAATCAATATTCAATTTGAAACGCATATTTAAATAATACACACACACACTTTAAAATCAATATTATTATAAACATATACATGTCACATGAATATTATATTTAGACATGTAAATAGAAACAAAAGAAGAAGAAGTGCTCGGGGAAGAGGGAGCTACGGCCAGGGGAAGTGGCGGCTCGGTGGCGAAGCAATGAGGTGGCTGGTGGGTTTGGTTTGCTGCTAGCATGTAGGCGGAGGAAGGTGGATAGAAGACGGGTTCAGATCAGATCTAGTGAGCTGTGCAAAGCGTCTGGATTTGGTGGAGGCTTCGGCCATTAGTGGACATGGCACAGGTAGGTAAAACAGTGAGGTGGCTGAGACTGTGAGTGGAAGAACACAGCAGGCAAAGGCTGAGATAGGCGTATGTGGCTGTCAGCTGTCTGGTGAGGTGAGAAGCAACAGTGAAGTGGGTGGGCTCGGATCTAGTGAGGAGGAGGTGGCAAGATGGCTGCTTCGGGAAGACTGTGGTGATGGGAAGGTTGTGGATTGGGTCGGTGAGACTTGCAAACGGAGGGAAGTTGCGTACGTGTTGAAGGCTGTGGGTGGTTTGAGTCACATGGTGATGAAGGGCTGTCATGGTGGGAAGTTGGTCGGTCGCGTTGCATGGAGGCGAAGGGCTATGGGATGCTGGGCTCGGTTCAGGCGGTGGATAGGGTATAGGAAGAGGAGCTGAGATGAGTTGGATCACCTGGCAGTTTGCATGGTGTTATCGGCAATAGGCTGACGTGGCATGGCGATGGGAAAACTAGGCAGCAAGGTGAAGGGTTGCGTGGTTCAGGGGATCGGAGCTGGAAATGGATGGACGGCAAAGAAGCATGGCAGATTTGTTCTGGTGGAAAGCAAGGCCAGGTGGTGGCTCGAGACAAAAATGAAGATAGCTAATAAAATTATATATAAATAATATTATATTATTAAATTTTTCTTTCCTTCATAACAAAACAAAAGAATAGGGAGGAAGAATGCAAACTAAGAGGACGAACAAGAAAATATAAGTTGAATGTGGAGATAGTGAAAGTCAGAAATATTAAATTTTGAGAATTTGAAAAGTAGCGACCGTTCGTTTTTCAACCGGTGGACAAATGAAAATTCACAGAACACCCTAGAGATTCAAAATGGGTACCAATACGACAAACCGTGTCACGGATTTCGTCGCCTACCGGACGCCGAAATGCACAAACAATATGTTGCAGTGATTAGCATAATGAGACGAACATAATGGTGCACAGATATTAGAGATACGATCATCCTATCAAAAGTCAATATTCGCTGCAAAAAATGCTGCTAAAACACCGAAAATAAGATAAACAGAGGTAGAGCGGTCCAAATTTGGGGAAACGAGATATGATGACTCACTCAAAAAATGACTTACTATTTTATTATATAAAAATATTTAGATTTTGAAAATATTTTATTTTCATCGAATTTAACTGATTCAAATTTAAATTTAAAATTTCACAACAGAATAAACTTACATATATTCTGATGAAAATATGACATTTGCTATGTTTAAACAGGCACATGTCAAATATCAAATTTTCATTTCAAAATTTTTATTGTTTAATTTCAAGAAAAAATTAGTTAATTATGTTATTAAAATCGTTTAAATTTATTGGTCATTACACTCTCCTCCACTCAAAACTTTTCGTCCCCGAAAAGGAACGAGATAGGAGAATAGAAGCAATAGAAAGGAAAGGTAAATTCTAAATATAGTACCAGATACAACTATTAATTTAAAATCATATTAATACCATTTATCATTATTCTAATTAACTCACTTTAAATTAATTTAAATTTAGTTTATTTATTTAAATAGCATTCTCTTTTTATTCAATTTATTTCACTTAACATATCCTGCAATATAGATTAAGCGTGTAAACATTTATTATAATCTCTAAATTTTTATTTATAAATCCCCTTAACAAAACTTCATTATTGGACATCTTATTACTTATATTTTATATTGTGTGCTATTCAATTACATGTTCTCATTACATTCAAACTTTTCCTGAGTAAATTTTATTAATGTTTCTGAGTGTAATTGAGCACTTTACGAGTTACCTTTTATTTACAACATTTCTATTAAGCAAAAATTTAGTTTGAATATTTTTATTACTAAGTTTTCTTTTGTATAACCTTCAATTTGGCGAAACAAAATATAATGCCACACTTAGAAAATGATTTACAATTTTATTATATGAAAATATTTTATTTTCATCAAATTTAACTTATTTAAATTTAAATTGAAAATTTCACAACAGAATAAACTTACATATATACTGATGAAAATTTGATATTTGCTATATTTAAATAGACGCATATCAAATATCAAGTTTTCATTTCAAAATTTTTTATTGTTTAATTTTCATAAAAATTTAGTTAATTACGTTATTAAAAATTGTTAAAATTTACGGGTCGTTACAGCTGCAAGCACACCCACTAGATTTACGGGCTACTAAGCACACTTAATTGATTTTGCAGGCCACAAACACCCACAAGTATAGTAGTATGATTTGATAGACTTTTATAGACTCAGATCTTCAACTTTGATTACAATTGATCATACAACTCTTGAATAGCACTTTGATCTTGGTTTGAGTGAGAGAGATGAAAGAAATCAAAGAGTAGATGAAGGAGAATCAACCATGCAATCACTCCCATGTTCAGACAACCAGCCTTGAAATCAACTTGAAATAGCCAGAGCAAACTAAACAAGCCATACCCGATTAAGCGGTAGCTAGTTTTTTAACTGAACAAATTATTGCTGGTTGTGCTCTTATTACTGTAATCATTTTGATAATTCCTTCAAATTAGTGTTGTAATACATATATACACGCTTGTAAAACAATTTTACATTTGAGTTTGAAAAGTTGAATGTCACTTAATCTCGGCGAGGTAAAAAAAACCTTATCATTTCACCTTCCACTTCTCTTAAAGTAACATAGCTAAGTAGAAATACTTCCATCTAAGCATACTTCATTCTGAACAAGACTAACCAAGTTGAATCACATGTCATTTGCCCGTACATGGGATAAGGCCAATGGCACTGGCTCTAGTGCCACCATCAGTGTGGTGGCCATTACAGCTGTTGACCTAAGCTTCACCATCGCAAGGTTGCATAATGAAAATGTTTTAGAGGATGGATAGTTTCAAGAGAAGAAGGTGACGAAAGTTGAGAGCTTTGAGGTGAAGGCCCTCCTTTCCTCTTTTTTTTCAACTATGCTTATTGTGTGACATGTTTTATGCAATTAAACAAATGATATAAACTACTAATTTCAAATTCACACATATTTCAAGATTGCAAACATGATGCACTTCAAAAAAAAAAAACCCTGAGTCTCATACACGCAACACATGGGTTGTGGGCCACTGGACCTCAATCGATTTGCCAACAAGGGCCGAAAGGTTTACAGTTGACGCTCAAACAATAGATGCTCAGAAAATTCACAACGTAGTCCTATGTTTCACGAACATGCTGAATAAAGTTGATACTTTACTGCAAAGGCTTGCAGTTTATTGAAGCACACAAGTCAACACTCCGTAAAGGTACATATATAAGAAAAGAACATAGAAAGTTTTTGCTTAAATTTCAGCTTGCAGGAAACGTTCCAAGCTATATGGATTTCAGCGCCGAGCTACTCAAAGTTCAAGACACCAAAAGCCAATCTTCTAATAGAACAGTAGTTATCTGCACCTTTAAAGCAGCCAAGTTTCAGTTTGAAAATCGTAAGTGCACAGAGGATAACTGCTCCAGAACTTGAAATGTCATACCAAAATGAGAATAGTAGCGAGGATGGATAACTGGAAATTTGGTTGGATATTCTGGTTGATCATTGAATCTCATTTACATCATCATTGTTTACTTCCACACAGATTCATCATCGGTGCTTCTCTAATATGGAGAAAAACGTAGAGTTTGTTAGTTCATTATATGCTTATTTATTGATACTGGTTTCTAACACATGAACTTATTCATAGATAATTTGATTTTACCACAGTTTTATACTTGGCGACAAATATGTTTATACATTTTGAAACCATTTTGGTTATGAAAATGTAACAGAATGTCACAAAGGTTGTTTGACGCTCCTATTTGCTTCCCCTATTTGCTGTCCTACGAGGAATCTGTACGCACAATTTTTTTTTTTTTTCACTTCAAGCATCAGATATGCACAATATTGTAGTAAGTAAACATTCAGTGACAAAATTCAAAGGTCAGAAGTTACCAATATAGTGCCTCTGACTGTTTGAGACTCTGCTTCAGTTTTGCTGCAGCAACTAAAGCAGGTGTCCGTTCCACACATTTTATCTGAATCTTGAAAATCACAACATGATTTTGGGGCCTCAGTTGACTCAGCAGTTTCTCCTATTACATCAAATCGCTAGCATTAAATAACCAAAATACAACGAAGGAAGATTTTAAAAATGTGTGAACAGCAAATAAATTGGGCATGCCTGGTGTCCACATAACTAACAGATATTTACAAGGGTCATCAGGCTCTCTATTGTCCAACTGTAATATAATTGGAGGAGATAAATGTGATATCATTAAAATGAATGAAAATGGAAAATGTCAGAATATATGTACGAGAAAAGATTTTAAAAAAAAAAAACATACTCCTTCCAAAAGTGGATGCCCGGCTGGAAGTTTATAGCTGTACGAATTGAATGACAAACAAATAATTCAGGACCGATTTCTAATGAAAAATCTTAATTAGCTAGTAATGTTAGTAAATAATGAAAGTTCTACACTGACTTACGCTTGATGCCCGGTTCGCAGACGACTGACATTTTTCAGCTTTGGTGGAGGAAGTGATGCAGCTTCACGAGAAATAGCAACTAAAGCATTTGAGAAATTCCCATGCTGAAGCTGCATGCTGTTTTCTTTCACATATAACTCTGCAAATTTTCTGTGAACCCCTTGAAATTAAGTTTTATAGTAGGCATTTCATCATCACTGTTATACCTGAATTCAATTTAGAAGAAGGATATCTCATTGACATCATCACTGTTATACGTGAGTATCAGAAGACATATTCGAGCATTTGTTGAATTTTACAGTATAAAAGTACTCGAAAATTGAATAGGAATAGATTTAGAGGATGAGAGGCAAAATAAATGTTGGAAACAATAGGAATTAATCAGCTTTAATTAAATATATGTTGCATCTACGACCATTAAAGGCCACGTCGTCGTTCTATTTATTTTATGCAACAATATCATGTTAATATATCTGTATACCACATCGTATTAATTATATTGCATTTATGTAACAATCGGATAACCATTTGATATTCCAAAGTAATGACAATAGGAAGACTGACCTTTTATATGTATTTTTTGCTTAATGTAAGGACAATAAGAAGACTAGCCCTTCATATAATGCTTTTTTTCTTCTACTTAATACAAAGAAAATATTATGACTGGCATACAATGATATTTGAAAAGCAATAGTTTGATATTGAAATCTTCACTGTAGTATTGCCTTCTGAATTAACCAAGAAACAGAAACCTACCTTTTTAAGCAAATCCCGCACATTGGAAGAGAGTGCGCCCGCCTCAATCTTCTTGGACATTTTCAGCCCATTATCTTACTCGATGGTGCATTAACTGAAAACCCATCATCTGATCCAATTGAGCCACCACTATACTGCTGGCCATAACACCAGCTTTATCTGATTTCACCAATGACGCTTCTATTAACGCATTCTCACCATATTCAGCATCTAGGTTCTGTTTTGCTTCATTGAAAATCGAATCTGACAACAGAGACTGTTTGTATCTTTTCTTTTCTTTAACGCTTGTTGTTTCTCCAACACAGCAAATTTCATGCAAATCATTCGAACTTTTAAAAGCTCAACGGGCATTAACTAGGTTGTTGTATTTAACGACCTAGCATCTTCGTTAGCCTCAGAAATGCTGCATTTGTAAGATAATTTGAAGGTTGAAAAACTGAATGCCGCTTAAACTCGGCAAGGTAGAAAATAAACCTACTGTCTCGCCTTTCATTTCTCTTAAATTAACATAGCAAGTCTACATAAGTAGAATGTTATAATGGCTAAAATGCATGTTTAATGCTACATATAAATGGTACCATAGCTATCATACTTGACTTGAATGAGTTTCAACTAATATATTGGTCATTTTCAGCCAACATGGTAATAAAACAGTATGAAGCATCAAAATTGTTAAATGACACGTTACAATACGCAAAATCCGTTTATAGCCCACACTGGACAATAAATGATTTGCTGTGCATTTTCATGAACTTAATTCTTTTTCTAGAAACAATAACAACAACAACAGTCCGAGGCCTTGGTGCAGTGGTAAAACGCCAGGCTGTTGACGACAAGGTCGGCAGTTCGATCCCTGCCTCTGGCATATTAAACTGTGCGCCATGATGATTCTTGCAGACTTGTGTGCTGCCTACTTTGTAAATATAAGTACCCAGTTTCAAAAAAAAAAAAAAAAAAACAATAACAACAACAATAACAACAACAATAATAATAAAAGCTATTGCACTATTCCTTATATTGGGTTACGTAATGAACTATAATATATACCAAATAAACATTACTACAACAATTGTTATGAATTAAAAAAGAAGGGTGAGGATAAGATATACTTGGTGATTCGGGTTGAACATTTAATCTCATTATTGTCATCATCTTCTACATCATCATTGTTGTCGTCGTCGTCGTCAATATCAAACATAAGTAATCTCCATTTTGAACTTATTAAAGTAATCATGACAATGTGATAGTTTTTGTTCCTCCAAAAGAATACCTGCACAGAGTTGAATGAAAAAATTACTAAATATAAAGGAAATACTAATCGACTATTCAAGGTGATAGGATGTGATTGATTTATGCATCAAAGAATCATGTGTAAGATAGAACCTACAATCCGACATTAACAAATCCCAAATACACGAGTAGGAGAGAAAATTCATAAACACTTATCTTTTATCGGTTCTAAGTCAATTTTTGCGATGGTTTTAATTAAAATCACACGTGACTTTCTTGAGAATTAATTAACAAATTATACAAATAACACAATCAGTACGAGGGATATTCAAATAGATTGTCATCTGAAGATATGCTAATATAATAGCTAAAATTAAGAGAAACGATAGTTTAACAGAAGTGATAACTAAATTTTGCAGTTATGTTAGTTAAAATGGTTACATGTAAAACTCTATTTTTTAAACCTTCAACTGGACATTAAAGCCTTCAACTACAGAGAAAATGAACTAACAGCAATATATACAGTGGAAAAAAATCAACTAACAGCAATATATACAGTGGAAAAAAATCATGTTAAGCAATCAAAGAACAACATAATCCAAAGAACATAATTAGGATAGAGATATAAAATTAAATTTTATAAATAAAAGACACTACATTGTTAATGAACTACATGAACTAAATAAGGAATCACCAAAATCACCCAAAATTGCAGCCAAATCAATGAACCAATGCATTTAACGTCTCACATTTCCCAGTGAAATGCTCATTCATTTGCAACACTCCGGGCCTTAAAAAGATAGGAAATTTCTTTAAGAATTATACATATTTAGCTTAAAAAAAAGGCAACTGGTTTTTCAAGAGTTCGTTGTAACTATATATAAATAGCTACTGAAAAGACATGCTTGTGGAATAATGAACATATAGTTAAATAACACCTGCATATAACTTTGCTTGCACCTTTAAGAAGAATTATACATATAATTAAAGAACACACGATACGCAATACAAACACAACCAAAAAATGTTAAAATCTCTCATTTACAATGCAAACTAAGTAAATAGAAAAGCAAGCGCCTGTCTTTTTTCTTTCCTTTTTTGGTCAATTGATCAAATTGTAACTTGATTAATTAATCTGCAAATATCTGGGTAACAACCATAGTTTCCACAAGTTACCGGCAATAAAATGAAAAAAAAAAAAAAAGTAAAAAAAAAATCTTTTGCGGCCAAATCAATGAACCAAGCGTGAAAAATCTAAAGATCAAAGCAGCAGGTAAATCCGTACTCAAGACAATATTTCTAAGAAAGCCAATATTTTTCAAATTTTCCCAGCAAAGATTACTAACTCGATTATTCTTGAAAAAATTTCCAAGTCTAAGGAGATGGACTTTATAATTATACTTAGATCTAGACAAAGAACATGCATTCAACCAAAAAAAATCCAAAAGTAAAAGCAGAAAAATAAGCATACTTCAAAGATCGAAAATCTTAATCTAGAAGCAGACGAAATCGCAGTGCAAGCCCTTCAATCACTCGACTTTAGTTCAAAGGGAAGAGAAGAATAAGGAATATACGTTTGCTGTGCGGAAAGAGCAAACTAGAGTATAAAGCAGATAATGACTAATGGCATCTCAGGAGAGCGTTCATTTAAACGGTGACGCGAAAAACTCTTGATCTGAACTAATAAAAAAGGGGTTGTTAAAAGGTAACATGAAAAATGACTATTCTTTTGATCCGTTCAGGTGCACTCTAGAGTTGTTTTTTTTTTATACGTTCCAGTCCATGAAACAAGTGAAAGACGGCTGGGGATTTTGTTAAAACTGAGTAATGGATAATTACTTGATTTTTCTTAATTGACAAATCCCGAGAATTATATTTCAAACTTCCATTTTTCAAAAAGATTAACATCCTTCAATTAAGTTTTCATAAATTAAAATTAAATTTTTTAATTAAAATAAAGTTATCAAAATTCTGTTCAAAAATGTGTAGTTTTAAATATCTTTTTGGAACATCAAACGTTATTTTATTTGATTTCTTCTTTTTATTTTAACGTGCACCCGAATTTAGAAACGTAACTGAAGTATGACTTAATTTTTTTTTTTTAAATCGAAGTTAAATGGTTTAAAAAAATTATTATAAATATTTCTAGTTTCAAACTATTGAATTTTAGTCATTCTATTTATAATGATGTAACATTCATAAGTAAGACTATATGTGGAAGAAATTATCATTAAGCGTTTAGAATTAGTAAAAACAATATAAAAATGTGTAACGCTTTTTCACCAAATAAGTATTTAGGTATGAACACTTGTTCAAAGCAAACAGCTTCAAAGTTCTTGTTGGTCAATAAACGATCAAATGAATGGTCACTTACTGTAAACAAACGATATCCTAGCATACTTTACGTAAAAAGAAGTTTATTCCCTATACGGTTTTTAGATTCTTATTTAAGGAATCCACACTCCTAAATAATGGAAGGATTGTTATTTTATCTTCTTCACCAAGCACAAATGCAACCTACCGGAGCATGGGGGGGAGGAAATGAAAAGGGGAACCACTCTCACTTTTGCATATTTAGGCACTACTTGAGATGCCCTAAGTGAAACCTAAAAAATCAAGTACAAGGTTGTATTATTTACGATTCAAGCCCGCTTTACTCTTACTTTAATTTACCACTCGTATCCTATTCATATAAAAATTAATTAATTTTTGCTTTATTCACTAACGACACCATTTTCTTATGAATAACCCAAAGTTTAGTTGGATTATACTAATGAAATTACAATACATGATGCAAGTATTTGTATATGGCAAATTAAAGTGTTTTTTACTTCTTCTTTGTCTAATATGGCTCCTTTTGTTCATATTGTTGAGAACATGACTTAAGTGTTTTAACGACGAAAACTATACAACGGTAGTACTAAAGAGGTTAAGTGAAATATTACTGGTTATGAAGTAAAGTGAGGAGATTAGTTATATAAATGTTCAAAATCTTGAAGTTTCAACACGATGTTCAATATGCAAGGCGACATACCTTAGCTAAACAAAGAGACAAGGCTTGATGGAATATAAACTCAGATAAAAAAGTTTGCAATAAATCAGAGCTCGGACAAGTCAAAGTACAGAATACAATGATAAAGGAAAAAATCAAGTGTCGAAGAGTTACGTTGTAAGTCCATACCTTGTCATGGAATATTAATACTCGCAACAAACTCTTCCAAATCACTTCCCTAAGCCTCTAAATCACTTATGAGTTAAATCATGATTTTATGGAATTTTTTGGATGTGTGTGTACATATGTTTTTATGTGTGTGTATTGTTTCAGCCTTGTTGCTGCCTTTGGAAATCGGAAATGCAGGCAACAGGTCGATCAGTTATAGGAATTCATGGTTGCTTGAGTCGAATGAAAATGTTTGAAATGACATGTTTTTTTAAACCTTTGCAACCTTTCTTCTCCAATGAGTTTTTTGGTAATTGACATCCTTTTGATTATTCCTCTTCACAAGTATAGATGCCTTGCTTCTCCTCCACCAAGACACCAACTTATGCTCTCAAATTCAAATCATTCTTGTGTGATCAATTGCTCTCTAATTATTAAATTTATGATATCCTAATTGCAGCCTTTATATTAAACTCCACATTCAAATGCGACAACATAAATTTTAAGTCCACAACTAAATTCTGCTTTGTTCCAATTAATTGTTGTTAGGTTATAGGATTTTGTAAAGTATCAACGGCAATAGTAGTATTTAATGTACAAAGTTGTGGATCTAAGTTTATTTTGATAAGTGTTGAAGTTCTGTCATAGTCTCTTTAGGCGATGTTGCTAAAGTTCCATTTGGTTATTCAAGCACCGTAAATTATTCACCTGAGTTAAGTGAGGATATTAATAGTGAAATTTCTAAGAGGTGGTTAGGGATTGAATGTAGGAGAGATGTTTTACAATGATATAAATTAACTGTGTGATCTGCTATATTATTTCTGCATTCATTGATATATTGTCTGATCATATACATTTGGCCATATTCGATCCCAATGATAACGATTAAAAGTTGGTATCAGAGCTTGAAGTTCTATCGATCCTAACAACATCCTTAAACAATGGCCAAAACAAGATCCGATCGAGATACTAATAGGAAGAAAAGGAGAAGAATTATTACTGAAGCGACTACAAACTGCAATAAGGTACTTTAAATCAACTACCCAATCAATATGATAGATTATTCAATAAATTTGAAAAATTATCATATTATATTAGAAAAATTAAAAGCTTGTGAAAATAAGTTTGTAGAACTAGAAAATGAGAAATCTAAATTAAAAAAAACATTTTATTAATAATGATTTTTTAAATGTGAAAGATTTAGAAGTTACTAATCTGTAAAATCAAAATGATAAATTGCAAATTTCTTTAACTAATTCATATATGTAAATTATAAATGGGGAATTTTGCATTAAAAGATGAGAAATATAAATTAATTAAAGAAATTAATACTCTGAAAAATAGCAATGAATCTTTTAAAGAGGAAAATCATGCATATAAACATAAATTTGAAGACTTTAATGAAAAAGACACAAACATTAACAAGGGTCAAAATGGTTTAAATATGATTTTATTAAACTATTGACCTATTGATAGTAAGAGTGGCATGGATACAATAAAACTAATTGTACAGATAGAATTAGATATGCTTTCATCTATAGTAAAAATGTTAATGTTAGTACCAGATTTCGAGTAAAACTTAAATTCGCTTTTTATAGAGACTTGAGTACTACTATAGCCATAATATTTCTAATATCAGTAGAAGCACAAAATCATTAACAAAAATCATAAATAAAAATTACCTTAGTATTTGCTTCTTGTTAATTTGAAAACGAAAGGAAAATACATTGATGATTATTTTGACATGGTAACAAATAATGGAAATTTTATTCTCGAAGAATCTAGCAAACCCTCTTATGTATAGTTACCTTTGACCTAAGCCCTCGACCCTGATGTAGGATTCAAAATAAAATCTTATCTTTTGTAGGTACCCGAAAAAGATTGAAAGATAAGATGGATTACAAATAACAAAAGTTTGGTATATCTCATGAAGAAGGAGTGTTTATGAAAAATGGAACTACAAAAAATTTGTATGTCACATATTGAGGGGAGATGGATCTGAATTTACTGATGCATGTATAAATGATGCTACAAATGGAAAAAATCGATGAAATTTAGTAATCTTATCTTTACGTTTTTTAATATGGTTTTTATTACAAAAATACTATTTTTAATTAGTTATTACTTATTTTTGACAAAAAATTAGAAAAGATATAAATGGTTATATGGTGTTTTGGCACAAATTGAGATATTTTAGATTATTTTATACACAAAAGTACTTGCCAAAATTTAAAGATATGTTTCTATAAGAAAATTACTTTTGTGGGTAAAAGTACTTTAAAAAGATTATTTGTACGTGCCCATTAAATGTTTTGATGATAAATATATAAATGAGTGTATTTATAGGGTATTTAATATTCTTACCAAATGAAAAATGTATGTACACTAATGAAAAATATTTTTTGTGGAGGTTCTACTTATTAGATGTTTTGATGATAAATATATAAACCAGTGAATTTATAGGGATTTTAGCATTCGTGCCAAATTAGAAATGTGTGTATATTAATAAAAAAAACATTTTTTATGGAGCTTCTAAAAACAAGCATTGATATTTATATAAACCCAATTGCCAATAAATCAATAAATAATTTTCATTGTTTTATTGTAAAAACTATTGACGAAGTACAATGGTTTCCTAAGAATTTTTTTGGAATACATATGCTTTTGAAAGGAATACACATAAAGAATATTTTTCTTAAGACAATAGCACTTTTCCAAAGTATTTTTCAATGATTTGCATTAAAAGTTGTCTTAATTTAAAAAATTAAGAGGAAGATTATCGTATATTACAAAATTAGGGGGGAGCAACGATCTATCTATATATATCCTAAATTTTATCTCTTTTTATTGACGACAAATGAGGATAAAACTGGAGAAAATAAGTATATTTAAGGGAGTATATAATAAATATAAACTACAATTGACAAACACCATTTTCCCAGTGGTTAAGTGATTTTGCTTTGGTGCGAGAGGTCACGAGTTCGAAACTTGCGTAGCGTGATTTGAATGTTAATTGACATATGATATGTTGTCACAGTGATTTGTTGTATATAAAGTACCATTTCAAAAATTATATGTATATATAAAGCACATATTAAGGGGGCGCTATTTAATATTTTATTTCATAATTTGTGTAATTTTCACCATCAAAAAGGGAGAATGTTAGGAACATATTTTAAGTGTTTTGGAAATAACAGCTATGCAACAATGCCATTAATGAGTTTCAATTAGATATTACAGGTTTTGTAGCAAAGAGAGGAGATTTGCTATAATTTACAAAGTCTTAGACGTTCAACATAATATTAAATATATATAAGACGATGTGTCTGAGCTAAATGAAGAAACAAGAGTTGATGCAATGTAATCTTAGAGATGAATCATAAATTGAATATATCATATAAAGGTGTTTGTAATGAATCAGAGCTCGGAAAAATTAAAGTACAAAATACAAAGACGAAGGAAAAAGCCAAGTGTCGAAGAGTTACACATAAGTTCATTCTGTGTCATAGAATGTTAAAATCAATAACAAACTTTTCCAGATCACCTCCCAAAGAATTCGCTTGTGATTTGTATTATAATTTTCTAGAATTTTTGGTAATTATATGTTAAGTTTCAGCCTTGCTATTGCCTTCTAATACTCGTCTTCTTATGAGATGTCTAGATCATCTTCTTGTCTTGTGAATCCCAAGAGGATTGTATATTGATAAATCTCATATGTGGATTTACCATCTACATAGACTAATCTGCCCCGTCAAGTCACCTAGGTCTTTTTTACCCATATACTTCCAATCAGTTATGATGTGGGTGTTGTAGTCCACTTCATCATATCTCTATCTACGATGCTACTTCTCTTCATTTGCACTATGTCTTTAACAATTTTTATTATTCTTTATAGCTTTATGTGTCCTGGCAACAGATCTTTTATGTAACACTTTGGAAATTTTAATAAATCGATTAAAATATTAATAAGCGCAAAAATATAATTTTATATTAAAGGAAAAAATAATAAATTTACATAAATGTTACAATTACGTCACTCTATTACATCTGGAACATCGTTTAGTTAAGAAACATACGTAACTTGTTGAATTTGATAAAACATGTTGAAATTAATGAAAAATGTAACCAGTGGCATTTTCATAATTTCTAATCACGGGCTTAGATAAGAAAACCCTACTCTATGACTATAAATACAAGGTTAAGCTTCCATTCCCTTGACTCTAAATCCTAGCCGCCACCAAGGGATTCTTATCTCCTTCTTCCACACAACTTCTCTAGTCCAAATATTTCCTACTCTCTTCTTCAAATATTCTTATTAAAAATAAAAATAAAAATAAAACACATCAAATTAAAGAAGACAGGGAGAGATCAAAATTAGAAAAGAAAACGAGAAGGAAGATGAATGAATCAAGGAGAAGTATATTTAAATCATGTTAGAAAGAGAAAAGTTTTAAAAAGGTGAGTGGGTTGACTGCAGCGTATATGTTGATCAAAAATAATTAGGTTCCTTTTTGTTTCTATGTGATTTACAAATATAATTACTAAATTTGAATAATAATCTAATTTAGATCTAGTTTGAATTACTAGTTCTATTTTGAATCGGAATGGCTGATGAATGATGGGAAAACTTTAGTTGTTAGTTTAACTGAACAATTGTTGAAAAAGAAAAGGACGATATATTAGTAAACTTCACATCAAAATCTATAAAGTTAAACCTTGGTTAATAATGTTTGGTTGGATTAAATAAATGAAGAAGTCTGATATCCTTTGTTTCAACTAAAAGTAAACTGATTTTGTAACCTAGAAAATGCATAAAATTTACATGAAAAGTGCTTGGGTAGGTTTAGATAAAAAGGTGTAAACATACGTATATAATCATTGAAATTAACGAGTTACAATCGTGTAAAAGGTATGCGGGTTGTACATATGAATCTAGTTGAAATGAGTCCTTCAATTTATATTCGAAATCACGAAGTAGATAAATAAAGATAACCCAAAATGAAGAAAAACAAAAATATGAAAATTAGGTGAAAATTAGGTCAGATGACTGAAAATTAAATCAGGCATCTAAGAAGGGGATTCAAATGTCTAAACACCTAGGAACGTTTATTTTTTGCATCAGGCAACCATATGTCTTAATTGTACTTTCAGTACTTATATTTTATTTTATTTCTATTGTGTAATCTGAAATGTAACACCTCACATCTATACCCTTATTATCCAAGAGTATTACCGAGGAATACCGTCGAATAACACAGAGAATGATACGATATGGGTAGAGCGCATGTGAATATTCCTCTGGGCAAACACTTAATACGTCACATGTAATAAAAACAGATCACCTCGATGTAAACAGTCTCGCTACAAAGCAATAAACATGTCATGCCTAAGGATAAAGCAATACATAATATAAATTGAATCGTAGAGAACACACAGTCAATAATGCAACTATAAAAATGTAATATAAAATATGCACAAATCTAAGTGGGATATAAAAATAAGTCAAATTCCTACTAATTCTCAAATATCTATACAAGATAGATCCCACACATCTTATACAACATATACATACAAGAGTCCAAATACACAATATACCATGCATCTAGTAATACAGCCTTCAACTAATCCCAATAAGCAATCTGGACACACCGTCCCTGAACCTGAAATATCTCGGACCGACCTGATTATCATATAAATAATAAATGGGTCAGACTATGTCCAGATTCAATGGTGAGAATATAAATGATATCTCAAGGAATAACATATACACAATATAATAAAGAAATCTAATAAAAGGAGTAATAAAACATCTACAACACGTCGAACAATATTCATAAAACATTAAACATCAAAAAAACCAAATATAAAAGGCACAATCACACACATCACTCAACACACATCAACATCCACCGCATACATCACTCACCACATACAGCTCAGGCATCATACACATCTCATACATCGCACTTATCTAAACATCATGCATCACACATCACACACATATCATACATCGCATGCATCACTCACATCCATACATCGCACACAATGCATACACACATCAAACATTAAGTAACGTTAAAAAATTAGCAGTTAATGTTAAAAATTGAGTACGGTATGAAATCGATAAATAATCAAGCAACGATAAAATAAAAAATTAGGGAAGAATAGACCCAGCACCTTAAGGGGTCGACCGTTAGGGTCGACCATAGGGGTCGACCTCTTAGAGCAATGGGGATCGATCACTTCCTTGTTGTGGAGCCTATTTTAATGAGTTAAGACCGCCCAACTCTTCTTTAAGGTCTTGAGATATTTACACTAATATATGGTTTAATCGAATAGATACCATATATGATGCATAATCTTAAGCTAAGATAAAAATGATTATTGTTAATAAAACAATCTAGTGGGGGATTGTTGAGGCGGATTGTTATTAAAGAAGGGAATAAAAATATTAGTCCTACACTGGAAAAATTCTTTTAATATTCGTGTATATATATGAATCTTCACATGCTCTGTCAGTTAGAAAAACTAGAGGAGAAGGGAAGGGGACACTGCCATAAGATGCACGCATGAAAAGCACTTAGCACTTTGCACTTTGCACTTGCGCGTGTGTGAGAAGGGGACCGAAAATGGCATGACTATTGGGTACCAACTACCATAATTTTTGAATATATTTTTTCTTCTTCAAATTTGAACTATCAATTGCAAACGGTTACTACTGTTTTCTTACGGTCGCACCTCTTCGCTTAGCACTCGTCCGTGCACTATATATACGCCTCCAACATCAGTTTTATTTTTTAACTTCTCATCTTCTCAATTCATAAACAATAAATGTAACGATACATAATTTCAGTCACTCAAATTTAAATTATTTAATTGAATTTAAATATTGAAAATTTATTTTTATAAGTTAAATAATTTGAATTTCAAATATAACGATTTATTTGATAATTAAGTTATTAAATTTTATATTTGACATTGTTTAAATAATTTTATCTTGGATTTAATATAAATAAAAATGATTTCTAAAGTCGATTTAAATTATATATGAAAACGAAGGAATATAGTTAACTTTTAAATTTGATTAGAAGTAGTTAAACTTATTTTAGGAATTACTCATTTTAATTGACGTGTAAAAATAGCTTTTTGGGGCACTATTTCGGATTTCAAAGAAAGTAGTTTCATCGGATCCGTTATAATGAATTATTTTATGCCGTCGAATTTCGTGCCGATCGGACGTATCGTTTGGTCGTGCGAGTTTGAAACACTTAGAAATTAATTTAACGAATTTAAATTAGAATAGTTTGATTTTGAAAAGCAGTCTTTTGAATATGATGGAATTTGCTCCCGATATATATTTCAAACAATTTTCACAGATGAACAGTGTCGCAAAATTTTCTATATAAGGACTTAAAAACTTTACTTTTCGAATCCAAACCCTAGTTCTAAGAGCCGCCCTCTTTTGAATTTTAATAGCCAAAAATTACTGGCCTTCCTCCCTCGATTGCTCTCTATCCATGCGCTTTTAGGCTTTGACTTCAAATAGGAAGATGGAGAGCTCGACGAGCTCTACAAAATCAATAGTCAGATTGTAAAATCGTCGATAAATGGATGCATGAGGGGGCTGCGATCATGCTGTGTTTGGAGTTGTTTCGACGGCGATTTCTTTGTTCGTGTGCGATGAGGTTTGGGTGGTTGGCACGGTGGAGCATCGGCGTTCTAATGGTGATGTTCGATCCAACTTCGGTGAAGCGTGGAAGGCGTTGCCATCATGGAAACGTCATTGATGTTTGGTTCGAGTGCCCGTGTGTTTGCTTGGAATTGAAACAAGAGGGAATAAAGGTTTTAGTTTAAAACTTATTTAATTTTAGTTAATTAAAATTTAATTATATCGTATGATAATAAATCCATAATTTTGTATGAGGTCCGAATTGAACGCGACAAGTTGCGTTGCGCTCGTATCAGCGAGTGCTATGCTATGGAGTTGGATTGGATGGATTCAGATCTAGTTGGAATTTTAGGTTAAAATTGAACGTTCGTTTAATTTAATTCAAAACGAAAAGTTTTGGCAACTATTAAAATAAAAATGAGTTAATCTCACCTTCTTGGTTAACCATAAATATTTTTAGTCGATAAAATTATTGTTTGGATGTGTGAATAATTTATTGTTGACTGTTATGACTGTTTGGATAATTTACTAGTTTATATTGTTGGTTTGGATATATTCCTGCCTATTGAAGCGAATGGGACCATATTACATTTATGCTTTAGAGCAAATGACCTTTTGCATACCAGTTCCGACTCGAAGTGGTTGATTTATATTTTTATGATTATATACTGTATGTGACGTAGAAGGACAGATTGGAGGGATCCAACATGATTCCTTACACATTTGATTTTATTTTTCATATATATATAATGATATATGATATGTTGAATGTTATATTAGATGACATTGACATGATTTTGCTTATTAGTGCTTTAGTAGCATTGGGCCTTATATTTTGGCATTTTAAGATACCATAAAATAGTGATTAATTGAAAAAGGTGTTTCCAAGCGATTTCGGAAATGTTATATGTTTAAATAATTAAACTTGAATTATTTGAAGGGGTAATTTGTAAAGACCCATAATTTTACCACTTTGAAAATGAAATATTTAATTTATTTAAATATTCAAACATAGAATTTTCAAACTTAAATAATTATGTTTTATATAATAAATAAGAATGACAAACTTATTTTTAGAATTGAATAAAGATTTTGGACCTTTACCGTAACATTGACAAAATTGACAGTTCTGGATGAAATTGGATACACGATCGAATAATTGTTTAAAAGATGAATAAATCCTTTTAAAATCATTATATAAATATAATAATAGGTTGATAAAATTTTATAGTTATATATATATATATATATACTCATGTTGTAGTGATTGACAAATTTCGTCGCGCATTAACAAAATCAATGTCATATTTCGCAAATGAATTTCGATATTGTTTTATATTATTTTATAAGCCAAATACACTTGTTTTAATTATTTAAAAATGATAAGAAATTTATTTTCAAGTTGGGTTTACATGAATCAATAATTTAACCAAAACATCAAAATATGGCCGTAAAACATTTTGTCGATTTAAAGTTGACGCAACGTTGTTGCACCTTTATGTACACATTTTTATATACATTGTAACATATATGAAGTAATTAGCAATTAACTAATTAGGTTTAGTTTATTAAAGCATGCTTAGAAACTTATAAAAACAGTTAACAAAAGTAAGTAAAAAAGAAAAGTCAAAAGTAAACATCACATCAATTAACATGTTGGTAGGAAGTTTGGTTGGATTTTGGTGAGAGTTCCTAAATTATTTTATTTTGAATGATGATATGATAGTTGTGAATGGATGTTTAATATGCTTTGATATTCAAGTTTGGTTGTTTTCATATGAATGTTTAAAATATATGCAAGTCACGAATATACACGTTGATAAGCACAAATGGAAATCACTTTGCTTGAATTAATGAAATGGTGTATATAGAAGTGTTAAACCTCTTAAAAATGGTTTAAAATATATTTTTAAATGTTTTATAAACATTTAAAAAGTGTTTTGGTGAAGTTTGAAAAGAAATAGAAAATTTGGTTAAAAATAAGCGCGTCGCATAACGGTAGTTCGCGATTTCGCGTTATAAAGTCAAACAAGTGTAAAAGTTGGAAAATAGCTCAGAATTTTTCAAGATAATAATTTTCCAAATTATAATATCCATAGTTTTTCAATGAAGAAATAAAATCGAGATTTCAATAAGTAAATTTTGAAAAATGAGTAAAACAAGTTTTGGAAAAATTTGAATTTGCAGTGCAGAATCCAAAACTGAATTTCTTTAAAAATAATGTTTTAAATTGTTTAAAAATGTGAAATAAATCTTATAACTCCTTTAAAATGTTTTAAAAGTGATTTGAGTAATACAAATGGGTTTTCAAATACTAAACATTCATTTTAATCAATATAGCTTAAAATGCACTTTCTACAGCACTTTTTCGTAGCACTTTTCTATAACTTTTGAAATATAGTTTTAAACTTATCGATTGTAATGATCCATCTTTTTGGACGTTTTAAATCGATAATAAACCACATACATCAGACTCAAACCATTTAAAATGGAGGATTGTCAATAGGATAAATAAGAAAAAAAGAGGAAAGAAATAACAGAATCTCGCAGCGGAACGACAAAATATAATAATCAAATAAACAGTTCATGAAGCTATTTTACAAATAACATTTGATTACACTTTTACAAATTCAAATCAGAGTTATACATACATCATAAATAAACAAATAATTATGCGGAACACAAAATGTATGGAATTATAAATAGCAATAATTACGCGGAACACAAAATGTTAATTAAGTTTATTGACTTATTTTTTACAATTTAATCTCATTTACAACATTTCCTTAATCATAATTTCAATTTAAACATCCCAAGGCTTAAAATTCACACTTGTATATTATTACATTACATGCCAAGAATGTATACAAACAATTCTATTCATTTACCAGACATAGATATAACAAATTAAACATTGTTTCACTTGCTTTCAAATTAAGGTTATCAAATTCAACTGCATAATTCAACACCATTTCTAAGTTTCAACTCACATATTAATTCTGAAGGTTTCGATTATCCAAAATATCCAGATATTCCATTTTTTTCAATAGTTAAAACGACCGGTCAACAAACAACAAAATTCACAACAACATTTCAATTTCGTATCGAATATCCTAATTACCCACTTCATTCTCTTTAATTCACCATTACTAAACTAGTGTTTAGTCCATATATTTAATCAACAATAATAGCCAATGTTTATAATTTGACTAAATACAACAAGTCAACAATAAATAATAATAATTAGATATTACCATTTCATAAAACAAACACATTACAAATAACTATATTAGTTATAAAAAATTTCTTTTCTATATAACATATAATATTAGGAAAATTATTTTATTTCAAAACTTATGTAACACATTTTTATAACACTAACAAGTACATGCTCTCGTATATATATACACTCAAACAAACTCATTCTAGGATATTACTACCTCATCTCAAATTAATTAACCCCAACAGGCTAAGGTATGTCTAAACCAAAGCTCTGATACCAACTGTAACGATCCACCTTTTCGAACGGTTCAAATCGACAATAGACCACACATGTCAGACTCAAACCATTCAAAAGGGAGGATTGTTAATGTGGTAAATAAGAAAAAAAACGAAAAAAGAAAAGAAAAAACAGAATCTCGAGGCGGAACGACAGAATACAATAATCAGATAAATAGTTTATGAAGCTGTTTTACAAATAACATTTGATTACACTTTTACAAATTCAAATCAGAGTTATACATACATCATAAATAAACAAATAATGCAGCAGAACACAAAATGTAGTGGAATAATAAATAGCAATATTATACTGAATCTTCATCTTCGTCCACCAGAAAATAGTCTTCAACATTGAAAACTCAGGCTGACCCAAGCATAATGAAAAACTATACACTCAAGTCAAAACTAATAAGTTCCTATGTAAGTCAAATCAATCTCAAATAAAAATATGAGTGCAATGGCTTTAGAGATGTTACGGGATTTTTCATCTCCTATCAAATATACAACGTGAGTGCAATAACTTAAGAGATTTTAAATAATTCGAAATATCAAATTTAACCACTTTTTTTAAAATAAATCCGAAGTTTAAATTAAAAACTTAAACTTTTTTAAATAATTCAGTTTCAATAAATAATTCAAGATCAAGAAATTGTATGGGTATATATCATCTCAACCCAAAGGATCCAATATATCAATCAATAAGCATCCATTTCAAACAACATCCAAATCAACCAATATATTTCAATATATAATAGTTATCAATATTGGGGTTTAACTATCAATTAAATTCCAATATATAATTAAATGTCAATTTAGATTCAATATCAATTCAAACGTCAACTTAAATCAACAAACAACAATCAAAAAATTTATATATCACATCATATATTTTATTTAACTTGCAGTGGAATTTTTAGTATTGCGTGAGTGGGTTTAATCACTCACCTTAGATTTATAGCCAATTGAAAATCCAATAAAATCCCAAAGTTTCAACGGTCTCTAAATTCAACCGAACTAGTCTCATGTTGTCCTGAATTTTGATACGAACCCAAAGGAAGAAACCGCACATTAATTGAAGTTCATATGCGAAAGATATTCAAGTTATAAAAAAATTATGGAAGTGAAATAGAAAACCATGTACATACATTTTAATAATAAAATAAGACAAGTTAGTTACTCACATTAAGAATTTTGAAGCCTGCTCATGTTTTTAAATTCTAAAGAATCAACGGAAAAAAATGACACAGTGGCTCACACATGGAGGGAGGAGGCTTTAGGCAATGGATTTGTAAACAAATGGAAAAGATTAGCTTCATGAAAATAAGTTGCTCACATTTGTTTGTTTTTTAGAAGAGAAAAAAACTTTAGGTAAAAATAATAATGGAAGCATGTTTTGAAAATGGAAAGTTAGAGGAAGAGATTTATGAAATAGGAAATGAATAAGGGTAAAGCACGTTTGGAATTTGGAATATGAAAGGGAAGGATACAAGAAGATGTAAATTTGCAAAATAAAAAGGGCCTAACATGCAGGTAATTAACAAAAGATGAAAGACACACGTAGGAATTTGATAAGACATATTTACATGGTAAGAAAATCTTTTGATGTAAAATTTCAAAACATATGTTACCTCAATTATTTTCATCAACACATATGAAACATTTCAAGGCAAGATTCACGTGTAAATAAAAAACTTATTGGAAAACCAAAAGAGACATGTATTTAATAAAAGAAAGTAATAATAAAATAAAATAAATGAAAGTGACCAATTAAATTTGAGAACGTAGACCGTACATAGAAATCATAAATCTAATATACTATAAAAACAGTTCATTTTAACATATTTTATTAACCCTAACACGCTCAAATTTACACACATATATGTATTTTTATTTAGTACACAATAAATAAAATTAAACACTGCAATTAACAAATGAGGAGTGCCACCACATACATTAAAATATGGACGGAGACTCCAAATTCAAATTTGAAATGGAATAAACTTCCTATGTAAACATGCTAACTATTCCAAATCAAAATTTTAACCAAGCCTTTAAGTTGTTTTCTTACCATTTTATTATTGTTATTTTTTTATAAATTAAATTCATATCGAGTTTGAATATTTAAATAAATGAAGTATTCCAACTAGAAACATACAATAAAATTCAATTCTTTGTTTTAATGAAATTAAATTTACATTCACAAATGAAACACTCACTTTATTTGATAAAAATATTCTTTTCAAGAAACCAATCCTTTTCTTTTATTTTTATTGAAACATATTTCTTTTTATTACACATAAATTTACAATTAACACCACCCCTTTTAAAACCAACTTATATTTAAAGACTATCCCATTAAAGAGTCATAGAAATAATACTTCTTATAACCACATCATTTCTTTATCAATTGATTTCCTGTTATCATTATATTTGTATCAAATTTAAGTACTCACAATTTGAACATAATATTTCTTATCGATATTCTCTTTATATTTTTAACACAAAACGTAAGATGCATATATCATTAATTAATTACCATTTACTTCTATTTCTTATTAATGGTAAGATAAAATTACTATTAATTACAATAATTAAATCTCAAAACTTGCCATATTACAGGGAAGATAATTAATCGAATTGTTTCCTTTGAAATCCAATTTTCCATGTTAAACCCAATATCTATATACTAAATAAATTCCAACATTTAATTACAACTTTAATAAAACCCATTCATTATATATTTAAATTCCAAACAAATTCTTTATTTTGATTTACATTCTTATTATCAAATCAATTATTCCCTCATGAAATTGATTAACATAAGTTTTCATTTTATTACACTCATCACTCAACAGTTAACGTTTCTTCTTATATCAATTGTAATATTTCCATCGCATTAATCCTCCATTAATTACCAGATAAATTTCTAACGGATTTAATAATAAGATAATAAATAAAACATTGGTTATACATTAATAATCCATATATACTAACTTATTGTTTACAAACAAAGATTAATAAATTTACTGACAAAATAATTGATTTCATACCCCATATTAAAACCAAATACAATTAATAACATATGATTATATCAATTTATACATTATTTATTCTATTCCTTATTAACCTTTACTATTTATATTGATTGAAATTACATTATCGTAGTAGTTAATTACATTTAATCAATATTAGCAAATTATATGTTAATACGTGTTCCATCTTTTATCTCATTAAAATTAGTTGTTTTAAGATTTATCTTGACGTCAAAATTTCTAATCTAAAAAGGTTCAATTTAATAAATCATAAATTTTAATTTTTGACAATATTAAAGTATAAAACCTTATTTAATTTAATATTTTTAATTATCAAAAATACGGCTTGTTATAGTTTCTCACACTCAAAACTTTTTATCCTCAAAAAGGAACAAGAAGGAATCAAGGAATTTGAAATATTTTATTCAAAATAATCAATTTATAAACAATTTAACTTACATATTTAAGTTTAATATAAATTTAAAAATAACTCAACTTCCACGAAAATTTTTGGCAGCTCTCCTTTGCACGGTTAGGTCCGGAAAAATAATAATATCAATAATAAATGTATACATATCATATCTCAAAAATAAATATCCCAAACCATGGGCTAACAATAAAATATTGCTTATAAACCGTAATCCTAAAACGTATCTATTTGTTGAGAAAAAACTTTATTTATGGAACCAAAAACTGTGATAACCCGAATTTTCGAGCATTTGGTAATCGGTAATTAACAGGATTGGAATTATTAAAATATTAATTTGTATGTTAAACAGATAAACATCCTGTTAATAAAAGATATTGGGATATGTAAATGGATTTGAAAATATAATAAAAGATATCTGTGATATCCTAGAAATTTCAAGCAAATTCAATTATAATAATCTCTTTTATAAATTATTTAAAATTGGTAAAATTGTTATTTATTTCAAAACAAATAATGATGATTACTTATATATATATAAATATAAATGTATTCTAATTAGAAATATTATTACAAATTGGATTTGTGTTTGCTTAATATATATATATATATATATATATATATATATATATATATATATATATATATATTTGAAGTTAATTTTAAATTGGATTTTAAAATTGAATTTAAAATTGATTTAAATTGGGAATTCAAAAGATGGATATCTCAAAATATTTGGAATTAAAGGTATATTATATATGATTGTTATTTTAGAATATAATTGATTTTATATTATTTTCTTCCAAAGATCTAAATTTATATAAATTAAGGAAAGAATTTTATTAATTAGGAGATTTAATATAAAAATGGTACCACATTTTTCTAGGCATCGTGGAGGGTAGCACGATGGAATTTAGGGTTTAAGGGTCTTCAATTTTGCTTCAGGAACGTGATTGATTTAGGCAAAGGAACGCAACCGGGAATCGTGATTTTGGCATCGGAGGTAGCCGCTGGCGAGGGTTATCGATCGAAGCTAGTGGTGTATGGGTAATGGCCAGACGTGGGTGCAGAAGTTCGATTGGTGGTGGTATGTGTTTACGTGTTTTGGAATTTCTGTTTTGGAGTTTGATTTTTCCGATCGGGGTGAAGTTTGCTTCAGCAATCGGCATATCGCGGCTGGCAATGATGTAGAGTGGGGAGTAGGTGTCATGGTGGCGAGATAGTCGTAGGATTGGGCGTACACGTGCATGTGTATCACCGTGCACGCTGGATCTAGGCGAGTTTCGATGATTTTACAATACGATGGATGGTGCGTAACGTTTGGGTTCGGTGCTGGTATTGGTTGATTCGCGTAGTGTATTGATTGTTTGTGTCGTTATTCTTGCCATTTGTTTCGTGGTTATTTTGGGAGGAGAATTGGATCGGAATTTGGGGAGAAGGAGTGAACACATCGGGGTGGTTTTTGTTGGGCTTTGGCCCATGCGATGTGATTGGAAGGAATGTTCGGGCCTGTTAGTGTGGGTTGTAGTTTGGGCTAGGGTCCTTTGTATACTTAAGCAAGATTTGTTATGAAAGGGAATTGATCTTAAAATTAAACAAAAAAAAACTATAATCAAATTACTTTCCAAAGGATATGACAAACATGAAATTTTTAAATAAATTTTTTTAAACCAATTTACATTAAAGCAAATGTTGTTTAAAAATACTATATATTAAAAGAAATTTAGAAAATAAACTTGATTTGCTCTAAATTTCTCACCTTCTAATCTTCTTTAAGCTTTGATCTATAAACTAAGCTTGTTAGTAATAACAAGATAACTATATTAAGTGGATCAATTTAGATGATTGATAAATGTTCAAACCAAATATGTGATTTGGAATTTAATAAGGGAAATGATTTTATTTTAATCTAATTTAGGTTTTGATAAATTAGTGAGGTAATAGAAGAGTGATTAAATTATCTAGGTAATTAATGATTAAGGATCAACTAATTTGTAATTAAGGGTTATAAGTTAATTAATTAGAAATTAATTAATTTGACATTAAGGGTTGTTAATTAGATAATTAAAGATTTTTTTTAATGATTGGAGATTAATTAATTGAGTAATTAAGTTGTAATCAACTATTAATTAACTAAGTTATTAGAGATTTATCAATTGTTAATTAAGGATTAATTAACTAGTAAATAAAAATAATAATTTTATTTAAGTTTTATTAATTGATAATTAAGTTTATTAATTAACTAATAAGGGATAATTAATTTCTGAATGAGATTAATTAAGGTTAATTGATAAATTTGATTAATTTAAAATTTCTTGTTAGATGTAATTAATTAAAGAATAATTAATGACTAGAAGTGATTAAGGATCATTAATGAATGTCATTAATTAATTAAAGATTAATTAATGAGAATGGTTAAGAATAACTTAATCTATGAAATTTATTAAAGGTTAATTACTTAATGTAATTAAAGAATGATTAATCAAGATGAAAAAATAAGGGATTATTGATTAATTGAATACAATTAATTAATGTTAAATAAGCAAGATTTATAAAGTAATTAATTTAATTCGTGGGAAGTTAATTAAATTAATTAGAAATGGTATGATTAAATTTATCTTGCTTATAGATGATTGCATGATATTTGAATATCTTGGGTTATTTGTTATCCCTGGTGTGTGATTCATGATGCTATGTGATATAATATATTTGATTTGAACTGTAATGATGTAGTTATCTATTGATGATGAATTACTGTGACACCCTATATTTAAAGTTGAATTGTATTTCACTTGAATAACTTGGGTTAAGATGACATTGGATTCGTAGAGACTGGAGTCGGGTATTAGTAAATACCCGAAACCACTTCGATTCTTTATAGATTGATTGTGAAATCAATAGGCTGGTATGGAATGATTTAAGTGAACTGGACCATTTAATTTAAGTTTTGGTACTTAGAAATTGATGCGTGGGGTAAGTGATGTCTAAAAATTATGAGTTTGCATATTGATACGAGTTACCCGGGTTTATATAAGTTGTATGCTTTTGTGTTCCTTGTTAGATGGGTTTAGTCACGCTGGTTTCCAGCCTGACCTGGGTGTTACTTTGATGTAATGCTCGGGTCAGACCGAGTATTACAGATTTTCAGGTAAGGACGTTCTGGAGCTCAGGAGGCGAGCTGGATGGCAGGAACGTATGAAGTGTTTCCGCTGTGATATATAGTTCTATATCTAGGACATGTTGTTTTAAACTGTCCAATGTTGTGTAAATTTTGTAACTCTGATGTATTAAAGTGAAATTTGACAAGTACAGTTTTCCTTTGTATAACCGTTATTATTATTTGATATTATATTTTATCCGCTGCGTTTGTGAGATGTTGGTGTTTCTGTTCTTCTTTTTCTTCTATCTCTTTCTCTTTTTCCTAATATATAGGATTTTCGGGGTCGAAAATCCCGGTTGTTACATTTGGTATCAGAGCCGAAGGTTAAGCAAGAACCTTGGCTCTAGTGGGATTACTCATTAAGGATAGGGTAAGTGATACCCTAAAATGAGTTGAGTGTGTGTGTGTGTGTGTATATGAGAGCGTACTTGTTATTTTCTTATATAAAGATTTTAAATGATTTTGCATAAGATTATATCTTGATATATAAAGAAATATTTCTTTCTAATAAATATTAAGCTAATTGGTGATTAAATTATTGGGATTAAATTAAGTGGTAATAGAAATACAACCAAATTGAAATTAGATTAAAGATAAGTTTGAAATGGATTCAAACTGAAATTAAATCTTGTAGTTGGGGAAGAATTTCAAAATAAGATGAATTACAATTGGTTTCAAACCAGAGAAATATTATGGTTACTGTGTTTAATAATGGGATGATTGTTTTCCAATAAGCAATAAAATGTTTTAAGGAAGTAACAATTTAAAGAGAATAACTTGTAAATTAGAAAGGATGTAAATTAAAGTGGGTTTCAAATTGTGAAGTTCTGAATTCTAAATTTAAACATTTGAAATTTTTTCCAAAATGTTAAAGGAAATAATATTATTCAAACTATTTTGAATGTAATCTTATTTTAGAATAAGAAGTTGTTTGTAAATTTTAAAAGAATTTGCTTGAATTAAAACCAAGGGTGGTTTAAATTTTAAAATTTGGCTTGATGGGCCAAGAAGTAAATATGTATATATGAGTGGATACATAATACCAAAGATGGTTTGAAATAAACTCTAAATGTTGAGTTTTAAATTTGGAATGAGATGTGATACCCAAAGTAATAAGTTTTTGAACTTAATAAGTTGAAAGACAATTAATGTGAAGTTTAAAATTTGAAATGGGAATTCAAATTTGAGTAGGGTTAACGGGATTTAGATTGAATTTAACTTAGAGGAAGTTAAATAAGTTTAAATGAACAACCTGATTTGGAAATTTTAATATGAAATTGAAAGTTAATTGGGAGTTTGTGTGATCTCAAAATGGGTTTGAGATCTAGTAATTGGAAATGTATGGGTGTTTTAAAATAATTTGGATATCATTATCCTAATTAATATTTTTTTAAACTGTGAATTGGATTTGAAGAGTGGTAATATATCCATTATTGAGATAAGAAGGAAAATTAAACTTTAATTTGAAATTAAGGAGCTGAAATTACTTTGAACTTAAGATTGAAATGTCCAAAAGAAACTTGGAAATTTAAATTGTTTAAAAGGGATTTGAATTATTATTTGAACCTAGAAATAGGTTTATGAAGAAGTAAAGGCTAAATTGATTTAAGTGAATTAAATCAACATTTGAAAGATTAACTTGAATTTATATAATTCGAGATGATTTAAAGTGAGATTGAATTTGAAATTAGTTCAAATTGAAATTGATTTAAATAATTTGGATTTGTGATTAAAGTTGAATAGTTTTAAATTCAAACGGAATTTGATTTGAATTTGGAAAGAATCAAGGATAATTCAACTTGAATGGATTAAATTCAAATTGGGGTTGAAAGGACTTGAAAATTTAAAATGGTTCAGTTTGAAATTTATTTGAATTAATTGGAATTGGATAATTTGAAATGGAATTGAAGTTGGATGAGTGCAAATTCAAATAGGAAGTTGATTTGAATTTGGGATGAGATTGGAAGTTAACTTAATTTGAATTAAGACTGAAAGTTAATTGGAAATTAGCAATTGATTGGAATTGGAATCAATTCAAATTGGAATTGAGTCAATTTAAATGGAAGTGGAAATTTAAATTGAATTGATAGAAAATGGAGGTTGGGAATTGACAGTTTGACCCTGGACTATTTTTAAAATAAATTGTTTTAATATAAACCTATTTTTCCAAGCTATTTATATATACAACCTTTCTTTTAAAATTTCAAACTATTTTATACTTATTTGATAATTATTTTTGAAATCATTTAACTATTTTACAACTGTTTTATAAACTAATTACTATTTTACAACTATTTTGCAATTATTTAAAATTTCTATAACTATATGACTATTTTCCAACTATTTTGCAACTACTTAACTATTTTACAGTTATTTTACAAACTAATAATTATTTTTCTACTATTTATCTATTTTAAACTTTTCAAGCTATTTTCTAAATTTAAGCTGGACGGAGTTCAAACCGTTTATGATTAAATATCCATTTGAGATAAGAATTGAGGTGATAATCCAAATGAGGATTTAAGCAATTGTGAGTAAGTGAATGTGAATAGAAAAGGAATTGATTTGATTAATAAATCAATAAAGATAAATACATAGGATGTACGTATTTTATTCTAGTGATTTGATCCAGATTCGAGCACATAATTTCGAGATAGTGTATCGATCCGAGTTGGGATTTTCCACTCGATTTTCGACGGTAAACCTGGAAATGGATTGTTGATTGGTTCTGGATATTCTCTATCATAGTCATGATTATGCAAGGAGAATGACAGTTTCTGATCAAGAAACTAGATCTGAGTCCGCACTAGGAAGTCGGGTGGACGATACTAGTTCGGAAATGAAATTGTGTGATCGAGTGAGCGATCAGATTGATATAACATACGGATGATATGTGTACATCATACGGGTTTGAACAAAATTGATACTAGAAATTTGTGGATAAGAAATGTGAAATGGTTTTTGAAATGAAAGGTATATTTTGTGAAATATATGATGAAGTAAAGTGGAAACTGGATATTTCTATCCTAAAAATTTACTTTATGAAAGAAAGTAATTTGGTAAGTGACTTTATAGAGTAATCAAATTTGAATATTTGATTTGGCATAAACGAAGTTATATATCTTTGTTATATAAGATAAATCTCCCCTTGTTGAATCTATTACCGGAAGGAAATTTTTTTTTGAAAGTATTTGAAGTATAAAAAGGGTTTATACAAGTTTGAATGATCCTAAGTTTTTTTTTCAAGGTTATATATATATATATATATATATATATATATATATATATATATATATGTTTAAAGGATCTTGTGAGAATGATTTGAAAATAGTTTTGGAAACCTTTGAATTTGGAAAGGCTTTTGATTTTTGGGTAAAATCAATTTTGGAATTTGGAAAGCCTAGTTTGAGAATTATCGATTTTGAGATAATCGATTTTGAGAAAGGAGATTTATTTGAGATTCATACTTGATGTATGATTTGGAAGATACTATATGTGTATAGTATAAAGTGTTTTGAAAATGGCTTTGGAGAAAAAGGCGCTTTCTGGGATGAACTTCTCAGGAGTACCATAGGTTGGTACTGCCTTGAGCCTCTAAGGGGGAGGTTCTAAAGTTGATCCTGTGAGGAGTCCGGACAAACTAGTTCCTGAGGATTATTGGGTAGCGAAAGTCGAGGGCGCTGATGCCTACAGAGGCATTTAGGTTGTGCTGTGACACAGTGTAACTCGATGTCGCTGCGACCTACTGTGTGGACCATAGCGGAAATCGTATGGAGGTGAGTGTCAACGGTCTACGCTTGATTTTGCCGGGAAGGCAACGTAACATCGGTAGACTGCGATCTATGGTCGAGTGGAGTGGAGAAGTTTCATTCTTTTAGCAGCGAAATTCGAGTGCGCTGAGGCCTACAATTATATGGGTTTTTGCTGTGATAGCAACGTAACCCCAGTTGTAGCTGCAATCTGTAGCGGGTTACATGGTGTAATCGTAGGGTGCGGAGGCCTACAGTTATCTATGGATTTTGTCGGGATGACAACGTAACCATCGGGTTAACTGCAACCATGGATGGGGGTGATGATTTCCAGAGCATTCTCACCAAAGATATTTCCTCGATTTCAAAAATGCTTTCAATATTTTCAATAAAATTATTTTTCAAGTATTTTCACTGGGTGTTGAAAACAGGTTTACCACGTACTTGTAGATTTTCAGTCTTACGCCTGATCAACGTATGACCAAATTTCTATGAGAACAAGGATGGACTGGTTGAGACATCAAGTTATAAAAAGTATTTTTATAAAGCTATTTTAGTAATATTATATAGATTTTTTTAAAGTGTTTTAAAAAAATAATCAAAGAAAATTTATATGATTTTAAGTATTAAATAAATTCTGGCTTCGTTTCTTTTCGAGGACGAAAAGATTCAAGGGGGGAGGAATGTGATAACCCTGATTTTCGAGCATCTGGTATTTGGTAATTAATACGATTGGAATTATTAAAATATTAATTTGTACGTTAAACAGATAAAAATCCTGTTATTAAAAGATATCGGGATATGTAAATGGATTTGAAAATATAATAAAAGATATTTGTGATATCCTAGAAATTTCAAGCAAATTCAATTGTAATTATCTCTTTTATAAATTATTTAAAATTGGTAAAATTGTTATTTATTTTAAAACAAATAATGATGATTACTTATATATATAAATATAAATATATTTTAATTAGAAATATTATTACAAATTGGATTTGTGTCTGTTTAAAAAAAAAAATTTGAAGTTAATTTTAAATTGGATTTTAAAATTGATTTGAATTTGGAATTTAAAAGATGGATATCTCAAAATATTTGGAATTATGGGTATATTATATATGATTTTTATTTTAGAATATAATTGATTTTATATTATTTTCCTCCAAAGTTCTAAATTTATATAAATTAGGGAAAGAATTTTATTAATTAGGAGATTTAATATAAAAATAAAATAAAATTTATGAACTATTTTAAAATTTACCTATACATGCATATTTACAAGTGTATGAGTTCTAGCATAATTGAACAAGTGTAAACTTTTTTTAAAAAAAAACCGAGATAAAAACACATGTAAACTAATTAATAATGGGTAGCGACAAGTGTTGGCTATTGTAAACAAGTGTCAATTTATTTCATTTTCTTTCCTAAAAAAAAGAGAGAAAGAACCGAATAATTGCTCATCTCTATTCTTCATATTGGAAAAAACAACAAACATGAAAATTTTCACAACTTCATAAACCTGTAAACGAAAAGGAAAACAAAATCAAGACCAGAAAAAAAAATCTGGAGCTATAATTCATCTCAAAACTTGGAAAGCAAATGCAAGAGTCAGATAACTCAGTAATTCAACAGCAATAGTAGAACAAAATTCAATAATTCAGCAACAAGCAGATCATCAAAGATCAAAAGCATGAACCATGTTCTCTGTTTTCAAAGGTGAGTAAAACATTCCTTTAATAACTTAAATTTGTTTGGATCATAATGTATGTGATAGATTGTAGATGTAATATTGTGAATCAGTTTTGCATGGATGAATTAAGATGTTTACATGTAAATAAATATGAGGAAAACTGTGCATGTTTAGGTATATGAAGATTCCAGCCTCTGTTTGTTTTTTTTAGACCAAATTTAATTTAAAAATTCAATTCTCCGTCTCCATTCTATTTCTGTACATAATCTTTGAATAGAAAGTGGTTGAACATGCGTAACATCATTTTTAAAATAGATTCGAGTGAAACTATTTTGTGAATTTTTCGAAAATGGAATATATCAGTGAAGAATCCACCAATGTCAGAAATTTGATGGTTTAATTTTCATGCTTTTATTATATAATCAAAATCTTTATTGAAAATGATGAATTTTAATATTAATATTGAGATTTTTAAGTTAAGGGTTGTTGAGAATTTTAGGGTTGAACGCATATCAGTTTTTGGTCAAATTCTGACGAATGGCATGGAATTAGGTTCTGAGATTTGGACTGGAGGAGGCTGGGTTCTCAAGTGATGAGGGAAAAATGGTACCACATTTTTCTAGGCATCATGGAGGGTAGCACGATGGAATTTAGGGTTTAAGGGTCTTCAATTTTGCTTCAGGAACGTGATTGATTTAGGCAAAGGAACGCAACCGGGAATCGTGATTTTGGCATCGGAGGTAGCCACTGGCGAGGGTTATCGATCGAAGCTAGTGGTGTATGGGGTAATGGCCAGACGTGGGCGCAGAAGTTCGATTGGTGGTGGTATGTGTTTTCGTGGTTTGGAATTTGTGTTCTGGATTGCGATTTTTCCGATCGGGGTGAAGTTTGCTTCGGCGATCGGCATATCGTGGCTGGCAATGACGTGGAGTGGGGAGTAGGTGTCGCGGTGGCGAGATAGTCGTAGGATTGGGCGTACACGTACACGTGTATCACCGTGCATGCTGGATCCAAGAGAGTTTCGGTGATTTGACAATAAGATGGATGGTGCGTAACGTTTGGGTTCGGTGCTGGTATTGGTTGATTCGCGTAGTGCATTGATTGTTTGTGTCGTTATTCTTGCCATTTGTTTCGTGGTTATTCTGAGCAGAGAATTGGATTGGAATTTGGGAAGAAGGAGTGATGACATCGGGGTGGTTTTTGTTGGGCTTTGGCCCATGCGATGTGATTGGAAGGAATGTTCGGGCCTGTTAGTTTGGGTTGTAGTTTGGGCTAGGGTCCTTTGTATATTTAAGCAAGATTTGTTTGTGAAAGGGAATTGATCTGAAAATTAAACAAAAAAAAACTATAATAAAATTACTTTACAAAGGATATGACAAACATGATATTTTTAAATAAATATTTTAAAACTAATTTACTTTAAAGCAAATGTTGTTTAAAAATACTATATATTCAAAGAAATTTGGAAAATAAACTTGATTTGCTCTAAATTTCTCACCTTTTAATCTTCTTTAAGCTTTGATCTATAAACTAAGCTTGTTAGTAATAACAAGATAACTATATTTAGTGGATCAATTTAAGTGACTGATAAATGTTCAAACCAAATATGTGATTTGGAATTTAATAAAGGAAATGATTTTATTTTAATCTAATTTAGGTTTTGATAAATTAATGAGGTAATGGAAGAGATATTAAATTATCTAGGTAATTAATGATTAAGGATCAACTAATTTGTAATTAAGGGTTATAAGTTAATTAATTAGAAATTAATTAATTTGACATTAAGGGTTGTTAATCAGATAATTAAAGATTTTTTTAATGATTGGAGATAAATTAATTGAGTAATTAAGTTGTAATCAAGTATTAATTAGTTAAGTTATTAGAGAATTATCAATTGTTAATTAAGGATTAATTAACTAGTAAATAAAAATAAATTAATTGTATTTAAGTTTTATTAATTGATAATTAAGTTTATTAATTAATTAATAAGGGATAATTAATTTCTGAATGAGATTAATTAAGGTTAATTGATAAATGTGATTAATTTAAAATTACTTGTTAGATGTAATTAATTAAATAATAATAAATGACTAGAAGTGATTAAGGATCATTAATGAATGTCATTAATTAATTGAAGATTAATTAATGAGAATGGTTAAGAATAACTTAATCTATGAAATTAATTAAAGGGTAATTACTTAATGTAATTAAAGAATGATTAATTAAGGATGATTAATCAAGATGAAAAATTAAGGGATTATTAATTAATTGAATACAATTAATTAACGTTAAATAAGCAAGATTTATAAAGTAATTAATTTAATTCATGGGTGGTTAATTAAATTAATTAGAAATGGTATGATTAAATTTATCTTGCTTATAGATGATTGCATGATATTTGAATATCTTGGGTTATTTGTTATCCCTGGTGTGTGATTCATGATGCTATGTGATATAATACGTTTGATTTGAAATGTGATGATGTAGTTATCTATTGATGATGAATTACTGTGACACCCTGTATTTAAAGTTGAATTGTATTTCACTTGAATAACTTGGGTTAAGATGACATTGGATTCGAAGAGACCGGAGTCGGGTATTAGTAAATGCCCGAAACCACTTCGATTATTTATAGATTGATTGTGAAATCAATAGGCTGGTATGGAATGATTTAAGTGAATTGGACCATTTAATTTAAGTATTGGTACTTAGAAATTGATGCGTGGGGTAAGTGATGTCTAAAAATTGTGAGTTTGTATATTGAAACGAGTTACCCGAGTTTTATATAAGTTGTATGCTTTTGTGTTCCTTGTTAGATGGGTTTACTCACGCTGGTTTCCAGCCTCACCCGGGTATTACTTTGATGTAATGCTCGGGTCAGACCATGTTAGGAATTTATATCAAAAAATGTTAAAAATTTATATCAAAAATTTATAATAAGCTGTAAAATAAAGTTCCTTAAATCCAATAATTTATTAGACTCATTATTTTTAAAATAAGCATAAACTTAAGATTACTAAATTGAAACTAATAGTATACTCAAATCTTACATTAAATTTCTAAATCAATGTATAAAATTTCATATCTTCATAATTAATTTTACACACTTATTTTAAAATGAATATTCAAATAATGGAAAAACATTTATTATGGTTTAATACAAAAATTCAAGTAGTAAATAAACCAATAAGTTTACTATTAGTACTTCGAAATCAAGTAAATATTTCAAACTATACTTCCAAAATAGAGATTCAAATTTATTTGTCAAGTATATTACTATAAATAAACTTCACAAATCAATTTTTTTTCATTTATATAATACCTTTAAGTTATACATTCAAAGAAACTTATATAAATTTTACTTGAAATGTTCATTTGAAAAATTCATTTGCAAATCAATCATCTTTAATACTTTAATACTTTACAAAAATTCATTTGTAAAATTTCTTGCTTCGTTTATAAATACCATTTAAGTATTTTAAATAACATCTTTATAAATATATATGTAAACTATTTGAAAATAATTATTTACATCATTACTTATGTTTACAAAGAAGCAATTGAAAACCTTAAATCCATTATTTATAAATTTATTAGTTTTTATCTCAAGATACTTTCCAAACATTATTAATAAATCAATAATCATTTACTTTATATATGTTTTATTGAATTAATAATTTCTCATAATACTTACAACACTAATAAACCATGTTGTACATAAAGAAAATATTTTACACATTTTAAAGTATTTAGAAAAGAAAAAAAATGACCAAAATATCCTTTATATAATACTTTATCAAAATACTTTCATAACTCGATGTCTTAATAGGTTTATCCTCGTTCTTGTAGACTCTGGTCATACGTTGATCAGACATAAGACTAGAAATCTCTAAGTACTTACTAGATCTGTTTCAACACCCAGTGAAAGATACTTAAAAACAGGTATGAGAAGTACCGCTCAAAATCTAATGTCAAACGATGATGTTACGATAGCAGTGGCCCGCTGCTGATCCGCTATTTACGCAGTGGATACAAAACTTTGCAGAAGATCCTTCCACCTTCTGGATTCCAGAAAAATATCGTAGCCATTTCGCAAACAAGGGACTATCAACCCTTGCTGCAGTGGTAACTGCTGATTCAACGATTTACGCAATGGATGCACTTCCTTCCTGGAAGATCCATAAACAACATATCCCAGGATCGAAAGTGCCTCCATTGGGTAAACTAAAGAACCATCTACCCTGTAAAAAAAAAATCGAGGAACTGAAGAGTTTAAATTCGGACAACCATATCGGGTCGAATCCATTTCTGAGTTCATCCAAGTATATTAGGATTTATCGGTTGAATCCATTCCAGAATTCCCCAAGTTCATCTGGGTCGAAGCATATCATACTATACTCCATTATAGAGGGTACTTCCCCATACCTCTTACTTCAAATTATAACATACCATATATAGTACCCTTTCAAAATCATAGCTTCAAATATCGCATTTATATAAATTCCATTATATATAAGATTTCATTTTCAGATAAAGTACTTTCCAAAGTCAATAATCTCGAATATATAAAATCATTCTTATATAAATTCTGTTATATATAAGATTTTTCTCTTCAGATCGAATACCTTCCAAAATCAACAGCTATCAAAATCACCTTATACTTACATAGAGTCTATCTTATACAAGAATCAAATTTTTTCCAAAATCAATGTCGCTGTATGAAGAGCCATATGGGATTGAACATCTTTGCTTTATAAAAGGTTTTGAATTTGGAAAAATTTTGTATATAAAATTCGTTTTTTGAAATATTTTTATATATAAAATAGTTCTGTAAAATAGTTTGAAAATAAAATAGTTATTTAAATAAAGTAGTTTGTAAAATAGATTTGTAAATAAAATAGAATAAGATAGTTTGTAGAAGAAAAATAAAAGAAAATAGCTTTGTAAAATGGTTTTAAATTAATTGTACTTTTGCATATAAGAAAAATTCCAATTTAAATTACAAAGATATCCAAACGAATAACTTTCAATTTCAACGTCAAAGCTGTAACTGTCCAAATACATACAAGATAACAGAGTACAACAGATCTGGACAGTTATAATAACTTGTCCCAGTATACTAACTACACAGTCTATAATACAGAGCAGAATCTAATCAATACGTCTCTGCCATCCAACTCGTTTCCTGAGCTCCATAGCGTCCTAACCTGAAGTTCTATAATACTCGGTTTGACCCGAGCATTACAATAAAGTAACACCCGAGTTAGGCTGTAAACCAGCGTCGGTAAACCAACTTAGTATTGAAATACTTAAGTTCTAAAAAGTCCTTTGAAAACTAAGGTAACTCGTCTAATCCGACGAGTTTATTACTTGTTATAGCCAAACACTTATCACACAAATCCATTGCTATTTAAAACGACATCCAAGTACCGTTACTTATTTTAAATGGTCAGATTTGCATAAATTTATTCACTTCCAGCCTATTAGACTCTATAATCAAACCATAAATATTTGTAGCGGTTATTAAATCAAAGTGGTTCCGAATAACGTTAGTATCCGATCCCGATCCCTTTGAATCCAAATAATATATTTAAAAAGGTAAATTGTTTAAAATAAACAATTTATTATTTAGCGTGAAAACTTTTCAAATATGAGAATTTATTACAAGTTCTTATTTCCAACTAAAACATATTATCTTTTCATCTGGCTTTTTAACCTGATTGAAATAAATTTCCAATAGAATTGAGCAAAGATATAGATCGTTAATGATCTATAACAATATCAGCAGATTCACATCAGGGTTTAATAACTTTAATTAACTGAAAACCCATTATGTCACATTAATTCTAGACTAATAAATTATATAACAATCTACTTCTAGTAAATTAAAATTAACACACTATTTAATATCTCACTTGGAAATTTTACCAAAGTTTGAGTTAATGATAATATTGAAAGTTATTAATTACCCATTAAATTGTGAAATATCGTTGAACTTTAACTACGCATTTAGATTTAAGAAAATAGATTTTTATAAAATATGAATTGTCATACTATAAATTCCATTCCTCCTTTATCCCTTTTATTCTTCCTTATTTACCTATCCTTTATCTCTTTCCATTTCCTTACTTTTCTTTTTTTTCTTCTTTTTTTTTTCTCATTTTCTTTTTTTATTTTATTTTCCTTTTCCTTATCTTTCCTCGTACCTTTTTATTTTTACTTTTCATTTCCGATTTTCCTTTCTTTTATTTCCTTCCTTTTCTTTTACTTATCCCTTTTATTTTCTTTTTCTTTAATTTTTCTTTTACTTTTACTTTTTATTTAGTCTACCTTATTTCCTCGGCCCAATACCTTTCGGCCCATTTCCCTCCTCCCCCTTGCTTCTTCCTTTTCTTTCCAATACTCATTGCAACTCCTTTTCCTTCCTTTCACCATGCACACACACACTATCGTGCACGTGCATACATCACCGGAGGTCGGAAACTCGACCCCGATCATCCCTCCCAATGACCGGCGATCTCCCTACCTCGAAGACGAACAAAAGAAGGCACGAAATCACCAGTTTGAAAAAATCGAACTTCAACCCAAAACTGTGAGAACCATCACCACTTAAAACCTTTCACATATTACCGTACGCCACCATCCATCACCTGCCAACATGTCCGCCATCACTTCCCTTTTCCTTTCCCCCGATACCACATGTCCCTCCATGCCCATCGCTGTCGTGGTCAACTCAAAACCAAGCACCCAGAGACTATGTCCTAAAACCTTATAATGCCCTCGCCTCAATGCCACGCGCCCTTATATAGTGTCACTGCATTTTTTCTAGCCTACTCCACCAACCATGTAGTATCCTGCCACCTCGATTGCCGAGAATCGGCCAAAACCCCTTTCCCGCACATCTCTCTCTACCACGTTCAATACCCACTTAAAAATCACCAAACTTTCTTTAAAAATCATCGTTTCAAGAGATACACCTACTCATATCAAGCAAAGACATATTTATGGTATTCAAATTTTTACCCTTCCTAAGTCTTTTATTGAAAAATAATTTTTCTCCTTTTATATTTGATGATGGCTAACGAAACAAAATTTAGAGTAAACTAAATTCCAAAAGACCCAACCTTGTTTTTGGCACCATGGTCTAAAACTAGCTAGATTTGGAGATCTTGATTTTTGATGTTGAAGAGCATCTATTTTGAAGAAAAAAACAGAGATATTCATGTGATACTGTGAATTTGACAGGGTGCATACCATAACACACATACATATATAAAACATCATTATTACGAGCACATGAAAACTTGACAAAATGAAGCATTTCTCTAAGTCTACAACATATGGATTCACGAAATGATTCACAACAAGTCATATTTTGAAGTTTTACTCACTGGTCATTGAAAGAAGGGACACCACTTGTTTTTCAGGGTACATTATATATCCAAGGTTCACCTAATTTTACCTTTTATTAACCAAAGATTTAAGCAAACCATAGTTATTTGCAAATATATGTAGCACACAAGGTTGCTTTACTCACTGTTATATATGTATATAAAATCAATTGGAAAAGTAAGTGTTGTACTCACAGAAATCCTTTTGAAGAGGACTGCTAGCTTTTATTTTGATCATCTCTGTTTACTTGAGTTGTTTGTGATATCTTTGAAGTTATAATGGCCACATGTTACTCCTTTTTATGTTCAGTTGTTTGAATGAAAATAAGACAAAGGTAGGGGCATACATTGAGAAGGTAGGCTGCAGTTCTTTAAACAGGCTTTTGCTCTTTTTTTCTTTTGTTTAACTTACTTCAAATGAAAAAAATGAATGGAGGATATATATATATATATATATATATATATATATATATAAGGGTAAGTTGCCTTTGTGTACATAGTGACCTATTTTATTTTTCTCATTTTCTTTTTGTTTTATTTATTTTCTCTTTGGTTAGAATTTTACCTTGACCTGAAATGACCTTTGAAATTTGAAGTGATTTATTTAAAAGGAGAATAGACCTTTTGTGTGCTTGAGCAGATATGCATTTAATGTGTGTGTCCCCTTTCATGTTTACATGCACAAATCCATTCATATGTATATACATATCACATATGTGCATACATATATTTCTGTGTCTTATTACCTTACATACATACACATATATATTCATATATATATTTAACCAAAGTTATTTTATATGTTTTATTTTATGTTTCATACACACTATATAATCACTTATATTCCTTTATTCCTATTTAAGCATATATTCATACTTTTATTTTTATTCTTAGCCAAGGCTTAAGTATCAACACTTAATTTATATATATATATATATATATATATATATATATATATATATATATTGAGTGTTAATAAGGTGGAGTTTTATATTTAAATATTCTTGAGAGATTTATTTTTCTGAATTTCCAATTCATGATCTTCTTTTAAAATACATACATACATACATACATACATACATACATACATACATACATACATACATACATACATATATATAAATAAGTAGTTAATAGCTAGAATAAAATATTTATTTCCTATAAGATTTATCACATCCAGAGATTTTGTAATTCAACATTTATTATAGTTTTAAATCAATTTATACAATATATATATCCTAATATTTTTAAATTATCAGAAATTCATTTGACCCATCGAAATTAGTATCCTGATAATTTAAATCAGTTAATCGCCTAATATCGATGGCCAAAAATTTGGGTCATCACATTCCTCCCCCCTTTAGAACTTTTTTCCCTCGAAAGGAACAAAGTGAAAATTTTAATTTGATGAGTATTATTATTAGTTAAATCCTCTTAATAATTTTAACTCCTTCTTTAATTATACAATTTTAAAATACTTTAAAATTTATAGTATTTACAAAATAGTTTTATAAAAATACTTTTTATAACTTGATGTCTCAGCAAGTCCATCCTTGTTCTCACAGAAATTCAGTCAAACGTTGATCAGACGCAGGACTGAAAATATATAAGTACTTAGTAAACCCGTTTTCAACACCCAGTGAAAATACTATGGAAAAAGACATTTGTGAGAATTCTTTGAAAATCATTACCCCCTCCATAGGTCGTAGTTAGCACGATGATTATGTCGCCATCTCGAAGAAATCCATATAAAACTGTAGGCATCTACACCCCTGGAATTCACCATGGAACCGCCACAGATCGCAGCTACACCCAGGGTTACGTTGCTATCGTAGCAAAAACCATGTAACTGTATGCATTAGTGCCCTCGAATTCCACTGCCAAATGAAACTTCACCAAATAGATCGCAGACTACATCAGTCGAGTCCTAACGTAGCCTATAGGCACTCACTGCAACACGACTTCCGCTATGGACCACATAGATCGCAATCTATCGATGTTACATCGCTCTTCCAGCGAAATCAAACATACACTTTAGGCAATCATTGCCTCTCGACTTATGCCATGGAACGCATGAGATTGCAGTTACACCAGAGTTATGTTGTCGTCCCAGCATAACCCCAATGTCTCTGTAGCCATCGGCGCCCTCGACTTTCGCTACCCCAATCACAATCCACACGAACTATAGTTTAGTCCACACTTCCTCTGGAATAAAAATTTAGAACCCCCCCTTAGGCTCAAGGCGGAACCACCGCGTGGATCTCCTACTATAAGTTTCAACTCTCAATGGAAGCACCTTTTTCCCCTTAGCATTCTCAAAACATTTTATACTATACATATATAGTATCTTCCAACTCTTTATATGTATCACATAAAAATCCCATTTACATAAAATCGATAATTCTCAAACTTGGATTTCCAAATTCACAAAATTTGCTTTTTGCCAAAACCAAAAAACCTTTCAAAATCAATAGGTTTCAAAAACCCTTTCAGTCTCATTCTCATAAATCATTCTTATATATATAAGTTTATTCTTTCAACTTGAATAATTTCGGATCACTTCATATTTATATAAATTCCACTTTATATTTCAAATATCTTTCAAAGATCATTTCCTTTGGTTATAGATTGCATAAGGGGAGTTTATCATGTATAAAAAATATATATAACTTTATTTATGCCAAATCAACATTCAAGTTCGATTTCCTTTACAAAGTCATTTATAACATCACTCACTTCTTATAAAGTAAGTTTCAGTAATAGTGCTTTTCAACTTTCATTTTTAACCATCGTATATTTCTCAAAATATACTCTTTTATTTCAAAATCATCTTTGCTTCAATATCTGATTTCACTTTCACTTCAATATTAGTTCAATTTCCATTGGGTTACCACTTTAATTTTTATATTAATTGATATTAAATATATGCAGTTTCCACTCTGACCAGTTTGAATTTAGTAAATAGCTTGAATAGTTTTAAAATAGTTGAATGGTTGTAAAATAGTTGAATGGTTGTAAAATAGTTGAATGGTTGTAAAATAGTTGAATAGTTGTAAAATGGTTAAATAGTTAATATAAGATCGTTTGAGTTTTAAAAAGAAAGGTTGAATAGTAAATAGCTGGGAAAAATAGATTTAAGACATTTTATATTAAAATAGTTTATTAGAAAATAGTTTCAGAGTCAAACTGATCTGGTTTCCAATCTCCATTTTGAATCAATTTCAATTTCCTTCCATCTAAATTGATTCAATCTAGACTCCCATTCGAATTAACTTCGATTTCTGTTCCAATTCAAATCAATTTCACTTCGAATTTGAGCTAATTTGACTTAGATTAAAATTCCCATTTAATTTACTTCAATTCCAGTTTGAATTATTTTTAATCCCATTCAATTTCAGTTTGAATTAATTCCCATTCCATTCTCAATTTCCAACCATCTTGATTTATATGACTTCAAGTTTGATTTTCAAAATGTTGATTTAATCACTTAAATCAAATTAACTTTTAATATTAAATTTAATAGCCAAAGTATTTAAAATAATTTTAATTTTGAGCCCAATTCCCAAGTTAAATTACTTCTACATAAACTTATGTGTGAGTTCACATCTTTTCACACAAATCAAAATTTCAGAATTCAATTGATTTCTCAATTACACTTCAAATTTTTAAACCTAATCCCTTTAAACAATTCTGGTTAATAAATCCATTTTTAACATTTCAATCTTAAGTTCAAAGTGATTCCACTTCCCTTAATTCATTTTTATTTCTAAGTATCATCATTTAGATAGTTTCAAAATAAAGTTTTATTCCATTTATTTTTAGGAATGAATGTATATCATTTCAATCCACTTCTCGACTCATTCAAAATAATCCAATTTATAGTTCTATATATACCGTCAATAATAAACAAAATGATAGCAGGATATGTCGAAGTAAATAAACATCCAAATTATCTAAACATCAGCCAATAACATCCATCGCACATTTCCAGAATTTGAAACCCGTTTTTATTCAAAAGCTGTTTGAAATTATCCATACATAATCACCTATCAAATCCATACTTCTCTTTCCAATTTTATCCATTTAACTTCCCAAGTTAAATTCCAATTTCTCCTTGAAAATTTCAATTCAGGTTGTTTGTTTGAAACTTATTTAACTTCCCCCAAGTTAAATTTCACATCCGTTCAATCCATTTAACCATATTCAATTTAAATTTTCCATTCCAAATTTAAATTTCTGATCAATATCCTTTTCCACTTACAAGTCCCAAAATCTCACTTCTCTTTGGGTTACACATCTCATTCTAGGGAATTTCAGAACCATACTTAGTATTTATTTCAAATCAACTTTGAAATCATATATATATATCTACACATATATTTATCCCATTTACATATCAAGTCCACTTTTAAATTTTAAACCCTTCTTGGTTTTTAATTCAAACAAATTCATCTTTAACACTCTTGTTCTAAACAAGATTTCCATGTTCAAAAATATTCTAAATAATATTACTTATTATTTTCTTAATCACTTTGAAAAATTCTAAATTTCTCTGGTTTTAGATTTTAAGCTTCATATTTAAATTCATTTATAAGCCACATTTATAAATTCAACTTATATAATTTCACTTCCATGAACATTGCACCAAGTTTTATTATTGTCTATTCAATAAACATCCTTTATTAGGATACAACAACCAATTTTATGATAATAATTAATAATATGATCAAGAAACCAACATATCATATATTTTATCATGAATTACTGGAAAAATATAATCAGGGTAACTTATTTCATTTCAAAACACCTTGAAATCACCTCCGTAAATTTTCAGCAATTTTAAATTCAGGTTTGACTCCATTTCTAGCTTAACTCATTTGTATAGTTAATCCTTGTCCAAATTTCTATTCGGTTATGCGTGTTTTACCACTTAAATCTTATAATCTTATTTAATTTCAATAATCAACAACCAATTACCATAATATATAATAATAACTAGAAAAATCGGTGCTTTATATATCAAAATATAAGCTTATAAAAAAAAAATCGTTTTTAAAAACATTATATAAGAAAATAACAAGTACGCTCTCACATAATACACTCAACTCATTCTGGGGTACTACTGACCCTATCTCTAATGACTAATCCCCACCGGAGCCAAGGTTCTCACTTAACCTTCTGCTTTGATACCAAATATAATGGCCTGAATATTTTCGACCCCGAAAATCGATACTAATATGCCCACTGTATAGAGTGCCGAGCGTTCGAGTGTCGGAAATCCCAGACTGTTAGGGTTAAAAAGAAATAGAGATAGAATAAGAAGTAGAAAACAACAGTACAAAATCTTACAATCGCAGCGGAATATAAAATAACAGCATTTATACAAAGAAAAGCTGTAACTGTCAAAATACATACAACATATCAGAGTACAACAAATCTGGACAGTTATAATAACTTGTCCCAATATACTGACTATAAAGTCTATAATACACAACGAAATCTAATCAATACGTCTCTGCTATCCAGCTCGTCTCCTGAGCTCCAGAGCGTCCAAACCTAAAATTCTGTAATACTCGGTCCGACCCGAGCATTGCAATAAAGTTACACCCGAGTCAGGCTGAAAACCAGGGTGAGTAAACCAACATAATATTGAAATACTTAAGTTTTGATAAGTCCATTGAAAACTAAGGTAACTCGTATAATCCGAAGAGTTTGTTATTTGTTATAGCCAAACACTTATTACACAAATCCCTTGCTATTTAAAATGATATCTAAGTATCGTTACTTATTTTAAGTGGTCAGATTTACATAATTTTATTCGCTTCCAGCCTATTAGACTCTATAATCAAACCATAAAGATTTGTAGCAGTTATTAAATTGAGGTGGTTTCGGAATATAAAATACACCATTGGCTCTTTTACATTTCAAATCGATTCATATTTGATATCAAAATATCGTATTCGCTTCAAAAAATCAAATCCATTTCAATTATCATCGTATCTTTTCAAAATATAAGGTTCCTTTTCAAAATCATTTTTCGTCTCAATATCTCATTTCGATTTCAAAATCAATCCGAATTTCAATTTAGGCTGTAACTTCATTAAACAAAATTCGTATTTAAATTCAAGATTTAAACATAAACATTTCACCTTATTAACCAGCTTGAAATTTTTAGAAAATAGTTTTAAGTAGTTTAAAAGTAGTTTAAATAATTAAAATAGTTAAAAATACTTAAAATCTTTAAATGGATTTCAAATAGATAAATTAATTTAAAATAATTTAAATTGTGTTAAGTAGATTTAAAATAGATTAAAATAGTTTAAGTATTCAAAATGGTTTATATAATTGAGTAATTTGGAAAACTAAATAAAACAGCTTCAAAACCAAACCATTTCAATTATAACTTCTCAATTCAAAACAATTTCAATTTCCCTTCTACCGATTCGATTTCGATTTCGATTCAATCAACGTCAACTTTGAATTCAAATTTATTCAATTTATATTCACTTTCAATTAATTCAATTTTAATTTATGTCGATTTGGAGCTTGATTTTTCAATAATATCCATTTATAACACTTAACAAAATTATTCATCAATATTCAAGTTTAAATCCAAATTTCAAATATCATTCAACTCCAAGCTCGACTTCAAAATATCATTTTTATATCACTTTTACTTAGTAATATTCAAAGCTCGAATTAAGGTTAGATCTTTAAAAAATCAATTTTTCGAAATTCAATCATATCCCCATTTTAAATTTCAAAGTCTTCACTTTAATTATTTAACAATTTCTTTTAACCAAAATTTATTTCAACATTTCAAACTCAATTTTCGATAAATTCGATTTCTATAAATTGATTTCTATTTATAACCTTTAAATCAAAACATTCAAATAAATTTCAAATCGACGATTTTAAAAATTATTAATTTAGCCAATTCGGTGTCCGTATATAATTTTCTATCCTATGGCCAAGTAATTATTTATTTCAATTAAATGTCAGGGATGAATATATATCACTTAAATCAAATCACAGTTTCATATGTATGCATAACATGATATTTATAAGCAAATAAACATCCAAACATTTAAATATCAACCAATAGCATCCACCGAAATACATCATCTAATAGACAATACAATTCATGGCAATTTCATAGTTATCAATGTCAGGTAATTTAATCGCAATTCAATTTCATTTTCAATTTAACTGTCAATTTAATTTTCAACGGTTAATTCAAATGACAATCTATATGACAACTAAATTTTATCAAACAGCAACAAATAAAATTCATAACACTTCATAATGTCTAATTTAACTAGCATAAAGATATTCAGTACGTTGTGAGCGTTATAAAACACTCACCTTGATTTCAATGCAGTTCCAACGTTTTATTTCGAATAAAATTAAACGGACGTTTAATTTTACCCGAAATTTTCACCAGCTCCAAACAACTCCAATCCACTTCCATTGCGTAGTGCTCGTCAAAACGATTCCAATGCAAAAAGTTTCGTCGAATTCCGACCTCGTATGACAAAGTTACCGTATTTTAAACATTCACGAATTTATAATATAATTCAATTTACATTTCTTTTTATTTATTTTAACCTTATTTTCGAACCTCCATTACAAAGCCTGCAAATCCAAGCCGTTCCCCTTTTCTTCCATCTCCCCAGTTTTGCACGTTTGCACCCGAACCCAATATTGTCGGCCTAAACCCTAATCACGCAACCCAAAACGAGCACCACCACATCGATCCGAGACCTTCATTCAACTCGCCATCCCACACTTTATGCTCGGCTGCAATATCAGAGAGCTCGGCCCCCCTACTGCACGCAAAACGATGTTGAACGGTCGGCCTTCTCGAGCCAATTGCCGTTGACTCGCCTCACCAAATTCGATCATCACCGTTGAATCCGTAGCTCTCATTGAGCTCTACGATTTTGTAGTTGAACATTCGTGATGAAAGCCGACGGATTTTGAGATAATTGAGGGAAAGCGAAACGAAATTCTGGCCTTAGAATATGAGAGTGGCGGCCGGCCATGAGAACCCTGACCCTCTCTTTTTTCTGTTTTATTTTTGCGAAAAAAGGGGGTATTTATAGAAACGACGAACATTATTCACTCCAAATTTCCAAACTTCGATTTACGCGCGGTAACCGGTGTTTCTAGGGTTTATCCCACGTTCCGGACACAATGGAACAGGTTTCGGAAGCTAATTCGATCGTATGCGAGAGTTACAGCGATAAACGATCAATTTAAATTAAATCGATTTAAACTAATTTCTGTGCGTTTTTGCTTGCCCCGGACAAACGGTGAATCCGATTGACACGAAATTTGAAATCTTACAATAATATCACATGAAGGATCCGATGAAACTAGTTTCGTCGAAATCCGAGACTGTTTGAAAAATGACTATTTTAACTCGTCAAATTAATATTAAAACAATTTCGATGCGTTTCGAGCTGCCACGGTCAAACAAAAACTCCGATTGCTATGAAAATTGAAATGCGATAATAACAAACTATTACGGATCCAATGGAACTAGTTTCGTCCAATTCTGAGATTGTTCGAAAATTGGCTATTTTTCGGTCGATAATTAAATATTAAATATTCAATTTTCACAAATTTACTTTTAATTCAATTTTAAAAGTTCAGCAACATCATTCTTACTTTAATATGATAAAATAAAATTTTACAAATCATTTTTAATCATATTAAACCCGTTATTCAATTATCCAATAATTTCCAATTTTAAAATCTTATTAACTCTGTTATAATCCTAATATAACTTATATTCACTTTGAAAACCAATCTGAATCATATTAAATCAAATTCCAATTATTCACTCTATTTTCATATATTAAATTTCAATATCAAATTGATCATATCAAATTCGGAATTTAATTATTCAAGCATTTGTAATATTAAATTTAAACAATTTGATTATTCTTAAATCACTATCTTTTTAAATATTCGAAACGAACTTATAAAATTTAACTTTTGAAACGCATTAAAATTATAGAAAAACCATTTCCATTATACGGTTATTTAATTCCCATTATTAAATTATTCAATAAATTCCAAATATTAAATTTAAACAATTTCGCTTATCCAATAATTCACTATCTTTGAAATATTGAAATTGAACTTATAAGATTCAACTTTTAAAACCAATTCATAATTTAGAACACTGTTTCATTTTACAGTTATTCATTTTACAGTTATTCATTTATTCAATAAGTTTTAAATATTTAATTTAAACAATTTACCTGTTCAATATTCAATATTTGATTTAAATAGATTTTACTTATCAATCAATTCCTCTATTATACCCAATGAATTCAACATTTATTATTATTCCAAACGACTTACAATTTTTTTCTAACACTAAATCACGAAATCTTATCAAATTAGCTATTTTAATTATCGAAAATTTACGGGTCGTTACACCTCCCGATGACATGATTTCCCTACCTCGAAGATGAATGAAAGAAGGCACGAAATCACCAGTTTGAAAAAAATCGAACTTCAACCCAAAACTGTGAGAACCATCACCACTTAAAACCTCTCACGATGCCACCGTACGCCACCATCCATCACCAGAACCTGCCAACATGTCCGCCATCACTTCCCTTTTCCTTTCCGCCGATACCGCATGTCCTCCATGCCCATCGCCGCCATGGCCAACTCAAAACCAAACACCCAATGACTATGCAAAAACCCTACAATGCCCTCGCCTCAATGCCACGCACTCCTATACAGTGTCGCTGCATTTTTCTGGCCTCCCCCATAACCTAAGCCACCTCCCCCACCAACCACGAAGTATCCCGCCACCTCATTCACAGAGAATCGGCCAAAATCCCTTTCCTGGTCATCTCTCTCTACCATATCCAACACCCACTTAAAAATCACCACTTTCTTTGAAAATCATCGTTTCAAGAGATATACCTACTCATATCAACCAGAGATATATTTATGGTATTCAAAATTTTATCCTTCCTAAGTCTTTTACTATAAAATTAGTTTTCTCCTTTTATATTTGATGATGGCTAACGAAACAAAATTTAGAGTAAACTAAATTCAAAAAGACCCAACCTTGTTTTTGGAATTATGGTCTAAAACTAGCTAGATTTAGAGATCCCAATTTTTGAAGTTGAAGATCATATATTTTGAAAAAAAAACAGAGATGTTCATGTGATACTGTGAATTTGATAGGGTGCACTCATACATATATAAAACATCATTATTATGAGCACATGAAAACTTGACAAATGAAGCACTTCTCTAAGTCTACAACATATTGATTCATGGAATAATTCACCACAAGTCATATTTTGAATTTTTACTCACTGGTCATTGAAAGAAGGGGCACTACTTGTTTTTCACGGTACATTATATATCCCAAGTTCACCTAAAACTCATATTTACCTTTCATTGACCAAAGATTTAAGCAAACCATCGTTATTTGCAAGTATATATAGCATACAAGGTTGCTTTACGCACTGTTATATGTATATAAAATCAGTTGGAAAAGTAAGTGTCATACTCACAGAAATCCTTTTGAAGAGGACTGCTAGCTTTTATTCTGATCATCTCTATTTACTTGAATTGTTTGTGATTTCTTTGAAGTTATAATGGCCATCTGTTACTCCCTTTTTATTTTTAGTTATTGGAATGAAAATGAGACAAAGGTAGGGGCATATATAGAGAAGGTAGGCTGTAGTTCTTTGTATAGGTTTTTGCTTTTTCTTTTTTCTTTTTTTAACTTACTTCAAATGAAAGAAAATAAGCAGATATATATATATATATATATATATATATATATAAGGGTAAGTTTCCTCTATTTACGCAGTGACCTGTCTTATTTTTCTCATTTTCTTTTTGTTTTATTTATTTTTTCTTTGGTCAGAATTTTACCTTGACTTGAAACGATCTTTGAAATTTGAAGTGATTTATTGAAATTGAAGTGATTTATTAAAAAGTAGAATTGACCTTTTGTGTGCTTGAGTAGATAAGCATTTAATGTTTGTGTCCCCTTTCATGTTTACATGCACAAATCCATTCATATGTATATATGTATCACATATGTGCATAAATATATTTCTTTGTCTTATTGCCTTACATACATACATACACACATATATATATATTCATATATATATATATATATATATTTAACCAAAGTTATTTTATGTGTTTTATTTTATGTTTCATACACACTATATAATCACTTATATTCCTTTGTTCTTATTTAAACATATATTCATGTTTTTATTTTTATTCTTAGCCAAGTCTTAAGTATCACTTAATTTTTATATATATATATATGTATTTATTTATTTATATTGAGTGTTAATAAGGTAGATTTTTATATTTAAATATTCTTGAGAGATTTATTATTCTGAATTTCCAATCATAGTCTTCTTTTAAAATACATATTTGTATATATAAATAAGTAGTTAATAGCCTAAATAAAATACTTATTTCCTATAAGATTTATTACATCTAGAGATTTTATAACTCAACATTATTATAGTTTTTAATTAATTTATATATATCCAGATATTTTTAAATTATCAGAAATTCATTTGTTCGACCCATCAAAATTAATATCCGGATAATTTAAATCAGTTAATCGCCTAATATCGATGGTCAAAAATCTAGGTTGTCACAATTTCATAAAAAAACACATTACAAATAACTATATTAGTTACAAAATTTTCTTTTTTATATAACATATAATATTGGAAAATTATATTATTTCAAAACTTATATAAAACATTTTTATAAAACTGACAAGTACGCGCTCTCATATATATATACACTCAAATAAACTCATTCTAGGATATTAGTACCTCATCTCAAATGATTTAACCCTAACAGGCTAAGGTATGTCTAAACCAAAGCTCTGATACCAACTGTAACGACTCACCTTTTAGGACGATTCAAATCGACAATAAACCACACATGTCAGACTTAAACCATTCAAAAGGGAAGATTGTTAATGGGGTAAATAAGAAAAAAACAGAATCTCACAGCGGAACGAAAAAATATAATAATCAAATAAACAATTCATGAAGCTGTTTTACAAATAACATTTGATTACACTTTTACAAATTCAAATCAAAGTTATACAAACATCATAAATAAAAAATAATGCAGAGGAACACAAAATGTAGTGGAATAATAAATAGCAATAATATACCGAATCTTTATCTTCGTCCACCAGAAAATAGTCTTCAACACTGAAAAACTCAGGCTGACCCGAGCATAATGAAAAACAATACACTCGAATCAGAATTAAAAGATTCCCATGTAAGTCAAATCAATCTCAAATAAAAATATGAGTGCAATGGCTTCAGAGATGCTACGGGATTTTTCATCTCCTATCAAGTGTACAACGTGAGTGCAATAACTTACGAGATTTCAAATAATCCGAAATACCAATTTTAACCACTTTATTTAAAATAAATACGAAGTTTAAATTAAAAGCTTAATATTTTTAAATAATTCAGTTTCAATAAACAATCCAAGTTCAAGAAATTATATGGGTATATATCATTTCAACCAATAATTTAAATGTCTGAATTATCCAATTGTAAAATGATTCAAAGGACCATTTAAATCATGTCAATAATATACAAGGGATAACATGGACATATTAAAATAAATAAACAATCATACATCCAACATATCAATCAATAAGCATCCATTTCAAACAACATCCAAATCAACCAATATATTTCAACATAAAATAGTTATCGATATCGGGGTTTAATTTTCAATTAAATTCCAATATAAAATTAAATGTCAATTCAGATTCAATATCAATTTAAATATCAACTTAAATCAACAAACGACAATTAAAATTTTTATATATCACATCATATATTTTATTTAATTTGCAATGGAATTTTTAGTATTGCGTGAGTGGGTTTAATCACTCACCTTTGATTTATAGCCAATTGAAAATCCAATAAAAGTCCAAAATTTCATCGGTCTCTAAATTCTACCAAACTAGTTTCATGTTGTCCGGAATTTTGATACGAACCTAAAGGAAGAAACCGCGTGTTAATCGAAGTTCATATGTGGAAGATATTCAAGTTATAAGAATATTATGGAAATGAAATAGAAAACCATGTACACACATATTAATAATAAAATAAAACAAGTTAGTTACTCACATTAAGGATTTTGAAGCCTGCTCATGTTTCCAAATTCTAGAGAATCAACGAAAAAAATGACATGATGGCTCACACGTGGAGGAAGGAGGCTTTAGGCAATGAATTTATAAACAAATGGAAAAGATTGACTTCATGAAAATAAGTTGCTCACAGTTGTCTGTTTTTTAGAAGAGAAAGAAACTTTAGGCAAAAGAAATAGTGGAAGCATGTTTTGGAAATAGAAAGTTAGAGGAAGAGATTTATGAAATTGAAAATGAATAACGGTAAAGCACGTTTGGAATTTGGAATATGAAAGGGAAGGATACAAGAAGATAGTGTCAGATAACTTGACCATCTTATGGGTGTCAGAGAGATAGTGTTTTTGCTTGGATTTGGAAAACCAGTTTCCTGCTCTTCCTGGCCATCTGGACTGGCCCGATGCATGCGATAGTGAATTTGGTTTATTTGGATTGAAATTTTCTAAAGAATAAAGAATAAGGTTTTTCAAGATTTAGACAACTTGGATTTTATGGAGATGATCTACTTGTACTCGATGTTAAAGCCCAAAGAGGGAACTTGTACTGTTCGTCGAATTTAAAAGGTGATTTTGCTGTTATTATGCCCATAGTATTTGTCGAATATAGGGATTGATATTTTGTAGAATTAAATGATTTCTATAGATTCTGCTTACTTAATATTTACAGGTTTTGGATTAATATCCTAGATAACATGTTTTTAGCTCAATCAAAATCGAGAAGTTTTGAATTAAGAAATCTATGCTAAGACAAGTAAAATGATATGGAACTAATTTAATGTCACGACCCAAAATTCAACGTTTATCGACATCAAAACCTCAGTTGTACTCGACTACCGGAGATTCAAACGTTGAACTCGAGTTCGGATGGAGCTTATAACAACATTAGATGAATATAAACAGCGGAAACAAAATGAACTGTCATTAATCAACATCACAGATACAATATTCATCATAATATTTGATTACAACATTTATCACCCACATCAGAGTGCTATACATGATACAACAACAGAATAACAACAACTTCACAACAGAATGACAACAGAGTCTTCAAAAGGTTCCAACATACTTCAACTTCAATAAGGTCTTCAAAACTCCAAATACTTCAAAAGATATCCAAACCAAAGCTTTTGAAAAATTCGATAGCTTCCAAAAGACTTCAAAATCTAAGCTATCTCCAAAACACAGACAACCTGCTTCTAGACTGTCTATGTGGAAATTATGGGCACCCAGAGTTTAGGAAGGAAACAATAAACTCCGGGTCTGTCATGGGACTGGTATGAGTAAACAAAAATAGTTCTTTGTACAAAAACAGTTTATAAAGGAAATCCGTTCATGCTTTTGGAAAATGAAACTAGCATAAGGCCTCCCAACACACACACACAATGCAATCGCACACTTAGGGGAGATTTCTCCTTATGATAGTCAAATATGCTTAATACGAGAAAACTCTTTTAATATTATTATTAATGCATAGTGTGAAAACATTTTGAAAGTATAGTATTAATCTTAGCCGGCATACGTACCATTATACTATGCCTATTATAGATACCATTTAAGAATGGCAGGTTATACAACTAAAACAGTACTGGGTTCGTATTGGTGATTGAATTTCCAACAAATGGTCAGGCTAAAGAACTTCCTGGGCCACATGGGTATGCCTCTGGAGGGACTTCTTGAGAACTTAACCAGCTCTCTGCCAATACAAGGCCGGGTTACCTCTGTAACTAGGTAACTACTACACGAGTATGCCATCCCCCGATCATAACGACCTTTATCCGGGGCCCTAACAACAATAACCATAAAGTAACATAATTGCAATATCAAAATAAGTTAAGTATCTAGGCTCCATACCATGGCACCACTTCTGTCCAGAAGGAAATGAACATACCCAAAGGGGCGCTACCCCCAATAACCTTGCTGCATCCTTCCTGTTTCGACCATTATCGGGTTTTGAGTTTCGACGAAGTCTCATCCACAAAGCTACGCTTTTCACAAAAGCCATGCTTTGATCAACAAATGATCAGTAGCACTCAGCATGCCATACTACCAAATTGAGAGTATATAACTAATAACCAATACGTATCCTCTAAGCTTGTACGTCTCGAAGAAGGGTGTTAAGCTAAGAGAATAAATTCTCCGCCACCAACAGCAATGTATTTGAAAGAAATCAGCTTTATATCTCAAAGTGTAATGTCAGACATACAACCAAACAAGTCTGTTTCGGGTTCGAACAGAACCGAAGGCACTTCCGAAGAAGCCCTTGCAATCCGGGCATCCACAATCCCGATCGGACTCCCCGTCACATATCGAGATCTCTATACCTTAGCTACTCAGTATAGAGTCATTCGACGATTAATCCTTTTATTCTCGAAAATACCCGGTCTTCACCACCGGTCTTCAAATGCTTTCCATTTCGTCGTATCACTATTCGAAATGGGTTATATGGCACAAGATCCTCTCCCGACTAAACCGAATAGTGAGCACTTAATTTAAAAACATGTGGATATTTCAATCATAAATATTCTCATCACTTCAAAGTGGGTTTCGGATAACCAACTGGAATCCGACTCCCTATCGCATCGTAATTCAAATGCAGTTTTACGGGCCAAGGGGTTTTCACATTCACACAGAAACAAATCATAGATATCACAGCTCACCACAAAGCAATTCATATCACATAGTATCACAATCAAATGCCAGAGATGTCAATCCAATACACAACATTCAATAATAATCAATCATCTACAGTTAAGATGAATTAATAGTGTGATTTAAATTAATTAACCATACAATTACTTTCATTAATTAGCTTTAATCAATGATTAATTATCCTTAATTATAAATTAATTAAATCTTAATCAACTTTATTAATTAATTATTCCTTAATTAATTTCCTTAATTAATCCTAAAATTTTAAATTAATTAACCTTAAATTAATAATTAATTAACCTTTAATTAATTATTATTTTATATATTTAAGTAACTGTAAATTATTTATCTTAATTAATCATTTAATTATTATCAACATCTTTAATTAATTAATTAACATAAGTGATTAAGGTTAATTAAGAATAAAAAAATCAATATTTCATCTTAATTTACTTTTAATTGCATTATTTATTTAAAATAATCAATTAATAAATAATGTCATAAATTAAATAAATTAAACTTAGTTACTTTTTTTTAAATATCTTACCTAAAACATATATTAATCCAACACTTAAATTAAAACCATTATTTAAAACATGGATTAAAAATGTTTAAAAATTTGAATTTTATTTTAAAGTCTACAAAACTATTTTTATATCAACCCGAGACTCACTCGAGTGTTCCCTAAGAAAATAGGCCACTTTCTTTGAGTTTTTCTCAAAACCCACCTGTGTATATATTTTTTTCAAACTTAAAATTTGTTTAAGTGTTAAACCCCGTGCAACCTAAAAATGCTTCGAGCCTATACTCGAGCCTGTACTCTTATTTCTCCGAAGGCTACTTCTAGTCGCAACTCTACCTTCCCCAAACCTACTTACAGACACACCCCATAGCTCGTGCCCATGTGCCAGAGCTCTGACGAGCTCTGACCATCGTCGAACCTCCTAACACAACATCAACGACCTCCACTCACCACTCCGACCTTCACTTCTTCATCACAAACCCCAGATCGAAATCGAGTAAATCAGGCACCCCTGGAGCAAAAATGATCAATACAAATCCTCTTCGCCATGACAATTCTGATCATCAGAGATTACGAAACTCCATCCTAAGCTCCGCCAGCCTCCTATGCTTCTAATGGCCCAAGTCCGATGAACCCCGATGGCCTAGAGACGACGCAGTGAACATCTTTCCGACCTCAACCCATTGTGAGTCCTAAACCCTAAATCGATCTTGATCATCATCCACGTTGATCATAAATTATTCCGAGCATTTTTTCCAAACTCCCCGATTCCCCAACGAGCCTCAACCATGATCGTTTCGCCGATAACCAGAGATCATCAAAAATCCTAAATCTGTTCAACCCCAATTTACTCGATCAATACTTCACTAGAAATTTTAATTTTTCTTTTAAAATCCTTTTTTTTAAAATGATTCATATGTTGTACCTAAAATCAGAAAACATGTTTCTCAAATTTTTTGGTATGATCTGTGCTCCCCTGTATTTCTTGATTTTCAAAAAATATTTAAATTAATTATGCTCGAAGTTATTTTTAAAATTTAAAATATGATCATATAAGCATGTTTTGTTTGAATTCTGAAATCTAAAGAGGATTAAGGAAAGAGAATTTGAATTATAAACAGATTTTAAAACCTGGAATCAAACAGAGGCTTCTCTATCTATTATATCAGACATGCACACACATCACACCTATATATATATAATTGTATACACGCAAACATAGTTTCAATCTTACTTAAGCATGAGTTCAAACAATAGATCACAATCTAGAGTCTCAACAGAGTTTACTCACCTAGGTATTTTGAACAGAAAGCTTTGTGGAATGTTGTTTTTTTTAAAGTTGAAAGTCTGGAAAGTGTTTTGATTATTGAGATTTTGATCTTGCTTTGATCTTTTGTATGAGATGATTGTACCGATTTAAATTGTTGTTGTTTGATCTTGTAACTATCCTTGATTTTGAAAAACTGAAATGCTTGAAATTGCTTTGATGTTGAACTGCTTGTTGTTTTTTTCTTTAATTTAGGTTTGAAAAGGAATTCAGATTTGTAATATTGAAGAGATTGTTTTGTGAAGTTTTGCTTTTAATTTTTCTTTTCTTTCTCTGTTTGAATTTTACAGGCTTTTGATTTGTTTCAGCTTGTATTTCTTTTGAAATGGAAAAATGAAGAATGGGAGATAGATATATTTTATAACCTTGAAATTATTATTACTAAAAATAAAAAGAAAATAGAAAATTGTGACACTTGTTAATTTTCTTTCTTCATGAATTACACTTGTTAATTCATTTACTTAAATTTAAACACTTGTTAAATTGGGTGTCTTATTAATTAACACTTGTAATTTTTACATAATTACATGTTTAAATAAAATTTTGTATTATTTTTTTCTTATTTGTATAATTACATTCCTTTGTTATATTTATACAACTTTTAAAGGAGAATGTTTTAATACTAATTTATACATAAATAAAATCATATACATATGTTAATATTTTGAATCCAAATATTTTTCTTAATATATTTAATTAAATACAAATTCAAACTTAAATTCAAATTTGAATTACAATCCATTCTATATATAGATATATAAATAAATAAACACAATATTCATTTGTTTTGAAAATTTAAAATTAATTCAAATTAACTCCAAATTTTTTATATTAATTATTAAATTTAAATTTGATTTAAAAAAAGGATCGTTACAGATTTCCCCTTTAAGAAAATTTCATACTCAAAATTTGAAAGAGAAAGAAAAGTAGATAAAGAATATACGAATACAAAAAAAGATAGAGAATGGCTAAATAGATTAAGCTGGAATATCCACTTTGCAATTGGGATAAGACTTCTGCATGCTATCCTTTGTTTTCCAAGTACAGTCATTTGAATCACCGCTCCATTGCACTTTAACCAGTTTCACAATTTTGTTCCTCAGTTGCTTTTCATAACGATTAATTATTTTCAATGGCTCCCTTTTAACTGCCAGATTTGGTGTGATTTCCAAATCCTGCTGAGCTGCCTCTTCGATAATACTGCCTGGATCATGCACATATTTACATAGATATGAAACATGAAACACATCGTGTATGCCAGATAACTAGCCAGGTAGCTGCACTCGATATGCCAGAGGACCGATCCTCTCCAGTATAGGAAAAGGACCTATATATTTTGGTTCCAACTTACCAGTCTTTCCAAATCTCAACACACCACGCATTGGAGATACTTTTAGAAATACAGAACCCCCAATTTGAAACCCTAAAGCTCTTCTTTTGTGGTCGTAATAACTTTTCTGACAATTTTGAGCAGTTATCAATTTTTTTCGAATAAAATCCACTTTTTCAGTAGCTTCCTTTATCATATCTGGTCCAAGCACGAATCTTTCACCAGACTCAATCTAGCATGCCGGTGATCGACACGGACGACCATATAAAACTTCAAAAGGAGCCATTTCAATACTGGCCTGATAGCTATTGTTATATGAGAATTCAACCAGATGTAAATGGTCCTCCCATGAACCACCAAAGTCGAGAATACAAGCTCGCAAAAGGTCTTTTAAAACTCGGTTTATCCTTTCAGTCTGCCTATCAGACTGCGAGTGGTAAGCAGTACTGAAGTTTAGTTTAGTTCTTAATGCGGCTTGAAATGCCTCCCAAAATCTACTAGAGAAGATCAGGTCACGGCCACTCACTATACTGCTCGGTATACCGTGGAGACGGACAATCTCTTTTACGTACAATTCAGCCAAACTTGCTGATGTACGGGTAGATATTACTGGGATAAAGTGGGCTGTCTTAGTCGAACGGTCCACAATAACCCAAATTGCTTCATTCCCCTTTCGAGTACGTAGCAACCCGTCGATGAAATCCATCGACACTTGATCCCACTTCCACTTATGCACCTCCAATGGCTGGAGTAAACCCGCCATCTTCTTCTGATCGCTTTTAATTTGTTGTCAAGTAGCACAACAACTCACATATACAGATATATCCCTTTTCATTGTCTTCCAGCAGAAAGTTCTTTTGATATCTTTATACATATTATTAACTCCTGGATGGATACCGAGTTTAGACTTGTGACACTTGTCTAAAACTTCACGTTTTAGATCCGGGATGTCTGGAACACACATCCTGCCTCTCAGCCTTACAATTCTCTTCTTATCGACCTTAAAACTTGAATTTTCACTACAACGAATTCTCCTATAAATTTCTAGAAGAAACTTTCTTCTTTCTGTTTATTGGCGATCTTCTTAAGAAGAGTAGGAGCGACAACAAGATGAGCAAGAATAGCATGTCTTCTACTCAAGGCGTCGGCTACCACGTTGGCTTTTCCGGGTGTATACAGAATATCTAGTTCGTAAGACGCTAGAAATTCCAACCAGCGTTGTTGCCTCAGATTTAAATTCTTCTGGGTGAAGAGATATTTTAGAGATTTGTGATCGGTGAACAATTCGAATTTTTCACCTAAAAAAAGAAGGATTTATTAAGTATACTTATTAAGTTAAATTAAACTTTTAAATGTTCTTTAGATAAGCTAAAAAATATTCTTACCCAGAAGATAGTGACGCCATATCTTTAAAGCAAAAATAACTGCCAGAAGTTCGAGATCGTGTTGGGTAGTTTTTCTTATGCAGACGCAATTATCTACGCGCGTAGGTAATCACTTTCCCATTCTGCATTAGCACAGCACCCACACCATCACCATAAGCATCTGTATAAACAGATAAGCCTTGATTCCGTTAATGATAGTGAGAACAGGAGCAGTGGTCAATGTCCTTTAACTCCTAGAATGCTTCATCACATTTTAGAGTCCAATCGAACTTAGCATTCTTCATTGTTAGCTTAGTCAACGGACTAGCCAACTTGGAGAAATCATGGACAAATTTTCGATAATATCCAGCTAAACCCAGCAAACTTCGAACTTCTTTTGGAGTAGTGGGTTTCTTCCAGTCTAGAATAGCGAAAATCTTGCACGAATCAATAGAGATTCCCTCTTTGTTAACAATGTGACCGAGAAACCTAACTTCTTTGACCCAAAAATGCATTTGGAAAATTTGGCGAATAGAATGTTCTTCCTCAATATCTCCAAAACAATTCTTAAATGTTCAGCATGCTCCTCCTCGGTTTTGGAGTAGATCAAAATATCATCAATAAACACTAGAACAAATTTATTCAATACTCTTTGGAATACACTGGGCATTAAGTCTACGAAGTATGCAGGAGCATTAGTTAGTCCGAAAGGCATGACTGACCATTCGTAGAATGTGTCTGGACCCTTGAAAGTAGTTAAGCGAACATAGTCTTCAGCAATTCGTAATTGATGGAATCCCTGGGCTAGATCCATCTTTGAAAAGAAACAAGCGTCGTGCAGTTGATCGAACAAGTCGTCAATCCTGGGCAACAAAAGTTTGTTTTTGAGAGTTAATTTTTTGAGATCGCGGTAGTCCACACACAATCTCAAGAATCCTTCTGACTTAGCATCGAATATCATAGTTGAACCCCAATTAGAAACACTAGGACGTATTAGTCATTTCTCTAGCAAATATCGGGTTTGATTGACTAGTTCTATTCTTTCCTTGGGTGCCATCCTGCGGCTTGCATGAACAACAAGACGAGCATTTGGAACTAAGTCAATTCTAAACTCAATTTCTCTATATGGAGGCAAAGATTTGACCTCTTCAAATATGTCGAGAAATTCTCGGACAATAGGTATAGACTCCAGACTAGGTTCGGGATATCCCAAAGTATACATCAGTCTATCTCTCTTAGGACTCGGATCCTCACAAGAGATTTCTATTAAATTTCCCAGTTTTATTTTGATCGAAATCGTTCAATTGTTACAATCTAATTTAGCTTCGTATTCTGATAGCCAATCCATTCCGAGTAAGATTTCAAGTTCATTAAAATCGAGGACAAAGGGAGTGATAGGAAATTCATGACAAGAATACGAGATAGGAACATTTCTACATCGTAGACAAAGGTTCGCAGGGCTACCAACTGGATTTCTCACACATATGGGCTCGTCGACATAATCAGGTCTAAGTTTTAATTCATTTAGGTTTGTTGGGAGATAAAGCTATGTGTAGCACCCATGTCGAACAAAACTCTAACAACTCTATCATAAATAATAAGGTTACCTTCTAAAACACCTTTTTCTTTATTCGCCTTTGAAATTGAGGGTCCATCCTTTATCACGTAGACATTCGCCACTTGAGCTTGCTTCATTGCTGAGCAATTTTTAACTACATGTCCAGGCTTGTGACAGTAATAGCATTCTCTGACTCCCTGACTAGTCTTCACGGGTTGTTCTTTCTTAACTTGTTTCTTGGGATTCTCGCATCCACTTGAGTAATGGCCCTTTTCATGACAATTGTAACAAGTAATATTTCTTGTCGGGTTTTCCTGATTGCTCTTCTTCTCCTTGCCTTAATATGGTTTCTTGCCTCCGAACTTTTTTTTCCAATTGGAATTGCTCGTATTCCCTTACTCCTTCGGAACTTCCTGCATATCTAGAGTAGCATATCTATACCCCATATCGATCAATTTAGAGAAAGATTCTTTTATGTGAGCAGTCATCCTCTCATGGTATTTCTTGTTCATTCCTCGAATAAACCTTTAATTTTTCTTTAGGGGGTGTTCACCAGCTCCGGACCAAATCGAGACAACGCGTTGAACTTGTTCAAGTATTCTTCAAACGACAAACTTCCCTGCTACAAGTCCGTAAATTTCTGGCACATTCGGGACATACCAGTAGACGGCATGTATTGCTGCTCAAACACCTCTTTAAATCAACTCCAAGTAAACTCATCTTCTAGCTCATCCACAGTAACTATCTCCCACCATGCTAGAGCTTCCTCTTGAAGTTACCAAGAAGTATTAATCGCATTTGATCATCTTCTAACTTCAACCCTTTGAAAATTCTTTCACAAGATCGTATCCAGGCTTGCGCCTCGACAATAAACTCCTTGCCAGTGAATGGCTTTCCACTTAGTCTAGAAAAATTTCGATACAGATCATCCAGATTCGGCTGCAGTTGAGTGGGAATAGCCGCTTTACTGTTGCAAAAACTTGACCAGTTGAAGTGGTATTTCCCTGTCCCCTAGGTCGTCCTCTTCGCCCACTCATTCTCACTATCTGTAATAGTTAGAAAACTTGATTTAGGTATAAGGATGAGATATCTTAGGGAGTATCAACAGTTAAAAGAAATAGACCAAGAAAATTTAGGGTTTTGGTCTCTCGGGTTATACTCATTCTAGGGTATACTTCACCCTATCTCTAATGAGCCACCTAATGTATTATACTCCGTAGCTAAAGTTCTCACTCAACCTTTAACTCTGATACTACTTGTCATGACCCGAAATTCAGCGTTCGGAAATCAACATCAAATATCTCACTTGTACTCGACTGCCGGAGATTCAAACGTTGAACTCTAGTTCGGATGGAGCTTATAACAACATTAGATAAATATAAACAGCGGAAAAAATGAACTGTCATTAATCAACATCACAGATACAACATTCATCATAATATTTGATTACAACATTTATCACCTACATCAGAGTGCTACATATGATACAACAACAGAATAATAACAACTTCACAACGAAAAGGCAACAGAGTCTTCAAAAGGTTCCAACATACTTCTACTTCGATAAGGTCTTCAAAACTCCGAACATTTCAAAAGATATCCAAACCAAAGCTTTCCAAAGTCCGATAGCTTCCAAAAGACTTCAAAATCCAAGCTAGCTCCAAAACCCGGATAACCTGCTTCTAGGCTGCCCATGTGGAAATTATGGACATCGAGAGTTTAGGAAGGGAACAATAAACTCCGGGTCAGTCATGGGACTAGTATGAGTAAACAAAAACAATTGTTTGTACAAAAATAGTTTATAAAAGAATCTGTTCATGATTTTGGAAAATGAAACTACCATAAGGCCTTCCGGCACACACACAATTCAATCGCACACTTATGGAGATTTCTTCTTATGATAATCAAATATGCTTGATACGAGAAAACTCTTTGAATATTATTATTAGTGCATAGTGTGAAAACATTTCGAAAGTATAATATAATCTTAGCCAGCATAGGTACCATTATTCTATGCCTACTATAGCTACCATTTAAGAATGGCAGGTTATGCAACTAAAACCGTACTGGGTTCGTATTAGTGATTGGATTTCCAAAAAATGGTCAGGCTAAGGAACTTCCTGGGCCACATGGGTACGCCTCTGGAGGGATGCCCCAAGAACTTACTTAACCAGCTCTCTGTGAACACAATTACCTCTGTAATTAGGTAACTACTACACGAGTATGCCATCCCCCGGTCGTAACCGACCTTTATCCGGGGCCCCAACAACAACAACCACAAAGCAACATAATTGCAATATCAACACAAGTTAATTATCAGGGATCCATACCATGATACGACTCGAAATTCAACGTTCGAAAATTGACATAAAAACCTCACTTGTACTCGACTGTTGGAGATTCAAACGTTGAACTCCAGTTCAGATGGAGCTTGTAACAACATTAGATGAATATAAATAGCGGAAACAAAAAGAACTGTCATAATCAACATCACAAATACAACATTCATCATAATATTTGATTACAACATTTATCACCCACATCAAAGTGCTACACATGATACAACAACAGAATAATAACAACTTTACAACGGAACAACAATAGAGTCTTCAAAAGGTTCCAGCATACTTCAACTTCGATAAGGTCTTCGAAACTCCAAACACTTCAAAAGATATCCAAACCAAAGCTTTTGAAAATCCGATAGCTTCCAAAAGACTTCAAAATCCAAGCTAGCTCCAAAACACGGATAACCTGCTTCTAGGCTGCCCGTGTGGAAATTATGGGCACCCATAATTTAGGAAGGGATCAATAAACTCTGGGTTAGTCATGGGACTGGTATGAGTAAACAAAAATAGTTGTTTGTACAAAATCAGTGTATAAAGAAATCCGTTCATGCTTTTGGAAAATGAAACTACCATAAGGCCTCCCAACACACACACAATGCAATCGCACACTTGGGGAAGATTTCTCCTTATGATAGTCAAATATGCTTGATACGAGAAAGATCTTTTAATATTATAATTAATGCATAGTGTGATAACATTTTGAAAGTATAATATAATCTTAGCCGGCATAGATACCATTATACTATGCCTACTATAGTTACTATTTAAGAACGACAGGTTATACAACTAAAACCGTACTGGGTTCGTATTGGTGATTGGATTTCCAACAAATGGTCAGGCTAAGGAACTTCCTGGGCTACATGGGTACGCCTCTGGAGGGACGTATCGAGAACTTAACCAGCTCTCTGCCAATACAAGATCGGGTTACCTCTGTAACTAGGTAACCACTACACGAGTATGCCATCCCCTGATCGTAACCGACCTTTATCCGGGGCCCCAACAACAACAACCACAAAGCAATATAATTGCAATATCAACATAAGTTAAGTATCTAGGCTCCATACCATGATACCACTTCTATCCAGAAGGAAATGCATATACCCTAAGGGGCGCTACCCCCAACAACCTTGTTGCATCCTTCCTGTTTCGACCATTATCGGGTTGTGAGGTTCGACGAAGTCTCGTCCACAAAGCTACGCTTTTCACAAAAGCCATGCTTTGATCAACAAATGATCAGCAGAACTCAGCATGCCACACTACCAAACTGGGAGTATATCACTAATAACCATCAATACATAACCTCTAAGCTCGTACGTCTCAGAGAAGGGTGTTAAGCTAAGAGAATAAATTCTGCTCCACCAACAGAAATGTATTAATCAGCTTTATATCTCAAAGTGTAATGTCAGACATACAACCATACAAGTCTGTTTCGGGTTCAAACAGAACCGAAGGCATTTACGAAGAAGCCCTTGCAATCTGGGCATCCACAATCTCGATCAGACTCTCCGTCACATATCAATATCTCTATACCGTAGCTACTCAGTGCAGAGTCATTCGACGGGTAATCCTTTCATTCTCGAAAATACCCGGTCTTCACCACCGGTCTTCAAATGCTTTCCTTTACGTCGTATCACTATCCAGAATGGGTTATATGACACAAGTTCCTCTCCTGGCTAAACAGAATAGTGATCACTTAATTTAAAAACGCGTGGATATTTCAATCACAAAGATTCATCATCAAAATTCAATGTGGGTTTCGGATAACCAACTGGAATCCGACTCCCTGTCGTATCGAAATTGAAATGTCGTTTTACGGGCCAAGGGGTTTTCACATTCACATAGAAATAAATCACAAATATCATAGCTCAGCACGAAGCAATTCATATCACATAGTATCACAATGACATACCAGAGATATCAATCCAATACACAACATTCAATAATAATCAATCATCTGCAGTTAAGATGAATTAATCGTGTGATTTAAATTAATTAACCACACAATTACTTCCATTAATTACCTTTAATCAATGATTAATTATCCTTAATTATAAATTAATTAAATCTTAATCAATTTTATTAATTAATTATTCCTTAATTAATTACATTGATTAATTAATCCTAAAATTTTAAATTAATTAACCTTAAATTAATAATTAATTAACCTTTAATTAATTATTATTTTATATATTTAAGTAATTGTAAATTATTTATCTTAATTAATCATTTAACTATTATCAACATCTTTAATTAATTAATTAACATAAGAGATTAAGGTTAATTAAGAATAAAAAAATCAACATTTCATCTTAATTTACTTTTAATTACATTATTTATTTAAAATAATTAATTAATAAATAATGTCACAAATTAAATAAATTAAACTTAATTATCTTTTTTTTTAAATATCTTACCTAAAACTTATATTAATCCAACACTTAAATTAAAACCATTATTTAAAACATGGATTAAAAATGTTTAAAAATTTGAATTTTGTTTTAAAGTCAACAAAACTGTTTTCCTATCAAACCCGAGACTCACTCGAGTGTTCCTCGAGAAAACAGTCCACTTGCTTTGAGTTTTTCTCAAAACCCACCCGTGTATATTTTTTTTCAAACTTAAAATTTGTTTAAGTGTTAAACCCCATGCAACCTAAAAATGCATCGAGCCTATACCCGAGCCTGTACCCTTATTTCTCCGAAGGCTACAACGAGTCGCAACCCTTTCTTCCCCAAACCTACTTACAGACACACCCCATAGCTCGTGCACATGCACCAGAGCTTCGACGAGCTCCGACCACCGCCGAACCTCCAACATAACGTCAACGACCTCCACTCACGACTCCGACCATCACTTCTTCATCGCAAACCCCAGATCGAAATCGAGTAAATCAGGTACCCCTAGAGCAAAAATGATCAATACAAATCCTCTTCGCAATGACTATTCTGATCATCAGAGATCGCGAAACTCCATCCTAAGCTTCGCCAGCCTCCCACGCTTCCGATGGCCTAGAGACGACGCAGTGACCATCTTTCCGACCTCAACCCATTTTGAGTCCTAAACCCTAAATCGATCTTGATTATTATCCACATTGATCATAAATTATTCCGTGCATATTTCCCAAGCTCCCCGATTCCCCAACGAGCCTCAGCCATGATCGTGATGCTTCGCCGATAACCATAGATCATCAAAAATCCTAAATCTGTTCAACCCTAATTTACACAATCAATACTTCACTACAATTTTTATTTTTATTTTAAAAATCCCTATTTTTAAAATCGATTCAGATATTGTACCTGATATCAAAAAACATGTTTCTCAATTTTTTTGGTATGATCTGTGCTCCCATGTATTTCTTGATTTTCAGAAAATATTTAAATTAATTATGTTTAAAGTTATTTTTAAAATTTAAAATATGATCATGTAAGCATGTTTTGTTTGTATTCTGAAATCTAAAGAGGATTAAGGAAAGAGAATTTGAATTATAAACGGGTTTTAAAACCTAGAATCAAACAGAGGCTTCTTTGTCTGTTATATCAAACATGCACACACATCACACACACACACACACATAATTGTATACATGCAAACATAGTTTCAATCTTACTTAAGCATGAGTTCAAACAACAGATCATAATCTAGAGTTTCAACAGAGTTTACTCACCTGGGTATTTTGAATGGAAAGCTTTTTGGAATGTTGTTTTTTTAAAAGTTGAAAGTCTGGAAAGTGTTTTGATTGCTGAGATTTTGATCTTGCCTTGATCGTTTGTTTGAGATGACTGTACTGAGCTGAATTATTGTTATTTGATCTTGTAACTATCCTTGATTTTGAAAAACTTAAATGCTTGAACTTGCTTTGACGTTGAACTGCTTGTTGTTCTTTTCTTTAATTCAGGTTTTAAAGAAATTTAGATTTGTAATGTTGAAGAGATTGTTTTGTGAAGTTTTGCTTTTAGTTCTTCTTTTCTTTCTCTAGTTTGAATTTTACAGGCTTTTGATTTGTTTCAGCTTATATTTCTTTTGAAATGGAAAAAATGAAGAGTAGGAGAAAGATATATTTTATAACCTTGAAATTATTATTACTAAAAATAAAAAGAAAATAAAAAATTGTGACACTTGTTGATTTTCTTTCTTCATGAATTACACTTGTTAATTCATTTACTAAAATTTAAAACTTGTTAAATTAGGTGTCATATTAATGAACACTTGTAATTTTTTCATAGTTACATGTTTAAATAAAATTTTGTATTATTTTTTTCTTATTTGTGTAATTACAGTCCTTTATCATATTTATTCAACTTTGAGAATGTTTTAATACTAACTTATACATAAATAAAATCATATACATATGTTAATATTTCAAATCCAAATATTTTTCTTAAGATATTTATTTAAATTCAAACACAAATTCAAATCCAAATTCAAATTCAAATTCAAATTTGAATTACAATCCATTCTATATATATATATATATATATAAACACAATATTCATTTGTTTTGAAAATTTGTAATTAATTCAAATTAACTCCAAATTTTTTATATTAATTATTAAATTTAAATTTGATTTAAAAACAGGATCGTTATATTTAAATTCTGGACTTAAAATTGGTTTGGATTTATAGTAAACGATGTCTTAAATAGCATTGTTTTGATCCATGTTAAAAGTAATGATTTGGAAATCCGTGTAAGATTTAAATAAAGGATTTGGAATATTTTTCCAAGAATTATGAAATGATTTGGAATATTAGTAAGAGAGATTTAATGATTCCTTATATACTGGAAAGAATATTTCATAAATATATGTCTCTGAAAGAGATTTTGATAAAAAGAACTTAATTAATTAAAGAATGATTCCCTATTCATAAAAGTTCTTTTTATCGATGATTGGTTTCGAAGGAACCAGGGTCGGATTTGGGTGATTCCTATCCGAAGACCACGTCGAACCAGTCTATGTATTTGAAGTAAAAGATCAGAAGTTGATGATATTGAGATGAATAGTAACAAAGGACTGTTTGTTGATTTGATTTAGGATAACTCTCGAAATACTTATAATGGGGTAGTCTCTTTGATAAAAAATCTCAGAAACACAAGGATTATTCGCAACTAATCTTATGATGTAGTAGGAGAGTGCATTCAGTTTGCCCTGTTCTTGGACAACTTGCATGGATGAGTGCCTGACCTTACATTCTAAATCACAATGAGTAGTCCCTATATAATGTATATCAGTCGGCGGCGGAGAAGACACCTTCTCTTAGCTTAACACCCTTTCTCGAGACATTCGAGCTCAAAAAGTTATACATTTGTAGAAATCATTAATGTGACTATGGAACGACAATGTGGCATTCAAATTGGAAAGATGATGTGCTATGTGAGATCCAATGAAACTTGGGCAAGGGACGAAACATGTCGAATTGAAAGCCCGGATGCTTCAAAATAAATATCAAACCATTTTAACCTAAGATAAAATAAAAAGTGTTATAAATATTTGATAGAATGAAGCATCGATTATCATTTATTGTTGTGTTTATTTCATTGATTGATTGTTTGAATTAGGTTCGACGAGTTTATGAGCAGTTTACCTTTTTATAGGCATAGACTGGGTAGATAATAAATTGAGAATGATTAAATACGAACACCTTATGATTATAATTTCACAGTTTGACTATAAGGTGTTCGATAAAAATATTGGTTAAGTAGGAATTATAATAAAAGATATTTATTAAAATTTTGGAAATAAAAGACATTCTATCTTTTAAATGAAATGGTTTCTTTTGAAAAAATAGAAATAACAGAGAATGAAATATTTTAAAGTGATTATATAATTTAAGTGATTTATATAAAGAATGGTTTTCTTATAATGTTTTATAAAACAGAAAGATTTTCGATGACTAAACCCGATGGTTTTAAAATGCTTTTTGAAAGGATTTAAAAATGGAAATTATTATAGAATTGAAGTATTTGTAATTATTAGTGTAAATGATTTTCCACTTCGAGATATAAAGTGATTAATTATGTTACCAAAGATTCAGGTAACCCATAATCTACGAAATGCAAGGGCAAAGGAAGTTCAGATGTTTTGTAGCCTCGGTGTAGTCCGCTCTTGGAATAAAGGGATGCACCAATCTATTATTTATTTGAAAGGGTATGCCCAAGGGCCTGGTTATGGCTAGAAACCTCCCGAGATTGGATAGCATATAGTTTTTTATGTTTTATATTGATATTGTTTCAAAAAGGTGATTTGTTTTCAGATCCCGAAGTGAAGGACTAATTTGAATATTAAAGATATATATATATATATATATATTAAAAGTTTTGAAATAAGAATTCAGGAATAAAGTCCAAATGGATAATTTCTTTAAAGTCGATTAGATTTTGAAAATCTAAAATTGAAGATTAAGTCTAAGTGGGTAGTTTTTGGAATTGCGTATTGTTTGTTGCATCGTAGGCTCCTTTAATCCTATTTGAGGTAGGAGAACTACGTTGGCTTGATCCTATATCTAATTAGGTATCCAACTAGATAGGGATACGTAGGCAGTCACAAGTGGTAATGACGCAACCCCAATAATAACATAACATTTTTTTGTTTATTGTGTTTGCAAGAATTGCTATTGCTGTCTCTCTCATTAGAGTTGTGCAGCGATAGATTTATTTGTATTTGTATTTGGTATGTAATAAAGCACACATAATACATTTAATTGATTACTCTTATACTTATACAATTGAAATTATTTACTATACATTTAATAGTGTTGAATATTTATCAAATAATGTATACGAAGTTGGTAGTTCTCATTCATAGTTTTAGAACGGACGGGTTTCGGCGATTTCGACTGGTTCGAAAATCCAGGTCGTCACATTTGGTATTAGAACTTAGGTTGAGCGAACACCTGAGCCAGATAGGGGTAAAAGACTCATAAGAGATAGGGATAGTAATGCCCTAGGATGAGTAACTCATTAGAGATGGGGTTAACAGCGCCCTAGAATGAGCTTGAGAGTACTATATATGAGCGCGAATTTGCTAATAGAATATACAAAAGAATTTGGTTTTATATGAAATCATTTTTACCTAAAAAATATATATGTGAAAAGAAAAGAATATTTTGGTAAAATTTCCAAAGAATTTTCCAAATAATAAAACCTTTTATACAAAGAATTTTAAAAAGCCATCTTTCGAAATAAATCTCGAAACATTTTCTAAGTATTGACCGGACATCTCTACGCTAGTAATTACCTACTACTCATGCCTAAAAGAATGTTTGTTTATCTTGTATAAACCATATAGGGAAAGTTACACGAACGGGAGTCCTCTAGAGAGAATTAGGGCGAGAAGGATGGCCTTATTGTACCCTCTAGGGACGAAGAGGAGCAGCCAGAATATCTGCCTAGAAATGGAAGGTTTCCGATCGAGGAAGATTATCCCCATAAGATCTAAATGACTGGTTTTGAAAATTGGTCAATGAAATAATTTTACCAACGATTATATTTTGAATATTAAGAATATTTTTCAAGAAATATAGTATTAAGGAAAGGGTAATACTCAGATACTATCATAAATTAATTAGTTATTTAATTTAAAAGTTTAAGCACAAACACCTAATGAATTTAGTTTCACAATTTGACTATGGGGTATTCGATAATCTTGGTTTAAGATTAAAGGAATTTATTTAAGATAAACAAATCTTATGAATATATTTTATATACGTAATTTTATAAACTCGATTTATAAAACGTGCTTTATAAAGGAATTTACGAGAATTTGAATTTCAAATATTTTCGAAAGGATTTTCAAATGATTTTTGGAAAAGGAATAATTATAGTGTTATTTCTATAAAAAAGCTTTTGGAAACGAAAAAAGATCTTATGATTAATTAATTCAAGTGGCTCGAAAGTTACTAAAAATGGATAAGAGATGTGTTCGGATGGTAAACGCTTCTCTTAAGTGTTCTCCTTCTTGTTGAGGAAATATGTGATACTATTGATAGTACCCAGTACATTGGTATCATTTTTGAGTTACTCGATTAATATAATTTTCTAAAGTTAAAAAGGATAATGTAAATCAGTAATTGAAAAATTAATGGTTGTCAGTTCTTATCAAAGTATATTATCTTAATTGATAAGCATGGGTATGCATTAACCTTTAAAGTAAATATTTAAAGTTAATAATGAATGGTTTTGGGTTTTTAGTAAAAAATGTTTTAGCAACATTTTTTTTAACCCTTAAATGACACTTCGGAAGAAATCTTATGAGTATATTTGGATATTTAATAATGGGATTTTAATGATAATAACAAGTATTAGAGTCCTTTATAAAAGGATGGAAAAATTATAATTAACTTGTTATGAAAAGAGAAGTTCATTTCAACATTGTTTTGGTAGTAATTATTTTAATCTCTTCGAGTATATTTTAAAGTAAGTAAAACTTGTTAAGTAAATTGCAAATATACTTAAAGCAACTAAATAAGTATATGAAAACTTTTATATATTGAAACCGTAACGGTAAAAAGAATGTGCATATATATATATATATATATATATATATATATATATATATATATAAAAGAAGTTTTAATTAATAAAGGAGTGTTAAATTGATTAAGTTTTAACTAAATAAAAAAATGTTTTCACATTTGATATTAGTTAAAGGAAGTTTATGGTAGTTTATCAATTTAATGAATTGTTTTGAAAATGTGTTTTTTAGAAACCACTAACATATGTTTAGAGATGTATTATAATAAAAAGATAAAATGGTTATTTATAAAGGAGCATCTTTATAAAAGGTAAAAATTTTATGAAATATATTCATAAGAATTTTAGAAAGGTTAATAAATACATATGAAGTATATGGATTGTTTCGTTGGATGATTTAATCTAAGATTTGAGTGCAAAACTTTGATGTGTTTGACACTTATCCGATAGAGGATTTGTCACTCGATTCGTAACGACGAACATTGATAAGGATTTAGGGTTGGATACATTGATGAGAGCTACGCAAGAAGAACTAAAGTTTTTATCAGAAAACCTAGTCAGAGTCTGCACTAAAGGATCGGGGGTTCAATACTAGTTCGGAAGTAAAGTTGTGGATTAGAATAGAAGACCGAATCAAATATTGCGTACGGGTGATCTATGCACATCGTACATGCAAAAGTTTAAAAATAAATACTTTGGGCAAAACCTTTGGGTTTTTGTATTGGTTAATTTTGGGGACGAAAATCTTTTAAGGGGAAGCCTGTAAAGACCCGTAATTTTACCACTTTCAAAATGAAATATTTTATGTATTTAAATATTCAAATATAGAATTTTAAACTTAAATAATCATGTTTTATATAATAAATAAGAATTATAAACTTTTTTTAGAATTGAATACAGATTTTGGACTTTTACCGTAACATTGACAAAATTGACGAAAGCCGGTTCTGGATGAATTTGGATATGCGGTCGAATAATTATTTTAAAAGATGAATAACTCCTTTTACAATCATCATATAAAGGTAATAATAGGTTGATAAAAGTTTTATAGTTATATATATACTTATGTTATAGTGACTGAAAAATTTCGCGTGCATTTACAATATCATTGTCATATTTTGCAAATGAATTTCGATATTGTTTTATATTATTTTATAAGCCAACTATCCTTTTTTTGATTATTTAAAAACGATAAGAAAACTATTTTCAAGCTGGGTTTACATGAATAAATAATTTAACAAAAACCCTACCCAAACTACTACACAAAAAATACCACGTGCGCATGCACCATCCATCGTTGGAGCTTCGATCATCCTTACCGCTGACGAAAGATTGCCCTCGACCCATTATCGCCATCCGACCATCCAGAAGCACATATCAAACTCGAAAATGAAATCGTGTTACCTTGATCAAATAGGCACAACAGCTACTACTAGAAATCTCCTAGAACTCCCGATGCCGACCACCGGCACCCCTACAACTCCGGTCACATCTTGCCGACCATCCACACTACCATTACCCAAAGTCTCGAGCAACTCGAATCACCAAATACGATGCAGTAACCCAGAATTCCAGCTTCGACGCCACCTAGAGTCAAAACCTAGTTCGACCCACCGCCGCCGCCATGGTGCACTATCCTCCTATCAAATATTATTGCCAAGTTTGCTGACCTCCTCGCCACCTCCAGAAGTAGTCCCGACCCTCCACGTCACTCTAATCATCCACAATGGATCAAAACTCACTTTCTGGTTAACCCAGAATTTCTCACAAGATTTCAAACTAAAAATCAACATTTTCATTTTAAAAATCGTGTTTTCCAAAGTCGATTCAAGTTGCATACTTGAATCGGAAAATTGCAACAGTTGATTTTAACATGTTTTCAAAATTTTCTACTGTATTTCTTTATTCCAAAAGATTTTCAAACTTAAAATACTTGAACCTATTTTTAAAACCTAGATTATGTTTAAACTAAACTATTTTGTTTGAAATCCAAAGGTTAACAGTGAACAGGAAAAAAGATTTGGAATTTTGATTAAAACTATAAGCTTTGAACTAAGAACAGAGGTGTTTACAAACAACAGACATGCACGCTTCATATATACACAAAGGCTTTACTTATATACATACATGCAAAGCAATCTTCATCACAGAAATTCACATGCAACAATCATTTATCTACTTAGCTTTTTAATTAAATGTTTACTCACCTGGTTAAAAAGATGAACAGAGCTTTGATTTTGAAAACAAGGAAGCTTGATTTTGAAAACTTGAATTGCAGAAGAAAATGTTTAGATCTTTTGAAACTGGAATGCTTAGTTGAACAGGAACTTGATGATGAGATGATTCAAGACTTTTGATTTGCTTTAAGTTGTAATCGAAAATGAATCTTTGTTTGAAATTTTGAAAATGTTACAGGCTTTCTTACAGGTTTTGGAACTTCCTTTGTTTAGATAAAATGTTTACAGGGTTTCAAGTTTTCTTTGTTTTGAAAATGTGAAGATAGGAAAAGAAATGGGAAAGAGGAGATGTATGTTTATATAGAGTTAAATTATGATTTATTAAAATTTAAAGAAATTAAAAACAAATTATGACACTTGTTATTTCAACTTACATTTTTCATTTACAGTCCTTTATTGAATTACACATGTTATTAACAAGCTCTATAATTAAACACTTGTAATTAAGCATTTTTATTATTTTAAAATGATTTAAAAGCTTTTGTATTAAATTTCCTAATTATTAAGTACATTTCAAAATTTATATAAATAAAACCTTTAAAAGAAAATAATATAAAACAAATCTTATTCTAATAAAAATTTTATTCATTTATTTTTAAATCTAAAATATTTTAAAATAATTATCTTTTAAAATTTCAAATCTAAATCTAAAGTCAATTTTCAAATTCAATTTAAAATCCAATTTAAAATCAACACAAATATATATATATATATATATATATATATATAAACAAACACATTACTAAATTTGTAAATAATAATTTTTATTTTAGAATCAACTTAAATAAATAAATATATATATACACATTTAAACAAACACTTATTAAATTTGAAAATAATAAGTCAGTTTAAAATCTATTTATAAAACAACACAAATTAAATTTGTAAATAATTATTCTATTTAAAAATCTATTTATATCTATATTTAAAAACATCAAATTATTATTTTTGTTTGAAAATAAATTTTTTTTACTAATTTTAAATAATTAATAGAGGGTATTATCATAATTTAAATTGTTTGAAATTCTAGGGTATCACACTTTCCATGTTTGTTCGTACCTTCCCTTCTATATTTAAATGCAACCAATACAGTTTCAGGTCACGGCGTCAACTAGCGAAACGTGTGCGAGGCCATGTTGAAGATATTCAACGGTTGGATGGTGGTGGATTGTTGTGTGGTGGTCGTGGGTGGAGATGAATGGCAAATATGTGTTTCAACGTTTTGTGGCCACTCAAGGGGTTTTGGGGAGAACCTTCCAACTAGTGAAATGTTGTAGAAAGGCAGGCCACCTTCGACCAAAGTTTGGTGGCACGAAGTTGGCTGTGGCAGCGGCAATCATGATTTGAACGGAAATCCAAGTTTCGGTGGCACTAGGGTGGCTGAGGCAAGGCGTGGTCAGTGGCACTAGGCGAGGAGGAGGTGGGGCTGCTCCTTGGCGAGTCGCGCTGGTCGGAGCTTTGGCATGGCGACGGCGGCGGTCGGTTGAAGATCGCTTTTTTCGTGCCTCTGATCGAGAATGGGAGATGAGGGAGAGTGATTAGGAGGGTAGAGGGATCAAGTTAAGTTAAGTATGTAATTAATAAATTTCAAATATTATTAAAATAATGAATTTTGTAAATTAAATATCTAATTCATTTTAGGTCCAAATTGAACGCGGTCAGTCGTGTTAGGATCATGTCATCAATTAATACGAGATGGAAATCGTTTGGTAGAGTTTAGAGCTTGTTGAATTTTAGGATGGATTCAAACGTCATACGGATTCAGACGGATCCAGAATGCGCAAGCCACATATGGAATTTCGGTGAGTTAAAATCGCTTTTTGGTTAACTAATATGATATATAGTTGATAAAAATTGTTGAATGAATGTTTGAATGAATGTTTGAATGAATTACTATAATTATATTAGTTGGATTAGATATATTCCTTCCTATTGGAGTGGATGAGACCATATTACGTTCCTGTGTAAGAGCGGATGACCCTTGGTATATGAATTCCGCCTCAAAGCGGTTGATTTATATTTATGATTATATAACATTTGTGATGCAGGGGAAAATATGTTGGAGGGATCCAATATGATTCCTTGCTATTTTTGGATTCTTTCAATAATATTTCTTTTATATAGATTATTGAATAATGAATATGATTGTGGACATTGTGGTTAAACATTGTTATATGTTTGAAAACTAAAACCCAGTAGTGATAGAAAATCAATATCGATATTGGTTAAGCATTGGGTAGTCACTGGCCTTAAATTGGTATTTTAGAATACTATAAATTGCTATTGAATTAGAATTAGTTTCCGAGACAGCTAATGATTTTTAAATCTGAAATTGGGTTTCGAAAATATTTTATTTTAAAGATTATCTATTTATATTAATATTATTTTAAAGTTAATTAATTATATTGTTTTAAAGCTATTTAATAATAGTAATATTATTTTAAGGTTATTTAATTACATTAATATCATTTTAAAGTTAATTAATTTTAGTTATATTATTTTAAAGTTATTTAAGTTATATTAGTATTGTTTAAAGTTGTTTATTTATCTATAGAAATATGGTTTGAAAGAATTTATGAAAACGTGAAGGGTTAATTATTTATTTCAAAAATGATTATGGTTCGAAATCAAAAATAAGGATTTACTAATAAGGTTTTGAAAATAAATTATTATTATTATTTATAAAAAGGGTAAAGGTTAATTATTATTGTTTTTCTTAAAATATTTTGAAATGATTTATTATTATTTTTAAGATGCTTTAAAGTTTCGTTTATTTATAATGTTTATTGTTATTAATTATTATTATATATTGGTGTTTTGAAGTAAAAGATTTTTAATTATCTATAAATGTTTCCAAGACCATTAATAGAGTAGAAAGACTTGGATTTTATAAACGAACTTATAAAATGGTTTGAAGATTTAAGAAAACATTATTTACACGGTTAAAGAGTTTATAAATGGTTAAATATTTATAAACAAATTTTAGAAACGGGTTTATAGATTTATAAAAGAAGTTTTATAAATTGTTTATGGATTTGTAAAGGGTTTATAAATTATTTTTGAAATGAACAAGAAGTTTATAAGTGACTAAAATTTTATAAAGGAATTATAAATGGTTTTTCCAAGATTTATAAAATAGTTTATAAATGTTTTTGGAGAATTATAAGGGAATTAATAAATGATTTTAGAATTGAATGCAAAGAGAATCTTTTCTCAATTTTGTGGATATACTTATACCATTGAGAAAAGTATATGAATATTTTTAAGTATGGAATATATAGGGATTTGCAGATATATCTTTGTAAAAGTATTCTTATAAAAGAAATTTACAAACGGTCTTAGTTATGAAAGATTTATAAAGGAGGCTAGCGACTGCTTATATGCTAAACCAATGTTGGTTTTTCCCTATGGAACGAATCCTTAATTAAATGTTATTATTCGATAGTTAAATAACCTACTATCAAAAACAGACCCAAACGTAACTTTGGAAATATCTAAAAACACGTGAGTTATATGGTACAGTCATCTCTGATGATGTTGTACTATGAGTATAAATCTTGTTTCGTTCTCCTAGGACAATGTAAGGAAATCCGTCCACTAACGGTTAGGAAGTGATCTCCGATCTTATCTTTGACTGTTTATTTCCAAAAGAACTGATGGTGGGTTTACAAAAAATTATCGAACGATGTTTCAAAGAGTCCAGGATCGAATCTATTTCCATTGGATGGATTAAAGTGATAGGGGTTTTTCGCTTTTTGTTCGGTGGCGAGCAAGAGATTCTAACCCTATATATCGCAAAAAGGTAGTATAAGGCCTTGATGCGTTGGTTTGCTAGGTGCTTACAGTCACGAGGCTGGCCTAAAAGCAGATTCGAGGTAACAATGTATGCCACGATGGGCTGGGATGGTTGAAAAGCCTACTGGTCATCACTGACAGATGGTTGAAAAGCCTACGATCGTTATATTTGGTATCAGAGCTGAAGGTTAAGCGAGAACCTTGGCTTTGTTGGGGATTACTCATTGGAGGTAGGGTCAACAGCACCCTAGAATAAGTTTGAGTGCGTGCGTGTGTGTGTGTGCGCGTGTCTATATATATATATATATATATATATATATATATATATGAGCACGTATTTGTTAGTGATTTAAAAATGTTTTATTGTGTTGGTTGATCTATTGAGTGGCTTATGGATTTTGGTCAATACGAGTAATTAACGTAATTGGTAAGGATCTCTAAACACTTGAACAGAGCAGTTTGACAAAGTATTGTTTTAAAATTGGGTAAATGAAATAATTTTACCTTGATTATTTATACATAAAGGAATAATTTTCAGAAATTATTATGGTATATATGGTGTGGTTAGTTATTAGAGAATGATAATATTTGGCTATTATAATTTGTTGTTGTATTCTAATAAAAATTGTTAATATTTTAATGAAAACAAAGATTAACAACAAAGAAATGATTTTTATAACCCAAGTGGAATTGTAAAAAAAAATAGTTGATAAATGTGATTTATAAATTGAAACGATATTTTAGAAGTTTATTATAAATATGATTGTAATTAAAAGGGTTTAAAAGCTGAGAATTTGAGAATTTAATTTCCGTTGGTTTTGGAAATGGTTTTTCAAAGTTTGGAATAATAATAATAATATTTAGAAAATATACTGAATATAAATATTTAAAAGGAGTTTTAAAGCGAAAGAAAGCACTGAACTCACTTCGGTCATTGGAAAATAATTTCGGTGATGACTGCAGCATCATCGACATTCATTTTCGAGTTTCTATGTGATGAATTGCTACCATGGGGATTTTGTTTTGGTAAAACTAGTTTTGATTTTGAAATAAAAAAAGAATGATTTGATATACCAAAAGTATTATGCATATATACGATTTCAAATTGATTTGAAATAAAAATATGATGTTTAAACTCTGAAAATTTTCATTTAAAGTGTTTTATGTTATTAGAAAATAGGTTTTATAACTTATAAGTTGTGAGAGTCGGAAAATAAAAAAATGTTTAAATTGCCGAATAGGAATGGTTAGAAAGTAAATTTGAAATTGAACTTTGGAATGAAATTTAACTTAAGATAAGTTAAATAAAATGAAATTTAAAAGGAAATTTTACCTAAGTTTGGCTAAATGTAATGATTTTTTAAAAAAGAATTTGTTGGGATTGAAACAAATCGACGAAATGAGCTAATTGAATAAATTAGTAAATTGAAAATGGTCAGAAATAGATGTGAACTTAAGTAATAGAGTGAAAATAAACATGTGAAGTGTGGTATAAGATGTTTATTATAAAAACTAAGTAAAATTTTATTAAATGAATCATTAGTGAATTTAGTATGAAGTGAAATGTTGTTACATAAAATTTGATGGAAAGGTTCTTAAGTGATATTAGTATTGAAAGAACAATACTAAGTAATGAAATGACTAAGAATAAAAGGAATTTGGTATAGCTAAGAAATCAATGGAAATAAATACGTAAGTTATACGTATGCTAATTCATTCGTATAACAGTTTGATCCAGATTTTAAGTACATTATTTCGAGATGATTTACATCGATCCGAGTTATATTTTGCACTGGATTCTTGACAGCAAACACTGAATATGGATATTTGATTGATTCTGGATTTCTCAGCTATGCAAGGAGAATGGCAGTTTCTAATCAAGAAACCAGATATGAGTCCGCACTAGAGTTGTCGTGTGATTGATACTAGTTCGAAAGTGAGATTGTGTGATCGAGCGAGCGATCAGACTTGATATTGCATATGGATGATACATGTACATCGTACGGGCTTTGGTAAACCAAATGTTGAAAATTGAAATTTGCATAATTATATGATTATGAACTATATGGTTGGGTATCATTGGTAAATAAGATGTAGGTATACAAAAGGAAGAGCTAATTTGATGCTTTTTGTTTCACAAGAAAATTTTGGTTGCCCGACTAAATGGTACATGTTTAAATTGTATTTGAATTTGCTGGTTTTATGATTGAGTCACTTGGCTTTGGTTTTCTTTTGCTGGTCTAGGCCCTTAGTGGCGATTTGTTGTTGTTCTAATCTAGCCACGTAAAGGAGACGCTGGCAAAAAATTTCGAAAATTTAAAAAGTAAGAAATTTTGAAGAAATTTTTAATAACCAAAATTTAATTTTGAGACATATCATGAAATGATTGAATGGGAAGATATAGTGATGTGCATGTAAATGTGCATATTTTTACCACCATATTTAATCTATTTGAATTAAATAAATAATCATATCGGGTATTTTAACTTGTTTAAACCAAAAATTCAAATTATTCCAAATTGTCACATATTCATCTTCATATATGGGCAAAACTGTCATTTGTGTGCATATATTTCTTTGAGAAAAATTAATTGAAAATTTGTATATATTTTTGTAGGAATTTGATCTCAAATAGAAGTGTTTCATGAAGATATGCATGCACAAAATTAATACAAAGGAATGAAGATGGAAATAATTCAAAGTGAAGAACATGGAGGACTCCACCTACCCACCTACCTTAATGTACAAATTAAAGGCTAATGCACATGCTTTTGGAGTTAATGGCTTCTTGTACACTTAATGGGGGATTAAGACATGTTAATGATTACTTGGCCTCCACACTTCCTAAGGGGCATTTTGGGCATTCCCCAAAAAAATGAATTAGGGTTTTAACACTTGTATAAATACCCCTTATGTTTCATGTAACATGCTCTCTCTTCTCTTAGTCTCTCTTAGGCCTCCTTCTCTTTAGTTTAGTTTAGATCAAAAATAAAATGAAAGCTCCTCTTTCTCTTTTCATGGATACTTAGCCATTTTTATTTTATGTAATCTTTTTTTATTTTATGCAATTTAATACATGCTCTTTCCTTTTCATGTTCATTTACTTTCATGTTGTAGTGTAGATCTCTTTTCTTTTATGCAAGTTAATTAGCTTATCTTTTCAGTTTGCTCTCTTTTTCCTCTTCATTTTGCTTTCATGTTGTTAGCTACATTTGTCAATCAAATGACAAATATGAGAGGCTAAACCCCTTCAATTTAGGGGTACTGAAGCTCTCTAATTAATGTAGCTTCAACATTTTGTTAATACATGCTCTCTTTTTGTGCTTAATGATGATGATGGAAATGGTTTACTAGTTGTTTTTGCTTTGAATTTTGATAGCCTATATTGTTGACACCAAATAGGCTATGCTTAAACAATCGCTAACACTAATTGCCTCTTCATCAAAATATGATTATGGCAAAAGAAAGTGATTTGAAATTAAAATTTGATGGTCTATGTTCCTAATCAATAGTTAATAGGCCATACTTAAAATAGATTTCATTTTCATTTTCTTTGTCAAGTTTCATGAAAGTTAGTAAGTGTTTTAAGAGGTGTGTTATAGTTTGATGACTTATGTTGGCTAATCAATAGCTCAAATATGTCATACTTATGATAAACACATCAATTAAAACACTAATGACCATAAAAGAGAGATCATGATTTCATGTGTTGAACTACATGATCTAGAAAGTGGATTTATTCTCTAAATTGACATTTAACTCTCATATTTGTATTTCTTTTCTTTTTGTTAGTTTCTTACATTTTTAGCTAATCACACTTTCAACTTTTGTTAATTTGATTGAGTAGGAAATTTAAATCAATAATTCCCCGCGGATCGACCCGTATTCGCCGCGTGCTACATTCGTACACCGTGCGCTTGCGTTATTTTTAAATTTAAATTCGTTCGACGGTTTTCTAAACCGATAGAATTTCGTCGACGAACAAGTTTTTGGCGCCGTTGCCGGGGAGTTGTTTTGATTTTGATTTTCTATTCTTCGAATTATTTCGTTTGATTTTTGTGTGTTAATTTTATGTGTGCATTCTAAAAAAAAAATTGTGTGTTTGTTTAATTTTTGTATGTGAATTTGTTTGAGTGTTTATTGTTATTATCTTGTCTCAATTTGCATTGCATTTCCAAAAAAAAAAAAATTACAATTCCATTTGGAAAACAAAAAAAAATCATTTCCTTTTCACATTTTATATTTTACACTGTCATACATATTTTCATCTATACATACATTTTTCTCCTCTCTTCACTGTTACAACTTTTCTCTCTGTTTGCATTTTCTGTTCACATTCCCATGAAACAACCCTTGTCCATACCAACCACTTCACCACCAAGTCACTGACCTGTTTTCCTCTGCCTTCCACAGCAACAACAAACTTCCCACTGATACTTCATCAACATTTGACCATCCTCCACCAACAGAACTTTCTGACTACTGCACTTTTTACTAGCCTTCCTCCTTTTCATTCAAATTCCTAACCTTGCCTCTGTCAATCCTCATCCACCAGAGAACAAAACTGCTACAATAACCCCTGTCTCACCATCACCTACATCACTCATATCCACCTCCTACAGCACGCGACATCGCCTCCGCCCAACTCACAGCAACATCATCCATCGACCTGCCTCTGATTGACCAACCTACCAATTCTAAAAACATCACTTCAGTACATACTTGCCTGCTACCCTCTTCAAACTACATCTACCATACCAACCTCTTCCACAATTCCTCAAACAACACACACATCACAAGACTTGCTATTGCAAACATCCCCTGTCGCCACATCACTGTCACTCTTCCACCATCACATTGCCATCATAGCCATACATCAAGCAACTCCACTGACTGCTTCACCTTGACTTAAATCAAACTTCACACAAATACATCACTCACCTTCAAACTTCATACCACCCAAACTCCCCCTTCCAGCAGCAATACAACGAACTCCTCGACTACAACCTTCTACAACCATCTACATTCGCATCCAGACAGCAACATCTACTGCTTGCTCAAATTTCCCATACCCCAAAACTTCCTGCATATTTCCACTTCATTAACCAACTGCTCCTCCCTCTGTCATAATGTCATCAAACACAACCCTTCTCTGCTATCTCCAAAAAAAAAAAAAAATCTTTGCCTTCTCCCTCAAATCACCCACCACTGCATTCACAACAGCCTTCACCTGATCTTACCATAACACCACAGCCACAAAGCAAGTGCAGCTCCAAATCCAATCGAACAACTTTCCCACTTGCTTGCACTTGACTGTGCACACCTAAACAACCACGAATCTTCTGGAACCCATCATCAACCACCATTGAGACCACTGCCACATCTACAACCAACAACAGTCTCCAACAATCGACACACCATCCACGGCACGCACAAGCTCTCCAGCAGCTACATCGAACAACTCGTAATCGCGACCACTTCGAGATCCCCCATCGCCAAGCCAAGGACAACAAAATCGAACATCCCCCCTCCTATGAATACGAACCATCTCCGACATCGATCCCACAGCCTCGACCTCTGAACCACCCTCGAAACTATCACTCGCGATTTCAAACAGCCACTCAGCACTTCAGCAACCTCCTCGAAATTGCCTTCTCAACTCGACTTCCTTTTCAATTTTTTTTAATCGAATTTGTGAATTTGTGAAGTGAATTTGAAATTTCTTTTTTAGAACAGTGAAGTGAAAGTAAGATTGAGAAAGGGAATTAGTATACGAGTAAAAGGGAAATGGGAAATTGAGCTTATGGACCAGTTTAATCTTGGTTAAGCTCTTAATTTTTCTTTCTTTATTAATTGTGTTATCCTTTGGTTGAAAAAAAAAACCAACAGCAAAAACAAAACAAAACAGAAATATTTGCTTTAGTTTATCATGGTTTTGTGACTTGATTTTTGGTACACTTGTTTTAGTTTCTTACATTAAAAAAAAAAAGTTTCTTTCTTTTCTTTTGTTTTTGTTACTTTCTTTCATTTGTTTTGAATTTATTTTTTTCCTTTCTTCCTTTGTTTTAGTCTCTCCTTTGATATATTAAAAAAAAAATTTTTTTAAGTAAAACCCTACTTTCAAGTTTCCTTTCAATTTTTTTTTGTATGTATATCTTGTTTTTATATTTCAGGTTGCCAAAGCAGAAGGAGAAGAACGCTTGCCAAAAATAATTGCTTCGCTTCGCTTGCCCAAAAAAAAAACTGCTAGCTTATTTATAATTTTCTTTTTATTTGCCTTGCATTGTATATATCTATTTTTTTTGTCTTGCATCATTGGTTGTTTGCATTTTCATTTAAAAAAAAATTCAAAAACAAAAACAAAAATCCATTCGTAGTTGCATTGTTAATACACGTTTAATTTCTGCTTTGCATTTCATTCCAGGATTTTGTTTAGTAATAACGGTTAGACATCGATAGCTCTTAATTGTATATTGACAATCTGTCTTCTTTGAAAAATTTAATTTCTTGGTGTCTAGGCTACGGCAGAGTAATAACCATTGATAAATATTACGGTGATTCGTAAATATTATAGTGGTTGTTCCTCTGAAGGTACTTAAACCTTCGGCTGCATTGCTATGGTGATCGTGGTGCACCGATAAATCATGTCCGTTACCTGGCCGAGAACTATCTTGTTTATCTAAGACAATTTGTGGTTATACAATTTTGGGTTAACTTAGGATAAATAACTTGTAATTAGACCCTTACATTCATTTAGTTGCATTAATTCATGCATACTCAAAAAAAAAACAAAAAAAATTTTCAAAATCCAAAACTAAAAAAACTTGTAAATATTTCCTAACTTAGTTTTTTTTTCCTTTTCCTTTGAAAATTTTCAAATCAAAATTCCAAAAATCAAAAAAAAAATTATAGTCAAAAATCAAAAAAAAAAAATTAGAAAAACAAAAATCCAAAAAAATATATAAAACCTTTTTTTAAAAAAAAGCCAAAAAAATTTGGAAATCCAAAAACAAAACAAAAATCAATTTTCCATTTTGAAAAAATAAATTCTATTTGTAAATATTTTTCTTCATAAAAAAAACCAAAAAAAAATTCCTCAAAATGTCCGAGTTTCCCCACTTATGTGAATTTTACAATAGTTGTGAAAATCAATATAATCCATACGATTTCACTCCAAATTCATATGGATATTTTAACAACAACTATTGTGTAAATAATTCAAACTTCGAACAACAAAATTTTCAAAACAATGACCAACCTTCGACTCTTGAAAATAACATTGAAATGATTTCATCTTTACTCGAACTTTCTATACAACAAAATCAAGAGATAAATGAATTGTGTAATTCATATTTGTGTAATAACTCAATTCAAGGATTTCAAAATTTGAGTTCAATTCAAAATTCAAATGGTTTCGAGTATAGCTCATGCCAATTCAATTTCGAACTTCAACATGAGTTTCAAAATCAAAATCAAAATGTGAACCAATTTGTAAATAATTTTGGCAATGGGAATAATCTCGACCATTATACGAGCGAAAATTTTGGTTATCAACAAATTCAAAATGAAAATTTTCAAATTAATAATCATGAATTTGATTTTTTTGACCAAATGGAAAAAGACAACGGTGATTTATTACTTGAAAAATACAAAAAAAATTATGAAAATCAAAATCAAATCTCAACTTGCAAAGAATCAAATAATAATCTACTGTTTATCGAAATTGACAATTATTGTTCTCAACAAGTCCAAATCGAAAATTCTCAAGTTAATAACTACAAATTGGATTTTGTTGAACAAATGAACGAAATTTACAATGATCACACAGATTTGTTGTTCGAAACATATATGAAACAACGTGAAAAACAAAATCAAATCCCAACGTGTGATGAGTCAAATAATAATCCATCTTTTACCACAATTGACGATTTTCAAATAACAACTTTTGAAACTGAAAATGATGATCTTAATGAAGTTGTTGAAAATACGGTAATTGAGTTGGATTTCAATTCTTTTGAGGGTGTGGAACCAAATTTAAAATTCAATCTTCCTTTTCTCAATTTCGAAAATTTGAATACAACAACTTTGAATTTTGAACTTGATTTATGTAATAAAGTTGTTGATAATCCAACAAAGGAAGACGAATTTAATGAACACGAATTTTTGGACTTTTGGATGACGAGTTGTTAAATTCCGACGGGGAAGATGAAAATCACCATTTTGATTTCGAAATCAATAACTCTGAAAATGTTTTCAATAATAAGCTTGAATTTCAAATTGGTGAAAATAAACTAGAACTTCAATAAATTGCTTTATCGACCCCAAAAATCATCGAAAACAAAACAACTCGTATAATTTTCAGTAAAACTTTTTTCCAAATCAATATTCAACTTCGAAATCTTTTACGGTTTGGTTTTCTGCGCTTGAGCTGTGTCTTACATACTTGGTGAGACAAATGAATCAGTTCTTGGAAGACCGGTTCATTTACTCTTTAACGGCATACTTTTTGATGACTTGTAAATAATCATGTTTTCATTTTTATTTAAATAAAGTTTAGGTTTTTATGTTTTCTCCTTCCACTTGGGTTGACTGTGGGGACACAGTCAAAATCAAGTGTGGAGGGGGGAGACTATCTTCAAAAAAAAATTTCATGGTTTATTTTTGCTTTAAAATTTCAAAAAAAAATCACAAAACAAATTTTATTTTGATTTATTTTTAAAGAAACACTAAGATAAATATATGGTTTCGGTTAATAAAATTGAAATTTTTAAAAATTTATGTGTCTTAACAAAAATAAAAATGAAGTTTGATCACCGATAATAATGGTTTAACTAGTATATAGGAAGATTCATACGTGTTAATTATGAAGTACATCCTAATTGAAAATCTTTGTTTTTAAAAAAAGTGGTTGATTTAAAGTAAAGGATATAACATCTTTTTGTCTTCTAAGTTAAATGGTGCTAAGATGATTTTGCAAAACTCCCTCTCAAAAAAAAAAATATAAAAATAAAAAAAATAACATCCAAGTATTCACTCTCATTTAAAAGTCCTCACGGTTATGCATGGGTGGTTACTTGGAATTTTTGATTATGTGATTTCATACTCATTTAAAAGTCCTTACGGTTATGATGTATGGAACACATATAAAAAAAGACTTAATAAAAACCACCTACGGTCGATAGTGTATGCATGAAAGTGTGTGCACTCGCCATGCTCTGTACTCCCCTCACATAAGCCCGAAAGACAGTGCATGGGTGGTATATCTGGCCTCAGTTTATCTGAGCTAGGTGTGTAATTTTCTTGCAAATAATGAGAGAGCAAGCAATTGAAATCCTAGAACTATTTTTACCTATTTGATTTGATTTGTTATTGAAAAGAAATGAAAATATCACTTTGATAAACTTTGATAATCAACTAAGGATCTATTTTATAATTACACTTTGTTATCAACCGAAAAAACAAGTTAAACTATTGTCTATTTGTTATGATAACTTGATTTTTGTTGGAAATTTGACAAGTAAATGACTTAAATTTTCAAGATAATGACCAAAACCAATATTTAACTTATCTGTGTCGATTTCCTTAATTTTGTAAATATTTCAAAAACTTGCATTCATCTTTTTATAAATAAATCTTGCATTTTGTAAATATTTTCATCCTGCATTTGGATTTTGTGGGTAGTATCTGCTGAAAACCCTCACGAGACAACACTCGTCCTACTGGGGACACCCAGAGGTTTAATGGCTTGTTGCATATGCTCAATGCAATCGTGCTCCCTACGAAAACGGATTTATCTTGGTTTTCCTTTATTCGAGGACGAATAAAAAGATAAGGGTGAGGGTATTTGATGTGCACGTAAATGTGCATATTTTTACCACCATATTTAATCTATTTGAATTAAATAAATGATCATAACGGGTATTTTAACTTGTTTAAACCAAAAATTCAAATTATTCCAAATTGTCACATATTCATCTTCATATATGGGCAAAACTGTCATTTGTGTGCATATATTTCTTTGAGAAAAATTAATTGAAAATTTGCATATATTTTTGTGGGAATTTGATCTCAAATAGAAGTGGTTTCATGAAGATATGCATGCACAAAATTAATACAAAGGAATGAAGATGGAAATAATTCAAAGTGAAGAACATGGAGGACCCCACCTACCCACCTACCTTAATGTACAAATTAAAGGCTAATGCACATGCTTTTGGAGTTAATGGCTTCATGTATACTTATTGGGGGATTAAGACATGTTAATGATTACTTGGCCTCCACACTTCCTAAGGGGCATTTTGGGCATTCCCCAAAAAAATTAATTAGGGTTTTAACACTTGTATAAATACCCCTTATGTTTCATGTAACATGCTCTATCTTCTCTTAGTCTCTCTTAGGCCTCCTTCTCTTTAGTTTAGTTTAGATCAAAAATAAAATGAAAGCTCCTCTTTCTCTTTTCATGGCTACTTAGCCATTTTTATTTTATGTAATCTTTTTTTATTTTATGCAATTTAATACATGCTCTTTCCTTTTCATGTTCATTTACTTTCATGTTGTAGTGTAGATCTCTTTTCTTTTATGCAAGTTAATTAGCTTATCTTTTCAGTTTGCTCTCTTTTTCCTCTTCATTTTGCTTTCATGTTGTTAGCTACATTTGTTAATCAAATGACAAATATGAGAGGCTAAACCCCTTCAATTTAGGGGTAATGAAGCTCTCTAATTAATGTAGCTTCAACATTTTGTCAATTCATGCTCTCTTTTTGTGCTTAATGATGACGATGGAAATGGTTTACTAGTTGTTTTTGCTTTGAATTTTGATAGCCTATATTGTTGACACCAAATAGGCTATGCTTAAACAATCACTAACACTAATTGCCTCTTCATCAAAATATGATTATGGCAAAAGAAAGTGATTTGAAATTAAAATTTGATTGTCTATGTTTCTAATCAATAATTAATAGGCCATACTTAAAATAGATTTCATTTTCATTTTCTTTTTCAAGTTTCATGAAAGTTAGTAAGTGTTTTAAGGGGTGTGTTATAGTTTGATGACTTATGTTGGCTAATTAATAGCTCAAATATGTCATATTTATGATAAACACATCAATTAAAACACTAATGACCATAAAGAGAGATCATGATTTCATGTGTTGAACTACATGATCTAGAGAGTGGATTTATTCTCTAAATTGACATTTAACTCTCATATTCGCATTTCTTTTCTTTTTGTTAGTTTCTTACATTTTTAGCTAATCACACTTTCAACTTTGGTTAATTTGATTGAGTAGGAAATTTAAATCAACAATTCCCTGCGGATCGACCCGTATTCGCCGCGTGCTACATTCGTACACCGTGCGCTTGCGGTTATTTTTAAATTTAAATTCGTTCGACGGTTTTCTAAACCGATAGAATTTCGTCGACGAACATATAGGCTGAAATCTATGAATGAATTTGGAAACTTAGTAGAAGTAATAGCGAGTTTTCAACAAATTAATTTTGGAAGGTTAAAGGCTTAAAAAAAATTGGTAAGTTATTTCAACTAATTGGTTTCAAAAAGTAAGGAGTTCAGGCATTTTTCCTACCTTGGCAATGTCGAGGACGAAATTCTTTTAAGGGGAAAGAATGCAACGACCCAATAGTTATTTAAAATTGAATATTAAATATTGAAAAGTTAATTTTATAGACTAAATAACTCGAGAGGGGGAGACAATGGAGAGAGATTAAAGGGGAAAGGGATTAATTTAAGTATGTAATTAGTAAATTTCAAATATTATTTAAGTAATGAATTTTGTAAATTAAATATCTAATTCCTTTTAGGTCTAAATCAAACGTGGTTAGCCACGTTAGGATCTTATCATCAAATATTACGAGATGGAATTGGTTGGGTGGATATTAGAGCTTATTAAATTTTACGCTGGATTCAAATGTCATACGAATTCAAACGGAACCAGAATGCATAAGCGACAACTGGAATTTCAGCGAGTTGAACTTACCTTTCTGGTTAACTAGTATGATACATAGTTGATAAAATATGTTGGACGATTGTTTGAATGAATTACTATATTTATATTAGTTTGATTGGATATATTCCCGCCTATTGGAGCGGATGAGACCCTTTTACATTCCCCTGTAACAACGGATGACCCTTTGTGTATGAATCTCGCGTCGAAGTGGTTTATTTATATATTTATAATTGTATAACATTTATGGAGTAGGGGGAACAGGTTGGAGGTATCCAACGGGATTCCTCACTATTGTTGGATTGTTTTAATAATATTTGTTTTATATAGATTATTGAATAATGAACATGATTGTGGACATTGTTTAAAAACTAAAACCCGATAGTGATAGAAAATCAATATCGATATTGATTAAGCATTGGATAGCTATTGGGCTTAAATTGGTATTTGGAATACTATAAATTTTCATTGAATTGAAATTGCTTTTCGAGACAGAAATCGATTTTTAAATTCGAAATTGAGTTTCAAAAATATTTTGTTTTAAAGATTATCTATTTATATCAATATTATTTTAAACTTAATTAATTGTAACGACCCGGATTTTTCAAAGTTTAATTTTGGATATTTAAATTGTTTTAAATATTTAATTTGGAATTATAATGTAGTCAGTAAGATTTTAAACTGGATTTTCAAGCGATTTTGCAAATTTTGGAAATCGTCAATTTTGTCGATGATTTAAAATAGTGATCCAGGGCACAGTCTCAGAATTGACGAAATCATTTCCATTGTATCTGTAATAATGTACTATTATCGAATTTCAAATTTTGTAGTGTTTGGAGTTATCGTTTGGTCATACAGGATATAAATGCGTTGAAATTTATAAGGAAATTTAATATAATAATTGGATCCAAAAAGCCATCTTCTTCATATGATCGAATTGGGACTCGAAACCTTTTTCATTGTATTCGGAATTAGGGTATAACATTATAAATGTCAGGCGGCATGCTTCAATAGGAGTTCTAATTTCCTGGTATATTTAAAACGAGATATTTGAAAATTATATAATATAAATTCATATCAGTTTCAACATCAGCATGCAAAAAATCAATATCAAGTCAACTTACCTTCTGAAATACACTATCCCCTTTTATTTTCAAATCATGATATTATCCCTTTCATTCTTTCAGAAGAACGAAATCCCTCTTTATCGTTTAGGATTAAAAAAAATCACGTAACCCGCTTTTTTTTTCTTCCAAACGAAACCGCGAGTAGCAAAAGAAAAAAGAAAAAGAAAATACGAAATCAAAGTGTTCTGATGGTTCGGGGTTGTCTTTGAGGATAGATGGGTGGTCAACGACTGCCTTCGATGTTGGCTGCGTTCAGAGGTCAAGTATCGACCGGGATTGGTGATGGTGTGTAGATAGTGGAGCATGGTTGTTGATATTTGCAGGTGAAGGTAGGCAACTTTGGGTTACCGATTTAGGCTGATAGCGTTGAGCTTCAGGTTGGAGGCGTGTTTGCACTTTGGTTTGATAGTTGATGGTTCAAGTTGTGATTTGTTTTGGTGCATATAAGGTGCTCATGAAAATGTTGAAACGAGATGCATGAGTGATTTTGAGCTGGGCAATGTTGCGTTATGCTGTAGTAAAGTCCGGTGTGAGAGCGATATTCGGAAGCTTTATCGCGATAAAACGTAATTAAGATTTTGTAATTTAAGGTTAATTTATTTTAATAAGTAATCAATTTAAATTAAATAATTAGTTAATTAATTTTAATTAAAATTATAATCGCTAATTTATACTATTCAAAATTCGCTTATATGAGAATTAATCGAACATAATCAGTCGTGTGGAATTCTTAGCTAAGGAACTTACGTAATAGAATTCAAATTGGAACGATCAACAAGTTAAACATCAAGTTGAGAAATTTCTCACTCATTTGGATTATCAAATTAATTTTAAAAATAGTTAAAATTAATTATTGGATGCCTGGTTGATTTAATAATTATTATCTGATGAATGATATATTATATATATACATAGTAGTATATATATTAGTATTCGGAGTGATATTCCCGCATATTGTAGCGGATGAGACCCTATGCGTCCCGCATAATAGCGGATGACCCTATATACCGCGATATCCCCCTCGAAGTGGGATTGGTATTTTTTATTGTTGACTAACATCTTTGGATGCAAGGAAATAGATTGGAGGGATCCAACTGGATTCCTCAAAAATTTTGATTAATTTTCATATATAGTGATATATGATTAGTGTGAATAACCTCTTATAGGTTATTGCTATGATATTGAATTATTAAATGTGGAAAAAAATAGCACAGACCTTAAATTTGATATTTTAAATACCATAAATAGTTATTTTTAAAATTTAAGGAATTGAAAAGGAGATTTTGAATATAAAAATATTTATAGGGAAATTTAGATTATTTTAAAAGAAATTAAGTGGAATGAAAAAATAATAATTTGATTTGGGTTATACTTAACTGTTCGAAAATTTGTTTAAATAGAGGTTTTTAAATAACTTATATAAAGCAATTTGAAAATGATATTTTGAAAGCATAGGAAGGAGTTGAAATTGATATTAAAAATAGATTTGAAATTAAAATGGGATTTATTAAGGAAGGGATTATACAATGAAATTTTATAAATAAAATTGTTTTTATAAATAAGTGAACGTCAAAGGAGTTTATAAATTTGTAAATGAGGTTTATAAATAAAGGAAAATGGTATCAGTGGATAAGCTGGAATATAAGTTTACGATGTGAATTTATATCAAGTTATGGGAATCGTTTTGGTAGAAATAGTGGAATCTATTTTTTTTATGAGAGTAGTGGTAAAATTTAGATATAGTCGATGTGATACGAATTGAGAGGGATTTATAAAATGAATTTGGCAATATTGGATTTTTAAAATAGATTTTTGTCGGGAAATTAAAATTTATTTGAATGGGATTTTTGGTTACTCTGCTATATAACTTAAACTATTATTAGATTTAGAATATTCTGAAAGATTTGTTATTATAATATTTAATATTTATTGGAATAAATTCTAATTTTATGAATCAGCTTTTTAAATTGATTAGTTATAAAAATGATTTGGATATGAGTTATCGATGTTATTTGGAATGTTTTAGTTTACTTAAACTTATTTTAAAAATAAACTACTATTCCTTAAAAATACTTATTATATATATATAGTTTTAAAAGATTGAATATATTTAGAAATCCTCTCGAGATTAGAAGCAAAGTTTGTTAAACGAGTATGATTTTAAAAGAGAAATCTTATAGTGGGATTTTGGGAGCTTGAAGAAAAATTCCAAAGTGTTAAAAATACGAGAAATTCGGAAAATGAATTAAAATTCATAAAAGAAGTTAGAAATGGGTATTTGGAGATATAGTCAAGTGCATTTTACTTTGGAAATATTAAGGGGTTTACAAATAAAATTTGTAAAGAATTGTGAGAATAGGAAATAAATGGGCTATTTCTTGAATATCGGGATAAAAAGATCTAAGGAAATATACTTATAAATACTCCTAAATATTCGAAGGAAATGATTTGAAAATAGATAACTTCAAGATTTTAAATATAGAAAATATTTCCAAAGGGATGAGTTATAATTGGAAGCGAGAAAAATATATTCTAAGTACTGAAATGACTTGAAAAATATCCTGTTAAGGATATAAGAATTTAAGTTTGATTTCCACTGTTGAAATATTAGAAGGGTTTGAATATATATGTATATGTATATGTATATGTATATGTATATGTATATGTATATGTATATGTATATGTATATGTATATGTATATGTATCTTATAAAGATATTTTCAGAATATTTTTGGAAAATATAAGTATGGCCAGATGATTGCTTATGGATGTTTTATTGCTAGTTAAGTAACCAAATATCAATATTGGCTAATTCGTTAATCATTTTGAAGAGACCGAGATCGGTTTTAATTATCCGAAAACCACTTTGATCTGGTTTGAACGTAACAAATGAATACCATGAAGATGATAAGATGATGATTTGGTTTGTCCAGACCTAGGACTACTTGTATGGACGAATGCTATCAGAATATCGTCATGGAAGGATGATGAGCATTCTAAGTAAAATTGTTCTTGAAAGGTAACATTTAGCCTCGAACATCATCAACCGAGAATGACTAAAACATGGAAGGTGCAGCAAGGCTAAGTGGGTCGCACCCAATTAGGGTATGTTATTAATTTTCTAGATATCCTCGAAAACCTTTATATTATGGATATGGTTGTGCATGAAAGATGGAGTGCTCGATAGTAAGGGTGGGAACACCCGGGTTGATAACATATTCAGTCTATCCAGGTTAGGGGTAGGCTGGTCTTGTGTGGCAGGGGTTCCCGACAATGGTCCTTGGTATATTGTTTTAGAGGTATACTGTGATGGACGGTACCCCAGTGACCCAGTCATTCGTATGGAATCCATTCTCCAATACGAGCTTTACGGTTTTGTTTGTAAAGCCTAGTATGTTGGAATTGAATTATTGTAACAATTTCGGCCATTTGAATAAGCATTTGTGTTTAGATAGTGTCATAATATCAAAGGATTTGCTATGAAATTGTTTAGTTATCGTAAGATAAAACCTGTCGTGTTTATGTGTGACGTTGTGTTACAAGATACCTTTGTTTCAAAGGCTTTGATTACTCTAATAATTCAAATTGAGTGTGTTTTTCTCACGCTGGTTTTCCAGACTAACTCAGGTGTTATTTTACTATGATGCTTGGGTCAGACCGAGTAGTACAGATTGAGGATAGTTTGCTATGGAGCTCAGGACACGGGCTGGATGACAAGACGTATTTCCGTAGATTTTGTATTTCTGCTGTGTGACGACAAGTTATCAAACTGTCCAGATTGATTGTTGTATATTTTACTCTAAATATGGTATGTATATTATCAGTATAGTCCTTGTATTTAAAATATGTTATTATCCATTATAAATTGTTCCGCTGCAATTGTGAGATTTTATGTTGTTGCTTAGTTTTCTTCTATCTCTTTCTTATTATTTACCCTAGTTATTCGCTCTTTCGTACAATTTGGGTTGAACAGGAGTGAATTATTATCAACTCAAAAGGTGTAGAACTACGGGTCGCTACATTTGGTATCAAAGTTTAAGGTTAAGCGAGAACCTTGGCTCTGGTGGGGATTGCTCATTAAAGATAGAGTCGGCAGTACTCTAGAATGAGTTGAGTGTAATAATAGATATGAGCGCGTATTTATTAGTGAATAAAAATGGTTTTATATTGTGTCGACTTATCTGTTGAGTAGTATATAAATTCTAGTCGAATAGTAGGACGCTACTAAAAAGACAGGAGTTTCTAAACACTTAAACACGATAAACCGGTACAGTATTGTTTTGAAGCGGGTAAATGAAATAATTTTACCAAAACTATATTTTAATACAAAAGAAAAAGAATTTTCTGAAAATTATTATAGAGATGTGTTTGGTTGTTATTATATAATCAAAATGAGATTATAAAATTGGAAATGGTTTATATAACCAAACGAAATTCTCTATAAATGTGAATTATACAAATGAATTAAAAAATAAAATTGGATTCAAACCAGAAATTGAAAGGACTAAATCTCGGAGATTTTTGGAAATGTTTTCCAAAGTATTTTTAAAATAAATAATAGTAATATTATTTTGGAGTTATTTTTGAAATAAAATTGTTTTAATGGATTTTGGAAGGGATATTGCACTGAACTCACTTCGGTCACTGGAAAATAATCATGGTAATGACTATGTAGCATCATCAGTATTCATTTTCGAGTTTCTAAGTGACGGATTGCTACTATAGTGAATTGACAAGGAGATTTTTGGATGAAAACAAGTGTTGTTTTGGAAAATTCCGAAGGGAAATTGTTTTGAAATGGAGCCAAGTGAATTTTGACAATCTAAGAAGGTGGTTTGCCAAACCAAAAGGAGTGTGTGTGTGTATATATATATATATATAATTGATTTCAAAGTGATTTGAAATAAATACCGGGTGTTTAAAAATTCTAGAATCCTATGGAAGATGATATTTATGAGGAGAGAAGTAAAAAAAATTAAAGATGGAATAAAATTTAAAGTGAGAAAGTTGAAACAGAATTCAACTTAAGTTGGATAAAATAAATCTTAGAAATTTAATTGACTGGATTTGAATTGAATTAATAGTGTATTAATGAAATGAGAGTTAACATAAGCGAAGTAAGTGAAATATATAATGAAATTGAATGAATTAAAGATAAATTTATTGGAGTGAAATTTAAATTAAGTATGAATAACTCGGATATGGTTTTGAAATGTTGGTTAAAAGGAATTGAAATTTAAATAAAAAGGTTAATTGGATTTGAGTTATATGCAATTGAATTAAATATGAAAATGTGAATTATAAAGTTACTATATTACTATAAGTTATAAAGTTTGAATTGGATTAGAAATAATATCTCATTGAAGTAAATGTAAATTTTGAATTATGAAATAATTGTATAGCCTTAAGGTATAAATATTGAATGAAATAAAATTTAAGTGGAAATTTGAAATTGTGAATAATAAATTGGAATAACTTATAAATGATTGAAACTAATTGAATAAAAATATACTTAGGTTATAAATAAATGTATAGTCTCGAGTAAAAAATAAAGTGTGGATATATTCGAGTATAGAGTTGATGGAAATGTGAAAAATAAGTTATGTGACTTATAAAATTGAAAAGTGAAAAAGAAAACCCAAAATAAAAATGGTTGATATTTTGGTAAAGGAAATTAAATCCAAACTTGAACTATAAAAACGAATTTGAACTCAAGAAATATTAAATGAAGTGATTTTTGAAATAAAAACCAGATATTGGGTTACAAATTTAAAGTGAACTAATTAATTAGTTAAATGAATGTGAAGATGGAATTTAACTTGGCTAAGTTAAAATTGGATCGTGGATAAAAAATGGATATTGGAAATAGAACTTGAGTCATAAATAATAGAATTAGACTAAATGATAAGTGAATGAAATAGAATTGGAAACGAGTCGAATAAAATAAAAATAGTATGAAATAGTGATGAATTAAGAAATAAATAAATTCAGTTAAAGTGTAAATAAATTGAATGTGGCCTTGGATACAAATTAAATGAATTCAAAATTGAATTTGAATATGGATTTGAAATTGAAGTGAATTAAATAAATGGACTAATTAATTAACTAATTATCAAATGAAATGGAAGTTGGTTGAAATGAAAATAAACTTAAATTATATGGTTGAAATAAATGAAATTTAACAAATTAACTTAAGTAATTATTTAAATGGAAGCTCGATTCAAATAAATTAGTAAATGGAATAGAATTGAATATAAATTGGTTTGGAATCAATTTAAAATAGTCGTAAGCTTAAATAATTATTTTATTAAATGAATAACGCCTAATTTGCGTAGAATAATTATTGTTCGACGCAAATAGAAGTAAATAAAATTATATGAATTAATAGAAGCGAATAAAATTGATTTTTAAATCAGTACGAAATGGATATGAGTTTGTTAAAAATAAAAATAAATTGAATTCATGTAAAGTGAGTTGTACATTATTTAAATTGAATGAAATAGTATATGGATTGTTTAAAAGTAATTAAATTAGTGTCGAGACCCTGTAATTGCTTATAAATAAATGTTTTGCATCTATTGCTTATAAAATTAGGTGTTTTAACTATTTAAATAAGTGAAATGTTAGTGAATTTCATATTTTGGTACTTATGTGGTTCAAAATTAAGCAAGTACATGGACTCGGAGGCTAGCGGGATAAATTTTAGGTTGCATAATTGCTTTCGAGGTAAACGCTAGCTTAATAATGCTTAAAAACGCTAAACAAGATACATTTTCGGATTACATATCGCAAGAATTATAAATATTGATATATTCTGTTTTCCTACCGTGTGGGTCGATGTAAATATATTTATCTCTCTTTTCATATTGCAAAAGGCTCTCCGAACATAGGAGAATCTGCCAAAAAAATTCGAAAATTTTGGGTGCGAGAGAAATTTAGATTTTTTTTTGTTAACGACAGTTTTTTTTTTCGAATTGTAAACGGAACAAAGGTTCTAGAAACAGAATGGAAAACTAATTGTTTTGGTTGGAATAAAAAGATTTGAAAAAGTGAATGTCGGATTTAACTAAGTGGGTTTTGTTAAGTTATGGGTTTGGAGCGTTTTTCCTGCCCTGGCAATTTCGAAGACGAAATTCTTTTAAGGGGGAAGGAATGTAAAGACCCGGATTTTTCGATGTTTAATTTTGAATATTTAATTGGTTTTAAATATTTAATTTAGAATTATTATTTAGTCAGTAAGATTTTAAAACGGGATTTTCAAGTGATTTCGTAAATTTTGGAAATCGTTAATTTAATCGACGATTTAAAATAGCGATTTGGGGCCACTCTCTCGGAATTTGACGAAATCAGTTTCATTGGATCTGAAATCTTGTATTATTATCGGATTTCAAATTTTTTAATGTTTGGAATTATCATTTGGGTCCAAAAAGCAATCTTCTCCATACAATCGAATTGGGACTCGAGACCTTTTCCATGACATTCCAAATAGGGGTATAACATTATAAATGCCAAGCGGCAAGCTTCAATAGGGATTCGAATTTGCTTGGTATGTTTAAAACGAGATATTTCAAAATTATATAATATATATTCATATCAATTTAAACATCAGCCTACAAAACATCAATATCAAGTCACCTTACCTTTGGAAATACGCTATCCCTTTTTATCTTCAAATCACGATCTTATCCCTTTCACCCTTTTTGAAGAACGAAATCCCTCTCCTTCGTTTAAAATTAAAAAAAAAATCGCGTAATCCTCTTTCTTTTCTTCCCAACGAAACCTCGGGTAGCAATAGAAAAAAGAAAAAGAAAATACGAAATCAAAGTGTTCTGATGGTTTGGGGTTGTCCTTGGGTTCTGGTGGGTAGCATGGTGGAGTACTCAAAGGAGAGGTCGTGAGTGGTGATAGTCAGAGGTCGAGCGACGCGAGTGAGTTGATTTAGATGGTGGCTGTCGAGTGACGTGGTAGGTGGTCAATGACTGCTTTCGATGTTGGCTGTGTTCAAAGATCGAGTATCAACTGGGCTTGGTTATGGTGTTTAGACAGTGGAGCATGGCTGTTGACATTTGCAGGTGAAGGTAGGCAACTTTGGGTTACTGCTTTAGGCCGATATTGTCGAGCTTTCGGTTGGAGGCGTGTGTGTACTTTGGTTTTATGGTTGGTGGTTCAAGTTGTGATTTATTCTGGTGCATATAAGGTGCTCGTGAAAATGTTGAAGTGAGGTGCATGAGTGATTTTGAGCTAGGATATTGTTGCGTTTTGCTGAGGTGAAGTCCGGTGTGAGAGTGATATTAGGAAGCTCTATCGCGATCAAAGGTAATTAAGATTTTAAAATTTAAGGTTGATTTATTTTAATAAGTAATCAGTTTAAATTAAATAATTAGTTGATTAATTTTAATTAAAATTATAATCGCTAATTTATATTATTTGAAATTTGCTTATATGTGGATTAATCGAATGGAATCAGTCATGTGGAATTCGTGGCTGTGGAATTTACGCAATAGAATTCAAATTGGAACAATTAGCAAGTTAAAAATCAAGGTGAGAAAATTCTCACTCATTTGGATTATCAGGTTAATTTTAAAAATTGTTAAAACTAATTATTGGATGCCTGGTTTATTTAATAACTATTATCTGGGGAATGATATATTATATGTATATAGTAGTATATATATTATATTTGAAGTGATATTCTCGCACATTATAGCGGATGAGACCCTATGCGCCCAGGATAATAGTGGATGGCCCTATATACCACGATATCCCTCTCGAAGTGGGATTGGTTTTCTTTATTGTTGACTAACATATGTGGATGTTGGGAAACAAGTTGGATGGATCCAACTGGATTCCTCAAAAATGTTGATTAATTTCATATATAGTGATATATGATTAGTGTGAATAACCTATTATAGATTATTGCTATGATATTGAATTATTAAATGCAAAAAAATGGCATGGACCTTAAATTTGGTATTTTAAATACGATAAACGGTTATTGTTGAAATTTAAGGAATTAAAAAGAAGATTTGAATACATAAATATTTAGAGGGAAATTTGGATTATTTTAAAAGAAATTAAGTAGAATGAAAAAAAATTCGATATGGGTTATACTTAACTATTCAAAAATTTGTATAAATAGGGGTTTTTAAATAAATAATATAAGGGAATTTGAAAATGATATTTTGAAAATATGGGATGGAATTGAAATCGATATTAAAAATAGATTTTAAATTAAAATGGGATTTATTAAGGAAGGGATTATAAAATGAAATTTTATAAATAAAATTGGTTTTATAAATAAGTGAAACTCAAAGGAGTTTATAAATTTATAGACGAGGTTTATAAATAAGGGAAAATGGTATCGGTGGATAAGTTGGGATGTAAGTTTACGATGTGAATTTATATCAAGTTATGGGAATCATTTTGGTAAAGAAATAGTGGAATCTATTTTTTTATGAGAGTAGTGGTAAAATTTAGATATAATCGATGTGATACGATTCAAGAGGGATTTATAAACTGAACTTGGCAATATTGGATTTTTAAAATGGATTTTTATCGAGAAATTAAAAATTGTTTAAATGGCATTTTTAATTATTACTATGCTATGCAACTTAAATTATTATTTAGATTTAGAATATTCCAAAAGATTAGTTATTATAATATTTAATATTTATTGAAATAAATTCTAATTTTTATTAATTAGCTTTGTAAATTGATTAGTTTTAAAATTATTTGGATATGATTTATTGATGTTATTTGGAATGTTTAAGTTTAATTAAACATATTTTAAAAATAAACTACTATTCCTTAAAAAATACTTATTACATATGTATAATTTTAAAAGATTGAATTTATTTATAAATCCTCTCGAGATTGGAAGCGAAGTTTGTTAAACGATTATGATTTTAGAAGAGAAATTTTATAGTAGGATTTTAGGAGCTTGAAGAAAAATTCCAAAGTGTTAAAAATATGAGAAATTCGAAAAATGAATTAGAATTCATAAAAGAAGTTAGAAATGGGTATTTGGAGATATAGTCAAGTGCATTCGACTCTGGATATATTAAGGGGTTTACAAATAAAATTTGAAAAGAATTGTGAGAATAAGAAATAAATGGGCTATTTTATGAATATTGGGATAAAAAGATCTTAGGAAATATACTTATAAATACTCCTAAATATTGGACGAAAATGATTTGAAAATAGCTAACTTCGAGATTTTATAGAAAATATTTTCAAAGGGATTAGTTATAATTGGAAGCGAGAAAAGTATATTCTAAGTATTGAAATGACTTGAAAAATATCTTGTTAAGGATATAAGAATTTAAGTTGATTTCCACTATTGAAATACTGGAAGGGTTTGAATATATATTTATACATGTATGTATGTATATCTTATAAAGATATTTTGAGAATATTTCTGGAAAATTTTAACAAGGCCAGATGATTGCTTATGGATGTTTTATTGATAGTTAAATAACTTACTCTAAATATTGGCCGATTTCCCTAATTGTTTCGAAGAGACCGAGATGGGATTTAGTTATCCAAAAACCACTTCGATCCAGTTTGAATGTAACGATTGAATACCGTAAAGACGATGAAGACGGTGATTCGGATTGTCCAAACCCAGGACAACTTATATGGATGAATGCTATCAGAACATCATCATGGGAGGACAATGAGCATTCTAAGTAAAAAATTTCTTGAAGGGTAACGCTTTGCCTCGAACCTCATCAACTAGAAGTGACTAAAACATAGAAGATGCAACAAGGCTAAGTGGGTCGCACCCAATTAGGGTATGCTATCACTTTTCTAGATGTCCACGGAAACCTTTATATTACTGATACGGTTGTGCATGAACGAAGGAGCGCTTGATAGTAAGGGTGGGAACACATGGGGTGATAACATATTCGGTCTATCCAGGTTAGGGGTAGGCCGGTCATGTGTAGCAGAAGATCCCGGCGATGGTCCTCGGTACATTGTTCTAGAGGTGTATTGTGATAGGCGCCAGTGGCCTGCTCATTCATATGGAATCCATTCTCTAATACGAGCTTTATAGTTTAGTTTGTAGAGCCTAGTATGCTGGAATTTAATTAATGTCACAAGTATTTGTGTTTAGACACGATCATGATAGTAGAGGATTTTCTATAAAATTGTTTTGATTATCGTAAGGTAAAAACCCATCGTGTTTAGTTGTGACATAGTCTTAGAAGATACCTTTGTTTCAAAGGCTTTGATAACTCTAATAATTCAAATTGAGTGTGTTTTTCTCGTGCTGGTTTTCCAGACTGGCTCAGGTGTCATTTTATTATAATGCTTGGGTCAGACCGAGTAATAGAGATTCATGATAGGGTGCAGGAGACGGGCTGGGTGAAAAGATGCATTTTCATAGATTTTGCATTTCCACCGTGTGACGACAAGTTATTAAACTGTACAGATTGATTTTTGTATATTGTACTCTGAATATGGTATGTATATTATCAATTCAGTCCTTGTATTTAAAATCTGTTATTATCTATTATAAATTGTTCCACTGCGATTGCGAGATTCTGTCTTATTTAATTTTCTTCTATATCTTTCTTATTATTTACCCTAGTTATTCACTCCTTCGTACAATTTGGGTTGAACAGGAGTGAATTATTATCAACTCAAAGGGTACAGAACTACGTGTCACTGCATTAATTATATTCTTTCAAAGCTATTTAATTATGGTTATATTATTTTAAGGTTATTTAATTATATTAATATTGTTTTAAAGTTAATTAATTTTAGTTATATTATTTTAAAGTTATTTGACTTGTATTAATATTGATTAAAGTTATTTATTTATAGTAACATGGTTTAAAAGAATTTACTAAAATGTAAAGGGTTAATTATTTCAAAAATAATTATGGTTTGAAATTAAAAATAAGGATTCAGCAATAAGGTTTCGAAAATAAATTATTATTATTTATAAAAAATGTAAAGATTAATTATTATTGTTTCTTAAACAATATTTTGAAATTATTTATTATTATGTTTAAGATGTTTTAAAGTTAATAATTTTCATTTATTTATAATGTTTATTGTTAACAACTATTATTATATAATGGTGTTTTGAAGTAAAAGATTTTTATTTATTTATAAATGTTTTCGAGACCATTAATAGAGTTGAAAGACTTGGATTTTATAAAGGAGCTTATAAAATGGTTTGAAGATTTAAGGAAAGACAATTTACAAGGTTAAAGAGTTTATAAATGGTTAGATAGTTATAGAAATTTTTTAGAAATGAGATTATAGATTTGTAAAAGAAGTTTTATAAATGGTTTATGGATTTATAAAGGGTTTATAAATGATTTTTGAAATGTATGAGAAGTTTATAAGTGATTGGATATTTATAAAGGAGTTATAAATGGTTTTTTAGAGATTTATAAAATAGTTTATAAATGGTTTTAGAGAACTGTAAGGGAATACAGAAATGAATTGAGAATCGAATGAAAAGAGAATCTTTTTTAAATTTTGTGGATACACTTATACCGTAGAGATAAGTATAAGGAGATTTTCTAAGTATTGAAAATATAAGAGTTTGCAGATTGTTATCCCGCTTTTTGGCAAAGTCGTGATACCAAAAGATCGGTCAAAAGCAAAAGGCAGTTCGTCTCAGAAATTGATTGTACTTCACTTCGCTATGGATATCGATGAATTTTGTCCGAGCCCGGATCAGGCTACAATTGATAGGACATGACAAGCAAGACCATGAAAGTCAGTGTTCCAAATTTCAGGTTAATCGGAGTTCGTATGGACGAGATATGATCGATGCAAGTTTGCCAAAGTTCACAGTTCGAAACCATCGGCCTACTGAGAAGATGCCCATTTCGAACCGATGGAGTTTGAATCCATCAACAACTCCCTTATTCGAATCCATCGGTTTGCATATGCTTCGAGTCGATCGAGTTCGAACCGATCAGGCGTGATATTGATCGCTTCGAATCGATCGGTTCGAACCCATCAAATAGGCATCACCTCAACAAGTTCGAATCCATCAGGCTCCACGTACTTCGAATCGATCACATTCGAATCGATCAGCAGGATATTGATCACTTCGAATCCATCGGTTCGTATCCATCAGATGGGCATCGTTCGTGTCCATGCTAGAGCACTTCAAATCCATCACCGTCAGTATCTTCGAATCGATCGGTCTCACGCCCAAGCACTGCTTCGTATCGATCTTCTTCGCATCCATCAGGTTCGAATCCATGAACAATCGCTCGTTCGAAACCACTAAGTCATCCATCGGTTCGAACGGGCCGATATACATGGAGTCGAAGCGGTCAACACGGAGAAAAATTAGGATCGATGCAGGAGTGCGCGCCACGTCACTACAGTACCACGTGCTTCCATCGATTCGAATTCATGGATTCGAAGTCATCGATTCGAACAGAACAGCCCTCACGAAAAACCACAACTTGAATCGATCATATCTCCTAAACCACTGATCCAAATGCAACGAAATTTTCACAGTAGCTTCCATACATGATAAAGATTGTTCCTACCAAGTTTCAGCTCGATTGGACCATTTCTTGATGGGTTCGAAATCACTTCGAATCGATGTCTGATCGAGTCGAAACTTGGTGGGGTCGGTCGCGTGGGCCCACTCACGTGCCAGAAGAAGTCTCCCGAAGTTTGAGCGAGATCTGGGCCTCCTACGCCTATAAATAGCACCCTGAAGCCTTCGGAAAAGGGGATCTTTCGGATCTTCCACCATTAAACGTCCAGACTCTGCCGGATTCAATTCTATACTTCATTATCACTGTTGTAATCAGATTTGAGAGCTATCATCAGTTGTAATCTGTTGTAATCGATTGGAATCATTAAGTGAATCAATAAAGACATAAGCTTCAGAGTGGATGTAGGCAAGATCGACGAACCACTATAAATCCTGTGTTTGTGATTGTTATTTGTGAATTATTGTGATTGTTATTGCTTAGATCTGAGTTCTATATTGATTGTTGCTGATCTGTGTTGATAAACGGGTGCTTTCACGGTATTGGGTGTTTGTGACCAATTTTGACGCAAACATTTTGGTGCTTTCACTGAGAAAAGCTGATTCAGGATAATTTGAATTTGAAGGCTTAAAGATTTAGATCTAAGAACCATGACGAGACAAACAAGTAAGAAACAAAGGCCTGAGAGAAGTGAACATCAAGGAAGTCAAGAGGCTTCCTCAGGAGCGAATCAAGCGTCGATCTTCATCACTAGGGACGAGATGGAGACAATGATGAAGAAATAAGAGGAGTTGATCCAGAGTTTATTTCAACAAATAGGACAACTTAGGGCACAGAACAGAGAAGCCAATGGAGTTCAGAACAGAGCAGGACCATCCGGTATAACACCTGGATTAGGAGGCACACACTTGGAGCATGTAGATCCAGTCCCGGAGGGGGAGAGAAGAGTATCTGCGCAACCTGGAGACAGCAGAGGAATGAACGCCCAGTCAAGGGGGCAGATTCCAGAATTCCCTCATGAACTCGGGGGGCAGGTCGAAAGCAATGAACGAGGATTGCATCTTGGAGACGAAGACAAATTGGCACAAATGGTTAGGCGAGCCATGAGAGGCGGATTAACAAACAAAGATCTTGAAAACGTAAACAGGAGTCCCTTCTCTCCTGCAATTAGGATGGCTAGGAACCCACCAGAGTTTAAGTTGCCATCAATAGAGATGTATGATGGGAGGATGGATCCCGCGGTCCATTTGACGAGGTACATGAGGCATATGGAGGTGCTGGGGAATCGCAGGAGGTTATGGCCCGATGCTTTCCATTATATCTGACAGATATCGCAGCATTATGGTTTAGGCAACTAGAGAGCGGCTCCATAGGAGCATGGGCAGACTTGACTGAAAGATTCATGAGACAATTTAGGGTTCACATTGCAAGACCCAAGAATGTAATGAGTTTAGCAATTTTGAAGCAGAAGGCTGGAGAGACTTTGAGGAGTTTTCTGACGCGATTCAATGCGGCAGCAGCATCGGTGGATAGGCCAGATCCATCCATGGTTATGATGGCAGCCGTTTCCGGAATAGCTGATGGCACGGATTTCAAAAATTCATTGACAAAAGATCCACCTATGGATCTAGGAGAATTCTACCATGATGCGGAAAAGTTCTTGCGATTGGAAGACGCGAGTGCGGAAAGAGAAGAAGGAGATGAGCTCAATGTTTACACGGTCAAAAATGGAAATCCTCCTGAGAAAGGTACAGAAACTAGCAAGGGGAAGCGAAAGGCAGAGAGTGGCTATAATAGGTCGATGCGACCACGAAAGGAACCAAGATTTACCACATACTCAGAGCTGAACGAGAATTTAGAGCGAATCTATCAGGATACCAAAGAACAGGTCCCGTATCGCAGGCCAATGCGAAGGGATCCGACCTCTGACGAAAGGAAATCAGATAAATTTTTTGTATTCCATGAACTAAACGGCCATAGCATTAATGATTGTAGACATCTGAAGGATGAGGTGGAAGGGCATATCAGGAACGGTATGCTCCTTCAGTATGTGAGGAGGCGAACTCCAGCAGTGGAACCAGAGCGACCATCGTCTACATCAGCCAGGGGTGGCCCTGAACCGGGACACCGTCTGATTATCAATTGACTGAAATAACGATGAACAAGTCGTAAACCTCTTGCTAATATGGTTAAATCATTTACACATGTGAGCTATTGCGCACGATCCGTAGGCATGCTCTGAATGACTACCAACCGCATCATAGTGAGAGAGTTTACACTTTGACATCCCTGTTTTGCGTTTTGCTTTGATTTTGATTTGAACATTTAGATTCTGTTTGTATGGACATTTCTGTTGTGAGATTTGTATAACCATTACTTTGATATTTGCAATTTCATGAAAAAGTTTATTTTCTTGTCCGTTGGATCGCGTACGGTCCACGAGCACCATCTATATGGCGATGAACCGCCAGAGTCTTTGATTCAGAAACTCCCCCGAACATGAACTCCGACATTGATAATACTAAGTCCCCCTCGGGCACACATAATTTGCCTCGGACGGCAAACGATCGCGAGCGATCACAAATCGCCTCGAAAGGCATCCGACCGCGAACGGTCACGATTCACTTATATGACAGTCGATCGCGAACGATCACAATCCGCCTTGAACGGCACCGACCGCGAACGGTCATGATTCACTTATTATGAAATCTGACCTCGAACGGTTACCATTCTCCTTGAACGGCACTTGATCGCGAACGATCACCATCGACCGCGAACGGTCCCATTCAATCTTTTTCCACGAACGGCATCGACCGCGAACGGTCCTATTCCATCCTTTGCGGCGAACGGCGCAGACCACGAACGGTCCCGATTCACCTCAAGTGGCATACGATCCCGAACGATCGTCATTTGAGGACATATGAAACTATCAAGTTCTTTACAGATTGGTGATAGGATATGAACATCCAACTCAAGGCATTGCAAAACACACCTTCCTACCGCAAGGCATGTTTTGGGGGGCAAATGTTATCCCGCTTTTTGGCAAAGCCGTGATACCAAAAGATCGGTCAAAAACAAAAGGAAGTTCGTCTCAGAAATTGGTTGTACTTCACTTCGCTATGGATATCAATGAATTTTGTCCGAGCCCGGATCAGGCTACAATTGATAGGACATGACAAGCAAGACCATGAAAGTCAGTGTTCCAAATTTCAGGTTAATCGGAGTTCGTATGGACGAGATATGATCGATGCAAGTTTGCCAAAGTTCACAGTTCGAAACCATCGGCCTACTGAGAAGATGCCCATTTCGAACCGATGGAGTTCGAATCCATCAATAACTCCCTTATTCGAATCCATCGGTTTGCATATGCTTCGAGTCGATCGAGTTCGAACCGATCAGGCGTGATATTGATCGCTTCGAATCGATCGGTTCGAACCCATCAGATAGGCATCACCTCAACAAGTTCGAATCCATCAGGCTCCACGTACTTCGAATCGATCACATTCGAATCGATCGGCAAGATATTGATCACTTCGAATCCATCGATTCGTATCCATCAGATGGGCATCGTTCGTGTCCATGCTAGAGCACTTCGAATCCATCACCGTCAGTGTCTTCGAATCGATCGGTCTCATGCCCAAGCACTGCTTCGTATCGATCTTCTTCGCATCCATCAGGTTCAAATCCATGAACAATCGCTCGTTCGAAACCACTAAGTCATCCATCGGTTCGAACGCGTCGATATACATGGAGTCGAAGCGGTCAACACGGAAAAAAAATAGGATCGATGTGAGGAGTGCGCGCCACGTCACTACAGTACCACGTGCTTCCATCGATTCGAATTCATGGATTCGAAGTCATCGATTCGAACAGAACAGCCCTCACGAAAAAACACAACTTGAATCGATCATATCTCCTAAACCACTGATCCAAATGCAACGAAATTTTCACAGTAGCTTCCATACATGATAAAGATTGTTCCTGCCAAGTTTCAGCTCGATTGGACCATTTCTTGATGGGTTCGAAATCACTTCGAATCAATGTCTGATCGAGCCGAAACTTGGTGGGATCGGCCGCGTGGGCCCATTCACGTGCTAGAAGAAGTCTCCCGAAGTTTGAGCGAGATTTGGGCCTCCTACGCCTATAAATAGCACCCTGAAACCTTCGGAAAAAGGGATCTTTCGGATCTTCCACCATTAAATGTCCAGACTCTGCCGGATTCAATTCTATACTTCATTATCGCTGTTGTAATCAGATTTGAGATCTATCATCAGTTGTAATCTGTTGTAATCGATTGGAATCATCAAGTGAATCAACAAAGACATAAGCTTCAGAGTGGACGTAGGCAAGATCGCCGAACCGCTATAAATCCTGTGTTTGTGATTGTTATTTGTGAATTATTGTGATTGTTATTGCTTAGATCTGAGTTCTATATTGATTGTTGCTGATCTGTGTTGATAAATGGGTGCTTTCACGGTATTTGGTGTTTGTGACCAATTTTGGCGCAAACACAGATATATCTTTATAAAAGCATTCTTATATAAGAAAAATGGTTTTAGTTATGAAAGATTTATAAAAGGAGGCAAGTGACTGCTTATATGATGAACCAATGTTGTTTTTCCTTATGGAATGAATCCTTGATTGAATGCTGTTATTCGATAGTTAAATAACCGACTATCGAAAATGGACCCAAACATGACTTTGGAAATATCTAGGAGAAACAAGTGAGTGGCAAAGTCATCTCTGATGATATTGTACTACATGTTTAAATTTTCGTTTCATTCTCCTAGGACAATGATATGAAATCCGTCTACTAATGGTTAGGAGGTGATATCTGATCTTATCTTTGACTGTTTTTTCCTAAGAATCAGGGTTGAGTTTACCGAAGATTATTTAACGTTGTTTCCAAAAGACAAGGATTGGATGTGTTATTCGAAAACCACTTCGATCCAATGAATGCGTTTCGAAGTGAAAACATCGTGGAGAGCATGGAATCGAAGATAGATATGTGAAGTGCAAGGGCTAATCACTACTAATCCTGATGGTGAATCCAAAATGGATGTAGTAGGAATAGTGTCTTTCATTTCGTTCAGACTCAGAACAGGCTTGTATGGATGAATGCTATCAGCAAATTGTCATTGGAGGGCAACGAGCATTCTAAGTGTAAATGTTCTTGAAAGGTAATCATAGCCTCAAGCCTCATCAACCGGGAATGACTAAAACAGGGGAAATGAAACAGGGCTAAGAGGATAGCTCCCAAGTAGGGTATGATCATCCCTATCTAGAGTCTCTATTATCTCTTAAATTTTATGCTTCAGGGCCCACTAACAAAGGGGTGATCATATTCGGTACTATCCAAAAAGTGGTAGGCCAGTCCAGTGTTGGCAGAGGATCCAGGCGAGGCCCTCGATTTTATTTTATCCAGAGATGCACCATGGTGGGAAGTACCCTAGTAGTCCAATCATTGTATGGAATCCACTCTCCAATATGCACCATATGGACTTAGTTTTTCCAACTATGTTGAAACATGAGATGCCAGCATTTCAACTATCTTCATATTTCACTTTGGCCTCTAAACATTATTATAATATAAATGAATTTTCTATAGAAAATATTTTGGTTATCGTAAGGGAAAACCTTTCCATGTTTTTGTGCGACATGGTCATACGAGATAGTTTTTGATTTTATAGATTTTGATATAACTTTAAAAATCCAGTTGGGTGTGTTTTCTCACGCTGGTTTTTTAGAATGACTCAGGTGTTATTTTATTATCATGCTCGGGTCAGACCGAGCATATCACCGATTGGTTAGGATGCTTTGGAGCTTCAGAAGACGAGGTAGAGGCCCAAAGATGTATTCACTTAGATGGTTATTTTCCGCTATATTCATTGTTGTGTTTATCAACAATTGTGAGGATAAGCTGTTATAATTATCCAGGCTGAAATAAGTTAGTATAGACTAATGAATGTTTGTATATACATATATTACGGCTTGATGTAAATATTTGTTGTATATTATAGATTATTCGTTTTGCTGTCAAATTCTGTATTGTTTAGTTTTCTTCTTATCTTCTTCCTTTCTTTCTTTTTCCCTAACAATCGGGTTTTACGACGTTCAATATCTTGGCATGTAATACAGTGGACGTATTAGTGATTGATACTTGCTCTCATTTCCAATTTAGGATCTCCAGTGATTGTAGCAACCCAACAGCCCTTTGGTGATTGTCTTTGAATTACTGACATGTTCGCACATCGGCTGACATGGATTAAGATATAACTCTTCATCCAAGACCACTAAAATACTCGCTTCATATCCCGGTACATCTTATTAACTCCAAGGTGGATACTTAACTTAGGGTTATGGAATTCCATCAAAACTTCTTGTGTAAGACCATCAACATTCAGAATGCATAACCTTTCATTCATCCTTAGAATACCATGGCTATCCAACTCAAAACCAAACTTTGACCTTCTTCAACTCCTTATATAAATTCTACCAGAAGCCAATCTTCCCTTTGTCTGCTTGCAATCCTCTCCAAAAAGAGTCGGAGTAACTTCCAAAAGAGCCAAGGTTGCATTCCTTCTTAAAGCATCGGCTACCACATTTGCATTTCTCGGGGTGTATAAAATATCCAAGTCGTATGCCGCCAGAAATTCCAACCATCGCTGGCTGCTGCCTCATATTTCAATCTTTCTGTGTGAAGGAACACTTCAACGACTTGCAATCCATAAGGAGCTCAAAGTTTTCACCCAACAAGGAATGGCTCCACATCTTCAATGTAAGCACAACAGCCAATAGCTCTAAATCATGTGTTGCATAATTCCACTTATAAGGCTTCAACTGCCTACTAGAAAAAGTAATAACCCTACCATGCTGCATCAAAACTGCACCCAAGCCTACAATGCAAGCATCTGTATATACAGTCAGTCCTCAACCTCCATTTGAAATAACTAGAACTGGAGTGGTCAACCTCCTATTCAACTCAACATACACTTCTTCACACTTTGAAGTCCAAATAAACTTCTCATCTTTCTTCGTCTACTTGGTCAGGTGCAAGGCAATCTTGGAGAAGTTTTGGATGAACCTTCTATAATATCCGGCCAATTCTAAGAAGATTTGAACATCCATCAGACCCGACACAATATGTCCGAGGAACCGTACTATTGACTATCAAAAATGATGCATAGAAAGTTTAGCTTTAGAACAAACTTTATTAACATCTCCAGCACCACTTTCAAATGGTATTTCTGTCCTTTATCGATCTTAGAGTAAATAAGGCTATCATCTATGAAGACAAACACAAACTTATTGAGTACATCACTAAAAACTCGGTTCATAAGATCTAGAAAATAAGCAGATGCATTAGTTAGCCCAAAAGGCATAACCAACCACTCAAAGAAACAATCAAGTCCTTTAAATCTTGTTAGGGGTATACTATCCTCTGCTATCCGTAACTGGTGATATCCTACAGCAAGGTACGCTTGGAAAAATACTTTAGCATCATTGAGTTGGTCAAACATGTCATCTATACAGGGTAAGGGATACTTACTCTAAATTTTCTACTTGTTCAGCTCTCTACAATCTGCACAAAGTATTAAAGAACCTCAGGCTTTACGAAAAAAACTACCACTGCTCCCCAACTTGAACAACTTGGTCTAATTAGACCACTTCTCAACAAATCATTCGTCTAATCCTCTAAATCCTTCTCTCTCGGAGCCATTTTATCTAATAGGAATTAAGTCAATATGAAACTCAATCTCCCAATGTGGATGTAGACTATTGACTTTATCAAAAACATTAGGGAAATTCTTGACAATTACTATCGATCCCACTCCACCTTGGACAACTCAAGGCATACAAGAAATTACTCATTCGCTTGTCTACATCATCATATGATATTTCCACAAAGTTTCTCGATTTTGTTTTTAATGATATCATTCTTCTAACACATTATACGACAACCTCATTCTTCGACAACCAATCCATATGGTATATAGCATCAAACCCCTTAAAATCTTAAACTAACAGACCACGTGAAAAATGGTGGGTAAGATAAGAAATTTGCATATTCTCACAAACCATGTATAGATTAGTTGCACCTTCTATGGAATTTGACACACAAATAAGGGTTTCTACAATTCTTAGGGAAAGCTAGAATTTACCTACCGATGTGGGCCCACGCCTACTGCTTTGAATCTTGAATTGCTGACCCTTCTCCTTTAGCGGGCAATCCTTCACCATGTGCCTTGGTTGCTGACAGTTGTAGTAAAGTGTTTTCTAAATCATTAAGGAGATACACCCCGCCTACTGCTTTGAAGCTTCAGAACTCTTACAAAACCATATTAGATGGTCCTTCTTCCTACACTAAAAACGCTCAACATCATTAAATTTGTTCCCTTAATCTTTTTTCTACTTTCCTTTCCATTGCTTCATCAATTGCGGGTTGAATTCCCTCTTGTTTGGGTTGTTATTGTTTTTGCTAGGTGATGCCATCGGCTTCTTTTCCTCCAGAACTTCATACCTCAAATCCATATTTATCAAATTCATAAAAAGTCCCTTCAGATGGGCAATCATCTTTCCCAAAAATCTTTCTCTCATTCCAATCATAAACATCTCATTCTTATTAAGTGGGGTATCAATCAACTTTGGACCAAATCCCGATAGCTCATTAAGTTGGTTTCATATTCAGCTATAGACAAATCTCCTTGCTTTAGATCCAAGAAACTCCTACATAAACAGGTCTTTTATGTAGCGGGCATGAATTATTCTTCAAACATCTCCTTAAATCCTTCCTAAGGAAAATCATCCCTTAGAACATTCGCTGTAACGGAGCCCTATTGTGTTGCCGCTCCATCTTGCAAGTGCCAAGATGCTAAGAAACACTTCTTCTTATATGAAATATCCAACCCGTTGAAAATTTTCTCACATGAAAAAAGTTACGCTTGGACTTTGATGATGGATTTCGTGCCCTTAAGCAGCTTTCATTATAGATTGGTATAGTATTTGCACAAAGCTGCAAAGTTCACACGGGGGTGCACTGGTGCTGCCTCTTCAACTACTCCAACTCTTCCAACATTCAAAGCTCGACCATTGGTGGCCGTGGTGCTACTAGCTCCCCCACCACATCTTTCCCTATTACTCATTCTTACTACCTGGATATAGTAAGATAACATTAGAATACCTAAACGAGATAAACTTAAGGGAAAAGGTTACCGAATCAAACATATCAAAGCTGATCAAAATAATTCGAACATATATGTATGTATGTATATATATATATATATATACATGTATGTATATATATTACAACCGTGCACTCTCATAGGTTAAACTCATTCTAGGGTATTACTAACCCTATCTCTAATGAGTTGACCCCAATTAAGGCCTAGGTATTCACTCAACCTAAGCATAAATACCATGTATAAGGATCTGCCTTTCTTACTCTTAAGACGACACTTAATACATCCATGGTATACATGTGCCAATCATCTAGGTGTTTGAAAGACAAGCCTTTGGGATAAAAAGAAAAGAAAATAAAAGAAGAAAGAAACATAGAATATCACAGTGCCAGACAATAATATATAATAAAACATAAGATAATACACATGGCCGCTTCCAAAATGAAGCATCAGAGTTACAACAGGTACTAACTTCAGTTAGGGACAGATACAACTGCATGCCCTGCAATGCAGATACATAATGTACACACATAATGGAAATAAAATAGAGGACTAGGCAATAGCGAAGCCATTTGCTGCGTGCTCCTCCAAAATGCTTCTATCAGAACTTGGACTATTTGGCTACTCATACAAATTTGAGTACCCAAGAGTTTTAGGGAAGAAAGCAAATCTCTGGGTCAAACATGGGTCTGATGTGAGTTGTAGCATTCCCCATTCTAAGGCCTAAAACTAGCGGCCACGATGTTGAAGTCATTCATATTTATTGATTTTTAGTGAAACAATGCGGCTATGTTAGTCATACCAATAATAATAAGCACATGAATATGAAAAAATTTCAACACAGTCTAATACAAAAAATTCATATCTCATTTCATTAATGATATTCCATATTAATTACATAATTCCAATCGTTATCCCATGTTTAAAGAAAATATAATTATTACAAAATACTCAAAGAGAGACATATGAAGATGCCCTCTTAGTTGATTAGATTCAAATATTTTGCAATTATACAGTTTTGCCATATATTCAAATAGATGAAGTCAAGCTACACAACGGAAATAGATATGGTTCCTAATAGCTTGATTGCCTCCTATACATCTCCGGAAGCTTATTCATCTATTTGGACCTAAAATCCCTTAGTCCCGACCTACTCAAATGTGTACCTAAGAGTTTGAGGGGAAAAATAAAAAGTTCGCGTCAAACAACAGTCCGGTGTGAATAATAATCAAGCATCTCGAACTAAATAGATATCTAGTGAGACCACGCCATTGAGCGGAACAAGTTTTCCCTCACTAGTATCTTTACCAAAACATAAAAACAATATACTATGCGCCTACAATCATAATGGTTTAGGAAATAGCATTTATAATCATGCAATGATGCTGGATTACCTATCCCAATTCATTAGATTATTCATCTTAATTTCAAATGATCATCTGTCATAATTTAAACTAACGATCCGTCTTATTTTCATCTGACGAACCGTCTTATAATTACGTGGACTATTTGTATCATATTTAAACATACTCATAGTTTGTAGACTATTCATCTCACATATAATTATTACTTGGATTACCTATCTCCTACCATATTGACTACTCATCACATATGATTGAATTATTTAAAAATTATGTCGACTATCCGTTACACATATTCCATTTAACTTAAAATGATGTGGACTATTAATCACACATCCCCTTTTTTCCTAGGATGACAATGAACCCATCATTATCCCTATAGAGACTATTCATTTTCAGCATGATGTGGACCATCCATCTCACATCACATAGTCTTCCTAGGATGACTATGAACCCGTTATTTAATAATTTAATTCATGCTACCCACATGTTTCAATTTAATTCATGTTACCTGCATGTTTTAATTTAATTCGTATTACCTGCATATTTCAATTTAATTCATGTTACCTACATGTTTTAATTTAAGCCATGTTACCCACATGTAATCCCTTGTAGTTATAACATTTCAAAGTGATATACATTGGTATCTCCAATTGATCTATGTCAAACTTATTAAAAACAAACAATGGTATCCTCATGGTTTAAAGTTGAAGTCAATAACATATTTAGTTCGTCGAAACCAACCTACTTTAGAATCCCCAATGATGGTGTCAACATCTATAATCAAAATAGCATTGGTATCCTTAATGTTTAGAATCAAAGTCGTAAAACAATAGACCTCGCCGCCCTTATTAAGTTAAAAAAGATCAATGTTGAAGTTCATCTATATTAGTGTCCCCAATGATAGTGTCAAAGTTTACAACTTGTAAAAACGGAGTTGGTATCCCCAATGACGATGTCAAAGTAGAAAACTTAGGCATTCTGCTCTTTATTTATTCTCTATAATAAGGGAATTTTTAAATATTTTCATTTGGTCCTCTGTTTCAGACCTGTAAGTTGAACCCAAGATGGCTTTCAGTCCTGGGCACATTTTTATTTTTGAACTATTGCAAACATGGCCTGAGTCCATATTTGAGACAGCATATCTCTGTTATTTCTTATCGGAATTCATTGATTCTTTTTTGGTTTGAAAGATGAAGTTTTGTAGCATGTGCATACGAATTTTCAGCTCAATATAAGGTCTTTTGTTCCTCCGCGATTTAGTAAAAATCACTGTAGACATCCTAATAGTGTCAACAGGGAGGATTAAGGCTTTCTGGCCTTAATAAAATAACTGTGTTGGGTTTTAAACAACGTCGACCACTATCCAAGGATGTAGACAAAAACTTGAATTCTTTTAAGTTCAAGAAAAACTCATGTCGAAATTGACGTTTTCAACCTTTAATATCTATAGGCTATCCACCTATTAAAACCAAACTTGTACCTTTATAAGTTATTTGACTAACTGCCGAAGACATGGAGTCATCGACCCTCTAAACATTTAGGCTTCTCCGCCTTTTTAAAACAATTTCAATTTATATAAAAACGAGCCACTTTGGCATTAAAAAGATGAAGATCAATGTCGAATCTACACTGCATCATTGCCAACTCCATTCAATATAAAATTTTGAGTATAAGGTCGCTGACCCCGATGCACAATGACACAAAGACCCTTGACATCATCATAAAACATTCATACTTAAACCATTTCGTCTACTATGTCGCTTTTCACATAGAGTCGAAGGCATAATAGCAACGTCATTGCCTTGATTTTAAAAACAGATGAAGAGATGCAGTATCATTTAAAATAGTGGTGAAGTCATGCGATGTCATCAACGTTGACAAAAAAGCTTCTAAATGTTTAAATGAATCATGAAGACACCACTCCGCTAATTATCTATTGCTGCTGTTGTCCACTTCGATGCTGAAGAATTCACTACATAGTTACTTAAGTAGCCATCATTGTCTTCCTCCTTCATCGACGACGACATTCAATGATGCGACCTCATCGTTAGGTTCGAAGATGTATGATAGCACAACGTTGTTGTAATTCTTAAGAAAACTGTTTTATTACTACTATAGTGTAAAACTTTTCACCACGTCTTATTTCTTGTCTAATTTCTACTAAATAAGATAATTTATTTACAAATTCTTTTTAGAAATACTACCACGTTCAATTTCCATAGTCCAAACATATATTAAATAAACTAATTAATATCCTTAATTAATTATCCTTGTAAATGTTTATTAAGGATAATAATTTCAAAGTGAATTGAAATCACCAGGTAAAAATCCCAAAATTCACAGAAATTAGAGAATATCCTTCTTCATACTGGATAGAGCCAAAATCATATTTAATTATTTTAAATAAATTAAACCCAAAATTAAGATTTTTCTTGCTTAGGAAATTCATAAAATATTCTCTTTAATTAGTAAAATTATGAATTAAAAACCAATCTCCAAAATAATGTTTTATGCAACATATCAGAAAATCAAAGCATTTGGAGTTTCAAATCCTAGGTTTTACCCTCAAAACACATTTATATAATCCCGCAAAAATTCCAATAATCGCTATTTTATCCAAACAATGACTAAAAAACCATATCTTGGCAAAACAAACATCAATCATTCGGGTATTATCCATAACCGAATACAAAAGCAAAAATAGGATGGTTTCATTATTATTCACCTTAGGTTTATTGTTGAAGTTGAGATTTGATCTTGCTCTTGAATCCCTAAGCTTGGATTTGTGAATTTCCTCCGATTTCATGATCTTCCTCCCTTTAAGAATGGCCGGCCACTTTAAGCTTTTCTTAGATTGTTTTATGAATGAGTAAAGTGGGAATGATATTAGGGGGAGAGGGTCTAAGGGTTGAAAGTTGGATCTAACTAAATTGTCCCTCTCATATTCTCTTATTTGATAAATTTAAAATAATCTTTCCTAGTTGATTAAGTATGGCACGACCACATTAATTAACCAAATCTCATTCTCCTTAACTCTTTACATTAATATATCCAATTAAATTTCCTGAATAATGTTCTACTAAAAGTAAGGGTGTTATAGGCTCTCATCCTTAAATAATTTCGTCCTCGAAATTAAGTAAGGAGTACAAAACAAGCATATCAATATGCAACTAATGCTAGTATATCCTACTAGCTACTAAGTCAATATACAACAAATATAGAATATACCATCATAGTAGCTCAAGATAAGTATCCATAATCCGGTCCTCTATCTCCCAAGTACGGTCTTTCTTGTTGTCACTCCACTGGACTTTCATAAACTTGACTGTCTTATTCCTTAACCGCTTTCGTCTCTCGCTACAACTCGAACTGTTTGTCTTACAAATGTCAGATCCGGTTCTATTACTAAATCTTCCAATGTCATCAGAGCATTAATAGTCTTTGGATCGTGCATGCACTTCTGAAGATGAGAACTATGAAATACATTATGGACACCTGCCAAACTACTCGATAACTCTACTTGGTACACAAGCATTTCGATTATCTCTCAATAAGGAACGGTTCATTATATCTCGGTGCCAGTTTTCCTGACTTCCCAAATCATACCACGCTCTTCATCGTTGATACCTTAGAAAATACAATCTGAGAAAAATAAATCTTTATGCCTTTTATCTACGTAACTTTTCCAATTAGATTGAGCTACTCTCATCCTACCTCTGGTTATCTCAATCTTCGCTATAGCTTGTCTTACCATATCATACCAAGGACCAATCTATCTCCGTCTCTAACCATAATGCTGGTGATTTGTACAACTTCCATACAAAGCTTTGAAATGTGTCATTCCTATACTAGTATGATAACTGTTATTATATGAAAACTCAAACAAATGCAATTGGTGTTCTCATGGCCCACCAAGTCTAGTACAAAAGCTATCAATAAATCTTCAAATATCTTATTGACTTTCTCTGTCTGCCCATCTATTTGTAGGTAATAAGCGGTACTTATCTTAAGTTTGGCACCTAATACCTCATGTAGATTCTTTCAGAATTTACTAGTGAACAATGCTTCTCTATCACTGACTATACTACTAGACATCCAACGTAGTCTAATTATATTCTTTATGAATAATTTAGCCAATACAGGCGTCATCCTAGTAGACTAAATAGGAATGAAATGGGCACCCTTGGTCAGTCTATCTACCACAATCCATATACTCTCATTTTCCCTATTTGAACTTGGCAACCCGTCAATAAAACCCATGGATATCAAATTCCATTTCCAAATCGGTATATCCAAAGATTGAAACAATCCATTTTACTTCTAATGTTCGGATTTTACTTGCTGGAAATTAAGACAATTTTTTACCCATAAACGTACATTCCTCTTTAAACCTTCCTAACATAAAATTCTTTTCATATCCTGATACATCTTAGTTCCTCCAGGATGAATCATAAACTTTGATCAATGACACTCCCTAAGAACTTCCTTCCCTAGGTTTCCAACATCCGAAACACATAACCATCCATTCTTCCTTAATCAACCCATCCGATCAAGACTAACATCTTTTGTCAGGACACGATTCTTCGTCTTCCGAAAATTCGACATCGACACTCACTTTATCGACTGCCGAGGAATCGAACGACGGAAAACCGAACACTGAGGGTTTTTAAAAAGATTTTAAGAAGAGAAAAAGTAGAAAAGAAGATAGAAAATTTAGATAGGGAAAAGAAGATAGAAAATTTTAAAATAGAAAGAAAAGAAAAGAGAAAGAACATAGAGGATAGAACAGAATTTTAAAATAGAACGGAACAGAAAGAAAACAGAACAACATCAGAATCTCACAATTCGCAGCGGAACAACATATAATAATAAATGAATAATCTTTAAACAAAGAACTATATTAGTTATTACATTACATCACATTACATCATATCATCAGAGTGTACAACATCAACAACAACAACAATGCAGCGGAAAAAGAAATACTATATAACTAGTAATACGCCATGCCATCCATCTTGCCTCCAGCAACTCCAGAATATCCAGAATATCCTGATAAACCTAACTCTTGACTGCCCTGTGAAAATTGGTGGGCACCCAGAGTATAGGAAGGAAAACAATAACTCCAAGTCAGTCATGTGACTGGTGTGAGAACTCAAAACAGTTTATTTATCTTTAAAATCAAAATAGAGGAATATTTTTAAATTCAATTCGCAATGCTTTTAAAAATGAGACTACCATAAGGCCTCCCGCACACACACACAATGCAAACGCAGAATCGGAGGAGATTTCTCCTTATGAAAGTCAAAGATGCTTGATACGCATTTAAAAGAACATTTCATATTATTACTAGTGCATAGTGTAGAAGAAATTCATTTCGAAAGTAGAATATAAATCTTAGCCAACATACGACCATTATCGTATGCCTACTATAGCTACCATCCAAACAGTGGTGACCACCATAAGTGAATGATAGGTTCTACAACTAATACCGTACAAGTTTCGTATTGGGAATTGGATTTCCAACAAATGGTCAGGCCAAGGAACTTTCCATTGCCACATGAGAATGCCTCTGGAAAGACATCCCCGAGAACCAAACCGGAACTCTGCCAACACAAGGCCGGGTTACCCCTAACTGGGTAACTACTGACACGAGCACGCCATTCCCCGATCGTAAACGACCTTTCTCACGGGATCCCGAAAACCAACAACCACAAAGTAATAAATTCGTAGTAACCACATAGGTTAAATATCTGGGCTCCATACCATGATACCACCTCTATCCAGAAGGAAACGTACATACCCTAAAGGGTGCTACCCCTCATAACCTTGCCGCATCTTTCCTGTTTTGACCATTTCCGGGGTGTGAGGCTCGACGAAGTCACGTCCACAAAAACATACTTTATACAAAAGCCATGCTTTGGGTCAACAAATGATCAACACAATGATCACCAGGATAGACGATCAAATAAATGATCCTATCACAAATAATCAACACAATGATCATTTACAGCAACACTCAGCATGTCACATTACCAAATTGGGAATATATCGCTGATAACTTCAACTATATAACCTCTGAGCTCGTACGTCTCAGAGAAGGGTGTTAAGCTAAAAGAATAAATTCTTCGCCACCAACAGAAATATATTTGAAAGAAATCGGCTTTATATCTCAACTTGTAATGTCAGACATACAATCCATACAAGTCTGTTCCGGGATCGAACAAAACCGAAGGCACTTACAAAGAAGTCCTTGCAATCCGGATATTCACAATCCTGATCGGATTTCCCATCACTTAGGGAGTCTCTATACCGCTGCAACTCAGTGCAGAGACAATCGACAGGTTATCCTATCGCTCTCGCAAATACCGGGTCTTCAACACCGATCTTCAAATGCAATTATAACGACGTATCACATATTCGGAATGGGTTATACGACCCCATGGTCCTTTCCCGGTTAACCCGAATAGTGAGCGCTTATTCAAAAATAAGTGTAGCATTCACATTCAAACAAATCATATCAATTACCCATTCAAAGGGAAATATTGATAGTCGGTTATTGAACTATCACTGGATATGCACACATCACCAGTTTCCAAATAATTTTCCAAATTATTTATTTTCCAAAATATCTTTACAAGATATATTATTTTCAATACTTCAAAAATAAATCAATATTTATTTTTAAACAAATTCTACTTCCTTTATAAATTCCTTAGTGAATTTATAATCCAAAATATCCATGAATATTCGATTTCAATTATTCATTTTCAATTTATCTTCAAAAAGATAAATTCTCTAAACGTTTCATTTCACATTGGAAAAACATTTCCATACTTATTTATTCATAAGTAATTCACAAATTTTATTTATTTTCAACACTTGGAAAATATTCAATATACTTAAATCGAAATTAAGTATACATTTCATTCTTTAAGGAAATCATTCTCTTAAACATATTTATTTGGGCCAAAACGAATGTTGCGTAAAACATCGTTACGACGTCCCAAAATCACTAGTATATGGATTCGAAATTAAAATAGATATATAAATCCCAATACTATACAAAACATTTCCTTTCGGAAATCATTTACTATAACAACAGTGTTATAGTCCATCATCTCCTTTTATTTCTCGAAAACGTCTATTTCAACAATTAATGTTGAAATCTATGGTTTCGAATCTCAACACAATTAAAACTTCGTTAGATTGTTTTAATTCAATTTAAACATCTCATTCAAAACATTTCCTTTAACATATTATTCACAGTTCAAAAACGTGAATATACTACGTTAACAATTTTCATCCTTTTATTCATTTTATTTAAAGGATTATTCACAGTCAAAAACGTGAATATAACTCCATTAATAGGTTTCAACAATTTACTTATCAAAATAAGTCATTTGCGAATTTATAAAACAACGTTTATAAATTCCATTTCTATTTATTTATAAAAACTTCCTTTTTATAAATTCTTTTATTAACATATTCCAGTTTATAACTCAATTATAAACTAAAAGTTCATATTATAAGTCAAATACTTATAAAACGATTATTTTATAAAATCGTTCTTTTTAACTTCCCAAATTATAAATCTTATAACTTATAAGATTCATTCATTTATCCAAAATCATTATTTTAATAACTTAATAAATTTTATAAACCTACTGCTTATAAAATTCCATTTATAACTTCACCGTATAAAATTCTATAAATTCCATTCAATTATGAAATTCATTTTCACTTCATTCAAACACTTATAAAAACTCGTTTTATAATGTCTATATTTCAATTTATAAATATCCATTTATAAATCTCTTAATATAATTCAATTTATATTATTCTTTTAAAACTTCTTTAATTTCCTTTATTATTTCACCATTTTGATTCATAAAATAATTAAATTTTATAAATCCTATATTTAAATTTTTCACAATAATTCTAAAATATCTCGATTAAACTATTTTATAAACTCAATAGCTTCGTATTCTCAAAAATCAGTTTTTAACTATATTTCTCAAAAATCATAATTTTTATAACTTTAAAAATTATAACGTTTATTTATTTATAATGGATCAATTCCAAAATATAGTATATTCTCAAAAATCACTTTTAAAATCATTTTAAAATTCCAAAATTTGGTCCAATGATGCTACACACCAAATAGTCAATCACGACAACAACGATATCATATATCAATATGAAAATCCATCAAATATCAAAATATCTGAAATCAAATAAATACTGTTGAGGAATCCAGTTGGATCCCTCCAACCTGTTTTCCAGCATCCACAAACATTAGCACAATACCAATTTCGCTCCAGTACGAAATTATCGCGGTATATGTTCTTATTAAATATTATCCGCTTAATAACGGCGTAATAGGGTCTCATCCGCTAAACAAATAAATGCGGGAAATCAATAACTGCAATATATACATATGCCAATATATATATATATTGATATTATATATATAATACCAATTTCACTGTTTATGAAATATTCGCGGTATATGTTTTTAATAAATAACATCCGCTTACTAACGGCGTATAATGTCTATTTTAACAATCAATAGATATTAATCAACATTCAAACATGCATTCAAATATTTTAAATCTAACCATTTAAAATAAAATCGAAACTGATTCGATTGAGTGAGAAATTCTCACCTTGATTCCAATTTCGTTTTAGCGATTTATTTCGAATAAAATTAAACGGACGTTTAATTTTACCCAAAATTCTCACTAACTCCAAACGACTCCAAACTAACTCCATCGCGTAGTGCTCGTCCATACGATTCCAACGCAACTGGTTTCGCGCGTTTTCGACCTCGTATGAAAAAGTTATGAATTTTTAAAGATTGTACACGATTTATATAAACAAATTTCAACATAACTTAATTAATTTTAAACCTATCTCAAATCATGGCCCTTGGATCTAAACCCAACACATCAGGCCCGTGCATTGCATCCCCCTTCTTCACGTTCCCTCTCCAGATACCAAACACGCATATGAACCCATAGGAGCACAACTAGGGTTTGATTTTTGTGATCTCTACGCTCAACGATACTTCATCAAACCACCTCCATTCGAACGCCCATTGCAAGAGCTACCTCCACCATGCACATCATGAAGCTCGGCCCTATGATTGGTCTTGAATTGCGTGCGCAGCCCATGACTGTCGGCCCCCACTTGCCCCCTCCACGTCGCTCCAAACACGATCATCACCGTATGGATTGAAAGCTCTCGTCGTGCTCTCCAACCTTCGTGTTAAACACTTTGGCTAAATCTTTGTAGATTGAGAGAGATTGAGGGGGAAAGGAGAATGATTTCTGGCCATTCAATAGTTAGGGCCGGCTGCACTTTGAAAACTAAGGTTAGGTTTTACTTTTTTTTTTTTTAATTTGTGTGAGGGCTATTTATAGAGAAAACCGAAACACTATTCATTCCGGAAATTCCGAACTCCGATTTACGCGCCGTAACCAGCGTTTCTATGGTTTACCCCGCGTTCCGGACACAATGGAACAGGTTTCGAAAGCTAATTCGGAAGTATGTGCGAGTTATGGCTATAAACGCTCAATTTGAATTAAACCGATTTAAGCGATTTTCTAGGCGTTTTAATTTGTACCGGACAAACGGTAAATCCAATTGACATGAAATTTGAAACCTTACAATAATATCACATTACGGATCCGATGAAATTGGTTTCGTCGAAATCCGAGACTTTTTGAAAAATGTCTATTTTAACTCGCCAAATTAAAATTAAAAATAAATCGATGCGTTTCGAGCTGCCACGATCAAACGATAACTCCGATTGATACGAAATTTGAAATCCGATAATAACTAACTATTACGGATCCAATGGAACTGGTTTCGTTCAATTCTGAGACTGTTCAAAAATTGACTATTTTCACTAGTCGATTTAAATATTAAAATATTCAATTTTCACAAATTAACTTTTAATTCGATTTTAAAAGTTCTAAAATATTGTTCTAACTCCCATATGATAAAATAAAATTTTACAAATCATTTTCAATCATATTTAACCCAATTTTCAATTATTTCCATAATTTAACATATTAAATTATCGATTTAATTACTCAATTAAATCCAATAATTCAAATAAAAATTTATTCGACTTATAAATTCACTTATTAATATTTAAAATTAACTAAATATTCAAATTTTAATTTCTAAAAATTCTGGGTCGTTACATCTTTAGATCATCGATCTTAGTTCCACCTTCTAGCCTTCTAATCTTTCGGCTAATAATGGATCATCTCTCTACTTAGAAGCAATTCTTTCGATCAATGATGATTGAACTTCCAAGCAAGATAACATGACCATATTTTAACTAGAACTAGCAGTCGATCTGTAACGACCCGTAAATTTCGATAATTTAAAACTGTTAATTTAATAAAATTTTATGATGCAATAGTGGAAGAAATAAAAAGATTGATGGTTTATGAATGAAATAATAGTTAGAATTAAAGGTAATAGTGTAAATTCAAGCTGACTATGAACAATTTGAATGAAATTTCAAATAATTGGAATGACGAAAATGTTATGCTTGATTATGAATTTAATATAAGAAAATAAATGTGAAAATTGAATTAACTAGTGAAATAATAATATGATTAATGGTAACTGATTGAAATCAGTATTATGTAAGTAATTAAAATAATTGGTTGAAATTAAACTTAAGTGTAATAGATCATTAACCAATGTTAATTTCATCCATTTGACAACAATGGATTGAATAATTGGAAGAAATTTCAATATAATGGGATATAAAAGGTAATTGGTAACTTAAATGTTAACTTGTTTATAAAATAAGATGTAATGAATGGAAATGAAATAGATTTAGTGTAACGAGAGTTATTATAACAATTTTGTAAAGAATAAACTTACAAATCTTATAAAATGTATAATGGTGACAACTTTTGTTATCATTAATTTAATTAATCAATTATAAAATTAAAAGCAATTAACTTCATATTAATGTTAGTTAAGACAATAACTGTAAATTATGAATGTAAAAAAATGAATAGAAATGCTAATTTAATTCATAAGATAATAATTGATGTAATAAAAAGAATGAAACCAAAATAAAATAATTAATTGGGATTTTAATTTTAATTAATGTGTAAACCGACGAAATTCAATATACTTGAAAATTTGGAATTATTACAAATAAAAGATGGAAATTTGAGTATACCAATGTAATAAAATGTAAAACAAATATTAACTATGTTATTTGAGTAATAGTGGATGGAATACAAAGATTTAAATCAAATAAAAACAATTTACTGGAATTAATTTTTAATATTTGGATTTAATTACAATTGAATGTGAACACTGTAATTGGAAAAATAATTTACTTTGAATTGGTATCTAAATTTATTTTAAATTATGGTAAATGTCCAAATAATCTAAAATGACAACTTTGTAAATTATTTAATTTGAATTGAAAGGTGATCTATTGATTTAATTATTAATTTATTTAATTGATGTGAAAATAGCCATTTTGGTCACTGACTCAGATTTTGACAAAGTCAGTTTCATCGTATCCGTAACGTTGAATTATTGTAGGATTTCAAGTTTGGTAGCGATCGGACTCATCGTTTGAATGTACGGACTCGAAACGCCTAGAAATCAATTTAATTGAAATCAATTGAAATCAAATTGAAATAAGATGATTCTAACATAACTTCTTCATATGATGAAATTTGTACTTGGAACCTATTCCATTGGGTTTAAAATATTTGAAAATATCTATTTTGATATATGGGATGATCCATTTTCGTTTTGGAGGCAGAACGGGCTTTTCGGGTCATTTATCATTTAACCTTTAAATAAATCGTGTCCATTCATCTCAATTCTCACTTACCTATCAATAACATGTTATAAACCCTAGTCACTTCTTATTTTCATTTGTTTGTACGTACATTTCCTTCTCAACTCCTCTTGCCAATGGCAGGCAAACAAATTCTCCGTTCAATTTCAAATCAAAATCTAAATCAAAAATTCAAACTCCTCAAACTATATCGAATTATATATCGATTTGAAGCTCTTGACGAGCGCATCTCAGATCTGTAATTCATTTTCCAATTAAATCATTATTTGTCCAAAAATTGAAGAATAAATCTCAGCCGTTCATTGGTGGTTGATGATCTTCATCGGATGGTCGAACGGATGGTACCGTGCTGTGGAGAGCGAAGAGTGCAGTGCATCAGCGATGGTCGTTTGGAGATTAGCAGCTAGATTGATCGATTTAATTCGATCTGGGGTTTTAGAATCGGTGGCACTGGGAGGTTATCTCGACCACGCCACGTGAGGGAGCAATTGTTCGGCGTCGCGGGAGGTCGACACGCTTCCTGGAGTCGCACGCGTGGCTGTGGGTGGCATACGACGTCGAATCTGGTGGCGGTTGTAGCTTAGCCGCATATGTGAAATTTGGTTTTGGCTCTGCTAGGGTTTTGATTAAGGAGAAGGTGAAGTGTCTTTCTTTTGTTTTTTTATTTTGAACTTTAATTTCAAATCTTCTAACTCGAATAACTTTTATGAACGAGGTCTGATTTGGGCGCAATTTGTTTTGCTGGAATTGTATTGAAATTTCGGACATTTTGACGTTGGTTTGGACAAATTCTAAGACTGTTTGAACTTTAGGTTTAAATTGAATTTAAATTCAAAAGTGAGTGCTTTAACCCACTCATAACTTCTAAAATTTCTTATGTTCGTTAAATTAAATTTATGATGTGAGTAGGAATTTATTTATGACTTTTTAGTAGATTTTGAATCATCATCTCAGTTAATTTGAATTTATTTAAATTAAATCGTTATTTAATTTATTATTGAATATAATTGCGAGTTAAATACCTTTTATTGATTATCAGTTCTATATTGATATTTATTGATTGATTTGGATGATGTTTGTAATGGATGTTGATTGTTGATATTGGATGAAAGGAACTTGTATTTTATATCGCTATAAACTGCAGGTTCACTATGGGTTGAAATGATACATACCTGAATGATCTATCGGTCAAGGAAAAATCGTTATGGGTTGAAATGATAGACTCGAGTGATTTTATAGATGTATTTATTCCGGGATTGCGGTTTGAAATGTTATAGCAGTAAAATTTTAAATTGCGGATTGAAATGATAAATATCTGTATCACTTGACCCTGGGATGGAGAACTATATACGGACACCGGGTTAGTTAAATTAAATGATTTTAAATCCTTTTTTTTAATGGAATTAAATGATATTTTGAAGTAAAATTTGATTTGTATAAATTGATGTATTTTTGGAAAATCAAGTTTTGTTTCGAAATGTGAATTGGCTTAAAAGGTATTGTTTTAAGAAATTAAATAGAAATGGTCTAATTTTGTTGAAATGAAATACATAGTTTTATATTGATATAAATTCCAAATTCATGTTTTCAAATATAAACTATTTAAAATTATATTATTTTTAATATTCTAAATTTTAAGAATTTCAGATTTATAAACTATTTACTAATATTAACTATATATATTATTTTGATCTATTTTAAACATATTTAATTTATTTTAAAAAACTAATTAAACCCTCTTAATTTATTTTAAATCTAACTATCTATTTTAATCTATTTAATCTATTTTAATTATATTTAATCTAATTTAAATCTATTTATGTGATATCCGGAAATTTGGGCAATATAAATTTAATAATCTGTGTTATAAATTTAATTTGATTTGATAATTTTAATAACAAATTTAGAATTTGATTTAATAATCATGTTTTAATAAATATTTAAATTGAAAGATTTTATCTTTTTGAATGAATAAATTGTTTCTGTTTATAATATATAATTTTATATATTGTAAATTGATAAATTTTGATTTTTGAATTTAGTAAATGGATTAATTTTCTAACTCTAATTTATATTTAATAAATTGGAGATTTGATTTAAATTTAACATATAACTTTTCAAAGTAATTCAAATAAATAATTATATGGTTTATATTAAAGGAAAATCTTATCTGCTTAAATTTATATTTTTAATTAACTTAAATATGAAGTTAAATTTAATTAACATCAAAGCTTTGTTTTATTTTCTTTTTAAAAAGTATTGCTTGAAAATGTTATATAAGAATTTAAAACACAATTTACTTATGGTTTTAATATATTGAGTGATAAAGGAAATTTATAATCTCATTTATAAAATATTTAATATTGTTTAATTTGTCATTTTGAGTAAAAATTATAATACTTAAATTCTTTTGAACATAAATAGATTTGTAGTAATAGGATTTGTTATTTTAAATATTTAATAAGAGTTATATATGCATATATATATATAACTTGATTTTAAAATTGGAGTTTATAGTTTAATTTAAGTTGGAATTCAATGTTTTAAAAATCTAAAAGAATAAACACTTAAAAATATTTGAATAAGCTTTTGTTTATAACTTGTGTTGTTTTGATTTCTAAAATTAAAAGGAAATAAAATTCATTTACATATACATATGGAATAAAATAAGTTAAAGTATTTATAAACAATTTAAATTAAAATTTAAAACACTTTTAATATACATGTGTAAGTTTCTTAGGATATAAATTGACATGTGTTAGTCATATAATAAACTTAAGTGACAATTGTTAAAATGTGAACAAGTGTAATGTTTAAATTTTCTTTTCATTTTTATTTCTATCAAAATCAAAATATACTTATACAAATACATTTCCTCTAAAATCATTCATCTTTTCCATTTTTCTTTTTCAAAACTTAAGATTTCCAGCCATGAAAATCTGAAGCTTTCATCTTCAAATCAAAACCCATGTTTCCACTCACCAAAATAAATCATAATAACCTGATCATCAAATTCTACAATTCTTAAACCTGAAATCAATTTGCAACTCTAAAAAAAAGAAAAAGAATTCAAACCTGCATGCAACTATGCCTGCAGTCCTCTGTTTGAAAACCATAACTAAAACCTGCATATTTCTTTTCTGGGAAGCATGCAAATGGATCTGGTAACTGCATGAATCAAGGGGACAAAGAAATAAATCTGCAGTTTTAAAGCAAATTCAAGATGAGACTTTAAATAGGCAACTGCAGTATTAAGTAAAAGGGGGAAACATGCATGCATCTATTAATCTCAAGCTTGTCAAAAAAAACTTGTGCTCTGCCTCCATAAAACCCAGGTGAGTAACATTTTAACTAAAATAATTTAAGTAATATAGTTGCTTGATTTACTACCGTGATAATTATGTTGGAATGGATTAATATGATATTGATATCCTCTGTTATATGTTTGAACGCATGTTGTGTTGTAATTCTGCCTGTTCTAGATTCCAGTTTTTTTTATATATTCAAAAATCAAGACTTCATGTTAAAATCATTTTTTTAGTTTAAGTTTTTAACAAGCATGTGTGTGATAAGTAAAGTTTTTAAATTTTAGTAAATATGAAAGATAAATAAAAACTGTGGTGTTTCTGTAAACTCAGTAATAACAGAGTAATAGAATATAAGTAAAAATTTGATTTTTCTGATTCATTAATCCAAGAACATAAATCAATTACATAAACCAATACTTGAATTCTAAAATTAAAATCAGGAATTTTAGTTCAAGAATTGGTGAGCATTTCTGGTTTAACCAGAAATGTATTTTTGGGGTGTAACTGTCGTTCTAGATGATCTGGAAGGTCAGTAGCTTCTCTGGTGATGGTGGGAAGATAGGAGAAGCAGGGAAAAATTCTGGAGGAAGAAATTATGCAGTGTGGTGATGAAGATTTGGACTTGAAGTAGATTGCCCTAGTTTTTACTGTAATCAGTAAATTGGTTGTTACCGCTTTGTATTGGCGATCGAGTTCTTCCTATTTTGGGGGAATGGTAGATGGAGATTGGGTGAATTCGTGACCGGAAGCAAAAAAATTCTGATGATCGGAATTATGTGATTGAGGCAAGTTTCTGGATTCGACATTTGCTCCTGTTGAAGCTGGAATGCTCGAATTTGAACGAGGGTTTCTGCATTCAAAATTGGGGTTGAAATGGCTTTAGGAGATGAACGTTGACTTGTTCGTGAGGTCGCGACAAGCCGGAGGTCATGGCCATGGTGGTGCAAGTGCACGGGGATGCTAGTGTATTAGTTAGCTGTTGGGAGAAGAAGAGGCTCGTGGATGTCGGGTAGTTTTGTGATGGTCTCGAAGCTGAGGGGTATTGGACTCGAAGTAACTAAGATAGGTCTCGGGTTTTAGTTTTGATACAGGGTTGGTAAACCTGTTAGTACAGGTTTATGTATAAACCTGTTATTATATGAAAATTTAAATTGATTTTTAAGATGAATTTGAAAGAATTGTTACTCGAGTTGCTTGAGTCAGCTCGAGCTAGTTATTGATGGTTAGTAATTGTTATGTTTTAAATTTTAAATTTGAATTTGAAATATAAAACAAAGATTTAAATTAAGTTTTAAATCTAATTTAAATTATAGATTCAAGTTGAATTGAATCTTAAAATTTGAAATGATTAAGTTTTTAAATTTAAATTTGCTTTAAAATAACTTTAAAGAGTTTATTGTTTAAAATGTTTTTAAAAGAAATTTGAATTTAAATTTGGTAATTGAAATAGGTAGTAATGTTTAAATAAAGTTTAAATTTGATTCAAATCTAATTTTGAATCTTTGGTTTAAAATGAATTTAGGTTTTATAAATTTAAGTGTTTAAAACAAATTTGAATGATAATGTGAAATTTAAATGGTTTTTAATTTTAAAAGAAATTTGTTTTTAACCTTTGTAAAATTTCTTTAAAAATGAAATTATTATTTAGAAATTAAGGTTTGAGGTTGAATTTAAACTTGTAAAGTTAAATAACAATTTAATGTTTGTATTTCATTTAATTATTAGAGTAATTAAATGAATAATTAATTTATTTAATAAATTAATGAAGTAAATAATTACTTAAAGTAATTAAGGGTTTAATCTTAAGGATTTAGAATTAATTATTCTTTGAATAATTAACTTGTAATTTAACAATAATTAATTAAATAAAATTAGTTTTTAATTAATGATTAATAATTAATTAATCAAGTAATAATGGATAAATTAAGTCTTAATTAACACTTAATTATTTATTTAATTAGGGGTTAATCAATGGATTAATTAATGATTAATTAATCTGTAATTAATAATGATTAAAATAAGTTAATTATTTTAGAAAATAATTAATGAGTTGTTAATAGTTAATGAAGATCATTAACTAAGGATTATTTAATAATTAATTAATGTGATTAATTTTAATTATTAATTAGATTAATTAATTTAAGGATAATCAATTGTGTAAGTTACTTAGTATAATTACTTATGGAAGTAATTAAGGAATTAATTACTTATTGTAATTAAGTTTAAATTTGATTAGATTAAGTTAATTAATTCAGTTTAATTAATTTAAAATAATCATTTGATGAGTTGTGAAAGATAATTACTTAATGTAATTTAATGCAGAGGAATTACTCAGAGAAGTAATTAATGGGTAATTACTATATGTAATTAATTGGAAGTAATTTGATAATGAAGTTAATTGAGTATAATTACTTTGTGAATTAATCAAAGGATTAATTAGAGATAATTAATTAATGAAGTAATTAATTTATTGGTGCATTAATTAAGGGTAAATAATTACTGAATGGAGTTAATCAAGGGTGATTAACAGTTATGGTTTAAATAAAAATTAATTACATAATGTAATTAATTTAATTTGAAAATGTAATTAGAAGATCATTAATTATTATAATTAATGATGTAATTAAGATTGATTAATTAAGATTAATTAATCAATAATAAGTGATTAAAGGTAATTAATTTTAGGTAATTAATTAATGAAGTAATTAAAGGTTAATTACTGTATTTGGATAAATATAATTAATTTGAGAAATTAATTAGAAAATAAATACTTGAATATAATTAAGAGTTAATTAATCAAGGATGATTAATTAAAATGAATAATTGAATGATGATTAATTATTTGATTGATAATTAATAATGATAAGCAAGGATGATATTGGTGAAGTAATTAATTTAATTTACTTTAAATTAATGGAATGATGTGATTAATTTAATTCATTTTAAATTAATTATATTTGGGTGTGGATTAATCATTGCTTATATGGTTGGATAGTGTTGTTTGCTTTGGATGATTTGAATCTCATATATGAGATAGATAATGTTGAGTGATTTGGATGCATTGGTTGCATGGTGATATTGATATAGATTATTTTTTTGAATAATGATAATATGGTTTATCTGATATGATGATAATGTTGATTTTCTGTTGTGAACCTATGATTTATCTATTTGTATGGATATATAGATAATTGAATTGTTTTAAACCTTTAAAACAACTTGGCCTTAAAAGACACGCTTTGGATTTCGATGAGACCGGGATCGGGTTTCCATATTTGGATATCCGAAAACCACATCGTTTCCAAATAACGTTAGGTCGTTAATCCAAGTGGAGCGAGTGAAGACTCGAGGTGTAAGGGCTATACGTCAGTATAACTCTGTGGGTGATTCCGTAATGAGTTGACGGAATAATGCTTATAGATTCGAGATGCAGATTTAGAGTGCAAGAGTTATCGTCGTTAACTCTGTGGGTGATTCCGTAATGAGTGTAACGAGATAATGCCTTCGGTTTCGTTCGAACCCGGAACGAACTTGTATGGATTGAATGCTTTCAGAACATCGTCAGGAGGACGATAAGCATTCTAAGAAATGTGTCCTATAAAGGTAATCGTAGCCTCAAGCCTCATCAACCGGGAATGGCTAAAACAGGGGAGGTGCAGCAAGGCTTCGTGGGTCGCACCCACTGGAGAGCAAGATTGATCCATGTCTAGAGGTCCCTTTTATTTCGGCTTAGTGGGCAGTTGTCAGTGTACACCAACCGCGGGGTTGTCTTGTTCGGAATTGTTCAGTAAGGAATGGGTCCGGCTTTGTGTTGCAGGGGAGTGGGAGTACTCCTCGGTACGGTGATCTAGGCCACGTACTGTGATGGGCGGTACCCCGGTAGCCCTGCCATTGTATGGAATCCACAATCCAATAAGTGCCAACGGTTTTGATTGTATTACCCACTTTTGTGGCTAGTAGCTGGAATTTAATAAATGTAACAATTTCGGCTATTTCTTATTTACTTGAAAACCCTAGACCTATTATAATATCACTGGATTTCCTATCAAATGTTTTGGTTAGCGTAAGGTAAAAACTTTTCCATGTTTATGTGTGGGAAGTCTTACGTGATACCTTTCTTTCTAAAGGTTTTCAAAGTTAAGCAACTTTAACCTGTTACTCACACCAGACCCATGTCTGACTCGGAGTTTATCTTTTGTTTTCTTAAACACTTGGGTACTCAAATTTTTACGAGTAGCCAAGGGAATCAGGTTAGCTTTTGACGAATTATGGAGGAGCAGATGGAGCAGGAGGTTTCTGCGTTAGATATATAGTATTCCGCTGTGTGATTTGTGATTATCTCTGAGTTGTATTATATTGTGAATACTAGACAGGTGTTTATAACTGTCTAGTATGTGTTATATATCTGTGTACTCTGATAATGATTGATACTATGTAAAGTTTTATGTGATATATTATAATTTATTCGATTCCGCTGTGAGATTCTGATGTTGTGTTCTTCTTCTTCTCTTTCTTTTCTTCTTCTATCCCTTTCTTTCTTCTTAGCGATGCGACTTCCTGGAGTTTGGAAGTTGGGTTGTTACAATTTAACTATCATAAATCAATTTAAAAGCATTTACCTATAATTAAATTGTTTAGAGCATTTTAACTATTTAGAACTAATTAAACTAATTTCTATATTTCCAAACTAAGTACGTGGAAGAGTTTATATTCATTTCAATTGGTTAAAAAAGTTATAAGGTTAAATGACGTTATAACCTAAGTTGGAATTTTGAATGTTATAGTAAGTCGAAATGATGATTTTGAAGCAAGGACGTAACCTGTTTTGAAAATATGATTTTTGGAAGAAATATGATTTGAAAGTGGTATAGTTTTTGAGAACACGATATTTTGATATAAATTGTGAATTTGACTTTGAAAGGAAATATAATTTTGAACTATGATTTCAAGGGTGAATATGATTTCGAAAGTAAGTAATGATTTCAAAGTGATATGATTTGAATGGAATATGGTATTTTGATATCAATTATGAAATGATTTTGGAAATATAAAAGAACCATCCGGCGTGTAATAAGCGATTGGTTGTTAAAGAGACCAAGATTGGTATTGTCATATTCTCTGCCAATACCGAAAACCACTTTAACAACTGTGTACCTGGTAGAGATTTCAGAATGAAGTAGGATGGTGGCGACGATCCTAAAGGTATATTTACATGGACCTAACTCCTGTGAGTTAGCATAAGGGGATAAAGCAGGGCAATTGACAGGCCAAATGAGGTCATTCCTCTAATCGGGCACACTCCATCGACACCATATTTTGACTTTTAATTTATTTGGTGGCCACCTGCAATTTTTACTTGGGAGCATGTTTCGAGGGCGGTAGTTGCGGCTATGCGTTACCAACAGTCCGAAAGTGTAATTGGTATATCTACCCTGGCATTGCTTAGGTGTGCCATGTCATCTACCCTAGTGCGCCTTCTACGAGTTTGTTTTATGTCATACCTATGGGGTATCCTCTAGCGGCTCCAGTTTACGGGGAGTTACGGTACTGTATAGACTACTGACATTATAAAATGCGTTAAGGGGGATATGGGTAACACCTTAAGCTATTTTAATAGTTTACTTTACTATAGACATTATTATAATAGCGTATATTACTACATAGTAGATAGTTTAACGGATACTTAGGAGGTATGAATCTCGAGCATCTCTTAAGTTACTGCACTCACGTTAGATATTAGATAGAAGATGTCAAACCCATAGACATCTCTGACGTCATTCCACTCATATATATTTACCGTTGATTTAACTTACAAAAGATCTGTTAGTTCCGACTCTAGTGTTTTGTCTTTTCAATTCGCTCGGGTCAACCTGAGCATTTCAAGATTTGAAGACCTTATTTCTGGAGAACGAAGACAAAGATTGTATTATTATTATTTACTACATTATTCCACTGCATCACACTGTTTTGCTGCATTTTTATTTATTTATCTCTGATATGTGTAACTCTGATTCTGTTTAATCAAATGTTTTGTAAATAGCTTCATGAACTGTTATTTGATTATTATATTTTATCATTCCACGGCAAGATTCTGTTTTGTCTTTTTTTCATTGCTTTTTCTTATTTACCCCAATAACAATCCGCCCTTCTATGTGATTTGATTTGGCACGTATGTCTGCTTAAACTGTCCAAAAAAGGCAGGATGTTACACGATCTTAGCTGCACATTACAAGTAGTCAACACCTCCAAATCCTTCAATTCTTCCAACTTAGCTAACACCACATTTTGGTGTTTCCTACTAAGTGCATCTGCAACTTTATTTCCTTTCCCTAGTGTATATTCAATACCAAAATCATAAGCTACTAAAAAATTCAGCTACCTCTACTGTCCAATAGTCAACTCATTCTAAGTCAAAGACTTATGATCCATATAAAATTCGAATTGTTCTCTAAAAGGTAGCATCTCCACACTTTTAATGCGAAAGTCACCGCTGCCAACTCCAAATCATGAGTCGGGTATTTAACTTTAGGTGGTCTGGGCAATCGAGAAACTAGACAATTACTTTACCTCTCTACGTCAGCGCAACTCCTAATCATGTTCTACATGCATCCGTATATACCACTAAATCCAAATTCCTATTTGGAACGACTAACACGGGGGCAATGGTCAACAAATGCTTTAACTTAAGGAATGCTTCATTGCATTTATCGGACCTAATAAACTTCACGTCATTTTTATTAACTTAGTCAAAAGTCCGCTATCTGTGAGAAATCCTTAATAAATTTCTTGTGATAGCCAATTAATCCAAGAAAACTTCTTATCTCGGTCACCATCTTGGGTGTTTTCTAACTGTTAACAGCTTCAATTTTGGTTGGATTGACTGACAACCCTTTCTTTGAAACTATACGAATAAGAAACTTCAATTTTTTCTTTCAGAAATGACACTTCGAAAGCTTCCCTTTCAGTTGATGCTACCTCAACATCTCAAGCACTATTCTAAGATGAATCTCATGATCACTTTCATCCATAAAATATATCAAAATGTCATCAAAGAACACCAACATGAACCTATGAAAGTGCTCATGGAAAATTCGGTTCATCAAATCCATAAAGAAATCTAGTGCTTTAGTTAATCTGAATGGCACCACTAACCACTCGTACGAACCGTAGCTTGTTCATAATGCCATCAATAGAAAACTGTTCTCCACCGCTCTTAATTAATGGAACCTTATCGCTAAATCCAATTAGGAAAATACTTTAGCTCAACTAACTTATCAAATAAATCATCTACAGTTGGCAAAGGATATCAATTATTTATCATCTTTTCATTCAACTTACGATGATCGATGTACAATCTTAACAATCCATCCGGTTTCTTCACGAACACCATGGCCTCTCCTTAAAGAGAACTGTTTGGTTTAATAAAACTCTTTCCTTCTAAGTCTACTTACGGGTTTAGCTTCTACTACAAAGGTCTATTCGAAACTCAATAGACTGTTTCAGTGGTAGTCCTATAACCGGTTCAAAAATATCTACAAATTCTCTTACAATTAAAACTCAATACAATTCATCTTTCACTTTTGTGGCACCCAATAAAGCATAAATTTCTAGACTCAAATTCTCAACTGAGTATACTATTCGGTAAATGCTATCAGGTTGTCTTAATGATATTTTCTTATCTTGGAAAAATATCCTAGCATCATATCTGCTTTTATCAATGCATACCTAAAGTAATCCTAAAACCCACGAATCGATTATATACAAACTGCAGGCAAAAGTACAGCCTAGCTATTCAAACTCTAGATGGTCATACCTAATCGCCAGAGTTGTATACCCTCCTATTGGATTAACTATCCTTAAGAAAGTAGTAAGGTCTAATGGTTCTAAACATAACCTATCTACCAAACACTGAGATATAAATCAATGTGATGCACCAGTATCAAATGATACACTAACTGGTATGCTATGAATCAAAAGCATACCTTCTATCATAGATTTCCTTTCTCGGTAATAGTTAGTCTGGAAGATGATAACCTAAAGTGAAAGCTTTTCCTTTGTTATCCTTGGACACTTCTGGACGTTTGTTCTTATAATGCCCCACTTGGTCACAATTAAACCACTTCACTTTCTGCTTCCCTACAACCACCTTGCCATTACCAGATCGACACTTGTTAACATAGTGCCCCTTCTTGTCACACTTTTGACAAACAATATCGACTTTTCCTTTTTTGGCAGCCCTATCTTTTTGAGCTCTCTTCTTCTTAAAGAATTTCCACTTCTTATTCTAAGCATTCAGTTTCTCTACCGACTTCTCTTTCCCAAAGGTCAAATGCATTTCTTTATTGCTGATAGCCATCTCCACCACTACATTCGATGGACCTCTAAGATATGGCATAGTTGTCCTAGCAATCTCCGACCCCAACCCTAGGATGAGCTTCTCATTGCTTTTATTCACGATGTCAATAGTAGCATATCCATATCTAGATAGCTCATCAAACTTAGCAGAATATTCCGATATTGTAATATCTCCTTGCTGCAATTTCAAAAACTTCTTGAGAAAAGCAGACTTAGCTACTTCAGATCAAAAAAAATTCTTTGAATCTGCTTTGAAAATATGCCTAAATCAACTCCTCCTCAGGTACTCCAACGGTAACTCTATTCCATTAGAATAAAGTGGCTCCATACAACTGTCTCAAAGCCAATCTCCTTTCCCCCTCATCATTAAGACCTAAATTAGCAAAAATCCTTTCACAATGCAACTGCTAGTTCTCCACTTTTATTGCATCCTTGGTCCCTAAAAAAGGCTTTCAATCCAAATAGGTGTAATTTCGACTCAACTTAGCATAGTTATTACAAGTTGGTGCTATAGGATTAACTTCTCTCACATTAGCAGCGTTTCCGCCAGCTGTCCCTGTAGCTGCTCCTGCTTACATCAAACCGACGTATAACTGATACGTAGTCCCTATATCTACTGGTAGGGTTCCAGCATCTACATTGGCATTGCATTTTGATTAGCATTTGTCTGTCAACCCTGGTTCCTCTTGGTGTTGGGCTGAGCATTTCTATTGGTTGTGGTGCTTCCTCCACCTAGATTCATTTTTCTGTTTCCTACCTTCGTATCTTTCTTTCTCGTAAATCAGCATACGAACCTTAATAAGATATAGAAGAACAGTATAAGAGAGTGGGGAGAATACATAGTTATATATAGCAACTATAAGTACGTTATTATAGCGTTATCTCATACCCTAATCTTACTCTCCAATTCATTTATATTTTCAAAAACTCTTTAGGTTTGAAATTCTTTTAATCATAAACCTGTGCTCTAATACCAAATTGTAAATCCCCCATCTTGAGGCCCAAAATTAACAGCCATAGATGCTGTAGTCATCCATGTTCATTAATTCTTGGCGATAAAATGTGGCAATGTTAATCATATCAACAACTAGAAGCACATGAATGTGAAAAAAAATTAACATGGTTTAGTAACAAATTTTCATATCTCATTTGACAAATGATAATTCATATTCATTACATAATCCTATGCTCAGAGAAAATATAATTATTATAAATACTCCAAGAGCGACATATGAAGATGCCACCTTGGTCGATCAAATTCAAATACTTGGCAACAATACAAATTTGTCATTACATCCAAATAGATAAAGCCAAACTACACAGCGGAAATAGATATAGTTCTTAACAGCTAGATTGCCTCATGCATGTCTTTGGAAGCTTATTCGTCTAACTGGAACATGAAAGCCCTTATTTCCGACCTACTCCAATGAGTACCCTAGAGTTCAAGGGGGAAAAACCTTTGGGTTAGATAACAGTATGGTGTGAATAATAGCCTACCATTTCAAGCCAAATAGATATCTAGTGAGACCACGTCGTTGAGCGAAATAGGGCTTCCCCTCACTAGTATCTTAACCAAAACATAAAAACTATATACCATGCACCTACAACTATAATGGTTAGAACAAAAAAATAGCATTTATAATCATGCAACATATGCTAGATTTCCCATCCCAATTCATTAGATTATCCATCTTAATTTCAAATGACTACATGTCACAATTTAAACTGATTATCCATCTTATTTTAATTAGACTACCTATCATATAATTATGTGAACTATTTGTTTCATATTTAAACATATTTATAGTATGTGGACTATACATCTCCTATACAATTATTACTTGGATTATCCATCCCCAACCATATTGACTACCCATCACACATGGTCTAATTATTTAAAGTTATATAGATTATCCATCACACATATTCCATTTACTTAAAATAATGTGGAATATCCATCACACATCCCATAATTTTCCTAGGATGGCTATGAAACCTACATTATCCTCATAGAGACTATCCATCTCTAGCATGATGTGGACTATACATCTCATATTCCCCAATTTCCCTAGGATGCCTGCGAACCTATCATTTAACAATTATTTATTCCACCCCACATGTTTTAATTTAATTAATGTTACCCATATGTTTCACTTCGGTTCAATTTAATTCATGTTACCCACATGTATCCCCTTATAGTTATAATATTTCAAAGTGACATACGTTAGTATCCCCAATCGATCTATGTCAAAATTATTAAAAATAGACAATGGTATCCCCAAGGTTTAAAGTCAAAGTCAATAACATATGTAGACCATTGAAACCAGCAAACTTTGGTATCCCCAATGGTGGTGTCGACACCTATAATTGAAAAAGTATTGATATCCCCAATGTTTAAAATCAAAGTCGTAAAACAATAGGCTCACCCCCTTATTAAGTTAATAAAGATCAACGTAGAAGCTCATCTCTATTGGTGTCCCCAACAATAGTGTCAAATTTTACAAATTTAACATGGTATTAGTATCCTGAACGTCGAAGTAGAAAACTTGGCTCTCCGCCCTTCAATAATTTAATATAAATCAATGTCGATGTACTAATAGTGTCAACAAGGTTTAAGGCTCTTCGCCCTTAATATAATAACTCACGTGGGATAAAAAACATCGACCCATATCCAAGGTCGAAGACAAAAACTTAAATTCTTTTAAAGAAAAATTCATGTTGAAATTGATGTTGTCGACCTTCAATAACTATAGGCTATCCACCTATTAAAACAAAACTTAAACCTTTATAAGTTGGCGAACTGCCAAAGACAATGGATCATCGACCCTCATAAAACTTAGGCCTCTTCGCCTCTTTATTGAAATAAGCCTCTTCGGTAGTAAAAAGATGAGAACCAACATTGATGCTACAATGCATCGTTACCAACTCCATTCAATATAAATTTTTGAGTATATAAGGTCGCCAACACTGATGCACAATGACACCAAGATCCTCAATGTTATTATAAAACTTTCATACTTAAACCAGTTTGGCTATTATGCTGCTTTTTATATAGTGTCGAAGACATAATAGTGGCGTTATTACCCTGATTTGGAAAACAAAAGAAGAGATGCGGCCTCAATAAAACAGTGATGAAGACATGTGACATCATTAACGTTGGCACTAAAGCATTTAAATGCTAAAATGAATCACGAAGGCACAATTTCGCCAATCATTTGTTGCCACTGTTGTTCACTTCGACGCCTAAGGAATCACTCCATTGATACTTAAGTAGCTATTAGATGCTTCCTTCTTTACGGATATCGACATTCAATGATATGGCCTCAACTTTAGGCTCGACGGCATATGATAGCATGTCATTGTTGTAATTCTTATGAAAACTTTTTTGTTACTACTTTAGGTTAAAACCTCTCACCAAATCTTATTTCTTGTCCAATTTCTATTGGATAAAATAATTGCTTTACAAATCCTTTTCAGAAATTCTACTGCATTCAATTTCCAAAGAACAAAACATATATTAAAATAATTAATTAATTTCCTTAATTAATTGTCTTTTTAAATTCTTATCCAGCATAATAATTTCATAGTAAGTTGAAATCACTTGGGAAAAATTCCAAAAGTTCATAGAAATTAGGGAATATCCTTCTTTAACGATATAAAAATATCAAAGCCAAAATTAGATTTAATTATTTCAAATAAATTAAACCTGAAATTAAGCTATTTCCTCCTTAGGAAATTAGTAAAATATTCTCTTTAACTTGGAAAATTATGAAACTAAAATCCTGTAACAACCCTGATTTGGAGACTACCGATCAATATTAAATTATAATGGTAATTATAATTTAACATTGTAAATTAAATTAAAATTGAAGAAATTAAATTGTTTATTCATCAATCATTTGAGTATTATCCATAATCGAATTTAAAAGAAAAAATAAGATGGTTTCATTTTTATTCACCTTAGATTAATTATTGAAGTTGAGATTTGATCCAGCTCTTAAATCCCTAGGCTTAGATTTGTGAATTCCCATTGATATCGTGATCTTCCTCCCCCTTTAGAATGGCCGACCTCCTTAGGTTTTCTTAGAATGCTTTATAAATGAGTAAAGTGAGAACGATTTGAGGGAGATATGGTTTAAGGGGTGAAAATTGGATCTATCCAAACTGCCCATCTCACATTCTCTTATATGTTACATTTAAAACAATCTTTCTTAACTGATTAAGTATGGCATGACAATACTAATTAAGTATATCTCATTATCCTTAACCGTTTACATTATTCAATTTAATATATCCAATTAAATGTTCTGGATAATGTTCAACTAAAAATAGGAGTGTTACATGAGTAAACTCCAAACAATTGAATTATTATACTTATAAACACTTCTAAAAATAAAGGTATCTCGTAAGACCACGCCGAACATAAATAAGGACGGGTTTTTATCTTATGATAACCAAAACATTTCAATAGAAAATCCAATGATATTATAATAACGTCTAAGATTTAAAATAAATATTGAACATAGCTAAAATGCTTGCATCTCACATTCTAACATATTTAGGCATAACTAATTCCTTAAGGCATTATTGGAGAATGGATTACATCGATGATAATGCTATTGGGGTACCGTCTGTCATAGTATACCTCTAGGTGAATATATTGAGGGCCTTATATGGACCCATTACCAACACATGACCAGCGTACCCCTTACTGGATAGTGCAGAATATGTCGCCACCCTAATTGTGATCCACAACCGTACCTGGGCCTATAGCATATATAATTCGGAAATATCATTCCTCATCGAGTGATGACTATGCCCTAATGGGTGCGACCCATATAGCCCTGCTGCATATCCCATGTTTTAGTCATTCCCCATTGTGTGGCTTGAGGTTACGTTTACCTTTTTGTATAGCAATCTCACTTGAAATGCTAACGCCGCCCTCCATGCAACAATGCAATGCTAGCATTCGCCCATACAAGTTGTTCAGGATATGAAAGAACTAAAGGCACTACTTCTACCACATCCAATTTGGAATCACCTTAGGATTAGTAGCAAGTAGTACTGGCACTTCAAAGATCTTAGTCTTCGATTCCATCATCTTCCAGATGTTTCCAATTCGAATGCGCATGTTGTTTCGAAGTGGTTTTTAGATAACTCATGTTTCCCGATCCCAATCTCTTCTAACTAAGATTTGATTATTTTAAAACGGGCCAAGTTATCGATAGTGAACAAATCCATTATCTAGGGCATGCATAGATTTTCATATGAAAATAAAACACCCTAAATTTATCTCAACTTTTCAATTTCAAACAATATTATCCCTTCATTAACAAAGAAGTCGGAAAAGTTATAGCACTAACCTTGACTCGACGTACATTCTTACTTCTCACGGTAGAGTTGAGTTTCCATACCTCAGCATTTAGTGTTAAACATACAACGAAGCATCTTCCATATACTTAATCTATTATGACCCATTTATCAAACCCACTTATACTTATCACATTTTTTATATTTCAACTTCTCTATCCCCCGCCTAGAAAATCTGGTTTTAAATTTCATCGATGGAGGAAAGCCTACACATCGGCTTTTAATATTATATATTAGACGACTTTCTTTCAGTAATATATATCAACATTTTAACATAACTTATCGTATTTGTTTGGCTACTCAATAGCACAGACAATGAAATCACTTGTATTTAAAACTATTCCCTATATGAGAAAAATTGATTTTAAACAAACCGACCTTTGGACATAAAGTGATTTAAAATTAGAAATCTTTATTTAATTAATAATAATTTAAAAATTTATTTAATTATAATTAATAATGATTAAACTCTTTTAATTAATAATTAAATAATACTTAAATCTTTACTTAATTAATAATTAAACCTTACTTAATTAATAATTAAACCTTAATCAATTAATTAAACCTTACTTAATTAATTAAATAATAATTAATCTTACTTCATTAAATATTAAAATTATTTTAAATATTTCAAAATTACTTGTTAATACTTATAATATATTATAAAATATTTTTCAATATATTTAAAGTGAAAACTCTTTTTAGTTTACAAAAAAGTGGTCGATTTACGAACTACATCCATAGCGACTATCGCTATACGGACCATGACTTTCTAACTTGCTTTACATATCAAAAATAGCCTTTAAATCCTTTCCTTCCATGATTAAATTATTTAATAACTTGGATAAAGGTGGAAACCAAAAGTAAAGTTTAGAAACCTTTAGAAAACATTTCACAAAGACAAGGAAATAAACAAGTTTTAAAACATAGGGGATCTCAGTGTCAAACATAAACAAGTCCAAGTGCTTACTTTCCAACGAATATAAACAAACCGTATACCCAAGCACGCATATACACATGCAAAAGTCATCCATATCAAGTAACGATTTTTACTTATACATCGTACATAAGCACTTCGACTATATTCCAAGTCAACAACTAAACATCACATATACGTTCCGCTTCAAGTGGGAACCAAACCGATCACATACACTCTAAGATTATACACATAAGTAATGTGTTTCAGAAAAATAGGGATCTTATGGAAAAATTAACACTAGAGGGGGGTGAATAATGTTCAATGGATTATATGAATATTTTTCAAATTCTTTAAGATTCTACTTGGAATGATTTAATTAACAATCACAGAATAAAAGTATAAATAAAAATAAATGTAGTAAAAATAAAATAAGGAAGAACATGCTAGGATTTTTTACCAGTTCGAAGTTACCCTACATCCAGTCTCACCCAATTCCTTGTATGGATTTCTTTTCAATTGGTAAATACTCGATTTTAAGGCTACAAGATACACCATCCTGAATCCCACCCTCCGTGCAGAGTTACTTGATTTCCAAGCTACAAGCATACCTGCTAGATTAACGAGCTACTAAGCACACCTAATTTATTTTACGAGCTACAATCATACCCACACGTATAGCAGTATGATTTGATAGAGTTTTACAGACTTAGAACTTCGATTTTAATTACAATTAAGCCTATAGCTCTTAGATAGCCCTTTGATCTTGGTTTGAGTGAGAGAGATGAGAGAAATCAAAGAGGGATGAAGGAGAATTAAACCAGTGATTACTGAATTGGATTCTGGTTGAATTTGGAAGAGTTGGAGTATATTTTGATTTTAAAAATGAGAGAGTGGAAGGAGGAGAGATGAAAAAGAACAATGATGAATAAAAATTCGTCTGGAAGTCTGGTATATATTGGGAGGTCATGTCCATTAGCGAAGAGATACGACGAAAAGACACTTACATTCAAATTTGAATTTTGAAAATTATGGCCACCATGTCAACATATATAGATAGAGTATGTCAACATACTCTTCAGAAGATTGAAAAACAGTTTAAAAATATTATTTGAAAATCCGTTGCTTTGTATAATAATTTGATACTTTGTAGAATAATTTAAATACAGTTTATACACATTTTAGTCAAAATATAACTTAATAAAATTTTGTAAAATAATTTTGAAAGATTTAATAAGAGTATTCATTATAATGAAAATAATATATATAAAATCAATATAGCTATAAATTATAAGCAAATATCTAAAATCAAAATATAAATATCAAAATTACACATAAGGAATACATAAACTAAAGTACAAAAAAATAGAACAGATTAGAAAATACTTACAAACTTAATATAATATCTTTATAAATATAAAAGGTTAAGAAATTATTTTGAGAAATATTTAGAATAGATTTTAAAAAAGATTATATTTGAATGCCATTATATTTGAAAAATATTTAAAACAAAATTAGAGAAGGGGCGAGAGAACAGGAAAGTGCTATCAAGATTTCAACATAAATTCTACAACTCTATAACTTATCTGGAATATCTTAAAATCTTGAACTCTTCAATACTCATGAGTCTTCATTCTTTAACTCTTGAAACTTTATATCAGCACTTGAATCTACTCTTGATACTATATAGTCTTCTTCATCAACACTTGTCTAATACCCTACACTATATACTATATATAACTTGATAAAACAATAGTATTTATATTGTATATAATGTCTATAGTTGTTATCATCAAAACCAATACCTAAAGTACTAACAATCTCCCCTTTTTGATGATGACAATTCTATATACAAAATATAATATAACTCACCCTTAATCAATGTCCAAATTTTATATATTTCTCCCCCTTTGTCATCAACAAAAGTAACCACCTAAAACTATAACTCTAACACTAATTCTTACTTTAGTTCTAACTATAACCCCCCTTAATAAAATACACACACACACACACACACACACACACACACACACATATATATAAGAATTATATATAATGATGATGAGAATGATTGTATAAAAACAATAATTGATATAAAATTAGATAATCATGAAATAATCGTAGTCGATCTAAATATTTATCCAATCCAACAAAGTGAATATGACACTATTCAAACAAATCCATACAAATCAAACCAATCAATTCCAAACCAAATCAGATATTATTGTTTAAGTACAATCAAACCTATTTAAATTGGATATTTTGAGAAACTTCAGCCTATCCATCAACGCTAAAGATTGTATCAACTTTAATAGCATCCCAATCTTCATCATCTTTGTTGATGGTACATTCTAGATTGTGGTTGGTTTTTCTCACTACAACAAAAAAAATATTTGTCCAAGGAAGAAATCATCCATCGAACCGCATCGAAATGCCTTTTTGCTCTTTGATTGTCTGTGTTTGGCTCAATTCTAAGTGCCTTTGGTTTCTTAGGATGAAATAAAAAATGTTCTTGAATGATTCAAGAGTTTGTTCAAGATTTTTGCAAAGTTTTTGATGTGCGGAGGCCATTATTGAAGAGATAAGTTTATATATGAAAAAGAGTGAAGATATAGACAGAAAATAATGGTTTTCTAGAGTGAATAGGTATATACTGGGGTAAGAAGTCATTTGAAATGAATTAACATTTAGTAGTTATTATTTTTTAAATTTTAATTTTTTTTGAAAACTGGTCGTTATATGTCGAAATGCATGATTTGCATATGTTGTATTTACGATAAACGGCAAAAAGAGTTTTGAAAACTTTTTATGTCGGGTTGTCATAATTACCAGTTCTAGAAGTGATACTTTATTACAAAAGAAGGCTTAAAATTCTTGCTTTTGGACGTAAATTTTTTGTTTTTAAATTCAAAATCATCATCACTTTCGAAAATGTCATGGATTACTTCATAATTTTGGAAATTAGTTTGAAAACTCGAAAGGTCCATTTCACATGTTAGCATCCAAGAATGTGACCTAAAAGTTTACAATTTGAAACAATTTGTGTCCCCTTGAAACTACTCCAAACTTCTCCTTCTCTTCCATCATAAAAAATATTCCTTTTAAATTTACATAAAACATCTTCACCAATTTTGGATAACAAGCCAAATTATTTTAGGAAGCATCGATTGAACCAAGAACTTCATTTTGCAAACAAAGATTAAAAGGATCATAAGTAGAAAAATCTTCAAAAATAGCAAATCTTCTAGGATTTTTTTTTGAAAGATATATACTCAATATAGGCTTGCATGGATTTTCGATCTTTAAAAAGTTCTCTTATTTTTTTAGAAAGCCTCACGGTTGCCTTAGGATTGCTTGAGGTCACAATTGAAGAGTAATTTGAAGATATAAGAGAGTTTATGATTTTTGAATTTGAAAATAAAAGTGAAAAATGAATGAATGGAGAAAGAGTAAATAAATAAAGAATCCTAGGACATATTTCTCTGGTCAAGAGACATCTTTTCAAAGCATAAGAGTTGGTGAAAAGTTGGAGGAAAATTTAAATTTTGAATTTGAAATCGAAATTCAAAATCAGCCCATGTCGACATATGCTAGGAGTGTATGTAACAACCCGCATATTTAACGATTTTATATTTAAATATTTTAGTTAAATATAGCGTCGTTAGTCGGATTTTTGGTTCGAAATGTTACGTTTTGAAAATGGTCGAATTGGAACTTGAAACCATTTCCATTGGTTCCAAAATGGCGTTTGCGACCTTTTTGAGTATAAGCTTTGATATGTTTGGAGTAAGTTGAATTTTGCAACTTTTTCTAGTTGGGTTTGGGTAGGGTTCAGCCAATTTGTTAGTATAATAACCTAACTCAGTCCCTCTCCTCTCCATTCTCTCATTCCACTCTTCTAAACTTAAGAAAAACTGTAAGTGGTGGAAGGGAAGAGGAAATAGAAATTTCAAGCCCTAGTTTCTCCTTGCAACATTGAATTCTTGCTCCAAAATCAAAGTGAAGCCATTGGTAAGCTCCTCTTCATCTTCTTCAACTCTTTCTCTTTCAATTTCAGAAAGTATTCCTAAACCTAACTTAGGAAAATACTTGTTTTATTCTTAGATTGAAGCTTGTTGAGTTGAAGTGAAGAGTAGTTAGTCTCTTCTTGTGTTTGAGCTTCTTCTTCTTTGCTTTGAGATAAAAGGTGAGATTTTTATCTCACATCTATGCCTATATATATGTATACATCTTTGTTTGGGTGTAAGAAGGTGAGTTTTGAACTCACATCTACTTCTCTTGATTTCACTGATGTTGGGTATGAATTCCTAACACTTGTTCATATGCACTTGTTTTCGATTTGGATTGCTTTGGTGAAATTGCCAAATATTGATTTTTGAAGCCAAATCTATGTAAGACCTTATATGGTTGATGTTTATGTTGTTCAGAGTGTTTGGGTGTGTCGTTAAGGTTGGGTAGCCGTTTGACGTAAGCCCATAATCAACACGCATCCGATTGCTTTCGATTTGTTGGCCATTGATGGCCTAGGTTCAGGAAATGCCTGACCATCAGGTTTCAGACGTCTGAAACGTCTATTTCAGACGTCTGAATATTGTTCTGGGGAAGTTTCTTATCCCCAGATTCTGACGTCTAATTTATATTCCAGACGTCTAAAAGTGCTTAATTTCGACCAGAAAGGAAATAGGCCAAAATATGTCTATTTCAGACGTCTGGAAGGTTGGATTCAGATGTCTGAATTCTATTTTTGAAAAACAAATTAATTTTCAGATTCAGACGTCTGACTCCCTTCTTTCAGACGTCTAAATATGTTGTTTTTGCCAAATTGCCTTGTTCGTTTAGTTTTCCAAATTTAATCGATGCATATTGATTCCAATTAGTTGTTTATGCCAATTTGATCTTGACGATTCCTTTTTGAATTCATTCACGGGTTTTTATAACTAATTTCTTCATATCGTATTAAAAGTTCGCTTCCCCGATTTATAAATTCTATTTAAAACATACGCACAATTTCGCACTTCGAGCGAAGTGGAAGGGTGATTAAATGGTTAGATAAAACACGGACCATGAATCTGTGCGTTTATCCTTCCGATTAATCCTCGACCTATTCAATTGATCGTTTTGACCTTGGGGTTTGGTTTACCGATGATATGAGGTGAACTTTGTACTGCTTTGAGTGTGAAATTGACTGACAAATAGTAAACCATTTAGTGCGAACGAGTGGTTATGGGACTCACGTTACCACTTTTCGGATTCCTTTTTGAGAGTTATGACACATTCCGTCAGTTAGTGGTGTCCAGTACTGGGACTCCGGACCTTCACTACTACGGTTTGTTACCTTCGGGTATGTTTCCTTTGGGTATGTTGCCTTCGGGTTTGTTGCCCTTTAGTATCGCTTCCGATGTTGGTCGTTATGAGCCGCATGGGTGATATTGGGTTGCCCTTTAGTATCGCTTCCGATGTTGGTCGTTATGAGCCGCATGGGTGATATTGGGTTTGGAGTCTTCGGGCTCATGGATCCTTGATTATACAGTACTGAGCTCGAGCAATTTTATGATGTTTCATTGATATGTATATTCCCTAGGTATCGCCCTTCGGTGTTGGTCTTTTTGAGCCGCATGATGCGTAGCGATTACCTCGTGGAACTTGTATACCTTACTGGTATTTGTTATTTGCCTTTTTGGCCTGATTTGAGATATTTGTATCCTTTGTTTCTCTGTGAGGCCGATGATATGAGGCTTGTTTTGTTATCATATGATTCATCTTTTGTTAGATGATCGTGTTATCTCCTTTAGAGATATTTGTTATACCTTGTAACCTTGCAGGTTTATTGTGGTTCAGTTTATCTAACTGATTTGTTTAGCTAGACTGACCCATGTAATTTATACTCGGGTCAGACCGAGATGTTTCAGGTTAGGCGCTTTTGGACTTAGCCTCTTTTGTTTCCGCATGGACTATTCAGCTTGTTCCTTTTTGTTAAAGCTTTTTGTGTTGTCCTTTTATTGTAACTCTGATATGTGTATTCTTTTGATTCGTCTGTATATTGTGGTTTGCTATACCACTTGACATGTATTATTTTGTAAACTCTGTTATGTATCTGTATATGTGTATATGATGATCTTCTGTTCTGTGATGTATATTATATTTGGTTGTCATATTCTGTTCTGATAGATCATCCAACCACCTATGGTTTTGTTTTAAATATTCAATGGGTATGTCGACCTGCTTGGTATGACTATTTTCAATGTATTCAATAGATAGAGCAAGGCTATAGATGGTCGCTCCTAACCAGCCTTATTCTCCGTGTTAGTTGACAGCATTACCCTGTAGTGTCCTTGGCTAGCGTGGGTATAGAGGTGGGGCGTCGCAGCGTGGTATCAGAGCTGAGTTCAGAACAAAGTATGATAAACACAGAATAGAAGCACATGTTAGGATACGTCAAAGTGTACAAGTGATACAAATCTTTGAATCATCATGTCTTTCCATTCCTTCTTTTATCAAAGGTTAGATAGAATTTGGAGAATACGTCTAGGAATGCATATTATTCCATAGTATTCCGTAATGAAGTATCTACCTTGTGATTAATCTTGTTCTTATCTTATTTCAGCGTATGGCTGGAAGAGGCAGGGGACGACGTTCGGATGCTGGGCGATCTAGTGGCTCACATCCGGATGGCGTTTATATGTCTGCCGATCAGTTTTTGGAATTGTTCAGGAGCACTCATCCTCCAGTTCCTCCTCGAGTTTCTCCACCTCGCAAGTCTGCCTTTGCACGCCAGCGCAGTGATTTTGCTCACCTTGGAGGAAAGCCGTTTAAAGGCTTCGAGTCCGTTCTTGAAGTCCAAGCTTGGTTTCGTACGTGCGAGCGTTTCTTCTCTCGTATGGATCTTTCTGACCATGATAAAGTTCTTGTAACTTCTACCTTATTACAAGAGCGTGCTCTTGATTGGTATGAGCTTCTTGTAGCCGAAATTGATGAGTCGCTCTTTCTTGGACTCAGTTTCGGGAGCGATTTGAACTCAAGTTCGTTCCTGAATCTGAAAAAGTTTTATTGACCCGTCGATTCCTTGAGTTGAAGCAAGGGAAATCTTCTATTTATGAGTATGTTGCATCATTCGAGGCTTTATCTAAGTATGGTCTTGAATTCATTAGCACTTCTTATTAGAAGAATTTGAAGTTTGTTTCTGGCCTTAAGATATATCTTAAGAAGTCTTTGTTGCTCCAGCTTAAGCTTTCTTTTGAGGAGTTGGTTGATTCGGCACTTCATCTCGAGACCGTCAAGAAGGAGTGTGATAGTGATGTTGACGTTGAGGTTTCCAGGAACCCCAATAAAAGACAGTTTCCATTTCAGAAGAAGCCTTTTCCTTCTAAGAAGAAGAAGACTGGTAGTTCTAGTTCTCAGCCTCAGTCTGCTGGAACACCTTTCATTCGGAAGTGTTTCAATTATGGTTCTCTTGATCATATTATTCGAGCTTGTTCTAGGCCTCTCTTCTGCCGCTCTTGCAAGAAGGAAGGTCATCATGTTTCAGCTAGCCCTACTGTTCCAGTTGGCGCCAAGTCTAGCAAGCTTTATGCTGCTAGGCTTCTGAAGGTCCCTCTCAGCCCAAAGGTATATCTCCATCTATTTTGGAAGGTTCTATTTTATTTCATGATCGTAGTATACGAGTTCTTTTCGATACAGGTGCATCACATTCTTTCGTATCGAAAAAGCTCGTTGATGATTTATCTTTGGATGTTTATTGTTTGATTACTTCTTTAAGGATTGCGAATCCTATTGGGGGATCCGCGACCCTTAGTTTGCTTTGTGATGATGTTGAGATTGTTTTATGTGGCTTTTCTTTTCGTGCGAATCTGCATGTTATTTCTTGTCCGGGACTTGATATGATTTTGGGTATGGACTGGCTAGTGAGATATGATGCCAGGATTATTTGTTCGGAGAGAATTTTGTATCTTCGACATCCGGATTCGCCTACTCTGCTATCTCTTATTCTTCGGGATGTGGATAATTCCGAAATGGCTTTATATTCTCTTGATTCGCGAGATGATGATGATATATCTCGTATTCCTATTGCTTGTGCCTTTTCTGATGTTTTTGAGCCTGTCTCGGGTTTGCCAACTAAGCGGGCAATTGAGTTCCGCATTGATCTCATTTCAGGCGCACAGCCAGTTAGTCGTCCTCCCACGAGGATGTCTACAGGGGAAAATGAGGAACTCAAGAAGCAGCTTTTAGAGCTTGAGTCCAAGCAGTTGATTCAGTCCAGTTTTTCTCCATGGGGATCCGCGGTCGTCTTCGTGAAGAAGTCTGATGGAACTCTTAGGCTTTACATTGATTATCGCAAGCTTAACGAGTTGACCATCAAGAATAGGTATCCATTGCCTAGGATCGATGATATGTTCGATCTATTGAGTGGTGCTAAGGTCTTTTCTCAGCTTGACCTTGCCACGGGTTTTCACCAGTTACGAGTCCCGAAGGATAGCATTCCTCTTACCGCTTTCCACACTCGTTATGGTTCTTTTGAGTGACTCGTTATGCCATTTGGTTTGACGAACGCTCCTGCTTTCTTTGTCGATCTCATGAATCGAGTATTATGGGAATATCTTAATAAGTTCGTCCTTGTCTTTATTGATGATATCCTTATTTATTCTAAGTCTGAAGCCGAGCATGCTAATCACTTGAGAATTGTCTTGAGTACCCTCCGTCACCATCAGCTTAGAGCCAAATTCTCCAAGTGCCATTTTTGGGAGAATAGGGTTAAGTTCTTAGGCCATGTTGTATCTTTCGATGGCATTTCTGTCGATCCCTCAAAGATCGAAGCCATCCAGAATTGGAAGAGGCCTGAGAATGTTCATGAGATCCGTAGTTTCCTTGGATTGGCGGGTTATTGCCGTCGGTTCATTAAGGATTTTTCCCGTGTTGTGCTTCCTCTCACCATTCTTACTCGGAAAGGCATTCGTTTTATTTGGTCCGACAAGTGTGAAGCTTCCTTTCAGACATTGAAGGAACTTCTCACTAATGCTCCTATTCTTGTGGTTCCCGAGGGGAATCATAATCTTGTTGTCTACATCGATGCTTGTGGTAGTGGTCTCGGTGCTGTTCTTATGCAGAAGGATCGGGTAGTTGCTTATGCTTCCAGGCAATTGCGTCTGAATGAAGTTCGCTATGCCACTCATGATCTTGAGTTAGCCGCCACTGTCTTTGCCTTGAAGATTTGGCGACACTATTTATTGGGCGAGCGCTTCATTCTCTATACCGATCATAAATCTTTGAAGTACTTGTTCACTTAGAAGGAACTCAATATGAGACAACAGTGTTGGCTCAAGTGTCTTTCCTCCTATGACTTTGATATCCAGTATACCCCTGGAAAGGGTAATCGTGTTGCTGATGCGCTTAGTCACAAACATTCGGCTGTAGTTTCTATGATGCTTGCCGAATGGAATATTCTTCAGACTTTATCTCTTTGTGAAATTCGTGATCGAGCTTCATCTTCTGATTCTCCTATTCTATTATTTAGTTTGGGAGCTCGACCTATTTTGTTGGATCGTATTGCCGATGCTCAGTGGCGTGATCCTGATTTGTTACATCTTATTCAGCTTTGTGAGTCTGGATCCTGTGATGAGGCGTTGCGGGATTTCAGCATTGATTCTCATGGGTGTCTTCGCAAGAAGAACCATATTTTTGTGCCTTCTGATTTTGCACTTAGGCATGACATTCTTGATGATTGTCACTGTTCTAAGTATACCATTCATCCTGGTAGTAGTAAGACGTATGCCGATATGTGTCGTCTTTATTATTGGGAAGGCATGAAGCGCGATGTGGCGAGTTATGTGAGTAATTGCATAACTTGTCAGCGTTTTAAGGCTGAACATCGGCGTCCTTCGGGTCTTCTTTAGCCTCTAGAGATTCCATTGTGGAAATAGGATCAAATTTCTATGGATTTCATTGACGGCCTACCTCGTTCGAGATCGGGCCATTCTAGCATTTGGGTTATTGTTGATCGCCTCACCAAGTCTGCTCATTTTGTGCCTGTTAAGTCTAATAGGACTGCTTCGCATTTGGCTAAGTTGTATATCAAGGAAATCGTGAGACTTCACGATGTTCCTAGTTCTATTGTGAGTGATCGTGATCCTTTATTCACGAGTCATTTTTGGAAGAGTCTTCAGCAAGCTTTGGGAACAAAGCTTAATTTTAGTACAGCTTATCATCCGCTGTCTGACGGACAGACTGAAGGGTGAATCGTATCTTGGAAGATCTTCTCCATATTTGTATTTTTGATTTCGGTGGTTGTTGGGAGGATCACCTACCTCTTGTAGAGTTCTCCTACAACTACAGTTTTCAATCTAGTATCGGTATGGCTCCTTTCGAAGCCTTATACGGAAGGCCATGTAGATCACCTTCTTTTTGGTTGGAATCTGGAGAGAAGCTTATTCTTGGTCCAGATTTTGTTCGTGATTCTTCTGAGAAGATTGATCTTATCTGGTTGAGAATGAAAGAGGCACAGAGCCGCCAGAAATCCTACGTGGACGGCCATAGGAAGCCTCTCGAGTTCTCGATTGGTGACCTTGTTTTTATTCTTGTTTCTCCTTTGAAAGGGGTTATGCGTTTTAGTACGACTGGGAAATTGGCTCCTCGCTTTATAGGACCATTTTCTATTACTGAATGTATTGGCCCTGTGGCTTATAGAGTTTCAATTCCTGCTCATTTATCTGGCATTCATGACGTGTTTCATGTCTCGCAACTTCGGAAGTGTCTTCGGGAATCGGATTCTGTTATTGATTCTCCTGATTTTCTTGAGCTTGAGATCTCACCGGACTTATCTATTGTACAACAGCATATTCGTGTACTTGACACGGAGGTGCGACACCTTCGGAACAAGGACGTGCTGCTCGTTAAAGTTAATTGGTCCGCTAGTCCCAATGTCTGTACTTGGGAACCCAGAGAGTTTATTGAGCGACCTTATCCGGGTTTTCTATCTTTGCTTGGCAACGGTGAGTATATCTTTTCATCTCAAGCTTATTTTCCTTTTCTTTTGAAGGTTGTATGTATGTTGTTGTTACAAGTATTGTCTCTAGGAATTGCGGGGACGCAATTTTGTTAGGAGGGGAGATCTGTAACAACCCGCATATTTAACGATTTTATATTTAAATATTTTATTTAAATATAGGGTCGTTAGTCGGATTTTTGGTCCGAAATGTTACTTTCTGCAAATGGCCGAATTGAAACTTGAAACCATTTCCATTGGTTCCAAAATGGCGTTTGCGACCTTTTTGAGTATAAGCTTTGATATGTTTGGAGTAAGTTGAATTTTGCAACTTTTTCTTGTTGGGTTTGGGTTGGGTTCAGCCAATTTGTTAATATAATAACCTAACTCAGTCCCTCTCCTCTCCATTCTCTCTTTCCACTCTTCTAAACTTAAGAAAAACTGAAAGTGGTGGAAGGGAAGAGGAAATAGAAATTGCAAGCCCTAGTTTCTCCTTGCAACATTGAATTCTTGCTCCAAAATCAAAGTGAAGCCATTGGTAAGCTCCTCTTCATCTTCTTCAACTCTTTCTCCTTCAATTTCAGAAAGTATTCCTAAACCTAACTTAGGAAAATACTTGTTTTATTCTTAGATTGAAGCTTGCTGAGTTGAAGTGAAGAGTAGTTAGTCTTCTTCTTGTGTTTGAGCTTCTTCTTCTTTGCTTTGAGATAAAAGGTGAGATTTTTATCTCACATCTATGCTTATATATATGTATACATCTTTGTTTGGGTGTAAGAAGGTGAGTTTTGAACTCACATCTACTTCTCTTGATTTCATTGATGTTGGTTATGAATTCCTAGCATTTGTTCATATGCACTTGTTCTCGATTTGGATTGCTTTGGTGAAATTGCCAAATATTGATTTTTGAAGCCAAATCTATGTAAAACCTTATATGGTTGATGTTTATGTTGTTCGGAGTGTTTGGGTGTGTTGTTAAGGTTAGGTGGTCGTTTGACGTAAGCCCATAATCAACACGCATCTGATTGCTTTCGATTTGTTGGACATTGATGGCCTAGGTTCAGGAAATGTCTGACCATCAGGTTTCAGACGTCTGAAACTTCTATTTCAGACGTCTGAATATTGTTCTGGGTAAGTTTCTTATCCCCAGATTCAGACATCTGAATTTATATTCCAGACGTTTGAAAGTGCTTAATTTCGACCAGAAAGGAAATATGCCAAAATATGTCTATTTCAAACGTCTGGAAGGTTGGATTCAGACGTTTGAATTCTGTTCCGTAAAACAAATTAATTTTCAGATTCAGACGTCTGACTCCCTTCTTTCAGACGTCTGAATATGCCGTTTTTGCCAAATTGCCTTTCGTTTAGTTTTCCAAATTTAATCGATGCATATTGATTCCAATTAGTTGTTTATGCCTATTTGATCTTGACGATTCCTTTTTGAATTCATTCACGGGTTTTATAACTAATTTCTTCAAATCGTATTAAAAGTTCGCTTCCCCGATTTATAAATTCTATTTAAAACACAATCACAATTCCACACTTCGAGCGAAGTGGAAGGGTGATTAAATGGTTAGATAAAACACGGACCATGAATCTGTGGGTTTATCCTCCCGATTAATCCTCGACCTATTCAATTGATCGTTTTGACCTTCGGGTTTGGATTACCGATGATATCAGGTGAACTTTGTACTGCTTTGAGTGTGAAATTGACTGACGAATAGTAAACCGTTTAGTGCGAACGACTGGTTATGGGACTCACGTTACCACTTTTCGGATTCCTTTTTGAGAGTTATGACACATTCCGCCAGTTAGTGGTGTCCAGTACTGGGCCTCCGGATCTTCACCACTACGGTTTGTTGCCTTCGGGTATGTTGCCTTCGGGTATGTTGCCTTCGGGTATGTTGCCTTCGGGTATGTTGCCTTCGGGTTTGTGCTTTCGGGTTTGTTGCCCTTTAGTATCGCTTCCGATGTTGGTCGTTATGAGCCGCATGGGTGATATTGGGTTGCTCTTTAGTATCGCTTCCGATGTTGGTCGTTATGAGCCGCATGGGTGATATTGGGTTTGGAGTCTTCGGGCTCATGGATCCTTGTTTATACAGTACTGAGCTCGAGCAATTTTATGTTGTTTCATTAATATGTATATTCCTTAGGTATCGCCCTTCGGTGTTGGTCTTTTTGAGCCGCATGATGCGTAGCGATTACCTTGTGGAACTTGTATACCTTATTGGTATTTGTTATTTGCCTTTTTGGCTTGATTTGGGATATTTGTATCCTTTGTTTCTCTGTGATGCCGATGATATGAGGCTTGTTTTGTTATCATATGATTCATATTTTGTTAGATGATTGTGGTATCTCCTTTAGAGATATTTGTTATACCTTGTAACCTTGCAGGTTTATTGTGGTTCAGTTTATCTAACTGATTTGTTTAGCTAGACTGACCTATTTATTTTATACTCGGGTCAGACCGAGATATTTCAGGTTAGGCGCTTTTGGACTTAGCCTCTTTTGCTTCCGCATGGACTATTCAGCTTGTTCCTTTTTGTTAAAGCTTTTTGTGTTGTCCTTTTATTGTAACTCTGATATGTGTATTCTTTTGATTCGTCTGTATATTGTGGTTTGCTATACCACTTGACATGTGTTATTTTGTAAACTCTGTTATGTATCTGTATATGCGTATATGATGATCTTCTGTTCTGTGATGTATATTACATTTGGTTGTTATATTCTGTTCTGATAGATCCTCCAACCACCTATGGTTTTGTTTTAAGTATTCATTGGGTATTGCAACCTGCTTGGTATGACTATTGTCGATGTATTCAATAGATAGTTAGAGCAAGGCTATAGATGGTCGCTCCTAACCAGCCTTATTCTCCGTGTTAGTTGACGGCATTACCCTGTAGTGTCCTTGGCTAGCGTGGGTATAGAGGTGGGGTGCACAGTGTATGTTGACATGCATGTCAAACATTTCAAAATGATTTTTGTTTTGCAATATCCTATATATATATATATGGTTATTTTATGTATAGAAAAATAATTTTAATATATTTTATATTATTATTATATTATTATAAAATATTTAAACTTAAGATATAATCATACGATATTCACCCAGTATTTTTTATCTATTTGATATTCCAAACAACCAATAAAGCAACCAAAGAAAATTTCATTCAAGATATTAAAACTTTTGGTATATTAAAAGCATACTTTTTCTGATCCATTTCACAATTTTTTTTCTGAATTATGTAGTGCAATGAAGCACATGTTAGCAATTTCTGTATCTGATTCACTATCACTTGGGGATGTGTCTAAACCGTCTAACATTACAGTATAGGCTCTTCTTCGTTTTCTGGATGAGTTATGTTTGGTGTACTTTTCAATTTATTGGGATGTGGACATTCTCGTTTTAAATGGCCAGGTTCATTGCAGTTATAACATCTAATGTCGTTTCCATTTTCGCTTCCTCTTCCTGGATTTTTGTTTTCATTTCTTTTGAAACTATTCATCTTCCTATATTTTAGAAATTTCTTAAAATTCCTTATCGTGAAAGTAATTTCTTCATCTCCATCGCTGTTTGAATCCAGATTATCTGTCATTGCATTAAGAGCTAGAGATTTCTTCTCTATTGCTTTTCTTTATCTCTAGCCCTGTATTTGTGTTTTAAAAGAGATTAAATTGTTAATTAACTCTTCAATTTTTAGAATGCCAATATCATTAGCCTCTTTGCAAGAGTCTTTTGATCCCATTCAAGAGTAAGTGAATTGAGAATTTTTCTAATTTAATCCTCCTCGGAAAAACTTTTACTCGGTGCAAAAAATGAGCGTACTACATCTTGAAATCTACTATACACATTAGATATGGACTCATTTGGCCTCATTTTGAATAATTGAAATGGGTCTACTAACATGGAAATTTTGGTCTGTTTAACTTTGCTTGTACCCTCATGTATAGCTTGCAAAGTTCTCAAAATTTCAAAGAAGATTTATATATAGATACTCTATTAAATTTATTTCTATCTACTGAACAAAATAATTTATTCATAGCCTTAGAGTTACTCTGTGCAACTGCTTTCAAAGAAAATTTACATATTTGTATTCTATTAGATTTATTTCTATCGAGTGAACAAAATAATATATGCATAGCCTTAGAATTACTTTATGCAACTACTTTTTGGTCAACATGCATCATGCAAAATTAGTCCCGGGTTTAGTGAACTCATTTTGTGTGATATTCCAAGTGTCTAATCCAATTAACTGTAAATAAAATTTTATTCTACATGACCAATATGTGAATTATGTCAAATAAAAAGTGGACGTCCAACAGTAGATTGTCCTTCAACAAATGAGTTATTAACAAGTGTATTAACAGTGTTACTAACATTATTACTACCAATATTGGTACCCATTTAAACTTTTTGAAAGATTAGAAGATGAATACTTTAAAAACCAATGCTCAGATACCAGTTGTGAGTTAGCGGAATAGGGGTCATGGGGCTGAATAATACTAGAGGAGCATGAATAGTGTTTAATGGATTATATGAATATTATTCAAATTCTTTAAGATTCTATGTGGAATGATGTAATTAACAATCTTAGAACAAAAGTGCAGATAAAAATAAATATAGCGAAAGTAAAAAAAGGAAAGAACACATCAGGATTTTATACTGGTACAGAGTTACCATACATCTAATCCCGCACAATTCCTTTTACAGATTTCTTTTCAACTAGTAAATGCAAACATAATCTCGATTTCAAGGCCTAGAGACACACCCTTTAGAATCCCGACCTCTGTGTAAAGTTACTTGATTTCTGGGCTACTGTCACGACCTGGCATTTTGAACCATTCAAATCGAAAAATCATCCACTCATGTCAGACTTGAATTGCTCAAAACAACAGATTGTTAATTTATATTTGGAAAACTTAGCATATACGGTAAATAAATCAATCACAGAATCATAGACACAGAGTAATATAATAATAAGCAGTGGAATAGATAAATAGTAGTTCATGAAGCTACTATAGAACATCAAAGTTAAAAAATACAACAGAAATCTAAAATACAAAGTAGTCTCAAATACTACAACAACTGATAAGTCTGAACACAAACAACTGGAACAACTGAATGTTGAATAGATGTAGGACAGATTTTCAAGCAAAGCTCCAAGCTTCAAAGGTGAGTCTCAAATGCTGTGACACTCAGCCTGACCCGAGCTAAGAAAAACACAAAACACTCGAGTCAGGATTAACATTCTTATACCAGTAAATCAACTCAAGTGAAATGCAAATAACTTAAAGGATGTTTGGGATACCCATCATCCAACTAATTCTCAAAAATCTAAACAAGATAGATCCAATACATTTTATACAACAACATATACATGCAAGAGTCTAAATACACAATATACTACGCATCTAGTAATACAGCCTTCAACTAAACCCAATGAGCAATCTGGACACACCGTCCCTGAACCTGAAATATCTTGGACTGACCTGATTATCATTTAAATAATAAATGGGTATGTCCAGATTCAATGGTGAGGATATAAATGACATCTCAAGGAATAACATATACAAAATGTAATAAAGAAATCTTACAAAAGGAATAATAAAACATCAACAACACGTCAAACAACATCCATAAAAAATTAAACATCAAAATAACCAAATATAACAGGCACAATCACACACACATCAAGCATCCATCGCATACATCACACACCGCATACAACTCAGGCATCATACACAACTCATACATCGCACACATCACACTCATCTAAACATCATGCATCACGCATCATACACATATTATACATCGCATGCATCACACACATCACTCACATCCATATACCGCACACAATGCATACACACATCAAACATCAATTAGTTCATATTTATCGAGTAGTATTTGATTTATTCATTTATTCTTCATTTTTTAATTGTATTACTGATAATGTTATTATATGTGCTATTGTAAATGCTACTACCAGAAGCCGAGTGAGTCTACACCCAATCCTCGTGGCTTCTCAGATGCAAAGGGCGACCCTATTCGAAAATATTTTGTGGGCATCCTCGCTGTCTTTAGCTGCACGATAAACGCATGTCGCTTCCATGACTCGTCGCACCTCGCTTCCATCATCAACCACCTCACCTCATTCTATATTCATCCCGTTGACCCGTACAGTAGACCGTGACCATGCGACGAGGGCGCCTTGTCGCCCTAACCATCGAGGAGTTACCCCATGGTTGGCCAAGCTAAGATGAGGCTAGCAAAAACTTCTAGCCATCACATTTATGCAAGGGACTTTACACACCTCGGTCCACTCAAAAGCGGAGATAATCTTGTTCCCGCTTTAAATAAACTAAAGAAATGATATAATTTACCTCACATGTCAATTCAGAAATCCAAATAATATCGATTAATATTTTTGTATAATATAGCATGATTCGTCGATATACAAATATCAAATACTCGGTTCTCAATGAATTAGCCAGTATTATACTTGTGTTGAGTAAATAAATATACTCTACACGGACGTCCCATATCTTCCAGTGAAATATAGTTAAATACACAACACCCTCAATTAATCAATGTAAGAAAAATTTACACTACACTTACTAATTTACTCTTGCTTAATCATTCTTCAATCCATTATTCTTTGATTTTATTATTTTATAGTTCAACGCAATGTACAATTTTACTTCATCTTGTTCGTAATACATAAATCAACAATCATCCACATGCATTAAGGTATTATTTAATTAGTATTTAACAAGATGAAGGTTTTTGATGCAGCAAGGCATATAGGAATTCAGAAGTTAAACCATATTAAATCATGCACGAGTCAAGGAGCTTCGGATTTAACTCGTAAGGCGTACACAAGTTTAAAACATGCATGCTTGATGAGTCGGTCACGAGATAGGGGGAGCATGAGACGGTGCCGATTTAACAAAGCTTGGAGGAGTTCCTGCTTGATGAGTCGTCCACAATTTAAAGTGATGAGTCGTTTCCGGTTTAAGAGTTTACAAGGGGGAGATAACATAGGTCGAGCAAAGTGGGCTTCGGAGATGTGTCGTTTACGACTTAGTATGAGTCGTTCCCGATTCAATGGAACACAGGAAGGAAAGGTGCGAGTTAATGCAGAAAGGATGAGTCGGGACCGAGCTAAGGGGCTACGACCTAAGATGAGTCGGCAAGGAGATAAGCTGTGTATCTTGAGTCGGTCGTGTTGAGACGAGTCATGTATATACTATATGAGTCGGTCTTGTATGAGTCGTATGTCGCGAGTTTTTAAGTCGGTATATAATTGAGTCGTGGGTTGCTGGGTTTGATGAGTCGGTTGCATTTTTTGAGTCGTGTATTGTTGGGGCTGTACATGTGTTGAGTCGTGTGACCCGCTGTGTCTTTAAGTCGTGCCTTGTTGAGTCGGCAGCGACTTATGTTGAGTCGGCCGAGATGAGTCGTATTTGTTGAGCCGGTGCCGACCTAGGAGTTGAGTGTTGTATGTTGTGTTGAGTTGTAATGCCTATAAATAGCGGGTGTGTTGTAAATTTTTGGGTTGTTGATTTTGGAATAAAATTCTCTTTTGTTAGCTTTGTGCTTTCATACCAATTGGTAGTTGAGTGTAATCTCCTATCTCCACTTACGTCGTTCGAGTGCGCTCGAATCCACGTTTGTTGAAGCCGATTCACGGAATCTAGTGCGCTAGATCAACGTGCGAAGAATCGTAGATCTTTGAACACGGTATAGTGCGCTATCAACGTGTTTGAGATAGCTAGAGTTCGGTATCTTTGGATCAACGAACTTGGGCATTTTTGGTATCTTCAACTCACCGATTGCTACAATCCATCGATTGAAGTTTTGTTTGATTAATCCGCTGCGTCAGTTTTGGTATCGGAGCCATACTTAGCCAATCATAGCTAAGTTTGATTCTTGGAGCCAAGTTTTTGAAGTTTGAAGTAGTTCATCGTGTCATATTGGATTGCATCAAGTTTGGAGTGTTGGATCCATTTCATTTTGGATCAAAAGGAGCAAAGGTGTTTGAATTTGGTCTTGGGTTTTTGCGCGCCAAGGATTAAAGTGTGAAGGCCGTGTATACTTGGGAGTGGCCGTGCCTTGTTGTGTGCATTGAAGTGTTTGTAATGGGTAGCCGAGACAAGTTTGGACTGAGCCAAGTTAAGTCGTGAAGCCTTGCCGAGACAAGTGCGCCGAGTTAAGGTAGAGCCGTATATAAGCATAGCCGAGACATTGTTGGTTGTATTGTGTGAAGTTTTGTGAAGTTTTTAACCATGCCACCGAGGAGAGCTAACCGACATCAAAACGTTGAAGCTTTGTATCGTAGAGAAGAAGCCGAGCTTATGGAACAACGTATTAATGAAAAATTTGATGAAGGCATTGGTAAATTGGAGAGATTGATGAATGATTTGAATCAAAGAAGGAGATCACCAAACTCGAACCATGGAGGAAACCGAGTTTCGCCATCGGTTACGGAAGCGAGGAGGGTATCGCCACATTCTTGTAGAGATAGAAGAGAAACATCAATTTCATCACGAAGAGATCATCATGACTATGCACATGAAGAGAGAAGAAGTCAACGTGAATTTGACCATGAAGCATATAGAGATGAGGAGAGACATAGTCAAAGAAGCATGCATGAACAAAGGGATGACATTGGTCGAGATCGATGTAGGCGTACTTTTGATTTTGTTGAAGAGGGTGATAGAGCAAGTATTCATTATCGAGATCGAGACCAAGTTCGAAATTCTTACCGTGATGTGGAGGATGACCGTCGTTGGGAGTCGGGTATGAAAATGGAGATTCCGGAGTTTAAAGGCGGGATGGTTGCTGAGGAATTCTTAGATTGGTTGTCTAATGTGGAGGAAATCTTTGATTTCAAGGAGGTGCCGGAGAATCGAAGGGTGAAGTTAGTTGCTACAAGGCTGAGGGGGAGAGCATTGGCATGGTGGCAGCAAACTAAACTTACTCGAGAACGAATGGGGAAGTCAAAGATAGAATCTTGGGAGAAGATGAAAAAGTTGATGAGATCTACTTTCTTACCTTATAATTACCAGTCACTTATGTATCAGAGGTTGCAGAATCTGAGGCAGGGGACAAAGTCTGTTAGTGATTATGCTGATGAATTTTACCAACTCATTGCCAGGAATGATATCATGGAGACAGAAGAGCAGTTAACTGCTAGATTCGTTGGGGGTTTGAGAATGCAGATCCAGGATATGGTTAATATGTTTGATCCTAGATCCGTTGTAGAGGCACATCAGAAAGCGTTAGCTTGGGAGAAACAAGGAAGGCGTGGAGGTGGTGTGTTTACTAATTCCAATAACCAAGCAAGGGGTGTTGGCGGAAGTTCTAATACTCCTAAACCAGTTACCAAGCCAGTGGTGAAGGAGGCTGAGAAGGCAAGGGCTAGCAGTATTTTCAAATGTTATAATTGTCAGGAGTTGGGTCACAAAAGCAACGAATGTCCGAAGCCGAAGAAGAGAACCATGGTTGCAGAGGTTGAAGCAGATGATGGTGAGGAGGCAGAGTATTCAAATGTACCTTATGTTGAGGAGGAAGAAAAAGTGTCGGGTGATGAAGGTTGTAATCTTATGATGAGGAGAAGTTGTTTGACACCTAAGCAAGAGGAGGATTGTAGTTGGCTGAGAAGCAATATTTTTCAATCGACATGTACTATTCTGGGGAAAGTTTGCAAGTTCGTTATTGATGCGGGGAGTTGTGATAATATTATTTCTACAGAGGCAGTTAGGAAGTTGAATTTGAAGACCGAGAAGCATCTTAAACCATACAAGCTAGCATGGTTAAGGAAAGGAGGTGAAGTGAAAGTGTGTCGAAGAGCTTGTGTGAATTTTTCAATCGGAAAGAAGTACAAAGATGAAATCTGGTGTGATGTCGTAGATATGGATGTTTGTCACTTATTGTTGGGCAGACCATGGCAGTTTGATAGAGCAGTTCAGCATGACGGTCGTGCCAACAGTTACAGTTTCATGTTCGAGGGTACTAAAATCACTTTAGTTCCTAAGAGACAGCAGCAGAAGGAGAGCAAGCTAGAAGAGATTGAAGAATTGAAAACTCTGTTGACTTTGAAGGAGTTTGTTAAAGAAGTGGAGGAAGAACCGGAAGTGTTTTTGTTGATTGGGAGAGAGAGTAGTGAAGAAGTTGAGATTCCCGAAGAAGCAAAGCCAGTTTTGGAAGAGTTTGAAGATGTCTTTCCAGAGGAGTTGCCAAAGGAGTTACCACCACTTAGAGACATTCAACATCAGATTGATCTTGTTCCCGGAGCAGTGTTACCACACCGACCACATTACAGAATGAGTCCGAAGGAACATGAGGAGTTACGAAGGCAGGTGGAAGAATTACTTGAACAGGGTCGTATTCAGGAAAGTTTGAGTCCGTGTGCTGTACCTGCATTGTTAGTACCAAAGAAGGACGGAACTTGGAGAATGTGCACTGATAGTAGAGCTTTGAATAAGATCACTGTTCGTTACAGATTTCCTATGCCGAGGTTGGATGATTTGTTGGATCAGTTGAGTGGGGCAACTATATTCTCGAAAATTGATTTGAAGAGTGGTTATCATCAAATTCGTATCAGACCTGGAGACGAATGGAAGACAGCTTTCAAAACTAGAGAGGGGTTGTACGAATGGTTGGTTATGCCATTTGGTTTGTCTAATGCACCTAGTACATTCATGCGGGTGATGAATCAAATTTTTAGACCATTCATTGGAAAGTTCGTCGTGGTGTATTTCGATGATATTTTGATTTATAGCAGGAGTACGGAGGAGCATGTTCTACATCTGAGGGAAGTGTTGCTTATTCTTCGTGAAGAACAATTTTATGCTGCTACAAAGAAATGTGTGTTTATGACACCTACTGTTTTATTCCTGGGTTATGTTGTTTCAGGGAAAGGTATTCAAGTTGACCAGAGCAAAGTTGAAGCAGTCAAGAATTGGCCACAGCCAAAGACAATTACAGAAGTGAGAAGTTTTCATGGGCTAGCGTCATTCTACCGAAGGTTCATACCACACTTCAGTAGCGTGATGGCTCCAGTGACTGATTGCATGAAGGGTAAACAGTTTGTGTGGTCAGAGGAAGCGGGGGTTGCCTTTGAAAGGATCAAGGAATTGTTGACGTCTGCACCAATTCTTGTTCTACCTAATTTTCAGTTGTTGTTTGAATTGCATACTGATGCTTCGAAGGTTGGTATTGGAGGAGTTCTGAGCCAGAATGGGAAGCCAGTTGCTTATTTCAGCGAAAAGTCGTCAGGGGCAAAGATGAGATACAGTACATACGATGTTGAGTTTTATGCTGTTGTTCAGACGGTTAAGCATTGGAGACATTACTTATTTCAGAAGGAATTTGTTCTGTACACTGATCACGAAGCTTTGAAACATTTACAGGGGCAAGATAAGATTTCTGCGAGACATGCGTCATGGATTGCTTATTTGCAGCAGTTTACTTTTGTCGTTAAACACAAATCAGGGGTGACGAATCGAGTAGCAGATGCTTTGAGTAGGAGGAGTCATTTACTAACGACAATGAAGATTGAAGTGACGGGGTTTGAAATGTTGCCAGAGATGCTTGAAGAAGATCCTTACTTTGTGAAATATGTTGAAAAAGTGAAGGATGGGATTGCCGATGAATTCATGTTGGTTGATGGTTTTCTGTTTAAAGGAAATCGTTTATGTATTCCGGATTGTAGTTTGAGGATGAAGATTGTGAAGGAATTACACGAGGAAGGGCATGTGGGCCGCGATCGTACTTTGCAGTTGATTTCGCAGTCTTACTTTTGGCCGTCGATGAGAAAAGAGGTTGAAAGGTTCGTGGAGCGATGTCATATTTGCCAAGTTTCAAAGGGGACAGCAACGAATGCAGGGTTGTATATGCCATTACCAGTACCATCTAAGCCATGGGTTGATATCAGCATGGATTTCGTTTTGGGTTTGCCGAGAACTCAAAGGGGAAATGATTCGATATTTGTTGTGGTGGACAGATTTTCGAAGATGGCACATTTTGTTGCTTGCAAGAAGACAGCAGATGCAGTTCGAGTAGCACAGTTATTTTTCAAGGAGATTTATAGACTTCATGGTTTACCAGAATCTATTGTTTCTGACCGAGATACTCGTTTTCTGAGTCACTTTTGGTTAAGTTTATGGAAGATGGTGGGAACGAAACTGAAATTTAGTAGTGCTTATCATCCGCAAACTGATGGGCAGACAGAAGTTGTTAACCGGTCATTGGGAAATTTGTTGCGTTGTCTTGTACAGGATAATTTGAGAAGTTGGGACATGAAGCTATGCCAGGCAGAATTTGCTCATAATCATGCAGTAAATCGAAGCACAGGATTCAGTCCGTTTCAGATTGTTTATTCAAATTTACCCAGGGGGCCGTTGGATTTAGCAGTTGTACCACAGTCAAAGAGAACAGTTAAACGAGCTACTGATTTTGTTGAAGAGCTGAATGAATGTCATAAAATCGTTCAGGAACGATTGGAGAAGTCGAATGAGAAGTATAAGAAGTCTGCAGATTTGAAACGTCGAAATGTTGAATTTAACGAAGGTGATTTGGTTTATGCTATATTGACAAAGGATCGTTTTCCAGTGGGTGCTTACAACAAGTTGAAAGCCAGAAAAATTGGTCCAGTGGAAGTTTTGAAGAAAATTAATGAGAATGCTTATCGATTAAAGCTACCAGATGATGTTTATACTTCTGATATTTTTAACGTTAAACATTTAATTCCGTATCATGGGGATGAACATTTTGATGAGAAAGAATTTGCAAATTCGAGGTCGAATTTTTATCAACCTGGGAAGGATGATGCAGCAAGGCATATAGGAATTCAGAAGTTAAACCATATTAAATCATGCACGAGTCAAGGAGCTTCGGATTTAACTCGTAAGGCGTACACAAGTTTAAAACATGCATGCTTGATGAGTCGGTCACGAGATAGGGGGAGCATGAGACGGTGCCGATTTAACAAAGCTTGGAGGAGTTCCTGCTTGATGAGTCGTCCACAATTTAAAGTGATGAGTCGTTTCCGGTTTAAGAGTTTACAAGGGGGAGATAACATAGGTCGAGCAAAGTGGGCTTCGGAGATGTGTCGTTTACGACTTAGTATGAGTCGTTCCCGATTCAATGGAACACAGGAAGGAAAGGTGCGAGTTAATGCAGAAAGGATGAGTCGGGACCGAGCTAAGGGGCTACGACCTAAGATGAGTCGGCAAGGAGATAAGCTGTGTATCTTGAGTCGGTCGTGTTGAGACGAGTCATGTATATACTATATGAGTCGGTCTTGTATGAGTCGTATGTCGCGAGTTTTTAAGTCGGTATATAATTGAGTCGTGGGTTGCTGGGTTTGATGAGTCGGTTGCATTTTTTGAGTCGTGTATTGTTGGGGCTGTACATGTGTTGAGTCGTGTGACCCGCTGTGTCTTTAAGTCGTGCCTTGTTGAGTCGGCAGCGACTTATGTTGAGTCGGCCGAGATGAGTCGTATTTGTTGAGCCGGTGCCGACCTAGGAGTTGAGTGTTGTATGTTGTGTTGAGTTGTAATGCCTATAAATAGCGGGTGTGTTGTAAATTTTTGGGTTGTTGATTTTGGAATAAAATTCTCTTTTGTTAGCTTTGTGCTTTCATACCAATTGGTAGTTGAGTGTAATCTCCTATCTCCACTTACGTCGTTCGAGTGCGCTCGAATCCACGTTTGTTGAAGCCGATTCACGGAATCTAGTGCGCTAGATCAACGTGCGAAGAATCGTAGATCTTTGAACACGGTATAGTGCGCTATCAACGTGTTTGAGATAGCTAGAGTTCGGTATCTTTGGATCAACGAACTTGGGCATTTTTGGTATCTTCAACTCACCGATTGCTACAATCCATCGATTGAAGTTTTGTTTGATTAATCCGCTGCGTCAGTTTTTATTTAAGTCTGTTTCACTTCATTTGTTTTCCTCTTTTTATAAAAACATTTAAATTTTAATTCAACGGACATCTCCTTTATTTATTTCTTCTTCTTTTAAAATAATAGTTATTGATTCTTATATCTAATTTCAAAAATTCGTATTTCAAAACAATTTATTTTGTTTCAAGAAACCTTCGTTCAAACTTGTCAATAAATTTTAAACCATCACAAATATTTTCACTTCTAATCTCCTACTTAATAATATTGAAATACTGCAAAGGAATTTATATTTTCTAAATACCTTTAAAATCTCACATACGAAAAATATCCCAATCAAAAAATATATTTGCAAGTCCAAATCTATAACTTCAAAATCATTATTTAAAATCCTTATTTATTTTCAGACACTTCTTTTAAATCTATTAATCATCACACTGAACTATTTCAAAAATAATATACCACTTCCAAAAAATCACTGCTCATTATTATGTCAAATCCACATAAATGAGAATTTCCATTTCATATTTAAAATAAATTGCATTCAACTTGCAATGACTTCAAAATATTGGTAAATTTCCCCTCTATTAATTTCAAATCACATATTACTTTAAATATATAGATTTCAAACATCATTTCATAAATATCCTCTAAATATCTTTAAAATCATCGATAAATTGATAAAAATATAAATTTTAAAAATTCCCTTATTTTATAAAATCCTAAAATTCATCATTTTCCAAAATAATTTTGTTCGTAATATCCTCAAAATTATTTAACTTAAATTTTTTCCAATATCATTCCTCTTTTAAACCTTCTTTTAGTTCAATAATCTCAATATTAAAAATAAAACCATCTTTCTAGAATACGTTAATTATCCCCAAAGTAATTTATTTATTTCAAAATAATTATATTTTTGAAAAGGAAGGGGTTATGTGGAAATAGTGATCGAGAAATCAATGGATCAATAAAGGTGATAATAATACCAATTTTTTTAATAATATAGCTAATGGTAGAAAATATAGTAATACAATTAACTCTATATTTGTTAATAATTATGACGACCCGACTTTCTTACCATAGAAAATCGCATCATTTTTAAGAAAGAAAGGGATAGAAAAGAGAAAAGACAGAGAAGAAGAAAGAAACAACATCAGAATCTAAACAGCGGAACGAATAAATTATAATACATTACATAGTATCATATACATCAGAGATACACAGCTAAATCAACACATATTAGACAGTTATAAACACCTGTCTAGTTATACAACTCCATATAACTCAAAGACAACAACTCAGAGAACACACAACGGAATACTATATCTACCCGCAGAAGCCTCCTGCTCCATTTTGCTCCTCCAGAATTCGTCAAGCCAACCTAAAATCCCCTGGCTACTCGTAAAAATTTGAGTACCCAAGAGTTAAGGAAAACAGAATAAACTCCGGGTCAGACATGGGTCTGGTGTGAGTAAACGGTTAAAGTTGCTTAACTTTTAAAAACCTTTTGAAAGAAAAGGTATCACGTAAGACTTGCCACACATAAACATGGAAAAGTTTTTACCTTACGCTAAACAAAACATTTGATAGGAAATCCGATGATATTATAATAGTGTCTAGGGTTTTCAAGTAAAATACAGAAATAGTCGGAATGCTTACATCTCACGTTCCGACATAGTTGGGCACAACTAATACGTACGACACTTATTGGATTTTGGATTCCATCAATGGCAGGGCTACTGGGGTACCGCCCGTCACAGTACGTGGCCTAGATCACTGTACCCAGGAGTACGCCCGCTCCCTTGCAACACAAAGCCCGAACCATTCCTTACTGAACAGTTCCGAATAAGACAACCCCGGCGGATGTAGCTATTCAACCGCCCACACAGTCGAAATAAAGGGACTTCTAGACAGGGGTAAATCTTACTCTCAAGTGGGGGCTACCCACGAAGCCTTGTTGCACCTCCCCTGTTTTAGCCATTCCCGGTTGATAAGGCTTAAGGCTACGATTACCTTTATAGAACATATCAACTTAGAATGCTCATCGTCCACCTGACGTTGTTCTGAAAGCATTCAATCCATACAAGTTCGTTCTGGGTTCGAACGAAACCGAAGGCATTATCTCGTTACACTCATTTTTGGAATCACCCTCAGAGTTAACGACAATAACCCTTGCACTCTGAACCTTCATCTCGAACCTATAAGTACTACTCGTCAAACTCATCACGGAATAACCCACAGAGTTATACTGACGTATAGTCGTTACACCTCGAGTCTTCACAAAGCTCTACCTTGATTCACGACCTAACGTTTAATTGGCATCGATGTGGTTTTCGGATATCCAAATACGGAAACTCGATCCCGGTCTCATCGAACTCCAAAGCGTGTCTTTTAGGTCCAAGTTGTTTAAGGTTTAAAACAATTAAATTCAACTATAGAGAATAGATAATTCACAAGTCACAATTGATATCACATTATCAAATAAACTGATGATCTATAACAAAATAGGTAATCCACATCATTATCATAATAGATAATCTATATTACCATCACAATACAACCAAGCATTCATACCACACAACATTACTTGTCTCATTTCTGAGATTACATCTATTCAAAACAATCGATGTCATCCATTCATACATAAGCAATGATTTTCTTAATCACAACATAATTAATTTAAAATGAATTAAATTAACCATCTCTATCTCTAATTAATTTAAAGTAAATTAAATTAACTACTTCATCTCTTAATTAATTTAAAATTAATTAAATAATTACCTTCATCATAATAAATCTTGCTTAAATAAACATTAATTAAACCAATTAATTAATCATCATCCTAATTAATCAGCCTTGATTAATTAACTCTTAATCAAGTAATTAATCCTTAATTATTCTCATTAATCCTATCAATTATTGTACCTTAATTGATTACTTCTATTAATTAATTAATTATAATTAATTACATTATTTCTTAATTACATAAATTAATCATGCTTAAATTAATTACTTCCAATTTATCAAACATAAATAGTAATTAATTATTCTTAATTACTTCTTAATTACTTTTAATTATTTTTATAAATTCTTCGATTTATTACACCAAGTAATAAACCCCTTAATTACTTTAACAAGTAATTATCCATTTAAATTACTTCCCAATCAGTAACTTACCTTAACTCAATTACCTATATAATTTATCAATTACTTATCTTAAGTAATTGGCCTTATCAAACTTATTAAGTAAACATACTTAATCTTTTATCAAGTGACTTCTTTAATTAATTAACAAATCAATTAACTTAGTTGATTTCACTTATAAAACATAATCGAGTAATACATCCCTTAATTACTCGTTAACCAAATTAATCTTCAAATAAAAGATTAACTATCATCAACTATTAATTAATAAACCTTAATTATTAATCAATTCTTTAATACAAAGTAATTAATCACTAATTACTTTTATAATTAATTAATTAACCTTAATTAACTAATTAATTATCTCTTAATCATTAATTAATAAAGCTTAATTATTAATTAATAACCTTAATTACAAATTAATTAATCCATAATTAAAATTAATTAATCCTTGATTACAATTAATTAACTTTGATAAAAAATAGTTAATTAATTCTTAATTAAATAGCATTATATATTGATTAAGAAAACCAAATTAAAACTTAATTACTAAATAATTTTTTTATTAAGTATTAACTAATTACTATTTTAATTAACTCTTAATTACTTAATTAATAAGTAATTACAAATTAATTAATCATTAGTCATTAATCTAATCATCATAATTATTAGTTAATTAAATTAACAATCATACTTAATTAATTACTTAACTAATCCTTCAAAATAATTAAGTAAATAAATTAATTAAACTTAAAATTATTAATTAATTATTCATTAACACTTTATTATTATTTAATATAAAACATTATCTTTATTTAACCTTGAAATCTTTACTTAATCTTAATTCATTAATTAAATTAAAATATAAAGAAATCATTAATTACCTATCTTTAATTTTTAATTAACAAACATTAGTTTCAGGTTTAAAAATTACTTAAACCCTTAATTATTAATTAATAAAAACATTATAAATTTCCTTTTTTTTATTTCCAAAGTAAGTTTGAAAATAACATTAACTTAAAACATTTAAACCCTTCATACAAATTCATTAATAAAAACAATTCAATTTAAAAAAACAAGAATTTAACTTAGCTTAAATTATTTAAAGTTTGAAAACTTACTTTATTTTAAATTTAAAATCTAGTTAAATGTTCCATTTGGGTTCAACCCATTAATATTTGAACCAAGAAACAAAGTAAATCTTCTCTTTTTCTTTTTAAAACAGTTTGATTTTAAAAATTAAATACTGTTTCAATTTAAAACTTAAAAACTGTAAAAACAAAACAGTTTAAACTCACAAGCTAAAAACCCCAGAACCCACACGAGTCCTTCCCGAGCCATCTTCCTTAAATCCCGAGACCTGCTTCGAGAAAACGAGCAAACCCAAAACAAAAAAAACAAACTGCAGACACCATCAACTCGTGCAAGTGCACCGGTGCCAGAACCACCTCCGGCCAACGTCGAACCCACCGACAAGTCACCCAAGCACCCCGCAAACCCCTATGACCACCCAAACACCACTTCTTGCCTCAATCCAAAATCGAGCTCCTTATGGTTACTGAAACCTAAACATCATCAGGACTTCCCCAAATCACTCGCCTCTGGTCGATGTTAAGCACCACAACTCCGGCCATGGGATGCTGACCCACCGCGCCTCCTTCACCAGAATTTCCTTCAAGCTCGATGTAGTAAAGAAGATGCAGTAGACCAATTTACAGCATGAACTAAAACTAGGTTTAAAAATCAATTTCGAGTAAATCCAAACTTCACAGTGGATTACAAACACTTCAACTATTTTTTCCACATTCTCCAATCCAAACCCTAGCTCCATCAAGAATCTCAAGCATTCCAGATGTATAAATCCACAGATTTATGCAAAAACCCAACTTCCAGTAAATACCTAATTACATACTTAATACAGTTTTAAAAATTGTGAATTTTCTTTCAAAATTCATAATTTCCAATGACACTTTAGTTTATATAATCATTTTAACCAAATTAAATACTTGGTTTCAAACATTGATGATAAATTTGTTACTACATAGTTTAATTCCCAGGTACATTTCAAAAACCAGGGACTTAGATCTATTTTTGTTTTTAGTTTATACTTGAACTAACTTGTTTTAGTTTAAATCTATGACTTAACAATTTTTGAATAGAATTGTTTGAAGATTTAATTTTTATCTCAGATCCTATAGAAAAATATAGAGAGAAAAAAATAAAAATCAACACGCACAGTTTCTACTAAACAAAACCTATTGCAATCCTTATATCTACTCAAAGACAACTCATATAAACATCATCACTACTTAATTGCAACAGATAATTACTACTTCAAATTTTAATAAAAAGTTTACTCACCTTTATTTAGAAGAAGAGCAGAGGTTTTGGAAAAAGAACAGGAACTTGCAAAAACATTTGAAATGCTTCCTCCCTTTAAAACTGCAAAGCTTTGATGATAAAACTGAAGTGCTCTTGAACCAGATTCACTTGCATACATATGGAAGTTTGCAAATGCTTTTTTCTTTTTGCTTCAGATTTGCATGCACAAGAAAGTTGATGCATACATTCAAAAATGCAGAACTGGGTTGAATGTTGTTTTGAAAACAGGCTGTGATTTTGTTTTGAAGACAACTGCAGGCATGCAGTTTGATTTGCACACAAAAATTCAGGTAAACAAATTTTCAGATTTTTGATTGTAGAAATGGTTTGAGAAGATTTCAGGCATTTGACTTGAGTTTAAGGAGTGTTTTGAAAATTGTTTTGTATTTGCAAATTGGAAAGGTTACAGGTTGCTTCAGATTTTAATTTGAGGATTTGTTTGAAGATTTTCTGGTTTAGAATGGGTAAAAGTTTGCATTGATGATTCAAGTTTCTTTTTTAGGAATGAACAAAAGTTTTAAAGAAAAAGAAAGATGGAGGAAATGGTGTTTATATAGGCAAGTTTCAGATTTAATAAATTAAAAGAAAATTAGAAAAAATAATGGACACTTGTCTTATAAATCATAAATATTTAACAGTTGTTAACATAGTGTTTTGGAACTAAACATTTGTCAAAATGAGTTTGTTTTTAATTCTAAAGAAATTTAAAAAGCTTTTTAAATTATTTTCCTAATTAACAAACATGTTTTCTTAATTTTAAAAATACTTCCTAATTAAATATCTAATAAACAAATATATTTATACATTTATAAATGTTTGCTAAATTTATATAAAATTACAATCTTTAAAAAGAATGAACCAAATATAATTTAAATAAAATTATATACAATACTGCAAACTCATTTTAAAATGTTATTTCAAAAGCCTTGTATTTATTCTTATTAAATAAATACAAATCAAATTTCTATAGATAAATTTTTACAAAAAGAAAAATACAAAACAAATCTTATTTTTAATTAAAAACATTATCTATGTATTAAAATTCAAACTATATTATTATTCTATTTTAAGATGTAAGTATATTCCTGAATTCAAATTTATATTCAATGTCAAAGTCAATTTAAAAATCCAAATCTAAAATCAATTTAAATAAATAAATATCAATTTTTAAATAAGCTTATTAATATTTACAAATAATTTATCATATCTTAAAAATCAATTTAAAATACATAGAAATGAATATATTTATGACTCACTTATTAATTTTGAACACAATAAATCAATTTAGAATTTATTTACACAAATAAAATAATTAATCTTATTATAAAAGCAATTTATAACCAAAATTAAAACATTATATTTTTATTACTTAGTTATTTATTTTTGAAAATAACATTTTATCAATTTTAAATAATTAAATTAAGAGATTATCAGCATTTTAAACTCCTGGAAATTCTGGGATATTACAATAATATAGAGTTAGTTGACCAAAGAGATCTTAACAAGGCTTTTACAGACTATTATAAGGATATTTTGGTTCTAAAATCAAATATATAATCAATGTTAGATGGATAGATCTGTATCCATCTGATTCTATTATTGATTTATCAGAGTTAGATAATCCTTTTACTGAAGAAGAAATTAGAAAAGCAATAAATCACATGCCAAGTGATAAATCCTCGGGAGCTAATGGGTTTCCTATTTTTTTTTTAATACTTTTTTTTAAAATTTGACTTAGTTAACATGTTTAATGATTTTTACAATGGTAATTCGCAATTAGTGAGATTTAACTTCGCAAACGTTATTTTGTTACACAAAAAAAAGTAGGAGCTAAAAACTTAAAAGATTTTAGACCTATTTCTTTGATTGACTGTTTAGCTAAAATCATTTCAAAAGTTCTAGCTAATAGACTTAGTAAAAGAATGAATCAATTAATCGATTGTTCACAATCAGTTTTTATTAAAGGGAGAAATATCACCGATGGAGTGGCAGTTGTTCAAGAATATATTAATCACTATTGTAAGAATAACATAACTTGTGCAATTTTAAAACTTTATTTTGCTAAAGCTTTTGATTTAGTAGATTGGTATTTTCTTGTAGATATTTTTCATGCTAAAGGTTTTGGTCATAGATGGATCAATTGGATTTTGACTTTGCTTAGAACTGGAAACTCTAGTATTATGGTTAATGGTATATTAGGTAATAGAATTCAATCTAAGAGAGGTTTAAGGCAAGGGAATCCCTTATCACCTTTATTATTTAACTTAGTTGCTGATGTTTCTGCTAAAATTATTAAAAAAACAGTGGATAATGGATCTCTTGAACGTGTAGGCAATGAAATTTCGTGTAATGGTTTATCGGTTCTTCAATTTGCTAATGATACCTTACTTTTTTCTTCCCATCTTCCTAGTCACATCATTACCCTTAAGTTTACCTTTACAGTTTTGAACTTTTATCCAATTTAAAAATAAATTTTGACAAAATTTCCGTGTTAGTTTTAAATGATTTTGATAAAGTTGAAAACTTAGTTGCTAATACTCTTAATTGCAAAATTATGAATTTTCCTTTTGACTACCTTTGTTTTGTGATTAGACCCACCAAACTCAAACATGATGACTGAATTATTATCATTGATAAAATTAAAAATAAGATTTCTAACTGGAATGGGTGATTCCTATCTAGAGCAGGTAGACTAGTCTTAATAAATTCGGTTTTATCACCTCTTCCAATTTATTGGATGTCCTTACATTTGTTTCAGGATTGGGTTATTGATAAAATTGATAATATTAGAAGAGATTTCTTATGGAGTGGAGAAAACTCCAATAATAATATTAAATGTCTAGTAAATTGGGAAACCGTCTGTAAGGCCAAAAAGGAAGGTGGTTTAGGTGTTATTAATTTGTGTAATATGAATTTGTCTATGTTAGTTAAATAGCTTGGAAATTTAAAGATATAAATGAAAATGCTATTTGGAAAGAGATCATTTCTAAATATTACTATAATGGAAATAACAATTTATATCAAATTGCTTCTCTATCCACTCATAATATATCTAAATTTTGGAAAAACATTTTACAATGTAATGAGATATTTAATTTAGGAATAAATGCAATTGTTCATTCTGGTAATCGTACTTCGTTCTGGCACGACCGTTGGATTTTGATCTTGCCTCTTAAGATAGAACTTAAGGATCTGTATGAAATTTGTAACTTTAAGTACGCTTTAATCAATGAAGTTTATTCTCCTGAAAATGATCATCCTTGGAATTTCAGTTTTAACAGAATTTAGTTGACTCAACTTTTAGACAACTTTCTTTGCTTTATGCCAAATTAAATCTTCATAATATTGACAAGGATAATGATTTTATTAGTTGGGAATGGGATAAAAGTAGGAAATATGCTTCTAATTCTTTCTACAGATTCATTAATTTTTTGGGTACAATAAATAACTCATTTAAATATATGTGGAAATCTAATGCTCCACCCAAATCTAAAATTCACATGTGGTTAATTCTTCATGAAAAACTTAATATAATTGAATTTTTAAAGGGAAAAAATATTCAAAATGAAAAAAAATGTTATTCTTGTAATATGTATCTTGAGGACATTAATCATATATACTTCAATTGTATGGATTTTAATTACATTCTAATTAATACTCTTAAAATTTTAAACTTTAATATAACAACTAAAATTTTGGATTGTGAATTCTATTGGAATAATTATAGATTCAAAATTTAAAAGAATATTAGATTTTTACTAGACACTTTATTCATTGTTATTAGTTGGTTTATTTGGTTTGAAAGAAATTAAAGAATTTTCAGTAATAATAATTGTCATTTAAACAAATTGATTTTTACAATTATTTATTTTGTTTTAATAGGATCTTTAACCCCAAATATAAATTAGCTAAAAATATCCTTTTCAAATGGTATCTTAACAAGGTTAATCATAATATTAACTTTTTTAAACACAACAATAAATTTTTTAACATTAATAATAGTATTATTTATGTTTTCTCTAATTTAGATGATGATATTACTTCTAATCATAACTTATGATTAATGGTTCATAAGATAGAACCGTCTTAATAATTTGTACTAGTCTCTGTTTGGTATTGGTTTTTAGGTATTTCATTATACTGTTATTGTCCAGTTAATCCTATGTATCATTCTAATTTTTTTCTTTAGTCTTTTTCCAGTTACAGGTATAGGAGATAAGATATCCAATTCATTTAGCATGTTTTCATATCCTTAAATTGCTGGACATCAGAGGGTGGAGAGGTCACTAGAGCAGAGTATCTTCATCCAGGAGGATATATTCTTCAGTTTGGTATCCCTTTCTATTGTTCAGAGGCTTTAGAGCGGTTTCTCTTTTCAGTAGATTCACTTCAGTGCAAATGCTTATTCACCCTCTGATTTAGTTAGTAGGAGATTCCTCATTAGTCTGGGATGTCATCTAGTAGCTTTTGTCTTTCCTCTAGTTTTTTAGGTACTACTAACACCTTAATATAGGGCGATGGCCATGCCGGAGCTCGATATCGGGGTGTAATGGGTGGTGGCCTTGCCGGAACTCATCTTAGGAGTACCTGAGATTTGATATATATGTTTTTGGTTTTTGTTACCTGCCAGGCATGTTGGCAGCACCATATATTCGTGATATATATATATATATATATATATATATTTGCATTTGTGCTCTCCTCTATTCATAGAGGATCACACATTTTTCTCAAAAAATTTTTACGTCTTTAATTCATTTTCTTCTTTTTCAATCAATTTAAGTGTATTGTGTGACTAACATCATCATCAAAATCAATTAATATGCATACACAATAGAAATCTATCAAAGCATATGACATTCATTCAATCCATATCATCCAAAAGCCATCAATATTAAGCAAATAATCCATATCAACCAAGCATTCTATCATCAAATAATCCATATTTGAATCATTTCATCCACACAACTATTAATTATCAGCGCTAAATGGGGAATTCTATTCAAAACCACAATAATAAAAAGAGAGTTGTATCCAAAAGCCTGATTGTGAGTGGGGAAACTCGTCGAAATTCTAAGCGAGAAGGACCGCAACTGACTCGTTGCCCTTCATCACCGTGCACCATTATCACCATTATCTACAACTACATCTACAGCCCTCAATAGTCGTTGCTCCACTCTTGATTGCACGACCCTTCCACCATGAGCCCATAAAACTGTTATAGCACCTCGTGTCGCCTATCTCCATACCCAGCTTTGCCCATACAACTGCCTACACCCATCACCATCGATCTCAACATCATAGCCATTTGTTACATGTACCAGCCTCCCCTCGATCACGCGACCCAAACCAGCACCACGTCAAGATCGCCTAAGCTCGTGCCTCATGCCTTTTGCTCTGGTAATGCCTTATTCGTGATCAATATTGTCGCCCATCACCGGTCGCAACCCTCCTAAAATCATCGGCCTTCAACAATAACGCACAACATTTTTTTAATATTCACAAATTCTGGTTTTATTGTGAATGGATTTGGGGATTACTAAGTCTAAATCATATAAAAGGAAATGGGTTCAGGCTTAGTCGAGAAGCAAAGGGAAATTTCCAAAAGTATGGAGAGAAAGAAATAGGTTTAGGCCTTAGCTGTCATGGGCCTTATTTCAATTCAATTTAGTTTTAGTTAATTCCCAATGTATTTAAATTTGAATTTTGATGTTCAAATAAATTTATCTATAGTATAAATTAATTCATACCTCATTTTTCAAATCACATCTTGATAGTTGACAATTTATTTAATTTGACGCTCGCTTATTAGTATTTATTAATTCATCGAGCTACTATAGAATAAATTTATTTTTCAACCATTCCAAAACATTTAAACTCATTTACACTTCAAAATATTATGTACTGACTAAAGCATCTTATTTGATTTCAGTAATTACTTGAAAAGAATTTATTAAATTAATTCAATTTGTTAATGAAATCATCTATTAAATATATTTTAATTAATTAAAAATTTATTTTTTTAAAACATTTATTATCATAAATCAAACTCAATCACTTTTATTTTAATAAAATCATTTATATATATGAATTAAAAAGCGGGCTATTGTAGATTTGATAGTATAGAATGCTTTAAATTTTATTATTATCTATATGTCCTTTAAAAATCAATGACTCGTATTTCTTAGCATGACGTGAGTTCAAGCGCCATTTAGGGCCTTTAATTAGTGTATATGGAGGTGCGAGTTGTTATATTTGGCATCGGAACTTAGGTTCAGAATTCCTTAAAGATTAGACGCATATGCGAGAACGTATTTGTAATCTCTATTATGTGTGTATTGTGTTTGTTTATTTATTTATACGTCACGCTCTATATATTTTGACTTATAAGATAGTTGTAGGCTTGTCTTTACATAAGCGTACAACTATGAGTCAAAGTAAATGTTAAAGATTATAATAGTTTGGAGTTAAAAATAAGTCCATCATACGTATTACAATTTACTCACAAAGAAAAGCTGATAGATGTTACTAATACCAGCTGATGATGGTGATTAAATTTTAGATCTAAGGACGAAGTAAAAGAAGAGTAGAACCCTTTGACTTATAGAAGACAACCATGACGTTGATAAGGCATAAAGGAATAATAAAATAATGACTCGTCAAGGTTAGAATACTAATCCTTAATAACGTGGAAGTCTTGTTTTATAATAGAATGGTTGTAGAAGTCCCATTGAATTGCTAGTGTTCCTACATTAGAGTTGGACACTTTATTTGTGGATATACTTGAGTTAACCGTTTTAAAAGTAGAGGAATTAAAACCATATGCTGTTAATGCATTGATAGATATAGTTGAGATTGTGTGAATTAGATTGTTTTCATCTATTCCAATTTATATGATAAACCACTAGAAATATTTTTTTTAAAATTAGAAACATTAGATGTTTGATTTTTTTAAAGAAAAATGAATTGCTTTGTGAATTTTATATGAAATAACCAAACGAACTTTATCAAAATTTAATTAAAAGAATTTGAAAAGAAAAGATTTAGAAATATCGGTGTTTGAGATTTTTTGAAAAGTATAGAAGTTGAAGTTTAAACTAGTAACCCTTTATTTTAAACTTCAACATCGAAACATTTAATAAAAAGTAATTTTCAATAACTACTTTAAAGCTTTTGTTTTTGTAAGAAGTTTAGAGTAAGACATATTATTGCACTTACCATTTGATGTGTACTTTATTTTTGACAACGAAACTTTTGAAAGAAAAATTAAGGAGTATATAAAACCCAAATTTTAAATATAAATAAGAAATGATTGGTGCTTGGAAATGTCTTTTATAAATGTTTGTCACACTTTGAATACATACATACATACATACATACATACATACATACATACATACATGTATACAAAGTAGGTTAAAATATCACAGTCTTTTAATGTATACCTTTGTGAAAAATTCTTATTTGTAAAGGAATGTGTACATTTACATGTCCACCTTTCTAAGTTAAGTCGAACAATTTTGGATAATTTAAATTGAAGAAAAATGTCATAATTTTTGTTAAAAGGAAACGCTTGTTAAAATTAATAGAGAATTTTACATCTTTAGAAGCTTGCTTGTTTTTTGGAAATGATTTTGATTCAATAAGTAAAGTGGAACACCCTTTAAAATGAATCATAAATAAATAGAGTAAATTAAATTAATTGTGATAAGATAGAAAGTGGAAATTTTATAAAAGTTGGAATTTGACCATGAAAGTTATACGTGGTGAAATTCTAATTAATTCTCATATATAATATGTTGAAAATGCATCTCGAACAAAGAAGTTATGAGCGTTTGAAGTCTTTAAATTAAAAATAATTTAGATAGGTTTATAATTAATTCCCTAATTTGAAGTTTGAAATTAATTGTGATTAGACTTAAGGGTTAAGTAACATTAAAAATTAGCAGTTAATGTTAAAAATTAATTAGGGTATGAAATTGATAATTAATCAAGCAACGGTAAAATAAAAAATAAGGGAAGAATAGACCCAGCACCTTAAGGGGTCAACCATAGGGGTCGACATCTTAGAGCAATAGGGGTCGATCACTTCCTTGTTGTGGAGCCTATTTTGATGAGTTAAGACTGTCCAGCTCTTCTTTATGGCCTTGAGATATTTACACTGATATATTTAATCGAATGGATACCATATATGATGCGTAATCTTAAGCTAAGATAAAACTGATTATCGTTAATAAAACAATTTAGTGAGGGATAATTGAGGTGGATTGTTATTAAAAATGGGAATAAAAATATTAGTCCTACATTAGAAAAATTCTTTTAATATTTGTGTATATATATGAATCCGCACATGCTCTATCAGTTAGAAAAACTAAATGAGAAGGGAAGGGGACACTGCAATAACACGCACGAAAAGCACTTAGCACTTGGCACTTGCGCATGTGCAAGAAGGGGACCGGAAATGGTACATATTTTTTCGTCTTCAAATTTGAAATGTCAATTACAAACAGTTACTACTGTTTTCTAATGGTCGCACCTCTTCGCCTAGCACTCGTCCGTGCACTATATATACGCCTCCAACATCAGTTTTATTTTTTAACTTCTCCTCTTCTCAATTCATAAACAATAAATGTAATGATACAGAATTTCAATCATTCAAATTTGAAATATTTAATTGATTTTAAATATTGAAAAGTTATTTTCATAAGTTAAATAATTTGAATTTCAAATATAGCGATTTATTTGATTATTTAATTATTAAATTTTATGTTTGAAATTGTTTAAATAATTTTATCTTAGATTTAATATAATGAAAATGATTTCTAAATTCGATTTAAATTCTATTCAAAAAAGAAGGAAGATGGTTACTTTTAAATTTGATTAAAAGTAATTAAATTGATTTTGGGAATTACTCATTTTAATTGACCTGTAAAAATAGCTTTTTGGAGCACTGTTTCGGATTTTAACGAAACTAGTTTCATCGGATCCGTAATAATGAATTATTTTATGCCGTCGAATTTTATGTCGATGGAACGTATCGTTTGATCTGCGAGTTCAAAACATGTAGAAATTAATTTAAGGAATTTAAATTGAAATAATTTGATTTTGAAAAACAGTTTCCTGGATATGATGGAATTTGCTCCCGATATACATTTCATTGTGTTTGGAATAAGGGTATAACATATGGAACGCCATGCGGCACACTTCGTTTGGAGTTCAAAATTTTCTAATGAATAGTGCCGTAAAAATTTCTATATAAGGACTTGAAAACTTTACATTTCCAATCCAAACCCTAGTTCTATCAGCCGCCCCCTTTTGAATTTTAATGGCTGAAAATTGCTAGCCTTCCTCCCTTGATTACTCTCCATCCATGCGCTTTTAGGCTTTGACTTCAAATAAGAAGATAGAGAGCTCGACAAGCTCTACAAGATCTATAGTCAGATTGTAAAATCGTCGACGAATGGATGCGTGAGGGGGCCACGTTCATGTTGTGTTTGGAGTTGATTCGACGGCGATTTCTTTGACCGCGTGCGATGACGTTTGGGTGGTTGGCATGGCGGAGCATCCGCGTTCGAATGGTGATGTTCGATCCAACTTCGGTGAAGCGTTGAAGGCGCTACCATCATGGAAATGCCATTGATGTTGGGTTCGAGTGCTCGTGTGTTTGCTTAGAAGTGAAATGAGAGGGGAGAAAGGTTTTAGTTTAAAACTTATTTAATTTTAGTTAATTAAATTTTAATTATATCGTATGATAATAAATCCATAACTTTGTATGAGGTCCAAATTGAACGCGACAAATTGCATTGCGCTCGTGTCAGCAAGTACTATGCTATGGAGTTGGATTGGATGGATTCAGACATAGTTGAAATTTTGGGTTTAATTGAATGTTCATTCCATTTTAATTCTAAATGAAACATTTTGGCGACTATTAAAATCAAAATGAGGTAGTCTCACCTTCTTGGTTAACCATAAATATTTTTATTCAATAAATTATTGATTGGATGTGTGAATAACTTATTGTTGACTGTAATGACTATTTGGATAATTTACTAGTTTATATTGTTGGTTTGGATATATTCTCGCCTATTGAAGCGAATGGGTCCATGTTACATTTTCTTGTAAGAGCGGATGACCTTTGTACACCAGTCCCGGCTCGAAGTGGTTGATTTATATTTTTATGATTATATACTGTATGTGACGTAGGGGGACAGATTGGAGAGATCCAACATGATTCCTCACACCTTTGATTTTATTTTTCATATATATAATGATATATGATATGTTGAATGTTATATTAGATGACATGGACATGATTTTGCTTATTAGTGCTGTAACAACCGTTATTTTTGACTCCGTCGAAATAAAATTTTAAAATAGAAATTTTAATTTAAGATTTGAAAAAAAAATAGAGTGAAATTCATTTGAAAAATCAGTTGAACACTTCAAATGGTAGCACATTTGAAATGAATGGCAAATATGCATTCACGTGTGTAAATGAATTAGACAATTCAAAAGCAAAATTTTTGAAACCTTGCTGTCATCAAAGTTGTGTTATATTTTCATTCGCCTTCATGTGTGAATGGGTCCATTTGTAAACAAAAGTTGGAACATTTTCTTGGCTGCAACAAAGTTTTAAAGGCAATGTTGAACACTTTTTGGCCATCATTATTTTATATGTAGCTTGTACTTTCCTCCACTGAAGCACGTTTTTCTCTTAAATGCATTTTGGCTTATACAAATTTTTGAGAAGAGAAAAGTAAAGTTGCATCTTTCATTTGTTTTAAAATTTCAGTAGCTCGGTAGGAGGAGTATTAATGGCAGCTCAAATATTATTGCTTCTTTTGGGTTATTAATGCTAACTGGTTCGGAGGAAAAATTAAAAGTGAGTATAAAACTCACATTTCTAATTTATTCTTCACTATATTATTTGCGCCCATGATGTATTGCACACAAACGAAGTCCAGGTTGTAGCCGCACTTCACAAAAATGAGTTTCAAGTTAACTACGTGTACACATAAATATGTCATGCCTGCATTAGTAGCGTGCATGCATATTGGTGTAAGTCCAGGCCTTTTTTCTTTATCATTTCGAATTGTTGGTGAAAAGTTGAGTTACACGTTGCAATATCCAAATCATTTTGGACTGTATACATGTATAGCTTGTTTTTGTTTCTTATATGCATGCACCAGGTGAGTTAACTAAATTGCAATTATTCTTTTACATTTCGTGTAGGCATATTGTTATAGCTCCAGGTCATTTGATTTTACATTTTCTTGCGTGCAGAATGCAAAAATGTTTGCCAAACCATCATTTTGTTTTATTAATTTCATTTTTATCCATTTGTAGCATGCGTGTATACTGAATGCGTGCGTGAAAAATTAAAGGCCAGGTCATCTATATTTGGTTACTCCATATTTGTGTGCACATATATAGTATTGCACAGGTCTTTTACATTATTATTGATTTGAACGTGTGTACAAGTATAGAACGAAAACTAGATTCCAGGCCATCTTTTGTTTGTTTGTTTTTACTTGCGTGCGTTATTTTTGTTTACGTCAATTTTTGTGTGCATGTAAATGTGCCCAAACCATCAAATTTACTACATGCATACGTGAAAATTTTTATGGCCCAGGTCATTCTTTTCTTTTTCTTTTTATCAATTCCATTCTTAGTAAAGTAATATATGCGTGCAAGTTTATATTACCAGGCATGCTACTTATATTTTCGTTTCAATTAAGTGCGTGCGTGATAAATGCATGTCTTTCCTTTCATGTAAAAGTGTGTACAGGTCATTTTATATTTGGTCCATTTTATATGTTGCCTGTATACATCATTACGTGCATGTATATTGTAGTATGTCCAAGTTACTTTAATTATTTTCCTATTTTATTTTGTACAAGTGGGCAGTGCAATATTTTGATGAATATATAAATGGTGTAGACCACTGGTTATTAATTTATATTTGAACCGGTTTTTGGTTTTGAAACGTAGTTTGTTGTCTTTTTTTTTATATAACGGATTTTACTCCGATGTTATATTTTTGAAGCGTGTTGTTTTGATGAGATTTTTGACGAATAAAAATTACTGTTGTTTTGACTTCAGTAACCGTCAATTTAAAGTGAATTTTCAAGCGCCTATCCCGCAACGCTGATTTGATATCCGTTTTTACGATGTTTTGTGAAGCGCAATTTTTTGTCGAAATTGCTATAGATGTTGTTGTTTTTATCACGTATTTTTAAATCGTTTTAAAATATAATTATTTCCAAAAATTTCTTGGTTTATGCTTTCAAAAGAATGAAGAATCGATTTAAACGCTTCAGCAAAATTAAGGACTATGAACGCTTACTTTTACTGATCCGATTAATTCTGGACTTGTCCATTTGAGAACGTAAATTTTATTTATATAAAATACACAATTTTGCACTCTCAAGGAAACGATGAAGAGATTTGAACGATTTAGCAAAAGTGCGGAGTATGGAACCACGCTTTTACTAAATCGGTTAATTCCGGACTCGTTAATTGAAATATTTGTTGTTGTTTGAGATTTTTGATGATTTTGTTGGGCTTTCGAGCCACTATGCTGGACCTTCGGGTCAATTACCAGTACTAGACCTTCAGGTCATATGTTGGACCTTCGGGTCATTTGTTGGACAACAAATATTATGATGACAGTACTTAGTAGGCTTAGGCCATATGAGATGCACGTGCGGCGTAGCTTAGACTTGCCATATGCTGGGATCAATCCACTTTTATGCTGATTTTTCTAGTTATCTATTTTTGATTTCTAGACTTTTGTGTATTGTTGTTTTGAATTCAATTTTGGATTTGAAAGTTGATTTTGATGGAGTTTAGTGAGATTTCTTCATTTAAACTATGTTGATTACTTACGCTGAATAGTCTCATTCGAGACTATGATTGATTTGCTTTGATGTTGTTTATGATGCATTCACTTCTAAATTTAAATTAGACTGATTCGTTTATTATTTTCTTTTAAATAATACTTGGGTCAGACCGAGTTATTTCAGGATAATCGCTATCTCTGATTAAGTTGCTGCTTTAGCTTTTGTGATTTCACATCATCTTTTGTCTACACTTCCAGGTGTTACTTTTGGTGTATTGACTCTCATCTCATGTATGTTGATGACATGTACATGTACATTTGGTTCATGTGAACCATCGATTGTTGTAGCATGTATCCAGACTTATCTTCTGCTATATATCTGATATTTCTATTCTGATGTGATTATGCTTATCAGTGGTGTCGTTATTATGAGTTGTTCTGAATTTTTCTTAAGCCACTGGGGTTTCGTTGTAGATTTGGATTGAATATATATCGCAGGGAGTAATTTACACAACTCCTATCGATGTAATCAATTCTCGTCTAAGGCATAACTTATGGATGGTCGCTTCCAACAAGCCTTATTCTTCGCAATAGCAGACGTTATTCCTTATAATAACCTTGTTATTGTAAGTATAGAGGTGGGGCGTCACAAGTGCTTTAGTAGCATTTGGCCTTATATTTTGGCAATTTAAGATACCATAAAATAGTGATCAATTGAAAAAGTTGTTTCCAAGCGATTTTGGAAATGTTATATGTTTAAATAATTAAACTTGAATTATTTGAAGGGGTAAGTTTTAATGACCCATAATATTACCACTTTGAAAATGAAATATTTAATTTATTTAAATATTCCAATATAGAATTTTCAAACTTACATAATCATGTTTTATATAATAAATAAGAATGAGACACCTATTTTTAGAATTGAATAAAGATTTTGGACTTTTGCCGTAACATTGACAAAATTGACGGTTCTGCATGAAATTGGATATATGGTTGAATAATTATTTTAAAAGATTAATAAATCCTTTTAAAATCATTATATAAAGATAATAATAAGTTGATAAAAGTTTTATAGTTATATATATACTTATGTTATAGTGATTGACAAATTTCATCGCGCATTAACAAAATCAGTGTCATATTTTGCAAATGAATTACGATATTGTTTTATATTATTTTATAAGCCAAATATACTTTTTTTAATTATTTAAAATTGGTAATAAATTGATTTTCAATTTGGGTTTACATGAATAAATAATTTAACCAAAACGTCAAAATGTGATCGTAAAAAATTTGTCGAAAATCAACTTTTTGTCGATTTAAAGTTGTCGCAACGTTGTTGTACCTTTATGTAAACATTTTTATATACATTGTAACATATAGGAAGTAATTAACAATTAAGTAATTAGGTTTACTTTGTTAAAGCATGCTTAGAAACTTATAAAAACAATTAACAAAAGTAAGTAAAAAAGAAAAGTCAAAAGTAAACATCACATCAATTAACATGTCGGTAGAAGTTTGGTTTGATTTTGGCGAGAACTCCTAAATTACTATATTTTATTTTGAATGATGATATGATGTTGCAAATGGATGTTTAATATGCTTTCATCATCTATTTTGGTTGTTTTCATTTGAATGTTGAAAATATATGCGAGTCACGAATATACACATCGATAAACACAAAAGGAAATCACTTCCTCGAATTAATGAAATGGTGTATATGGAAGTATTAAACCTCTTAAAAATGGTTTAAAATATATTTTTAAATGTTTTGTAAATATTTAAATGTGTTTTGATGATGTTTGAAAAGAAATAGAAAATTTGGTTAAAAATAAGCGCGTCGCATAACGGTAGTTCGCGATTTCGCGTTATAAAGTCAAACAAGTGTAAAAGTTGGAAAATAGCTCAGAATTTTCCAAGATAAGAATTTTCCAAACTATTATATCCATAGTTTTCCAATGAAGGAAAAAAATCGAGATTTCAATAAGTAGATTTTGAAAAATGAGTAAAATAAGTTTTGGAAAAATCTAAATTTGCAGTTCGAAATCCAAAACTGAATTTCTTTGAAAATGATGTTTTAAATTGTTTAAAGATATGAAATAAACGTTATAAATCCTTTAAAATGTTTTAAAAGTGATTTGAGTGATAGAAATGGCTTTTCAAGTACTAAAAAGTCGTTTTGATCAATACAGCTTAAAATTCGCTTTTCGCAGCAATTTTTCGTAGCACTTTTCTATAACTTTTGAAATACAGTTTTACGCTTATCAATTTTTATCCCAATCTTTTATAAATATTTTTGAATGATTAATAAAGTGTTTAAGGTAATTTTAGGTATTTTTTAAATGGTTAAAATGTTTTAATGATTTAGAGCCGATCAAATAACTTGACCGTCTTAAGGGTGTTAGAGAGATAGTGTTTAGGCTTGGGTTTGGAAAACCAGTTTCCTGCTCTTCCTGGCAATCTGGACTGGCCCGACAGATGAGATAATGAATTTGGTTTACTTGGATTGAAATTTTCTAAAGAATAAAGAATAAGGTTTTTCAAGATTTAGACGACTTAGATTTTATGGAGATGATCTTCTTGTACTCGGTGTTAAAGCCCGAAGAGGGAACTCATACTATTCGTGAAAGTTAAAAGGTGATTTCCCTGTTATTCTGCCCATAGTATTTATTGAATACGGGCATTAATATTTCATAGAATCACATGATTTCTTTAAATTCTGCTCACTTAATATTTACTGGTTTTGGACTAATTTCCTAGATAACATGTTTTTAGCTCAATCAAAATTGAGAAGTTTTGAAATAAGAAATCTTTGTTAAGATTTAAGTAAAATGATTTGAAATTAATTTAAATTCCTATAATTAAAATTATTGGTTTGGATTTATAGTAAACGATGTCTTGAATAACATTGTTTTGATCCATGTTAAAAGTTGTGATTTGGAAATCTTTGTTAAGATTTAAATATAGGATTTAGAATATTTTTCCAAGAAAAGATGAAATGATTTGGAATATACAATGGGTTTTATGTAACCAAAGGATTTGGTAAGAGAGGTTTAATGATTTCGTATATACTGGAAAGAACATTTTAGATATATATCTTCGAAAGAGATTTTGATAAAAAGATCTTAATTAATTAAAGAATGGTTTCCTATTCATAAAACTTCTTTTTATTGATGATTGGTTTCGAAGGAACTGGGGTCGAATTTAGGTGATTCCTATCCAAAGACCACTTCGAACCAATCTATGTATTCGAAGTAAAAGACCAAAAATTGAAGATGCTGAGACGAATAGCAACATAGGACTGCATGTTGATTTGATTAAGGATAACTCCCAAAATAGTTATAGTAGGTTGGACTATTTGTTACAAATAATCTCAAAAACATAAGGATTATTCCTACTAATCTTATGATATGGTAGGAGAGTGCCTCCGGTTTGCCCTGTTCCTGGACAACTTGCATGGACGAGTGTCTAAACTACTTGCATTCTAAATCACAATGAGTGGTCTCTATATAATGTATATCAATCGGTGGTGGAGAAGACACCTTCTCTTAGCTTAACACCTTTCCCGAGACATTCGAACTCAGGAAGTTATACGTTTGTAGAAATCATTAATGTGGCTATGGAATGGCAATGTGGTATTCAAATAGGAAAGATGATATGTTATGTGAGATCCAAGGAGACTTGGGCAAGGGATGGAACATGTCGAACGAAAAGCCCGGATGCTTCAAAATAAATATCAAACCATTTTAACCCAAGATAAAATAAAAAGTGTTATAAATATTTTATAGAATGAAGCATTGATTATCATTTACTATTGTGTATATTTCATTGATTGATTGTTTGAATTAGGCTCGACCAGTGTCTGAGCAGTTTACCTTTTTATATGCATAGGCTAGGAAGACAATAAATTGGGAATGATTAAATATGAACACCTTGTGATTAGAATTTCACAGTTTGACTATAAGGTGTTCGATAAAAATATTGGTTAAGCAAGATTTATAATAAAAGATATTTATTACAATTTTGGAAATAAAAGATATTTCATCTTTTAAATGAAATGGTTTCTTTTGAAAAAATAGAAATAATGGAGAATAAAATATTTTGAAGTGATTATATAATTAAAGTGATTTATATAAAGAATGGTTTTATAACAATGTTTTATAAAACGGTAAGATTTTCGATGACTAAACCCGATAGATTTAAAATGCTTTTTGAAAGGATTTGGAAATAGAAATTATTATAGAATAGAAGTATTTGTAATTATTAGTGTAAATGATTTTTCCACTTCGGCATATAAAGTGATTTATTATGTTAACAAAGATTTAGGTAACCCATAATCTACGAAACACATTGGCAAAGGAAGGTGCAGATGTTCTGTAGCCTCGGTGTAGTCCGCTCTTTGCATAAAGGGATACACTAATCTATTATTTATTCGAAAGGCTAGACACAAGGGCCTGGTTATGGCTAGTAACCTCTCGAGGTTGGGTAGCATATGGTTGTGTATGTTTTATATCGATATCGTTTCAAAAAGGTGATTTGTTTTCGTATCCCGAAGTAAAGGACTAGTTTAATTAAAAGATATATATATATATATTAAAAGTTTTAAAATAAGAATTCAGGAATAAAGTCCAAAAAGATAATTTCTGTAAAGTTAATTAGATTTTGAAAATCTAAAATTGAAGATTAAGCCTAAGTGGGTAGTTTTGGGAATTGCATATCTTTTGTTGCATCATAGGCTCCATGAGTCCTATTTGCGGTAGGAGAACTACGTTGGCTTGATTCTGTATCTAATTAGGTATTCAATTAGACAAGGATACGTAGGCAGTTACAAATGGTAGTGACGCAACCCCAATAGTAACATAACATTTTTCTGTTTATCGTGTTTGCAAGAATTACTATTGCTGTCTCTCTCATTAGAGTTATGCGGCGGTAGATTTATTTGTATTTGTATTTAGTATGTAATAAAGCACACCTAAAAGATTTAATTGATTACTCTGATGACTTGTACAATTGAAATTGTTTCCTATACATTTAATAGCGTTGAATATTTATCAAATATTGCGTATGAACTTGGTAGTTTTCATTCGTAGTTTTAGAACGGACAGGTTTCAGCGATTTTGACTAGTCCAAAAATCTGGATCGTCACATCTGTATCAGAGCTTAGGTTGAGCGAACACCTGAGCCTGATAGGGTAAAAGACTCATCAGAGATAAAGATAGTAGTGCCCTATGATGAGTAACTCATTAGAGATGGGGTTAGCAACGCCCCAGAATGAGTTTGAGAGTATTATATATGAGCGTGGATTTGCTAATAAACTACACAAAAGAATTTGGTTTTATATGAAATCAATTTTACCTGAAAAGATACAGATGTATTTGAAAAGAAAAGAATATTTTGGCTAAATTATGAAAGAATTTTCGAAATAATAAAACCTTTTATACAAAGAATTTTAAAAGGCCATCTTTTGAAATAAATCTTGATACATTTTTCGAGTATTGACCAGACATCTCTACGCTAGTAATTACCTACTAATCGTGCTTAAAAGAATGATTGTTTGTCTTGTATAAATCATATGGGGAAATTTACGCGAACGGGAGTTCTCTAGAGCGAGTTGGGGCGAGAAGGATGACCTTATAGTTCCCTCTAGCGACGAAGAGGAACAACCAGAATATCCGTCTAGAAATGGTGGGTTTCGATCGAGCAAGATTATCCCCATAAGATCCAAATGATTGGTTTTGAAAATTTGTCAATGAAATAATTTTACCAATGATTATATTTTGAATATAAAGAATATATTTCAAGTAATATAGTATTAAGGAAAGGGTAATACTCAGATACTATCATAAATTGATCAATTGTTTAATTTAAAAGTTTAAGCACAAACACCTCATGAATTTATTTTCACAATTTGACTATGGGGATTCGATAATCTTGGTTTAAGATTAAAGGAATGTATTTAAGATTAATAAATCTTGTGAATACAATTTATATACGTAATTTTATAAACTGGACATATAAAACGTGCTTTACTAGGAATTTATGAGAATTTAAAATTCAAATATTTCGTAAGGATTTTCAAATGATTTTTGGGAAAGGAATAATAATAGTGTTATTTATATAAATAAAAGCTTTCGAAAACGAAAAAAGATCTTATGATTGATTAATTCAAGTGGCTCGAAAGTAACTCAAAATGGGTAAGAGATGTGTCCAGATAGTAAACACTTCTCTTTAGCATTCTCCTTCTTGTTGAGGAAATATGTGATACTATTGGTAGTACCCAGTACCTTGGTATCATTTTTGAATTACTCGATCAATATAATTTTCTAAAGTTAAAAAGGATGATGTAAATCAGTAATTTACAAATTAATGGTTGTCGGTTCTTATCAAAGTGTATTATCTTAATTGATAAGCATGGGTATGCTTTGATCTTTAAAGTAAATATTTAAAGTTAATAACGAATATTTTAGGTTTGTAGTAAATGTTGTTTTAGCAACATTTAAGTTTAAACCCTTAAACGACACTTTGGAAGAAATTTTATGGGTATATTTGGATCTTTAATAATTGGCTTTTAATGATAATAACAAGTATTAGAGTCTTTTATAAAAAGATGGAAAAGTCATAATTAACTTGTTATGAAAAGAGAAGTTCATTTTAACAATGTTTTGGTGGTAATTGTTTTAATCTCTTCGAGTATATTTTTAAAGTAAGTAAAACTTGTTAAGTAAATTATACTTAAAGCAACTAAATAAGTATATGAAAACTTTTATATATTGAAACTGTAAAGGTAAAGGGAATATATATATATATATATAAAGGAAGTTTTAATTAATAAAGGAGTGTTAAATTGATTAAGTTTTAACTAAATAAAAATGTTTCACATTTGATATTAGTTAAAGGAAGTTTATGGTAGTTTATCAATTTAATGAATTATTTTGAAAATGAGTTTTTTAGAAACCACTAAGATATGTTTAGAGATGTATTATAATAAAAAGATAAAATGGTTACTTATAAAGGAGTATCTTTATAAAAGTTTGAATAAAAGATAAAAGTTCCATGAAATATATTTATAAGAATTTTAAGAAGGTTGATAAAAGATGAATAACTTCTTTTAAAATAATTATATAAAGATAATAATAGGTTGATAAAAATTTTATGGTTATATATATACTTATGTTATAATGACTGACAAATTTTGCTCGCATTAACAATATCAATGTCATATTTTGCAAATGAATTTTGATATTGTTTGATATTATTTTATAAGCTAAATATACATTTTTAATTATTTAAAAATGATAAGAAAATTATTTTCAGGTTGGGTTTACATTAATAAATAATTTAACAAAAACGTCAAAATGTGACAGTAAAACATTTTGTCGAAAATCAACATTTTATCAATTTAAAGTTGTCGCAACATTAATGCACCTTTAATTTCTAATATATGAACATATATTCAAATAGTATATAAGTATTAATTAATTCACTAACGAAATTTACTTTTACTAAACATACTTAGAAAATTCTAGAATGTTATTAACAAAAAGCAAGCATAAAAAGACAAAAAGTGTTATAAAGTCAAAATTAAACATCAAATCAAACAAACATAATTATTGTATTCTTTATTTAATACTTAAGTGAAAATGACATAAAATATTGATTTGAAATGTGATCTTACGTGTTGAAAAAAATTAGTTTGCTTAAAGTATAAGTGAAGGGTATTTTGGTCTTTTTATAAAATATTATTTTAATCCAAATTTTTTCCTATAAATACTAACACGCTTTCTCACTTTTTTACACACACTTGCCATTCTTCTTCTTCCTTTTCTAAGCTTTCTCCTTCTTCCTAAGAGCTTCAATGACTTCCATGCTAGCTTAAAATAATTTAAAGCAATAACGAAGTTCTATCGAAAAATCAGAAGTTAATAGTCTACTTAAGTTCAAAATCAAGATAGTGGAGCAATAGCGGATTTCAAGAAGTTTGATGCAGTAGTAGCAAAGCTATAGTCGAATCCATTGTGACAAAGTTAGATCGAAAAGCAAATTTTTGTAAGAAAACTCTACCTCTTCTCTACTCTTATTTTCTATGTTGCTATGACATGCTTTTGTACTTGTTGTGTTGCTCGATATTATATTTGGGTAGTTAATTAAGTATTTTAAAATTTAGAAGTTAAATACTTAATGGAGTATGTGGAAATGTCTAGTACACGTGTTTCATTTGTGATATCCAAGGAGACATGGACGAGGGACGAAACTTGTTGAAGGGAAAGCCCGGATGCTTTAAATAAATATCAAATAGTTTTAACCCAAGATAAAATTAAAAGTGTTATAAATATTTTATAGAATGAAGCACTGATTAGAAAATTAAGTCCATTTTTAAAATTAAAGAATATGGTTTTAAAAGAAATTATAAAATATTTGATATAAATATTATTAACATTTTGTATAAAGTGATGTTCTACAAATGAAGTCAAGAATTGCAAAGTCATATTTTGTTAATAAAAGAGTGGATTTGTGAATGGTATTATAAATCAAAGGAAATTATTATTATTTAACCAATGGGTGAAATAAATCAAATGATGGATTTGTTAAACGATATGGAAGTTTGTTTTAGAAAATAGTTGACTCTATTATGAAAATTGAAATTGAGGGCGAATTGGATTGTTAAATGATATTTTATAAATTGAAAGAAATTTATAAAAGAAAATTTTCCATCCGGGGATAATGTTAAAACCGAATGGTGATTGATGTTTTTAATGGAATTTATGAATAAGTGAGATTTATAAAGGGATGGTGTTATAAATGAAGTTCATAAATAAAGAGATTTATAAATATAGCTTTATGGAAACGATTATGTGGAAAGTTAAGTATGGATTTTTACCAAAGAAATATACTTATGATTTAAAATTTATTTATTTATATTAATATTTTTTAAAAGTTATTTATCAATATTATAAATATTTTGAAGGGTTAGTTATTTAAATTATTAATATGGTATGAAATTAAATTTAATTATTTGTCAGTAAAGTTTGGAAATTAATTATTAGTATTCATAAAAATGTTGAAGATAAATTATTGTTATTATTTACTTAAAAATGTTTTGAAATTTATTAATTATTATTTCAAGATGTTTTAAGAATTAATTTTTATTTATTTATAATGTCTATTATTATAAAATAGTGTCTTAAAGTCAAAGATTAGAATTTGTTTATATTTATTCCCAAGATTTGTAAATGGATTTTTATAAACGTATGGGCTTTTTATTAGAGGAATCTTATAACATGTTTTGAAAAAATGTAAAGGAATATTGGTTAAAAGGGTAAGATAGTTTTACCAATGGTTTTAAATATTTTTAAAGGAAAATTGTAAATGGGTTTTATAGGTTTATAAGAAGAGCCTTATAAATAGTTGCATGGATTTAAAAGTTTATAAATGATTTGAGAAATGATATTCATAAATGGTTTTTAAGTTTGTAAATGTTTTGGATTGGTAAGGGATCTATAAATGATTTTTGAATCGTATAAGATGGAAATCTTTCTAGGTTTTTTCAATATACTTATAGTGTTAAGATAAATGTATGAATATTTTTCTTAGTATTTAGAAATAAGGATTTATGGATATATGTGTGTGTGTGTGTGTGTGTCTTTGTAAAACGATTTGCGACGAATATTTACAAAGTGAATTTTTTTAATAAAAGGTTAATTAATAAAGGCCTAGTATTGCTTGGTGCTTAACCAATGTTGGTTTTCCCTACGGAGTTAAATTCCTAATTGAATGATTGTTATCTGATAAGTTAAATAATCAACTATAGAAATTGGACCCAAACGTAGCTTTGGAAATATCTAGGAGAAATACATGTGTTATATGGCATAATCATCTCTGATGATGCTGTACTATGTATATAAATCTCTTTTTGTTCTTTTAGGACGATGATAAGGAAATCCATCCACTAACGATTAAGAGGTGATCTTCGACCTTATCTCTGACTATTTATTTCCTAAATAACCGGGGTTGAGTTTACCGAGAATTATCAAAAAGTTGTTTCGAAGAGGCTGGATTGGGTAGGTTATCCAAAAACCACTTCGATCCAACGAATGCGTTTCGAAGTGAAGACATCTTGAAGATGATGGAATTGGAGACGAAGCTCTCAAGTGTTTCATTCAGTCACAGAAAAAAAATGCATGGGTGAATGCTGGTGTTGCATTGTTGCTTGGAGGTCAGTGTTAGCATTCCAAGTGATAAATGCTATATAAAAGTAAAACATAGCCTCAAACCTTATTAGCCGAGAATGACTAAAACATGGGAGATGCAGCAGTGCTAAGTGGGTCGCTCTAAAGTTGGGTATGATCATCCCTATCTAGAGTCGCTATTATACCTCATTAGTACGCTTCAGGGCCCACTAACGGAGGGGTGGTCATATTCGATACTATCCAGTAAGGGGTAGGCTGGTTCTGTGTTGGCAGAGGATCCAAGCTAGGTCCTTGGTGTTATTTGTCTAGAGATGGACCGCGACGGGCAATACCTAAGTAGCCCAGTCATTGTATGGAATCCATTTTCCATTACGAGCCTTTACGGGCTTAGTTGTATACCTATTGTGCTGAAATTTAATTAACGTAACAATTCAGCTAAGATTATTAAATATTTATATCTAGAAATTGATATAATATCAAAGAATTTCTTGTGATATGTTTTGTTTATCGTTAGATAAAAATCCGTCCATGTTTATGTGCGGCATGATCTTATGAGATACTTTTAATTCTTGAAAGGTTTTCTATAATTTTCAAAATCTAGTTGGGTGTGTTTTCTCACTGTGGTTTTCCAGTCTGATTCAGGTGTTGTTTTATTATAATGCATGGGTCAGACTGAGCTTATTTACAGATTGTTTTGGATGCATTGGAGCTCAACAGACGAGTTGAAAGTCTTCAAGATGTTTTTACGTATATGTTTTAATTTCGCTATTTTGTTGTTGAAATCATCAGCAATTGTGAGAGCAGGTTGTTATAACTGTCCAGGCTGTTGATCGTAATTCGTTGCTATACTTTGATGGATGTATTCATATAACAGTTTCTCAATGTAAAGACCATTGATAATATATTATATATTGTTCCGTTGTGGTTGTGAGATTCTGTGGTGTTTTTAATTTCTTCCTCTTCTCTTATCTTCTTCATCCTTTTTTCTTGCCCATAACTATTTGTTTTTCCATTTGATTTGGGTTGGACATGTATAGTTTTTGTCAACTTGAATAGTGTGAATTTGCGGGTCGTTACACGTGGTATCAGAGCTTAGGTTAAGCGAACACATAGGCTTTGATGAGAATTTACTCATTTGAGATTGGGTAAGCGGGACCCAAGGATGTGTTTGAGTGTGTGTATATAGCACGTATTTGTTAATGATTATAACAATGTTTTTAAATTATTATGTTATGTGGCTTATGAATTCTGGTCGATAGTGGGACGCCATGATATCGATATGGGTTTCTAAATGCTTAAACAAGGCAAACCGACAGAGTGTTGTTTAAAGTGGGTAAATGAAATAATTTTACCTAAATTATATTTTATATATATACAAAAGAATAATTTTTCAGAAATTATTATAATCATATATATATGGAGTGTTTTGGTTATTGGAGAATGATAATATTTTGATTATTATCATTTGTTGTTTGTTGTTTGTTGTTTTAACAAAAGTTGTTATTATCATAATTTAAACAAAGGTAAACATGTGTAAATATGAATTATAGAGAATTGATTATGAATGAAATAATCAACATTGGTAAAATAATATTACATAAGAAGTGATATTTTATAAATAAGATTTAAAAACGTGATTTATAAATGGAAAGGAAATGGAATTGCCTAAGTATATTTATAAATATGATTTGTCAATAAAATTGGATTTAAAATAAGAAGTTTGAGAATTTAAATCTCATTGATTTTAGAAATGTTTTTTCGCAAGGTTTTAGAAAAAAAATATTAGTATTATTTTTAAAATATTTTGGGTTAGAAATATTTTAAATGAAATTTAAAAGAAATAGAAAGCACTCGGTTCAGTCACTGGAATTGGTTGGTGATGACTACAGCATCATCGGCATTCATTTTCGAGTTTCTAAGTGAGAGATTGCTACCTGAGAAATTTCACATGGGGTTTGTTGTGATAAAAAAAGTTCTGCTTTTAAAAATTCAAAAGTAATTTGATACATAAAGGAGTTATATATATATATATATATATATATATATATATATATATGGATTCAAAATGATTTGAAAATAAAACCGAGTGTTAAAAACCTAAAATTTTATCTAAATGTTTTGAGAAAACCCAGGACAATAAGTTTTTAACTTTTAATTTGAAAATAGTATAGATAAGAAAAGAAATTTGGAACTGAGATATTAGACTAAAATTTAACTTTGGTTAAGTCAAATAAATTTAATAAAGGGTTAAATGAAATCGAAGTGTGATTTGAAATGAATTGGATAAAATAACGAAATGAATATACACTTAATTCATAAAGTGATTATATAACCCTGAACTGCAGATATAATACGCGAATAAACTTGAGTCAAATAAATTTCATGAAAATAGTGAATAAGTTTGTATAACTTATAGATTTGAGGAATACTGATCTAAAAACAAAATTTAAATTTGTTAAATGTGAATGTTAAGGAATGAAAATCATAAATTGAGATAGGTAATTAAATTTAACATAAGTTAAGTTAAATGAGACGATTTTTGAAATGAAATTGAACTCAAGTGGGGAAACAGAATGAATTAAATGAAATTGAATTTGATTTGCAATGAATTAATGAAAGATGAACTTGAGTTGTAGAATAAAATACAACTTCGGTTGTGGAATGGATATGAATTTGAGTTGCAAAATGAATTGAATATGGTTGGAATGTTACTTAATAGAATTAAATATGGACTTAAGTTATGAATGAAAATAAACAATAGAAATGTTATATAATAATATTTATAATAAACTTAAGTAAATAATATGGAATGGTTGTTAAGTGTTAATAGTATTGAAGAAATTAACTAAGCAAAAATAAAATAAAATTTAATTTAGGAAATGCTAAAATGAAATAATTTTATGAATTGATCCGTAAATGAATTGAATATGGAATGAACTATTGTTAAACATAATGTGAATAACTGGATGTAAACAAATGAATGTAAATGGATCGAGGGTAAATAAAGTGAATGTAAATGATTGAATGTAAATCAATTCAATGGAAATAAATTGAAATAAATACGTAAGTTGTACATATATTATTTTATTTGGATAACTGTTTGATCCAGATTCGAATATAAAATTTCGAGGTGATCTATATCGATCCAAGTTAGGATTTTTCACTCGGTTTCTTAATGGCGACCCTGGGTATGGATTTTTGATTGATCCGGATATTCCCTTCATAGTGTATGGCTATGCATGAAGAATGACATTTTCTAATCAAGGAACCAAATCCGAGTCTGCACTAGAGTGATCATGTGAACGATACTAGTTCGGAAGTAAAATTGTGTTATTGAGCGAGTGATCGGGTATGGTTTTGCATATGGATGATATATGTACATCATACGGGCTTTTATAAATTAAAAGTCAACATTTTAAAAATGCATGCTGATATGATAATGAATTAATTGGATGAATATTAATTGTTTGATGGTTTCTCTTGTTGCATTTTCTACATTTGCATATAGTTATTGTATTAGTATATGTTGTATATCGATGTCACCTTCCATAACTTGTTCTCATTATTTGTTGAGTGATTAATAGGTGGGATGGTGTATGCTTCGCACTTGGAGTACGCTTTCACGCTATATTGATTGTATATGCTTGCTAATACTAAAATAAGGTACACATCTCAAATTACGTACTGTATTTTTATATTTTTCCCTATGGAATGCCTCATCCTCGAAGATGATGTATATTTGTGATTACATATACATTGTATAATCTTGACGATCAAGCTGCACAAAGGAGATGGTAGCGAAATTGTTAGAAAAGGCGTTAATTTTTTTTTTGAGAATTTGGAAAAAATTTGATAACTAAAATTTGGTTTTTGGTTTTGTAACTTTGAATGATATTAGCTAATGACTAGGAAATTAATTGGAAGACTTAGAAAAGTTTGTGTAAGAAGTTTTAACGAATTGATTTCAAAAATTAAAAGGTGTAAATGAATTTGGTGATTTATTTCAACTAATTGTTTTCGAAAAGTTAATGGGCTTGAGACATTTTTCTTGGTTGGTAATTTTGTGGACAAAATTCTTTTTACGTGGGGAAGAGTGTGACGCCCCACCTCTATGCTCACAATAGCAAAGGTTATTAAAAGGTAATAACTTCTGCTATTGCGAAGAATAAGGCTTGTTAGAAGCGACCATCCGTAAGTTATGCCTTAGACGAGTATTGATTACATCGATAGGAGTTGTGTAAATTACTCCCAACGATATATATTCAATCCAAATCTAAAACGAAATCACGGTGGCTTATGAAAAATTCAGAACAACTCATAATAGCAACAACACTGATAAGTATAACCACATCAGAACAGAAATATCATATATAGCGAAAGGTAAGTCTGGATACATGCCACAACACTCGATGGTTCACATGAACCCAATGTACAAATACATAGTCATCAACATACATCAGATGAGAGTCAATACACCAAAAGTAACACCCTGAAGCCTAAACAAAAGATGAGGTGAAATCCCAAAAGCTAAAGTAGCAACTGAATCAGAGATAGCGATTATTCTAAAATAAATCGGCCTGACCCGAGTATTATTTAAAAGAAAATAATAAACGAATCAGTCTAATTTAAACTCAGAAATAAGTGTATGATAAACAACACGAAAACAAATTAATCATAATCTCGAATGAGACTATTCAGTATAAATAATAAGCATAGTTTAAATGAAGAAATCTCATTAAACTCCATCAAAATCAACTCCCAAATTCATAATTGAATTCAAAACAGCAATTCACAAAAATTTAGAAATCAAAATAAGATAACTAGAAAATCAGCATAAAAGTGGATCGATCCAGCATATGGTGAGTCTAAACTACGCCGCACATGCATCTTATATGGCCGAAGCCTACCAAGTACTGTCAACATAATATTTGGCGCCCAACGAATGACCCGAAGGTCCAACAAATGACCCGAAGGCCTAGTACTGGTAATTGACCCGAAGGTCCATCATAGTGGCTCGAAAACCCAATAAAGTAATCAAAATTTTCAAACCGCGATTCCACGGCAAATATTTCAATCAACGAGTCCGGAATTAACCGAATCAGTAAAAGAGTGGTTCCATATTCCGCGCTTTTGCTAAATCATTTAAATCTCATCATCGTTTCTTTGAAAGTGCAAAATTGTGTATTTTGTATAAATAGTTTTTACATTCTCAAATGGACAAGTTCGGAATTAATCGAATCAGTAAAAATAAGGGTTCATTGTCCTTAATTTGCTGAAGCGTTTAAATCGATTCCTCATTCTTTTGAAAGCGTAAACTGTGAAATTTTTGGAAACAAATATATTTTAAAATGATTTAAAAACACGTGATTAAAACAGCAACTTCTATACCAATTTCGACAAGGAAATTGCGCTTCAAAAAACACCGTAAAAACGGATATAAAAATCAACGTTACGGGTTTTCTTGATTGCAAGATAACCACTTGAAAATTCACTTTAAATTGACGGTTACAAAAGTCAAAATAATAGTAATTTTTATTCGTCAAAAATCACATCAAAACAACATACTTCAATTGTAAACACCGGGGTAAAAACCCGCTATAAAAATAACGACAATTAAATACGTTCCAAAATAAAACACAACTTGAACTGGACTTAGTTTTATTTGCTACATATATTTGCACGTAACAATAAAATAAACAAAAATGCCTGAGCAATGCTACAGACATGTACAAAACGAAATGTAATGGACATACCTATATGCACACATGTACTGGAGTACACAAATTATAACTAACTTAGGCAACATATAAGCACGCACGTAACAAAATGGACAGAGTTATGAAGTAACCTGGAAATGCTAACGTGCAAGCATTTTTTTGCACACACGTGTATCTGGGCAATATTGCTACACGCATAGAATGAACCCAAGGGATGGCTGGACTATGCTACATGCAGTCACATCCAAAATGTAAAAGAATAATTGCAATTCAGTTAACTCACCTGGCGCACACATATATGGAAAAAAAAAACAAGCTATACATGTACACACGTCCAAAATGATTTGGATATTGTAACGTGTAACTCAAAATTTTCATGCACAATTCGAAATGATTAAATAAAAAAAGAAGACCTGGACTTACACCAATATGCATGCACGCTAATGAAGTCAAATAAATGGTCTGGACACCTATATGCACACATGGAATGAATTAAATATAGGCACCTGGGCAATATCGTTGCCACCCACGGATGAAATGCAAACTTACCCACATACCTAACTTGAATCCTTTTGCACATATACTATTTGTTTGCGTGCATGAGTGAAGCAGGTAAAGTAAAGTTATCTGGACTTATAATTTGTGCAACACATCTTGCACACCAAAAAAGAAATAGATAAAAATATAACTTGCCCTTCGCCTCGTGTATTACATGCACACGCGAAATCAAAACGCAATGCCTGGACTTAAACGCATATACATTATTTGCCCGCAAAAAAAGAAGTAAATACGGTGACTTGGACTCATATTTCTTTTTTCTTTTTAAATGCAAACCCATACATACGTAACAAAAATGAAACAGCCTGGGTAATATTAAATGGATTGGTGCTAAAGAAATATTCCTAACGGTTTAAAGATGCCAGTTACAAAATGCCCACATAGTCAGTAGGCTGTTTAGCACCTTTATTTTCTTCCAAGAAACAAACTGTATGGAATAACATCTAGTTGTCTCAAGATGACTTGTGCATTTGAAAATTTTCAGAAATCAAAAGATATTGCATACGAAAATAATATTGCATACAAATGTAAACAACTTAACTAACAAGCTACAACCATAGATTTAAATTAGAAGTGTGAGTTTGCACTCACCTTAGATTTGTTTCAAAACCAATAAGCAACTAAGATCCAAAAGAGAGCAAGAATTGAATTTCCATTGATATTTTCTTAGAGCTTCTGGAAATATGAAACAAAAGAATGTGTTTACTTTTCATTTCCAATTTTGCGTACAAGTCAAAAAAGAAGTGTGCTGGCAATTTTGTACAAATGCATTGAAGAGAAATGTGCATATTGAAAGAAAAGGACGGCTTGCATTAAAGATAGAGATGGCAGCAAATGTGTTCACTTTTTGATAGCAAAAGTGTTCATATTTTTGTTTTTAAATTGGACCCATATTTACTACTAACACATGAAAGGCAATTTGCCACTCATTGCCAACATGTTACCGCTTGGAGGTATGCTACTGACTTTGCATCCAAATTGGCAAATTCTTCTTTCTTTCTTTTTTTTCAAATTTCAATTTAAAATTTCTATTTTAAATTTTTATTTCGACAAGTAATCAAAAACAGGGTTGTTACAAATTCCCCCTTATAAAAATTGCGTCCCCGTGATTTTTCATACTAGAAGTTGTTTATAACACAAATAATTCATCACATCAAAGATTTAAAATAGAAACGATGAACTTAAAATGCTCACCTCCACCCGAAAAGGAGAGAAAATCAGGATAAGAATGCTCGATGAATTCTTTGGTTTTCTAAGTGCAATCTTTGGGGTTTGCGGACCATTGAATTTTCATAAGCGGGACTTCTTTATTTCGAAGGCGTTTAACCTCCGAAGCTAGCACACGAATAGGATTTTGCACCATAGACAAGTCGGGTGAGATCTCAAGATCTTGCAACACATGAGGATAAATGATAGAATCTGAATCTCGAAGGCATCGACGAAGCTGGGGTACATGAAATACGTCATGAATTCCTGAAAACTAAATAGGTAGCGATACACGATAAGCAACAAGGCCAATGCGTTCTGTAATAGGAAATGGTCCAACATATCGAGGAGCCAATTTCCCGGAGCTACTAAAGTGCACCACCCCCTTCATCGGAGAAACACGAATGAACACGCGATCGCCAATAGAAAATTCCAAAGACTTCCTACGGTGATCAGCATAAGATTTCTGCCTATTTTGAGCCTCTTTCATTCTCTGTCTAATAATATCAATCTTCTCAGATGATTCACGAATATAATCGGGGCCGAGAACTAACTTTTCCCCGGATTCCAACCAACAAGATGGTGATCGACACGGCCTTCCGTATAGGGCTTCGAAAGGAGCCATACGAATACTGGATTGGAAATTCTTGTTATAAGAGAACTCAACAAGAGATAAGTGGTCTTCCCAACTACTACCAACATCAAGAATACAAGCACAAAGGAGATCTTCTAAGACTTGATTCACCCTTTCAGTCTGACCATCAGACTGTAGATGATAAGCTGTACTGAGATTGAGCTTAGTACCCAAAGCTTTCTGAAGGCTCTGCCAGAAACCACTAGCAAAAGCGGATCTCTGTCGCTAACAATGGAACTAGGAACTCCATGAAGTCAAATGACTTCTTTAATAAAAAGCTGATCCAACAAAGGAGCAGTCCGATTGGACTTGATAGGAATAAAATGGGCTGATTTGGTCAATCTATCAACAATCACCCAAACATTGGTACGACCCAACCTCGAACGAGGTAGACCATCAATGAAGTCCATGGAAATTTGATCCCATTTTCATAATGGAATCTCAAGAGGCTGCAAAAGACCACTAGGACGCTGGTGTTTCGCTTTAATAAGTTGACAAGTAATGCAACGACTCACGTAACTTGCAACATCATGCTTCATACCCTCCCAATATTGTAAGCATTTCATGTCAGCATACATCTTACTACTACCTAGATGAATAGTATACTTAGAACGATGACAATCCTCAAGAATTTCATTTCTAAGATTAGAAACATTATGCACGATCAACCTTCCCTTCTTCTAAATGCAACCATGAATATCAATATCGAAATCCTTTAGATTATCACTTTGGGGTTCCGATTTACAACTCTGAATAAGATAAGAGAGATCTGGATCTTGTTTTTGGGCATCGGCAATACAACCCAACAAATTAGGACGAGCTCCCATGCTAAATAAAAGTACGGAAGAATCAGAAACTAAAGGACGGTCTCTAATATCACAATGAGATAAAGCTTCCAATATATTCCACTCAGCTAACATCATGGAAACAACAACTTGCTGCTTGCGACTAAGCGCATCAGCAACTCGATTAACCCTACCAGGGGTATACTAAATATCAAAATCATATGAAGCAAGAAATTCGAGCCAATGTTGTTGCCTCGTATTAAGTTCCTTCTGAGTGAAGAGATATTTCATAGATTTGGGGTCAGTGAAGAGAGCAAAACGCTCGCCCAATATAATGTCGCCAAATATTTAGAGAAAAGACTATAGCGGCCAACTCCAAATCATGGGTAGCATAACGAATCTCATTAGGCTTTAGTTGTCTAGAAGCATAGGCAACTACTCTATCGTTTTGCATGAGAACAGCACCGAGTCCATAACCACTGGCATCGGTATAAACAACAAGATCATGATTCCCTTCGGGAACCACTAAGATAGGAGCATGAGTAAGGAGATCTTTTAACTTCATGAAAGAAACCTCACACTTATCAGACCAAATAAAAGGAACAGCTTTTCTCGTAAGAGTGGTAAGCGGTAAAGCAATACGAGAAAAGTTCTTAATGAACCGGCGATAATATCCCGCCAATCCAAGGAAACTACGGATCTCAGAAACGATCTCGGGCCTCTTCCAATTCTGAATAGATTCGATCTTGGAAGGATCGACAAAGATACCATCGGAAGAAACAATATAACCGAGAAACTTCACCTTATTCTCCCAGAAGTGATACTTGGAGAATTTGGCATAAAGCTGATGCCGACGAAGAGTGCTCAAAACAATCTCCAATTGTTGAATATGATCGGCTTTATATTTTGAATAAATAAAAATATCATCTATGAAAACTAAGATGAACTTATCGAGATATTCCCGGAATATCCGATTCATAAGATCAACAAAATACGCTGGAGCGTTCGTCAAACCAAACGGCATAACAAACTATTCGTAAGAACCAAAGTGAGTACAGAATGCGGTAAGACGGATGTTATCTTCCGCAACTCATAACTGATGAAAACCGGTAGCAAGATCGAGTTGGGAGAAAAGCTTATCACCACTTAATTGATCGAACATGTCGTCGATCCTAGGTAATGGATACCTATTTTTGATAGTGAGCTCGTTAAGCTTGCGATAATTAATACAAAGCCTAAGAGTACTATCTGGCTTCTTAACGAAGACAATGGCGGCGCCCCAAGGAGATGAGTTAGAACGAATAAATTGCTTGGCTTCCAATTCAGATTATTGTTGCTTGAGTTCCTTAGTTTCCCTTGGCAGACATCCTCATGGGAGGACGACTGATAAGATGAGCACCAGAGATAAGATCAATATCGAACTTAATTGCCCTCTTCAACGGCAAACATGAAATAGGCTCGAAGACATCAGAAAAATCACAAACAACTAGAATATTAGCTATGACATCCTCCAATTCGATGGAAGAAATGAGAGCATTCGACGCATGATCCATGTCTCGAAATATAATAGATAACTGCTCGATAGCATTGGGATACTTAAGAAATAAAGTTCATTTAGGACATAGGATTTGAACTTCATAATGGACGAGCCAATCCATTCCCAAAATCATATCAAAACCAAGATGATCTAAAACATGCAGATTCGCATGAAAGGAAAAACCATATAGAATAATCTCAACATCAACACATAACAAATCATGAGTAGCAGATCCACTGATAGGATTCACAATCCTCCAAGGGCCGCAAAGACTAACAACATCCAAAGGAATAACATCAACAAGCTCCTTTGACACGAATGAATGAGATGCACCCGTATCGAAAAGAACTCTAATAGAACGACCATGAAATAAAATAAAATCTTCCAAAACAGAAAGAGGAATACCTTTGGGCTGAGCTGAATCACCAGAAGCTTTAGCAACATTAAGCTTCCCAGATTTGAAACCCTTAGGAGCGGTAGGACAATCAAAAACCCAATGACCCTCTTTCTTGCAATAGTGGCAAATGTGAGGCTTAGGACAACTACGGAGAAGATGATCCAGAGAACCACAATTATAGCACGCCCTCTGATTAGAAGGTGCACTACTAGGATGAGAACTAGAGGTAGCTTGCTTCTTCTTCTTCTTGGAAGAAGGATTAGGTTTATGAAATGGAAACCTCTTCTTGTTAGGGTTCTTAGAAACCTCAACCTCATCACCACTATCACGTTCCTTTTCGACAGCTTCAAGGCAAAGTGCCGAATCAACAAGTTCCTCAAGAAGCTTAAGCTGAAGCAAAAGGACTTTCTCCAAATACTTCTTCAAACCTTCGACAAATCTAAGATTCTTCTTACGTGGAGTGTTAATGAACTCAACTCCGTACTTGGACAAGGCCTCGAAAGATGCAACATAATTAGAAATAGAGGACTTTCCTTGTTTTAACTCAAGAAAAATACGAGCAAGATTGGCCCTTTCTGATTCAGGAACGAACTTAAGTTCGAAACGTCCCTTAAACTGATTCTACGAGAGAGAGGACTCATCAACTTCCACAATCAAAAGCTTATACCAATCAAGTGCACGTTCTTGCAACATGCTAGATGCCACGAGAATGCGGTGATGATCAGAAAGGTCCATCCGAGAAAATATGTGCTCACAAGCGCACAACCAAGTCTAAACCTCCAATACACTTTCTGATCCCTTGAAAGGCTTGCCTCCAATGTGGGAATAGTCACTACACATGCGGGCAAAGGCAGACTTGTGTGTGAGAGCTGCGGGAGTAGCAACAGAAGGCTGAGAACCCAGAAATAGCTCCATAAACTGATCAGCTGACATATAAACTCCGTCCGGATGAGAACCCCTAGACGGACCTACAGTAGAATGCTTCCCTCTACCTTTTCTAGCCATAGGCTGAGAGAATAAGAGAAGATAAGGATTAGTTAAAACAACACAAGATTGAAAAGGAATTTAACAAATGGAATACTACGGAAATATGAGATTCATTTCTAGATATATTCCAACATTTTAGGGTGGATAAAAGTTTAAGAACAACAAAGGAATAGATTAGAAAGACACGAATAAATCCCTCGAATAGTTGTAACACATGTTCCACTCTACTTCTGTTCCGTGTTTATTATAATTTGTTCTGAATCTCAGCTCTGATAACAAGCTGTGACACCCCACCTCTATGCTCACAATAACAATGGTTATTAAAAGGCAATAACGTCTGCTATTGCAAAGAATAAGGCTTGTTAGAAGCGACCATCCGAAAGTTATGCCTTAGAGGAGTATTGATTACATCGATATGAGTTGTGTAAATTAGTCCCAACGATATATATTCAATCCAAATCTAAAACGAAACCACGGTGGCTTATGAAAAATTTAGAACAACTCATAATGGCAACAACACAGATAAGTATAAACACATCAGAACAAAAATATCATATATAGCAGAAGGTAAGTCTGGATACATGTTACAACACTCGATGGTTCACATGAACCAATGTACAAATACATAGTCATCAACATACATGAGGTGAGAGTCAATACACCAAAAGTAACACCCTAAAGCCTAAACAAAAGATGAGGTGAAATCCCAAAAGCTAAAGCAGCAACTGAATCAGAGATAGTGATTATCCTGAAATAACTCGGTCTGACCCGAGTATTATTTAAAAGAAAATAATAAACGGATCAGTCTAATTTAAACTCTGAAATAAGTGTATGATAAACAACAATAAAACAAATTAATCATAATCTCAAATGAGCTATTCAGCGTAAATAATCAACATAGTTTAAATGAAGAAATCTCATCAAACTCTATCAAAATCAACTCCCAAATTCATAATTGAATTCAAAACAGCAATTCACAAAAATCTAGAAATCAAAATAAGATAACTAAAAAATTAGCATAAAAGTGGATCGATCCCAGCATATGGCGAGTCTAAGCTACGCCGCACGTGCATCTCATATGGCCGAAGCTTACCAAGTACCGTCAGCATAATATTTGGCGCCCAACGAATGACCCGAATGTCCAACAAATGACCCGAAGGTCCAACATAGTGGCTCGAAAGTCCAACAAAATCATCAAAATTTCAAACAGCAATTCCACGGCAAATATTTCAATTAACGAGTCTGAAATTAACCGAATCAGTAAAAATGTGGTTCCATATTCCGCACTTTTTCTAAATCGTTCACATCTCATCATCGTTTCCTTGAAAGTGCAAAATTATGTATTTTGTATAAATAGTTTTTACGTTCTCAAATGGACAAGTCTAGGATTAATCGAATCAGTAAAGTAACGGTTCATTGTCCTTAATTTTGCTGAAGCGTTTGAATCGATTCATCATTCTTTTGAAAGCGTAAACTGTGAAATTTTTGAAAACAATTATATTTTAAAACGATTTAAAAACATGTGATTAGAACAGCAACATCTATAACAATTTCGATAAGGAAATTACGCTTCATAGAACACCGTAAAAATGGATATAAAAATTAACGTTGCGGGTTTTCTTGATTGCAAGATAGCCGCTTGAACATTCACTTTAAATTGACGATTACTGAAGTCAAACAACAGTAATTTTTATTCGTCAAAAATCTCATCAAAACAACATACTTCAATTGCAAACACTGTGGTAAAAACCCATTATAAAAATAATGACAATTAAATACGTTCCGAAACAAAACACAACTTGAACTGGACTTAGTTTTATTTGCTACATATATTTGCACGTAACAATGAAAAAAACAAAAAGTGCCTGAGCAATGTTACAGACTGGTAAGAAACGAAATGTAATGGACACACCTATATGCACGCATGTACTGGAGTACACAAATTATAACTAATTTGGGAAACATATAAGCATGCACGTATCAAAATGGACAGAATTATGAAGTGACCTGGAAATGCTAACGTGCAAGCATTTTTTTTTTTTTTGCACACACGTGTATCTGGGCAATATTGCTACACGCACAGAATGAACCCAAGGGATGGCTGGACTATGCTACATGCAGTCACGTCCAAAATGTAAAAGAATAATTGCAATTCAGCTAACTCACCTGGTGCATGCATATATGAAACAAAAACAAGCTATACATGTGCACACATCCAAAATGATTTGGATATTGTAACGTGTAATTCAAACTTTTCATGCACAATTCGAAATGATTAAATAAAAAAAAGACCTAGACTTACACCAATATTAATGCACGTTAATGAAGTCAAATAAATGGTCTGGACACCTATATGTACCTGGGCAATATCGTTGGCACCCACGGATGAAATGCAAACCTACCCACATACCTAACTTGAATTCTTTTGCGCATAACTATTTGTTTGCACGCATGAATGAAGCAGGTAAAATAAAGTGATCTGGTCTTATAATTTGTGCAACACATCTTGCACACCAAAAAAGAAATAGACAAAAATATAACCTGCCCTTCGCCTCGTGTATTACATGCACATGCAAAATCAAAATACAATGCCTAGACTTAAACGCATATACATTATTTGCTGGCAAAAAAAGAAGTAAATACGGTGAATTGGACTCATATTTCTTTTTTCTTTTGAAATGCAAACCCATACATACGTAACAAAAATGAAACAGCCTGGGTAAGATTAAATGGATTGGTGCTAAAGAAATACACTTATCGGTTTAAAGATGCCGGTTACAAAATGCCCACATAGTCAGTAGGCTGTTTAGCACCTTTATTTTCTTCCAAGAAGCAAACTGTATGGAATAACATCTAGTTGTCTCAAGATGACTTGCGCATTTGAAAATTTCCAGAAATCAAAAGATAATGCATAAGAAAAAAATATTGCATACAAATGTAAACAACTTAACTAACAAGCTGCCACCATAGATTTAAATTAGAAGTGTGAGTTTGCACTCACCTTAGATTGGTTTCAAAACGAATAAGAAACTAAGATCTAAAAGAGAGCAAGAATTGAACTTCCGTTAATGTTTTCTCGGAGCTTCTGGAAATATGAAACAAAAGAATGTGTTACTTTTCCTTTCCAGTTTTGTGTACAAGTCAAAAATGAAGTGTGCTGGGAATTTTCTACAAATGCATTAAAGAGAAACGTGCATATTGAAAGAAAAGGACGGCTTGCAAGAAAGAGAGAGATGGCAGCAAATGTGTTCACTTTTTGATAGCAAAAGTGTTCATATTTTTTTTTTAAACTGGACCCACATTTACTACTAACACGTGAAAGGCAATTTGCCACTCATTTCCAAAATGCTACCGCTTAGAGGTATGCAACTGACTTTGCATCCAAATTTGCAAATTCTTCTTCTTCTTTTTTCAAATTTCAATTTAAAATTTCTATTTAAATTTTTTATTTCGACAGTAATAAAAAACATGGTTGTTACAAAGAGTGTAACGACCCAAAATTTCAATCTTTAAAATTTGGAATATTTAATTAATTTCAAATATTGAAATTTTATTTTTATAAGTTAAATAATTTGAATTTAAAATATAACAATTTCTAAATTCGATTTAAATTCTATTTGAATAAGAAAGAAGATAGTAAACTTTTAAATTTGAATTAAATATGATTTGACCGATTTTGGGAATACTCGTTTTAATTAACATGTAAAAATAACTATTTGAGGCATACTCTTGGATTTCATCGAAATTAGTTTCATCAAATCCGTAATATTGAATTATTGTATGCCGTCGAATTTCATGGTGATCAGACGTGTAGTTTGGTCGTCCGAGTTTTAAATGCGTAGAAATTAATTTAAGGAATTTAAATTAAAATAATTTGATTTTGAAAACCTAACTTCTGAGTATGATAGAATTGGCTCCCGATATATATTCAATTGTGTTCGGAATAAGGGTATAACATATAGAACATCAAGAGGCATGCTTCATTTGGCGTTCAAAACTTTCAGGATGAATAGTGCCACGAAATTTTCTATACAATGACTTGAAAACTTTACTTTTGCAATCAAAACCCTAGTTCTATCAACTGCTCCCATTATAAATTTTTAATGGTCGAAAATCGCAGGATTTCCTCCCTCGATTTCTCTACATCCACGTGTTTTCAAGCTTCAACTTCAACAAGGAGGATGGAGAGCTCGACGAGCGCTACAAGATCAATGGTCGGATCATCTAATCATCGATGAATGGATGTGTGAGGGGCCCACGTTCGTGCTATGTTTGTAGTTGATTCAACGATGATATCTTCGATCTCGTGCAACGAGTTTTGGGTGGTAGGCGCGCTAGAGCATCGGCGTTCGAACGGTGATGTTTGATCGAACTCGTATGAGGCATGGGAGGCGCGATTATCATGGAAACGTCATTGACATTGGGTTCGAGCGCCCGTGTGTTTTCTGGAAGAGAAATGAGAGTTAAGAAAGGTTTTAGTTTAAAACTTATCAAATATTAGTTAATTAAATTTTAATTATATCATATGTTAACAAATACATAATTTTCTCGTACGAGGTCCAAATTGAATGTGACAAGTTGCATTGCATTCGTATAGACGAGTACTACGCCTAGAGTTGGATTGGATGGATTTAGAGGTAGTTGGAGTTTTGGGTTAAAATTGAACGTCCGTTCAATTTTAATTAAAAACAGAACGTTTTGGAGATTATTAAAATCAAAATGAGTTAATCTCACCTTTTTAGTTAACCATAAATTTTTAGTCAATAAATTTTTTGATTGGATGTGTGAATAATTTATTGTTGATTGTTATTGACTATTTGGATAATTCACTAGTTTGTATTATTGGTTTGGATATATTCCCGCTTATTGAAGAGGATAAGACTATATTACATTCTCATGTAAGAGCGGATGACCTTTTGCATACGAATCCCACATCGAAGCGGTTGATTTTTCTATTTATGATTATAAACTATATGTGATGCAGCGGGGATGGGTTGGAGGGATCCAATAGGATTCCTTACACTGTTGATTTTACTTTTCATATATATAGTGATATAAGATAAGTTGGATGCTATATTGGATGACATCGACATGATTTTGCTTATTAGTGCTTTATTAGCATTAAGCCTTATATTTTGGTATTTTAAGATGCCATAAAACAGTGACTAATTTAAAAAGGGGAATTCTAGGCGATTTTGGAAATTTTATATGTTTTAAATAACTAAACTTGAATTATTTGAAGAAGTAATTTATTTTACAATCAAAGGTAAGGCTGTTTAAATTTATAGTTTTATAAAAAAAAATTAAATAGAAATTTTGAATTATGAATAAAGATTTTTGAATCTTAAATTAAGTCCTTCTTTTAAAACAAACGAATATAGTTTTGAAAAAAATTAGAAAATATTTGATATAAATATTATAATCATTTTGTATAAAGTGATGTTGGAAGTAAACAATTCCAAATTCATGTTTTGTTAATAAAAGAGTTGGTTAATAAATAGTGCTATAAATCAAAGGAAATTATTATTGTTTAACGAATGGGTGAAATAAATTAAACGATGGATTTATTATAAGATGTGGAAGTTTGTTTCAGAAAATAGTTAACTCTATTTTGGAAATTGAAAGTGATGGTGAATTGGGATTGTTAAATGATATTTTATAAATTGAAGGAATTTATAAAAGGAATTTATCCATCTAGAGACAACGTTAAAAACAATTGGTGATTGATGTTTTTAATGGAATTTATGAATAAGTGAGATTTATAAAGGGATGGAGTTATAAATGGAGTTCATAAATAAAGCGATTTATAAATATAGCTTTATAAATATGAAACGATTATATGGAAAGTTAAGTACGAATTTTTGTTGAGGAATTACGCTTATGATTTAAAAGTTGTTTATTTATATTAATATTGTTTAAAGTTTTTTATTGATATTCTAAATATTTTGAACAGTTAATTATTTAAATTATTAATATGGTATGAAATTAATTTTAATTATTTGTCAGTAAAGTTTGGAAATTGTTATTAGTATTTATAAAAATGTTGAAGATAAATTATTATTATTGTTTATTTAAGAATGTTTTGGATTTTTTAATTATTATTTTACGATGTTTTAAGAATTAATATTTATTTATTTATAAAGTTTATTATTATAAAATAGTGTTCTAAAGTAAAAAAATTAGAATTAGCCTATAATTACTTTCGAGATTTATAAATGAAGTTTTATAAACAAATGGGGTTTTTATACGAGGAATCTTATAACATGTTTTGGAAAATGTAAAGGAAGATGGGTTAAAAAGGTAAGATAGTTTTATAAATGATTCTAAATATTTATAAAGAAAATTATAAATGGTTTTTATAAGTTTATAAAAAGAGCCTTATAACTAGTTACACGGATTTATTAAAAAGTTTATAAATGATTTGAGAAATGATATTTAAAAGTGGTTTTTAAGTTTATAAATGGTTTTATAAATATTTAGGAATGGTAAGGGATTTGTAAATCATTTTCGAATCGTATAGGAAAGAAGTCTTTCTCGGTTTTTCTGAATATACTTATAGTGTTGAGATAAGTATATGAATATTTTTCTAAGTATTGAGAAATAAGGATTTGTGGATATATATATATATATATTTGTAATAGGATTTTGTTATCCCGTTATTGGCAAAGCCGTGATACCAAAAGATTGATCGAAGACAAAAGACAGTTCGTCTCAAAGATTGGTCGTACTTTGCTTCACCACGGATATCGATGAATTTTGTCCTAGCCCGGATCAGGCTACAATTGATAGGATATGACAAGCAAGGCCATGAAAACCAGTGTTTCAAATTTCAGGTCAATCGGAGTTCGTATGAGTGAGATATGATCGATGCAAGTTAGCCAAAGAATGCTGTTCGTATCCATCGAATTGTTGAGGAGATGCCTACTTCGAATCCATGGGACCCGTATCCATTTGAATCCATCCAGTTCAATATACTTCGAATCGATCGGTTCGAATCCATCAGATGGGCATCCCCTCAGCACATTCGTATCCATGCTAGAGCACTGTTTCGTATCCATCGAGTCCAGCGCACTTCGAATCCATCACCATCAGTATACACCACTTCGAATCTATCGGTCTCGTGCCCAAGCACCGCTTCGTGTCGATTATCCTCGCATCCATCCTCAGGCACTAGTTCGCTCAACTTCGTATCCATCGATGAGCATTAGTTCGAATCGATCAAGAGGTATCCATCAGTGGAATGCGCTTGTTCGTATCGATCTATCCCTATCAATACGAACAAGCGTGCAGTGCAGTTGTTACCGAATCGAACTATGCAACGTCTCTTGATACAAACGAGGCGAAGATCATGGATGCGAAGCGGTCAACTCGGAGAAAAAATAGGATCGATGCGAGGAGTGTACGCCACGTCCCTACAAAACCATGTGCATCCATCGATTCGAACACATGGATTCGAAGTGGTTGAGTCGAAGTAGATAGCCAACCGAAATGTATCAACTCGTATCGATCATATCTCCCAAACCGTTGATCCAAATGCAACGCAATTTTCACAGAAGCTTCCATACAAGGTAAAGTTGGTCCTGCCAAGTTTCAGCTCGATTGGGTCATTTTTTGATCGATTCGAATGGAATTCGAATCGATCTCAAATCGAATCGAAACTTGGTGGGGTCGGTCGCGTGGGCCCACTCACGTGCCAGAAAAAGTATCCCGAAGTTTGAGCGAGATCCGGGCCTCCTACGCCTATAAATAGCACCCTGAAACCTTCAGAAAAGGGGATCTTTTTGGCGATTCAACGTCCAGACTCTACAGGATTCAATTCCATACTTCATTATCGCTGTTGTAATCAGATTTTAAAGCTATCATCAATTGTAATCCGTTGTAATCGATTGGAATCATCAAGTGAATCAATAAAGGCATAAGCTTTAGAGTGGACGTATGCAAGATCGCCAAACCACTATATATCCTGTGTTTGTGATTGTTATTTGTGAATTATTGTGATTGTTACTGTTTAGATCTGAGTTCTATATTGATTGTTGCTGATTTGTGTTCATAAACGGGCGCTTTCACGATATTGGGTGTTTGCGACCAATTTTGGCGCAAACAGATTTTGCGACAAAACATTTACAAAAGTGAATTTAATTAATAAAGGCCAAATTTTGCTTGGTGCTTAACCAATGTTGGTTTTCCCTATAGAATTAAATTCTCGATTGAATGATTATTATCCGATAAGTTTAATAACCGACTATCAAAATTGGACCCAAATGTAACTTTGAAAATATCTAGGAGAAACACGTGAGTTATCTGGCACAGTCATCTCCGACGACGTTGTACTATACGTATAAATCTCTTTTTTCCTTCTAGGACAAAGATAAGAAAATCCGTACACTAATGGTTAGGAAGTGATCTCCGATCTTGTCTTCGACTGCTTATTTCCTAAAGAACGGGGTTGAGTTTACTGGGAATTAACAAAAAGTTATTTCGAAGAGACCGAGATCGGGTATGTTATTCGAAAGCCACTTCGATTCAACAAATACGTTTCGAAGTAAAGAAATCTTGAAGATGATGGAATTAGAGACGGAGCTCTTAAGTGTTTCGTTCAATCCCAGAACGAACTTGTGCAGATGAATGCTGATGTTGCATTGTTGCCTGGAGGACAGTGTTAGCATTCCAGGTGGGAAGTGCTACATAAAAGCTTAGATGTAGCCTCAAGCCTCATCAACCGGGAGTGACTAAAATGGGGGAGAGGCAGCAGTGCTAAGTGGGTCGCTCCTAAGTAGAGTATGATCATCCCTATATAGAGTTGCTATTATATCTCATTTGTATGCTTCAAGGACCATTAACGAAGGGGTGATAATATTCGTACTATCCGGCAAGGGGTAGGTCGGTCCTGTGTTGGAAGAGGATCTAGGCGTGGTCCTCGGTTTTTTTTGTCTGGATATGCACCATGACGGGGGTACCTCAGTAACCTAGTCATTGTATGGAATTCATTTTCCAATATGAGCCTTTACAGTTTTAGTTGTGTACCTATTATGCCAAAATTTAATTAATGTAACAATTTTGGCTAAGATTAATAAGTAATGTCTAGATACAATCATAATATCTGAGAATTTCAAATGAAATTCTTTAGTTACCATAACGTAAAAATCTGTCCGTGTTTATGTGCAGCGTGATCTTACGAGATATTTTTGATTTTCAAAAGGTTTTCTATAATTTTAAAAATCCAGTTGGATGTGTTTTCTCACGTTAGTTTTTTAGACTGACTCGGGTGTTATTTTATTATAATAATGGGGTCAGACCGAGCTTATTTACATATTGCTTTGGATGCATTGGAACTCAAGGTATGAGTTGGAGGTCTTCAAGACATATTTACGTATATGTTTTATTTCAATTGTTCTGTTGTTGAAATCATAATCAATTGTGAGGACATGTTGTTATAACTATCCAAGCTGTTGATTGTAATTTGTTGTTGAACTCTGATGGATGTATGTATATAACAGTTTCACTTTGTAAAGACCATTGATATTATATTATATATTGTTTCAATGCGATTGTGCGATTCTATGTTATTTTAATTTCTTCCTCTTCTCCTCTCTTCTTCTTCCTTCTTTCTTGCTCAAAATTATTCTTCTTTCCATTTGATTAGGGTTGGACATGTGTGGTTTATTGTCAACTTAAATAGTGTGGATTGGCGGGTTGTTACAATAAATTTCCCATAAATCCACAGACGTTGCTACTCTTTTGGATTTGGGTTTTGTTATATCCCATGAAGCAGTTTGCCATCAACCCCTTTAGAAAACTTCGAGCGAGTAGGGGAAAATATTACTTTAAGGAAATCGTCTGCGCGCCTCAAAATTGGACTCAACTCTGATCCTTCTCTATCTCCTACATTCTTAAAGCAATATTCGCCATGGAAAAAGGGTCAAAATCCAATTTCATACTGATGAACCAAGACTTTGTTAGGTTGGACAAATAGGATGGAACCAACTTCACGCACTTGCAAGGCAAAATGAAGTTCCTTCTTACCACCATGAAGGTCTCATACGTACTGGATGAAAACTTTCCGCCGCTTCCTCTTCTAATCGAATGGGACACTGAAGAATTAAAGCGGTAGTGATTGAAACGTGAAGTAGATGAATTGCTATCTCAAGGCCACAGTCTTAAAACTTTATATGACCGTATATACGACTTTTACACTACAATGAAGTCGCCTAAGGAGATCTGGGATGCACTAGAAACAATGTAAAAGACAGAAAAGATTGGAATGGATAAGTTTTTCACCTTACAATACACTGAATTTCAAATGAAATATGATGTTTCTATAATGTATCAGATGCATGAGTTACAAGCATAGTTATCAAACTTAGAGATTTGAATGTGCAGATTCCATAACCTGTTCAAGTGGGGCTATAATTGCAAAACTTCCACCAAGTTGGAACAACTACCGTAAAAATATCTTACACATGACAGAGGAACTCTTGTTAGAAAAGATTGGAAAACACACATGAGTTGAATAAGAAAATAGAACGTGATGGTGTTTTTCCATTCTCTAACGTGAATAATGTGAATTCTGTAATGAAGAGAAAGAGCTATCAAAACCATAACTTTAAGCCAAACAACAAGAGCAAGCAAGAAACAACTCTAATCTAAAAGACAAAAAGAATATGTGTGTTTTAACTGTGATAAACTTGGGCACTACAAGAGATAGTGCAGGGCTCCTCTAAATGTGCATAATGAAACTCTACAGGTGAAAATATGGTTGATTTTGAGGAAATGCAAAAAATCATTGCTATGATTTTGGATTTACAGATTGGCATGATAACTAACTTGCACATGGCTATTGATGAAACAAAAACTTCAGACTGTGGTCTAATTCAAGTGCAACGGTTCGTGTTTGTAACAATGGAGATCTTTTCAAAACTTATAAGGAGGTTGCTGATCCACAAGAACTGCTTATGAGAAACAACAATGAGGCAAAAGTTCTGGGAACAGGAAATGTGGAGATTCGGTTCACTTCCAAAAAGATGATCATCCTCACTAATGTGGTATATGTTCCTGATATCAAGAAGAATCAGGCCTCTGCATCATTCTTATGCAAAAGCAGTGTCAAATCGGTCTTAGAGGCTGATAATTCAATTCTATCCAAAAATGGCATGTTTGAGAGTAAAGCTTATGCTTGTAATGGGATGTTCAAACTTAGTATTAATGAAATAAAGGAATATTCTGCTTACACTGTTGATTCTTTATCTCTATCATGCACGTTTAGGACATTTAGACTATGAATCTCTGAAATATATGTCTAAACATAGTCCTATTTATGTTACAAATAATGAGCATCATAAATGCGAAATATGTATACAAGCCAAGATGACTAAGAAACCTTTTCCACGTGTTGAAAGAAATTCAGAACTCTTGGATTTAGTTCACTCTAATATATGTGAATTAAATGAAGTTTTAACCAAAGGTGGAAAAAGGTACTTCATTAACTTTATTGACAATTTCATTAAATACACATGTGTGTATTTGCCTAGAAATAAGGATAAAGCCTTTGATATGTTTAAAGCTGTAAAACAGAAGTTGAAAATTAGAAATGTAGGAAAATAAAGTTCTTGCGAAGTGATAGAGGAGGAGAATATTTCTCCACCAAATTTTCTAACATTAGTGAAGAAAATGGAATTATTCATCAACACATAGCTCCTTTTAAACCACGACAAAATGGCTTGGCTAAAAGGAAAAATAGAACTTTGGCTGATGTGGTGAATTCTATGCCGTTAAATGTTAAATTACCACTTGACTTATGAGGTGGAGAATTACTGTCTCCATGTCATTTACATAATAAAGTCACCTCGAGGAAAACCAAAGTCTCCCCATATGAGTTATGGAAGGGTCAAAATCTAAATCTAAGATATCTAAAGATGTGGGGGTGCATTGCCTTCTATAAGGTGACCGATCCAAAATAGACTAAACTAGGTCTAAAAACCTTGAAAAGTATATTTGTAGGGCAGAAAACTCCAAAGAATATAGATTGTTAGACTTATAATCTATCATGATTACTGAATCAAGATATGTTGAGTTTATAGAAATTAAACTCAAAGACGATTCAACTACAGATCAGTCACCAAGCCCCAATATCGTTCATAAACCAAAAGAAGCTCCTACGCATTGTACTAACAATACAAGAAAGGTGATAGAAGAACAAATAGAAATAAGGACACAGTGAATTCGAAGAGGGAAAAACTTTGGTCCATATTTCGTATCTTCTCAAGCTATAGCATTTCTTATGGAAGGAATAAAAACCGAAGTTCTTAATAAGGTATCTATAGTGCTAAATATAGAAGCTGATCCAAAAGAGTACAAAGAGGCTTTAGCATCTAGAGATTCCGCCTTTTGTAAAGAAGCAATCAATGATGAAATGGACTCAATTTTATCAAACAATACATGGGAATTAACATACTTACCTCAAGGATCAAAGACAATCATCTGCAAATGGGAGTTTCGAAGAAAACATAATAATGATGGCAGCGTACAAACTTTTTAGGCTGATTGGTAGGCAAAAGATATAGATAAAAGGAAGGAATTGATTATTTCAACACCTATGCTCCTGAGACAAGAATCACATCCATTCGAGTATTGATAGCTTTAGAGTTAATGTATTAGTTGCGCATACATCAAATGAATGTGAAAACGGCATTCTTAAATTGTTAACTTAAGGAAGAAGTCTACATGAAGCAACTTTAAGGGTTTATACTTCCTGGTAATAAAAATAGGTTTGCAAATTAAACAAAATCATTGTACGGACTGATGCAAGCACCCAAGTAGTAGCATAAAAAATACAACTCAACGATAAGAATGCGGTTTCAAATATAATAGTGCGGACAAATGTATTTACTCTAAGTTCACCAAAGAATATGGAGTCGTCATTTGTCCGTATGTAGATGATCTATTGATATTTAGCACAAATATCAAAGGCATAAAACATACCAAGTTATGTTTATCCATGCTATTCAAAATGAAAGACTTAAATGAAGTCGGCACAATACTGGGGATAATAGTTAACAAAATTACTAGAGATTATGCACTAAGTCAATCGCATTATATTGAAAAAATGGACAGTTAATGAATGTTGAATACAAACTTGCTAATATCATGCGTCGAATGGGATACTACCTTGTAGATGACATATATTCGAAGAGGAGAACATTAATGCAAGGGTATAAGGTCGTAAGGAATGATAAGGAGAAGTATTTCGCGGATAAATTAACAAGCTACAAAATGGACAGTGAATGTACATTCAATGTTTTGCAAGCAAGGTTTTAGATTTTATGAAACCTTGCTTGATTTCATGATGCAAGAATTCTTTCTAAGATTGTGTATACAAGTATCATAGTTCTTAACATGATTGTGAAGTCTATAAGAGGTGGGTACAAGAGCCATTAAATAATTATCTAGACACGATTAGTGGTTCAAATAATAAACCTTAGAGAAACATTAAATCGATGGAGGAATATGTTTCAACAGTATAGCATACTGAAGATCAAATAGGACGTTTTGAATTACGCGACCAATTACTTTTTGTTGAGTGTCCTTAAGTTGTTTTTTTCCAAGCTGTGTAGAATGTGTACTAAGTTTTTTATAAATTTCTTTGTGAACTTATTTCCTAAGTTGTTGTATGGAAATTGTTTACCAAGCAGAGCTTTGTTCAATATTTACTTCTTACTAATGGAAATTTTTTTGTCAAACAATTATACCTTAATAGAAATAAAATCATGAAGTAAGATTGTAGACTCGGTCTAAGTGCATTAACCACACAAATACATAATTAATAAAACAAACACTAAATAACTATAACCCAATATACATCCCTATAAGTGGCACTTCTACTTGTGCTTCCGTTTCTTCTCTCTTTCTTATAAGATTGTAATGACCTAGAATTTCGATCATTTAAAATTTGGAATATCTAATTAATTTTAAATATTGAAAGGTTAATTTTATAAGTTAATAGCTTGAATTTCAAATATAGCGATTTATTGAAAATAATTAAATTCTATTTTCTTTTGAATTGAAATGAATGAAAATGATTTCTGAGAGTTGATTTAAATTCTATTTTGATGGAGATAAAGCTAGAAAACTTTTAAATTTGAAATTAAAGTGAATGAACAAGTTTTTATAATAATTCGTTTTAAATTAGCATGTAAAAATAGCCTTCCAGGGTACTATCTTGGATTTCAACGAAACCAATTTATTGGATCTCTAATAATGAATTATTATATACGATGAAATTCGTGGCGATTATACATATCGTTTAGATGTGCAGGATCGAAAAGTATAGAAATAATTTCGAAAATTTATAATATAATTGGGCTTTAAAAGCTATCTTCTGTATATGATCGAATTAGGTCTCGAGACTAGTTCCATTGTGTTTGAAATAGGGGAATAATATATAGAACGCCCAGTGGCACGTCTCGTTTGGGGTTAAAAATTTTAAGACGTTTAAAGTTGAATATTTTAAAATTATATATATCTCTGTGTGTGTGTGTGTTAGCCCATTCTTAAGGTCATGCCCCATCAACTCACACCATACGTAAACATATTCGCACCATGCCTCCTCCCTTCTACAATATAGTCATGTTCATCAGAGAAAAAGGTTTGCCATTTTCTTTTTTCTTTTTAAATTTAAACAAACTCAATGTAATGGCCAATAATTCACAATGCCATTATAGTCCATATCGGAGCTCGGTGTCAACTAGAGAAACATCGACAAGGTTGAGATGAATGCAATCAACGAAGGGATCATCGAGTTTCGCATCGAGGTGATAGGTTTTTGGCTGTGTTTGCGGCATACTTTGGGTTTGATTGGTCATTGCCGGCAAAAATTTATGCATGCACGTGGACGGTTATAGCGGCTTGCGAGGTAAGGCGGTGAACATTGGCGGTGATGCGGCATGGATTTCTTGCTTGCATGAGTAACAAATCTTCTCCGCTTGTGTTCGTTCCTGAAGGGTACATGAAGGAAGGAGGGTAATTTATTTTAAAAGGTTATTTAGTTAAGTCAATTTTAGTTTAGTTATTTAAAACGTTCATTAACCCATATCAAATTCATACGAGGTCCAAATTAAATGCAACGAATCGCATTGCGGTCCTATCGACGAAGGCCACACTATGGAATTGACGGATTCGAGGCTGATAAAAACTTGGGTTAAAATTGAACATTTGTTCAATTTTAATTCAAACTGGGATGTTTCGCCGAAACAAAAATCAACGTGAGTAATCTCACCTTTTTGGTTAACCAAAAATATATTTTTGACAATAGAATTATTTGTTAGATGTATTGATATTTATTTTTGATTATTATTGTCTGTTGGATGATTTACTATTTAATTAGATGGATTGAATATATTCTTGCCCCAGGAGCGGAAGAGACCATAGTACATTCTCCTGTAAGAGCGGATGATCACTTTCATACGAATCCCGCCTCGAAGCGATTGATTTATATTTTTATGATTATATACTGTATGTTATGCAAGGGGATAAGTTGGAGGTATCCAAGGGGATTTCTCCCATTTTTTATTTTATTTCCATATAAATTGATATACGATATGTTGGATGCTATAATTGATGACATGGACACGATTTTACTTAATTAGTGCTTGAGGGACATTTGTCCTTAATTTTGGTATTTTAAATACTATAAAATAATAATTGATATAAAAGGGATTTTAAAGTGATTTTGAAAATTTTATGTGTTTAAATAATTTTTCTAAAACAAAAGGCACGATTTTGAGAAATTATATATATATATGGAATTTTATTATAAATCATAAAAACAAAAGGTGTGATAAATCAAAGGAAATTACTATTATTTAAAAAATTGGTGAAATAAATAAATGGTGGATTTATTATAAGATATGGAATTTTGTTTTAGAATATAGTTGACTCTATTTTGGAAATTGACAGTGAAGATAAATTGGAATTGTTAAACGATATTTTATAAATTCAAAGCAATTTATAAAAAGAATTTATCCATCAGGGGACAATGTTAAAAACGAATGGTGATGGATATTTAATGGAATTTATGAATAAGTGAAATTTATAAAGGAATGGAGTTATAAACAGGGTTCATAAATAAAAGGATTTTACGAAAGGAAGTTTCATAAAATAAAAGAGATTTATAAATATAGCTTTATAAATATGGAAAACGATTATGTGGAAAGTTCAAAAAATATAATTAAAAATTAAAAGTTGTTTATTTATATTAATATTTTTTAAAGTTGTTGTATTAAATTTTAAAAGTTGATTATTTACATTAATTATTATTTTAAGATGTTTCAAAAATTAACATTTATTTATTTTAATGTTTATTATTATAATAATAGTATTTTAATGTAAAAGGTAGAATTTGTTCACAATTTTTTTTGAGATTTGTAAGTAAGGTTTTATAAACAGGTTTGAGTTTTATAAGGGGAATCTTTAACATGGTTTGAAAGACTTAAAGGAAGGTTGAAAAAGGGTAAAAGAGTATTATAATGGTTAGATGTTTGAAATTAAATTTAGAAATGAGTTATATATTATAAAAGGATTTTTATAAATGATTTTAAGGGGTTTATAAAGGGTTAATAAATGATTTTAGAGGTTAAAAAGAGTTATAAGTAATTGAAATTGATTAAAGAGATTATAAGTGATTTTCAAAGATTTATGAAATAGTTTTATAAATTTATAATGGGGTTTATAAAACGACTAATAATTTTATAAAAAGAGAATCTTCCTCGGTGTTGGTGAATATCTTATAGCGTTAAGATAAGCATATGATATTTTTTAAGTATTGAAAATATAAGTGTTTGTTAATGAATCTTTGTAAAAGTATTTTGGTACAAATATTTATAAAGTAATTTGAGCTAATGGAAGGATTTTTTTTAAGAGGCTTAGCATTGCTTGGTGCTTAACCAACGTTTGTTTTGCCTATGAAATTAGAATCATGATCTGAATGTTTGTTTATCCAATGGTTAAATAGTCAAATATCAAATTTGAACCCAAACGTAACTTTGGAAATACCTAGGAGAAACATGTGAGTTATATGGCACGGTCATCACCGATGATGCTGTACTGTGCATATAAATCTCATTTCGTTCTCATAGGACAATGATAAGGAAATTCGGTCACTAATTGTTAGGAGGTGATCTCCTCTTTTATCTTTGATTGTTTATTTCCTGTAGAACTGGGGTTAAGTTTTCCAAAAACTATCTAATGTTATTTCTAAGAGACCGAGATCAAATTAGTTTCCATTGGTTGATTAACGTGATGAGGGTTCTCACTTTCTGTTCGGTGGCGAGCAAGGCACTCTTACTCCTAAACGTCCAAAGAGGTCGTATAAGGTCTTTATGGGTTGGTTTGCTAGGTGCTTACAGTCATGAGGCCGGCCGTAAAAGCAGATTCGAGGTACCAGTGTATGCCATGATGGTGTTAGGATGGTTGAAAAGCATACAGGTGTCGCTGTTGATGGTTGAAAAGCCTATGTCATTACACTTGGTATCAGAGAGCAAGGATAAGCGAGAACCTTGGCTTTGGTGGGGTAACTCGTTAAGTGATAAGGTAATGGAATGCCTTATTATGAGTTTGGGTGTATATATATAACCTGTATTGTTAGTGATATAATAAATTTATATTGTGTTAATTTATCTGTTAAGTGGTTTATAAACACTTGTCAATACGTGGGATGTCACGATATCGATAGGGATTTCTAACAGCTTAAAAAGGCAAACCGAGACAGTATTGTTTGGAGAATTGATAAATGAAATAACTTTACCTAAATTATATTTTATATATAAAAGAATAATTTTTTAGAAATTATTATAGTTATATATGGTGTGTTTGGTTGTTAGTGAATGATTATATTTGATTATTATCATTTGTTGTTTGTTGTTTTAATAAAAGTTATTATTTTTGTAACTTGAACAAAGGTAAACAATTATAAATGGAGTTATATTAAAAGGAGAATTTATAAGATATTGATTATAATTGAAATAATCAACATTTGTGAAATGATATTACATAAGGAACGAGATTATATGAGTATGATTTATAAATGTGATTTATAAATGGAAGGGAAATGAAAATTGTATATGTAAAAATATGATTTGTAAACAGAAGTGGATTTAAAATAAGGAATTTGAGAAATTTAATCCCATTTTCAAAAAATTTGGAAAGGTAGTAATAGTGTTATTTTGGAAATATTTTGGTTATAAATATTTTAAAATGGGATTTAAAAGAGAAAGGAAGCACAAAACTTACTTCAGTCGCTGGAAAATAATTTGGGTGATGACTGCAACATCATCGGCGTTCATTTTCGAGTTTCCAACTGATGAATTTCCACCATTGAAGTTTTGTTTTGGTAAAACAAATTTGTTTTAGATTCCAGAAGTGGAATTTGAAATATAAAGGAATCATATATATATATATCTATGTATGTATGTATGTATATATATGTGTGTGTGTGTGTGTATATAATTTCAAAATGATTTAAAATAAAAATCGGGTGTTTATAAAACCAATTTTTTTTTATCTAGATGTTGTGTGAAAACATAGGATAATAAGTATTTGAACTTATAATTTGGAAATGGTTAGATTAGAAAGAATGTTTGGAATTGAGATATGAAATTAAAATTTAACTTAAGTAAAGTAAATAAATTAAGTTAATGAAATGAATTAAATAAAATGAAGTATAACTTAAGAAAGTTGAAGTAAAATCGAAATGGTTTAGATGAATTGATAAAGTGAATTAATAAAATGAATTAATAGAAAAAATATGAACTTGAGTTATAGAATGGAATTCAACTTTAAGTTATAAAATGAAAATAATGGAAGGTTGTTTGATATAATTGAATATGAACTTAAGTTGTGAAGTAATAATAAACATTAATGGTGTAGTATAAAATGTTTATAATCAACTTAAATAATTGTTTTATGGAATGGTTCCTAAGTGTTATTAGTATTAAAGGAAATGTACTAAGTAAATTGAATATGGAATGAAATGTTGTTAAACATTAATTGAATTTAACGTGAACATTAATAAGTGAATGTTAATGAACTGAACGTAATTAAGGAGAATGGGATATAATAAGAAACTAATTGGAATAATATGTAAGTTATACGTATATTATATTATTCGCATAACTATTTGATACAGATTCGAATATATGATTTCAAGGTGATTTACATCAATCCGATATAGGATTTTTCACTCCATTTCTTAATGGCGAAACATGGATATGGATTTTCGATCGGTTCTGATATTCTCTATCATAATATATAGCTATGCGATGAGAACGTACTAGAGTTCTGATATGGATTTTCGATCGGTTCTGATATGGATTTTAGATTCCAGATTGGAATAATATGGATATGAGTCCGTACTAGAGTGGTCATGTGAACGATACTATATTGGAAGTGAAATTGTGTGATTGAGCGAGCGATCATGTAGGTTATGCATACGGATGGTATATGTACATCGTACGGGTTTTAATAGATATAATATTAACATTGGAAAATGTAAATTGATATGGTTATGGATTAGTTGAATGGAGATTATTTGTTTTATTTTTCTCTTACATTTGCATATAGTCATTGCATATCTATTTTATATATTGATATTACTTTTCCTATACTTGTTCTCATTGGTTGTTGAGTGTTTAGTAGGTGCGAATGGCAAATGCTTCATATTTGGAGCTCGCTTTCCTATGATATTGATTGTATATGCTTGCTGATATAATAAAAGGTACACATCTCGGATTACATATCATATATTTATATATTTTTTTCCTATGGGATGCCTTTGCCTAGAAGATGAGATATATATTTGTGATTATATTTATATTGTATACGATTGAGCCTTACAAAGGAGACGCTGACGAAATTTTTTGAAAATTTAAGAGTTAGAATTTTTTTGAAGATTTTGGGAAAAAATTTCGAAATAAAAATTTAATTTTGAGTTATAACTTGGAATAAATGAATGAATGATATTTGTTGACTTTTGGAAAAGTAATAGTTTATAAATATGAATGAATTGGAAGCTTTAGAAAAGTTTTTATAAGAAGTTACAACTATTTGATTTTTAAAAGTTAAACGACTTAGAAGAATTTGGTAATCTATTTTGGCTAATTGGTTTTGAAAGTTTAATGGGTTTGGGCATTTTCTTACCCTGGCAATTTCAAGGACGAAATTCTTTTAAGGGGAAGAACTTAACGACCCAGAATTTCAATAATTTAGAATTTGGAATATTTAATTGATTTTAAATATTGAAAGGTCAATTTTATAAGTTAATAATTTGAATTTCAAATATAGTGGTTTATTGAAAATATTTAAATTCTATTTGGTTTTAACTGAAATAAATGAAAATGATTTTGGGAGTTGATTAAAATTCTATTTTGATAGAGATAAAGCTAGCAAACTTTTAAATTTGAATTCAAAGTGAATGAATTAGTTTTTATAATAATCCATTTTAAATTCCAAAATTCTGTTTCTTTGACTCTCGAAAATTGACACTAATACATCCTCGGTATTCATGTCTCATCGATCCAAGTGTCGGAGAAGCGGATTCTCAAGGGTAAGAAAGAAAAATAAAGACAGAACATAATCTCATATATGCTATTTCAACATAAACTTTACAGCAGAAATTTAAAATACATTTATCGGAGTTAAACATGGACAGATATAAAATTATGTCCTTACAAATTTTGCGAAATAATATAGTACAAGAATGGGGTGGAAATAGATAAAAATCTTCATACTCCATGCTTCAATCTCCGTCCAGCTTTCTTCGAAACTAAACCTGACTACTAGGCTGCCCAGGGAAAATTAGGGCACCGAGAGTTTAAGGAAAAGGGAAAATGAACTCTGAGTCAGTCATAGGACTAGTGCGAGAACTCAAAATACGAATTTTCAAAACAAAAAGGTATCTCATAAGGCCACACCACACATAAACATAGAATGAGTGTTTACCTTATGATAACCAATACATTCTACGTCAAAATACTTGATATTATTTTTAGTGGCATATCTTTGAAAACATTTACAAGTAAACTTATTAATCTTAGCCGAAATTGTTACCATTAGTTAATTCTAGCATATTAGGCTCTACAAACAAAATGGTAGGCACTTATTGGAGAATGGATTCCATATAAATAACCAGGTGAAGGGACTATCTTCCGATAGTACATCTCTAAAGGAATGTACCAAGGTCAACAGAACATCTGCTCCTCTACCAACACAGCAGGAAAAGGCTGAGATGGGCGTACGTGGCTGTCGGCTGTCTGGTGAGGTGAGAAGCAACAGTAAAGTGGGGAGGCTTGGATCTGGTGAGGAGGAGGTGGCGAGATGGATACTTTAGGAAGACTGTGGTGATGGGAAGGTTATGGATTGGGTTAGTGAGACTTGCAAACGGAGGGAAGTTGCGTATGTATGGAAGGCTGTGGGTGGTTCGAGTCATATGGTGATGGAGGGCTGTCACGGTGGGAAGGTGGTTGGTTCTGTTGCATGAAGGCGAAGGGCCGTGGAAGGCCGGGCTCGATTCAAGCAATGGATAGGGTATGGGAAGTGGAGCTGAGATGGTTGGATCGGCTGGCAGTTTTCATGGTGTTATCGGCAATAGGCTGACGTGGCATGGCGATGGGAAAACTAGGCAGCAAGGTAAAGGGTTGCATGGTTCAGGGGATCGGAGCAGGGAATGGATGGACGGCAAAGAAGCACGGCAGATTTGTTTTGGTGGAAAGCAAGGCCAGGTGGTGGCTCAAGACAAAAATGAAGATAGCTGATAAAATTATATATAAACAATATTATATTGTTAAATTTTTCTTTCCTTTAGAACAAAACATAACAAAAGAAGAGAGAGGAAGAATGCAAACTAAAAGGACGAACCAGAAAATATAAGTTAAATGTGGGGAATAGTGAAAGGCAGAAATATTAAATTTTGAGAATTTGAAAGGTAGCGACCATTTGTTTTTCAACCGGTGGACAAATGGAAATTCACAGAACACCCTAGAGATTCAAAATGGGTGCCGATACGACGAACCGTTTCACGGATTTCACCGCATACCGGAAGCTGAAATGCACAAAACAATATACTACGGAGATTAGCAAAATGACACAAACAGAATGGTACACAGATGTTAGAGATACGATCATTCTATCAAAGTTGATATTCGCCGCCAAAAATGCTACTAAAACACCGAAAATAAGATAAAATAAGGTAGAGCGGTCCAAATTTAGGGAAACGAAATATAAAGACTTACTCATAAAATGATTTACAATTTTATTATATAAAAATATTTAAATTTTGAAAATATTTTATTTTCATCAAATTTAACTGATATAAATTTAAAATGAAAATTTCACAATAGAATAAACTTACATATATTCTGATGAAAATATGAAATTTGCTATTTTTAAATAGATGCATATCAAATTTTCATTTCAAAAATTGTATTATTTAATTTCCAAAAAAATTTAGTTAATTATGTTATTAAAAATCGTTAAAATTTATAGATCGTTACACTCTCCCCTACTCAAAACTTTTCGTCCCTGAAAAGGAACGAGATAGGAGAATAGAAGCAACATAAATGAAAGATAAATTCTAAATACAGTACCAGATACAACTATTAATTTAAAACCATATAAATTCCATTTATCATTATTCTAATTAACTCACTTTCAATTAATTTACATTCAGTTTATTTATTCAAATAGTATTCTCTTTTTATTCAATGTATTTCACTTAACATATCCTACAATATAGGTTAAGTGTATAAACATTTATTATAATCTCTAAATTTTTATTTACAAATCACCTTAACAAAACTTCATTTTGGACATCTTATTACTTACATTTTATATTGTATACTATTCAATTACATGTTCTCATTACATTCAAAATTTTCTCAAGTAAGTTTTATTAATGTTTATGAGTGTAATTGAGCACTATGTGATTTACCTTTTATTTACAACATTTCTATTAAGCAAAAATTTAGTTTGAACATTTTTATTACTAGGTTTTCTTTTGTATAACCTTCAATTTGGCGAAACGAAATATGATGCCTCACTTAGAAAATGGTTTACAATTTTATTATATGAAAATATTTAGATTTTGAAAATATTTTGTTTTCATTAAATTTAACTTATTTAAATTTAAATTGAAAATTTCACAACAGAATAAACTTACATATATTCTGATGAAAATTTGACATTTGCTATGTTTAAATAGACGCATACCAAATATTAAATTTTTAGTTCAAAAATTTTTATTGTTTAATTTCCAAAAAAATTTAGTTAATTACATTAATAAAATCCGTTAAAATTTACGGGTCGTTATAGCTACGAGCACACCCAATGGATTTACGGGCTACTCAGCACACTTAATTGATTTTAGAGGCCATAAACACACCCACAAGTATAGTAGTATGATTTGATAGACTTTATAGACTCAGATCTTCAATTTTGATTACAATTGATCATATAACTCTTGAATAGCACTTTGATCTTGGTTTGAATGAGAGAGATGAAAGAAATCAGAGAGTAGATGAAGGAGAATCAAACTAATGATGATTGAATTCAATTCTGGTTGAATTTCGACAGAGTTTGAGTATATTTTGATTTAGAAAATGAGAGAGTGGAAGGAGGAGAGATGAATAATAAAAACAATGAATAAAGATTCGTTTGGAAGTTTGGTATATATAGAGAAACAACAGTCATGTCCATTTGTGAAGAGATACGACGAAAATGCACTTACATTCAAATTTGAATTTTGAAAATTACCATCACTATGTCGACACACATAGATAGAGTACATCGACGTACTCTTCACAAATATTGACAAACATTTTAAAAATATTATTTTCAAAATCCGTTGCTTTGTAAAATATTTTGATGCTTTGTAGCATCATTTAAATATAGTTTATTCACATTTTAATCAAAATATAACTTAATAAAACTTTATAAAATAATTTTGAAAGATTTAATCAGGGTATTCAATATAATGCAAATAATATGTATAAAATCAATAAAGGAATAAATTATAAATAAATATCTAAAATCAAAATATAAATATCAAAAATAAACATAAGGAACATATAAATTAAAATAGAAATAAATGTAATAGATTAAAAACTACTTAAAAACTTAATTTAATATCTTTGTAAATATTAAGAAATTATTTTGAGAAACATTTTGAATAGATGTTTGAAAAGATTATTTTGAAAACGTGATATCTAAAAGATATTTAAAACAAATCAGAGAAGGAGTGAGAGATCAGGAAATTACTATCAAGGTTTTAACATAAATTCTATGACTCTATAATTTATCTGGTGTATCTTGAAATCTTAAACTCTTCAATACTCATGAATCCTCCAACTCTTAAAATTTTATATTAGCATCTTGAATCTACTCTTGATATTGTACAGTTTTCTTAATCAACACCTGTCTAATTTGCTGCATTATATATTATATATAACTTGATAATACATTTGTGTTTATATTTTATATAATGTCTATAGTTGTTATTATCAAAAATAAAACCTAAGGTACTAATAAGTAAACTACTAACTAACTTTATTACTACAATAATAAAGTACAAAACTTTGTTTTCAAAGATGATATTTTCTCATCAAAATCCAAACGACTATAAATCAAAGCTACTACAACCTAGCACCAATACCCCAATCTACTTTCCTTTTCAAAAACTTGACCTTAAGGTGCTTGGGAAGTCAATTTTTCGTTTGGCCTTAGTGGAGTGCGCTCGGCCTTGACTTTAGGGGTGTTTTTTGGTTTTATTTTGGGAAGAGAGGAGGTGTGGGGTAGTAAGAAAGTACTTTGGATATTGTTTTAAGGTTTTAAAATGGAAAAGATAGGATTTTTACTCAAAAAGAAATAACAAGCCATGGAAATAAGAACTTGAAATGGAAGATAATAGAGTTTTGAGAATAAGGGAATGAAGTAAAATAAGGATTGAAAAAAGAGAATTGTTTATATATAAAATGGAATATGAAAATTACCTTTTGGCCTTTAACTCTATACCCTCCACATGAAGTTGCCACCTCACCTCTCCCTTACCCTCTTACACATGCAATCCATCAACCCCCCCTTTCATTCCATCACTTCACTTCTTACCATGATGTGAAGTTACATTCTTCATTTTTTTTAAAGAAAGGGAAGTGTACTTTTTAATTTAAGTAAATTATTTTACCATATTTAACTCTAACAATAACATATGTTATTTGTATAAGTGTGTATCCGTAAATACACTAGTGTACACAATAATTTTCGGCAACTTCTAGCAGATGAAAAGCCGAAAATCCAAAATACGATTTTAGGTCACATTTTCAATTTTTCTCCAAACTAATTTTTGTGTAAACCAAAATTTTTAAACAATATCACCATCATTAGTTATTATTTAAAAGACATTTATCTGAGTTATAAAATCCATTAATTAATTATTTAAAAATATACCAAATATACATATATAAAGTGATTAAATTACGGGTCGTTACAAATCGAATGGACAATTTTGAGAAGTAGAGACAGATCCTTTGCTTATTATTATTTTTCTGGGTCATTTAGCAGAAGAAGGCATCGCGTAGTAGACCGAAAAGAAGTGAAGAATATTGGTGTAGAAGAAGAAAGAAGGGATGCTATGATACATATGGGGTTATGGTATAAAGTAGCCGTTGTAAACAAGCCGTTGGAATTTTAACATTGGAAATTAAAAGACGGAGACTTTACCGTTTTGTAATTAAAAAAGTGAAGGCTTTACCATTTCAATTATGAAACGGAGAAGTCAATCGACTATTTAAATTAATTCAATTAAATTATTTCTAGACGTTTTCAGATCGCACGACCAAATAGTAAATCCCAACGCTATGGAGTTTAAAATTCAATAATAATACATTATTACGAATCCAATGGAACTGGTTTCATTGAATTCCAAGACTGTGTCCCGGATCGCTATTTTAATTCGCCGATTAAATCGAAGATTTCCAAAATTTCCAAAATCACTTGAATTCCAGTTTTTTAAAACTTATTAACTCAAATATAATTCAAATAGAATTTATATCGACATTAAAAATCATTTCAATTCATTTTTAACTCCAATTCGGTTATTTACTATTTTCGTATTACGATAAATCGCTATGTTTGAAATTTAAATCAAATGCACCAATTCAATGAAAATCTCCATATTCAAAATCAAATTGTATTCCAAATTGAACATTTAAAATCATTTAAATCTTCAAAATAAAACGACTAAATATCCGGGTCGTTACATTCCTCTTCCCTTAAAAGAATTTCGTCCTCAAAATTGCCAAAGTAGGGCGAATGACCCAAACCCATCAATTTATCAAAACCAACTTAGTTAAAACTCAATACTTTCCTTTTCTAAATCCTTTAGTTTCTACCAAAACCATTTATTTTCCATTTCTAATTCAAACCCCTTTATTTTCATTACAATTCAAAAATCAACTTTTTAGTTAAAAAAAATTTCAAAATTTTTATAACACCTTTAATTTGCGAATTTTTTTTGCAGAGTCTATTTTGTACGGAGAGCCATTTGCAATATGACAAGAGAGATAAAAATATATACATCGGCCCACACAGTCGAAAAACTATATATATATATGTGTGTGTGTGTGTGTGTGTGTGTGGTTTTGCGGTATTTAATCCAAAAACGTACCTTATTTATCATTTTTAAGCAAGCGAGCTTATTTTATATGTAGTTTGCATGACCAAAATCAAGAAAAACAGCTCCACATACCTGTACTTACTCAATTTAAACACACAAGTACCAAAAACATGAATTTTAATAACATTTCATTTATTTAAATGGTTAAAACACATAAGCTTCATAACCCAATCGTGCTAAACATGTATTATAAGCAATTATAAGGTTTCGATTTTAATTTAACTGCTTTTAATTAATTCATATTCAATTCGAATGATTTACAACTCAATTTACTTGCATTCTCTTCATAATTTCACATATCATAATTATACTCATTCCAAATTGATTCCCCAAATCTTTATTTACTTCTGTTTTCTTCAATCGACAAATTTTTCCATACAATATGGTGATATTCCTTTTAATAAGATAATTACCTAAGCTTATAAACCATTTACAACTGATTTTAAATCAATTAGTCAATTTCTATTGATTCGCATTCAATTGTTCATAAAATCTTGTTTCCTAAATTTTTATATTAAACGATATTTCATTTTTCTACCAACTCACTTAATAAACCATTTCATAATGTATTACTAAGGTTTATTATAACATTCCATACCATTTCATAAGATATGTTGTCTATTTCAAATCATTTCAACTATATAACTTAAATTTATTCTCATTGCAATGAAACTTCGTTTCATTTTAATTTGATTATTCAATTCCATTTACTAATTGATTTAATTAGTACATTCCCTAAATCCACTCCAAAACTTAACTTCAAGCTCGAATTTATTTAAACAACATCCACGACCATATTCAATTTATTCATGACTCTCAAAATAAATTTATTTATAACTTAAATCATTGTTATTTCAATCCATTTCTATTTTATTCGACCACATTTCCAAATATATTTAATTCACTTACAATTAAGTAGAATTTTATTTATAACACAAGTTCCGCATTTAATTTCAATTTCTATCGACAATCCATTTTACATAACCAAGTTAATATCCATTTTTATATTCAATTAAGTAATTAATTATCTAATTAGTTCACTTCCATTTTACAATTCAATATCTGATTTTTATTTCAATAATCACTTCATTTAATTTACTTGAGATCAAACTCATCTTAAAAATCAAGTTCGATTTTTATTTCTTCACCAAAATATCAAACCATTTTTATTTTTGGTTTTGCACCTTTCAATTTTATAAGTTACACAACTTATTTTTCACATTTCCATAATTTCTGTACTTGAGTTTATACCTTAATTTTAATCTCAATTTGATTCACCATTCCTTTTATTTCCATAATTCAAGTCTATCTGATTTTCAATTAATCATCTCAATTATACACCCAACTCTGTTTAATTCAAGTTTCATTACAATAATGATAACTTATAGTTATATAACTATTTCACAACTTAATTTTATATTTTAATTCAATTCGACATAATTCCAATTCCAATTCAATTTTTATTTAACTTACTCAAGTTAAATTTTATTCCTAAAACTTAAATTTTGTATTTTTCTTTCTTATTAAAATCATTCTCAATTTATAAGTTCATAACTTATTTCCTGATGTTTTTCCAAACATTTATATTAAAATTCCAGAATTTAAACACTGCTTTTGTTTCAAATCACTTTGAAATCACATAGTCTCTTTGTATATCAAATCTTAATTTTTTGAAATTTTTAAATAGACTTAGTTTTACACAGACAAATCCTTTCGGAATTTTAAAACAAACTTGTTTGCCCAACATATCTAAAACAAATCAATTATGGTAGCAATCCATCACTTAGAAACTCGAAAATGAACACTAATGATGTCACGATCATCATCGGAATTATTTTCTAGCGACTGAAGTGAGATTAGTGCTATATCACTTCCAAAATCCATTTAAAACCATTTTTTTATTCCAAAAATATTTTCAAAATAATACCATTTTTATTTTCACAACACTCCGTAAAATAGTTTCTGAAATGACACCAATTTCATTTCCATAATACTTCTGAAAATATATTCCAAACCTTACGGGATTTAAATTTCTGAATTCTAGTTTGAATCCACTTTAATTATAATTTATCCGTATAATTCATATTTATACAATTTTTATTTGGTTATACATAAACCATTTAATTTTTATAATCTTGTTGGATTATAATATTATCAACCAACACTCCAATATACTATAATAATTTCGAAAAACTATTTATTTTCTATCAAAATATATCCTTAGGTAAAATTATTTTACTTACCCCATTTTAAAACAATACCGTGTCGAATTGCTCTATTCAAATGTTTAGAACTCCATATCGATACAGTTGTACGGGCTATGCCGACCAGAATTCATAAGTCACTAAATAAAACAACCAACACAATATAAAAAAATTATTCACTAACAAATACACGTTCATATCTATTAATACACTCAAACTCATTCTAGAGTACTGCTGACCCGATCTCTAATGAGTAATCCCCGCCAAAGCCGGGGTTCTCGCTTAACCTTCAGCTCTGATACCAAATTAGCGAATCGAAATTTTCGACTTTCAAAAATCGACATCTATACATTCGCTATATAACATGCCGAATATTCAAGTGTAGGAAATACAGATTTGCTAGAGGTAAACATGAAAAAGAGATAGAAGAAAAACAGAAGTAACAACACAGAATCTCACAAACACATCAGAACAAAATATATTATATTATTATAGATTTTTAAATATGAATTGTAACTGTTTCGGTTAATATACATACAATCATCAGAGTACATCAATCGACAATCAATCTGGACAATTATAAACAACTTGTCCTCACATACCAACACACACAGCGGAATAACCCAGTAAGTAAAATACGTTTGAGAATCCTTCAGCTTACCTCCTGAGCTCCATAACATCCTATCCTGAATCTGTAATACTCGGTCCGACCCAAGCATTATGATAAAATAACACGCGAGTCGGTGTGGAATACCAATGTGAGAAAACACACTCGATTTGAATTAGTAAAGTTATCAAAATCATTTGAAAAATAAAGGTATCTCGTAAGACTGAATCACACATAAACACGACAGGTTTTCCCTTACGATAACCAAAACAATTTATAGAAAACCCTCTGGTATTCTAATAGAGTCTAAGTACAAATACTTATTCAAATAGACGAAATTATTACATTTTTGAAATTCCAGCATCCTAAGCTATACAAACAAAACCGCAAAGGCTCGTATTGGAGAACAGATTCCATACAATGACTAGGCTACTGGGGTACCGCTCGTCACAGTACACCTCTAGAAAAATGTAACGAGGACCTCGTCGGGATCTCCTGCCAACGCAATCCAAGCCTACCCCTAAGCCGGATAGTAGCGAATATATTATCACCCCGGGTGTTCCCACCCTTAAAATCGAGCGCTCACATTTCCATACACAACCATATCCATAATTTATATATATTTGAGGGTATCTAGAAAGGTGATAAACATACCCAAATTGGGTGCGACCCACTTAGCCTCACTGCATCTCCCCTATTTTAGTCATTCCCGGTTGATGAGGCTTGAGGCTAACGATTATCTGTCAAGAACAATTCTACTTTGAATGCTCGTCGTCCTCTAATGATGATGTTCTGATAGCACTCGTCCATACAAGTAGTCCTGGGTCTAGACAAACCGAATCACCGTCTTCACTATTTTCACGACATTCATTCGTAGCGCTCAAATCGGATCGAAGTGGTTTTTAAATAATTAAATCTGATCCTGGTCTCTTTGAAACGATCAACGGAATTGGGAAATATTGATAGTCGGTAATTTAACTATCAATATAACATCCATAAGCAGTCAATAAGCCTAGTCTTATAAATCTTTCAAAACATTCATTTCAAAATATTTTTATAAAGATATATATTCAACTCTCTTCATGTATTCTAACATTTGAAAACAACTTCAAATACTTATCTATAATACGATATTTTTAAACTATTTCAACACTTAGAAATATTTCCTAATTCAATTTACAACACTTAGAAAATTATTCCCATATAAATCATCTCACACTTAAAATATTTCCTAAAACCCTATTTTAAATACTTAGGAGAATATTTCATAACTTATCTCATAATCTGTAGAATTATTAATAAATTCCTTCTTATAATTTCCAAAACTGATTTATATTCTTTTATAAATCCAACCAACAATTCATAACTTCTTTTATGAATTCCGATTTCATTTTCGAAGTTCCCATATTCAACATTCTTGAAATTCCATTTTCTCCAAATCCTTTATAAAATTCCTCTTATCAAAATCATGTCCATTTTTATAAATCCCGTTTACGAACCATGAGAGAATTTATAAACAAATTTCAACCACTTCAAAACTCTATATATATATATATATATATATGACAAGTATTATAAAAGAATAATAATCTATTTTAAAATCAAGTTTTAAATAACTATTTAAGATATCAAAACTCTTTAATTAAAACATCAATAATTCAATTTCCAACTCGTTTTTAAATAAAACAAACCGATTTCCAAATCTAATTGTAAAAAATTAGAACTTATTTCAATTAATATTAAATATTTGAAAAATCCACTTTCCAAAGTATTATGATACTAACTTTAAATTACATAGTTTAATAAATAAAAATTTCCATTTTTTAAAATAAAAACTTAACTTCTTAATAAAGATATATTTTTAAAATCATAGTAACCAAATTTCAATTTACAAATCCCTCTCGATTTCAATACATCGATTTCATTCTGATTCCCTAACCATTCCCATTTTCAAAATGGAATCCACTATCTTTTTCCCAAAATCCTATTTTTATATCTCGATATAAATTACACAATGTCGAATTTTATTCCAATTTATCAATTGATATCCTTTTCCCTTATTCATAAACATCGTTTATAAATTTATAAACTCCTTTGTATTTTCACTTATTTATAAAACTAATCTCATTTATAAAACCGCATTTTATAAATCTATTTCTTAATAGATTCCTTTTGCTTCACAAATCTATTTAAAATATCGAGTTTAACTTCTTTTCCATTTTTTTAGAAATATCATTTAAAAATCCATCATTTAAAAATCCTTTATATAAATATTTTTAAAGTCTCTATTTTAAATGTTTTATGAATAGATAAGCACAACCTCAATATCAAATCATTTATTTTATCCAAATCAACTTTCCTTAAAATAATTTAAATTTCGATATAAATAATTATATATTCAAATTCTCCTTTTAAATCCCTTCAAATTCCAAATAACATTTATGGTATTATAATACCAAAACAGTGCTGCTAAAGCATCCAATAATTCACATCTCAAAAACTATATATAGTAGATTAATCTAACACATTATATAATACTACATATGAAAAACAATCAATATAAATTTGAGGAATCCAGTTGGATCCCTCCAACCTGTTTCCCTGCATCCCCGTAGATGTTAATACAACATAAAATACCAATCCCACATCGAGGGGGATATCGCTGTATGTAGGGTCATCCGCTATTATACGGGGGCGCAATGGGTCTCATCTGCTCCAACAGCGGGAATATACCTAACTACTAATACCTAACTACTAATATATATACTACCATATATATAAAATATAACATCTCATTAATAAAAACATATCAATTCAACCAATCATCCAATAATTAATTTATAATTTCTATAAATTAAACTGTCAATTAAATTGAGTGAGATTTACTCACCTTTATTTTCGAATTTGCCACATGCTCACTTTAAATTAAACCAACTCCAGATAAATCCCAGACCAATTTCTATAGCGTGATATTCTTCGATACGATTCTAGTGTTGTTGGTTCGAAATTTTCGACCTCGCATGAATTAAATATTACATTTATAAGATTAACGAATTTAAATATAATTGAAATACCTTAATTACGTAATTAATTTAAACCTAACCTTAATCTTTCTTGCTCAAATAAAAAAAAATCTTGCTACTTCATACATCCATGATTCACCATAGTCGGAGTTCACTCGCATGCTGCTGAATTCGACATCGCCTAGAACCCTCCGCCTGCATAGGTGAACGCACTGGTCGCGACCCCCATTCTTGAATGATAACGCTTCCCAGCACCCTTCCGCTCGCCTACCACACGTCGAGCTCTCATTCGAATTCGTTTCCTGCTCCAGCTCGCGACCACAAGACTCACGACCTCCCCTTTTGAAAACCCTAGTGTCGATTGTCGTTCGAGCCCTCGCCATCGTGGTCGCCATATCGCGTACGCGCGCTCCTCCAGTTCAATTTCATTCGTGAGATTTTGCTTTTTTTATTACATAATTGAACGAATTCGATTTCATTTGCATACAGGAGAAAATAGAAGAAAATGTCTCGCATTTTAAGGATGAAAGAGTGGTGTGTTCCAGAAGATTTGACTTTGCAATAATATATTATTAAATTTTAAATACCTAGTTTTCATTAACTTAAAAACCTGAACTTCTATTGAGGTGTGTCGTTTGGCGTTCCTTGTTATACGCTATTCGAAACCCAATGGAACAAGCCTCTAGTCCTAATTTGATCTTATAAAGAAGATTGATTTTTGAATTGACTATTTAAATTCAATTAAATTATTTCTAGGCGCTTTCAGATCGCACGATCAAACGGTTAATCCAAACGCTATGAAATATGAAATATGATAATACTACACTATTATGGATCCAATGGAATGGGTTTCGATGAATTTCGAGACTGCGCTCCCGATCGATATTTTAACGCGTCGATTAAATCGACGATTTCCATAATTTCCGAAATCACTTGAAATTCCAGTTTTTAAAACTTATTAACTCAGTTCTAGTTCAAATAGAATTTATATCAATAATAGAAATCGTTTCAATTCATTTTCAACTCCAATTTTATTATTTACCATTTTCGTATTACGATAAATTGTTGTATTTGAAATTTAAATCATATGCACCAATTCAACTAAAGTCTCCATATTAATAATCAATTTATATTCCAAATTCAACATTTAAAATCATTTAAATATTCAAAATCAAACGACTAAAAATCTAGACCACTACATTGATTTTCAAAACTTGTTTATAAAACTAAGAATTTCATTTCAACAAATTTAAAAAATTAATTAATTAACTTTCTAGAATATTTTACCCCAATTAATCGTTTTTAAAAACTAGATAGTTTTTGAAAAAAAATATTTTCTAAAAACAAACCTTATCTTCTTGTGAAAACATTTTTAAAATTCAACATACCCATTTCACATTTATAAATCTCTCTCGATTTATTACGAATCGATTTACATTTCCAATTTCATATCTATACCCAAATTCTAGAATAGAATTCACGATTTCTTCCTAAACCGATCTCTGTATCTCATTTTATATTCACACTGTGAATGTATAATTCCAATTTGTCAAATGATAATCATTTCCCTTATTTATAAGCATTGTTTATAAGTTTACAGACTCATTCGAGTTTCACTTGTTTATAAAATATTCACATTTATAAAATTTCCTTTAGAAATCAATCCCTTTATAAATCCATTATACTTTCTAACTATTTTAAATCTCGATTTCAACTCCTTTTCCATATATTTAGAAGCATCACTTAAAATTTCTTATACAAATACTTTATCCATCGTTTTAAAATCTCTACTTAAAATCTTTTAGGAAATAGTTAAGTAAAAATCCAAAATTAAGTCATTGATTTTATAAAACCAGTTTCTTTCTTAAATAATCCAAGATTTCACTGAAACACTTATTATTTCAAAAACATAATTTTAAATTTCTATTTAAACTCAAAATTTCACTTATAGTATTCAAAAATCAATCTTTTATTTAATTTAAATTCATCCCTTTAAAATAATCCAAATTCAATATAAATATTATTATTTCCAAAATCGCCGCTGGAATTTCTTTTTAAATTCAAAAATATTATTTATGGTATTTATAATATCAAAATCAAGGCCAGTGCTACTATAGCATCCAATAAATCAAATCATATCATAATCTATCACAGATTATTCAAACACAATATATATCATTATATATGAAATAAAAATCAACAGTTTTAAGGAATCTAGTTGGATCCCTCCATCCTATTTCCCCACATCCGCAGATGTTATAAAATCACAAAATACCAATCCAGCTTCGAGGCAGGATTTCGCGGTAATATAAGGTCATCAATTATTATGCGGGGCGCATAATGTCTCATCCGCTCCAACGACGAGAATATATCCAACTGCTAATATATATGCACTAATATATATATATAATATAACATTCAACTGATGATAATATATTAATTCAATCAATCGCCCAATAATTAATTTTAATTATTATAAATTAAATCTGTTTATCCAAATGAGTGAGATTTACTCACATTTTTTGTCGCATCCGCACTCGAATTTAGCTAAATATTCTGGAAGCAACAAACCGCTCTAATCTAATGCCATAATGTAGAATTCGCTGGTACGATCCCAACCCAACTCGTCGCGTTAAATTCGGACCTCGTACAAAGATGATATACATTTTATAAGATTCAATAATTTGAACAATATTATATTCACTAATTACCATCCACTAGCAGATAATTACCCTTCATAAACACATCTCCAATCTTCCTTCTTCCTCCCAAATGCACACCGAACTTCAACCCAAACGTGCACATGCTCAGTCAATGCTCTGATGCGCACCCAGAAAAGCATCTTGTTTCTCAAACTAATGCCCACTGATATGAGGCATCACCTTCCATGCTTGCTTCTGATGTTGTTGGCTTCAGGCATACTTTGAAACTTTGAGAAATCTGAGCCAGCTATCGAAACTCCACCAACCATTGCTTGACATACATCTACCACCAAATCAGCATTACCTAAAGGGATGGAGGCAGAACCAAGCCTAAGAATTCCTTGCAAATCGACTGATAAGATCCAACGCTAGCTCGCTTAAAGGAGCCAACGCCAGCATGAGGTTGACCAGATCAAGACTAACGCCAAGAGAGGAGAAAGAAATCGCGATAGGCAGTCCCAAGTAGTAGAATGAAGTCATGATCAAGAATGTTTGAGGGTGATGCCACAAAACGAAGTTAGGATTTTCAGAAGTCCTGATCTGAAAACGGAATCGAGTAGCCGATGAAGTTGGAAGAGAAAAATTGCGAATTTAGGGATGAAAACCCTAGTTCAATGGTCGCCATTTTTCAAAATTTATAGTGGTCGCCATTTTTTTCCATTGTTTGAACAAATAAGAGGAATGGATGCGATTTAAAAAGATGATAGTAGGTAGGAGTATAGATTAGGGTGGCCGATGGAAATATTTAAATGGCTGGGTGAATCTTTTTATGGTTGATATGAAATAAAGATAATAATATACATATAAAATTCCAAAATATCTAGATATTTTATTTCGAACTTTGATCAAGGCGTGCTACCTAGCATTTCTAATGTTATACACCTATTCCGAACGCAATGAAACAAGTTTCAAAATCTAATTCGATCGTATGGAGAAGATAGTTTTTGAACCCAACTAAAATATTAAATTTCCAATATTAATTTCAAAGCGTCTCTATCTCATGTGACCAAAATGTAATCCCAAATGTTACGAAATTTGAAATCCGAACATAATATACTACTACGGATCCAATGGAGCTGGTTTCATCAAATTTCGATATTATGCCCCGAAAAGCTGTTTTTACTCGTTAATTAAAACGAGTCATTTTAATAATTGAGCAAGTCACCTTTAAAACCAATTCAAAAGTTTTATTCCCTTTATTCTTATTAATAGAAATCAAATAAGCCCTTAAATCATTTTTATCCAAATAAAATCCAAGATTTAAATTATTTAAACGATTTTCAATTATTAAATTCAACAATTTATTTATCCCACAAATCGTTATATTTGAAATTCAAGTTATTAAGTCTACAAAACTAATTTTTTAATAATGTAAATCAATTAAATATTCCAATTTCAAATCACTAAAATTCTGGGTCGTTGTAATGATTCTTAGACCGAATATGGTAAGGTAGACATTAGAGAAGGTAGACTTGACCCGTAGAAGGATGAAAAATGTGAAGGATAGGCAGAAGTCTTACGTTGATAAAAGATGCACATAGTTAGGGTTCACAATGGATGACATGGTTTTTGTAAAGGTCTTACCGTTTAAGCATGTTATCAGATTTAGTAGTTTGGGAAAGCTGGCACCAAGGTTTGTAGAGCCTTTTCTCGATTACCGTAGAGTTGAAAAGTTAGCTTATAGGGTAAAGCTTCCTAAGAAATTATACGATGTTTTCCATGTGTTACACTTATGGATGTGCCTATACGATACCACCGCTGTGGTCAAGCCGAGTCAACTAGAGGAGGTAGAGGCAAAAAGGGAGTCACTTATTCATCATGCACCAACTTGTATGCTTGAACATGGTACAAAGCGACTCCGCAACAAAGTTATCAAGCTTGTTAAGGTCCAATGGGAAGACGACCCAGTAGAAAATACATGGGTGCCTGAGGAGAAGATTCGAGCTACCATCCATAACTCTTTTCTGATATATTTCCACTTTTGTCGAATAAGTATAAACTACTTATGTGTTAGGTTCTAGCTTGGTACACCCCAAAGGTAAGGATCATTGGAAGTTAGGGATGGTGGTGGACATGTCAATAGGTCATTTTTTGGAAGATTTATGCTAATGGATGTATATATTTGTTCTTTGCACACGTAGGTAAATATATTTTTGAGTTAGTGTACATACACATGATCATTTGTTATATTTCATTGAGTTATATACACAAGTTATTGCATATGAATTGAATGGTTGTACATACGTGTAGAATTCCCATAATATTTACATAGATTATGCATACATTTGGATACATGTCATAAGCACTTGGCATTTCTAGAGGTTGATTAGATCAGAAGACCGCCTAATTATTGCATAAGCATAGTTTCATATGCATTCCACGTGTGCATGTACATACTACATTAGGGACTTAACTAAGAACAATGATTACCAGCAGTTGATGGATGGGTAGATAGTTATAGTTATTGATTTTTGTATTTACTATTTACATTTTTCCAACCTTGGGATTTCGAAGACGAAATACTTTTAAGGGAAGAGAATGTAACACCTCGAAAATTTAAGCGGAAATTTAATAAAAGAATTAAAATATAATAAGGAAAAAAATGGAATTTCCACAAACAACCGAATTTGGTTGTGAAACTTGTATCGTAATGTTCATAGCAATTTTCTGGACAATTTTCACATATAACCTTTTGAAATCAAAGCTAGTATGAAAAAGTTATAAACATTTGAAAATTCACAGTCGAAAACAATTAAATAAATAAGAAAGAAAACATACGAATTAAAAATCCATCATCCGACACCTAGATTGGGTTCGGTCGAACCCTAGCGGTCGACGGGTTATTGATTTTGGACGAAGGTTTTGAGCTACCGAACAACCCAGATTGGATAGATTGGATTATAATAAATCTAATGGTCAAGATTAGTTTCTACCTCTGTAAATACAACTCTAAGCTACTTCAAGAATCCTTAACCTTCCATTGAACATCCAAACTCCATCCTTTTGCAAATTGAAATCCTCTTTCTCCTCAAATCACAAATTTCTTTAAATTAAATGAAAAATAAAATAGAGGGATTGAATAGAAGACCAAATCAAGTGGAGATTAGTAAATGGAGGAGGTTCCAAACATATTTCGAAGGGAATAGCTTTGGTTTGAAGCGATGGGTTCATTGTTAATGAGATGATTTACATAAAATTAATTTTAGCATACCTATTTTGATCTAGAATTGTTTTAACTAAATTAGGAATGCTATCAAATTAAATTGGGAATTTAACAATGATCGTATGAATATGATTCCTTTCTTCTAATCTAGATCCAATTAATAAATATCTACAAATTAAGAAATTGATAATTTTGAACATACCCTTTTTGTCAAATTTGGAAAAAAATAATATAATCTATTGATGTTAAACCTAGGTTAAACCGATTTAAGGAAAATCGAAACTGAATAGGAAATTTTGACAATTACAAATCAAAGATTCACAAGTTTGGTTAACTAAAATCAAAAATTATTGTATGACAAATTATAATGCAAGCTACTGTAATAGGGGTTTGGAACGATAGTAATTGACAGAATAGTAATCACTAACTAATAACAATACACAATGGGGACCTATTACCGAAAATGGGCATGACCTGAACCTCGGCCTAAGGCCCAAGTTATAAAACCAGTGGGGGGTGTGTGTGTGTGTGTGTGTGTGTGTGTGTATGCATAAGTAGGAAAGCTAGTTCCCTATGTGGTGACATTAGGACATTAAGGGACTAGGTAAATGTTATTTATCCAATGGGGTTAATAATTGATTACGACGATTTTATCGCAAATTGGACTCGTAGGAGATTCTACGGTGGACATATAACACCGACGATGATGCTTGATGGAGTGTGCAGCCTGATACTAATGGAAATTCCTTGGTATCCACTGTGATGTGATGTGATGTGTGTTGATGGATCTAACGTAGTACAATAAGAGGCATTACGTTACCATTAAGAGGTGGATATAGGTGCATTGACGATGAGACGCTTTAGCGAGTCGACATTGCGAGCTCTCCCTCAATGCGCAACTAGGATACGTGTAGTCATAGTTGTGGGAAACTTTGTCCTATGGTGGAAATTGTAGGGAAACCTGTGTTAGAAATTATGCATAGACGTAGTATGGGAAATGTGGTCCCTTGGTTGAAATTGTAGAATAACTTTATGTAGGAGTAATTCATGTAGCTATTAGCTAATAATTGGTTGTCTTGAGGTTCAATTAGTTGTTCGACCCTAGGTATGAGTTTGCACAACTCGTTAGTGTTTCTGGGTATTGAGCTAAATCTCTCAAGTAAAGAAATCAAGTAATTCACGGATACTTGTAGGACATCCTAGGTCAGGTAGAGTATTACTAAAGATAATTGCATATAATCACCATATATAAATAATGTAACACAATCACTAGACTTTTTGTCTGACCCCACCATTTTCCTTTCTTTTTTCCTACAATAAGAGGACAAGACAATAGGTGATAGGCCCAAAGATAGTATTTAGAGAGGCAAGCCTAGCATTAGAGTTGCTTTTTATTACCTATTATTCTCCATGTATTGTTTGTTGTATTTAATATTTTATCAGACTATGTGATGTATTTCTATACACTATGGATTTGACTACAAACTGTTTTGTGACCGTGTTTAAGATATTTTCTAAGATGACTATTTTCAGTATTTATATTATTCTATCTTCCCTGTAACGATCCCGAGTTTTCATTTATTTTAATTCGACAATTAATTTAATTTTTGAATAAAAATTGTGTAATAATTGGTAATTTATAAAAATGTTAGTAAATTTTTTTAATAATCGAGTATTTGAAAATTATACAACAGTCAATAGTTAAACTTTACAAGAAAATAAAGTTTGAGTTGATGTTAAACAAATATTTAAGTAAATTTATAGTTATATAAATTATGAAATGAACATATAAAAAGTTCTAGAAGTAAATATTTAAGTTAAAATAAAAGCAAATATACAAAGTAAAATAAAACATAAATAAAATGTACAAACAAAATACATCAAAATATAAACTATTGAAATTAAATATACCCAAGTATCTATTTACAAACAAGTAAAAGACAAGTATGAAGGCAAGAAAACAATAAACATATAATTAACTCAAGCAAAGTACAAAGAAAAGTAATACAAAATCACTACAGCCACCAAATGTACAACATGCAGACAAAGACAAAATAAAATACATACCTAACAATACATAGCATAAGAGTGTAAACAAAAAAATAAATAAATCATGGCTGAAAACATGAAGTACTAGGGCAATTAATGCCACATCTATCAGCCGAGACAAGCGAGTAGTAAGGCAAAACACAGTGTAAAATATAATATGAAACAGAAGGACTAAAGCAATTAATGCAAGCATTTTCAGCCTTACTCTGGTTGTACAAACAACAATATACATCACCTGTAGACCTCTTTCTATATATCCATATCAAGAATCATCTCAGAAAGCAAGATCTGTTTCTCAACATCAAGCCTGGAAGTTCAAGTCCAAATCTTAAAGCTACAGATCAACTTAAAAACAAAGTATTTCAGTTTCAAATTGAGGGGAAATCAAGCTCAAGGATTAAATCTATTTCTGGTCTTCAAGTTACAGAAGAAGAAAAAAGCTTTCTCTGTTATATAAAAGAAATTCAAACTATAAAAGCTTCAAGAGATTAAAAGGAAAAAAAAGTTTCCAGGCAAAATGTTTTGTCTCTGCCTTTCTCTGTTCTTTCTAAACTTCAGGTGAGCAAACTCTTAACCCTATATTTATATATATATACGAATCTTGATCTGCCTGTGATAAATACTTTGATGTGAATGCAATGTTTGAAATGTCTGTGTACATAAGAGTTTATATCACTCTGTTAAACTCTACAGGCTCTCTGTTTTAAAACAGATAATAAGTGAGTAAAACATCAAATTTGAAAGCTTTAAGTTGATTGAAAATGATTCTAGATGTATTGGAAATATAGTTTGCATATGTTATTGTTTAAATTTATCACTGTGATGCTCTGTATTTCTATATTGTTTGTTACAGGTTCATATATTCTTTTCAAACTTAAAATTTTATGCTTATCAAATCATTATAAAACTTTAGTTGCAATCAGTAAGATTTTAACAACTAAAATAAGGTTTTGCAAGCTGGTTAAAAACATGACTGGTGGAATATTCTTTACTGGAAGTCATGGTTACAGGAAATCAAGAAATCAATTGATAAATTCAATTGTAAATAAAAGCTAATTCGAGTTTATAACATGAATGCTTAATGAAATTCATGATTTTTGAAACTAAAACGAAGATTTTTAGTTTGGGATTTTAAGAGCAATTTGAATTTGAACCAAAACTGCATTTTTACAAATTTCTAGTGAATTAATCAATGTAAAAGGGTGAAATTTGAATTGAAGAAAGTTTGAGTACCTGTGATTTCTAAAAAATTATCAAACAAATTTTCTATTGGGTAAAATTTTGAAACGAGATCAATGTAGGGTTTAAGGTCAAGATGGTAATGGTTGGGTTCTCGTGATTGTTGCGTGGTCACGGGTGATGTGGAGAAGATCGGTGGTGGGGGAACATGTTCGTGGGTGAGTGGCGGAGGCTTGGTCGGGTTCGCGTGGACTCCGGTGGCGTCACGAGGTGGGACGAGGCAGATCTTGGTGTTCGAATGGGTACAAGAAAAAGAGAATTGGCCCTGTACTTGCTCGATTTTGACTCGGTGATGATTTTGCATCGTGGATGGCTCGGAACGATTGGGATGGTCGATGGTGACTTGGGTGGGGCTGCGGCGTTAACCGGAGTTGGTCGCGGTATTTGTGCATGTGTACGCGTGCGCGTTTGTGTCAGTGGGTTGTCAGTGATTTCGTATATTGACTCGACTCGAGTGATGCTCGAGTATGATGAGGGGTTTCTTCGAGGCGAGACCTGGGCGCGTGGGTTTGTTTTCACGAGTTACTGCTGCTGTAACTTGAATGTAAACTAAAAAAAAGAGGGAAGAAGAAACAGGCACGGGGAAGAAAGGAAAGGTCTCAGGGAAGTAACGAGTAGACGCTGGGGTTAACTCGGGTGAAATACCTGTTTTACTCGGGTTTTAAAGAAAATTGGGTTAAGCCCAAACAAAATTTTCAAGTTAACAAATGTTAACTAAACCTTTGGCATTTACAAGGTAAACAAATGTAGATTTTGTTAAGTTAAAATTTATCATAAGTTAAATAATTTGTTTAACTTGAATTTTGCAAGTTAAAATGTAGTGTAATGCAAAAGCTAAATTTTTAAATAAAAAATGAAGTAATTGAGTTTAAAGGCTTTTCCTTATATAAGTTTCCTGTGTAAATAATAAATGTTCTTTATAATTATTTTAAGGTTTATAAGTTGATTTTTAAAATTGTTTAATGTGTAAATGAATAATCATTTTGAATCTTATATTCAAAATGGAACTTGAAATTAAATTTAGATGTGTAAGGTTTTACACTAATGTTAATGAAGTCATCAATAAGAAATGAATTATATTAGAGATAATTAAGGTAATAAAATGATTTAAATTAATATGGTAATTAAAGAATGATTTATTTAATTTATAAATAAGTAATTTAGATTTAATTTATAATTAGGAATGATTAATGATGAATTAATCCAAGATAATTTTCTTGAGAAAGTAATTAAGGAAATGTTATTAGTTAATGAAGATAATTAACTAGAGATTATTAAGTAATTAAATTAATGTGATTAATATTGATAATTTATTTGATGTACTAATTAAGATAATCAATTGTAAATTGTAAATTACTTAATGAAAGTAATTAAGGGGTTAATTACTAATTGTAACTTAAATTGGATATTTTGATTTATTTATCGATAAAGATTAATCGGTAATTAATGATTTATTGGCATGAGATGATCGCTTAATGGTAAGAAATTAAAGATTTAATTTCCTAGAATGATTTAATTAAGGGGTTAATTAATTACGTAATTGGTTTAAGGGTTGATTAAATTAATATGATTAATTAAGGATAAATTAATTTATTAAAGTGTTTGATGAATTTATTGATATCAAATGATTTGTAATTAATTAATCAAGATTGGGTAATTAATTTGTAAGTAATTAATTTACTTGGAAATAAATTGAATTGATTAGGATTAAACGATTAATTAATCCTACTTATAAATGACTATTGAATGCTTGGCCTTACTTATGGATGATTGTATTGTATGAGATACCTTGAATTGATTGCCCTAACTGATCTGTGACATTTTGTTCTATGGATTGAACTAAGTTTTTATTCATTTATTGATGATACATCTGCATATTATCTGTGAATTGTGAATAGAAGATAAGCGTTATACTTTATATCGCTTATCATCTATATTTCTGTGTTTGATCTGTGGTGATTGAATGTTGTTGCACTATTGTGTGTTAAACCCCTGGACCACACTTATACACACACCAATATGGATTTCACGAGGAAATCGATTAAGTCACGGTTTTTTGAAATAGTTTTAGATTTGAATATTTGAATTCAAATGTTTTGGAAATGGATTGGGTTTAAAGTGAAAAGCTTTTGGAATGGAATTTCAAAGATGAAATTTATTTTGAATAACTTGATTGGATTTTTAAATTTAAATATTTTGATTTAAATTTGAATTCAATATTTAAAATGGAATTCTATGATTTGAAGCTAGGGATTAATGACATTATACTAGTTATATATGAGTCAAACCATTTTTAAAGTATTGTTCTTTTGGGAATTTGAATTAAACCAAAGATTGTAACTTGTATAAATGAAATCGAGTTTTTCCGAAATGAGATTATTGTTTCTAAATGATAAAAACTTTCATAGGAGAAATGAATTTCAAATTGTACTAAAGGGATTTCAAGTTTAAACTAAAATAGTTTTCCAAGTTATAGATGAATATTTGGAAACGGATTTTGAAAGTGAATATTTGGAAATGGTTTGAAAGCTATAAGATAACTCTTTAATTTAAAGATTTAAATGAATTAATCCAATTGAGATGGAATTGTTTTGAAATCCGGGAATGAATCTTTGTGAAAATGGGTGAACTTAGTAAAATAAATCTTTTGTTTAAAAAGATTTGAAATGGTAATTTGTTTAAACCATTTGAAAGAAAAGTTTTGAATTATTAAATTGTGACTTAATTGAAATCCCTTATCCATATGTTTTAAATGTTGCGCTTACTATTCGGGCTAGCCGGGAAAGGACCTTTGGGTCGTATAACCCATTCCGAATATGTGATTCAACGTTATGGATAACATTTGAAGACCGGTGGTGAAGACCGGGTATTTTCAAGAACGATAGGATGACCTATCGATTGTCTCTGCACTGAGTTGCTTCGGTATAGGGATTCCATAAGTGATGGGAAGTCCAATTGGGATTGTGAATACCTGGATTGCAAGGGCTTCTTTGGAAGTGCCTTCGGTTCTGTTCTAAACCCGGAACAGACTTGTATAGATTGTATGTCTGACATTACATTTTGAGATATAAAGCAGATTTCTTTCAAATACATTTCTATTGGTGGCGAAGAACTTATTCTCTTAGCATTAACACCCTTCTCTGAGACGTACGAGCTCAGAGGTTATGTAGTTGATGGTTATCAGCGATATATTCCCAATTTGGTAACGTGACATGCTGAGTGTTGCTGTGAAATGATCATTGTTGATCATTTGTGATATGATCATTTGTTTGATCATTTATCTTTGTGATCATTACTTTGATCATTTGTTGACCCAAAGCATGGCTTTGTACCAAAGCGTGGCTTTGTGGATGAGACTTCATCAAGCCCCACAACCCGGTAATGGTCGAAACAGGAATCGTGGCGGCAAGGTTTCAGGGGTAGCTTCCCTAGGGTATGACCATTCCTTCTGGAAAGGGGTAGTATCATGGTATGGAGCCCGGATACTTACTCATGTGGATACACTATATCTATTACTGTATGGTGTTGTTGGAATCGAGGCCTCGTATAAAGGTCCAAAAGGACCGGGGGTGGTATATCTGAGGTTTCTTACTCCTTGAGAAAGGGGTAGCCGGCCTTGTTTGGCAGAGATCCATTTGGGATGCTCGAGGACGTCCTTCCAGAGGCGTTCCATTTCGGTATGGGAAGTTCCTTTGCCCGACCATTTGTTGGAAATCCATTCTTCAAATACGTACCTTGTACGGTTTTAGTTGTATTACCTGACATCTACTTATGGTGGCGCCCCACTGTTTGGATAGTAGCTATAGTAGGCATAGTTTGAAATGTCTATGTTGGCTAAGATTTATATCTTTACTTTCGAAATGATTTTTACTACACTATGCACTAGTAATAATATCAAATGTTTCTTTTTAATGCGTATCAAGCATCTTTGACTATCATAAGGAGAAATCTCCTCCGATTCTGCGTTTGCATTGTGTGTGTGTGGGAGGCCTTATGGTAGTCTCATTTTCTAAAAGCATTGCGAATCTAATTTAAAATTCTCTTGTCGTTTGTTTTTAAAAGATAAACTGTTTTTGTTACTCACACCAGTCCCATGACTGATCCAGAGTTTATTGTTTCTTTCCTAAACTCTGGGTGCTCAAAATTTTCTACATGAGCAGTCTAGAGTTGGGTTTTTTCAGATAGTAAGATTAGTAGGTTATCTGGAGCTAGTTCAGCCTTTGGATACGGACTGCACTTGCTTATCTTTGTGCATCGTGATGTTGGATCGAGCTGCTATTGCTGGAGTTCTCTTTTGAAGACTATCTTAGAGTTATATTGTTCTGCTGCTAGATGTTATCTATTTTTCTTCTCCGCTGCTATTTTTCTTGTATCATATCTTTGATGTATATTGATATTCATTGTACCACTCTATTGTATCAGATATTGTATATCAATGTATTCTTCTTCTTTTCTGTTGTGTTGTTTACTTAATGTTGTTATAAGCTCCTGTGAATCGGATTTGAACGGTCGAATCTACGGCATTTGAGTACGATGTTAAAGTATAGATGTCGATTTTCGAGCGCGAAAAATCCGTCTCGTCACATTCCCTGTGAGATCTGAAAGTTTACTGTGTCTTAGATTTTATCCTTGTATTTTTTATCTTTGAAATATTTTAAAAACCATGATAGCTCGTTCCTATAGACACTGACACAAGTCCAAAAGTCACCATGGACTTTGGATCGGTACGTCGGAAGGTGTGGGTTGTCACATTAGCAATATCTAGAAGAATTTGAATCTGATTCTAGAAGATCCTTTGATTCAACATTCAACATGCTAACACTAGGCTATAGTTAAGGTACCATTTATTTTACATTGATTTATATGCCTAATCATCATGTTATTATGCATGTATAAGTTAGCTTTATATCACAAATTCTTATATGTATTTGTTGTTGATTTACACATACACACACGAGATTATTAATAAAAATGTTTATGTGTATATGATCATTTAACTTTTGGCCATATTGTAAATTAAAATAAATCAAATTTAAAAATTGATTTAAAAAGTATTTTAAATTAAAAATTGAATTTTTAAAACTAAATATTATCACTTAATTCGAAATACATTTCTAATGTTTATTTATCTAAAAATTAAAATTGTAATTTGTTAATATATAGTATACATATATAAAAATATAAATAAATATAAACATGTATATATTTTATAAACATAATATACAAAAATTTAACAAACAACTTTTTTTCATGCGTAAATTTTAAATTTATTTATTTTTTAAAAAACATAGAAAGGATCCTTATGAATTTATTATAAAAAGAAAATAAAAATATGATTTTTATCAAAGATTATACATGGCCAAAAATAAATGTTAACATACACACACAATATAATATTATTTAAATATATAAATGATTTTCAATGGCTAAGAGGAGGGTCGGTTGGGGCAGGCCTACCGAATTCCCCAACTCTACTCTCCGGAGTAGGTTTTAAAAAAAAGTAATTTAAAATATATTTATACATATTTTCAAACTAAAAAAATTTGTATATGTTTATATAAATATGACTTAATAATTTATTTGTAAAATTTAAATTCTAAATTTGAATTTTGAAAGTCAGTTTAAATCTAGATCTAGTTTTAAATTTTAAATTTAAAAATTTGAAATTTGAAATTTAAATTATAAATAACTATTTTGCATATGACGTATATGTATAAACAGTTACTTTATAGTTATATGTAAATATATATATAAATATAAATTTGTTTATATTTTACTGATATTATATAATATAGTTGACAACACACACACACACATATATATATGGGTTAACTGTCTGCTGCAGCATAAATCTCAACACTTAGATATGAGTACAATAGACTGTGTACACTTTATATGTTGCATGTGCACGTGCATGTACATATGTATACGATGCACCATGCACTTTATATATATCTCATATATAATCAGATATAATTATTTTGTGAATCAATTAAGTAAAATAATGATTTTATTTAAAATTTGTTTAGACTAGATCTAAATTAATTTAGACTTCATAGGCCTAATAAAATTTAAATTGATCCAAAAAACTAAAATTCACTCATTTAGTCGGCTTTGTGTTGTCCCAGATCCAACAATTCCACTGGTGGAAAACTAGATTGGCTATTACTACTAGTTGTGGGCAGTCCCAACAAGAAACTATCCTCTCTACTACATAACAATGTATGGGGCATACCAATTCTTATCTACCTACCCCAATATGCGACCAAACCAGCAACATTCAAATTAATAGTGGTGCAAAGGAGTATTTTATTTTAAATTAGCATAGGAAAATACTAGAAGTAAACATAACAAACTTAAATGCTACAAGTTGTGAGGAATAACAATTATGCTCCCAAGATGTCCTCCTTCTCTTCTAGCAAGATTAAAGGAATTGAACACAAAGGACAAAGTAATACACCAAATATAGATACAACTTGTAATCTATGTCAACATGATAATAAGGACACATATCATTTATTTTTTAACTGCCCTCACTCATATAATTTATGACAAACTATTAAAAGAAAGCTACAACTGCCGAATATATAAGGTAACAACTCAGTAGTCATTTTTGGATAACAATTTTCCCTGGATTTTAGAACTAAGGCCATGAACCATCTCATTGATATTATTATGATCACTCTAATCTATCATGTATAACGTGAACATAATTCCAAGGTTTTTAAGGGTACACAACTTCCAAAGAGGATTCAAACTATTTTGATTATTCAAGACCGTTAGTTATCACCAAAACAACTCAACTTAAAGAGAAAAGATACGAAGGGAAAAGATCATATCTTTGAATAATTTGGTTTACAATTCCCTTTGTGCAAACTGAGCAGCCCATATCTAACGGGAAGGAAATCTAATTCTTGAATCAACGTCAAGTCCGCACACTTCAACTGCAAATAGCTCAGAATCCCTTGGAGAATCCTGACCAGCTTCCAAAGAAGTGTAGGTCTGAAGTTGAAGGGGAGTTGGTTGGTGCCAAAGCGTTTGAAGAAGACTAATTTCATTCGATATCCGCCATTGTTCAAGAAGAAAGGATAAGTAAGGAGAATAGGGTTTGTTTAAACCAACTTATTTAATGATGAAGTAATTTATTAAAGCAAGTATTTAATACTTACTAGTGTAAGGGAGTATTTTGTATAGGGAATTTTCGAGTAAAATAATCTGTGCTAAACTTTTCCTCTGTTTGATTACCCTTTACACTGCTTTGTACCTTTGTTTTATTTCAAAGCTGCAAGTTAATATATAGAGATAATATATACTATTTTTCCTTGCAACACCTATTTTGATTAGGATGATCGTAAGGTTTTGATAAGACATATTATTGAAGTATATTTTTTTTGGCAGTACTATTTCTTTTTGAATAAATAGATTTGTGGAAAAGAAGAGAGGGAGGGTTTTGGATTTTTTAGTTTGAAATTTGATAAAACATAAATGAGTAAAGAGAGAAAAAGGAAGGGTGCGGTATCTTTACAACCAGAAAATGGATGCAATTTCGAATATCTCCAGTAAAATAAATTCTAGAATAGAGGCGCGATTTTCAAATGCTCCTTTGTCAATTTATAAAAATAATATAAAGATGAAATCTCAAATTACTCATTTATAGTTTTCTACAAAACAAAACATACGCAATTAGAAATTGCGTCTGCATAATTTTATGTATACAAAAAAATATAGGTGAAATTTAAAATGTCGTCGGTATGTTTTGGACAGCATGACACCGAGCCAGCCAAAACTCTTTTATTTCCGTATTTAGTTTGAAAGTGGTCTATTTGCGTAAAAAGTTTGCAAAATGGAACAAAAATGAATTTTTTTCTTCTAAATTATACAATCTTGACATTTATACTCCTACACTGTGGAAAGTCCCTCTTCCTTCTATTCACAAATCTGAATTTTAAACATTTGCTTTCTAGCAAATATGTTACTTTTCTTTCCCTTATGCTTCTCATTTTTGAAATAAAGATGAATAATAGGAAGGCTTAGAGCTACTCGTGAAGTATGCAACATATTAAAAAAACGTTGGACCTGGAGTTTTGTGTTTGGTTTTGAAGTTAGATTAGATGATTTAATATAGCAGTTGAATGTTGAGTTTAAATTTAAAGGTAGCTTTAATGTAATGCTAAAGGCACCGTCGGTCGACGGACAATCACTGACCATGGTGCCTTTAGTAACTAATGTAATCCCTTACCACTACACGATTATTTATTATAGCATTTGGAGGAGATAAAAGAAACATGAAGAGCCATTTTAAATACAATCCAAAATAATTTACTCTATAATCCGTCTATTTTCCAAAAGATAAACTGCGGAAAGTCATCTAAACCCAACAATCCACTATAATTTTCTCTCCTGGCATCAGCAGATGTAAATTCCTTCTGCTTCTCCCTTTTGAACTAAAGTTGAGTAATTGAAAGATTTGCGCTGCGATTTCTTCTGCTTCTAGAGTAAGATTTTCGATCTTTTAGGTATGCTTATTTCTCTGCTTTTATTTTTTTAATTTTTTAGCTAATGCGCATTCTTTGTCTGGGTCTAAGTATAACTATAAAGTTCGTCTACTTAGACTTTGAAAATTTTCGTGGATCATGGAATTAGTAATTTTCGATTGGTACGTTTGGAAAATATTCGCCGCCTTAGAAATATTGTCTCGAATATTGATTTACCTGGTGATTTGATCTTTAGCTATCACAGATTTCACGCTTGGTTTATTGATTCAACTGCGAAGGATTTTTTTTTAAATTGCCACTAACATGCGGAAACTATGGATATTACCCATATATTATACAGATTGATTAATCAAGTTACAATTTGGCCTATAGACCAAAAAAGAAAGACACTTGCTTTTCTATTTACTTTAGTTTGCATTGTAAGTCAGAGACTTAAACGTGTTTGGTAGTTTGTATTGCCTATTGTAATATTGAAATGAAATCTTCCTATTGTTCCACCATTAAAAATAAAGTTCGATTAGTTATATGCATGTGTTCTTTAATTACATGTTTATTATACCACAATCATGTCCTTTCACTAGCCATTCATCTCGAAGTTACAACAAACTCAATCGAAAAATCTAGCTGAATTGTTTCTAAGCTAAATATTTATAATTCTTAGCGAAAATTCATATTTTTTAAGACATAGAGTATCAAGCTTTGCTTGTAAATTTTGAGTAAACAAGCTGCTTAAGGAAAAGTTGTTTGTTTATATTTTGAGGGAAATGCTATTTTTAGTAAGTACTTGATGGACAACATTAAGACTTTCTTCAGTTTTTATGTCTGCCTCATGAACTACTTTCCTCCATTATTATCTATGGAGTAGAGAAATGGTTAACTTTTTCTGTTAATGGTAGTGAAATATTTGAGAAATTGAGGAAGAACCGAAGAAGATCGATGGACTGTTTAGCTTTTGGTGCATATATTTTTGCTTGGTTGAGTTGTATAAAATATTATTTATTTTTATATTTGGAAGTGTTGTGTATATAATTTTTTTTTTGTCAGCTACATGAATTGTTCAAGACTTCTGATTAGGGAAGAAACAAATAAGTCGAAACTTGCTGGGGTTATATGGTAACTTAAGATGCCGAAGAGTTGATAATTTTAGTAAATCAAGCCATTCTTTTCTATGGATAATTGTGTATTTTCACTGAAATATATATATATATATATATATATATAATATAATATTTTTTTGAAGTAACTTTGGCGATTCATTATTTAGTTCAAGTTCATTAACGATGCAGTGTCTTTTATTTATAACATTTGATTTGATTTGCTCTATCCTAATTATGTTCTTCAGATTATGTTGTTCTTTGGCTTTTATACGATTTTCCCACTATTTATATTGCTGTTAGTTCTTTTTATGTATATTTGAAGGCTCGAATGTCGAGCTGTTGATTTCAGTTCATATATTTTTTTAACGGTCTTATGTTAACTTTTACAACGGTATTCCTTTTCCACTGATATGAAAACGAGAAATAAAATTGTCAATTATTGGTGATTACTAAATTTATTTTTATGTTTTCATGATGCTATACATATATAATATTTACTAACATTCATTCCTTATGATATCTTTCAATCCAAAAAGCCCTTTGAACCACTAAAGTAGTTTGACCGCTCAAGGTTCGTTTTTTCTATAAAAGAGAAACAGGTTGATACCAGAGATGAAAATGCCCTAGTTCTTCTAATGAAAAAGTTACTCCTTGTTTATTTTACGCATGTATAGTGGATGTATATTCATATTGCTAATATAAGCATCTATAAAATTTATATGCATTATTAGCATTATCAACTTGATTTTTCAGGTGTACTAACTCATTTAATTTTCTTAGAAAATATGTTCACATACCTTTATAATACATTTCAAATATGTAAAATTATTCAAAAGTGCATTTAAATATTCCCGCTCTTTAAATTAATTTGAATATCCATAAAATATAGATAAAAAGCATATAATACATAAATTTTCATAACTGCGAAAGACACATATTGAAATACCTTTTTGCATGATTTTATATCAACCTATTATTTGTAATTGGAAGGTATTGCTAACATTTGAGTCGCATATTATTAGAACAAAGTAAAAAATGGTGGATAATTCATTAGTACCAAAAATGAAATTAAATTAAAAAGACGTCGTAACCTTGCATATTTTCTATAAGAGACAAGATTTTGCGTTTTGTCTTAATTAGTGAATTTGAATGATTCCATAATTATGATCAGTAGCGTTGGATATATAATTTATATTTATAAAGTGATTGTTTCATAGTAAACTTTTCTTCCTTGTATATGTAACAGTATCAATGTTATAAAGGAGTCAACTTTATAAACATTTGATATTGCAAAATAAATTTCTCTACAATTTCATTTTAAATAAACCTAAATTTTATTCTATCTTGATGATTTTCATCGACAAATAGGTGTTTTTGTTGCTTCATAATTCTTTTCATCCTTATAGGATTAATGTATGGTGGATTTTCTTTTATTTACTATTTATCTAATGGACTATTGTTGTTAACCCTCATCATTAAATACAGAAGTATGTTTGAGTCGGTAGGAGTTATTTATTAGGTTTCAGTTATAAGCAATAATATTTTATGTCGTATAAGGTTAGATTAGGTTTGAGAATGGTAAAATTGATTATTTTTCGAAAATACACCGTCCCCCTTTGGTAACGTTATCGATTAACTATTTTTGTCAAGTATTCTCATCTCATTTTTTATGTAGGCTGGTCAAACAAAAATGCACAAAATTCAATTCATGTCCCAACGTGTTAAATACATTTTAAGGTAAAATAGTTTTGAAAATCGATTTTGAATAAAGCCATTACAACTTATTTGGATTCAAAAATAAATTTTGTGTGGGCATTGTAATGTAAACCACAACAATTATGTTATTTCAAAAAGTTTCTTATTATTTAAGGATTTTGGATATCTTAAGTAGGTAGAATGTTTTCAATTGTGTTTTCTACTGGATGTATAGCCCAGTTGGGTGTTGTATTTGTCTTCTTCGTGATTCCTTTACTCATATATATATATGATACACGATACCAAATGTGCACATTCAAAAAAATTTCTTGATCACCTTAGTATGTTGTTAGGGCTCCTACACTATCGAATAGTTATTATTTGTAGAGATTCTTCCTTAATATGGTCACTTAATTACGTCCAATTTTCAGGAAATGCATGAAAGTATCTTGGTGCCAAACAGTAAAAACAACCGTTGGGAGTTTTTGAAGTTCATGATATTTGTTTCTTTTGTTCAACATGTATTATTTTTTATGTTCCATGTGTTTACATCATTTTTGTTCAATTTGATTATATTATGTTGGTTGTTTGACTATACATAAGTATATTTTGACCTTGAACTCCACATCAATACTTGTCCAAAACACGATGGATTCCGTGGTGTCTAATACTTCACTTCACCAAGGACATGATGTGTAAAAATATTGATTAACATCGTATATAAATATTAATATACGTCTAACCAAAGGTCAAATTGTATTTAAAATTTACGAAAAACATGTTAATTTTTTCAACATCAATTCAAATTCCACTTGGCTTTCTTCTTGAAGTTTAGATTTGTTGCAATCAATATTTATCTTAGTTTTCTTTCGAAAGTAATAAGAATTTAAGATAATTATTTAACTATGGTTTATCATTCGTCTAACGAGATGCATCAAAATTTTTGGAGGAAGAATGCTCCCTTTTCCTTCAAGCTACCAACAATAACAATAAAGCCATTATTCCCAAACAAGTTGGGGTTGGCTAGTGTAATGACCCTAATTTTTACTAACATTATTCTGAGCATTTAATTAGGTAAATTAAATGTAATAATGTAGATGGTTAAGGGATTGAGATTTATTAACCAATAAAAAAGGGTCGTGCCTTAATTAAAAATAAGCAAAAGAGAAATAAAATTTAGTAAGTGGAAGGAATATGATAAGGGCATAATATGAATAGGTTATGTTCTTATACCCTAAGCCCTTCTTATCTCCTTTCTTTATTCACTTTCAACAATTACAAACAAAACCAAAACCATTAAAGAGTTTTGTCGGCCACCATTAAGAGATTCAAGAAGAAGAAAAGCCAAGATTTAAGTAGGAAGCTTAAGTAAATCAATTAAAAGACAAATCCCAACCTTCTTAATTCCATGCTAAGGTGAATAATAGATTTACATCTCATTTTTGTTGAATTCGGTTTCTAGTTAAGATCCGAATTGATTTTGCAAGTAATATGCCATAATATGATTGTTTAAATAGATATATTTGCTTGTCAATTATTTATGTAGCTTTATATAGATTTTATGATAAATTTTGATTTTGAAAACCTATTAAACGACATCCAAATCACTTGCCTTTTGATATATGATCGAAAACATTAATTATGAACTGGGTTTCAAGTTTCATAATTTTCTAAGCTGTTGTGGATTTGTTACGAATTTTGTATGAAAGAAAATAGCTAATTTGGGTTTAAAATTATGTACGGCTAATACATGTTGGTTTTGGGTCTGAAATTTAAATATGTTAGAAAACATAATAGAAGTGAATTTTGGTAATTTTTGAGGAATTTTCCTAAGTTTTTACTATAGATATAAAATTATTTAAGGTATGAGACTTAAATATTTTATCAAGGAGAAGGGTTTCTTTGCTTTTAATATGATAATTTCTGAATTCGGCAGCACATTTATAAAAGAAGATTTTGAAAAGAAATGGGCAACCAATTGTATTTTGATAAATAAGTTAGTTGAAAAACAGTTACTTTGAAAGGATATAAAACAGTTTTGTTTAAATTCACTACTTCGCCACTTCCTTCTGCAAGCTTTCGACACTGTACCTTCGCCCATGACCAAGTCGAAACCAATGCACATGGTATCAAACAATTGATATGTAATGAATGGGAGTAAGGTGGAAGGTACATCGTCGAAATCAAGCTTTCGAAGAGGTAGAAGTTTCTTTTATTAACTTTGAAATATTCTTGTTTACAAATGATGCTTTCGAAGGGGTTGGAGTTAGCTTTCGACTTAACAAACTTGCTTTCATTTATATAAAAAGGGATTTCGAATGAGTTGCCGCCTTTAGGCTATAAAAGAAGCTTTCGAAATGATATAAACCATGCTGCTACATTCTACCTTTTGACCTGGTTAAGGCTGCTTTTCTTTATTGCCTTTGAACAATGGTTTCGAAAGGGTGCTTTTGCCTTTTTACGTTGAAGCCGCTTCTCAAAGCTTTCGAAAGGGTTGGTTTCAAAACCATCATCTTTCTTTTACTTAGGACCAATGCTTTCGCCCCAGTTACTTACAACCCTTTATTATATTAAAGTTAAAGCCAAAGGTTTCGAAAGGAATGATTTTAAATGATTTGAAAACAATGTTTCCACAAACTTTTACTTGAACTCAATACTATGTTTTGAGTAAAGAATTGGATTGTTTTTGAAATGATATGATATGGGTTTCGAAGGGAAGAGCCCCAATATTTTCAGAAGGGTTGTTTTGAGCAATTGAATGGAGAGTTTTTAATGCTTTCGAAAGACAATTTTAATGGATTCAAAAGAGGATGTTTAAGGTTCAAATAATGATTTAGAAAGGTCTATTTTCAAAGGTTTCGAAAAGTATGTTTTGACCTTTTGGCCTAGTGTTTCAAGGTATAATAGTTAATTTATTTTGAAAAGGGTACTTTCAATGAGTTTGAAAGAGATTGTCTAAAGGCATTAAACAAAGGTTTCGAAGAGTTTACCTTGGCTCCATGGCCTGAAATCTTTTAAGTAAAAAGGGATTTTAACTTACTTAGGAGGGATAGATAATCATATTGATTAGATTTCATCAAAATTGTTTTGTGGAAAGTATATACACCATGACATAAGTATTTTGAATAAAGTAAAATATATAATCTCCTTGTTTTATAAAGATACGATTTCAGGGGTAAATCATTTACAAAGATTGTTTATAAGAAAATGAAACTTGAATATGGTTGTTAACCCTAAGTTTGTGACTCAGATATTAAAAGGCCAGATGAGATTGGTGTAGGGTCACGCCTTATACTTTAGCTAATAGCCCCCAGCTAATATAAGTTAAAATTCCAACGTGTAGGGCTTTGTCACAGATGAGACTAAAATAATGATTACATATAGAAATGAATATACGGAGTGAAGATAGGTTATTGGTAAGCACGCAAAACCATTAGGTTCAGTTGACCCTAAAAGAAGATAGTTGAGGGAAAATAGTCCAATAGTGTGTCTAGCAGATGTTAGATAATTGATTATGTCTTGTATGCCCAAGTCAGTCAATGGTTAATAGTTAGCCAGATAAAACTATAGTATGGACAGATAGTCCGTCAATTTCCTGATCTTTAAGCATATATGTGCTTGCTTTAGTTGTTATAATCAGTTTGATTGCAGGTTTTGATTTGCAAAAGATATGTTTTAAAAAAATATTAGTGAGGGGAAACCCGTTCCGTTAAGCGGCGTGGTCTCACATAATATTAGTAAACTGAGATGTAATAGTATTATTCACATCAGGCCTTATGTTTGACTCGAAGTTTATGTTTTTCCTTTAAACTCTCAAGTGCTCAAAATTTAATTTGAGTAGGTTGAGAGCTAAGGTTTTTCAGGTTTAGTAGGTTGGACGAATAAGCTTCTGAAGACGTGCAGGAGACAATATTAGTTATGTAGGAGCTATTTAGTTTTATTTCCATTGTGATGTATTTATGAAAGATATGTCTATCTAGTAATCTGATCATCCAAGGGGGCATCTTCATATGTCGCTCCTGGGGTAATTTGTAATAATTATATTTCATCAAAACCTGGAAATCATTTGGGATTACGTATCTGAATACGAAATATTGATTTGAAATGTAATCAAAAAAGCTGTTTTGAATTCTGTGATGATTTTATTTCATATTCATGTGCTATAATATTATGAATACCATTAACATTACCATATTTTATTACTGAAGTTAATACTATGGATGACTGCAGCATCTATAGCGCTTAGCTTCGGGCCTCAAGATAGAGGATGCTACAACTTGGTATCAGAGTATAGGTTTATGAAAACTTAAAAGAAATTTTAAACTTAAAATGATTTTGAAAACATTAAGGAATTAGAGAAAAGAATGGGGTATGAGATAACGCTATAGTAATGTACTTGTATTTGCTATATATAGGTATACGCTCTATCTCTATTCTCCATCTTTCTTAGGATGTTCTTCTGTATCATACAAAGGCTCAAATGCAGATTTTAAGGATGTAAGATATGGATGCTAGGAGTGGAAGAGTTGACATTGGTGGTGGAAGCACCACAACCAACGGAAATGCTCGACCTAATATAAGAAACCTGAGTCGACAGGCAAATGCTAGTCCAAATGTAAATGTCAATGTGGATGCTGGAGTGCCACAAGTTGATATGGAAGCTATGTATTAGTTATTCGTTAACAAGATGCAGGCTGGAGTTGCTGTGGGTTTAGTCGGAGGAAATGTTGAAGGAGGAAATCAAGGAGCTCCAGTAGTCAATAACTATATAGTACTAAGCATGGATTATGCTAGGCTGGGAGGAAAGCCGTTTATCGGGACCGAGGACACAAGTAAAGTGGAGAATTGGTTGATTCATCGTGAAAGGATCTTTGTTGATTTGGTGCTTAATGATGAGCAGAAGAGGAGGCTTGTTTCTACACAGTTGCAAAGAGCAGCACTGTACTGGTAAAACAATGTCACCGTGGGAGTTAATGAGGAGGACATGACTTGGACTAAATTAGAAGGAGGTTTGAGGAGAGATTCATGTCGGAGATTGCTAAGTCGACCCCGCTCAGAAAGTTTATGAAGTTGGAGTAGGGAGACACGACGGTGCCTGAATATACCACTAGATTTGAAGAATTAACATGGTATGAGTATGCTACGGTTGATACGGTTCTCAAAGGAAATGAGAAGTTCATCCGCGGACTGAAACCTGAACTTCCTAAAGCGACTTTACCACATATCAGGGATCCGTGTGATGTAGTTGTTGAAATGGCTTTGAGGCAGGAGGAGATGCTTGCTTTTCATGATGGTAGCAAAGCATGGGAAAGCTCGGAGTGAGCGGAAGCAGAAGAGAAAGTTTTTCATAAGAAATGCGCTCAGAAGGGAGGTGAAACGAAGAAAAAGGCCTATGTAGTTTGCTATAAGTGCGACAAGAAGGGACACTACGCTCACGAGTGTCAGATAGACAAAGGGAAGAAAGCTGCTGATAAGAAAGAAGTGAGGTGCTTTAACTGTGATCAGATTGGACATTATAAGAGCCAGCTAAGGATGGAAAAGGAAAGATGTTTGCGTTGGAACCAGCTACCTCAAGACCAACAGTTGAGGAGAAAGGAAAAATTGTGTTGGGTGGTACGCTTTTGATTCATGGTGTATCATTAGAGTTCTCTTTGATACTGGTGCATCACACTCTTTTAGATCTCATTGTTTGGTAGGTGAGATTAACCTACTTAGTTACCTTCTTAAGGATTGCGAATCCGATAGGAGGATATGCTACTCTTGGGATGAGATGTGGGCGCTTAGAGTTTGAATTGTTAGGTCATACATTTGCTTGTAGTTTGCATGTAATTGATTCTGTAGGGTTCAGAATTATTTTGGGTATGGATTGGTTAAGTAAATATGATGCTATGATATTTTACCATGATATGAAAATATCACTTAGACAACCTAGTTGTAGTGATCAGATTATATACTTCGTAAAAAACCCAAGTTTTGGAGCAAATGCTTTGTTGGGTGTTATGGAGGAAGAAGACGAGTTGAACCGAGTTTTCATAGTTAGGAAATTCGCAGACGTCTTTGAGCCCGTAGTAGGACTACCGTCGAAACGAACCATTAAGTTTCAGATAGATTTAGTACAAGTAACAGAACTGGTGAGTAGACCGCCAAACAGAATGACACCTACTGAGATTGAGTTAAATGTGCAGTTGGTGGACTTAGGAAAGTAAGAACTTTATCAGACCAAGTAGTTCGCCCCAAGGAGCAGCCACAGTGTTTGTAAAGAAATTAGATGGATTGTTAAGGTTGTGTATCGATTATCATAAGTTGAATGAGAAGACGATAAAGAATCGATATCTGTTACCTAGAATTGACGAATTGTTCAACCAGTCGAGTAGAGCCAAAGTATTTTCTCAGTTGGATTTAGCAACAGGGTTCCATCAGTTTAGAGTGGTTGAAGATAGTATTCTTTTGACGGCGTTTAGAACAATATATGGATCATATGAATGGTTAGTAATGCTGTTCGGACTAAACAATTTGTCAGCATTTTTCATAGACCTGATGAACAGGATCTTTCGGGAGCATCTGGATAAATTTGCATTAATATTCATAGATGATATTTTGACATACTTTAAAGGTGAAAGAGAGCATGAAGTTCATCTTAGAGTGATGCTTGAGACGTTGAGGCAGTATCAACTGAAAGCGAATTTTCTAAGTGTTATTTCTGGAAAAAGGAAGTGAAGTTTCTTGGTTATGTAGTCTCAGAGAAAGGGTTGTCCGTAAATCCGGTAAGATCGATGCGGTGAATAAATGAAAAAGACACGAGACAGTGACTGAGATAAAGAGTTTTCTTGGACTAGCTGATTATTATCGAAGATTCATTAAGGATTTTTGCGGATAGCGGCACCGATGATTAAGCTAATTCGAAAAGACGTGAAGTTTGTCTGGACTGATAAGTGTGAGGAAGCATTGCATAAATTGAAACACTTATTGACAAATGCACCTGTGCTAGTTGTTCCAGAGGAGAATCTGGACTTAGTGGTGCACATGGATGCATGTGGAACATAATTAGGAGCCGTGTTAACGCAAAGAGGTAAAGTGATTGCCTACGCTTCACGACAGCTTAGTCCGCATGAAGTTAGATATCCAATCCATGATTTGGAATTAGCTACAGTAATTGTCGCATTGAATATGTGGAGACATTACCTGTTGGGAGAAAGATTCAAGTTGTATACAGATCATAAGTCATAGAGGTGGTTAGAGTTTTCAACCGCTTATGACTTTGGAATTGAATACACGCCGAGGAAAGGTAATAAGGTTGCAGATGCACTTAGCAGGAAATATCAAAATGCAGTATTGACAATGATAGCCAAGTGGAAAGATTTAAAAGCATTGACTACATGTAGAATACACTGGAGATTTGGAGCCAGTTCTAGTAAGAAAACTACTATGTTGTCATGTTTAAAAGTTCGACCAGTGATGATCGAAAGGATTTCTTCTAAGCAAGAGGAGGATCCATTATTAGCGAATGGATTAGAAAACTAAGGAATGAGACATATAACGATGATTTGAACGATTTCTGTCTTGAATAAAATGGGTGGTTAAGGAAGAAATGACGATTAGGCGTTCCGAATGCGAGAAACATTAGAAAGGAAGTTCTTGGAGAATGCCATCGTTTAAAGTTTACCATTTATCTGGGAGGAACTAAGATATATCAGGACATGAAAAGAATTTTCTTCTAGGAAGGTATGAAGAGAGACGTAGGCTTATGGGTGAAGAAGTGTTTGAACTGTTTACAGGTAAAAGCTGAACATAATAAATCAAGTGGGTTACTTCAGCCTTTAGCTGTTCCAGTCTGGAAATGAGATTCTATCTCAATGGATTTTATAGACGGGTTGCCAAGATCAAATCGAGGAAATCAAAGCATATGAGTCATAATGGACAGGTTGATCAAGAGTGCCCATTTCTTCCAGTTAAGTCAACCAAGACGGCACCTGTTTCGACTGAATTATTCATGAAGAATATATGAGGACTGCATGGAATTCCTGTTAGTATAATAAGTGGCAGGGATTCCTTATTCACTAGCGAGTTTTGGAAAAGTCTACTGAAGATTTTGGGTACCGAGCTCAAGATAAGTACCGCTTACCATCCGCAGACAAATAGACAAATAGAAAGAGAACAAAATCTTAAAAAATTTGTTAAGAGCTTGTGTGCTAGATTTTGGGGATCATGGGAAGACCATCCACACTTAGTCGAGCTTTCCAACAGTTATCAGACTAGTATAAGGATGACACCGTTTGAAGCTTTGTATGGAAGGCCATGCAAATCTCTCATTTATTGGTTAAAGGTCGGGGATATATTAGTTCTTGGTCCAGATTTGGTTAGAGAAGCTGTAGAAAAAATTGAGTTAATTCGAGTTAGAATGAAGGAAGCTCAGTATAGGCAGAAGAGTGATGCTGATAAAAGACGAAAAGATATAGAGTTCTCAATTGGAGATCGTGTTTTCATCAAGGCCTCACCGATAAAAGGTGTAATCAAATTTGAAAAATCAAGAAAATTGGCACCAAGATTTGTTGGACTATTTCATATTGTAGAAAGGATCGAAAAACTCGCATATATGGTAGAGTTACTGAACAGTTTGATAGGAGTCCTCACTGTTTTCCATATTTCTCATCTAAGAAAGTGTATTCGAGATCCAGAGACTACTATTACACCGATTGTGTTAGATGATCTAGTAGTTGAACCGGACATGACTATAGTTAGAAAACCAGTTTGTATAGTTACGAAAGATGAGAAGAGACTAAGGAACAAAACAGTCAGATTAGTAAATGTCCAGTGGAGTGACGACAAGAGAGATTGTACTTGGGAAACTGAGAGCAGGATTAAAGATACTTATCATGACTTGTTTCATGGTATCTTTTACCTTTATTGTTGACTGTTACGAGTACCTTATTGCATTTTCGAGGACGAAATTCTTTAAGGAGGGGAGTCTGTAATGACCCTACTTTTTACTAACATTATTTAAAGTATTTAGATAAATTAAATGAAATAATGTAGATGGTTACGCGATTAAGATTTGTTAAACAATAAAAGGGGACCGTGCCTTAATAAAAAATTAGCAAAAGAGAAATAAAATTTAGTAAGTGGAAGGAATATGATAAGGGCAAAATATGAATAGGTTATGTTCTTATACCTTAAGCCCTTCTTATCTCCATTCTTTATTCACTTTCAACAATTACAAACAAAACCAAAACTCTTAAAGAGTTTGGTCGACCACCATTAAGAGATTCGAGAAGAAGAAAAGCCAAGATTCAAGTAGGAAGCTTAAGCAAATCAATCAAAAGACAAATCTCAACTTTCTTATCCCCAAGCTAAGGTGAATTATAAATTTACATCTCATTTTTATTGATTTCGGTTTATAGTTAAGATCCGAATTGATTTTGCAAGTAATATGCCATGATATGATTGTTTAAATGGATATATATATATATATATATATATGCTTGTTGATGATTTATGTTCTTTATATAGATTTTATAATAAGTTTTGATTTGAAAAATCTATTAAATGACATCCACATGATTTGCATTTTTGATATATGATTGAAAACGTTAACTATGAAGTGGGTTTCAAGTTTTATAATTTTCTAAGCTATTGTAGATTTGTTATAAAAATTTTATGAAAGAAAATAGCTAATTTGGGTTTAAAATTATTTACGGCTAATATATGTTGATTTTGGGTCTGAAATTTAGATATGTTAGAAAACATAATAGAAGTGAATTTTGGTAATTTTTGGGAAATTTTCTCAAGTAATTTACTATAGATATAAAATTATTTAAGATATGAGATTTAAATGTTTTACCAAAAGAGAAGACTTTTAATATGATAATTTCTGAATTCGGCAGCACTTTTAGAAAAGAAGATTTTGAAATGAAATGGGCAACCAATTGTATTTTGACAAATAAGGAAAGTTATTGAAAAGCAATTACTTTAAAAGGGTATAAAACATTTTTGTTTAAATTCACTACTTCGCCACTTCCTTCTACAAGCTTTCGACGCTATACCTTCGTCCATGACCAAGTTGAAACCAATGCACATGGTAGCAGACAATTGATACGTAGTGACTTGGAGTAAGGTGAAAGGTACAACATCGAAACCAAGCTTTCAATGGGGTAGAAGTTGCTTTTATTAACTTTGAGCTATTCTTGTTTACAAATGTGCTTTCGAAGGGGTTGGAGATAGTTTTCGACTTAACCAACTTGCTTTCCTTTATATAAAAAGGGCTTTCGAATTAGTTGCCTATTAGAACTTCCAATTTATGTTTTAATGATAACAACCACACAATCATATATATTATCAAGATTGCAGGCATATGCTACCAGAAGACACCATGCTCAAAGATATTGAGACTCAAAGAGAAACGAAGATCCATTGACCATACTACTATTTAGTAAGGTTATTCTACTGCAAAAGAGTCTTAGATAAATTATTGTTAAGGTCTCCTTGAGTATATATGCATACATGATCACACAGAATTTCATATACATCAAAATTAAGTCGAAAAATTGATTTTACACATCACAGACGTTTGAGATAAACCACAAACGTCTATGAAAATATCCAGGTTAAAATTTCCTAAAGTCACAGACGTCTGAGGTTTCACCACAAACGTCTGTCATATGCAAAAACCGTTAATTTCAAAAAGACACTTCTGTTTGAAACAAAAAGAAATCATCTTTCAATGAAAGGTTGCAGCCATCAAAGTGAATAGACTTTCTCAAATAGTATCGACTCTTCATCTGCATATTTTTGAATCTATAAATACTACTTTGACTGAGAAGTAGAAATTATTATCCCGTCTTTTTGGCAAGTCCGTGATACCAAAAGATTGATCGAAAAATAAAGATAGTTCGTCTCAAAGATTGATTTTACACTGCTTCGCTATGGATATCGATGAATTGCCCAAGCCCGGATCATGCTACAATTGATAGGACATGACAAGAAGAGTCATAAAAGCTAGCGTTTTAAATTTCAAGTTAATCGGAGTTCATATGAATGAGATATGATCGATACAAGTTAGCTAAAATGTGTTGTTCGTATCCATCAAAGAGTTGAGGCGATGTCATATTCGAATCCATCAAGTTCGTATCCATCGGAATGCCCTCGCCTCAGTATGTTCGAATCCATCAAGTTTTGTACAGTTCGAATCCATCATGTTTTGCTCAGTTCGAATCCAACAGGAGCAGGCAACTTCGAATCGATCATCTTCGAATCGATGGGGCACGAATCGAACCGTGGTCATGCTATTCATAACCATTTTGTTCGTATCGTTCCAAAGAAATATCATTCGCACTCCACGATAATGCATCGGTATTATTCGCATCCCTTTGAACTACGCAGTCCGTATCGATCCCCAGACAACTATTTCGTATCGATTAGTCGATAGTCTATCGATGCGAATGAAACCACAATTGATCGATGTGAACAACAGAGCGAACGATGCGAATGCTATGAGTGCAAAGTCAACACGAACAAGATGCGATATGAATTAGGCTTCAATCTTGGAACGAGCAAGGCGCGAATACCCAGTTAATGCGCCACAAAAATTGGATCAATCCAAGAATTTCGCACACCACGTCATTGCACGCTCATGTGTCCAGGTCGATTCGAAATGATGGATACGAAACCATGGATTCGAACTCAGCAGCATATGAAAATCACAATCTTGCATCGATCATACCTCACAAACCACTGGTCCAAATTCTATGAAATTTTCACAGCAGCTTGCATACAAGCTAAGGAACAATCCTGCCAAGTTTCAGCTCGATTGGATCATTTTTTGATGGATACGAAATTGCTTCGTATCGTTCACAGATCGAGTCGAAACTTGGTGGAGTCGGTCGCGTGGGCCCACTCATGTGCCAGAAGAAGTCTCCTGAAGTTTGAGTGCGATATCAGCCCCCTACGCATATAAATAGCCCCCTAAAGCCTACAGAAAAGGGATCTTTTGGGCTATTCGACGTCCACACTCTACCGGATTCAATTCTACATCTTTCTATCAATGTTGTATTCAAACTTCAGAGCTATAACCTACTATAACAAGATTGAAACCATCAAGTGAATCAATAAAGTCATAAACTTCAAAGTGGACGTAGGCCAGATCGCCAAACAACTATAAATTCTGTGTTGTTTGCTGCTTTCTTTTAAAGTTTCTGAGTGATTTATATATTTTTGTTCATATGAGATCTGTGATTGTGAATTATCAACTATTGGGTGTTTGTGACCAATTTTGGCGCAAACATTTTGGTGCTTTCACTGAGAATTGAACTCAGGGATTCTACTGCTTGGAAGTTGAATTTGAAGATTTAGGAATTCAGATCTAAGGAGCTATGACAAGGCAAACAAGTAGGAGGCAGGGACCAGAGAGAAGTCAGCACGAAGGGAGTCAAGAGGCTTCCTCGGGTGCGAACCAAGCTTCAGTCTTCATCACCAGGGATGAGATGGAGGAAATGATGAAGAGACAAGAGGAGACGATCTAGAGTTTGTTTCAACAGATTGGGCAACTTGGAGCGCAAAATCGAGGAGCAGATGGAGTTCAGAATGGAGCAGGACCATCCGGCGTAGCACCAGGACTAGGGCCGCACACTTGGAGCATGTTGATCCGATCCTGGGGAGAGAGACAGGGGAATCCGAGCAACCTGATGGTAGTAGAGGGATAAACGCTCAGCCCGGGGGGCAGATTCCTGAAAGCTCTCACGGACTCGGGGGGCAAATCGAAAGCAATGAGTGAGGACTACATCTTGGAGACAATGATAGATTGGCAGAGATGGTCAGGAGAGCCATGAGGGCGGATTAGTAAATAGAGACCTTGAAGACGTGAACATGATTCCTTTTTCTCCTGCGATTAGGATGGCTAGGAACCCACTAGAGTTCAAGTAACCATCAGTGGAGATGTACGATGGGAGGGCGGACCGCGCAGTCCATCTGACAAAATATATGAGACACATGGAAGTGCTGGGGACATCACAGGAAGTCATGACCCGATGCTTTCCATTGTATCTGACGGATATCGCAGCACTATGGTTTAGGCAGCTGGAGAGCGGCTCCATAGGAACCTAGGCAGATTTAACTGAGAAATTCATGAGGTAATTCAGGGTTCACATCGCAAGACCCAAGAATGTGATGAGTTAGGCAACTTTAAAGTAGAAAGCTGGGGAGTCTTTGAGGAATTTTCTGACACGATTTAAAGCGGCAGCAGCATCGATGGATCGACCAGATCTATCCATGGTTATGATGGCAGCTGTGTCCGGAATAGCTGATGGCACAGAGTTCAAAAATTCATTAACTAAAGATCCGCCTATGGATCTAGGAGAATTCTATCACGAGGCAGAAAAGTTTTGCGATTGGAAGATGCTAGTGCAGAAAGAGAAGAAGGAATCGACGTTTACGCAATCAAGGGCGGAAATCCACCTAGAAAGGGTGCGGAGACTGGTAAAGGGAAACGAAAGGCTGAGAATAATGATGACAGGTCAAAGCGGCCACGGAGGGAGCTGCGATTCATTACTTATTCTGAGCTGAATGATTGTTTGGAGTGAATCTATCAGGATACCAGAGAGCAAGTTCCCTATCGTAGACCAATGCGAAGGGATCCAACTGTTGACGAGAGGAAATCAGACAAGTATTGCTTATTCCACGAACTGAATGGTCATAACACTAACGATTGTATACATCTGAAGGATGAGGTGGAAGGGTATATCAGGAATGGTAGGCTACTTCAGTATGTGAGGAGGCGAGCTCCAGCGGTGGAGCCAGAGCGACCACCGTCTACATCAGCTAGGGGTGACCCTGAACCGGGACACCGGATGGTTATCAATTGATTGATTGATTGAAATAATGATGAACGAGTCGTAAACTTCTCACTAACACGGTTAAATTATTTACACATGTATGAGATCGCGAACGATCCGCAGGCATGCTCTGAATGACTACTAACCGCATCATAGTAAGAGTTTACACTTTGACATCCATGTCTTGCTTCTGCTTTTTTTTGGTTTGGACATTTGGACTTAGTTTGTTTGGACATTTCTGTTATGAAATTCATGTGAGCATTGCTTTGGTATTTGCAATTTTGTGAAAGAATTTATTTGAATACCCGTTGGATCGCGAACGGTCCACAAGCACACCTTGTATGGCAATGAACCGCCAAAACACTAATTCAGAAATTCACCCGAACGTGATACCTGACTCTAGTAATGCCAAGTCCCTCTCAATATTTGATCGCGAACGATCACAATTTGCCTCGAACGGCACTCGACCGCGAACGGTCACAATTCGCCTCGTGCGGCATTCGATAGCGAACGATCACACTCTGCCTCGTGCGGCACCCGACCGTGAACTGTCAAAATTCACTTAGTATGATATCCGATCGCGAATGATCACATTCTGCCTCGTGCGGCATCTGACCGCGAATGGTCACTATTCGTCAAGAATGACTCCCGATCGCGAACGATCGCAAATCATCTGGAACGACATCCAACCTCGAACAGCGGCCCTTCGATTGAAGCGGTATCCCGACCGCGAACGGTCCCATTTCTCCATTTTCCACGAACGACATCCGACCGCGAGCGGTCCCATTCCATCATTTGTCGCGAACGGCATCGATCGCGAACGGTCCCATTTCACCTCAAAGGGCATACGATCCCGAACGATCGTCATTCGAGGTCATATGAAACTATCAAGTTCTTTACAGGTTATTGACAGGATATGAACATCCAGCTTATGATATTACAAAACACACCTTCCTATCGCAAGGCATGTTTTGGGGGGCAAGCGTTATCCTGCCTTTTTGGCAAGGCCGTGATACCAAAAGATTGATCGAAAAATAAAGATAGTTCGTCTCAAAGATTGGTTATACACTGCTTCGCTATGGATATCGATGAATTTTGTCCAAGCCCAAATCAGGCTACAATTGATAGGACATGACAAGCAAAGTCATAAAAGCTAGCATTTCAAATTTCAGGTTAATCGGAGTTCATATGAATGAGATATGATCGATACAAGTAAGCTAAAATGTGTTGTTCGTATCCATCAAAGAGTTGAGGCGATTTCCCATTCAAATCCATTATGATTCGTATCCATCAGAATGTCATCGCCTCAGTATGTTCGAATCCATCAAGTTTTGTACAGTTCGAATCCATCATGTTTTGCTCAGTTCGAATCCATTAGGAGCAGGCGACTTCGAATTGATCATCTTCGAATCGATGGGGCACGAATCGATCCGTGGTTATGCTATTCATAACCATTTTGTTCGCATCGTTCCAAAGAAATCTCATTCGCACTCCATGACAATGCATCGGTATTATTCGCATCCCTTTGAACAACGCAGTCCGTATCGATCCCCAGACAACTATTTCGTATCGATCGGTCGATAGATGCGAACGAAACCACAATTGATCGATGCGAACAAGGGAGTGAACGATGTGAATGCTATCAGTGCAAAGTCAACACGAACAAGATGTGATATGAATTAGGCTTCAAACTTCGAACGAGCAAGGCGCGAATACCCAGTCAATGCGGCACAAAAATTGGATCGATCCAAGAATTTCGCACACCGCGTCATTGCGCGCTCATGTGTCCAGGTCGATTCGAAATGATGGATACGAAACCATGGATTCGAACTTAGCAGCATACGAAAATCACAATCTTGCATCGATCATATCTCACAAGCCACTGGTCCAAATGCTACAAAATTTTCATAGCAGCTTGCGTACAAGCTAAGGAACACTGCCAAGTTTCAGCTCGTTTGGATCATTTTTTGATGGGTACGAAATTGCTTAATATCGATCACAGATCAAGTCAAAACTTGGTGGGGTCGGTCGCGTGGGCCCACTCGCGTGCCAGAAGAAATCTCCGAAGTTTGAGCGCAATATCAGCCTCCTACGCCAATAAATAGCCCCCTAAAGCCTACAGAAATGGGATCTTTTGGGCCATTCGACGTCTAGATTCCGCCGGATTCAATTCTACATCTTTCTATCAACGTTGTATTCAAACTTCAGAGCAATAACCTATTGTAATCTGCTGTAGGAAGAATGAAATCATCAAGTGAATCAATAAAGTCATAAACTTCAAAGTGGACGCATGCCAGATCGCCGAACCACTATAAATTTTGTGTTGTTTGCTGCTTTCTTTTGAAGTTTCAGAGTGATTTATATATTTGTTATTCATCTGAGATCTGTGATTGTGAATTGGGTGTTTGTGACCAATTTTGGCGCAAACAGAAATCAACTAACTTGAATTAATCTATTCTTTCCTCTCTTGAATTCTAAACATCTTGCGTATACATTGTTTACCTACTCTCAATCTATTATACCCAAAATATAATTTGGTTAAACCACTTCCTACAACTCAAAGCATTCATATTCGCATACTCAAAGGAGATCATAGGAAGATTTGTACTATAATTCAAAAATTGTGTTGTTTGGAACACAAGATTGTCAGAGATCCTATTCCTTCGGACGAAGTGAGGGTAATTTGGTTAAAAGAAATACCAAAGGGGAGCTTCGTAACTGTACGTAGGACGAGATGTCCGAACTAGTATAAAAACTCTGGTTTGCATTATACTTTACTATCTATTTTCGACTATAGCATTAGCTCATACACTTGCATATTATACACAAGTTAGATAATATATGGTTCACAAGAATTTTATTTGGTATCAGAGCAAAGTCATTTCAATCTATAATAACACGTAATTGAAATTATTAACATGGAAAGTACATTTTAAGATGATCAATCAACTGTTCGTCCTCCACTATTTACTGGTTCTAATTATGCTTATTGGTCAACACGCATGCGAATTTTTATGGAAGCAAATGGATTAGAAACATGACTAGTAATTCAAAAAATATGAAGCACCTGACACCGATATTGACACATGGACTGATGCACAAAAAGCAGAGGCATCTAACAATGCCAAAGCTATGAATGTATTATTTTGCTCACTCGATAAAAATGAATTTTCACGAGTTATGCTTTGCACTATTGCGTATGATATATTGCGTACCTTACAAATTAACCATGAAAGCACAAATAAAGTTAAGGAAACAAAAAAAAATATTTTACAAATCAATTTTCATCTTTTAAAATGAAATCAAATGAATCAATTATTGACATATATGCTAAATTTCAAACTATACAACAAGATCTTATAACACTAGGAGTTAAATTCATTGATTTTGATTTAGTCACACGATTTTTGAACTCTCTGACAAACGAATGGAAAAGTAAAGTTTTAGCCATCGAAGAAGCTAACGATCTTTTCCAATTTGAAAGGCGAAGAGTTAATAGAAAATCTGATATCGTAAGAAGCTAATTTACAGGCAAGAAAAGAAATAAATCAAGAAAAGAAAAACAATCCATTTCATGCAAATGACGACAATTCTGACTTAGAAAGAAGACGGGATTATTTTCATCGCCAAAAATCACAAGTTCAAGAAATTAAAAAAGATGACGAAATTTCAAAACAATAGCAACATAAATTTCTCAAATTAAACATCAATGAAATGCTTTGGGTGTGATAAATTTGGCCATATGAAGACGGACCGTCCACTACTCAACAATGATAAAAAGAAAAACAAATTCGAAAATTTCAAGAAAAAGAGGAGCATTTCAAGTAACTTGGGATGACTTCGACTTTTCCTCTTCATCCGATAGCGGTAGTGATTCAGAACAAGCGAATGTTTGCTTCATGGCTAGCACAGATGACGTATTTCTTGAATTAACATATGATGAAATTCTTGAAATTAGTATACAATTAGATGACAAGTATAGAGAATTAAAAAAGTTAAATAAAAAATGTGAGAAAAATTAAATAGAGTTGAATTAGAAATTGGATTGTTAAAAGATGAAAAAACTATTTTAGAAGAAGAATTAGAATTAGCAAAAAAAATGTAAAAAATTATCATCTCAGAATGATACTTTAACACATGATGTAGAGAATAACAAAATAGAGAATTATAAACTTGAAAAAGAAAAGCATGAATTGAAACAAAATTTAGAATTAGCTAATATATAAATTTCTAATCTCAGAAATAAATTAAATAAAATTATTAACAATGTTTTAAAATTTAATAAAGGGAAGCAAAATCTGAAATTTTTTACAAGGATTTCAAAACCATCAGAAAATAGAAAGGGATTAGGATTTAACATCAAAAATCATAAACGTTCAATAAATAATTTGGTTTATAATGATAATAATCAAGGATTTAAGAAAAATAGTACATTACATGCAAATTTTCGAAAAACAAAATCTAAATATGAAAATAAGAAAAAAAAATGATTGAAATATGAATTTTCAAAACAAATAACAAATTGATTAGACAAAAACAATGTACATTTAAAAGATATAATTTATAATGAAAATTACATCTCTAATGGTTCCAAACTCTCATGGGTATGGCTACTTTCTCCTACTAACACATAGGACCATAACGGAGGAAGTGAGTACCAATTAAGATTTTTATTTATTTTGCAGGTACCCAAAAACAAAACTGATAATAAGGAAATTGGATACTCGATAGCGGATGCTCCAAACATATAACGGGAAATGCACACATGCTATCAAACATCACTTACATGGACGGAGACACGGTCACTTTTGGGGATAATTCCAAAGGATATGTTATTGGGATTGGAAACATCATCAATGTCAGTATATCTACTTCTCCTACTATATCAAATGTATTATTAGTTAAAACTTAAAACATAATTTACTTAGTATAAACCAATTATGCGATAACGGATTTAGAATCGATTTTGAAAAAGATAAATGCAGTATTTTTGATCAAAATAGAACATTAATTTTTGAAGGAACAAGAAATTGAACTATTTATATTCTAAATAGAATATTAATCGTAATAATGATTTATGCTTAACCGCAAATCATGATGATCCATGAATATTCATAAAAGGTTTTGTCACATAAATTTCAAATATATAAACAAATTAGCTAAAATCAATTTGGTAAGAGGATTACCCAAAATAAATTTCAAAGTTAAAAATCTACGCGATGCATGTCAACTTAAAAAATTAAAGAAAAGCTTGTTTAAGTATAAAAAGGAAAATGCTACTAAACAACCTCTTGAATTACTTCATTTGGACTTATATGATCCAACTCAAGTACGTTCGATAAATCACAATAAATATGTTTTTGTAATTATACACAATTTTGCAAGATATACTTCGGCGTTATTTTTAAAACATAAAAGTGATGCATTCGAAATGTTTAAAATTTTTGCTAAACGAATTAAGACTAATGGATTTAAAAATCAAAAGTATAAGAAGTGATCATGGTGGAGAATTTGAAAATGAATTATTTACAAATTTTTGTAATAAAAAGTGAATTAGCCATAATTTTTCATTTCCACGAACACCACAACAAAATGGAGTAGTTGAAAGAAAAAATCGCACCTTGCAAGAATGTGCTCGAACTCTCCTAAATGGCAGTGGTTTACCAAAGAATTTTCGGGCCGAAGCAGTTGCTGCTGCATGTTATGTATTAAATCGTGTAACTCTTAGATCTACAAAAAATACATGTTATGAAATGTTCTACAAAAAGAAACCAAAAGTTTCATATTTTCAAATATTTGGATCAAAATGCTTTATTATAAATATAAAAGATAATCTTGGTAAATTCGATTCAAAAGCCGATTAAGAAATTTTTGTTGGATATTCCGATCAAAGTAAAACATACAAAAATTTTAACAAACGAACAAATGTTACGGAGGAAAATCTTCATGTCTCGTTCGATGAAAACTTTAGAAATATAATAAAGACGATTGAAGAATTTTTTGACATTAATCAAAATAAATCCATTGAAATTATGATTGAAAATAATAATGATAATCAAAATAACAGTGATTTGAAATCACCATCCCGTATTTTAAAAGATTGTCCTATTGATAACATAATTGGAAATCTAGATAACAAAGTTTTCCCTAGAAGACAAATAAATCAAATGAGTAAATGTAGCATTTATATCTAATTTTGAACCAAAAAATTACAAAGAAGCATCAAATGTTGATTTCACTTAATTAATTTGAACGAAATAATGTCTGGAAACTAGTACTAAGGCCAAATGTCAATCGATAATTGGAACAAAATGGGGTTTTAAAAACAAAGCAGACGAAAATGGAAATATTATACGTAACAAAGCAAGATTAGTGGCACTGTGATACAATCAAGAAGAAGGAATTGATTATGAAGAGACTTTCACCTGCGGCACGTCTTGAAGCCATAAAAATATTACTTGCTTTTGCGTGTTGTCATAACTTTTAAGCTATTTCAAATGGAGGTTAAAAGTGGTATTTTAAACGGTTTTATAAAAGAAAATGTTTATGTTGAACAACCACCACTATTTATTCATGAAAAATATCCAAATCATGTTTTTAAACTTAAAAAGACATTATATGGTTTAAAACAAGCTCCTCGAGCTTGGCATGATCGATTAAAATCACATTTAATAAATTTCGGTTTTCAAATTGGTAAAATAGATACAACATTATTTGTTAAAAGAGAAAAGAAGGACATATTAATTGTTCAAATTAATGTTGATGGTATTATATTTGGACCTACTGACGAAAATTTATGTAATGAATTTTCTACAATAATGTCAAACGAATTTGAAATGTCTCATATGGGTGAATTGATTTTTTTTTTGGGTTACAAATAAAACAATTAAATAATGGAATTTTTATATATCAAGAAAAATACTGTAAAGAATTACTAAAACATTTTAAAATAGATAATAATACATCAAGTAAACCCACTCCAATGAGTACCATTAATCATATAGACAAAGATGAATATGGAAAAGAGTTCCATCAAAATTTATATCGAAACATGATAGGATTTTTACCATACTTAACAGCTAGTAGACCAGATATTATGATGAGTATTTTTTATGTGCAAGATTTCAAGCACAACCTAAGAAATCACATCATCGACGGTTAAACGGATTTTACGATATTTAATCAATATTAAAAATTATGGTCTATTTTATCCAAAAAGCAGTACGTTATCTTACAGTGATGCGAATTTTGGTGGATGTAAATCGGATAGAAAAAGTACAAGTGACACATGTCACCTTATTGGTCAATCGTTATTTTCGTGGTTTAGTAAAAAGCAAAATTGTGTTTCTCTTTTGACATGTGAAGCCGAATATATTTTTACCGCCTTAGCTTGTGCTCAAGTAATATATATGCAACAAGCACATAAAGAACATGGAAAAATAATAAACAAATCTTCAATATATTGGAATGATACCGGTGCTATAAATTTATTTAAAAATCCAATTAATCATTCACGAACAAAACATATCGATATTCGTTATAATTTTCTAAAAGATAATGTTGAAAAAGAAATAATAAGTCTTGAATTTGTTAATACCAAAAATCAAACAGCCAATATAATTACAAAACCGTTAAGTGAACTAATTTTTATTAAGTTAAGAAGAGATCTAGGAATTTGTTAATACAATGAATTGGTTAACTAAATTTGTAGAAATAATATTTTGTTCACTTAAATTTGTAGAAATAAGCTCATAGACTTTCAACTACACAATTTGTTTTATACACTTAGAAATAATAACAATCACATACAAATTAAACTAATAGCAACCATTTAAATAACTAACTACTCTTAGTTAAATTTTTATGGCTTAACTCCTTTTCCTCAACCTATCTTCTAAGTATAGCAAAACCTTATCTTATAAATTCAGCTTATATTCTACCTAAAAATAAATAAACACAAATAGATTATTAAAACAAATAATACACAAAAATGTCTTCTGATCACGACTTCACCCATTCATCTATCAACTATAAATCCTCCTCGTATCACCAACTAAATCCACATCTACATCAACCCGATCAGTCTCTCTAAACATTGTTGCATCACCAACATACTACACAAACTTTTCTCCTAAAGAAAAGAACTAAACGTTCAATTGATCTAAAATCAACATCTCTCACCGACAAAGTCGATAAGATATATCACTATCATCAAGAAATGATCGGCGTTCAATGTGAAAGGTATTACAAGCAACGTCAATGATCTCATCTAAATTTTCTCGAAAGTGTACTCAAGCAATTTGTGGTCATTCACTTACAAAAAATTGCATACATCAAAAATCTCATCGATTATAAGAAATTCCTATAAAAGCGCATAACATTATTTCAAGTAATCTATGCAAACCGGGACCATCAAACCAAGCTTGGATTGACGCTCCAGCTCGTCCAAGTTGGTCTCCACTGAAGCCATTAATTGATGATACAAAAGTTGAATCAAATTCATGGGACATACAACAAATTAACAATCTAAATTCTCTGATAAAAACTAAACTTTTGCTACGCATCACATAAATTATGTTTATTTATTAATTTTTATATGCATATTGTTTTATTGTATTAAAATTTAATAAAACTTTCATTTATATATTATTATTTTTAATATGTCGGAAAATACATACCATAGACATCTGTGAAAATACTACATACCACAGACGTCTGTCACAAGTTATGGGAAAATTGTTTCTGTAGCCACATTCGTCTGTGGAAATCTCTGTTTATTTTCTCTATAGCCATAGATGTCTGTGGAACCATCACAGATGTCTGTTGAATCTTTCTGCTTCATTCTTGCTGAAGTCACAAACGTATGTGACCTCTTCATAGAAGTCTGTCATTGCTCCAGCCACGCATTTTTCAGCAGCCATATATAAACAAATTTACCTCATTTTTCATTTGTACCTTCATTTCAATACACAATTTCTGAAACCTTAGCCTCCGTAACTTTCAATTTCATTAATCAATGGCTCCCAAGAAGGTAACCGTCTCTAAAAAGCAAAAACAAGGCCAATTTTCCTCCTCTCAAGCCTTAGTTACACAAGCTCATATAAACCAATGGTTCCGCAACTGATGCAGATCAAAGGATAAATCGTTCACGACTTAAGATGAAGGTTATAGGTCGTTTCCGACCTAGGAAGGCATGTGGGGAAGAGATGCGAGTTAAGGAAGAAGTCCTAAGTCATTTCCGACCTATCACGGGCTTAAGTCGTGCGGGGCCTTTAGGTCGTGTACGGTCTAAGGCTGCAGAAGGAGTATCACGGGATAACAAGATAACAGCACGAGTTGGAATGCGAGGTTTAAGTCGGCTACGACCCAAGTTGAGTCGGGTCACGGAAGAGTAAGCCGTTTGGGAGTTAAGTCATTTGTGTTCTTTAAGTCGTGTGATATTATAGGTCGTCACCGACTTATGTGTGTGTTGTTGTAGTATGTTTTTCTTGGAGTCGTAGGTCGTTAGGTCGCATACGACCTAAGTGTGTTGAGTCTGTAATTTTGTGGCAGTGTAACTTAAGTCGTGTACGACTTAAGAGTTGTGTCTTGTGTCTTGTGTCTTGGGTCGTTCGGTCGGCCATGCAGGGTCATTTGTTGAGTCATTTTCATTGTGCTGTGTTGAACATATGTTTGCGTTGTTAAGTCGTAAGTCAGAAAGGGATGTAAGTCGGTCATGTATATGTGTTGTATTGTAACTGAGGCGTGAAGCATCGGTTAGGTCGGCAACGACCTAGTTGAGTCGTGAGTCATAAGTCGGCTACGACTTAAGGGTCAGGGGTGAAATACTATAAATACGCGTGAGTTGTACATTTTTGAGGAGGTCGATTTTTGAATAAAATTTCTTGTTGATTGCTGTGTGCTTTCATATTAAATTGGTAGTTGAGTGTAATCTCCTATCTCCACTTTCGATTATTCGAGTGCGCTCGGATCAACGATTGTTGAAGCCGATTTGCGGAATCAAGTGCGCTTGATCAACGCTTGAAGAATTGAAGATCTTCTTTCACGGTATCGTGCGCGATCAACGTGTTAGAGATAGCTAGAATTCGGTATCTTCGGATCAACGAATTTGGGCATTTTGGTATTCATCAATCCACCGATTGCTACTTTCATCGTTATATCGATTTTCTGTTAATCCGCTGCGTCAGTTTGGTATCAGAGCTAGACTTAGCCAATCATAGCTAAGCCGAGACTTGGAGCCAGTGTTTGAATTTGAAGTTGCTTGGAGACCTTGAGCCGAGCCAAGTTAAGCCGTGAAGGGTGAAGGCCGAGCATAACATCGAGTTAAGTATAGGCTGTGCATCAGTTTTGGTATCATTGTTTGAAGGGTTGAAGCGAACCGAGTCAAGTGACACTTGTTGCCGAGTTAAGAGTTAAGCCGTGTAGAGCTATTGCCGAGTCAAGGTTGAGGCCGTGACTTGTTGGTCTTGTGTTGAAGTTTTGTGCTTTGAAGTATTTGAGAAGTTTCAAAGTGTTTGTGAAGAGTTTCCAATCATGCCGCCAAGGAGAGCTAACCGTCAACAAAATGTTGAAGCTTTGTATCAAAGGGAAGAAGCCGAGCTTATGGAGCAACGTATTAATGAGAAATTTGATGAAGGCATTGGAAAGTTAGAGAAGTTGATGAATGATTTAAATCAAACTCAAAGGAGGAGATCACCAATCTCGAACCATGGAGGAAACAGAGTTTCGCCATCGGTTACGGAAGCGAGGAGGGTATCACCGCAATCTTTTAGAGAGAGAAGAGAAACATCAATTTCGTCAAGGAGAGATCACCATGACTATGGACATGAAGAGAGAAGAACTCCACGAGAATTTGTAGATGAGCCATATAGAGATGAAGAGAGACATAGTCGAAGAAGCATGCATGAACGAAGGGATGATAATGGTCGAGATCGATGTAGGCGTACTTTTGATTTTGATGAAGAGGGTGATAGAGCAAGTATTCATTATCGAGATCGAGACCAAGTTCGAAATTCTTATCGAAATGTTAAAGATGATCGTCGATGGGAATCGGGTATGAAGATGGAAATTCCAGAGTTCAAGGGTGGAATGGTAGTTGAAGAGTTTCTTGATTGGGTGTCAAATGTTGAAGAGATCTTTGATTTCAAGGAGGTTCCGGAGAATCGCCGAGTAAAGTTGGTTGCTACTAGGTTGAGGGGGAGAGCTTTGGCATGGTGGCAGCAGACTAAACTTACAAGAGAGAGAATGGGAAAGTCAAAGATTGAGTCTTGGGATAAGATGAAGAAGTTGATGAGGGCTACTTTCTTACCATACAACTATCAATCACTTATGTACCAGAGGTTGCAGAATCTGAGGCAAGGGATGAAGTCTGTTAGTGATTATGCTGATGAATTTTACCAACTCATTGCCAGGAATGATATTATGGAAACGGAAGAACAACTTACTGCTAGATTCATTGGGGGATTGAGAATGCAGATCCAGGATATGGTTAATATGTTTGATCCTAGGTCAGTTGCAGAAGCACATCAGAAAGCGTTGGCTTGGGAGAAGCAGGGAAGGCGTGGAGGTGGTGTGTTTACTAATTCCAATAATCCAGTAAAGGGTGTTAGTGGGAGTTCTAATGTTCCTAAACCTGTCAGTAAGCCAGTTGTGAAGGAGGCTGAGAAGGCGAAGGTTAGCAGTGGTTTCAAATATTATAATTGTCAGGAGTTGGGTCACAAAAGCAATGAATGTCCGAAGCCGAAGAAGAGAGCATTGGTTGCTGAGATTGAGGATGATGGTGAGGAGGCAGAATGTTCAAATGCACCTTATGTTGAGGAGGAAGAAGAATTGTCTGGGGACGAAGGTTGTAATCTTATGATGAGGAGGTCATGTCTTACACCAAAGCAAGAAGAGGAATCTAGTTGGTTGAGGAGCAATATTTTCCAGTCGACATGCACTATTTTGGGAAAAGTTTGCAAGTTCGTTATTGATGATGGAAGCTATGACAATATTATCTCTACTGAAGCAGTAAAGAAGTTGAACTTGAAAACTGAGAAGCATCCTAAACCGTACAAGTTAGGATGGTTAAGGAAGGGAGGAGAAGTGAAGGTGTGTCGAAGGGCTTGTGTGAATTTTTCTATTGGGAAGAAGTACAAAGACGAAATTTGGTGTGACTTTGTAGACATGGATGTGTGTCATCTGTTGTTGGGCAGACCATGGCAGTTTGATAGAGCAGTGCAACATGATGGTCGTGCTAATAGCTATAGTTTCATGTTCGAAGGTACTAAAATCACTTTAGTTTCCAAGAAGCAACAACAGAAGGAGAGCAAGTTGGAGGAGATCGAAGAACTGAAAACTTTGCTATCTTTGAAGGAGTTTGTTAAAGAAGTTGAAAAGGAGCCTGAAGTCTATTTGTTGATTGGACGAGAGACTCATGAAGAGGTTGAAATTCCAGAAGAAGCAAAACCAGTTTTGAAAGAATTTGAAGACGTATTTCCAGAAGAGTTACCTAAGGAGTTACCGCCACTGAGGGACATTCGACATCAAATTGATCTTGTTCCGGGAGAAGTATTACCGCATAGACCGCATTATCGAATGAGTCCGAAGGAACATGAGGAGTTACGAAGGCAGGTGGAAGAGTTGCTTGAGCAGGGACGTATTCAGGAACGCTTGAGTCCTTGTGCAGTACCAGCATTGTTGGTGCCAAAGAAGGATGGAACATGGAGAATGTGTACCGATAGTAGAGCTTTGAATAAGATTACTGTTCGTTATAGATTTCCTATGCCAAGGTTGGATGACTTTCTAGATCAGTTGAGTGGGGCTACTATCTTTTCGAAGATTGATTTGAAGAGTGGTTATCATCAAATTTGAATTAGACCGGGAGACGAATGGAAGACCGCATTCAAGACGAGGGAAGGTTTATATGAATGGTTGGCTATGCCATTTGGTCTATCGAATGCGCCGAGTATATTCATGAGGGTGATGAACCAAATATTCAGGCCGTACATTGGGAAGTTCGTGGTAGTTTACTTTGATGATATTTTGATTTATAGTGCGAGCACAGAGGAGCATGTAGAACATTTGAGAAAAGTGTTAATTATTCTTCGTGAGGAACAATTTTATGCAGCTACGAAGAAATGTGTGTTCATGACTCGAAGTGTGTTATTTTTGGGATATGTTGTATCTGAGAAGGGAATCCAGGTGGACCAGAGTAAAGTTGAAGCAATTAGAAATTGGACACAACCGAGAACTATCACTGAAGTTAGAAGTTTGCATGGATTGGCATCGTTCTACCGAAGGTTCATTCCACACTTCAGTAGCGTGATGGCACCATTTACTGATTGTATGAAAGGGAAACAGTTTTCTTGGTCGGAGGAAGCAGGGGTTGCTTTTGAGAAAATCAAGACACTATTGACGACAGCACCAATTCTTGTATTACCAGATTTTCAGTTGTTGTTTGAGCTACACACTGATGCATCAAAGGTTGGGATCGGAGGAGTGTTAAGTCAGAGTGGAAGACCTATTGCATATTTTAGTGAGAAGTTATCAGGGGAAAAGATGAGATATAGTACATACGATGTTGAGTTTTATGCTGTTGTGCAAGCTGTTAAACACTGGAGACATTATCTATTTCAGAAAGAGTTTGTTCTTTACACTGATCATGAAGCGTTGAAGCATTTTCAGGGGCAGGATAAGATTTCAGCGAGACATGCATCGTGGATTGCTTATTTGCAGCAGTTTACTTTTGTTGTGAAGCACAAAGCTGGGGTAACAAATCGTGTAGCTGATGCTTTGAGTAGGAGGAGTCATTTGTTGACTACCATGAAAGTTGAGGTGACAGGGTTTGAATTATTGCCAGAGTTGATTGACGAAGATCCTTACTTTATGAAATTTGTTGAGAAAGTCAAGGAAGGATGTACTGATGAATTCATGTTGGTTGATGGATTCTTGTTTAAAGGAAATAGATTATGTATTCCAGAGAGCAGTTTGAGAATGAAGATTATCAAGGAATTGCACGAGGAAGGACATGTGGGCCGTGATCGTACATTGCATTTGGTTTCTCAATCTTACTTTTGGCCATCGATGAGGAAAGAGGTAGAGAGGTTTGTGGAAAGATGTCATATTTGTCAGGTTTCGAAGGGAACGGCGACAAATGCAGGATTATATATGCCATTACCTATACCGACTAAACCATGGGTTGATATCAGCATGGATTTCATTTTGGGTTTGCCTAGAACTCAAAGGGGAAATGATTCTATATTTGTTGTGGTGGACAGATTTTCGAAAATGACACATTTTATTGCTTGTAAGAAGACGGCAGATGCTGTTCGTGTTGCTCAGATGTTCTTTAAAGAAATCTATCGACTTCATGGGTTACCAGAGTCTATTGTGTCGGATAGAGATACCCGTTTTCTGAGTCATTTTTGGTTGAGTTTGTGGAAGATGGTAGGAACGAAGTTGAAATTTAGCAGTGCTTATCATCCGCAAACGGATGGACAGACTGAAGTTGTTAATAGATCGTTGGGAAATTTGTTGCGATGTCTTGTGAAGGACAGTCTGAAAAGTTGGGACATGAAGTTATGCCAGGCAGAGTTTGCACATAATCATGCAGTGAATCGTAGCACAGGATTCAGTCCATTTCAGATTGTATATTCAAACGTACCCAGGGGACCGTTGGATTTGGCAGTAGTACCACAACCAAAGGGGACGGTTAAACGAGCTGCTGATTTTGTTGATGAGTTGACTGAATGTCATAAAATCGTTCAGGAACGATTGGTGAAAGCAAATGAGAAGTATAAGCGAGCTGCAGATTTAAAGCGACGAAATATAGAATTTAACGAAGGTGATTTGGTGTATGCTGTGTTAACGAAGGATCGTTTTCCAGTGGGCGCTTATAATAAGTTAAAAGCCAGAAAAATTGGTCCTGTAGAAGTTGTGAAACGGATTAATGACAATGCGTATAAGTTGAAGCTGCCAGAGAATATATACACTTCTGACGTGTTCAATGTTAAGCATCTTGTACCATATTATGGGAATGAACAATCTGATGCGGAAGAATTTACAAATTCGAGGACGAATTTTTCTCAACCAGGGGAGGATGATGCAGATCAAAGGATAAATCGTTCACGACTTAAGATGAAGGCTATAGGTCGTTTCCGACCTAAGAAGGCATGTGGGGAAGAGATGCGAGTTAAGGAAGAAGTCCTAAGTCATTTCCGACCTATCACGGGCTTAAGTCGTGCGGGGCCTTTAGGTCGTGTACGGTCTAAGGCTGCAGGAGGAGTATCACGGGATAACAAGATAACAGCACGAGTTGGAATGCGAAGTTTAAGTCGGCTACAACCCAAGTTGAGTCGGGTCACGGAAGAGTAAGCCGTTTGGGAGTTAAGTCGTCTGTGTTCTTTAAGTCGTGTGATATTATAGGTCGTCACCGACTTATGTGTGTGTTGTTGTAGTATGTTTTTCTTGGAGTCGTAGGTCGTTAGGTCGCATACGACCTAAGTGTGTTGAGTCTGTAATTTTGTGGCAGTGTAACTTAAGTCGTGTACGACTTAAGAGTTGTGTCTTGTGTCTTGTGTCTTGGGTCGTTCGGTCGGCCATGCAGGGTCATTTGTTGAGTCATTTTCATTGTGCCGTGTTGAACATATGTTTGCGTTGTTAAGTCGTAAGTCAGCAAGGGATGTAAGTCGGTCATGTATATGTGTTGTATTGTAACTGAGGCGTGAAGCATCGGTTAGGTCGGCAACGACCTAGTTGAGTCGTGAGTCATAAGTCGGCTACAACTTAAGGGTCAGGGGTGAAATACTATAAATACGCGTGAGTTGTACATTTTTGAGGAGGTGGATTTTTGAATAAAATTTCTTGTTGATTGCTGTGTGCTTTCATCTTAAATTGGTAGTTGAGTGTAATCTCCTATCTCCACTTTCGGTTATTCGAGTGCACTCGAATCAACGATTGTTGAAGCCGATTCGCGGAATCAAGTGCGCTTGATCAACGCTTGAAGAATTGAAGATCTTCTTTCACGGTATCATGCGCGATCAACGTGTCAGAGATAGCTAGAATTCGGTATCTTCGGATCAACGAATTTGGGCATTTTGGTATTCATCAATCCACCGATTGCTACTTTCATCGTTATATCGATTTTCTGTTAATCCGCTGAGTCAGCGCAACAATCCAAGTGCCATCAAACGATTTGAGGCGCTTTCCCAAAAGAAATCCATTCTGGTCTCTTTTTATCGCCTTTGCAATGTGATAGAATATGAAAATCTAGAAATAACTACGTATGCCGGTTGTTGTAATCTAATTAGCTATGATGCAAACAAGGTAATTTTCAATCCTCTAGCTATTTACCTTTTCTACTCCAATTTATGTAGTGTGGAAATTTGGAATCCAGAAAATGAGGATGGATAGTTATGGTTTAGCGTTTGTGGAAAAGAAATCAAAATTGATGTATATACGGTTGGCCGTATACTAGGATGTTCTTATGATAAAATTGACTTAACGAATATACCAGATTGTAGTCTTTTATCCAGAGATGAAGTTACCCATCAAATATGGGAAGACAGGATGCCCCAGTAGAAATCCATTTACCTACGTCCACGTGCTAGACTACTAAATCAAAAGATAATTAACACAATCATTCTCCGTCTAGGTAGTCACGAGCAAATTTATCACCATGACCATCAAACTTTATATGCAATATTTTGTCCTACCGGTAAATTGGGCAAAATTTATTCATGATCAAATTAATTGTTTTTGGACTTAGCATCGTCGCTCAATTGTATATGCTCCGTACATAATGTGCATCTTGCAAGATCTTGGAGTTCCTTCGTACTTATCACAATACGAAGAAATTCCAAGAAAATATAGTGGTCCACGATATCCATCTTTGATGGATCTTCCCAAAATGCCACCTCGTATCATCCCCTTTGACCAATGAGACTCTACAACAACATCAACATGAACATCATGGTCCTCCTCCAACTAGCTCTCCTCAGTAGACTTACTCCCATCATCTTTCACAACAATCACCTTCCTCTAATCATGCTATCGAATATTATTCGGACTCCGAAATACAAGAAGCTCACGTTGAACCAACATAAAACTAATCTCTTCATGATTTAGCACTTAAAATCCAAAAGATAATCATGGCTGATCAGCGAGCTTTAAACTGAAAGATGACTTGATTGGAACGTTCTTTCTCCATAAGCATGACAAAAATGGAGGATGCTTTGGACAAAGTTGTCTCCACTTTAGGAAAAGTTATGCGCAAAGTACATGGTCGATCATCTTCTCGCTCATCATCCCTGCCTTCACCAACACCTCTACCTAGGGCTCAAACACCAGTTTATCGCTCTCAAGCATCGATCGAAGGTACGTCTCATGATAGTGGTGATCGAGGGAAGACTCATATTCATGCACAACCTGAGGAAGAAGAAGATAGTGATGACATGTACGTGTCTGATACTCTCCATTTTCAACAACAATCGCACGTGGCATTTCAAGGCCTTTCAATTAACGAAGATGAGGAGTACAATGACTAAACACAATGGCCGGGTGCATACGAGCAGGATCCATCTTTTTATTAGGAATATTACGAGAATTATGGGGGTTTATCATATTCACTAAATTAGTACAATTAGAGTTTTCTTTTATTTTTGTGCTTGTTTGTTTCACTATTTACAACTTTTGTTATAATTGTCTCTAATGTTATTTGAACTTCTATACTTAATTTTCCATGATCTTAGTGGATAACATGCTATGTCTATTTAATATCTTCGTATCCTATATCGTTTTCCTCCATTTGATAATGACAAAGGGGGAGAAATTTATGCATATACATATGGGGAGACAAACATAATAATACTTTCATTTTTTGATTGTATAGTTGATTTTTGATTGTACAGTTGTCATCATAGGAATGGAGAGATTGTTAGACCTCCCATTTATGTTTCAGTGATAACAACTATACAATCATACACACACACCCCTTTTATCAAGATCGCAGGTGTATGCTAGAAGAAGACACCATGCTCGAAGATATGAGACTCAAAGAGAAACAAAGATTCATTGAACATACTACTGTTTAGTAAGGTTATTCTATTGTAAAAGAGTCTTAGATAAATTATTGTTAAGGTCTCCTTGAGTATACATGCATACGTGATCACACACAATTTCATATACATCAAAATTGAGTCGAAAAATTGGATTTACACATCACAGACGTCCATGACAATTCTCGGGTTAAAATTTTCTAAAGTCACAGACGTCTGTCATATGCAAAATCCGTCAATTTCTAAAAGACAATTTTGTTTGAAACAAAAAGAAATCATCTTTCAACGAAAGGTTGCAGCCATTAAAGTGAATAGACATTCTCAAATAGTAACAACTCTTCATCTGCTCATTTTTGAATATATAAATACTACTTTGATTGAGAAGTAGAAATCAACTAACTTGAATTAATCTATTCTTTCTCTCTTGATTCCTAAACACCTTCTTGTGTATACATTGTTTACATACTCTCAATCTATTAATCAAAATATAATTTTGGTTAAACCACTTTCTACAACTCAAAACATTCATATTCACATACATAAAGGAGATCATAGGAAGATTTATACTATAAATAAAAAACTGTGTTATTTGGAACACAAGATTGTCAGAGATATACTTTTGTATTAGCCTATTCTTCCGGACGAAGCGATGGTAATTTGGTTAAAGGAAATACCGAAGGAGAGCTTCGGGTCCAGACGTAGAACGGAAGGTCCGAACCAGTATAAAAACTCTGATTTGCAGATTTCTATACTTTACTATTTGTTGTCTACTATAGCATTAACTCATACATTTTCATATTATACACAAGTTAAATAATATACGATCCACATGACTTATTTTGCCGCATTTAGGTTATAAGTGAAATTTTCGAAAGGATACAACCCATGTTGTCGCATTTTACCTTTCGATCTAGTTAAAACCGCTTTTCTTTATTGCCTTTGAACAATGGTTTTGAAAGGGTGCTTCCACCTTTTTACGTTGAAGCCGCTTCTCAAAGCTTTCGAAATGATTGGTTTCGAAACCATCCTCTTTCTTTTACTTAGGACCAATGCTTTCGAAGGCAATTCTTTTGCCCCATTATATTAAAAATTAAACCCAAAGATTTCGAAAGGAATGGTTTCAAAGCAATGTTTCGACAAACTTTTAATTAAACCCAATACTTTCGAAAGGTATATTTTAAGTAAAGAATTGCAATGTTTTCGAAAGGTATATGATATGGGTTTCGAAGGGAAGAGCCTCTATGTTTTCGAAAAGGTTATTTTGAGTAAATGAAAGGAGGGTTTCTAATGCTTTCGAAAGACAAGTTTAATGGTATCAAAAGAGGATGTCTAAGGTTCAAATAATGATTTCGAAAGGTCTATTTTCAAAGGTTTTGAAAGGTGTGTTTTGGCCTTTCGGCCTAGTGTTTCAAGGTATATTAGTTCACTTAGTTTGAAAGGAGTACTTTCAATGGGTACTAAAGCGATTGTTTAAAATTTTTAAACAAAAGTTTCGAAGGGTTTACCTTGGCTTTATGGCCTAAAATCTTTTAAATTAAAAAGGGCTTTCAAGTTACTTTGGAGGGATAGATGATCCCATTGATTAGATTTCACCAACATTGTTTTATGTAAAGTATATACCATAGCATAAGTATTTTGAGTAAAACAAAATATACGATCTCCTTGTTTTATAAAGATATGATTTCAGGGTTAAATCATTTACAAAGATTGTTTACTAGGAAATGAAACTTGAATATGGTAGTTAACTCTAAGTTTATGACTTAGATGTTAGAAGGAGAGATGAGACCGGTGTAAGGTCGCGCCTTATACTTGAGCTAATAGTCCCTAGCTAATATAAGTCTAAAATTCCAGTGTGTAGGGCTTTGTTACAGATGAGACTAAAATAATGATTACATACAGAAAGGAATATACAGAGTGAAGATATGTTATTGGTAAGCCCGCAAAACCATTAGGTTTTGTTGACCCTAGAAGAAGATAGTTAAGGGCAGATAGTCCAATAGTGTGTCTAACAGATGTTAGATAATTGATTATGTTTGATAGGCTCGAGTCAGCCAATGGTTAATAGTTAGCCAGATGAAACTATAGTGTGGATAGATAGTCCATTGATTTCCTGATCTTTAAGCATATATGTATTTGCTTTAATTGTTATAATCAGTTTGATTTCAGGTTTTTGATTTGCAAAAGATTATGCTTTTAAAAGGATATTAGTGAGGGGGAATCCGTTCCGCTGAGCGGAGTAGTCTCACTTAATATCAGTAAACCGATATGTAATACTATTATCCACACCAGGCTTTATGTCTGACTTGAAGTTTATGTTTTCCACTTAAACTGTCCAGTGCTCAAAATTTAATTTGAGTAAGTTGAGAGCTAAGGTTTTTCGGGTTTAGTAGGTTGAACGAAAAGCTTCTGAAGACGTGCAGTAAACAATGTTAGCTATGTATGAGCTATTTAGTTTTATTTCCACTGTGATGTATTTATGACAGACATGTCTATCTAGTACACTGATCATCCAAAGGGGCGTCTTCATATGTCGCTCTTGGCGTAATTTGTAATAATATATTTGATCAAAACCCGAAAACCGTTTGGGATTATATATATAAACATGAAATATTGATTTGAAATGTAATCAGAAAAGCTGTTTTGAAATTTGTGATGATTTTATTTCACATTCATGTGCTTCTAATACAATGAATAACATTAACATTACCGTATTTTGTCATCGAAAGGTAATAATATGGACGACGTAGTATCTGTAGCACTTAGCTTCGGGTCTCAAGATAAGGGATGTTACAGCTAGAGATGGAACTTAAAACTATATGACATAGTTAATTTAAAAGTTATAATAACAATAACAACAATAATATAAACCATGATAATAATAATAATTACCAAGTAAACTAAAATAAAGATTAAAATGTATATATATTTAAAAAAAACCATGATGATAATAATAATAATAATAATAATACTAATAGTAATAATGATACTAAAAATTATATTGACCGAAAGATCAAATACTACGTCTTAGGCTCCTATTCACTAGTCCTATAATGTAAAACTTATAACACTCTTCAAGTTAAAAACGTAAATGGAATTATACAAAATCTTTCCATGAGACCAAATAATGCGAACATGTACAATTAATTTAGATGATTGTTAAAGAGAAAATGTTTTAGATAAGAGATATCATTAAAGTTGTGTTTCAAGAGAAAAAATTTGATTAGAGGAAAAATAAAATACGTTTTCCTCCTAATATTTTTTTTTACATTATATATTAAATTTATTAAATTTTTGAACATTTTGAAAATTTAATTTATTTTTTTTATTTTTTTTCATAGATAATATTAAGAGAAATGTCTAAAGAGTATTTTGATAAATATACAACATTAGTATGTTGCAACCATGTTGCTTTTTTCCATACCACCATTTCAAATTTCTTTTAGGTCTCTCCTTAGCCATTTTTGCTTCTTATCCAAAAAAATTTCCTTTAATTTAACAAATTATAACAATATTCTTCTTTTTACATATTTTTTTACGATATCTCATGTTCTTTATATTTAAAATAAATTTGTTTTATACTATGATATAGCATGTGGAGCGCATAAATTACTAGAAATATTAGATGACAGTGGACGATAATATCAAAGATGATACTCATGTGATAACACCATTGGGTGTCATGCATCAATCAAAAAACTAGAATTTAAATGGAGCCGGAGCCTAGCAACGTCCAAGTAGAACTTTTGACAACGTAGGCGATGTATACATAATTACTAAATCGTTTGAAACATTAAAGGTAATGGAAAATCCACTTATTTAAACAGGTAAATAGGCACAAGGAAGAAGTTGAAAAAAAAATTAGCCTTAGGGACAACAAGTTTGCTTTTTAGTCTGAATGATATTTTTTAGTGTAAACTGAAAATGATAGTTACAACTATCATTCTGTGATTTACACTAAAAAGTGTCCTTCAGCCTAAAAAACAAACTTCTTGTCTCTGAAACTAAATTTTTTTCTAACTTTTTACTTGAGGCTAAAATCCCCTTATTTAAATGCGAATACATTAGAAAATATCAATAGAAGATATTACTTTCGGAAGCAATGATGTGTCACATAAACATTAAAGGTGCTTCTTTGTTTTAAACTAAAGCTGAGTAATTGAAAGATTGTGCTGCGATTTGTTTTTTTTTTTTGGGTGTCAACTTCATGAATTATTCAAGACTTCCGATTATGGAAGAAACGAATAAGTCGAAATAAGATGTCGAAGATTTGATGATTTCATAAAATCAACTCGTTCTTTTCTATGGACAAGTGTGTAATTGATTGATAATTTCAGAAAATCAAGTCGTTCTTTTCTATGGATAGGTGTGTAATTTTACTAAAATATATAATATCTATTTTTTTTCATTTAAAGCAATTTTGGCGATTCATTATGTAGTTCATACAATTCATTAATAATGCAGTTTTTTATTTATAACCTTTGATTTGATTTCTCTATCCTAATTGTGTTCTTTGGATTATGTTGTTCTTTGTTTGCTTTTAGACAATTCTTTCCGCTATTTATGTTGTTGTTAGTTCTTTTTCTCTATAGGTGAAGGTTTTGATGTCCAGCTGATAATTTTAGGTTATATATTTTTCTATTGACCTTATATTTATTTTTATAACAATATTTTTTCCATTGATACGAATTGACATAAATCTGTCAATTATTAGTGGTTGCTAGTTTTATTTTTATGTTTTCATGGCGACATACTTGATGATATTTGTTGACCCTCATTCCTTACGCTATCTTTCAATCCAAAAACATATCAACTTGATTTTTTTTTGTTACCAGCTCTTTTAATTTGCCTTAAAATATGTTAATAAAGTACCTCTAAGTATATTTCAAATATGTAAAGCTGTTCGAAAGTACAGTTAAACGTTCAAACACTTCTCTAATTAATATAAACCAATACGTAGGCACGTCCATTGGACGTGTATAAAATAAATAGCGAGCAGATTCATATTTTAGTGAAACAATTAAAGGAACTTTTGCTACCTCCACATCGAAATCTAATACATACAATTTTGTGGTTTGATGCAGGGAAATGACATGGGCTATTTACATAATGACCAAATTGATGTAAGAAAAGTGGCATGGGACTTGATGCAAGAAAAATGGCATAAGATTTTATGGGCGTTTGTTCATACTATTTTGTAACAAAAAGGAAGTTAGTTTACATTTTTCTTCGCACACGTCTGATGTGGACGTGACTTTAGTACTAAATCATTGTCCAACCTACCTAAGGTTCCGTTTGGAAGTTTACTTTCTACCGGTTTTGACTGGTTTTGGACGTCTCCGTATTTCGGGTATTATCATAACCACTGTTTGTTAAAAAAAAATTCACGCCGGTTGTTGTTGGTTATAATTCTCAACCAATTAAATTAGGGTTTTTGAGGGGTTATAACTTTTTTTTCAATTATGCCTCCATTAATTATATTATAGAATTAATCTTCACAAAATAAATACATGTAACATTACTTTAGTAGAAAACTCTCAAAACTGGTGCATGTTAAACTCTCAAGCATGATTGATCGGTTGTAGTAACATTTCATGTAAACCAATCAAAACTGCTACGATCATTGACGATCAAAACCGGTACTCTCAAAACCTTTCATAACCGGCACCATACAACTCCCGAGCAAAGCCTAAAAGAATTGCGCTGATACATCCCAAAGCACCGCTCAGATTTGTAAACTCAAACTAAAGAGTTAATTAAAAATTTGAACCATGCAAACCTCTCGTATAAAATGTATCTCTCTTTCAACCAACGATTTATTCTTTAGAAATCTTGTATTACTTGTATGCCACGATCAATTATGTTCTAAATATTTTATAAAACTTGTCAATGTTTTGATCATGTTATTTAATGACTATAATAGTAGGGACTTTTTGAGTTTTTGGTTATTCATGTGTACATAGCAAGGCTATGTTTAGTTTTTAAAGGCATCTTTTATGTAAATTAAATCAAGTTGCGCAAATACGTTCAATTCATATATGTTATATTATATTATATATTGTATTGTATTATATTATATTTTAAGTTCAAAATGCCAAAATTATATAAAATTGGATCTATGGAAACGTGCATTTTGAATTTTTCGGTACATGAACCTTATAACAGAAGTTAGTTGAATACAACTATTTGGGTACCAAATTTTAGTGCGTAAAAAGCTCCAACATAATAATTTGACAACTTCTGTATGGAAACAGACTTGCATAACGGTAACCAATGAGAAAATATGGTTATTCGGTGTGATATATCCTATTTCAAAGACCAAGATGAACTATTTAGTGTAATTGCTGAACAATACATCCCTTTTCTGAAGAAAGTTGTTATTATGTCATTGTTGAGTATATTTACAATAGATTCTAGCATGTGCACTTATAAGTCAGAATGGGAAGATGTCGACTGATGTATTATTGTTTGGGCCGACGTTATGCCGGCGCTATTAAATAGGCGTCGGCATGGCATCGATAATCTTGTAATCTTGTGTGGATAATGGTTTGCCTGACATACAAACGTCCCACCGACGTCAGGCGTGGGTAATAGTTTACCTTTCGTGGATTATCAATAAAAAGTGTAACAATCTTAGTTTGATTATGTTAAGCAAAAAAATGGGCATATTCTCTGAATTCTATATTTCTAATAGATTATTATGACATCATATAGTTATCAAGCATTTTCCTTATATGGTATTTCAAATATATAAAAATCAGCGCTTGGAAAATAATAACTTATCCATCATCATCATTTGTGTTATACGTTATATGGTAACATATTTAATAGACATTATCTATTCAACAAATGCATCATCTCCTTCTTCTGAACCAGACATCTCATTTATCCATGGAAAATTTTCTGTGTATTCAAATACCCCAATGCAATAAAATGCCTTGGCATGCTTACAACTTCCAACTTCATTGTTTTAAGTAACCCATTTATTCATTATAGTTACAAATGTGTTAAAAAAACATTATGGAATAAATAAATAATAAATAAAATTTTCTTACCTAAAATATTCAGTAGGATATTGGTAGTTGAGGTCTCATATGCGTTAAGAGTTGTTCCCATTTGATGATAAAAGCCGAAGAATGAAAATTTCTATAAATTGCACATAAATATTAGAAAAATGTAATTTCCTTCATTAGCAGTCACATTCTTGTACTTGATCAGAAATTTACATGCTTAGTTTTTTTTTTCCTCCTTCATTTCTTATATAGAGGCAAACATCAATTGGTAGTTCCTACTGCATCTGGCCAAACTTTGAATGTTATAATACATTAAGTATAGTGAATCATTGGTTCTAAACTAATATACTACAGATATTAAAGGAGAAAATGGACATGTATATAAATGAATATACCTCCAAACTAACATAACGAAGCATGCACTAAAATCTTCAGTTTCTTTAGCGCTTCCAAACCAACATAACCGAATGTTTGCCTCAAAATTCATCTCCAATATGTAACTTTGGGATCTAAAAACAAAACGAACAGTGTTTATTCGAATTCCCTGAAATGAGAACCAAGCATGTTCTGTTGTTTAATTCATGATGTTATCAAATTTGCTAAATAAAAGAAAACGCAAACATGCTGGTTAGATTAATAAATAGGATAAGAATTTGTGGACCTAGAAAACAAATTAGAGTAATAAATAGGATAAGATTTGTAAACCTATAAAGCTAATTAGGTTTTGAAAATACATACAGAGGATCATGATTAATCATTCAGAAATTTATGATGTAATGCATGGTTTTAAATCTCCTATATATCGCCCGAGATGTTCTTTTCACACTTAAACGAGACGAGACATCAAATCTCTTCCATATCTCTCTCGATACTCATCTCGTCCGAGATATTCAAATTTCACCCCATATATTGATCAAAATCTCAATCTGAGATCTCACTTGAAATTATACAATTTTCTTATTTCTATAATTTTTTTTATTTTCATATTGCTTCAAAAGAAACTACTCAGTTCAATTATAATTTACCAATTTTTTGAACATATTCTTTACTTTTTATTTCAATGAGTCATAGCGAAAGGTTTCACTTCTTTATTATGTTCAAATAAAAGGATATTATTCAATCATTATCAAATCAATTAAGCTAATCAAGCTACTATTCTTCTAAAAATATTTCTTTTTTCCATGTAAATCAAGTATGTTACCATTTTTATTTTTACTAAGAAAGTTAAAACCGTTAAATAAATTTTTGACACATCAATTTTAGACACATAAGTACATCCGAGATATTCTCGGATGCATTATAAGACCCAAGATGTCAATCCGAGATCTCCCCCGATACAAGATAACTTGTGTAAAAATTTCGAGACGAAACTTGACCGAAATCCGATATTTAAAACCTTGATGTAATAAAATAACTTGTAATTTCATAATGAACATTCTGGATGCAAAGGTATTTCGGATGTGAGATTGAATAAGTCAATCGTCGCCGAGATGTAATGCTAGTGGAATGACAAAAATAGCCCCTGTTGTCATGTTTGAAATTCAATAAGCCATAAAGGGTAATACAGTAATTTCAAAAGCTTCAAACGGATGTATTCCTATTATATATAGATATCCATAAAATGTAGATAAAAAGCGTACTTATTTTTTCTCTCACAATTATGAATGACATATTGAAATACTATTTTGGGTGATTTCATATTAGTCTATTATTTCTAATCGAAAGATTTTGTTGAACTTTAGGTTGTATTTAATTAGAACAAAGTAAAAAGGGTGGATGTCTCATTAGCACCAAAAAGGAAATTAAACTAAATGACATGGTAATTTCATATTTTTTCTTATAAAAAACAAGATTTTGCATTCTATAAATTAAATTGATTAATAAATTAGAATGATTCCATCATTATAGTCAAATATGCTAGACATATAATTTATCATTAAAGTGATTGTTCCATAGTAATGCTCTTTTTCCTTGCATATACAAGATGATATATGTATTCTAAGGAGTCCACTTTATAAACACTTGATATCGCAAAATAAATTTATCTACATTTTTCCTTTTAAATAAAACTTAAAATTTATTCTAGCTTTGGATGACTTCTTCATCGATAAGTAGGTGTTTTTGTTGCTTAATTATTCTTTTCATCTTTACTGGATTAATGTATATTGGATTTTCTTTTATTTATTATTTATCTAATGAGAGGTGGAGCCTTGGCGAAAACGGTTAGGTCACCCGCATGGTGATCTGAGCGTTCAGGTTCTAGTCCGAAAACAGTCTCTTTGCAATGCGAGGTAAAGATTGCGTACATTATCGACATTCTCAGTGTCCACTATTGTGCGGAAGCTTCGTGCACTGGATTTCACATTTTTTTAATTATTTATCTAATGAATGCCATTGTTAATCCTTATCATCAATTAATCCATTGATTTCACTATAGTTATTATTTACTAATCTCAAATATTAGTTGCTTACTAATATTTGAGAATAGTAAAATTGGTTATTTTCTAAAATAACACCATCCTCTTTGGTAATGTTATTGATCAACTTTTTTTAACCGTTGTTCTTTTCACTCCTATCTCATTTTTTATGTAGGTCGGTCAAACTAAAAATGAACAAAATTCAAATTCATACAATTTAGGGTGAAATAGTTTTGAAAATCAATTTTGAAAAAGGTCATTATAACTTGGTTTGGTTCAAAACTAATTTTTTATGTGGGCATTGTAATGTAAGTCATAACAAATATATTATTTCAAAAAGTTTCTTATTATTTAAGGATTTTAGAGATCATTAAGTAGGTGGAAATGTTTTCAACTAGATATATGATTCAATCAGGTGTTATATTTGAAAATCCGGGTCGTCATAGGTGTTATATTTGTTTTATGTGAGCATTGAAATAGTTGATGCTTTTATTACAGTATTTGGGATTTTCAAATACTGTAATAAAAGCATATCAAATTATATGCAACCAGATCGCGAGGTTTCTTCCAATAACAAGGCAACTGGATCCCAACCTTCATACAATCGATATATAAGTATATCCCTCTATTTCAAGAGCGGACTATACCAAAAACGTATGCCCACTTTTTAGTTACGGGTTATCCGAATCATCGGTAACATAACAAATCATTTTATATCGCGAAGCGATAAATCATTTCACACTAATATTCCCAAGTACTTTCAAATCTATAATAATTTCCATTTTCCAAATCCGTTCAAAAATCATCTTAAAACCATCGGGTTTAGTCCTCGAAATTCTTTCCGTTTCATAAAACATTTTTTTTTTTGAAATGGTACTTTATATACAACAAATCATTGGGACAACATATCCCATGTCAATAAATGTTCGAAAGCAAATTTCGAACTTGTGACCTCCTGCACCAAAACCGAATCAATTAACCACTTGGACAATGGTGCTTGTCAACATAAAACATTTTTATAAAACCATTCTTATATAAATCACTTTTATATATTATAAATTTTGAAATACTCATTAGCAAACATTTCTATTTCTTTTAAAGGGAGAACATTTTATAACATTTCCATTTGAAAACCAATTTTCAAAACAATTCATTAAATTGAAGTGAACCAAATATTACCGCTAAACACCTTATAGTCAAATCGTGAAATAAATCACAAGGTGTTATCCTACAATTATTTTCTATACAGCCCATGCATATGGATAATTAATTGCTCATAAACTGGTTGAGCAGAGTCAACAATAATAAATAATAATCAGTGCTCATAAACTGGTCGAGCGCAATCCAAACAATCAATTAACAAAATAAACACAACAATAAATGATAAATCAACACTTTATTCTATCAAATATTTATAACACATTTATTTTTATCTTGAGTTAAAACGATTTGATATTTATTTTGGAGCATCCGGGCTTTTCCTTCAACATATTCCATCCCTCGTCCAAGTCTCATTGGATCTCACGGATGAAACACGTGTACTAGTCGTTTTTGCATACCCTATTAAGTATTTAATTTTTAATTTTTAAAATAATTTATTTAACCATTGAAACTTACTTTTCTGAAATTAGCATTTTGTCACTTTTGTCGATATAAGCAAATATTTCTATTTTTATGTATATTTCTACTTTCAAATCTTATCTAATATTATTTAAATCGCAAAACCTTTTATATTTTATATTTAAAATCACTATTTTAAAATCACAGGTGTTACATTTATATGAAACATGATAGCAAATGTGTGCGCTTTCAAAAATTCTTTTTGATCACCTTAGGATGTTCAGGCCCCCACACTGTCCACTAGCCATTATTTGTGGAGATGCTTCCCTAAGGTGGTCACCTGATTACATCCAATTTTGAGGCGATGCATGAAAGCATCTTGGTGCCAAGGAGCACAAACTATTGTTGGGAGGTTTTGAAGTTCATGATATTTGTTTCTTTTGTTCAACATGTAAAGTCATTTACATATCCATGTGTTTGCGTCGTTTTGTTAGATATGTTGGTTGTTTGATTATGCATAAGTTGATGTTGACTTTCAGCTCCACATCAAAACCTTTTTAAAACATGGCCTCCATGGTGTCGAGTACTTCGTTTCACCCAGAACTTGATGTGTTAAAATATTGATTAACATCATATACAAGTATAGGTATGCCTAATCGAAGCTCAAAGCGTGTTTGGAGATTACGAATTACATGTTAACTGTTTTCATTATCGATTCAAATTTCAAAAAATACACGTACACCCGGCTTTCTTCTTGCTGCAATCAATATTTTTCTTAGATTTCTTTTGATAACGCTAAGAATTTAAGGTAAATATTTAACTATGGTTTATCGTTCATCGAATGAGACCCGTCAAGGATTTATTTTAGAGGAAGCATGCTTCCTTTTTCTTCAAGTTGCAAGCACAAATGGAATTGTATACAAAATCTTCCAGTGATATCAAATAATGCGAGGACATAGTTTAGGTGATTGTCAAAGAAAGAATGTTTTGTACAAGGGATTTCATTAAAATAAAGTTTCAAGGGAAAAATTTATTAGAGAGAAAATGTAATATGTTTTCCCCTTATTGTTTTACATTAGACGTTAAATTTATCAAAGTTTAAATTTGACTTTAAAAAAAAAATTGTTCACCCACTAAATTTTGGTGTTAAATTATGTGCACTCATCGTAATTATAGCTTCCCTTGTAGTTGATGCAAAATTTGGTTGGACTTGTTTACATACAAACGCATTCGATTTGCATTAAAAGATTGGTATTGGCTGTACATATATAACACTAAAGTATCATAAACCAAAACAATAAGTAATCATATGTAAGTTAAATACTTAAATGCAAGTAACAAACTCATTAAGATACTGTTTTAAATATAGTATGAGTTTATAGTTACTACAAAAGTGCAAACTAATTAAAAAAAATGGTGACACTGCAAATTACCAATGGCGCTTAGTGTGTGTGTATGTATATCAAACTCAAATATAAGATGGTTGTATTAATGGCTCGACTTGGGTTGAACATCCTCACCTCATATCCAATTCGTTTTACAATATAAGTATATAAACATGTGCATCATTGAGATATATTCATATTAATAAAGTCAAAAGGAGATATGAAGTTGGTTGAAAATATAATATTTTGCAAAAAACTGTAATACCTCACACAACACAAAAATATTATCCCTTAAGTCCGACCTCACTGATAAGTTAGAGTGCAGGTTTTCATTTTGATCGAAGTCTCATTGCTGTTCAACGGTCAGTTCAATTTGGAAATGCTAGAACTAATATTATTAAGTGTAATGTCCTAGTGGCCATATAGTAACTTCTTTTATTCGATGAAATATTCTAATATAATTACCATTTATTGATGCATAAGTATTTTATTTGCATAATGAGCCATTTATAAACTATATGCAACAAGTTAACCTGATAACTTTTCAACGAGTACAAAATGAATAAATGCCAAATCATACTGGTCCACCGTGCTTTAGCCATATTTTCCAATGGGAACAATTTCTAATATATATTATAATGCTCCACCACTCCCACAACACTATTTTTATTAATCTTATTTTACCAATTTTGGCACATAATTAATTCAAATATGATGGATTTGCTACTTTTAAGACTTCATATATAGGAAACATACGTAAAATTCATGTGACTAATGAGGATGTTGATCTGCTTGAGAACACTAGTTTCGCATTATTTTATGTGTATCATTTTTTTTCTACAACATCAATGTATTTAGAGGAATGAAACCTTATGTATTGAGTTGTCATAACTGACGATGGTAGTTAAATTATATTTGTCTCTAATTTGCAATAAGGTAATTTGTTAGATTTGTCTGTATAAGTGTTAGTTCATGGATATATGTCATGTGTCGATTAAAATAATTTATTAATATTCCGTGTAAAAATTGAAATTCTTTTTATCATACTATCTCCATTGATATGTTCTCAAACTTTTATTTCAAAAACTAAAAGTTTAATGTGTGCTAAATTAAATGACATTTTCTTTGTAATATTCATTAAGTGCAATAATAATAAGAAGAGTTTCTCACGTAACCATTTTAACAAACATGACTGCAAAATTTTGTTACCACTTCTATCAGACTAGCGTTTTTCTTATTTTTAGCTATTAGACTAGTACATCATCATGACACATCTATTTGAATGGCCCTCCTACCAATTAAGTTATTTGTATAATTTGTTTATTAATTCTCAAGAAATTAATGTGTGATTTTAATTAAAACCATAACTAAAATTGATTTAGAGCTGACAAAAGATCGGTGTTTTTGGATTTTATCTCCCACTCGTGTATTTGGGATTTGTAAATGTCGGATTATAAGCTCTACCTTACACATGATTCTCTGGTGCTTAAATCAATCACATCCTATTCGAATACTCGATTAGTGTATCTAGTGATTTTTTTACATTGAACTCTTGGCAGGTATAATCTTTTGGTGGAACAAAAACTATCACATTGTCATGATTACATTAATAAGTTCAAAATGGAGATTACTTATGTTTGATATTGACGACGACGATGAAGATCACAATGATGATGTTGAAGATGATGACAATGATGATATTTAACGTTCAACCCGAATAACCAAGTATCCCTTATCCTCACCCTTTTATTAATTCATAACAATTGTCGAAGTAATGTTTATTTGGTATATATTGTAGTTCTGTACTTCTTTATGTAAGCTAATATTAAGATTAGTTTAATAGCTTATTTTATTATTATAAAGAACTAAGTTTGTGAAAATGCACAACAAATCATTTTCTGTCCAGTGTGAGCCGTAAATGAATTTTGTATAGCGCAACGTGTCATTTTAAATTTGTGATGCTTCATATTGTAATATTATCATATTGCTGAAAATGACATATATAAGTTAAAACTCTTAAGTCAAGTATGATAGCTATGGTACCATTTAACTGTATCATTAAACTTGTATTTTAGCCATTATAACATTCTACTTGGGTAGAATTATTTCTGCTTTGCTGTGTTACTTTACAAGAAATGAAAGGTGAGACAATGGGTTTATTTTCTACCTTGATGAGATTAAGCGGCATTCAGTTTTTCAACATTGAATATAAAATTATCTTACAAGTGTGTGTGTGTGTATGATTTTTTACTATTAGATCTTCGATTTTACATTTATGCATAAAAAACATTAAAAATCATATGAACGGTAAAATAACAGTGAACCAAAAAGTATATAGTATAAAATAACAAGCTATTCTAATCTTTGAAGTATATGTAATATAAGTAAATGATACACAATCACATAATTGTTATCATGATTATTGTTTAAATTGGAAAAATAAATTCTCTTATTCTTTTTTGTTCTCTGGTTCTAAAATTGGAATCAAACATGAGTATAATTAATATAAAAAGAACTCAGTACTAAATTTATTTAGTCTAGTACCTAGGATAATGAAACACCACTAAGTGCATCTTGAATAAATTTAAGCGCTAAACCACCTTTAGGTCAAGGCATGTAAATGCTGAAATGCCTTTATTACTTGAAATATGTTTAAACGAGCTTTTAGTAATTTAATAATGTCTTTTTTTATTTTAATTTGTTTCATAATAACTTAATGACAAAACCAAATGAATTATTTCATCAAAATGTCAATATAAACTAACTCCTAGCAGTTCTTTAATTTGATAGTTAATTCTAGTAAATTTTGTTTACTTTTATATAATTAACTTTTCATTTTAACTATATTTCATGTGTAATTCTGTATAAATCAAACAAGCATCATTTTGGATTTGAATTGTGTAGTTTCCTACGCTCTTTCAATAGTGGTAGGACATAAGTTGGTACATCCTCAGATTCTGCAGCACATATGCTAGGCATTTCTGCTGCTGCTTCCGTCTGAAACATGATCCATATACACCTCAAATAAAAAAGTTGAGGATCCATTGCCAAGCTTCACATCAGTGGTGGAAGGAGATAACAAGCACTTAAATTTGATTTAGCTTTGACCCATTTGACCTTACAGATTTTAATCCAATTGCCGATTTTCTGAACACCAATCTGCCTGGAACAGGCCTTCATGCTCATGATTCCTTGGTTCTTAAAACAAGTTCTACTTGCTTGGTATTAGTTCTTTTCACCCAGTTCTTTTACAAGTACAATATAATGAATGTTTATTACAGAAATTTCAAGTTTTTGTCATTTTCTGATTATTACCATGTTGCTAGGTGCCCTGCACAAACAAGGGAGAAATTTAAGGCAGCCTGCCCGTATTATCTTGGCAACTGCAACTACACAAAATGCTTATTCAATACTGGAATAATTGCTGTAATTTTGCCAAACATTTCCAATTAGAACCATCCTTGTTTGCATGCCTCTTAATCACATATATTTGTTATCCTCAGGTTGAAGTCAGTGGTCCTCTTATTTGGAACATCGACTTGGAGAATACATTTTGAATTGCAGGCAGAAATGGAAATCCGAGGCACCGAATTAACCAGTGAGGACTTTGTGGAAACTGTGTTTGGCATGGATGAGCACATTTCTTTATAAGCTTAATGTCTATACATACTGAGTACATACTTCAATCTTTTTCCTCAGTTCTCAGACCATGTCAATGAGGTTCAATGTCCGACCGAGTTTTTATGGTCGGTAGTGGGATGATTTGGTGTTTTTGTGGCGCTTGCTTTGGGTTTTGAGGTGAGTTACTTCGGGTCAGGCTTGGGTAGTGCTAGAAGTGTAATTCTGAACTAAATTAAAATTTGAATATGGAAAAAGTGGTTGGTATAGGTTTCTTTTTGCTTGGTGTTTTTTAGATGTTTGCTTCGAGCTTCAAGTGCTTTCACTTTGAGACGACCAAGGAAAAAGTAAAGGAGTCTAAAGATTAGCCAGTACCGAGTTCATATTGCATAGTCAAGACGAACCAAGGAAAAAATAAAGGAGCGTAAAAAGTGGTTAGCGCCGAGTTCTTTTACTTGGTTGCTTTTCAAGTGTTTTCTGTAGGATAATGAGCAAGAAACTTCGGATTTTTTAGTGGAAAAGGTCTCGAGGCCGACTTCACCTACTCGGTGTTTTTCGTATGGTTGCCTGGGCTTTCAGATTGATTACTTTGGATTAGCATAGGGGCAAGTGGAAAAGTGAAAAACTTTAACTTTGGGAATTTTTTAGAGATGACCAAATTGATTGGCACCGAACACTTTTTGTCGTGGCCATAAGTGTCTAGGATTCAGAGGCGTGCACGTGATGTTCTAATGTTCATGTGTGTGCTCATTCGATGTTCATTTTCGATGGTTACAACGTAAAGAAGGTCAATGATAAATGATGAGGTGAAGCCATAACACTTTGACATTATGACTTTGGAATTGTGACGATGAATCTGCAACATGAGATGGGCAATTAGAGATATTCCAAACTTTGATGATGCAAGGCATTTGATCCAGTACTTCAAGTGAAGTAAATGTGTTACGACCCGGTATTTCAAGCCATTCACATCCACATATGTCGAAATTAAATTGCTCAACTAATAGATTGTTAATTTATATTTGGCAAACTCAGCATATACAGTAAATAAATCAATCATAGAATCATAGACACAGAGTTTTAAAAACAATAAGCAGCGGAATAGATAAATAGTAGTTCATGAAGCTACTATATAAACAATAGAGTTTGAAATAAAATACAACAGAATATCTCAAATACAACGTAGACTCGAATACAATACAGATTGAAAAGTGTACAGTAGTGATAGTGTACGAGTGCACGTACAATTATAGTACACACGGATCGTGTAATCTGAAATATAATATAAATGCGGAAATAGATGATAATAGCATAGTAAATAAAAATAGAAAAATCACACCAGAGATTTTTATACTTGTTCGGAGCACCGTCCTACGTCCAGTCCCAGACTTCTATCTGGATTTTCACTATTAACTACCTCGCTTTACCCGGAGGAACAGGTTTACAACACCCGAGCAAACGAACGGGATTTTACGCCTCTAATACACCGAGGACTTCAACACTTGCCACTTACAACACCAAGGACTTCAACACTTGCCTCTTACAACACCGAGGACTTCAACACTTGCCTCTTACAACACCGAGGACTTCAACACTGATGAATATAATTGTTTGTTGACGGTATGTGTTCTTGCTAACACAGTTTTGTCACTTGTAGTACAAATTTCCTATAATCTTATCCTCAAAATATGTGAATAATGTTTTGTGAAGATTAAGGGAAGTATATTACTTATTGAATCAAAAGATATGAAATAATTTCAATGATTCAATAAGCAATTAAAATAATTGAGAGCTTTTTGAATGCAGGAGTATTTAGAAAGTAAGATCAAAAATTAGAGTAAAAAAAATATATGTTTTCATGTTATTTGAATCAATGATTTAGATGAGTTTATATAGAGAAAAATAGTTGTAACTCTTTGTGAACAGTAGCCATTAATAGATATGATCATTTGATGAAAGGTAAGAGATGCAACCATTGGAGAAAGAAGTGTCTTTTGGAAAAGGTTTCTCTCTGTTTAAAAACGGTCGACAGGTCAAAAATTGGCCAGTAGACAGGATTTCAAATATATAGTCGTTATGTGCATGTGTGCACGTTCATTGTGCATATTATACAGAAACGGTCGACCGCCTCTTTTAATACCGGTCGACCGATCTCTGATAATTTGCACTGTGAATGTGCAATGCTATTCAAATGTATATATATTTATTATATTGAAATGCATGATTATTTGAGGATAGATTTTAACAAGTTTATCACTATTACAATATCAAATAATCAACCTATAATCTAGAGTACCATATGTAGCCATGATGTCTTTGTTTTGTCGATCGCCTTTATTTCTTTGTCAGAAATCAAAACCTTCATAGAACCTGTGACTCAGCATTCTCCCCCTTTTTGATTGATGACAACATATATTTGAAGTTACGAATCTCCCCCTGAATATGTGATCTTCCCCTGAGATTTTGTTTGTATTCTTTATATATATATTCCTGCAAATAATTGTTAGCACTTTCTCCCCCTTTGTCATCGACAAAAAGGAATATATGATGGAATATTATAGGAGTATATCAACCAGAATATATCATAATATAACATACCAAAGTATCATATACACCATAATATAGTTGTATCATACACACCAAACATACCAGAGTATCCAAACATACCAAAGTATCATATGAATAAAAGTAACGACACTATTTAGTACAAGTGTCGAACGATGTTTTAAATTACTGAACCAAAAGATAGAAAACAGAATCTAGGATGAGTCAGAAGCTGTTTCCTCATGAATATCTTCTTCCTCATCATCATCTTCCTATTCATCGTCCTCTCTAGATGATTCTCCACGACCATGTCCACTAGTACCAGCAGACTCCTCAGTTGATGACCAGTTGAAAGCAGGAGAAGCAGGACGTTTGCCTGGGTCTTGAGCAGAGATGGATGTGCTACATGAAATAGCATCCCATAAAATACCAAAGAATGACTTGACTTTGTTGAAGCGTTTGTCAATTTTCGTGTCCATGCGCTTGAGTCTTGATTCAAGCAAGAATTGATTACGCGCAATAGTCTCAAGTGATTCTTTTGTGGTGGATTTTGATTTCAACAATTTAACCTCTTCGGAACGAGGTCGAGAGGAAGTAGCTGTTTGTTTTGATGGACCTCTTTGTTGCCATTGTTCAAACGGCATAATCTCAAGGTAAGGAGGAGGAAGCTTCATGCGTTTAATGGTTACAGAATCAATACATTTTGGCTTCGAGGTGGCAGAGTCAGGAGGCTTTACCCCACAAGCTAGCAAAATACGCATGATATATTCATTGTAGAAAAAATGAGGTCGCGAAGAGTTGTTCACCTTGAGAATCTCGTCAAATAGCATATGAACTCAATTGATTTGGATATCCCCATAAATAGCATAGAGAGCCTTGAAGTTTTCTTTATATACAGCATTGTAATTTCCTAGTCTAGGAAACAGAGAATGCATCAAGACGCGATGTAGTAGTCTGGCGGTGGGTCGAAGTCCAATAGATTTTGTGCCATCACTGTTGTCCTCTATGAACTGATGGCTGATGCTATTGCGAGTGAAGACTTCACAGAAATTAGATGAAAACTCATCGCCTCGATTTGGTATACCAAGTATAGAAGCAATCCTATCATGAGTGATAAAAATTTGTTTGCCATAGACGACAGACCAAATGACTCCGTTCGGATTATTAGGTTTATACTCGTCCAGGTTCATGTTGGCATAGAACAATTTAATCATCAAGTGATTTATTTCCACATTGTTTTCTGAAAAATCGATTAATGGAGAAAGATTGGAGTTATTTGCTAACCTTCGGATTCCATAAGATGTGAAATCATCAAACTTGATGTGAGAACCCGGATGAAATTTGTAGTTAGTCATTTGATTCCATCTTGTGATAGCTTCCGGATTTTGAAGCCATTTCTTGGCGGAGATATTGAGAGATGAAGTTTCGGAGGATGTTTCTTTCTTGGATTTCTTTTGCGGAGGAGCCATTTTTGGAGAATTTGGAGAATAGGAACTTTGAAATTTTGGGGAGTGGATTTAGGGTTTTGGTGAAAAAGTTACTGGAAGTAAGAAAATGAGGAAGATAGAGGAATAAAAGGACGGACGATATATAAAAAAAACTGAAATTACGTATACCGGTTGACCAATGGATTATGGCCGGTCGACCGTTTTCAAACAGAGGCCAAACGGTCGACCGATTATAATATGGGGGGTCGACCGGTTATGTAATAGCCTGTTTTGCAATTTTTTTGAATACATCGTGCTATATTTTCACTCTTATTGTAAAGCACAAGCATTATTACATGAGTGATAGAGAGAAAACGATACAACAAGTATATATAAATCTAATGAGAAGTGGTAGGTTCGTCATTAGAATTTTTATTATCTTCAATACGTTTTGACCATGGACTCAAGTTTTTCTGAGCACCTTCATTCCTGCCATAATTCCGATCCCAAGAGTTAGGACTCCTAGATGTTGACGGCCTAGACGGCATTGGTTCATGCACATCATGCTTGTTGGAACTACAGAAGAATGATGCCACATTTTCTAAAACAGATAAACGTGCCGATGTTCGTTGTTGCTCATGATAAAGCTGGCTTTGCCCATAATGGAGCTGTCTCTGAAGATCTATTTGATGTTTCTGATAGTGGTGAATCTCGTCGATCTGTGCTTTGGTACGAGGAGAACAAAACAAAGTCTTCTTCACTCGTTTTGAGGTTGGTGTACTACCAGGAGTACGAGAGCATTGATGATGATACCTTGGTTTCTGTTTTGGTGTTTTGGGAGAATAATACTCCTCTGACTCAGAACTTGTAATGGAAATGTGTGATTCTTGAGCACATTTATCACAAATGTGAGCCATAGAGAATTATGTAGAGATTCTTATGCTCAGATAAAAGAATAAAGAGAGAAATTTTTACAAGCTTATAAAGAGTTTCCTTGTAAATAAGTCTGTGGATAAGAATGAATAAAGAAAACTAACCATGAAAGAAAGCAGAGGCTCATATTCAATGTTAAAAAAATAGCTTAAGCAAAAGCTATAGTTAAAATATAACCAAAAGAAAAGACGATCATTAGTAATTACTAGTCAAGATCTTTTCTTGAAATTAAACCAAGCTCTCTTTGTAATCTAATAAAACTAGATTCAAGCAGAGGCTTAGTAAAAATGTCCGCTAATTGATTGTCAGTTTGGACATATTCAAGACATATATTTCCTTTTTCAATATTATCTCTAAGGAAATGATGACGGATATCAATGTGTTTGGTTCTAGAATGATTTACTGGATTCTTAGAGAGATTTATAGCACTTGTGTTATCACAGTATATAATAGAATTTGATAAATGAATATCAAAATCTTGAAGTGTTTGTTGCATATATAGTACTTGAGTACAAGCGAGAGCTGCTGATATATATTCAGCTTCACATGTTGATAGTGAAACACAATTTTGTTTTTTACTAAACCAAGAGACAAGTGATTTTCCAATAAAATGGCACGTACCACTTGTACTTTTTCTATCCGTTCGCGACCCACCAAAATCAGCATCACTATATGATACTAATTCAAATGGACATCCTTTTGGATAAAAAAGACCGAAATCTTTGGTATTATTAAGATAACGAATTATACGTTTCACTGCTCGTAGATGTGATTCCTATGGATCTGCTTGAAAGCGCGCACATAGACAAACACACATCATTATATCTGGATGACTAGCTGTAAGATAAAGAAGAGAACCAATCATGCTTCGATATAATTTATGGTCAACACTCTTACCATTTTCATCTTTTTCAAGATGTGTAGTTGTACTCATAGGAGTTGGTTTACCAGATGTATTTTCTAATCCGAAGCGTTTGATAAGATTTCCGCAATATTTTTCTTGATTGATAAAGATACCACTCGGAAGTTGTTTGATTTGAAGTCTAAGAAAATATGACAGTTCTCCCATATGAGACATTTCGAACTCTTTGGTCATAATACTTGCAAATTCCTTGCAGAGTTTATCGTTTGTTGAACCAAAGGTGATGTCGTCTACATATATCTGGATAACTAGAATATCCTTTTGAGAATGTTTAATAAACAAAGTTTGATCGACTTTGCCTATTTGAAATCCTGAGTTAATAAGATAGCTACGTAATCGTTCATACCAAGTACGTGGTGCTTGTTTTAAACCATGCAGAGCTTTCTTAAGTTTGAACACATGGTCAGGATATTTTTCATGTACGAACAAAGGAGGTTGTTCGACATAAACATTCTCTTTGATAAATCCATTGAGAAAAGCACTTTTGACATCCATCTGATAAAGTTTGAAATTATGGTGACAAGCAAAAGATAATAGGATTCTAATAGCTTCTAGTCGAGCAACTGGTGCAAAAGTTTCTTCATAATCGATACCTTCTTCCTGATTATACCCTTGTGCTACTAATCTTGCTTTATTTTTGGTGATATTTCCTTGTTCGTCGGCCTTATTTGTATAGACCCATTTAGTACCAATAACTGACTGATCAGTTGGTCTTGGAACAAGTTCCCAAACGTCATTGCGCTCGAACTGATTTAGTTCTTCCTGCATGGCAATGATCCAGTAATCGTCTGTAGCAGCTTCTTTTGGATTCTTAGGTTCGATATTTGAGAGAAAAGCGACATGACCCATTTGATTGAGTTGACTCCTTGTTCTGACATGTGATGTTACTTCACCGATTATATTTTGGGCCGGATGGTCTCTTAATATTCTTGGTGGTGATTGTAACTCACATATTTGAGGAATATTCTCAATAATTATTTCCGAGTCAGAGTCAATATTCGTGATAATTGAATTGTTAGTGACTATTGATTCGTCATTATCTGATATAGTGTGAGGATGCTGATAGAATTCGTCAAAAGAGACATGAAGTGATTCTTCAATAGTTTTGGTTCGTTTATTAAATATACGATAGGCCTTACTTCGTTCCGAATAACCGACAAATATTCCTTCATCGGCTTTTGGATCGAATTTGCCAAGCTGGTCTTTCGTATTTGAAATAAAACACTTGGAACCAAAAACTTTGAAGTATGAGATTTTAGGCTTTCTTTTGTTAAGTATCTCATAAGGAGTATTCTTGGTAAGAGGTCTTATGGACACACGATTTAAAACATAACAGGCAGTTGCAACGGCTTCTGCCCAGAAATGTTTTGGTAAGGTGGTTCCATTCAATAATGTTCTTGCACATTCTTGTAAAGTTCGGTTCTTCCGTTCTACAACTCCGTTCTGTTGTGGAGTTCTGGGAAACGAAAAATTATGATATATACCTTTCTTTGTACAAAAATGTTCAAATTCATTATTTTCAAACTCTCCGCCATGATCACTTCTTATATTTTTAATTTTAATCCCTTTTGATTTTTGAATTCTTTTGACGAATGATTTGAAATGATCAAAAGTGTCACTTTTATTTTTTAAGAAAATTGTCCATGTGTAACGAGAGAAATCATCAACAATTACAAGCACATATCGACTGTGATTTATTGACTGCACCCTAGTAGGTCCAAATAAATCCATGTGTAGTAACTCAAGTGGTTGTAATGTTGATATGACTTTCTTGGATTTAAAAGATGATTTGGTCAATTTTCCTAATTGACATGCATCACAAATGTTGTTAACTTTAAAACTCATTTTGGGTAGTCCCCTAACTAGATTGTTTTTGGCTAGCTTGTCAATAGTTCTGAAGTTTATATGACAGAAGCGTTTGTGCCATAGCCATGGATCATTATCATTAGCCACAAGACACATATCTGAATTATGATTAATATTCATATTCATAATATATATATTTCTGTCTCTATAACCTTCGAAAACTAAGTTATGGTCTTTATCTAAAATACTACACTTATTATTCGAAAAGGAAATTATAAAACCCTTGTCACATAACTGACTAATACTAAGTAAATTGTGTTTTAAATTTCTAACAAGCATGACATTAGTAATAAGAGGTAAGTTAGATGTACCGCAATTGCTCACATCGCCTTTGCCGATGATATAGCCTTTTGAATTATCTCCAAAAGTGACTGAGCCACCATCTGAGTATGTAATATTTGTTAATAAGCTCTTGTCTCCAGTCATATGCTTCAAGCAACCGCTGTCCAATATCCACTTTCCTCTTTTCTTAAGTGGGACCTGCAAAAAATAAAATTAAGTCCATGGTACCCACTTTTTATGGGGTCCTAAGAGTTAGGTCTTAGGAGTCCAAACCCATACGGGTCTGGTATCCCCTTTATATACATAATTAGTATTAAGATGCATAGTATTCATGAATTGCTGAATGTATTTGTTCCTAATCAAATTGTTATTTGTTTTAGGAACCCATATTTTGATAGTCTTTGTAATTTTCTTTTGAAATTTCACAACTGGCTTTGGTTTGGAATATAATAAACTAAGATTTTTCTTAGCTTCAGTCTTTTGTACTTTCTTCTTTCTTTTATTACCAAGATGTTTCTTGATTTCTTGTTTCTTATATCCCAAACCTTGTTTATCCGAAATAGATTGTGAACTTTCAATGATTTTTGTCAAATTTTCTCGACCTTTGTTAAAGTTAGAAATATTTTGAGTAATGTTATCTAACTTAGTTTGTAAACTAGCCTTTTCTAGGTCCAAAATTTTGACTTTTGCCTTAAGCTCATGATTTTCAGTAGTGAGAGCATTATTTTTCTTTTTTTGAGCTTCTATTTCTTGACTCAAAAGAGATAGTTGAGAGTCAACATTAGATGATGATTCTTGAATTTTTTCAAGTTCTTTTTTTAATATTTTCTTCTCATCTTTTAACATCTCTCGTTCAAAGTCTGTTCTACCTAAATCTGCTTTGACTACTTTTAATTGACGTTTTATGTTTTTATATTTGACTATCAATTCAGCATTAATATCAAGTAATTCATCAAGTGTAGGAATTTGTACCTCATCTTATGTTGCCATAAAACAAACATTAGCTTGTTCATTCTCCGAATCACTTTCACTTTCTGATGAAGATGAGTCTGAATCATTCCACGTTACTGAGAAGGCTCGTTTCTTTGACTTGTCCTTCTTATATTTGAATTTGTCATTTTCTGACTTCTTCTTTTGTTCTGGACAATCCTTCTACATGTGCCCCTTTTTGTGACAGTTGAAGCATTCTATAGAGGATGATGTTGGTTTATTTGATCCAGATTTCTTTCTGTTATAACGATTGGCTTTTCGCTGTTTTAGGAATTTTTTGAAACCTTTTGCTATGAATGCCAGATCTTCGTCTTCAGACTCTGATTCATTTTCGTCTTTTTCAGCATGGAATGCCACGTTCTTCTTTTCTTCTTTTTGTTCCTTTCTAGTCTGCAAGTTAGCTTCATAGGACATTAGATTTCCTATCAATTCATCTGGCTTCATGACGGAAAGGTCATTAGCTTCTTCAATTGCTAATACTTTTCCTTCCCATTCACTAGTCAGAGAATGTAGGACTGTTGAAACAACATCAAAATCAGAATACTTTTGTCCTAAGCCAATAAGTGCATGGTGGATAGTTTGAAACCGTGAGTACATATCATTGATTGTCTCATTTGGTTTCATTTTGAAATTTTGAAATTGACTTTTCAGCATGGCTATTTTGGCTTGTTTAACCTTGTTAGTACCTTCATGAGTGATTTTTAGCGTTTGCCAAATTTGATATGCAGTAGTGCAGATACTAACTCGGTTATATTCATTTTGGTCTAATGCACAAAACAACTTATTTATTGCTCTTGCATTTACGGCTGCTGCCGTTTTCTCAGCCGCAGTCCATTCTGAATAATCAGTTGTTGGATTTACTATTTCTTTTTGAGTTGCATTCCAAGCATCATAACTATTTGATTGCATAAAACATGACATACGTGTTGCCCAATAACTATAGTTAAGACCATTGAAAAATGGAGGTCTTTGTGTCGATTGACCTTCCATGTAAGTGGTGTTTTGAGTGCTAGTACTTGCGTTATTTGCCATATTACAAGAATATATCAAATAACTGTGTTACGATTATATGATAACCTTGCTCTGATACCAAATGAAAAGTGTACAGTAGTGATAGTGTACGAGTGCACGTACAATTATAGTACACACGGATCGTGTAATATGGAATATAATATAAATGCGGAAATAGATGATAATAGCATAGTAAATAAAAATAGAAAAATCACACCAGAGATTTTTATACTGGTTCGGAGCACCGTCCTACGTCTAGTCCCAGACTTCTATCTGGATTTTCACTATTAACTACCTCGCTTTACCCGGAGGAACAGGTTTACAACACCCGAGCAAACGAACGGGATTTTATGCCTCTAATACACCGAGGACTTCAACACTTGCCTCTTACAACACCGAGGACTTCAACACTTGCCTCTTACAACACCGAGGACTTCAACACCGATGAATATAATTGTTTGTTGACGGTATGTGTTCTTCTAACATAGTTTTGTCACTTGTAGTACAAATTTCCTATAATCTTATCCTCAAAATATGTGAATGATGTTTTGTGAAGATTAAGGGAAGTATATTACTTATTGAACCAAAAGATATGAAATAATTTCAATGATTCAATAAGCAATTAAAATAATTGAGAGCTTTTTGAATGCAGGAGTATTTAGAAAGTAAGATCAGAAATTAGAGTAAAAAAAAAGTGTTTTCATGTTATTTGAATCAATGATTTAGATGAGTTTATATAGAGAAAAATAGTAGTAACTCTTTGTGAACAGTAGCCATTAATAGATATGATCATTTGATGAAAGATAAGAGATGCAACCATTGGAGAAAGAAGTGTCTTTTGGAAAAGGTTTCTCTCTGTTTAAAAACGGTCGACAGGTCAAAAATTGGCCAGTAGACATGATTTCAAATATATAGTCGTTATGTGCATGTGTGCACGTTCATTGTGCATATTATACAGAAACGGTCGACCGCCTCTTTTAATACCGGTCGACCGGTCTCTGATAATTTGCACAGTGAATGTGCAATGCTATTCAAATGTATATATATTGATTATATTGAAATGCATGATTATTTGAGGATAGATTTTAACAAGTTTATCACTATTACAATATCAAATAATCAACCTATAATCTAGAGTACCATATGTAGCCATGATGTCTTTGTTTTGTCGATCGCCTTTATTTCTTTGTCAGAAATCAAAACCTTCATAGAACCTGTGACTCAACACAGATTACAGTCTGAACAAATCAACTGGATAGCTGAAAGCTGAATAGATACAGATGGATCTCCAAGTGAAGCTCCAAAATCTAAAGGTGAATCGCAAATGCTGCGACACTCAGTCTGACCCGAGCATAAAGTAAAACACAAAACACTCGAGTCAGGATTAACATTCATATATAGTAAATTCAACTCAAGTGAAATGTCAACTGAAATATAAGTAACTTAAAGGATGTTTGGGATTCCCATCCTCTAAGGGTCTGTGAAACTATCTACTATGTAGTTATATACGCTATTATAAAATGTCTATAGTAAAGCAAACTATTAAAATAGCGTTAAGGCGTTACCCATATCCCCTTTAACACATTTTATATATTCCAGTAGTCTATACAATGCCTTATGCTCCTCCGTAAACTGGAGGTTTACCCAGAGGACATCACATAGGTACGATACAAAACAAACTCGTAGAAGGCGCGATAGGGCATGCGACAAGGCACTCGAGGTAATGCTAGGATAGCTATACCGTTTGCGAATCCGGACTGGTGGTAACACATAGCAGCTACTACCGTCCACCTCGTGACACATACCCAAATCAAAGGTGCACCCAATCAAATCACAAAAGCAATAGAATGGTATCGAAGAGATGTGTCCGATCGGAAGAATGACCTCACTTGGTCCGGCATGGCTCCTATTTTAGCCACATCAAGCTGACTCACAAGAGTCAGGACTACATACATACCATACAGAACCGTCATCAAACTATCCAACTTCATTCTGGAATCTCCACACTACAACAAAAAGTGTCTTTTATAGCGGCATATAGCCGCTATTAATCACAACCATAGCGGTTTGATAAACGTTGTATATCGACATGTTATAAAAAAACTATTGAATATTCATAACACAAAATATGCCGCTATGATTGAGCTTAGTTTTATAAAGCACATTCACCGCTATGGCACGTTAATTCAATAGCTCATTATAGCCGCTAAAATACAGCTAAATCTCAACGAAACTGGAAATCTTTATAACACCATTTTGCCACTATAAAATATTTATTCAATAGCTCATTGTACCTGCTATAATACAGCTAAATCTCAACGGAATTGGAAATCTTTATAACACCATTAAGCATTATACATATAATATTTTAAAATACAGCTAAGAGCTGTAACACGTTATACTAAACATACAAAATATTTATACATATAATATCTCATAATTTAAAACCTGGACATTTCATTGTACACTTTTCTATAACTTCAGAAGTATTAAAAGTTATTAACAATGGGCCTTTACACGTTCAACTCTAGATTTATTGTTATTAAGCCATGGTCTCTCGGCATTGACTTCATTAGGGAACGATTGCACGAAATGCTAATATTTTACGACTGGAACACTGGGATGAAAATACTTAGCCACATCAGTAGTGTAACAGGCCATCCAATTAGGGCTGATAGTGTAACTGCAACAATGAAATAAACAAGTTATGCACATATTCTAGTTCAAATCAATATCAACTCTACTTACCCTGAACAAAAAACTGTTAAATCAAGTAATGGTGAATGCACTGTTAAAGTTGAGTATGATTTCTAGCCATTCATATGCCATAAATGCAAGTAGTTTGGACACACAACAGAGGTAATGCCTTAATGTAAAAAATTTATGCTTGATCTTAGTACATCGGTTAAATTTGATAGGACGACACCATTATCTGTTATAAGTTGCACACAATTTGATACGATAGCTTGTTCTACTTCTTGAGAAACTACATTACTCACAAAACCATTATCTCTTTGTTTAAAATCAACTAGCTACTAGTACGTGTTTTAGATTTTGTTTAAAATCCAAACTGCAGTAGTTTCGAAAACAAATATACATATTTCTTTATGAAAGTTCGTTGATTCATTTTCTTATGGTAAAAGTTTCTAAGAAACCTTAAAGTTTAACACAGCTGGTCGTCCAACACACAAGGGCAGTCGACCAACTCCCAGAAACCAAGGCACATGTTGTAGCCTGTTAAAAACTTTCCAACATTTTTCGTTTTCTTTCTTTTCTTTTTTCTTGCTTTTTTTCTTTATTTTCTCCTATATAATACCTGTTCTAAATTGAATAGTACATCTCTTAATTAAGAACAATATATATATATGTGTGTGTGTATGCATGTATGTATATGTATATGTATGAATGAAATCGTTTGAGCTTTCCCATTTTATGAGAAAATATCTTTCATTCAGATTTGTGAATTTTGATCAAAATTCATATCATTTGTGATTGAATCACCTACCTCTCACTCTCAGATCATCCTATCATTTGATATTTCAATGATTTACCAAAATTCTCACCATTCACGCTCATATTACTGACGTACAAGCTATATCTGAACATACTTACAGTTCGTGTGACTGCTGATATTTACTAAAGATTTGTCTCTCTCTTGTTTTGTAAGATGAGGTATCAAAACATACTTACATCTCACTTAGTGCTTATTGGAAACTCTACAGAGGAATAATGCCGTAGGAACTGAGAGCATGGTCGGTTACTGACTAAATGCTCGCCATAAACAGCTCCTTCAAATTTTGCAACTCCTCCTGTCTTCTTTATGCAAAAATCCAACGGTTTTACATGTGTATTGAAATTTGTCTGGACATATTTAACAAGTGTAGTTAGGAAAAAGAATTATAAAAGTTACAAAGGACGTATGTAGAAATAATGAGTCCATACCTCATAAAAGAAAGCAACAAAAACACGATATTTTGGGGAGTTATTGATGACTGTAACGACCCGTATTTTACGTGTCGATATACCATAGAATTCTAGGTCGTCAGTGTTGATAAGTCGTCCATAACCTAAGTCGTAGGGAAAGATAACCCGTATGTTGTTTGAGTCGCAAGGAAGTTAGGTTGAAAAGTTAACTCGAGTTAGTATTAAAACGAGTTAACGAGTTAGTGTCTTTGCGAGTTACGGGTTAGTGTTTAGATAGCGACTTAGGGGATGGACGAGTTAGTGGTTATCGAGTTAGTGGGGTTGGCGACCTAGGGGGTTAGGTCGTTTGGAGGTTAGGTCGTGAGTAGGGGTAAGCGACCTAAGGGTTAGCAAGTTGTATGACCTTAGGAGCTAACGAGTTTAGGGTTACGAGTTAACTCGTATGGAACGACCTAACGAGTTAGCGAGTTAGTAAGAACAGTGGGTTAGCGACTTAGTGATAAGTCGCTCGAGCGACTTAGTGGTAGTAGCTGGTGTTTATAACTCGCAAGGTCTTGTGAGCTAGGTCATATGAGTCGTAGCATGATAAGTCGGCAGCGACTTAAGTTAGGTCGGGGAAGATTTTAAGTCGGCACTAGGCTAAGCCGCGTGGGATGTTAAGGTGTTAGGTCGTGAAGGGGCTTAAGTCGCTAGGCCGCATGCAGTTAAGTCGGTAGGTCGCTAGGTTGTTGAGGCGGGTTGTTTTAGGTCGCAGGATGTTGATGAGTCGTGGACGACTCATGGATAGGTCGTGACCGACCTAAGGGGCGACGACCTAAGGGTGATTCAGCCTATAAATAGAGGGCTTTGGCACACTTTTTGGCACCGGTTTTTGAAGCGACGAAGTGCTGCCATTTTGGGAACTCGACTACAACATTTCTTCATCTTCTTTTCTCCATTCCAATCTAGTTCTAACATCCATCCAAGATCGAAGATCGAGATCGAAGATTCAAGGGCCAAAGTTGAAGATCTTCATCCAACGAAGCTAGATTTCATCGTTTCTAGCGGGATCTCGACGAATCAAGTTTGGATCTCCGCTGTCCAGATCTGAAGTGGGTTTCTTTTGGAGTGTTTGGGTGATTCGGTGAGTGGTAGTTATCTCTCACGCGGACCCAAAGGAGTGTATTGGATTGGTGGTTTGTTGGAGTGTTGTAGATAGTGATTTTATGCATATTTCCTTAGATCCAAGTGTAGATCCATTACTTATGAAGATGTTTACTTTTGCAAGCTCATTCATCTAGTTGTAGAGACAAAACCCATGATTTATAATTGTTAGATCTATGCTAAAAAAACCCATGATTCACGTATGATAGATCTATTCTCATTTATTTACGAAATTGCCATTTTAGTTATAAATGCCTATTTAGATCTTGATTGACTACTTATTTGTTTGGATTAATGTTTGCCTTGTTTGATTGTTGTGAATGAGTTATCTAGTTGATAGATTTGGACAAGTATGGTCAAAGACGATTCAAAAGCTACGGAAGAGGCTCTTGAATGGTGATAATTGCTTAAGGCATATGGAGGGGATGTTGACGCTCATATGTATGGATTGGATGATGTTGAGATGGAATTTTACCATGATGCAATGAGGCAAACCATGATGTTAAGATGAGCCTTTGCTATGATAAAGATGAGGCGAGGCATGATTTAATGTAACCTTGGTATAGCCGAGAAGGATTACTCCAAGCATGTTGATAACTTGAAGGGTAGTTCGAGTTGATTGATAATGGATTGCTCGATAAGTAGCTTGGGCTAGTATGAGAATAGTCGTCGAGGAGGATGACTAGGAGGCTTAGATCTCATCGTTGTTGAAGGTTCTAGCATGCTCAAAAGCAAGAGTACATGGGGCGCCCATAACGACTACAGGTAGGTAGTCGGGACACCCAAAAGACTACAGGTAGGTAGTTGAGTACTCTGGGCAGAGTAGGTAAGTCCTAGGCACGGGTCACGATGACGTGCGGAGCTATGTCTAGAACCGGGGTTACCATTAGCCCTTGACAGGTGGTCATTCAACTAACGGTGAAATCAAAGCAATGATAACAGTGATAGCCAGAGTCATGGATGTTTGGACGTTTGGTTGTATCATCATTCGGCCTCAAGAGCGGTGTTTTCTGGGTGCTTATCTGATCTTGGTTTAGGCCTTGGGGGTTTGTATTTGGAAAACATCGTCCTTGACTCGAGTGGTTATTGCTTTACCTTAATTGTCTGCTATGTTATGCTTGCTTCTCCTTAGTGTGTGTCTGGGGGCTATCACTGTAGAGAGAGGTGGAGTGGGATGGTTTGGTTCCTATTCCTTTTATCCCTTATGCTCTTTTGGTATGTTTGATAGTTGATTTACTGCTCACTAAGACTTTGTCTGACTCAAGGTTTTATGTCTCCTCTTATTACCTTGGGCTGTTCATCCATGTTGGGATGGGCAGACTAGGTAGCAGGTGACAGGTGCTGTTCTTCGAGATCTACGCTGTTGGCGACGAAGACGAGCAGGAGGCTTTTGCATATTATCTCCTATATGTACCGGGTATCCGCTGCTGTATTTGATTGAGTGTTATGTAGTGAGGCTTTGATGTATGGATGATTCACATGTTCGTATAAAACTATTATGATGCTTATATGATGATTTTCTGTTATGAAGCTTCACTATATATTTCTCTATTGTATTTTATCCATGCGCTGTGAGTTATACGATGGAGCTTCTGTTTTATTTTACCCTGACTATCGTCCATGGCTGCCTGGCATACCTTTCAGCGCTCTTTTCTCTTGTTTTGGTGCTGGAGTCATGGGCGGTCGTCACAATGACTCTATGTAACGTCGGATCGTATATTCCATTAGACAATATCTAAAAGTTGTAATAAGAGTAAAATGAATGCTATGTATGTATATATATATTAACATATCATAATGAAAATTATGGCAATGAATATAACCTTGAGCATGTCACCGATGTTACAAACAAAGGTTCCAGGTATTGGCCCTGCAAATATCCAGTCGCCTGATTGATTCTTCACCTGCATTGCACCTTTTAAATGAAATTACGCTATTTTTATTTACAAAGAAACGGGCAGGGTCAGCACCCACTCAGCCTAATTTTGGTAAATAAAGTGGGTTAACAAATCAACACATAAAAATTAGAAGAGGAAAAAAAGATACTACTGAGTGCTAGCAAACCACTATAACTGAAGGATTCAAGAACTGCTAGGTAAACTTTTTTATGCTTCAGTTAGAGCATCCAAAGACTAAAAGCATGCTACAGTATTCAAATAGCAGCAGTATGGACCTTTATGTGAAAAGTATATTCCTTTTTTTTGAAATAAATAAATAGCAATAATATAAACTTTATTTATGTTTAAACAAAGTTGGGTTCGCAGAAGCGAGGAGGGGGAGAGGGGAGGGGGGTGGGGGGCTTTCAGTTTGTTAGAAAACAGAAACCTGTAGAGCATGAATATCGTCATCTTGATTTACCAGTGTCAACAAACCTGTATTTATAACATCATAAAGGTAAAATTAAGTACAAATAACATTAATCATAGGGCTGTCAATGGGTCGGGTCGGGTCGGGTTTGGGTCGGGTCAAGTCGGGTTCGGGTTGATTTTAAATGGGTCGGGTCAACCCGTTTATTAAACGGGTCGAAAACGCTCAACCCGAACCCGACCCGTTTATAAACGGGTTGACCCGACCCAACCCGTGTAATCCAATTATAAATGGGTCGGGTCGGGTCGGGTCGGGTCGGGTCGTAAATGGGTCAGGTCAACTCGTATAAGGTGTAAACGGGTCGGGTCAACCCGTATAAGGTATAATTGGGTCGTAAATGGGTCGGAACAGGTCGTAAACGGGTCGGGTCAACCCGTATAACCCGTATAAGGTACAAACGGGTCATAAACGGGTCGGAGCGGGTCATAAACGGGTCAGCTTAACCTATATACTGTATAAACGGGTTGTTAACGGGTCAGTTTCGGGTTAGCGGGTCAACCCGAAACCCACCCGTTTATAAACGGGTCAAATTCGAGTTGACCCGAAAATGACCCGCCAATTAAATGGGTCGGGTTAACCTGCTAATTTCCGTGCGGGTTTCGGGTCGTGTAGGAAATTGACAGCCCTAATTAATCATTATAAGTTTCCTATGTATTTCAGAAAAGATACCATAATCTGTGTGAGCACCACTGAACTTGGTCAAAGAAGCATAAACACGTATGACAAAAAGAATTCCAAGTAAGATACTAATTTGGTTATAAATTGATGATAATTAAAGTAATGATATTGTGAGAAGAATGATTACCATCCAACATCTTTGCACATTTTTTATTTATTTTTACTTTCGGATAAACCGGGGTAACCAATTATACGTGTTACCCAAAAGGGATCTCCTGCAACTTCTCCTTCAAATGCATCTGGAGTTCCACCTAATGCTAAAGCGATTTCTCGCATTATCTTCCTCGATAGATCTGTAAAAAGAACCCACAAAAACAAAAAAGATTGGCATAAAAAAGCACTTTCAATGCATTGATCAGCAAAAGATAAAATAAAATAAAAAAATCTTTGAGAATGTAGATATAACGTTCCATCAAGGATTTGAAATTCGCAGGATTAACAGGCCTGTAGATTGTGTTAAATAACCTCAACTGCTTTATGGTTAAATATTTAAAAAAATACCATAAATAAGCGATACAATAAATTAAAACCTTCTACAGCTTGGCCAAGCGATCCATATTTTCCTGGTTCTATCTCCATGTAACACTGAATTTCAAATTCTCATTTGCAAACTAGTTAGATTATAGTTAAATCGATATAATCTCATTCAGAAAGAAAAAATTACATTTAGATCGATCAAAGAAAAATAAAAATAAAAGTAGAAATAAAAATACTCACATCAATTGCTTCATGAATATCTGGAGTTCCCTTGGTTATGTTTTCACCAATCCTCTGGTATCCTATGATCAATAAGTGTAAGGTTGCTAAATGATGGAAGCTACTAATGCAATTCAAAATTGCACTACATCAAAAACATGCATAGAAAGTTAAAAGATGATACCTATACCCAGTTTTTGGCGTCATCTTAATTTTAAGCTTTTCCTCGTAGGAAAGATCAAAGAACTTTTTGGTCGTTTCTCTTACTTCTTTGATTAGGGAATCAAGCATACAATGACCTGTCTGGTTCAAAAATAAATATTAGTGATAAGTCTACTAGATAGTAGTTAACTTAACTTATCTAATAATGTCAACTTATATTCAAGCATATCAAATGTTAGTTTTACCTTATTAATTAAAGATGCAACCAGACTATTGAATACACATAAATCTTTGGTATTCATCTGCAGTAAATATCAACATTAGGATTTTACGAATATCTCCTAATATATGTCGTTAGAAGAGGACTGATGTGGCTAAACATGTACAAAATCTGGAATTAAACTTGCACCAGATTTTGGGGCATTAACACAAGTAGATGGAGTGCTTCGCATAGAACTAGAAATTTCAACCACCTTATCCAATCTGACAAGGTCAACAACATCACTAAGGCCTGAAACGCCACCTGCAACAGGCCAAACAAGAACTGATGCGTAAGCAACGTCAGCAGCAACATCAGACATGTAACAACCCGGGAATTTTCGATCCCAAAAATTCCAGATAGTTAGAGGAAAGAATAAAGAGATAGAAGAAGAACGGAAAAGAAACACACAATCTCACATTCGCAGCGGATAAAATATAATATCAAGAATAGTTATACCAAAGAAAACTATATCTATCAATTTACATCGATATATCAGAGTTACAACAATTTTATACAACATTGGATTGATACAATTTAACATGTCCAAGATATATACAATATCATAGTGGAACTCTCCATACGTCCCTGCCATCCAGCTCGCCTCTTGAGCTCCAAAACATCCTTACCTGAAAATCTGTAATACTCGGTCTGACCCGAGCATTACATCAAAGTAACACCCGGGTCAGGCTGGAAACCAGCGTGAGTAAACCCTATCTAACATGAAATTCAAAAGCATACAATATATATAAACCCGGGGTAACTTATATCAATTTACAACTTCACATGTTGTTATAGACATCGCATATTCCACACATCAGTTTCTAAGTGTCAAAACTTAGATTAAAAGGATCCAATTTACTTAAATCATCTCAAACCAGCCTAATGGTTTCACATAACAATCTATAAGGAATCGAAGTGATTTCGGGTATTTACTAATACCCGACTCCGGTCTCTTCGAACTCAATGTCATCTAATCTTAAGCTATTTCATTAAATATAACTCAACTTTATTTACCGGATAATGCTTTACATAACAATTCCCAATTGATTGATAATCACATTATCATCGTTCATCCAACATATCATATCACAAAGCAATTCATATCAAAGATATCAACCAATTCAAAGCACTTGTCATCATTCAATCATTAATAAGCAAGATTGATCTCTTTCATTAATTACATTAATTAATGATCCTCTAATTACTTTCACTTAATTATTCTTAAATTTCATATACTAATTAACATTTAACTTAATTACATTTATTAATCAATCACAATCAGAAATTAACTTCCTTAATTACTTCATTAATTAAACCAAGTTCTTGATTAATAATACAAATTAATCCTTCAAATCACACTGAGTAATTATTACTTAATTTTTTTTTCCATCAAGTAGTTATCCTTTAATTACTATTCCTCAAGTAATTTCCTTAAATTAACTACATTGGGTAATTATCCATCGACTACTTCACTAAGTAATTATACCTTATTATCACCTTAAATAATTATACTTAACCCAACATGAAATGATTACCTTTAATTAAACTTAATTAATTGACTAAAATTAACCATATCAACTTAATTAATTACATCGGTAATTAATTCCTTAATTAGTTACCCTGATTAATTATTCTATAGTTATAAATTAATTATCCTTTCATAAATCACATTCCTTGATTAACTTCGAATTAATGCCTAAATTAATAAATCCTTAAATTAGTCAATCCCTAAATTGATTCCACAAATTAATTAACCTTTATTTAATTAGTCATACCTTGATTGCTTAAATTAACCATCCTTAATTCATTAAATAATTTGTACTCCATTTAATCACAATTCTAATTCATCTTAAAACATATAAGATCTAACTTACCAAACAACCACTCATTACAAACAACTTGAAACATTATAACTTTGTAAACTCATTTAAAGCTTGCTTAATACTTTGTTTAAACTTGATTTACATTTCCTTATTAGATAAACTAATTTAAAGATTCATGGAAAGTTTAGTTTTTTTTTTTAAATAATTTCTTTTATTAACCTGTTCGACAAAAGCATTTTGGAGAGTTCAATCCAAAGATTTTACTCTTGTTTAACCTTGGTCAAATACTAAATCCATACCCCACAATTCAAATTCCTAATTTATAAAACAGGCCAAAGCCCATAATGATGAAGCACAGTCCCATCCCAAATAATCGATGCCAAACTCGAGTTCTTTCCCTCCTTTTCTCGAGTACATTCTGTGACATTCAACAAACACCATAGCTTCGAGTCTTTCCCTAAATCGCACGAGAAAAATCCCGAGTTGAAACCTTTTCCCCAAAGCTCTCCCTACCCAAACCATAAATACCCAGATACACTGATATTGGTGCACGTGCACTAATACTACGACCAACTCCGGTACTTGCCGAGGCCACTAGCAAGACATCGACGAACAACCCCTTCGAACCCGACCACTCATGCTTCGAGGCGAATCATGGAAACAAAAATGAACACATGAACCCAAATCAAGAACTAACACCCCTGGCGAACTAGCCTTGCCGACGACAACACCGATTACCACCATCCACGCCTCCAGTACCCTAGCTTCGCCTTGACTCCAGCCTCCTTTTCCCCCTGGTCCGAAGTTATTCGACGCGACGTCGATGACGATTGAGCCATGTCAACCTAAACAAGACTTAAACCCTAATTAGCCTCACCGTGCCCACCATGATGATTTGGAAAATAAAATCCTATTTTTCCCATGAACTACATCACACAAACCCCCTTCAGACCAAATTACGACCATCCACGTCAACCTGATCATCGGAAGTTGCCAAAAATCCAAATTCCATTCAACCCACAACAACTCTCAATATTCCAACTTAAAAATCAATATTTAGTTTTAAAAATCCTAAAATTTGATCACTAATCTGAATATAACCCTGAAACAACAAGTTGATAATGTTGAGATTCGATGAGTATTGAATTTCTATTGATCTTCTTCCCTTTTCATTTAAAAACTGGCTTCGGACTATCTTAAAATTATTTTTAAAGTTATATCAAGTTATAACATCCAAAATTTGTTTATACAACATGTCCTAAGGAATATCAGAGAGGAAGAACACAATTATTGATCATATTTAAAACCTGGATAGCCAAAACAGAACATCATTTTGTTAAACAGACATGCCTACCTATTCAATCCATATATAAATATACCCATTTATTTTATCATGCAATGATTATTACATCCGATTTTCTGCAATCATGTTTATATAGATTAAAGTTTGATTTACTCACCAACAATGCAGAGAACAGAAAACTATGACTGTTTCCAGGCTTCTGAATTTCCAGACATGCAACTTTTGAAGTTTTGAAACATGAACGCCTTGGCTTTTTAAAATAAAACTAGAGTTGCTAGTCTCAGATTTTCATGCAGTAAACAAATTCTTGATCTTTGAACTTGCTTTTGAAGATGGTTAACAAGTTTCTGTTTTTTTTTATTTAGAAAAAGTTTCTCTTTGATTTGTTTTACTGAACTTTATTACAGCATTTGTTTTACCTTGTTTCTTGATAATGAGATAAAAGGAAAATAAGAAAGGAGAAGAGATGTATATTTCTTCTTTTATCTATTATTTATTATTTCAAAAGAAAATATTGACACTTGTTAAAATTTCATATTACAAATGTTACATTTGTTAATTTGGATATCAAAACTCTTAACACTTGTCCTTTATATGAGAATTAAATAATATACTAATATGTTCTATACACTTTTATATTAATTTCAATTTAGTTATATATATTTATATCTTATGTTATGAATACTTTCTATTCTTAATAAATGCATTTTTATATTTTTTTTTTAAATGTTCTCCATAAAACTTTTATATTATATTTCTATTTAGTAACTACTTTTCTTTATTTATATTAATATGAATTTTAAAAGAAAATAGCAAAATATATACAAATAAAATCACTTATATATATTTTTATGTCCAATTTATTTAAGATACTTATTCCTTTAGATTTCCAATTCAAATTTAATTTAGAACTAACTCATACATATATATACACACTTAAACATACCCATGTTCAATTTGTTTGAAATTAAAGAAAATTTGTCAAATTTTAAATAACTATACTAGGAAGATTATTAACCAAATAATTATTCAGATATATATCCAAAATTTATTTGTTCAAATTACAAATTTTAGTATTTTAATAAATTTAAATCCTGTTAATTACCAATTATTAGATATCAAAAATCTGGGTTATCACATTCCTTCCCCCTTAGAATCTTTTCGTCCTCGAAAAGCAATGAAGCCAGAATCTATTAAAATGCTTAAAATTAAATAAGTTTTCTTTGAACATATTTAAAACACCTTTAAAACCTATAATACTGCCAAAATAGTTTTATAAAAATACTTTTTATAACTCGATGTTTCAATAAGTCCATCCTTGTTCTTACAGAAATTCGGTCATACGTTGATCAGGCGTACGACTGAAAATCTATAAGTACTTAGCACACTCATTTTCAACATCTAGTGAAAATACTTTGAAAATAATTTTTATTGAAAATATAGAAAACAGTTTTTGAAAATAGAGGATATATCTTTGGTGAGAATGCTCTGGAAATCATCACCCCCATCCATGGTCACAGTTACATTCCAGGGATACGTTGCCGTCGCAGCAAAAGTCCATGTAACTGCAGGCTCTCTGCGGCCTCTCGATTACGCCATGGAACCCACACAACAGATCACAGTTACATCCAGGGTTACATTGCCATCACAGCAAAAGTCCATGTAACTGCAGGCTCTCTGCGGCCTCTGATTTTCGCTGTCGAAATGAAACTCCTCCACTCCTACATAGGTCGCAGTCTGCCGACATATAATCAAATGCAGACCGTTAGCTCTCAGCAGCACACATGACTTTCGCTATGTTATACCATAGGCCGCAGTCCACCGATATAAAATCAAACGCAGACTGTTGGCTCTCAGCGACACACATGACTTTCGCTATGGTATACTCTACTCATAATCCCCAGGAACTAGTTTCGTCCGGACTCCTCACAGGATCAACTTTAGAACCCTCCCTTGGGGCTCAAGGAAGCACCACCCAATGGTACTCCTGAGAAGTTCATTTCAAGGGAGCGCCTTTTTCCCCAGAGCCATCATCAAAACATTTTATACTATATACATATAGTATCTTCAAATCACACACCTAGTATGATCTCATACAAAGCTCCTTTACACAAAATCGATTATCCCAAAATCGATAATTCTCAAACTAGGCTTTCCAAATTCAATATTGATTTTACCCAAAAATCAAATTCCAAATCCATAGGTTTCCAAAATCTTTTCTAAAATCCTCATAAGATCCTTTATATATATATATACAGATATATATAATTTTTAAAACTTTGGATCATTTCAAACTTGTATAAAACTCCTTTTATACTTCAAACATTTCCAAAAACCCTTTTCTTTTGGCAAAAGATCAAACAAGGGGAGTTTCATTTTATAAAACAAAGATATTTAACTTTGTTTACTCAAAATCAAGTTTTCAAATTTGATTATTCTTTTCAATATCATCTTCATTCAAATCCGTATAATGTACACATATCATTCGTACGCTATACCAATCTGATCTATCACTCGATCACACAATTTCACTTTCGAACTAGTATCGTCCACCCGACTTCCTAGTGCGGACACAGATCTGGTTTCTTGATTAGAAACCGTCATTCTCCTTGCATAGTCATAACTATGATAGAGAATATCCAGAACCAATCAACAATCCATATCCAGGTTCGCCGTTGAAAATCGAGTGAAAAATCCCACTCGGATCGATATAACTATCTCGAAATTCTGGGCTCCATTCTGGATCAAATCACTATGCGAATAGAATAACATACGTACATCCTACGTATTTATCTTTATTGGTTATTAACCAAATCAATTCCATTTCTATTCACATTCACTTTAATTTTCATTCACTTACTCACAATTTCTTTAATCCATTTGGATTATCACCTCTATTCCTATCTCGATTGGGTATTTCACCAATAACAGTTTGAACTTCGACTAGTTTATTTAGAAAATAGATTGAATTTTTTTTTTCAAAAAAAATAGATAAGTAGTTGGAAAATAATTACTAGTTTGTAAAATAGGTGTAAAATAGTTAAAATAATTACAGAAATTTTAGATAATTGCAAAATAATAGTAAGATAGTAATTAGTTTATAAAACAGTTGGAAAATTGTTAAATAGTTCCAAAAATAATTGTAAAACAAGTATAAGATAGTTTGGCTTTTAAAAGAAAGGTTGTATATATAATAAATAGCTTGGAAAAGTAGGTTTATATTAAGAAATTTATATTAAAAATAGTCCGGAGTCAAAACTGCCCACTTCCCAATCTCCATTCTCATCAATTCAATTTAAATTTTCACTTCCATTTAAATTGACCTAATTCAATTTTAAATAATTCCAATTTTCATTGGACTTGATTTATTCCCAATTCAAGTTGAATTAATTATCTATTCTTTTTCAAATTTAAATCAAATTGCATTTGATTTTAAACATATTCAACTTTGATCTCAAATTCTTCTAATTCAGATAAATTTCAATTGAACTAGTTTCAATTTCAATTCATTTCAACTCCTGTTTGAATTAATCCCAATTTTCAAACTCCATTTCCAAATCAAGTTGAATTATTCTTGATTTCCTCCCAAAGTCAATTCAAATTCCATTTGAATTTAAAACCATTCAACATTAATTATAATTCCAAATTATTCAAATAAATTCGGACTAATTTCAAATTGAACCCACATCAATTTCAAATCGTTTCAAATTAATCCAATTCAAACTTTCCATTTGAATTTTTTATACTTATACATCTTCAATCACAATTTCAATTAATTCAAATCAAATTCAATTTGAACTTATTTCAATTCAAATTCCTAATTTAAACCATCTCGAATTATTTAAATTCGAGTTAATACTTCAAATGTTGATTTAATTCCTTTTTATCTCAAGGATGAATTACCATACTCCATTTCTCATTCATTTAAAAAAATTCAATTCACAATTCAAAGATTATTAATAACAATAGGATGATATCATCCAATTATTTCAAAACATCCATCCATTTTCAATTTTCGGATCTCAAACCCAATTTGAGATCACTCTAACTCTCAAACATAATAAATCATTTAACTTTCCAAGTTAAAACTTAATTTCGTCTTGAAATTTCCCAAATCAGGTTGATCATTCCAACCTATTTAACTGTTTCCCCAGTTAAACTCAATTCACTTAATCCAGTCAATCTTACCCAATTTGAATTTCCATTTCAAATTCAAAACTTCACATTAATAATCTTCCCATTTATAAGTTCAAAAACCTATCACCTTGAGTATCACATCTTATTCCAAATTCAAAACTCACCATTTAGAGTTTATTTCCAATCTTTGATATTATATATATCCACATGTATACATATTAATTTCTTTTACATACCAAGGTATACTTTAGAATTTAAACCACCTTTGGTTTTAATTCAAAACAAATTTCCTTTAAATTTTCAAACAACTCTTGTTTGAAACATGATCATTTCATTCAATTGCATTAAATAATATTATTTATTGTTTCTTTAAATTAATTACATCATTAATTAATCACATTCGGTAATTAACTTATTTCTTAATTACCTTCATTAAGTAATTGTCCTTTAAATTACTTACCTCTAGTTACTTCATTAAGTAACTTCCTCTTAATTTATCATTTCCAATCATTATCCATTAATTAATCTCATTAAATAAAGTTTAGTTAATTGCATAAATTAATTGATTATCCTTATCCTGAAACCTATCCTAATTTCAAGATTTAATTTCAGTTTGAATCCATTTCAAACTTGACTTTAATTTAATTTCAATTTGGTTGTAATTCTATTACCACTTAATTCTTACTATTACTTTTAGTTTAATTAATACTACAACCAATTTCCTTAATATAATAGATAATCTATTTCTTATATAAGATTCATTTACTTTTGAAATCATTTAAAAACCTTTATATAAAAAAAATAACAAGTACGCTCTCTCATATTTATATACTCAACTCATTCTAGGGTACCATTGACCCTTTCCTTAATGAGTATCCCCCACCAGAGCCACGGTTCTCGCTTAACCTGGCTCTGATACCAAATGTAACAACCCGGAAATTTTCGATCCCGAAAATTCCAAATAGTTAGAGGAAAGAATAAAGAGATAGAAGAAGAACATAAAAGAAACACACAATCTCACATTCGCAGCGGATAAAATATAATATCAAGAATAGTTATACCAAAGAAAACTATATCTATCAATTTACATCGATATATCAGAGTTACAACAATTTTATACAACATTGGATTGATACAATTTAACATGTCTTAGATATATACAATATCATAGTGGAACTCTCCATACGTCCCTGCCATCCAGCTCGCCTCTTGAGCTCCAAAACGTCCTTATCTGAAAATCTGTAATACTCGGTCTGACCCGAGCATTACAGCAAAGTAGCACCCGGGTCAGGCTGGAAACCAGCGTGAGTAAACTCTATCTAACATGAAATTCAAAAGCATACAATATATATAAACCCGGGGTAACTTATATCAATTTACAACTTCACATGTTGTTATAGACATCGCATATTCCACACATCAGTTTCTAAGTGTCAAAACTTAGATTAAAAGGATCCAATTTACTTATATCATCTCAAACCGGCCTAATGGTTTCACATAACAATCTATAAGGAATCGAAGTGATTTCGGGTATTTACTAATACCCGACTCCGGTCTCTTCGAACTCAATGTCATCTAATCTTAAGCTATTTAATTAAATATAACTCAACTTTATATACCGAATAATGCTTTACATAGCAATTCCCAATTGATTGATAATCACATTATCATCGTTCATCCAACATATCATATCACAAAGCAATTCATATCAAAGATATCAACCAATTCAAAGCACTTGTCATCATTCAATCATTAATAAGCAAGATTGATCTCTTTCATTAATTACATTAATTAATGATCCTCTAATTACTTTCACTTAATTATTCTTAAATTTCATATAATAATTAACATTTAACTTAATTACATTTATTAATCAATCACAATCAGAAATTAACTTCCTTAATTAAACCAAGTTCTTGAATAATAATACAAATTAATCCTTCAAATCACGCTGAGTAATTATTACTTAAATTTTTTTTCCATCAAATAGTTATCCTTTAATTACTATTCCTCGAGTAATTTCCTTAAATTAACTACATTGGGTAATTATCCACTAGTAACTTCACTAAGAAATTATACCTTATTAAACACCTTAAATAATTATACTTAACCCAACATGAAATGGTTACCTTTAATTAAATTTAATTAATTGACAAAAATTAACCATATCAACTTAATTAACTACATCGGTAATTAATTCCTTAATTAGTTACCCTGATTAATTATTCTATAGTTATAAATTAATTATCCTTTCATAAATCACATTCCTTGATTAACTTCGAATTAATGCCTAAATTAATAAATCCTTAAATTAATCAATCCCTATATTGATTCCACAAATTAATTAACCTTTATTTAATTAGTCATACCTTGATTGCTTAAATTAGCCATCCTTAATTCATTAAATAATTTGTACTCCATTTAATCACAATTCTAATTCATCTTAAAACATATAAGATCTAACTTACTAAACAATCACTCATTACAAACAACTTGAAACATTATAACTTTGTAAATTCATTTAAAGCTTGCTTAATACTTTGTTTAAACTTGATTTACATTTCCTTATTAGATAAACTAATTTAAAGATTCATGGAAAGTTTAATTTTTTTTTAAATAATTTCTTTTATTAACCTGTTCGACAAAAGCATTTTGGAGAGTTCAATCCAAAGATTTTACTCTTGTTTAATCTTGGTCAAATACTAAATCCATAACTCAAAATTCAAATTCTTAATTTATAAAATAGGCCGAAGCCCATAATGATGAAGCACAGTCCCATCCCAAATAATCGATGCCAAACTCGAGTTCTTTCCCTCCTTTTCTCGAGTAAATTCCGTGACATTCAACAAACACCATAGCTTCGAGTCTTTCCCTAAATCGCACGAGACAAATCGCGAGTTGAAACCTTTTTCCCCAAAGCTCTCCCTACCCAAACCATAAACACCCAGATACACTAATATTGGTGCACGTGCACCAATACTATGGCCAACTCCGGTACTTGCCGAGGCCACTAGCATGACATCGACGAACATCCCCTTCGAACCCGACCACTCATGCTTCGAGGCGAATCATGGAAACAAAAATGAACACACGAACCCAAATCAGGAACTAACACCCCTGGCGAACTAGCCTTGCCAATGACAACACCGATTACCACCATCCACGCCTCCAGTACCCTAGCTTCGCCTTGACTCCAGCCTCCTTTTCCCCCTGGTCTGGAGTTATTCGACGCGACGTCGATGACGAATGAGCCATGTCAACCTAAACAAGACTTAAACCCTAATTAACCTCGCCGTGCCCACCATGATGATCTGGAAAATAAAATCCTATTTTTCCCATGAACTACATAAAAAAACCCCCTTCAGACCAAATTACGACCATCCACGTCAACCTGATCATCGAAAGTTGCCAAAAATCCAAATTCCATTCAACCCACAACAACTCTCAATATTCCAACTTAAAAATCAATATTTCAGTTTTAAAAATCCTAAAATTTGATCACTAATCTGAATATAACCCTGAAACAACAAATTGATAATTTTGAGATTCGATGAGTATTGAATTTCTACTGATCTTCTTCCTTTTTCAGTTAAAAACTGGCTTCGGACTATCTTAAAATTATTTTTAAATTTATATCATGTTATAACATCCAAAATTTGTTTATAAAACATGTCCTATGGAAGATCAGAGAGGAAGAACACAATTATTGATTAGATTTAAAACCTGGATAGCCAAAACAGAACATCATTTTGTTAAACAGACATGCCTACCTATTCAATCCATATATAAATATACCCATTTATTTTATCATGCAATGATTATTACATCCGATTTTCAAAGATTTTATTTCATGCAATCAGGTTTATATAGATTAAAGTTTGATTTACTCACCAACAATGCAGAGAACAGAAAACTATGATTGTTTCCAGGCTTCTGAATTTCCAGACATGTAGAGAACAACTTTTGAAGTTTTGAAACATGAATGCCTTGGCTTTTTAAAAGAAAACTAGAGTTGCTAATCTCAGATTTTGATGCAGTAAACAAATTCTTGATCTTTGAACTTGCTTTTGAAGATGGTTAACAAGTTTCTGTTTTTTTTTATTTAGAAAAAGTTTCTCTTTGATTTGTTTTACTGAACTTTATTACAGCATTTGTTTTACCTTGTTTCTTGATAATGAGATAAAAGGAAAATAAGAAAGGAGAAGAGATGTATATTTCTTCTTTTATCTATTATTTATTATTTCAAAAGAAAATATTGACACTTGTTAAAATTTCATATTACAAATGTTACATTTGTTAATTTGGATATCAAAACTCTTAACACTTGTCCTTTATATGAGAATTAAATAATATACTAATATGTTCTATACACTTTTATATTAATTTCAATTTAGTTATATATATTTATATCTTATGTTATGAATACTTTCTATTCTTAATAAATGCATTTTTATATTTTTTTTAAATGTTTTCCATAAAAATTTTATATTATATTTCTATTTAGTAACTACTTTCCTTTATTTATATTAATATGAATTTTAAAAGAAAATAGCAAAATATATACAAATAAAATCACATACATATATTTGTATATCCAATTTATTTAAGATACTTATTCCTTTAGATTTCCAATTCAAATTTAATTTAGAACTAACTCATACATATATATACACAATTAAACATACCCATGTTCAATTTGTTTGAAATTAAAGAAAATTTGTCAAATTTTAAATAACTAAACTAGGAAGATTATTAACCAAATAATTATTCAGATATATATCCAAAATTTATTTGTTCAAATTACAAATTTTATTATTTTAATAAATTTAAATCCTGTTAATTACCAATTATCATATATCAAAAATCTGAGTTATCACAAGACACAACTGTGTAATATATTTTTTATTCTAAACACCATCACTGTTTAGCAAAGCAGCAACAAGCATCGAAGATAGAGGCGCATAGAGGCACCGATCAAATCATTCATACCTGAGAGAGGTGCAACTAAGGAATCGATAGGCGTGCGGGGCTCAACAACATGACATAATTGGCTCAAATTCTCAAAACCAGATGAACCGCAACAACGAGCAACCGAAGGAGGGTATTCGATGAGGGATTCAGAAATCAACGAAGGAGATTGACAGGAAACTGATAGATCTAATGTTTAATAATAAGGGTTTACGAATGAGTGATTTAGGGATTGTAAGGCAGAGAGAACAGTTTCTTCTGGTTTGAGAGAGAGAAGGGGGAAGAAAGGGAACAAAAAAAAGAGGGAAATAATTGAAAGAATTGGCGGCCATCAAAATAATTGAAGAGTCTGGTTTTTTTTAAAGAGTTACATGTTAATTCCCTGCTTTGAATAAAAAAAATTCAATGTAAACAATAACAATATAGAAATTGGCGTTATCAAAAATAACTTTTTTTGCAGTGCCACCACGTACACAGTTGTTAAACTGGTTTTCGGTATTGACAGAGAGTATGACAATATCCGATCCTAGTCTCTTTAACAACTAAATGCTTATTTCACACCATGGTCATTTCATTTCAAAAATATCATATTCATTTCAAACCATATCAATTCAATATTTTCACTTGAATAATATTCATTTCCAGAATCGTTACATTTTAAAAGTTATAACACTTTCGAAATCATTGCACTTTTGAAATCATAACACTTTGGTAATCATAGCACTTTGGAAATCATAACAATTTAGATATTGAAATAATGCATATTAAAATAGTTATAAATTAAAACAGTTTGTATATTGAAATAATTTATATATTAAAATAGTTTATATATATCAAAATAATTTATATAATAAACTTAGTTTCCTCCAATTTCACAAATTGATTCATATCATCTTAAATTCAAAAAATTCAATTTAAACCAATTCCAATTTAACCAAAAGTTCAATTCAAATTCCCAATAAACCATTTCAATTATCTCGATTTCAAATCCGGGTTTGAACTAGTTCCAATAAGATTCAAAGTTTGAATATTTAAATAATTTCAATATAAGTTCCATTTAGATTTAAACAGTTAACTTTAAATTTATTCAAATTGAAAATATTCACTTAAATCATTTTAATAACAATCAAATAAAATCTCAATTTATAAATTTAAATCGATATCAAATATTCAATCTTAATTTTATTTAAAGGTGAGAATATTCATTTAATCACCTTTTTATCGATTCAAGTTATAAATCATAATTTTCAAAATCTCAAAATCAATAAGTTTAAATAAATTCTTAATTAAATTCAATTATTAACCAATTTAAATTCCAAGTCAACATTAATTTATCTTCACAACCTTTACTATTAAAGTTATAAAATATATATTTAAAATGTTAATACAACTTTAAGTAAATACATAAACATATTATATACTAATTACATTAAATTTTATTAAATTAAATTTTGTTATTAAATGTAATTTGTATTAAATCTTATATTTATATATTATATAAATTTTTGAGAAAATCTTAAAATTCATATTTTTCAAAATTAACTTATAAATTAAAATTTCCATCCTATATAATTCTAAATTCAAAAAAATCATTTTTCAAAATAGACCAACGGTGTCCGTATATAATTTTCTATCCTGTGATCAAGTGATACAGATATTTATCATTTCAATTCGCAATTTAAACGTTTACCGATATATATCATTTCAACCCGCAATCCTAAAAATTCATAATCAATGAAAACCGTTTGGGTTTATCATTTCAACCCATAACGATTTTCGCCTATTCTACAAGATCGTTCGGGTATGTATCATTTCAACTCGTAGGGAATTTCTATACTAATAGGGAACTTGCAAGGTGAGAACAGTTATGATAAAAAGGGTAACATATCAACAACAAGCATATATCATCAGTAACAAATTAAATTATAATATAAATAACAGATTATGGTGTCAGATGTCACAAGTGAATTACTACATCCAATGGCATATTATATATAACAACTAAATAATTAACAGTTCAAATTTAACAACATATTTCAATTGTCATTTCAACGTGAATTAAATTTATTAAGTGTGACGATCGCCCATGACTCCTGCACGGAAACAAGGGAATGGTGCGCTGAAGGTGTGCCAGGCAGCCATGGGTGACCGTCAAGGTAGAATAAACATCGCAGAATCTATCGTATAACTCACAGCGCATGGATAAAATACAATAGAGAAATATAATATATATAGTGAAGCTCCATAGAACAGGACATCATCATATAAGCATCATAATAGTTTTATACAAACATATGAATCATCCATACATCAAAGCCTCACTACATAACACTCAAACAAATACAGCAGCGGAACACCCAGTACATATAATATGAAATAATATGCAAAAGCCTCCTGCTCGTCTTCGTCATCATCGGCGTAGATCTCCAAGAACAGCACCTGTCACCTGCTACCTAGTCTGCCCATCCCAACATGGATGAACAGCCCAAGGTAATAAGAGGAGACATAAAACCTTGAGTCAGACAAAGTCTTAGTGAGCAGTAAATCAACTATCAAACATACCAAAAGAGCATAAGGGATAAAAGGAATAGGAACCAAACCATCCCACTCCACCTCGTTCTACAGTGATAGCCCCCAGACCCACTAAGGAGAAGCAAGCATAGCAAAGTAGACATTCGAAATAAAGTAATTATCACTCGAGTCAAGGTCGATGTTTTCCAAATACAAACCCCCAAGGCCTAAACCAAGATCAGATAAGCACCCAGAAAACACCGCTCTTGAGATCGAATGATGACACAACCAAACATCCATGACTCTGGCTATCACTGTTATCATTGCATCGATATCACCGTTAGTTGAATGACCGCCTGTCAAGGGCTAATGGTAACCTCGGTTCTAGACATAACTCCGCACGTCGTCGCAGCCCGTGCCTAGGAATTTTCGCAACTACCCAGAGTACTAGCACGTCGTCGCAGCCCGTGCTTGGAACGTCGTCGCAGCCCATTCCAACGTACTCTTGCTTTGAGCATGCTAGAACCTTCAACAACGATGAGATCTCAGCCTCCTAGTCATCCTCCTTGACGACTATTTTCATACTAGCTCAAGCGCCTCTCAAGCTAACCATTATCATCAACTCGCATCGCATCATCGAGTTATCAACATGCTTGGGATGATCCCGTCTGGATTAAACCAAGGCTATCTCACATCATGCTTCGCTTTATCGCATCATAGCAAAGTCCCATCTCAACATCATGGCTTGCCTCATTGCATCATGGCAAAGTCCCATCTCAACATCATGGCTTGCCTCATCGCATCATGGCAAAGTCCCATCTCAACATCATCTAATTCATACATATGAGCTTCAACATCCGCTTCATATGCCACAAGCAGCTTTCACCATTCAAGAGCCTTTCCACTTAGCTTTTGAATCATCTTCGACCATCTTGTCTAGATCTAACTATCAATCAACTAACATACATAGCAATCAATCAAATCAATCATTAACTTAAGCAATCAAGTAATCAAATATGGTCTAAGTAGGCATTTATAACTACAATGGCAATTTCGTAAATAAATTAGCATAGATATAACATACATGAATCATGGGTTTCTAGCATAGATCTAACAAATATAAATCATGGGTTTTGTCTCTACAACTTGATGAATGAACTTGCATAAGTAAACATCTTCATAAGTAATGGATCTACACTTGGATCTAAGGAAAATGTATGAAATCACTATCTACAACACTCCAACAAACCACCAATCCAATATACTCCTTTGGGTCCGCGTGAGAGATAACCACCACTCACCAAATCACCCAAACACTTCAAAAACTATCAACTTCAGATCTAGACAGCAAGGATTCAAGCTCGATTTGTTGAAATCTCGCTTGAAATGGTGAAATCTAGCTTCGTCGGATGAAGATCTTCAACTTTGGCTCTTCGATCTTCGATCTTGATCTTCGATCTTGTATAGATGTTATAACTAGATTGGAGTGGAGAAAAGAAGATGAAGAAATGCTGTAGTCGAGCTCTCAAATTGGCAGCACTTCGTCGCTTCAAAAACCGGTGCCAAAAAGTGAGCCAAACCCCTCTATTTATAGGCTGAAATCCCCCATGAGTCGTCCGCCCCTATGAGTCGTCCACGACTCATGACTCACGACTCAAACCACTACGACTCACGACTCAACGCGGCTCAAGGAAAATACGACACAACCCACACACACGGCACAGCATACACACGACTCAAGCCCCTACCGACTTAACACCACACAGGGCCACGCGATCTAGTTCCCTGCCGACCTAACACTAAGTCGTCTGGACGACTCAACTACCAACGACCTAAGCCTTAACTCCTTAAGCCGCTAACCTATGAGTCGGCATCCCCTAAGCCGTTAGTTCCTTTAGGTCGGCCAATCACCTTAAGTCGTTCCATCCTATGAGTCGGTCCAATACATGAGTCGGTCACCTCTCTTACTCAGTCACCCCAATGAGTCGCCACTCTACTAAGTCGCTAACTCCTCTAACTCGCTAACTCTTAGGCTGGTCACCCCTATGAGTCGGTTATTCTATGAGTCGCTCACTACCTTGACTCGGTCCAAACCTTAAGCCGCTACCTACTAACTCGTCTACTGTCTTAGGTCGTCCAGATCACTAGGTCGCAACATGTTAACACCTTAACTCGTCCAACTGCTAACTCGTTCAAACTTCTATAGCTCGCCCACACAACTTAGGCTATGGACGACATAAACAACACTAACAACCTAGTAATTCTGCGATTATATCGACACGTAAAATACGGGTCGTTACATTCTCTCCCCCTTAGGAATTTCGCCCCCGAAATTCCAAACAATCAACAGCAATCAAAGCTATTCTGCATGCCTACCATCCATAGCAATCAACAAACCATGCATCCAATTCTAGCCTAGCATGCAGAATTCTAATACTTAGAACAAGCTACAAATTCATGAGATGTCACGACACCTTAGGGCCATACCTCGAAGAGTTCGGGATGAGCTGCCTTCATCCTCTCTTCCTCCTCCCACGTACAGTCGTTAACATCATCACTCCATTGTATCTTGAGCAACGTAACCGTCTTCTTCCTAAGCTGTTTCGTGTCGGTTCCAACAACACGAAGCGGCTTACGAGGTCTCGTAACCACTGGATCAACCTCTAAATCTTCACAGTTATCTGCAGAAACCACCGTGGTTGGGTCGTGCACATACTTCCGTAGATATGATATATGAAAAACATTGTGCACGCCCGCCATCTTTTCCGGTAACTTCAATCTATAGGCGAGCTTTCCAATTCGCTCGATAATCGGGAATGGTCCAACAAATCTCGGAGTTAACGTTCCTTTGTTCCCGAATCTAATAACATTCTTCAGTGGAGAAATCTTCACAAAAACCGTATTGCCTACGTCGAATTCCAAATCCTTACGACGATTATCGGCATAGCTTTTCTGACGATCTTGGGCTGCCTTCATTCGTTGCCGAATGATCTCTATACAATCCGAAGTCTGTCGAATCATCTCTGGCCTAAGTATCAACTTTTCTCCAGTCTCCAACCAACATGTCAGAGAGTTACACGGTCTTCCATATAATGCCTCATATGGTGCCATACCAATACTCGACTGATAACTGTTGTTATATGCAAATTCCACCAAATGAAGGTGATCTTCCCATGATCCTTCGAAGTCCAAAACACAAGCTCTGAGAAGATCTTCCAAAACCCGGTTGACTCTCTCAGTCTGACCATCTGTTTGAGGGTGATAAGCTGTACTCAAACACAACTTGGTTCCCAAAACGTCCTGGAAGCTCTTCCAAAATCCACTAGTGAACAATGGGTCTCGATCGCTCACTATACTCTTCGGAATACCATGGAATCGAACTATCCACTTAACATACAACTCAGCCAACTTCGATGCAGTCCTAGTTGATCGAACATGAATGAATCTTGCACTCTTAGTCAAACGATCTATGATGACCCAAATCCCTTCATTCCCTGTCCTGGTTCTAGGTAGACCATCGATAAAATCCATCGATATCTGTTCCCACTTCCACATAGGAACTTCTAATGGATGAAGCAATCCACTTGGCTTCTTCTGCTCTGCCTTAACCAACTGGCAATTCATACACTTGGAAATAAAATTTCCAACATCCTTCTTCATACCTTCCCAGTAATAGGTTCTCTTCATATCCCGATACATCTTATTTCCACCTGGATGAATTGTCAACTTCGAGTGATGACTTTCCCTAAGAACTTCATCTCTCAATCCATCTACATCGGGAACAACTAGTCGTCCTTGCTTTCGAAGCCAACCCTCTCGATCGACTTCAAATCCGTTATCCTTTTCTGGATTCAATCCAGATTCCAAATCTCGGATAATCTTGACAAGCTTATCGTCTCGCTTTTGGCTCTCGCCAATTCTCTCTACCAGAGTAGGACTTATCGATAAGTTTGCCAACATCTCAGGTTCCAATTCACATCTAGGCCTGAAGTCAAATTCAGCTAAATACTCGAGACTCTTCCATTCCGAAAACATGGCTCCCAATCCTGCATGTCTTCGACTCAACGCATCTGCCACTGCGTTACCTTTTCCCGGAGTATAGGCTATACCAAAATCATATGATGCCAAGAACTCTAGCCACCGTTGCTGTCGAAGATTCAAATCCTTTTGAGAGAACAGATACTTCAACGACTTATGATCTGTAAACAACTCGAATCTAACTCCCAATAGATAATGTCTCCACATCTTCAAAGCAAATACGATCGCCGCTAACTCCAAATCATGAGTCGGATAATTCCTTTCATGCGGCTTCAGTTATCGACTTGCATATGCAACAATTTTATTCTTCTGCATTAGTACTGCTCCAAGTCTAGTACCACATGCATTAGTGTAAACCACCATCTCATCATTCCCACTTGGAATAGTCAAAACAGGAGTACTCGTCAGTCGTTCTTTCAGGATTCCAAAAGCTTGCTCACACTTAGCATCCCAACAGAACACTTGGTTCTTCTTCGTCAATCCTGTTAATGGTGCAGCTATCTTGGAAAAGTCTTTGATAAACCGACGATAATATCCTGCTAATCCAAGAAAACTTCTCACATCAGATGCATTCTTAGGTCTAACCCAATCCTGGATTGCTGCCACCTTAGCGGGATCAACCGCTATTCCATTACTAGAGATAACATGGCCTAAGAACCTCACTTCACTCTTCCAGAAGTGACACTTCGAAAACTTAGCCTTCAGCTGATGTTTCCGCAAGATTTCCAAAACCAAACGCAAGTGCGTCTTGTGCTCTTCTTCAGTTCTGGAATAAATCAGAATATCATCTACGAACACAAGTACGATCTTATTCAACTGATCTCTGAACACTCTATTCATAAGATCCACAAAATATGCTGGTGCGTTAGTCAATCCAAAAGGCATTACCAGCCACTCATAAAAACCGGATGGTGTCCTAAAAGCAGTCTTCGGCACACTATCCTTCGCCACTCTCAACTGGTGAAATCCCGTTGCCAAATCCATCCGAGAAAACACCTTAGCTTCGTGAAGCTGATCAAACAAGTCATCTATTCTCGGCAATGGATACTTGTTCTTCTTAGTAACCTTATTCAGCTCACGATAATCCACACACAACCTCAACGATCCATCCGCTTTGGTTGCGAACACAACTGGTGCACCCCATTCAGACACACTTCTCCGAATGAATCCTTTCTGCAAAAGGTCATCAACTTGCACCTTCAACTCTTGCTGCTCCCTAGGCGCCATCCGCCTAAGAGGCATCACAATAGGTCTGGCTCCCTCAACTAGATCGATACGAAACTCGATCTCCCTATGCGGCGGTAACCCTTTGACTTCGTCAAAGACATCCTCAAATCCATTCACAATAGGCACCGATGACAGTCCATCCCGTGGAACAACCAGCGAATACATGAAGCTCATGAAGACGCCTTCTTCATGCTTACATCGTATCACAACCTTTCGCCCTTCCACATTCCCGACTGTCACCTCCAGCCTCTCACAATCAATCCTTGCCGCATACTTCCTAAGCCAGTCCATACCCAAAATAATTCCGAACCCCGCAAAGTTCAGGACAAAACAATCACAAACAAAAGAGCAATCATGACTAGATACAACTAGACCACGGCATACCATACACAAACATGACGAACCCCCAACCGGATTAGTCACAACCAATGGCCTATCAACAATATCCGGTTTCAAACCTAACCGGCCTACCAAATCATCACAAACAAAAGAATGAGACGCTCCAGTATCAAACAACACTCTAATTGGAACACCACAAATGGAAAGAGTACCTTGAATCACCACACTCTTCCCTTTCTCTTCCGTAGTAGGAGCTTTCGAAGACGATGGAACAGCTCCCATAGCATAAGCTTGCACAATCTGCCTATCCCTCCTTAGTTCTGGACAATCTTTCCTGAAATGCCCTGGCTTGTCACAGTTGTGGCATTTCGCCGGCGCCTTTGGATTCCTACAATCCTTGGAGAGATGGCCCTTCTGCTGGCAATTATAGCAAGTCATTTCGCCCCTCGGCTTCTTCTGGCCATCCTTACCCTTCTGTTGCTGTTGCTTCCTCTTCTTGTTTCCACCCTTCTGTGGCTTAAACCCTTCCTTGGTTACAACAACAACAGAACTCTCCCTAGGAAACAAACTCTCATGCCTGAGAGCTTTCTCCACAAGCTTCTCAAACGGATCGTCCAGATGATCCACCAACTGTCTTCCAAGATAAGCATCCAAACCGGTCACAAACTTCTCATTCTTCTGATAGGGAGAATCAATATATGACCTGGCATACTTGGACAAAGCTTCAAACTCAGAAACATACTCAAGAACGGGTCTTCCACCTTGCTTGAGCTCCACAAACTTTTTAAACAAGGCAGATTTCTGAGCCGTAGAGATGAACTTAGCTTCAAATCTAGCTTGAAATTGCTCCCAAGTAATCTCCTCCTCCGGAGTATCAATGGTGATAGAATTCCACCAATCCGAAGCTCTCCCTTGAAGTTGCCTTGATGCAAGCTTCCTCTTAGTTGCATCCTCAACTCCCAAGTCACCAAAAATCCTTTGACAAGCATCAATCCATCTCTGCACCTCAATGGTTGATTCCGTTTCCAAGAAAACCTTTCCTCCAAGAGCAGTATAGTCCTTACACAACTTAGCAAAATCCACCGGTCTTGGAGCTTGAACTTGAACTCCAACATCCACTGATGGCCCTGGAGCTGGTATCCTTCTCATGATAGAAGTCATCATAGCTTCAAACATAGCTCCATAATCAGTAGCTTCCCCAGTAGCACGGTTTTCTCTAGCAGCTGGTCTCCCTCTTCGACTCATCCTTAATATCTACAAAAAGGAATGATTAGAACACCTTGAGAAACAACTGCATGAGGAGTTCAAATCCTTCTAAACTACTATATATTATATATAGTAATCATCCATCAAAAATACAATTACGTCTCTCTTACGTAGTTACGTCAACGAGCGTTGGCTAAAATCGATTAACCAAAGCTCTGATACCAAATGTGACGACCGCCCATGACTTCTGCACGGAAACAAGGGAATGGTGCGCTGAAGGTGTGCCAGGCAGCCATGGGTGACCGTCAAGGTAGAATAAACATCGCAGAATCTATCGTATAACTCACAGCGCATGGATAAAATACAATAGAGAAATATAATATATATAGTGAAGCTCCATAGAACAGGACATCATCATATAAGCATCATAATAGTTTTATACAAACATATGAATCATCCATACATCAAAGCCTCACTACATAACACTCAAACAAATACAGCAGCGGAACACCCAGTACATATAATATGAAATAATATGCAAAAGCCTCCTGCTCGTCTTCGTCATCATCGGCGTAGATCTCCAAGAACAGCACCTGTCACCTGCTACCTAGTCTGCCCATCCCAACATGGATGAACAGCCCAAGGTAATAAGAGGAGACATAAAACCATGAGTCAGACAAAGTCTTAGTGAGCAGTAAATCAACTATCAAACATACCAAAAGAGCATAAGGGATAAAAGGAATAGGAACCAAACCATCCCACTCCACCTCGTTCTACAGTGATAGCCCCCAGACCCACTAAGGAGAAGCAAGCATAGCAAAGCAGACATTCGAAATAAAGTAATTATCACTCGAGTCAAGGTCGATGTTTTCCAAATACAAACCCCCAAGGCCTAAACCAAGATCAGATAAGCACCCAGAAAACACCGCTCTTGAGATCGAATGATGACACAACCAAACATCCATGACTCTGGCTATCACTGTTATCATTGCCTCGATATCACCGTTAGTTGAATGACCGCCTGTCAAGGGCTAATGGTAACCCCGGTTCTAGACATAACTCCGCACGTCGTCGCAGCCCGTGCCTAGGAATTTTCGCAACTACCCAGAGTACTAGCACGTCGTCGCAGCCCGTGCTTGGAATGTCGTCGCAGCCCATTCCAACGTACTCTTGCTTTGAGCATGCTAGAACCTTCAACAACGATGAGATCTCAGCCTCCTAGTCATCCTCCTTGACGACTATTTTCATACTAGCTCAAGCGCCTCTCAAGCTAACCATTATCATCAACTCGCATCGCATCATCGAGTTATCAACATGCTTGGGATGATCCCGTCTGGATTAAACCAAGGCTATCTCACATCATGCTTCGCTTTATCGCATCATAGCAAAGTCCCATCTCAACATCATGGCTTGCCTCATCGCATCATGGCAAAGTCCCATCTCAACATCATCTAATTCATACATATGAGCTTCAACATCCGCTTCATATGCCACAAGCAGCTTTCACCATTCAAGAGCCTTTCCACTTAGCTTTTGAATCATCTTCGACCATCTTGTCTAGATCTAACTATCAATCAACTAACATACATAGCAATCAATCAAATCAATCATTAACTTAAGCAATCAAGTAATCAAATATGGTCTAAGTAGGCATTTATAACTACAATGGCAATTTCGTAAATAAATGAGCATAGATATAACATACATGAATCATGGGTTTCTAGCATAGATCTAACAAATATAAATCATGGGTTTTGTCTCTACAACTTGATGAATGAACTTGCATAAGTAAACATCTTCATAAGTAATGGATCTACACTTGGATCTAAGGAAAATGTATGAAATCACTATCTACAACACTCCAACAAACCACCAATCCAATATACTCCTTTGGGTCCGCGTGAGAGATAACCACCACTCACCAAATCACCCAAACACTTCAAAAACTATCAACTTCAGATCTGGACAGCAAGGATTCAAGCTCGATTTGTTGAAATCTCGCTTGAAATGGTGAAATCTAGCTTCGTCGGATGAAGATCTTCAACTTTGGCTTTTCGATCTTCGATCTTGATCTTCGATCTTGTATAGATGTTAGAACTAGATTGGAGTGGAGAAAAGAAGATGAAGAAATGCTGTAGTCGAGCTCTCAAATTGGCAGCACTTCGTCGCTTCAAAAACCGGTGCCAAAAAGTGAGCCAAACCCCTCTATTTATAGGCTGAAATCCCCCATGAGTCGTCCGCCCCTATGAGTCGTCCACGACTCATGACTCACGACTCAAACCACTACGACTCACGACTCAACGCGGCTCAAGGAAAATACGACACAACCCACACACACGACACAGCATACACACGACTCAAGCCCCTACCGACTTAACACCACACATGGCCACGCGATCTAGTTCCCTGCCGACCTAACACTAAGTCGTCTGGACGACTCAACTACCAACGACCTAAGCCTTAACTCCTTAAGCCGCTAACCTATGAGTCGGCATCCCCTAAGCCGTTAGTTCCTTTAGGTCGGCCAATCACCTTAAGTCGTTCCATCCTATGAGTCAGTCCAATACATGAGTCGGTCACCTCTCTTACTCAGTCACCCCAATGAGTCGCCACTCTACTAAGTCGCTAACTCCTCTAACTCGCTAACTCTTAGGCTGGTCACCCCTATGAGTCGGTTATCCTATGAGTCGCTCACTACCTTGACTCGGTCCAAACCTTAAGCCGCTGCCTACTAACTCGTCTACTGTCTTAGGTCGTCTAGATCACTAGGTCGCAACATGTTAACACCTTAACTCGTCCAACTGCTAACTCGTCCAAACTTCTATAGCTCGCCCACACAACTTAGGCTATGGACGACATAAACAACACTAACAACCTAGTAATTCTGCGATTATATCGACATGTAAAATACAGGTCGTTACATTAAGTATAAGAATGTTAATTGTGAGTGATTGCTCACTTTTCGAGGCTAGAGAGAACAGGACAAGCATATGGAACAAATTACAAATTATCGACCAAACCAAACAATAAATCTCAAAGCAAAGTAGCTGAACACGGATTTGAGGACGATCAAAACGGTACACATATATCAGCGATATGACCACCCTTACAAAAGTCGATAATCGGTACCGCAAATGCTGCTAAAACGACGAAAATAAGATAAACGGTGCAATATCAGTCCAAATTTGACGAAACGAAATATGATGTCTCACTCAGAAGATGATTTACAAATTTATTACATAAAAATATCCAGGCTTAAGAAATATTTAATTATTATCAAGTATTAACTGATTTAAATTTATATAAAATTAGATAATAAAATAAACTTCTGTATCATCTGATGAAAATTTACCATTTGCTATGTTTATATAGACGTATTCCAAATATTAAATTTTTATTTCCAAATTCCATATTTAAAATATCGCAAAAATTCAGTTAATTACGTTATTAAAACCATTAAAATTAATCGATCGTTACAGTCTCCCCCACTTAAAACTTTTCATCCCCGAAAAGGAACAAGGTAGGAGCATAGAAACAACTAGAAAGAAAAAAGAGATTGAAATGTAAAATACAACAATAATTTCAAAGCCATATAAATTTCAATTTAAATTAATCAATATTCAACAAAATCAGAAACATTAATGTTTCTGAGTTACAATTAAACACTATACAAATTTACCTTTAATTTACAACAGTTTTATTAAGCATAATTTTCAGCTTGAGCAATTTATTACTTTAAGTTTCCTTTTGGATAACCTTCAATTTATTATTCACCCTAACATTTTAACTTTTTGAATATTTAGGTAAGTTATATATACTAGAATGAAATTGATTATTATACAAATAAATTTTATCCTAGTTCAACTATTTCAAGGTGTTTTAAATTCCAATTCTTACTTTATACACTTCAATTATTCAAAAATTTGCTTTATTTTTAAAATTTTGAAACCATCACTTAACATTGAATTTAAGAGTTAAATTTCCGGTTTCAGTTCATACTATGTGAAAAAAATGTACACACACACATATATATTCTATATATCAAATCAGATCTATAATCATATACCTATATATATTTACATCAAGTCATACTTAAGAAATTCAAACCAAATTCGTCTTCAAAAACAAAAGTGTAGCAAAGCTACTAAGTGGTCTCTCCACTCTAAGACTCGAAAATGAATGTCGATGATGCTGCAGTCAACACCGAAATTATTTTCTAGTGACAAAAGAGGAGGGTACTAATGTAAAAATTTTAATTCTTTAGAAACGATTTCTATTCGAAAATACCCATAAATAATATGCCCTAAAATTTTAAAAACCAAATCTTCCAAAATACCGAAAATTGAATTATCAAATTCTTAATTCAGAATTCATTTCAATTCCAAATCAATTTATAATCCATGTTTTATAATTTCATTTATTTGTATTATGTTTCAATATTCAATGGTTTACAAACAATAAATGAAATCCAAATATTATCATTTCCAAAAACCAATTCATTTAACTATTTAATTTAAAAAAAATTATACTTATGTATATAATATAATAATACAAAATTTATTTGATTTACCAATTTTAAAGCAATATTGTGTAAGTTTGCTATGTTCAAATGTTTTGGAATTCCTACCGATAGCGTTGGCCAAACAAATCGATCGAAACCCGAAATTCAACTTAATAACTCAAACAACACACTAGAAGATACTTTTATATTAATTACAAAAACACTCTCTCACTCGATGATTCCAGAATGGATTCTAGGGTAGGCGTAACGACCCGTATTTTTTGAAAAGAAGAAAATTCAAATTTTAGAATTTAATACAGTAAGAAATTAAAAATTTATGATTTTAAATAAAATTTACTTTGAATTATAACATCTGATTTTGATTTAATAAAATGACAATTATTTTATGTGATTTCAAATGTATGGTTTAATAAAAGTTTAATTGGACAGATTTAATATTATGTAAAGCATGAAATCGATTTATAATTAACTAGAATTGGTTTTTAATTGGAAATTAACTTCTAATCTATTTGTAAACAGTAAATGTATAATTATGTATTCAAACTTATTTAGATTTTAGTCTTGATTTTCGCTCATCTTACATATCAACCTATTGAAATTAATTTGTTAATAAAATTTAGTATAATTGGATTTCATATAAAAGGAAAGAAGTATAAATTTTAATTTAATAAGACTTAATTAGTTAAACAATTCATGATTTGAGAAGATAAAGTTGAATTAATTGAAATTGTATTTAATTAAGAACTCTACTAAATTTAATCGAATTTAAACTATTGAAGTTTGGTGAAATTATCAATAATAATAAAATATAAATATAAATTTTGTTGTTTTTATATCATTGATACCATTTAAGCAAGTTAATTTATAACTCTTATATGTAAACAACAATTCTACAAATGTATTTAAATTACTGTAAAAAAAGAGATTTCAATTGTTTTAATTATATTATGTAAACAAAAATTCTATAAATGTATTTAAGTTACTGTAAAAAGAATCCAATTGTTTTAATTATCTTGTGTAAACAACAATTCGATAAATGTATTTAAGTTACCGCAAAAAGATTTCAATTGTTTTAATTATCTATCCATTAATTATGTTCCGTTTTAAATTCAAATGTTGAAATGTATTGCCGTTAATTTAAATTGGAATCTTTGAATAAAAGGGAAAGAGAATTTAACTGAAATTAATGATGTTTAATGAAAGAAATGTACGTTTGTTAGGATCCGCTTTAAAGTGTAATTTTGAAATTAATTACAATTATGTCGATTTGGAATCTTTCAATATTAAAAAGGCAAAAGAAGAAATACATTAATTGTAGTTAATGGATTTAACGAAAGAAACATACGTTATTGTTAAAATAAAAAGGAAGTTTTAATGAAAACAAAATGAATGTTATTGTTTTTAAAGTAAGCGTAATTTTATAAAAGAGAAAAATTGAATATTGAAGCAACATTTTACGGTCGTTAAATAGTAGTCTTTGATAGTATGGAGGTATAATGCTAATCATAAAATTTAGAATAAATTAAATATTTTATGTTCATGATTGTGCACCGAGAAAAACGCCGACTTTGATTTGAATTTGGAATCATGGTTCATCTTTTATTTTATGTAGCGGTGGTCCCCGTTACCTTGGTTGGTGTGTTTAATTTTTTTTATTGTATGTTAATAAAACGTTTAAATAGGGGTAAATTTGCGTTGATTTGTGATTAACGAAATTAATTGAATTGAAATATATTTCCATATTGGATTAATGTGGCATTATATTCATTTTGAAGTATGAAAGGTGATGTTCATCACGAATTCATATTCATGCACATATTCTATTGCTTTTCTTCTTACTGCTATCTCGTTCATGTTCTTTTTTGCTTGTTCACTTTCACATTTCAAATACTCAAAAAAAAACCTCTCTCTTTATTTCATAAAACTTTCATTTATTCTCTGTATATTCATTTTCCATTCTTATTATTAGATATACATTCTCCCACCTAATTTTATGTAACGACCCCGAATTTTATATAAATTTAAATTGATAATTTATATAATTTTTTAATTTAAATTGTATAGCTAATTGGAAATTTAAGCGAGTTTCCCCAGATACAGATAAATTCTGTATAAATCATTTAAACTTTAATATTATATATATATGTATTTGAGCATATATGAGTAAATTTAAAAATATATAGATATATATATATTTGATTTGAATTTAAATACTATATATGTATGTGTATATAGAAAAATATAAAACAATAATTATTTAAACTTAAAATAGAAGTTATTCATACTATAAAGTAATAAGGCAAAGCAATGGAACAAAACATATATATGAATTAACTTGCAAAAGAAAAGAAAGAAAAATACATTCAAGTATATCTGGTATAAGTATGAAGACAAGACGAAAGGAAAGATATCTATATATACATACAGGAATGCAAGTGTAAGTAAGACAATAATATATATATATATATATATATATATTCAAGTTTGCAAAACAAAAGAAGTACAAGCTTATAAAATCAAACGAAAGATAAAATAAAGCATCTCTAAGTATATACAACATATCAGCAGAGATGATAGCTTCATTTCAGTAAACAAAATAAAGAATGCTAGGCAAATAAATATTATAAGTTGCCTGTAAAATTTTGAGATGCAAAGCTAAGGAAATCTAGAGTAAATCTCATCTCAAAAAGCTTAAACAAAATGCCAGGTAAGTAAGGCAAGCAATAACAAACATCTCAGCCATACCCTATTGAATAAACAAATAAACATCACTTTATACAAATAGAACATGCTGTAACTAAGCAAGGGGAACATGCCTTTATTTCCATCATTTCAGGGGTCAATTCGAATTGTTAAATTTTAATGCAGCCCATAACTAAAACACTTCAGCCATACTATTTTGTACAAACCATATCATTACCCTGTACACTTTCTTTTATATGATCAACAAATAGCAATAGCCAAAAGAAAAAAAAAAGGAGAGCTTCAGTTTATAACTGAAACAGGAAATCAAAACTAAGAAAAGAAAACTGAAGCTTACCATCTTTAAAACTCAAACAATAATTCAACTGAAAATAATATCAAGCTCTGTTCATTTCTAAACCAGGTGAGTAACTCATTTTTTTTATATGGTTAAGTATTCTTTTTGACTGGTTGCTTGGATTAGTTATGAAGATAATCCAGTATTTATGTTTTATTAAAATACTATGTTTGTGTGAATATAGGTAGATGGTCCTGTATACATATATGTTTGTATATAGTTGTGTGCATGTGCTATGAATCAGTATTGCTCTGTTTAGATTCCAGGCTCCAGTGCTTGATTCAAAAATCAATATCCCTCAGCCCAATATATGTTTTGTAACGACCCGTATTTTACGTGTCGATATATCGTAGAATTCTAGGTCGTTAGTGTTGTTTATGTCGTCCTTAGCCTAAGTCGTAAGGGAGGATAACTCGTATGTTGTTTGAGTCGCGTGGAAGTTAGATTGGGAAGTTAACTCGAAATAGTGCTAGAGCGAGTTAACAGGTTAGTGATATTAGCGAGTTACGAGTTATCGGGTTAGAAAGGTTAGCGACTTAGTGGCTGGGACGAGTTAGCGTGTTAGTATGTTGACCGAGTCATAATAGTTAACGAGTTAACTAGTGGGCGAGATAAGGATTAACTCGTATGGCCGAGTTATAGGAGTTAATCGGTTAGGTCTGACCGGGTTAAGAACTGAACGACTTAAGGGTTAGTGGAGTCAGCGCGTTGCCGAGTTAGTGAGGCTAGTGTGTTAGCGGGTTAGTGAGCTAACGAGTTAGCAGAGTTACCGAGTTAAGGGTTAGTGGATTGGGCCGGCTTAGTGTTAGGACGGCATGTGTAGTTAGGTCATGACTCGTATACGAGTTAAGTCGTTGGGTCGGCCAGGTGATAAGTCGTTTCCCAGTTGAGTCGTTGAGTTCGATAAGTCGTAAGCCATTGAGTCGTAGCTCGTGTATGAGTTAGGCCGCGCATAGGATAAGTCGTTTAGTTCTGTGTGTGTTAGGTTGTAGTACCTGTTGAGTCGTGGGAATGGCTGAGTCGTATGTCGCTAGGTTGTTGAGTCGTTTACGAGTTAAGGATAGGTTGGCTGGGCTCGATGAGTCGTATAATGTGTTGTTTGATGAGTCATGGACGACTCATGGGATAAGTCGTGACCGACTTAAGGGGCGACGACTCATGGGGCTTCCAGCCTATAAATAGAGGGCTTTGGTTCACTTTTTGGCACCGGTTTTTGAAGGGACGAAGTGCTGCCATTTTAAGAGCTCGACTACAGCATTTCTTCATCTTCTTTTCTCCACTCCAATCTAGTTCTAACATCCATCCAAGATCGAAGATCGAGATTGAAGATCCAAGAGCCAAAGTTGAAGATCTTCATCCAACGAAGCTAGATTTCATCGTTTCAAGCGGGATTTCGACGAATCAAGCTTGAATCTTCGCTGTCCAGATCTGAAGTTGATAGTTTTTGAAGTGTTTAGGTGATTTGGTGAGTGGTGGTTATCTCTCACGCGGACCCAAAGGAGTATACTGGATTGGTGGTTTGTTGAAGTGTTGTAGATAGTGATTTTATGCATATTTCTTTAGATCCAAGTGTAGATCCATTACTTATGAAGATGTTTACTTATACAAGATCATTTATCAAGTTGAAGAGACAAAACCCATGATTTATATTTGATAGATCTATGCTAAAAACCCATGATTCATGTATGTTAGATCTATGCTCATTTATTTACGAAATTGCCATTATCATTGTAATTGTTTATTTAGATCTTGTTTGAATGATTGATTGCTTGGATTAATGTTTGATTTGATTGATTAGTTGATATATAGCTTGATTTGATCAAGTTGGTTGATGATGATTCAAAAGCTAAGTGGAAAGGCTCTTGAATAAGGAAAGCTGCTTGTGGCATATGAAGCGGATGTTGAAGCTCATATGTATGGATTAGATGATGTTGAGATGGGACTTTGCCATGATGCGATGAGGCAAGCCATGATGTTGAGATGAGACTTTGCTATGATGCGATAAAGAGAAGCATGATGTGAGATAGCCTTGGTTTAATCCAGACGGGATCATCCCAAGCATGTTGATAACTCGATGATGCGATGCAAGTTGGTTGATAATGGTTAGCTCGAGAGGCGCTTGAGCTAGTATGGAAATAGTCGCCGAGGAGGATGATTAGGAGGCTGAGATCTCATCGTTGTTGAAGGTTCTAGCATGCTCAAAGCAAGAGTACGTTGGAACGGGCTGCGACGACGTTCCAAGCACGGGCTGCGACGACGTGCTAGTACTCTGGGTAGTTGCGAAAATTCCTAGGCACGGGCTGCGACGACGTGCGGAGTTATGTCTAGAACCGGGGTTACCATTAGCCCTTGACAGATGGATAAAAGAATGAGTTGGTCATTCAATTAACGGTGAAATCAAGGCAATGATAACAGTGATAGCCGGAGTCATGGATGTTTGGCTGTACCATCATTCGGTCTCAAGAGCGGTGTTTTCTGGGTGCTTATCTGATCTTGGTTTAGGCCTTGGGGGTTTGTATTTGGAAAACATCGACCTTGACTCGAATGATTATTGCTTTACTTTTTAATTGTCTGCCATGTTATGCTTGCTTCTCCTTAGTGTGTGTGTCTGGGGCTATCACTGTAGAAAAAGGCGGAGTGGGATGGTTTGGTTCCTATTCCTTTTATCCTTTATGCTCTTTTGGTATGTTTGACAGTTGATTTACTTCTCACTAAGACTTTGTCTGACTCAAGGTTTTATGTCTCGTCTTATTACCTTGGGCTGTTCATCCATGTTGGGATGGGCAGACTATGTGACAGGTGCTGATCTTAGTGGCTCACGCTGATGATGACGAAGACGAGCAGGAGGCTTTACATATTATTTTCATATTCTATGTACTGGATATTCCGCTGTTTGTTGATTACTCTGAATGCTATGTAGTGAGGCTTCTTGTATTCATGATTCAGACCATGTATAAAGCTATTATGATTAGATGATGATATTCTGTTCTATGGGAGCTTCACTATATTATATTTCTCTATTGTATTTTATTCATGCGCTGTGAGTTTTACGATAGAGTCTGCGATGTTTATTCTACCTTGACGGTCACCCATGGCTGCTTGACACACCTTCAGCGCATTATCCTCTTGTTTTGGTGCGGGAGTCATGGGCGGTCGTCACATTTGGTATCAGAGCTTTGGTTAATCGATTTTAGCCAACGCTCGCTGACGTAACTACGTATGAGAGACGTAATTGTATTTTGATGAATGATTACTATATATAATATAGTAGTTTAGAAGGATTTGAACTCCTTATGCGGTTGTTTCTCAAGGTGTTCTAAGTCATTCCTTTTTGTAGATATTAAGGATGAGTCGAAGGGGGAGACCAGCTGCTGGGGAAGGCCGTGCTGCTAGGGAAGCTTTTGATTATGCTCCTATGTTTGAGGCCATGATGACTTCGATCATGAGAAGGATACCAGCCTCGGGGCCATCAGTAGATGTTGGAGTTCGAGTTCAAGCTCCAAGACCAGTGGATTTTGCTAAGCTTTGCAAGGACTATACTTCTCTTGGAGGAAAGGTTTTCTTGGGAACGGAATCAACCATTGAAGTGCAAAGATGGATTGATGCTTGTAGAAGGATCTTTGGTGACTTGGGAGTTGAGGATGCAACTAAGAGGAAGCTTGCATCAAGGCAACTTCAAGGGAGAGCTTCGGATTGGTGGAACTCTATCACCATCGATACTCCAGAGGAAGAGATTACTTGGGAGCAATTCCAAGTCAGATTTGAAGCTAAGTTCATCTCTACGGCTCAGAAATCTGTCTTGTTTAAAAAGTTTGTGGAGCTCAAGCAAGGTGGAAGACCTGTTCTTGAGTATGTCTCTGAGTTTGAAGCTTTGTCCAAGTATGCCAGATCGTATATTGATTCTCCCTATCAGAAGAATGAGAAGTTTGTGACCGGTTTAGACGCTTATCTTGGGAGGCAGTTGGTGGATCACTTAGACGATCCGTTTGAGAAGCTTGTGGAAAAAGCTCTCAGGCATGAGAGTTTGTTTCCTAGGGAGAGTTCTGTTGTTGCTGTGACCAAGGAAGAGTCTAAACCACAGCAGGGTGGAAACAAGAAGAGGAAGCAGCAGCAACAGAAGGGTAAGGATGGCCAGAAGAAGCCGAAGGGCGAAGTGACCTGCTACAACTGTCAGCAGAAGGGTCATCTCTCCAGGGATTGCAAGAAGCCAAGAGTGCCGGCAAAGTGTCACAACTGTGACAAACCGGGGCATTTCAAGAGGGATTGTCCAGAACCGAGGAAAGATAAGCAGATTGTGCAAGCTTATGCTTTGGGTGCTGTGCCGTCGTCTTCAAAAGCTCCTACTGCTGAAGAGAAGGGGAAGAGTGTGGTGGTTCAAGGTACTCTTTCCATTTGTGGTATTCCAGTTAGAGTGTTGTTTGATACTGGAGCGTCGCATTCCTTTGTTTGTGATGATTTGGTAGGCCGGTTAGGTTTGAAACCGGATATTGTTGATAGGCCATTGGTTGTGACTAATCCGGTTGGGGGTTCGTCTTGTTTGTGTATGATATGCCGTGGTCTAGTTGTGTCGAGTCATGATTGCTCGTTTGTTGGTGATTGCTTTGTTCTGAACTTTGCGGGGTTCGGAATTATTTTGGGTATGGACTGGCTTAGGAAGTATGCGGCAAGGATTGATTGTGAGAGGCTGGAGGTGACAGTCGGGAATGTGGAAGGGCGAAAGGTTGTGATACGATGTAAGCATGAGGAAGGCGTCTTCATGAGCTTCATGTATTCGCTGGTTGTTCCACGGGATGGACTGTCATCGGTGCCTATTGTGAATGGATTTGAGGATGTCTTTGACGAAGTCAAAGGGTTACCGCCGCATAGGGAGATCGAGTTTCGTATCGATCTAGTTGAGGGAGCCAGATCTGTTGTGATGCCTCTTAGGCGGATGGCGCCTAAGGAACAGCAAGAGTTGAAGGTGCAAGTTGATGACCTTTTACGGAAAGGATTCATTCGGCGTAGTGTGTCCGAATGGGGTGCACCAGTTGTGTTCGCAACCAAAGCGGATGGATCATTGAGGTTGTGTGTCGATTATCGCGAGCTGAATAAGGTGACTAAGAAGAACAAGTACCCATTGCCGAGAATAGATGACTTGTTTGATCAGCTTCACGATGCTAAGGTGTTTTCCCAGATGGATTTGGCAACGGGATTTCACCAGTTGAGAGTGGCAAAGGATAGTGTGCCGAAGACTGCTTTTAGGACACCATCCGGTTTTTATGAGTGGCTGGTAATGCCGTTTGGATTGACTAACGCACCAGCATATTTTGTGGATCTTATGAATAGAGTATTCAGAGATCAGTTGAACAAGTTCGTACTTGTGTTCGTGGATGATATTCTGATTTATTCCAGAACTGAAGAAGAGCACGAGACGCACTTATGTATTGTTTTGGAAATCTTACGGAAACATCAGCTGAAGGCTAAGTTTTCGAAGTGTCACTTCTGGAAGGGTGAAGTGAGGTTTTTAGGCCATGTTATCTCTGGAAATGGAATCGCGGTTGATCCCGCTAAGGTAGCAGCAATCCAGGATTGGGTTAGACCTAAGAATGCATCTGATGTGAGAAGTTTTCTTGGATTAGCAGGATATTATCGTCGGTTTATCAAAGACTTTTCCAAGATAGTTGCACCGTTAACAGGATTGACGAATAAGAACCAAGTGTTCAGATGGGATGATAAGTGTGAGCAAGCTTTTGGAATCCTGAAAGAGCGACTGACAAGTGCTCCTGTTTTGACTATTCCAAGTGGGAATGATGAGATGGTGGTTTACACCGATGCATGTGGTACTGGACTTGGAGCAGTGCTGATGTAGAAGGATAGAGTTGTTGCGTATGCTAGTCGACAACTGAAGCCGCATGAAAGGAATTATCCGACTCATGATTTGGAGCTAGCGGCGATTGTATTTGCTTTGAAGATGTGGAGACATTACCTGTTGGGAGTTAGATTTGAGTTGTTTACAGATCATAAGTCGTTGAAGTATCTGTTCTCCCAAAAGGATTTGAATCTTCGGCAGCAACGGTGGCTAGAGTTCTTAGCATCGTATGATTTTGGTATAGCCTATACTCCGGGAAAAGGTAACGCAGTGGCTGACGCGTTGAGTCGAAGACATGCAGGACTAGGAGCCATGTTTTCGGAGTGGATGAGTCTTGAGTATTTGGCTGGATTTGATTTCAGGCCTAGATGTGAGTTGGAACCTGAGATGTTGGCAAACTTATCGATAAGGCCTACTCTTGTGGAGAGAATTGGCGAGAGCCAAAAGCGAGATGATAAGCTTGTCAAGATTATCCGAGATTTGGAATCTGGATTGAATCCAGAAAAGGATAAAGGATTTGAAGTCGATCGAGAGGGTTGGCTTCGAAAGGAAGGACGACTAGTTGTTCCCGATGTAGATGGATTGAGAGATGAAGTTCTTAGGGAAAGTCATCACTCGAAGTTGACAATTCATCCAGATGGAAATAAGATGTATCGGGATATGAAGAGAACCTATTACTGGGAAGGTATGAAGAAGGATGTTGGAAATTTTATTTCCAAGTGTATGAACTGCCAGTTGGTGAAAGCTGAGCAGAAGAAGCCCAGTGGATTACTTCAGCCATTAGAGGTTCCTACATGGAAGTGGGAGCAAGTGTCGATGGATTTTATCGATGGTCTACCTAGAACCAGGACAGGGAATGAAGGGATTTGGGTCATCGTAGATCGTTTGACTAAGAGTGCAAGGTTCATCCCTGTTCGATCAACTAGGACTGCATCGAAGTTGGCTGAGTTGTATGTGAAGTGGATTGTTCGATTCCATGGTGTTCCGAAGAGTATAGTGAGCGATCGAGACCCATTGTTCACTAGTGGATTTTGGAAGAGCTTCTAGGAAGTTTTGGGAACTAAGTTGTGTTTGAGTACAGCTTATCACCCTCAAACAGATGGTCAGACTGAGAGAGTCAACCGAGTTTTGGAAGATCTTCTCAGAGCTTGTGTTTTGGACTTCGGAGGATCATGGGAAGATCACCTTCATTTGGTGGAATTTGCATATAACAACAGTTATCAGTCGAGTATTGGTATGGCACCATTTGAGGCATTATATGGAAGACCGTGTAACTCTCCGACATGTTGGTTGGAAACTGGAGAAAAACTGATACTTGGGCCAGAGATGATTCAACAGACTTCGTATTGTATAAAGATCATTCGGCAACGAATGAAGGCAGCCCAAGATCGTCAGAAAAGTTATGCCAATAATCGTCGTAAGGATTTGGAATTCGACGTAGGTAATATGGTTTTTGTGAAGATTTCTCCTCTAAAGAATGTTATTAGATTCGGGAAGAAAGGAAAGTTAACTCCGAGATTTGTTGAACCATTCCCGATTATCGAGCGAATTGGAAAGCTCGCTTATAGATTGGAGTTACCGGAGAAGATGACGGGTGTGCACAATGTCTTTCATGTATCTTATCTACGGAAGTATGTGCATGACTCGAATACGGTGGTTTCTGCTGATAGCTGTGAAGATTTAGAGGTTGATCCAGTAGTTACGAGACCTCGTAAGCCGCTTCGTGTTGTTGAAACCGACACGAAACAGCTTAGGAGGAAGACGATTACGTTGCTCAAGATACAATGGAGTGATGATGTTAACGACTGTACATGGGAGGAGGAAGAGAGGATGAAAGCAGCTCATCCTGAACTCTTCGAGGTATGGCCCTAAGGTGTCGTGACATCTCATGAATTTGTAACTTGTTCTAATCATAGAATTCTGCATGCTAGGCTAGAATTGGATGCATGGTTTGTTGATTACTATGGATGGTAGACATGCAGAATAATTTTGATTACTGTTGTTTGTTTGGAATTTGAGGGGCGAAATTCCTAAGGGGGAGAGAATGTAACGACCCGTATTTTACGTGTCGATATATCGTAGAATTCTAGGTCGTTAGTGTTGTTTATGTCGTCCTTAGCCTAAGTCGTAAGGGAGGATAACTCGTGTGTTGTTTGAGTCGTGTGGAAGTTTGATTGGGAAGTTAACTCGAGATAGTGCTAGAGCGAGTTAACAGGTTATTGATATTAGCGAGTTACGAGTTATCGGGTTAGAAAGGTTAGCGACTTAGTGGCTGGGACGAGTTAGCGTGTTAGTATGTTGACCAAGTCATAATAGTTAACGAGTTAACTAGTGGGCGAGATAAGGATTAACTCGTATGGCCGAGTTATAGGAGTTAACCGGTTAGGTCTGACTGGGTTAAGAACTGAACGACTTAAGGGTTAGTGGAGTCAGCGCGTTGCCGAGTTAGTGAGGCTAGTGTGTTAGCGGGTTAGTGAGCTAACGAGTTAGCAGAGTTACCGAGTTAAGGGTTAGTGGATTGGGCCGGCTTAGTGTTAGGACGGCATGTGTAGTTAGGTCATGACTCGTATACGAGTTAAGTCGTTGGGTCGGCCAGGTGATAAGTCGTTTCCCAGTTGAGTCGTTGAGTTCGATAAGTCGTAAGCCGTTGAGTCGTAGCTCGTGTATGAGTTAGGCCGCGCATAGGATAAGTCGTTTAGTTCTGTGTGTGTTAGGTTGTAGTACCTGTTGAGTCGTGGGAATGGCTGAGTCGTATGTCGCTAGGTTGTTGAGTCGTTTACGAGTTAAGGATAGGTTGGCTGGGCTCGATGAGTCGTATAATGTGTTGTTTGATGAGTCATGGACGACTCATGGGATAAGTCGTGACCGACTTAAGGGGCGACGACTCATGGGGCTTCCAGCCTATAAATAGAGGGCTTTGGTTCACTTTTTGGCACCGGCTTTTGAAGCGACGAAGTGCTGCCATTTTGAGAGCTTGACTATAGCATTTCTTCATCTTCTTTTCTCCACTCCAATCTAGTTCTAACATCCATCCAAGATCGAAGATCGAGATTGAAGATCCAAGAGCCAAAGTTAAAGATCTTCATCCAACGAAGCTAGATTTCATCGTTTCAAGCGGGATTTCGACGAATCAAGCTTGAATCTTCGCTGTCCAGATCTGAAGTTGATAGTTTTTGAAGTGTTTAGGTGATTTGGTGAGTGGTGGTTATCTCTCACGCGGACCCAAAGGAGTATACTGGATTGGTGGTTTGTTGAAGTGTTGTAGATAGTGATTTTATGCATATTTCTTTAGATCCAAGTGTAGATCCATTACTTATGAAGATGTTTACTTATACAAGATCATTTATCAAGTTGAAGAGACAAAACCCATGATTTATATTTGATAGATCTATGCTAAAAACCCATGATTCATGTATGTTAGATCTATGCTCATTTATTTACGAAATTGCCATTATCATTGTAATTGTTTATTTAGATCTTGTTTGAATGATTGATTGCTTGGATTAATGTTTGATTTGATTGATTAGTTGATATATAGCTTGATTTGATCAAGTTGGTTGATGATGATTCAAAAGCTAAGTGGAAAGGCTCTTGAATAAGGAAAGCTGCTTGTGGCATATGAAGCGGATGTTGAAGCTCATATGTATGGATTAGATGATGTTGAGATGGGACTTTGCCATGATGCGATGAGGCAAGCCATGATGTTGAGATGAGACTTTGCTATGATGCGATAAAGAGAAGCATGATGTGAGATAGCCTTGGTTTAATCCAGACGGGATCATCCCAAGCATGTTGATAACTCGATGATGCGATGCGAGTTGGTTGATAATGGTTAGCTCGAGAGGCGCTTGAGCTAGTATGGAAATAGTCGTCGAGGAGGATGATTAGGAGGCTGAGATCTCATCGTTGTTGAAGGTTCTAGCATGCTCAAAGCAAGAGTACGTTGGAACGGGCTGCGACGACGTTCCAAGCACGGGCTGCGACGACGTGCTAGTACTCTGGGTAGTTGCGAAAATTCCTAGGCACGGGCTGCGACGACGTGCGGAGTTATGTCTAGAACCGGGGTTACCATTAGCCCTTGACAGATGGATAAAAGAATGAGTTGGTCATTCAATTAACGGTGAAATCAAGGCAATGATAACAGTGATAGCCGGAGTCATGGATGTTTGGCTGTACCATCATTCGGTCTCAAGAGCGGTGTTTTCTGGGTGCTTATCTGATCTTGGTTTAGGCCTTGGGGGTTTGTATTTGGAAAACATCGACCTTGACTCGAATGATTATTGCTTTACTTTTTAATTGTCTGCCATGTTATGCTTGCTTCTCCTTAGTGTGTGTGTCTGGGGCTATCACTGTAGAAAAAGGCGGAGTGGGATGGTTTGGTTCCTATTCCTTTTATCCTTTATGCTCTTTTGGTATGTTTGACAGTTGATTTACTGCTCACTAAGACTTTGTCTGACTCAAGGTTTTATGTCTCGTCTTATTACCTTGGGCTGTTCATCCATGTTGGGATGGGCAGACTAGGTGACATGTGGTAGGTGCTGATCTTAGTGGCTCACGCTGATGATGACGAAGACGAGCAGGAGGCTTTACATATTATTTTCATATTCTATGTACTGGATATTCCGCTGTTTGTTGATTACTCTGAGTGCTATGTAGTGAGGCTTCTTGTATTCATGATTCAGACCATGTATAAAGCTATTATGATTAGATGATGATATTCTGTTCTATGGGAGCTTCACTATATTATATTTCTCTATTGTATTTTATTCATGCGCTGTGAGTTTTACGATAGAGTCTGCGATGTTTATTCTACCTTGACGGTCACCCATGGCTGCCTGACACACCTTCAGCGCATTATCCTCTTGTTTTGGTGCGGGAGTCATGGGCGGTCGTCACATGTTTGGATTTAAGATTTAAATAAAACTTGTATGTTTTGTCGTAAAGAAGGTTTTAAAAATTTGTTTAAGTTAAATAAAGATTGAAATGTCTCTGGAAAAGCCAAGAACTGAGAAACATCATCATATATACAAAAATTCGAATGTCTTAATTCTCGAATTCAAACATATAATTTGAATTCTTATACCTTGGCTTGATTTTTAAGGCAAGAATTGGAATTTTTAGATCACGAATTCAAGAGGGGTTGGGTTTTGTTCAAATTTCATTGTTTGGGGAAATTCTGGTGAACACGTCAAGGAGGAGGGTCGGGGTTGTTCGAGGTGGTGGAGAAGCCTACGGTGGTGGTAGGAAAAATGGCCAGAGGTGATGGAAGCAACGGTGGCGTCGGCGGCGAGGGATCAAATTTTTTAGACCTAGTTTTAATGAGGTGTCGCAAGTTGATTCGTTCTTCCTCCATGATGCATCGAGTTTGTCGTGGTTAGAGGGAAAGGTAGAGGGGACATGGATGGATTTGTTGCCGGAGTTTCACGTTTTCTGGTGATGGGTGTCGCAAGTACGGCGCGTTGACGGTTTGAGGGGGGGGGGGTGTTCGCTGTGTGTTTCCAGGTTTCGAGAATAAACTCGAATTCGAATTCGAGAGGGGATAGGAGATTCTGATGGTCTGAGATGTACGCAAGGGTGAACGTCGACGTGTTTGACGAAGCTGCGATGCCGAAAGATCGCTAGAGGCGATGTGCACGTGTACAAGCCTGGTGATCTGGAAAGTTTGAAAACCTGGATGATTTCCAGGTTCGCACTCGTGAGTTTACCCGAAGCTTTACTCGAGTATTTCCAGGGTAGAACTCGAAGTAGAGGTTGGTGAGGCTGGGGGTCAAATTTTGTATCAGGCTTTTGAACCTGATTCTATTTTTTTGAATTCAAAACTAGATTCAAAATTTGAAAATCAAGGATTAAACTGAGTTTCGAAAATTTAATAAATAAATAAAATTAAAATGTAAATACAAGTTCAAATTTGGGTTGGAATTTAGCTTGAAAACGAATAAAGTTTTAAATTTAAATTGTTTTAAATACTAAAAAAAAATGTTTTAGTGTTAAAAAGGAATGTGAATTTAAGTGGGATTTTTGACTTGTAAAGAAAGAACTTAGACCAGTTGAATCAAATGTTGAAATCTGAAACTAAATCTAAATTTGATTTAGTTTTGGGATAAAAGGAGTTTTAAAATTTAAATTGTCCTAAATAATTTGAATGAATAAATTTAATTTGAATTTAAATTTAAAGTGTAATGTTTAAAATACACTTAAATGATTAATGGAATCATTAAAGGAATTAATTATCTTAGAGTAATTAAGGTAATAAAATGATTTAATTAATAAGGTAATTAAAGAATGATTTATTCAACTTATAAATAAATAATTTAGATTAATTTATAATTAGAAATGATTAATAACGAATTAATCTAAGATAATTCCTTAAGAAAGTAATTAAGAAATATTATTAGTTAATAAGATAATTAACTAAGGATTATTAAGTATTAATTAAGGCGATTAATTCTAATAATAAATTGGATTGATTAGTTTAGATAATCAATTATAAATGGTGTAAGTATAATTACTTTATGGTAAGTAATTAAAGGTTAAATTTCTTTAATTAATTAATTAGAGTTAATTAATTAAGAAATTAGTTTAAGGTTGATTTAATTAATGTGATAAATTAAGAATAATTTAATTAATTAAAGTGTTTGATAAATTAATTGATATTAAATGATTTCAAATTAGTTAATCAGAATTTGATAATTAATTCATAAGTAATTAATTTAACTGGAAATAATTTGAATTAATCAGGATAAAATGATTAATTAATTCTGCTTATAAATGATTATTAAATGCTTGACCTTACTTATGGATGATCGTATTATATATAATGCCTTGAATTGATTGTCCTGTCTGATCTGTGATATTTTATTCTGTGGTTTGTGCCGTGTATGATTTATTCATTTATTTACATCTGCATATCATCTGTGAATCTGTGAATGGGCGATAAGCTTTATAGCTATATCGCTTATCAACTATATCTCTGTGTTTTGATCTGTGATGATTGAATAATGTTGCACTATTGTGTTAAACCCCTGGACCACACCATACACACACAATTATGGATTTCACGAGGAAATCGGTTAAGTCACAGGTTTTTGAAATAGTTTAAAATTTGAATTTTTAAATTCAAATGTTTTGGAAATGGAATTGGAATAGAAGTGAAAAGCTTTTGAAATGGAATTTCAAAGATGGAAATTTATTTTGAATAACTGGATTAAGTGTTGGAATTTAAATACTTTAATTTAAATTTGAATTCAATATTCAAATTGAATTCTGTAATTTGAAACTAGGGATTAATGATATTATACTAGTCATTATGAGTTAAATCATTTTTAAAGTATTATTTTTGGGAATTTGAATTTAACCCAAGGATTTCAACTCGTATAAATGAATCAGATTTCCAAAATGAAAACTGTCTTTTTCAAATGATAAACACTTTTAGATAAGAACTGAGATTCCAGTTAATTAGGGGAATTTCAAGATTGAATAGAGAAATGATTTTCCTAAGTTATGAATGAATTCTTTTTGAAAGCTATGAATTAAATCTGTTTATTTTTAACAGATTTAAATTGATGATTTGTTTAAATCAAATTGAAATGAAATTGTTTTGAAGGCTATAAGTTAAATCTTTGATTTAAAGATTTAACGAGTAAAACAAATTGAAATGAAAATTGATTTGGAAAATCTGTGAATGAATCTTTTGTTTAAAAGATTAAAATGTGAAAATTTTTTAAACCGTTAAAGGTGGTGAAAATGAATCTTTTTGTTTAAAGATTGAAAATGGTAATTTATTAAAACCATTTGAAAGAAAGTTTTGAATTATTAAGTTGTGACTTAATTGAAATCCCATATCCATATGTTTTAAATGTTTTTGCTCACTATTCGGTTTAGCCGGGAAAGGACCTTTGTGTCGTATAACCCATTCCGAATATGTGATTCGACGTTGTGGATAGCATTTGAAGACCGGTGTTGAAGACCGGGTATTTGCGAGAGCGATAGGATGACCTATCGATTGTTTCTGCACCGAGTCGCGCCGGTATTGAAACTCCCTAAGTGATGGGAAATCCGATCGGGATTGTGAATATCCGGATTGCAAGGACTTCTTTGTAAGTGCCTTCAGTTCTGTTCGATCCCGGAACAGACTTGTATGGATAGTATGTCTGACATTACAAATTGAGATATAAAGCCGATTTCTTTCAAATATATTTCTGTTGGTGGCGGAGAATTTATTCTCTTAGCTTAACACCCTTCTCTGAGACGTACGAGCTCAGAGGTTATGTAGTTGAATGTTATCAGCGATATATTCCCAATTTGGTAATGTGACATGCTGAGTGTTGCTGTGAAATGATCATTGTGTTGATTATTTGTGATAGGATCATTTGTTTGATCGTCTATCTTGGTGATCATTTCTATGATCATTTGTTGACCCAAAGCACAGCTTTTGTATAAAGCGTGTTTTTGTGGACGTGACTTCGTCGAGCCTCACACCCCGGAAATGGTCAAAACAGGAAAGATGCGGCAAGGTTATGAGGGGTAGTGCCCTTTAGGGTATGTGCATTTCCTTCTGGAAAAGGGTGGTATCATGGTATGGAGCCCAGATACTTACTCATGTTGAAAACACTTTATGATTGTGTGAATTGATTACGAGCGCTCGGTTAAAGGTCCCAAAGGACCGGGGGATGGCATACTCGTGTCAGTTGTTACCCAGTTAGGGGTAACCCGGCCTTGTGTTGGTAGAGATCCGGTTTGGTTCTCGGGGACGTCCATCCAGAGGCGTTCTCATGTGGCAATGGGAAGTTCCTTGGCCTGATCATTCGTTGGAAATCCAAAGAAACAATACGAGACTTGTACGGTTTTAGTTGTAGAACCTGCTTCCTCAGGAAGTAGTTATAGTAGGCATAATATAATGGTACCTATGCTGGCTAAGATTTATATTCTACTTTCGAAATATCTTCTACACTATGCACTAATAATAATATCAAATGTTTCTTTTTAATGCGTATCAAGCATCTTTGACTGACATAAGAAGAAATCTCCTCCAAGTCTACGTTTGCATTGTGTGTGTGGCGGGAGGTCTTATGGTAGTTACATTTTCAAAAAAAAAAAGCATTGCGAATTGATTTTTGAATACCTCTTGGTTTGTTTTTAAAGATAAACTATTTTTGTTGCTCACACCAGTCCCATGACTAATCCGGAGTTTATTGTTCTTCCTAAACTCTGGGTGCTCATTATATTTCTACACGAGCAGTCTAGAGTTGGGTTTTCAGATAGTTAGATATAGTGGATTATCTGGAGTTAGTTCAGTCTTTGGATCACACCAGTCTTGCTGAGCTTGGTGCATCGTTATTGGGGGTTCGAGCTATTTCTAGATTGGTTTTTGGAGATGGAGTTGCAGTTCTCGGAGTTCTCTTTTGAAGACTATCTTAGAGTTATATTGTTCCGCTGCTAGATGTTATCATCTATTTTCTTTTCCGCTGCTATTTATTGTATCATATCTCTGATGTATATTGATATCTATTGGATCATCTGTTGTATCAGATATTGTATCAAAGCTGTATATCAATGTATTATTCTTTTATTCCACTGTGTTATTTACTTAATGTTGTTATAAGCTCCGACGAATCGGATTTGAACGGTCGAATCTATGGCATTCGAATACGATATGAAGTATGGATGTCGATTTTCGAGCGGGCAAAATTCGTCTCGTTACATTTGGTATCAGAGCTAAGGTTGAACTTTAGCTCAGGAGTATAACACGTTAGGTAGCTCATTAGAGATAGGGTGAAGTATACCCTAGAATGAGTATTCCCTAAGATATCCGTTGGAATGCCTCAGTAAATTCTCTTACTATTCACCCATAGTATGTATGAGTGCAAGAAGAGGACGCGATAGGGGACAGGGAAATACGACTGTAATTGGTCAACGCTCTGTAACAACGGTGGAAATAACTTTCTTATCAATTTTTTTGATTCGTTTTCAAATTCTTTTGAAATTCTTCGTGACAGCTCCACGAAGAAGTTTCGGTGTGATTGTGGCCTACAAGTCGTTGTAGGAAATTTTTACTTCATATCTTTATCGGTTTCTTATCAGCTTTTCGATTTAAACCTTAATGAATATAAATTGGAAATTTTAAATGAATTAGAAATTTTAAATTGAGTTAAAATTGATTAATAGAATATGAAGGATAAAATTGAATTGTATCGATAAAACGATTTCGTTTAAAATCAAATTTTGAAATTCTGTTGTAATTTCTTGGGTTGGTCGAAGACCGAAGAGGGACAAATTGGTATATATTTTGAGATATTCCGACTTGAATTTGGAATCCATATCTTGTATTTGAGAAATTGTAGAGATTGAGTCTATCTCTGTGTTGTTTTCGTGCCTGCGAATTTCGAGGACGAAATTCTTTTAAGGGGGGAAGTTTGTAACGACCCCGAATTTTATATAAATTTAAATTGATAATTTATATAATTTTTTAATTTAAATTGTATAGCTAATTGGAAATTTAAGCGAGTTTCCCCAGATACAGATAAATTCTGTATAAATCATTTAAACTTTAATATTATATATATATGTATTTGAGCATATATGAGTAAATTTAAAAATATATAGATATATATATTTGATTTGAATTTAAATACTATATATGTATGTGTATATAGAAAAATATAAAACAATAATTATTTAAACTTAAAATAGAAGTTATTCATACTATAAAGTAATAAGACAAAGCAATGGAACAAAACATATATATGAATTAACTTGCAAAAGAAAAGAAAGAAAAATACATTCAATTATATCTGGTATAAGTATGAAGACAAGACGAAAGGAAAGATATCTATATATACATACAGGAATGCAAGTGTAAGTAAGACAACAATATATATATATATATATATATATATATATATATATATATATATTCAAGTTTGCAAAACAAAAGAAGTACAAGCTTATAAAATCAAACGAAAGATAAAATAAAGCATCTCTAAGTATATACAACATATCAGCAGAGATGATAGCTTCATTTCAGTAAAAAAAATAAAGTATGCTAGGCAAATAAATATTATAAGTTGCCTGTAAAATTTTGAGATGCAAAGCTAAGGAAATCTAAAGTAAATCTCATCTCAAAAAGCTTAAACAAAATGCCATGTAAGTAAGGCAAGCAATAACAAACATCTCAGCCATACCCTATTGAATAAACAAATAAACATCACTTTATACAAATAGAACATGCTGTAACTAAGCAAGGGGAACATGCCTTTATTTCCATCATTTCAGGGGTCAATTCGAATTGTTAAATTTTAATGCAGCCCATAACTAAAACACTTCAGCCATACTATTTTGTACAAACCATATCATTACCCTGTACACTTTCTTTTATATGATCAACAAATAGCAATAGCCAAAAGAAAAAAAAAGGAGAGCTTCAGTTTATAACTGAAACAGGAAATCAAAACTAAGAAAAGAAAACTGAAGCTTACCATCTTTAAAACTCAAACAATAATTCAACTGAAAATAATATCAAGCTCTGTTCATTTCTAAACCAGGTGAGTAACTCATTTTTTTTTATATGGTTAAGTATTCTTTTTGACTGGTTGCTTGGATTAGTTATGAAGATAATCCAGTATTTATGTTTTATTAAAATACTGTGTTTGTGTGAATATAGGTAGATGGTCCTGTATACATATATGTTTGTATATAGTTGTGTGCATGTGCTATGAATCAGTATTGCTCTGTTTAGATTCCAGGCTCCAGTGCTTGATTCAAAAATCAATATCCCTCAGCCCAATATATGTTTGGATTTAAGATTTAAATAAAACTTGTATGTTTTGTCGTAAAGAAGGTTTTAAAAATTTGTTTAAGTTAAATAAAGATTGAAATGTCTCTGGAAAAGCCAAGAACTGAGAAACATCATCATATATACAAAAATTCGAATGTCTTAGTTCTCGAATTCAAACATATAATTTGAATTCTTATACCTTGGCTTGATTTTTAAGGCAAGAATTAGAATTTTTAGATCACGAATTCAAGAGGGGTTGGGTTTTGTTCAAATTTCATTGTTTGGGGAAATTCTGGTGAATACGTCAAGGAGGAGGGTCGGGGTTGTTCGAGGTGGTGGAGAAGCCTACGGTGGTGGTAGGAAAAATGGCCAGAGGTGATGGAAGCAACGGTGGCGTCGGCGGCGAGGGATCAAATTTTTTAAACCTAGTTTTAATGAGGTGTCGCAAGTTGATTCGTTCTTCCTCCATGATGCATCGAGTTTGTCGTGGTTAGAGGGAAAGGTAGAGGGGACATGGATGGATTTGTTGCCGGAGTTTCACGTTTTCTGGTGATGGGTGTCGCAAGTACGACGCGTTGACAGGTGTGGGGGGGGGGTGTTCGCTGTGTGTTTCCAGGTTTCGAGAATAAACTCGAATTCGAATTCGAGAGGGGATAGGAGATTCTGATGGTCTGAGATGTACGCAAGGGTGAACGTCGACGTGTTTGACGAAGCTGCGATGCCGAAAGATCGCCAGAGGCGATGTTCACGTGTACAAGCCTGGTGATCTGGAAAGTTTGAAAACCTGGATGATTTCCAGGTTCGCACTCGTGAGTTTACCCGAAGCTTTACTCGAGTATTTCCAGGGTAGAACTCGAAGTAGAGGTTGGTGAGGCTGGGGTCAAATTTTGTATCAGGCTTTTGAACCTGATTCTATTTTTCTGAATTCAAAACTAGATTCAAAATTTGAAAATCAAGGATTAAACTGAGTTTCGAAAATTTAATAAATAAATAAAATTAAAATGTAAATACAAGTTCAAATTTGGGTTGGAATTTAGCTTGAAAACGAATAAAGTTTTAAATTTAAATTGTTTTAAATACTAAAAAAAAAATGTTTTAGTGTTAAAAAGGAATGTGAATTTAAGTGGGATTTTTGACTTGTAAAGAAAGAACTTAGACCAGTTGAATCAAATGTTTAAATCTGAAACTAAATCTAAATTTAATTTAGTTTTGGGATAAAAGGAGTTTTAAAATTTAAATTGTCCTAAATAATTTGAATGAATAAATTTAATTTGAATTTAAATTTAAAGTGTAATGTTTAAAATACACTTAAATGATTAATGGAATCATTAAAGGAATTAATTACTTAGAGTAATTAAGGTAATAAAATGATTTAATTAATAAGGTAATTAAAGAATGATTTATTCAACTTATAAATAAATAATTTAGATTAATTTATAATTATAAATGATTAATAATGAATTAATCTAAGATAATTCCTTAAGAAAGTAATTAAGCAATATTATTAGTTAATAAGATAATTAACTAAGGATTATTAAGTATTAATTAAGGCGATTAATTCTAATATTAAATTGGATTGATTAGTTTAGATAATCAATTATAAATGGTGTAAGTATAATTACTTTATGGTAAGTAATTAAAGGTTAAATTTCTTTAATTAATTAATTAGAGTTAATTAATTAAGAAATTAGTTTAAAGGTTGATTTAATTAATGTGATAAATTAAGAATAATTTAATTAATTAAAGTGTTTGATAAATTAATTGATATTAAATGATTTCAAATTAGTTAATCAGAATTTGATAATTAATTCATAAGTAATTCATTTAACTGGAAATAATTTGAATTAATCAGGATAAAATGATTAATTAATTCTGCTTATAAATGATTATTAAATGCTTGACCTTACTTATGGATGATCGTATTATATATAATGCCTTGAATTGATTGTCCTGTCTGATCTGTGATATTTTATTCTGTGGTTTGTGCCGTGTATGATTTATTCATTTATTTACATCTGCATATCATCTGTGAATCTGTGAATGGGCGATAAGCTTTATAGCTATACCGCTTATCAACTATATCTCTGTGTTTTGATCTGTGATGATTGAATAATGTTGCACTATTGTGTTAAACCCCTGGACCACACCATACACACACAATTATGGATTTCACGAGGAAATCGGTTAAGTCACAGAGTTTTGAAATAGTTTAAAATTTGAATTTTTAAATTCAAATGTTTTGGAAATGGAATTGGAATAGAAGTGAAAAGCTTTTGAAATGGAATTTCAAAGATGGAAATTTATTTTGAATAACTGGATTAAGTGTTGGAATTTAAATACTTTAATTTAAATTTGAATTCAATATTCAAATTGAATTCTGTAATTTGAAACTAGGGATTAATGATATTATACTAGTCATTATGAGTTAAATCATTTTTAAAGTATTATTTTTGGGAATTTGAATTTAACCCAAGGATTTCAACTCGTATAAATGAATCAGATTTCCAAAATGAAAACTGTTGTTTTCAAATGATAAACACTTTTAGATAAGAACTGAGATTCCAGTTAATTAGGGGAATTTCAAGATTGAATAGAGAAATGATTTTCCTAAGTTATGAATGAATTCTTTTTGAAAGCTATGAATTAAATCTGTTTATTTTTAACAGATTTAAATTGATGATTTGTTTAAATCAAATTGAAATGAAATTGTTTTGAAGGCTATAAGTTAAATCTTTGATTTAAAGATTTAACGAGTAAAACAAATTGAAATGAAAATTGATTTGGAAAATCTGCGAATGAATCTTTTGTTTAAAAGATTAAAATGTGAAAATTGTTTAAACCGTTAAAGGTTGTGAAAATGAATCTTTTTGTTTAAAGATTGAAAATGGTAATTTATTAAAACCATTTGAAAGAAAGTTTTGAATTATTAAGTTGTGACTTAATTGAAATCCCATATCCATATGTTTTAAATGTTTTTGCTCACTATTCGGTTTAGCCGGGAAAGGACCTTTGTGTCGTATAACCCATTCCGAATATGTGATTCGATGTTGTGGATAGCAATTGAAGACCGGTGTTGAAGACCGGGTATTTGCGAGAGCGATATGATGACCTATCGATTGTTTCTGCACCGAGTCGCGCCGGTATAGAAACTCCCTAAGTGATGGGAAATCCGATCGGGATTGTGAATATCCGGATTGCAAGGACTTCTTTGTAAGTGCCTTCGGTTCTGTTCGATCCCGGAACAGACTTGTATGGATAGTATGTCTGACATTACAAATTGAGATATAAAGACGATTTCTTTCAAATATATTTCTGTTGGTGGCGGAGAATTTATTCTCTTAGCTTAACACCCTTCTCTGAGACGTACGAGCTCAGAGGTTATGTAGTTGAATGTTACCAGCGATATATTCCCAATTTGGTAATGTGACATGCTGAGTGTTGCTGTGAAATGATCATTGTGTTGATTATTTGTGATAGGATCATTTGTTTGATCGTCTATCTTGGTGATCATTTCTATGATCATTTGTTGACCCAAAGCACAGCTTTTGTATAAAGCGTGTTTTTGTGGACGTGACTTCGTCGAGCCTCACACCCCGGAAATGGTCAAAACAGGAAAGATGCGGCAAGGTTATGAGGGGTAGCGCCCTTTAGGGTATGTGCATTTCCTTCTGGAAAAGGGTGGTATCATGGTATGGAGCCCAGATACTTACTCATGTTGAAAACACTTTATGATTGTGTGAATTGATTGCGAGCGCTCGATTAAAGGTCCCAAAGGACCGGGGGATGGCATACTCGTGTCAGTTGTTACCCAGTTAGGGGTAACCCGGCCTTGTGTTGGTAGAGATCCGGTTTGGTTCTCGGGGACGTCCATCCAGAGGCGTTCTCATGTGGCAATGGGAAGTTCCTTGGCCTGATCATTCGTTGGAAATCCAAAGAAACAATACGAGACTTGTACGGTTTTAGTTGTAGAACATGCTTCCTCAGGAAGTAGTTATAGTAGGCATAATATAATGGTACCTATGCTGGCTAAGATTTATATTCTACTTTCGAAATATCTTCTACACTATGCACTAATAATAATATCAAATGTTTCTTTTTAATGCGTATCAAGCATCTTTGACTGACATAAGAAGAAATCTCCTCCAAGTCTGCGTTTGCATTGTGTGTGTGGCGGGAGGTCTTATGGTAGTTACATTTTCAAAAAAAAAAGCATTGCGAATTGATTTTTGAATACCTCTTGGTTTGTTTTTAAAGATAAACTATTTTTGTTGCTCACACCAGTCCCATGACTGATCCGGAGTTTATTGTTCTTCCTAAACTTTGGGTGCTCATTATATTTCTACACGAGCAGTCTAGAGTTGGGTTTTCAGATAGTTAGATATAGTGGATTATCTGGAGTTAGTTCAGTCTTTGGATCACACCAGTCTTGCTGAGCTTGGTGCATCGTTATTGGGGGTTCGAGCTATTGCTAGATTGGTTTTTGGAGATGGAGTTGCAGTTCTCGGAGTTCTCTTTTGAAGACTATCTTAGAGTTATATTGTTCCGCTGCTAGATGTTATCATCTATTTTCTTTTCCGCTGCTATTTATTGTATCATATCTCTGATGTATATTGATATCTATTGGATCATCTGTTGTATCAGATATTGTATCAAAGCTGTATATCAATGTATTATTATTTTATTCCGCTGTGTTATTTACTTAATGTTGTTATAAGCTCCGGCGAATCGGATTTGAACGGTCGAATCTATGGCATTCGAATACGATATGAAGTATGGATGTCGATTTTCGAGCGGGCAAAATTCGTCTCGTTACATTTTATTAGGCTTAATTCTTATATACCTCTTGTATTTGCATCTAAGCATTTATTATTGCATGTTACAACTTTTAGTATTCATTCTTTTTCATAACTTCCGCCTGCACTAATTCATCTATTAACAATTCATATTTAATGCACATGCATCATTCATGCTAGCATGTTCATGTTTATATTTATTAAACACATAACCACATCATTTCTTTGAAAAGCTTACTGTATTTTTATATTATTTTGTCATCTCCTCCTTTCAAAAACTATGTTGCTCCTCCAAATTTATTTCTTCTCATTCTCGTTATTTTATCTCTTTCTTCCAACATTTATACCTTCTGCATGCTTTAAACAAAAAGATTACGCACGAGTGCCTAATTTAGTGTTTTTCCAATCCTTCCCCTAGGAATTTGGTAATATGAGCCAATATATGTTTTATTTTATATATTTTCTTATTAAATTTGTGTGTGTGTGTGTATATACACACACACACACACACACTATTTTATTAATATTTCGTATAACTTGAATTTGAGTTTCGGGTCATCTTTTATTTTGTGTAACGTTACATTGGTTGTTCTATTCAAATTTATTTATTATATGTTAATTTTGTTTAAAACGGGTGTATAAAAAGTATATTTGGTGCTATTATATTTAATTGAGTGGAACATGTAATTAATTAAATCATAAGTGGTCCCTTCATTTCCTTATTATTCAATACACCTGACACTATTTCTACATTTTGATTTTATTGCTTTCTTTTATTAAATACATGCCTCTTTTGGTTTTCCGGTAGATAACAAAACCAAAGTACGTACAGATTGTTTCTCATTACTCTATCAGAAGCTTTCTGCTCACACTTTCTCCTTCTTCCTCATAAATACAGAAACTTAAAATTCCTAAATCCACAAATTCCCAAATTTCAAACTCCATCCCTTCTCTCTTCAAATGCCAAACTACATCACTCCTCTCTTGCTTCATCTCTCTAAAAAAGAAGAAGAAGAAGAAGAAAACTCAGTTTGTTTGACTTGCGTTGTCGTGATTTGGTTTGCTATTGGATTGCTGCTATGGATATGATTGATTAGCTTGTTGTGTTTGGATCTCATCTATAATCTATCAATTTGTGTTGTCAAAAACTCTCTAACCTCAAATGGTAAGCAATCACTCACGATTAACATTTTTATTGTTAGGTAAATAACATTGATTGAAATGTTTGCTTTAGATATGAATATGTGATATATGTTGTTATGTTCTCTTGAACTTGTGTTATAACATTCACATGCACATGTTGTTTTATATGGCACAAATAGTATATTATGTTGATTTGATTGATTTCCACGTATGTATGTTAAATATGTCACATATGAGATGTAAAAAAAAATGTGTTATGTTAGAATTTTTTTATATGCCTTGTATTGAAATATATCACATATGCTTTATTAAAAAAAATGAGTTATTTAATAAAATCATATGTTATACATACTATGTTAATAATATGTCACCTATACTATGTGTAAATAATGTGTTATGTTTGGGAAAAATGAGATGCCATGTTATTTCACCTTGCATGTTCCTTGTATATATGTCGTGTTATATGTTTATATGTTATGTTAGTATATGACATGTCAGAAATTGAAATATTCACTTATGTTGTTTACGATATATGATACATATGATATGTTAGTTATGCATGTGTATATATTAAGTTGTTAACTATGCACGCATGTTGATCAGTGACATGTTATGTTGTGTTGTTATTATTGTTCTCACACTTCAAGTTCTCTTTAACAAAATCACTTTGGATTGAAATGATGTACAACCGATATAAAACAACTTTGGGTTTAAATAAATTGATTTAGAAGTAAAATTGGAATATTGTAAGTTTGAATTTATGTTTGAACTTAAAATTATGAAATTGAAATTTAATCAATTTTTTTATTGGATTTAAACTTGTTTGATTTATAACTTAATAGCTTTAAGAGAAAAATTGAAATCTGAAGTTAGATTTAATAATAAATCGATTGGAAATGAACATAAAGTCGGTATTTGAATCGAACCGATTTATAGTGTGAAAGATGATGTTTATTTAAAACTAAGTATTTCACTTATTGAGTTATCTATACATTTCACTTGAGTTTACCTACTTACATAAGAATGTTAGTCCTAACTCGAGTGTTTTTGTTTTACTTTACGCTCGGGTTGGACCGAGTATTTCAATTTAGCAAAGACACTTATTTCTGAAGACGAAGATGGAGTCGAGGACCGTATCTACTATTATTATAGCAATTGTTTATTCTGCCTGAAAAAAGTGTAAATTCTGATTTTGTTGAAAATTGTTTCATGAACTATTTATGTATTTATTTTTTGTATTATATTTCATCCTTCCGCTGCGAGATTCTGTGTTTTATTTTTCCTCCTTTTCTTTTATTTTCTTATTTACCCCATTAACAATCCTCCCTTTTGAATGGTTTGAATTAGACATGTGTAGTTTATTGTCGATTTAAACCATCCAAAAAAGGTGGGTCATTACAGTTGGTATCAGAGCTTTGGTTTAGACATATCTTAGCCTGTTAGGGTTAACTCATTAGGGATATGGTAGTAATACCCTATAATGAGTTTTCTGAGTGTATATACGAGAGCGCGTATTTGTTAGTATTATAAAAATGTTTTATATAAATTTTGAAATGAAATTATTTTTCTAATATTATATGATATATATAAAGGAATAATATTTATGACTAATATAGTTATTTGTAATGTGTTTGATTTATGAAATGGTAATATTTAATTATTATCATTTTTATTGACTTGTTGTATTTAATCAAATTATAAACATTGTTTAATTATTATTGATTGAATTAATGGACTAAACATTAGTTAATAATGGTGTATTAAATAGAATAAAATGAATAATTAGGATATTTGTTTATGAAATTGAAATGTTGTTGTAAATTTTGTTGTTTGTTGACATATAGTTTCAACTATTGAAAAAAATGGAATATTTGGATATTTTGGATAATCGAAACCTTTTGAATTAATATATGAGTGAAACTTGATAATTTGGTTGAATTATATAGTTGAATTGATAACCTTAATTTTAAAGCAAGTAAAACAAAGTTTAATTTGTAATATCTATGTTTAGTAAATGAATAGAATTGGGGTATACATTCTTGGCATGTAATGTAATAATATACAAGTGTGAACTTTAAGCCTTGGGATCTTTAAATTGAAATTGTGATTAAGGAAATGTTGTAAATGATATTAAATTGGAAAAATATGTTTATAAACTTAATTAACATTTATGAAACGTGTCATAAATAAGTTAAAAGGTAAAGGTGAAACTAAATGGAATAAGCAAATATGAATTAAAATTGAAATGACTACAAATAAAGCCATGACTTGTAAATTATTATGAAATAAATGGATGTTGCAATAAATGGTTATAAATAAAGTTGTGATAACTTTAAACTCGAACAATGTCTTATAAAAATGAATTAAGTTTAATAAATTGGTTATAAACGTAAGAATATTCCTTATGAAATGATTTGCAATAAATGTAGTATAAATGAGAAATATTACATGTGAAATGAATGTAATTTAAATTAAACAGAAATATAAGCAATATTATGAGAATGGATATATTAATGTTTATATCAAAAGGAGAAATTCTATTAAACAAATATGAAGTATGATTATATTCTATATATAAAAGAGAAATTGCTTTCGATAAGGATTATATACCTTTTTAAAAAAAAACTAGAATTTGAAGTTTCGAAAAGATTTGAAATTTTGAAAATTATATAAGAAATTGATTTATATAAAAATGATTTATAACTGAAAGATTTTAAATTGGAAATTCGAGGAGTTGAATTCTGGTATTTTGAATTTGGTTTTAAGATTTTGAAAATATATAATAATACGATTCGAAAGTATTTTCCAAATAAGAAATGTTTCAAATGACTTCCAATGATTTCCAATGATTTCAAAGAATTTCAAAGAAGTTTTCAAGAAAATAGAAGTCCAGAACTTACTTGTGTCGCTGGAAAATAATTTCGATGATGAGTGCACGCATCATCGACATTGATTTTCGAGTTTCAAAGTGGGGGAGAGGCCACTTTAATAGCTTCGCTATGCGAGTGGTTTTATGAAACCATATTTTGATTTCAAATCTCGAAGTATGATTTGATATTCGGAAGATATACGTATACATATTTGAATTGATTTGAAATTAACCGGTGTTCAGTCCTCGAGTTTTGAATTCTGATTTGGTATAAACCTATCTTTTGGAAATTGTTTTACTGATTGGTTATTGATTTCCAACTTTGAATTGGAAATTTGATTTCTCCAACTATTTTGAATGTTCGAACACTTCCAAATCAAGGTTTAATTTTCAAAGCTAAGAAATTTCGAAAGTATAAATCATTTGATATAGTATATGAGTTTAGTTGGTATATTTAAGTATGAAGTAATATGATTTAAATAAGTTGAACTATACTAATATGAAACTTAGTTTGAAATGTTTGAATAAAATTTAGTTTAAATGTTTTAACTTAGTATCATCTTTTATAAAATCATAAATATAAAGCAATAGTTTTCAGAAAGGTAAATTGTATATTTCAAATAGAAATAAATAGTTCAAAGGTTTTAATGGGATGGTTATAAATTTGGAAATCATTTGGGTATAATTTATTTTAGAAATTATTTGGTTTCGAAAAATAAAATTTGGAATTTAAAACCCAGTATTTATATGATGATTTTGGAAATGAATTTGATTGACCTAAATTATATTGATTTGGAAACTAGGATTATTTTCTAAACCTATTATTTGGAAATTTTGAAACTGAAGATATTAAATATGGAAGAAATAATTTGGTGAAATCATATATGATTTTGAAACTGAAACAATATTAAAAGAAATTGAAATTGAGAACCTTGTTTTACTAAATACTTGATTTGGGAGTTATCGAACTTATATAAAATTGATTTGTATAAGTATGAAGTTGATTTGAAAACTATTGATTTGGAAAGGTACTCAATTTGAAAGGTGTAATCTTATATAGGCGAAGTATATATAAGTGTGATTTGATATACTATTGATTTTGGAATGTATTCGATTTGAAAATGAAATCTTATATATAATGGACTTTATATAAGTATGATATTTGAAAGTGATTTCAAAGATACTATATGATATATATTTTCGAAGTAATGATATGGAAAGTGTCTTCTGCTTGATATTCGCTTTGTGGCCACGTTGTGGATTCATTCTATCGATATTATTCTCTCTGATTTTGGTTTTCCGGGTGTGATACTCGAGTGTCCTACCATCGCGTAACCCGTGGTCGTTTTTTTGGGTAGCGTAATCCGCAAGACACAGATTTCTTAAAGGGTATGGATGTTTCCTGGGGGATCCAGACGTAACCATTGTTATGTATCCTACGGTCTACAGTTTGTTGTGGTGGCGAAATCCGCAAGGCAAAGATTGCTTAAAGGGTATGGATGTTTCCTGGGGGATCCAGGCGTAACCATTGTTATGTATCCTGCGGTCCAAAGTTTTGGTTATCATGGCGAAATTCGCAAGGCAGAGATTACTTAAAGGGTACGGATGTTTCCTGGGGGATTCAGGCATAACCATTGTTGTGCATCCTGCGATCTAGGTGATTTGTTTGGATTGTACTTTGCATATCGGTTTTGAAGGTTTTTCAAGTATTTTCACTGGGTTTTGAAACAAGTCTACTAAGTACTTGAAGAATTCTAGCTTTGCGCCTGATCAACGCATGGCCAGAGTCTGTAAGAACGAGGATAAACTTGTTGAAACATCGAGTTATAGAAGTATTTTCGAAAGGAAAATTTGTTTTGATATAAAGATATTTTATTATAATGGTATTTCCAACAAAGAAATTTTGTATTGGATTAACTATTCGTGCCCGATAGTATTCTTTTGAATCTACCTTATCAGCTCAGTTTATTTATTCACCTATATTCTGTTTTTTCGAATCTACCTTCTTTTCCTTATTGACTATATCCTTTTTAAATATTGTTTATTTATATACTAAATTGTTTAATAGAAAATTTTAGTGTTATAAATATTTTAGTAGTTATTAATTAAATAAAAAATATTTAAAGTAAATGATTATTGATTTATTAATAATATTTGAAAAGTATCTTGAGATAAAATTTGTAAACCTATGAATTATGGATTAATGTTTTCAATAACTTCTTTGTAAATATAAGTAATGATGTAAATAATTGTTTTCAAATAGTTTTCATATATTTATAAAGGTGTTATTTAAACATATAAATGATATTTGTAGAGGAAGCAGGAAATTTTACAAATGGGTTTTGAAAACTATGAATATTTCAGGTAAAAATTATATAGTCTCAAATTAATTGTTAATTTTAACTTTCAATCTACTTTTATTTCTAGTTGTTCTATTCTCCTACCTCCTTCCTTTTCGGGGACGAAAAGTTTTGAGTGGGGGAGAGTGTAACGACCCGTATTTTTCGAAAAGAAGAAAATTCAAATTTTAGAATTTAATACAGTAAGAAATTAAAATTTTATGATTTTAAATAAAATTTACTTTAAATTATAACATCTGATTTTGATTTAATAAAGTGACAGTTATTTTATGTGATTTCAAATGTATGGTTTAATAAAAGTTTAATTGGATAGATTTAATATTATGTGAAGCATGAAATCAATTTACAATTAACTAGAATTGGGTTTTAGTTGTAAATTAACTTCTAATCTATTTGTAAACAGTAAATGCATAATTATGTATTCAAACTTATTTAAATTTTAGTCTTTATTTTCGCTCATCTTACATATCAACGTATTGAAATTAATTTGTTAATTAAATTTAGTATAATTGGATTTCACATAAAAGGAAAGAAGTATAAATTTTAATTTAATAAGACTTAATTAGTTAAATAATTCAGGAATTGAGAAGATAAAGTTGAATTAATTGAAATTGTATTTAATTAAGAACTCTACTAAATTAAATCGAATTTAAACTATTGAAGTTTGGTGCATTTATCAATAATAATAAAAATATAAATATAAATTTTGTTGTTTGTATGTCATTGATACTATTTAAGCAAGTTAATTTATAACTCTTATATGTAAACAACAATTCTACAAATGTATTTAAGTTACTGTAAAAAAAAAAGATTTCAATTGTTTTAATTATATTATGTAAACAATAATTCTATAAATGTATTTAAGTTACTGTAAAAAGAATCCAATTGTTTTAATTATCTTGTGTAAACAACAATTCTATAAATGTATTTAAGTTACTGTAAAAAGATTTCAATTGTTTTAATTATCTATCCATTAATTATGTTCAGTTTTAAATTCTAATGTTGAAATGTATTGATGTTAATTTAACTTGGAATCTTTGAATAAAAGGGAAAGAGAATTTAACTGAAATTAATGATGTTCAATGAAAGAAATGTACGTTTGTTAGGATCAGCTTTAAAGTGTAATTTTGAAATTAATTACAATTATGTCGATTTGGAATCTTTCAATATTAAATAGGCAAAAAAAGAAATACATTAATTGTAGTTAATGGATTTAACGAAAGGAACATATGTTATTGTTGAAATAAAAAGGAAGTTTTAATGGAAACAAAATGAATGTTATTGTTTTTAAAGTAAGCGTAATTTTATAAAAGAGAAAATTGAATATTGAAGCAACATTTTACGGTCGTTAAATAGTAGTCTTTGATAGTATAGAGGTATAATGATAATCGTAAAATTTAGAATAAATTAAATATTTTATGTTCATGATTGTGCACTGAGAAAAACGCCGACTTTGATTTGAATTTGGAATCATGGTTCATCTTTTATTTTATGTAGCGGTGGTCCCCGTTACCTTGGTTGGTGTGTTTAATTTTTTTCTATTGTATGTTAATAAAACTTTTAAATAGGCGTAAATTTGAGTTGATTTGGGATGAACGAAATTAATTGAATTGAAATATATTTCCATATTGGATTAATGTGGCATTATATTCATTTTGAAGTATGAAAGGTGATGTTCATCACGAATTCATATTCATGCACATTTCATATTCTATTGCTTTTTTTCTTACTACTATCTCACTCATGTTTTTTTTGCCTTGTTCACTTTCACATTTCAAATATTCAAAAAAAACCTCTCACTTTGTTTCATAAAACTTTCATTTATCCTCTGTATATTCATTTTCCATTCTTATTATTAGATATACATTCTCCCACCTACTTTTATTAGGCCTAATTCTTATAAACCTCTTGTATTTGCATCTAAGCATTTATTATTACATGTTACAACTTTTAGTATTCATTCTTTTTCATAACTTCTGCCTGCACTAATTCATCTATTAACAATTCATATTTAATGCACATGCATCATTCACGCTAGCATGTTCATGTTTATATTTATTAAATACATAATCACATCGTTTCTTTGAAAAGCTTACTGTATTTTTATATTCTTTTGTCATCTCCTCCTTTCAAAAACTATGCTGCTCCTCCAAATTTATTTCTTCTCATTCTCGTTATTTTATCTCTTTCTTCCAACATTTATATCTTCTGCATGCTTTAAACAAAAAGAATACGCACGAGTGCCTAATTTAGTTTTTTTCCAATCCTTCCCCTAGGAATTTGGTAATATGAGCCAATAAATGTTTTATTTTATCTATTTTCTTATTAAATTTATATATATATATATATATATATATATGCACACTATTTTATTAATATTTCGTATAACTTGAATTTGAGTTTCGGGTCATCTTTTACGTTGTGTAATGTTATATTGGTTGTTGTATTCAAATTTATTTATTATATGTTAATTTCGTTTAAAACATAAAAAGTATATTTGGTGCTATTATATTTAATTAAGTGGAACATGCAATTAATTAAATCCTAAGTGGTCCCTTCATTTCCTTATTATTCAATACACCTGCCACTATTTCCACATTTTGGTTTTATTGCTTTCTTTTATTAAATACATGTCTCTTTTGGTTTTCCACTATATAACAAAACCAAAGTACGTACAGATTGTTTCTCATTACTCTATCTGAAGCTTTCTGCTCACACTTTCTCCTTCTTCCTCATAAATACAGAAACTTAAAAAATTCCTAAATCCACAAATTCCCAAACTTCAAGCTCCATCCCTTCTCTCTTCAAACTCCAAACTACATCACTCCTCTCTTGCTTCATCTCTCTAAAAAATAAGAAGAAAACTCAGTTTGTTCGACTTGTGTTGTCGTGATTTGCTTTGCTATTGGATTGTTGTTATGGATAGGATTGGTTAGCTTGTCGTGTTTGGATCTCATCTAGAATCTATCAATTTTTGTTGTCAAAACTCTCTAACCTCAAAAGGTGAACAATCACTCACGATTAACATTTTTATTGTTAGGTAAATAACATTGATTGAAATGTTTGCTTTAGATATGAATATGTGATATATGTTGTTATGTTCCCTTAAACTTGTGTTATAACATTCACATGCACATGTTGTTTTGTATGGCACGAATAGTATATTATGTTGATTTGATTGATTTCCACATATGTATGTTAAATATGTCACATATGAGATGTAAAAAAAATGTGTTATGTTAGAAATTTTTTATACGCCTTGTATTGAAATATGTCACATATGCTTTGTTAAAAAAAAATGAGTTAGTTAATAAAATCATATGTTATACATACTATGTTAATAATATGTCACCTATACTATGTGTAAATAATGTGTTATGTTTGGGGAAAATGAGATGCCATGTTATTTCACCTTGCATGTTCCTTGTATATATGTCGTGTTATATGTTTATATGTTATGTTAGTATATGACATGTCAGAATTTGAAATATTCACTTATGTTGCTTACGATATGTGACACATATGATATGTTAGTTATGCATGTGTATATATTAAGTTGTTAAGTATGCACGCATGTTGATCAGTGACATGTTATGTTGTGTATGTTATTATTGTTCTCACACTTCAAGTTCTCTTTAACAAAATCACTTTGGATTGAAATGATGTATACCCGGTATAAAACAACTTTGGGTTTAAATAAATTAATTTAGAAATAAAATTGGAATATTGTAAGTTTGAATTTATGTTTGAACTTAAAATTATGAAATTGAAATTTAATCAATTTTTTTATTGGATTTAAACTTGTTTGATTTATAACTTAATAGCTTTAAGAGAAAAATTGAAATCTGAAGTTAGATTTAATAATAAATCGATCGGAAATGAACATAAAGTCGGTATTTGTACTGAACCGATTTATAGTGTGAAAGATGATGTTTATTTAAAACTAAGTATTTCACTTATTGAGTTATCTGTACATTTCACTTGAGTTTACCTACTTACATAAGAATGTTAGTCCTAACTCGAGTGTGTTTGTTTTACTTTACGCTCGGGTCAGACCGAGTATTTCAGTTTAGCGAAGACATTTATTTCTGAAGACGAAGATGGAGTCGAGGACTGTATCTACTATATTTATAGCAATTGTTTATTCTGCCTGAAAAAAGTATAAATTCTGATTTTGTTGAAAATAGTTTCATTAACTATTTATGTATTTATTTTTTGTATTATATTTCATCCTTCCGCTGCAAGATTCTGTGTTTTATTTTTCCTCCTTTTATTTTATTTTATTATTTACCCCATTAACAATCCTCCCTTTTGAATAGTTTGAATTAGACATGTGTAGTTTATTGTCGATTTAAACCGTCCAAAAAGGTGGGTAGTTACAGTAGGGATTCAAATTCAAGGGGACCCTAATCATAGAGAATTCTAACAAGAAAATAAGCTCGAAACGATAACAAGATGATTAAGTAATAAAAGAGGAAAGGTAGATAGACTTATATAAATTGCTAGCGACCTTAACTGGGTCAACCATGACTTTGAGAATAAGATCGATGCAGAATTCTAAGGCAAATCGACATTTGATCGCAAGAGATAGAATTCGGACATAGCAAGAGATAACAGCATTGTAAACCGAGGATACAGAAATCTTCGGTGAATCAATGCTTGTTGTAAAGGAGTTTCACCCTTTTACAAATCATTCTAAGATTAGGGGAACCGTCAGTCTATTATAGAGATCAACCGAAGTGGAGCTATGGGATGCTCCAGAATCAAGAAGAACACAAATAGGAAAGACAAGGATGGATTTCAAAACAAAGGGGAAAGTTCCAAAATTCAAAGGAAATCCGAGTCAAAGAGGAAGAGACTCAAGCTCGAATGAAGGTGATCCTGCAATTAATCTTCACTCTATATGCTAAGTTTTGCCTAAAAAAAGAGCTTTAATACCAACTTTAACGATTAGGTATTTCGAGCCATTCGCATCCACACATGTCGAAATTGAATTACTCAAAACAACAGATTGTTAATTTATATTTGGCAATCTCAGCATATACAGTAAATCAATCAATCACAGAATCACAGACACGGAGTATTAAAAAAATAAGCAGCGGAATAGATAAATAGTAATTCACGATGCTAATATATAAACAACAGAGTTTGAAATAAAATACAACAAAATATCTCAAATACAACGTAGTCTTGAATACAATACAGATGACAAGTGTGAACAAAACAACTGGATAGCTGAAAGTTGAATAGATATAGATGGATCTCCAAGTGAAGCTCCAAACTCCAAACGTGAGTCGTAAATGCTACGACACTCAGTCTGACCCGAGCATAAAGCAAAATACAAAATATTCGAGTCAAGATTAACATTCTTATATAGTAAATTCAACTCAAGTGGAATGTCAACTGAAATACAGATTAACATTCTTATATAGTAAATTCAACTCTAGTGAAATGTCAATTGAAATACAAGTAACTTAAAGGATATTTTGGAGTTCCATCCTCTAAGGGTCTGTGGAACAATCTACTATGTAGTAATATACGCTATCATAATATGTCTATAGTAAAGTAAACTATAAAATAGGGTAAGGCGTTACCCATATCCCCTTTAACACATTTTATATATTCTCGCAGTCTATACAATGTCATACGCTCCTCCATAAATTGGAGGTTTACCTAGAGGACATCACATAAGTATGGCATAAAACAAACTCGTAGAAGGATCGATATGGCATGCGACAAGGCACTCAAGGCAATGCCAGGGTAGATATACCGTTTGCTGATCTAGGCTAGTGGTAATGCATAACAGCTACTACCGCCCACCTCTTGACACACTCTCAAATCAAAGGTGAACCCAATCAAATCACAAAAGCAATAGAATAGTATCGAAGAAATATGTCCAATCGGAGGAATGACCTCATTTGGTCCGGTATGGCTCCTATTTTAGCCACATCAAGATGACTCAGGGGAGTTAGGGCAAGTAAATACCATATATAACCGTCATTAAACCATCATACTTCATTCTGGAATCTCCACCACGTACACAGTTGTTAAAGTGGTTTTCGATATTGGCAGAGAGTATGACAATATCCGATCCCGGTCTCTTTAACAACCAAACGCTTATTTCACACCGTGATCATTTCATTTCAAAAATAGCATATTCAGTTCAAACCATATCAATTCAATATTTTCACTTAAATAATATTCATTTTCAGAATCATAACATTTTAAAAATTGTAACACTTTTGAAATCGTAGCACTTTTGAAATCATAACACATTGGAAATCATAGCACTTTTGAAGTCATAGCAGTTTAGATATTGAAATTGTGTATATATTAAAATAGTTATAAATTAAAATAGTTTATATATTAAAATAATTATATATAATAATATTTATATATATCAAAATACTTTATATAATAAACTTAGTTTCCTCCAATTTCATAAATTGATTCAAATCATCTTACATTCCAAAAATTCAATTAAAACCAATTCCAGTTTAACCATTTTAATCTAAAGGTCAAAGGTTCAATTCAAATTCTCAATGAACCATTTTAATTATCTCGATTTCAAATCAGGGTTTGAACTATCTCTTCAATTCCAACAAGATTCAAAGTTTAAATATTCAAATAATTTCAATATGAGTTTCATTTAGATTTCAACAGTTACCTTTAAATTATTCAAATTGAGAATATTCACTCAAATCATTTTAATAACAATCAAATAAAATCTCAATTTATAAATTTAAATCAATATTAAATATTCAGTCTCAATTTTATTTAGAGTTGAGAATATTCATTTAATTAGTTTTTATTGAATCAAGTTATAAATCATAAATTTCAAAATCTCAAAATCAATAATTTCAAATAAATTCTTATTTAAATTCAGTTACTAACCAATTTAAATTCCAAGTCAACATTAATTTATCTTCACAACCTTTACTATTGAAGTTATAAAATATATTTTTAAAATATTAAAACAACTTTAAGTAAATACTTAAACATATTATATACTAATTGCATTGAATTTTATTAGATTAAATCTTATTATTAGAGGTAATTTGTATTAAATCTTATATACGTACATATAAATTTATAAGAAAAATCTTTAAATTCATATTTTTCAATAACTTATAAATTAAAATTTCCAAAACATATAGTTTAAAAATTTAAAATTTTCAAATAAAATATCTTTGCATTATTAAAATCCATATATTTGCTTTCAAAATTCAAAAAAAATCATTTTTCAAAATAGACCACGGTGTCCGTATGTAATTTTCTATCCTATGGTCAAGTGATACAGATATTTATCATTTCAATCCGCAATTTAAACATTTACGGGTATATATCATTTCAACCCACAATCCCAAAAATTCACAATTAGTGAAAATCGCTTGGGTTTATCATTTCAAGCCATAATGATATTCTCCTATTTTATAAGATCCTTCGGGTATGTATCATTTCAAACCATATGGAATTCTATACTAATAGGGAACTTGCAGAGTGAGAATAATTACGATAAAAAGTGCAACATATCAACAACATGCATATATCATCAGTAACAAATTCAATTATAATATAAATAACAGATTACGGTGTCAGATGTCACAAGTGAATAGTTACAGCTAATGGCATACCATATATAACTATTAAATAATTAAGAGTTCAAATTTAACAGCATATTTCAATTGTCAATTCAATGTGAATTAAATTTATTAAATATAAGAATATTAATCGCGCGTGATAGCTCACCTTTCGAGGTTAGAGATAATAGGAAAAGCATGCAGAACAAATCACGAATACGACAATCGATCAAACCAAACAATAAATCTCAAAGCGAAGTAGCTGAACACGGATTTAACGGACGAAGTTGATAGATAGGAGTCGATGAGAACAAATCAACTAACCAGATATAAACCGAAAAAAATATATGTTATATATATGTATAGAAAAATTTCTCTTAATTAATTTTAACATATATTTATAAAAAATTCTCTATATATTTTCAATCAAAAATTAAATTTAAACACATAAAAACCTTTATATATTTTTGAAAACAAAATTCATGTATACTGACATAAACTAATATATAGACTAACATATATATTATATTTCAAAACAATATCTATATATAATTGGAACCAAATTCACATAAACCTACATATAAACTAATGTATATACACATGTATACAAACTTACATACCTGTTATAATTTAAAATCAATATTGTTTATCATATTTTTAAAAACAATACTACTTGAAGCAACTATCAAAATTATGAGGTATTAGATTTTAGGTCATCATACTTAAAACCAATACGAAGTTTTATACCACATAAATAAATCACTATTTGTTATGTTTTAAAGAAAATAAGCATATATGTGTCACAACCCGATTTTTCGACGCCCGAAAATCTACATCAATACGTCCATTATATTAAATGCCGAACAATCGAATGCCGGAAAACCATACCATAAGGGAAAGAAGAAGGAGGTAGAAGAAGAGAAAACAAAACAACATCAGAATCTCACAATCACAACGGAACAACATATAATAAATAATAAATGATTCTTATACAAAAGATAACTGTAACTGTTATACATTACATCATCAGAGTACGACACAAAATCAAAAGCAAAATACTGGACAATTATTTAACATGTCCTCACAAAAGCTGACTATACAGCTTATACTGCACAGCGGAATATACATCCAGTACGTGTGATACGTCTTGCCATCCAGCTCGTCTTCTGAGCTCCTTGGCATCTTCTCCTGTATCCTACAATACTCTGTCTAACCCGATCATTATAGTAAAATAACACCTGAGTCAATATGGAACACCAGCGTGAGAAAACGCACTAAATTGGATTATTAAAATTTTCAAAATCCTTTGAAATCAAAAATATCTCGTAAGACCACGCCATAAATAAACATGTCGAGTTTTTACCTTACGATAACCAAAACATTTTTATCAAATCCGTCTGATATTTTAATAGTTTTTATAGAAAGTAAAGTAGAATCCAGCTGAAATGCTTGCATCACACGTTTCAGCATAGTTAGGAACAATCAAAACCGTACATGCGCTTATTGGAGTTTGGATTTCATACAATGGCAGGCTACTGGGGTACCGCCCATCACAGTACATGGTCTAGATCAGAGTACCGAGGATCCCTTCCGATCCCCTGCAACACATGAACGGAGCTACCCCTTACTGGATAGTCCGAATAAAATCACCCCACGGTTGGGATCAGCAACCGCCCACACTGCCGGAATAAAAAGGAACATTTAGACAGAGGTGTCCTAACCCTAATTGGTTGCTAGCCACTTAGCCTTGCTACATCTCCCCTATTTTAGCCATTTTCGGTTGATGAGGCTTGAGGCTATGCGTTACCTTTTAGCACACATTCATTTAGAATGCTCATCGTCCTCTTGACAATGTTATGATAGCATTCGTCCACACAAGATATCCTGGGTCTGGACAAACCGTGTGACGCCCCACCTCTATACCCACGCTAGCCAAGAACACTACGGGGTAGTGCTGTCAACTAGCACGGAGAATAAGGCTGTTGAGGAGCGACCATCCATGTGATTTCTTATCACACGGTGGCTATAAGTAATCTTCGGAAACAAACATAGAAATAAGCATAACACAAATCAGTCACAGACATCCATATCACAAAGGCGGAAGAAGATATGAATATATAACTAACACATGAAAGTGTACATTGGAGTAGTAGTCAAAAAGATCCATAATACAAAAGAATAACAACACGTGCTATACAAAAGAATACAACTATGAGTCTATATCTCAAGTGTAAACGACAAAAACTGCTAATCTAAATGGTCAGCCAAAAGTCAGAGTAGTAAATCCCGAGGGAGAAGTCAAGCAGAAGCACCTGTAACATCTCGGTCTGACCCGAGTATTATTTATAAGAAAATAATAAACGGATCAGTCTAGCTATAAATATCAGATAACATGATATAAACAATAGATATGGCAAGAACATATAGTAACCATAAAGACATACTATGATAAGCATGTAAATGAAGATCATCAAGAGATCAAACAATATCAAAAGAATCTCCTAAAAGATCCAAATTCACCTAAACATAAAAGCTGGAAAATCATAACAATGAAAGTCATGAAAATAGGTGAAGCACAAATTCCAGAAGACTACACAAGAAATCCAAAAATCACAATATAGGAGCATGAAAACTCACAAAATGGGAGTATGAAAACTCACCTACACGTGTAACACAAAGCGAGACGCTCTCTCGTGGTTGCAAGCCATTAATTTTGACACACGAATGGCCCGAAGACCGTGGGGCGCTACCCCACATATGTGATGGCGAAACATCACACAAATGCGATGGCGAAACATCACAAGAGCGGGGTCTAGTCTCCCTCGCAGACAAAGAGACATCGCACGGTTGCTAGTCTAAACACAAAAATGATCGTCATGATCATCAAGAAGTGTCAATTACACTAAGTTAGTAAATATAAAAGTTTAGTTTCATGTCCCATAACCACTTGTTTAACTCAAATATTTACGAACAAACTGTAGATCTTCACTAGAAAATTGTCACAAGAGGTTCAATCGAACAAGTCCAAGAGTTAACCGACGAAGCAAACGCAAGCGTTTCATACCACTTGTTTTACTAAGCCGTTTAATTCAATTTCTCATACGAGTGAGGTAAAGGTTTGTATATACTAGTAGATTGGAAAATGGTTTAAGAAAAGAGCTTTGTTATTGAAAATAGAGTTGAAATCATTTTGTTGAAAGAGTTTTGATATTTACTACTAGTATTGAAACCTTCATATTTTAAAGTGACAAATCATAGAAGTGATTGTAGAAACAATCAATCATAAAATTTCACATACGAAGACGTGAATAAAATCCAATAAACCGATAAAGAATCCATCGAAATAGATATTTAAAAATCCATAAAATCGACCGAGAAGCCAAAGATAGTTTGTCTCGAAGAATGGTCAACTCAGCATCTCAACAAAGCAAGTTCTATTGAATGTTTTTCAGATAAGATCCCCTACGGAGGAGGGTCCAGGGGGTGGCAACCCCCCAAGGTGGGGGTGTAGGGGCAACGCCCCCGCTACGGGGTTCGACCTGCCCGGTCAGGTCGCGGGGGTCCAGGGGGCAGCGCCCCCGGCGGGGTGCGGGGCAGCGCCCCGACCAAAACGGTACGACCTAGTGAAGACCAAAGGGAGGATAGGATCGAGCGACCTAAGGGGGTACATGAACTAATGGAACAAAGGGGCAAAAATCACACGACCTAACGGTTTATAGGTCTAACGACCTAACAGATTAGAGGTCATACGACCTAGTGGGTTAACGGTCTAACGATCTACGGGTTATAGGTCCAACGACCTAACGGTATATAGGTCAGGCGACATAACAGTGTTGCAACCCAAAAATGGAAGGCAAGGCCGAGCGACCTATCGAAGTAAAGAGGCACGCGACCTATCGGTGTTACGACCTAAGGGTCCTACGACCTAAAGGAATAAACAAATAGGCCAAGCGACTTAAAGAACCAAGGCCACACGAGTTAAGGCCTAATGACCTAACCCCGAACGACCTAAGAACGAAACGAGCGACCTAACTCCGAACGACCTACCGACCTATCTTCGAACGTCCTAATGACTTAATGCCTAACGACCTACGACCAAGGGACTTAACGAAGAGGTAGTGAGCGACCTATGGTCATAAACGAGGTCGAGCGACCTATAGAGGCATAGGGTGCAACCTAAAACATCGCGACCTAGCGACCTAAACCGTCGCGACCTAGCGACCTAAGGAATTCGAAGCCACACGACCTAAAGGGGTAAGGGCCGAGCGACCTAAAATATAAAGAGTCCAGCGACCTAGAACCGAACGACCTACGACCTAAGGGGCTTGCGACCCACCACCTAAAGCCCAACGACCCACGACCTAATTCCGAAGCGCCGAGCGACCTAACGTTATAGGCCATTTTAGGTCGGAAACGAGCTATTTGAAGGCCGAGACTTTTCCATGCGAACGACCTAGCAAAGGCAGAGCGACCTAAGTGCAGTTTTTCACCAGAAACACTAAAATTTGGGGTTTTTCGCCAATCCAATCCAAACCAAATGCAAATGTACATGCAAACATGATAGGGATTCATTCCCAACAGTCCAAGATAGTTATAGGCTAGATTTGTGAGATAAAAATCTCACCTTTTCACTAAAATGGATGTAGATGAAGCTTGAAATGCTATGCAAGGATCAACCACTAGCTTGAATCAATGCCTTCACTTGAGTTTTGGAGTTGATGTTGGATTAGCAATGAAGACTTAGCTTTTGGATTTTTAATTTCTCTTTCCACTCACCATTAATGCAAAAGCTTGAGTTGGTAGGAATTTATGAAGAGTGAAGAGAAGGAGGGGGTTGGGCTTGAGTTATAATGGCTAAGCTAACCCAAAGTCCAAAGCAGGAAAAGTTAGTGAAATTTCACTAACTCCTAACCTATCAATGTTTATACTTAGAAAAGTTGTAAATGGCATTTCGAACTCAACGGAAGTGGTCTCGAGTCCTAATTTGACCGTTTGCAAAAAGTAGCTTTTCGGACCAATATCCGATTAACGACAAAATATTTAAATATAATATTTAAATATAAAATCGATAAATATGCGGGTTGTTACAAACCGAATCACCATCTTCATCATCTTCACGGTCTTCATTCGCAAACGTTCAAATCGGATCGAAGTGGTTTTCGAGAAATTAATCCCGATCCCGGTCTTTTCAAAACGATCAATGCATTGGCTAATATTGATAGTCAGTTATTTAACCATCAAATTAAACAATCATCCAACCAATTGTTTATTCCCACATAAAAGCACCAAGTCTTAATAATTTTGATTTTAATAATTTAAATTCCTTTACCCAAAAATATACAATTAAAATGTTTGAAATAAAACTACTTAAATCACTTTATTCAAAATATTGGTTACAAAATTCTATAATAATTTTCCAAGTAAAAAACTTTAGCCAAAAGTTATTTTTAAATAAACTATTGTATAAGGTATAATACTTAATAATTATTTTTTAAATCATAATACCAATTTAACTTTTAAAATAATTACTACTATAATTTATTTAATAAATATTTACTTTAAAATTTTGAAAACAATTTAAATAACAAATTTCTCAAAAAACATCCTTCTTTTAAAACATCTTTTAAAACTTTTATTTTATATTTTAAAAACTTCTTTTGAATATATACTTAGCTTTTCAGGAAAATACACTTCCCATTCCAATACAACCATTTAATCATTAAAAAGCTTTCTCGATTTATTTCCAGTTAAATTTACGTCCCAATCCCGTAAATTTTTCTTTCCATACTTTTAAAAATAAAACCACTATTTATTTTTAAAACAAATCACCCTTTCCTTTTAAATTCCCATCGTGAATTTATCTTCCAAATTATCCACTGAGAAATATTTCACTTTATTTATAGACCCCGTTTATAAATTTCATAATCCCATTCTCTTTTACTTACTATTTCAAATCACTTAATCGATTTTAAAATCGATTCTCTAAATTAAATTCCCCATAGAATTCATTTCTCGATTAATTCAAAGTTTATTACAAAATCCATTAATCCTAGATTCATTTTATAATTATGATTTAAAACCCTATTTAAATCTGAAAATATCAAATTCATACTGTATTTCAAAATTCTCCTTTTTATTTCTTTCCAATATTTTAAATCTTGAATTTTAAAATAATATCTTTAATTCTTATCAATATAACTTAAGTCCTCAAAAATCATTTATTCCCATTTATTCAAAAACTCTTTCTCTATACTCAGAATTTGTTTGATAGGATTTTAAATCAAACTTTTATCCTTTTCCAAATTCATTCTTTTAATTTATCCAAATTCACTATAATTATTTTACTTAAAAAAATCCAATCCTTATATTTTTGATATCTCGATATACCCAAAATATATTCAGTCAAACCATAACATTCAATATTTTCAATTCCCAGTATAATCGATATAATCAATCACAGATTATCAAATAAAACATATCACCGAATATGAAAATAAATTCCAACATTTTGAGGAATCCAGTTGGATCTCTCTAACCTGTTTCCCTGCATCCACAGATGCTAGCATAATATAAAAATACCATTCCCACTTCGAGGGGTATATCGCGGTAAAATGGTCGTCCGCAATTATGCGGACGCGTAGTGTCTCTTCCGCTATATAATGTGGGAATATCAATCACTCCAATATATATATATATATATATATATATATATATATAGACACACACTACTATATAAAATATCACACCCAGACTATAATAAATTATCGATTCAAGCAATCAACCAATAATTTAAATTTAAATTATTGAAATTAACCGATAATCCAGATGTGAGTGAGATTAACTCACCTTTGATTTTTTAATTTGCATTCCGATCAACACCGGCTATTTCCTTCACGATTTTGGACCTTGTACAAACATTATATGGTTTTATTAATATTCGAATTGATCGAACAAATTAATTGCCGTTTAATAGTTTTAGTTTTAACTAATGGTTTAATTTAAACAAATAACTAAATTCTAAACTAATTTCCCTTTAAAGATCTTTTAGTAACTGAGATAATTCAATAGGTTAACTAAACAATTTAATCACTCTAATCCATTTTTAAAATAAAGTAGTAACTTAAAATATGTATATTATCAAGTTCAAATTGAAAATAAATTCATAAATACCTCACTGCCTCCCTGCTCGAACCCACAAGCCAAAGCCACGACCGGAACTTGCCAAACACCTCGATAATGCCAGCTCGAAAGTTGCTCGACCTCTGCTCTGACATCCCCTCGCATGCAGCCACCGCACCACCAAGCTTCGACCGACTCGACGACCCAGTATTCCGGCCTTCCTCCCCACTGCCCCCAGTTCCAATTCCACACGGCCTTGAGAGATGTCGTGGCTTCATGCTACCCAGTTTGGCCGCTCGACATCGCGTATGACTCGTGAAACGAAGATCGTGCTTCGATCGAACTTGCCGACCCTCGGTCATTGAAATCGACCTCGTTCCAGCATCTCGAACTCGAACTCATTAACCTCATGATCCAAGATTGTAGCATCCTGGCCGTTGAGCAGCTCGCTACAGGCGAGCGCCTCCACCCGCTTTCCTCCAGAGTGATTTGAAGATGAACTCGTGAAACTTAGCTTATTCCCTAAATTGCTTTGCTCTCGTATTATTATTATTTTTATACGGATTTTGAATTTGATTTAGATTTTCCGTTCCGCCATTTTTTTTTGGATTCTTTTTTTTTCGAACTTGTTTTTCTGAGATAAACGTTCGGCCCTTTTGTTTTTAAAAAAATAAGGAGGAGGGGACAAGATATGACAGTGGCATTTAAGGAAAAAAGGCTACAGTAGCTGTGAGGTGAAATCAAAAAGCACCGATGTTAAGTTTTTATTTGACCAGTCAAAGTATATATAATTTTTAAATTCAAATTTAAATCACCACGATTTCCGCAACTCACAATCTCAGCCTCCTAGCAAGGCATGCCGCTAGGCGTTTGTAACGTTATACCCCTATTCCAAACGAAATGGAAAAGGTTTCGAGTCCTAATTTGATCGTATGGAGAAGATAACTTTTTGGACCTTATAATTGTATTGAATCTTCAATATAGATTTCATCCCATTTACTTATCGTACGATTTAATTTTAAAAGTTATATTACCTTCAGTAATATTAATACAAATTAAGCCTTTAAATTATTTTTAACTAGGCCAGAATTCCCGATTCAGTAATTTACCCAATTTCCAATTCTTAAATTCAATTTTTAAATTGTCCAATAAATAGCGACATTTGAAATTCAAGTTAAAAATCAACTCTTAAATATTTAAAATCAATTAAATATTCCAATTTCAAATATCCAAAATTCCGCGTCATCACATTCCTCCCCCTTAAAAGAATTTCATCCTCGAAATTACTAGTTAAGAGGAATGGTCTGATACCCGTTATGATTTTTCCCAAAATCAAACAGTTTTTCAATGACTCCCCAAATATTCATTTTATTAAAGTCACATTATCACCCTTACTAACTTTCCAAACTCTTTTATAGTTTCCAAATAACATTACTTACTTAACCATTCAAATTATGATTCAATAATCAAATTTTAAATTATCAAAATTTCCTCAAAATTTTTTTAACTCCATAAATTTTCGAAAAATTTCGCCAGCATTTCCTTTGTGCGGCTAGATTGGTACAACTGCAAAATGCCTCTACAAGCCCTCAAATTTCAAAAGAAAACAAAAGCCAAATGGCTAAATTAGAAAACCATCAAATTTGATACAGAAATTTGAATACATACTTTTTGTCGGGAAATTAAATTTATCTTCTGAAATAAAAAACACCAATTTATCATTTGCTTTTAATTACCTCTATCCTGCTTAGCAATAATATCCAATCACAGAATTGAAATTCATTTTATTCATTTCCTTTTAAAATTTTCAGTATCTATTTCATTCAAGTCCATACGATGTACACATATCATCCTACGCAATACCAAATTCGATCGCTCACTCGATCACACAATTTCACTTCCGAACTAGTATCGTCCATTCAACTTTCTTGTGCAAACTCAGATTTGGTTTCTTGATCAGAAACCGTCATTCTCCTTGCATAGTCCTCAACTATGGTAGAGAATTTAAGAACCAATCAAAAATCCATATCCATAGTTCGCTGTCGAAAATCGAGTGAAAAACCCAACTCGGATCGATACAACTATCTCGAAATTCTATGCTCGAATCTGGATCAAATCATTATGCAAATAAAATAATATACGTACATCCTACGTATTTATTTTAATTATATCAGTTTTCTTTTATTCACATTTATTTTGATTTCCATTCACTTATTAATAATTTCTCATTTCACACTTACTTAACCTTCATTCAGTATTAACTTAGAATATTTGCCAATACCAAATTTTACCTAAGAATTTCACCATTTCTTCTTAAGTTCAATATAAATATTTTACACACTTAAATATTTATTTTTACTTCACCACTATGGTTTATATCTACTCTATACAAATTGGATCTCTAATTTCCATATGGATTCAATTTACCTTTCATTTTTAAATATTGAATTCTATTTATCTCATCTCAAACCATATTTAATTAATCATTTCTTTAATTAGTTTCACTTACTAATTTATTTTAAATCGAAATAGATTTTATTTCCAAACCCTTATTATTCTCAGTCCACTTCGAATTAATCCTTTAACTTCATTGTACTTTACACAAAATTAATATCATCCTAATATTCTATTCCAATTCATTTTCTTACCCACTTAAATCAATTAGTTTACTTATTAATTTTATTTTCAATCCTTCGTTTTATTTAGTTCAACTCGACTAATTTTCCATTTATTTACAAATTCATATTAACTTGTACATTCACAATTTTATTTCAACTCATTAACCTCTATTTCAAAAACTTATTCAATCTAACCTACTTAGGCCAAATTCCCAAAACTCACTTTATTTTTAGACTTTAAGTAGAGTTTTTAATTCCTTTCCAATAAATATATTTCAAAATTTTGCGAGTTCAAACTTACCCATATTCTATTCATCTATTCCTTCCAACTTTATTTCATTTAATTTGTTTATCCACCATTTTGCTTTATTGTCACACTTACCATTATTTAACCTATGGTTAATTCCAATACAAGAAAATTTCCAAACTTATAAATCCAAACTTATTTGCATCAAATAAACATTTTAAATAAGATCCCAGAGTTTTAAATGATTGCTTAAACATTCCAAAACATTTTTGAAATCAGTTGTATCTTAAAAATCCTTTAGTATATCTAATATTCCTTCGTATTTCCAAAATCAAAACGGTTTTACCAAACCAAAACTTCAACATTTCAAAATGATTTTTGAAATCAATTATATACACAATTCGTTTGTATGTCAAATTATCCTTTGAATTTTAAAACCAGACCCATTTTTGCAAACAACTTCAATTTAAAACATTTTGGTAGCAATTCCTCTCTCAGAAACTCGAAAATGAACACCAATGATGTTGCGATCATCATCGGAGTTATTTTCCAGCGATCGAAAAGAGTTCAGTGCTTTTATCTCTTTAAAAAACCCTTTTCAAATATTTTTAAATTCCAAATCTCACCAGATTTCAAATCCAATTCAAAAATATTTTCAAAATAATATCACTATTATTTCTCCAAAACCTTTGAAAATCATTTTCAAACTCAAAGGAATTTAATTTCCAAAATTTTGAATTCCATATCCTTTCAAATCCCTATCCAAATATCACTCTGGAATTTTATCTCCTTCCAATTATAAATCACATTCATAATTCACATTTTATAATTCATATTTACAGCTCTGTCTTGTTATAATTTCAATTTCTTATTTAATTTCCACACCACAATGATAATAATTTAATATTATCACTTCCTAACAAACCAAGCAACCATATATACCTATAATAATTTCTAAAAATTATTCCTTTTATATATAAAAATATTTTAAGCAAAATAATTTCGTTTAGCCCACATAAAACAATACTATGTCGAATTGTTCTATTCAAGTGTTTAGAGATCCCAATCAATAACGTTAATTACTCATATTGACATGGATCCATAAGCCACTTAACAAACCAATCAACACAATATAAAACAATTTTTATATTCACTAACAAATACGCGCTCATATCTATTAATATATTCAAACTCATTCTAGAGTACTATGGACTCTATTTTTAATGAGTAATCCTCACCAGAGCCAAGGTTCTTGCTTAACCTTCAGCTCTGACACCAAAATGTCATGACTCGATTTTTCAACATCCGAAAATCAAAATCAATACGTCCACTATATTAAATGTCGAACAATTGAATGCCGGAAAACTAGATCGTAAGAGAAAGAAGAAGGGGGTAGAAAACGAGAAAACAAAATAACATCAGAATCTCACAATCGCAGCGGAACAATATATAATAAATCATAACTGATTCTTACAAAAATGATAATTGTAACTGTTATACATTACATCATCAGAGTACAACACAAAATCAAAAGCAAAATACTGGACAGTTATGCTAACTTGTCCTCACAAAAGCTGACTATACAGCTTATACTGCACAACGGAATATACATCTAGTATGTGTGATACGTCTTGCCATCCAGCTCGTCTCCTGAGCTCCTTAGCATCTTATCCTATATCCTATAATACACGGTCTGAACCGAGCATTACAGTAAAATAACACCCGATTCAGTCTAGAAAACCAGCGTGAGAAAACACACTCAATTGGATTACTAAAGTTTTCAAAATCCTTTGAAATCAAAGGTATCTCGTAAGACCACGCCCCAAATAAACATGTCAGGTTTTTACCTTATGATAACCAAAACATTTTTATCAAATCCATCTGATATTATAGTAGTGCCTATAGAAAGTAAAATAGAATCTAACTGAAATGCTTGCATCTCACGTTTTAGCATAGTTGGACACAATTAAAACCGTACAACACTTATTGGAGATTGGATTCGATACAATGGCAGAGATTTTGGGGTATCGCCAGTCACAGTACTTGGTCTAGATCAGAGTACCAAGGATTCCCCACGATCCCCTGTAATAGGGTAGTTATGATAAGCCTTACCGTTACCGTTATACAAATACCATTACCATACCATTTTCTTCGGTAAATAAAAAAGCTTACCGTTACCGTTACCAATACGTCGGTTACCATTTTGTCGGTATACTGATATGTTGGTAACCATTTTGTCGGTAACGGTAAATTACAGTTTTCTTAAAATAGTAAATATTATACTTCTGTAGCTGTACCAGATCATGTACCAATAGTCCAACTATGTACCAAATCATGCAGAATAATTCAATAAACATATTAAATAGTAAATACATCACATACATGTTATATCATATCAGTTTTAAATCTCACTGATAGAAAGCAACAAAGTGACAATTTGAACAATAATGAATAGTTTAAGTGAAATAAAAACACATGCAAAATGGAAATAAATCTCCACAGGTTGAAAACATCATGTACGTCAAGTTGTCAACAATTCAAGTGAAATAACAAGCACATATATGGTACATAAATAATAAATTTAGGATTACAGTTTTAAATAGAGTTAATGAAGCCAATAAACCACCATGATTACCCAGTTTTCTCATCTGCTGTAGATCATATGATGTATCTCCCAACTCCCAACAGTGTAGTCAACTAGGTGAATTTGAGGAAGATGGTCGATCTAAAGGTGGAGCTTTATCATTCAAGCCTGTGAAGGAAAAAATATGAAAAACATTTTATGGATTCCACAAATGATTTCAAACTGTTCAAATTTTATTCTTGCATTTCCAGATATTACGAAGCTTCTACAATGCAGAATCCATATATTGCTAATTATTATTTGCATTCACAATTAATATTATTCTTATATACTTTCTGAAATTTCCTTGCTACATTCAGTATCGTATGAACTGAGTAAAATTTATAATATTAGGGTGATACTCTAAGCCATAATATCTGAAAGAGCTATGTAACTCTCGTTGGAAGCAATGCTAATTATGAGTTTTCTTGTATTTGTTGCTGTCTCTATATACATACCTCTAAACCATCTATGTGTTAATGATATATATGAAAATGTCATATCATCAAAATCTTCTTGCGATCAAAGAGTTTATGTATAAACTATTACTTAACATTCCGTCCTTTCTGATTTGACAGATATAACTGGAAAAAATTCATCAACAACTGCAGTCTACAGAAAAACCAATTTATAGCCAAAAATAAAAGCACATGGTCCATGGCATAGAAGAATGAAATGAAATAGAACATGTACTGTGCATCTACATTATGTGTAATGTGCATCTACATTTTAAATGTTGATAAGTGTTCAATTTGAACTATAAATATGAACTGTAAATTCAAATTGAGATACGAACAGTGTTATCAAAGTCTACAATGATCAAAGTCTACAACGCAAAATATTGTAAACTGCGTTGTGGTTTTAGCAATAATAAAATGCTGAACTGTAGAAAAGAAGTGAACTGTAAAGTAGCTTCAAATTCAAACCTCAAAATCAATCTAAACATATCATTCGCTGTTGTAAGTTGCAATATGTACAAAAGAATTTGAAGTGGTGTAGACTCTTCTTATTATCATTTGACAATTTATTTTAATTGTTGATAAGTGATAAATGCTTTTCGATGCTCTACAATTTAATAAGACACACATATATTCTTTTATGGCTTAGTCAATGTTTTAAGATATTTTTTCAGTTAAAACCACCTTGATTTTTATTACATAATAGATGTTGTACCATATTTATAAAATTTAACAAACACTTACTTGTTTCAAATTCTTCAAGTTCCTTGTAGAAAGAGACATCATCTTCGCTCGGCTCCTTATAGAAATTGAATTCATCTCCCCTAAGCCAATCATTTGTACAAACCAATGCCTCAACCATCTTTGGAGTTAATGAAGCTCTAAAAGGATCAACAATTCTCCTTTCCAAACTAAAAGCTTTCTCACTAGCCATGGTTGAACTTGGAATTGAAAATAAATCTTTGGCAACTAACGAAAGAATTAGATACCATGCTTGATTCACCTTCCACCAATTCAAAAGATCAAAAGATTCACCATCGAGTTTCTCACAAGGATCCGAAAATTATTTGTCTACTTCATTGTTAATTTCTCTAATTTCCATTTGTTCTCTCTTTCTCTTGAGTCGCATCTCAACATGATAAAGTTCACTTAATTGAGAACTAATATTTACATGGTCCTTAGAGGTAGTTTCCTTTGTGATAGATATTCGTGCTTGTTCATTAACCCTTTATATTCATTATATAACTTTAGAACATATTCTTTTATTTCATGGACAATGTTTTTGATTGCATGACTATCTTTTCCCATATCTTCAAAGGAAATTTGTAGCAATTCAAGTTTATATATTGGATTGAGAACATGAGCTACATAAATCATCTTGTCCATACTCTCAAAATTTCCCCAATATTTATCCCACTTAACTTTCATAAATTTCCCAACATTTTGCAAAATCGGATTACCATCATCATTAATTTTCATTTCAATGTCAATAAGTAGGTCGGACACAACCACAAACATTAAAGGAGATGTGCAAGATCTAGTTGCACTTAATGATAAAGTGGCATCATAATTTTTTTTTAAAAAGTGAACAAAGGCCTTAGAATTCTCCCAATCATTATCGTTTGGTGGTCCAACTCTTTTTAACCCATCTTTATCTTTTTCACTGAAATAACTTACAAAAGGAGCACTTTCGTCGGCCATTCTATCAAACACCTTCTTATATTTTTGGGAACATTCAAGCATTTTATAAGTTGAATTCCATCTAGTTGGAACGTCCATGGGTATGTTTGACATTTGATCCATTTTGAACATTATAGCATATACCCTAAACTTGTCCAATGTTGCGGAGGATGAATGAATAAACTTAACACAATTCCTTATACATTCAATTGAGCTATATAGATCTTACAAACCATCCTTAACAATCAAGTTAATTATGTGACATGCACACCTCATATGTAAGTATTCATCATTAAATAATAAAGTATTCATATCACCCAATCTTTTTTTCGTGTATCCAATAGCCCCATCATTAGCGGATGCATTATCGACCGTAATACTAAAGATTTTTTCAATTCCCCAACTTCTCAAGCACATCTCCAAACATCTTCCTATATCATCACCTTTATGACTCGTTATTTTTGTAAAATTAATTATTCTTTTATGTAACTTCCATTCACTATTCATGAAATGAGCGGTAACAACCATATAATTTATGTTATGAGCAGATGTCCAAGTATCGGTAGTGATGCTCACTCTTCTTTCCCCTATCACACTCATTATCATACCCTTCTCCAAAGTATACATTTCCCATACTAAACTCGCAATTTTTTGTCTCGTAGGTATGAAAAAACGAGGACATAACTCCTTTAATAATTCTCTAAACCCCTTACCTCGACCACCCTAAAAGGCATTTCATCCCCGATAATATACCTAATTAACTACTCTTCGCATTTTTTTGATTAAAAGTATGCGGGACTAAAGTCCCCACCGCGCCGCTATCTAATAAAAGTGTAGACTGACCTTTTGTACTGGCATATCCAAAAGCAGGACATTTTGGGCATTGTTTTGACAAATGATTAGAAAGTCTGGTAGTTTCATATGCCTTGCTGTCCGCTTTCACTTCTTTTTTGCATGTTCTACAAACGCCGACATGGTATTCTTTACCATTTGCATCTTTTCTAATTTCTTTGTCAGCATATTTCCATACCCAGGAAGTTTTTTTCTTACCTAAGTTAAATAAATAATGAAAACTTTGAAAGTGAGAAAGTGAACATTTCATAATCTATTTTAAAGTGAGTAAGTGTGCGTGTGTATATACAATTTTCACAAAATTAGTTATTACCGATATAGCACATATGTGCCTAAAACTGACATAGGTGCCGAAATGATGTTTTTATTATTGTTCATGAAGCAATATTACAAACATTATTATTTTGATAAACATATATTACCTGTTGCACTAATGATGGCGCGGGATGATTTAGCTTGATTTGTAGGTATATAATCTGATGTATGTTCCTCCATGCCCTCAACATTATCACCTAGGCTTGACTGTGTGATGTCATTTCTTTTACTGCTAAGTGGCTAACTATAAAAAACAATGGTCACCCATTGACTATGTCTAAAGCACAATACATAAAATACATCATGATATATCGTACAATGCAAAATCTTTTATAACAAATCATGTAGCATATGTTAGTGAATAACATTACATTTTGCACAAAATAATTAGCATGTTGATGGCCCATAAAACTCTACACACACAGTTAGCATGTTTATGTAAATAATGCGAAATGCCTGTTGTCAAACAGGTTTGCAAATAATAAGATAAATTTCTAATTGTGTGGACAACCATACGGTTCATTTATGATTTCAAAGCAATTATATATGTGGATAGCACATCATATGCAGTTTCAAATTTCACCATTTATGACTTTTCTTTGATTGGTTGGTTTGTGTCTTTTTTTCCCCATGCCATGCTTACTATAAAATCACATAAAACAGAAATGCAGAGTTCAGTTAATGACAATAGCCAATTTGTTATATTGTTTGTATAACATAATCTTCTTCATTTCCTCTTGAACCTATTCTCATGTTTATGTTCTAACTTACTCTCATGCCTGCACTATATCTGTTCCTTTAAATATTAGTATTAGGCGAGGACTTAGGATGAGATATGCTAGCTTGTTACTGAATGACATTGTAGCAGCAGATTTTCTTTTTGAATGTGGATTTTTAGGAGTATCTTTAAAATATTGCCAGTCTTGATGAGTACCTAATGGGAAGATCCTATCCCTACTTAACTTCTAAATTTCTAACATAATTCTAATAAGTAGCAGTTAAATCATAAAAGCAATTTTTAACATTATTAACCCTTCGCTAACATACGTCTCTGGGTGGATTACCATCCGTCGTTTCTAAGTTTTAAAATTTTAATTGCAGAAGCAAAAATTCTATCCAGAGAAAAATTAATGTAAACAAATTAATAATAGAAGGAACAAGTATGAAAATAGGTAAGGACATATTAGTACTTTCTACATAAGCAGATCATCAAAAGTCTAATATTTGCGAAAGTTTGATAAAAAAGAACATAATATTTTATAAAAACATTGATGCCTAGGTATGAATTTTTGCGAAAGCAACAAAGCATGCCGTGAAAGAGATCCAAAAGTTACATGATTTTAGTGATCATGTACGCAAAATATTGTAAACTGCACTGTGATCCAGACGATCCAAAAGCTAGCAAATACTTGTACAAAATAAGTAGAATGACTAAATTAAGAGTCTGCGGTTGTGATTTTAGTGACGTCATTCGCGGTTGTGATTTTAGTGACATCATTCTCACAAGTAATCAAATACTCAATCTCAATCTATCTTCAACTAACCCAAAGACTGAACTAAAACTCGGCATGACTAAATTAAAGCACAAAAGAAACTTAAAAACATACCAATTTAATTAATCTGGTTCAACCAAAGCTCAAAAACCTCTAGTCGGCAACTGAAAGAAGGAGAAAGGAGAGGATTGAGCCGCGACAGCCACGGTAAGTCGACAATCGCCTAATCGGCCGCAGACGAGGACGAGGTCACGAGAAATGAAAAGAAGTAAAGAACGAAGAAGATAAACAAGATTAAAAGAGCAGTTGTTTTATTTTTCTTCTCTTAGGCAGATGAAAGTTTGAAACCCTAGCATTTAGCAGCGACAGATGTAAAAATTCCATAATCCAACGGTCCAAAATAGAAGAAAGTTTGAAACAAACAATCTGTCGGTAAATTACCGATACCGACGGTTCACAATTTTTTTACCAATAATTTACCGCTTGAAATGGTAATATTACCGTTACCGTACCGAATGTATTGGTATACCATTTTATTTTGTAATCGGTAACCAATTTATCCATAATGGTATGGTAACGGTAAATTTACCGTTACCATAACAGCCCTACCCTGCAACATAAGACCGGAGCTACCCCTTACTGGATAGTCCGAATAAGATCACCCTACGGTTGGGATCAGCAACTGCCTACACAGTCGAAATAAAAAGGGACATCCAGACAGGGTTGACCTTGCCCTAATTGGTTGGTAGCCACTTAGCTTTGCTGCTTCTCCCCTGTTTTAGCAATTCCTGGTTGATGAGACTTGAGGCTATGTGTTACCTTTTTAACACACATTCACTTAGAATGCTCATCGTCCTCCTTACGATGTTCTGATATCATTCATCCATACAAGTCATCCTGGGTCTGGACAAATCAAATCATCGTCTTCATCATCTTTATGGTCTTCATTCGCAAAGGTTCTGTAACGACCCGCAAATTTTGATAATTAAATTGGTTAATTTAATAAGATTTTGTAATTAAATTTAGAAAGAAATAAAAAAACTTTATAATTTATAATGAAGTGAATGTTAAAAATGAACTGTAGCAATGGTAATTAAAACTTATTTTTGACAATTAGAGTGGAATCCCAATAATGAAATGGTGCAAATTGTTACAACTTGGTTATGAATTCAATATAAGATAAGCGAATGTAAATATTGAAGTGTAATGAAAGGGTATCATAAATTGTAATAAAATAAAATTTGTGTTATATATATAAGTATAACCTGTGTTGGTAAGAATAAACTTATAAATGCAATTAAAAGTAAATAGTTGACAATTAATATATGTTTTTATTTATTTAATGTATTAAATAAAAGTCGGTAATCAATTGCAATAAATCTAAATTGAATATTATGTTAATGTAAATCTAGATAATAAATGGGAATAATGTCAACTTTATTCATAGTATGGTAGTGGGTTGAATAAAAAGAATGGAAATCAAGATTTATCTATTTATTGGAATTTAAACTTAATAATTGGATTAATTGCAATTAAATGAAATTTAATATTTAATGATTATGTTAATAGAAATTAAGATGAAATCCGAGGATATTAATGTAATAAATCATGAACCAATGTAAATTACCTAAGATGATAAGTTAATAATTGATTGAATAACAAGATTGAGAAATCAAATAAAGGGATTTCTTGGAATTCCAATTGATAATTAATGAATTTACTGGAATTGAAATTTGATATTGTAGTTGGTGAATAAATTAACTTTAAATGGATATAGAAATTGTTATAAAATATTTTAAATCCAAAGTGATAAAAATTGTAAGTTATTAAACTCGAACGAAAAAGGGATTTAATTAATGGGAGAACTAATTTAAAGGACAAAGATTTGTATATATTTTGCCTCAAGGACACGACCTCAATAATTTTTACCATAAGGACAAACATTCTTCTAAAACTTATTCATAAGGACAAACATTTTCCAAAATTATTCATAAGGACAACAAACTGCTACCGAGCCAAAACTGATACCTGAAAACTGCTACCGATAACTACAAACTGATACCTAAAAACTGCAATCAATAACTAAAAACTGATACCTACAGAAAGTTGTCCTTCAGGATAAAATATTGAAGGTCTGTCCTTGAGGCTAAAAAGCTGTGAAATTTTGTCCTTGACAATAATTTCATGTTAATTAATTATTAATTTATTTAATTCACTGAAAAATAGCCATTTTGGCCACTGACATGGATTTCGACGAAACCCGTTTCATCGGATCCGTAATGGTTAATTATTGTAGGATTTCAAGTTTCATACCGATTGGGCTTGTCATTTGATCGTACGGGCTTGAAACGCCTAGAAATCAATTAAATTGAATTCAATTTGAAATAAACTGATTTTAACGTACCTTCTTAATACGATGGAATTTGGACTTGAAACTCATTCCATTGATTTTAAAATATTCAAAAATATCTATTTTGATATATGGGTTGACCCATTTTCGTTTCGGAGTCGAAACGGGCTTTTTGGGGCCATTTATCGTTCAACAAGTAAACCAATCATATCCGTTCCTCTATTTTCAGCTCCACTTATATATATACATCACTATAAACCCTAGCAGCCTTTCAATTTCTCATTTATACACATACATAAATTTCTGTTGTTCCTCTTTCTCAATGGCAGACAAACCAATTTCACAATCCAATTCCAATTCAAAGAATTCATCTTCAAAATTTCAAACTCCTCAGAAAAAATTCAAAATATATAAATCGAAGATCTCATCGACACGAGTCTGCTTTTGGTATCTTTTTTTGTAATCGATGCTCAAGTCGACTGGAAAGCATGGACAAAGCCATGAAATTTCGAAACCCTAATCGAAATTGGGGCTTTTCGATATAGGCTTCAATCGGAGAAATCGAGAAGTGGGCATTAAAGAACTCGTCAGGGGGAGTTGGTTGGTGGTTGTTTGATGGCCTGAAAGCGCCTAGGGTGGTTGGAATTAGGAAATTAGGGTTCGAAAACTAGGCGTTGCCGGCGACGATAAGGGGGGGGTCGGACCCATGTCAGTACGCGCGCTAGTCGAAAGCATCGAGGCGGCGGTGGTCGGCAGCGTGATGGCGACCGATGGCGATGGCAAAGCTTGGTCAAAGGGGTGGTCAAACTGGGTTCGGCCATGTCTTGTTTGAACGAAGGAGCGGGAGGAAGAACGTTTACGTGGCAACCTGTGTTTGAGTGTTTTATTTTATTTTATTTTATTTGAATTTAATTTTCAACTCGCTCAAACATTAATAACTTTTACACATGAGGTTCGATTCATGCGTGGTTTTCTCCGTTAGGATCGTATTGAAATTTCTGACATTTTGGCACTAGTTTGGACAGATTCTAAGACTGTTTGAATTTTGGGTTTAAATTGGATTTAAATTCAAAATGTGAGTGTTTTAACCCACTCACAACTTCTAAAATTTCTTATGTTTGTTAAATTGATTTATGACGTGATTAGAAATTTATTTATGACTGTTTGACATATTTTGAATCATCATCTCAGTCTATTTGAATTTATTTGGATAAAATAGTTATTTAATTTATTATTGAATATAAGCTGCCAATAAATACCTGTTATTTATTATCTGTCCTTTATTGATGTTATTGATTGAATTGGATGATGATTGTGATAAATGTTTGATATTGGATGCATGGATGTTGTATTTTATATTGTTATAAACTGCAAGTTGTTATGGATTTTTATTTCATTCGGGATTGCGGTTTGAAATGGTATATATAACCGTATTTATATTTTAAATTACGGATTGAAATGATAAATATCTGTATCACTTGACCATAGGATAGAAAATTGTATACAGACACCGAGGTCAAAATATAAATATATTTTGAAATGATTTCTATGGTTTTGTAAAGAAATATATGGTTTTAGATAAATATTGATTTTAGATACTATATAAATGTTATTTTGTCCTTGATTTTAAGCTATGTATAATTTGTTTTAATATAAAATAAGCTTAATAATAAGTTTGATTTTTATTGAAGATAATATGGTTAAGTATTTAAATTATATTTTAATATAGAGTTTATAATGATTTAACAAATTAAGGTTGGAGGATAAATTTGAGATTTATTTGAAATTGAATTTATTTATGAATTAAACTCATATAAGTTGATGAGAAATTTATTAAATTTGAAATTTAGAAGGTATGTTTTTTATAACTTGATTTTGGTTTAAAGTGATTTAAATGAATATATCAAGTTGATTTAAATGAATATATCAAGTAAATAAATTGAAAGGATATTCAGTTATTTGAAGTTTAAAGGTTTTACTTAAATGATATTGGATTTATTAAGTAAACATTTCAAATCTAAATATTAGTAATTGAATTTGATATATATGGAATTATCAAATTTAGTTTGAAATGATGGAATATTTAAAGCTTTCAAATATAAGGAATTTGAAATGGTTTGTTTGAGGTTCAAATCTGTATTTGGAATTGATATAAATGGAAATGGATCATTGAAAATGAAATTGAGTTGAATTTTATGAATTGAGATTTGATTTAAATTGAATTTTGGATTTAAGTTGATTTGAATCAATTTGTGAAGTTGAGGAAATTATTTTATTTATAAAGTAATGTTAAATTTAAAACTATTTTATTATATATACTATTTGAACATCTAAACTATTTAAGTGGTGGAAGTTATAGTTTCGAAGCTATGAATTTCAAAGCATTATGTTTTGAAAATGTCATATTTTCAAGTGTTTGGTTTTGAAAGGGTTATAACTTTGGAAGTACTATGATTCTGGAAGAGAATATATTTGGAATAAAATGATATTATATTGATTTTGTTTTTAAAATAAAAATGATATCTTATTTGTTTTTGAAATGGAAATGATATCGTATTTATATGGTTTTGAAAAGGCAATGATATTTGGTTTAAAGTATAAACTATTTTAAAAATGACCGCGGTGTTATAATAACGTTTGGTTGTTAAAGAGACTAGGATCGGAAGTTGTTATACTCTCTGCCAACTCCGAAAACCACTTTAACAACCGTATACGCGGTGGAGATTCTAAAATGAAGTAGGATGGTGGCAGCGTACCTTTGAGGTATGTACGTAGACCCGACTCCCGTGATTTCGCATAAGGTGGCTAAAACAGGAGCGATTGACGGACTAAGAAGGTAGCACCTTTAATCGGACACAATCCTTCGATTCCGTTCTATTACTTTGTGATTGATTGAGGCCCTTTTGATTTTGGGGGTGTGGCTCGAGGTGGGCAGTTGTAGCTGCTACACGTTACCACCGGTCCGTAAGCGTAATTGGTATATTTACCTTGGCATTGCCTAGTTGTGCCGTGTCACCTACCCTAGCGAGCTTTGTACGAGTTTGGTTTTCTCCCATAGCCCGTGGAGTATTTAGGGTAGTCTCCCGATCTGGTGATACGCTGATATTGGATGGACTACTGGGACTATTACGTGTTAAGGGGGAGATTGGGTAACTCCTTAACGCTATTTAAAAGTATCCTTTTTTTTACTATAGACATTGTTATAATAGAGAAATATTATTACATAGTAAATTGTTTAACGGATCCTTAGGAGATGTAAATCACGAACATCTCTTAAGTTACTACACTCACGTTAGACACTGGATAGGAGATGTCAAATCCCGTAAACATTTCTGACGCCGTTCCACTCGTATTATTTACCATTGTTTTAACTCACATAAGATCTTTTAGTTCTGAATCGAGTGTTTTGTCTTTTCAATTCGCTCGGGTCAGCCTGAGCATTTCAGGATTTGAAGATCTTATTGCTGGAGGACAAAGACAAAGATTGTATTATTATTATTTATTACATTATTCCACTACATTCATACTGTTCCGCTGCATTATTTATTATTCTCTGGTATGTGTAACTCTGATCTGTGTTGCATAAGTATAATAACATGTTTGTAAAACAACTTCATGAATTGTTCTTTGATTATTATATTTTGTCATTTCGCTGTGAGATTCTGTTTTATTTTATTTCTTTCTCTTCTTTTCTTATTTACCCCAATAACAATCTGCTCTTCTGTATGGTTTGAGTCTGATGTGTGTGGTTTATCGTCGATTTAAAGCGTATAAAAAGGAGGGCTGTTACATTTGGTATCAGAGCTTTGGTTTAGCGATAAACCTTAGCTTTGTGGGGTTTGAGTCTTTACTAATAGGGTAGTAATACCATATGATGATTCGCTGAGTTTGATATTGTGTTAATATGTTCCATTTTGTATTTATAAATTCTGCTCGGTGCATAGGACGCTATGACATCGATATGGATTTCTAAACAATTAATAGGACAGACAGACACAATATTTGTTTTGAAATATAGGTAAATGAAATAATTTTGCCTATTATATTTTCTATATATAAAGTAATAAATTTTATAAAGGTTATATTTGGTTATAATATATTGGTTGTTAGGTAGTGAAATTTGTAAACATTGGTTGGAAATAAGATCTAACATAAAATAAATGAAAATTGGAAATTTAGAACCTAAGTTCCGTGGTATCGAAAATTTCTTTCGAATGATCTTGGAATATAATAATAATGTTATTTAGAGCATTTTTTGATATAAATATTTCTATATGATTTGAAAGTATTGTTTTAAAGAAATTTTAGAAGGACATAAGTTCTGTACTCCCCTCGTTGTCGTTGGAAAATAATTTCGGTGATGAGTGCACGCATCATCGACATTCATTTTCGAATTTCTAAGTGGGAAGGCCACTGTAGTAGTTTTACTGCAGATTTATTTTGATAAACAAATATAAATTTTAAATTCTTTTAAATATAATGCGATATATAAGTTGTAAGTGTATACATTCATTTATTATTTTAAAATGATTTGAAATTTAACCCGGTATTTAGTCCTTAGGTTTCCGTTAATTAATAGTTTCAATTATTGTAGTGAAATGGAATGTAAGTAATTAATAATTGGAACCACTAAATGAAATAAGAGATTAAATGCTAGGTTATGAAAGAAATTACAAGCAAGTTGAAATTTGTAACTTATAAAACAAAAGATATATTTATTGAACATTTAAGTAATTAAAAGAAATGAGAAAAACTTGCATAATTTTCAGTTGCGTTCTTAAAAAGCATATATATATATATATATATATATATATATAAAACTTACCAAAAGATATAAAAGTTGAAATGTCTAATAAGATAATGTAATGGGAAAATTTACAAGTAAAACTTATGTAATAGAAAGGTTCAATGAATTACTTTTATAAATAAGAATTTGATGTTATAGTGGTTATAAACTTAAGTTACGATTGAAATGCTACTAATTTAATGTAATAGAAATGTAAGTATTATAAATAAATGATAGTAAACTTGAGTAAATAGTTGATTACTTGATTCCTTGTGATGAACGTATGCTTGTTTGCAAATAGTGGTGGCTATACTGTATTGATTTGTTTGTTATTGATTGAACAACTTTAAATATTTCATTTTTTTAATTATTAACTCTTTTTGGATTATATAAGTGAAATATAGGTTATGGAAGCAATTGCTACTGCTTTTGGTTTCATAATTAAACGTTGTTTGCCCGACAAATAGGCACGTTCTCGTATTACGGTTTTCTAGCGATATTATATTATTTTTCCCTTTGTAGGGATATATTATTTTGAGATATTGTGATACATATTGATATATTTGATATTATATTTTCTTCCGAGCCTCCCGTACAAAGGAGACTCTGTCGAAATTTTTCGTGAACTTTGGACTTAGAAAATTTTATGAAATATTTTCTAAAATTTTTGTTACCTGAATATAAAGGATTTAATGGTTATAAATTGATATATTTTATTTAAATTATTAAATTTATCTGTTTATAAATTTAATATTTTTGAATAAGATATTGTTTACTTAATTCTTTCTTTCCCTCCCTTTTCCTTTTCGGGGACGAAAAGTTTTGAGTGGGGGAGAGTGTTACGACCCGTAAATTTCGATAATTAAATTGGTTAATTTAATAAGATTTTGTAATTTAATTTTGAAAGAAATCAAAAAAACTTTATAATTTAGAATGAAGTGAATGTTAAAAATGAAATGTAGCAATGGTAATTAAAACTAATTATTGACAATTGAAATGAAATCCTAATAATGAAATAGTGTAAATTGTTACAACTTGGTTATGAATTCAATATAAGATAAACAAATGTAAATATTGAAGTGTAATGAAAGGGTATCATAAATGGTAATGAAATAAAATTTGTATTATATATGAAAGTATAACCTGTGTTGGTAAGTAATAAACTTATACATATAATTAAAAGTAAATAGGTGACAATTAATATATGTTGTTTATTTATTTAATGTATTAAATAAAATTCGGTAATAAATTGCAATAAATCTAAATTTAATATTATGTTAATGTAAATCTAGATAATAAATGGGAATAATGTCAACTTTATTCATAGTATGACAGTGGGTTGAATAAAAAGAATGGAAATCAAGATTTATCTATTTATTGGAATTTAAACTTAATAATTGGATTAATTGCAATTAAATGAAATTTAATATTTAATTATTACGTTAATATAAATTAAGATGAAATCCGAGGATATTAATGTAATAAATCATGAACCAAAGTAAATTGTACCTAAGATGATAAGTTAATAATTGATTGAATAACAAGATTGAGAAATCAAATAAAGGGATTTCTTGGAATTCCAATTGATAATTAATGATTTTACTGGAATTTAAATTTGATAGTTGGTGAATAAATTAACTTTAAATGGATATAGAAATTGTTATAAAATATTTTAAATTACTAAAGTAAATCCAAAGTGATAGAAATTGTAAGTTATTAAACTCGAACGAAAAAGGGATTTAATTAATTAATTATTAATTTATTTAATTTACTGAAAAATAGCCATTTTGGCCACTGACACGGATTTCGACAAAACCAGTTTCATCGGATCCGTAATGATGAATTATTGTTGGATTTCAAGTTTCATAATGATCGGGCTTGTCATTTGATCGTACGGGCTTGAAATGCCTAGAAATCATTAAATTGAAATCAACTGAAATCAATTTGAAATAAACTGTTTTTAATGTAACTTGTTAATACGATGGAATTGGACTTGAAAACTTCCATTGATTTTAAAATATTCAAAAACATCTATTTTGATATATGGGTTGACCATTTTCGTTCCGTAGTCGAAACGGGCTTTTTCGGGCTATTTATCGTTCAACATGTAAACCAATCGTATCCTTTCCTCTGTTTTCGACTCCAATATATATATATATATATATATATATATATATATCGCTATAAACCCTAGCGGCCTTTCTATTTCTCATTTGTGCATGTATAGAAATTTCTGTTGTTCCTCTTTCTCAATGGCAGACAAACCAATTTCACAATCCAATTCCAATTCAAAGAATTCAACTTCAAAATATCAAACTCCTCAGAAAAAATTCGAAATATATAAATCGAAGATCTCATCGACATGAGTCTGCGTCTGGTACCTGATTTTGTAATCAATGCTCGAGTCGACCGGAAAGCATGGTCAAATCCATGAAATTTGGAAACCCTAATCAAAATTGGGGCTCTTCGATATAGGATTCAATCGGAGAAATCGAGAAGTGGGTATTGAAGAACTCATCGGGGGAGTTGGTTGGTGGTTGTTTGATGGCCTGAAAGCGCCTAGGGTGGTTGGAATTAGCTGATTAGGGTTTGAAAACCCTAGAACTAGGCGACGGTTGACTGCGATAAGGAGGGTCGGACCTACGTCAGTATGCACGGCTCATCGAAAGCATCGAGGTGGTGGTGGTCAGCAGTGTGATGGCGACCGATGGCGCTGCCAAAGCTTGGTCAAAGGGGCAGTCAAATTTGGGTTCGGTCGTGTCTTGTTCGAACGAAGGAGCGGAAGGAAGAACGTTTACGAGGCAGCATGCGTTTGTGTATTTTATTTTATTTTATTTGAATTTAATTTTCAACTTGCTCTAACATTAATAATTTTCACATATGAGATCCGATTCATGCGCGGTTTTCTCCGTTAGGATCGTTGGAATTTCTAACATTTTAGAGCTGGTTTGGACAGATTATGAGACTTTTTGAATTTTGGGTTTTAATTGGTTAAATTCAATTTAAATTCAAAAGGTGAGTGCTTTAACCCACTCACAACTTCTAAAATTTCTTATGTTTTTTAAATTGATTTATGATGCGATTAGAAATTTATCTACGACCTTTTGGCATATTTTGAATCATTATCTCAATTTAATTGAATTTATTTGGATAAAATAGTTGTCTAATTTATAATCGAATATAAATTGCCAGTAAATACCTGTTATTTATTATCTGTCCTATATTGATGTTATTGACTGAATTGGACAATGATTATGATAGATGTTTAATGATTGATATTGGATGAATGGATGTTGTATTTTATATTGTTATAAACTGCAAGTTGTTATTGATTTTTTTCATTCGGGATTGCGGTTTGAAATGATATATAACCGTATTTATATTTTAAATTATGGATTGAAATGATAAATATCCGTATCACTTGACCATAGGATAGAAAATTATATACAGACACCGTGGTCTATATATAAAAATATTTTGAAATGATTTCTATGGTTTTGTAAAGAAATATATGGTTTTAGATAAATATTGATTTTAGATACTATATAAATGTTATTTTATCCTTAATTTAAGCTATGTATAATTTGTTTTAATATATTATATGTTTAATAATAAGTTTGATTTTTATTGAAGATAATATGGTTAAGTATTTAAATTATATTTTAATATAGAATTTATAATGATTTAAATAAATTAAGGTTGGAAGATAAATTTGAGATTTATTTGAAATTGAATTTATTTATGAATTAAACTCAAATAAGTTGATGTGAAATTTATTGAATTTGAAATTTTAGAAGGTATGATTTTATAACTTGATTTTGGTTTAAAGTGATTTAAATGGATATATCAAGTTGATTTAGATGAATATATCAAGTTAAATAAATTGAAAGGATATCCAGTTATTTGAAATTTAAAGTTTTTACTTAAATGATATTGGATTTATTAAGTAAACATTTCAAACCAAAATATTAGTAATTGAATTTGATATATATGGAATTATCAAATTTAGTTTGAAATGATGGAAAATTTAAAGCTTTGAAATATAAGGAATTTGAAATGGTTTATCTGAGGTTCAAATCTGTATTTGGAATTGATATAAATGGAAATGGATCATTGAAAAAGGAATTGAGTGAATTTTATGAATTGAGATTTGATTTAAATTGAATTTTGGATTCACGTTAATTTGAATCAATTTGTGAAGTTGAGGAAATTATTATTTATAAAGTAATGTTAAACTTAAAACTATTTTATTATATATACTATTTGAACATCTAAACTGTTTAAGTAGCGAAAGTTATAGTTTCAAAGCTAAGAATTTCAAAGCATTATGTCTTGAAAATGTCATATTTTCAAGTGTTTGGTTTTGAAAGGGTTATAACTTTGAAAGTACTATGATTTTGGAAGAGAATGTATTCGGAATAAAATGATACAATATTGATTTGATTTTTATAATAAAAATGATATCTTATTCGTTTTCGAAATGGAAATGATATCGTATTTATATGGTTTTGAAAAGGCAATGATATTTGGTTTAAAGTATAAACTATTTTGAAAATGACTGCGGTGTTATAATAACATTTGGTTGTTAAAGAGACCGGGATCGTAAGTTGTCATACTCTCTGCCAACTTCGAAAACCAATTTAACAACCGTATATGCATTGGAGATTCCAGAATTAAGTAGGATGCGGTGGAATTCCTTTGAGGTATATACGTGGACCCGACTCCCGTGAGTTGGCATAAGGTGGCTAAAATAGGAGCGATTGACAGGCTAAGAAGGTAGCACCTTTTGCCGGACACACTTCTTCGACACCATTCTATTACTTTGCGATTGATTGGGGCCCTTTTGATTTTGGGGGTGTGGCTCGAGGTTGGCGATAGTAACTACTACGCATTACCACCGGTCCGGAAGCGTAATTGGTATATCTACCCTGGCATTGCCCAGCTGTGCCATGTCACCTACCCTAGCGAGCCTTGTACGAGTTTGGTTTCCTCCCATAGCCCGTGGAGTATTTAGGGTAGTCTTCCGATCTGGAGATGCGCTGATACTCGATGGACTACTGGTACTATTACGTGTTACGGGGGAGATTGGGTAACTCCTTAACACTATTTAAAAGTATGTTTATTTTACTATAGACATTATTATATGCGACGATCCGGATTTTCGCGTTCGAAAATTGACATCCATACTTCATTCGTATTCGAATGCCGCAGATTCGACCGATCAAATCCGATTCGTCGGAGCTTATAACACAATTAAGTATAGCAACATAGCGGAATAAAGAAATGAATATGAATATCATATACAACTCAATTGAATACAATATCCAATGATATACAACAATGATATCAATAATGCTCAACAATATCAGAGCGACATATACAATAGCGGAAACAAATAGCAGCGGAAAGAATAACTATGATCTCTAATAGAAAAAATAGTCTTCAGTAGAGAACTCCAATGCTTGCACTCTCCATATCCAAAACACCAATCCAGAAATAGCTCGAACATCCAAACACGATGTACAAAACAAGGCTAGTCCTTGGAATTCAAAGACTGAACTAGCTCCAGATAAGATACTAAACCTGACTATATGAAAAACCCAACTCTAGACTGTCCGTGTGGAAAATTGTGGGCACCCAGAGTTTAGGAAGGGAACAATAAACTCTGAGTCGGTCATGGGACTGGTATGAGCAAACAAAAACAGTTTATCTTTGAAACAAACAAAAACAAGAATTTTAAAACATTGAAAACCAAAACGCGTTTTGGAAATGAAACCGCCATAAGGCCTCCCGCCACACACACAATGCAAGTTCACACTTGGAGGAGATTTTTCCTTATGACAGTCAAAAATGCTTGATACGCGAAAACCATTTGATATTATTATTAGTGCATAGTGCAGAAAACTTTTCGAAAGTATAATATTAAACTTAGCCAGCATACCACATTTTGTCGTATGCCTACTATACATGCCATGTTCAATAGCAGGTTACCACCACATTCCATGGCAGGTTATACAACTAAAACCATATAGGGCGTATTGTTTCTTTGGGTTTCCAACAAATGGTCAGGCTAAGGAACTTCCTATTGCCACATGGGAACGCCTCTGGAAGGACGCACCCGAGAACCTAACCGGATCTCTGCTAACACAAGGCCGACGCTACCTCACGCTTTAACCAAGCTATAACATAGGTAACTAGCACATAAGTATGCCATCCCCGATCGTTACCGACCTTTATCCGAGGCGCCTCTCAACCAACAACCACACAGCAATAAGTATGTAGCAACCACATAGGTTAAATATCTGGGCTCCATACCATGATACCGCCTTTTATCCAGAAGGAAATGGACATACCCTAGGGGCACGACCCCTAAAAACCTTGCTGCAACATTCATGTTTCACCATTTTCGGGGTGTGAGGTCCTGATGCAGTCTCGTCCAAAAAGCTACGCTTTTTCACAAAGCCATGCTTCGATCAACAAATGATCAGCAGCACTTCGTATGCCACATTATCAAATTGGGAATGTATCACTAGTAACTATCAACTACATAACCTCTGAGCTCGTACATCTCAGACAAGGGTGTTAAGCTAAGAGAATAAATCTCCGCCACCAAACAGAAATGTATTTGATAGAAGCGGCTTTATACCTTAAAGTGTAATGTCCAACACACATCCAAACAAGTCTGTCCCGGGTTCTAATAGAACCGAAGGCACTTCACAAAGAAGCCCTTGCACATCCGGATAATCCCTAATCATGTCCAGACTTCCCATCACAAAGGGTGATCAAATATCTATAACGGGATCAGCCGATGCAGAGACATTCAACGGTAATCCTTTCGTATCCGAAAATATCCGGTCTTCACCACCGTCTTCAAATGCAATCCATATATGTCGTATCATTATTCGGAATGGGTTATATGACACAAAGTCCTCTCCCGGCTATACCGAATAATGAGCACAAATTTAAAAATTATATGGATAATGGGATCTCAGTTAAGTCACAACTTAAAGTCCAAAACCTTTCTTTCAAATGGTTTAAACAAATTACCATTTCCAAATCTTTAAACAAAAAGATTTATTTCACAAAGTTCACCAATCTTTCACAATGATTAATTCATAGATTTCAACCTAATTTCCATTTCAAATCTTTTATAGAAAGGATACACTTTAAAGATCCCTTTTCAATTTGAAAACAAAGTATACCAATCTTTAACAAAGATTCATTCATGTTTCTTCAAAACAATTTCCCTTTCAAATTGGATTAACTCGTCCAATCTTTAAATCAAAGATTCAATTTATAGCTTTCAAAACCATTTCCAATTCAAAATTTTTATAAAAAAGATACACCATTTAAAAATACCTTCTAATTTCAAAAACAAGGTTTAATAATCTTTCGCAAAGATTTATTCATAACTTCCACCCAATTCAATTTCAAACTTGAAATCTTTTCTACACAATTTGGAAATCCCTTCTTTCAAACGAAAGCTATAATTATTTGAAAACAAATAGTTTTCATTTTGGAAAAATCCAATTACATTTGCACGAGTAAAAGCTCTCCAAGTATGAAATTTGGGTTAATTTCAAATTTCCAAAATAATACTTTTAAAATAGTTCAAAACCCATATAAACACGTTTATAGCTTGAATAACCTTTTTAAACCATAATTTCCAAACATAGAATTCAATTTCAAACTGCTCCGGGTATTATTTCAACACGCTCCGTAGATGAGCCTCTTCAAACGTGACTTATTGTTATTGATGCGATGATCCATATAGGACATGGCCGGCGAGAATTAATTATTGGGGACAGATAGATCGGCAAAACAGCAATAGCCACAGATACAATTCTCAATCAAAAAGGAAAAAATGTGGTGAACCCCGAAAAAGGTCTCCCTTCATAAGATTCTATAGAAGTTTATTATTGTTCATCTGCTAAGCTCTCACTGGAGTCGAACTTCGTTGCAAGAAGAAATATCATGTTGGAAAACTTTATCTTGAATTTTAAACTCAAATCAAATTGTTTAAATTTCAAAATTTTATCTATTTATTCAAAATAACTTTTATCTTTGAAAACTCCCTTTCAAAAGCTTTTCATATTTAACCCAAATCCATTTCCAAAACCATTTGAATTCAAAATTCAACTTTAGAAACTATTTCAAAAATCTATGACTGAACCAATTTCCTCGTGCAATCCATATTTGTGTGTGTATAGTGTGGTCCATGGGTTGTACACACAATCGTGCAACATCATAATCATCACAGATTCAACCATATCAATATCGATAAGTAGTAAAATCTATAACGCTTATCTTCATTCACATATTCACAGATAGAGTCAATTTATCAATCACAAAGATTCACCATTATGATTCGATGTGGATTTCGAATAACCAACTAGAATCCGACTCCCTGTCGCATCGAAATTCAAATGTCGTTTTACTGGCCAAGGGGTTTTCACATTTACATAGCAGTATATTCATTACAGATATCACAGCTCAGCACAAAGCAAAATTCATTTTACATAGCATCATAAGCACATAGCAGAGATATCAAACAATTCAATATTCAATAGAATCCAAACATCCATAAATAAGACCAATTAATTATCCGATTCATTTAAATCGGATAAATTACTTATGAATAAACTACTAATCCTGGTTAATTAATATTAATTAATTACAAATCATTTTGATTAATTATCCTTTAATCACTTATCAATTAACCATTAATAATAAATTAATTAACCTTTAATTATTAAATAATTAACCTTTAATTAATTAATTATTCTTTAATTAAAAATTCTTAATTAATTTCATTCATTAATCACCCTTAATTAATTAACATTTAATTAATTAGAATAAGTGATTATCCTTAATCACTTAATTAGCTTTAACCATTAATTAATTACTTTTACTTAAGTAATTATTTTTATGTAATTAATCATCTTTGATTACTGATTTATAAATTAGTCAATCTTTAATTAAAATAATCAACCTTAAAAACTTTTAAGTTAACTAATGATTTACAATATTATTTTAAGATAAACCATTTATCTATTAAATCCACAATTTAATTAAGCTATTAAAAAATATTTCAAAATAAATTAAGAAAATAAAACTTACTTAATTTTAAGTTGAAAAACTACACAACCTTTATCAACCAACGATTAATTAAACTTTTATCATATAAAAGAAATTGTTTTTAAGAGTATGATTTTAAAACTTGTTTTATTTTTAAATTTCAAAACTCTTTCAATATCTACCCGAGTCAACGTTTAGAAATTCCTGAGTGCAAACCCGAGCCAGATGTACACAATCATGAGCTCAAACCCGAGTCGTTTCCCTTTTTTTTACTTTGTTTTATTAAAACATACTACTGTTATATTTACACGAATGAACCCGGCAGCCCACTCGAGCCATGATCCCATTTACCTGAGATCTTCTTCGAGACCACCCATCACCAAGGCCATCGGACACAAATGGTAACTCGTGCATATGCACACAAGTTTGCCAGCGTTCTAATCATTGAGGTCGACGACTACAGGTCATCCATGACCTGCCCAAACCACCTATCCATCCATATTCGCCGAAGGGTTTGAGATTCGAAATCGAGCATGTTTAAATCAAGATGGAACCCAACACAAATTGACTAACCACTAGAAACTTCTCAGCACCACCACCATAGACCTCCGGACGCCACGTGACCACAACCCCAGCTGCTCCGATGACCCACGACTCCTTTCCCCTTGGTCCGATCATCTATAACCCACTTGGTCTACGAATTTGTTTTACAAAACATGCCGAACAACCCATACCCAAAACCCTATTTCACCAATTTTCGATCACTACGATCATCTGAAAACTCCCCTCCATTTTTTCCTAGCCTTGACAACTCTCCAGCTACACCCAAACTCGAAATCGACGAACAGTTCGTCGTCATTGGGCGGAATTTGACGAAAATGCTAATTTTAATCAATTTGAGATAACTCGCCAGTTACTTGCTTAGAAATCTTGAAATAGTTATCAAAAATCATTCATTTGTGATTTGAATCTAATTGTATAATCGAAAAACGAAAAGTAAGATACTTGATTTTCTGATGATTTTGGATTATTACTGATTTTTATCATTTTTGAGAAAATTGTTCAACCTTAACACTTGCAGTGATTTTTAAAAATAATACTACACTATAACTACCCTTTTTCATTCAAAAATCTTAGTCTGATAATGTTTCTTTGGGAAGATGTAGATTAAATTTGTGCTGTTCTTTTGTATGTGCTTAAACAGGAATATTTATACCTGTAAACAGACATGCTCAGATATATATACACATATCTGTATACATTCAGCACATTCACATAAATCCAAACATTTTTTCCACAACTTCATTTCACAAATAATCTGTTAGAGGTCAGAAAAAGGAGTTTGCTCACCTTATTTTGGAAGCAGAGGACAAAGGACAGAGGCCTGGAATTTATTTTAAAAACTGAATTTTGATCCTGAAGCTTGCCTGTTGAGTTGAAGCTTCAATCTTTGCTTCAGGTTGAAAATGGACTTGAATTTATATCCATATGTTGCTTGAACATGTTGAACTAAAATACTTTATTTCAGGTTTGTAGCTTGATACATTTGCATTGAGTTGTATTTGAATCTTTGCTTCAGATTTGAAGTTTTTGATCTGAAACTTGTTGTTTGCATTTTGAACTTTCTGGTTTGATCTATTGAAGTTGAAACTGATCTCAGGTTTGAAAAGAAACCTTTGCTTGACTTTAATTTGATTTCCTGGCTTGAATTTGTCTGATCTTGTTTTATGTTTGAGATGAATCCAAGTTTGTTTTATTTTACTTGTTTGTGGCTTTGTTTTGCAGTTTTGTCCCAGGTTTGAGAAAACAGAAAATAGCCTGGTATATTTTCTTTTCATACATGTTTAGGTAATTCAATTTCGAAAGAAAAAGTGATGTTGCCACTTGTTTAATTTATGTCACACTTATTTTACAAGTGTTATGTGTTCAATTTCTTCCTACACTTGTTATTTACATCTCTTTATAATTGTACAAATGTCTCAGACTTGTACTTTTATGTTAAAGACCTTAACCAAATTTCTTATTTATGAATTTTGTTTTAAATCCCTACTTTATTTATATTTATAAAACATGCTTTATGTTTCTAAACCTTTTATTAATTTAAGCAAATTATACTTAGTTATGTTTATACGTGTATATATTTACACAACTTTAAATACCCTTTTGAAAATTATTACATTATAAAATTTCAAATCATAACTTCCAAATATATATATATATATATATATATATATATATATTTATTTATTTACATAGTACATATACATACTATTAAACAAATTTTCTATTAATCAAAAATATAGATTTAAATCCAATTTATATTTCAACACATTTACATTTGAATTTCAAATCATAATTCTATTAAAAATCAATTTATTGAATTTTCAAATCAATTCCTTTATTTTAAAAACTTATATATATATATATATATATATATATATTCCTACATTTTCAATTTAATTCCACAATTAAATTCACAATTAAATTCAAAATTTCGTATTAATTACCAAATTAATTCTTACTTTAATCCAAAAATCAAATAAATTACTAAATTAATCTGGCTTAAAAATCGGGATTGTTACAGATTCCTCCCTTAGAAAATTTCGTCCTCGAAATTTGCAAGATAGGGAGACCACCAAGAATATAGAAAGATAGAGAGATGAATGACCAGATCAAACTGAACATATATTCTGCATTTGGCTCACCAAATCAGAATATCAACAATAGATACAAGAACGAATCTATTTAACACTTCACAAGATACTCGGGTCATCCAGATCTACGAGATATGCATGGGCATTGGTTAGTTCGAACGGATGACTAATCGTTCGTGGAACATATCTGGAACCCAAAGAATAGACAGATATATGGATACAATCTCAAAACTTTTCAGTTTAAAAACCAAAATATACCTATCAACCATAGCAACCAAAGCAAACAATTCATCCAAACAAACAATTCTGACCCATCTGGAGTTTATGTCCCATGCAAATATATCAAAGCTTCTTCGTGGAGCTGCCACGAAGTAATCAAAGAATCGAAATTGAATGGTGATCAAAAGATATTGATTGATAAAGATTATTTCCGTTGTTGCAGGGTATCGACCATTTGCAGTCGTATTTCCCTGTCTCCTACCTCGTCCTCTTCTGGCACTATACTCACTATCAGTGGATAGTAAGAGAATTTACTGAGGCATGCAAACGGATATCTTAGGGATACTCATTCTAGGGTATACTTCACCCTATCTCTAATGAGTTACCTAATGTGTTATACTCCTGAGCTAAAGTTTCAACCTTCAGCTCTGATACCAAATGTGACGACCGAGATTTTCGCGTTCGAAAATCGACATCCATACTTCATTCGTATTCGAATGCCACAGATTCGACCGATCAAATCGGATTCGTCGGAGCTTATAACACAATTAAGTATAACAACATAGCGGAAGAAAGAAATGAATATGAATATCATATACAACTCCAATGAATACAATATCCAATGATATACAACAATGATATCAATAATGCTCAACAATATCAGAGCGACATATACAATAGCGGAAACAAATAGCAGTGGAAAGAATAACTATGATCTCCAATAGAAATAATATTCTTCAGAAGAGAACTCTAATGCTTGCACTCTCCATCTCCAGAGCACCAATCCAGAAATAGCTCGAACACCCAAACACGATGTACAAAACAAGGCCAGTCCTCGGAATCCAAAGACTGAACTAGCTCCAGATAAGCTACTAAACCTGGCTATCTGAAAAACCCAACTCTATACTGCCCATGTGGAAAATTGTGGGCGCTCGAGTTTAGGAAGGGAACAATAAACTCTGGGTCAGTTACGGGACTGGTATGAGCAAACAAAAACAGTTTATCTTTGAAACAAATAACGAAAGAATTTTAAAACATTGAAAATCGAAATGCTTTTTGGAAAATGAAACTGCCATAAGGCCTCCCGCCACACACACAATGCAAGCGCACACTTGGAGGAGATTTCTCCTTATGACAGTCAAAAATGCTTGATATGCGAAAACCATTTGATATTATTATTAGTGCATAGTGCAGAAAACATTTCCAAAGTATAATATTAATCTTAGCCAGCATACCACGTTTCGTCGTATGCCTACTATAGCTGCCATGTTCAATAGCAGGTTACAACCACATTCCATGGCAGGTTATACAACTAAAACCGTACAGGGCGCGTATTGTTTCTTTGGATTTCCAACAAATGGTCAGGCTAAGGAACTTCCTATTGCCACATAGGAACGCATCTGGAAGGACGCCCTCGAGAACCTAACCAGATCTCTGCTAACACAAGGCCGACGCTACCTCATGCTTTAACCAAGCTATAACAAAGGGAACTAACACACAAGTATGCCATCCCCGGTCGTTACCGACCTTTATCCGAGGCGCCTCTCAACCAACAACCACACAACAATAAGTATGTAGCAATCACATAGGTTAAATATCTGGCCTCCATACCATGATAACACTTTTATCCAGAAGGAAATGGACATACCCTAGGGGCGCAACCCCTAAAAACCTTGCTGCAACATTCATGTTTCGACCATTTCCGAGGTGTGAGGTCCTGATGCAGTCTCGTCCACAAAGCTATGCTTTTTCACAAAGCCATGCTTCGATCAGCAAATGATCAGCAGCACTTCATATGCCACATTACCAAATTAGGAATGTATCACTAGTTACAATCAACTACATAACCTCTGAGCTCGTACGTCTCAGAGAAGGGTGTTAAGCTAAGAGAATAAATCTCCGCCACCAAACAGAAATGTATTTGATAAAAACCAGCTTTACATCTCAAAGTGTAATGTCAGACACACATCCATACAAGTCTGTCTCGGGTTCGAACAGAACCGAAGGCACTTCACAAAGAAGGCCTGCACATCCAGATAATCCGTAATCACGTTCGAACTTCTCATCACAAAGGGTGATCAAATCTCTATACCGGGGATCAGCCGATGCAGAGGCATTCGACGGTAATCCTTTCATTTTTGAAAATATCCGGTCTTCACCATCGTCTTCATATGCAATCCATATATGTCATATCATTATTCGGAATGGGTTATATGACACAAAGTTCTCTTTCGACAAAACCGAATAATGAGCGCAAATTTAAAAATCATATGGATAATGGGATTTCAGTTAAGTCACAACTTAAAGTCCAAAACCTTTCTTTCAAATAGTTTAAACAAATTACCATTTCCAAATCTTTAAACAAAATATTTATTTCACAAAGTTCACCAATCTTTCACAAAGATTCATTCACAGATTTCAACAAATTTCCATTTCAAATCTTTTATAGAAAGGTTACACTTTAAAGACCCATTTTCAATTTGAAAACAAAGTATACCAATCTTTAACAAAGATTCATTCATATTTCTTCAAAACAATTTCCCTTTCAAATTGGATTAACTCGTCCAATCTTTAAATCAAAGATTCAATTTATAGCTTTCAAAACCATTTCCAATTCAAATTTTTTATAAAAAAGATACACCATTTAAAAATACCTTCTAATTTCGAAAACAAGGTTTAATAATCTTTCGCAAAGATTTATTCACAATATCTAACCAATTCAATTTCAAACTTGAAATCTTTTCTACACAATTTGGAAATCCCTTCTTTCAAACGAAAGCTATAATTATTTGAAAACAAATAGTTTTAATTTTGGAAAAATCCAATTACATTTGCACGAGTTAAAGCTCTCCAAGTAAAAATTTGGGTTGAATTCAAATTTCCAAAATAATACTTTTAAGATGGTTCAAAACCAATATAAACACATTTATAGCTTGAATAACCTTTTTAAACCATAATTTCCAAACATAAAATTCAATTTCAAATCTTGAATTTTAATTTCAAATCAAATTGTTTAAATTTCAAAACTTTATCTAGTTATTCAAAATAAATTTTATCTTTGAAAACTCCCTTTCAAAAGCTTTACATATTTAACCCAAATCCATTTCCAAAGCCATTTGAATTCAAAATTCAACTTTAACAACTACTGTGAGTTAACCAATTTCCTCGTGTAATCCATATTTTTGTGTGTATAGTGTGGTCCAGGGGTTGTACACACAATAGTGCAACATCATAATCATCACAGGTTCAATCATATCAATATCGTTAAGCGATAAAATCTATAACGCTTATCTTCATTCAAAGATTCACAGATAAAGCCAATTTATCAATCACTAAGAATCTCCATTATGATTCGATGTGGGTTTCAGATAACCAACTAGAATCCGACTCCCTGGCGCATCGAAATTCAAATGTCGTTTTACAGGCCAAGGGGTTTTCACATTTACACAGCAGTATTTTCATTACAGATATCACAGCTCAGCACAAAGAATTCACTTTACATAGCATCATAAGCACATAGCAAAGATATCAAACAATTCAATATTCAATAGAATCCAAACATCCATAAATAAGACCAATTAATTATCTGATTCATTTAAATCGGATAAATTACTTATGAATAAACTACTAATCCTGGTTAATTAATATTAATTAATTACAAATCATTTTGATTAATTATCCTTTAATCACTTATTAATTAACCATTAATAATAAATTAATTAACTTTTAATTATTAAATAATTAACCTTTAATTAATTAATTATTCTTTAATTAAAAATTCTTAATTAATTTCATTCATTAATCAATCCTTAATTAATTAACATTTAATTAATTATAATAAGTGATTATCCTTAATCACTTAATTAGCTTTAACCATTAACTAATTACTTTTACTTAAGTAATTATTTTTAAGCAATTAATCATCTTTGATTACTGATTTATAAATAGTCAATCTTTAATTAAAATAATCAACCTTTACGAAGTCACATTAATTAATACTTCAAAATAAATTATCATTATCATATAATTTAACTTAAAAACTTTTAAGTTAACTAATGATTTAAAATATTATTTTAATATATACCATTTATCTATTAAATCAACAATTTAATTAAGCTATTAAAAAATATTTCAAAATAAATTAAGAAAATAAAACTTACTTAATTTTAAATTGAAAAACTACACAACTTTTATCAACCAATGATTAATTAAACTTTTATCATATAAAAGAAATTGTGTTTAAGAGTATGATTTTAAAACTTGTTTTATTTCTAAATTTCAAAACTCTTTCAATATCCACCTGAGTCAACATTTAGAAATTCCTGAGTGCAAACCCGAGCCAGATGTATACAATCCCGAGCTCGAACCTGAGTCGTTTCCCCTATTTGTTTTTACTTTGTTTTATTAAAACATACCGGTGTTATATTTACACGAATGAACTCGGCAACCCACTCGAACCATGATCCCATTTACCCGAGATCTTCTTCGAGACCACCCAACACCAAGGCCATCTGAAACAAATGGCAACTCGTGCACGTGCACACGAGTTTACCAGCGTTTTGATCATCGAGGTCGACGACTACAGGTCATCCATGACCTGCCCAAACCACCTATCCATCCAGACTCGTCGAAGGGTCTGAGATTCGAAATCGAGCATGTGTAAATCAAGCTGGAAGCCACACAGATTGACTAACCACCAGAAACTTCCCAGCACCACCATCACAGACCTCCGGACGCCACGCGACCACAACCCCAGCTGCTCTGATGACCCACGACCCCTTTCCCTTGGTCCGATCATCTATAACCCACCATGGTCAACGAATTTGTTTTACAAAACCATGTCGAACAACCCATACCCAAAACCCTATTTCAGTAATTTTCGATCACTCCGATTATCTGAAAACTCCCCTCCATTTATTCCTAGCCTCGACAAATCTCCAGCTACACCCAGACTTGAAATCGGCGAGCAGTTCGTCACCATTGATCGGAGTTTGACGAAATTGCTAATTTTAATCAATATGAGATAAATCGCCAATTACTTGCTTAAAAATCTTGAAATAGTTATCAAAAATCATTGATTTGTGATTCAAATCTAATTGTATAATCAAAAAAGGGAAATTAAGATACTTGATTTTCTGATGATTTTTGATTATTACTGATTTTTATCATTTTTGAGAAAATTGTTCAACCTTAACACTTGTAGTGATTTTTAAAAATAATATTACACTATAACTACCCCTTTTCATTCAAAAATCTTAGTCTGATAATGTTTCTTTGGGAAGATGTAGATTAAATTTGTGCTGCTCTTTGGTATGTGTTCTAACAGGAATATTTATACCTGTAAGCAGACATGCTCAGATATATATACACACACACATATCTGTATACATTCAACACATTCACATAAATCCAAACTTTTTTTCCACAACTTCATTTCACAAATAATCTATTAGAGGTCAGAAAAAGGAGTTAGCTCACCTTATTTTGGAAGCAGAGGACAAAGAACAGAGGCCGGGAATTGATTTTAAAAACTGAATTTTGATCATGAAGCTTGCATGTTGAGTTGAAGCTTCAATCTTTGCTTCAGGTTGAACATGGACTTGAATTTATATCCATATGTTGCTTGATCATGTTGAACTAAAATACTTTGTTTCAGGTTTGTAGCTTGATACATTTGCATTGAGTTGTATTTGAATCTTTGCTTCAGATATGAAGTTTTGATCTAAAACTTGTTGTTTGCATTTTGAACTTTCTGGTTTGATCTATTGAAGTTGAAACTGATCTCAGGTTTGAAAAGAAACCTTTGCTTGACATTAATTTGATTTCCAGGCTTGAATTTGTCTGATCTTGTTTCTGATCTTGTTTCATGTTTGAGATGAATCCAAGTTTGTTTTATTTTACTGGTTTGAGGCTTTGTTTTGCAGTTTTGTCTCAGGTTTGAGAAAATAAAAAATAGCCTAGTATATTTTCTTTTCATACATGTTTAGCTCATTCAATTTCAAAAGAAAAAGTGACCTTGCCACTTGTTTAATTCATGTCACACTTATTTTACAAGTGTTATGTGTTCAATTTCTTTCTACACTTGTTATTTACAACTCTTTATAATTGTACAAATGTCTCAAACTTGTACTTTTATGTTAAAGACCTTAACCAAATTTCTTATTTATAAATTTTGTTTTAAATTCCTACTTTATTTATATTTATAAAACATGTTTTATGTTTCTACATCTTTTATTAATTTAAGCAAATTATAGTTAGTTATGTTTATACATGCATATATTTACACAATGTAACGACCCGAAATTCCGAACCCGAAAATTCCAAATAGTTATGAACAAGAAGAAAGATATAGAAGGAGAAGAAGAAGAAGAACATAACACCAACATCTATACATTCGCAACGGATAAAATATAATAATAAATAATAACAGTCTACAAAAGCATTCTATATCTGACAATTACATTTTCATATATTAGAGTTACACATATACTCAAACACTGGACATATACAATTACCATGCCTCAGATATAAAATAATATAGCGGAAATACTCTATACGTTCCTGCCATCCAGCTCGACTCTTGAGCTCTAGAACGTCCCTACCTGAAAATCTGTAATACTCGGTCGGACCCGAGCATTACACCAAAGTAACACCCGGGTCAGGCTGGAAACCAGCGTGAGTAAACCAAACTAACATAGAATACCAAGCAACAACTTATATAAACCCGGGGTAACTCGTATTAATTTACAAAGTCACAATTTATTTTAAACATCACTTATTCCATACATACCTTTTCTAGGCACAAAAATTTAGATTTAAATAATCCTATTCATTTAAATCACTTCATTCCAGCCTATAGATTCCACATATCAATCTATAAAAATTCGAAGTGTTTTCGGGTATTTCCTAATACCCGAACCCGGTCTCTTCGAGTCTCATATCATCCTAATCAAAATTATCCAAACGAAATACACAACATTTCATATCAGAGATATCAACTCATTCAAAGCATTCAATACCATTATCATCCATAAGCAAAGCTTGATCGCTACCAAAATTAATTTAATTAATTTTAATTGAATTTCTAACCTCAATCACTTAGATTTCTTTAATTGTCAATTAATTAATTTCAAATCAAATAATTCAAACATCCCTTTAATATTCATCTTAATTAATCAACTTGGATTAATTATCCTTCAATTTCATTCGAGCAATTATCTTTGATTAATTTCACGATATTAGTTATTCTTAACCAAAATCAATAAGTAATCTTATTACTTCATAAATTAATTAACTATATTAATTACATTAATCCTTAATTATTTATATTACTTAACTTCTCATAAGTCACTTATTTCTGATTAATTCATCTTAATTAATCAATCTTTAATTACATCGTCGATTATATAAATTAATGATTTCCAATTATATTTCAATTTACCCTAATCTAAATTAATTACATTAAATAATTAATCATTAATTAAACCACAAATATTAATCATTCTTGATTTATCTCAACCTATAATTAACTATCTTTTTATTTACTTCATTAAATAAATTAATTACTCCTAAATTAACTATCTTAATTAATCTCTTGATTAATTTCACAAAGTAATTATATTTTATTAATTACATTAAGTAATTACTTATTAAACCACCCAATGATCATTCCAAATTAATATAAAATTAATTAATTAAACCAAATCATTAATTAATTTAATTATCCATTTAAATTATCCAGCCTATTTAATGAATCACCAATCATTAAACCTTTATTAACTTTACAATGATCCATTTTCTTATTTATGATTCAGGTTTAAAACAATTTAAACCCAAATGCTTCGAGTCAAACAACAATTAACTCGAGAACCAACCAAAACCACGGTCACCAGATCATCAGTACACATTCAGTCAATTCAATCATTCAACCAAATTTTAAAATTAACCATTTAAATCTAAATAAAAATCCAACTGAGTGAGATTTACTCACCTTTGTTTTATTAGCATCCATTCCCAAATCCATCTTGTTTCTTTTCAAGTTTTGACCTTGTATAAATATTATATGATTTTATTAATATTCGAAATAAATCGAACAATCAATTGTCATTTGTTAATTTAAATCTAAACTAATAATTTGGTTTTAAACTAATAATTAAATTTTAAACAAATTTTCTTTTAATAAATAATTTAGTGGCTGAAATAATTAAATAAGTTTATTAAATGGACTAGTCACCATATTATATTTTTTTAAATAACTAATTGCCTTGAAATGTGAATGTGTATATTTTATTTTATTTTCTTTAGTTAAAACTACATGTATACTCAGAAAAATAATCCATATACTTTCAAAAATCTAATTTTATATATAATCCTTAATTTCTTATGTTAACTAATTTCTCATATACTCGAAAATCTTATACATACATACATACATACATACATACATACATACATACATACATACATATATATATATAGAAAATTGCCTTTACATATACTTGTTGTAAATAAATTTATAAAAAAAATTCACTGATTAAACACAGAGATGAATAAAATTAACAAAGCTATACCTTCAGCCTCGCAATCGATCTCGACTTGCCCTTCTGCCATCGTGTTCTTCGTCCTCTAACAGAATCGTCTCAGAAAGAAAAAAAATCGCGAACCATCAACAACACCATCAACATGCAGTTGCGCTCCCTTCCTCTGGCCTCACGACCGAAGCCTAACGCCATTCCTCAGCCGCGCAGCCAACCTTCGTCGCCACGAACCCTAACTCGAAGACGCGATTCGCCCTAGATCGCCTCCCCTTACGAACGCGGCCTCCCCATCTCCTTGCCATCACGAGCGAACGCGACTTCGCTTCACCTGCTGCCTCGCGACTTCCACCTGCTCGCTCACGACCTCCGCTCGCGAATTCCCCCCACACTTCCCTTTCGATTCACTCGCGACCCTCTGCGTTTCCTTTTCCCTTGCGCGATTTCGCGGCCGCCACTTATATTTTTTTTAGATTGTTCGATTTTCTGTTGAATGTTAGAGAGGGGAACGGGATAAGATATAGGGTTGGGGATGGCTTCCTGAATATGATTGTTGATTAATAAAATATCTCTGACTGATTATATTATAAAACTTCCAAAACGTCTCGTTAAGCATAACGCGAAATCTCAAACCCCGAATCAGACATGCCGATAGGCGTTTATAAGGTTTTACCCGTATTTCGAACACAATGGAACGTGTTTCAGAGCCTATTTCGATCATATGTGCGAGTTACGGAAGTAAACGATAAATTTTAAATTAAATCGATCAAAATATTTTCTAAGCGTTTTGAGCTGCCAGGGTCAAACGACAACTCCGATTGCTACGAAAATTGAAATCCGATAATAATTAACTATATGGATCCAATGGAACCATCGAATTCCAAGACTGTGCCTCGGAAGGCTATTTTTAAATTTAATTTAAATGATAAATTTTCAAAACGGAACAAAACACTTCCAAATTTAATTTTAACACTTTTACTGTCTTCAGTATTATCAGCATGAATTTTGCAAGCCTTTAAATTAATTTTAACATGCTTAAAACTCCAGATTCAATATTTTACCCAATTTCGGTATAATAAATCTAATAACTTAATTGCTATTAATAGAAATATTTGAATTCAAGTTAAAAATTAACTTTTAAATATTTTAAAATCAATTAATTATTCCATTTTAAATTGTTAAAAATTCCGGGTCGTCACACACAACTTTAAATACCCTTTTGAAAATTATTACATTATAACATATGCATACTATTAAACAAATTTTCTATCAATCAAAAATATAGATTTAAATCTAATTGATATTTCAACACATTTACATTTGAATTTCATATCAAAATTTTATTAAAAACCAATTTCTTGAATTTTCAAATCAATTCCTTTGTTTCAAAAACTTATATATATATATATATATATATATATATATATGTATATATATATATCTACATTTTCAATTAAATTCCATAATTAAATTCCAATTTAATTCAAAATTTCATATTAATTATCAAATTAATTCTTAATTTAATCCATAAATCAAATAAATTACTAAATTAATTTGGCTTAAAAATCGGGATCGTTACATTATAATAGCGAAATACTACTACATAGTAAATAGTTTAACCGATCCTTAGCGAAATATTACTACATAGTAAATAGTTTAACGGATCCTTAAAATGTTTGAAATAAAACTACTTAAATCACTTTATTCTAAATATTGGTTATAAAATTCTATAATAATTTTCCAAGTAAAAACCTTTAGCCAAAAGCTATTTTTAAATAAACTATTATATAAAGTATAAATATTTGACAATTATCTTTTAAATCATAATACAAATTTAACTTTTAAAATAATTGCTACTATAATTAATTTAATAAATATTTACTTTAAATTTTTTAAAACAATTTAAATAATAAATTTCTCTAAAAACATCCTTCTTCTAAAACATCTTTTAAAGCTTTTATTTTATACTTAAAAACCTTCTTTTGAAAATATACTTAGCTTTTCAGGAAAATACACTTCCCATTCCAATACAACCATCTAATCATTAAAAATCCGTCTCGATTTATTTCCAATTAAATTTTTGTCCTGATTCCGTAAATTTTTCTTTCCACACTTTTAAAAATAAAACCACTATTTATTTTTTAAGCATATCACCCTTTCCTTTCAAATTCCCACCATGAATTTATAGTTCCAAATTATCCACTGAGAAATATTTCTCTTTATTTATAAACCACGTTTATAAATTTCATAACCCTATTCTCTTTTAATTACTATTTCAAATCACTTAATCGATTTTAAAATCGATTCTCTACTTTTAATTCCGTGTAGAATTTATTTCTTAATTAATTCATAGTTTATTACAAAATCCATTAATTCCAGATTCATTTCATAATTATGATTTAAAACCCTATTTAAATATGAAAATATCAAATTCATACTTTATTTCAAAATTCTCCTTTTTATTTCCTTCCAGTATTTTAAATCTTGAATTTTAAAATAATATCTTTAATTCTTATCAATATAACTTAAACCTCAAAATTCATTTATTCCCATTTAATCAAAAACTCTTTCCCCATACTCGGAATTTATTTGATAGGATTTTAAATCAAACTTTTATCCTTTCCCAAATTCATTCTTTTAATTTATCCAAATATATTTTTGATATCTCAATATACCCAAAATATATTCAGTTAAACCGTAGCATTCAATATTTTCAATTCCCAATATAATCCATATAATCTATCACAGATTATCAAATAAAACGCATCACCGAATATGAAAATAAATTCCAATATTTTGAGGAATCCAGTTGGATCCCTCCGACTCGTTTCCCTGGATCCACAAATATTAGCATAATATAAAATACCAATCCCACTTCGAGGGGGATATCGCGGTAAAAGGGTCTTCCGTTATTATGCGGGCGCATAGGGTGTCATATGCTATATAATGTAGGAATATCAATCACTCCAATATATATATATATATACTGCTATATAAAATATCACATTCAGACTGATAATAAATTATCAATTGAAGTAATCAACCAATAATTTAAATTTGAATTGGTTAAATTATTTAAATTAACCGATAATCCAAATGTGAGTGAGATTAACTTACCTTTGATTTTTTAAATTGCAATCGATCCACACCGGCTAAATTCTAAACTAATTTCCCTTTAAAGATCTTTTAGTAACTGAGAAAATTCAATTGGTTAACTAAACAATTTAATCACCCTAATCCATTTTTAAAATGAACTAGTAATTTAAAATATGCATATTGTTGAATTCAAATTGAAAATAAATTTGCAAATACCTCACTGCTTCCCTGCTCGAACCCATAAGCCAAAGCCACGAACGAAACTTGCCGAGCACCCTCGATAACGCCAGCTCGAAAGTTGCTCGACCTCTGCCCTGACATCCCCTCGCATGCAGCCACCGCACCACCAAGCTTCGACCGACTCGACGACCTAGGATTCCGGCCTTCCTCCCCACTACCCTCAGTTCCAATTCCACATGACCTCGACAGATGTCACGACTTCATGATGCCCAGTTTGGTCGCTCGACATCGCATAAGACTCGCGAAACGAAGCTTGTGCTTCAATCGAACTTGCCGCCCCTCAGTCACCGAACTAAAATGTAAGTGCAATAACAAAACCACTGTTTTTGATAATTTGAATGCATGAATACAATCACCATTTATCAGAGAATTTTACTTATCAATTTCAGATCTAAACCCCAAGAGGATTAAAGAAAAAAATAGTAGCAGGCTCATTCTCTGTTTGAAACTGTCAACATTCTCTGAAAAGGTGAGTAAACCTTGTTTTCTCAAAAAAAATTTGATTGCTATGAGCTGTTTGGGTTACATAGGAAACTTGGACTTGTTTGTATGCAAGAACGTTGGTATATGTTTGTAGTTGACTATGCATGTTTGTGGTTTGCCATGTTAACTGTACAAAAAAATTAGGCACTGTTTTAGTTCAGGAAGAAAAGAAAACAAACCAATGAAAATCTGTAAAAATCCATCTTCTTTCCCCCTGTCTTTATTTGACTTGAATGATTAACTAAGGATAGCCATGCATTCTTGTTTCAGTAAACAAGATAGATTTTGTTCAAACGTTCACCAATATTCTTCTTTAGAAATAAATCAAAGCAAAATTCTTTCCTGTAAGTAGTGAAACTTAGTTTCATGTGGCCTTCTTTTTGCAAGAATAACGCATATCAGAATTCAACTCAAGTTTTCTCTTCCTTATTCCTTCTGAAATGAAATATGTTAGAAATTTAGAAAGAATGATTGTTAAACTTGTATTTTATCTAAACAATTAATTAAAGCAAATAAAACCAGGTATTATCCTCACTGGAAGATGTAAACACAGTCATAATTCAAAATAGATGGAAATTCGAACCTCATGGAATTGAATTTCAGTAAGACCATATGAATCACTATCAAAATTAATGATTTTAGAAACAAGAATCAAATTTTTTCATTGCATATTACTCAAGGAATTAGGAGTTGATCGGAAAATGAATTTTTGGCAAAATCTGATGATCAATGGCGTTGTAGGCCTCGAATTCGCTGTCATAGATGGATTGAAGGTTCGTGATTTCTAGAAAAATCCTGGAATAATTTATAAATCCTTAAATTTTTGTTTTGAATTTAAAATAGGGTTTAAGAACCCAATTTCTTTCACGTCAGAAACGGTGGCACTGCGCCTTCCACCGATGACCGGATCCTATCGCACCGGGGCTATCAGAAGCGTCACGTGTCGACGAAGGCGTGGACCCAATTTCGTGGCCTCTGACGATCGGAGGAGGCGGCGCGAGGCGATTTGATGGTGACGTTCCTGATGGTGGTTTGGGCAGATAACTCGATTTTGATGCAAAGGAAGATGGGGCACTTTGATGCGGGGGAGTAGTTGCTGGGGGGGTAGTTGACGTGCGGCAACGTTCGCCTGAGGTCGGAGTCGCCTCCGGTGGCCGTGCACGTGCACGCGGCCGTGGGTGTGTGTCAGTGTGATGGGTTTGGGGGAACGCGTAGTAACTCGAAGCAACACTCGGGAAAATTGGGAAGGAACTCGGGGTAGGGCAGTGCGTTTTTGTAGTGTATTGGGTTGGGTTTTTATAACATGTCAAATTTTAAAAAAAATATACTACACGGGTCATTTTGAGGAGGGACTCGAAGCAGGCAAGTGTTTTTCTCGGGTACGACCCGAAGCAAGTGGGTTTGTCGATGTAACAGCAAATCATATGTATAGCCATAAATTGAAACATAAGTTAAATTCGTTTTCTAGAAAAAAGGTGATGGTTGTAAACACAATATAAAACCAATGATACTTAAAAGTTATAAAGTTCAAAAATATTTGAAATCAATAAAAGTTGTTTTAAAAAGTTTAACTTAAATAAAAGCTTAAAAATATATACTAAATGTACAAATACAAATTTCAAACCAAGTTTACAAAAATGAGGTAGTGATTAACAATTGATGTTTTGTAACGATTTTTAAAATTTAAAGGAAATTTTTTTTATAAATTAAAGAATAGAAACTAAATAAATTAGTTAAACTTAATAAATTAACGATTAAGAATTTATGATTTAAAAATATTTAACTAAAGAATAATAAATTAACTTAACCAATTAAATTAATTCAAATTAAGTAAAATTTACCATTAATTTAAAATGATTAATAAAGACAATTATTAATAATTAAGAAAAAAATTTGAAACATTAACTTAAAATGACTAACAAAGATCATTATTTGGTTAAGTCATTTTAATTACAATCATCTTAATCAACGATGATTGATCATCATCTAATACCCCATATGGGATTGACATTTTTGTTGTGATGATGTGATTGCTTTTTGATAAGCTATGATTTGTGATTTGCTCCTATATGTATGTGAAACCCTTTTGCCCGTAAAACGGCATTTAAACTTCGATGCGACAGGGAGTCGGATTTCAATTTGTTATCCGAAACCCACATCGAACCCTAAATGTGAACCTTTGTGATTGATACACCCACATGTTTTAAATTTGAGCGCTCACTATTCGGATTAGCCGGGAGAGGACCTTTGTGTCGTATAACCCATTCCGAATAGTGATTCGACGAATGGATTACAAATTGAAGACCGGCGGTGAAGACCGGGTGTCTTCAAAAACGATAGGATAACCTATCGATTGTCTCTGCACCGAGTTGCTCCGGTATAGGGATTCCCTAAGTGATGGGAAGTCCGATCGGGATTGTGGACGCCCGGATTTGCAAGGGCTTCTTCCTTTATTGGACGAAGTGCCTTCGGTTCTGTTCGAACCCGGAACAGACTTGTATGGTCGTGTGTCTGACACTACGCTTTGAGATATAAAGCCGATTTCTTTCAAATACATATCCGTTGGTGGCGGAGAATTTATTCTCTTAGCTTAACACCCTTCTCTGAGACGTACGAGCTCAGAGGTTATGTAATTGAAGGTTATCAGCTATATACTCCCAATTTGGTAGTGTGGCATACTAAGTGTTGCGGTATAGTGATAATTATTTGTTGATCATCTGTGATCAAAGCATGGCTTTCATGTAAAGCGTAGCTTTGTGGACGAGACCTCATCAGACCTCACACCCCGGAAATGGTCGAAACAGGAAAGATGCGGCAAGGTTATGAGGGTCGCGCCCTTTAGGGTATGTCATTTCCTTCTGGAAAAAGGTAGTGTCATGGTATGGAGCCCAGATGCTTACCTATGTGGTTGCTTCAATCTCATTATTCTGTGTGGTTGTTGCTTTGTGATGGAGGGCCCTCGGATAAAGGTCCCAAAGGACCGGGGAGTGGCATATTCGTGTAGTAGTTACCTAGTTACAGAGGTAACCCGGCCTTGTGTTGGCAGAGATCTAACCGTAACGTTAGTTCTCGGGACGTCCCGCCAGAGGCGTACCCATGTGGCATAGGAAGTTCCTTAGCCTGACCATTTGTTGGAAATCCAATTCCCAATACGAACCCAATACGGTTTTAGTTGTAGAACCTGCCATTTAACATGGCAGCTATAGTAGGCATAGTATCATGGTACCTATGTCGGCTACGATAAATAGTTTACTTTCGAAATGACTTTCTACACTATGCACTAGTAATAATATCAAAGAATTTTCCTCGTATTAAACATATTTGACTATCATAAGGGGAAATCTCCCCCAAGTGTGCGATTGCATTGTGTGTGTGCCGGGAGGCCTTATGGTAGTTTCATTTTCCAAAAGCATACCGATTTTCTTGTATTAAATCTGTTTTATTTGAAAGCAATTACCTTTGTTTACTCATACCAGTCCCATGACTGACCCGGAGTTTATTGTTTCCTTTCTAAACTCTGGGTGCCCACCATTTCTACACGGGCAGCCTAGTAGCAGGTCTTCTATATTTTGGCTCTAGCTGCATTTTGGGAGTATTTTGGTTTGGAGACGGTTTTTGGTGGCTCATACCTTGGAGACATTTTGGAAGCTTTTGGATCTCGAGGTGCTTAGCTTGGATGTTCACTATTACTTTATCTTTTGAAGACCTTTGGCATATGATATCTAGTTGTTGTATTATGTCATTCTATTTGGAGATGTTATTCATGTATTATGTACTCTGATGTTGTAACAGATATTATTGTGGTGTTGTATCTGTGATGTGATGCATGTTATTCATTTTATTTCCGCTATTATATATTCATCTAATGTTGTTATAAGCTCCATCCGACTGGAGTTCGATGTTTGAATCATTGACAGTCGAGTACAAGTGAGGTATTTGATGTCAATTTTCGAACGTTGAATTTCGGGTCGTGACATGTGGTATCAGAGCTAAAGGTTGAGTGAGAACTTTAGCTACGGAGTATAACACATTAGATGGCTCATTAGAGATAGGGTGGAGTATACCCTAGAATGAGTATAATTGATTAACACATCCAATTTTTCTTAGTCTATTTCCTTTAATTGCCGATATTTCTTAAGATATCTCTTCCAAATAACTAAGCCAATTTTTCTTACTATTACAGATAGTAAGGATGAGCGGAAGAAGAGGCAGTGTTAGGGGGCGAGGAAATGCCACAGCACCTAGCCAAGTTCCCCCTACCACCGAGGCAGCTTTACCTATTCAGAATCAGCCGAATCTGGCTGACTTATATAAGAACTTCTCAAGACTCGGGGGTAAGCCATTCACCGGCAAAGAGACGATTATGGAGGCCCAGGCATGGATTAGGTCTTGTGAGAAAATCTTTAAGGGGCTCAAGCTACAGGATGATCAGATGCGTCTCATAGCTACTTGGCAACTTCAAGGTGAAGCCTTAGCTTGGTGGGAGACCGTCACTATTGATGAGTCTGAGGACGATTTCACTTGGGGCAGATTCAAAGAAGCATTTGAAAAGCGCTACTTGCCATCATCCGGGATTTCTCGTATGTACCAAGAATTCATGGATCTAAAGCAAGGAAGTTTGTCGTTCGAGGAGTATCTCAATAAGTTCAATGAATTGTCACGCTTTGGTCCAGAATTAGTGAACACACCGTTGAAGAAGAATGAGCGATTCATTCGTGGGATGAATAAAAAGTTCCACGAAAGGATGACAGGCCACGTGAAAGAATCATTCTCAGATTTGGTTGATATGGGATACCGTTATGCTACTTTAGACATGCAAGAAGCACCAAGGGAGCAAGGAAACTCAAGCAATCCGAATTGGAAGAAAAGAAAATTTGGAGGCAAGAAACCTTGGCACGGCAAGGAGAAGAAGAAAAGCAATCAAGGGAGCACTATGGAGAATGTCACTTGCTATAATTGCTCGGAGAAAGGCCACTATTCTACCAACTGCAAAAAGCCCAAGAGAAATCTATCTGCTCAAGGAAAGCCTAGAAAGTGCTATTATTGTCAGAAGGAAGGACATGAAGTAAAAGACTGCCCAGTTATGAAGCAAGCCCAAACAGCTAAAGTATACTCAGTTAAAGACAAGCCCACATCTTCTAAAGCGGAGAAGGGAAAAGGCGTCCTGGAAGGTAATCTTACCATTTATGATAGCATTGTTAGAGTTCTTTTTGATACTGGCGCTACACACAGTTTTATCTCTCAACAAGCTATTAATGAATTGAATATTGAACCTAATTTTGTTGATGAGCCGATATGTGTAAGAAATCCAGTTGGAGGTCCCGCAAACCTCTGCCTTCGATGTAGAGATGTTCCTATCTCATATTCTTGCCATCAATTTCCTATTAGTCCTTTTGTTCTAGACTTCAACGAATTTGAAGTTTTGCTCGGAATGGATTGGCTAGCAAAATATGAAGCCAAACTGGATTGCAAAAATCGATTGATCTCAATCAAAACTGAATTTGGGGATTTCATCGAAATTTCTTGTGAGGACCCTAGTCCTAAAAGGGAAGGGTTGATGTATAATTTGGGTTATCCTGAACCCAGCTTGCAGTCTATTCCTATTGTTAGAGATTTTCCAGATGTATTTGAAGAAGTGAAATCTCTACCTCCTCACCGAGAAATAGAATTCAGAATCGACCTTGTGCCTAATGCCCGTCCTGTCGTTCATCCAAGTCGCAGGATGGAACCTAGAGAAAGGGTTGAACTAGTCGAGCAAACTAGAGATTTACTAGAGAAAGGGTTGATTCGACCCAGTGTTTCTGAATGGGGCTCAGCCGTCGTATTTGTTGCTAAATCAGACGGATCCTTGAGATTGTGTGTGGATTACCGCGATCTCAATAAGCAAACTCTCAAGAATAAATTCCCACTGCCCAGAATTGATGATTTATTTGATCAGTTGCACGGCGCTTGTTTCTTCTCAAAAATGGATCTAGCCCAAGGATTCCATCAATTACGAATTGCCGAAGACTGTGTTCATTTGACAGCTTTTAGGGGTCCCAATATGTTCTATGAATGGTTAGTCATGCCTTTTGGGCTAACCAATGCCCCAGCATACTTTGTGGACCTTATGTCTCGTGTGTTTCGGGATGTATTGAATAAATTTGTGCTCGTATTCATTGATGATATTTTGATCTATTCCAAGACCGAAGAGGAGCATGCCGAACACCTTAGAATTGTCTTGGAGATATTGAGGAGAAACATTCTATATGCTAAATTTTCCAAATGCCACTTTTGGGTCAAAGAAGTCAAATTTCTTGGCCATATTGTTAATGAAGAAGGGATTTCTGTGGATCCTAGCAAAATTTCCGCCATTCTTGATTGGAGGAGACCTACTACCCCAAAGGAAATTCGAAGCTTTTTGGGCCTAGCAGGTTATTATCGGAAGTTTGTTCAGGACTTCTCGAAGCTAGCTAGTCCTTTGACCAAGCTAACAATGAAGAATGCAAAGTTTATTTGGACTCCAAGATGTGAAGAAGCTTTTGAGGAATTGAAGAAGAGATTGACCACCGCTCCTGTTCTCGCCATTATCAATGGGAACCAGGGTTTATCCGTTTATACCGATGCTTGCGGTGAAGGCTTGGGTGCAGTGTTGATGCAAAACGGAAAGGTGATTGCCTACGCGAGTAGACAATTACGACCTCATGAAAGAAATTATCCGACCCATGATTTGGAGCTTCTAGCTGTTATCTTCGCTTTAAAAATATGGCGACATTATCTTTTGGGTAAGAATCTTTTCAGCTTTCTTATCAATCTGTGAATTTAGTTTAACTTAACTTAACAAATATACTTATCGAATTCTCTTTATTTCTAGGTGAAAAATTCGAATTATTCACCGATCATAAATCTTTGAAATATCTCTTCACCCAAAAAGATCTGAATTTGCGACAACAGCGTTGGCTGGAATTTCTAGCATCCTATGACCTGGATATTCTATATACACCCGGAAAAGCCAATGTGGTGGCGGACGCCTTGAGTAGAAAGCATGCTATTCTTGCTCATCTTGTCATTGCTCCTACTCTTCTTGAGACAATCGCCAACAAGCAAAAAGAGGACAAGTTTCTTCAGGAGATATATGGGAGAATCCGTCGAGGTGAGGATTCTTGTTTTATAATTGATGGTAATGGAGTTATAAAGATGAAAGGCAGAATTTGTGTCCCCGACATTCCAGATTTGAAACGAGAAGTGTTAGATGAATGTCACAAATCAAAATTTACCATCCATCCAGGAGTCAACAAGATGTATAGAGATATCAAAAGAACTTTCTGGTGGAAAACGATGAAGAGAGATATATCTATTTATGTAAGTCGCTGCGCTACTTGCCAACAAATCAAGAGCGACCAAAAGAAGATAGCGGGCTTACTTCAGCCATTAGAGGTGCCCAAGTGGAAATGGGACCAAGTGTCGATGGATTTCATCGACGGTTTGCCGCGCACTCGAAAGGGAAATGAAGCGATTTGGGTCATTGTAGACCGTTTAACTAAGTCAGCCCATTTCTTGCCAGTAAAAGCTACCCGCACAGCTGCAAGTCTAGCTAATTTATATGTGAAAGAGATTGTCCGTCTCCATGGCATTCCCAGCAGCATAGTGAGTGATCGTGACCCGATCTTCACTAGTAGATTTTGGGAGGCGTTTCAAGACGCATTAGGAACCAAGCTGCATTTCAGTACTGCTTATCACCCACAGTCTGATGGGCAGACAGAAAGGATCAATCGAATCTTGGAGGATCTATTGCGGGCATGTATACTTGATTTTGGTGGTTCTTGGGAGGACCATTTGCATCTGGTCGAATTCTCTTATAACAACAGCTATCAGGCCAGTATTAAGATGGCTCCTTTTGAGGCTTTATATGGTCGACCGTGTCGATCACCGGCATGCTGGATCGAAACAGGTGATAGACTCATTCTTGGTCCGGACATGATTAAAGAAGCCACCGAAAAAGTTGATTTTATTCGGAAGAAAATGAAGACAGCTCAGAGTCGTCAAAAGAGCTATTACGATCGTAGAAGACGAGATTTGGAATTTCAGGTTGGGGACTCTGTTTTTCTTAAGGTATCTCCTATGAGAGGTGTATTGAGATTTGGGAAGACTGGTAAGCTAGCACCACGATATATTGGTCCTTTTCCTATTCTGGAGAGGATTGGTCTTCTAGCCTACCGGGTGCAGTTGCCTAGCTGGTTATCGGGTGTGCATGATGTATTTCACATTTCTAGCCTTCGGAAGTATGTGCACGATCCGGACAGTATTATTGAAGAAGCTGCCCAACAGGATCTCGACATCACCCCCAACTTGACAGTCAAAAGAGAACCGATAAAGATTGTGGATCGTGAAGAGAGGAAATTAAGGAACAAAGTTGTAAAGCTAGTAAAAGTTCGGTGGAGTGGCGATCCAAAGGACTGCACTTGGGAAACGGAAGAAAATATGCAGAAATCCTATCCCAAATGCAGAGTGGATATCTCGGCTTAGCCGGTAAGCCATTTCCTTATTCTTTTTGAATTTGTATATTCTTCGAATATTCTTCGTCTATTTTTCTCTCTTTCAATTTCGAGGACGAAATTTTCTCAAGGAGGGGGTATTTGTAACATCCCAAAATTATCAATTGAAATAAATAATATATTTGAATTCTTGGGGTTTGATTTGAGAATAACTTTGAAGAAAAATCTAGAACAAATAAAATAAGTCAAAACAATGTATGAAATGAATTCCAAGATTTATTCTATGTTTAAAATATTGAGATGACAAATGTTTTTAGTAGTCATTTGGATTTAAATTGTTTATGTTTCAAGTTTTAAAATTTAAAGTTGAATTTAAATTTGAAATAAATATTTCAAAATTAAGTAGCATTGGGAATTCATTGTGGAGTAAATGTACAATGGTTAAAAACAACTTCTCTTTTTTTACATTGTACATATGCATATATACATACAAATGAACTAAGCTTTTTACATTGTTTTATAAAGTATACATATATATATGAATATAGGAAATAAAATTTATAAAGCTCTCTTTTGTTTTGTTACATCAAAATCTAAAAACTTACTTTCACAATAAAATTAATAATTAGCAAAATCTATGTTTTAAGAGATCTTCCTACAAGTGGCACCAAACATCAATTCCTAAATAATATAATCAATTAAAATTCAGAAAAAAAAAAACTCTCCACCTTCTCATATTCGAATTTTAAACCCCTGTCACTTTTTGCTCAGTAACCAAAAGGCTTTCAAAAGTTCTACTTCAACATTCAAGTAAGGAAAATATAAGAGAAAGTTCAAAAAAAAAAAAAGGAAACCTAACTGTCTCCTTCCATTCAGGTCATAAGAAAAATCTGAAAAATGTTTCTCATGCTTCATAATAGTAGTGTGGTATTTTCAGGCAAGCTTTGTTTTTTTTAAAAAAAAAAAGTTTAGTTTATGAAGTTTTGATTTTTAAATCAAATATTAACATATAGTTCAAAACTGCAGATTTTTGAAGGCAAGGTGTTTTTGGTTTCAAGCAAGTGCAGTTTCTTTTTTTTTTTTCTTCTTTGCTGGGAATAAAATTTTTTAAAGGCAAGTTTATTTCAACTATATGGTTATGGTTGTAAAGTTATGTTTTCTTTTTATTATCAAGTTTCAACAATAAATTCAAATTTAAAAATGCAGAGTTGTGAAGATCAGGGTGTTTCTAATTTCAGACAGTGCTTAGCTTCTTTTTCTGGGAAAATTTAAAAGGCAAGTGTCTTTTCTTTTTAAAGATTTTGAAGTGTAATTTATTATAAAAAAAAAAGAGTTAATCCAGTAATCTTCAATAAAAAATTTTGCAGGGGAATTTAGGATTAAAAGCTACTTTTTATTTTGGTTTTCAAGTTTGTCTCAAAAAGTTGCAGAGAAGGAAGATCTTCTGGTTTTTGTTCCAAACTGTAAGTGATCTGGGAATTTTTTTTTATTTTAATGATTGAAATAAATGGAAACTCTTTGAAATTAAAACAACAATATCTAATCTTTTTCTGCAGGAAGAATTAGGGATTAGAATCTTAAATCTATTGTTGTTCCAAGTTTCAGAAGTAAGAAGTAATTCTCTGCCACAAAACTAAAATGTAAGTGCAATAACAAAACCACTGTTTTTGATAATTTGAATGCATGAATACAATCACCATTTATCAGAGAATTTTACTTATCAATTTCAGATCTAAACCCCAAGAGGATTAAAGAAAAAAATAGTAGCAGGCTCATTCTCTGTTTGAAACTGTCAACATTCTCTGAAAAGGTGAGTAAACCTTGTTTTCTCAAAAAAAATTTGATTGCTATGAGCTGTTTGGGTTACATAGGAAACTTGGACTTGTTTGTATGCAAGAACGTTGGTATATGTTTGTAGTTGACTATGCATGTTTGTGGTTTGCCATGTTAACTGTACAAAAAAATTAGGCACTGTTTTAGTTCAGGAAGAAAAGAAAACAAACCAATGAAAATCTGTAAAAATCCATCTTCTTTCCCCCTATCTTTATTTGACTTGAATGATTAACTAAGGATAGCCATGCATTCTTGTTTCAGTAAACAAGATAGATTTTGTTCAAACATTCACCAATATTCTTCTTTAGAAATAAATCAAAGCAAAATTCTTTCCTGTAAGTAGTGAAACTTAGTTTCATGTGGCCTTCTTTTTGCAAGAATAACGCATATCAGAATTCAACTCAAGTTTTCTCTTCCTTATTCCTTCTGAAATGAAATATGTTAGAAATTTAGAAAGAATGATTGTTAAACTTGTATTTTATCTAAACAATTAATTAAAGCAAATAAAACCAGGTATTATCCTCACTGGAAGATGTAAACACAGTCATAATTCAAAATAGATGGAAATTCGAACCTCATGGAATTGAATTTCAGTAAGACCATATGAATCACTATCAAAATTAATGATTTTAGAAACAAGAATCAAATTTTTTCATTGCATATTACTCAAGGAATTAGGAGTTGATCGGAAAATGAATTTTTGGCAAAATCTGATGATCAATGGCGTTGTAGGCCTCGAATTCGCTGTCATAGATGGATTGAAGGTTCGTGATTTCTAGAAAAATCCTGGAATAATTTATAAATCCTTAAATTTTTGTTTTGAATTTAAAATAGGGTTTAAGAACCCAATTTCTTTCACGTCAGAAACGGTGGCACTGCGCCTTCCACCGATGACCGGATCCTATCGCACCGGGGCTATCAGAAGCGTCACGTGTCGACGAAGGCGTGGACCCAATTTCGTGGCCTCTGACGATCGGAGGAGGCGGCGCGAGACGATTTGATGGTGACGTTCCTGATGGTGGTTTGGGCAGATAACTCGATTTTGATGCAAAGGAAGATGGGGCACTTTGATGCGGGGGAGTAGTTGCTGGGGGGGTAGTTGACGTGCGGCAACGTTCGCCTGAGGTCGGAGTCGCCTCCGGTGGCCGTGCACGTGCACGCGGCCGTGGGTGTGTGTCAGTGTGATGGGTTTGGGGGAACGCGTAGTAACTCGAAGCAACACTCGGGAAAATTGGGAAGGAACTCGGGGTAGGGCAGTGCGTTTTTGTAGTGTATTGGGTTGGGTTTTTATAACATGTCAAATTTTAAAAAAAATATACTACACGGGTCATTTTGAGGAGGGACTCGAAGCAGGCAAGTGTTTTTCTCGGGCACGACCCGAAGCAAGTGGGTTTGTCGATGTAACAGCAAATCATATGTATAGCCATAAATTGAAACATAAGTTAAATTCGTTTTCTAGAAAAAAGGTGATGGTTGTAAACACAATATAAAACCAATGATACTTAAAAGTTATAAAGTTCAAAAATATTTGAAATCAATAAAAGTTGTTTTAAAAAGTTTAACTTAAATAAAAGCTTAAAAATATATACTAAATGTACAAATACAAATTTCAAACCAAGTTTACAAAAATGAGGTAGTGATTAACAATTGATGTTTTGTAACGATTTTTAAAATTTAAAGGAAATTTTTTTTATAAATTAAAGAATAGAAACTAAATAAATTAGTTAAACTTAATAAATTAACGATTAAGAATTTATGATTTAAAAATATTTAACTAAAGAATAATAAATTAACTTAACCAATTAAATTAATTCAAATTAAGTAAAATTTACCATTAATTTAAAATGATTAATAAAGACAATTATTAATAATTAAGAAAAAAATTTGAAACATTAACTTAAAATGACTAACAAAGATCATTATTTGGTTAAGTCATTTTAATTACAATCATCTTAATCAACGATGATTGATCATCATCTAATACCCCATATGGGATTGACATTTTTGTTGTGATGATGTGATTGCTTTGTGATAAGCTATGATTTGTGATTTGCTCCTATATGTATGTGAAACCCTTTTGCCCGTAAAACGGCATTTAAACTTCGATGCGACAGGGAGTCGGATTTCAATTTGTTATCCGAAACCCACATCGAACCCTAAATGTGAACCTTTGTGATTGATACACCCACATGTTTTAAATTTGAGCGCTCACTATTCGGATTAGCCGGGAGAGGACCTTTGTGTCGTATAACCCATTCCGAATAGTGATTCGACGAATGGATTACAAATTGAAGACCGGCGGTGAAGACCGGGTGTCTTCAAAAACGATAGGATAACCTATCGATTGTCTCTGCACCGAGTTGCTCCGGTATAGGGATTCCCTAAGTGATGGGAAGTCCGATCGGGATTGTGGACGCCCGGATTTGCAAGGGCTTCTTCCTTTATTGGACGAAGTGCCTTCGGTTCTGTTCGAACCCGGAACAGACTTGTATGGTCGTGTGTCTGACACTACGCTTTGAGATATAAAGCCGATTTCTTTCAAATACATATCCGTTGGTGGCGGAGAATTTATTCTCTTAGCTTAACACCCTTCTCTGAGACGTACGAGCTTAGAGGTTATGTAATTGAAGGTTATCAGCTATATACTCCCAATTTGGTAGTGTGGCATACTAAGTGTTGCGGTATAGTGATAATTATTTGTTGATCATCTGTGATCAAAGCATGGCTTTCATGTAAAGCGTAGCTTTGTGGACGAGACCTCATCAGACCTCACACCCCGGAAATGGTCGAAACAGGAAAGATGCGGCAAGGTTATGAGGGTCGCGCCCTTTAGGGTATGTCATTTCCTTCTGGAAAAAGGTAGTGTCATGGTATGGAGCCCAGATGCTTACCTATGTGGTTGCTTCAATCTCATTATTCTGTGTGGTTGTTGCTTTGTGATGGAGGGCCCTCGGATAAAGGTCCCAAAGGACCGGGGAGTGGCATATTCGTGTAGTAGTTACCTAGTTACAGAGGTAACCCGGCCTTGTGTTGGCAGAGATCTAACCGTAACGTTAGTTCTCGGGACGTCCCGCCAGAGGCGTACCCATGTGGCATAGGAAGTTCCTTAGCCTGACCATTTGTTGGAAATCCAATTCCCAATACGAACCCAATACGGTTTTAGTTGTAGAACCTGCCATTTAACATGGCAGCTATAGTAGGCATAGTATCATGGTACCTATGTCGGCTACGATAAATAGTTTACTTTCGAAATGACTTTCTACACTATGCACTAGTAATAATATCAAAGAATTTTCCTCGTATTAAACATATTTGACTATCATAAGGGGAAATCTCCCCCAAGTGTGCGATTGCATTGTGTGTGTGCCGGGAGGCCTTATGGTAGTTTCATTTTCCAAAAGCATACCGATTTTCTTGTATTAAATCTGTTTTATTTGAAAGCAATTACCTTTGTTTACTCATACCAGTCCCATGACTGACCCGGAGTTTATTGTTTCCTTTCTAAACTCTGGGTGCCCACCATTTCTACACGGGCAGCCTAGTAGCAGGTCTTCTATATTTTGGCTCTAGCTGCATTTTGGGAGTATTTTGGTTTGGAGACGGTTTTTGGTGGCTCATACCTTGGAGACATTTTGGAAGCTTTTGGATCTCGAGGTGCTTAGCTTGGATGTTCACTATTACTTTATCTTTTGAAGACCTTTGGCATATGATATCTAGTTGTTGTATTATGTCATTCTATTTGGAGATGTTATTCATGTATTATGTACTCTGATGTTGTAACAGATATTATTGTGGTGTTGTATCTGTGATGTGATGCATGTTATTCATTTTATTTCCGCTATTATATATTCATCTAATGTTGTTATAAGCTCCATCCGACTGGAGTTCGATGTTTGAATCATTGACAGTCGAGTACAAGTGAGGTATTTGATGTCAATTTTCGAACGTTGAATTTCGGGTCGTGACATTTTATTATTCAATTTATTATCCAACTTATTATTTATTAATTCCCTTAACAAAATATCATTTTCGGACATATCTTTACTTACATCATATTATATATTAATCAATTACCTATTCTAAACTTTTTTAGGAAAGTTATATTAATGTTTCTGAATTATAATTAAATACTATACAAATTTAACTTTGATTTACAACACTTTTATTAAGCATAATTTTCAGCTTGAGTAATTTATTACTTTAAGTTTCCTCTTGGAAATCTTCAATTTATTATTCACCATAACATTTTAACTTTTTGAATATTTTAGGTAAGTTATGTATATTAGAATGAAATTGATTATTATACAAATAAATTTTATCCTAGTTCAACTATTTCAAGGTGTTTCAAATTCCAATTCTTACTTTTTACACTTCAATTATTCAAAATTTTGCTTTATTTCAAAATTTTGAAACAATCACTTAACATATAATTTAAGAGTTAAATTTTCGGTTTCACTTCAAATTATTTGAAATAAATGTATATATGCATACAATATATATATATATATATATATATTCTATATATCAAACCATTTAATTTGTGTAACAACCCAGAATTTTGATCATTTAATTTTATATGTCTAATTAATTTAAAATATTTAAATAATGGATTTTAAAATTTAATAAATTAAATTCAAATATCGTGATCATTTTAATATTTGAATTGTAAAGTAAATATTATTTATATGGATTTAATAATTATATTAACTCCTTTTATTTAATAATTAGTATTGATGAATTCAATTTATACATTTATTCACAAAAATAAATATATTGGATGAGCATCGATAATTTGTTCGAAAATATAAAATGGTGTTTAAATATGTGAAATTATCATTTCTGGCACCGTCTTGGATTTTGACAAAACTAATGCCATTAGATACAGAATAATAAATTGTTGTGCGCCGTCAAGTTTCATAACGATCATACATACTATGTGGTCATATAAGCTCGAAACGCTTAACAATTAATTTTAGATATAATTTGATTTAAAAAGCTAAGTTCCATATACTTTGGAATTAGGTTTGGAAACTAGTTCCATTGTATTTGAGATATAGGTATTTAGTATAGAACACCTATCGGCATGCTTCAGTAAGAGTTCGAGATTTTTGCATAGTAGTGCCGGATATTTTGGAATAAAATAATATATATACCCTATATTTAAATTCCTTACTTCAACCCGCCCATACCTACCTTACCTTGCCCTTGCCCCCTCACTTCATCACATTCGAGTCTGTGCCTCTTCTTCCTTATAAAATCTTCCTCGTAACCTTAATATGAGAAGTTTGAAAAATCAAAATCTTGGAATCTAGGCAATGAAAAATCATGTTGTTTGTTCCATTAAGCTCGTACACTTGAGTGCTTCAATTCTATATGGGTTTCATTAGGTGCGTCATTACTTTAGGAGGTGGCAATGTATTCTTAGTAAGCTAGGGTTGGTGATTTTGGGAGTATTTTTGATGATTCAATGAACGGAGCTTGGATTAGAACTCATGGACGAGTTTAACAACTACCAGAGTTTTGGAGGGTCTGACCTCTATTTGGTATTGCATCATTTTAAGGGGCCGTGTGAGGACGGATTTTAAGGGGATATGCAAATGTGGCATCGAGATGATGGGCAAGTTTGGTTCGAGCAGAGAGAGCCAATGGTGTAAACGGTTCGTTAAGCGGATGTTTGAAGCTCCATATCCGTCAAGATTCATGCACGACAATGTGGGTTTTGCGATATCCTGTACACGAATTTGATTATGGAAAGGGAAGAAGGATTAAATTTAAGTGGGAATTTGTTTATTTAATTAAGTGATTAGTGATTTAATGTAATTATCTAAATCCGAAAAATTATAAAATGTGTATCTCATGCATACGAGGTTGGATACGAACGCCATCTTTTGTGGTGGACGCGTAGCGATGATGGCTAAGCAATGGAGTTGATTTGGGTGGATTTGAAGCGAGTGGAATTTTTGGCTAAAATAGTACGTTCATTCGGTTTTAAACCAAACCGGAACGCTTCGGCGAAATTTGGAATCAATGTAAGTTCAACCCACATTCAAATTTACTATATCATACTATGATGCTATAAACCATTATAGGTTACTTAGATGTTGGTTAAATTATTTGATTTATTGGTTGGTTGAATTTCCATTTAGAAATTGGATGACATACTAACTTGATTGTTATGAACCCATATAATTATATATAATGTCCTTATCCATTGTTTTGCAGGGAGAATTTGTAGAGAGACCCTGAGGATTTCTCGCCAATAATTATTTATTTACATCCTTATGTTGTTATATTGATACTCATTGAAATAAATCTTGAGTTTAAGTGCCGTTATAGCGATTTTTACTATACCGATTCATCCTCATAGCCTTGTCGTGTGTGCTTTGAACTTGAGCTTGTGTTTTCATTAAATAGAATTTTAGAATTACTTATTCATATTAATTAATGGTATTTTAAATTAATTAAACACTTTAATTAGTGGTTACTTAAATTAGTTGACTGTTTTAACTAATGATGTTTAAAGTTCACTAATCTTGTTAACTAATGATTTTGGAATTAATTAATTACTATAATTAATGATGTTTTGAAATTTACTAACCTATTTGATTAATGATATTGGAATTTAATTGAATCATTTTAATTAATGATTTTAAATCTTAATTAATCATTTTAATTAATGATTGTTTTAAATTTAATTAATTGTTTTAACTAAAGATTTTTGAAATTAATTTAATCATTCTAATTATTGATATTTTATAGTTAAATAATCATTTTTAACAAACACTAGTTTATATTTAATTTATCGTTTTAATTAATGATGTTTGAAATTAATTAATTCAATTGATTAATTAATGATTATTTAAACATAATTAATTGTATAATTAATAGCATTTAAATATATAAAACATTTTAATTAATGATGTTTGAGATTAGTTATTCATTTTAACTAATGATTATTTGAATTTAATAAATCTTTTAAATTAATGATATCTATAGTAAATTAATTAATTTAGTAAAAGTGATTAAAGTAAATTAACTAATTTTATGAAAGTTTTTTAAAGTTAATTAACTGATTTGTGTTTTAAAGTTAATAAACTAATTCAATAAAGATTTTGAAGTTAATTTATTGATGATATAAAAGTGTTTTGGAAATAATCGATATTTTATCTAAAATAATTGATTTTCTTATTTAAAAGAGATTATAAGTGTAATTGATAATCTTTTGGGATTATTAACATTGTTTTAAATTTATAAATATTGGTTTATAAATGAGAAAATCCTTTAAAAGGAATTATTTATAAATAAAGCTAAGTGTAAATTGTTTTGGGTTTACAGTAAACAATGTTTTAATGACATTTATTTGACCCTTTTTTTAATACACGTAGTATTATATTTTTGTCTCTTAAAAGAATATTTTTAAAGTGTATTTCCAAAGTGTTTTTACATATATTTGTAATATGGAAATCAAGCACAATTCAGTTTTAAAAAGTAAAGTTTGATTCGTTTATAGAAAAGTAACTCCGTAAATGACATCGCTTATACGGAAAGGATTTTGTCATACTTTTAACGTTAAAAATTTAGGCTTGCACTCATTTCTATCTCGAAGATTAAAAATGTCATCAAGGCGATGCCTAGAGGTAATACTATCTCAACTTGCCTGGCTTCATTTTCAACTGAGAGATAACACTAGTTGGAATCTACGAGTAATTTTAGATATATGATATTTAATTTCCATATACGATCATTTTTAATTATCCTCGATGGTTGATTTATTAATTATCAGATTCAGATTTCTTCATGGCATATCGTCGCCTTAAAAACAATTTGCTACTCTTTTGAGCTTTGTTATCCTTTGCCCGAAATGACTAAATCAAAAGCGTGAAAGGAGGCCAATCTATATATAGTTGATCCTGTTAGTGTATTTTCACATCTCATCTGGATTGGATTCGGTTGTGCACTTAGATATGAAATATTTGGATTCTAGGTAAGTTTTGGTGGGGTCCGGCTTGAAGGATATCGAGAAGTTTCCCAGAGTAAATGAGCTTCTCAGAAATATATTACTAAAGGTATACTTCAAGGGGATGAACCTTTCTAGGCATTTGTTGAAATTTTCCTTTCCTTATTTGATTCGAACCTTCGAATTATTTTTCTATAATTGCAACAGGAAGAGTCAACCACTCTTTACAATGTTTAATTATAGGCTTTGTCAATTCTATCAAGTTTGGACTGTTGTCTTATTTTATCCATTCTATCTAGTTTGGATTTTGCTTGCATTTTTTTCATTCTTTCAAGTCTGGTTTTTAACACTATTTATGCCTATTCTTATTTGTATTTGTTTCTTGTTGTTTATATCTACTCTTTCCTACATGTATGTTATTCTTGTGAGGTAAAAACCCGTTCCGTGTTCTTTCAAGTCTGGTTTTTAACACTATTTATGCCTATTCTTATTTGGATTTGTTTCTTGTTGTTTATATCTACTCTTTCCTACATGTATGTTATTCTTGTGAGGTAAAAACCCGTTCTGTGTTAACGTCGTGGTTACGTAGAACTTTTATATGTTCCTCATTATTTGAGTTTTCTCACGTAGATATTTCCAAACTGATCCAGGTGTTATTTTATTATAATGCTTGGGTCAGATCGGTTATTTTCCCTGGTTAGCTTTGGTGTTATGGAGATTTTGGAGAGGAGCTGGAGGTTCATTTATCGTAGTATTTTATTTTCTACTGTATTATATAGTAACTCTATCAGCAATTGTAAGGTCAAGATTTTATATCTATCCAGCTAATAAGGTTTGTTTTTAACTATGATAGACTATGTATTTTTGGAGTGACAATTTTTATTGCCCATGTTATATTATATGTTGTCGATGCCGCTGTGAGATTTTGATTTTCTTTGTTCTCCGTTCTTTACTTTTTATTTACCTTAGAAATCTGCCCTTTTTTCGATTGGACGTTCGATATTTGGACATAGTGGTAGTATTCGGTGTTAACTTTTGATGGTCAAAAAGGCGGGTCATTACAGCTTTGTATCAAAGTTGAAAGTTAAGTGAGAACCTTGGTTTTAGTAGGATCAGGCTCATTAGATTAAGGTTAGTAACACCTTAAAATGAGTTTGAGAGTATTATATATATATATATATATATATATATATGAGAGCATATTTGTTATGTTATAAAAACATACTGTGTTAACTGGTTTATTGAGTTGTCTTTGAATTCTGGTTGAGATAGGGACACCGCAGTGTTGATAGGGATTTCTAAACACTTGAACAAGGCCAACGGATACGATATTGATTTTTGAAATTTGGAAAATGAAATATTTTTCTTAAGATTATATTTTATATGTATAAAGGAGTACTTTTCAAATTTATATATTTATAGAGTGTGTTTGTTTGAATGTGATAATATTTATTTATTATCACTATTGTTTGATCAGTCATGCTCGATTAAATTTGGAGCGTTGATTGTCATTTGTTGATTATTTGTGTTTAGCTTATTTATAAGCATTTGTTTGAATTTATAAAAGAACCCTTTAGTGAATTAATTTTCATAATTTGACTATGAGGTTTCAGAGAAAATGTTAAGTTAAAATGCATCTTTTAATAATAGTGAGTTAAGGATTAAACTTTAATAAAAGTTTGTTTAATATAATCTAAATGGTAGGATGAGATCTTTAGAGAGTATATATTTGAGAAAATTTTATTATAATAAACGAGAACTATTATAATATGAAATGACTTTTAAATAAAGGATTTATTTTATAAAATTTGTTTAAAAAGGATTTCTGAATCTAAATCTCAGAATTTTTGAAAATAATTTCAAAAGGATTTTGAGAAATGGAATAGTATTATTGTTGGAAGTAACTGAAAGTAAAAATATTTTGGGAAGTAGAACTTTAAATGGAATGCATCTTCTTTTGGAATAATTCAAAGGAAATCGTCTCGATTAGTTTTATGGTAATCTGAATAATCTTCTGCGTGATGACCAGATGTTTGCTTAGGTGAAAGTATGGGGTACTTAGTAAATTATTCTCTTTATCATTGTGCAATCGAAATGAGTTCAAATCCGAATGAACCCAAAGTGAGTTTTAATCAATAAATCGTTTGAAGTTATTATATATATATATATAATATTGTAGTATATTTTCAAAGATGAATTTTTGGAAATTAAAACCGGGTACTTAATTTTTAAATTGTCGTAAAAGGGAATTGGTTTCAAAATAAAAGGTATTTCTGATAAGAAATTGTTTTGATAAATGAGGTTTTACCCTTATATAAGGTAGGAGATAATCTAAAAATATGTAAATTGGGTTAAATTTGAATATGGAGGTTTTGATAACATCGTTTTATCAAATATCATAGATTTTATTCAAAAAATCTAAGCAGTGTAACTAGTTGGTGTTATTGGGCCAGTCCATAAACATCATTCATTTTAACACCTTAAGGTAAATTGGATAGAAAGGTTTTGATGAACATTGTTTTATTAAAACCATATAGTTGTTTAAAACATCCAAATGGTGTAAACTGTTTGCAGTTTTTGGGTCAACTCATAAAATATCATTCATTTTAACACCTAAGTTAGAAGGGCCAAGAAGTTGACTCGGTTTTAAGAGACCCAAATTTTGGTTAGATCTTCACCTAAATTATAAAAAGTAAAATAAAATTTATATACACTCTTAGGATATAGAAGAGCATTATACAACGAAATAAAGCGGAATAAGTTATTATTTAATGTTTTATAAAGAAATGACTTTACAAAATATTTTTAAACTTAGGGGAAAATTTATGAAATAATTCATAAATAATTTAAATATTGAATAAAATACTAAATACAAATCTAAGTGGTTTTGAAAAAATGGTATAGTTAAGTAATCGTTAAGTTTAGAGAATGACTTTCAATTTTATCCAAGGGAGCTTGTGTGGTCTTCTAAGCAATAACCAAAAAGCTATGGAGCAAATTGTACGCTTAGGAATTATCTATATTTTCGGGCAACCAAGAAAGTTTTGTTTTTAACCTAAGCTAAGATTTATTTGTAAATCATTTAGCATTTTAAATAATGTTTAGTGTTAAGATAATTCCATTATGGAAATTGATTTATTGATAGCGTTATTTTATTCCTTTATGGAATTTGCCTGAATTTGATTGATTGATTATGTGATTTTATATATTATAGTTGATAAAGTTAAAACTTATAAACCAAGGTTTTTGAATTATTGTTAGGACTTAAATCCTGACGATTTTAGAAAAGTGATTTTGGGAAAAAATTTAGGGATAAAAATAAATTGTTCGCTCCAATTGTTGTGTTAGGAGGAACCGAATACCACTGGGATCTCCGAATTTCTTTGATTCTAAAGTTTAACATGTTTTGTTAGGAGGACCTCCTCCTTAACATTTTTTATTTTGGTTTTTGATTTACTTCTCTTTTGAGGAATTCGAAAACAAAATTTTGAATATAAAGCCCGAGCATTTAGTTCTAAATTTATCATTTGAAAATATTGGATACATATTATTTACAACAGACATCCTCCGTAATTTAGTTGCATACGCTTGCTATGTTGCGTTGGTTGCATATAGATTTATATCAGATTAATCTTGCATGTAGAGTTACATAGTATTGCTTTTTGTCGACCCAATTTCTCTTTGGGTTATGTAAGCAGATGTAAGCAAGAGATTTCCACTTGGTTTCTTGCGCACCTGCATTTGCATGAAAATAATAAAAAACTTCCGAAAATATAAAACAAATGTAAAAAGGTATGTAATAAATTTGGAAATTTAAATCAGTTGATAATTTTATGCCCCGATTATGGGTAGCCACTTGGCTTTTGTTTTCTTTGGTTGGTTTAGAGCTAGAGGCAATTTGTAGTTGTTTCGATTGAGCCGCATAGTGGAGACGCTGCAAAAATTTTAGAATATAGAAAATTTTGATAACAAATTTCAACTAATTGATTTCTGAAAAGTTTAAAGGTTTTAAAGCATTTTTCATACCTTCGAAATTTCGAGGATGAAATTCTTTTAAGGGGGAGAATGTAACAATTCAGAATTTTGATCATTTAATTTTAAATTTTTATTTAATTTTAAATATTTAAATAATTGGATTTCAGAATTTAATAAATTGAATTCAAATATATTGATTATTTTAAAATTTTGAATTGTAAACTAAATACTTTTTAGATGGATTTAATAATTATATTTAAATCCTTTTAATTTATAAGTAATAATGATGGATTCAATTGGTAAATTTATTTACAAAAATAAATATATTGGATAAACATCGATCATTTGTTCGAAAAAATAAAACAGTATTTAGATATATGAAACTATCATTTTGGGGCATTATCTTGGATTTTGACGAAATCGGTGCCATTAAATTAGAATAATAAATTGTTGTACGCCGTCAAATTTCGTAATGACCAGACATGCTGTGTGATCGTGCGAGCTCGAAACGCTCAGCAATTAATTTTAGATATAATTTGATATAAAATGTTAACTTCCGTATACTTTGTAATTAGGTCCCGAAACTAGCTCCATTGGTTCGGAATAGAGGTACACTCTTTGATTGGAGTTTGAGATTTTTGGATATGTAATGCCGGATACTTTAAAATAAAATAATATATATACCCCATATTTTAATTCCTTAAGCCCATACCCACCTTACCTTGCCCTTACCCCCTTACTTCATCACGTTCAACCCCATGCCTCTCCTCTCTTATAAAATCCTCCTTGTAACCTTAAAATGAGAAGTTTGAGAACTTAAAAAATCCAAATCTTGGAACTTAAGCAGCAAAAAATCATGTCGTTTTTTCCGTCAAGCTTGTAAACTTGTGTGCTTCAATTCTATATAGGTTTCATTAGGTGCATCATCACTTTAGGAGGTGGCGGTGTATTCATAGTAAGCTAGGGTTGGTGATTTTGTGGAGTATGGTTGATGATTCGAAGAAGGGAGCTTGGATTTGAACTTGTGGATGAGTTTAACACCTACCATAGTTTCGGAGGGCCTGTCCTCCATTTGGGTGTTGTGTCATTTTGGAGGGCGGTAAAGGATGTGTGAGGATGGATTTTGAGGGGGATATGCGGACATGGCATCGAGGTTATGGGAAAGTGTGGTTCGTGGAGAGAGTGCCAACGGTGAAAACGGTTCGTCAAACGGATATTCAGAGCTCCGTATCCGTCGAGATTCATGCATGGAAATATAGGTTTTGTGATATCATGTACATGAATTTGATTAAAGCAAGAGAAGAAAGAATAAAGTTAATTGGAGATTTGTTTATTTAATTAAGTGATTAGTGATTTAATGTAATTATTTAAATTTGAAAAATTACAAAATGTGTATCTCACCCATACGGGTTCGGATTTGAACGCCATCTTTTGCATTGAACTCGTAGCGGTGATGGCTTCCTAGTGGATTAGTTTGGTTGGATTTGGAGCTAGTAATTTTTTTGGCTAAAATCGAATGCCTATTTGGTTTTAAACCAAATCGGAACATTTTGGCGAAAACTGGAATAAATGCAAGTTTAACTCACATTCAAATTTATTACACCATGCCATGATGCTATAAACTATTATTGATTACTTAGATGTTAGTTAAATTGTTTGGTTTATTGTTTGGTTGGCGTTCCGTTTGGAAAATGGATGACATATTAAATTGATTGTTATGAACCCATATAATTATATATAATGTTCTTCGCCATTGTTTTATAGCGGGAATTTGTAGAGAGACCCTAAAGGATTTCTTGCCAATAATTATTTATTTACATCTTTATGCTGCTATATTGATATCTAATTGAAATAAATCTTGATATTCTATTTAAATTGCTTAAGTGTCATTATAGCGATTTATGCTATACTGTCATTTATTGATTTTCATCCCCAAAACCCTATCGTTTGTGTCTTGAACTTGAGCTTGTGTTTTCATTAAATAGAATTTAAGAATTCATTAATCATACTAACTAATGGTATTTTAAATTAACTAACCATTTTAAATAATGGTTATTTAAATTAATTAACCATCTTAACTAGTAATGCTTAAAGTTAACTAATCATGTTAACTAATGATTATGGAATTGATTAATTACTGTAACAACCTGGAAATTTTAACGATTTAAATAACGTAATGAACTAAATTTTTATTGAAAATAAATAGTTAAATTATAGCAATGAAAATTTGATATTTGGTATACGTCTATTTAAAACATAGCAAGTGTCAAATTTTCATTGGAAAATATGAAAGTTTATTTGATTGTGAAATTTGAATTTAAAATTTAAAAATTTAATGGAAATAAATTATTTTTGAAATTTGAATATTTTTAAGTATTAAATTTGTAAACCATTTTCTAAGTGAGGCGACATATTTCGTTTCAATAAATTTGGACCGTTCAAGCTCCGTTTATATTATTTTTAATGTTTTAGCAGCAGTTTTGTCCGCGAATATGGACTTTTGATTATTGGTTCGTATCACTCATATCTATGTATCATTATGTTCGTCTCGTCGTGCTGATCTCCATAGTATATTTATTTGTACATTTTGGCATTAGTACACGGTGAAATCTGGGAAATGATTAGCCGTATCGGTTGTGCATTTGGGTTCTGTGTCCTTTCGTTTGTTTCCTAAGACAAACAATGGTTAGTAGCCATTAATAACTTCAGAATTCAACTGGCATGACTTTTGGTTGTTCCTATTTCACCATATTAATTCGTTCATTTCTCTTCCCTACTTTCGTTGCTTTCGTTTTTCCATTCTGTTCTTGCTTGTAAAGTGAAAGAAAAATATATATTATAATTCAAAGTTTGTATATAATTCCCAAACCATGCTCGTCTTATTTGCAACCAGATCCACCATTCTCCTCTTTCCCATCTTCCCCTCCAAATCTACCCTTTGACCATCCTCCTCTAACTCAGACCCTCTCAGCTTGCAGCGCACCTACCCTCTGTGCACCAAAAGCCGCACGCTTCCCCTGACCACACCCCATTTCCACTGAAGCCACAGCCTTCCGCCTCAGCCAATAAACCAAACGCCACTGAGCCTATTGCATCAACTTTCCTCTGCCGTCTTCTTCGGATCCACCAACCATTATCCTTGCTCCCACGACCAGATCTACAGCATGCCACAGCCTACAGATCCGCCTCCAACCCACTTTCCTTTGCCGCGACAGCCTGCCTTCTCTTCCTTCCACCAAGCATAGCATCTCTGCCTGCCCTTGCTCCTTACACCAGTCCCTCACCAAGACTGCCGAACAACCTTTCAGCCGACCATCCCTTTGCTTCCAGTCACCCTCAAACCTTCCCACCTCCGCAACAGCCACTCCGAGCAACTAGCGTCGAGCAAAACCACCACCCTCCATTCCCTCTCCATGTTTTTCCTCCACCGCCCACGGTCCCTCCACCTGACCTCCTTGCTTCACTAACCTGACCACGCAACACCACGAAGCAATCTCCTCAAAGTCGCACATAGTCAGCCTTTCACCGAGCATTCCTGCCTCCATCCCATCCTCAGCGAGCGACAATCTAAGCAGCCAACTTTTCAACCACACTCGACCATACTTTTCCACCGTATTAGCTGCAACGACCAGGATTTTCAGTCGTTTGATTTTGAACATTTAATTTATTTTAAATGTTTAATCTATCACATAAATGGAATTCCAATATGAAGTTTATCAATCAAATAAGTGGAATAAAAAGTTAAGTTCCAAATGTAGCGATTTATTGAATAAATTTAATTATTGAATTAATTACTGAAAATCATTTAAATAATTGAATTGGAATTGAAATTGAATAAGAACCAAAAAGATTTCTAATACTGATATAAATTCCATTTGAATTAGAATGGAGTAAATATGTTTAAAAAACTAGAATTTTAAATGATTCCGTTAATTTATGAAATCGTCGATTTAAATCGACGTGTTAAAATAGCGGTACGGGGCAAAGTCTCGGAATTCAATGAAACCAGTTCCATTAGATCCATAATAATGTATTATTATCGAATTCCATATTTTGTAGTGTTTGGATTTGTGTTTGGTCGTAAGATCTGAAAATGACCTAGAAATAATTTAATTGAGTTTAATTTAAATAGTCGATTTAAAAAGCTGTCTTCCACATACGATAGAATTGGGACTCGAGACTTATTCTATTGGGTCCAAAATAGGGTTATAACATTAAGAACGCCGGGCGGAATGCTTTTATACGAGTTCGAGATTTCCCGGTATGTAATACGAGATATTTCCAAAATTTTATTAAAATTTATAAATAAGTTCAAAATCAAATCATAGCCGCATCCTTTCCTTTTAAATCACATCTTTCTCCTCTCAGTTCAGAATCTATTCGGCCGCCTATTCACTGTTTTAAAATCACGTCACTCCTTTCTCCCTTATCAGTTCAAACTAACGAAATAAAATCGATTTGTCACGAAGGAAAATGAAGAAAGAAAACTCGTATGCCTTCTACCACTCTTTCTCAAAATTTGAAATCATGTATTCATTGTCTTCTTCGAACGAAATCAAGTTCGAACATATATTAAAAAAAAGAAAAAGAAAGACGCTCGTGAGCGAATCGCAAATTATCTGGAATTGAAGTGACTTCGAACATGAGAGGGGTGGCAATCTGTTGAGAGCGGCGTTCGTTGTGAAGTCGTGGCTATGATTAGGGAAGCGCGATGCATTTGGGTAAGACGATGTTCGCCTATAACAATTGTAGAGGAAGAGTCACATCAGCTGTAGATTTCAACACATTTTGCAGTTAGGATTCGGGGGAGGTCGTGACTTTCGCGTAAGACTTCTCAGGCTTGGGCAAACTACTTGATCTGAGGCTGGCTAGGGTGGTGCGTGAGCCAAGGGAAGTCAACGGTGGGAGAGGTGGCGTTGGTGGGGCTGAATGTGGCAGAGGAAGAAGCATGGGTGGGCAAGTCTGAATCTAGCAGTGAGATCGCGATTCGGCCGGAACGATGATGATGCAAATTTTTACTTGGTAAAGTAATTTAGTTTTTTCAATTGAAGGTTAATATGGTAAATTAGTTTACAAATTTAGTAATTAATTAAATTAATTATAGTTTGTAAATCGATAAATAAAATTCAGTAACTTTGTTATCCAAGGTCAAAATTGCTGAATTCGGCGGTACTGGATTCGTAGGGATGTAGGCTATATTCTGGAATTGGTTTGGGGATTTTTCGACAGCAGATGGGCTTTTGATAGTTTGAAAATTGGAATGGATTGTAAATAAAAGTCAAGATGGGTAAAATCCCACTCATTTGGATTACTAGTATAATATAGAAATGTTAAATTTAAATTATTGATTGTTTGGATGAATTTATAAATTATTCTCAGTTTGGATGTTGTGTGTGTGTGTGTATATATATTAGTAGTTGGATATTTTTCCCGCCTATTGGAGCAGATGAGACCTCATGCGTCCCGCATAATAGCGGGTGACCCTATATACCACGATATCCCCCTCGAAGTAGGATTGGGATTTTTTTTCATGTTGTACTAACATCTATGGATGCAGGGAAAATAGGTTGGAGGGATCCAATTGGATTCCTCAAATTTATATTGGTTGTTTTTCATATATAATAATATATGATGTGTTAGAATAATCTGTTATAGATTATTCTGGTTATGTGAATTATTGGATGCTACAGTAGCACTGACCTAACTTTTGGTATTTTAAATGCCTAAGTATTATTTTTTGAACTTTAAAGGATTTAAAAGGAGAATTTGAATATAAAAATATTTATATCAAAATTTGGATTATTTTTAAGAAATTGATTTGGATAAAAACAATAATTGATATTAGGCTGTACTTAACTATTCGTAAAAATATTTTAAATAGAGATTTTAAAATAAATTATATAAACGATTTTTAAATGATGGATTTTTAAATGATATTTCTAGGAAATATGGAAAGAATTTGAAATCGATATTAAAAATAGATTGGCAGAAATGAATAGAATTTATGAGGAATATAATTTATAAAATGGAATATTATAAATGAGATTATTTTTATCAAAAGTAAAATTCAGGGAGTTACAAAATTTATAAACGATGTTTATAAATAAAGGAGATCGATATCAGATGATAAATTGGGAATATAAATTTACAGGAAGAATTTATATTAGAATATGGAAATAGGGTGAGAGAAAAATAGTGGATATCATTTTTGAAGTAGAAATGGTTAAGGAGCTCGAAATGGAAGCGATGTGATGGAAATCGAGAGGAGTTTATAAATTAAATTAGTTATTGAGATTTTGAAGATATATTTTTAAATTTAAGAAGTTAAGTTTGTTTTGAGAAGGAAAATTTTATTTGTTGAATTATGACATTTTAAATTAGTTAGGATTGAAATAATTCAGTAAGTGGATTTTTTTTAAATATTTAACATTTATTTTAATAAATCCTAAACTTTAATACCAGCTTTGAAAAATGATGTTATAAAATTGCTTCAATATTTTAGATAATTACATGGACATGTCTTTAAAATAAATTATTATTATTCTAATAAATACTTATTATATATATATAGTGTTTTGTAATGTTTTAAAATTATTTATAAATCTTCTCGAAAATCTGAAAAAGGGGTTATTCAGTATATGGGATTTATAAGAGAACTCTCAAAATGGAATTGAGAAAAGGTAAGAAAATTTCCGAAGTAGTTAAATAAAAGTGAACTGCGAAAATTGAAATTGAATTCATAAAATAAGTAAAAAGGGAAATTGGAATTATAAGCAAGTATATTTGACTTTTGAAATATTAAAGGGAAATAATTAAGGAATTCTGGAACTTATAGACTTCATTATAAACGGGTCAAGGGATTTCCGAGATCTGGAAGTATTTTCGCTGTGTGAGGACAAGTTATTAAACTATCCAGATTGATTGTTATCTATTGTACTCTGATAATGGTATTTATATTAACAGCACAGTTCTTGTATTTAAAATCTGTTATTATATATTATATTTTGTTCCGCTACGATTGTGAGATTATGTGTTGTTGTTTTCTATTTTTCTTCTTCTACCTTTTCTTCTTCATCCCTAACAATCGTTATTTCAGACACTTGAATGTTCAACATGTTATATAACGAACGTATAGATGTCGATTTTCGAGGGCCTAAAATCCAGTTCGTTACAGTTGGTATTAGAGCTGAAGGTTAAGCGAGAACCTTGGCTTTGATGGGAATTACTCATTAGAGATAGGGTCAGTAGTGCCCTAGAATGAGTCTGAGTGTACTAATAGATATGATAGCGTATTTGTTAGTGAATATAAATTGTTTTATATTGTGTTGACTTATCGATTGAGTGTTTATAAATCCTGGTTAGTGAATTCTGGACAACTATATCGATAGGAATTTCTAAGCTCTTAAAATAGGCAAACCGATACAATATTGTTTTATAAAGTAGGTAAATAAAATAATTTTACCCATATTTTGATATAAAAGAAATAATTTTCTAAATTATTATAGTTTATTGGAGTGTTTGGCTGATAATATTATAATCTAAAAAGATTGTAAAATTTGAAATAGTTTATAAAATCCAAATTAGATTGTATAAGAATGAATTATACAAGTGGTTTAAAAACTAAAAATGGATTCAAACCAGAAATTGGAAAATTTATGTTCCAATGGGTTTGGAAAATATTTTCAGAAAGTTATGGAAACACAATTGGTGTTATTTTGGGAATATTTTAGAAATGAATAATAGTAGTATTTTTGAAATTATTTTTGGAATAAAAATGGTTTTAAATGGATTTTGGAAGAGATATAGCACTAAACTCACTTCAATCGCTGGAAAATAATCATAGTGATGACTGTAGCATCATCAGTATTCATTTTTGAGTTTTTAGGTGATGGATTGCTACCATAGTAATTTGACATGGAGATTTGTGTTTAGTAAACATGTTTGTTTGAAAATTCTGGGGGAATGATTTTGGATAAAAATCAAGTTGATTTTTGAAGTTTGAAGAAAATGGTTTGTTAAAAACAGAGTTATATATATATGTGTATGTATGTATATATAATTCCAAATGATTTGAAATAAGAACCAGGTGTTTGAATTCTAAAATTTTCTAACTAAATGAGAAGTGAAATAAGAAGAGAATAAGTTTTTGGAATAAAACTTAGAAAAAGTGAACTTCAAGGTGAAATTAAAATTTAACTTATGCAAGTTACATAAAATAGATTTGTAAAAGAAAATTTACAGGAACTGGATTTTACTTAAGAAATGTAAAAAGTAAATCAATAAATGAAGTGATTATAATAGATGGAATGAAATTAATAGAATGTAATGAGGTTAACAAAATATAAAAGCATATGAATATGAATAAGTGAATGGAACAAATAAATATAAGTAAAGAAGTGTGGAAAAATTTGGAACTAAATTGAATTCTTACTTGATTAAATTGAATGAATTGAAAATAAATTTGCTGGAGTGAAATTAGTATAAGTATGAATAACTCGAATATGGTTTTGAAACGTTGGTTAAAAAGGAATTGAAACCTTAATAAAAATTGATTTGGATTTGAATCATATTGAATTGAATTAAATATGTAAATGTGAACTATAAAGTGACTATATAACTATAAGTTATAAAGTTGGATTGGATTAAAAATAATATCGATTTGAAGTAAATATAAATTTTGAGTTGTGAAATATTGCATAACCATAAAGTATAAATTTTAAATGGAATAAATCTTAAGGGAAAAGAATTATGGAATGGTGAATAAATAAGTTATATAGCTTATAAAAATTGAAACTAAAGGAATAAAAGTATATTTAAGCTATAAGGTGATGTATAATCTTGAGTTAAAAATAAAATGCGGATATGTTCGAGTATAAAATTAAGGGCAATGTGAGAAATTTTAAAATGAATTTGAGCTCAAGTAAATTAAGTGAAGTGGTTTTTGAAATAAAAATCAAGTATTGAATTATAAATTAGAAGTGAACTAATTAGATGAATTAATTAGTTAATTGAATATGGGAATGAAACTTAACTTGGTTAAGTACATTGGATTGTGGATCAAGATTGAAGTTGAATGTGGAACTTGGTTTATATATAAAAATTCGACTTATATATAAGCGAATTAAATATATTTCGGGATTTGTCGAATAAAATGGAATTGAATTGAAACAGAAATGGCTTGAGTTATAAATAAATTCAATGTGAGCGTAAATAAATTGAATATTGCCTTGAATATTATTTTAAACAAATTCGAGAATGGATTCGAGTATGGAATTAAAATTAAAGTGTATCAATTGAATAAACTAATTAAATTAATTAGTAAATACAATGGAATTTGATTGAATAAGAATCAATCTAAAATTTAAATGGGATTTAGTTGCAAGGGTAATAAACTCAAGTTATATAGTTGAATTAATTAAAAACAAACAAACAAACTTAAGTCAATAATTTTGGAAGGAATCTTAGCTTAAATAAATATATGAAATGGTTCATAAATAAACTAGCATGGAATGATTGTGAGCTTAATAAAATGGATTTGAATATAATGAATGTGGATATAATTGGAATTTAAATAAATGGATTGAGAATCAAAGAATAAAAATGAATAAAAATTGATTTGGAATTTTGTTTAAAATAGCTACAAACTTAAATGGTTATTTTATTAAATGAATATCGTCGAATTTGCATGGAAAAATTGTCATTTGATATAAATGGAAGTAAATGAAATTCTGTAAGTTAATAGAAAGTGAATAAATTGGTTTTTAAATCAACTTGGAGTGGATATGTGTTTGTTTGGTATAAATATGAATTGAATGCAGATAATTTGGTTGCAAATCATTCAAATTGAATGAAATGTTATACGAATTGATTAAAAGTAATTAAATTAGTATCGAAACCTTAAATTTCTTATAAACCTACTTTGGCATATGGTTTACGAAATTCATCTGTTAAATAAGTTAAGTGAATGAAATGTTAGTGAATTTCATATTTTGATACTTACATGGTTAAATTGAGTAAATACAGCTACCTGGAGGCTATTAGCTGGAGTTGGGTTGCGTAATTGCATATTAAATAAGCCGCTTTCTTAAAACCACTAATATAAGTTATGTTTTCGGATTAAATACAACAAAAATATAAAATATTGATATATATTTTGTTTTCCAACCGTGTGGGTTAATGTTTACTTTTTTATCTCTTTTGTCGTATTGCAAAAAGCTCTCTGTACAAGGGAGACTCTGCCAAAAAATTTGGAAATTTAGGGTGTTAGAATAATTTTGAAATATTTTGGAAAATTTTGTTAACGATAATTTGATTTCGAACTGTAATCGGGATAAAGGGTTGGGATTAGAATTAAAAACAAATTGTTTTGGGTTGGAGCTAAAAGATTAGAAAGTGGAACATCGAATTTTCACTAAGTGGGTTTTGAATAAGTAAATGGGTTTGGACCATTTTTCTGCCATAGCAATTTCGGGGACGAAATTCTTTTAATGGGGGGAGGAATGTAACGACCCAAATTTTCAGTCGTCTGATTTTGAACATTTAATTTATTTTAAAATTTTAATTTGTCATATAAATGGAATTCCAATATGAAATTTATTGATCAAATAAGCGGAATAAAAACTTAAGTTCCAACTATAGTGATTTATTGAATAAATTTAATTGTTGTATTAATAATTGGAAATCGTTTAAATAATTGAATTGGAATTGAATATGAATCAAAATGATTTTTAATGCTGCTATAAGTTCCATTTGAATTAGAATTGAGTAAATAAGTTTTTAAAACTTGAATTTTAAGTGATTTTGTAAATTTTTGAAATCTTCGAGTTAAAACGACGTGGTAAAATAGCGATCCAGGGCACAGTCTCGGAATTTGACGAAACTAGTTTCATTGGATCCGTAATAATGTATTATTATCGATTTCAAATTTCGTAGCATTTGGGTTTTTTATTTGGTCGCACGATTTGAAAACGCCTAGAAATAATTTAATTTAATTTAAATCGTCGATTTAAAAAGCTATCTTGCACATATGATCGAATTGGGACTTGAGGCTTGTTCAGTTGGGTTCAAAATAGAGTTATAACCATAGGAACAAAGGGCGGCAGACCTTAATAGGAGTACAAGATTTCCCGGTACGTAATACAAGATATTTCCAATATTTTATTAAAATTTACAAATCAACTCAAAATCAAATCGTAGCTGCCTCCTTTCCTTCTAAATCACATCTTTCTTCTCTCAGTTCAAAATCTATTCCTACCGTCAATTCACTGTTTTAAAATCACGTCACTCCTTTCTCCCTCACCAGTTCAAACAAATGAAATAAAATCTATTTTTCACAAAGGAAAATGAAGAAAGAAAACTCGTACGCCTTCTACCACTCCTTCTCAAAATTTGAAATCATGTATTCATCCTCTTCTTCGAATGAAATCAAGTTCGAACATATTTAAAAAAGGCTCGCGAGCGAATCATGAATTGCTTGGAATTGAGGTGATTTCTAACACGAGAGGGGTGGAAATCTCTAAAATCGGCGGTCGTTGTAAAGTTATAGCTGTGATTGGGAAAGCGTGATGCATTTGGGTGAGCCAATGTTCGCCTGTAAAGATTGTAGAGGAAGAGTCACATCGGCCGTAGATTTCAACACGTTCTGCAGTTAGGGTCCGGGGGAGCTCGCAGCTTTCGCGCACGACTTATTAGGCTTGGGAAAATTGCACCATCGGCGGCTGGCTAGGGCGGCATGCGAGCCATGGGAAGTCAACGATGGGAGAGTTGGCATTGGTAGGGTTAATTATGGCAGAGGAAGAAGCATGGGTGGGCATGTTTGAATCTGGTAGTGAGATTGCTATTCGGCCGGAACGACGATGAGACAAATTTTTGCTTGGTAAGGTAATTTAGATTTTTCAATTAAAGGTTAATAAGGTAAATTATTATACAAATCAAGTAATTAATTAAATTAATTATAGTTTTAAATCGATAACTAAAATTTAATAACTTTGTTATTCGAGGTCGAAATTGCATGGATTCGGTAGTGTTGGATTCGTAGGGTCGTAGGCTATATTCTAGAATTGGTTTGGGGATTTTCGAAGACAGATGGGATTTTGATAATTTAAAAATTGGAATGGATTGAAAATAAAGATCAAGGTGGGTAAAATTTCACACATTTGGACTTCTAGTATAATTTAAAATGTTGAATTTACATTATTGATTGTTTGGATGAACTATAAATTATTTTCAGTTTGAATGTTATATACATATAATAGTGTGTGTATATATATATATATTAGTAGTTGGATATTTTTCCTTATGCTCCCCGCATGATAGCGGATGATCCTATACACTGCGATATCCCTTCGAAGTGAGATTGCTATTTTTTTATATTGTATTAACATCTTTGGATATAACGAAAACAGGTTGGAGGGATCTAACTAGATTCCTCAAACTTATATTGATTGTTTTTCATACATAATAATATATATTGTGTTAGAATAATCTGTTATAGATTATTGATGTGATGTGAATAATTTGGTGCTACAGTAGCACTGACCTAACTTTTGTTATTTTAAATACAATAAGTATTATTTTTGGAATTTAAAAGGATTTGAAAGGAGATTTTGAATGTAAGAATATTTATATCGAAATTTGGATTATTTTCAAGAAACTGATTTGGATAAAAACAATAATTAATTTTGGGCTGCATTTAACTATTCATAAAAATATTTCAAATAGAGATTTTAAAATAATAATAATATAAAGGATTTAAAACCATGGATTTTTAAATGATATTTTTGGGAAATATGGAAAGAAGTTGAAATCGGTATTAAAATAAATGGTAGAAATGAATAGAATTTATGAGGAATTGAAATTATAAAATAGAATATTATAAATGAGATTATTTTTATAAAAAGTGAAACTCAAGGAGTTACAAAATTTATAAACGATGTTTATAAATAAAGGAAATCGATAACAGACGATAAATTAGGAATATAAATTTACAAGAAGAATTTATATTAGAATATGGAAATAGGGTGAGAGAAAAATAGTGGATACCATTTTGAAGTGGAAATGGTTAAGGAGATCGAAATGGAAGCGATGTGATGGTAATCGAGAGGAATTTATAAATTGAATTGGTTATTGAGATTTCAAAATATATTTTTAAATTTAAGAAGTTAAGTCTGTTTTGAGAAGGAAAATTTTATTTATTGATCTATGAAATTTCAAACTAGTTAGGATTAAAATAGTTTAGTAAGTGGTTTTTTTTAAATATTTAACATTTATTTTAATAAATCCTAAATTTTAATACCAGCTTTGAAAAGTGATGTTATAAAACTGCTTCAATATTTTAGATAATTACATGGACATGTCTTAAAAATAAATCTTCTCAAAATCTGAAAATGGGGTTATTCAATATATAGGATTTATAAGAGAATTCTCAAAATGGAATTGGAAAAAGCAAGAAAATTTTCGAAGTAGTTAAATAAAAGTGAACTTCGAAAAATGAAATATAATTCATAAAAGAAGTAAAAAGGGAAATTGGAATTATAAGCAAGTATATTTGACTTTGAAAATATTAAACGGAACTAATTAAGGAATTCCGGAACTATAGAATTCATTATAAACGAGTCAAAGAATTGACAAACAAATTGTAAATGATTTTGAGAAAACAGGAAATAAGAAATAAATGGAATACTTCCTAAGTGTTGAACATAAAATGGAGTTGGAACAATATTCTAATTATTGGAATGGTTTAAAATATTCCGTTGAATATATAAGGATTTGAAATGGTTTCAAATGTTGGAATGCTAGAAGTAATTTAAATACATATCTTAAAAAGATATTTTGAAAATATATTTTGGAAAATTAATAATAAGGGCAGTGACCGTTTATGGATGTTTTATTTATAGTCAAATAACCGACTATAAATTTTGGTCAAATTCGCTGATCGTTTCGAAGAGACCGGGATCGGGTTTAATTATCCAAAAACCACTTTGATCCAATTTGAACGTTACAAATGGATATCATGAAGATAGTGAAGACGGTGATTCGCTTTATCCAGACCCACAACAACTTGTACGGACAAATGCTATCAGAACATCATTATTGGAGGAAGATGAGAATTCTAAGTGAAATTGTTCTTGAAAGGTAACGTAGCCTCAAGCCTCATCAACCAGGAATGACTAAAATTTAGAGGAGATGTAGCAAGGCTAAGTGGGTCGCACCCAATTAGGGTATGTTATCACCTTTCTAGATAGCCCTGGATATATTATAAATTATAGATACGGTGGTGCATATAAAAGAGATTTCAATAAGGGTGGGAACACCTGTAGCAATAACATATTCGGTTCTATCTAAGTTAGGGATAGGGCCGGCCTTGTGTTGTAGGGGATCCCGGCGAGGTCTTCGGTACATTTCTAGATGTGTACTGTGACAGGTGGTACCCCAGTGCCTAGTCATTCTATGGAATCCATTCTCCAATATGCGCCGTATGGTTTTGATTGTGCCCAACTATGTTGAAACGTGCAATGCAAGCATTTCAGCTATTTTCTATTTACTTTGTTTAGACACTATTATAATATTAGACAATTTTGATAAAAATGTTTGGGTTATCGTAAGGGAAAAACCCGTCATGTTTATGTGTGACGCGATTTTATAAGATACCTTTGTTTTCAAAGGATTTTGAAAATAGTAATAATTCAAATTGAGTGTGTTTTCTCACACTTGTTTTCCAGACTGACTCGGGGGTTACTTTATTATAATGCTCGGGTCAGACCGAGTATTATGGATTCAAGTTAGATTGCTAGGAGCTCAGGAGATGAGCTGAAGGAGTTCAGACGTATTCCATACTTGATTTGTATTTCTGCTGTGTAAGGACAAGTTATTAAACTGTCCAGATTAATTGTTGTCTATTATACTCTGATAATGGTATGTATATTAACAGTATAGTTCTGTATTTAAAATATGTTGTTATGTATTATATTATGTTCCACTGCGATTGTGAGATTCTTCTTTATTATTTTTTGTTTTTCTTCTTCTACCTTTACTTCTTCATCCCTAACAATCGGTATTTCCAACAGTTGAATTTTCGGCGTGCTATATAGTGAACATATAGATGTCAATTTTCGAGGGTCGAAAATCCAGTTCGTTACATCACCATTCGTCATCCACCACCCAAGCATCACCTCTTCACTGTAGAGCCGAGCAGCCATCTTTCTTATACATGTATTTTGGTTCCATCTACCTTTGTTAGCTTCCCTTCCTCTTTATTTAAAAAAAGGAATATTGATTTTTAAAAACATAATATGTAGATATTTTATTTTAAATATATGTGTTTTTAATATATATATATATATATATATATATATATATATATATTAATTTTTAAAATATAAATGAAGATTTTTATTTTAAATATGTGTTTTAAATTGAATATTGATTTTTAAAGATATAATATAAAGATTTTATTTAAATATGTGAGTAATATTTAGATTTTTCAAATATATATGTACATATTGTTTTCATCGATTCAAGTCCATCATGCTTTGCTTTGGAAGTTGTGCCTGGATTCGTAGCTCGTTTCATTGTCAAATTTCTCTAGCCTTGAAAGGTGAGAGATCACTCATGATTAACATTCTTATATTTAGTAAATTGATTTCACATGAAATGACAACTGTAATCAGTTGTTAAATTTGAATTTGTTGGTAAATAAATTGTTGAATATGTGTAACGACCCATCTTTTTGGACAGCTTAAATCGAAAATAAATCACATATGTCAAACTCAAATCATTCAAAGGGAGGATTGTTATGAGGTAAATAAGAAAAAGAAGAGGAAAGAAAGGAAAACAGAACACAGAGTCTCATAGCGGAATGATAAAATATAATAATCAAATAAACAGTTCATGAAGCTGTTTTATAAATAACATTTGATTATACTTTTACAACACTGAATCAGAGTTACATACAACAGAAATAAATAACAATACAGCGGAACAGCATGATGCATTGGAATAAATATAATAAATAATAATAGTACTAAATCTTCATCTTCATCCTCCAGATAAGCGGTCTTCGATATACAGAGAAGCTCAAACTGACACGAGAGAATTGAAAAGACAAAGCACTTGAGTTAGAACTAAAAGATCTTATGTAAGTTAAATCAATAGTAAATAAATATGAGTGTAACGGCGTCAGAGATGGTTACGGGGTTTGACATCTCCTATCTAGTGTCAATGTGAGTGCAATAACTTAAGAGATGTTCAGGATCCCTTCTCCTAAGGATCCATTAAACTATCTACATACATAGTACAACATGTAATTATAATAGTGTCTATAGTAAAGTAAAGTATCAAAATAGCATTAAGGCTTTACTCATATTCCCCTTAACACATTTTATATAATGTTGTAGTCTATACAGTGTGTAAACTCCACCATAAACTGGTGGGCTATCAGGGAGCACTCCATAGGTACGATACAAACCAAACTCGTAGAAGGCACGGTAATGCATGCGAGGCGATGCCCAGGGTGGGATACTACTGTTTTGTGGATCCGGACAGGTGGTAACGTATAATAGCTACTACCGCCCATCTCCGAACACACACCCATAATCAAAATCGAGGGGTGGCCACCAATTCAATCACAAAGTCACAATATGGTATCGAAGAAGCATGTCCGATCGGAGGTGCTACCTCACTTAGCCCAACGTGACTCTGGTTTTAGTCACATCAAACTGACTCGTGGGAGTCATGGCTACGCTAATACCTCATACAGAATCGCTCGCCAAATATCCTACTTTATTCTGGAATCTCCGCCACATACACGATTGTTAAATGGTTTTTCGGTATTCGCAAAGGGCATGACAATATCTGAACCAGGTCTCTTTAACAACCAAACATTTATTTCACATCGGTGGTTCTTTTACATTTCCAAAACCAATTCATAGTTGATAATAAAATACATATTCAATTTAAACCATATCACTTTCGAAATCATATTCACTTCTGAAATCTTATTCACTTTCGAAATCATATCGATGAGATAGGTTAATTAAATCCTCATCTCAAAACCATCATATTTACACAAATGTGTCATTTCACTAACAAATATTTCAAATCCCAACTTAGGATATAACATCATTTAACCATATTCGCTTTAAAAAGATCAAGGATTTAAATATAAACACTTCCACTTTTCACTGTCTGAAATTTAGAAAATAGTTTAGATAGTTATAAATAGTTTAGCATAGTTTAAAATAAATTTTTAAATAGTTAAAAATACTCTAAAATAGTTTAAAAATAGATTAAAATAATTTAAATGGATTTAGTAGTTTAGATAGATTTAAAATAGATTTAAAATATATTAAATATATTTTAAAATAGATTAAATAGATTTTAGAATAGATTAAAATAAGTTAATTACTTTGAAATAGGTTAAAATGGATTAAATTGAATTAAATAGATTATTATAAAATAAAATAAATCAAAATAGTTTAAACTGATTAAAATAGTTTATAATAGACTAGATTAGTTTTGTAGTTTGAGAATCTTAATAATCAGGATTTTTAAAATAATGTATCTTTAAATGGTTATATTAAAATAATTAATTTGAAATTTGTATCAAATTAAACTATTTCTTTCATTCAACACATCTGAACCATATTCAGTTTCCAAATCAACAATACCCAGATTCAAATCTTTCAATTCAGATTCTCAATAAATCATTTAAATCCATATCGATTCCAAATCCATGTTTGAAATATCAATTTCGGCTACTCCAATTCCAATTGATTTCAAAGTATAAATATTCAAACATATTCAATAACTCAATTTCGATAAATTTCATTTATGCTTCAAATCTAACTTTAAAATTTCAATTCAAACCAATTTCCAATTTCAACATTTAAAACTTGGAATTTCGAAAATAATTCAGTTTGTACAGGTCAATTTCCTTCAAAATACCATTTAACCAAATTCAAGATTTAAGGGTTTAAAATCATTAAATTTAACCATTCAGGTGTCCTTATATAATTTTCTACCGTATGGTCAAGTGATATGGACACATATCATTCCAGTCCATAGTAATTTTAAAATTTATGGGTATACATCAATTTAACCCGCATTTCCAAAAAAAATTTGAATCCTGAAATCGCCCGAGTCTAGCATTTCAACCCATAATGATTTCTCCCTAATCTATCAGATCGTTCGGGTATGTATCCTTTCAACCCATAAGGAACTTACAGTGTTATAACAATATAAAATAAAACATCCAATCATCCAATATCAACAATCAAACATCCATCATAATCAACATTCAAATCAATCAATAAATAATATCAATTAACTGATTATCATCAACAGGTATTCAATTGACAATTAAATTCAATATTAAATTAAATGCAATAAAAGTCATATTTAACTGGAATGACTATTTAAATATACCAAACATCAACCGGTCAATTTCTAATCGCATCAAAAATTTAATTTAACTATCATAAGATAATTTAGTAGTTGTGAGTGGGTCAAAACATTCAACCTTGATTTCAAATCGATTTGAAATCCAAAATAAGGACCAAATTTGAACAGTCTCATAATTCATCCAAACTAGTTCCATAATGTCTAGAATTTCGATACGATCGCAGTGGAAAAACCACGTGTAAATCCGACCTCATACGTAAAAGTTGTAACAATTAGAAATTATACTATTCTATAATTAAATAAAACAAATAATTGAAAAAAGGAGACGTCACCATTCCATCTCTCAGCAAAACCTAGCAACTTCGTTCGAACAGCCGCCACCACCTATACACGTTCACCTACGCACTTCGTCCAGCCGCGACCAAGCGCACTACTCCAAGTGAAGCTCCGACCTTCCCCAAGCTCGTCGACCCCCTTCCCCTCGCATCTATCCCGTCATCATCGATCACACCCAAAAGAGGACAGCCTCCGCTTATAGATTAAACCCTAATTGAATTTATTTGCCACATCCAACCATCGATTTCCCAAACGAACACCAACAATGCACTCCCCATGACCCTCTCCACAACACTATATCCTCGAATAGACAATCCATCGTCGATTATTAACCACCAAAACAAATGGCCAAAAATGATTTGGATAATTCTAGAAAACCAAAATCCGTTTGGAAAGATGTACGGAAGATTTGAGTTGCGCTGGTCGAGAGCTTTCCAATGATATATAATTCGATACAGTTTTGAGGAGTTTGAATTTTGAAATTGATTTGAATTTCAATTTCAATTTGGATTTAGGGTTTCATATTCTGTCATTTGAGAAGGAGGAACTGGTAGAAGTTATAGTACATACAGAAATAAAAAAAATGTGAAATGATTAGTGTTTATAACAACCAATATATAGGCACAGCTAAAATAAAAAGGATGAACCAGATCGATTTGGATTGAAACGATAACAACGACCCGTAAAGCCCTTTTCTTTCCCGAAACGAGAATAGGTCATCCAATATAACGAAATAGAAGATTTCGGTATTTTTAAACTTAATGGAACATGTTTCAATCCTAATTCCATTGCATGAATAAGTAAGATTTTAAAATCAACTTATTTCAAATCGATTTCATTAAATTGATTTCCACACGTTACGAGCCCGCACGAAACGATAAGTCTGATCGCTACAAAACTTGAATACCTACAATAATTCACTGTTACGAATCTGATGAAACTGATTTTGTCAAAATCCGAGATAGTGGCCAAAATGGCTATTTTCACGTTAATTAAATAAATTGTTATTAAATTAATTAAATCATTTTTTTCGATTCAAATTTTATAATTAACAAATTTCATCATTTCTAATTACACAGAAATTAATTGTCTTTTTATAACCAATTACCCATGTCAAATTCAATGTTAGTTATTGCACAAATTACAATGTTTAATTTCAATTGCAATAAACCATTTAAAACACATTTCCAAGTTTATCATTTTGCATACAAAACAAATAAATTCATATATTGATTAATTATTCTAAATTAATCAACTTTAATTAATTACAGACAATTTCACCGTTTATTGCAATATTTGGTTTATTTTCTTATTTACAATTTATACCTAAATTTAACTTTTAAATCATTATAATCAATTGAAATTGCATTGAAATAGTTGTCAACTGCCTTAAATTAACATTACTAACATTATATTCTAGTTAATTCTCTCATTATTAAATCTTGAGTTTTTAATTTTTCGCAACATTAAATTCCAAAAATTAGTTAATTAATAAATTTAATTATCAAAAATTATGGGTCGTTACAATATGACATGTTAATATTTAAACACTGTTTACCTATGTTGATTGACATATGATACCATAACCTGTGTATAAATACTATATTTTAAATTATTAATTATGATATACGACTGTTATTTAATATGCATGTCATTTTATATTATTATTTTACTGTTGTCACTTAGCAAGTTCTCTGATAATTTGGAATTCCTTATGGGTTGAAATGATACATGCCCGGACGATTTTATGATTAAGGAAAATCGTTATGGGTTGAAATGATCAACCCAAGCGATTTTTTTGATTTTTGAAATTTGGGATTACGGGTTGAAATGATATATACCCGTAAATATTGTTATTGCAAATTGAAATGATAAATATCCGTATCAATTGACCATAGGTAGAAATTTAAATACGGACACCGTCGGTCTATTTTTAAATGATTTCCAAGTTTTTTTGAGGATAGAAAATATATGCATTTGGATTTAAAATAAAATTTAGAGATTTTATTTTAAATATATGTGTAAATTTTAGATTTTTAAATGATATGTTTGGAAATTTTAATTCATTTACTTAGTTTACGACAAAACGACAAATTTCTATGCAAGTTTACTGTTATTCAAGCAAATAAAATTTCTTAAGCTTATAACCATTTTAAATTAATTCCAACTCAATTTATATAAATTTCATTCCATTCTGAATTATTCACAACCCATACATTCTCATTTCCATTACATTATTAATTTAAATCCCTACCCTTGCATTTCAGTTTCATTATCCAAACAAGTTTTTATTCAATATCATTTCAATTAAATTAAATTTCCTTTCAATTCGATTATATTTCAATTTAATTCATGTTCAACTAAATTTTATTTAACCAGTTTAAATCCATACCATTTATTTTACTAATTTAAATAAGAATTTAATTCCATTCAATATTATTTATAGCTTATCTGAATTTGGATTTCAATTTAATCCAAATTCAACTCAAATTCATTTAATTTAAGTTACATTCAGTTTAATCTAATTTAATTTTTATTTGTCAATTTATAAGTTCAAAAACTTATTTACTTACTTAAGCCCATTCGCATTTTATATTTTACTTTATCTTATTTCAATTCACATTTCATTTAGAATTAAATTTTTAAACTTTCCATTTTCCTATTCATAAGTTCACAACTTATTCACTTAAAATCTTATATTACTCATTTGAGTCTATTTACATCTTATATTCATAATCTGGATTATTTATTTCACTTAAGGACTTAAGTATATTCATCTCATTCAATAATTGTAACTTATACTTATACAATTATCGTACCTTTCCATTTAATATCCGATTTAATCCAAATCTACATTTAATTTTATTTAACTTATCGTAAGTTAAGTTCCAATATATCTTATTCACTTTGATTTACTCAAGTTAAATTTTAATTCCAGAATTAAAATTTCCATTTTCCTTCTTATTTGCATCAACTTCATTTTATAAATTAATTTCTGATTTCCCCCTTGACTTTCCTAATTATTTTAAAATAGAATTCCCAGAATTCAATTACCCGGTTTTATTTCAAAACTATTTTGAAATCATAATTAACACAAACCTACTTTGGTGTATCAAATCATGTCTCCGGGATTCCCAAACGACTTCATTTTACCAAAACAATTTCTATTTTGAAATTTCTGAAACAAACTTGTTTATCAAACAAGTCCAAACAAATGATCATACCGAACCTCGCCGGTAGCAATCATCACTTAGAAACTCGAAAATGAATACTGATGATGTGGCCATCATCACCAAGATTATTTTCCAGCGACTGAAGTGAGTTCTGTGCTTCCTTACTTCCAAAATTTTATTTCAAAATAATTTCTATTCAAAAATATTTCCCAAAATAATACTCTATTATTTCCTTTAAACACTTTGGAAATATTTCCAAATTTCCAACTTTTGTTCCAATTCATTTTAAAAACATTTTCGAAAATTTTCGGGATTTAAATTCCAGTTTAAATCAAATTTTGATTATGTTCCATTGTATTATTTAATACTTACATAATTCTATTTGGTTATAAATATAGACTATTTCAAATTTTAGACTCTTATTGGACTATAATATTAACAACCAAACATCCTAATATATATAATTTCAGAAAATTATTTCTTTTATATCAAAATATAAATTTAGGTAAAATTATTTCATTTACCCACTTTAAAAACAATACTATGTCGGTTTACCTTGTTTAAGAGTTTAGAAACCCCTATCGATAACATGTCGTCTCACATATCGACCAGAATGCATAAACACTCAACCGATAAGTCAACACAATATAAAAACAGTTTTACATTCACTAACATTTACGCTCTCATATCTATTATTACACTCAAACCCATTCTAGAGTACTATTGACTCTATCTCAAATGAGTAATTCCACCACCAAAGCCTAGGTTATCGCCAACCTAAGCTCTGATACCACTGTGACGACCCGCCCTTCTCGACGTTCGAAAATTGACACTAATACGCCACTGTATAACATGTCGATGATCGAGTGATGGAAAAGACATATTGCTGATGGAAAAGAAAGAAGGAGGTAGAAGAAGAGAAAACAAACAACATCAGAATCTCACAATCGCAGCGGATTAATATATAATAGATAAATGGCCGATCTTTACACAAAAAGAACTATATATGTTTTATAAATTACATCATCAGATTATAACACAATCAATAGCAAAATACTGGACAGTTATATTAACTTGTCCTCACAAAACTGACTATACAGCTTATGCAGCACAACGGAATATACATCTAGTACGTGTGATATGTCTCGCCGTCCAGCTCATCTCCAAAGCTCCACCGCATCCTATCCTGTATTTATAATACTCGGCCTAACCCAAGCATTATAATAAAATAACACCCGAGTCAGTCTGGAAACCAGCATGAGAAAAATACACTCAATTTAATTATTTAAAGTTTCAAAATCCTTTGAAAATCAAAGGTATCTCGTAAGACCACGCCACAAATAAACATGCCAGGTTTTTCCCTTACGATAACCAAAACAGTTCTTATAAAATCCTCAGATATTATAATAATGTCTAAGTACAAATACTTATTCAAATAGCCGAAATTATTACATTCACTAAATTCCAACAATACTAGGCTCTACAATCAAAAATGTAAAAAGGCACGTAGGGAGGATGGATTTCCAACTAATAACTAGGCACTGGGGTACCACCTATGATGGTACCTGGTCTAGATTAGCATACCGAGGATCCGCTCTGATTCTCTGCAACACAAGGTCGGACTACCCTTTACTAGAAAGCCCAAATAAGATCACCCCGCGGTTGGGATCAGCAACCGCCCACGTAGCCGAATAAAAGGGACATCTAGACAGGGATGACCTTATCCTAATTGGTTCCTAGCCACTTAGCCTTGCCGCATAACCCTTGATTTTCATTCATTCCTGGTTGATGAGGCTCAAGGCTAAGCGTTACCTTTTTAGAACACATCTCACTTAGAATGCTCATCGTCCTCCTGACGATGTTCTGAATGCATTCATCCATACAAGTCTATTCCGGGTCTGAACGGAACCGAAGGCACTACTCCAACTGCATCCATTTTGGCCCCTTAGGATTAGTAGCGATTAGCCCTTGCACTTCACTACTTCATCTTCGACTCCAAGCTCTTATCTTCATCACGAAAACGTACTCTTGGATCGAAATGGTTTTCGGATCACAAATCTGATTCTGGTCTTTTCGAAACAACATTCGCTATTTCACGGTAAACTCAACCCCAGTTCTTTAGGAAATACGCAAACGAAAATAAGTTCAGAGTTCACCTCCTAACCGTTATTGGACAGATTTCCTTATAAACGTCCTAGAAGAGCGAACGAGTTTATACGTATAGTATAGCACCTCGAATGGTAATTGTACCATATAATTCCCGTAATCCTCCTAGATATTTCTGAAGTCATATTTGGGTTCAGATTTAATAGTCGGTTATTTAACTATCAAAAAAACAATCAATTCAACCAATTATTTTATTCCCTTTGAAAAACTCCAAATCTTATTTAAATTAGATTTTTAAATAATTTAAATCACTTTACCCAAAATATACTTAAAACATTTAGAAATAAAACTACTTAAATCACTTTACTAAAAATAATAGTTATGAATTATATATAATAGGTTTCCAAGTAAAACTTAAGCCGCAAATCATTTTAAAAATGAAAGTTTTATATAAGGTAGAAATATTAGAAAATTTCTTTTAAAAACATAATACTAATCTAACTTTTAAAATAATTACTACTAAAATAAATTTGAATAATATTTACTTAAAAATTCTAAAACAATTATAAATAATAAATTTCTCTAAAACATTCTTTTAAAACAAATTTTTAAAACCTTAAACTTATACTTAAAAATCTCCTTTGAAAATATACTTGGCTTCTCCGGGAAATATACTTTCCATTTCAATATAACACATATAATCCTTTATAAATCCTGCTCGATTTATCCCAATTTAGTTTACGACCCAATCCCATAAATTTCTTTCAACATTTTAAAAATAAAACCACTTTTTATTTGTAAAACACATTTCCCATATCCATATAATCACTTTCAAAAATATATACTTAAATTATTTACATTAAGGCTACTAAAATTAGTTAAATAAAATAATACTTAAGAAATTCTATAAGAGTTTCTGAGTAAAACTTAAAGCAAAATTTCCTTTTAAAATAAAGTTATTATATCAAATATTTTTGTTAAAATTCCCTTTCAAAAATCATAATACTAGTTTACTCTTAAAAATAATTAACCACCATAATTAAATTAAATAAATATTTACTTTTCACTTACAAATAATTAAAATAATAAATTTTCTAAACTTTCTAAAATATATATTTTTAAACTTCTAATTTATACTTTGAAATCTTTTCTTTGAAAATATACATAGTTTTGCAGGAAAAATTTCCCAACCTTTTAAAATGAAATCACCCTTTTTATTTTTAAAATGAATTGCACCTTTCCTTCTAAATTCCATTGGAATCTATACTTTCAAATTTATCCACTGATAAATATTCCATTTTATTTATAAACCCAGTTTACAAATTCCCATTCCTCATTTCCTGTTAAATCAAAGTTTCCAAAACACTTAATCAGTTTCAAACTGATATCCTGGTTTAAATTCCCTTTATATTTATTACTCAATTTATCCAATTTCCAATAATTATTTGCTAAAGAATTTTCTTTTTATTTCTCTTCATTTTTGATTTTTCATGATTTATTTTTTACTTTTTCTTTGCAAAAAAAATCTCAAAAAAAAAACAAGTTTATTTAAGCAGTTTTGATTTATATTTAAAGATACACTATAGGATTTGGCTTATTAAATTGAAAATTTTGAAAGTTTAATTATCTTAACAAAAATAAAAATAAATTTGGATTACAAATAATAATGGTTTAACTAGTATATAGGAAGATTCATACGTGTTAATTATGAAATACATCTTAATTGAAAATCTTTATTTTAAAATGTGGTTGATTTAAAGTAAAGGATATAATACTTTTTTGTCTTCTAAGTCAAATGGTGCTAAGATGATTTTGCAAAAATCTCTCTCTCTTAAAAAAATAAATAATAATAACTTTCAAAGTATTAACTCTCATTTAAACGTCCTCACGGTTATGCATGGGTGAATTACTTGGAATCTTTGATTATGTGCTTTCATACTCGTTTAAAAGTCCTCACGGTTATGCATGTATGGAACACATGTAAAAACCAGAATTAATAAAAACCACCTACGGTTGATAGGTGTATGCACGAATGTGTGTGCACTCGCTATGCTCTGTACTCCCCTCACATAAGCCCATAAGGCAGTGCATGGGTGGTATATTTGGCCTCAGTTTACTCGCGCTAGGTGTGTACTTTTTCTTGCAGATAATGAGAGAGCAAGCAATTAAAATTCTAGCACTATTTTTACTTATTTGATTTGATTTGTTATTGAAAGGAAATGAAAATACCACTTTGATAAACTTTGATAAACTTTGATAATCAACTAAGGATCCTTTTCATAATTACACTTTGTTATCCACCGAAATAACGAGTTAAACTATAGTCTATTTATTATGATAACTTCGTTTTTATTGGAAACTTTGATGAGCAAATGGCTTAAATTCTCAAGTAACGACCAAAACCTATATTTAACTTATTCGTGTTGATTTAAAAATAAATCGTTTATTGTAAATATTTTCAAAAACAATGCATTCACATCTTTGTAAATAAATCTTGCATTTTGTAAATATTTTCATCCTGCATTTGGATTTTGTAGGTAGTATCCGTTGAAAACCCTCACGAGGCAACACTCGTCCTACTAGGGACACCCAAAGGTTTAACGGCTTGTTGCACATGCTCAATGCATTTGTTATCCCTGCAAAAACAGATTTATCTTAGTTTTTCTTTATTCGGGGACGAATAAAAAGATAAGTGTGGGGGTCAAAAACTTGTCAATCGACGGAAATTTTATGGAATTAGAAAACCATCGAAAAATTTAAATTTAAAAATAACTGCAAGCGCACGGCACACACTTGTAGTACGTGGCGAATACAGGTCGATCCGTAGGGAATTTATGATTTTAAAAATTCTATTCAATCAAATTATACCAAAGTCGAGTGAAAGTCAAGCTAGAGAATTAGAAAATTAGCCAACTTACAAAAAGAAAAGAGATGCAAATATAAGAGTAAAATGACAATTTAGAAAATAAATTCACTCTCTAGATCATGTAGTTTAACACATATGAAATCATGATCTCTCTTTTATGGTCATTAGTGCTTTAATTGATGTGCTTATCATAAGTATGGCATATTTGTGCTATTGATTAGCGAACATAAGCCATCAAACTATAACACATCCCTTAAAGAACTAAATAACTTTAATGAAACTTGACAAAGAAAATGAAAACTATTTTAAGTATGGCCTATTAACTATTGATTAGAAATATAGACCATCAAATTTTAATTTCAGGTCACTTTCTTATGCCACAATCATATTTTAGTGAAGAGGAATTTGTGTTAGTGATTGTTTAAGCATTGCCTATTTGATGTCAAATATATGGGCTATCAAATTCAAAGCAAAAACAGCAAATAAAACACTTCATTGATCATCATTAAGCACAAAAAGAGAGCATGAATTAACACATAGTTGAAGCTACATAATCAGAGAGTTTCATTACCCCTAAATTGAAGGGGTTTAGCCTCTCATATTTGTCATTTGATTAACAGATGTAGCAAGCAACATGAAAGCAAAAAGAAAGGAAAATGAAAGATAATGAAAATGAGAAGCTAATTAACAAGAATTAAAACTAATCTACTATGCATGAAAATAAAATCTACACTATTAGCATAAAAAAAAGAAAGCATGTAAGTAAAATAAAACACTAATTAACATTGCATAAAAGAAAGGAAAAATACATGAAATAAAAATGGCCAAGTAGCCATGAAAAGAGAAAGAGAGATTGTCTTTTTATTTTGAGCCTAAACTAAACTAAGAGAGACTAAGGAAGAAGAGGGTTACATGAAACATAAGGGGTATATATACATGTGTTAAACCCTAATTCATATTTTTGGGGAATGCCCAAAATACCCTTGAGAAAGTATGAAGGCCAAGTAATCATTATCTTATACTAATCATCATTTAAGTGTACATGAAGCTATTATTTCCATAAGCATGTGCATTAGCCTCTAATTTGTACATTAAGGTGGGTGGGTAAGTGGGGTCCTCTATGTTATTCACTTTGAATTATTTCCATATTCATTCTTTTATATCTTTTTTGTGCATGCATATTCCTTCATGAAACCATTTCTATTTGAGATCAAATTCCAACAATATATATATATCCAATTAATTTTTCTCAAAGAAATATATGCACACAAATGACCATTTTGCCCATATATGAAGATGGATATGTGACAATTTGGAATTAATATGGATTTTGGTTAAAACAAGTTAAAATACCCAATAGATCACTTATTTAATTTAAATAGATTAAATATGGTGGTAAAAATATGCACATTTACATGCACATCAATTTCATTTTAAATACCCAATTCATTCTATTCTATAATTTAAAATACCAAATTATATAAATCCAAACGATAGCGCCGAATAACTTAATGTCTAATTCAATCTATCACAACATATCACATAACATATCACAGATATGAAAAATAATTACAATAATTTGAAGAATCCAGTTAGATCCCTCCAACCTATTTCCCTTCCTCCACAGATGTTAGCACAACAGATAAAATACCAACTCCCACTTCGAGGGGGACATTGCGGTAAAAGGGTCATCCGCTATTATGCGGGGCGCATACGGTCTCATCCGCTATATAATGCGGGATATCAATCACTCCAATATATATATATACACTACTATATATAATATGATATCCAGACTGATAATAATAATCACATCCAATCAATCAACCAATATTGTAAATTTAAACTAATAAAATTAACCAGTAATCCAGATGTGAGTGAGATTAACTCACCTTGCGTTTTCGTCGAGCGTTCCAATTTTAAATCAAATCGAGCCCGTTTGATTTAATTTAAAATTTTCGCTTGCTCCAAACGTCTCTGGATCTGCTGCAGCGCGTAGATCGCGTCGTTGCAATTCCGATGCTTCCTGTTTCGTCGAATTCTGACCATGCAAGAGTTACGGATTTATAAAGTTTGAATATAAATTTATATCTAATTTAAAACAAATCTCTTCGTTTTATTTTATTACCAAAAATCAAGGCCGTTAATCGCATCAGGAAAATAAGGGTCGATAGCTTCTCCTTCTCACGCGACTCGTTCCAAAGCTCCCAAAACCCAAGTCGCCGTCCTCTCGTAACTATCACCGCCCCGTCGACGAGTTCAACGTCGATCAGACAATAACACACGATAGCCCATCGTGCCACCTTCCTTCGACCAAACATTCACCGTGCTCAGCCTCCCCGATGCACAAAAAATTGTGCACGAATATCTCACGAATGCAGCCCCCATACTCCCCCTCTGATCGACGAAATAAGGTCTCAACCGATGGATTTACTCGCCTCGGTGAGCTCTACGATTCTCTAATTGGTGATTTTTGCTAGATGTTGGTGGACTAGGAGAAATCGAGGAAGAAACGAGGTTTCTTTTCGTCCATTACCATAGAACGACGACAGCAGGAAATAGCTCGGGTTAACTGTAGAAATGTGCATATATATATATATATATATATATATATATATATATACGATATATATATTAATTAAATAATATTTATTTTCACAAATTCATGCCTTTCCAAACAAATTCCAATTGAAACGTGTCGATAGGCGTTCATAAGGTTTTACCCGCATTTCGAACACAACGGAATGTGTTTCAGGGTCCAATTCAATCATATGTGGAAGATAGCTTTTTAAATCAATTTTAAATATTAAATTTTCGATTTTAATTTCAACCGTTTTTCACCCGTACGAACAAATGGTAACTCCAAATACTATGAAATTTGAAATCCGATAATAATTAACTATTATGGATCCAATGGAACTAATTTCGTTTAATTTCGAGACTGTACCCTGGAAGGCTATTTTAACTCGTCGATTAAATCGAGCGATTTCGTAATTGTCGAAACCATTTAAAATTTCACTTTAAAAACTTTACTAACTTAATTATAAATCATATAGAGTTTATATTCATATTAGAAATCATTCTGATTTATTTTAATCAAAATCTGATTATTTACATTATTAATATAAAAATTCTAAATTTAACTTATCGACTTTTGATTCCATCCAAAGGTCCAATATTAAAATTCAAATCCAACTAGACTTTTAGTAAATTTTAGAAACCATTTCCATATCTATATACACCCATATTCACAAATTATCCTAATTTCAAATATAAATTTATTATTATCCAAGTCTAATTAAATCGTTATATTTGAAATTATAACTAATTTTATTGATTTAACCAAAATCTTCTTATTTCAAAAATCCATTTATAATCTGCACTTAACATTTAAAATAAATTAAATGTTCAAAAACTAACGACACAGATAGATTTTGTAATAACTTTAATAAATAAAGGTTGGAAGGATAAACTAAAATTGATTTGTAATTCAGTTCGTTAAGAATTAAATTTAAATAATAATTGATTTAGACTTATTGATTTGAGATTTTAGAGATATGAAATTTATAACTTGATAGCTTTATTTTGATTAAAGGTAATTAAATGAATATTTTCAAATTTAGATAAATTGAAATTGAATATTTAGCCTTGATGGAAATATGTAATTTGAGATTTTATTTGAATGTTTATAAAAGTGATTCGGTGAATATTTTAGAATTAAATATAATTGAAGTTAGATATTTAATTACTGATATTGATTTAAATTTGTAATTTGTAATTTTATTTAAATGTTATTAAAAATGATTAAGTGAATATTTTCAAATTTAAATAAAATTAAAGTTGATTTTTGAAACATAAATGAAATTAATCAAATTGAGTTATTGTAAATTGATTGAATATTTAAACTTTCAAACCTATTGAATTGGAAGTGGCTTAATTTTGTAGTTCAAACCTGATTTGAAATCCATATAGAATAAAAAGGGTTTTTAAGGAGAATTTGAATTAAACCTTTAACCTTTTAACTGAAAATGTTGAACTGAGATTGATTTAAATTAAATTCTGAAACTAAAGTTGATTTGAATTGATTTGTGAAGTTGGAAGAAACAATTCTAATTTGAACCTATTTTTGATATAAACTATTTTAAATCTATAAACTATTTTAATATATATTATTTTAAATTTATAAAAAATTTAAATCTATATATATATATATATATATATATTAATATATGAACTATTTTAACCTATAACTTATTTTTAAATATAAACTATTTTTATTGTATAACTATTCCAATATATAAACTACTTTCAATATTCAAACTGTTTAAGTTGGAACTGTTATGATTTAAAGGAATATGATTTCGAAAGTGATATGATTTTGAAAGTGAATATGATTTTGAAAGTGATATGATTTTGAAATGAATATGATATTTTGATACGAAGTATGAATCGTATGAAATGAAAAAATGCCACGGTGTGAAATAAGCGTTTGGTTATTAAAGAGACTAGGATCAGATATTGTCATACACTCTGCCAATACCGAAAACCACTTTGATAAATGTGCACGTGGTGGAGATTCTCGAACAAAGTAGGATGGTTTGGCGAATGTCTATATGAGGTATGAATGCATCCCCGATTCCTCTAGTCAGCTTGATGTGGCTAAAACAGGAGCTATACCGGGCCAAGTGTGGTCGCTCCCGTATCGGGCACATTTCTTCGACACCATATCTATTACTTTGTGAATTGATTGGGTGCACCTTTGATTTGGTAGCGTGTCTCAAGGTGGGCGGTAGTAGATGTTATGCGTTACTACCAATCCGGGAGTGCAAAGCAGTAGTATCCTACCCTACGTATTGCCTCGCATGCCTTAACGAGCCCATTACGTGTTTGATTTGTGTCGTACCTATGGAGTGCTCCCTGATAGCTCACCAGTTTAGTGGAGTTTATAGTATGTATAAACTATTGCAATTATATAAAAATGTGTTTAGGGGGATATGGGTAAAGCCTTAATGTTATTTTGATATTTTACTTTACTGTAGACATTACCTATGTTGCGTATTGTACTATGTATGCAGATAGTTTCATGGATTCTTAAGGGATGGAATCTGTGACGACCCGGATTTTCTGACATTGTTATTGCGCAATAAACCATTTTCAATTATTGAAATATTGATTTATTAAGTCGAACAAATAAATTTCTGATAGTTAAAATATCTGAATATATATAAATTGATTTAAAAACTATAATAAATAGTGAGTTATAAAATCTCTAGATATGATAAATCTTATAGAAAAAATAAATTATATGTGTATATGAACTCCGGCTTTTCAATTAAGATAAATATCCATAAATGTGTATATATAGATATATACAAGCTTATGATGTTGATAAAATATATGAGTATATAAATGTATATATGTATATATGCCCATATGAAGTGAAATATAGGAAAGTTGTATAAATGTGCATATATATATATACATATATATATATGTATACATATATATACATATGTATATGTACACATATATATGTATACATATGTATATATATATATATATATATATATATGTATACATATATATATGTATACATGTATATATATGTATACATGTATATAAGAATATTACAATATGTATAACTGCAAGTAAAATAGGGAAAAAATTCGTATGCATAACTTTATGCATATATATACGTTAGTGTATATATATATTTATATGTATGTATGTATAATAGTGTACATGAAGAATGTAAATATGTGTATAAAAAATGTGAACATATCCACAAGGAAGCACAAATGTTATGATAACAATTAAATGAATATATGTAGAGATATATATGTATATGTGTATATATATATACATTATTATAAAAATGGAAAGGGGCAAACATATACACATAAGGAATATACACACATATACATATCAATTCATACATATGTACATGTAAACACCTTAGGGAACATAGCATTAAATATCTATCCTCTCAAGTATATATTATATCAAATCCACCTTTCAAATTATCAAATCCTTTTTTTTTCAATTTTCAAATCAGGTCATAGAGCTCAAATCAAGATAAATCAAACAAAAGAAAAATGAAAAAAAATCTACTTACTGTACATAGTAAACTATAGCCTACTCTTTCCTCTATAAGTAACTCTGTCTTGTTTCACTTTTTCTCATTCGAACATGATAAATAAAAGATAAACAAACTACCATCAAAAACTCTATAGAAGAAAGGTGCCAGGAGGATAAAAACAAAATTTTCTCCGTTCAAAAGAAAAAGGAAAGAAAAAGAAAAGGAAAGGTGAGTAAAACTTGGAATCTTCTTACCGAATCCTTATATGTATCTTCACATGCTTGAAAATTCAATGAACATCTTTATTTGCCAAGTAATTATATGGAAATGAGTTTTCTATGCCTTATATGTATATGTATTGGTCATGAGGAATCTAACCCGTACCTCGAGTACACCACCTCTGCTCTTGCTTAATTAGAGACAATTTAAACTTTCAAGTTTTAAAAATCAATACCTCCACATATAATAAGTTTTAATTCATGGTTCCTAAACAAAAATCAATTGTTTTTAAGGGTAAATCATGTTAAAAATTGATTCATTAAATTATATCAACCAGGGAAGGAGAGAGCGAACTGTAACCGTGAATGGGTTTAAATTGGTCAAAAATCAGCCTTCATAATTTTCTAAATGGATTATGTAGTGATGATTGTCGTGGAAAGGCATGATTTTTAGAACTTGTTTGAGAATTTTTAGTTTTGGATGGAGGTAGAAAAGTAGAGATGAATGGGAATTGGGTTTTTGCCAAACACTAACAACTGGACTAATTTCGCGTGATGATGGTGGATGAGGAAGAGAGTGGGGAAGTGGAACACCCAGGAAAAATGGCGGTTGATTTTTCTATCTGGTTGGTTGTCTGGTCGAGGCAAATTTAGGGTTAGAATGGGTTAAGGTATGATCATGGGTTTTGAGGAGATGGCGGAGGAAAGGAAGAGAATGGGGGTTGCACACCTGAGAGAAAAGGAGTAGGGTGATGTGGCGCTTGTTTTGGCGAAGTTTGGAGGTTGATGGTTATAACGATCCCATTTTAAAATCAAATTTAAACTAGTGATTAATATAAAAAATTAGATAAATTGATGAATAAATTTCAAAATTTCAAAAATAAATAAGATAAGTGTTGATTTATATATATATATGAATAGATTAGAATTAGAATTTGAATTGAAATTCAAAAATAAATATTTTAAAAATAAATGGGATTTAAAAATAATTTATGTGTGATATTTATTAGTATGTAGTTAATTTGAAAATCATTTTTCTTCTAAGATTACATATATAAATAAAGAAAATATATTTATAAAATAGAAAATACAATTTCAAAATGATATATAAATATTATTCTCATGCAAAAATACAAGCGTAACATTATAATGTGAAATTAGACAAGTGTTAAATTTTTAACACATAAATTAGCAAGTGTAATAATGTTATCATTAAAATTAAACAAGTGTCATAATTCTCTTTTATTCTAAAAAAATAATGAAAAAAGAAAACAAGGTTATATAATCTCTCCACTCTGCTCTCTTATTTCTTTCATCTTCACTTTTCATTTTCAAAAGCCTGAAAACAAAACAAACCAGAGAACAAAAAATTCCAAAAAATAAAGAAAAGACAATTTCTATAATTTCAAACCTGAGCAAAACCTAAAAGATCAAAAGCAAACAAGAAATCAAAGAAAACAAAGATTTAAAGATCAAGCCTGTAAAACAAAGTTTAACTCAGTAAAGATTCATTTCAGCAAATCAAGAATAAGTTCAATTCGAATCAAATAACAAGGCAGATCAGAATCCAAAAGTATTTTCTAGTTTTCAAGTTCCAGCTCTCTATTTTCAAACACAAATGTGAGTATACCCTTCTAAAATCTGGAATATCACTTGTTGTTTGAAATCATGCTTGAAGTAAATTTGTAAAGTGTTTGCATGCATACAAATATATGTATATGTATGCAAATTAGGGTGTGCATGTCAGTTACAGGCATAGTTGCCTCTATTTGGTTACAGGTTTTCAAAAACCTGTTTAAAAATTAAAATTCTCCTCCTCTGATTCTTGTTAAACTTTAGGAACTAAACAAAATATGTTTGTAAAATCATGTTTTACCTTTTAAAAATAATTTCAAGCATAATTTATTAAAGTATTTTCTGGAAAATTAAGGAATACAAGCAAACTCAAAATGTGTTGGAATTTCAAACATCATGATTTCTGGTTTCAGGTATATCATCTGAAACGATTTCAAAACTGATGATTTTTAAAAGTGAAATCATAATTTTTAAGTGCGTATATACGGAGAACTTGTGGGTTGAACGATTTTGGGTTTATTGGAAAATTCTGGTGATTGGAGTAACAATGGGTCTCGAGATCAAGGTTGGAGCTTGCTTGGTGGTCGGGGATCATCAGAAAAATGCTCGGTGAATTTATAATTCACCGAGGCGGCGGTACGACGAAGATTTAGGGTTTTAAACCCATGTTTGGTCGAGGTCGGATTTTGTATTGCTGCATCATCGTCAGTGGATCGGAGTTGATTGCGCCGGTGGGGATCGACGCGTGGATGATCGACGGAGCTTTTGTCGGAATTTTGTGGTCGCTGGTGGCTTGAGGCGGCGGGTCGAGGCAAATCTTTGATGATCCAGTTTCATTTCGGTTTGGGTCGAGTGGTTCGATCTCGAATTCGTCATTGGTTCGTCGATCTGGGTGTTCGTGGTGCTCAAGTGGGTTGACAATGATTTGGGGAAGGTAGTGGCGATGGCCAGAACGCTGGCGATAGGCGGTGCACGTGCACATGCTTTGGGTTGTGTCAATAAGTAGTGTTTTGGGAAGAAGGGAGAAGACTTGAAGTGGACCTCGGGGGAATGGGTTGTTGGCTCGAGATTTGGTTCTGGTATTTACGAATAAGTATCGGGTTTTAAAAACTAAAACAAAAATTTAAAATTTTAAAAGAAAAAAAGGGTGGCTCGGGGGAGTCCTAAGGAAACTGAGTCATAGCTCGGGGTGACACTCGGGGAGGTCTCGGGTTTGATATAAAACAGTTTTCAACTTTAAAACCAAATTCAAATTTTAAACATTTTAACTCATCCTTTTAAATAATTGCTTTGATTCAAGTTTAAAATTAGTAAAGAAGTAATTAAGTTTTATTTAATTATGTGATCATTTTTATAAATTAATTCTTACATTATTTTAAATAAATAATGAAATTAAAGAGTTAATTGAAAGAAATGTTTTAAATTATTAATTGACTTAAATATCTTAAGTTAAATTATGTATTAATGATAGTTAATTACAAGGTTTATTAATTAAGGATTTTAATGATAATTAAATGATTGATTAAGATAAATGATTTGAAATTACTTAGTAATTAAAGAATAATTAGTTAATTAATTATTAATTAAAGGTTAATTAATAATTAAGTATTAATTAATTAAAGAATAATTAATTAATGAAAGTGATTAAGATTAATTAATTAATAGTTAAGGATAATTAATCATTAATTAAAGATATTATTGAAAATAATTATGTGATTAATTAATTATAATTAATTAAAATAATTGTAATTACTTAATGATAATTAAAGAAAAGTTTGAAAGTAATTTAAATTTAATTTATTTGGAAATTAAATTAAATTAATTGATAATTGAACGGCTAATTCATTTTTCTTATAGATGATTGATTATTATTGAATTCCTTGAATTGGTTGATATCTCTGATACGTGATTGTGATAATTTGTGATATGAATTTCTTTGTTCTGAACTATAACATCTGTGATATATTGCGGTGTGATTATGAACTTCTGAATTGAAGTAAAACTGTTGGCCTTTAAACGGCATTTGAATTTCGATGCGACATGGAGTCGGATTCCAAATGGTTATCCGAAACCCACATTGAATCTTAATAGTGAATCTTTTGTGACTTGTGTATCCACGTGTTTTAAAATAAGCGCTCATTATTCGGATTAGCCGGGACAAGACTTTGTGTCATAAAACCCATTCCGAATTAATGATAGGATGAATTGGAGTGCATTTAAAGACGGTAGTGAAGACCGAGTATTTCCGAGAACGAAAGGATTACCTGTCGATTGTTTCTGCACTGAGTTGCTCCGGTATAGAGATCTCCATATGTGATGGGGAGTCCGGTCAAGATTGTAGATACCCGGATTTGCAAAGTTTTCTTCCTTTATTGGATGGAGTGCCTTCGGTTCCATTCAGACCCTGGATGGACTTGTATGGTTGTATGTCTGACATTAAACTTTGAGATATAAAGCTAATTTCTATCAAATACATTTCTGTTTGGTGGCGGAGAATTTATTCTCTTAGCTTAACACCCTTCTTTGAGACGTACGAGCTCAAAGGTTATGTAGTTGATGGTTATTTGTGATACATTCCCAACTTAGTAGTGTGGCATGCTGAGTGCTGATCATTTGTTGATCGAAGCATGGCTTTTATGAAAAGAGTAGCTTTGTGGGACAAGACTTCATCGAACCTCACACCCCAAAAATGGTCGAAACAGGAAGGATGCCGTAAGGTTATGGGGGTAGTGCCCCTTAGGGTATGTGCATTTCCTTCTGGATAAAAAGTAGTATCATGGTATGGAGCCCAGATACTTAACTTATGTGGTTGTTGGTTGTTGTTATTGTTGGGGCCTCGGGTAAAGGTTGGTTACGACCGGGGGATGGCATACTCATGTCAGTAGTTACCTAGTTACAGAGGTAACCCGGTCTTGTGTTGGAAGAGATCCGGTTAGGTTCTCGGGGTGTCCCTCTAGAGGCGTACTCATTCGAAAAGGAAGTTCCTTAGCCTGGCCATTGTTGGAAATCCAATCACCAAATACGAACCATGTATGATTTTAATTATAGAACCTGCCATTTAACATGGTAGATATAGTAGGCATACTATAATGGTACCTATGCTGGCTAAGATTAATATTATATTTCAAAATGGTTTCACACTATGCACTAATAATAATATCAAAATACTTTTGCGTATCAAGCATGTTTGACAATCATAAAGAGAAATCTCCTCCAACTGTGCGATTGCATTGTGTATGTGTGGGGAGGCCTTAGGGTAGTTTCATTTTTCAAAAAAACACAACAGTTTCGTTTTTGTAAATTGTTTTTGTTCAAACAACTGTTTTTGTTTGCTCATACCAGTCCCATGACTGACCCGGAGTTTATTGTTCCCTTCCTAAACTCTGAGTGCCCATAATTTTCCACACGGGCAGCCTAGAAGCAGGTTATCCGTGTTCTGGAGCAAGTTCAAATTTGGATCTAGAAATCTTTTGGAGTCTTTTTTTGGAAGATGTCCGATTTTGGAAGCTTTTGGTTTGTAAGTCTTTTGGAAGCTTTGAAGTTTGGTTTGAAGGTGCTTATGTTGGACACTCACTCTCTCCATCTTTTGGAAGACTCTATCAAAGTTATTATAGCCCTGTTGTTGTTCCGCTGTGTGTTATTATTCTGTTGTTATATCATGTATAGCACTGTGACGATGGTTTTCAAATGTTGTATCTTTGTTGTGATTAATGAAATTCATTTTGTTTCCACCGTGTTGTATAATCTAATGTTGTTATAAGCTCCACCAAACTGGAGTCCAACATTTGAATCTCTGGTATTTGAATATAATGAGGTATTTAATGTCAATTTTCAGACGTTGGATTTAGGGCCGTGACAAGTGGTATCAGAGCTAAAGGTTGAGTAAGAACTTTAGCTATGGAGTATAACACATTAGGTGACTCATTAGAGATAGGGTTAGAATTACCCTAGATTGAGTATATCCCTAAGATATCTCATCCGAATGCCTAAATCAAATTTTCTTACTATTTACAGATAGGGTGAATGAGCACGAGAAGAGGACAAGGTTGGGGTGGGGAAGTACCACTACAACTAGTTAAGGCCCTACAATAATGGAAGCAGCTATTCCCACTCAACCTCAGCCGAATCTGGCTGATTTATATGGAAGTTTCTCAAGGCTTCGGGGAGAGTCATTCACAGGCAAGGAGTCTATTATCGAAGCACAATCCTGGATTCGATCGTGCAAAAGGACTTTCATAGGATTGAAGTTAGAAGATGACCAAATGAGATTGATATCTTCTTGGCAGCTTCAAAAGGAGGCTTTAGCATGGTGGGAGACTATTACAGTGGATGAGCCGGAGGATGAGTTCACTTGGGAACGATTCTAGGTAGTGTTTGAGCAATGTTATATGTCGTCTGCTGGTATCTCCAGAATGTACCAGGAGTTCACTGACTTGAAATAAGGGAGCTTATCGTTTGAAGAATACTTGAACAAGTTTAACTAGTTATCTCGGTTTGTCTCGAAATTGGTGAACACCCCTCTGAAGAAGAATGAATGATTTATTCGAGCGATGTATAAGAAATTCCATGAGAGAATGATAGCCCACGTGAAGGAATCTTTTTCCGACTTGATAGATGTGAGTTATAGATATGCTACCTTGGACAAGCGGGAAGTTTCAGAGGAGAAAGGAAGTGCAAACAGTCTGAATTGGAAGAAAAGAAATTTTGGAGGGAAGAAACCGTGGCAAGGCAATGAGAAGAAGAACACTTAGGAAAATAAGGCGAAGGATGTAACTTGTTTCAACTGTCGGGAGAAAGGCCATTATTCGAGCATTTGCAAAAAACCTAAGAAACAAGGAAAGAAAGAACAACCTATGAAGACAAGTTAGGGAGCCTGGGAATGTTATTATTACCACAAACCCGGACATATAGTTAAAGATTGCCCAGCAATGAAGCAAGCTCAAGCGGCGAAGGTGTATGCGATCAAAGATGATCCTTCAACCTCAATGGCGGATAAAGGAAAAGGAGTTTTAGAAGGTACCCTTCTTATTTATGATAAAGCTGTTAGAGTTTTGTTCGACACGGGATCCACTCATAGCTTTATCTCCCAACGAACCGTAAATGAATTAAAATTTGAACCTGAATTTGTCGACGAACCCATTTTCGTGAAGAATCCGGTTGGTGGCCCTATGAATCTTTGTCTATATTGTAGGAAGGTTCATATCTCGTATTCTTGTCATCAATTTCCTATCAACCTTTTCATTCTCGACTTTAATGAATTTGAAATATTACTCGGAATTGAATTGGTTAACGAAATATGAAGCTAAATTAAATTGTAACAATTGAACGATTTCGGTCAGAACCAAATTTGGAAATTTTATTGAAATTTCTTGTGAGGATCCGAGTCCTAAGAGAGATAAGCTGATGTATACTTTGAGATATCCCAAACCTAGTCTGGAGTCTATGCCTATTGTCCGGGAATTTCCCGACGTATTCGAAGAAGTCAAATCTTTGCCTCCACACATGGAATTTGAATTCAGGATCGACTTGGTTTCCAATGCTCATCTTGTTGTTCATGCAAGCCATAGGATGGCCCCAAGGGAAAGAAAAGAGCTAGTCAAGCAAACCCAAGATTTGCTGGAAAAAGGATTAATACGTCCTAGTTATTCCAGTTGAGATTCAGCTGTTGTCTTCGTAGCCAAGTCCGATTGATCCTTGAGATTGTGTGTAGACTACCACGATCTCAATAAACTAACTCTTAAAAACAAATTTCATTTGCCCAGAATCGATGATCTGTTCGATCAGTTGCATGGCGCTCATTTCTTTTCTAAGATGGATCTTTCCCAGGGATTCCATCAACTTAGAATTGCTGAAGACTATCCATTTAACTACTTTCGAGGGTCATGGCACATTCTATGAATGGTTAGTTAGGCCTTTCGGACTAACCAATGCCCCCGCATATTTCATAGACTTAATGACTTGAGTATTCCAAGAAATGTTGAATAAATTTGTTCTTGTATTTATTGATAATATTCTAGTCTACTCCAAGATCAAAGAAGAAAATGTCGAGCACTTGAGAATTGTTTTGGAAACATTGAGAAAGAACATTCTATTCACCAAATTTTTTAAGTGTCATTTTTGGGTCGAGGAAGTTAGATTTCTCGGACATATTGTTACCGAAGAAGGAATTTCTGTTGACCCAGGCAAGGTTTTCGCTATTCTAGACTGGAAGCAACCCACAACTTCGAAAGAAGTTAGAAGTTTTCAGGGATTAGCTGGGTATTACAGAAAATTTGTCCAGGCTTCTCCAAGATAGCCAGTCCATTAACTAAAAATACTATGAAAGATGCTAAATTTGATTGGACTTCGAAGTGCGAGGAAGCGTTCCAGGAGTTGAAGAGAAGGTTGACCACTGCTCCCATTCTTACTATTATTAACAGGAATCAAGGTTTATCTGTTTATACTGATGCATGTTGTGAGGGTGTGGGTGTTGTTCTAATGCAGGAGGTTAGAGTGATTGCCTACACGAGTAGACTATTACGACCATATGAGAAAAATTACCCGACCCACGATCTCGAACTTATGGCAGTTATCTTTGCTTTGAAAATCTGGCGTCATTATCTTCTGGGTAAAGATCTCTTTCAGCTTTCTTAAAAAAATTTAAAAGTTCAATTTAACTTAATATATACACTTAATAAATCCTTCTTGTTTTAGGTGAAAATTTTGAATTATTCACCGGCCATAAATCTCTAAAGTATCTCTTTACCCAGAAGGATTTGAATCTGAGGCAGCAACGTTGGTTGGAATTCCTAGCATCATATGACCTGGATACTCTGTATACACACGGGTAAGGTAATGTAGTAGCCGATGCTTTGAGTGGAAGACATGTTGTCCTTGCTTATCTTTTTGTCACTCCTACTCTTCTTGAGAAAATCGCTAATAAGAAAAAAGAAGACAAGTTTCTTCAAAAAAAATATGGGAGAATTCGTCGAGGTGAAGATTCCGGCTTTGGAATCGGTGTAGTGGAATTATAAGATTGAAAGATAGGATGTGTGTCCCAGATATCCCAAATCTCAAATGGGAGGTTTTGGACGAGTGTTACAAGTCCAAACTTAGTATCCATCCAAGGGTTAATAAGATGTATCAAGATATCAAAAGGACTTCTTGGTGGAAAACAATGAAGAGGGATATATCTATTCGTGTTAGTCGTTGTGCTACTTGTCAGCAAATAAAGAGCGATCAGAAGAAGATGGTGGGTTTACTCCAAACATTGGAGGTGCCTAAATGGAAATGGGATCAAGTATCTATGGATTTCGTAGATGGTTTGCCGAGAACTCAGAAGGGTAATGAGGTGATTTGGGTTATTGTGGATCATCTAACCAAGACTGCCCACTTTATCCCAATAAAATCTACCCAAACAGCAGCAAATTTGGCAAAGATATATGTGAAAGAGATCATTCGTCTCCATGGAATACCAAGCAGTATAGTGAGTGATCATGACCCAATCTTCACTAGCAGATTTTGGGAAGCATTTCAAGCCGTACTAGGAACCAAGTTGAACTTCAGTACTGCTTACTACCCGTAGTCTAATGGGTAAACGAAATGAATAAATCGAATCTTGGAAGACCTTTTGGGTGCTTGTATACTTGACTTTGGCGGTTCATGGAAGGACCATTTACAACTGGTTGAATTTTCGTATAATAATAGTGATCAGGCCAGTATTAAGATGGCTCCTTTCGAAGCATTGTATGGGCGTCCGTGTCGATCACCTGCATATTAGAGCGAGTTAGGTGATAGGCTCGTTCTTGGACCAAATATGATAAAGGAAGATACCGAGAAGGTTGATTTTATTCGAAAAAAATTGAAAACTGCTCAAAGTCGTCAGAAAAGTTATGCTGACCATAGGAGAAGAACTCTAGAGTATCAAGTTGGAGATTCTGTTTTCCTAAAGGTTTCTCCAATGCGTGGTGTGTTGAAGTTTGGAAAGACTGGTAAACTGGCACTGCGATATATTGGTCATTTTCTTGTACAGGAGAGGATCGGTCCTTTGGCCTATCGAGTGGAGTTACCAAATTGGTTATCTAGCGTACATAATGTGTTTCATGTTTCACACCTTCGAAAATATGTACATGATCTAGATTGTATCAATAAGGAGGCCGCTCAGCATGATTTGGAAATCACTCCCAGCTTAGCAGTGAAAAGAGAACCGTTGAAGATAATTAATCGAGATGAAAAGCAGTTGAGAAATAAACTGGTGAAACTGGAAAAAGTGCAGTGGAGTGGTGATCCAAATGATTGTACTTGGGAAATAGAGGACATCATGCAAAAGTCCTACCCCAAGTGTAGAGTAGATATTTCGGCTTAATCTGGTAAGCCATTTCTCTATCTTTTATGTGTTCTTATATTCTTTGTTTGTCTCTCTCTCTCTTTCAAATTTCGAGGACGCAATTTTTTTAAGGGGGAATTTGTAATGATCCCCTTTTTTAATCAAATTTAAATTAGTGACTAATATAAAAAAATTGGATAAATTTGTGAACAAATTTGAAAATTTCAAAAATAAATAAGATAACAGTTGATATATATATATATGAATAGATTGGAATTTGAATTTGAATTGAAATTCAAAAATATATATTTTAAAAATAAATGGGATTTAAAAATAAATTTTATGAGATTTTTATTAGTATATAATTAATTTCAAAATAATTTTTCTTTTAAGATTACATATATAAGTAAAGAAAATATATTTATAAAATAGAAAATACAATTTAAAAATAATATATAAATATTATTCTCATGCAAAAATACAAGTGTAACATTATAATGTGAAATTAGACAAGTGTTAAATTTTTAACACGTAAATTAACAAATTTAATAATGTTATCATTAAAATTAAACAAATGTCGTAATTCTCTTTTATTCTGAAAAAATAATGAAAAAAGAAAACAAGGTTATATAACCTCTCTACTCTCCTCTCGCTCGTTTCTTTTACCTTCACTTTTCATTTTCAAAAGCCTGAAAACAAAACAAACCAGAGAACAAAAAAAATCAAAAAAAGATAGAAAAGACAATCTCTATAATTTCAAAACTGAGTGAAATCTAAAAGATCAAAAGAAAACAAAGCAATCGAAGAAAACAAAGATTCAAAGCTCAAGCCTGTAAAAAAAAATTCAACTCAGTAAAGATTCAATTCAGCAAATCAAGAACAAGTTCAATTCAAAACAAATAACAAGGCAGATCAAAACCCAAAAGTAGTTTTCAGTTTTCAAGTTCCGGCTCTCATTTTTCAAACACGAAAGTGAGTAAACCCTTCTAAAATCTGGAATATCACTTGTTGTTTGAAATCATGCTTGAAGTAAAGTGGTAAAGTGTTTGCATGCATACAAATATATGTATATATATATATATTCAGATTTGGGTATGCATGTCAGTTACAGGCATAGTTGCCTCTTTATATTTACAGTTTTCAAAAACCTGTTTAAAAATTCAAATTCTCCTCCTTCAATTCTTGTTAGACTTTAGGATCTAAACAAAATTTGTTTGTAAAATCATGTTTTACCTCTTAAAAATAATTTTGAGCATAATTAATTAAAGTACTTTCTAGAAAATTAAGGAATACATGCGAACTCAAAATGTGTTGGAATTTCAAACATCATGATTTCTGGTTTCAGGTATATCATCTGAAACTTTTTCAGAAATGATGATTTTTAAAAGTGAAATCATAATTTTTAAGTGTATATCTATAGAGAACTTGCGGATTGAATGATTTTAGGTTTATTGGCAAATTCTGGTGATCAGAGTAATAATGGGTCTCGTGATGGAGGTTAGAGCTTGCTTGGTGGTCGGGAATCATCAGAAAAATGCTCGGTGAACTTATAATTCACTGAGGCGGCGGTACGATGAAGATTTAGGGTTTTAAACCAATGTTTGGTAGACGTTGGATTTTGTATTGCTACATCATCGTCAGCGGACCAGAGTTGATCGCACCATTGGGGATCGATGCGTGGATGATCAATGGAGCTTTGGTCAAAATTTCATGGTCGCTAGTGGCTTGAGGCGGTGGGTCGAGGCAAATCTTTGATGATCTAGTTTCATTCTGATTTGGGTCGAGTAGTTCGATCTCAAATTCGTCGTTGGTTCGTCAATCTGGGTGTTCGTGGTGCTCGAGTGGGTTGACGATGATTTATGGAAGGTGGTGGCAATGGCCAGAACGCCGGCGATCGGCGGTGCATGTGCACATTCATTAGGTTGTGTCAGTAAAAAGTAGTTTGGGAAAAAGGGTGAAGACTTGAAGTAGACCTCGGCGGAACGGGTTACTGGCTCGAGATTTGGTTTGGGTATTCACGAATACGTATCGGGTTTTAAAAAACTAAAACAAAAAATCAATGTTTTAAAAGGAAAAAGGGGGTGGCTCGGGGAAGTCTTGGGGAATCTGAGTCATAGCTCGGGGTGACACTCGGGGAGGTCTCGGGTTTGATATAAAACAGTTTTCAACTTTAAAACCAAATTCAAATTTTAAACATTTTTAACTCATCCTTTTAAATAATTGCTTTGATTCAAGTTCAAAATTGGTAAAGAAGTAATTAATTTTTATTTAATTGTGTGATCATTATTTATAAATTAATTCCTAAATTATTTCAAATAAATAATGAAATTAAAGAGTTAATCAAAAGAAATGTTTTTAAATTATTAATTGACTTAAATATCTTAAATTAAATTATGTGTTAATGAAAATTAATTACAAGGTTTATTAATTAAGGATTTTAATAAAATTAAATGATTGATTAAGATAAATGATTTATAATTACTTAATAATTAAAGAATAATTAGTTAAAGGTTAATTAATTATTAATTAACAGTTATGAACTACAACATATGTGATATATTGATGTGTGATTATGAACTTCTGAATTGGAGTAAAACTGTTGGCCTTTAAACGGCATTTGAATTTCGATGCGACTGGGAGTCGGATTCCAAATGGTGATCCGAAACCCACATCGAATCTGAATAGTGAATCTTTGTGACTTATGTATCCACGTGTTTTAAAATAAGCGGTCATTGTTTGGATTAGCCAGGAGAGGACTTTATGTCATAAAACCCATTCCGAATTAATGATACGACGAATTGGAGTGCATTTGAAGACGGTGGTGAAGACCGAGTATTTTCGATAATGAAAGGATTACCTATCGATTGTCTCTGCACTGAGTTGCTTCGGTATAGAGATCTCCATATGTGATGGGGAGTCCAGTCGAGATTGTGGATACCCGAATTTGCAAGGGCTTCTTCCTTTATTGGACGGAGTGCCTTCGGTTCCATTCAGACCTAGGATGGACTTGTATGGTTGTATGTCTGACATTACACTTTGAGATATAAAGCTGATTTCTATCAAATACATTTCTGTTTGGTGGCGGTGAATTTATTCTCTTAGCTTAACACCCTTCTGTGAGACGTACGAGCTCAGAGGTTATGTAATTGATGGTTATTAGTGATATATTTCCAACTTGGTAGTGTGGCATGATGAGTGCTGATCATTTGTTGATCGAAGCATGGCTTTTGTGAAAAGCATAGCTTTGTGGGACGAGACTTCATCAAACCTCACACCCCCGGAAATGGTCGAAACAGGAAGGAGCGGCAAGGTTACGGGGGTAGCGCCCCTTAGGATATGTGCATTTCCTTCTGGATAAAAAGTAGTATCCTGGTATGGAGCCAAGATACTTAACTTATGTGGTTGTTGGTTGTTGTTTTTGGGGCCCCGGATAAAGGTCGGTTATGATCGAGGGATGGCATACTCATGTCAGTAGTTTCCTACTTACAGAGGTAACCCGACCTTGTGTTGGCAGAGATCCGGATAGGTCCTCGGGGCATCCCTCCAGAGGCGTACCCATTCGAAAAGGAACTTCCTTAGCCTGGCCATTGTTGGAGATCCAATCACCCAATACGAGCGCTGTACGGTTTTAGTTGTAGAACCTGCCATTTAACATGGTAGCTATAGTAGGCATAGTATAATGGGACTTATGCTGGCTAAGATTAATATTATATTTTCGAAATATTTCCACACTATGTACTAATAATAATATTAAAAGATTCTCGTGTATCAAGCATGTTTGACTATCATAAGGAAAAATCTCCTCCAATTGTGCGATTGCATTGTGTGTGTGCGGGAAGGCCTTATGGTAGTTTCATTTTTAAAAAAAACATAATGGTTTTATTTTTGTAAATTGTTGTTATTCAAACAACTGTTTTTGTTTACTCATACCAGTCCCATGACTGACCCGAAGTTTATTGTTACCTTCCTAAACTCTGGGTGCCCATAATTTTCCACACGGGCAGCCTAGAAGCAGGTTATCCGTGTTCTGGAGCAAGTTCAGATTTGGATCTAGAAATCTTTTGGAGTCTTTTTTTTTTGAAGCTGTCGGATTTTGGAAGCTTTTAGTTTGGAAATCTTTTGGGAGCTTTGAAGTTTGGTTTGAAGGTGCTTGTGTTGGACTCTCACTCTCTCCGTCTTTTGGAAGACTCTATCGAAGTTATTGTAGCTTTATTGTTGTTCCGCTGTGTGTTATTATTCTATTGTTATATCATGTATATCACTCTGATGATGGTGTTCAAATGTTGTATCCATGTTGTATCTGTGTTGTGATCAATGAAATTCATTTTGTTTCCGCTATGTTGTATCATATAATGTTGTTATAATCCCCACCGAACTGGAGTCCGACGTTTGAATCTCCGGCATTCGAATATAAGTGAGGTATTGATGTCAATTTTCAAATGCTGGATTTCGGGTCATGACAATGGTGGCAGTGGTTGGCAAGACGAGGTGTTGGAAGGCTGGTTTGTTTTGTTCTAGGTTTGGGGTAGTGGTCGTTTTCGTGAACTAGTGAGTTTCCGTGGCTTCTGGGGTTAGCATGAGGTGTTTGGGTCGGACGTGACTGGAGTAGGTGATCGGCGGCGAGGATAGTTGGTCGGAGGAGGCGTGTACGTGCACACATACGTGCACGGATGAGAGATTCGAAGAAAAGAAGAGAGGAAGGAAAACTAGGAAGAATAAAAAGTAGAAAGAAAGAAGGAAAAGAGGAAATAGGCCGAGAAAGAATTTGTGCCGAGAGAAAATAAAGCAAAGAATAAAGGGAAAGGAAAATAAGGGAAAGGAAAAAATAAAGAAAATGAAAGAAAGGAAAGTAAAAAAATAAGAAAAACAAAGTGAAGAAAAATGGAACTGATACATACATACATACATACATACATACATATATACATACATATATATATATATATGAAAATCTATGTCTTTTTTAATTTTCACTGGAAATTATTGTCATTTAAATCCGTAAATTTAAAATAATGAAATTTCATAATTAGAGTGGGTAATTAATTTTATTATTATTATTATTATTTGACTCAAGATTTTTATAAATTAACAATGTTGGATATCAAATAAGGCATTTAAATATAAATTAGCTAGTGATAATTTTTTGCAAATTTCTTTAATTTGTAATAAATTTGGATTAAAAATATAAATGGACTCGGTTAACTAAAGTTAATGAGATTCGGATATGAATTGATTGATATTGTTATAGATCATTAATTTGGTTAACGATCTATACCCCGACTTAATTTTATTGGATATTTACTTTCGAATTATTCTTGTATGTGCCAGCAATGGTCAGACAAATTAAAATGATGAGATTTAAGTGATGATACGTTTTATTTTGAAATAAAATCTGTAATAAATCCCTATATTTGAATACCGTCACCCTAAATAATAAACTATTTATTTTAAACAATTTACTTTCATTAATTTTTACTTAGATCTGAAGAGATCATGATCGGATATTAGTGTTGCCCGGAACCACTTGATTTGTAAATCACTATTAACCTTTTCGGTTTTGATTATAAAGTTTAATACGCTGGAATTGAATAAATTAAGAAAATTTGATCATATTAGATAAGTAACTGTACCTAGGCAGTATTAGAATATATGTGGATTTTGGAAAAATGTTTGGTTATAAATGAGATAAAAAATCGTCGTATTGTACGAGTTACCTTGTTTTCAAAGAAGTTTAATAACTTAGATATTTCATTTTTAAGTGGGTTCAGCCTGACTGGGGTGTTACTTTATTGTAATGCTCGGGTCAGACCGAGTATTACAGAATTTCAGGTTAGGACGCTTATGGAGCTCAGGAGACGAGCTGGAAAGCAAGGACGTATTGCTCGTACTTGATTATATTTCGTTGTTTATCATAAACTGTATAATCAGTACTTAGGGACAAGTTATTATAACTGTCCGCATTTATTTGTTGATAATTGTACTCTGATAACTTGTATATATATATTAATAGTTACAACTTTTCATTATGTAAAATGTTGTTATTATATATTATATTTTGTTCCGCTGCGATTATGAGATTTTGTGTTGTTATTTCGTTCTTTTTCTATCTCTTTTTCTTCTTAACCCTAACAACCTGGTGTTTTCGGCACTCGACTGCTCGGCACTCGATATGGTGGACGTATTAGTGTCGATTTTCGAGGGTCGAAAATCGCCCGGTCTTTATAGAATCCCAAACATTCTTTAAGTTATATTACATTTCACTTGGACATTTCACTTGAGTTGACTTACTTGCATAAGAATGTTAATCCTGACTCAAGTGTTTTGTGTTTTGTGTTTTTCTTTATGCACGGGTTAGACTGAGTGTCACAACATTTTAGACTCACCTTTGGAGCTTGGAGCTTTGCATGGCGATCTATCTTTTATCTATTCAACTTTCGGTTATTTCCAGTTTTATGTTCAGACTTGTCAGTTGCTTTTTATACTAGTGACTTCTATGTACTTAGGATTTTCTATTGTATTTGTTTCAGACTCTGATGTTCAGTAGTAGCTTCATGAACTACTATTTATCTATTTTGCCGCTTATTGTTGTATTTCTCCAAGTCTATGATTCTATGATTGATTTATTTACTGTATATGCTAAGTTTTGCCAAATATAAATTAACAATATATTGTTTTGAGCAATTCAATTGACATGTGTGTATTATTGTTGATTTGAATGGTTTGAAAAAGCGAGTCGTCACAAGTGGTATCAAAGCTTTGGTTTAGGAAAAGCTTAACATATGAGTTAAAAACTCATTAGACATAGGGTAGTAATACCCTAGAATGAGTGGAATTAATCATAGAATCGTCTTTGTTCGAGCTTGAAATTCTTCATTAGGATCCTCCTGGATTTGGACTTCTTTTGAGTTTTGGAACTTTACCTTTGTTCTAAAATCCATTCTTGTCTTTTCCTATTTGTATTCTTTTGATACTGGAGTATCCCATAGCTTTATTTCTGTGGATCTCTGTAATAAATTTGAGCACATCTTGCAACATCAATTGCAACATTATCCTTATGTCTGACTAATCCCTTAGACGGTCCCACTAACCTTAGTATAATTTGTAAAGGGCTGAAACTCCTTTACAACAGACGTCGATTCACCGAAGATTTCTATGTTTTGATGCATTTGATATCTTATTTGAGGTGATTGGTTAAAGCGATATGGTGCTGTTATTTCTTAAAAAGCCAGAACCATTTCTCCAGTAGACGACTAGGGTAATTCTCTTGTGATTGAATGTTAATTGCCATAGGATTATGCAAGAAGTTTTATCTTTTCACTTGATTCTCGGCCTAATGATCTTGACTCCACCCGATAGTCAGGGATTATCCTGATATTTTTGGTGAAGTCACTTCACTTTCTTCTAAACGAGAAATTAAATTCCACATCGATCTTATTCCTGAAGCTTGATCTTGCTATTGGTTTTCACCAGCTTCGTGTGGCCGAGGAGAGCATTCCCAAGACATCTTTCTGAACAGAGAATAGTTTCTATGAATGGTTAATCTTGCCCTTTGGATTAACCAATGCTCTTGCATTCTTCGTCAATCTCATGAATCGTTGTTTCCATGATGTTCTCAACAAGTTTGTCGTGGTTTTCGTTGTTGATATTCTCGTCTTTTCTAAGTCTGAGAAGGAACATGAATGTCATTTGAGCCATGTTCTTCAAACTCATAGGAGTCATCAGTTGAAAGTCAAATTTTATAAATGCCATTTCTAAAAATGGAGTCTGGGTTGACATGGTTAAGGTCCCCGCGATTAATATAAGTCTATCCATCTTTCCCACTTTTGTAATTTAATCATCTAATCTTCTTTTTGAGCCGATCTTCTTAATTGGATTCTCATTGATTGGGGTCTCTCTCAATTTAAATCTCTATCCTTGTTCCAAAATCCATTCTTGAATCATCTTGGAGCGTATTTATAATTGATATAAAATGTTTTATATTGTGTTGTTTGAGTTGTTAAGTTTGAATTTCGGATTTCGATCGATTTGTCTAGCTAACGCTATCGATAGGAAATCCAAAACACTTGAACAGTGCAAACTAACACAATATTGTTTTCGAAATTGGTAAATAAAAGAATATTTTGTATGATTACATTTTATATATATAAGTATAATTTTCTAAAATTAGATAATTAAATGAATTGGTTGTTGGAAATGATAATGCTAGATTATCATTTTTTATTTTTTCAATGTTCCTAAACCATTAATTATTGTGGTATGTTATATGGAGATTAAATTTAAAACATGGTTTATAAATCTGATTTGTAAGTGAAACGAATTTAAACTAAGGATTTGAGAATTAAATTTTCAGTGCTTTTTAAAATTTGGTTTTCAAAGTTTGGAAATATATATTATTTGAAAGTATTTTCGAATGGAAATTGTTCCAAAGAATTTTAAAAGAAGTAAGTCAGTACTCTCCTCTTATGTCATTGGAAAATAATTTCGAAGATGATTGCAGCATCGTTGGCATTCATTTTTTTAGTCTCATAGTGGGAGTCTCATAGTGGGAAGACCACTTAGTAGCTTTGCTACACTAGTATTTTGAAAATGGATTTAATTTGGGTTTCTTGAATATGATTTGATGTATGATATGTGTGTGTGTGTATTTCAAAATGGTTGAAGTGAAACCGAAAATTTAACTCCTAAGTTTTATGTTAAGTGATGATTTTAATTATTGGAATAAAGTAATTTTTTTGAATAATTAGAGTGTCTAAAATGATAAACGAAATTGAAACAACTTGAAATAGTTGAAGTAGGATAAAATTAATTTGTGTAATACTCAATTGCATTCTAAAACATATATAACTTACCTGAAATATTTAAAAAGTTTAAATGTTAGCGTGAATATGTAATTGAAGGTTATACAAGAGAAAACTTAAGTTATAAAATGTTGAAACTAAATTTTGCTTAATAGAAAGGTTTATAAGTAAAGGTTAATTTGTATAGTGCTCAATTACACTTAGAAACATTAATAAAACTTACCTGAAATATTCAAAAAGTTTGAATGCAATGAGAACATGTAACTGAATAGAATATAGTATAAAATGTAGGTAATAAGATGTCCAAAATTGAAATTTATATGGTTTTGAATTAATTGTTGCATCTGGTACTATGTATTTCGAATCTATCTTTCCTTTCCATTGCTTCTATTCTCCTATCTCAGTCCTTTTCAGGGACGAAAAGTTTTGAGTGGGGGAGAGTTGTAACGACCCAGAAATTGTAACAATCTAAATAACGTAATTAACTAAATATTTCTTGAAAATAAATAAATAAATTTTAGCAGCGAAAATTTGATATTTGGTATGCTTCTATTTAAAACATAGCAAGTGTCAAATTTTCATTAGAAAATATGGAATTTTGTTTTGTTGTGAAATTTCAACTAAAAATTTAAAAGTCAGTTAAATTTGATGGAAATAAAATATTTTTGAAATCTGAATATTTTTATTTAATAATTTTGTAAACCATTTTCTGAGTGAGACTCATATTTTGTTTCGCCAAATTTGGACAACTCTAGCTCCGTTTATATTATTTTCGGCATTTTAGCAGCGGTTTTTACAGCGAATATGGAGTTTTGATTGGTGGGTCGTATCACTCATATTTTTGTACCATTCTGTTCGTCTCGCCGTGCTTTCCTCCGTAGTATTTCCATTTTTGCATTTCGACGTCCGGTACACGGTGAAATATGCAAAACGATTAGCCGTATCAGTACCGCATTTTAGGTTTTGTGTCCTTTCATTTGTTTCCCAAGACAACCAATGGTCAGTAGCCATTAATAATTTTAGAATTCAATTGGCATGACTTTTGGTTGTTCCTATTCCACTATGTAACGACCTGCCATTGTGGACATTTTAAGCAGACACACGCGTCTAACTCAAACCATTCAAAAGGGTAGATTGTTGTGGGTCAAATAAGAAAAAGAGAAGAAATAAAAACAATTACAAAATCTCACAGCGGAATGACAAAATATAATAATAAAATAAATAGTTCATGAAGCAAATTTATAAATATATTTGATTATTCTTTTACAACACAAAAATCAGAGTTATAGAAATAGGAATAAATGAATAAATGCAGCGGAACAACATGATGTAGTGGAATAAATATAATAATAATAGTACAAATCTTCGTCTTCATCCTCCAAAAATAAAGTCTTCAACCCTGAAATGCTCAGCCTGACCCGAGCGAATTGAAAAGACAAAACAGTCGAGTCAGAACTAAAAGATCTTATGTAAGTTAAATCGATGTTAAATATGAGTGTAGCGGCGTCGGAGATGTTTATGGGGTTTGACATCTCCTATCTAGTGTCATCATGAGTGCAGTAACCTAAGAGATGTTGGAGATTTACATCTCCTAAGGATCCATGAAACTATCTATTATGTAATACAATACGCTTTTATAATATATCTACGGTAAAGTAGAAGTACTAAAATAGCGTTAAGACACTACCCATATCCCCCTTAACACATTTCACATATTCCTATAGTCTATACGGTACCGTACGCTCCTCCGTACTGGAGGTTTACACAAAGGGCACCACATAGGTATGGTACAAAACAAACTCGTAGAAGGCGTTCTAGGGCATGTGAACATGACACTCGAGGAAATTCCAGGGTATATATACCAATTGCGGATTCGGACTGGTGGTGCGTAGCAACTACTACCGCCCACCTTGGAACACACTCCCAAATCAAAATCAAAGGGTGGCCACCAAATCAGTCACAAAGCAACATATATGGTATTGAAGAAATGTGTCCGATAGGAGGAATGACCTCACTTGGTCCGGCACGGCTCATGTTTTAGTCACATTTAAGCTGACTCATGGGAGTCAGGGCCACGTCATACCTTATACAGAAATCGTTTGCGAAGCCATTCTACTTCATATCTGCAATCTCCCCCACTTACACAGTTGTTAAAATGGTTTTCATATTGGCAGAGAGTATGACAATTTCTAATCCCCGTCACTTTAACAACCAAATGCTTATTTCACACCGGATGGTTCTTTTACATTTCAAAAAGTCAATTCCCCATTTAACAAAATATCATATTCAATTTCAATTCATATCCCTTTCGAAATCATATTCACTTTCAAATTATATTCACATTCAAAAATCATATTCACTTTCAAATCATATTTGACTTTCAAAATCATATTTACTCAATATGTAAATTTTCAAAAAGGTATCAATTCCAAATTACAACTTAGGTTGTATCATCATTACGGATTTAAATATAAATACTTCACTATACACCGTCTGAAATTTTAGAAAATAGTTTAGGTAGTTATAAATAGTTATGTACTTTTAAATAGTTTAAATAGAATTATAATTTGATTTAATTAGATTTAAAAATGATTTATATGGATTTAAAATAGACTAAATGTATCTTAAATAGGTTTTAAATATATTAAACAAATTTAAACTAGATTAAATAGATTTAAATTATATTAAATAGATTTAAAATAGACTGAATAAATTTAATTAGTTTAAAATAGATTAAATAGGTTATAATAGATTAGATAAATTAAAATAGTTTTAAATTGATTTAAATAGTTTAAACTAGTCTGAAAAAGATTTCAAAGTTATCCAAACATTTCCAATAACTCAATTTCGATAAGTTCATTTTATTTGGCACTTCAACTTTGAAATTTCTAGATTTAAATCCATTGAAAAATTCATTAAATCAATTCCAATTTCAACATTTACTCTTGGATTTTTGAAAATAATTCTGTTTATATAAATCAATTTCCATTTCAAAATACCACTTAGCTGGATTCAAAATCTAAAGATTCAAAAATGATTTAGTGTAACCAATCTGGCGTCCGTATATAATTTTCTACCCTAGGGTCAAGTGGTACAGATATTTATCATTTCTATCTGCAATTTAAAATTTTACGGTTATATATCATTTCAAACCGCAATCCTAAATTAAATAAAAATCCATAATCGCTCCAGTCTATCATTTCAACCAATAACGATTTTTTCCTAATCTATAGATCATTCGGGTATGTATCATTTCAACCAAAAGAGAACTTGCAGTTATAACAATATAAAATACAACATCTAGTCATCCAATATCAATAATCAAACATCCATCACAACTATCGTCCAAATCAATCAATAAATATCAACAAATAATTGGTAATCAATAACAAGTATTAAATTGACAATTTAAATTCAATATTAAATTGAACGACAATTAAATACAGTAAATGTCAAATTTAACTAGAATGATAATTTAAATATATCAAACATCGATAAATAAATTTTTAATCACATCATAAATTTAATTTAACTAACATAAGAAATTTTAGAAGTTGTAAGTATGTTAAAACACTCACCTTTGAATTTAAATCGATTTGAAATCCAAGTTAAGGCCCAAATTCAAACAGTCTTAGAATTTGTTCAAACGAGCATCAAAATGTCAGAAATTTTAATACGATCGCAGCGGAGCAAACCACGTGTAAATCGGACCTTGTATGTAAAAGCTATACGCATTAAAAGAGTGAAATCTTAAGTTAAATTAGAATAAAAAAAGAAAAGGGACGAACCATATCTCGCCACGTCAACGCCTATAGAACGAAACTATAACGATCCTGGATTTTTACTAAGTTTAAATCGATAATTAATTTAATTTTTGAATAAAAATGGTGAAATTAATTGGTAATTAATATAAGATTCTAGTTAAATTATGAATTAATTGAGAATTAATTTAGATATTTGGAAATAAATATGTATATAAAATAGAATTTGAATTGGGATTTGTAAATAACGTAAAGATATTTGAATTTAATCTTATAAAATGGATTTTTAAAGGTTGTGTAAATATAATGAATGAATGCAAAATGTAAAAATAGGACAATAAGTATTAAAGTTAAAAATAAACACACACACACATATATATATATATATATATATGTAGATATACAAGGTAATAAGTATTAAAGTTAGAAATACATATTTAGATTAAAAATAGAAATAGATATATACAAGATAAATTAAAATATAAAGTGATTACACTAGAATAAATTATAATAACATATTAACAATATAAATTTGTTTATATTATAAAGTAATAATGCAAAAGAAAAAAACTATATATACATTCAAGTATGAAGCTTGCAAAAGAAGACAATGTTATGTATATATTTCAAGTATGTAGATTAAAATAAAATAAAAACAAGACAAAGATCATTAATGCTAGCCACAATATTATCTTATCAGCCACAAAGAAGAATAAATCAGCTGAAATAACAACATCAGCTTAGCCACTAAAACAAAACAAAAAAATATCTCTTGTATTGTACAAAATAAATAATAATAACCCTGTACAAACAAATAATCACCCTTAAACTTCTTTCCAATATATCATCAATCTTTATCTCAGTTCGACCATCAAAACTGAGTAGCATCTAAAGGCTTCATCTTTAACAATTTAAACAAAATTCAATTTTAAACAATAATTCAATCAACTGCAAACCAGAGATCAAAAGCAGGGAGGAGTTACAGGAAATTCAAAGTACAGTTTTTCAACACTACAGAAGTGTTCTCTGTTCATTTCTTAAACACTATGAGTAACATATGTTTTTAAAATTCAAAAAAGTTTGAATTGGTTGCATATATGTATGTTTCTATATATATAAGGATTCTCTGAATATATTGGAAAATTGGAAGCACTTTGTACGGTTTATACATGTTCTCTGTTCTAGAATTTTAAGATACCAGATTCTTGATTCAAAAATCATTTGCTCTCGATCTACTTGTTGTTTGGACTCGGTATTAAAACAAAAATTTTTTGATATAGCATAAACTCAAGATTTAAATTTTATTCAACTGAAAATAACTTGTAAATCCCTCTGGAAATCAACATAACTGGGCAAAGCTTGAAACAAGTTAAAATTCAAAACTTTTGATTCTCGAATTCAGGTTTATAAACTGAATTCTTATACTAAGATACGATTTTTAAAGCAAAAATTATAATTTTCAGATTAAGGATTTAAGAGCAGTTCGTTCTTGTTCGAAAATTGGGTTTTGATCAATCCTGGTTGATCAGAGTATGATTGATGGTCGAGGCTTCGCGTGGAGGTGAGGGGCCTATGAAGATGGTGGGAAAAATGATCGGAGACGCTCACGTTCACGGTGGTGAAGGCGGCAAGCATTTTTCGTTCGTAAACCTAATTTTGGCGAGGTTTAGTCTATTGATTGGTTCGTCGTCTACGTTGGATCAAGTACGACGTGACTTAAGGGGAAGGTAGTGGTCGCGTTGAAGAAGTGATGGCCGGAATTTCATGAATTCTGGTGGTCGGGGCATGGCGAACGAGGCGATGATAGGTTCGGTCGTGGTGGCGTTGTTGCTTCCAGGTTTCACTTTTATGCTCGATTTTAAAATCGAGACGATGGAGGAGTTTTGGCGATTGGGGATGGCTTCTTCGATGGTCGCCAACTTGCTCGACGACGAGGCGATGTCCGAAGGTGACGGCAGTGTCGTGCACGTGCACCGTGCACGAGTTCTGGCAATTTGGAAATTGGGTGGTTTCAGGGTGCTCTTGCGTGTTTAACTCGAGTTTTTACTCGAAGTTTTGGTGGTTGGTCTCGAAGCAAGTATCGGTGTGGCTCGGGTAGCATGTTGTACAGGTTGTAAAACCTATTTTGTTTTGGAATTTGGAAACTTAAATTTTAAGTTTCAAAGCAAAGACTGAACCGAGTTTTAAAATCAAAGTTAAAAAATAAATTCAAATCAGTTTGAAACTTAGGTTTGGAATAAATAAGTTTTAAATTTAAATTGTTTTAATAACTAAAAGGTGTTAAGCAATTAAGTGTTTTTTTTTTGTAAAGGGAAGCTTTAAACAAAGTTTAAATCTGAAGTTAAGATTTTGAAATAAAATAAGTTTTATAAATTGAAATGTTTAAATAAGTTTAAAATGTTTAAGTATACTTTAATATGTGAACTTAAGGGGAGTTTGATTTAAACTCTTTTAAATTTCTTTCATAACAAAAGTGATACACTAACACGTGAATTTAAAAGCAAGTTGAAAATCAATGTTTTCAATATATTTGTGAGTGTTATTGAATCATTAGTTAATATGAATTTTATTTTTTTAAGTAAACAAAAATTAAATGATTTGTAATTCATTAACTATTAAGTTAAGTAGAATGGATAATTAATGATTTGTATTAATTAACTTCGTAATTACAAGTTTGAATTTATTTATTTAAAGTTAAGTTAATTTAATTAAGGAATAATTAAATTGTAATTAAGAACTAATTAAGTTATAATTAACACTTAATTAATGAACTAATTAGGATTAATTAATGAGTTCTTAATGGTTAATAAATTTTAATTAATGATGATTAATGTAAGTAATTTCTTTGACAAAGTAATTAAAGAATTGTTTTTAGTTAATGATGGTCATTAACTAAGATTATTTAAATAATTAATTAATGTGATTATTTTTAACAATTAATTAGATTAATTAATTAATAATAATCATTTATGAAATTGTGTAAGTGTAATTACTTTATAACAGTAATTAAGAAATTAATTGCTCGTTGTGATTTAATTGAGTTGAATTTGAATAATTTAAGTCAACTATCAAATATTGTGTACTGGATTGATATTTCTGATATGTGATTGTCATGCTGTGTGATGTGAATTGCCTTATGCTGAATTGTGATTTGTGATTTGTTTCTATGTGTATGTGAAAACCCTTTTTCCCGTAAACGACATTTAAATTTCGATGCGACAGAGAGTCGGATTCCAATTGGCTATCCGAAACCCACATCGAATCATAATAGTAAATCTTTGTGATTGATTAATTTACTTTATCTATGAATCTGTGATGATTGATGATGTTGCACTATCTTGTGAAACCCCTGGACTACACCATACACACACAAATATGGATTACACGTGGAAATTGGTTAAGTCGCAGATTTTTGAAATAGTTTTAAATTGAATTTTGAATCCAAATAGTTTTGGAAATGGATTGGAATTAAAGTGAAAAGGTTTTGAAAAGGAATTTCAAATTATAAACTTATTTTTTGAATAACTTGATTACGCCTTGAAGTTTAAATAATTTGATTAAAATTATAATTCAAAATTTGAAACTGAATCCTATGATTTGAAACTAGGGATTAAAGATGTTATACAATTATATATGGGTCAAACCATTTTAAAGATATTGATTTGGGAATTTGAATTTAAATTCAAAGGCTTTAAATCGTGCAAATACAATTGGATTCTTCCGAAATGAAAACTATTTGTTTTCAAATAATAAAAGCTTTCACATAAGAAATGAACTTCCAATTTGTGTTAAAAGGGATTCCAAGTTGAAATGAAAATGATTTCCAAGTTATGGAAACGATTCAAAAGCTATAAGCTAAATCTTTGTAACTAAAGATTTAATGAGTTAATCCAATTGAAATGGAAATTGTTTTGAAATCCGTAAATGGATCTTTGTGAAACTAGGTGAACTTTGTGAAATAAATCTTTTTGTTTAAAGATTTGAAATGGTAATTTGTTTAACCATTCGAAAGAAAAGTTTTGAATTTTTAAGTTGTGACTTAACTGAAATCCCATATCTATATGTTTTTAAATATGGCGCTCATTATTCGGTTTAGCCGAGAGAGGACCTTGTGTCATATAACCCATTCCGGATAATGATACGACGTTATGGATTGCATTGAAGACTGGTGGTGAAGGCCGGGTATTTGTGAGAACGATAGGATAACCTATTGATTGTCTCTACACCGAGTGGCTACGGTATAGAGATTCCCTAAGTGATGGGAAGTCCGATCGGGATTGTGAATACTCGGATTTGCAAGGTCTTCTTACGAAGTGCCTTCGGTCCTGTTCGAACCCAGGACAGACTTGTATGGTTGTATGCCTGACACTACACTTTGAGATATAAAGCCAATTTCTTTCAAATACATATCTGTTGGTGGCGGAGAATTTATTCTCTTAGCTTAACACCCTTCTATGAGACGTACGAGCCCAGAGGTTGTGTAGTTGAAGTTTATCAGTGATATATTCCCAACTTGGTAGTGTGGCATGCTGAGTGCTACTGTGTGTTGATGATCATTTGTGATCAGAGCATGGCTTTTGTATAAAGCATAGCTTTGTGGACGAAACTGCATCAGGACCTCACACCCCGGAAATGGTCGAAACAGGAAAGATGCGGCAAGGTTATGAGGGTCGCACCCTTTAGGGTGTGTCATTCCCTTCTGGTAAAGGGTGGTATCATGGTAGGGAGCCCAAATATTTACCTATGTGGTGGGCTTCAATCTCATTTACTGTGTGGTTGTTGCTTTATGGTTTAGAGGCGCCTCGGATAAAGGTCCCAAAGGACCGAGGGGTGGCATGCTCGTGTAGTAGTTACCTAGTTACAGAGGTGACCCGACCTTGTGTTGGCAAAGAGCTGGTTAAGTTCTCGGGACGACCCGCCAGAGGCTTACCCATGGATAGTAGGAAGTTCCTTAGCCTGACCATTTGTTGGAAATCAAATCATCCAATACGAGCTCTTTACGGTTTTTGTTGTATAACCTGCCATTTACTTATGGTGGTCACCACTGTTTAGATGGTAGCTATAGTAGGCATAGTACGAAATGTCTATGCTGGCAAAGATTAATATTATACTTTCGAAAGGTTTTCTGCACTATGCACTAATAATAATATCAAATGGAATTTGCGTATCAAGCATGTTTGACTATCATAAGGAGAAATCTCCTCCAATTCTGCGTTTGCATTGTGTGTGTGGAGGGAGGCCTTATGGTAGTTCATTTTCTAAAAAGCATTGTGGATTTCAAATTTAAATTCTTTTGTTTGTTTTAAAGACCAAACTGTTTTTGTTGCTCACACCAGTCCCACGACTGACATGGAGTTTATTGTTCCTTTCCTAAACTCTGGATGCCCACAATTTTTCCACACGGGAAGTCTAGGGTTGGGTGTTTCAGATAGTCAGGTTTAGTAGATTATCTGGAGTTAGTCCAGTCTTTGGATCACGACTGCACTTGCTTATCTTTGTGCATCATTATTGGGAGTTCGAGCTAGCTTTGGATTAGAGCATTGGATTTGGGGATGCATTCTATTGTAGATATTATTTCCGTCGTGTTTTGTATCTCTGATAGTATTGATATCTATAATATCATTCCGTTGTATCATATTATATCAGATATTGTATCTGTCATTGTATCAATGTTATATATATTGATATTTATTTCTGCCGCTGTGTTGTACTTAATGGTGTTATAAGCTTCGGCGAACCAGATTCGACGTTTGGATCTGTGGCATTTGAATATGAGTGTCGTATTCGGTGCCGATTTTCGAAGGTCGAGTCAGAGCCGTCACAAAAACTCTACCTGAGAAAATCACGATCGAGCTTCAACCAATGTCGGCCGCCACCTTCAAATCATCATGCTGACCACCGTGTGAGGTTCCACCTCGATCAGTCGTGATCACCTCGACGCTCTCCCTTGGCCAACTTCATTACCAACGCGTGACCCCCCAGATTGCCATCAGAGGCTACCGCCGCCGTCGACCTATATCATCATTTTTCGATGAATCGTTACCCCAAGAGCATGAAAAAATGGTATGGATGTGACGTGCTCGATGACACCTTCCCAACGGCACCTCCCGATCGTTGATCGGACGACGATCCACCGTTGGATCGTCAAAACACTAAAATGGACGGTCGAGGTTCAACCTCGATTTCTGGTGGTATCCAAAAAAAAATTGTTGCGGTGGATTACGCTCGTTGAGAGCTTCGAATTGATATATAATATGATATACGTTGTGGAGTTTTAATTTTTGAAATTGATTTTGGAATTGAATTTAGGGTTTGGGAATTTGAATATGTTATGCCATTGGAAAGAGGAGGTGAGAAGGAATTGTACATACAAAAATGAGAAGTAACAAGGCTGCTAGGGTTTGGACAAAACTATATATACTAACAAAGCCCAACAAGAAATATATAAACATCGGAATAGATTTTGAAATGACAAATATGACCCGAAAAACATGTTCTATTTCCGGAATGGAAACTGGTCATCCCATATATCAAAATAGATATTTTCAATATTTTTAAACTCAATGGAGCAGGTTTCAGGTCAAAATTCTATCGTTGGAAGAATTTAACTTAAAATCAGCTTATTTCAAATTGATTTTAATTGATTTGATTTCTACACGTTTCGAGTCCGTACGATCAAACGTAAAGTCCGATCGCTACGGAACTTGAAACCTTACAATAATTCACCGTTATGGATCTAATGAAACTTGTTTCGTTGAAATCCGAGTCAGTGGCCAAAATGGCAATTTTCACGTTAATTAAATAAATTAATATTAAATTAATTAACTACCCTTTTAATCAAATTTGATAATCAACAATTTTCATCAATTTTGATTACTTGGCCATTTACAATAATTTAAAACAAGTTTACATATAATTTCAATGTTAATCATTTTCCAAAATGCAGTGTTCAGTTTCTACAGCAATTAATCCAATTAATTATAATTTAATTCCAATATAATTTATTTATCTTCGTTTCATTCTTTTATTAAATCAATTCTTACCTTATGAATAAAATTAACATTTCTATTGATTTTATTACATTCACACTTTTCAGTTATTGCATTAAACCACATTAATGTAACATTTATTTACATTTATTTGTAATCGATTTCCAATTTAAATTGGTAACAAATAACAATTGTCACCATTTCTATATTTAATAACATTTGTAAGTTTATTATCCACAACAAGTATTACAATTACTACTACAACACTCGTTTTACTCAATTACAATTAGTTACATTGGTTACATCTTATTGAATTATTATTATATAATTATCAAATTAAATCTACATTAACTGCACTAATTAAGTGAATTAATTGAAGTTGATTTCTAAATCAAATTTAACGGATAAATAAGTAGGTAGCATATAGTAATTGTCACTATTAACTTTGTTTAATCACATCTGCATGTTTGTTATCTACACATAAATGTTATGGTTATTTACACAACGTTCATTTTTTTCCAATTTACAATTTATTACATACTATTTAATTAATATAATATTTAAATTATCAATTGCTCTTTTAATTCAGCTATCAGTTAATATGTTCATTATTACAAATAATTTACAATTTATAACCAAATATAACCTTTAAATTATTACACTTAATTGGACTTTCATAATTTTGTTAAAAATCAACTTAAATTAACATTATTATATTCCACTCTAGTTATTATTTCATTAATAAATCATAATTTTTTATATTTCTCCAACTCTTAAATCACAAAATCTTATTAAATCAACTATTTTTAATCATTGAAAATTACGGGTCGTTACATACTATATCAATTCGTTCATTTCTTTTCCCTACTTTCGTTACTTTCGTTTTGCCATTCTGTCCTTGCTTGTGAAGTGAAAAAAAAATTATAATTCAAAGTTTGTATATAATTCTCAAACCTTGTTCGTCTTCTTTGCGACCTGATCCGCCATTCTCCTCTTTCTCATCTTCCTATCCAAATCTACCCTCTAGCCATCCTCTACAAACTCAAACCTTCTCAGCTTGCAGCCCACCTACCCGTTGTGCACCGAAATCCCCATAACTCGTCTCAATTGAAGCCACGACCTTAAACCTCAGCGAATAGCCTAAACGCCACTCAGCCAATTGCATCAACTTGCCTCCACCGTCTCCTTCCGATCCGCCAACCATCAGCCTTGCTCCCATGACCAGATCTACAGCATGCCACAACCAACAGATCCACCTCCAGCCCACTTTCCTTTGTCGTGATAGCCTGCCTTCTCTTCCTGTCACCAAAGCATAGCTTCTCTGCCTGCCCTTGCTCCTCACTCCACCCCCTCACCAAGACTGCCGAACAACCTTTCAACCGACCATCCCTTTGCTTCCAGTCACCCTCAAACCTTCCACCTCCGCAACAGCCTCTCCGAGCACCCAGCACTGAGCCAAACCACCACCCTCCATTCCCTCTCCACGTTTTTCCTCCACCGCCCACTATCCCTCCACTTGGCTGCCTTGCTTCGCTAACTTGACCACGCAACACCACCAAGCAATCTCCTCGAAGCCGCACACTATTATCATTTCACCGAGCATTCCTGCCTCTGGCCCATCCTCAGCGAGCAGCAACCTCGGCAGCCCACTTTTCAACCACACTTGACTATACCTTTCCACTGTAACCAGCAGCCTTTATCCACCACCCGAGCATCATCTCTTCACTATAGAGCCAAGCAGCCTTCTTTCTTATATATATATATATATATATATATATATATATATATATATATATATATATATATATATATATATATATATATATTGGTTCCATCTACCTTAGCTAGCTTCCTTTCCTCTTTATTTAAAAAAAGAATATTGGTTTTTAAATATTGATTAATATATAGATATTTTATTTTAAATATATGTGTTTTAATAAATATTGATTTTTAAAATATAATATGTAGATTTTTATTTTAAATATGTGTTTTAAATTGAATATTAATTTTTAAAACATAATATAAAGATTTTATTCAAATATGTGAGTAAATTTTAGATTTTTAAAATTTATACATTTTGTTTTCATCGATTCAAGTCCATCGTGCTTTGCTTTGGAATTTGTACTTGGATTCGTAGCTCATTTCATTATCAAATTTCTATAGCTTCGAAAGGTGAGCGATCACTCACGATTAACATACTTATATTTAGTAAGTTGATTTCATATGAAATGACAATTGAAATAAGTTGTTAAATTTTATTTTGTTGGTAATTAAATTGTTGAATATGACATGTAAATATTTAAAAACTGTTTACCAATGTTGATTGACATATGATAACATAACCTGTGTATATATATATTTTATTTTAATTTGTTAATTATGATATATACCTGTCATTAATATGTTTGTTATTTTATATTATTATTCTATTGTTCTCACTCTACAAGTTCTCTAATAGTTAGGAATTCCCTATGGGTTGAAATGATACATACCCGAACGATATTATAGATTAATAAAAATCGTTATGGGTTGAAATGATAAACCCAAGCGATTTTATTGATTTCTGAAATTTTGGATTCTAGGTTGAAATGATATATACTCGTAAATATTAAATTATTATGGATTGAAATGATAAATATCCGTATCGCTTGACCATAGGGTAGAAAATTATATACGGACACCGTTAGTCTATTTTTAAATGATTTTCAAAAAATTTTGAGAAATGAAAAATATATGTATTCGGATTTAAAATAAAATACAAAGATTTTGTTTTAAATATATGTGTAAAAATTTAGGTTTTTAAATTATATGTTTGGAATTTTTAAAATTTATAGGTTAAGTTTTTAAAAGGTAAATTTTAAAATTTTACTTATAATTTTATTATTTTTAAATGTACAAAATAAGATTTGAATAGATTTAATAATAAGATTTAATTTAATTATAAGTAGTATTATAAAATTTAATAAGAATTTAATTTAACTAATATGTGTATGTAAATTATATTTTAAGTATTTATTTAAATTTATATGAATATTTTGAAGATAGATTTTGTAATAACTTTAGTAAATTAAGGTTGAAGGATAAATTAAAATTAATTTGTAATTTAATTTGTTAAGAATTGAATTTGAATAAGAATTGATTTGGACTTGTTGATTTTGAGACTTTAAAGATATGAGATTTATAACTTGATTTTGATTAAAGGTGATTAAATGGATATTTTCAAATTTAAATAAATTGAAATTGAATACTCAGTTTTGATGTGAATGTGTAGCTTGAAATTTTATTTAAATGTTTATAAAAATGATTAGATGAGGAGCTGAAGGTTCACATATCCTAGTGTTTTATTTTCTGCTATATTATATGGTGTCCCTATAAGTAATTGTAAGGTCAGGATTTTATAAATGTCCAGCTGATAAGGATTGTCTTTAACTCTGATATACTCTGTATTTTTGGATTGAAGATTTTTACTGTCCTTGTTATATTATATGTTGTCGATGCCACTATGAGTTTCTGACTTTCTTTGTTCTTTGTTATTTTCCTTTTATTTAGCCTAACAATCTGCCCTTTTGTTGATTGGATGTTCGACATTTGAACACAGTGGTAGTATTCAGTGTCGACTTTCGATGGTCAAAAAGGCGGGTTGTTACACTTTGTTCTTATTATGAATGTTATGATTGGTGCGATTGTTAGATTACTTGTGATGATTAGTATTCTTGAGATAGGTACCATGATACCCATAATATACTTAGAGTAGTATACACCTATGATGATACTAATAGTATAGCATATATTGAGTTATGTGCTAACTTTTTGGATATAGAGACATGTCAGGTATGATTATTCATACCGTATGTCCTTTAATTTATTGGCCTTCGTAGTATTTTGAGATCGTTTATTGTTCATACCAGACTGTTGTCTAATTCCAGATTATATGCTTTGCTTCTTATTATGTAAGGTACTCTTAAATAAGTAGACTAGATAATCGATTTGAGATTAGCGCATGGAGCTATTTACATGACAAACAGGAGGATAGCGCTACTATATTTATTGCTAGAGTTTGTTGCTTATTCCACTACACAACATAGTGAGGCTTTATCAGTGCTTCATCCTATTTAGAGATAGATTTCCATTGAATTTATTTTGATAATGTATAAACTTTACTCCATTTACTATTGTGAACCTTGCACTCTAATATTTTTTAGTTAGTTTAGTCCATATATGTCTCCCCTATCTTATATCTATATTGATATTATATTTTATTCAATAGGCTGTGAAATATACGTTATGATTAGAGTTAGCAATTTCATCCTTGACAATTGTCCTACATCAATCGGGTATCATTAAAGCGCACTCTTCAGGTATATAGGGTGCAAGAGGTATAGTGCAGTCGTCATACCCATGATAGAGAATGATTAGTGTGTTCAAAAGGTTTTGATAAAGTTTTCACTTTTGTTGTACATTATCAAAGCAAAACCATCAAAAAGTTAATTAGCAAGTGAAGGAATTAAAAGTGGGAAACATCTTAGCAAAACACTTGAACAACATGAAAATTGCATCAAGCATCTTCAAAATTTGTAAGTATTGAAAATGCTAAGACTTGGATTAAAGAAATATCAAATTATAGACAAAGAATTGTAAATACAAATTAGGAATAACACACTACATTAGAAAAATGTAATGGTTCAAATTATTGCTGTTGTAAAATGTCTTTGTATAAATAATTTGCCTTTTCATGGAACAAATTAAATAGTCGATGATGATGAAAAAAGTAATTATTGTGTATTATTAAAATTATTTCAGAGCTTTATCTGTAATGTAGTATCATTTTCAAACTATTAGAAATAATGAAATTCATCACAGCTATATTAGTCATAAAATCCAAAATGATTTCATTGACATTATAGCATCCAAAGTCACAAATGCTATAATTAACAAAATTAAGTAGGCAAAATAATTTTTATTATTCTTAATTGTAATCCTGGCTCAAGTCGCAATAGTGAGTTCAATTATTACAAATTACATTAAAAAATCTTGGAATTAACATTGATGACGTGAGAGGCCAAGCATACAATAATGGATCTAATGTAAGTTAGTGTATCAAGGTGTATAAACAAGATCACTTGAAATAAATCCAAGACCATTTTTCATGTCACGTAGTTCATACTATCTTAATTTAGTATCATGTAATATGACAAGTTGTTCTCGTGAAGCAAAATCATTTTTTTAAACATGCGAATGCATATATTTATCTTTTTCCAACCCAACAAAATGATGGTATGTTTACTTGATCATAAAATGGTTTAACTTTAACATCACTGTCAAATACAGATGGAAGAGTCGTATTGAAAGTATTAAAGCAGCATAATCACTACTTTGTAAAATTAGAGAATCTTTATTCAAATTAGTAGAAACGATAGTGTCACAACCTGAAATCCAGCGTTCAAAAATTGACATCAAATACCTCACTTGTATTCGACTGCCGGAGGTTCAAACGTTGAACTCCAGTTCGGATGGAGCTTATAATAACATTAGATGAATATAGAGTAGCGAAAAACAAAAGATGATTTCATTTATCACATCACAGATACAACATTTGATACAATATTTGAACAACACCAACATCAGAGTGCTACACATATGACACAATAATTAAATGGTAACACCATTGCGGAACAATAGAGTCTTCAAAAAGAAAGAGAGAGAATCCAAACTAAGCACCACCTTCTTCAAAACTTTAAAACTTCCAAGACTTCAAACCAAAAGTTTTCCAAAATCCGACAGCTACCAAAAGACTTCTAAATCCAAACTAGCTCCAAAGCACAGATAACTTGCTTTTAGGTTACACGTATGGAAAATTATGGGCACCCAAAGTTTAGGAAGGGAACAATAATCTCCGGGTCAGTCATAGGAGTGGTATTAGTAAACAAAAATAGTTTTTTATACAAAAACAATTTATAAAAGAAATCCGATATGCTTTTGGAAAATGAAACTACCATAAGGCATCCCCGCGCACACACACAATGCAATCACACAATTGGAGGAGATTTCTCCTTATAATAGTCAAATATGCTTGATATGAGAAAAATTCCCTTGATATTATTATTAGTGCATAGTGTGAAAATATTTCGAAAGTATAATATTAATCTTAGCCGGCATAGGTACCATTATATTATGCCTGCTATAGCTACCCTCTGAGGTGGTAGGTTATACAAATGCAATCATAAAGGCACGTATTGGTGATTGGATTTTCAACAAATGGTCAGGCTAAGGAACTTCCTGTGCTACATGGGTACGCCTCTAGAGGGACGTCCCGTGGATCTCTACCAACACAAGGCCGGGTTACCTCTATAACTAGGTAACTACTACACGAGTATGCCATCCTCTGGTCGTAACCGACCTTTATCCGGGGTCCCAACAACAACAACCACAAAACAACACAATTGTAGTATCCACATAAGTTAAGTATCTGAGCTCCATATCATGATAACACTTTTTATCCAAAAGGAAATGCGTATACCCTAAGGGGCGCTACCCCTAATAACCTTGCCACATCCTTCCTGTTTCGACCATTATCGGGTTGTGAGGTTCGACAAAGTCTCGTCCACAAAGCTACGCTTTACAGAAAAGCCATGCTTTGATCAACAAATGATCAGCAGCACTCAGCATGCCACACTACCAAATTGGGAGTATATCACAAATAACCATCAACTACATAACCTCTGAGCTCGTACGTCTCAGAGAAGCGTGTTAAGCTAAGAGAATAAATTCCTCGCCACTAATAGAAATGTATTTGGTATAAATCATTTTTATATCTCAAAGTGTAATGTCAGACATACAACCACACAAGTCCGTTCTGGGTTCGAATAGAACCGAAGGCACTTCCAAAGAAACCCTTGCAATCCGGGCATCCACAATCCCGATCGGACTCCCCATCACATATGGAGATCTCTATACTGGAGCAACTCAGTGCAGAGTCATTCGATAGGTTATCCTATCGTCTCGAAGACACCCAGTCTTCACCACTATCTTCAAATGCTATCCATTTCGTCGTATCACTATTCAGAATGGGTTATATGACACAAAGTCCTCTCCCGGCTAAACCGAATAGTGAGCGCTTAATTTAAAAACACATGGATATATTAGGCGCAAAAATTCACCATTACCGCTCGATGTGGGTTTCGGATAACCAACTGGAATCCGACTCATTGTCGCATTGAAATTCAAATGCTGTTTTACGAGCCCAAGGGGTTTTCAAATTCACATAGTAATATATTCACAGATGTCATAGCTCAGCACAAAGCAATTCATATCACATAGTATCACAACCACATATCAGGGATATCAATCAATATAAAGCGTTCAATAATAATCAATCATCTATAATTAAGATGAATTAATCGTGTGATTTACTAATCACATAATTATTTTCACTAATTAACCTTAATTAATGATTAATTGTCCTTAACTATTACTTAATCTTTAACTATTAATTAATTAATCTTAATTAATAATTAACTAACCTTAATTATCATTTAACTAACCTTTGATTATTAATTAATAAATCTTAATCACTTTTATTAATTAATTATTTCTTAATTAATTACATTAAATAATTAATCCTTAATTATCAATTAATTAATCTTAAATTAATAATTAATTATCCTTTAATTAATTATTCTTTAATTAATTAAGTAATTATAAATAATCTATCTTAATTAATCATTTAATTATTATCAAAATCTTCGATTAATCAACCTTATAGTTACTTATTATTAACACATTAATTAATTTAAGAAATTAAGGTTAATTAAAAATTAAAACAACATTTCATCTTAATTAACTTTTTAATTGCATTATTTAATTGAAATAAATTAACGATTTATTAATTTATTTAATCTTTAATTATCAAAACCTTAATTAACTTTTAAGTTAAACTATTATATTTATTAATTTCTTAATTATCATTAAAATATTTTAAAACATTTATCTTTAATTAACTTAATTAATTAAATAATTTAATTTATGTTTTAAATATAACTAAAGCATTTAACTTAACAAATTTAAGTTAATAAATTACATAATTTTCTTAAACAAATGTTAAAGTAAAACATTTATTATATATAAAAGAAAAGTTTTAAACTAAATTTATTTTAAATTCCAAAACCTTTTTTTAAAAAAAAACTTTTAAAACTGTTTTAAAAACCTGCTTCGGGTCCAACCCCATTTCTACCCGAGTCCAGCCCCGAGTAAAACCCACCTTCTTCTTTTCTTTTTTTGTTCAAAATTTAGTTTAAGCTTTAAAAACTGAAACACGATTTCACTCACCTACAATTACTCAAGTTCCCTTCGCATTTACCCGAGCGCTACTTCGAGTCAACATCCATCCCTAACACTGACACCACCAGAACCACCGTACACATGCACCGATCAACGCCAGAGCTCCAGTCTCTAGGACCACCGTCGACAGATCGCCATCGACCCACCCTTGCCATCCGACCACCTAGAAGCAGCCATCAACAAAGAATCGCCTCGAACTGCCCACGCCGACCATCGAAATTTCTGAGACTCCGGCCATACCTTGTTGGCCTTCCCCGCTATCATTACCCATAGTCTCGTGCAACTCGATCCACCAGAGACGCCGTGGTGACCATAATTCCGACCTCGACCTATTTTAGGGCTTAAATCCTTCACCAATCGAATTTCGACGCTACAGTGACTAAGAAAGTCACCTACCATTTTTCCTTGCCTTGACAACTCCCCAACCACCTCTAGTCGAAACTTCGATCACCCGAGTACCTCCGGCCACCTGAATTTACTCAAAAACCATTTTATGGTCATCACCGAGATACACACTCAATACAATACTAAAAATCGTGATTTCCTTTTTAAAAATAATATTTTCCATGATCGATTCAAGTTATATACTTGAATCAGCAAATTATAATGTTTGACTTTTACATGTTTTAAAAATTACTATTGTATTTTCTTGATTCTAGAGGATTTTCAAACCTATTATGCTTGAACATATTTTTAAAACCTAGCTTATGTTTTTACTAACTTATCTTGATTGAATTCCAAAGTCTAACAGAGAACAGATGAAAAGATTTTGAATTTTGATCAAAACTTTAAGCTCTGAATTATGAACAGAGATATACACATGCAACCGACATGCATACTTCAAACATATATATATGCATAGAGATTTTACTTATATATATATATATATATATATATATATATATATATATATATACATGCAAAGCAATCTTCATCACAGAAATCCACATGCAACAAACATTTATTTACTTAAGCTTTTTAAATAAAATTTTTACTCAACTTGGATTTTGAAAACAGAAAGGAATTTGGGTTTTAAAACTTTAGGATTGGAAAAGGTTTGATTGCTGAATTTTGATCTGGGCTTGATCTTGTAACTGTTCTTGATTTTAAAAAACTGAAATGCGTTAACTTGCTTTGATTTTGAAATGAAAATCCTTGTTGCTTTTGAATGATTACTACTTTTAATCTGGTTTGAGAAAGTTTGCAGGTTTATCTTGTTTTAATATGGTTTGAAATATTTGTGTGATTTGATTTTAAATTTTTGCTTTGATGATTCTTTGTATTTGAGTTTATACAGGCTTCTCCTTTTCTTTTCTTTGAAGTGAAAAAAGAAATGAGAGGGAGGACAGTAATTAGATTATATAACCTGATTTTTCTTTATTCACTAAAAAAATAAAAGAGAAACACGACACTTGTAAATTTCATACTTCATTAGTTAACACTTGTTAATCTATTTACTTAAATTTTCAACACTTGTTAACTTATGTGTTATAAATTAAACACTTGTCTTGTTGCATTTTTATAAAATTTTAAATCATATTTTTTTATTTATATAATTCCATTCCTTTTTTATATTTAGACAACTTTAAAAGAAAATGTTTTAATACTAATTTATACATTAATAAAATCATACACATATGTTAGTATTTTGAATCCAAATATTTTACTTAAGATATTTATTTAAATTTTACATTCAAACTCAAATCCAAATTTGAATTTAAATTACCATATATATATATATAATTACTTATCTATTTTGTTTTGAAAGTTTAAAATTAATTCAAATTAACTTCAAAATAAATTCCAAAATCTATATTAATTACTAATTTTAATTTTTATAAAAATTGGGATGTTATAGATTTCCTCTCCTTAAGAAAATTTCGTTCTCGAAATTTGAAAGAGAGAGAGACAAACAAAGAATATATGAATACACATAAAAAGATAGAGAAATGGCTTACTAGGTTAAGCCGAAATATCCATTCTGCAATTGGGATAGGACTTTTGCATGCTATCCTCTGTTTCTCAAGTACAATCATTTGAATCACCACTCTATTGTATTTAACCAATCTCACAACTTTATTCCTTAGCTGCTTTTCATCACAATCAATTATTGTCAACGATTCTCTTTTTACTGCCAGATTTGGTGTGATCTCCGAGTCCTGCTGAGCGGCCTCTTCAATAATACAGTCTGGATCGTGCACACATTTTCGGAGGTGAGAAACGTGAAACACATTGTGTACGCCAGATAACCAATATTGGGTAACTGCACTCGGTAAGCCAAAGGACCGATCCTCTCCAATATAGGAAAAGGACCAATATATCGCGGTGCCAGCTTACCAGTCTTCCCAAATCTCAACACTCTCCGCATTGGAGAAACTTTTAGTAAAACAGAATTTCCAACCTGGAATTCTAAAGATCTTCTTCTGCGGTTAGCATAACTTTTCTAAACGACTTTGACCCGCTTTTAATTTCTTTTGAATAAAATCAACTTTCTCAGTAGCTTCCTTTATCATATATGGTCCAGGAATGAGTCTATCACCTGACTCAATCCGATATGCAGGTGATCGACACGGACGGCCATATAAAGCTTCAAAAGGAGCCATTTTAATATTGGCATGATAGTTATTATTATATGAGAATTTAACTAGATGCAAATGGTCCTCCCATGTACCACCAAAGTCAAGAATACAAGCACGTAAAAGGTTGTCTAAGATTCGATTAATCCTTTCAGTCTGCCCATCAGATTGCGGGTGGTAAGCAGTACTGAAGTTTAATGTAGTTCCTAATGCAGCTTGTTATGCCTCTCAAAATCTGCTAGTCAAGATCGGGTCACGATCACTCACTATACTACTTGGTATACCGTGGAGATGGACAATTTCTTTCACATATAATTTTTCCAAACTTGCCGCCGTTCGGGTGGATTTTACTAGGATGAAGTGGGCAGTCTTGGTTAGACGATCCACACTAATCCAAATTTCCTCATTACCTTTTTGAGTTCTTGGCAAACCATCTATGAAATCCATAGACACTTGATCCCACTTCCATTTAGGTACTTCTAATGGCTGAAGTAAACTCGCCATCTTCTTTTGATCACTTTTGATTTGTTGACAGGTTGCACAACGACTCACATAAATAGATATATCCCTTTTCATTATTTTCCACCAGAAGGTTCTTTTGATATCTCTATACATCTTATTAACTCCTGGATGGATACTGAATTTAGACTTGTGGCACTCGTCCAATACTTCCCATTTCAGATCTGAAATGTCTGGAACACAGATCCTGCCTTTCAGTCTTATAACTTTACTATCATCGACTTCAAAACTGGCATCTTTACCACAACGTATTCTGTCATAAATTTCATGAATAAACTTGTCTTCTTTCTGCTTGCTAGCCACTCTCTCAATAAGAGTAGGAGTGATGACAAGTTGAGCAAGAATAGCATGTCTTCTACTTAAAGCATCGGCTACCACGTTGGCTTTTTGGGGAGTATACAGAATATCTAGGTCATATGACGCTAGAAATTCCAGCCAACGTTATTGCCTCGGATTTAAATCTTTCTGGGTAAAGAGATATTTCAGAGATTTATGGTCAGTGAATAATTCAAGTTTTTCACCTAGAAGAAAGAGGTTAATAAAGCATATTTATCAAGTTAAGTTAAACTTTTAAATTCTCAGGAAAGCTGAAAGAGATTTTTACCAAGAAGATAGTGACGCCAGATTTTTAAAGCAAAGATAACAGCTAAGAGCTCCAGATTGTGGGTTAGGTAGTTTTTCTCATGTGGACATAATTGTCTACTCGCGTAGGCAATTACTCTACCATTTTGCATTAGCACTGCACCCACACCATCACCACAAGCATCTTTATAAACAGATAAGCCTTGATTCCTGTTAATAATAGCGAGAACACGAGCAGTAGTCAATCTTCTCTTCAACTCCTGGAACGCTTCTTTGCATTTTGGAGTCCAATCGAATTTAGCATTTTTCATTGTCAGATTAGTCAATGGACTGGCCAACGTGGAGAAATCTTGGACAAACTTTCTGTAGTATCCCGCTAAACCTAGAAAGCTTCCGACTTCCTTCGGAGTTGTGGGTTGCTTCCGGTCTAGAATAGTGGAAATCTTGCCCGGATCTATAGAAATTCCCTCTTCATTAACAATGTGCCTGAGAAATCTAACTTCCTTGACCCAAAAATGGCATTTAGAAAATTTGGCGAATAAAATGTTCTTTCTCAATATTTCCAAAATAATTCTCAAGTGCTCAGCGTGCTCCTCTTCCGTTTTGGAGTAGATTAAAATATCGTCAATAAACACAAGAACAAATTTATTCAATACCTTTCGGAATACACCGGTCATTAAATCTATGAAGTATGCGGGAACATTGGTTATTCCGAAAGGCATGACTAACCATTCGTAGAATGTGTCTGGAAACTTGAAAGCAGTTAAATGAACACAGTCTTCGGCAATTCATAGCTGATGGAATCCTTGAGCTAGATCCATCTTTGAAAAGAATCGAGCGCCATGTAGTTGATCGAATAAGTCGTTGATTCTAGGCAACGGAAATTTGTTTTTGAGAGTTAGTTTATTGAGATCGCGGCAGTCTACACACAATCTCAAAGATCCATCAGATTTGGCTGCGAAGACAACAACTGAACCCCGATCGGAAACACTGGGGCGTATTAACCCTTTCTCTAGTGAATCTCGGGTTTGATTGACTAGTTCTATCCTTTTCTTGGGTGCCATCCTACGACTTGCATGAACAACAGGATGAGCATTGGGAACTAAGTCAATTTTAAATTCAATTTCTCTATGCGGGGGTAAATATTTGACCTCTTCAAATACATTGAGAAATTCTTGGACAATAGGTATAGATTCTGGATTAGGTTTGGGATACCCTAAGGTATACATCAGCTTATCTCTCTTAGGACATGGATCCTCACAAGAGATTTCAATGAAATTCCCAAATTTGGTTCTGTTCGAAATCGTTCGATATTACAATCTAATTTGGCTTCATATTTCGTTAGCCAGTCCATTCTGAGTAAGATTTCAAATTCATTAAAGTCAAGAACAAAGAAACTGATAGGGAATTGATGACAAGAATACGAGATAGGAACATCTCTACATCGTAGACAAAGGTTCGTAGGGCCACCAATTGGATTTTTCATGCAAATGGGTTTGTCGACAAATTCAGGTTTAAGTTTTAATTCGTTTACGGTTTATTGGGAGATAAAGCTATGTGTGGTTCCCGTGTCAAACAAAACTCTAACGATTCTATCATAAATGAAAAGGTTACCTTCTAAAACTCCTTTTTCCTTTATCCGCCCTTGAAGTTGAGGGGTCATCCTTTATCGTATAAACTTTCTCTACCTGAGCTTGCCTCATTGCTGGGCAATCCTTAACTACATGTCCAGGCTTGTGACGGTGATAGCATTGTCTGGCTCCTAGACCAGTCTTCGTAAGTTGATCTTTCTTTACTTGTTTCCTTGGATTCTTGCAGCTGTTTGAATAATGGCGCTTTTCCCGATAATTGTAACAAGTAATATTCCTATCCGGGTTTTCCTGATTACTCTTCTTCTCCTTACCTTGATATGGTTTCTTGCCTCCTAACTTCCTTTATCCAGGGTCATATCTACAACCCATATCGATCAAATCAGAAAAGGATTCTTTCACGTGGGCTGTCATCCTCTCATGGAATTTCTTATTCATTTCTCGAATGAATCTTTCATTCTTCTTCAGGGGGTGTTCACCAATTCCGGACCAAACCGAGATAACTCTTTGAATTTGTTCAAGTATTCTTCAAATCACAAACTTCCCTGTTTGAAGTCCATAAACTCCTGGTACATTTTAGAGATACCAGCAGACAACATATATCGTTTCTCAAATACCTCTTTGAAATGACTCCGAGTGAACTCATTTTCCGGCTCATCCACTGTTACTACCTCCCACCAGGTAGAGCTTCCTCTTGGAGTTGCCAATAAGCTATTAATCGCATTTGATCGTCTTCTAACTTCAGCCTCTAAAAATTCTTTCACATGATCGCATACAGGCTTGTGCTTCAACAATAAACTCCTTGTCTGTGAATGGCTTACCACTAAGCCTGGAAAAACTTCGATATAGATCAGCTAGATTTGGCTGAGGATGAGTGGGGATTGCTGCTTCCGCTGTTGTAGGGGCTTTACCAGTTGTAGTGGTATTTCCTCATCCCCTACCTTGTCCCCTTCGCCCGCTCATTCTCTCTATTTGTAAATAGTAAGAAAATTTTATTTAGGTATGCGGATGAGATATCTTAGGGAATATCAACAGTTTAAAGAAATAGACCAAGAAATATTAGGGTTTCGGTTCTCGGTTTATACTCATTCTAAGGTATTCTTCACCTTATCTCTAATGAGCCACCTAATGTGTTATATTCCGCAGCTAAAGTTCTTACTCAAACTTTAGCTCTGATATCACTTGTCATGACCCGAAATCCAGCTTTCAAAAATCAACATCAAATACTTCACTTGTACACGACTGCCGAAGTTTCAAACGTTGAACTCCAGTTCGGATGGAGCTTATAACAACATTAGATGAATACAGAGCAGCGGAAAACAAAAGATGATTTCATTTATCACATCATAGATACAACATTTGATACAATATTTGAACAACACCAACATCAGAGTGCTACACATATGATACAACAGTTAAATGGTAACACCACAGTGGAACGATAGAGTCTTCAAAAAGAAAGAGCGAGAATCCAAACTAAGCACCACCTTCTTCCAAACTTCTTCCAAGACTTCAAACCAAATGTTTTCCAAAATCCGACAACTACCAAAAGACTTCTAAATCCAAGCTAGCTCCAAAACACGGATAACCTGCTTCTTGGTTGCCCCTGTGGAAAATTATGGGCACTTAGAGTTTAGGAAGGGAACAATAAACTCAGGGTCAGTCATGGGACCGATATGAGTAAACAAAAATAGTTATTTGTACAAAAACAATTTATAAAAGAAATCCGATTGCTTTTGGAAAATGAAACTACCATAAGGCCTCCCCGCACACACACATTGCAATCACACAATTGGAGGAGATTTCTCCTTATGATAGTCAAATATGCTTGATACGATAAAAATTCGTTTGATATTATTATTAGTGCATAGTGTGAAAACATTTTGAAAGTATAATATTAATCTTAGTCGGCATAGGTACTATTATATTATGCCTGCTATAGCTACCACCTGAGGTGGCAGGTTATACAAATGCAATCGTAAATGCGTGTATTGGTGATTGAATTTCCAACAAATGGTCAGGCTAAGGAACTTCCTGTGCCATATAGGTACGCCTCTAGAGGGATGCCCCGAGAACCTAACCGGATCTCTGTCAACAAAAGGCAGGGTTACCTTTATAACTAGGTAACTATTACACGAGTATGCCATCCCCCGGTCGTAACCGACCTTTATCCGAGGCCCCAACAACAACAACCACAAAGCAACATAATTGCAATATCCACATAAGTTAAGTATCTAGGCTCCATACAATGATACCACTTTTTATTCAGAAGGAAATGCACATACCCTAAGGGGCGCTACCCCCAATAACCTTGTCGCATCCTTCCTTTTTTGACCATTACCAAATTCGACGAAGTCTCGTCCACAAAGCCACGCTTTACACAAAAGCCATGCTTTCATCAACAAACGATCAGCAGCGATCAGCATGCCACACTACCAAATTGGGAGCATATCACTAATAACCATCAACTACATAACCTTTGAGCTCGTACATCTCAGAGAAGGGTGTTAAGCTAAGAGAATAAATTCTTCACCACCAACTGAAATGTATTTGATAGAAATTAATTTTATATCTCAAAGTGTAATGTCAGACATATAACCATACAAGTCTGTTTCGGGTTTGAACAGAACCGAAGGCACTTTCAAGGAAGCCCTTGCTATCTGGGCATCCACAATCCCAGTCGAACTCCCCATCACATATGGAGATCTCTATACCGGCGTAACTCAGTGCAGAGTCATTCGATGGTTTATCCTATCGTTCTCGAAGACACCCGGTCTTCACCACCGTCTTCAAATGCTATCCATTTCGTTGTATCACTATTCGAAATGTGCTATATGACACAAAGTCCTTTCCCGGTTAAACCAAATAGTGAGCGCATAATTTAAAAACACGTGGATATATCAATCACAAAGATTCACCATTAAGGCTTGATGTGGGTTTTGGATAACCAACTAGAATCTGACTCCCTGTCGCATCGAAATTCAAATGCCATTTTACAGGCCCAAGGGGTTTTCACATTCACACAGTAATATATTCAAAGATGTCACAGCTCAGCACAGAGCAATTCATATCACGTAGTATCACAACCATATATCAGGGATATCAATCAATACAAAGCATTCAATAATAATCAATCATCTATAATTACGATGAATTAATCATGTGATTTATTAGTCACATAATTATTTTCACTAACTAACCTTAATTAATGATTAATTGTCCTTAATTAGTAATTAATCTTTTACTGTTAATTTATTAATCTTAATTAATAATTAATTAGTATGTTAAGAGAATGTTTTCCTTAAAGGATAAATATATACTTAATCGTGATTTAAGTATATGTAATATTTTCTAAGTGCTGAAAATAAAGAGAATTGGAAGCTACTTATTATTAAATAATTATATGGAAATGTTTTCCAATATTGAAAAGTTGAAATGGTTTTGAGAATATATCTTTTTGAAGATAATTTGAAGTGAATATTTGGCAAGTGATTTAATTTATAAAAGATTAATTAATGAGCCTAGTGATAGCTTATGGTGCTAAATATTTGTTTGTTTGCTTCGATAGTTAAATAACTGACTATCAAATTTGGCCATTTTTAGTTCCTCAACTTGATGTGTGAACTATTTAGTCGTACACTTAGTACATAGCCTTCTGTGTAGGCTTGATTATCGTTTGTGTTGAGGATGTTGATTCGTGTAGTGTGGAGTATTACTCTAGCCTATCGATCTTCCTTCTTGGCCGAAGGATAGCAAGTTGAAAGTTGGAGAAGTGATAAGTCTATGAGATTAGTTTCAGTGTGAGGTTGAGAAACGCTTTTGCGTTGTTGGTGCGAAGAGACTGGGATCGGTTAATCCGGAAACCACTTTGGACCAACATTTATGAGACGATTGTGCGGGTTGGTTGTGATGATATTGATATTCAGGATTTTCATAGTGAAAGACTGCTTATTGATCGTTTGAGGTTAAAATCTCGATATACATCTAGCAGCAGTAGTCTCTTCGTTATGAAATATCCAATGCAAGAACTATTCGCTATTAATCGTAGGGATTTTCCAATAGAATGTGGTAGGAAAGTACCTTCGGCTTGTCCTGTTCATGGACAACTTGTATGGACGTTTGTCTGACATTGCATTTCTATGATTACGTACATTGGTTTCTCCAATCGTACATCAACGGTGGCAGAGATGACAAGTTCTCTTAGCTTAACACCCTTCTTGAGACATACGAGCTCAAGGGCTGTATTTTTGTGGAAGACAATTAGTAGTCAACGAAAATGGCCGTGTGTCATTAAAAGTGATGTGATATGTGAAAGTTAATCATTACCACATGCCTCATTAACTAGAAATGACTGAAATATGGTTAGATGCGGCAAGGCTAAGTGGGTCTCTCCCATCAGAGTATGATCATCCTCTTCTGGATATATTTCTTCCCGCTATGACGTTTGGGATGTAAATTATTGTGATTTGTATGCTATGAGGGCCCTCGGAAAAGATCGGTAGCGACCAGAGGATGACATATTCGGTACAACCTAGTTATAGAGGTAGGTCAGTCTTGTGTTGGTAGAGAACAGATGTTCTCTGCCTCGGGACATTCATCTAGAGGTGTACCCATCGGAATGTAGTCACTTCACCTAGTCATTTGTATGGAAATCCAAACTCCACTATGTGTCTGCCATTTCGATTGTATTACCCATTTTGGTCTATATGTTGGAATTTAATCAATTTAACAATTTCGGATGTGATTAATATTATTTGTGAAATAGACATTATTATAATATAAGAGAATTTGATATGAAATGTTTTAGTTATCATAAGGTAAAAACATGTCCGTGTTTATGTGTTGGCGTGTCCTACGAGATACTTTTGTTTTGAAAGGAAATGTTTGGTAATTTAATAAATTCAGTTGAGTGTGTTTCTCACGCTGGTTTACCAGATTGATCCGGATGTTCTTCCCTTTCAATGCTCGCGTCAGACCGAATGTATTTACAGGTTCAGATTTGGTGCTTTTGGAGCTTTAGTAGGAGAGCTGAAGATCTTCATTTCGTATACACGTACTTGTTTTGATTATCCGCTTTGCGCATTGTTGTTATTGTTGTTTATATTATCGGCAATTGTGAGGACGGATTATTATAACTGTCCAGGTAGATGAATAGAGATTGGTTGTTGAACTCTGATTGATATATGTATCTACAGTTTTTATGTATCTACAGATTTTATTTTGAAAAGATCATTGATATGATATTATATGATTTCCGCTGCGATGTAAGATTCTGTATTGTTCTGTTTGGTTCTCTCTTCTCTCTTTCTTCTCTTCTCTTCTTATCTCTTCTTTTCTTTCTTATGACTTTCCGTCAGTCTGTGCTTTTTGGGTCGGACATGTGTGATTTATTGTCGATTCAAAGGGTACAGATTTGTGGGTCGTCACAATTAACATGGTACGACAAGCGAAGGTATGAAAGCCAACGTTTAAAATTTCATGTCAATCTGAATTCGTGTGCTCAAGATATGGATCGATCTAAATCTTGGAAGTCAACCTCATTCGGATCCATAGTGTTCCTATCCATCATACGCCTACCTCCTTCATATGCATCGGAGTTAGCTTTATTCGTATCCATAGGTAGTCGTCATTTCGTATCGATCTCGTTCATACACACTTCGTGTCGATCCTCCCATTCACATAATTAGTATCGATCGGCAAATGATCGATACGAAGCATACCACCGAACGATCGATACGAAGAACTCGTGCAATGATCGATACGAAAAGAGTCAAGTTACATTGATATGAAACCAACATCTTCAATCGATACGAAGAACATAAGTTTACATCGATACGAACTGGAATGGAAGTTATCAATACGAAGCAGCTTCAAGTGAACGATAGGAATGAAGTTACATTGGAACGATACGAAGAAACATTATCAACAAAAGGAAACAGTCGCTTGGCATGAAAAATAGATCGCTCTTGACTATCTCTCCACGTCACCGTGATCGACATGCATAGCATCGATACGAACAACTATCGATACGAATGAGATCAATATGAAGAGTTCATCCTAATGCAAAATCAAACTTGGATCAATCATAACTCAAGATCTACAAGTTTAAATATCACCAAATTTTCACAGGAGCCTATTTACCACCTCAACAATGTCCATGATCGATCTCAGCCCCAAAAGAGCTAGTTTTAAAGATATGAATGGAGCAGGGATCGATCTCAAATGACCTCGAATCGATCAAGTGGGCCCACCCACATGGGAGGAAGGGTATTCCAAGATCTAAGTCAGAAATTTCAAGCCTACGTCTATAAATAGCAGTCCTATGCCTCTAGAAAATGGACTTTTGATTCTACTATGTCAATACTCTGTCGGAAACCCATTGTAACTCGAGTGCTTGAGTACTCTCTATTGTAATCAAATAGTAGACATCAATAAAACAACAAACTTTCCAAAGTATACGTAGCCGAACCACCGTAAATTTCTTTGTTCTTGCATTTCTGTTTATCTTTTTTGGCGTGTTTGTTAGATTAGCCTCTTTTTATGTTTAAATTCTACATTTTAATATCTTCAAATACGTCTGAAGAGTGTTGCGTCCAATTTTGGTATAAACATTTACATTATATTTCTGCATTGTTACAGTCTGATCCAGTTACAAGTGCAAATTTTTGTGCATACACTTCTCTATTTTAGTTTCTGTTTTGTATTTGCACTTTTGGTCATACTATGCTGTGCATTTCTGTGTTTCATTTCTCTGTGCTTTGTTTCCATGTCTGCCAATCTCAACTGCTACATAAACAGCCACCTCCTCCTCACTCCACTACCTTCTGCCTGCACATCACTCCACTTCCACGTACAACATCACCATACAAACAACTTCCATTTACATCTCCATCACAGTATCATCAAAAACTTCCACTTCCATCTCACTGCAACCATCACCACACTCATATACTGCCATCATCACTCCTGCTCCATAACATAACAACATCAGCCTGTACAGCACTTCCTCTCCTCTGCCAATTGCTTCATCAAACTGTTGCCTTCAAATTACTGCCTTCACCATATCAAATACTCCCTAAAACATCATTGCACACAATTGCCAACCCTGTGTACACATACTTCCTTACTGCCATCAACTGTCAACCATAAACCACCATCCTCCCTATACACAATTCCAACATACACTGTTACATTTCCACCTCTGTCAATATACATCACACAACTCTGTCAAATCACATCTATTTCATACAACACTGCATTCATCCACTGCTTCATTCATATAACACCAGTCTCCACTTCCACTGCTCTATCAAATTGTGCAAACTACGCACAACATCCCATCACTGTGACAGTGTCACCCACCAGTACCTCCTCACAAACTTCTACATTCTCTTCTATTAAGCATCAGCAAAACACACTTCATCAATACGTGGTACTAACTTTTCTCTTCTCCAACATCCCTACAAACTGCCTTGCTCAACTCCATCAGTAGAACAACTGCCTTGCTCCAACCACCAACCAAACATCCTCCTTTAACATTACAAACATACAGCAACATACAGTTCACTATCACCCTTTCTTTCACATACAAGCAACTGCATTTCAATACAAACAAGCTGTCTAAACCATCTCTATTGCTTTAAAACAATTGCTCCTCCATTCATTCATACCCCCATGTTTATGTGCACACATCCTCAAAACTAACCCCTACGTGCAAACCAATACAACACACACCTTGCTTCATCATTACTGCTTCACTTTCTTCACTGTGTAATTTGCATTTTCACTATTTCATTTGCTTTATTTTTGCTTCACCGTGCTTCACTATGCATTTGCATTTTGCACTTTCTTCTAACCATACCATCCCACTGCTTCATTTAATATACACCTCCCTGCTCCTCTTCTACGCACAACCATAACTTCAAATTCCTCTGCATGCACACACAATGCCTCACTACTTCATTCTTCATCACTTCTCTAACCCAACTCTTCTGCCTTCCATCACAACTCACACTTGCAGCAACCAACTTCAACTTCCAGACATAAACTTCAACACTGCAACAACTCCTCCTTTTTCCTGAACTTCCCTCCGCAATCAAAACTTCCTTCCACCAAACTGCCATCCATCAAACCTCCCAGACTCCCTCTTCTCAATTGCAACCAGAAACAGCACACCGAACAACTCAAGCCCACCCTCAGCAACACCAGACCATAACCACCCACTGCCTTCAAGCGTACAACTCCGCTTTCGACCAAAACTCCAACCATGACTACAACAAATAATCAAATCCACTACCCGAATCGATAACCCAATCTCTCACTAGAAATTATCACCAACTCGCAATCGAACCATAACCCTACACAAACAACCTTCGATTTCGAGTTTACATTTGATCTTGATTTCTGGGATTGTCTGCGAGACCATTTAATACTGCCGGTTTGTTACTGGTTATTGATTTTTGATTTTGGATTTCATTATTTTCAGTTTAAACGTAGTGTGAGTTGAATGAAGTATTTTGGGTGCAAAGTTAAATAAAGTGGGCCGAGATTTTTTGTGTTATGTTGTGTTGGCTGACCAGTTTTAGACTTGAGCGCCTGATGGGCTGAGCTTGCATTTTTTTAATTGTAACTTCATTTAAAATTTTCTTTTGACTTTATAAAAAAAGAAAAAAAACAAGTTGTTTCATTTTAGTTTGTTTTAGTTTCTTCATATATATATATATATATATATATATATATATATATATATATATATATATGTATGTATGTATGTATGTATGTGTGTGTGTGTATATATGTATGCATGTCTTGTTCAAGTCTTCAGGTTGCTAAAGCAGAAAATCAAACGGAGGAGATTAGCTTGCTAAAATATTGCGCTGCTTATCTTGATTATAAAAAATCACTGCTTTGAAAAATAAAAAAGTAAATTGCTAATAATTTTGCACGCTCTGCTATCCTGCTCTTATCTCTTACTTTTTCTCTTTGTATTGTTGGTTGCTTGAATTTTAAAAATAAAATTCAGAAAAAATACAAATTTCATTCATATTGCATCGTTAATTCACGTTTAATTTTTATTTTGCGTTCATACCATTTTATTTTCTTTTCTAAGCGCAATACCCAAATCCATATAAGGTAGGGGGTTTCAACACCTCTTCCTTTGCCCACAAATTGCATATCATCCTAGAAATTAACTATTAATAATGGTTAGACATTTGACTTATGGGAGTCACGAGCTCGCCTGAGGCTTAATTATATCTTGGCAAGTTGTCTTCTTTCGACCATTTATTTTCTTGGGTCTAGGCTACAGTAGAGCAATAATCATGTATAAATATTACGGTGATTCGTAAATATTATAGTGAATGTTTCTGAAGGTATTTAAACTTTCGGCTGTATTGCTATGATGATTCGTGGTGCACCGATAACACATGTCCATTACCTGGCTGAGAATTTTCTTGTTAGATTAAGACAAAGTGTGATTATACAATTTTTGGTTAGGAGCTACTGAGGATAGAAAATTTGTAATAAAGTCCTTGCATTCACTTAGTTGCATTAGTTCATACATATTTAAAAAAAAAGGAATCCAAATACAAAAGTAAAATTTATTTTTACATTTTACCCAACTTAGTCCCTTTTTATAATCCAAGAAAAAAAAATCTTTTTTTATATATTTTCCTTTGAAAAAAAAAATTCAATCAAAATCAAAAGAAAACAAGCATTTTACTTGAGATAGTTTTTCTTAGAAAAACAAAAAATAATAATAGACTAAAAACGCACAAAAACAGGCATTTTTCTTAACAAAAGACTAAAAAATAAAAACGAAAGACTAAAAAAAATAGAAAAAATAAAACAATTTTTTTTTCAAAAAACAGGCCTTTTCTTAAGTTAGTTTTTTTTACAAAAACAAAAATCAAAAGCAACAAAAAGTAAAAACATATAAAAAAAAATAAATTCCAAAAAATACAAACAAAACAAAAATCAATCTTCTTTTTGGTAAATATTATTCTTTTTAAAAAATTATATAAAAATAAGTAATAATTTTTCACTTCATTTTCTAAGCCTTGCTTCTTTCTCTTAAACTCAATTCTCATTTCTTTCTCTTCTTGACTTTAACTTGTGCATGACAACTTGGATTGGTGACAAAGCAACAAATACTTGGACTCGTGACGCAACAACGAATTGTTTAACTCGAACAAACGATCCTCCTGCAATGGCAAAACGAAAATGCCCCACGAACTCTCATGGATAGAATAAACAGAGTTTCTATTCCTTCTTGCATCACACTACCCGCCCCTACGGGTAATCACTTCGAAATTCATTCAAACCACATTGCCACGCTTTCGAAATTTGAAAATTTTGAACATGATGGCCAATACATTTTCTTAACGAAATTCGAAAAAGTTTGCGCAACCATTAAATCCAATTACTTTGGGATGACGGAATCAAATTTCAATTAATTCCATTCGCCCTTACTGATTACACAGAAAAATGGTTGTATAACTTAACATCTAACTCAATCAAAACTCAGGAAGAATTTGTTAAAGTTTTCTTAAAAAAGTTCTGCTCCTTGGAAAAAACAACTAAAATCTGAAACGAATTGTCAATTTTCATTAATTCAGAGGTGAACAAGAAAATATTTTAAAAGATTTAAAGAGCTTTTAATAAAATGTACACACCATAATTTCGGGAAATGGACCCTTTGCCAAATCTTATACGATGGACTTGAAAACAGCTCACGAACCATGCTTGAATCAATGTGCCAAGGCAATCTTCTCGTCCAACATCACGACGATGCTTGGCAATTTCTTGACAACCTATCACAAAAGTCATCCCAATGATAATGTTCTAACCAAAAATCCATTTACTTACGATTGAGCGCACACTCGATAGGATCATCTTTGGCTTTGAAAGCTAAGATCGATGCAATGATCAATAAATTCGACAACATTTTCTCATCCAACCAAATGAACAAAGCTTTCCAACTCATGTGTTATAAATGCAACAATCCAAATCACATAGTCGATCAGTGCCCTAATTCCGTCGAACAACTCAATGCTTTCAATAAGGTTAAGAATGACTTATTTTCTCTAACGAATAAACCTAGTTAGAGAAATCATCCGAACTCTGCATGGGAAAAAATTAATTCCAACACGAATTTAATTCGTCCCAATTTTCAAGCATTTTCAAATAATGCTTCGAATCCACCCTTTAAACCTAATTATTTTCAAAAAAAATTACGCCTCTGTCTCAAAGTCAACCAAAACAATCTTTTGCTCCCTAAGACGATAAACATTTAAGTTCACTCGAAAAATGTCTTGAAATATTTGCTAAAGTAACCGCTAAAGCCTCAAATCAAACAGTAATTTGCAAAATAATTTAACCTCATACATACAGAATACAAGTCAATCTATTGCTAAACTTGAAATGCAAATGAGCCAAATAGCCACATCTGTAAGTAAACGTGAATGAGGCACATTTTCAAGTCATCCAATACCAAATCCCATAAATCAAAACACAATTCAAATCAAGTCCATATTATTCAAGATAGCAACGTAACCTAAATGAATACTATCACGACTTTGCATTTTCGGTAAAAAAATTGATAATCAAGTTGTTAAGCCAAACGATTTACTGAAAACTACTCTTGACAATCCAAAAACGACAAGCGAATCTGAACAAAACATTGAGCTAAACGTTGAATCAAACTCCAATCCAAATTCTTCTTCTACTCATGTAGACTGACCTACTGAGTATCGTGTTCCATTTCCACATCGTCTTCGACCCACGAAACGCTCTTAGCAAATGGAAAAGATGTTGGAAATTTTTAAACAAGTCAAAGTTAACATCCTGCCTCTTGATATCGTTTAGGAAGTCTCAAGTTATGCTAAGTTTTCTCAAGGACTTGTGTATCCAAAAATGACACACTCATGCACACAAGAAAGTTTCTTAGCCGTCGGACTTAGCAAAGTCTTGTCTCAATCAATTCTCATCAAATATAAAGATCCTAGATGTCCGATGATCTCATGCACGATAGGAGACAAAATGATTAACAAGTGCTTACTAGATTTGGATGCGAGTGTCAATTTGATTCCTTATTCAGTTTACCAGCAACTTGGCTTAGGTAAACTTAAACCAATGAAAGAAACTCTTCAATTTGCCAATCGTTTAACAAATAAACCTACTGGAGAAATCGAGGACGTACTCATCAAAATCGGTTAATTTATATTCCCCGTCGATTCATCGTTTTGGAGACTCAACCTATGAATAATTCGATGAGACAAACTCCATTGATTTTAGGCCGACCTTTCTTTGCTACTTCAAATGCTTTAATGAATTGTCAAAACGGTTCGATTAAAATTTCTATTGGAAACATGACTTTAGGTCTTAATATTTTCAATCTTGAAAATCAACCAAATGAACCAGATGACCAAACGTTGGAAGTTAGCTTCAGTCAAGAAAATTTTGATAACGAAACAGTTGACCTAAACCACGAATGTCAAACCAAATATGAACAACTGTTACAGGATGAGCCTAACGAAATTGAAATTGTGCTTTCATTTGAACCCTTTTCCGTTGAATCAGAACTTCCACCAAATTCTTTAAGTGAGCAACCCCCGATGTTGGACCTCAAATCCCTTCCTGGTTACCTTAAGTACACATACTTAGGTAACAACGAAACATTCTCCATCATAACCTCTTCATCTCCCTCTCTTGATCAAGAAGCTTCTCTTTTATCAATTCTATCGAAAAATAAAGAAGCAATTGGATGGTCGATCACCGATATAAAAGGAACTAATCCCGCTCTTGTTCAACATCGTATCTATTTAGCTGACGATGCTAAGCCAGTTCATAATGTGCAACGAAGGCTTAACCCAAAAATGAAGGATGTGGTGTGTGATGAAATTCTTAAACTCCTCGATAACAGAATCATATACCTAATCTCTGATAGTTCATGGATTATCACAATTCATGTTGTACCTAAAAAGTCTGGACTTACCGTTATCAAGAACAACTCGTACTCAAATGGGTTGGTGTGTCTGCATTAATTATCGAAAACTAAATGCTGCAATGTGTAAGGATCATTTCCCTCTTCCTTTCATTGACCAAATGCTTGAACGTTTAGCCGGCCATGAATTCTTTTGCTTTCTTGATGGTTACTCTTTCTATAACCAAATTCCAATCGCTCTCGAAGATCAAGAGAGAAAAACTTTTACGTGTCCCTTTGGCACTTTTGTGTATCGACGTATGCCTTTTGGCCTTTGCAACGCTCCTATTACGTTTCAAATATGCATGGTTAGCATCTTTTCTGATATGATTGAATGTTTTCTTGAAGTGTTTATGGACGATTTTTCTATATTTGGAAACACTTTTCTCAAGTGCTTACACCATCTTAAGTTGGTTCTTAAACGATGCAAGGACAAACACTTAGCGTTAAATTGGGGAAAATGTCATTTTATGGTCAAACACGACATTGTCCTTAGGCATGTCATTTCAAACAAAAGCATTGAGGTAGATAAAGTGAAAGTTGACATAATTGCGAATCTATCCATTCCCAAATCTGTCAAGGACATTCGTTTATTCCTTGGAGATGCTGGTTTCTATCGACGTTTTGTGAAGGACTTTAGTAAATTGATCGACATTTAACGAATCTTGTTGGAAAAGACATTCCATTTTCCTTCAATTCTAATAGTATTTCTGCTTTCAAACGTCTCAAAAAAGAACTCATTTCTACTCCCATCGTTTGCTCGCTAAATTGGGATCTTCCTTTTGAAATAATGTAGACGCTTCTAACTTTGCGGTTAGTGTTGTCTTAGGACAACGCATAAACAAAATTCTTCACCTCATCTAGTACGCTAGTATGACACTAAACGATGCTCAACTCAATTACATGACCACTAAAAAAGAGCTTCTAGCCGTAGTTATTGCCCTCGAAAAGTTTTGACCTTATTTGGTTGGCTCACACAATACTCTTTACACTGACCATTCCGCTTTTAGATACCTTTTTGCTAAAAATGATGCTAAGTCTAGTTTGATGCGTTAGATCCTTTTACTCCAAGAATTTGAGCTTATGATCAAAGACAAAAAAGGATCGGTAATGTCATTACGGATCATCCATCGTGTCTTCCAAATGCACCATCTTCTTTATCGATCAACGAGAACTTTCCTGATGAACAACTCTTTTCAGTTTCTGTCGATCCATGGTATGTAGACAAAATGAACTATTTAGTCACTAAGGAAACTCCTTCATTTTGGACGAAACAAGATAAGTATAAATTTATTTTCCAAGTCAAATACTTCTAATGGGATGATCCATACTTTTTTAAATACTGTTTTGACCAAATCATTCGACGTTGCATCCCGGATTGCGAAATCAAAAGCGTTCTTTCATTTTGTCATGACCAAGCTTGTGGCGGTCACTTCAGTCCAAAGAAAACCGTGGAAAAGGTCCTTCAATGTGGTTTTTACTGGCCTACGCTTTTCAAAGATGCATTTGAGTTTTGTAAAACTTGCGATCGTTGTCAAATGATAGGAAGAATCGCTCAACGAAACATGATGCCTTTGAACCCCATTCTTACGATTGGAATCTTTTGACGTTTCAGATATTGATTTTATGGGACCATTTCCTAACTCTTTTGAAAATTTGTACATTCTTCTTGCTGTTGATTATGTCTCCAAATCGGTTGAATCCATTCCTTGTAAAACAGATGACCATAAAATCGTTGTGAAATTCTTAAAAGAAAACATCTTTTCGAGGTTTGGAACACCTAGCATAATAATTAGCGATAATTGAATCTATTTCTATAATCGTTCATTTGAAACTCTAATGAAGAAATATTCAATTACCCACAAGTTATCCACTCCTTATCACCCTCAAACTTGTGGTCAAGTTGTTGTTTCAAATCGTCAAAGCACACAAATATTGGAAAAACCGTTAATAAAAATCATAAAGATTAGTCTCCAAAATTTAGCAGATGCACTTTGGGCTTATAAAACTGCGTACAAAACAAATCTTGGGATGTCTTCTTTTAGGCTTATATATGGTAAAGCGTGCAATTTGCCCATTGAACTTGAACATAAAGCATTGTGGCCAGTGAAGAACTTAAACTTTGATCTTAAAAAAGCTGGCGAAAATAGAAAATTGCACATCAATGAGTTAGAAGAGATCAGGAATGACATGTATGAAAACGAAATTTTTTTACAAAGGAAGAACAATATTTTTTCATGACAAGTCTATCCTAAGAAAAACATTTTCGTGAAACCAAAAGGTTCTTTTATATGACTCTAGACTTCATTATTCCCTGGGAAATTAAACTCAAGGTGGACCGGACCATTTGTGGTACGAACTGTTTTTCTACACGGTGCCATAGAAATACAAAACCCCATGGATGGAATAATTTTCAGATTCAATGGTTATCGCTTTAAACCATACTTGAAATTGACAAGTAATCAAGAAGAGGAGCTCATTATTATTCATGAGCCAAACAACATCTAGTAAGAAATGTTAACCCTCTTTTATAAATATGTACATATTTTTTCCTTTACACTCATTATATAATGCATAGACAGTGGGGACACATTCAATATCAAGTGTGGAGGAGTCTCATGTTCATTTTTGATTTTTCATCGTTTCTTTTTTTTCATTTTCTTTTCAAAACTTAAAAAAACAATAAAATCTCACAACAAAATTTCTTTTTAGCATATTAATGTACTTCTGAAGAAACACTATAAGATATTAGTATATGTTTTTGGTTATTAAATTGAAATTTTTGAAAACTTATTTCTATCAACAAAAATAAAAATAAAGTTTGATTACAAGTAATGATGGTTTAACTAGGACATAGGAAAGTTCATAGGTGATAATTAGAAAATATGTCCTAATTGTAATCTTTGTTTAAAAGAGAGGTTGATTTAAAGTAAAGGCGATAACGTTTTTGATCTTCTAAGCTAAGTGGTTCTAAGATGATTTTGCAAAACTCTCTCTTCATAAAAAAAGAAGAAAAAGCTTTTATAAAAATAAAAACACCTGGAGTCATGAGTTCACACGCAAGTGTGTACACTCGCCATGCTCTATACCCTTCTCACGTAAGACCGAAAGGCAATGCATGATCGGTATATCAGGCCTCAGTTTATCTGAGTTAGGTGCATGTAAATAAATTTAATAAAAATAACCACCTAGATTCATGTGTTCATATGCAAGCATGTATACTCACCACGCTCTGTACTTTTCTCATGTAAGCTCGAAAGACAAAGCATGATTGGTATATCTAGCGTCAATTTATCTAAGTTAGGTGTGTAAATAATAATAATGTTAATGCTTTTTAAAAAAATAGAAGAGAAAGAAATTGAAACCCAAGCACTATTTTCAATTATTTGATTCGACTTTTTATTCAAAAGAAATAAAAATACCACTTTGGAAAACTTTGATAATCAACTAAGAATCCATTTCATAGTTTCATAATGTTACCAACCAAATCAACCAGCCAAACTAGATTCTGATTATGATGATAACTTAATTTTTGTTGGAAGTTTTGACGTGCAAATGGACTTAAATGTTCTGAAAATGACCAAAACTTATATTTAACTCATTCCTATCAATTTAAAAGTAGATTCTTCATTTTAAATATTTTCAAAAACTCGCATTCATATCTTTGTAAATAAATCTTACATTTAAGAATTTTCATGTTGCGTATGGATTTTGTGGGTAGTATCCGCTGAAAACCCTCACAAGACAACACTCGTCCTACTAGGGACACCTAGAGGTTTAACAGCTTGTTGTATATGGTCAATGCAATCGTGTTCCCTACGAAAGTGGATTATCTTAGTTTTTCTTTATTCGATGACGAATAAAAAGATAAGTGCAGGGGTATTTGATATGCACATAAAAATGTATATTTTTACTCACATACTTAGTCTCATTTTAGGAAAATAAATGTCATAATTGGGTGTTTTTACATGTTTAAAACCAAATTTCAAAAATGCTTTCCAGTCATCATTCATGCATCTATTTGGGGGCAAGATGATAATTTTCATGTGTGAATTAATTTGGAAAAAAATTACTCGCACGTTTTAGTTTGTTTTGTAGGAATTTGGATTGAACTTGGAAGCAACTTCATTGAAGTATGCATATATAAGAGTTGAAAGCCAAAAAAATGAAGAAATAAAGGAATTCATGTAATCATGGAGGATCTCACCTACCCACTAACCATGAACTACAATTAAGAGCAAATGCACATGTTAGTGGGGATTAAAGGCACATGCACATTTAGAGGAGGACTGATTTCATGCTAATGATCATTTGGAGGCCACAATACCTCAAGGGCATTTTAAAAGATTCCCTAAAAATGGATTAGGGTTTTAGTCATGTATAAATAACCCTCTTATGTTCATTTAATCGAGTTTTTTAATCTTCTTATCATATTATGCAAGTTGTAGCAACAAAATTAATGAGAAATAAAATGGCTTCCTATGCCTCTTCTTCTTTGCTTTTATTTTATTTTCATGATTACTTTTATTTACAATGCTTTCTTCCATTTCATGTTAGTAGATTACCTTTCTTTTCATTGCAATTAGTTTGGATTTAATTTATGTAAGTAATTTAGTTCTCTTTTCTTTTAATTAGCTCTTACTTTCCTTGTTTTTTAATGTTGCAATCTACGTATGTTGAAATGATGAAAAAATGAGAAGCTAAACCCTTTCAATTTGGGGATAATGAAGCTCTCTTAAATCATATAGATTCAACATATTTTCTCATTTGTGATCTCTTTTTATGCTTGAGGGATAGTTAGATGTTAATGTAAGTTTATTAATAAATTTGATAGCTTATGTTTTTTATTACAAATGGGCTATTCTTACTCAAATATAAACACAATTCACATTAACATCTAACTAAGTGATTTTAATCATGGAATTAAAATATAATCAAAATTTGATGATGTATGTTACTAATAAAAAATAGTAAATAATTCATGCTTAAAATAGATTTTCTTTTAGTTTCATATTTATTTTCATGACATTTAATAAGTGGTTTTAGTCGTTGTGTTAAAGTTTGATAGTTTAAGTTATGTTAATTAATAACATAAATAGACCATACGTATGATAAATACATCACTTATTCTACTTAGATGAAAATGAGTTATCATCGATTGATTTTGTATAGATTTATGTGAGAGTATGAGAGTGGATTTGCCTCTAAATTGTCTTTTAGTCTCGTATTTTTAATCACTTTTATTTGTAGTTAGTTTTGCATTTCTTTTTAATTTAGATAATCTCAAACTTTTTGGGCTAATTTGATTGAGTAGGAGGCGGCTAATGTAGTGGTGGTTATCGAAAAAATGATGGGAAATTTTATAATGCATTGTGGTAGTCGATCGACGTTGATTTAGGGTTCTAGAGAAACTTTTGGTCGAAGCGAAATGTAAGGCTAGTTCGCCAACGTTGTCGCATCGACTTCAATTGCGACCAGGTGAAAAGAAGAAGGGGATTGTGGAGGAGATTCTGGTAGGAGGGCATGGATGCAGGTGACTGGAATCGGTGGCACGAGGTGATATTTGTTATTGGAGTTGGAGTTCATTTTGCTCGATTTTGAACTAAGTCGGAATTGGAAGCTCTGGGTGGTCTGATGTTTCGTGGAGATCATCGGTGACCCATCGGAGTCCTCGGCGATGGTCGGAAGGTGCTGGAACGCTAGTGCACGTGCACAAGGGGGATCATCTGTATCTGGTGAAGTATGGGTTTGGGTAGAGCTCGGATCTAGCTCGTGGTATTTCTTTGTTTGCCTTGAGGTGAAGAGATAGGGCGGGAGCTCGGGGATTAGCTCGAGAATTTTGATCAATTTGCTCGGGTTTCCCTTTATTAACAAACAATTTTTCATAAACAAAACAAAAACATTGAAGTTTTTAAGGTAAAGAAAGTTTGTAAAATCAAGTCCTAAAGTATATTAAGGTAAATAATTTATTTAAAATTATAAACAAGTTGTAAATTAAGTTTCCAAAGATCTGATTTTTAAGTCAAAAATATGTTTAAAACTGTTTTGGGTCTGAATAATTATATCGTAACGATCATTTAAACCTAAGTGTTTTAAATTAAATTTGATGATGTAATTAAGCGATAGTTTGAGATAAATGATTTATCTTAAATAATTAAGGTCTTAAAGTGTAATTACTTAATTTTCCTAAGATAACTAATTATTAAGATAAAGTACTAAAGGTGATTAACTTAAGGTAAATTAATGGAGGTAATTAAGGATGATTTCTTAGTAAAAGTAATTAAAGGTTAATTAATTAAAGTAATTAATTAAAGGATAATTAATTTATGTGATTAATTAATTAGATTAATTAAAGGTGAACTAACTAATGATTAATGGTTTATTAACTTATGATTGAAAGATAATTAATTAAGGGTTAATTAATTTTGTAATTAACTTAAAGTTAATTTATTAGTGTGATTAATTAAGGAATAATTAATTAATTAAAGGAAATAAATTAAGAAGGATAATTAATTAAGAAAGATAATCAAGGTTAATTAATATCAAATGATTTGTAATTAATTAATCAGAACTGGGTAGTTAATTCATAAGTATTTAATTTAATTGGAAATTAAATTGAATTAATTATGGATTGAATAATTAATTAATCCTGTTTATAAATGATTATTGAAAGCTTGGATTGCTTATGGATCGTACTGAATGCTTGAATTGATGATTATTTATGATCTGTGATATTCTATGATATGAATTGTTGAGCTGTGTGTAATTTATTTATTTATCTGTAATGTATTTACATATTTATCTGTGAATCTGTAAATGAAAGATAAGCGTTATAGGATTATACCGCTTATTAAATATTGCTATGTTTCAATCTGTGATGGTTGATGATATTGCACTATTGTGTAAAACCCCTGGACTACACCATATACACATAAATATGGACCGCACGAGGTAATTGGTTAAGTCATAGATATTTGAATTTAATAAAATTATAGTAAAGATTAGTCGTAGTAAAGATTAGTCGTAGTAAAGATTAGTCGAATTGCACTCATGGATTTACCTAGGTCGGTTTATCAACCAATAGAAAATAAAAAATAATTCTTCTTTTTTTTTTCGAAACCCATTGTGGCGCAGGGAGGACCAGTTATTAATTGGGAGGGATACGGAAGAGGAGGAGACCAATGAGACTTTAAAGTTGAACCTTGTTTTCAAATTTAAGGGGATCTTAAAGGTGTAGCTTTTGTATAAAAGATTTCAAATGAAAATTGTTTTGAAAGCTATGAATGAATCTTTGTGAAAGATTGTTGAACTTTGTTTTGAGAATAAAAAGGATCTCAAAGGCGTATCTTTTTTATAAAAGATTTGAAATGGAATTGTTTTGAAAGCTATGAATGAATCTTTGTTAAAGATTGGTGAACTTTGTTTTCAAATGGAAGAGGACCATAAAGGTGTATCTTTTGTATAAAAGATTTGGAATTGAAATAGTTTTGAAAACTATAAATGAATCTTTATGAAAGATTGGTGAACTTTGTGAAGTAAATATTTTTGTTTAAAGATTTGAAAATGGTAATTTGTTTAAACCATTTGAAAGAAAGGTTTGGGTAATAGGTTGTGACTTAACTAAGATCCCATATATCCTTATGTTTTTAAATTAAGCGCTCATTGTTCGGTTTAGCCGAATGAGGACTTTGTGTCATATAACCCATTTCGAATAATGATACGACGTTATGGATAGCATTTAAAGACCGGTGGTGAAGACCAGGTATTTTCGAGAACGAAAGGATTACCCGTCGAATGACTCTGCACTGAGTAGCTATGGTATAGAGATCTCCATATGTGATGGCGAGTCCGATTGGGATGGTGAATTCCCGAATTGCAAGGGTTTCTTTATGAAGTGCCTTCGGTTCTATTCATACCCGGAACAAACTTGTATGGATGTATGTTTGATGTTACACTTTGAGATGAAAAGCTGGTTTCTATCAAATACCTTTCTTTTTGGTGGCGGAGAATTTATTCTCTTAGCTTAACCCCTTTCTCTAAGACATACAAGCTCAGAGGTTATGTAGTTGATGGTTACTAGTGATACATTCCTAATTTGGTAATGTGGAATACGAAGTGCTGCTGATCATTTGTTGATCAAAGCATGGTTTTTGAGTAAAATGTTGGTTTGTGGACGTGACCTCGTCGGACGTCACAACCCGAAAATGGTGGAAACAGAAAGAATGCAGCAAAGTTATTTGGGGGTAGCGCCCCCTGAGGATATGTCCATTTCCTTCTGGATAGAGGTGGTATCATGATATGGAGCCCAGATATTTAAACTATGTGGTCACTGCAAATTTATTACTTTGTGCTTATTGGTGTCGAGCGCTCGGATAAAGGTCGGTTATGACCGGGGCATGGCATACTCGTGACAGTTAGTTACCTAATTACAGAGGTAACTCGGCCTTGTGTTGACAGAGATCCAGTTAGGTTCTAGGGGCGTCCCTCCAGAGGCATACCCATGTGGCCCAGGAAGTCCCTTTGTCTGACCATTTGTTGGAAATCCAATAACCAATACACCCCTTGTACAGTTTTAGTTATAGAATCTGCCATTTAACATGGTAGCTATAGTAGGCATACTATAATGGTACGTATGCTGGCTAAGATTGATATTATGCTTGCAAAGGTTTTCTGCACTATGCACTAATAATAATATCAAAAGAGCTTTGCGTATCAAGCATGTTTGACTATCATAAGGAGAAATCTCCTCCAATTCTGCGTTTGCATTGTGTGTACGGCGACAGGCCTTATGGTAGTTTCATTTTCCAAAAAGCATTGCGGATTTCTTTTTAAATTCTTTTGCTTGTTTTGTTTTAAAGAAAAAATGTTTTGTTTGCTCACACCAGTCCCATGACTGACCTGGAGTTTATTGTTCCATTTCTAAACTCTTGGTGCCCACAATTTTCCACACGGCCAGCCTAGAGTTGGGAAGAATTTAAAATTAATTCAATTCCATACGAATCGACCCGTACTCGCATACGTACTACAATGGTATGTTATGCGCTTGTTATTATTTTTATTACATGTTTCGATGATTTCTAACCAATAGAAAATTCATCGTTAAACACCTATAACCATTTTCAGCTTTCCTTAGGAATAGTATTTTTCTTTGAAATAACTCTAGCCTTTCATATCTAAAATATATTCTGCTATGTCTGGTTGTACGTCGTGAGTACTAGAGCTATCAATGCTTGAGGAGGTAAAGGTATGTTAGTATCTTAGGTATTGTTTTTGATGATAACAACTATAGCACATTATATAAAATATAAATACTAATGTTTTGTCAAGATATATAGTATATAATGCATGATATTAGATGGGTATTGATTAAGAAGAGTATCAAGATGTTATACGAAGAGTAGATTCAAGATGCTGATATACAATTTCAAGAGTTCGAGAGTGAAGACTCATGAGAATTGAAGTGTTCTAGATTTCAGATATTCCAGATAAGTTAAAGAGTCATAGAATTTATGTTAAAACCCTGATAGCACTTTCCCGATCTCTCTTACCTTCTCAAATTTTGTTTTAAATTATTTTTTCAAATATTCTATTTTTAAAATAATGTTTTCAAAATGTTTCCAAAATGCTTTTCAAATCTCTTATACTTATAAAGATATTATTTTAGTATTTTTAAGTTTATATTTATATTGAATTATTGTTGATGCTTTGATAATTTATAACTATATTGATTTTATATATATATTATTTACATTCTGTTAAATATTCTTATCAAATCTTTTAAAAAAATTAATAAATTTTTAAATTTTAGTATGATTAATGTAATGACCGGGGTTTTCGACTCTTGAAAGTCGACACTAATAAATCCTTGGTATTTACGTGCTGCAAATCCAAGTGTTGAAAAACCCGATTGTTGGGGGAAAAAGAAAATAAAGATAGAATATAATCTCACTCGAATGGAAAAACATATATTATTTCAATATAAATCTTTAGGCGCAAAATTTTGAATAGAGTCTAACCAAGATTCAGCTTGGACAGTTATAAATCCTATGTCCTTACAAATGCTGACAAACAACAATACGAATGCAATATATGCAACGGATAATAGAATACGTCCATATATAGGCGAAGATCTCCAGCTCTCCTTTGCAAACTCCAAGCATCTTCAACTAAACCTGTAACTACTCGGCTCTGACCTCGATATTAAAAATACCCGGATTAGGCTAGATAAACCAGCATGAGATACTCGAAATTTTAAATGTTGATGTAAATCAAAATCTTTGAAAAGAAGAGCATCTCACAAGACCTGCCTACACATCAATACGGATGAGTTTTTATCTTATGATAACCAAAATACTTATATCAAGACATTTGATATTATTCTCAATGACATTGGTTTGAAAACATTTTTCAAGCAATATATATCGAAATAAAGAATCAATATCCGGACTAAGTCTATGGTAATATATCCAGACTACGTCAACAGAATATACCGGACGGAATATATGATACCATAGGGGTAGCTGAAATGCTTGCAAAGCATTACAACTATTTTGGAAATACAATCAAAACCATAAAGCTCGTATTGGAATTGGATTTCCAACTTGATAGGGAACTAGTGGCCTTTTCCTTCGATCCACATATAGCAACATAGTTTCCATGGTGCCTTAATTGCTTTTCTCAAGCAAGTCGTTTGGAACTGCACTTGCTACACTACCAATATATGATAGCCTTATCACTTTTGGCAAGCTAGCTACTATATTCAAATAAAGGGGCAATAAATGCCTTGAGGATTCAGATTCCACTGGACTCCTTCATACTCATACAACTAGTATCCCGAAATATATGTCCCGCAGACCATATAATTACCCGTATCATCTTTGAGATGTGAGGCTCGTGAGGCTATGCTCAATTTTAATAAAGCCACGCTTTATTCTTCTATAAAGCACATTCCACTTAGAATGCACACAACTGATTTCTACCAACGTATAACCCTTAAGCTTGTACGTCTCAGGAAAGGGTGTCAAGCTAAGAGAAAATGCCTTCTCCGCCACTAAGCAGATGATAGTTGATAGAGATCAATTAGTGATGAGAAATGCAATGTCAGACATTCGTCCATACAAGTTCGTTCGGGGACTGAACAAAACCGAAGACACTCATCTACTACCATTAGTAGCGAATAGTCCTTGCAATCTGAAGATTTCAAAACATGATAGGACCACTGCTATAATAAATGTCTCTATATAGGGAGATACCCTAAAAATGTCAACAAGCAGTCTTTTAGCTATGAAGATCTTCGGTCTTCAATAATTATCATCTTCAACACGTCTTCACTTTCGAATGTATACAAACGTACGAAGTAGTTTTTAGATAAGGATTACCCAAATCCGGTCCCGTTTCCTTCGAACCAATCATCGATTAAAAGATATGAAGTTCATCTATGATTATCAATCATCATTCAGTTTAATTCATCTTTTTATTCATTCATAAATATCTCTTAGAGATATATCCATTTAATTATTCCTTTATCTTCTTAACAATATACGTAATCATTAAGCCTTATTTATCAAATCATTGGGTAAATTTAAACCTCTTTAATATTGGAATAATTCAAAATCAATTCACCATTTACTAAGGAAAATATTTCAGAATCATTTATTCAAATATTTATAAAGATTTCTTAATTCAAAACTCAAAACTTTGATTGAATTAAAACCATGTTATTTAGAATGTTAATCCAAAACCAGTAAATATTAAGTGAGCAGACTCTATAGATTTCGTCTAATTCTACTCAATATCAATTCACTTATTCAACCAGTACTATGAGTAGAATAAAGGTGAAATCACCTTTTAAATTCCACGAATAGTACAAGTTCCCTCTTCGGACTTTAACACTGAGTACAAGAAGACTATCTCCATAAAATCCAAGTTATGTATATTCGGAAAATTATATCCTTTATACTTTTGAAAATTTTGATCCGAGAAACTCTAATTTACTACCCCCTCCATTGGCCTAGTCCAGATAGCCAGGAAGAGCCAGAAACTGGTTTACCAAACTCAAGCCTGGACACTACGCTCCGACACCCATAAGGCGGTCAAGTTATTTGATCGACTCTAAATCATTTAACATACTTTATTAACTTTTAGTTGTTTATTTAACCACTTCATAAATCCTTCATATCACTTTTAAAATACTTTATTAATTGTTTAAAAATATTTAGAAAAGGTTTGGAAAAGAACGGTTGCATTTAAAATTATATTTCAAAAATTATAAAAAAAGTGTTGTAGCAAGTGCTTTTTAAGCTATATCGATCAAAACGACTTTTTATCATTTGAAAATTCATTTTTATAACTCAAATCACTTTAAATTATTTTAAAATATTTTTAGAATTTATTTTGCATCTTTAATCAATTTTAAATTATCATTTTCAAAGAAATCCTTTTATGGATTCCGAACTGCAAAACAGCGATTTTTTCAAAAAATTGTTTTACTCATATTTCAAAATCTACTTATTGAAATCTCGATGTTCTTTATTTATTTGAAAACTATAGATATAATATTTCAAAAAAAATTTATCTCGAAGAATATCGAGTTATATTCCACTATCTACCCTTGTTTGAATTTTAGGGGTGAAATCGTGAACTACCGTAACGCGACGCGTCTATTTTTGACTAAATTTCCAATTACCATTCAAATTTCACTGAAACACTTTCATTTGTTTATAAAAATTTGTAAATCATTTTCAAACATTTAAACAGATATTTTTCCATATTAAATCACTATTGCGCTAACAAATCATTCCATAATATTGTATTATTATAATCTTCATTTTCAACCTTTTTATATTTTCAAAATCATTAAGAGGCTAAATAAACTCCATACACATATTATACGAATTCATTTCTATTAATCAACCATTTTATTATGATTTCTCATAATTTATCACAACCAAGTTATCAACCATATAATCAATCAATTTATCTAACAAGCATTTAAATTTATAATTTAAACTTTCATATAATTAATTTTTAAATGTAAGTAAATTGAGTACTCACTTATGGCTCCACTCCACCAATCTTTTTCATAGCTTCTTGAATTGATTCTAGCAACACTCCCTCCTCTTTTTCTTTCTCCAGAGCTTTTCGAACTTGCTCTTTCTTCCTATAGCGCTTGGCCTATGCTAGAGTAGATTCAGCCATGCCTTTGAGTGGGTGGTGCTCTCGACTTTGAGGTTATGGGAGGAGTCTGTGAGCTATAGAGGGGTGGAGGAGGTGATCGGCTAGAGTTTTGAGGTGATTTGACTTTTTATATATAGGTATATAATTTTATTTTCTTTTCTACTTAAACTTCTTCATAAATTTCCTAAAGAAGAAGCCATGGAGAAACTTAGAAAAAGAGGAAGAGGAAGATGGTAGGATGTACGAATGAATGAATGAATGAAAGGGGTGCTTGTATTTATAGCCAAAATTTTGCAAAATATCCCACATCACTTCCTTCCCATCACATCACCCATGTGTCTCCTTTCACCTCCATCGTTTCACATGCCCACCACCATTTTCATTATCATCCATCATCTAAAATCACTTCATGCCCTAATTGTTGACTTGATGAAATCTTAAGGGTGAAGTTTTCCTAAAATAACTTAGATATTTTTAATATATGTATATATATACATGTATATATTTATATGGATGTATATATGTATTCATGTATATGATAGTGGATGCATTTGTATGTTATATATGTGCACATGACATATAAACAAAGTTGCAACAACTTTCAAACAACTTTCGTTTGCTAAACCATTGAAAATCGGGAAACCGATTTCTGGTCACATTTTCACTTTTCATTTAATTTACATATATTTGTAAAAAAAAGTTCGAAAATAAATTCCTAATCATTTCTGATAAATAAAAGTGATCACATTTGAATTATAAAGTCATATAAATCAATATTAGCAATTACTTACAAAAAGTGTATCTATACAATTAAACTGATATCGATTTTCTTCATAATTTCAAATTGCTTAAATACCTTTATAAAACTATTATAAATAATTTATTATCACTTTAAAACTATTTAAAATGAATTACTATCACTAAAAAACAATTATTTGAATAATTATAATAATTATTAAATCTAAACTTAAATTAAATATAAGGGCATCACTATACATTCATTTAATTTACAAACATAAAATGAATAATTTTATTTCATATTCTTGTTCAATTATAAAAATAAGTTTGTGTATCCAGCTCTGAGTGCTGGGTTTTGTGAGCATAGAGCTGTTTATCAATAAAATGGTTTCGGTCATTTTATCGTTATTTTTTCAAAGTATATATTTTTGCAAATACTTATATAATTGTTATTTATTGTTTTAAAACATCATAATATAAGTTTAAAAAAATCTTATATTTGAATATTTTAAAAGTAAATATAATTTATCAAATGGATAAATTTATCGGTCATTACAATTAAGATATGTATAAACTATGTTTAAATGTTTGAACAAAGTTTCAAAATATTTTACAGAACTAATATTTTCAAAACAATTTTTATTAAGTAATTTTAAAAAATACAAAGAGGTATGTCGACATATCCTCTATAAGTATTATGACATACTATCCGTATTTTTTGAAATTCAAATTTGAATGGAAGTTTCTTTTCGTCGTATCTCTTCGCAAATGGACATGACCGTTGTTTCCCCATACATACCAGTCTTCCAAATAATTTTCAGTAACTACTTTCTTATTTTTCTCTACTCTTTTCATTCTCTTGATTTCTAAAGCAATTCCTGTCGAAACTCTACCAAAATTCAACCAGAATCAAATTAATCATTACTAGTTTGATTATCTTTCATATACTCTCTGATTTCTCTCATTTCTCTCAAGGTCAAGTGCCATTAAAGAGTTAAATGATCAACTGTAATCAAGATCCAAGATCTGAGTCTGTAAGCTCTATCAATTCATACTTTTATACTTGTAGTGTGCTTGGTATCCATGAAATCTAAGCACGTGTGATGCAGCCTGATTAAATCAATTGGGTGCGCTTAGTATCCCATAAATCTATGCGTGTGCTTGTGGCCCTAAATTAAGCGGCTCTACCCAAAGTTTGGGATTCTAGAGAGTGTCTCGTAGCCTTGAAATTGAGATTGTATTTACATTTACTGGTTAAAAAGAAATCCAAACAAGGAATTTTGTGGGATTAGATGTAGGGTAAATCTAATCCAGTATAAAATCCTGATGTGTTATTCCCTTTTTATTTTTGCTGCATTTACTTTAATCTGTACTTTGATTCTGTGATTGTTAATTCCATCATTTCAAGTAAAATATTAAAGAATTTGAATAATATTCATATAACCCAGTAAAATATAGGAGGATGAAAATTTTCAAAAGAAATGATAATAAAATTCCAAAAAGCGGAAGTGGAAACGGAAGTGGCATAAGATGTTATAACTGCGATGACCCTGATTGTGACTGCCCACTTTTTTGGACGGTTTAAATCAACAATAAACCACACATGTCTAACCAAACCATTTAAAAGGGCATATTATCAATGGGATTTAATATGAAAATAAGAGAAAAGAAGTAAAACAAAAAAAAGAATCTCGCAACGCAATGACAAATATAACAATCAAATAAACGGTTCATGAAGCTGTTATACAATATATATTTGATTTCAATTTTACAACATAACCAGAGTAAAATCAACAAACATACCAAAATAATGTGGCAGCATACCAATAGTAAATACGGTCTAGAAAACTCCATCTTCATCTTCAAGAAATAATGTCTTCAGCACTGAAATACCCAGGCTGACCCGAGCGTAATGAAAAGACAAAACACTCGAGTCAGAACTAAAAGTTATAATGTAAGTTAAATCAATAACAAGTAAGTATGAGTGTAATAGTTTCAAAGATGTTTACGGGATTTTTCATCTCCTATCAAGTGTATAACGTGAGTGCAGTAACTTAAGAGATGTTTACGAGATTTTCCATCTCCTATCAAGTGTAGAACGTGAGTGCAATAACTTATGAGATGTTACGGGATTTCCCATCTCTAAGAATCCATCAAACTATCTATATGTAGTAAGATATGCTATATATGTATTGTCTATAAATAAAATAAATATTTTTCCTTCCGCTAAGTTTTACACTAATCCCCCTTAACACATTTTAAAGCAGGTAGTCTATGTAGGTCCTGTAACACAACCAGTAACGTCGGTAGCCAATGAGTTCCCTATAGGTAGCATACTAAAACAAAATCGTAGTGGGCATGTAAAGGATAAAGAGTATGATAAGGCATGTGAGGCGATGCCTAAGGTAGGATACTACTATTTTGCATTTCCTGACTGGTGGTAACCCGTAAAGGCCCATCGCGAACATCCGTCCCATAATCAAATCAAGGTGCACTAATTGAGTCAAAATCAATATAGTAATACGAAGAACAGATGTCACTAGAGGTAGCTAGCCTCATTGGTTGGTGTGGCTCCTGTTTTAGTCATTTGAATTGACACTAGTGTCAGGGTCTATCCATCATCATTCTCTTTCTTCAAACCAGCAAACGCCGCTTATTCAACCTCTACATTCTGGATAACATCCACCTTGTACATGGTTGTTAAAGTGGTTCCGTTATTGACTGAGAGTATGCCAATATTCGGCCCCAGTCTCTTTAACAACAAAAGATCATTTTCACACTAGTTAGTTCTTTTACATTTCAAGAACAAGTTAGATTCCATATCAAAATATCGGATTCACTTCAAAAATCATTTCGAATCCAAAGTAGGTTATGCCTTCATATGAAAACATCATATTTAAATCGATGATTTAAATCTAGATAGTTCCCCTTTAAAAACATTATGAATATTAAAAATGGATTTGAATAATTAAAATAGTTTGAATATTGAAAAATAGTTTGGATAGTAAAAATAGTTTTAATATTGAAAAATAGTTTAGAATAATTAATGTAGTTTAAAGATTGGAAAAGTTTGAATACAAAATAGTTTTATTATTAAAAATAGTTTTGAACAATTAAAATAGTTTTAATATTGAAAAATAGTTTACGTATTAAACTAATTTATATTGAAACTATTTCTTCATTCATGATAATCTGAACTCATGTTCCAATTTCAAATCACAACAAATTCAATTTATTGACTTCCAATTCAAGTAAACATCATATTCAAAGTCCAACTAAAATCAGCCTCAATTCAAAACAACTTCATACTTTACTTCAAATTCAATTTTAACGTTTCTATTCAAATAGCTGAAAGTTTCAATTCAAATTGTCATTTTTAAACAATTTGGTATAAATCCATTTCACATCCAAACTTTGAAATAGCAATTTAAACCATTTTAATTAAAGTGAATTCAAGGTTTAAATTAAAGTATAAATCTTCACAATTATTCACTTCCCATAAATTCAAATCATATTCCAATTTCCACTTTAAGATTTCAATTTAAATCCTTAAACAATTTCATTTAAATAGTTTCAATTCAATCTCGAATTAGAAAATAATTTAATTCATATAAATCAAAATTTTATTTTCTTTAAAATAATACCGTTTAAACCAATTTAAAATTCAAGATTTTAAAACTATTTACTTTAACTAAATCCGGCGTCCGTATATAATTTTCTACCCTATCATTATAAGAAATCTAACCTTTACCTACCAATATATATGGGTAGTTAAAGATAACCTTTATCTACCAACATTTAATGGTAAGATTAATTGGTAGGTAAATATGGCTAATATTATAACATTTTGGAAGGTTGATTATCTAGAGTAGGTAAAAAGTGTTACCTACGCATACACTAGAGGGGAAGTTTTTTGCAATTGGCGCCTATATTTTTCTTCTATCATTTTAACTTTTAATTAAAATAATGCTAAGTTGTGTGACGATGTGTTAAAAAAACACTATCCTAGCAATTTCATTTTTGAAATGAAGATTTTGTTTCCATATCCCAACAATGTTCCTTATAAAATCACTTATCTATTAAGTATTAATAATTATTTTGAAATATGAGATAATTTGCAATTAATAGTTAATAAACAATAATTAAATTTTAAATAATTTATATTAAATATTCAATAATAATTTATTAACTACTTTTCATACATTTCCATTTTTTTAAACAGTTGACTACTAGAATGAAAGTGTTGCAATTTTTATAAAAAGTTTCACAATTTCATACCAATATGTCATCATCCAAAATGGCTAAAACATATCCTTGGTTTATTAGATAAACATAATCCACATCATCCACTCCAGCTACAGATCTAACCGTTTATTTTAAACCAAATCTAATGGCAAAAATCTCAATCCACCTATTTCATTTTGATTGGGCACACTAGAAACAGTTAGGAACCACTATCCACCTTTGAATCCTCTATATCTCTATTCCCTAAAGTACTATTTAGATCCCTAATTGTCTTATCTTTCCAAACCCTTATTCCCAAAGTAATCAAACGAATTTGTTAATTTCACCATGGTAGGAAGAGGCATTACAAGAAAAATTGTATCATGTTATGTAATTTAGTTGAACGTTTCTCGATTTCAATGGATTGTTGATTGGATCTATTATTGCAGCCTTTATTTCTATGTTTATATTTCACAAAAAGTATTCCTTTAAAATTGAAGTTCCCCCCCAATTTAGGCGATTTCTTTCTAGATCTCATTACTTGATCCCTTCTAATTTAGATCATGTTAGGTAATTTACTTTTAGTACTTATTCCAAAGACAACATCTTGATTAGGTTGTAGGATATCTAACTACAGATGGTTTCATTATAATATGTATTTGCAGCTAACGAAAAAAGTTTTTTCCTCCTTTCCACCAATTTGTTAATTTCATATTTTTCAGAATTGGATTAGTGAATGAGTCACATATAAGAATCGGATTAGTGAGTGAATGAATCACACAAGTCAACAAAAAGTAAGTTCTTTACTTAAGAATTTTGTTCAGTTGTATAGGCCTTAATCACAAAGTCATTAGCAAGCTTGCATTTATTATTTGTCATAATTTTGGTGGTAATTATGGTCATTAGTTACCGGATCCAATATTTTATACCACATAATCTATTGTGATAGCATTTCTTTACAAAGTCCTTTCTGATGTCACATTTAGGTTTAATTATCAAATTTACTAGCTCCATGCAGACTTTTAGATTATGCACACAAATGATATATTGGCATTTGTACAACCAATAAATATAACTTTTATACCTCTATCTATTTTTTCCTAAAGATGTACAATTTTAGTCTCTATATTTTCTATAATTATCTATAGTTTTAGCAGATTCATCCCAGTGCAGTTTCAGATTCTTTCCCCTTTTAAAATACAAGATTTTTGAAGAAGTTTCGATTTCTATAATCAAAATTAATTGATTGTTCGTTTTACTAAATTAATTATTTATAATTCACAGGTTTTTCAACTCATCTTTTAACTACAAAAAGTTCATACAAAAAATTAAAGAATTAATGTTGTAATTTAGGTGAATAAGGGAACTTTAATTGCAATTTGGAATTCCTTTTTCTTTGTCATAGTTTATTGGTTAGATTGATCCAAATTAGTTGTATTGATACGTACATAACATATCTAATATATGCTTAGCTATGGCAATTTTCATATCTGTATGTCTCAAATATGCACACTACCATTTTTTGATTAAATGTCTATGAAATTAAGAATCGTACAACATCGAGATTTATAAGATTTTGCTAAATAGACTCAATTTTATGTTATTTCCAAGTCTATGTTATTTTCCACATAGGTTCGTGCTTTAAATGATATCGTTTTTTCTTAAATTTCACCAACCTATTTTCAGAAGTGTTATAAATATTATATATGGTTTTTTATTCCTAGGAATTTTGAGGAATATTATATGTCTTTTTAAGTTGTGATATGTTATGTAATTCGGATCAATTTTCCACGCCCATCCCATTTAAGCTCTATATTATTCCCTGATGGGACCCACATCATAGTTGATTTTTAAAATGTTTTCATTTACAGCTAAAACCTACTATTGTAGAGGTAAGTTAAAAGATTATCTTACTTCTTTATAGTTATCTCATTTAGTTTGTCTTACATATTATTTTTCTTGTAATTATCTCATTGATTATTCATTTTACTAAACCAATTATTTCTAATTTATAGGCTGTTTAGCTCATCTTTTGTCCTAAAAAGTCATCCCATGGAAATTGGTTTATCCAACAAAAAGGCTATAATTTACATTAAAATGGTAAATTTAACCACCCTTTCATTATTATTACAACTAATATTTAGTTGTGATAATTTTTTGATCCAATTAATTTAGAACTGTTGTAATATAATGGTAGATTCAATATATGTCTAGCTTTAATAGTTTCCATCTACCATAAATACCCATAGAAGAATTATTTTTAATTGATTGTCATGCCTATAATAAATCTAAGGGCATTACCTAATCGATAAAATTATGTAATTTATTTGGTTTTCATTTATATATATATATATATATATATCCAAATAAATAAGCATTGTATGAGATTTTTTTACAAAAATTTCACAAACCTATTATTATTGATATTGTTAGGTGTTTTACATTTTCATCTTTTAGTCAACTACTAATTGGTGATTCAAAGCGTTAAATGGTATTATTATTTTGTTTGAAATTGTTTTTACTCAAATATGTGATGTTGCTTCTTAACTCACTTTCATTTAGGTTAGTCTCTTTCTTTTCTAGTCTAAATATAAATTTATATAAAAATATACATATACTTATATCGACTTCTTGACAACATGCTTATATCATCTAATCGAGCTATGAAATCTTTCATATGTCTTATACTTTTTCCTAAATAAGGAAACAATATTTTTTCGCTAGTATACTGCATATTGCATGTTGCTTCTAATTAAAATTTTGTTGATATTAAAAAAAAGATTCAACCGATGCTTGGGATCTAAATCTTAGTGGAGAAAAAATTAAACATAGAAAAATGCATAAGGAACTTTTTAGGACAAGTTTCTAGCTGTTATTTCAATGAAATAAAAAATGAATCAATAAAAAACAAGCTATACATTCAATTTTAAGACCTAACATTTCTATAATTGTTGTACAATTGACCACTGATCGATGTCCTTGATTGTCTTTTGAGCTGAAAACTCGTTAAGATAGAACCTGAAATACAAAGTTAGATAACATACAATCAAATCATTATATTATAGACTGATATTTCATAAAACTAAAATTGATATTTACAACATATATATATGTTCTTTGTAGCCGAACGTAGTAGACTCCCCAGTAATCAAATTCCTCAACATATTCGATACAGAGGGCACAAATGGCATGTCATAAGATACAATTAATAATATTGGAACAATTAAAATATCAAAGGAGAATAGTTCTTATGCATCATAGTCGGTATGCTGCTCAGTTTGCCTTTAGGTATGACCTCTGTTGCAAAAATGTTTTCTTGATATGTTAAGCCTAATTATGAACTGATGATTAAAGAAGTATTTAATATTTTTTGCATGATTTTGAAATCGAAGCAAGCATAAGGAATCCACTAATGTAAACATGTCTATCACGTGTACTGTGTCAATGGCTGGCTTATCGTGCATGCTTCATGGCTATTTTGTAGGAGAGACATCTAATTTTTTCAAGTTACTTTCTATAAATTATATATACATGGGCATGAGTTGTTTGTACATATATAACCATGAATTTTATGTAAACTACACATTCATTTGATTGAATATCACAACGACTCCAGCATTCTTTGATTTGATTATTTGGCTTGTTTGATATATTAGTTTTGTACATAATAATAATGAATGTTTTTTTAGTTTATTTCTAGTAAGAACATTTATAAATAATCGTTATTATCTTTTACCTACACCTAACCATTAAATTTGACCAAAAAATGAATTGTGTAACAGACCAATAAAGTAATGCCATGTGTGCTAATAAAATAACGTCACCTGGTCCAATAATATTGTGCAACATAGACCAATCAAATGATGCCACTTGCGAAATCAGATAATGCCATATGACTAATTAAATATTACCACGTGGCCCAAGAAAATGATGTTATGTGTACTAATCAAATGATGTCACCTGGAAAAATTGTTGTTTGACACATGAACCAACTACAAGATGCCAAGTGGCGACATTGATGTATGCCACGTGTATGCTACTGTGGCAACCATGTCAGTAGTCACATAGGATGATACCTCATCAAACACATCAGCCGATGACTCATCATTTGATTCACAACTTAGTAGGGTCAATAGATTCTTTTACCTACCGGTATTAAAAAGTGTAGTGAAGACTCTTCTCCCACTAACTTTTACCCATCAGTGTCTACCAATTCAATATTGGCAGCTAAAACATATTACCCACCATTAGACTAGTTTTACCTACACTTACAATTGGTAGGTAAAGACCCCATTTTCTTGTAGTGTACGGCCGAATGATCGTTAATTTCAATTTAATTACATAGATGGATATATATCATTTTAACCCATAATTAAATGACATTCGTATATATCATTTCAACCTATTTCTTAGTTTATTCGAAATAATTCAAATGACAATTTGTAGAATGTTAAGTAATAAATGGGGTAATAACATGGATATATTAAAATAAATAACAACCAAACGTACAACATATCGATCAGTAGACATCCAATTCAATCAACATCCAAATCAACAAATACGTCACAACAGCTACCGGTTATCAATTGTCGATGTTTAACAAGCAGTTAAATTCAATATTAATTTAAATGTCAATTTAATTCAATAAAAATTTCAAATTAATTTAAATATCAATTTAAACAACCAAACAACAATCAATTAAAATTTATCACTTCACAATTCCAATTTAACTAACATCGGAACATTTAGTATTGCGTGAGTGGGTTTAATCACTCGCCTTTGATTTACACCCCATTAAAATCCAATAAAAGCCCAAAATTCCAACAGCCTCTAAATTCAACCAAACTGGTTTTAATTGTTTGGAATTTCAATACGAACCCAATGGAAGACTATGCGCATTAATCCGAGTTCGTATGCAAAAGTTATGCAAGTTAAAACATTTAAATTTCAAAAAATTAAATTAAAATAACATAAGGGCAAAAGAGTAATAACATATCACTCGCAAACCCAATTCTATCTTGTTCAACCCAAACTAAGCACAACTACAACGATCAACTCTAGTTCGCCGCCAATCCATGCCGTCGCACCTAGATCCGAGACTACCACCACGTGCGCTACCTCCAGCTACTCCTACCCATGCTCGCATGACCCTCCGACGCCACCAAAAGCTCTGGGCTACCGTTGCCTTATTTCGCCAATTCTGGTGAATTATGGCCACTACACAATGATCGACCACCATAGATTGACTCCATTCGCCAATCTCTACGCCGTGATATCCTTCGATTGTCGTATAGTCGACGATCCACCGTTAAACCAAAACATTAGAATGGACGGCCAAGGATGATTCGTCAATTTCTAGGCAAGGGAGCCTTCAATCTGAAAATGAATTGCAGAAAGCTGATTCCATTCATCGAGAGCTTGGCAAGGATATATTATATCATAGGGTTTGAGAAGTTTGAATTTTTTTAATTTGATTTGAAATTGGAACTAGGGTTTCGGGATTATGACCATTAAGAAGGAGCAGATTATAACTGATATGTACGCACAAAAAATAGAACAGAAGGCTGCAAGGGTTTCATAACAGCATATATATAGGCTAAGACGAAACAGGAACGGATGGAACTGATCGATTAGGCCAAAGCGATAACCAAGGCCCGAAAAGCCCATTTCGTCCCCGAAACGAAAATAGGTCATCCTATATGTCGAAATATAGATTTTCAATAATTTTAAACTCAATGGAACAAATTTCAAACCCTAATTCTATTGTATATAGAAGTTAGCTTTAAAAATAATTTTATATTTATTTTTATGCGTTAATTAACCGAACTATTATTAAATTGATTTAACCACCTTTAAATTCAAAATTGAACGTTTTCCTATTATCATCCTTGATTAAACAGAATTTAATGATCTTTTAAAATTTAATTTTTCATGTTAAAGTTAAGAATTAAATATTAAATTGATTTGAATGTTAAATTACAACAGAAATAAAAATCTTAGTTTATTATAATTTAAATTTCAATATATTCTTTTATTTTGATTTAAAAGTTCTTTATATTAAATCAATAAATACCTTATGTATTCATTAAACATAAGTTTCCATTTATTGCTCTTTGCTCATATTAACTGCAATATTTTAATTGCATTAATTTCTCATTGATTACCAAATTAATTTCAAAATGGATTAAATAATGATATGAGAAATAAAATAGTTGTTAAAATTTAGTAATTCAAATCTATTAATTATTTATTTACGACGAGGATTGTAACAACCCGAAATTTTCGAACCCGAAAATTCCAGATAGTTATGAAAAGAAGAAAGAGATAGAAGAAGAAGAACAGAAACATTAACATCTCACATTCGCAGTGGATAAAATATAATAATAAATAACAACAGTTTATAAAAGAACACTATATCTATCGATTACATTTAATATACATCAGAGTTTCACATATATATAAAGTCACTGAATATATACAATTATCATGTCTCAAATTAACAATAATATAAACACAACGAAAATATTCTATACGCTCTTGCCATCCAGCTCGTCTCCTGAGCTCCAGAACGTACCTACCTGAAAATCTGTAATACTCGGTCTGACCCGAGCAATACACCAAAGTAACACCCGGGTCAGGCTAGAAACCAGCGTGAGTAAACTTAACTAACATGGAATACCAAAGAAAAAAACTCATATAAAACCCGGGTAACACGAGTCAACTTACAAATTCACACTTTGTTATAGTCTTCTCTAATTTCACACATTAATACCCAAGTACCAAAACTTAAGATTAAATAGTCCAATTCACTTAAATCATTTCATTTCAGCCTATTGATTTCCCATATCAATCTATAATAATTCGAAGTGGTTTCGGGTATTTCCCAATACCCGATCCCGATCTCTTCGAAACTCATGTCATCCTAACCCAAGTTATTCAAATGAAATACACAACATTTCATATCAGAGATATCAACTTAATCAACGCATCCAATACCATTCAATCACCCATAAGAAAAGCATAATCACATACAAATCAATTCAATTGATTCTAATTGAATTTCAAACCTCAATCACTTAGATTCCTTCATTAATTAATTCCAAATCAATTAATTAATCAACCCTTCCTTATTCATCTTAATTAATCACCCTGGATTAATTATCTTCCAATTCCATTCAAGTAATTATATTTAATTAATTTCACGATATTAATTATTCTTACCAAATCAATAAGTAATCTTTAATTACTTCACAAATTTATTAACAATATTAATTACATTAATCCTTAATTACTTATATTAATTAACTTATCATAAGTCACTTTCATTGATTTATTTTCTTAACTAATCTATCTCTATTTACATCATTAATTAAATAAGTTAATGATTTCTCGTTTACATTTCAATTTATTCTAATCTGATTTAATTACTCTTTTTATAATGGAAGCTTAAAGAAATTTAAAACCAAATTAATTTTTAAATCCAATTCGGTTTACAATTGCACTTTGACATTCAAGTTATTAAAACACTTAATATTTTAAAACTTTATTTGTTAGATGTAACTTGGTTTTAGAACTTGTTTTAAATCCCTACTTTACAATATAACTCCAGGTTTTAAATATCACTTTTATTTCTTTCCAATTCATTTTTATTTTGTTCTATAATTATTTCGCTTGTAAAATTTCACCCTTACATTTCTCTCAAAAATCCAATTTTATATATATCGATAACTCAGGATACTGAAATATCCAAGCAAACCACAACATTCAGCATTCCAATTACCAAAAATATTCATCATAGAATATCAATCACGCCAACATGTACTACATATAGCATTTCAATTCAATTTCAACCATTCAGCCAATCATTTAAATTCAACCACTTAAATTTAAATAAAAATCCAGAAACATGAGGTTTACTCACCTTTGTTTTATTTGCAATTCCATCCTATCCTGACTTGTTTCTTCACAATTATTGACCTTGTAAAAACATTGGATGATTTTCATTAATATTCGAACCAAATCGAAAAATTAAATTTCCATTTGATAAATTTAATTTACTAGTGATTTTAATTTAATAGTTCTCATTTTAACAAATCATTTAATTTTAAACAAATAATTAAATTTAAACTAATAAGACAAAAATATGTATTTATATCTATATCACTATTTATCTTTACTGTAAATAAATATTCAGAATCAAAATTAAAATAGAGTTATACCTTACTGTAAAATTTTAAAACAATTTGCAAAATTTGAAATATTTTCCTTGAATCCTATATGCATACATATTATTATCTTAATAAATTAAATAAAGAATCCAATACCTCCCAGTAAACTCGAGACTCGCTTGAACAACACGCGACTATTGTCGCGACTTCCCTGAACACTCGCCAATCTGATGCCGCAAGCTCTCCAGGTAGCCACAACTCCTAGCAGTCGAAGGTTGCCGAAACCCTAACCTCGCGGCCTCAATCCCCCAGCCGCCACAACCTTCGATCGACCAAGACGACATCTCGATCCACTCGCGAGTTCCCAGTACCCCACCTCCTTAGCTACGACAACACACGGCGCCGCTTACGACGAGCCAACAAACCCTAGCTTCAATCACGACTTCCTCCAGTCGCGATGTTCCTCCACGCGTCCCTCGAGCTCGCTCGAGCACAACATGACGGCGAAATCCCCCTCTCGATCTCGTATTCTACTCGATTTAGAAAGTGAAGGCTTCGGCCCCTATATTTTTTTTGACGAATTGAATTCGTTCATGAAGAGGAAAATAGATTTCGGTTTTCCCCATTTTTTTTTAAGCGGTTCCAATTCGATAAGGACATGGGAAAGACGAAGATGTATATCTTCAGAATGGCTTCTAATGTACGCTTTGTATTGTAAAAATATCTCTGACAAGTGTACTTTTAATTTTATTATATTATAAAATTTTCAAAATGCCCTTGTAAATGCTACCATAAATTTCGAACTCCTCTTAAGGAATGCCGCTAGGCGATTACAGGGTTTTACCCGCGTTTCGAACATAATGGAACATGTTACGAAGGCAAATTTGATCGTATGTGCGAGTTACAGAAGAAAACGATCAAATTTTAAATTAAATTAATTAAAATAGTTCTAAGCGTATGAGCTGCCAGTGTCAAACGACCACTCCGATTGCTACAAAAATTGAAATTCAATAATAACTAACTATTACAGATCCAATGGAACTGGTTTCGTCGAATTTCGAAACTGTGCTTCGGAAGGCTATTTTTAAATTCCAATTTATACGATATATTATTTAAACTGAACAAATTATCTTTAAATTAAATTCAAATCATTTTATTATCTCCAGTATTATCATTATAAATTTTATAAGCCTTCAAATTATTTAAACAGGCTTAGAAATTTCAGATTCAACAATTTACCCAATTTTCAATTATTAAATTCAATATTTAAACTATATAATTCAATGATTTAATTATCAAGTAAATATTGATATCTAGAATTCAAGTTAAAATTAACTTTTAAATATTTAAAATCGATTAATTATTCCAATTTACTTTGTTAAAATTTCCGGGTCGTCACATTCCTCCCCCCTTAAAAGAATTTCGTCCCCGAAATTACTAGATAGAAAGAATGGTCCAATACCCGTTTACCTTCTCCCAAAACTCACAATTCAACATTCTACCAACTATCTTTTATTAAAGGCCCACTGTCACCTTAACCAACTTCCTAAAACCTTCTATAGTTTCAAACAACACCCCTTTGCTCAATCATCTAAATTTCAATTTAAAACCAAATTTTGAATTATCAAAATTTTCTCAAAATTTTTCTAACTCTCTAAATTCCCTAAATTTTTTGCCAGCGCCTCGCGCGGCTAGCTCGGTACTACTACAAAAGGCCTCTACGGGCTCCCAAATACAAAAAAGGAAACAGAAAGCCAAGTGTCTAGATCAAAAACCCAATCCAATTCATACAGAAATTAAAATACATACCTTTTTGTCAGGCAATTCAAATTTATCTTTTGGAATCAAATCCAATTCTTTTTCCCATTAATACCTGCATATCTCGTTTAGCAACAATATTCAATCGAAACTTTACAAATCATTTTATACATTATCTTATATAGGTTTTCATATTTACTTCTATTCAAATTCGTTTTTCCCGTTTTATTATGAATTCAACTCATTTCAATTTTGAGGATTAAAATTTTTATTTTCCATTTATAACTGAGTCTTATTAGTTCCATCTACTAATTTATTTCAGTTTCATATTTAAAATCATTTAATTGCTTAACAAAATATTTCTCAAAAATTTTCAAACTCCCAAAATTTTCGGAAAATTTTGGCGGAGTCTCCTTTGTACGGAGGAGCTTTTGCAATTTGACAAGAGATATAAATATATATACATCAACCCACCCAGTCGAAAAAAGCAAAAGCAGTTCATATTTCCTATTTTTATTGCGTAGATGTACCTTATTTAGCATTTTAAGCAAGCAGCTTATTAATTTTAGCAATTAGTGCAATCCAAATCCAGCCAAACAGCCTTCAGGTACCTGTACTTACTCAATTTAAACATATAAGTACTATATATATGAAGTTTACAACATTTCTCTTACTAAAACAACTATAACACTTCAACTCTAAAAGATATGCATTCAAAATAACTTCCATGAGCAATTTATATGTTTTCAAAACTAATTCAATTGTTTTCCACCAATTCATATATCATTCCGTTCAATCTTATTGGTTTACAACTCAACTGCCATTCAATTAAATTTTTTATCCAAACAAGCTCATATTCAATTCAATTGATTCAAAATCAATTTTTATTTGCCTTTATTAATTTATAAAATTTTAATTACTTTTGTTTACGTCAAACGACAACTATTTTTATGCAATTTCGACTATATTCGCTTAACATAGTATTTAATTTTAGTCTATAACTACTTCAAATTACTTTTCAACTCATTCTATAATTAATTCCACTTCATTTCTAATTTATTCACCAACCATTCATTGCGTTTCGTTTCATTTCCGCAATTGTTCCATTCAAAACAATTTATTAAGCTTGGTCCATTCAATACTTATAAATTAATAACCATTTCCTAAATTAATTCAATCTAAGTTTTTATTGAATGAGCTTTCACCCTTATTCGAAGCCAAGCTTCCATAAATTTTAAACTTAGGTGAATTTACTTTAATTTATTCCAACATCAAACTTAAGTTTACTTCTATTTGATTCTCATTTAATCAAACTCCATTAAATTCAGTTAGCCCATCCATTTAAATTTTAACTTTAATTCATCTTCTCAATTTATCGAAATAATATCTAAGCACATACTTAACTCATTTATACTTCAAATTAATATACCACCAAATTTAAGTTCAGTCTGATAATCCAATTCCAATCACAACTTTGATTTAGTTTTTATTCAATTAGACTTCATCCATTTATTATTTAACTCAATCATCCCAATTTAAAAAATTTAATTTACTTACTTAATTCGTTATTGAATTTATTTTATTAATATAAGGCCATTCTTAATTTATTTCTATTCACTTGGGTTTCGTTTTGCAACTCAAACCAATTCTATTATAATCACTTCTCTTATATCCAATTTGCTTGCAAATTTCATTAAATATTATTCAAATCACCTTTGAATTTTATTTGTAATTCAAACCATCACATTTTTCAATCCAACTCTATTTATTTTTATTTTACAACATCTCCTCTTATTCAATTCATTATCAAATCTAAGTCGAATTCTATTTAAAATTCGAATTCATTCCCAAACCCATTATCAACTTACAATCCATTTATTTTCCCAAGTTAAATTTTATTAATATACTCAATCAAATAATTATTTAGCCAATTAGCTTATTTCAACTTCTAAATCAATATTCGATTTTAATTACAAATTCACTTCATTAGAATTCCAGTTTGGATTTCCTTGATTTTCCAAAATTCCAACATCTTTATTTAAAAAATTTAAAAATGCTTTTAAATTCACATCATACTATTAAAATAACTCTTTATAAAAATACTTTTTATAACTCGATGTCTCAACCAGTCCATCCTTGTTCTCATAGAAATTCAGTCGTACATTGATCAGGCGTAGTACTGAAAATCTACAAGTGCTTAGCAGACCCGTTTCCAACATCCAGTGAAAATACTTTTGAAAATAATTTTATTGAAAATATTGAAAGCATTTTGAAATTGAGGAAATATCTTTGGTGAGAATGCTCTGGAAATCATCACCCCCGTCCATGGTCGCAGTTACATTCCAGGGTTACGTTTCCATCGCAGCAAAAGTCCATGCAACTGCGGGCTCTCCACGGCCTCTCGATTACGCCATGGAACCCACAACAGATCACGGTTACATCCAGGGTTAGGTTGCCGTCACAGCAAAAGCCCATGTAACTGCAGGCTCTCAGCGGCCTCTGATTTTCGCTGTCGAAATGAAACCTCTCCACTCCTACATAGGTCGCAGTCTGCCGATATAAAATCAAACGTAGACTGTTGGCTCTTAGCGGAACACACGACTTCCGCTATGGTATACACTACTCATAATCCTCAGGAACTAGTTTTTTTCGGACTCCTCACAAGATCAACTTTAGAACCCCCCTTGGGTTCAAGGCAGCACCACCCGGTGGCACTCCTGAGAAGTTTATTTCAAGGGAGCGCCTTTTTCCCCAGAGCCATCAACAAAATATTTTATACTATACACATATAGTATCTTTCAAATCATACACCTAGTATGATCTCATACAAGGCTCCTTTACACAAAATCGATTATCCTAAAATCGATAAATTCTCAAACTAGGCTTTCCAAATTTTTAATATTGATTTTACCCAAATATCGAAAGCCTTTCCAAATCCAAAGGTTCCCAAAACCTTTTTCAAAATCCTCATAAGATCCTTTATATATATATTCAGATATATATAAAATTTAAAAACTTTGGATCTTTACAAACTTGTATAAAACTCCTTTATACTTCAAACACCTTCAAAAAACCTTTTCTTCCGGCAATAGATTTAACAAGGAAAGATTTATCTTATATAACAAAGATGCATAACTTTGTTTATTCAAAATTAAATATTCCAATTTGATTCTTCTCTTCCAATATCAATTTCATCCAAATCCGTACGATGTACATTTATCATCCGTACGCTATACCAATCTGATCGCTCACTCGATCACACAATTTCATTTCCGAACTAGTATCGTCCACCCGACTTCCTAGTGCGGACATAGATCTGGTTTTCCTGATTAGAAACCGTCATTCTCCTTGCATAGATCTAACTATGATAGAGAGTATCCAGATGCAATCAACAATCCATATCCAGGTTCGCTGTCGAAAATCAAGTGAAAAATCCCAACTCGGATCGATAAACTATCTCGAAATTCTGTGTTCAAATCTGGATCAAATCACTATGCGACTAGAATAATATACGTATATCCTACGTATTTAACTTCATTGATTATTAGCCAAATCAATTTCCTTTCTATTCACATTTCCATTAATTCTCTTTCACTTATTTACAATTGCCTTAAATTCTCATTGAATTATCACTTCAATTCTTATCTCAGTTGGGTATTTAATCAATAACAGTTTGAACTCCGACCAGTTTATTTTTAGAAAAACAGCTTGAAAATTTTAAAATGGATAAGTAATTGAAAAATAATTATTAGTTTACAAAATAGCTATAAAATAGTTAACTAATCGTAAAATAGTTGGAAAATAATTAAATAGTTTCAGAAATTTTAAATAATTTCCAAATAGTTGTAAAATAGTAATTAATTTGTAAAATAGTTAGAAAGTAGCAATTAGTTTATAAAACATTTGAAAAAATGGTTAAATAGCTCCAAAAATAATTGTAAAACAAGTATAAAATAATTTAGCTTTAAGAAAGAAAGGTTGTATATATTAAATAGCTTGGAAAATAAGTTTATATTAAAATAATTTATTTAAAATAGTCTAGAGTCAAACCGTTCAATTCCCAATCTCCATTCTCATCAATTCAATCTAAATCTCCACTTCCATTTAAATTGATCCAATTCCAATTTTAATAACTCCAACTTCTATTGAAATTTATTTAATTCCAATTCAAGTTGAATCAATCTTGATTCCTTTCCCAATTTAAACCAAATTCAATTTTGAACTAATTCAATTTCAATCTTGAATTTAAACTACCTCGAATTATATAAATTCGAGTTAAATTCTCAAAGGTTGGTTTAACTTTTTAAACCAAATTAACTTTTATTCAAAGTTTTTAATCAATTTAATTTCTGAGTCCAATTCTCAAAAATCCATTTTAAATTATCTTTACGTATGTATTTCAAGGTTTAAATAAGAGTTCAATACAATTTTATTTTAAAATTTTAATTTACTATTAAATTTTATCTTCCAGTTTGAAGCCAGTTCTTAAACAATTTTAATTTACAAACTCAATTATTCAAATTTATTTTATTTATACAAAACCATTCTCAATTTAAAGATTTTCATTAACAACAGGATGATATCATCCAATTTATTTTAAAACGTCCATCCATTTTCAATTTTTAAATCTCAAACTCGTTTTGAGATCACACAAATTCCCAGTTCAAACCAACCATTTAACTTTCCAAGTTCAATTCCAATTTCATCTTGAAATTTCCAATTCTGGTTGCTTTTTCTACACTTATTTAACTTCCCAAAGTTAAATTCCAATTTACTTAATCCAATCAACCTTACTCAATTTGAATTTCCGCTTCAAACTTCAAAATTCTTTCCCTCTTATAAGTTCAAAACTTATATTACTTTGGGTTTTTACATCACACTTCAGGGAAAAATCAAAACTCAACCTCTTAGAGTTTATTTCAAATTATCTTCGATATCATGTATATCCATACATATATACATATTTATTTCTTGGCCTCCCAGCCATGTTTTAAAATTTTAAACCACCCTTTGTTTTTAATTCAAATCAATTTTCAAACAACCCATTGTTTGCAACAAGTCCCAGTTATCTAAATAATACTTATTTATTATTTTTCATTACTTTGAAACAAAAGTTTCAAATTCGGGGATCAGATTTAGAATTTCATTTTCAATCCGTTAAATTTTAATTTGATTGTATTTCTATTTCTACCAAATTTAATTCCAATTCAGACTTCTATTTGGTTGTATTATATTACTTCTAAATTTTCATTTCAATAAATTTAGCAACCAATCGCTTTAATATTTATTAGAAGGAAATATTGCTTTATATATCAAAATATATTTTATATAAAATCATTTAAAATCTTTATATAAGAAAATAACAAGTACGCTCTCATATATATATATATATATATATATATATATATATATTCTCAACTCATTCTAGAGTACTACAGACTCTATTAAATGAGTAATCCCCAGTAGAGCCAAGGTTCTCACTTAACCTTACAGCTCTGATACCAAATGTAACGACCCGAAATTTTCGAACCCGAAAATTCCAGATAATTATGAAAAGAAGAAAGAGATAGAAGAAGAAGAACAGAAACATTAACATCTCACATTCGCAGCGGATAAAATATAATAATAAATAATAACAGTTTATAAAAGAACACTATATCTATCGATTACATTTAATATACATCAGAGTTTCACACATATATACAGTCACTGAATATATACAATTATCATGTCTCAGATTAACAATAATATAAACACAACGGAAATATTCTATACGCTCTTGCCATCCAGCTTGTCTCCTGAGCTTCAGAACGTACTTACCTGAAAATCTGTAATACTCAGTCTGACCCGATCATTACACGAAAGTTACACCCGGGTCAGGCTGGAAACCAGCGTGAGTAAACTCAACTAACATGGAATACCAAAGCAAACAACTCATATAAAACCCGGGTAACACGAGTCAACTTACAAATTCACACTTTGTTATAGTCTTCTCTAATTTCACACATTAATACCCAAGTACCAAAACTTAAGAATAAATAGTCCAATTCACTTAAATCATTTCATTTCAGCTTATTGATTTCCCATATCAATCTATAATAATTCGAAGTGGTTTCGGGTATTTCCCAATACCCGATCCCGATCTCTTCGAAACTCATGTCATCCTAACCCAAGTTATCCAAATGAAATACACAACATTTCATATCAGAGATATCAACTCAATCAACGCATCCAATACCATTCAATCACCCATAAGCAAAGATTAATCACATACAAAATCAATTCAATTGATTCTAATTGAATTTCAAACCTCAATCACTTAGATTCCTTCATTAATTAATTCCAAATCAATTAATTAATCAACCCTTCCTTATTCATCTTAATTAATGACCCTGGATTAATTATCTTCCAATTCCATTCAAGTAATTATCTTTAATTAATTTCACGATACTAATTATTCTTATAAAATCAATGAGTAATCTTTAATTACTTCACAAATTTATTAACAATATTAATTACATTAATCCTTAATTACTTATATTAATTAACTTCTCATAAGTCACTTTCATTGATTTATTTTCTTAACTAATATATCTCTATTTACATCATTAATTAAATAAGTTAATGGTTTCTCATTTACATTTCAATTTATTCTAACCTGATTTAATTACTCTTTTTATAATGGAAGCTTAAAGAAATTTAAAACCAAATTAATTTTTAAATCCAATACGGTTTACAATTGCACTTTGACATTCAAGTTATTAAAACACTTAATATTTTAAAACTTTATTTGTTAGATTTAACTTGGTTTTAGAACTTGTTTTAAATCCCTACTTTACAATTCAACTCCAGTTTTTAAATATCACTTGTATTTCTTTCCAATTCATTTTTATTTTATTCTATAATTATTTCGCTTGCAAAATTTCACCCTTACATTTATTTCAAAAATCTAATTTTATATATATCGATAACTCAGGATACTGAAATATCCAAGCAAACCACAACATTCAGCATTCCAATTACCCAAAATATTCATCACAGAATATCAATCACGCCAACATGTACTACATATAGCATTTCAATTCAATTTCAACCATTCAGCCAATCATTTAAATTCAACCACTTAAATTTAAATAAAAATCCAGAAACGTGAGGTTTACTCACCTTTGTTTTATTTGCAATTCCATCCTATCCTGACTTGTTTCTTCACAATTATTGACCTTGTAAAAACATTGGATGATTTTCATTAATATTCAAACCAAATCGAAAAATTAAATTTCCATTTGATAAATTTAATTTACTTGTGATTTTAATTTTATAGTTCTCATTTTAACAAATCATTTAATTTTAAACAAATAATTAAATTTAAACTAATAAGATAAAAATATGTGTTTATATATATATCACTATTTATCTTTACTGTAAATAAATATTCATATACACAGAATCAAAATTAAAATAGAGTTATACCTTACTATAAAATTTTAAAACAATTTGCAAAATTTGAAATATTTTCCTTGAATCCTATATGCATACATATTATTATCTTAATAAATTAAATAAAGAATCCAATACCTCCCAATAAACTCGAGACTCGCTTGAACAACACGCGATTATTGCTGCGACTTCCCTGAACACTCGCCAATCTAATGCCGCATGCTCTCCAGGTAGCCACAACTCCTAGCAGTCGAAGGTTGCCGAAACCCTAACCTCGCGGCCTCAATGCCCCAGCTGCCACAACCTTCGATCGACCAAGACGACATCGCGATCCACTCGCGAGTTCCCAATGCCCCACCTCCTTGGCTGCGACAACACACGGCGCCGCTTACGACGAGCCAACAAACCCTAGCTTCAATCACGACTTCCTCCAGTCGCGATGTTCCTCCACGCGTCCCTCGAGCTCGCTCGAGCACAACATGACGGCGAAATCCCCCTCTCGATCTCGTATTCTACTCGATTTAGAAAGTAATGGCTTCGGCCCCTATATTTTTTTTTGACGAATTGAATTCGTTCATGAAGAGGGAAATAGATTTCGGTTTTCCCCATATTTTTTTAAGCGGTTCCAATTCGATAAGGACATGGGAAAGACGAAGATGTATATCTTCAGAATGGCTTCTAGTGTACGCTTTGTATTGTAAAAATATCTCTAACAAGTGTACTTTTAATTTTGTTATATTATAAAATTTTCAAAATGCCCTTGTAAATGCTACCATAAATTTCGAACTCCTCTTAAGGAATGCCGCTAGGCGATTACAGGGTTTTACTCGCGTTTCGAACATAATGGAACATGTTACGAAGGCAAATTTGATCGTATGTGCGAGTTACAGAAGAAAACGATCAAATTTTAAATTAAATTAATTAAAATAGTTCTAAGCGTTTGAGCTGCCAGTGTCAAACGACCATTCCGATTGCTACGAAAATTGAAATCCGATAATAACTAACTATTACGGATCCAATGGAACTGGTTTCGTCGAATTCCGAGACTATGCCTCGAAAGGCTATTTTTAAATTCCAATTTATACGATATATTATTAAAACTGAACAAATTATCTTTAAATTAAACTCAAATCATTCTATTATCTCCAGTATTATCATTATAAATTTTATAAGCCTTCAAATTATTTAAACAGGCTTAGAAATTTCAGATTCAACAATTTACCCAATTTTCAATTATTAAATTCAATATTTAAACTATATAATTCAATGATTTAATTATCAAGTAAATATTGATATCTGGAATTCAAACTAAAATTAACTTTTAAATATTTAAAATCGATTAATTATTCCAATTTACTTTGTCAAAATTTCCGGGTCGTCACAAGGATTATTCATCTACTTATCAAATACTTGATTTCTTATTCTATGCTAAAACCAATTTCTACTAATAACATATGATTTCACCATTTGATACGTTATTTCATTTATTCCTTACTAACTTACAATTATGTACAAATTAAACTTACAATTACAATCCAATTAGAAATAAACATTTATTTCAATCTTTATACGATTAACATTTGGTATTTCAAAACTTGTTGTTTAAGGATTTTGTCTTCAATTATAACATACATATAATAATATTTCTATTAATAAATCGTAACATCACAATTCATAGCCATTTTTATTCAACAATCGTATTAAATTTAATATTTCTAAATGGTTGAAAATATAGGTCGTTATACTGGTCATTTAAAACGAGATTGTCCAAATCTCAATAAATTGAAAACTACACAAAACACTAATTTATCAAAAAAACAAAGAAAAGCCCATAATGGAACATTAGATGACTCAGATACATCCTCAAGTTATAATGGATCAGGTACATAAATTGTTAATATGTGCTTCACAGCAATACATAATTCAGAACAAAATGGTGAAATGGATCAAAAAAAGGTATGCATTTAATATATTTTTAAATTTCTTGAATGAATTTTTCTTTCCTTTTGGTGGCTTTGCTGGTTGTTAGGAATATCCTATAGATTAATTATAATATTAGCTGAATGCCATATGATTGTATTTTAAATATAAATATTTTATATATTTTAAATAATAATATAAAATATATTTAAAATTATTTTGCTGAAAATAGAACAACTATAAATAGATATATATAATAAAATAGAAAATAGATAAACAAAAATCATTTTTTAAAAAATCTGACCTACATGTCAACATTCCCCACGAGCATATATCGACATATGCAGATAGAATTTGATTTCAAATTCAAAATTTGAATTTTCCTCCACCTTTTCACCAACTTCTATGTTCTTAAATTTTGCCATTTGACCAAATAACATGTCCTTTGATTAACTATTTACTTACTCTATCTCCATCCATTCATTTCTCACTTTCATTTTGAAATTCAAAAATCATAAACTCTCTTATCCCTTCAAACTATTCTTCAATGGCATCCTCAAGCAATACTAAGGCAACCATGAGCCTTTATAATAAAATAAAATAATATCTTTTCAATAATCAAGAAGCCATTCAAGCCTATATAGAGTATTTATTTTTTGAAAAAGTCTTCCCAAAAGATTTGCTATTTTTGATGATTATTCTACTTATGATCTTTTCGATCTTTGTTTGCAAAATGAAATTCTTGGTTTAACAAATGCTTCTCAAAATGTTTTTGTTTATTATCCAAAGTTAGTAAAGATGTTTTATGCAAATTTAAAAGGAATTTTTTATGATGGTGAGAAGGAGAAGTTTGGAGTAGTGTCAAATGGACACATATTGTTTTAAATTGTTAACTTTTAGGTCACATTCTTGGATGCCAAAATAATGGAATGGACCTAGGTCACATTCTTGGATGCCAAAATAATGGAATGGACCTAGGTCACATTCTTGGATGCCAAAATAATGGAATGGACCTTTCATTTTTTCAAATTGACTTTCAAATCGTGAAGTAATTCATGATATTTTCGAAAGTGATGATGACTTAAAATAAAAACATGCATCCAAAAGATAGAATTTTAAATCTTCTTTTGCAACAAAGTATTACTCCTAGAATGAGTAATTATAATAACCCGACTCAAAAAGTTTTCAAAGCCCTTTTCACAATTTATGGTCGATACAACATAAATTGGTCTCAAGTCATTTTGGATGAACTTTTTCCTAAGAATCTTTCTAAATGTGAAAACACGTTATTTTATGTTGTGTATTTTACTCGTATTTTCAATTATTTTGGTGTTGATCTTAAAGGAGAGGAAACAATTCCTCGAAAAATATTTGACAAGGCCAACATTTCACCTATGCATATTTCACCCTTTTTCGAGTCTTATGAAATGCTTGCAGAAAAGGAATAATGGTTGGCTTAGGAAAAAGAGCATGAAATAAGAGAATATGAGGAAGAGGAAAAGGAAAGAGATGAAATGGAAGTCAAGGAGGAAGAAAAAGAAGAGGATGAGGATACTTCTTTGGAAAGTATCAATATGCCACTAAATCCATCCAACAAAGATCTTCTCAAAATCAAAAGTAGATCGCCCATAATAAACAACTTAAGAAATCATTTTCAAAGAAATTTACTTTAATTTTCAACAAAATGGATAAATTCTTTGGAAAGATCATTCGCTAGTTTGGTGGTTCTTCATCATCCTCAGCCATATCTTTCTAGTTGTTTGAACTATTTTGTATTTGGATTCTCTAGTTTCAGTTTATGTTGAGTCTTATATATCTTTTTATTTCTTTGTGTTCTACGTAATCTCTGTCTAAGTATTAATGAGTATTTATTTCCTTACTGTTATACATTAGTTATCATCTTTGAAAAACATAGAAGTATAATAGTTTAAGCTAAATACATTAAAATATCAAAACAAAGTTGTTTTGAATTTTTTTGCATATATGCCGACATACCCTAGGTATGTATGTTGACATACAACGGTAACTTTTCAAAAAAAATTAATTTTGAAAATTGAATACACAGCAAATGTATATTCATTTCCAATGATTTTCCACCCCTTTTAAAAAACTGTTAAGACCATTTTCTACTCGCTTTCTTCTTCCTTTGCATTCCTAAACTCTAAAGCAAAAATAATGGCTTCTCATATCCAAATACTAACCAAAAACCTCGAACAAACTCTAGAATCATTCATGAATATTCTTACTTCCATTCTAAGAAACCAAAAACACTTAGAATTAAGTTAAGCACAGATGATCAAGGAGAAAGAAAGGCATTTCGACGTGATTAAGTGGATGATTTGTGCCTTGAACAAAGAAGAACCAACTACCAACTTAGATTGTACCATCAAAAAAGATGATGGAGATTGGGATGGTATCAAAATGGACCTAATCTTTGGCGCTGAGGATGAATTGAAGTTCCTCGAAATATCTGGTTTAAATAGGTTTGATTGTATATAAATAATAATATTTAGTTTGATTTGGATTTGATTGGTTTCGATTTGTGTGGATTTGTTTGAATGTTTTATGGCTAAAATTTGTTTGATTGGATGAATATTTGAATTAATTATTTCATTTTACATGTCACTTATTGTTCGTATATAATCTTTCTCGCAATCATTTTTATATAGATTGATTAGTACTTTATTTAGGAAAGTTAGAGTTAGGATTATAGTAAAAGTTAGTATTAGAGTTATAATTTTAGTTAATTATTTTTGTTGATGACAAAGGGGGAGAAATATATAGAATCTAAGCATAGATTAAAGGGGAGTTATATAACTTAGGGGAGTTATAATATATTTTATATACTAAGTTGTCATCATCAAAAGGGGACAGATTGTTAGAATCTTAGGTATTGGTTTTGATTATAACAACTATATAACATTATATAAAATATATATACTAATGTTTTATCAAGATAGTATATAGTGCAACATATTAGACATATATTGATTAAGAAGACTGAAAGTATCAAGATGCTGATACTAAAAGTAGAATCAAGATGCTAATATAGAGTTTCAAGAGTTCAGAAATAAAGACTTAAGGGTATTGAAGAGTTCAAGATTTCAGGATATTCCAGATAAGTTATAGAGTCATGGAATTTATGTTAAACTTTGATAGCACTTTATTGATCTCTCTTACCTTCTTTAGTTTGAGAATTTTCAAATATTCTATTTTTAAAATAATGTTTTCAAAATATTTCCAAAATGATTTTCAAATCTCTTATACTTATAAAGATATTATTTTAGTGTTTTTAAGTTTATATTTATATTGAATTATTGTTTATACTTTAATTATTTATAACTCTATTGATTTTATATATATTATTTACATTATATTAAATATTCTTATTAGATCTTTCAAAATTATTTTATAAAGTTTTGTTAATTTTAATATTAAAATATGTATAAACTATGCTTAAATGTTTGTACAAAGTTTCAAAATATTTTACAGAACTTAATATTTTCAAAACAATTTTTATTAAGTAATTTTTCAAAATACAAAGAGATATGTCGATATATCCACTTCAAGTATGGTGACATACTAACTATATTTTTCAAAATTCAAATTTGAATAGAAGTGTCTTTTTGTCATACCTCTTCATGAATGGACATGATCATTGTTTCTCTATATATACCAGTCTTCCAAATGAATTTTTAAAAACTACTTTCTTTTTTTTCTCTCCTCTTTTCACTCTCTTGATTTCTTAGGAAATTCCTATTGAAATTCAATTAGAATCAAATTCAATCATCACTAGTTTGATTCTCTTTCATATATTCTCTTATCTCTCTCAAGGTCTAGTGCTATTCAAGAGTTATATGATTAATTAATCAAGATCGAATATCTAAGTTTGTAAACTCTATCAAATCATACTTGTATACTCTATGGCGTGCTTGGTACTCTTGAAATCCAAGTAGGTGTGATTGTAGCTTGATTAAATCAATTGTGTTTGCTTTGTTGCCTGTAAATCTAGTGGGTGTGCTTGTGGTCCGAAATCAAGTGGCTGTACCGAAAGGCCAAGATTCTGGAGGATGTGTCTCGTAGCCTTGAAATCGAGATTGTATTTGCATTTACTAGTTGTAAATAATTATGCACAAGAAATTATGAAGGATTGGATTTAAATCCGTACAAGAAATGGTGTGCTCTTTCCTTTTTACTTTTACTACATTTACTTTTTATTTGTACTTTGATTCCGTGATTGTAAATTTCATTATTTCAGGTAAAATCTTAAAGAATTTGAATAATATTTATATAATCTATTAAACACTATTCACCCCCACCCTCTAGTGTTAATTTAGCCTTAAGATCCCTATTCCGCTGACTCGTAAGGTAGAGGTATTCAGGGTGGTACCATTATAAATGGTGGAGACCAAGCATCAAGGAATGTTGCTCCAATTAAGGAATCAAGGGTGGATATTATAGAGGAGGTCGTGCAGGTTAGGCCTTAGATGAATTTTTCTTCGTTCTACTACGATTATGAGAGGCTATGAGGTAGAGGTTTGGTGGTATGGAGATGATCATCGAAGTGCAGACTTGGATCAAATTATGTGATCAAATAATTAGGAATATAGAGCTAGATGATGTGATGAAGCATCGGTTGGTGTCACGACATTTGACAAACGCAGCCACGGATTGGTGGAGTTCTACCACCACTAATGTCCACGAGAATGACTTCTTCTGGGCCTAAGTTAAGGTCGGATTCATGATGAAGTTTTTCCTAGAAGCCGAGAAGACTTTGTTGTTTAGGAGCTTCTTCGACTTGAAGTAAAGGGCAGTGACAGTGCGGTGTATGATAACCGATTCACTGCTTTATCTAGATTTGGTCTTGGTTTAGTAGATATGCCATCAAAGAGGAATGAGATGTTCATTGTAGGAATAGCCCCAAAATTCAAGGGTAATATAATTAATCACATTTTGGGATGTTATTTGAATTTGGTGAACATGGGGTTGCGGTTTGAGAGCTTAGTACTGAAGACATCTATTCCTACACCAGCGGGGAACAACAAATGGAAGCTTCATACTTCAAGGAATATTTTTGGTTTGACTTGTCATAAGTATGGAAAAGAAAGGGCATTTCACAAGGAGTTGTACATTAGTTGGGGAGAAACAAGCGGCGAAAGCACCATTAGTTTAGGAACCTATTGCTAAGGTTCTGATGATAGAGCCACAAACAGTCAGGACAAGTTTGCACCAAGGAGCTGCTATAATTGCCATCTTCCTGATAATATAGTTAAAGACTATTTTATGCTTCATAAACGGGAGCAGCTCAAAGTTTTTTCTTTGGCTTCAACACCTTCTACTTCTACCGTAGCAAAGGAAAAGCAAGTTTTGGAAGGTATTCTATCTATTTTTAGCATCTCTGTTTGTATCTTATTTGATACCAGTGCTTCCCTTTGTTTCATTTCTCATACACTTACTGATAGATTGGAACTTAAGCTAGTTATAGCTTTAGATTCTATTTGTATGTCAAACTTTATTAGAGACTCAGCCAATCTCAGTATGGTTTTCTTAGGAGTTCCAATTTCTTATTTTGACCAACTCTTTCTCTGCGATATGTATGTCCTGGGTTTTACAGTTTTTGATGCTCTACTTGGGATGGATTGGTTATCGCAGAATAAGATAGTCTTAGATTGCGATAAGCAGACCGTGATATTAAAGAAGGGGATGGAAGTTCACGCTTTATCTCGTGAAGAGCCTAGCTTGCTTATGACTAGTTTTTTATTCTCTTGATGTGGCGGAGAAGGAGTTAGGTTTGATCCCTGTTGTTCAAGAATATGCGGATATCTTTGAAGAGTGTCAAGTTTATTACCTCACTGAGAGATAGAATTTCGGTTTAATTTATTGAAGGATGCAAAGCTTGTGTTGCTTATTCGTAGACTTGCCCCAAAGAAGAAGTTAGAGACGAAAAATCAAGTTAGTGATTTATTGCAAAAGGGCTACATTCGACCAAGTCAAGTTACGGAGTCCTCCATCATCTTTGTTACAAAGGAAGACGGTACCCTAAAACCATGTGTAGATTATCACAAACTCAAAAAATGATAAATATCCTTTTCCTAAGATAGATGACTTGTTCGATCAGCTTCATGGAGCTTGAGTGTTTTCTTAGCTTGATCTTGTTATAGGTTCCATCAGTTGACGATGGCAGAGGAGAATGTATCCTTGACCGCTTTTAGGCCCGACCAATTTTGTGAGTGGCTAGTTATGTCATTCAGCCTAACTAATGCTCCAGCATATTTCGTAGACTTAATTAATCGAGTTTTCTGAGATGTGTTGAATAAGTTTGTTCTTATTTTTATCGATATATTCTAGTCTACTTCAAGACTAAGGAGTTACATTCATGTTATGTAAAGACTATTCTAGAAACACTAAGAGAGCATGTGTTGAAGGCTAAGTTCTCAAAGAGTCATTTCTGACGTTCAGAAGTTAGGTTCTTGCGTCATGTTGTTTCAACAGAGGGTATTTCTGTGGATCTCGCTAAGGTTGTAGCCATTCAGGATAGGAAGAGGCCAAAACGAACAACTATTATTAGGAGATTTATTGATCTAGCAAGTTATTTTAGGAGATTCATATATGATTTCTCGAAGATTGCCTCTCGCTTAATGAATTTGACAAAGAAAGATGTCAAATTTTTGTGGATTGATAAATGCGAGCAAACATTCGTAGAGCTAAAAGAAAAGTTGACCAGTGCTCCTATTTTTACTATGCCAGATGGAGGTAAGGGTTTGACTATTTACACCGATGCATGTAGAACAGGTCTAGGTGCTTTGTTAATGCAGCATGGAAGGGTTATTGCATATGTGAGTCGATAGCTCAAACCGCATGAAGCCAGATATGCAACTCATGACTTAGAGTTGTTAGCAGTGGTATTTGCATTAAAGATGTGGGGGTAACATTTGCTAGGTGAAAGGTTCGATTTATATATAGAACATAAATCTTTGAAGTATCTTTTTATTCAAAAACACTTAAACATGAGGCAACAAAAGTGGTTAGAGTTTGTTGCGGCCTATGGTCTAGATATATTATACACACAAGGAAAGCTAATGTCGTAGTTAATGCACTCAGTAGGAGGTATGCGGATATGGAAAGTGTTGAGGTTCGTCCGACTCTGATTAGTCATATTGAAAAGAGTCAGATTAGAGATCTTCATTTTTCTAGGGTAGTTAGAAAATGTAAGTGAGAATGAGGCACCGGAGAGATGGCCGAAATTCGAGGTGGATGGCCGCGGCATTTGAGAATGAATGATATGTCATGTGCCCTAAATATTGATGAAATTTGGCAGGAAGTTTTAGTGGTGAATCACCATTCTAGGTTGACGATACTTCTTGGGGTTAATAAGATATATCAAGACATAAAGAGGACTTTTTGGTGGAAGGGCATAATGAGGGATGTTTCTAACTTTGTAAGTAGGTGTGCTAACTATCACTAGGCGAAAGGTAGTCTCTAGAAGACAGCTGGACTGCTTCGGTCGTTTGAGATTCCTTAGTGGAAATGGGAGCATATTTTCATGGACTTCATCGACGGATTGCCTAGATCAAGAAGAGGTAATGAGGATGTGTGGGTTATCGTGGATTGATTGACCAAGAGAAACGCATTTCTTATTTGTTAGGACTACAAGAACAACTTCTGGTTTGGCTAAGTTATATATTAAGGAAATCGTCAGATTGTACGGTGTTTATTGTGATATTGTGAGTAATAGAGATCCGATATTCACAAGCCAGTTCTCGAACGGTTTGCATGAGGCGTTATGGGCCGAGTTTAGTTTGAGTACCACTTACCATCTGTTGACAATGGGAAAATGGAATGAGTAAACTGAGTGTTGGACGACTTGTTTGAACAAACATTTTAAATTTTAAGGGTTCATGGGAAGAGCACTTACTACTTATTGAGTTTTCATACAACTATAGTTACCAAGCTAGTAGCGAAATAGCACCATTTGAAGCATTGTATGGAACACCTTGCAAATCTTTATCGTGTTGGTAATACCAAGAGATCGTCTTGTGCTTTGGCTGAATATGATTTGAGAGGTGTCAGATACGATTATAGAGATTCAAAGCGAATCAAGAAAGCGCAGAATCGGCAGAAAAGCTATGCAGAGGTGAGGCGCAGAGATTTGGAGTTCTCATTTGGAGACTTTGTGTTCGTAAAGGTTTCTCCGATAAGAAGTGCAGTCCAATGTGAAAAACAGGTAAGTTGACTCCCCATTATATAGGACAATTCTCGATTCTGGATAGAATTGGTACACTTGCGTATAGAGTTGAGTTATCCATTAGGCTATTAGGTGTGCACAATGTATTTCATGTGTTGCATTTGCGTAAATTTGTGCATAATCCTTTAACGATAGTGGAAACATCGCAACAGGAGGATTTGGAGATTGAACCAAATTTGACTGTATTAAGACAACATGTTCGTATTGTTGATAGAGATACGAAGCGATTGAGGAGTAAGGTTGTGAAGTTAGTCAAGGTACAACGAAATGAGGATGCTTAAGATTGTACATGGGAAATAGAAGATAATTTGAGGGAGTCCTATTCGGATTTTTTCTTAGACTAGAGATGTCTTCTCTCGGTATCATACATTTTTTGTAGCGTATTCACCATTTGAGGTGGAGTCACTTAGTATGCATTTTGGGTTACATTTTGTTTGTATATATTTTCAGCAGTATGCTATATATATGTATATATGTATTGTTTTTCTATCTTCTTTGATTATCGTTCTTATTTGAATTTCGATGACGAAATGTTCTAAGTGGGGGAAAATGTAGCGACCCTGAAATTCGAACACTTTATCTTCGAATATCGAAACATTTTGAAATATGGTTAAGTATTATGTATATGATTTTATAACCTTTTTAAACATCATTGAATTAATAAATAATGATGGGAAACTTGTTTTTGAAATTTTTTTAATGTAATATATTCTTCGTAGAAAAATTTATGTATGAAAATCGATTTATTGGTAAACAACTTTTCAATCGATATAAGTGTTCAAACTATTGTGCAGTTGTCTAATGATCAAATGAACACATTAATAACCAATTAACATACATACCTCTTCATAAATCTTGGAATGATCTTGAAGCTTCTATAAGGATATGAGATACTATGAGAGGGGTATAAATGTAATATGCATAAAGGAGAAGTGACATAAACGAGGAGAGATGGGAGGCAAAGCTTCCATGACATGGTGGGGGTGAGTGAAAGCTTAGGCAACACCATTATTAGCCTATAAAAGGAGGGGCATACACATGTTTATAATTCAAAAATTCACAACCTAAAGTTATCATAAATTCATTGTCTTATTCTCTTCCTCTTCATAATTTCCTAAAGCAAAATATTTGCAAATCAAATCCAAATCACTTCAAACTTGAAGCGAAGCCTTACTACCATATTACATAACATCCTGCCTAGTTAGATCTTAAAGTTTGAAAGTCAAACTCCCCTTATCCTATTTGGTTTTAAGCATTTGAGTTTGAGAGGGGATGAAAGCAAGGTTAAAAAAAAGAAACGAAGGACAGGAAAGAAGGTTGCTTGCTTGGGTTTGGACTTAGGTTCTTGAATCTTAGTTGTTTATTGGATAAAAGGTGAGTTAACTCGCCATCATGATTGGAAAATATCAACATATATATGTTGATGTTTGATTGTGTCAATGTTGTTGAATCGACATAGACATGTGTGAAAACATTGAGTTTGATTCTTGCTTTAAAAGCAAGTGGCATATGTATCGATTTAAACAAAATTAAATAAACTTGAATGGATTTGTATGACATATAGCAAGGTCCTGGTACAAAGAACATAGGTTATAGTTGAACATAGGTTTAAATATAATTTGAATGTGAAAGTGCACCTACAGCGGTAGTCAATATAGATGCGATTAGGAATTTCCTTATTTTTGGCGATTTCTACGGAACTTTGTAGGGAGATCCTTAGGGGATTCTCACCATATTTATAATTTTTTATACGCATATTTATTTCTATTAATATCTTGGATAGTAAAAGGTTAAGTAACATCTCGAAAATGACCAAAGCTTCACTCATGCAAAACTTCCCCATTTAGACTTGATTTTTGGACTTAAAAGGTTTGAAAAGATATTTAAGTTTAAGTATTTTGTTTCATTATTTTTACAAATATTTACTAAAAATTATTAAATTATTTTAAGTGATTTGAAGTCTTTATGAATTTTTAAGAATTAACTGTGAATTTTTAAAGAAGATGTTTTTTTGATAAAACATGTTTTTTTTCCAAGTTTTATAGATTTTAAAAACTTGTTATTTTAAAGTAATATTTTGGATAAATGTTTTAAAATTTATTATAAGTATATTAAAATATATACAAATGCTTTCAAAAAGGAGTTAAGAATTTCTTAGTGGCTAAATGGTTAATTATTTGATTACTTGTTTGAAAAGAAATTAATTATGTTTAACACTAGAAGCCGACGACGTAAGGCTTATCTATTTATAAGATATCGAGTAGGGACAGAGCAATAAAACTCCAATCATTGTTTCCCTCTTGGCCGAGGAATAGTAAGTAGGGAAATATCGAAAATTTGTTAATCGCATTGATTTCCTATTGTTTATGGAAATCATTAATACTATATTTAACACTAAAAGCCGATGAGGTAGACTTAACTATTTAAAGATTCAAGAATGAAATATCTAAGCAAGGCTTTGATGCAACAAGTGCTCTAACTTACTAGCTTCGCACTTGGATGAGCGATAGTTAAGTTAGAATATCAGAAACGAGTTAAGCGTATGAATATTGATTTGTATAAGTAATTTTTTTAACTGGATAATTGATTAGTTGATTACCGAACTTGACCTAATATTGACTTAAGAAGTTATCGAAAGACTTCATGATTTTATACCAATAAGAACCCCCAGGGAGGAGTACTGGCATGAAACATCTTTAGCTTTGGTTTACTTTAGAAAGAACTGGAACTGAGTTAATCGAAAATCCGTGATTGATTTTGAAGAGTCCATGATTGGTAAGTGTTTTAATTAACGAACACCACTTCAAAACTAGGATACGGATTATGTGTTTTGGAAGTGATTGAGAAAGGGAATCTATATGGAGATTCGAGATCTTACGAGATGCTTGGGTCCATTTAATTGTTAGCATCAAAATTGGTCATTAATACTCTTGAAGAGAATTATGTAGAGAGATTAATGAAGAAAATAAATTAAAACTGAGTGATGTATGCAAAACTAACTGCAAAAACAAGAGCACCGGAATTATAGTGGTTCGGCGTAACTGCCTACGTTCATTGTTAATATAATCTTTATTGCTTTCCTCTAAGACGTAAATATAGGTACAATCCGTAAACAAATAGCTCGAATACAAGTTTTAACTGAAAGAAAGCCAGTGTAAAAAATGTCAAAATGCCTTTGGAGTTCTCGAAAAAAGGTCCCTTTCCACCGCAACCCTGCCCCTCTATTTATAGGCAAAGATAGGCTAAACTTCCTTCTCAGGCCTAGGAGCAGAGTACCTCGGCCCACTATCGACAACTCCTACACGCCAGACCGAGCCACATTTTCGGGTACCATCGGCCGAGTGGCAAATTCCAAATCGGGGTGTCTTGGTGATAGCCCAAAGCAATCCTCCTAGGGACTCAAAGTAAGCGATGATGCAACATGCCCTACTTTGAAGTGGAATTGACGACCACCAACTTTGCTTGCCTACACTGAATGAGTTACGTTAAACTGTCATGTTTGGACCACGAGCACTGAAATAAGACCGAAGAGAACTCCTTAGCAGACCTATATATGGCTTCACCTCATTGACAGAGCAGTGATTGCTAAGGCATTCGGACCAAACGGAACATAGTGTACTATCCAAGACGAACGACACAATACCTCCTTCAGCCGAGCGATTAATGACCATGTGTTTTAAGGCTGGAACGATTCTACGCTGAACGACAATTGATCGAATGACGAACATCTACCTTAAGTCGAGCAATACATGTGGAGTTCCTACCAACATCCTTCTTTGGACGAGCGACATACAATCCCTTTACTTTGGTCGATCCATATATGCTGAAGCATTAAACGGAACGACACGCAACCTTCCACCATGGTCGAGCAGCACACGGCCTTCCTACCCCGGCCGAACCATATTTACAGGCTGACCTGTGTGCATAGGACAAACCATTTAAATTGAATCAAAGCCTCTATAACTAGCATCTTGTAGCCGGGCCACGCATCTAGGTAACACTTGCCCCCCAAAGCGCATCGTGTGAGTCAACATGATGCGCTTTGAACCATGAGCAATCCATGTTTTTAAAATCTTGCTCCGACTTCTTATAAGTTGAATGCATATGATTTCCTGAAGCCTGAACCACATTGGGTTTACCAACCCCACTCTTCTCCACCTAACGGGTGAAATCCATTTCTCCATTGCGCTATCATCTTTGATGCGGAACGGTTGACATACGTGCCTCGAACCACTCGGTTGGCATACTCATTATCGCTCGGTATGACTGCTCACCGACCCACTGAGTTACTTTGACCGGGTCCTCTGGCTAAGGCTAGTTCGCCTCCCCCTTCCCACGTATAAATGCCAACACTCCTTCTCTTACTTCCTACTTTTTGTTTCAATCTTATTTCCTAGCATTGTCCTAAACTTTATCCTCCTCACTCCACTAAGCTACCTCATCCCTTTGCCCTACCATTCTCCTAATGCGACTTCAATACTCCTCACGATTTCAACCTCCGGGAATCACTTGCCCCCACTCCAGATTAACACACATATCGGTGAGCTTCTTCATATCATCATGAACCCCCTGGCCAACCCACCTTCTTTGACTCGAACAAGATTCGAATCTTAGGCGCATACATCCATGCATAATAAAAAGGGGAAAACTAGAAAGATGTAGAAAGCATAGTGATAAGAGAGGACAACAAGCGTTTTTGATGCGGGTTTACACCAGGTTGAGAGGAATTAACATAGCTTAAGTCGGTGCCATATAGGGGAAGTGAGTCGTATTTCGTGGGAGAGACGAGTTCTGTACTTTGAAAGGGAGTGGCTCGGTGGGTCATCCAAGGAAGTCAGGGCCGGTAGGATTTTGTCAGGTGTAGAATTTGGTAGGGGGTTAGGAGAAGATTGATCGGCATAGATTGAGTGAGGCTGGTTTTTCATAATTTAGGTGAGCGAGTGGGTTGGTAACTCACATTTGACTGGGTCGGTCATATTTGGTCTAAGTTGATATTCAATGTTTAAGAGGGAGTAGGTCAGTGAGTAGAAAAAGAAAACGAGAAGCAGGATAGGTTTCAAGGACTAGCACCGAGCGAGGCATTATGGTTTGGCATACATGCACTCGAATAGATGACCAGTCCTAAGTACTAGGATTGGCATTGACAAACATACTTACCTCACCTTAACTCGTAGAACATAACATTGCTGCTTATTTCCATACTTATTCATGTACCAATAAACCTATGATACGAACCCAAGTCCAAAAGCATATGGAACTGATCAGGACAAATAACTTCACAATTTAAACCATTATAAATGTGAATTAAAGCTTTTTAAAGAGGATAACTTAAAGCTCTTCGTGCTACACTTTACTCTTCGAAACCCTAATTTATTTATTTTCTTTACATGAACCATCACACTAGCTCACACACTACGCGGGGGGAGGGGGGTGGGGGGGAATCTTTGTCGTTATATCTAATATCAATTGTCTTTCAAGTATAGTTCAAACATGTATCTATTCATATTCTATGTATGCTGAAGATGTCCAAAAGATCAAGCTCTGCTATAGTTTTCGATATGCCTGATCTAGGCTCTCGGCAGGAGGTAGTAGGCACTTTGGAGGTAGTTGGTACTTCGGACCCACCGACAACCTTCATGCAGGGTATTCTAGATCCATCCTCAATAGTTATTGACCTAGCACCTGATGCTATAGATGAAGCAATTATCCTGGATAATCCAACTGATTCTCAAGCTTCAAAATCAATGAAACCGCTCTTCGTCGGCTATGTTCGATCCATGGAATCCCTTTTGACGACGTATTAGTTCCATCGAGACAAGATCATCCTCACCTACCCGCAATTGGATATACAGCTTACAACAAATTCATGTGCTGGGTCGGTAGCATGCCACATTTCAACTCTTTTCTCCACAAAGTGCTGCAGTATATCAGGATCTCCCCAACACAGCTACATCCCAGTAGTCACGTGTTTATATATAGCACTTGTATTATCTTTATGAGCATCCTTTTTAGGCTGCCCACTCCTAGTGACATCCACTACATCTATCGCTTCAAAAGACGGTCTGATAGTCCATCGTTCATATTCCTCAAGCCACACTCCAAGTATCAGATCCTAACTGGGGCATGGAGTAAATTCATCCAATATAAGCAGGAATGGTTCTATGCATGCTCCCCCCGGGCTTTGTGGGAAGATGGCTGGAACGGAGTAAGTTCCTTTTCTGGATTAATATTTGTCAGTGGCACGAAGTGCATTCTTTATAAACTTCTTTCGATTTTTACAGGTATCGGCCCATGTCCCAAAGTCACCGGGTATTCTGAGGTCGTCGAAGCCATTTGGGGTATTCCCATAGGAGACTAGGAAAACAAATCTGTCGTTTCCTATGAATCGCTTTTAAAGTTCGGATTGTCAGCAGAAGGTCATCGAACAAGTCTCCCTCATAGCATCACTACAACCGGACCTGCCTCAGAAAAAGGCAAAAGGCAAGCTGGACCCTCTATGCCTTCTACAGGAGGAACCCCTAATGTATCTGAAGAAGGTGAAACAAAGGAGGCCGGGGCGCCTGTTTGCGCAAAAAATGGACAAACACCTCCAATCCGTAAGATTTAGTTGATTATATGTTAATTTCAAGGTTTTGGGTTACTTATGCAAAAATGTAAAAAACAGGGGCTAAACTGTAAAAGACACGCGGATTTATAGTGGTTCGGTCAGAACGTGCCTACGTCCACTTTATATGTTATTCTCTCTCTTTTCTTTCAGATTACAAGTACAAAGCTTTAAGTACAAGTATAAGAAAGTTGTTTGAAAGTTCCTTCCTTGCTTGAGCTCTCAAACTTGTCTGCCATTGTTGTACCCCTGCCCCTCTATTTATAGAGTGAGGCTGGGGGAAGGGGTCTTTGATGTATATAGTTGCTGGTGGGCCTGGGCTGAAGCAATCTGGACTGGCACATTTGGTTCGGTGGCAGGAGATGAATGGATCGGTGGGGCTTTGGTTCGGTGGTAGGTGATTCGGTGTTGCGTGGAGATGGAGGCTTGGACCGGTGTTGGATGGTAGAAGGGTCGGTCCGGTGTTGCGTGGAGATGGAGGCTTGGACCGGTGTTGGATGGTAGAAGGGTCGGTCCGGTGTTGCGTGGAGATGGAGGCTTGGACCAGTGTTGGATGGTAGAAGGGTCGGTCCGGTGTTGGGTTGATTCAGTGGTGGGTTTTGGTCCGGTAGGACATGGTTCAGTGGTAGCCTCTGGTTCAGTAGATAGGTGTGAGTATATTGGTTCGGCTTCGAGGCGGAGAGGAGTTTGGTCCGGTGGTGGAGGCATGGTTTGGCGTTGCCACCGGATCTGTAGTGAAGTGGGAATGGTGTGTAAGGTTGGTTTGGTAATGGTGGAGGTTGGTTCGGCAGTAGGCAATGGACCGGATGGAGGTTGGTTCGGCTGTGGGGCTGGATCGGTGTTAGGAAGGAGCCGGACGAATTTTCACCCAACACATATGCCCCCCAAAGTAGGGCGTGTGTATGTGCACGCCGTGCTTTGTTTTGAGCTTGGGAGTTTTCGTCCGGTCCCCAATGCCGAATCAACTGGTCCGGCCATCGATAGCTGCTTATAAATAGGTGCCTAGCGGTTTCCTTTTCCCCTTATCAGCCGAACCACAAATTATCTTTGCCGAATCAACCCTTGTCTCTGCCGAATCGAACGTGTTTAGCCGGATCAAATCCTTTTCTTTGCCGAACCAGGTGAGGACCTCCTCTGCCGAATGGACTCTTGCTTTTGATTACCGAATGGACCTTATGCCGTATGAGCTTTCGTATTGTGCTACCGAATGAAATATATCTTCAAATGCCGAATGAACTTGAAAACTTGAACTTTGAGTGATAACCCTAGATTTACACATGCTGGCTTGCTTTATACACTTGTTTGCTTATATCTCTATACTCCTTGTACTGACAACACGTCTTTCTCTATTGTGTATGTAGATAAAATGTCTCGCAAAGCGGAAACTCGATCAGATAGTAAGAAGTCCAAGGATAGAGGAGAGTCTTCTTCCGTGCCCCCAGCCCAACCAGAACCGGCGCGACATGGACCTGCCCCGAGGTCGTTAGTGGATGGGTATGGTGCCCAAGAGCTTCTGTACTCTCCTTCTGATTGCTTTCCGAGCTCCCTCAAAGAGGAGCAGCTTGATGTCATTTCTCGTTCCTTCGGGATTGACAGGGCTCTTATGCTGTTGTCGGGGGAGGGGGTTATGCCATATGACCCTCCTGAAGGGTACTTTGCGTACAGCATATATCATTGCATGTGCGGTGCTATCCCGCCTCTCAACGCTTGGATAGTTAGCTTTATCACATATTTGAAGGTGGCTCCATTCCAGCTTCAGCCCAACTCCTATGCCATTCTGGTGAGTCTTTTTGTCATCTTTCAGAGGAGATATGGGCATCCACCTTCCAACAGGGAGATCCGATATCTGTACAACTTGAGAGGCTACAAGAAGGGGTCTCCATATATCAGTTTGGAAGCGGCCGTGCCTTTCAAGCATGTTCTGGATTTGTACTCGAAGTTTAGTATGTTCAAGAAAGAATGGTTTTTCATTAGGGATGACTCTGTTTCTTTCCGCCTTTTCACTTCCGGCTGTAAGTTGAACTTCATTTATATTTTTCTTGTCCCGATCACAATGCTTCTTCTTATATGCTTTTATTTCTTGCTAGCAACAGGTGGCTTTGCGGTTGTGGAGACTGATTCCTTGGCTCGGATGGCTACTGAAATAAAGGCCATTTTGGGAAGGGATAGATCGGCTTCTTTCCTGATCAGGAACGCCACTCTCCTGAAGTATAACTTGATTCTGCCACATCAATCTGTGGTTAAACAGAGAGATACAGCCGAGGAGAGGGCTGCTAAAGCTAAGGATGGGGCTACTGCGAAGAGTAGCAAGAAGAGACCTTTCTCGGTGCCTCCAGCCATCGGGGGAAAGAAGCTTAAGAAGTCTGATGGACCCTCTCCCAGTACGTGTCCGGATATTCCGGAGGAGGAAGGTGGAGAGGAGGAAAGAGGTGAAGAGGAGAGCGGAGGAGATGGAGAAGGTGAAGGACAGGGTGGTAGTGGTGCCGGGGCTTTGTCTTCTGAGCAGGCAGGGGAGATCCAGGAGTGGACGGATGATGCCTTCCGCCAGGCTTTTGAAGGGTTGGAGGAAGGATCAGCCTCGGCGAAGAAGGCAAAGGAGGTTGACAAGGCTGGGGCTGGCGCCGACCCATTCCCTAAGAGTTCTTCAGCTGAAGTGGCTCCAGCGATTCAAGGTGAACTCTTGACTTCTGCAGATTCCATTTATGATAGGGACTTAGGAATATTTTATGGTTCGCTTCCGTCCTGGACTGAGATTCAGGACTTATTGCAGTATTCTCCTTCTCCGCAGGGTTTGTACAACAGACGTGTCTTCTCATTCTTTTTAAGTTAACATATTTCTTGAATTATGGACCCTTGTATGTTGGTAACACTTGTTCTTTATTACAGGGGCAGGCGAGGTGGCCAAAACTTCAGACGTTCGACACCGCCTGAAACAATACAAGTTACTTAGAGCTTCTGCCAAGCCTAAGCCTCCCACTAGTTGTCCAGGAGACGTAGTTAGCTACCGTCCTCTTCTTGGGGTCATTGAAGAGAGTATTCAGAAAAAGAAGAGGAGTCGCTCCTTATTTGAATCTTCACCCAGTCCGCAGCTTCCACCTCAATCTATTCATGATATTATGGAGGAAGACACTGAGTATATTCCCTCCCCGCATCCGTCTGAAAATCCTACCGTCATCCGCATAAAACGTCCCGACGTGCCTCGCAATCCCTTTGCCGGCTACCCGGATTTGGACCCCAGCTCTCAGGATATCTTATTTGACGAGGCCACGGGCGAGCATCTTCTCCCCCGCAATCCCATGGTTCGGGTTCTTGATGAGGCTAAGTCCCTAGATCTGGATCTGCTCACTACTCGGATAGCTGCTATGGGGGACGAAGCCAAGGCCAACATTGACCGGGTCGCGGAGGAGGTCAAGAAGTTGATGGAGCATCATGCTCGACTAGCTAGGGCTGGGGAGGAAATCGGGAGTGCTAGCATCCGGCTGTGGCTACAGGTTTCTGATCAGGCCAAGCAGCTTGCCGATCAGGCTATCCAGATTTCTCAGCACGAGGCAGCCTCCAGGCAGTTGAAGGAGAATCTGGAAAAGGCCAGCAGGGCAGAATTGCGAAAAATGGAGGCTGCTTGCAAGGGGCGGATTGATATGGCCATTGTGACGGTGGATGAGGTTCGGAATGCGGATCTTGAGAGGATTGAAGAGATATCTGGGAGGCTCGAAGCTGTAGAACTTGCTCAAGCCAAGTTGAAGGAAGAGATGGAGGAGATGAGGAGATCCCTTCAGGCTGAGTGCTCGAGATACCGGCGGGAGAGGGATGTTGCCGTCGCTAAGTTGCGGTCCTCCGAGGCCCGGGTGAGGGAGTTTGAGGAGAATGAAGGGATGATGGATGAGATGCTGCAGGACATGTACTTCCGTACCTGGAAGCACGGTAATCTATCCTGGATGGATGACTATCCCCGGATCATGGCTAGGATATATCTCCGGGCTTTGGAGGAGGCCAAGGCCGAGGCGGATAAGGAAGGTGGAGTGGCTTTCAGGATGGATGTGGTGACCGCCCAGTTCTCAAAGGAGGAGAAGATAGCGGTGAAGGAGGGGATGCAGCTGCTTGCTGCGGAGGAAGCGGGTGTGCAGTTGGCGGATGAGGATCAAGCGGCGGACGTTGGTGAGTCTCTCTTCTCTTTCTCTTTTCTTTTTAGATTTTCATAACTTGATCGCTTACTGTTCGCTTAATGAATTCCTCTTCTGAATTGGACAGGTGGGACTTCCGGTCAACATGCTGAGAGCTCCGAGCCCGCGGCTAAGTAGGCTTGGAGAGTTGGTATGATAAGGGCGAAGCGTGAACGCAGCTGGTCACCTTTTGATTTCTTTTTATTGCTGTTCATGCTAGTTCAAAACATTGATGTAACTGTAATAATATTGTTTGTGATGAATGACGTTATGTAATTTCATAATATAAGCTGATTCCTTTATGTTGGAATGTTATTGCTATTTCGCTGTGTTGTGTAAGTGATGTAACTATGCATGTTACTAGTGACTTGACTGTGCCTGATGCCAAGTTTTTTGCTTAAAGTATAATTTTCTCATTTTGCAACGCAAATGTGATGTGTGAATATGAACTGCAGCTATGCATTAATGTATAAAAGTAGAAGGTACCACCCTTCATGTTTAGGCTGTGGATGACAACTTTGTGCGCCCTGTAAGACTAAGCACGGAATGCTGTTGAGTATCTCGTCATCCGATTGTAAGTTTCTGTTCCCATTAGCGAGCGTTCCCTATTTCATGTCCTGTACTTTCAAGCACCGTTACGGAGAATAGGAGAAAAGTTTTAAATGAAATTGAAATATAGAAAAAGTAAAACTTCCAGTCATGGAAGGCCGTCGATGCGCTTAAGTTCGTGGCAAACGGGTTTTGTAGTCACTTTCCCTACCTGTGGGTCTTGGAGACATTTGTCACCCATCTTACGCCTACTGCGGGGAGTTTTCTTTTTTACCACAGCCGCACTTAAGACACATCGGAGCCGATCGCGCACAGTAACTACCCGGGCCATTATGGCCCGTAATCGCGGGTATTATTCGATTTACTGTGGCCGGCTAGCGTGGAGGCCGATCGTCAACTGTGAACTGCCCCTGGCTGGCCACACCTTATGTTGGGGCTTATGATCGGTTCACAGTCGCCGGCGAGCCGAATCGCTGTAATGAGCTGCCATCGGCTATAGTCGGCCTTTTTTATGATGACTTATACTCGGCTTATTACAGTCGGCTTTAAGGGCCGAGGTAAACAATGAGTTAACCCGCGGTAGAGGGATACCGGAGCAAAGTGTCTCATTGGCGAGGGCATAGTAGCGTAGCGTACCTGTTAGATTTTGTCCAGGTGGAGTTGTGTAGTGAAGCTCTGGATCGGAATGTCATCTGCAAAGGATTTTGTTCAACAACAAAGGATAAAGCTTAACAAGTAGCCAAGATATAAAGGAACAAGTTAACAAGAGCCAAGTTTTTTAAAGTGGTTCGGCACGAAAATGCCTACGTCCACTGATTCTCTTTGTTAATTCACTTCATATGGGCAGTACAAGTTAAGAAAAGTATCGACGGAGGTGTCGGATGTTCCATGCCCTTTGGAACACCTCTCCGTCCACTGTTGAAAAAATATAAGCTTCGTTGCGGAGATCTTTATGAATTACAAATGGTCCATCCCAGATAGGGTCCAGTGCCCCGGGGCGCGGAAAGATTCTCTTGAGGACAAGATCTCCTTCTTGCAAGCTGCGATGTTTGACTTTGGAGTTGTATAGTGCTGCCACTTTTTGTCTGTGAGCTGCTTCTTTGAGTGCTGCATCATTTCTTTTCTCCTCAATTAGATCCAAAGACATGTAGAGGAGTTCTTCATTTTCTTCGGGGTTGTAGTGGATCCTACGGTGGGAAGGCACAATAGTCTCAACTGGGAGCATTGCCTCCGATCCGTATGCCAAAGAGAAAGGAGTATGTCCTGTTGATGTTCTGAAAGATGTGCGGTAGGCCCAAAGTGCCGTAGGAAGTTGATCCACCCAAGCGCCCTTTGACTTTTCAAGCTTCTTCTTGATCAGTGTTTTGAGAATTTTGTTGACAGCTTCGACTTGGCCGTTTGCCTGGGGATAAGCCACGGATGAGAAGCTTTTGTGAATCCCGTGCTCTTGGCACCAGTTGGTGAATTCCTCGCTGTCAAATTGAAGCCCGTTGTCTGATATGATTTTGAGTGGAACTCCGTACCTGCACAGAACGTTTTTGATCAAGAAGTTGATAACTTTGGTTGAAGATATTTTATTCAGAGGCTCCGCTTCCACCCATTTGGTGAAATAGTCAACTGCCACTATAGCATGTCTGGCCCCGCCTCGGCCCATCGGCAGTTCGCCAATTAAGTCAATTCCCCATATTGCGAAGGGCCAAGGGCTGGTCATCTGAGTAATTTCACTGGTTGGTAGTCGAGGAATCTTAGCGAATTTCTGACATCTGTCGCATTTTTTAACGAAGTTTAAGGCATCTTTGTTTAAAGTGGGCCAGAAATACCCATATCGGAGTATTTTTTTCGCTAGGGTCTGCCCTCCGGTGTGGTCTCCACAACTTCCCTGATGGATATTGGATAGAATTTCCTCGGCTTCTCTTCCAGCAACGCACCTTAATAAGGGGTTAGAGAAGCCGCGCCGATAGAGGATGCCTTCTTGCATTGTGTAGCGGGAAGCTTTCCTTAGAATTTTCTTAATTTCACTTCGCCCGTCGGGTAGGGTACCGTTTTGTAAGTATTCTCGGATAGGGGTCATCCATGTTTCTTCTTCGGTTGCAGCTATCAGATTTACTTGCTCGAAACTTGGTGCCAGCTGTTTTGAGATGGTTAATGCTCCGAAAATAGTGATGTTCTTCATGCTAGCTTGTTTTGCTAGTTCGTCGGCCTCTCGATTCTCTTCTCGGGGAATGTGTTTTATCGAGTAGTGATCCAATTGATTGAGCAGTAGCATGGTCTTCTTTAGATACGCTGTGAGTCGCTCTCCTCGAGCCTGGAATTCTCCCAGTATTTGATTTACAATAAGTTGAGAATCACTATGGAGACATAAGGAACTGACTCCAATTTCCAGTGCAAGTTCTAATCCGGCTATCATTGCTTCGTATTCTGCGTCATTGTTGGTGGCAGCGAATTCCAATCTTAGGGCGTAGTGCAGCTTCTTTCCCCTGGGGGTGATTATCACAACACCTGCCCCCGAGCCTCGTTCGTTCGACGCTCCATCTACGAAGAGATTCCACTTGATATCTTCTGCTATTTCAGATTGGTCCTTACCTTCGCTAGTAGTGAATTCGGCAATGAAATCAGCTATGGCTTGCCCCTTGATAGCGGTGCGAGGATGGTAAGTGATATCATATTGACTTAGCTCGATGCACCACTTGAGCAGTCGCCCAGAGGTGTCGGGACGATGGAGCACTTGCCTCAATGGTTGGTCGGTTAGGACTCTGACGGGATGAGATTGGAAATAGTGTCGTAGCTTCCTTGATGTGATTAGTAAACAGTATGCCAGCTTCTCGAGTTTGGGATACCGGGCTTCTGCTCCCGTGAACCTTTTGCTTATGAAGTACACTAGCCGTTGTGTGCGGTTTTCTTCTCTTACCAGAGCGGCGCTTAGAGCATGGGATGACACAACAAGATATAGGTATAGTTCTTCGCCTTCATTCGGCGTTGAGAGTACTGGTGGCCGTTGGAGGTGCTCGATTAGGTTAAGGAAAGCTGCTGAACATTCGTCGGTCCACTCGAATTTTCCTTTGTCTCTCTTCAGGGCTTCAAAGAAAGGAATGCATTTGTCGGTTGCTTTAGAGATGAATCGGCTTAGAGCGGCCACCTTCCCGTTTAGGCTTTGCATTTCTTTCCGAGTGGATGGTATTTTGATATCTTGCAAGGCACGGACTTGTTCGCGGTTTGCTTCGATCCCTCTGGCATGGACGATGAATCCCAGGAACTTTCCTGATGACACTCCGAAGGAGCACTTTAGAGGGTTCAGCTTCATTCCATGCTGGTGAAGTACTTGAAACATCTCGTCCAGGTGGTTTATATGGTCGTTAGCTTTCCTCGATTTTACCAGCATGTCATCCACATAAACTTCCATAGTTCGTCCTATCAGTTCTGCAAACATCTTGTTGACGAGGCGCTGATAAGTAGCTCCGGCGTTCTTAAGTCCAAATGGCATTACCTTGTAGCAGTACAATCCTCGGTCAGTGATGAAGCTAGTGTGGTCTTGATCGGGGGCGTGCATAGGGATCTGGTTATATCCTGAGTATGCGTCCATAAAGGATAAGAGTTCGTCTCCGGCAGTGCTGTCCACGAGTTGGTCGATTCGGGGGAGTGGGAAGCAGTCTTTCGGGCAAGCGTCATTTAAGTTGGAGAAATCGATGCATGTTCGCCACTTCCCATTAGCTTTCTTTACCAGTACCGGGTTGGCAATCCATTCCGGGTAGATGGCTTCACGTATGAAGTCATTGGCCAGTAAGTTCTTTACTTCTTCCTCGACGGCCGCTGATCGTTCTGCCCCCATACTTCTCTTCTTTTGCTTTACCGGTACCTTGGTAGGATCGATGTTTAGCGCGTGGCATGCTATGTCCGGGGAGATTCCAGTCATATCAGCGTGCGTCCATGCAAATACATCCATGTTGTGGCGAAGAAAATCAATGAGTTGATTCTTTGATTCTCTTTTTAACCGAGATCGGATTCTCAGCAGTTTACTCGGGTTGCGTTAGTCTACAGATACGAATTCCATAGCCTCTACTGGCTCGGCAGTGGCCTCCTCCTCTTTGTCCCTAGGGTCTAATTAATTGAAAGGATCACTGGTATACCGAAGAGGAGGGGCTTTCTTTAGTTGCTATGCTTCCAAGCTTTTCATGCAGAGAACAGTCTCTGCATTCTTCCCTTTATCTTTCCTGCGGTTATTGCGAAGTTCAGTTACATAGCAGTCTCGAGCAGCGTCTTGATCTCCCTCCACTTCTCCTATTCCGTTATCTGTTGGAAATTTCATCTTCAGACACCATGGGGCTAGGACAATTTGGAAGTCGGACAGAGCTGGCCTTCCCAAAAAGGCATTGTAGGCTGAATGATTGTCTATTAACACGAACGTCTGTTTCCGAACGCTGGAGCGGGGATGACTTCCCAATTCAACAAAGAGATCCAATTGTCCAAGGGGCATCTTTGCTTCTCCAGTGAAACCGTGTAGCGGTTTGTTGCAGGGAGAAACGTCCTTCATTGACAGCTTCATTTTGTCGAAAGCATGCTTGAACAGAATATTTACTGAGCTTCCAGTGTCTATTAAAATTCGGAAAACTTTGGCTGGACCGAACCAGGCAGAGATGACCATAGGGTCCATGTGTGGGTACTGCCTTCCTTCTAGGTCGCGCCCACTGAATGTGATGTCATTATTTTCCTTCCGCTTAGGGTGGCGTTCTTCCATAACAGAATTGACGCAGTCTCCCTTGCTTCTGAGTGATTTTCCATATCTTTCCATTTCTGCCCAGCTTTTGTCGGCGATGTGTGGCCCTCCTGATATGGTGTGGACCACTATCTTTTCTTGACTGGAGCCACTGGTGTTGCGGTTTCCTCTGCCTGTTTCTGTGTGGAGCTGCCCTGGGTTTTCCTTGGCGGGAGCTAGAGTCCTGTCCTGGCCCTTTACATAGCGTTCCAGCTTCTTTCTCCTGATGTGTTCCTCAATTAGATCTCGGAGATGGCGGCAATCATTGCTATCGTGCCCATGAGATTCGTGGAAACGGCAGAATTTTTCAGACTGGATTGCGCGATCTGACTCTTTCTTGTACGGGGGGCGCTTGTATGTAAGTTCGTCCTGGGTGGCCAGGAAGATGTTCTCGACTGTTTCATTCAAGGGAGTGTAAGCGTCGAATCTCGATCCTGGTCGGTACAAGCGCTTTTCTCCCTTCTTGCCCCCTGCATTGTCTCTGGAGTCGTTTCTCCGAATGTCCTTCGCTGCGGCGGGGGCGTTTCCATGGGCCATCTTAGCCTGTGGTCCTGTCTGCCTTTCAGTGGCAGCCTCTTCGAGTCTCATGTACTTCCCAACTTCATGGAAGAAATCGGGCAAGGTAGCTGGTTTTTCTTTAGTTAGTCTTCTGGCAAACTTGGTATCTGGGTGTACTCCACTACAGAGGGCCATTAGGGTGAGTTTCTCATCGGCATCTTGGACTGCGGCCGCTGCGGCGTTGAACCGGGTTAGATATTGTTGCAGTGTCTCTCCGGATTTCTGTTTGACATTGGATAGAGAATAAGCATCCTTGGGTTGTTCCACATGAATGCGGAACTGGCTAATGAACTTTTCCTCCAACATTTCCCATGAACTAATGGATCCTTGGGGTAGATGGCAGAACCAGGAGGTAGCTAGATCTGCTAGGAATAGCGGAAAGCATTTACACAACACTCCTTCCGTTGCTCCGCTCATGAGCATATGCTGTGTGTACCTCTGCAAGTGTACAACGGGGTCGGAAGTTCCCTTATATGGTTCCATCGTCGACATTTTCCATTCTCGAGGGGTGATGGCGGTTTCGATGTCGCGGGTGAAAGGGCTGGTTACCCTAGCGCCTATCCCTCGATCTCTTTGCTCCCGTCGGACGCATTCCCTGAATAATCGTGCCATTATTTCATCAGAATTTGGAGCTGACAAAAATGAGCTTGGTTCTTCCCTGCGGGATCGATCCCGTCCGGATGACCTGTAGGGATGGTATAGCCTATCACTTCTGACGTTATCCAGTGGCTGTCTTTGGCTGCTCGAATGCATGCTAAGACCAGCTACAGTTGCCCCCTGCCTTGATCTTCCCCTGTGGGGTTCTGTTTCGAGCATTTCCATGGGGTCAACTTCGGGCTGGGTTCTAGCTCGGCTCCGTTCAATGGGGTTTCCATGATTAGGCGGCATGACCGGTTCAGCTACATCCGACCCTCGCCTGGTGCCTCCCCGATTGGGTTTGGTTCCAAGCGCTTCCTCGAGTCGGAGTTCGGGCTGAGTCCGGGCACGGCCCCTATCATTGTTGTTCCTGTTGATAGCTTCTTCGAAGAGGGAAGACCTTTGCTGTCTCTGAGATCCTCCAGATTGAGACTCACCCCATGATTCAGTGTTGCGGTTGGATTCTTCGGCATCCCTCAAGCGTGACATGAGTTGGTCACAACTCTGTCTAGATCTGCCTTAGTGATTGCTGCCGGTTGTTCCGCGGCAGGGGCTGTCGGATTTGCCTGATCTGCTGTCGTAGTGGGATGGTTCTCTTGATCTGGATCCACTGGATCTGGAGCGCTGCTGGTTGCAACGTTCTTTCCCTTGTTGGCGTCTTTTCTCGGCCTGGAAGTCATGTTTCCTAGGCAATGAAGGGTGCTATTGGGAAAGAAGGTTGAATGAGGGAAGCTGAAGCTTCGAGTTCCAAGCTCTCAGTGAAAGCACCAAAAATGTTTGCGCAAAAAATGGACAAACACCTCCAATCCGTAAAATTTAGTTGATTATATGTTAATTTCAAGGTTTTGGTTTACTTATGCAGAAATGTAAAAAACATAGGCTAAACTGTAGAAGACACGCGGATTTATAGTGGTTTGGTCAGAACGTGCCTACGTCCACTTTATATGTTATTCTCTCTCTTTTCTTTCAGATTACAAGTACAAAGCTTTAAGTACAAGTATAAGAAAGTTTTTTGAAAGTTCCTTCCTTGCTTGAGCTCTCAAACTTGTCTGCCATTGTTGTACCCCTGCCCCTCTATTTATAGAGTGAGGCTGGGGGCAGGGGTCTTGGATGTATATAGCTGCTGGTGGGCCTGAGCTGAAGCAATCTGGACTGGCACATTTGGTTCGGTGGCAGGAGATGAATGGATCGGTGGGGCTTTGGTTCGGTGGTAGGTGATTCGGTGTTGCGTGGAGATGGAGGCTTGGACCAGTGTTGGATGGTAGAAGGGTCGGTTTGGTGTTGCGTGGAGATGGAGGCTCGGACCGGTGTTGGATGGTAGAAGGGTCGGTCCGGTGTTGGGTTGATTCGGTGGTGGGTTTTGGTCCGGTAGGACATGGTTCGGTGGTAGCCTCTGGTTCAGTAGATAGGTGTGAGTATATTGGTTCGGCTTCGAGGCGGAGAGGAGTTTGGTCCGGTGGTGGAGGCATGGTTCGGCGTTGCCACCAGATCTGTAGTGAAGTGGGAATGGTGTGTAAGGTTGGTTTGGTAATGGTGGAGGTTGGTTCGGCAGCAGGCAATGGACCGGATGGAGGTTGGTTCGGCTGTGGGGCTGGACCGGTGTTAGGAAGGAGCCGGACGAATTTTCACCCAACAGCGCCAAAAATGACCGATGAGAACCTAGTGTAACGACCCATAAAATTTTAATAATTTTTAATGGGTTTTATAATGTATTTAATTGAATTTTGAGAAACTGAAATAATAATATTATGAAATAAAAATTTAATATTTGGATTACGTCCAATTAAACATAGCAGATGGTAAATTTTCAATTAATTATATGGAGGATTATTTTATTTAGAAATTCTATTACATTCAAATCAGTTAATAATTGTTGATAATAAAATATTTTTCAAACCTGAATATTTTACATAGAAAAATTCTAAATCATCTTCTGACCGAGACGTCATTTTTCGTTTTTCCAAATTCGGACTTCTACTGCTTCGTTTATCTTATTTCTGACAAATTAGCAGCATTTTGGTACCGATCATCGACTTTTGATCGGATGATCATACCACTGATATTTGTATACCATTTTGATCATCTCGTCATGCTGATCTCTGTGGTATATTCGTTTCTGTATTTTGAAATCCGATACGCGACGGAAGTAATAAGCTGTTCGTTGTAACGATACCCTAAATTGTGACTTTATTTATCCCTTCAGTTTCAAAGAAAAATTGAAACGTGCTGTCCAATTCAAGCTATTAATTGCTTTAATTGTTTTTCTGAACCAGTGCGTAGCGGTTACTTTTCTACCGTTAAAATTTCAATTTGCTTTTAAACCTTTACCGTGCACCTCAAGCAAATAATCAATTGCATTAAATATCTTTCAGCTGAAATCAAGAAATTGGACCGTTACCATTTTGGTTATATTGATTTCCCATTTATTTCTGGCTCATATTACTCTGCCTTTTTCTTTTTTTTCTCTATACTTACGTTTCAAAAGAATAAATAGTACATATATATTTTTGCAAGCTGGTTTTCCCAGATCTACTTTCTTTCTGTGCTACTCCATAATTTTTGTTCTACCTGGAAGCAAAACTGTGTTTTCACCTGACTTCCACCTTTCCTCCTTTAATCTCACTCTCCTCTCTTCCTCTATTCTTCCACCTCTTTATATACTGCTGAGAAAAAAAAAATTGAACCCAACTCCTCTTTTTTTTCTCCTTGATTCCCTTCTCACATGCAATACACCACCTCACCGTGAACCACCACACTCGACCTCGCCTCCCACCGAAATCACCGCCTCCTGAATCCCCGACCCGACCGACCTCCTAGCGCGCCCCACGGCGGCACCGCATGCCCTGAACGCCGCATCACACCCTATGTTCCCCTTCGCCCAGCGCCATCACGCTCCGACCCGCTTACATCGCTTCCATGCGAATGGCCACCTGTCTTCACCCTCGGCCTCGTCTTCTATCTCGAATCCACCTTCAGCTTCGAGCCATGGGGCCACAGCACCCTTGTTTGCGTAAGGTATATAGTTGTGATGTTGTGTGTGTTGCGGTCTGGGTGGTGTGTGAAGGGAGGAGCTTGTTGAAGTGTGCAGAGGCTTGTAAGTTGTGGATGTGCAGTGTTATGAGCAGCAAGGAAGTCGAGTAGATGGTTTGTCTGAGGCAGTGAGCAAGAAGAGTTGCAAGGAAGGGTTTGTGGTGTTGTAGAGGATGGTGTGTGTGATAATTGTTGTGACAGAGGGTAGTTTGGTGGAGTTTGGTATTTGGTGTTGCGATTTGATGGGGTGTTGCGATCGCGGTGGTTGGAAGTAATAGGCAGGTTGTTTAATTGATGTAGTGATACAGTGAGAGATGTGGTTTATTGTATAAGACTGTGAACTACTGCTGGAGTTTGTAATATATGATGAGGCAAGGAATAGATGAAGTGAGTTGATGAGCATGGAGTAGATAAGTTATGTTATGTAACAGCACAGTGATTAGAATGGGAGATGATGGTTGATTGGTACTTGTAGATGATGAAAAGATGATGAACCGAAGTGTACTGGGATATTGAGGTATTTTGAGTTGTAGGCTGTGGAAATGACTGTGGAGTTTGGGATGTGCATGCCTAAGTTGTGAAGTGGCGTGGCACCGTGCTGTGGTAGTATTGTATGTAAGTGATGTTTTTTATGGTGGTGATAGTGGAAAGATGATGCACTGCTTCGATTGGTGGTGCTGTATGAAGAGATGTGAAGTTTTGTTGGATGTAATGTAGCAGCAGGTGACGTAGCAGTAGGGAAGTGCTGGGGGTATTTGACAGGAGCTTGGAGATGATTAGCGTAATGTTGATCAGCGTGGCAGCAAGTTGTCAGGAGTACAAAAGGGTATGTGAATGATTGTGGTTGATAGGAAATGAGTATGTGCAGGAAGGAGGTGAGGTAGTGTGCACTATGTTTAGCTGGTTGGATGTGGTCGGTTGAATAAGAAGCCAATGGGAACAACTGAATAAGTGGTGGACGTGGATGTGGTCAGTTGAAGATGGTTGTCTGTAGTTGCTAGATGATAGGTTGTTAGAGGGAGTAGTGGTGATTGCTTGTAAATTTGAAGTGGATGTTGTGATATACAGAGTTTGGCAGTGAGTGGAAGTGAAAGGGGATGTATGGTCAGGTTTTTGTTGTGTGCCGGTGATGTGGTGTGGCCAGAGAAGAGATTTGATCAGCTTTTTTCGTCAAACTCGAGTCCATCGTGCCTTGCCTCGCTACGAAATAAGTGTTTGGATCCACAATTCGCTTCCGTTCCCATCGTCTATCTTCTCTAACCTCGAAAGGTGAGAAATCACTCACGATTAACGTTCTTTCATTTATTAAATTTGATTTCAATTGAAACGACAATTGAAATATGCTGTTGTTAGTTATTTACATTGCTATATATGTTGTTATCTGCAATTGTTCACTTGAGGGATATGACACCATATCCTACTATTTATATTATACTGTTATTGATGATATATGTCTGTTATATTATTATTATTATTATCTGTTATCACTCTGCAAGTTTCCCTGTAGTCTAGAATTCACTGTGGGTTGAAATGATAAATACCCGAACGGACTTTAGAATAGGAGAAAATCGTTATGGGTTGAAATGATAAACCCAAGCGATTTTCAATTAGATTGAATTTGGGATTATGGGTTGAAATGCTATCGACCCGTATATATTTAGTGTACGGATTGAAATGATAAATATCCGTAACACTTGACCATATGATAAGAAATATATACAGACACCGTGGTCCATATATAAATATTTTGAAAATAAATTCATTGTTTGAAAGAAATATATGGTCTTAATAAATGTTAATTCTTAAATATTTATATAAAAAGGGTAATCATATATATAGATTTAATAATATTTAATTTAATTAAGTTTGATTTAATACATAAATTTTGTTAAATATTTATGTAAATTATATTTCAAATAGATTTTTTACAATAATTGGCATAAATTAAGATGGGGACATAAATTTGGGTTTATTAAAAATGGTATTTAAATAAGGATTTATTTAATTAAATTGATTTGAAATTTTTGAATGGGAAATTTAAAAGGTAGGATTTTATAACTGGATTTTTTATTTAAGTGATTTAATGAATATTTCATGTTTAAATAAATTAAAGAAAAACATTTAGAAAAATGTAATTTAAGGTTACTTAAATGATATTGAATCTAATGAAGGAGTATTTCAAGACTAAAATTGAAGAATAGGCATAAAACATAGCCTATAAATTGAAGAAGAAAACGGTTGGTGGGACTTCTAAAGTTACCATGACCCCAATCGAGAAAAAATTGTCTCCCCAACATCCAAAAGGTACACTAAAAGATCTTTTAGACCTGGCCATCCCTGATGACCTGCTGAATTATTGTTTTAACGAGCCAGGAGATATGGGCTTACTTCGCCCATTACAAGCGATGTAGGCAGTTTGGTTAGTCGGCACGGAGAGTTAACCTCAATAAGTAAAGCAAAAGAAACTGGTCTATCGGGGGGAATCACTAGGACACACGCAAACACTTACACTTCACCCTGCCCTTAAACTTCGGCTGACATATTACCCTTGCTAACTCGTCTTTACTTGATTTTTATGCAGATGATATGGGGAGCACTCACGGATTCGACCGCCTCCGCGAGTCTTCTATCTTTCACCACTCCAGTCAGGATTTGGGGTCAAGTAGATGCCGAGAACGAGATGATGGCGGCGATAGGGAATACTATCCCAGAGACTCATCGTCTTCTCGAAGAAGGACATACAACCATTCTTCATACCCAACGATCCTCCCTTCACTCGGAGCACAGCAGAGAAAAATCTTCTCAGAAGGGGTCTCAATTTGAAGCTCCCCACGACCAACACTCTGGTTCGTCCAGGACAAAGCAATCTCTTGAGCCTCACAAAAATTCTATGGCTCCGGCTAAGAAAACTCCTCTAATTTCTGTACATGATCGGTCAGTAGCCGAAAGATTAGATGAACTTAAGGCCATATTTCCAAAGATATGCTTCGATGGGCTGAAATTTCATCCTGCGATTCATCCAATTTCGAGGCACATCAAACAAAGCGCCATCGCTTGCAACAATAATGTCTATGTCCAACACGACGCGTTTGTTCACTTGGCTGGTTTCATAAGTTTTCATGGAACGTTAGTATGAGATCGATCGCTTAAAACTTAAAGCCATTCATGATAAAGATATTATCAAAGCCCTGGATGAAGAGCTTTCCTCATACAAATCTCAACTTAAAACTGCCCAACAAAACGCTAAAGTCACAGCTGAGGCAGTCAATCATTTGGAAGCTACCCACAAAAGGGAAATCGATGAGACGTGTGGCACTTTAGCCTTAGGAAAAGACTCCGTTCAAAAAAAGAAAGATGTCCTTGCGCAACGAGTCAAAGAATTGGAGCAGCTACTCCTTAAGGAGAAAGAAGAAAAAATGTTGCTCAAGAGGAGCCGCGATGATATTGTGACAAAATTGTTGCTACTTGACTTTTAAAAACAAAGCTTGATGAGGAGCTCTCCAAAGCTGAAGAGATGAAGGACGCAGCCTATGAGGAGGGTAAAAGAATGGCACTCTCAGAAATCGATTCTCGCCTCGAGGCTGCTGCTGAGGCTGGTAGGGAGGAAATTAAGTGCCTGTTTGATCCACTCATTGTCGAGTATAATGCTCGAGTTCTCTTGCATCATGACCTAACCTTTCTTGGCGAGGGCTACCTTGAATATTTGGTTGAAACATTGGACACTTTAATAAAAATTAAAAAGGTCGAGTTGGAACTAAAGAGGTTGATGAAGATTCTCCTGTGAAGGAACCGCTTCGCGATAATGAGCGCACCGACCTATTTGCGGCTAAGGCCTTTTATGGAAGAGACTCCTCCTCATCAAAAGGAAAAAATGACATTGCTGGCCTGTTTGGAACTGAGTTTCCAGTTCATCCTTCTGTTCAGCTGACTGGTCGCTCATCACTCAATCCTTTCAAGCAGCATATTGGTTATAACCCAAAGGAGCTTGGGTTTGATATTCACGCTCTGTCCCCTATCTCATAGGGTGAGACTCCCAAACAGTTGAGAGTTAGCCAGTGACCGATACTTAACCTCCCTTTCTACAGTTCAAATAACCATCCCTTCTTAGCAGGCAATAAATGTATTCTAACGTTCATCTTTTGTAACTTCGTGTAGGCCATTCTGACCCCGAACCAACTCCAAGGAGCGATGCCGCCACGGAGAAGGAAGAGAAATTGGGAGAGGCGTCTCACATTGGGAATGCACCCAGACCCAGTGCTAAAATGATTGGTGTGCTCGATGAGGACAAACTTGAGAACCCATCACCTACAGAAGAACACGACGAAGTTGATATCATGGGCGCCTCTTATCATACTTCGAAACTGAGCATGGAGGAACAAATTATGGAAGCGTGAAAGAAGAAAGCTGAGATTAAGGCTGAGCCCTGAGTGGTGGAATTGGATGTTCCCCTGAACAGGCCCTTGAAAGTCATTCTCCTTGGTGGGACCAAGCCATTAGAAGTTCCTCCTCCTTCCTCGGGCACCATCTCACTAGGTAGCAAGGCATCCAAGAGGAAACGCTCGGGTGAGGTGCCTTCAGAGAAACTGAGGAAGGAAAAGATATCAAAAAAGTAGCCATCCGATCGTGCGTTATTCAACCCAAATAAGTCCAAATTATGTAATTATTTCTATTTAGTCGTTGTAAATAGAATTTTTTTGCGCCGAGTTCAGAAGAAATTGTAGTGGAACTTTATTTTGGATTAGTGAATAAAAATTTCTTTCTTTTCTTTCAATGATTTTTATTGTTCAGCTTACTGCATAACTTGTAGCTGAAATTCAAAATCTTGTGAGTTACACAAGCTCTAGTTCACTTCCATATAACTTGGAAAATTTTGGAATCGTAAATTCTCTAGTCCATGCTTTGGGGACTTAGTATTCTTTTATTCATGCTCCAGGGACTTAGATACTTTTTGAATTATTTATACTCTAGCCCACACTCTGGTAACTCGGAGCACTCTACTCCGCGCTCTGGGGACTTTGAGATATTTAAATCATTTATACTCTAGTTCGTGATTTGAAGACTCAGAGAACTCTAGTCCACACTATGGGGACTTAGAGATTTTTAAATGATTTGTACTCTAGTCCACGCTCTGGAGACTCAGAGAACTCTAGTTCACGCTCTGGGGACTTTGAGATTTTTAAGTTGTTTATACTCTAGTCCATGCTCTAGGGATCCAGAGTACTCTAGTCCGCACTCTGGGGACTTAGAGATTTTTACGTCGTTTATACTTTAGTCCGCGCTCTAGGGACCTAGAGTACTCTAGTCCGCACTCTCGGGACTTAGAGATTTTTAAGTCATTTATACTCTAGTCCACGCTCTGGGACCCAGAGTACTCTAGTCTGCACTCTGGTGATTAGAGATTTTTAAGTCGTTTATAATCTAGTCCGCGCTCAGGGGGCCCAGAGTACTCTAGTCAATACTCTACGGACTTAGAGATTTTTAAGTCGTTTATACTCTAGTCCACGCTCTGGGGACTCAAAGTACTCTAGTCCACAATCTGGGGACTTAGATATTTTTAAGTCGTTTATACTCTAGTCCGCGCTCTAGGGACTCGGAGTACTCTAGTCCACACTCTGGGGACTTAGAGATTTTTAAGTAGTTTATACTCTAGTCCACGCTTTGGGGACTCAAAGTACTCTAGTCTGCACTCTGGGGACCTAGAGATTTTTAATTCGTTTATAGTCTAGTCCGCGCTCAGGGGACCTAGAGTACTCTAGTCCACACTCTGGGGACTTTAAGATTTTTAAGTCATTTACACCCTAGTCCGCACTCTAGGGACTTAGAGATTTTTAAGTCGTTTATACTCTAGTCCGCACTCTGGAGACTCAGAGTACTCTAGTCCACACTCTGGAGACGTAGAGATTTCTAAGTCGTTTATACTTTAGTCTACGCTGTGGGGACTCAGAGTACTCTAGTTCGCACTATGGGGACCTAGAGATTTTTAAGTCGTTTATACTTCAGTCTATGCTCTGGGGACTCAGAGTACTCTAGTCCGCACTCTAGGGACTTAGATATTTTTAATTGGTTTATATTTTAGTCCACACTTTGGGGACTTAGAGAACTCTAGTCCTCGCTCTGGGGACTTAGAGATTTTTAAGTCGTTTATACTCTAGTCCGCGATCTGGGGACTTAGAGTACTCTAGTTCACAATCTTGGGACCTAGAGACTTTTAAATCATTTATACTCTAGCCCGATGTCCGTGACAAAAGTAGTATGTTCCTAATTTAGAATGTGCATCGGGATTTGGTTGTATCCTAAATATGCATCCATAAATGACAATAATTCGTGTCCATCTGTGGAGTCAACCAGCTGGTCAATTCGAGGTAAAGGGAAATTATCCTTAGGGAAGGCCTTGTTCAGGTCTGAATAATCAACATAGGTCCTCTATTTCCCATTTTCTTTTCTCACTAGTACGGGGTGAGAAACCCATTCAGAGTAGAGGGCGTCGCGGATGAACCCATTGGCTTTGAGTTTGTCCACCTCCTCTCCGAGAGTATCAGACCTCTCCGGGTCCATACCTTTCCTTTTCTGTTTCACTGGTACATATTTTTGGTCAATGTTCAATATGTGACTTGGGATGGCGTGTGAAATCCCGCACATATCAAAGTGGGTCCAAGTGAAAACATCCAGGATCGCTCAGAGGAAATTAGTTAGGTCCTCAAACATCGAGGGAGTGAGTTGTGATCCAATCTTTAGCACCAGTGATGGGTCATCGTGGCTGACTAAAATGTCAATCGTTAGTTCAGCCGGTGCAACTTTATGCTCCTTAGGTTCTTCACCACCATCTTTCAGATCTATGTCTCTATACCGACCCTGCTACCCGAGCCAAGGCTCGAGCGTTACTTGTCAATTTTGCGCTACCTGGATACGGACAGAGTTGTCCACACCTTTCCCTTCTCTCTCCGTTGGGCCTCTCTTAACTCATTCACATAACATGCACGACCTTTCGCCTGATTGCTATGTAAAATCCCAACTCCTCTATCCGTCGGGAATTTCAAAGTCAAACACCACGGGGTCAAAGTTTCCTAAAACTCCGCCAGGGCCGGTTAACCCTATACAAGGAATCAACATCCAACAATGAACGGTAGGATTCGTACCCTCCTACGTTCAACTTCTCCTAATTTAATTGGTAATTCAATAAAACCTATTGCATTAGTAGATGCACCATTACAACCATGTATGCGGGCTTTAGATGGTTTCAGATCCTTTGCCTCAACTTTCGTTTAATCGTATGCCTTTTTAAATATAATATTGATATAACTCCCGTAATCAATCAATATCCTTCTCACAAATGCTGGCCCAATCGTTGTTGAGATGACCATCAGGTCAATGGTAGGTGCCTCCACCCGATTAGCATCTTTACTTCTGAACACTATATCATTAGTCATCATTCGCTGCTGTTTCACTGGAATCTCATCCTCCGAGTTCTTACCGACTCTTGTCTTTTGGATGAGGCCTAGCGAATATCATGTTTATGATTAGTCTACCTACAGTCCGAGCAGGTTCCTCAGGATAGCGTGGATCTTGCCCGCGACTGGAGTCTGACGTTCCTTGTCCGCCTTCCTATGGATTCTTAACAAACTTCTGTAACTTCTTTTGTCGAATTAATTTCTTTCTATCTTTGTGGAGGTGTCTACATTCCTCAGTGTTGTGCCCGTAGATCTCGTGAAATAGGCAGTACTTCCCAGTCTACTTTTGTTCCTCAGTAGATTCCTGTGGGCACGGCTTTCGGTATTGGAAGGTATTAAAGTTGAAAAATAAATATTCTCCAAAGATGCGTTCATAGGAGTTTATTCCTTGTAGGTCAGGATCCTAGGTTTTCACTTTTCGGCTTCCCTCTTTCTATCGAAATTTTCCCTTCCAAACGTTTTAGACTGCTCGGGCTTGTTTTGAACATTAACCTTGACTTTTTCAGAATTGTCGCCAACCTGTTATATCGCAATGTTACTTTTCACCACCTCTTTGCCAGGCCCTGGCGCACTGCCTCGTCTCGTCCACTGGCTTCCCTCTTCTCATGAACTAGTGTGCCTTTGAATAAAAACATTCTAGGGTAGCCGGAGGTTTTGCTGCCAACCAATCACTAAAGTCCAAGTCCGGATCAACTCCCTGCATCACGGCCATGAGAATTGTGTGGTCATTCGGGTTGCTGACTTCAGTAACTGCAACATGAAATCTTTGCAAATATTCTTTTAAGGACTCACCTGGGGCTTGAATTACCCTGGATAAAGACATCACTTCCTTTGGATGAGTGGTATAAATTCTGAACTGCTTCACAAATTTCGTCACTAACTCATCAAATCTGGAGATCGATCGTGGAGGAAGTCTTGTAAACCACATGGTAGCGATTCCAAATAAGGTTACTAGGAACATCTACACATAGTTGCATCATTCTCCCTAGTCGAGTCCATCGTCCACTCATATCTCATTACATGTAATCGGGGATCAGTCTTCCCCTCATAGGCTGGAGTAGTTGGCATACTGAACTTTCGGGGGTATTCAGCCTATAGGATGGCATCTGCGAATAGAGTATGACTTCTATCTATTCCCCAATCATCATTGGATAAGCCCTGATTTTCCCTCGTCAGCTATCTGACCATGGCTGACAAGTCGGGGGTCTGGGTGGGAGGTGGCAAGTTGGACTCCGTCTTGCATGACCGTCCCGGTTGTTGCCTCCTTGATTGGTGATCACCCAAATGAGTGTCTTGGAGACCTGCTTCATTGCCTCCTTGGTGAGCCGATAGGTTAGCTTCCACTCGTGCTCCAGATCCTAAGTTTCCTATTCCAACTTGAGAGTGGTTTCCTAGGTGCAAGTGAGGGGTTATAGCTCTAGGTAAGGAACCTGGACCATTCCTGTTTGATTGATCTACTTTGCCTATTTGCATTGTTTCAATTCTACGACATCTACACCTAGATTGTTCATCAAATGAAGTGGAGCTATCAGATGATAAGTAGATAGCGAGACTTCCTCCAGTATTCTTATGCTATTGTTGAGTAATCCGGGTCATGAGATTAGCGTTAGCTTGAATCTGCTCATTAAGCTGTCTCCTGCTTTACGTAAGCTCTCTCATCAACTCTTTGAACTCTGTTCTGGTGACAACTTCTATTTTGTTTAGGACGGCGGTAGTCCCTATGCCGGGATTAGCTTGTTGATTGTTGGGACCTACTTGTTGGACGCTAGCGGTCTCATTGACATCCTCATTGTGGAAGGCTGATCAGGTACGCGGTCTTCCCATTGTAGAGTTATTGGTAGGAACTCTGAGTAGAATCTATAAACTTCTTATGAACGAACTTGGATCTTCTTTAGGGGATTTTTTCAGTCCAGTAGCGATAAAGCAGATCCTAACGGACTGAGAATGCGATTCTCCATGAAAGCATCAAAATGTTAGCACCAAAAATTGGTCATTAAAACCCTTGAATAGAATTATCTAGAGAGATTAACGAAGAAAATAAATTAAAACTGAGGGATGTATGAAAAACTAACAACAAAACAAGAACACCGGAATTATAGTGGTTCGGCGTAATTGCCTACATCCACTGTTAATATAATCTTTTTTGCTTTCCTATAAGACTTAAATACATATACAATCCATAACGGATGGCTCGAATACAAGTTTTAACTAAAAAAGCTAGTTTAAAAAATGGCAGAGTGTCCTCGGAGTTCATGAAAAAAGGTCCCTTTCCACCACACCCTTGACCCTCTATTTACAGGCGAAGATAGGCTGGACTTTCTTCTCAAACCTAGGAGCAGAGTACCTCGGCCCACTACCGATAACTCCTACATGCCAGACCGAGCCACATTTGTCGAGCGTCATCGGCCGAGCGGAAAATCCCAAATTAGGGTGTCCTAGTGATAGCCCAAAGCAATCCTCCTAGGGACTCGAAGTAAGCGACGATGCAACCTACCCTACTTCGAAGTGGAATCGACGACCACCAACTCCGCTTGCCTAGATCGAACGAGTTAAGTGAAACTGTCATGATCGGACTACGAGCACTGAAATAAGATCGAACAAAACTCCATAGCCGACCCATGTATGGCTTCACTTCATTGATCGAGTAGTGAGTGCTGAAGCATTCGAACCGAACGGTACATGGTGTACTATCCAGACCGAATGACACAACACCTCCCTCAGCCGAGCGACGAATGACTATGCGCTTTTAAGGCTGGAATAATTCCACACCGAATGACAATTGAGCGAATGATGAACTTCTACCCTAAGCCGAGTGATACACGTGGAGTTCCTACCAATATCCTTCTTTGGCCGAGTGAAAAACAACCCCTTTACCTTGGCGATCCGTATATGCTGAAGCATTAAACCGAACGAAACACAACCTTCCACCATGGTCGAGCGGCACATGACCTTCCTTCCTCGGCCGAACCATGTTTATAGGCCGACCCATGTGCGTAGGTCGAACCATTCAAAATTAATCAGAGCCTCTATAACAAGCATCCTGTAGCCGGGCCACGCATCCAGGTGACATTTATTGCGAATCGATGTATGTGCCTAAGGTTAGAATCTTGTTCGAGTTAAAAAAAGGGGGATGGCCAGGGGGTTCACAATGATATAAAGAATCTCACTGATATGTGTGTTAATTTGGAGTTGGGGCGAGTGATTCTTGGAGGTTGAAATCGTGAGTGTTGAAGTCGCGTTTGGAGAATGGTAGGGCGAAGGGACGAGGTAGCTAAGTGGAGTGAGGAGGAAAAAGTTTGGGACAGTGCTAGGAAATAAGATTAAAACGAAAAGTAGGAAGGAAGAGAAGGAGTGTTGGCATTTATACGTGGGAAGCGGGAGGCGAACGGGTCTTAACCAGTGGACCCGATCAAAGTATTTCAGCGGGTCAGTGAGCAATCATACCAAGCGATAATGAGTATACCGACGGAGTGGTTTGGTGCACGTACATCGACTGATCCACATCAAAGATGATAGTGCAATGGAGAAATGGATTTCACTCTTTAGGTGGAGAAGAGTGGGTTTGGTAAACCCAATGTGGTTCAGCTTTCATGAAATTATATGCATTCAACTTATGAGATGTCGGAGAAAGATTTTAAAAGTGTGGATCACTCATGGTTCAAAGCGCATCATGTTGACTCACACGATGCGCTTTGGGTGGAAAATGTTACCCGGATGCGTGGTCCGGCTACAAGATGCTAGTTATAGAGGCTTTGATTCAATTTGAATGATTTGGCCTATGCACACGGGTCAGCCTGTAAACATGGTTCGACCGATGTAGGAAGGTCGTGTGCCGCTCGACCATGGTGGAAGGTTGCGTGTCATTTGGTTTAATGCTTCAACATATACGGATCGGCCAAAGTAAAGCGGTTATATGTCGCTCAGCCATAAAAGGATGTTGGTAGTAACTCCCCATTTATCACTCGGCTTAGGGTAGAAGTTCATCATTCGGTCAATTGTCATTCGGTGTAGGATTGTTCCACCTTAAAAAGCGCATAGTCATTCATCGCTTGGCTGAGAGAGGTATTGTGTCGTTCGGTCTAGGTAGCACACTATGTGTCGTTCGGTTCGAATGCTTCAACACTCATCACTCGGTTAATGAAGTGAAGCCATACATGGGTCGGCCAAGGAGTTTTGTTCAATCTTATATCAGTGCTTGTGGTCCGGTCATGACAGTTTAACGTAACTCGTTCGGCATAGGAAAGCGGAGTTGGAGGTCATCGATTCCACTTCAGAGTAGGGCTGGTTGAATCATCGCTTACTTCGACTCCTTATGAGGATTTCTTCGGGCTATCACCAAGACACCTCGGTCTGGCATGTGGGAGTTGTCAGTAGTGGGACGAGGTACTCTGCTCCTAGGCCTAAGAAGGAAGTTCGGCTTATCTTCGCCTATAAATAGAGGGGCAGGGGTGCGGTGGAAAGGGACCTTTTTTCGAGAACTCCGACGACACTCTGCCATTTTTTACATTGGCTTTCTTTTAGTTAAAACTTATATTCGAGCTATTTTTTTATGGATTGTATCTGTATTCAAGTCTTAGAGGAAAGCAATAACGATTATATTAACAGCGGACGTAGGTAGTTATGCCAAACCACTATAATTCTGGTGTTCTTGTTTTTGCAGTTAGTTTTGCATACATTCCTCAGCTTTAATTTATTTTCTTCATTAATCTCTCTACATAATTCTATTCAAGGGTGTTAGTGACCAATTTTGGTGCTAACAGTGATGATTCATAATCGGTTCGAGATATGGAAATCCATCAGGGATTCGCGTTCTATTTGAATAATGAAGACTCACGTGAAAGATGTCGAATGAAACTCAACATCGGAAATGGTTAAAAGCAGAGTATGATGCGCAATCAAGGGTTTGGCTGGCCGACAATAGGGTATTATCAAATCCATATTTAGAGAATACTTATCGATGTTGGTACCTGGAGTTGATGATATTTGGTACAACTTATTTCATGTTTATGTTCGAGCATGGGCCTTTGTGTTTATCATATGGTATATTTCATCTAGAGATATATGGTTTTGGGAAGGTGTTTTCCGATTCTTGTGCATGGAGATTGGATTTCGGCTTGACCAAATGGATCTCCATGAAAAATCTATTATGCAAACGTACATCAACGGTATTGATTATAATCTAAATATGTTGTGGTGTGACCAATGTAAGCATCACAGCTGTTTGATATGATTTATATTCTACACCTTAGATATTATCTATCATCACTGTATTAAATTAATGAATGGTGGTTGTCTTTTAAAGGGAAAATTGATATGGGAATCCATACGGTCTCAATAGTTACTTTTACATGTTATATTTATCTCGGGTTTTCTCATACTAGACTAACGTTTGACACTTGGTTTTTGTTTCTTTGAATTCCTCATGTACTCTTTTGAGTACGTTGAGTATAGCAAGTTTTAACTTGGACGCTTCAGAGTCTAGAAGATGAGCTAGATACTTCCATTATCTATCTATTTCTATTGTTTCGTATTAGCTATGTACATATATCTGCAATATAAGAACAGGCAGTTATAGTTGTCCAGGCTAATGATAGTACTTAAGTTTTGTAACTTTGAAATTCCTATATTCAGAGTAACCTTTCATACTGTTCTTTTGATATTATATATTATCGTTCTGCTATGAGATTCTGGTTGTGTTCTTCCTTTCTTATTCTATTCTTTTTTTAATTTTATCGTAAATTTCTGTCTTTTCGGCACTTGGATGTTTAGGACACGAATACTATGGTTGTATTAGTGTCGACATCCGAGGATGGAAAAATGGGTTATTACATGTATCAAATAAAAATTTTAGCTTGAAAGTGAAGAATAATTAGAATACCTTGTATATTATCTTGTTTAAGAACTACTAAACATACCCTTCCATGATTCCCTGATGGTGCCCTATTGTCGCTCTTTATTTTCTTGTAATTTCTACTAATATGCCCAGGTTCATTGCTATTGTAACAGAAATAGAAATTCATCACACATTTCAATTTTACAAACTCGTATTTATTAAAAATAATGTGTAACGACCTGGTAATTTTAACTTTTTTCAATAAAGTAATTAACTGAAATTTTGCTCGAAATTGAATAGTTAAATTTAGCAATAAAAAATTGATATTTGGAATACGTCTATTTTAACATGGCAACTTGTAAGATTTTGTTGGAAAATATGTAAGAAAGTCATGTTGTATAATTTTCAATTTAAATTTAAATCACTTAATATTAGTTGAAAATAAAATGTTTTTGAAATCTGAATAATTTTATACAAAAAAATATAAACTATTTTTTGAGTGAGATGACATATTTCGTTTCGTCAAATTTGGACTTCTCTACCTCTGTTTATCTTATTTTCAATGAATTTGCAGCAATTTAGCAGTGAACTATCGAGTTTTGATAGGATTGTCATATCATTGGTATCTGTGTACCATTCTATTCGTTTCGTCAGGCTAATCTCTATAGTATATTCGTTTGTGTATTTCAAAGTCCGTATGCAGTGAAATCCATGAAAATGGTTAACCGTATTGGCACCCATTTTTTAACTTTCGATATTCTGTGTCCGTTCAAATTTCAAACGGTTGAAATAAACCACCGCTAACATTTATTTATTTTTGGCCTTTACTTTTGTGTTTCCATTGGTTCCAAATTATATTTCTTGATTCGTTTTAATTCTGGTTCATTGTTGTCTGACCTCTTCCTATTTCTAGTTCGCTTACTTTGAAAAATATGTAAAATTGTATATAAAGTGATAATACGTTTTACTGTTCATCTCCTTTTCATTCCTATTTCCCAAAGCACACAAGCATTTTCTTCGCCCCTACTCGCCTTCTTCTTGTTATCACCCGCCTACATCACCTCGAGCTCCTCCCTCCACCACGCTATGCGCCTCCACGCAGTCTGCGACCCACATCACAACCCATATCCCCCTGCAACGAACACATATCACCATAACCGATCACCCCAACGCCATTCACCCCACATCACCATCCGCACCCCTGCATCTTCACCATGTTCGCCCTGATCCACCATTTCCCATTGCCTAAGCCCACCACATCAGCCTCTCCCATTCACTCACCTTTCTCCTACCCTCTCCCTTGCCTTCCGCCCCAACAGCGCATGCCAGAGCACGCATCTCCACCTTGAAACCCCACCGCCATTAGCTCTGCAACCCACCTAGCAAAACCATGCCATGTCATCCCAAACCCGCGCCAAACCCAACTCCACTCTGCCATGATGCAGCCACCAAACAAGTAGTCTGGTATATAATTCCAGTATATATGTTTACCATAATATATATATATATATATATATATATATATATATATATATATATATATAGTATTTTACAATACGTTCAATGGTCTATACATAAGTTTTGTAAAATATAAAAGCTTTTGCCTGCATGGGTTGTTTTGGAAAGTATGTGATTTAGTTACACGTCAGAGAAGAAAATCTGAAGTTCAATTATATATATTATAGCCCTACGCTTTGTCCCCTTTTCTACAATAGTATATTATGCTGTTTGGTTTGCGCCTGCAATTTTCTCTCCCATGTAAATATGTGCTTGGTATATTTTATAGGATATTTTAACATGTATATACTTATAGAGAGTTTGCATAGACTATTGCATCGAAAAGAAAAGAAAATGTGTGTTTAAATAGGATATTGATTTTTTAAATATATTGTAATGTTAAATATGTGTTTTAGTAAACATTGATTTTTAAAATATAATAATGAAGATTTTTCTTTGATACGTGTTTTAAAATTTAATATCGATTGGTAAATAATGATTTTATATATTGATTTCATTTTTGTATGTGTTTATAAAATTCGATATTTATTGTAAAGTGTGTGTGTATATATCTTACTTTTAATATGCCTTTTTATATTTAATATTGATTTTCAAATATAATATACATATTGTATTTCTATCAAATCCAAGTTCATCTACCCCGCTCTACTTGTTCCGTTGCTGTCAAGAGATTATTTCCAAAACTCTAGCTTGTTGTGTGCATCCGTGTCTGTGCTTCCAATTTTCGTTGTTCTCTAGCCTCGAAAGGTGAACAATCACTCACGATTAGCGTTTTTATAGTTAATAAATTTAATTCCACTTGAAATGACAATTTGGAGCAGCGGATATAACGGATGACAACGAAATGAAGATTTTGTGTCAAGCTAATCGATGAAATGATTAGGTGAAACAATATAAATTGATGGATTAAAGATACCTAAATGCCCAAATCCGTTGATCTCGCGAGATACCGGGTTCTGGCTATCTCCAACACGTTGATCGCGCACGATAACGTGTTAAAAGATCTACGACCCTTCTACGTTGATCTCGCGTACGAGATTCTGTGAATCGGCTTCAAATCCGTTGATTCGAGCGCACTCGAATAACCGAAAATGGAGAAAGGAGACAATGCGCAACTTCCAATTTCAAAGAGGCACAAAGCACTCAAACAAAGTCTATTCAAAATCAACCAAAATTTTACAAGTGACATGACACCGGTATTTATAGAAGTTACAACTCACTCAACTCAACACAGCTCGGCACACGACCTAATTTAGGTCGTTAACGACCTAACAGACTCAAGTTACACATCTCGACTTACGACTTAAAAAAATACAGGTTCAACGACCTAACACATAATGACATAACGACCTAACAGTTACAACACATAAGCGACTTAAGAAAAGAATACAAGCGACTTAAATAGTTACAACACAGCGCCATATAACGACCTAACATAAACGACTCAACAGAATACATCACGCGACTCAATACAACATAGCACTTGCGGCATAAGAAGATAACCCATCACGCGACTTAAATAGAAGCGGCATAAGCGACTTAACAACACAAGCTTCAGTAGCGACTTAAGAAAGCAACGTCGTACGGCAAGCGACCTAAGGACTTTAGCGACATAAGGCTTCAACATAGCTTCATGAACTAGCGACTTAGTTGGAATGACTTAACCATCTGAACGACATAAAAACTTGTGCGACCTAACCATGGAACGACTTATCAATTGTGACCTAAAGATATGCGGCTTGCCTTCCTAGGTCGCTACGTCGCTGGACTTCTTGATTCCTTGAACCGTTATCTTGCATGAGTTAGGTCGTAACTCGCAAATAGAGTTAGGTCGAAACTTGCAGATGGTGTTAGGCCGTAAACTGCAGACATGTTGCGCTGCATCATCCTCCCCCGGTTGACAAGAATTCGACCTTGAATTCACACTCTCCTTTTCCTCGACATGTTGATGCTCATGATACGGAATCAAATGTTTGACGTTGAAAACATCGGCAGTATAGACATGATCCGGCAACCTTAACCGGTAAGCATTATCATTGAACTTCTTCAAGATTTCTACTGGACCAATCTTTCGAGCTTTCAATTTGTTGTAAGTTCCAACTGGAAAACGGTCTTTCGTCAACACTGCGTAAACAAGATCCCCTTCTTTGAAGTCCACACTCCTTCGCTTCTTGTCCGCCAGTTGCTTATACTTCTCATTTGACTTAAGCAATTGTTCATGAAAAATTCTGTGACATTCCTGCAAATCATTCACGAAATCACAAGCTCGTTTAACAACTCCTTTCTAAGGTGGAACTATCGAAAAATCCAACGGTCCCTTCGGAATAGCTGAATATATCACTTGAAATGGACTGAATCTAGTGCTTCGATTAACTACATGATTATGTGCGAATTCTGCCTGACACAACTTCACATCCCAGCTCTTCAAATTATCTTTCACAAGACATCTCAACAAGTTTCCCAAAGATCTATTCACCACTTCCGTTTGCCCATCTGTTTGCCGATGATAGGCGCTAGTAAATTCAGATTAGTTCCAACCATCTTCCACAAACTCAACCAAAAATGACTTAGAAATCGAGTATCCCGGTCCGAAACTATGGTTTCAGGTAGCCCATGTAGTCGATAAACCTCTTTGAAAAATAATTGAGCAACACGGACTGCATCAGCTGTCTTCTTACAAGCTACAAAATGTGCCATCTTCGAAAATCTATCCACAACAACATATATAGAATCATTTCCCCTCTGAGTTCTTGGCAAACCCAAAACAAAATCCATGCTAACATCAACCCATGGTTTAGTAGGCATGGGCAATGACATATACAATCCTGCATTCGTAGCTGTCCCTTTGGAAACTTGACATATGTGACATCTGTCCACAAATCTTTCAACTTCTTTCCTCATCAAAGGCCAAAAATATGATTGAGAAATCAACTGCAAAGTATGATCTCTTCCCACATGTCCTTCTTCATGCAATTCTTTCACAATCTTCATTTGCAAACTGCCCTCTGGTATACATAAACGGTCTCCCTTGAATAGAAAACCACCTACCAACACATATTCATCTGTCTTCCCTTTCTCGACTTCATCTACAATCTTAGCAAAGTAAGGATCCTCGACAAACAATTCTGGCAAAACATCAAACCCCTTCACTTCAACTCTCATTGTAGTCAACAAATGATTTCTTCTACTCAATGCATCTGCCACATGGTTTGTAGCTCTCGACTTATGCTTTACCACAAATGTAAATTGTTGTAAGTATGTGATCCATGAAGCATGTCTGGCTGCAACCTTATCCTGCCCCTGCAAATGTTTCAAGGCTTCATGATCAGTATATGAAACAAATAGTGTCTCCAATGTTTTATGGCTTGGACAATAGCATAGAATTCCACGTCATCAGTATTATATCTCATCTTTGCTCCCGAAAGCTTCTCACTGAAATAAGCAATTGGACGGCCTCTCTGACTCAACTCCCCTCCAATTCCAACTTTAGATGCATCAGTATGTAATTCAAATAGCAACTGAAAATCCGACAAAACTAGAATTGGTGTTGTCTTCAAAAGTGTCTTAATCTGTTGGAAAGCAGAATCAGCCTCTTCAGTCCACACAAACTGCTTCCCTTTCATACAATCTGTCACTGGTGCCATCACGCTACTGAAATGTGGAATAAACCTTCGGTAGAATGATGCTAACCCATGAAAACTTCTAACTTCAGTTATAGTCCTGGGCTGTGGCCAATTTCTGATTGCTTCAACTTTACTTTGATCCACCTGGATACCTTCCTTGGACAATGCATACCCCAAAAACAAAATACTATGCGTCATGAACACGCATTTCTTTGTTGCCGCATAAAATTGCTCCCGACGAAGTATCATTAACACTTCCCGCAAGTGTTGTAGATGTTCTTCGGCGCTCCCACTGTATATTAATATATCATCAAAATATACTACCATGAACTTTCCAATGAACGGTCGAAAGATCTGATTCATCACCCGCATAAAAGTACTAGGTGCATTCGAAAGACCAAACGACATGACCAGCCACTCATACAACCCTTCCTGTATCTTGAAAGTTGTCTTCCATTCGTCCCCTAGTCGAATTCTAATTTGATGATACCCACTTTTCAGATCAATCTTTGAAAAGATAGCAGCTCCATTCAACTGATCTAACAAATCATCCAATCTAGGCATCGAAAATCTGTACCTCACTGTAATCTTGTTTAGTGCTCGACTATCGGTACACATTCTCCAAGTTCCATCCTTCTTCGGCACTAACAATGCTGGTACTGCACAAGGACTTAAACTTTCTTGTACGCGCCCTTGCTCAAGTAACTCCTCCACCTGTCTTCTCAACTCTTCGTGCTCCTTTGGACTCATTCTACAATGTGGTCTATATGGTAACACTGCTCCCGGTACAAGATCAATCTGATGTTGTATGTCTCTCAACGGTGGTAATTCTTTTGGCAGCTCTTCTGGGAATACATCTTCAAATTCCTTCAAAGATAACAGAGTCTTTAGTTCTTCAATCTCCTCCAACTTGCTTCCACTTTGTTGTCGCTGTTTAGGAACTAAAGTGATTTTGGTTCCCTCGAACATGAAACTGTAGCAGTTAGTCCTCCCATCATGTTGCACAACTCTATCATATTGCCACGGTCTCCCCAACAACAAATGGCATACGTCCATATCCACAACATCACACCGGATATCATCTTTGTACTTCTTTCCAATGGAGAAAGTTACACGAACTCTTCGACCAACCTTCACTTCTCCACCTTTCCTCAACCAAGCCAACTTGTAAGGTTTGGGATGCTTTTCTGTCTTTAACGCCAACTTCTTTACAGCTTCTGAAGAGATAATATTGTCACAGCTTCCTGCATCAATGACAAACTTGCAAACCCTTCCCAAGATAGTATACGTTGACTGGAAAATATTACTCCTCAACCAACTAAACTCATCCTCTTGCTTTGGTGTCAAACATGACCTCCTCATCATCAAATTACAACCTTCGTCTCCTGACAATTCTTCTTCCTCCTCAATTTGTTGTGAATTAAAACATTCTGCTTCTGCATCCTCATCCTCAACCTCAGCAACCATCACTCGCTTCTTAGGCTTCGGACATTCATTGCTCTTGTGACCAAACTTCTGACAATTAAAGCATTTGATACTACTATTGACCTTGGTCCTAGCAACTTCATTGACAATCGGTTTACTAACAGCCTTGGAAACGTTAGTATTGCTACTAGTCCCTTTCACTTGATTGTTGGAATTTGTAAACACACCACCTCCTCTTCTGCCATGCTTCTCCCAAGATAGCGCCTTCAGGTGTGCTTCAGCAACAGATCTTGGATCAAACATATTCACCATATCCTGAATTTGCATTCTCAATCCTCCAACAAATCTAGCTGTCAGCTGTTCCTCTGTCTCCATGATATCATTTTTGGCAATCAAATGATAAAATTCATCTGCATAATCATTCACCGACTTTGTTCCCTGTCTCAAATTTTGTAAGCGTTGATACATAAGAGACTGATAATTATAAGGCAAGAAAGTAGCCTTCATCAACTTCTTCATCTTCTCCCATGAAACTATCTTCGACTTTCCCATCCTTTCCTGTGTAAGTTTAGTTTGTTGCCACCATGCCATAGCTCTTCCCCTCAATCGTGTAGCAACCAACTTAACTCTACGATGCTCGGGTACTTTCTTGAAGTCAATTTTTTTTTAAACATTTGATAACCAATCCAAAAATTCTTCCGCAACCATTCCTCCTTTGAATTCTGGAATTTCTGTCTTCATCCCTGACTCCCATCGACGGTCATCTTCTACATCCTGATATGGATTTCGAACTTGGTCTCGATCTCGATAATGAACACTACATCTATCACCATCTTCATCATAATCAAATGTATTTCGATATCGATCTCGACCATCAACATCTCTACGATCATGCATATCTCTTCTACTATGTCTTTCAGCATCATGATATGGATCATTGTCAAACTCATGTGGAGTTCTTCTCTCTTCATTTCTGTACTCATGGTATTCTCTTCTCATTGAAACTGATGACTCTTTTCTTTCTCTACAAGATTGTGGTGACACCCTCCTTGCTTCCGCAATTGATGGCAAAACACTGTTTCCTCCATGGTTCGGGATTGGTGACCTTCTCCTTTGACTTTGATTCATATCATTCATCAATTTCTGTAATTTTCCAATTCCTTCATCAAACTTTTCATTAATACGTTGTTCCATTTGCTCGGCTTCTTGTCTTCGATACACATCTTCAACATTTTGAAATCGATTAGCTCGTCTCAGAGGCATGTCAAATCTTCAACAAATTCAAACACACTTCAATTCTCGGCTTGACTTGGCTTTCCACTCTCGGCCTTGATTCACAACTTTAACTAGGCTCAAACTCCAACACTTTAACACTTCAAATCTTCTCCCAATAGGCTCGGCTTAGCTATGATTAGCTAAGTCCGCTTTGATACCAAACTGGCGCAGCAGATATAACGGATGACAACGAAATGAAGATTTCATGTCAAGCTAATCGATGAAACGATTAGGTGAAACAATATTAATCGATGGATTAAAGATACTTAAATGCCCAAATCCGTTGATCTCGCGAGATACCGGATTCTAGCTATCTCCAACACGTTAATCGTGCACGATACCGTGTTAAAAGATCTACGACTCTTCTACGTTGCTCTCGCGCATGAGATTCTGTGAATCGGCTTCAAATTCGTTGATTCGAGCACACTCGAATAACCGAAAATGGAGAAAGGAGACAACGCGCAACTTCCAATTTCAAAGAGGCACAAAGCACTCAAACAAAGTTTATTCAAAATCAACCAAAATTTTACAAGTGACATGACACCGGTATTTATAGAAGTTACAACTCACTCAACTCAACACAGCTCGGCACACGACCTAATTTAGGTCGTTAACGGCCTAACAGACTCAAGTTACACAGCTCGACTTACGACTTAAACAAATACAGGTTCAACGACCTAACACATAACGACATAACGACCTAACAGTTACAACACATAAGCGACTTAAGAAAAGAACACAAGCGACTTAACAAGTTACAACACAGCGCCATATAACGACCTAACCTAAACGACTCAACAGAATACATCACGCGACTCAATACACATAGCACTTGCGGCATAAGAAGATAACCCATCACGCGACTTAAATAGAAGCGGCATAAGCGACTTAACAACACAAGCTTCAGTAGCGACTTAAGAAAGCAACGTCGTACGGCAAGCGACCTAAGGACTTTAGCGACACAAGGCTTCAACATAGCTTCATGAACTAGCGACTTAGTTGGAACGACTTAACCATCTGAACGACATAAAAACTTGTGCGACCTAACCATGGAACGACTTATCAATTGCGACCTAAAGATATGCAGCTTGCCTTCCTGGGTCGCTACCTCGCTGGACTTCTTGATTCCTTGAACCGTTATCTTGCTCGAGTTAGGTCGTAACTCGCAAATAGAGTTAGGTCGAAACTTGCAGATAGTGTTAGGTCGTAAACTGCAGACATGTTGTGCTGCATCACAATTGAAATATGCTGTTTAATTTAAATTGCTAGTTATTTAATTTTTGAATATTACATGCCATTATCTGCAATCGTTCACCTATGATATATGACACCATGTCATGTTGTGTATGTTTTATTTTATTTATCACTAACTATATATACATGTTGTTGATATTATATTATTATCGTATTTGTTCTCACTTTGCAAGTTCCCTGTCAGTTCAGAATTCCCTATGGGTTGAAATGATACATACTCGAACGATATTCTAGAATAGGGGATATGGGTTGAAATGATAAACCCAAGCAAATTTCATTTATTTTCAAACTTTAGCATTGCGGATTGAAATGATGTATACCCAAAGATATTTAAATTATGGATTGAAATAATAAATATCCGTATCACTTCACCATAGGATAGAAGATTATATACGGACATCGTTGGTCTATATTTTGAAAATGATTTCCAAAGTTTTGAAAGGAAATATATGAGTTTTAATAAATATTGTTTTTAAAATATATATATATATATATATATATATATATATATATAAAATGTTAATTTATATAAGTCAAAATTATATATTTTTAAAATTATATGTTTTGGAAATTTAAATTTATAATTTAGTTTTGAAAATAAAAACTTTAAGATTTTACTTATAATTTTACTATTATATATATATATATATATAATAAATTAAAAATAAGATTTAATTTAATAAAGTTTAATTTAATTAGTATATAATATGTTTAAGTATTTATTTAAATTTATATTAATTTTTTAAAAATAAATTTTTATAATTTTAATAATAAAGGTTGGGAAGATAAATTAATGTTGACTTAGAATTTAAAATTTTGTTAATAATTGAATTTAGATAAGCATTGATTTAAATTTATTGAATTTGAGATTTTAAGGATAGGATTTATAACTTGATTTTGACTAAAAGTGACTAAAGGAATATTTTCAAATTTAAATAAATTGTAATGGGATATTTAGTTTTATTTAAATTTGAGATTTTGGGATTGATTGAATGTTTCAAAACTAAATAATAATAAAGTTGAATTTGAAGTGTAAATGAAATGTATCAAATCGAGTTATTGTAAATGTTTGAATATTTAAACTTTGAAATCTATTGAAATAAAAATGGTTAAATTTGTGGTTTCAAATCTATATTTGAAATATATATAGGTTAAAATGGTTTATTGAGAGGTTGAATTGAATTGAAATTGATGAATTGGGATTGAATTAAATTGAATTTTGGAATTTGAGTTGATTTGAATCGATTTGTGAAGTTGGAGGAAACTATTTTATTATATAAAGTATTTTTAATATACATATATAAACTATTTTAGTTTATACCTATTTTAATATATATACTTTTTTCAATATCTAAACTGTTTAGGTGGAAAGTGTTATGATTTCCAAAGTGTTATGATTTTAAAAGTGCTACGATTCTGGAAATAAATGTTATTTAAAGTGAATAATGATATCAAATTTATATGGTTTTGAAATGAATATGATATTTTGATATGAAGTATGAACTATTTGAAATGAAATGGCTACAGTGTGAAATAAGCGTTTGGTTGTTAAAGAGACCGGATCGGATATTGTCATACTCTCTACCAATACCGAAAACCACTTTAACAACTGTGTGCATGGTGGAGATTCCATAACGAAGTAGGATGGTTTAGCGATGATTCTATATGGTATTTACATAGCCCTGACTCCCGTGAGTCGGTTTGATGTGGCTAAAATAGGAGCCATGTCGAGCCAAGTGAGATCATTCCTCTGATCGGACACATTTCTTCGATACCATTCTAGTACTTTTGTTATTTGATTAGGTGCACCTTTGATTAGGAGTGTGTCACGAGGTGGGTGGTAGTAGTTACTATGCGTTACCACCAGTCCGGATCCACAAACGGTATATCTACCCTGGCATTGCCTCACGTGCCTTGCCACATGTCCTATCGCGTCTTCTACGAGTTTGGTTTGTACCATACCTATGAAGTTCCCTCTGATAGCCCTCCAGTTTACAGGGGAGTTATAGTACTGTATAGACTACGGGAATATATAAAACATGTTAAGGGGGATATGGGTAATGCCTTAACGCTATTCTAATAGTTTTACTTTAATATACACATATTATAGTAGCGCATATTACTACATAGTAGATAGTTCCATGGATCCTCAGAGGATGGAAATCCCAAACATCCTTTAGGTTACTTGTAGTTCGGTTGACATTTCACTTGAGTTGAATTAATTAATATAAGAATATTAATCTTGACTCGATTGTTTCGTGTTTTTCTTTATGCTCGGGTCAGATTGAGTGTCACAGCATTTGAGACTCACCTTTGAAGATTGGAGCTTCGTTTGAAGATCAATCCATCCAGCTTTCTGTTATTTTAGCTTATTCCAGTCATGTATGTTCAGACTCGCCGGTTTCTTATGATTTTGAGATTCATTTGTACTTGAGATTCTATTCATTTTTTTCAGACTCTGATGTTTATATAGTAGCTTCATGAAACTACTATTTACTATACTGCTACTTATTGTTGTATTACTTTATGTCTGTAATTCTATGATTTATTATTTACTATATATGCTGAGTTTCACCAAATATAAATTAACAATCTATTGTTTTGAGCAATTCAAGTCAGACATGTGTGGATGCGAATGGTTTGAAATAGCGGGTCATTATATAACGACATTGCCTTGCCATGAAATCTTTATTGACTCGCTTCGTCGATTAGTTGTAGTGTTGATCGTATAATTAACATTGTCCCGTCATCGATCTCAACTTCCAATTATTGCTCGATGGCTGCAACTGTCATTTTAAAATCATCCAAATTTATAAAACTAACTTTATCAATTTTAAAACAATACTTTACTACACTAAATAATATATACTATCATATCAACCTTTCTCAAATCATCACGTTGTACTCTTTCCAAAATATAGTTTATATTATTTCTTAAAGTACTTTTTTCAAACTTTTTCCCTTGATTATCAATATATCCTCAATATGTTTACTTCTTTAAAGATATTATCTAACTTATCTCAAATATTATTTTCTTTTCAAAATGTTGTTTATAACACTTCCCAAAACATTATACTTATTTCCAAAATGGTAGTTCTACAATTTGCAAAACATTATGCTCACTTAAAAATATTCCTCAACATTCACCTTTTCGAAATATTGTTTATAATATTCCTTAACATAATATTTTCGAAACACTTTCTTCTTGTCAAAATATTGTGTCGAGATGTCTCGTCCTAGTGTTTAGAAATACATATCGATATGTTGGCCAAACGCATCGACCAGAATTCTTAAAGATCCCAACAGAAAAATTAACATGAATAAACTTCAAATTTTCTTTAAATATTTACATATATATACTTTAATAAGTTTGATTTTATTGAAACAAATGTTTCTTGTTTTAAACAATTTTACTGCCATATGTATGTGTATGTTTGTATGCACGTATATATATATATATGTACATATATATATATATATATATATATATATATATGTATGTGTGTATATGTATATCTCTGTGTGTGTGTGTATTCAAATAAACAATCATCAACGGCAATCCAATCAACGTCCATCAATCATTTATGTATGCAACAAAACAAGCTTTCGATATAATTTCATCTCAATACATTTTAACCTTAAATATTATGTTAATTAGTTTGAAAAGAAATTTTCTATATTCCATCGGCAACTTCAAAACTGAAGGATACCGCTAGCTTCTAATATTAAGACTTAAGTTGGTAACTTGCTTTGAGTGTAGCTCTCACCTAATATTAAACTCAAGACTGATCTCAAACAATTATTTCCAAATTTAACACAATAAGAACAAACCAATTAGATAAACACAAAAGAAGAAAACCAACCAATGCTCTTAGTAGAAAACAATCTGACGACTTCCACTGTCCAACTTTGATCACTACTAGATCATGCTACTCCAACTCGCATCATCACAACTTATTGTTATGATGAATTCTAGGTGAGAGATTAGGTTAGGGTCTTTTAAAGCTTTCCTAACCAAATAACTTTCTACACCATTCAAATCCACATAGAGGTCTAATATACATCCGTAGTGCAGAGATTATCGGTCAAGCAAAATACTTCTACCTACACATAGACCCATCAAAATATTACCCAACCCATTTAACCTACTTGTAAATTGGTTGGTTCAACCCATTAATGAATTTTATTATATGGATCACGGGTTGGATTGATCTATTTTTAAAAGGGTTATAAATGGATAACCCATTTACCCATTTATTAAACTAAAATTAAAAATAAAAATTTGAAAATAAATTTTTTGAATATTTGAATTTTTTTTACTCGTATATTTTAACTTGTGAATGCACACTGTAGTTCTCCATGGTGACTACCAGTTGTGCTTAAAAAATAACAGGCTAAATCTCCTTACTTGGACATCACCTAGGCAGAAGCCGTTATTTTTGTTCAGAATGTAATAACTTCTTCGTACTAACTCGGAGTCAAGCGAGACTTCGATCGATGAACTGCCACCTAAATTACAGACAAAATAGAACACTAAGATACTTCATCTTGTGAACGCACACCATAGTTGTAACGACCCGATTTTTCGATGCTCGAAAATCGACAACAATACGTTCATTGTATTAAATGCCGAACAATCGAATGCGGAAAAAAAGACCGTAAGGGAAAAAAGAAGGAGGTAGAAGAAGAAATAGAAAACAATATCAGAATCTCACAATCGTAGTAGAACAATATATAATAGATAAATGACTGATCTTTAAACAAAAAACCTATATTTGTTTTATACATTACATCATCAGAGTACAACAAAATTCATAGCACACAACTGGACAGTTATCATAACCTGCCCTCACAAAAACTGACTATGCAGTTAATCATACGTAGTGGAAACAAAGAATAATTTTATTGACCCCGACATTTGGTACAACGATAATACAAATGAAATGATCAACACTATCAGAGATAGATACAATAGTGGAAATAATAAGACAGCAACAGCAGAAAACAACATCTTCAATGCCAAAGCTCCAAACCAATAAGCTCGAACCACCATCATGCTGTACTTATAGCAACCTCGATGCACAATGCGATTGACAAAATCCAAGAAAAGACTCCAAAGATTGGCAAAAGCTACCCCTACTATTTGATTATCTGAAAACCTGACTATAAGCTGTCCGTGTGGAAAATTATGGGCACCCAGAATTTAGAAAGGGAACAATAAACTCCAGATCAGTCATGGGACTGGTGTGAGAAACCAAAAACAGTTATTTGAACAAAAAGAAACAACAAAAGAAATAAAAAGAAATTCGCTATGCTTTTTGGAAAATGAAACTACCATAAGGCCTCTCGGCACACACACAATGCAATCGCACACTTGGGGGAGATTTCTCCGTATGATGGTCAAACATGCTTGATACGCAAAAAAAAAATCTTTTTAATATTTTTATTAGTGCATAGTGAAGAAAAGATTTCGAAAGTATAATATAAATCTTAGGCAGCATACGTACCATTATAGTATGCCTACTATAGCTACCATGTTAGATGGCATGTTCTACAACTAAAACCGTACAAGACTCGCATTGGATTTCCAACAAATGGTCAAGCTAGGGAACTTCCTCATCGAATGGGTACGCCTCCGAAGGGATGCATCGAGAACCTAACCGGTTCTCTGCCAATACAAGGCCAGGTTACCTCTGTAACTAGGTAACTACTAACATGAGTATGCCATCCCCCGGTCATCGCCGACTTTTTCTGAGGTACCTCTACACCAACAAATTCCAACAACCACATAAGTTAAGTATCTGGGCTCCATAACATGATACCACTTTTTTATCCAGAAGGAAATGCACATACCCTAAAGGGTGCGACCCTCATAACCTTGCCGCATCCTTCCTGTTTTGACCATTTTCAGGTTGTGAGGTTCGACAAAGTCTCATCCACAAAGCTACGCTTTTCGCAAAAGGTATGCTTCAATCAAAAAATGATCAACAACACTTAGCATACCACATTACCAAATTGGGAATGTATCACTAGTAAATATCTACCACAAAACCTCTGAGCTCGTACGTCTCAGAGAAGGGTGTTAAACTAAGAGAATAAATTCTCCGCCACCAAACAGAAATGTATTTGATAGAAACCAGCTTTGCATCTCAAAGTGTAACGTCAGACATGCATCCATACAAGTCCATCTTGGGTTTGAATGGAACTGAAGGCACTTCAAAAAAGCCCATGCAAATCCGGGTATTCACAATCCCGATCGGACTCCCTATCATATATGGAGATCTCTATACCGGCGCAACTCAGTGCAGAGACATTCGACAATTAATCCTTTCGTTCTCGAAAATACACGGTCTTCACCACCTTCTTCAATTGCTATCCATTTCGTCGTATCACTATTCAGAATGGGTTTTATGACATAAAGTCATCTCCTGGCTAAACCGAATAATGAGCGCTTAATTTTAAAATCATATGGATATATTGGGATCATAGTTAAGTTACAACTTTTCAACACTTGTTCCCAAAACCTTTCCTTTTGAATGGTTTTAAAAAATTTCCATTTTTAATCTTTTAAACAAAAGATCCACCTTTTAATCTTTTAAACAAAAGATCCACCTTTAAAATCCACTTCAATTTGATACAAGGTTCACCAATCTTCAACAAGATTTATTCATAGCTTTCAAATTTGATTCACACATAACTTGAAAATCTTTTCAACAACAACTGCAAATCCTTTCCTTATATGAAAGCAATTATCATTTCAAAACAAATGCTTTTCGTTTAGGGAAAAACTGATTAAATATGCACAAGTTATAGCCCTTATAGTATAAACTTAGGTTAAATTTAAATTCCCAAAATAATTCCATTTAATATACTTCAAAAAAGATTTAAAATCCATATATATATATATATATATATATTGTATAACTTATAAAACCCTTTCAAACAATAGTTTCCAAAATCTTTTCAAAACTTAAACAAGACATATTATATTCAAACTAAATTTAGATTTCAAAGCTTCCTTTTCAGAAGCTTCACATATTCAACTCGGTTTCACTTCCAAACCAATTAGATTCAAAATTCAACTTTTAAAACCGTTTCATCATTTTGAATAAAATAATATTAAATTCAAATATCTGTGACTTAACCAATTCCTTATGAAATCCATATTTGTGTGTGTGGTGTAGTCCAAGGGTTTTACACACAATAAATAGAATATCACAACCATCATCAATTCAAGCACAATAATATCAATGAGTGGTATAATCATGTAACGCTTACCTTCATCCTTTAATCATTACTTAATTCACCTTTAATTATTAACTAATTAATCTTTAATTATTAATTAATTAATCTTTAATTATTAATTAATTAATCTTTAATTAATTAATTATCCTTTAATTATTAAATAATTAACCCTCAACTATAAATTAATTAATCTTTAATTATTAATTAACCAACCTTAATTAATAAATCAATCAACCTTTAATCATTAAATAATTAACCTTTAGTTAACTACCATTTAATTAATTACCCTTAATTATTTAACCCTTAATTAATTACCATTTAATTAATTACCATTTAATTAATTAACCCTTAATTAATCACCATTTAATTGATTACCATTTAATTAATTAACCCTTAATTAATTACAACTTGATTAATTATAATAAGTGAATACCCATAATTGCTTGTATGAATAAATCACAAATTTATTACATTGAGTAATTTCCCTTTAATCACTTGATTAATTATCCTTTAGTTACTTATTTTAATTAACCACATTAGTTAATCACATTAACTAATTATCTTTTACTTAATCACTTTTAATTAATAACCTTTAATTAATCACATTAAGTAATTAACCGTTAATTGATTACCTTCAGTAATTATCCATTAATTACTTTTATCAATTAATTATTCTTTTGATTAATCATAATAATTAATTAGCCTTAACTACTTTCATAAACTGATTAACTTTTAATTACTTAAAACTTTAATTAATCAAAAATAAATCACTAACTTAATCACCATAATTAAAACAATTAGAGATTTAAATAATCAACCTAATATTTAATTATCCAAATCAAAGCAATTTAATTTCGAAACATTTGCATTTAAAATCTAGATAGTTTGAAACTTATTTTAATATTTAACTTTGGAAACTTTGTTAACCTTTTTCTTTAGAACCTTTCATTCCTTTGCTTTTAAACTTGTTTAACAAATTTCTACCTTTGCCTTTAACCTTGATTATCTTATGTATAAATAACCGGTTAACCGATACAAATCAAACCCCAGCCAAAGATACAAAATCCGCTTCATTACTTCGAGTCAATCACGAAATCATCCCGAGACCAACCCGAACAACTTCCTTTCTTCCCTATCATCACAAATAAACCCAAATGCTACTCATATTCGTGCACGTGTACGGTCGTTTTGATCATCTTCGATCACTGCCCTGACCTTCAACCTGTCAACGACAACCTATATGAGCTTCCTGACTACCCAAGACGACGAACTCGACCGGAATCTTAAAATCGAACAATCGAACGTTTTCTAGAACCCAAACTGGTTAACACAATCTCCTCTCGCCGACGATTCTGATTACCAGAACCCACGCCATTCCATCCAGACATTCGCCAGAGTCCTCTGCTTCGTTTCCCTTGGGTTCGATCGACCCCGATGCACCGACGACATCGCACGAACTCAAGAACCATCGTCGACCAAACTAAGCCGCTAAACCCTAAATCAATGCCGCACCACCACTCCGATGATCGATAAACACCTCGAGCATTTTTTCGATGCTTCCCAGGCCTCCACCTTCCTCTAGCAAGAAGCACGGCATGCCACCCTTTGCCAGTCGTTGGAATTTGACGATAATACAAAAACCGATCAACTCAAGAATTCCCATCGCATACAATCTTAAAAATCATGAAATTATGATCAAAATTCATATTTTTCTAATTTGAATCTATTACTATAATCAAATCTTGAAATTGGAATGATCGATTTCTGACTTATTTTAGATTATTACTGTAAATTCTATATTTTGAAATGATTAGTCAATATAAATACTTGAAACAATTTTTTAAATTTGTATTACATTGCTATAAACATTTCGTTTTCAGAGATCACAGCTTGAATTTGATTAATTGAGAAGGTATGAATTTATCTAGGTGGTTTTGTACCAGTAACTCAACAGAGAAGGATATATTCACAAACATAACATATATTGATATACATGTATACATATTTTTTCATTCGTACAAACAATTTCCACCACATACTTCAAGTATTAATCAAAAAAACCAAGTTTAGATCAGTAGTTTGATCACCTGGATTCGGAAGAAACATAGAACAGAGAAGCCTACGAAAATGCATAGGCCTGAAACTGTTTTTGACTTTGAACTGGGAATGATTTGTTTGAATCCGAACTATGATCTGTTGCTTGATTTAACTGAGATGATCTGATCTTCTTTGCTTTGATGATTTTTTTCAGGTCGAAAATTGAAGTTTGATTTTATTTCCAGGTTTTAGTTTTTCTTTTTCTTTGTTTTGATCTAGATCTTGTTTTCAAGGTTTGTGAAGTTTTGTTTGCTTGAAGTTTAATTTTCTTTTGAAAGATGATGAAGTTTTAAACTGATAAATGAAATAGTCAAGTTTTCTTTTATAACATGTTATTGTATTTAAATTTTAAGAGAAAATCAAATTGCCACTTGTAATCTAAGTTTACACTTGTTAATACATGTTAAAATTAAGCTTACACTTGTAAACGCATGAAATCCTCATTTTACAAATGTCATAACAATGTAATTTTATGTTTTAAATCCTTATTTATATTTTTATTAATATGTAATTTTTTTATTAAATCTCATTAATTTATATTATGCCCTTTTTATTTTCATATACAAATTTAATTCATCTCATGTTTAAATTTTTAAAAGAAAATGCATTATCTTTTTTTATCAGTTTCTATTCAAACTTGAGCTATTATGCTTATTATCAAATATTTATTTTTATTGATCTACGTATATATAATTATTATATTATATTTCCAATTTTAATTATTTATATATATATGCATGGTTTATATTTTCATTCATACATTCTCTATTGTTTATACTTATATAACTTTTTAAAGAATATGATTTAAAATTAATTATATTCTAATAAATATATATTAGAATTAAATCCTAAAATGTCTTTTGAAAAATTATTAAATTAAATTCAAAATAAAACTTCCAAAACATATATACTTACATATATACAATTCCAAAACAAATTTTTATTATTTGTAAATTAAAGAGCTTTCAAATCCAATACATTTATAAGATATTTAATTTTGAATTTCAAATTAAAAAATCCAATTTAAAATCACTTTATATATATATATATATATGTATATATAAACAATAGATATCTTATTTAATTTTGAAAAATATCAAATTAATTCGCAATTTAATTTAAAATTTTATTTTAGTTGTCAATTTAAATTTGACTCAATACTGAGGTATTTACAAATTCCCCCTTAAGAAAATTTCATCCCCGAAATTTGCTAGACAGGGAGACAACAAAGAACAGATGAACACACAAAGATAGGGAATTGGTTTGCTAGATTAAATTGAATATCTATTCTATATTTGGCTTACCAAGTCAAAATATCATAAACAGATACGAGAACGATCTAATTCGATACCTTATGAAATACTTGGGTCATTCGGTCTATGAAATATGCAGGAGCATTGGTTAGTCCGAAGGGATAAGTAACCGTTCGTAGAATATATCTAGACCCTCAAAGAATGGATACAATCTTCCATAATTGTGATGACCCGGAAATTTTAAACGTTTGAAACTGAAAATCCTTAATTGATTTTAAATATTGGAAGTTATTTTAACTTGAATTTCAATTATAACTATGAATTTGTCAATTAAATTATTGAACTTAATTATTAAAGGTTGGCTAAAATGTTGAATCTTGATTTTTAAGCTGATTAAAAATATTTAAAAGCTTGAAAAATCTATAATGATAATATTGAAGGTAATGGAAGCTTCAGAATTGAATTTGGGAATGCTTTTATCAGTTTTTAAATTATATCGTTTGAATTGATATTTGAAAAAATAGTCTTCTGAGGCACAGTCTCGAAAGTCGACGAAACCAGTTCCATTGGATCCATAATATTGTATTATTATGGGATTTCAGTTTCGTAGTGTTTGGAATGATCGTTTGGCCGTACGATAAGCAAACAAGCTGAAAATTATATCGACTTTCTCTGATTTATTTTACACACGTTAGTTTCAAAAATAGTTAGGAAAAAATACTTCGTCTCTGAAACCAGAAAAGGAGAATAATAATGAAAATCGTGGCCTTCCCTTTCAATTTCGTCTCCCTCCTCCCTTTTTAATTTACAACCGAAACATTCAACAAAACGAATTTCCCTTCCTCAATAAAAAATCAAATAAATTAAGAACCAAGTTCGTTCGAACAATTGGTGAGCCAAGAATGTTGTCGTATCGTAGCCTCCCTTCTACAAAATCGAGTCGTTTGATTTCGAGAAAACAAAGTCGCGAGCATCTTCGAAGGCAAGGTGGCCAGGTAGTGGCACGGCGCGGGGTGATGGCGCCAAAGCTAGGGTTTCATCGAAATGGGTTTCGACGAGGCTACGATGGCTGGAGCTCATGGTGTAGCGGCGCGATGGCGAGTTCGTGGTCGAGGCCGCGACTTCTAGGGCTTGGTTCATACTCGAATCAATAGGTAGTAAGGTATAAACCTATTTAGCTTAATTCTGTACATACATATATATATATTTATATATATATATATATATGGATTTGAAAATATATTACACATCAGCTTGCTGTTTAAATTTAAAATTAAATAAAAGAAAATATAATATATATGTTATAGTACAGAAATTTGTTATTTCTTTATTTTAAAAAAATGTATAAAAATAAATGTATCCATATAAAAGATTTTAGAAAAAAGAAAATTAATTGGTTTAGAATTAAAAGTATTAGTTTAAAATAAAATCATTGGTTAATTTAAATTATCTAATAGAAATTTAATTATTCGATTGGTTCGAATATTAATAAATTTATATAATGTTTATACAAGGTCAAAAGATCGTGAAAAACAAACTAGAATGGAAAATGGGTTGCGTGCGTAATCAAAGGTGAGATCTTCTCACTCAAATTAAAATTTGAATTTCAGTTATTGATTGACTGTTTTATTGTGATAGTATATATATATATATATATATATATGGAGTGATTGATTTCCCGCATTATATAGCATATGAAACCCTATGCGCCACATAATAGCGGATGATATTATATAATCCCATATACCGTGATATTCCACCTCGAAGTGGAATTGGTATTCAACTGTTGAGCTAACATCTGTGGATGCAAGGAAACAGGTTGGAGGGATCCAAGTGGATTCTTCAATCATTTGAATGTTTTTCAATGTTGTGTGTTGATTTATTTATAATCTGTGTATGATTATATTTGTGATTGAAATCGTTGATGGCTATAGTTTAGCTGAATATATTTTTGGTATCGTAATATACCAGAAATAAATAAAAAAATTATTTTTGGAAATTAAAGTAGAAAACTTTAAGTAAATTCATTTTAAAGAGTTGGGTGAATTTAAAAGAAGGAATTTAAAGGGGTAAAGATTGAATTTTGTAATCCTATCAAATGAATTCCAAAATATGGGAAAATATTTTAATAAAGGGATTTTAAGTAATATTGTTTAATAGTTGAAGATCAGATTTTAAATAGTTTAGAAGAAATAAACGAAATTGTTTTAAGAGAGAATATCAATTTGGAATTTGATTTGGTGTTTGAAATAAATGTTTGGAAATCGATTTGGAAATTGATTCGGGGTTTGAAAATAAATTTGAAAGCATTGATTTGGTGATTTGATTTGGTGTTGAAAATAAATATTTGGTAATCGATTTGAAAATCGTATATTGGTGGATATTTGAAAATTTAAATTCACAATGGGAATTTATAAAGGAATGGGAATTTTGCTTAAAAATAAATATTGATTTATTTTTAAAAGTGTGGAAAGAAATTTACGGATTTGGAATGTAAATTTAGAATGAATTAAGAAAGATTGATTGATTGATTTAAGTGAACCATTTTAGAATGGAAAGTGTATTTTCCCTGAAAAGCCGACTATGTTTTCAAAGTAGAATTAAAATATAAATTAAAAGGTCTAAAGTTGCTTTTAAAAAAGAATGTTTTGGAGAAATTATTTTAAGTTATTTTGAAAATCTTTCAAGTAAAGGTTTATTTAATCAATTATAGAAGTGATTATTCAAAGATTTAAATTGATATTTGATTTAGAAAATGGTTATTTAAATAGTTATACTCTATCTAATAATTTTATTTTAAAAATTATTTTAGACTTAAGATTTATATGGGATATGGGTATAAAATTTCACAACTAATATTTTAAGATAAAGTGTTTTTAAATAGTTTTATTTTAAATATTTCCAAGTAAATATGTTTGGATAAGTAATTTAAACTATTTTAAAGTATTTGAACTCGGCAAATTTTAAGTGGAAGTGAATAAATATGTGGAAATATATTCCGCGTGAGGAAAGTGATTTGAATTTTTTTTTCAAAGGGTTGAAGTGTTAAAATTATATCTTGCGAGGATATTTTGAAAGTAAATAATTGGGGGAAAATTATTTAAATCTTGGTGATTGTGGTGAATGTTGATTGATAGTTAAAACCGACTATCAATATTGGCCTTTAATGGCATTTGAATTTCGATGCGATCGGGGGTCAGATTCCGAACGGTTATCCAAAAAACACATCGAATATTTGTGATCGATCTTTTGTTTAAAAGATCAAAGTAGAGGTCTGTTGTGATTTACTTGAAATCTGAATGTAACACTTATTTTTATTAATAAGCGCTCATTACACGATTAGCCGGGAGAGGACTTTGTGTTATAAAACCCATTCCGAATAAGGGTACGATGAAATGGGATTGCGTTTGAAGATGGTGTTGAAGACCGGGTATTTTTGAAAACGAAAGGATTACCTGTCGAATATCTTTGCACCGAGTTGCTCCGGTATAGAGATTTTATCACCCTTTGTGATGGGGATTCCGGATGTGGTTAGTGAATATCCGGATTGGCAAAGGCTTCTTTGAAGTGTCTTCGGTTCCATTCGATACCGGAACGAACTTATATTGATGTGTGTCTGACAATACACTTTGAGATATAAAGCTGGTTTCTATCAAATACATTTCTATTAGTGGCGGAGAATTTATTCTCTTAGCTTAACACCCATCTCTGAGACGTACGAGCTCAGAGGTTATGTAGTTGATGGTTACTAGTGATATACTCCCAATTTGGTAGTGTGGCATACAAAGTGCTGCTGATCATTTTCTGATCGAAGCATGGCTTTGCGGACGAGACCTCGTCAGACCTCACAACCCGGAAATGGTCGAAACAGGAAGGATGTAGTAAGACAATTTGAGGGTAGCGCCCTCAGGGTATGTCCATTTCCTTCTCGAAAAAGGTGATATCATGGTATGAAGCCCAGATATTTAACTTATGTGGTTACTTCAAATTTATTTCTTTGTGGTTGTTGCTTTATGGTGGAGGATCCTCGAATAAAGGTCGGTAACGACCAGGGATGGCATACTTGTGATAGTTACTTTGTTCCAACAGTAATTACAGCGTAAGGTAACTCGGCCTTGTGTTGGCAGAGAGCTGGTTAAGTTCTTGGGGGTGTCCCTCCAGAGGCATTCCATTCGTTGTAGGAAGTTCAATTGCCTGACCATTGTTGGAAATCCAAAGAAACAATACGCGCCCTGTATGGTTTTAGTTGTATAACCTGCCATGAAATATGGCGGTAACCTATTATTGAACATGGTAGCTATAGTAGGTATACAATAATGGTTGTATGCTGGCTAAGATTAATATTATACTTTTGAAAGGTTTTTCTGCACTATGCACTAAAAATAATATAAAAAATTTTTGCGCATCAAGCATGTTTGACTATCATAAGGAGAATCTCCTCTTATTCTGCGTTTGCATTGTGTGTGTGACGGGAGGCCTTATGGTAGTTTCATTTTCCAAAAGCATAGTGGATTTCTTTTTATTATTATTTTGTGAAAATAGCTGTTTTTAAGATCTCACACCAGTCCCATGACTGACCTAGAGTTTATTGTTCCCTTCCTAAACTCTGGGTGCCCATCATTTTCCAAACAAGCAGCCTAGAGTCAGGTTATCAGTTATTCGGGAGTGAAGTCAAGAAGTATGCTATCGAGGTCTGGAGTTCAAGCTGGATGGCGAGGCGTATCACTAGTATATAATATTTCTGTTCCGTTGCTGTTTTGTTGTAACACTCCGGTGATGTATGTAAAAATTAATATAGTGCTTTTGTTTTAAAGATTATTCATTTATCTATTATATTTTGTTCCGCTGTGAAATGTGAGATTCTGTTATTATTTCTGTTTCTTCCTCTAACTTCTTCTTCTTTAACCCTAACGGTTCGGTTTTTCAACAGTCGATTGTTTTGCATTAAATATAGTGGACATATTGATGTCGACTTTCGAGCATCGAAAAATTGGGTCGTTACATTTTGGTGTCATAGCAGTTGGTATAGCGGCAACCTTGGCTCTAGTGGGGATTACTCATTAGAGATAGAGTCAGTAGTACTCTAGAATGAGTTTGAGTGTAATAATAGATATGAGCATGCATTTGTTAGTGAATATAAAATTGTTTTGTATTGTGTTGACTTATCAGTTGATTGTTTATAGATTCTGGTCGGTGCAGTTTGGCCGACTGTATTGATAGGGGTTTCTAAACTCTTAAACAAGATAAACCGACACAGTATTGTTTTAAAATCAGGTAAATGAGATAATTTTACCCAAACTATTTTTGTATATAAAAGAAATAATTTTTCATAAATTATTATAGTAGTATATGGTTGCTTGATTGTTAAGAAGTGATAATATTAAATAATTATCATTGAAATTGAATACGAAATAGAAATCACAACCAAAAGCTAAGAAATAAATTCATATGCAAATGGGATTTGTAAATATAAATTGTAAATGTAATTTATAATTTGAAATAGAATTCCAGAGAAATATTTGAAAAGAATTGAAAGGATTTGAAATTTGAGATTTAGAAAAGTTTAAATTCCCTTGGAGTTTGGAATGGTTTTCAAAGGTTTTGGAAAAAATGTTTTGGAGGGATGAAAGCACTAAACTCTTTTCAGTCGCTGGAAAATAACTTCGGTGATGACTGCAGCATTATCGATGTTCATTTTCGAGTTTCCAGGAGAGGAATTGCTGCCAATTTTTTTAAAAGGAAGTTGTTTATAGAACTGGGTTTGGGTTTTGGATTTTAAAAGATAATTTGAAATGATTTCAAAAATGATTTTGAAAATGTTGAAAAGACTCTGGAATTTACTAAACAATAGCTATGGAATAAAATTTATTAAGGTGGAAAATAAAATTGTGAACGAATAAATGAATTTACAATTGCAAGTAAATGAAAGTGAAATTGAAAGTTGAAATTCATTTTGAATTTGTAAGTAAACAGAACTGGAATTGGAATTGAATTTGATTTGTGATAAACAAAGTGAAGTATTGAAATAAAATTAGTAAGTGAAAATAATTGAAGGAATGACCAAATAAATATGGTCTGAAATGAATCGAATTCAATAATTATAAATGAAAGGTAAATTGAATTCATATGGAATTTGAAATCCAGTTTAAATATGAGTAGATATAAAACCAAAGGCGACGAACTGAAAATAAATATGGGAAGTATGTTAATTATTTATATTGAACTTAAGGAATAAATGGAGAAATTCTTAAGTAAAAATTTAGAGTTGAGAAAATATTCTACATTGATAAGCAAATGAAGGATAAACTGGGAATTGTGGAATGGTAATTGTGAATAAGGAAATGAAAAATGAATGTGGATAAAACAAAAGAAAATTGATATAGCTAATATCAATTTGGAATGAATACGTAGGATGTACGTATATTATTTTCGCATAGCGATTTGATCCCAAATTCAAACACAGAATTCGAGATAAGTATATCGATCCGAGTTGGAATTTTTCACTCGATTTTCAACAACGATCCTGGATACGGATATTTGGTTGATTCTGGAAATTTTCTATCATAGTTTACGGCTATGTAAGGAGAATGACGGTTTCTGATCAAGAAACCAGATCTGAGTCCGCACTAGAAAGTCAAGTGGATGATACTAGTTCAGAAGTGAAATTGTGTGAGTGAGCAATCAGATTTGGTATTGCATACGAATGATGTAAGTACATCATACGGATTTGAATAAAATAAATATTCAAACTTTTATAAAGAAATGTGCAATATGATTTGGAATATTGAAATTGGACATTGTTGTTAAGTAGGATATACAGGTGTTATAAAAGAATTGGATTTTGATTTCGAAGTTAATTTAAATTGCTCGGAAAAGGTATGTATTTAAATTTCAGTATGAAATTTGATGATTTTCTTGTCTAACCACTTGGCGTTTTCTTTTCTTTTGAAATCTGGGGGCTCGTTGTGGCATTTTGTAGTTGTACCGAGCTAGCCGCGCAAAAGGGACACTGGCGAAATTTTTCGAAAATTTAAGGAGTTAGAAAAATTTTAAGAAAATTTTAAAAATTTTAAATTTGAATTTAAATTTGAATTTGAATTTAAATTTGAATTTGAATTTGAATTTGAATTTGAATTGTGAAGTAAATAAAGTTGTTTGGAAACTGTGGAAGATTTTGGAAAGTTAGTTGAAGCGATAATGAGTTGTTAATAAAAAGATTTGTTTTGACAAATTGATAAAACTGTTGGGTTTTGGGAAAAATAGTAAACGAGTTGAGGACAATTCCTTTTAACTAGTAATTTCGGGACGAAATTCTTTTAAGGAGGAAGAATGTAATGATCCAAAAATTTTGAATGTTTGAAATTGAAAATATTTAATCGATTTTAAATGTTGGAAGTTATTTTAACTTGAATTTAAATCATAACTATGAATTTGGAAATTAAATTATTGAACTTAATTATTAAAGGTTGGGTAAAATGTTGAATCTTGATTTTGAAGCTGATTAAAAAAAATTTAAAGGCTTGAAAATCTATAATGATAATATTAAAGGTAATGGAAGCTTCAGAATTGAATTTGGGAATTCTTTGATCAATTTTTAAATTATATCGTTTAAATCGATATTTAAAAAATAGTCTTCCAAGGAACAGTCACGGAATTCGACGAAACTAATTCCATTAGATCCGTAATATTGTATTATTATCGGATTTCAATTTTCATAGTATTTGGAGTGATCATTTAGCCGTACGATAAGCAAACGCGCTAAAAATTATATCGAAATTTAACTTAATAGCTGGGTTCAAAAAGCTATCTTCTTCATACGATTGAGTTTGGACTCGGAACCATTTCCGTTGTGTTTGGAATAGGCGTATAACATTATAAATGCCTGGCGGCACGCCTCGATTAGAGATCGAAATTTTGAGTTGCGTTTATCGAAGCGATTTGAACTTAAATTCAAATTTAAAAATTATAATGTTTCACAAAGACAAAATTTACACGTTTCATCCCTTCTAGCACGGGTCCCACTTTCTCTAATTTATTTTACACGCGTTAATTTCATAAATAATTAAACAAAATATTTCATCTCTAAAATCAAAAAACGAGAATAATAATAAAAATCATGGCCTTCCCCTTCAATTTCGTTTCCCTCCTCCCTTTTTAATTTACAGCCGAAACATTCAACAAAATGAATTTCCCTTCCTCAAAAATAAAAAATCAAATAAATGAAGAACCAAGTTCTTTTGAATAATTGGCGAGCCTAGAATATTGTCGTATCACGGCCTCCCTTCTACGAAATCGAGTCATTCGATTTCGGGAAACCAAGGTCGCGAGCATCTTTGAAGCGAGGTGGTCAGGTAATGGCGCGGGGTGATGGCGGCAAAGCAAGGGTTTGCGTCGAAATGGGTTTCAACGAGGCTACGATGGCTGGAGCTCAGGGTGTAGCGGCGCGGTGGCGAGTTCGTGGTCGAGGCCGCGACTTCTAGGGCTTGGTTCCTGCTCGAATCAATATGTAGTAAGGTATAAACCTGTTTAGCTTAATTCTGTACATATATATATATATGTATGTATGTATGTATGTATATGTATATGTATGTATATATGGATTTGAAAATATATTATACATCAGCTTGCTGTTTAAAATTTATAATAAATAAAAGAAAATATAATATTTATGTTACAGTACAGAAATTTGTTTTTCGTTATTTACAAAAAAAATGTATAAAAATAAATGTATCCATATAAAAGAATTTTTAAAAAAGAAAATTAATTGATTTAGAATTTGAAGTATTAGTTTAAACTAAAATCATTGGTTAATTTAAATAATCAAATAGAAATTTAATTATTTGATTGGTTCGAATATTAATAAATTTATATAATGTTTATACAAGGTCAAAAGATCGTGAAAAACAAACTGGAATGGAAAATGGGTTGCATGCGTAATCAAAGGTGAGATCTTCTCACACAAATTTAAATTTAAATTTCAGTTATTGATTGACTATTTGATTGTGATAGTATATGTAATAGTGTGTTTGTGTGTGTATATATATATATATATATATATATATATATATATATATATTTGGAGTGATTGATTTCCCACATTACATAGCGGATGAATCCCTATGCGCCGCATAATAGCTGATGATATTATATAATCCCATATACCGCGATATTCCGCCTCGAAGTGGAATTGGTATTCAATTGTTGAGCTGACATATGTTGATTGTAACGGCCCATAATTTCGGTCATTTGAAATTCGTATATTTAATTGATTTTAATTATTAACAAGTAAAATATGTAAGTCGAATAAATTTTATTTCGAATATCTAGATTTAATTGGATAATTAAATCGATAATTTAATAATTGAAATTACAGAAATAATTGGAAATTAGATTTAATGTGATTAAAATTGATTTGTAAAGTTGTATTAAATCATATTGGAGTTAGAATGATGTTATAGAACTTTTAAAATTGAATTAAAAGTTAATTTGTGGAAATTGAATATTTTAATATTTTAATTGACGAGTAAAAATAATCATTTTACAAACAGTCTCGGATTTCGACGAAACTAGTTTCATTGGATCTGTAATGTTAAATTATTGTAAGATTTCAAATTTCGTGTCAATCGGATTTACGGTTTGTCCGGGGCAAGCTAAAACGCACTGAAATCGGTTTAAGTGAATTTTAAATTTAAAATAGTCGATTCGAAAACCTATCTTCCAAAATTGATCGAATTGGCTTCTGATATATCCATTGCGTTCGGAATAAGGGTAACACATTATAAATGCCAGGCGGCAAGCTTCGTTTGGAGTTCGGAAAAATTCCGGATGAATAGTGCGCGTAAATTTTATATAAAAGGACCTCAATTTTCGTCATTTGCCAAAAAACCCTAAACCACTAGGTCAGGCCGCCACCTCTATTTTAATGGCCGAAAACATTCGTTCCTTTTCCCCTCAATCTCTCTCAATCCCTCAATTATTTTGAAAATCTTCCAACTAGAAACTTGTAGAGGATTGCAAGTGCTTGAAATCCATACGGAGATGATCGAATAAAGTTGAGCGAATCGTCGGCAATTTCAATTCAAAGGTCGCGCGTTCGAGAGCCAATTTTATAGCCTAGGCTCGATCGAGCTTTGAGGCATTTGGGCCGATGGTGCACGTGCGTGAGGGCTTCAGCGTGGTGGTATTTGATCATCGTGGAGATGGTCGTAGGCGGAGCGTGGTCGATGGGATATGCGTGCGTATATGGGTTGAAGGTGACCCTTGCCTAGTTCGAAACGAAGAAGAAGGGAGAAGCTAATCACGTCCGTGATTTCCTTTGGTTAAACATGCGGCCCTAATTCGTTGAGGTTTAAAATGATAAATTAAAATTGTAAATTGATTTATATTTAATCGTATAAACTATAAAATAACATAACTTTTTGATACGAGGTCGAAAATTGACGAAACGAATTTCGTCAGGTTCATATTGACGAGCACTACGCGATGGAGCTGGATTAGAGTTGATTGGAGCTAGAGAGGATTTTGAGTAAAATTAAACGCACGTTTAATTTATTTGAAATAAAACACTGCAACTGTATTGGAAGCAAGGTGAGAACTTCTCACTCAATCGAATCTGTTTCGATTTAAATTTTAAATAGTTAGATTTAAAATTGCTTGATTGTGTTGATTATATGCTTGGATGATAAATTGCTATCTGTTGTATTGGAATAGACCCTAAACGCCGTATATTAAGCGGAGGTTATTATATTAAATACATATACCGCGATATTCCACCTTGAAGTGGAATTGGTATTATATATGTACTTGGAGTTGATTTCCTGCATTATATAGCGGATGAGACCCTATTGCGCCACATAATAGCGGATAATATTTTATATAAACCCATGTATCGCGATATTCCGTCTTGAAACGGGATTGGTATTGTGCTAACATCTGTGGATGCAGGGAAACAGGTTGAGGGATCAACCTGGATTCCTCAACACTATTGATTTATTTACATATATTTATGATATATTCTGTTATCATATTGATAAATGATGTTTGGATGCCGTGGTTGATGTATTGGTGATGTTGTAGCATTGGGCCTATTTTTGGAGTTTTAAAAATGTTAAAGTAACGATTTGAATTTAAAAGGATTTTCAAGTGATTTTTGAAAGTATACATTTTATTGAATTTTGGAATTGATTCATTTTAAATAAATAAACGTTATAATTTTTATGTTATAAAAAATTATGATTTTTGTGAAATATAACCGAAATGTGATTTTAGAAATAAGTAGTTGATTAATTTGTAAAATGGTTTAAATTGGGAATTTTGAATTATTATAAACGGTTTATATAAAAGATTTATAAAATTGATATTTTATAAATCAAAATATTTAAATTATAAAACAAGTTTTTATAAGTATTAAAATGAAGTATAAATAGATTTCATAAGTGAATGAAATTTATAGATTTATAAATTGTGAAGTTATAAAATGAATAGATTTTGTAAAATAAAAGATTTATAAGTAATTAACTTATAAATTGGATTCTGGCATTTAAATGAGATATAAGTAGAATTTGTTAATTAAGGGATTTTATAAGATGAAGTTTTTTTTTATAAAATATATATGTGTGTGTGTGTGTGTGTGTGTGAGTTTATAAACGTTGTTTTATAGATCCAAAACCAATTGAATTTGATAAGTAAATATGAAAGCTTACTAAAGGAGATATATCCACGATTTTGGACAGTGGATAATCCTTTAAATTAAAATATGTAGAAGTGTTGAATTTGGTAAACGATTTATATTCACGATTTTGGACAGTGAATAATATATTAAAGAAATGTTTTAAGAAGTGATCTTTTAAATAGAATTAAAACGATTTGAAGTTGTTTTAAAATGTGTTAAGGATCGAAACCATAGATTTCAACGTTCATTGTTGAAATAGACGTTTTCGAGAAATAAGGAAAAGATGGACTATAACACTGTTGTTATAGTAAATGATTTTCGAAAGGAAATGTTTTTTTATAGTATTGCGATTTATATATCTATCGTATTTTCGAATCCCTATGCTATTGATTTTGGGTTGTCGTAACGATGTTTTACGCAACATTCGTTTTGACCCAAATAAATGTGTTTAAAGAGAATGTTTTCCTTAAAGAATAAAATATATACTTAATTGTGTTTTAAGTATATTGAATATTTTCGAAGTATTGAAACTAAATAGATTTGTGAATTTCTTATTGTTAAATAAGTATTTGGAAATGTTTTCCAATGTAGAAATTGAAATGGTTTAGAGAATATATGTTTTTAAAGATAAATTGAAGTGAATATTTGGCAAGTTATTTAATTTATGGAAGATTAATAAAAGGGCCTAGTGATTGTTATGGTGCTGAATATTTGTTTGTTTGCTTTGATAGTTAAATAACCGACTATCAATATTTACCTTTAAATGGGTATTTGTTGTGATTTGCTTGAATTAGAGTGCTACACTTATTTTAAAATAAGCGCTCGTTATTCGGTTTAGCCGGGAGAGGACCTTTGGGTCATAAATCCCATTCCGAATAGTGATACGTCGTAATGGATAGCATTTGAAGACCAGTGTTGAAGACCGGATATTTTCGAAAACGGAAGGATTACCGTCGAATGTCTCTGCATCGGCTGATCTCCGATATAGAGATTTTATCACCTTTTGTGATGGGAATTCCGGACGTGATTAGTGAATATCTGGATTGCAAGGGCTTCTTTGGAAGTGCCTTCGGTTCCGTTTGATCCTGGAACGGACTTGTATGGATGTGTGCTTGACATTACAATTTGAGATGTAAAGCTGGTTTCTATCAAATACATTTCTGTTGGTGGCGTAGAATTTATTCTCTTAGCTTAACACCCTTCTCTGAGGCGTACGAGCTCAGAGGTTATGTAGTTGATGGTTACTAGTGATACATACCCAATTTGGTAATGTGGCATACGAAGTGCTGCTGATCATTTGTTGATCAAAGCATAACTTTTGTGAAAAGCGTAGCTTTGTGGATGAGACTTCGTCGGACCTCACAACCCGGTAATGGTCAAAACAGAAAAGATGCAGCAAGGTTATAGGGAGTGGCTCCCCTTAGGGTATGTGCATTTCCTTATGGATAGAAGTGGTATCATGGTATGGAGCCCAGATACTTAACTTATGTGGATGTCGCAAATATATATGATTTGTGATTGTTGTTGGTTGAGGATCCTCGGATAAAGGTTGTTTACAACTAGGGGATGGCATACTCGTGTCAGTAATTACCTACTTTTGAAGAGGTAACCCAGCCTTGTGTTGGCAGAGATCCGGTTAGGTTCTCGGGGCGTCTCCCCAGAGGCGTACCCATGTGGCAATGGGAAGTTCGTTGGCCTGACCATTTGTTGAAAAATCCAAAGAAACAATACGAGCCCTGTACAGTTTTAGTTGTATAACCTGCCATTTACTTATGGTGGCGCCCCACTGTTTAGATGGTAGCTATAGTAGGCATACGATAATGGTCGTATGTTGGCTAAGATTTATATTATACTTTCGAAATGTTTTCCTGCACTTTGCACTTATAGTAATAATATCAAAGAAATTTTTCTGCGTATCAAGCATGTTTGACTATCATAAGGAGAAATCTCCTCCGATTCTGCGTTTGCATTGTGTGTGTATGCGGGAGGCCTTATCGTAGTTTCATTTTCTAAAAGCATTGCGCATCTATTTTAAAATATTTCTTTGTTTTTTTATAAAGATAAACTGTTTTAAGTTCTCACACCAGTCCCATGACTGACCTGGAGTTTATTGTTCCCTTCCTAAACTCTGGATGCCCATCATTTTCCACACGGGCAGCATAGAGTCAGGTTATAAGGTTATTCTGGAATTCAGGAGTTGCTGTAGAGATCTGGAGGCGAGCTGGTTGGCGAAACGTATCACTTGTATATGATATTATCTTTTCCGCTATGTATCCACTTGTAAGGATAGGTTTATATAACTGTCCATTATCGTGTTGTGTTGTAAATTGACTTTGATGATGTAATGTATAAAATGTACAGTTCTTTTGATTTATAGATTATTCATTTATCTATTATATGTTGTTCCACTGCGATTGTGAGATTCTGATATAGTTTCTGTTGCTTCTTCTTTCTTTCTTCTTCTACCTCTTCTTCTTTAACCCTAATAATTCGGGTTTTCGGCCTTCGATTGCTGCAGTTGATACAGTGGACGTATTAATGTCGACTTTCGTGAGTCGAAAATCCTAATCCTCACATTTGGTGTCAGAGCAATTGGTTAAGCGACAACCTTGGCTCTTTGTGAATTATTCATTAGAGATAGAGTCAGTAGTACTCTAGAATGAGTTGAGTGTAATCATAGATACGAGCGCATATTTTGTTAGTGAAAATAAAATAGTTTTGTATTGTGTTGACTTATCGGTTGATTGTTTATAGATTCTGGTCGATGCAGTCTAGCTAACTGTATCGATAGGGGTTTCTAAACTCTTAAACGAGATAAACCGACATAGTATCATTTTAAATTGGGTAAATGAAATAATTTTACCTTTATTATATTTTATATATAAAAGAAATAATTTTTCAGAAATTAAAGTGTACATAAATTGATTGTTTGGTTGTTGAAAATGTAAGAATATATGCAAGTTAATAAAAGTTGGTTGAATAAGTTAAATAAAACACAATTGTAAAAGAATAATTATATAAGCAAATGAATTATTTAGTATGGAATTATAATTAATATGATTTACAATTATGAAATAATCTAATATATAAGAAGTGAAACTATATGAATATATTTATAAATATGAGTTGTAAATAAAAATGAATTTGAACTATGAATTGAAAATGTTGAATCCTATTTATTTTGGAAATTATTTTCAAAAAAAATTAGAAGTTAAATAGTGAAATTATATAAGAAAAAGATTTATAAATGTGATTTATAAATAAAAAGGGAAATTTTGAAAGAATATTAAGCACTGAATTCACTACTGTTGCTGGGAAATAATAAGGGTGATGACAGCAGCATCATCAGTATCATTTTCGAGTTTCTGTGTGATGGATTTGCTACCATAGTAAGTTGAAAATCGAAGTTTGGTTGTGATAAACAAATTTGAAATTAAAATCCAAGTTGTAATTGTTGAATATAAGTGAAACGAGTTTTGAACTTATAATATGAAATAATAAAGATTTTAGCTTTGGTAAAGTTAAAGAATTTGGGTTAGCATAGTAAATATATGATTTGAAATTTAACTAAAAGAAGGTTAAATAAAATTGATTTGGATTAAAAAAGCCGTCGAAATGGAAATTAAACTGAAATGATTATATAAAATAACTTTGAAGTTTAAATATATAAGTTGTATAACTTGTAAAGTGAGAAAATGTAAGTGAAACCAAATGATAAAATGGTTAAACAATTCCGTTAAAAAAAACGAGATATGAATTTGAATAAGTGACGAAATTTGACTTTGGTAAAAGTAAATAGAATTTACTTTAGAATTGGGATCTGAATTGGGTTTATAAGGGGAAATTTAAGTTAAGTTAAACAAATGATGTTTGAAATGGAATATAACTTGAATGAAGTTGATTTTGGTATCAAAGTATAAGAATAAAGTAAATTAAATGGATATGAACTTCAGTTATATAAATGAAATTCAACTTTTGTGGTTAAATGAATTAGCAATTGAATTGAACTAATGAACTGAATATTAATCAATCTAATGTAAATGAATTGATATGGAATAAGGTATGTAAATGTTAATTCATTAAAAACTAGTAAGTTGGAAATTGAATAATTGAAAGAAAAGTCAATTAGATATTAAACCAATTGGAAATTAAAAGTGTTAAACCAAATTGAAGTTAGACAAAGTGAATATGAATTATTGAATGTAAATTTAATAATTTGGTTATGCTGGTTATGAATTTGGTTGTATTGGATATACATTGATTGTTAGATTGTTGTTAGTTGATTGTATATAATTCATTAAGTGTTAATGAAATTGAATTGATAAATGGAAAGCTATGTAATTGAATTTGAATTGAAAGTGAACTAATGTGAATTGGTTGTAAGCAATTAAAATTTGTATCGAAACCTCATAAATTGGTTATGGGAATTATTTTGATTGCATTGCTTATGAAAACTATATGTTTTCTATTGAAAATTAGTGAAATGTAAATGAATTTCCTATATATGTCACTTACATGTTTGAATTGAGTAAGTACAGGTACCGGGGCTGTAGTTGGCTGGATTCGGTTACGCTAAAATGCTAATAAATAACCGCTTTGCTTAAAAATGCTAAAAGGGTACGCCTACGCAATAAAAATAGGAAATATGAACTGTTTTTCCGGTTTCCCACCGTGTGGGTCGATATATATATATATATCTATTGTGATATTGCAAAAGCTCCTCCATACAAGGGAGACTCTGGCAAAATTTTCCGCAAATTTTTGGAGTAAGAAATTTTTTTGAAAATTTTTGGAAAATTTTTGGTTAACGAAAAGTCAATTTTTAAATTGAAATGAAAATGTATGATTTGAAAACTTAGTAAAGTTATTGTAAGAAGTTTAACTATGGATTTTTGAAAAAGTTAAAATGTTAAATGAATTTGTAATTTAATTTGATCAAATGGTTTTGAAAAATTAATAGATTTTGTAACTTTTTCTTACTTGGCAATTTCGAGGACGAAATTATTTTAAGGGGGGAAGTTTGTAACGACCCAGAATTTCTATCATTTGAAATTCGTATATTTAATTGATTTTAATTATTAACAAGTAAAATATGTAAGTCGAATAAATTTTATTTCGAATATCTAGATTTAATTGGACAATTAAATCGATAATTTAATATTTGAAATTACAGAAATAATTGGAAATTGGGTTTAATGTGATTAAAATTGATTTGTAAAGTTGTATTAAATCATATTGGAGTTAGAATGATGTTATAGAACTTTTAAAATTGAACTAAAAGTTAATTTGTGGAAATTGAATATTTTAATATTTAAATTGACGAGTAAAAATAGTCATTTTTCAAACAGTCTCGAATTTCGACGAAACTAGTTTCATTGGATCCGTAAGGTTAAATTATTGTAGGATTTCAAATTCATGTCAATCGGATTTACGGTTTGTCCGGGGCAAGCTAAAACACACTGAAATCGGTTTAAGTGAATTTCAAATTTAAAATAGTCGATTCGAAAACCTATCTTCCAAAATTGATCGAATTGTCTCCTGATATATATTCCATTGCATTCGGAATAGGGGTAAAACATTATAAACGTCAGACGGCACGCTTCGTTTGGAGTTCGGAAAATTTTTGGATGAATAGTGCGCGTAAATTTTATACAAAAGGATCTCAATTTTCGTCATTTGCCAAAAGCCCTAAACAGCTAGGTCAGGCCGCCACTTCTATTTTAATGGTCGAAAACGTTCGTTCCTTTTCCCTCGATCTCTCTCAATCCCTCAATTGTTTTGAAAATCTTCTGTAATATCCCGAATTTTTTGGCAATATCAGTTTAATAATCTGTGATAAAATTAAATTGATTTGAAAAATATTTGTTAATAATAATTTGAATTGATTTAATAATTTTTTTATATAAATAATTAACTGATAATTTATCTTTTAAAAGCTAATTAAATTGTTTTTCATTTATAATATATATATATATATATATATATCTGTATATATATTGTAAATAGATAATCTTTGTTTTAAGTTTAATAAAATAAAGGCATGATTTCTAATTCTAATATTTTTTGTAAATTAGAAATTTGATTTAATTTAATATTGAATAAATAATCATATGACTTTAAAATACTCAAGATAAAAAAAAGATTTAATTTAATTGTTTAAAATTGATTATAGTTTAAGTTTAAATTTGAACAAACATTGTTTTGTTTTATAGCTTGATAAAATAAGTGATTTATATTATAAAAGAATAGTTTTTCTATAAATTATTTTAATTTAATAATAAGTTATATTTAAACTATATCAATATTGTAATATCTTTGAAAATGGGTTTTTAATATAAATAGATGTTGTTATTTTAATATATGTATATTTTTGAAAGAAGCTATGATTTGTAAATATAAAATAAAGTCTTTCATAAATGTTACATAAAATAATACTTTATAAATCTTAACATAAGTATTTAATTATTTTAGTTTAAATAAAAGTATCCCATAAGTAAAATAAATATATAAGTTAAAATTTGTAACAAGGACTGAAAACAACTTCATATAAAAAAATAAATAATGCAAATCAGGCTTTGTTTGTAATATGCCTATAAAATAAATATAAAGGTAAGAACAAGTGTAAAAGAAAGAAAATGTATATGTACATAGGTATAAAAGCAAGCTAGGCAAGGAAAAGGCAAGGAAATTTTTTATAAACAAAGTAAAATAATAAAACAAAAATCTTTGTACAAACCAGACAAATAAAATAAAGTGATTGATATGAAACACACATGTGTACTTGAGTTGTAGGCAAGGAAAAATCTTTAAACAAAGTAAGAAAAAGCAAAATATCTAAATATGAAATAGGTCTGTAGCTTGTAGATTAGGAGTCAGACAAGTATAAACATCAAGTATAAAACAAATATAGTATGCAGGTTAGAGAAGAAGAAGTGGAAAGCTAAGTAAAATATCTATACATAAGTAATGATTAAATTAGCTAAGTAGGAAACATAGAGTACATTAACAATTAATGCTTACTTTTGCTCAGCACAAACTTATGTCTATTCGAAATTGTTCAAAAATTCTTTCGACCTCCTAATACAAAGATATGGCCTGATAAAACAAAAACACATAAGTGTACCTGCAAAAGTTGCTTGTCTCAGATGCCACCTTCCCCTGAAACTCTTTTATATACATCTCTACTTATTCTTGTTCGTTCCAAAAACATATAAACTATCAACCTAAACAAAATCAAACAGCCTGTGATCATCTAGGAAAAACATCTTTGCTCTTCTCAATAATCCAGGATGTTCTGTTTATTCTCAAAAGCTAAAAAAATGTGAGTAACTTAAATTTTTAAATACTTAAGTATATATGTTGCTTAATTATGATCTGATATGTGCATATATCTTAATGAATTCCTATGTATATGTGTTACTGCATGTATGAGTGTTGACATCCTGTAATCACCTCTGTTTTAAAGGGTAGTAATATCAAAATTGAATGGTTTAAATATATATTTGTTCTGTTGCAAATTTTTCTCTGAAATTCACTTGTATTGCTCTGTGTTAAGTATGAGTACTGTAATGAGTATCTCAGGGTTCTATCTGCTCTAGTTCCAGGTTTAAAATCCTCAACAAAATTTCATTTTTGTTATTAATTCAAGCTTAGACAAGACATAAGTTTGACATAAGATGCTGGTATAAATAGAGACTTGAATTTAAATATTGTTTAAGGGTAAAACAATGGTATTAGTTCTGTAAAATTTAATACTACAGTAGAAACTAATTAAGTTAAACCTCAATGAATTTAATTCATGAATTTAGGGTTATGAATCAAATACACATACCATAATATGATTTTTAAAATTAATATTATGTTTTCTAGTCAAGTGATTTAAGTGCAGTTTGCCTTTGTTCAAGTGTTGGTTTTTGGGTGATTTATGGTGTTCTATGCGACTGGAGGTGGTCGGGTTGTGTGAGGAGGTGGAGGAGCTTACCAGGGTGCGGGGAAAAATGCCTGGTGATTGGTCAGAGCGCGGTGGCGATGGTGGCGGTGGTTTGTAGTTTGCAACGCTAGTTTGTATGGTGATCGAACTTTTGAGCACCGTGGCTTCTACCGTGCATCGAGTTGCACGAGGTCTCGAGAGGTGGTAGATTGGTCGAAGGTAAGTCCATGGCCGAAATTGTTGACCATCAAGTGGTCGGGGTTGGCAGAATTAGGTGATGACAGGTTTGGGTAGGGGGATGTTGTGTTTTTTTTCCAGGTTCTGTTTTGTTGCTTGTTTTTGATTTGAGTCGTGGCGATGGATTTTGGGGGTCGTGGTGGAGTCCGGTGGTAGTCAGCGTCATGGTGAAGCTCGTGTGGGTGGCCGGAGGTGACTGGGGCCACGGTGCACGTGCACCGTGCCCAGTGATGTGCTGATTGGTAAAGAGAGAGCAGTATCTTTGGAATTAGGCTGGATCAATCGCAAAAGTGACTTGCGATAATTTGAGTGTCCTCTTGTGTTTCAGAGACATTTTCTAGATGTCTTCAAGGAGTCAAACATTTGCTAACATTTGGAGATTTAGTTTGGTATCGACTGGATTTCCAGGAGTGGTACTGATGGATCAGATCAGTAATTGGATGATTTTTGAGTTTGGTGAAGTAGCTCAGATTTTGGAGGAACTTATGAGTTTTCTTTTGATTCGCGGAACCCTAATGTTGAGATGTGTTGTCCAGTCTGTGTTTGACTTCAGCATTTTCATCTGTTCAATCAGAGTAGCGCAGTGGAAGCATGGTGGTAGCTGTTTTAGGTTGGAAGCAATTGGATGTTTCAATGTTTAGATTGGAGAATATGAATTTTTTCAGCATCTTAAGGCCAGTTTGGAGTGCACCTGTTTTATTTTTTCCGGATGAGAGAAGTGAGTCCTGTTTTCTGTTTGGAATAGAGTTTGTGTTCTGAGTTGTGATTGATATTGGAAAGATCAATTTGTTGGATTGTCTTTGGTTCAGTTTATTTCTAAGGCATCAACAAGAGTTGAGCTAATCAGTAAGGATGTAGGCTGCCCAGGATCGTCAGAGAGTTTTTTTGGATAAGAGACGGAGCAATTTGGATTTTGAAATCGAGGATTTGATTTTGGATAAGTGTTTGGTCTTCAGAATTGAATTGTCAGTTTGGATAACTGGAATTCGTTGTGTTTCACGTATCTCTGAGGGAGTACGTGTAAGATTTATCTCTGGTTGTAGATCTAGATAAGTGGAAGTAATGTAGCTTAGTAGATTGATTGTTTGGATTCTGTAGTACGAGTATCCTGATATTTATATTTGGGAAAATCGAGAAAAATTCTGTCCAGAATTTTGGATAGTTAGATTTGTTTGTTTGGATGAATTGGTCGCTATGGTTGTTAGCATATGATTGATATATTCTTGTGTTTTAAAATTAAATCATAAATTGGATTATTAAATTCCTTTGTTTTAAATTTCGGGGACGAAATTCTTTTAAGGGGGGAGGAATGTAATATCCCGGAATTTTTGGCAACATCAATTTAATAATCCGTGATAAAATTAAATTGATTTGACAAATATTTGTTAATAATAATTTGAATTGATTTAATAATTTTTTTTATATAAATAATTAACTGATAATTTATCTTTTAAAAGCTAATTAAATTGTTTTTCATTTATAATATATATATATATATTGTAAATAGATAATCTTTGTTTTAAGTTTAATAAAATAAAGGCATGATGTCTAATTCTAATATTTTTTGTAAATTATAAATTTGATTTAATTTAATATTGAATAAATAATCATATGACTTTAAAATACTCAAGATAAAAAAAAGATTTAATTTAATTGTTTATATTGATTATAGCTTAAGTTTAAATTTGAACAAACATTGTTTTGTTTTATAGCTTGATAAAATAAGTGATTTATATTATAAAAGAATAGTTTTTTTATAAATTATTTTAATTTAATAAAAAGTTATATTTAAACTATATCAATATTGTAATATCTTTGAAAATGGGTTTTTAATATAAATAGAAGTTGTTATTTTAATATATGTATATTTTTGAAAGAAGCTATGATTTGTAAATATAAAATAAAGTCTTTCAAAAATGTTAAATAAAATAATACTTTATAAATCTTAACATAAGTATTTAATTATTTAAGTTTAAATAAAAGTAACCCATAAGTAAAATAAATATATAAGTTAAAATTTATAACAAGGACTGAAAACAACTTCATATAAATAAAAAATGCAAATCAGGCTTTGTTTGTAATATGCCTGTAAAATAAATATATAGGTAAGAACAAGTGTAAAAGAAAGAAAATGTATATGTACATAGGTATTAAAGCAAGCTAGGAAGGAAAAGGCAAGGAAAAAATTTATAAACAAATAAAATAATAAAACAAAAATCTTTGTACAAACCAGACAAATAAAACAAAGTGATTGATATGAAACAAACATGTGTGCTTGAGCTGTAGGCAAGGAAAAATCTTTAAACAAAGTAAGAAAAAGCAAAATATCTAAATATGAAATAGGTCTGTAGCTTGTAGATTAAGAGTCAGACAAGTATAAACATCAAGTATAAAACAAATATAGTATGCAGGTTAGAGAAGAAGAAGTGGAAAGCTAAGTAAAATATCTATACATAAGTAATGATTAAATTAGCTAAGTAGGAAACATAGAGTACATTAACAATTAATGCTTACTTTTGCTCAGCACAAACTTATGTCTATTCGAAATTGTTCAAAAATTCTTTCAGCCTCCTAATACAAAGATATGGCCTGATAAAACAAAACACATAAGTGTACCTGCAAAAGTTGCTTGTCTCAGATGCCACCTTCCCCTGAAAATCTTTTATATACATCTCTACTTATTCTTGTTCGTTCCAAAAACATAAAAACTATCAACCTAAACAAAATCAAACAGCCTGTGATCATCTAGGAAAAACATCTTTTCTCTTCTCAATAATCCAGGGTGTTCTGTTTATTCTCAAAGCTAGAAAAAGGCGAGTAACTTAAATATATATGTTGCTTAATTATGATCTGATATGTGCATATATCTTAATGAATTCCTGTGTATATGTGTTACTGCATGTATGAGTGTTGACATCCTGTAATCACCTCTGTTTTAAAGGGTAGCAATATCAAAATTGAATGGTTTAAATATATATTTGTTCTGTTGCAAATTTTTCTCTGAAATTCAGTTGTATTGCTCTGTGTTAAGTATGAGTACTGTAATGAGTATCTCAGGGTTCTATCTGCCTCTAGTTCCAGGTTTATAATCCTCAACAAAATTTCGTTTTTATTCTTAATTCAAGCTTAGACAAGACATAAGTTTGACATAAGATGCTGGTATAAATAGAGACTTGAATTTAAATATTGTTTAAGGGTAAAACAATGGTATTAGTTCTGTAAAATATAATACTACAGTAGAAACTAAATTAAGTTAAACCTCAATGAATTTAATTCATGAATTCATGGTTATGAATCAAATACACATACCATAATATGATTTTTAAAATTAATATTATGTTTTCTAGTCAAGTGATTTAAGTGCAGTTTGCCTTTGTTCAAGTGTTGGTTTTTGGGTGATTTATGGTGTTCTATGCGACTGGAGGTGGTCGGGTTGTGTGAGGAGGTGGAGGAGCTTACCAGGGTGTGGGGAAAAATGCCTGGTGATTGGTCAGAGCGCGGTGGCGATGGTGGCGGTGTTTTGTAGTTTGCAACCCTAGTTTGTATGGTGATCGAACTTTTGAGCACCGTGGCTTCTACCGTGCATCGAGTTGCACGAGGTCTCGAGAGGTGGTAGATTGGTCGAAGGTAAGTCCATGGCCGAAATTGTTGACCATCAAGTGGTCGGGGTTGGCAGAATTAGGTGATGACAGGTTTGGGTAGGAGGATGTTGTGTTTTTTTCTAGGTTCTGTTTGTTGCTTGTTTTTGATTTGAGTCGTGGCGATGGATTTTGGGGGTCGTGGTGGAGTCTGGTGGTAGTCAGCATCGTGGTGAAGCTCGTGTGGGTGGCCGGAGGTGACTGGGGCCACGGTGCACGTGCACCGTGCCCAGTGATGTGCTGAAGCATTTCGGGTGGTGCAGGGTTTTTGGCCTCGGGGCGTACTCGAGTTATTCGTGCATGAGACTCAAAGCAAAGGAATAATTGACCCGAAGCAATCTTGCTTTGGTCTCGGGTTAGGAATGGTTTCAGTTTTTTTGTAACCTGATAATGCTGAGGTTAAAATTCAAAATGAAATTTCAATTTAAAACAGGGGTTAAATTTCAAAGTTTAAGTCTAACCTTAGATTCAAATGAGCTTTTGAATCCTAAGTTTTAAAAAAATGAAAATTTAAAATTTAAAGCAAAATTTAAATCAAAATTTACCATGAATCCAAACTTGAAGTTATGAACAAGTTTAAATGTTTTTAAATTGAATTAGATGGTGAACTTGTTTTCAACTAAATGTTTAAACTTGATAAAATTCTTTATAAAAAGTTTCCTTTAATATTGGAATGAAAAGTTATGAAGTGATTAACATAAATATGGAAGTTAAATAACCAATTTATTTTAAAGCTTGATTTGCTTAATAAATTTAGTAATTTAGTTTAAACCCTTGCTTATATAAGTAGCTTATATAAGTAATGAATGCCTTTGAATTTATTTTAGGGTTTATAAATTTATCTAAATTGGGATAAAAGTTAAATGGTTAACATTTAGAATCTTAAGTTCAAAATGGAATTTGAATTTAAATATAGAAGTATAATGTTTTAAATACACTTAGGTGTTAATGAAGTCACTGAAAGAGTAAGTGAATTATCTTAGAAATAATTAGGATAATAAAAGAATTTAACTCATACGGGAATTAAGAAATGACTTAATTATTGATTTTAAATTAATAAATTAGATTAGTTTATAATTAGAGATTAAGTAAGAAGTGTTATTAGTTAACGGGGATATTTAACTAAGGATAATTAAGTATTATTTATGTAATAGATTTTAGTAATTAATTAGATTAATTAATTAAGATAATATATTGGTAAATGGTTTAAGTAAAGTTACTTGACAAAAGCAATTAAGGATTAATTACTTATTGTAATTAATTGAGATAAGTGATTAATTTAAGTTAATTAATTTACTTTAATTAATTTAAGATAATCATTTAATAAATGGATGAGTGTGATTCCTTAATGTAATTAATGGAGCCTAATTAGTTAAGGAAGTAACTGAGGATAATTACTGAAATGTAATTAGTGAAGGATGGGTTGTTAATAAAGTAATGTGGGTAATTACTTTTGTATTAATCAAGGGATTTATTAATGAAGATAATTAATTATGGAATAATTAATTTGTTAATGAGTAATTAAGGGTAGTTAATCACTGGATTGATATTAATCAAAGGTGATTAATAATTGTATTTTAAATTTTGGATTAATTACTAAATGTAATTAATTTAAATGAAGTAATTAATTTAAATATAAATTAGAAATTATTAATTCATACAATTAATGATGTAATTAAGAATGGTTTAATTTAGAAATAATTAATAGTGTAGTGATTAATTAATGTAATTGATTAAGGATAAATGTAATTAATTAATAAATGAAGTAATAAAATGTTAATTGCTGTAAATGATTTAGAATATTTAATTTGTGATATTAATTTAAGGCTAACTACTTATTGTAATTAGAGAATGATTAATCAAAGGTGTTTAATCAAGATAAATATTTAGAGGATGGTTAATTAATTTGATTTATAATTAATTTAATGGTTATATAAGCAGGATTTATAGATGAAGTAATTAATTTAATTTACTTTAAATAAATTAGAGATAGAAGTAGTTAATTTAATTCATTTTAAATTAATTACAAATGGTATGATTATAAATCATTGTTTATGGATGAATGATATTGATATTTCATTTAATGACAGTGATCTCAGATATGAGATAAATAATATCTATGTGATATGGATGTTGGTTTAAGTATGATAATATTTAATTATCTGTTTGGATTATAATATTGATTATTTGTATGTGATGATGATGTGATTATCTATTGTGATATTGTGAATTATCTATCTGTGTGTATATTGATGATATTGAATTAAACTATAAGACTAAATAGACAACTTGGCCTTAAAAGACAGGTTTTGGATTTCGATGAGACCGGGATCGGTTTTCCACATTAGGAACATCCGAAAACCACATCGATTCCAAATTAACGATAGGTCGTGAATCTGAAGTGAAGATGAAGATTCAGAATGCAAGGGTTATCGTCGTTGGCTCTGAAGGTGATTCCAAAATGAGTGTGACGAGATACTGCCTTCGGTTTCGTTCGAACCCGGAACGAACTTGTATGGATTGAATGCTTTCAACACATCGTCAGGCGAACGATGAGCATTCTAAGAAATGTATTCTTAAAAGGTAATCGTAGCCTCAAGCCTCATCAACCGGGAATGGCTAAAACATGGGAGGTGCAGCAAGGTTAGGTGGGTCATGCCTAAGCAGGACAATGATATTCTCCTATCTAGATGTCCCTTTATTTCGGCTTAGTGGGCAGTAGCGACGACTATCTGCGGGGTTATCTTGTTCGGGATTGTTCATTAAGGAATGGTTCCGGCCTTGTGTTGCAGGGGGTCGGGAGTGATCCTCGGTACGTTGTTCTAGGCCACGTACTATGACGGGCGGTACCCCAGTAGCCCTGCCATTATATGGAATCCACAATCCAATAAGTGCCAACGGTTTTGATTGTATTACCCACTTTTGTGGCTAGTAGCTGGAATTTAATGAATGTAACAATTTCGGCTATTTTCTATTTACCTGAAAACCCTAGACCTATTATAATATCACAGAATTTCCTATCAAATGCTTTGGTTAGCGTAAGGTAAAAACTTAACCATGTTTATTTGTGGGGAGTTTACGTGATACCTTTTGTTTTCAAAATTAAGCAACTTTAACCTGTTACTCATACCAGACCCATGTATGACCCAGAGTTTATTTTTGTTTTTCATAAAATCTCGGGTACCCAAATTTTTACGGGTAGTCAAGGGATTCAGGTTAGCTTTGACGAATTCTGGAGGAGCAATGGAGAAGGAGGCTTTAGTGTTGTTGATATACATATAGTTCCGCTGTGTTGGTATCTCTAAGTCGTATTGTTTGAGTTGTCTTGTGTATTGAGTTGTATAACTAGACAGGTGTTTATAACTGTCTAGTATGTGATCTATCTTCTGAATTACTCTGATTGATGTTGTATATTATGTAAATGCTTATATGATTATTATAATTTATTCGTTCCGCTGTGAGATTATGATGTTGTTGTTCTTTCTTCTCTATCTTTTCTATTTTCTCACCCTTTTCTTTCTTCAAGACGAAACGGGTTCCTAGGCGTAGGAAGTCGGGTCGCACAGTTGGTATCAGAGCGCTAGGTTGAGTGAATACCTAGGCTCTTGAGTGATTTCTTTCTTGAGAGAGCGTATTTGTAATTTTAATATATATATATATATTTATTTATTCCTACCTATTTGTTGGGTTACCTGTTCAGGTTTTCCAATGAGCTATAAAGGTTGATAGGGTGGTGGTGTGTGTAACACGACTACCAATGGTTGGAGTTTGAATGTTTGAGGTTGGAAGTATAATTATCGAGACTGTAGACCTAATACCGTCTCAAGTGAGCTTTGAGTGGTATAAGGATTTCATTAATCTCTGAAGAAAACCTGTTAAGGTTCGGAGTTCATCTATGAAGTATAGTTTGGTTGAGCCAGAATTTGGATCTGTCGGGTGGACAGAAGTAAGTCATGATATTTTGATACATCAAGGTGTAGTAGTTGTGTGATGAAACACAGTGACTATGGATGTCTCTGAAGATGTTCTCTTTGGAACAAGTTAAGGAAGTGTGTCTGCTCGGTGTTGTGGCTGTGTTCAGCTGGATGTTTCTGTTTGCTTTGAGGTCCCAGTTTCTCGAGGAGCTTTGGATTAGGAAGTCTTCTGGCTTAGCAGTTTTTCTTGAGGTAACTTCAGAAGCAGTAGAGTAGTTCCATTTCTTTGATGGATTGGCCACATAAGAGTAAGCTATTCTGATTGGTAAAGAGAGAGCAGTATCTTTGGAATTAGGCTGGATCAATCGCAAAAGTGACTTGCGATAATTTGAGTGTTCTCTTGTGTTTCAGAGACATTTTCTGGATGTCTTCATGGAGTCAAATATTTGCTAACATTTGGAGATTTAGTTTGGTATCGACTGGATTTCCAGGAGTGGTACTGATGGATCAGATCAGTAATTGGATGATTTTTGAGTTTGGTGAAGTAGCTCAGATTTTGGAGGAACTTATGAGTTTTCTTTTGATCCGCGGAACCCTAATGTTGAGATGTGTTGTCCAGTCTGTGTTTGACTTCAGCATTTTCATCTGTTCAATCAGAGTTGCGCAGTGGAAGCATGGTGGTAGCTGTTTTAGGCTGGAAGCAATTGGATGTTTCAATGTTTGGATTGGAGAATAGGAAATTTTTCAGCATCTTAAGGCCAGTTTGGAGTGCACCTGTTTTATTTTTTCCGGATGAGAGAAGTGAGTCCTGTTTTCTATTTGGAATAGAGTTTGTGTTCTGAGTTTTGATTGATATTGGAAAGATTAATTTGTTGGATTGTCTTTGGTTCAGTTTATTTCTAAGGCATCAACAAGAGTTGAGCTAATCAGTAAGGATGTAGGCTGCCCAGGATCGTCAGAGAGTTTTTTTGGATAAGAGACGGAGGAATTTGGATTTTGAAATCGGGGATTTGATTTTGGATAAGTGTTTGGTCTTCAGAATTGAATTGTCAGTTTGGATAACTGGAATTCGTTGTGTTTCACGTATCTCTGAGGGAGTACGTGTAAGATTTATCTCTGGTTTAGATCTAGATAAGTGGAAGTTATGTAGCTTAGTAGATTGATTGTTTGGATTCTGTAGTACGAGTATCCTGATATTTATATTTGGGAAACTCGAGAAAAATTCTGTCCGGAATTTTGGATAGTTAGATTTGTTTGTTTGGATGAATTGGTTGCTATGGTTGTTAGCATATGATTGATATATTCTTGTGTTTTAAAATTAAATCATAAATTGGATTATAAAATTACCTTCGTTTTAAATTTCAGGGACGAAATTCTTTTAAGGGGGAGGAATGTAATATCCCGGAATTTTTGGCAATATCAATTTAATAATCTGTGATAAAATTAAATTGATTTGACAAATATTTGTTAATAATAATTTGAATTGATTTAATAATTTTTTTATATAAATAATTAACTGATAATTTATCTTTTAAAAGCTAATTAAATTGTTTTTCATTTATAATATATATATATATATATATATATTGTAAATAGATAATCTTTGTTTTAAGTTTAATAAAATAAAGGCATGATTTCTAATTCTAATATTTTTTGTAAATTAGAAATTTGATTTAATTTAATATTGAATAAATAATCATATGACTTTAAAGTACTCAAGATAAAAAAAAGATTTAATTTAATTGTTTAAAATTGATTATAGCTTAAGTTTAAATTTGAACAAACATTGTTTTGTTTTATAGCTTGATAAAATAAGTGATTTATATTATAAAAGAATAATTTTTTTATAAATTATTTTAATTTAATAATAAGTTATATTTAAACTATATCAATATTGTAATATCTTTGAAAATGGGTTTTTAATATAAATAGAAGTTGTTATTTTAATATATGTATTTTTGAAAGAAGCTATGATTTGTAAATATAAAATAAAGTCTTTCAAAAATGTTAAATAAAATAATACTTTATAAATCTTAACATAAGTATTTAATTATTTAAGTTTAAATAAAAGTAACCCATAAGTAAAATAAATATATAAGTTAAAATTTATAACAAGGACTGAAAACAACTTCATATAAAAAAATAATGCAAATCAGGCTTTGTTTGTAATATGCCTGTAAAATAAATATAAAGGTAAGAACAAGTGTAAAAGAAAGAAAATGTATATGTACATAGGTATAAAAGCAAGCTTGGCAAGGAAAAGGCAAGGAAAAATTTATAAACAAATAAAATAATAAAAAAAAATCTTTGTACAAACCAGACAAATAAAACAAAGTGATTGATATGAAACAAACATGTGTACTTGAGCTGTAGGCAAGGAAAAATCTTTAAACAAAGTAAGAAAAAGCAAAATATCTAAATATGAAATAGGTCTGTAGCTTGTAGATTAAGAGTCAGACAAGTATAAACATCAAGTATAAAACAAATATAGTATGCAGGTTAGAGAAGAAGAAGTGGAAAGCTAAGTAAAATATCTATACATAAGTAATGATTAAATTAGCTAAGTAGGAAACATAGAGTACATTAACAATTAATGCTTACTTTTGCTCAGCACAAACTTATGTCTATTCGAAATTGTTCAAAAATTCTTTTAGCCTCCTAATACAAAGATATGGTGTGATAAAGCAAAAACACATAAGTGTACCTACAAAAGTTTCTTGTCTCAGATGCCACCTTCCCATGAAACTCTTTTATATACATCTCTACTTATTCTTGTTCGTTCCAAAAACATATAAACTATCAACCTAAACAAAATCAAACAGCCTGTGATCATCTAGGAAAAACATCTTTGCTCTTCTAATAATCCAGGGTGTTCTGTTTATTCTCAAAAGCTAAAAAAATGTGAGTAACTTAAATTTTTAAATACTTAAGTATATATGTTGCTTAATTATGATCTGATATGTGCATATATCTTAATGAATTCCTGTGTATATGTGTTACTGCATGTATGAGTGTTGACATCCTGTAATCACCTCTATTTTAAAGGGTAGTAAAATCAAAATTGAATGGTTTAAATATATATTTGTTCTGTTGCAAATTTTTCTCTGAAATTCAGTTGTATTGCTCTGTGTTAAGTATGAGTACTGTAATGAGTATCTCAGGGTTCTATCTGCCTCTAGTTCCAGGTTTAAAATCCTCAACAAAATTTCATTTTTGTTCTTAATTCAAGCTTAGACAAGACATAAGTTTGACATAAGATGTTGGTATAAATAGAGACTTGAATTTAAATATTGTTAGGGTAAAACAATGGTATTAGTTCTGTAAAATATAATGCTACAGTAGAAACTAAATTAAGTTAAACCTCAATGAATTTAATTCATGAATTCAAGGTTATGAATCAAATACACATACCATAATATGATTTTTAAAATTAATATTATGTTTTCTAGTCAAGTGATTTAAGTGCAGTTTGCCTTTGTTCAAGTGTTGGTTTTTGGGTGATTTATGGTGTTCTATGCGACTGGAGGTGGTCGAGTTGTGTGAGGAGGTGGAGGAGCTTACCAGGGTGTGGGGAAAAATGCCTGGTGATTGGTCAGAGCGCGGTGGCGATGGTGGCGGTGTTTTGTAGTTTGCAACCCTAGTTTGTATGGTGATCGAACTTTTGAGCACCGTGGCTTCTACCGTGCATCGAGTTGCATGAGGTCTCGAGAGGTGGTAGATTGGTCGAAGGTAAGTCCATGGCCGAAATTGTTGACCATCAAGTGGTTGGGGTTGGTAGAATTAGGTGATGACAGGTTTGGGTAGGAGGATGTTGTGTTTTTTTTCCAGGTTCTGTTTTGTTGCTTGTTTTTTATTTGAGTCGTGGCGATGGATTTTGGGGGTCATGGTGGAGTCTGGTGGTAGTCAGCGTCGTGGTGAAGCTCGTGTGGGTGGCCGGAGGTGACTGGGGCCACGGTGCACGTGCACCGTGCCCAGTGATGTGCTGAAGCATTTCGGGTGGTGCAGGGTTTTTGGCCTCGGGGCGTACTCGAGTTATTCATGCATGAGACTCGAAGCAAGGGAATAATTGACCCGAAGCAATCTTGCTTTGGTCTTGGGTTAGGAATGGTTTCAGGTTTTTTTTAACCTGACAATGCTGAGGTTAAAATTCAAAATGAAATTTCAATTTAAAACAGGGGTTAAATTTCAAAGTTTAAGTCTAACTTTAGATTCAAATGAGCTTTTGAATCCTAAGTTTTAAAAAAATGAAAATTTAAAATTTAATGAAAAATTTAAATCAAAATTTACCATGAATCCAAACTTGAAGTTATGAACAAGTTTAAATGTTTTTAAATTGAATTAGATGGTGAACTTGTTTTCAAATAAATGTTTAAACTTGATAAAATTCTTTATAAAAAGTTTCCTTTAATATTGGAATGAAAAGTTATGAAGTGATTAACCTAAATATGGAAGTTACATAACCAATTTATTTTAAAGCTTGATTTGCTTAATAAATTTAGTAATTTAGTTTAAACCCTTGCTTATATAAGTAGCTTATATAAGTAATGAATGCCTTTGAATTTATTTTAGGGTTTATAAATTTATCTAAATTGGGATAAATGTTAAATGGTTAACATTTAGAATCTTAAATTCAAAATGGAATTTGAATTTAAATACAGAAGTATAATGTTTTAAATACACTTAGGTGTTAATGAAGTCACTGAAAGAGTAAGTGAATTATCTTAGAAATAATTAGGATAATAAAAGAATTTAACTCATAAGGGAATTAAGAAATGACTTAATTATTGATTTTAAATTAATAAATTAAATTAGTTTATAATTAGAGATTAAGTAAGAAGTGTTATTAGTTAACGGGGATATTTAACTAAGGATAATTAAGTATTAATTTATGTAATAGATTTTAGTAATTAATTAGACAATTAATTAAGATAATATATTGGTAAATGGTTTAAGTAAAGTTTCTTGATAAAAGCAATTAAGGATTAATTACTTATTGTAATTAATTAAGATAAGTGATTAATTTAAGTTAATTAATTTAGTTTAATTAATTTAAGATAATTATTTAATAAATGGATGAGTGTGATTCCTTAATGTAATTAATGAAGCCTAATTAGTTAAGGAAGTAATTAAGGATAATTACTGAAATGTAATTAGTGAAGGATGAGTTGTTAATAAAGTAATGTGGGTAATTACTTTTGTATTAATCAAGGGATTTATTAATGAAGATAATTAATTATGGAATAATTAATTTGTTAACGAGTAATTAAGGGTAGTTAATTACTAGATTGATATTAATCAAAGGTGATTTATTATTGTATTTTAAATTTTAGATTAATTACTAAATGTAATTAATTTAAATAAAGTATTAATTTAAATATAAATTAGAAATTATTAATTCATATAATTAATGATGTAATTAAGAATGGTTTAATTTAGAAATAATTAATAGTGTAGTGATTAATTAATGTAATTGATTAAGGATAAATGTAATTAATTAATAAATGAAGTAATAAAATGTTAATTACTGTAAATGATTTAGAATATTTAATTTGTGATATTAATTTAAGGCTAACTACTTATTGTAATTAGAGAATGATTAATCAAAGGTGTTTAATCAAGATAAATATTTAGAGGATGGTTAATTAATTTGATTTATAATTAATTTAATGGTTATATAAGCAGGATTTATAGATGAAGTAATTAATTTAATTTACTTTAAATAAATTAGAGATAGAAGTAGTTAATTTAATTCATTTTAAATTAATTACAAATGGTATGATTATAAATCATTGTTTATGGATGAATGATATTGATATTTCATTTAATGACAGTGATCTCAGATATGAGATAAATAATATCTATGTGATATGGATGTTGGTTTAAGTATGATAATATTTAATTATCTGTTTGGATGATAATATTGATTATCTGTATGTGATGGTGATGTGATTATCTATTGTGATATTGTGAATTATCTATCTGTGTGTGTATTGATGATATTGAATTAAACTATAAGATTAAATAGACAACTTGGCCTTAAAAGACACGTTTTGGATTTCGATGAGACCGAGATCGGTTTTCCACATTAGGAACATCCGAAAACCACATCGATTCCAAATTAACGATAGGTCGTGAATTTGAAGTGAAGATGAAGATTCAGAATGCAAGGGTTATCGTCGTTGACTTTAAGGGTGATTCCAAAATGAGTGTGACGAGATAATGCCTTCGGTTTCGTTCGAACCCGGAACGAACTTGTATGGATTGAATGCTTTCAACACATCGTCAGGCGGACGATGAGCATTCTAAGAAATGTATTCTTAAAAGGTAATCGTAGCCTCAAGCCTCATCAACCGGGAATGGCTAAAACAAGGGAGGTGCAGCAAATTTAGGTGGGTCATGCCCAAGCAGGACAAGGATATTCCCCTGTCTAGATGTCCCTTTATTTCGGCTTAGTGGGCAGTAGCGACGGCTATCTGCGGGGTTATCTTGTTTGGGACTGTTCAGTAAGGAATGGTTCCGGCCTTGTGCTGCAGGAGGTCGGGAGTGATCCTCGGTACGTTGTTCTAGGCCACGTACTGTGACGGGCGGTACCCCAGTAGCCCTTCCATTGTATGGAATCCACAATCCAATAAGTGCCAACGGTTTTGATTGTATTACCCACTTTTGTGGCTAGTAGCTGGAATTTAATGAATGTAACAATTTTGGCTATTTTCTATTTACTTGAAAACCCTAGACCTATTATAATATCACAGAATTTCCTATCAAATGTTTTGGTTAGCGTAAGGTAAAAACTTACCCATGTTTATTTGTGGGGAGTCTTACGTGATATCTTTTGTTTTCAAAGGATTTTCAAAATTAAGCAACTTCAACCTGTTACTCATACCAGACCCATGTCCGACCCGGAGTTTATTTCTGTTTTTCATAAACTCTCGGGTACCCAAATTTTTATGGGTAGTCAAGGGATTCAGGTTAGCTTTGACGAATTCTGGAGGAGCAATGGAGCAGGAGACTTCAGCGTTGTAGATATACATATAGTTCCGTTGTGTTGGTATCTCTGAATCGTATTGTTTGAGTTGTCTTGTGTATTGAGTTGTATAACTAGACAGGTGTTTAAACTGTCTAGTATGTGATCTATCTTCTGAATTATTTTATTGTATATTTAATTATTTTTAATGTAAGATTTTGATTTAAAAACTTATTTTACTTATTTGAAATGATTAAATTTATTATTTAAATATAATCTTGATTTTTATATGAGTTATAATTCCAAACTTGTGTAAGTTGAATATTTGCCTGAAATGCTGATTTTGGTCAAAATAGTCAAACTGTGACTTTCAACTTAAAATTTTAAAAGTTTAAAATTTTAATTTTTTTTCTTCTATTATGAAAGTACATAAAATTCTAAGAACACCACTTTTCGTTTCGTTGAATTTGGATGTAAATTGTGAAAGTTATACCCTTTACAATATTGTGCGTATATAGGGTTATTTAACAATGACTATTTTTAATTGTATAAATTACTTCTTCTTTGTTATATTTTATTTTAATATGTGATAATATGTTATATTATGTATACTTTGACTTTTAAGTATTTTTAAATGATAATATAATTTTTCTAAAATTTATTTGAATTTATTTCAATTTATAAAGCCTAGTTGGTATTTACTGCATTTTTCTTTATTTAACTTTCTATTTAATAAAAATTATATTATTATTTTACCTTGAAAATGTTTTAAAACCATTTTAATTTCAAATTTTGTGTTATAATATTTTTTTTTATGAAGTAATAAATTTTCCAAAGTCATTGGAGATTTTCTTGTAATTTTTATGTCAGGGTTGCTATTTTTAAGCAATTTCTTATTTCCTTTTTCTATTTTACTTAAAATAAATTATTTATTTTATTTTATTCTTACTTAGTTTCGGTTTTAAAAAACATTTCTGATTTTATTTTGTTTTTATAAAATTAAAAAGAAAAGGAAATGCAAAGGGTTTAGAAAGTTAAGAGATCTTAAAAGCCTGAAACGTATAGACGTTTTATCCGTTTCCTTTTGCAATTAATACATCAATTTATCTTAGCCATTCCTTTCCTCATCCTTTGCAGCCAACTCCCTCATATTATTCACGAATTTTCAGGCTCCAAAACCCTAAATATCATGGCCTCCATCTTGAGAAAAAAAATCTGGTAATGGCTACATCTTTTTCTACCTTTTTCTTCTCATTTTCTATGTATTTTGCCTAGTTTTCTATGCTTTCTGGATTGGCCTCTACCACCCACCATCATCACCATACTCTCCACCATCCCCTACCACTCTTCTTTGGCATCATCTCCGGCCATCATTTCAGATCCATCCATGGCCACACCTCCCTTGGTGACAAAACTCCACAAAATTGCAAATAATGTCCAAAACAATGCACTAGCCACCACTATTACTTCACCACCTTCATACTTCACCATGGCCACCACCTCTAGCCATGACCACCACCTTGCTACCATCACTACACTTCATTTTAGCCTCTGTCCAGATCTGAAATTGACATGGCCAAGAATCCATGAACCAAAACTCCACAAAAAAACACTGCATAAAGCCTTGAAACATTCATGATAGCCACCCTATCACTTCATACCTTCATCCACCACCTTGGCCACCACCATAGGCCGCCACCACCACCTTTTCCAGACCTCCCCACACCCCTCCATCTACTGTCCAAACCTGTACAAGTATGGCCAAGCCCCACTTGACCCAAGGCCGAGCCTTGTTGTGCTCAAAAACTTCATATATGTTGCCTTGATCAATTGTATGCTTCATGTTATAACCCTACCACTCCATACTCCTTCTAGCCGTGAGTTATGGTGCCAAACCTGAGCTATATCATCATCATGGATGAACCCAAGAACCTCCTAGGCCAAGCATCCTTTAAGTTACGGATGCATTTTGTTGCTGTTCACTTGAGTTGATTTACAGTTTATAAGTATTTATGTCCTGACTCGAGGGTTTTGTGTTTTGCTTTACGCTCGGGTCAGATTGATTGAGTTAGCATTCAAGATTCACCTTTGCCGTTGGAGCTTTCCTTGAAGATTCAGCCATCTATTTTGTTTCAGTATCCAGTGGTTCAGTGATGTATCTGATTTGTACCTGATGTATCCTGTTACTCTTCTGTTGTATCTTATTTAACTCTGATGTATCTCATATTTATATAGTAGCTTCATGAACTACTATCTCTTTTTCTTCCGCTGCATTTTTATATACTCTGCGTCTGTGATCTGTGATTTTTATTTACTGTATATTCTGAGGTTTGCCAAAATTTTATTTACAACACGGTATTTTGAGCAATTCAATTCCGGCATGAGTGTCTGCCTATGCACTTATAATGGATGCGAATGGTTGAAAAATATTGGTTGTTACAGTTGGTATCAGAGCTTTGGTAGCTCTAGGCAAAACTCAGCATATGGAGTGAATGTATTTACAGAATCACTTTCATTCGAGTTTGAATCTCTCCCTTTTGACTCGATTCCTTTGAATTTTGGAACATTCCCTACGGTTCCAAAATCCATTCGTATCCCTTACTATTCATCTTCTTTTGACTCTGGAGCATTCCATAACTCCGCTTCGAATGATCTTTCTAGTGAGTCGGCGGTCACGCCAATTTCAAATTTAATTGAAAAAGGGGGAAAAATCCTTTGCAGTTAGCATCGATTCACCAGAGATTCTTATCTATCCTTGGTTTAGATGCTAATATCTTTTGTTATTTCAAACTCTAACTCTTGAGATCGAATGTAGATTTACCCTAGAAAAATCAACATCGATCTTATTCTTTAAGTCACGGTTGACCCGGTTAAGGTTGCCCGTGATTTATATAAGCTTATCCATCTTCCTGTTCTGTTATTTAATCATGTCATCCTTGTTTCCAACTTATTTTTAAATCATAATCTCCTTTGATTTGTGTTAATCAAAAATTTGAATCTCTATCCTTCTTTGAAAATCTATTCATGTATAGTGTATTTGTAAACTAGTATTTAAAATTAAAATGTTTTATATATTGTGTTGTTTGAGTTGTTGATATTGAGTTGGGTTTCTGATCGATACGTCTGATCAGCGCTATCGATAAGATTTCCAAAACACTTTGACAGAACAAACGGACACAATATTTTTTTTTAAATTTTTTTTGGTTAATGAAATAAATTTTGATATATAAGTAAATTTATGGAACTTAATGAAATGATTTAAATTGATAATTTGAAATGATAATACTTGATTTATCATTTATTGTTCTACAAATAGATCTATAAATATTTGTTTATAAATTTATTTGGGAACTGAAATGAATTTAAAACTAGAATTTGAGGATTTAAATTTCGATTATTTCGAACTTTGGTTTAAAGTTTTAAAAGGTTATATTATTTAAAGTATTTTGAATAGAATTTGTTTTCAAAGAATTTTAAAGGTTTAAAATTAGTGCTCTTCTCTTTGTCGCTGGAAAATAACTTCGGTGATGATCGCGACATCATCGACGTTCATTTTCGAGTTTCGAATTTAAGAGACTGTTCTATGGTCTTGCTACAGCTTTGTTTTGGGAAATTAAATTGATTTGAATTTCTAAAATATGACTTGATTTATAATATATATATATATATATATATATATATATATAGATATATGATTGAAATTTGATTTGACATATTATATATGTATATATATTATTTCTTATCTCTAAATGGTCTGAAGAAATCGGAAATTTAATTCTTAAATTCTATTTTTAAAGAATAATTTCAATTATAAAAAGAAAATAAAAAAAATTGAATAAATGATTTAAGCTTGAAATGATTGAATTGGAAATTTTATTTGTATAATACAATTGCATTCAAATAAAACTTACCAAAATTTCAGAAGTTAAAAGTGTAATTGGATAATATACGATATAAAAAGATTTTATAAATAAAATTTGAGTAGTTATAAAAAAAAAGTGTAAATATATTTAACATGAGTGATAAATATATTGAGAGGAATAAATTTAATTTTGATTAGGAATAAAGAAGAATAAAATTTATTAAGTACATTGTGAGTGTAATAAATGATTATTTTTCAAACCCATGGTTTTAAAAATGGTCAATTTTAGATGATTGGATAATAAGATAATGAAATTTGAGATAGTTAAGATTTATTTAACTTGTGTAAAGATTTATTCTCTATTTAAGTTGAAATCTCCATGCTTTCAAATTCATTTCCTTATTTTGTTTTTCAAACTATCTTTTGGTTGTCCTTATCTTGCTATAGACCGGTATAGACATCTTTCTATAATCTTTCTGTTTAGAAATCTTTCTATAATCTTTGATAGACCTTTGGTAATCATTTTGAATCCACCTTTTTCGTGCTTGTGTTCTTGATTCTGGAGGATCTTGGAAAGATCACCTCCATCTTGTAAAACTTACCTATAACAACAGTTATCAGGTATAACTTCAATCTTCTTGTCATCTTATCTTAATCCTATTTCACTCTATCTTTTCTGTGCCCTTCCGTACCTCATTCCTTTTCGGGGACTAAAAGTTTTGTGTAGAGGAGAGTGTAACAACCCTGTATTTTATAATTATTTTATTGTATATTTTAATTATTTTTAATGTAAGATTTTGATTTAAAAAATTATTTTACTTATTTGAAATGATTAAATTTATTATTTAAATATAATCTTGATTTTTATATGAGTTATAATTCCAAACTTGTGTAAGTTGAATATTTGCCTGAAATGCTGATTTTGGTCAAAATAGTCAAACTGTGACTTTCAACTTAAAATTTTAAAAGTTTAAAATTTTAATTTTTTTCTTTTATTACGAAATTACATAAAATTCTAAGAACACCACTTTTCGTTTCGTTGAATTTGGATGTAAATTGTGAAAGTTATACCCTTTACAATATTGTGCGTATATAGGGTTATTTAACAATGACTATTTTAAATTGTATAAATTACTTCTTCTTTGTTATATTTTATTTTAATATGTGATAATATGTTATATTATGTATATTTTGACTTTTAAGTATTTTTAAATGATAATATAATTTTTCTAAAGTTTATTTGAATTTATTTCAATTTATAAAGCCTAGTTGGTATTTACTGCATTTTTCTTTATTTAACTTTCTATTTAATAAAAAATAAATTATTATTTTACCTTGAAAATGTTTTAAAACCATTTTTAATTCAAATTTTGTGTTATAATATTTTTTTTTTGTGAAGTAATAAATTTTCCAAAGTCATTGAAGATTTCCTTGTAATTTTTATGTCAGGGTTGCTATTTTTAAGCAATTTCTTATTTCCTTTTTCTATTTTACTTAAAATAAATTATTTATTTTATTTTATTCTTACTTAGTTTCGGTTTTAAATAAAATTTCTGAGTTTATTTTTTTTATAAAATTAAAAAGAAAAGGAAATGCAAAGGGTTTAGAAAGTTAAGAGATCTTAAAAGCCTGAAACGTAAAGACGTTTTATCCGTTTCCTTTTGCAATTAATACATCAATTTATCTTAGCCATTCCATTCCTCATCCTTTGCAGCCAACTCCCTCATATTATTCACGAATTTTCAAGCTCCAAAACTCTAAAAATCATGGCCTCCATCTTGAGAAAAAAAACTGGTAATGGCTACATCTTTTTCTACCGTTTTCTTCTCATTTTCTATGTATTTTGCCTAGTTTTCTATGCTTTCTGGATTGGCCTCTACCACCCATCATCACCACCATACTCTCCACCATCCCCTACCACTCTTCTTTGGCATCATCTACAGCCATCATTTCAGATCCATCCATGGCCACACCTTCCTTGGTGACAAAACTCCACAAAATTGCAAATAATGTCCAAAACAATGCACTAGCCACCACTATTACTTCACCACCTTCATACTTCACCATGGCCACCACCTCTAGCCATGACCACCACCTTGCTACCACCACTACACTTCATTTTAGCCTCTGTCCAGATCTGAAATTGACATGGCCAAGACTCCATGAACCAAAACTCCACAAAAAAACACTACATAAAGCCTTGAAACATTCATGATAGCCACCCTATCACTTCATATCTTCATCCACCACCTTGGCCACCACCATAGGCCGCCACCACCACCTTTTCCAGACCTCCCCACACCCCTCCATCTACTGTCTAAACCTGTACAAGTATGGCCAAGCCCCACTTGACCCAAGACCGAGCCTTGTTGTGCTCAAAAACTTCATATATGTTGCCTTGATCAATTGTATGCTTCATGTTATAACCCTACCACTCCATACTCCTTCTAGCTGTGAGTTATGGTGCCAAACCTGAGCTATATCATCATCATGGCTGAACCCAAGAACCTCCTAGGCCAAGCATCCTTTAAGTTACTGATGCATTTTGTTGCTGTTCACTTGAGTTGATTTACAGTTTATAAGTATTTATGTCCTGACTCGAGGGTTTTGTGTTTTGCTTTACGCTCGGGTCAGATTGATTGAGTTAGCATTCAAGATTCACCTTCGGCGTTGGAGCTTTCCTTGAAGATCCAACCATCTATTTTATTTCAGTATCCAGTGGTTCAGTGATGTATCTGATTTGTACCTGATGTATCCTGTTACTCTTCTGTTGTATCTTATTTAACTATGATGTATCTCATATTTATATAGTAGCTTCATGAACTACTATCTCTTTTTCTTCCGCTGCATTTTTATATACTCTATGTCTGTGATCTGTGATTTTTATTTACTGTATATTCTGAGGTTTGCCAAAATTTTATTTACAACACGGTATTTTGAGCAATTCAATTCCGGCATGAGTGTCTGCCTATGCACTTATAATGGATGCGAATGGTTGAAAAATATTGGTTATTACAGTGAGATTCTGATGTTGTTGTTCTTTCTTCTCTATCTTTTCTATTTTCTCACCCCTTTCTTTCTTCAAGACGAAGCGATTTTCTGGGCATAGAAAGCCGGGTCGTCACATCTTCCAACTGGGATTGCAAGTGCTTGAAATCCATACGGAGATGATCGAATAAAGTCGAGCGAATCGTCGGCAATTTCAATTCAAAGGTCGCGCATTCGAGAGCCGATTTTATAGCCAAGGCTCGACCGAGCGTCTAGGCGTTTGGGCCGATAGTGCACGTGCGTGACAGCTTCAGCGTGGTGGTGTTTGATCATCATGGAGATGGTCGTAGGCGGAGCATGGTCGTTGGGATATGCGTGCGTATATGGGTTTTAGGCGACCCTTGCCTGGTTCGAAACGAAGAAGAAGGGAGAAACTAATCACTGTCGTGATTTCCTTTGGTTAAATGTGCGGCCCTGATTCGTTGAGGTTTAAAATAATAAATTAAAATTTTAAATTGATTTATATTTAAGCGTATAAACTTTAAAATAACATAACTTTTTGATACGAGGTCGAAAATGGACGAAACGAATTTCGTCAGGTTCATATTGACGAGCACTACGCGATGGAGCTTGATTGGAGTTGATTGGAGCTAGTGAAAATTTTAGGTAAAGTTAAACGCATGTTTAATTTTATTCGAAATAAAACACTGCAACTGTATTGGAAGCAAGGTGAGAACTTCTCCCTCAATCGAATCTGTTTCGATTTAAATTTTAAATAGTTAGATTTAAAATTGCTTGATTGTGTTGATTATATGCTTGGATGATAAATTGCTATCTGTTGTATTAGAATAGACCCTATACGTCGCATATTAAGCGGAGGTTATTATATTAAACACATATACCACGATATTCCACCTTGAAGTGGAATTGTTATTATATATGTACTTGGAGTTGATTTCCCGCGTTATATAGCGGATGAGACCCTATTGCACCACATAATAGCGGATAATATTTTATATAAACCCATGTACCGCGATATTTCGTCTTGAAATGGGATTGGTATTGTGCTAACATCTGTGGATGCAGGGAAACAGGTTGGAGGGATCCAACTGGATTCCTCAACAGTATTGATTTATTTACAGATATTTGCGATATATTCTGTTATCATATTGATATATGATGTTTGGATGTCGTGGTTGATGTATTGGTGTTGTTGTAGCAATTGGCCTATTTTTGGAGTTTTAAAAATGTTAAAGTAACGATTTTGAATTTAAAAGGATTTTCAAGTGATTTTTGAAAGTATACATTTTATTGAATTTTAGAATTGATTCATTTTAAGTAAATAAACGTTACAATTTTTATGTTATAAAAAATTTTGATTTTTGTGAAATATAACCGAATGTGATTTTTGAAACAAGTAGTTGATTAATTTGTAAAATGGTTTAAATTGGGATTTTTGAATTATTGTAAACGGTTTATATAAAAGATTTATAAAATTGATATTTTATAAATTAAAATATTGGAATTATAAAACGAGTTTTTTTAAGTGTTAAAATGAAGTATAAATGGATTTCATAAGTGAATGAAATTTATAGATTTATAAATTGTGAAGTTATAAAATGAATAGATTTTGTAAAATAAAAGATTTATAAGTAATTAACTTATAAATTGAATTTTGGCATTTAAATGAGATATAAATAGAATTTGTTAATTAAGGGATTTTATAAGTTGAAGTTTTTTTTTATAAAATATATATATATGTGTGTGTGTGTGTGTGTGAATTTATAAATGTTGTTTTATAAATCCAAAACCAATTGAATTTGATAAGTAAATATGAAAGCTTATTAAAGGAGATATATCCACGATTTGGACAGTGGATAATCCTTTAAATTAAAATATGTAGAAGTGTTGAATTTGGTAAACGATTTATGTTCACGATTTTAGACAGTGAATAATATATTAAAGAAATGTTTTAGGAAGTGATCTTTTAAATAGAATTAAAACGATTTGAAGTTGTTTTAAAATGTGTTAAGGATCGAAACCATAGATTTCAACGTTCATTGTTGAAATAGACGTTTTCGAGAAATAAGGAAAAGATGGACTATAACACTGTTGTTATAGTAAATGATTTTCGAAAGGAAATGTTTTTGTATAGTATTGGGATTTATATATCTATCATATTTTCGAATCCCTATGCTATTGATTTTGGGTTGTCGTAACGATGTTTTACGCAACATTCGTTTTGACCCAAATAAATGTGTTTAAAGAGAATGTTTTCCTTAAAGAATAAAATATATACTTAATTGTGTTTTAAGTATATTGAATATTTTCGAAGTATTGAAACTAAATAGATTTGTGAATTTCTTATTGTTAAATAAGTATTTGGAAATGTTTTCCAATGTAGAAATTGAAATGGTTTAGAGAATATATGTTTTTAAAGTTAAATTGAAGTGAATATTTGGCAAGTTATTTAATTTATGGAAGATTAATAAAAGGGCCTAGTGATTGTTATGGTGCTGAATATTTGTTTGTTTGCTTTGATAGTTAAATAACCGACTATCAATATTTACCTTTAAATGGGTATTTGTTGTGATTTGCTTGAATTCGAATGCTACACTTATTTTAAAATAAGCGCTCGTTATTCGGTTTAGCCGGGAGAGGACCTTTGGGTCATAAATCCCATTCCGAATAGTGATACGTCGTAATGGATAGCATTTGAAGACCGGTGTTGAAGAACGCATATTTTCGGAAATGGAAGGATTACCGTCGAATGTCTCTGCATTGGCTGATCTCCGATATAGAGATTTTATCACCCTTTATGATGGGAATTCCGGACGTGATTAGTGAATATCCGGATTGCAAGGGATTCTTTGGAAGTGCCTTCGGTTCCGTTCGATCTTGGAACGGACTTTGTATGGATGTGTGTTTGACGTTACAATTTGAGATGTAAAGCTGGTTTCTATCAAATACATTTATGTTGGTGGCGAAGAATTTATTCTCTTAGCTTAACACCCTTCTCTGAGACGTACGAGCTCAGAGGTTATGTAGTTGATGGTTACTAGTGATACATTCCCAATTTGGTAATGTGGCATACGAAGTGCTGCTGATCATTTGTTGATCAAAGCATAGATTTTGTGAAAAGCGTAGCTTTGTGGACGAGACTTCGTCGGACCTCACAACCCGGTAATGGTCAAAACAGAAAAGATGCAGCAAGGTTATAGGGAGTAGCACCCCTTAGGGTATGTGCATTTCCTTCTGGATAGAAGTGGTATCATGGTATGGAGCTCAGATACTTAACTCATGTGGATGTCGCAAATATATATGACTTTGTGATTGTTGTTGTTTGAGGATCCTCGGATAAAGGTTGTTTACAACCGGGGGATGGCATACTTTTTTCAGTAGTTACCTACTTTTGCAGAGGTAACCCGGCCTTGTGTTGGCAGAGATCCGGTTAGGTTCTCGGGACGTCTCTCCAGAGGCGTACCCATGTGGCAATGGAAAGTTCCTTGGCCTGACCATTTATTGGAAAATCCAAAGAAATAATACGAGCCCCGTACAGTTTTAGTTGTATAACCTGCCATTTACTTATGGTGGTGCCCCACTGTTTAGATGGTAGCTATAGTAGGCAAACGATAATGGTCGTATGTTGGCTAAGATGTATATTATACTTTCGAAATGTTTTCCTGCACTTATAGTAATAATATCAAAGAATTTTTTCTACGTATCAAGCATGTTTGACTATCATAAGGAGAAATCTCCTCCGATTCTGCGTTTGCATTGTGTGTGTGTGTGCGGGAGGCCTTATGGTAGTTTCATTTTCTAAAAGCATTGCGGATCTATTTTAAAATATTTCTTTGTTTGTTTTTTTTAAAGATAAACTGTTTTAAGTTCTCGCACCAGTCTCATGATTGGCTTGGAGTTTATTGTTCCCTTCCTAAACTCTGGTGCCCATCATTTTCCACACGGGCAGCCTAGAGTCAGTTTATCGGGTTATTCTAGAATTCAGGAGTTTCTATAGAGATCTGGAGGCGAGCTAGTTGGCAAAACGTATCACTTGTATATGATATTATCTTTTCTGCTGTGTATCCACTTGTAAGGACAGGTTTATATAACTGTCCATTATCGTGTTGTGTTGTATATTGACTCTGATGATGTAATGTATAAAATGTACAGTTCTTTTGATTTAAAGATTATTCATTTATCTATTATATGTTGTTCCGCTACGATTGTGAGATTCTGATATTGTTTCTATTGCTTCTTCTTTCTTTCTTCTTCTACCTCTTCTTCTTTAACCCTAACAACTCGGGTTTTCGGCCTTCAATTGCTCGGCAGTTGATACAGTGGACGTATTAATGTCGACTTTCGTGAGTCGAAAATTCTAATCCTCACATTGATGCAGGGAAACAAGTTGAAGGGATCCAACTGGATTCCTCAAACATTTAAATTTGTTTCAATGTTGTGTGTTGATTTATTTATAATCTATGTATGATTATATTTGTGATTGAAATCGTTGATGGCTATAGTTTAGCTGAATATATTTTTGATATCATAGGATACGAGAAATAAATAAAATTTGGATTTTTGGAAATTAAAGTAGAAAACTTTAAGTAAATTCATTTTAAAGAGTTGGGTGAATTTAAAAGAAGGAATTTGAAGGTGTAAAGATTGAATTTTGTAATCCTATCAAATTAATTCCAAAATATGGGAAAAGATTTGAATAAAGGGATTTTATGTAATATTGTTTAATAGTTGAAGAATTTATTTAAAATACAGATTTTAAATAGTTTGGAAGAAATAAAGGAAATTGTTTTAAGAGATAATAAATTTAGAAATCAATTTGGAATTTGATTGGGTGTTTGAAATAAATTTGGAAATTGATTCGGGGTTTAGAAACAAATTTGAAAAAATCGATTTGGAGATTTGATTTGGCGTTGAAAATAAGTATTTGGTAATCGATTTGAAAATCGTATATTAGAGGATATTTGAAAATTTAAATTCACAATGGGAATTTATAAAGGAAAGGGAAATTTGTTTTAAAAATAAATATTGATTTATTTTTAAAAGTGCAAAAAGAAATTTACGGACTTGGAATGTAAATTTAAAATAAATCAAGAATGATTTAATGATTGATTTAAGTGAACCATTTTAGAACGGAAAGTGCATTTTCCCTGGAAAGCTGAGTATGTTTTCAAAGTAGAATTCAAATATAAATTAAAAGTTCTAAAGTTGGTTTTAAAAAAGAATGTTTTGGAGAAATTATTTTCTTAAGTTATTTTGAAAATCTTTAAAGTAAATATTTATTTAATCAATTATAGAAGTGATTATTTAAGGATTTAAATTGATATTTGATTTAGAAAATTGTTATTTAAATAGTTATACTCTATCTAATAGTTTAATTTTAAAAAATTATTTTGGACTTAAGATTTATATGGGATATGGGTATGAAATTTCACAACTAATAATTTAAGATAAAGTGTTTTAAAATAGTTTTATTTTAAATATTTCCAAGTATATATGTTTGGATGAATAATTTAAATTATTTTAAAGTATTTGAACACGGCAAATTTTCAGTGGAAATGAATAAATGTTTGGAAATATATTCCGTGTGAGGAAAGTGATTTGAAATTTGTTTTCAAAGCGTTGAAGTGTTAAAATTATATCTTGCGAGGATATTTTGAAAGTAAATAATTGGGGGAAAATTATTGAAATCTTAGTGATTGTGGTGAATGTTGATTGATAGTTAAATAACCGACTATCAATATTGGCCTTTAAATGGCATTTGAATTTCGATGCGACCGAGGGTCGGATTCCAAACGGTTATCTGAAAACCACATCAAATCTTTGTGATGGATTTTTTGTTTAAAAGATCAAAGTGGAGGTCTATTGTGATTTACTTGAAATATGAATGTAACATTTATTTTTGAAAAAAAAATGCTCATTATTCGGATTAGCCGGGAGAGGACTTTGTGTCATAAAACTCATTCTGAATAATGATATGATGAAATGGGATTGCATTTGAAGACGGTGTCTTAGACTGGGTATTGTTGAAAACGAAAGGATTACCTATCGAATGTCTCAGCACTGAGTTGCTCCGGTATAGAGATTTTATCACCCTTTGTGAGGGGGATTCCGGACATGATTGGTGAATATCCGTATTTGCAAGGGCTTCTTAGAAGTGCCTTCGGTTCCGTTTGATCCCGGAACGGACTTGTATGGATGTGTGTTTGACATTACACTTTGAGAAATAAAGCTGGTTTCTATCAAATACATTTCTGTTGGTGGCAGAGAATTTATTCTCATAGCTTAACACCCTTCTCAGAGACATACGAGCTCAGAGATTATGCAGTTGATGGTTACTAGTGATATACTTCCAATTTGGTAGTGTGGCTTACGAAGTGCAGTTGATCATTTGTTGATCGAAGCATGGCTTTTGTGAAAAGCGTAGCTTTGTGGACGAGACCTTGTCGGACCTCATAACCCGAAAATGTTCGAAACAGGAAGGATGCAGCAAGACAATTTGGGGGTACGTCCTCAGGGTATGTCCATTTCCTTCTGGAAAAGGTGGTATCATGGTATGGAGCCCAGATACTTAACTTATGTGGTTACTGCAAATTTATGTCTTCATTGTTGTTGCTTTGTGGTTGAGGATCCTCGGATAAAGGTCGGTAACGATAGGGGATGGCATACTTGTGGTAGTTACCTTGTTCCAGATGTAATTACAGTGTGAGGTAACTCGATCTTGTGTTGGCAGAGAGCTGGTTAAGTTCTTGGGGGCGTCCCTTCAGAGGCGTTCCATTCGGTGTAGGAAGTTCATTTGCCTGACCATTTTTGGAAATCCAAAGAAATAATACACGCCCTATACGGTTTTTGTTGTATAACCTGCCATGGAATGTGGCGGTAACCTGCTATTGAACATGGAAGCTATAGTGGGTATACGATATTGGTTGTTTGCTGGCTAAGATTAATATTATACTTTCGAAAGGTTTTTCTGCACTATGCACTAATAATAATATAAAAAAGATTTTGCGAATCAAGCTTGTTTGACAATCATAAGTACAAATCTCCTCCAATTCTGCGTTTTCGTTATGTGTGCCGCGGGAGGCCTTATGGTAGTTTCATTTTCCAAAAGCATAACGGGTTTCTTTTAATTTTCCACACTGGAAGTCTAGAGTCAGGTTATCAGTTATTCGGTAGTGGAGTCAAGAAGTATGCTGTAGAGATCTGGAGTTCAAGATGGATGGCGAGGCGTATCACTAGTATATAATATTTCAGTTCCGCTGTTGTTTTGTTGTAACACCCTGATGATGTATGTAAAAACTAATATAGTGCTTTTGTTTTAAAGATTATTCATTTATCTATTATATTCTGTTCAGCTGCGAAATGTGAGATTCTATTATTGTTTCTGTTTCTTCTTCTAACTTCTTCTTCTTTAACCCTAACGGTTCGGTTTTTCGGTAGTCAATTGTTCGGCATTCAATACAGTTGACGTATTGATGTCGACTTTCAGGCGTCAAAAAATTGGGTCGTTACAACAATTCTCAAACACTAGGTATGGATTCTGAACTCAGGTCGGAATACCATAAATTAAATACTAGCTTGTCCCTCTTTAGACTTGGATCCTCGTAAGAAATTACAATAGAATTTAAAATTTGGTTTTAATCGAAATCGATCAATTGATACAATATAATCTAGCTTCATGTTTTGTTAATCAATTTATTTCAAATTCATTAAAGTTAAAATGAAAAACTGATAAAAAACTGATGAAGAGAATACGAATTCGGAACTTTTCTATAACATAACCAAAGATTCGCAGAGCCGCCACCGCGCCAAAACTTCTCCTTGTAGCTGCCTGGAAACCATCAAAGAATTGATATCGGATGATGATCAAAAGAGATTGATGAGAAAAGTTATTCCTTGTTGTTGCAGGGTACTGACCGTTTGTAGTGGTACTTCCATGTCCCCTACCTCATCATCTTCTTGCACTCATTCTCACTATTAGTGAATAGTATGAGAATTGACTCGGGCATACGGACGGATATCTTAGGGATACTCATTCTATGGCATTTATATCCCTATCTCTAATGAGCCACCTGATGTGTTATACTCCTAGACTAAAGTTCTTACTTAACCTTTAGCTCTGATACCAAATCTAACGACCCTGACTCGACCTTCGAAAATCGACACCCAAATACTTCACCCATATTCGAATGTCGTAGATTCAAACATTGAGTCTGGTTCGCCGGAGCTTATAACAACATTAGGTAATAACAACAAAGCGGAAACGGAAGAATAATTTTATTGACACACAACATTTGATACAACAATGATACAAATGAAATGATCAACACTGCTAGAGATAGATACAATAGTGGAAATAATAAGATAGTAACACCAGAAAACAACATCTTCAATGCCAAAGCTCCAAACCAATAAGCTCGAACCACCATCATGCCGAACTTATAGCAACCTCGGTGCATAATGCGATTGCTAAAATCCAAGAAAATACTCCAGAGATTGCCGAAAGCTACCCCTACTGTTTGATTATCTGAAAACCTGACTCTAGGCTGCCCGTGTGGAAAATTATGGGCACCCAGAGTTTAGAAAGGGAACAATAAACTCCAGGTCAATCATAGGACTGGTGTGAGCAAATAAAAACAGTTGTTTGAACAAAAATAAACAGCAAGAGAAATAAAAAGAAATTCGCTATGCTTCTTGGAAAATGAAACTACCATAAGGCTTCCCGGCACACACACAATGCAATCGCACACTTGGAGGAGATTTCTCCATATGATAGTCAAACATGCTTGATATGCAAAAAAAACTTTTTGATATTATTATTAGTGCATAGTGCAGAAAACATTTCGAAAGTATAATGTAAATCTTAGCTAGCACACGTACCATTATAGTATGCCTAATATTGCTACCATGTTATATGGCAGGTTCTACAACTAAAACCGTACAGGGCTCGTATTGGATGATTGTATTTCCAACAAATGATCAGGCTAAGGAACTTCCTCACTGAATGGGTATGCCTTTGAAGGGACACCCCGAGAACCTAACTGGCTCTCTACCAACACAAGGCCGGGATACCCCTGTAACTAGGTAACTAACGACATGAGTATGCCATCCTCCGGTCGTCATCGACCTTTTCCAAGGTACCTCTACACCAATAAATTCCAACAACCACATAATTTAAGTATCTGGGTTCCATACCATGGTACCGCTTTTTATCCAGAAGGAAATGCACATACCCTAAAGGGCGCAACCCTCATAACCCTGCCGCATCCTTCCTGTTTCGACAATTTCCAGGTTGTGAGGTTCGACGAAGTCTTATCCACAAAGCTACGCATTTCACAAAAGCCATGCTTCGATCAACAAATGATCAGCATCACTTAGCATGCCACATTACCAAATTGGGAATGTATCACTAGTAAATATCAACTAAATAACCTCTAAGCTCATACGTCTCAGAGAAGGGTGTTAAGCTAAGAGAATAAATTCTCTGCCACCAAACAGAAATGTATTTGATAGAAACCAGCTTTGCATCTCAAAGTATAACGTCAGACATACATCCATACAAGTCCATCCTACGTCTGAATGGAACCGAAGGCACTTCAAAGAAGCCCTTGAAAATCCAGGTATTCACAATCCTGATCGGACTCCCCATCGCCTATGGAGATCTCTATACAAGCGCGACTTAGTGCAGAGACATTCGACAAGTAAACCTTTCGTTCTCGAAAATACCCAGTCTTCACCACCGTCTTCAATTGCTATCCATTTCGTCGTATCACTATTCGAAATGGGTTTTATGACATAAAGTCCTTTCTCGGCTAAACCGAATAATGAGCGCTTAATTTTAAAACCATATGGATATATTGGTATCTTAATTAAGTCATGACTTTTCAACACCTGTTCCCAAAACCTTTCCTTTTGAATGTTTTACACAAATTTCCATTTTTAATCTTTTAAACAAAAGATCCACCTTTTAATCTTTTAAACAAAAGACCCACCTTTAAAATCCACTTCAATTTTAAACAAGGTTCACCAATCTTTAACAAGATTTATTCATAGCTTTCAAATTTTGATTCACCCATAACTTGGAAATCTTTTCAACAACAACTGGAAATCCTTCTTCATATGAAAACAATTATCATTTCAAATCAAATGCTTTTCGTTCGGGGAAAAACCGATTAAATATGCACAAGTTATAGCCCTTATAGTATAAACTTAGGTTAAATTTAAATTCCCAAAATAATTCCAGTTAATATGCTTCAAAAATGATTTAAAATCTATATATATATATATATTGCATAACTTATAAAACCCTTTCAAACCGTAGTTTCCAAAATCATTTCAAAACTTAAACAAGACATATTATATTCAAATTAAATTTAGATTTCAAAACTTCCTTTTTAAAAGCTTTTCATATTCAACTCAGTTTCACTTCCAAACCAACTGGATTCAAAATTCAACTTTTAAAACCGTTTCATCATTTTGAATAAAATAATATTAAATTCAAATATCTTTGACTTAACCAATTCCTTGTGAAACCCATATTTTTGTGTGTGTGGCGTAGTCCAAGGGTTTTACACACAATAAATAGAATATCACAACCATCATTAATTCAAGCACAATAATATCGATAAGCGGTATAATCCTATAACGCTTATCTTCATTCACAGATTCACAGATAAAGATGTAAATTCATCACAAATAAATAAATTACAGTTCACAGCTCAAAAAATCACAGAACATCACCTATCAAGGATATCAATCAATCTAAGCATTCAATACAAGAATCGACCATAAGCAAGATCAATTAATCACACAATTGGTAATTAATTTTTTTATTTTAAGCTAATTAAATTAATTACTTAAGAATTAATTGCTTAACCCTGCTTAATTAACATTGATTAATTACAAACCATTTATTATTAATTAATGAAATTAATTAATCAACCTTAATTATCTATCCCAACTAATTATCCTTAATTAATTATCCTTTAGTTATAAATTATATATCCTTTAATCATTAATTAATTCACCTTAGATTATTAATTAATTAATCTTTAATTAATTAATTATCCTTTAATTATTAAATAATTAACCCTTACTTAAAAATTAATTAATCTTTAATTATTCATTAATCAACCTTAATTAATAAATCTATCAACCTTTACTCATTAAATAATCAATCTTTAATTATTTAATAATTCTTCAATTAATTATCTTTAATTAATTACATTAATTAATTAACCCATAATTAATTACCATTTAATTAATTACAATAAGTAAATACCCCTAATTGCTTGTATTAATAAATCACAAATTTATTACATTGAGCAATTGCCCTTTAATCACTTGATTAATTATCCTTTAATTACTTATTTGATTAACCAAATTAATTAATCACGTTAATTAATTATCTTTTAATTAATCACTTTTAATTAATTAACCTTTAATTAATCACATTAAATAATTAACCATTAATTGATTACCTTCAATATTATCCATTATTTACTTTTATCAATTAATTATTCTTTTCATTAATCATAATAATTAATTAGCCTTAATTACTTTCATTAACTGGTTAACTTTTAATTACTTAAAACTTTAATTAATAAAATACAAATCACTAACTTAATCACCATAATTAAAACAATTGGATATTTAAATAATCAACCTAATATTTAATTATCCAAATCAAAACAATTTAATTTCAAAACATTGCATTTAAAATCTAGATAGTTTGAAACTTGTTTTAATATTTAACTTTGGAAACTTTGTTAACCATTTTCTTTAAAAACCTTTCATTCCTTTGCTTTTAAACTTGTTTAACAAATTTCTAAAATGCTTTAAACCTTGATTATCTTAAGTAAAAAAAAAACAGGTTAACTGATACAAATCAATCCCGAGCCAAAGATACAAAATCCTAAGCCCAACTTCGAGTCTCTCCCACTTCAGTACTTCGAGTCAATCACGAAATCATCCCGAGACCAACACGAACAACTTCCCTTCTTCCCCATCTTCACAAACAAACTCAAATGCCACTGATACTCGTGAACGTGTACGGTCGTTCTGATCATCTCCGATTACTGCCCCTACCTTCAACATGTCGACGACAACCTATACAAGCTTCTTGACCACCCAGGTCGACGAACTCGACCGGAATTTTGAAATCGAACAATCGAACGTTTTCTGGAACCCAAACTGGTGGACACAATCACCTCTCATCGATGATTCTGATCACTAGAACCCATGCCGTTCCACCAAGACATTTTCTAGAGTCCTCTGCTTCGTTTCCCTCGGGTTCGATTGACCCCGATGCAACGACCACGTCGCACGAACTCAAGAACCATCGTCGACCATACTAAGCCACTAAACCCTAAATCGATGCCGTGCCACCACTCCGATGATCGATAAATACCATGAGCATTTTTCCGATGCTCCCCAGACCTCCACCTTCCTTCAGCAACGAGCACGGCATGCCACCCTATGCCAATCGTCGGAATTTTACGATAATATAAAAACCAATCAACTCAAGAATTCCCATCGCTTACAATCTTAAAAATCATGAAATTATGGCCAAAAGTCATATTTTTCTAATTAAAATCTATTACTATAATCAAATCTTGAAATTGGAATGATCGATTTCTGACTTACTTTAGATTATTACTATAAATTCTATATTTTGAAATGATTACTCAATCTAAATACTTGAAACCATTTTTTAAATTAGTATTACACTGCTATAAACATTTTTAGTATTACATTGCTATAAACATTTTTTCCGGAGATAATAGCTTGAATTTGGTTAATTGAGAAGGTATGAATTTATCTAGGTGGTTTTGTACCTGTAACTCAACAGAGAAGGATATATTCACAGACATATCATATATAGATATATATGCATACATATTTTTTCATTCATACAAACAATTTCCACCACATACTTCAAGTATTAATCAAAAAAACCAAGTTTAGATCAGTAGTTTGATCACTTGGATTCAGAAGAAACAGAGAAGCCTTGGAAAATGCTTAGGCCTGAAACTATTTTTGACTTTGAACTGGGAATGATTTGTTTGAATCTGAACGATGATCTATTGCTTGATTTAACTGAGAAAATCTAATCTACTTTTCTTTGACATTTTTTTCAGGTCGAAGATTGAAGTTTGATTTTATTTCCAAGTTTTAGTTTTTCTTTTTCTTTTCTTTTTTGATTTGGATCTTGTTTTCTAGGTTTGTGAAGTTTTGTTTGCTTGAAGTTTAATATTCTTTTCAAAGATGATGAAGTTTTAAACTGACAAATGAAATAACTAGGTTTTCTTTAATAACATGTTATTGTATTTAAATTTTAAGAGAAAATCAAATTGCCACTTGTAATCTAAGTTTACACTTGTTAATATATGTTAAAATTAAGCCTACACTTGTAAATGCATGAAATCCTCATTTTACAAATGTCATAACAATGTATTTTTATGTTTTAAACCCTTATTTATATTTTTATTAATATGTAAAAAAAATCTCATTAGTTTATGTCATTCCCTTTTTATTTTCATATACAAATTTAATTCATCCCATGTTTAAATTTTTTAAAAAAAATGCATTATCTTTTTTTAAAATTTATATTCAAACTTAAGCTATTATGCTTATTATCAAACATTTATTTTTACTGATCAACGTATATATAATTTGTAACAACCCTGACTCGACCTTCGAAAATCGGCATCAAATACATCACCCGTATTCAAATGTCACAGATTCAAACGTCGAATCTGGATCACCGGAGCTTATAACACATTAAGTAAAACATAGTGGAAACATAAAAAAATGAATAACTTTATTGATATACAATATTTGATACAACACATTAATACAAATGGCCATCAGTATCAGAGATACAAGATAACAGTGGAAGAACAGCATCAGAAATATAGCACCAAATGGTCTTCCAAAGGATAGAAAAAAAGATAGAATTCAAAATTGCATTCCAATTCAATGCTCCAAAGATCTCCAAGATATAAACTCGAACCACCATCACGTTGAACTAAACAACTCCAATCTAGGAGAAACAAATGCGATCGTCAAATCCAAAGGCTGGATGCTATCGAATCTATACCTGCTGTTTGATTATTTGAGAATCCTGACTCTAGGCTGCCCGTGTGGAAAATTGTGGGCACCAAAAGTTTAGAAAGGGAAAAATAAACTACAGGTCAGTCATGGGACTGGTGTAGGCAAACAAAAATAGTTTTCTTTGAAAAAACAAACAAAAAGAATTTAAAATGAAATCCGCAATGCTTTTTGGAAAATGAAACAACCATAAGGCCTCCCGCCATACACACAATGCAAACGCACAATCGGGGGAGATTTCGCCTTATGATAGTCAAATATGCTTGATACGCGAAAATTCCTTGTAATATTATTATTAGTGCATAGTGTAGAAAACCTTTCGAAAGTATAATATTAATCTTAACCAGCATACCACCATTGTGGTATACCTAATATAGCTACCAATTAAACGACAGATCACCACCGTATGTAAAAGGCAGGTTATACAACTAAAACCGTACAGGGCGCATACTGTTTCTTTGGATTTCCAACAAATGGTCAGGCTAAGGAACTTCCTATGCCACATGGGTATGCCTCTGAAGGGATGCCTTGAGAACTTAACCAGCTCTCTGCCAACACAAGGCTGGATTACCTCTGTAACTAGGCAACTACTACACGAGTATGTCATCCCCCAGTCGTTACCGACCTTTATCCGAGGAACCTCAACACCAAAACCACAAAGTAATAAATTTGTAGCAATCACATAGGTTAAATATCTGGGCTCCATACCATGATACCACCTTTTTCCAGAAGGAAATGGACATACCCTAAAGGGCGCGACCCTCATAACCTTGCCGAATCTTTCCTGTTTCGACCACTTTCGGGTTGTGAGGCCCGAATGAGGTTTCGTCCACAAAGCTATGCTTTTCAAAAAAGCCATGCTTTGATCAACAAATGGTCAGCAGCAATCAGCATGCTGCATTACCAAATTGGAAATGTATCACTAGTAAATATCAACTACATAACCTCTGAGCTCGTACATCTCAGAGAAGGGTGTTAAGCTAAGAGAATAAATTCTCCACCACCAAATAGAAATGTATTTGATAGAAACCAGCTTTACATCTTAAAGTCTAATGTCAGACATACATCCATACAAGTTTGTCCCGGGTTCGAACAGAACCGAAGGCAATTCAAAGAAGCCCTTGCAATCCGGGTATTCACAATCCCGATCGGACTCCCCATCACGTATGGAGATCTCCATATCGTAGCTACTCAGTGCAGAGTCATTCGACGGATAATCCTTTCGTTCTCGAAAATACCCGGTCTTCACCATCGGTCTTCAAATGCTATCCATTTCGTTGTATCATTATTCGGAATGGGTTATATATTATAAAGTCCTCTCCCAGCTAAACCGAATAATGAGCACTTAATTTAAAAACCATATGGATATAGGGTTCTTAGTTAAGTCACATTTTTAGCCCAAAGCCTTTTCTTCAATGTTTTAAATAAATTTCCACTTTAATCTTTTAAAACCAAAAGATTCACCTTTTTAAAATCACTTTAAAATTGAAACAAAGTTTCACCAATCTTCCACAAAGATTCATTCATAGCTTTCAAAACTATTCCCTTTTCAAAATTTGATTTACTCATTCAATCTTTAAATCAAAGACACAATTCATAGTTTTCAAAACCAATTTCAAAGATTCATTCATAACTTGGAAAACCTTTATACAAAAACTGGAATCCTTTCTTTATACAAAAACTGTTATCATTTTGAAAACCAAGGTTTTTTCCTTCGGAACAGTCTGATTAAATTAACTCAATTTATAGACATTTTAAAAGATAAGATCGAGCTGCCTCAAACCATAGTTTCAAATTATTGTTTATTTCTCAACAATTCATCTTTTAGAATTTCATTATTTCCAGAAATCAATTTTAACTATATACAAGAATGTTTGGAAGATATTTTAAATCTTCAAACTTGTATAGAATTCAACTTTAATACTTTGAAATCATTTCAAACTCAAACTTTAATAAACCATATTATATTCAAAGTAATTTCAAAACTTCCTTCACAAAATTTTTCCATTTTTATCTCATTACACTTCCAAAACCATTTTGGATTAAAAGTTTAATTTTCAAAATCTTTTCATTATTTTAAAAAGCCCATGACTTAACCAATTTCCTCTGAATTCCATATTTATGTGTGTATGAGTGTGGTCCAGGGGTTTTACACAATAGTGCAATATCATCAATCATCACAGATTCAAGCATAGCAATATTGATAAGCGGTATAATCCTATAATGCTTATCTTTCATTCACAGAGTTATAGATAGATATGTAAATGCATCACAGATAAATAAATTACACACACAGCTAAATTCAAACAATTCACATCACATAATATTTTAGATCAGAGATAACAATCAATTTAATCATTCAATACAATCAATCATCCACAAGCAAGATTAATTAATTAATTATCTGACTATAATGAATTACCTAACCCTGTTTAATTAAGTAATTATAGTCATTTTTATTAATTCAAATTAATTAATCACATAATTACTTTCATTAGTTATCCTCAATTAATGATTGATTATCCTTAATTATAAATTAATTAATCTTTAATTACAAATTAGTTAATCCTTAGTTATTAATTAATTAATCCTCGACTATTCATGAACTAACTTTTAATCAATATTTAATTAACCTTAATTATGAAATTAATTAACCTTAATTAATTCCTTAATCATTAATTAATTAATCTTAATTATTAATTAATTAAATTAATTAGCTTGATTAATTATCCTTAAATCAATCACATAAGTTAACTAACTCTTAATTAACTATCTTTTAATTAATTACCTTAATTAATCATATAGATAAATTAATCACTTTGATTAATTTCCTTTAATTAATCACATTTAATTAATAAATCACATTAATTAATAAATCACATTAATTAATAAATTTTTAAGTAATTAATAATTAATCCTTTTAATTACATTGGGTAGTTATTTTTTCCTTTTTAAAATTACTTTCATCAAGTAATTATCATTTAATAAATCTTTAATCACTTAAGTCCCTTTTTGATTAATTAAAATTCAACACACTTATCTTAATTAATTACTTTAATTTTCATTAAAAATCTTTATTTGATAAACCTTGTAATTAATTTTCATTAGCAAATAAATTAACTTAGATTTTAAAGTTAATTAACAATTTAAACATCTCTTCTTAATTAACTTCTTAATATTATTAAGTTTATTTAAAATAAACTTTTAAATAAAGGTTAAATGTATCTTAAAACATGTTTTAAACTTAATTAATTTAAAATAATATTATGAACAAAAATTTTAACCAGTTCAAAACTTGGATAACAATTATCATTTACAAAAGAGTTGGTTTTAACAAAAATTGTTTCTCAAATAAAACTTGATTTTTTTAAAGGTTAAAAACTGTTTTATACTTGATTACCCAAACCCAAGCCATATTTGAAAATTCTTGAGCCCTACTTCGAGTTCTCCCCATCATTCATTTACCCGAGCTACCTCGCAAATTTCTTCAGGTCGAACCCGACCATTTCCTTCTTTTTCCTAAATGCCTCGATCAACAGGTACAAATGTGCACAGGTGCACGTGTACGATCGATCGACGACGATCTGATCGTCGTTGAGACCTCCGACATGTCGCCGCTTACCACCTCATCTCAAACATCCACCTAAATCATCGTTTTCTTCACGAATTTAATATCAAGCTAATCAGTTCTTCCTAGAACCAACAACTTCGACCAAAAATGCCTCGCTGACGACAATCTAGTTCACTAGAAATCACCCGACTTCGTCCAAAGCTGCACCAATCTTAACACGTCGATTCCCCCAGGTCCCGACGAATCCGATGTTATCTCATCGTCAAACGACCCACGTTTTCAACATTGACCAAAACCGCTCCTTAAACCCTAAATTGGTGAACTCCCGCCGCCACAGCCACCTTTAGAACCTTCCACTATTTTCCGAGGATCCCCTAGGCTCCATCACCCCCAGCTTAAATCTCGACAAACATGGCTTTGCCGTTCAACGGCTATTGACAATAATATCAATTTTGATCAACTCGATACTGCTCGCTAATTACATTCTTAAAAATCTTGAAATTCACATCAAAACTCATCGATTTGCAATACGAATTCATTTATATGATCAGAATTTAAAATCCAGATATATGACTTTGAACTTTATTTTAGATGATCACTGTAAATTTTAATTTTTGAAATGACTACTTGATATAAAATCTCCAAACCATTTTTAAAAATGAGGTTATACTCTTATAGTCATTTTATATTTAGAGATCAAAGCAAATATTTATTCGTTTGGGTGGTATGAATTTTTGAAACAGGTTTAAGAACCTATCATATATAACAGAGATGATATATACATATGCAAAGACCTGCATATACACATATAACTTTATATATATCTACATGCAACACATTGGCATTCATATAAACTCGATTCCAAGTTATTACTCAATATTAATCATATGCAAACTTATTTACATATATAGTTTTAAGTGTTTGCTCACCTGTCTTTCCTTGAAAACAGAGAGCCGTTTGCTTTTTAAATCTAGAAAATTTATTTGATCTGAATGCTTGCTTGTTCATTGATGTTAAAGTTGAATCTTGCATGATTGTTGAGATGATCTATGGGTTGTTGAGTTTTAATCTGATCTTAACGTTGCATTTTGACCTGCTTTGATCTAATTTTGATTTGTTTTAGATGATCTGAACTAGCTCCTTGATCTGAGACTTGATATATTTGAATAATTATTTCCAGGTTGAAGATTTTGTTTTGTTTTCCTTTCTATTTTCTTTTGGTCTATTTTGACTTCCAGGTTTGTTTGTTTTTGATTCATTTTTTTTCTAGTTTGTGAAGTGGAGAGTATTCAAGCCTGGTTTCACTCTTTTGATATTTATTTACATTATTAAAATTTTAAAGAATAGGATTGCCACTTGTTAATTTGGTTAACACATGTTAATTTCTATTGTTACTTATCTTACATTTGTTATTACATGTTTCCTTTATTTTACAAATGTCATTTCTGATTTATTTTCAAATGTATTATGCTTTATTAATTTCAAAAGATACGTATATATTTTTAACTTTATACTTAGTACTTTTCAAAAAATAAATACATATTAAAACTTTATATTTCTTATTTTTACATTATATTATATTTATGTTAATTCTAAGGAAAATAATCTTTAAAGTCTAATTACACATTAATAAATAAGCATGTATATATATTATAAAATATAGAAATTAGCTTTAAAAATTATTCATATCAAAATTAAAATATAACTTCCAAAACAAATTTTTATTATTTTTTAAATTATAGAGTTTTCAAATCAAAATTTTAAATAATAATCTATTTATATAAATAAACAAGCACATCTCTTATTTAATTTGAAAAATTCAAATAAATTAGCAATTTAAATCTAAAATTTTATTTTATTTATAAATTTAAGTTTGACTCAAAATCGGGATCGTTATAGATTCCCCCTTGAGAAAATTTCGTCCTCGAAATTTGCTAGACAGGAGACAACAAAGAACAGATACATAAATGTTTTACCAGATCAACTGAATATCTATTCTGTATTTGGCTCACCAAATCAGAGTATAATCAATAAATATGAGAATAATCTCATATAATACTTCAAAATATGCATGGGTCATCAAATCTACGAAATATGCAGGGGCATTGGTTAGTCTGAAAGGATAACTAACCATTCATAGACCATATCTGGACCCCCAAAGAATAGACAAATGGATACAATTTAATTTAAATTCATATTTTATTAACCAATTTATTTGAATTTCAAATTTATTAAAGTTAAAATCGAAAGATGAGGGAAAATTGATGAAAAGGATACAAAATAGGAACCTTCCAACAGCGTAAACAAAGATTCGCAGGGTTATCACAACACCAAAGTTTCTTTCTTGTAGCTATCGGGAAACCATCAAAGAATTGATATTGAATGATCAAAGGAGATTAATGAAAAAGTTGTTCCCGTTGTTGCAGGGTATTGGCCATTTGTAGTGGTACTTCCATATCCCCTACCTCGTCCTCTTCTTGCACTCATACTCACTATCAATGAATAGTAAGAGAATTTACTAAGGCATACGGACGGATATCTTAGGGATACTCATTCTACGGTATTGTAACCCTATCTCTAATGAGTCACCTAATGTGTTATACTCTTGAGCTAAAGTTCTTACTCAACCTTCAGCTCTGATACCACCGTAACGACCCTGACTAGACCTTTGAAAATCGGCACCAAGTACATCATCCGTATTTAAATGCCGCAAATTCAAACGTCGAATCTGGTTCGTCGGAGTTTATAACACATTATGTACAACGCAGCGAAAATAGAAAAAAATGAATAACTTTATTGATAGACAATATTTGATACAACACATTAATACAAATGTCTATCAATATCAGAGATACAAGATAACAGTGGAAGAATAGCAGGGGAAATATAGCACCAAATGGTCTTCCAAAGGATAGAAAAAAGATAGAATCCAAAACTGCATTCCAATTCAATGCTCCAAAGATCTCCAAGCTATAAACTCGAACCACCATCACGTTGAATCAAACAACTCCAATCCCATAGAAACAAATGTGATCGCCAAATCCAAAGGCTGGATGATATCCAATCTACACCTACTATTTGATTATCTGAAAATCCTGACTCTAGACTGCCCGTTTGGAAAATTGTGTGCACCTAGAGTTTAGAAAGGGAACAATAAACTCCAGGTCAGTCATGGGACTGGTGTGAGCAAACAAAAATAGTTTTCTTTGAACAAAACAAACAAAAAGAATTTAAAATAAAATCCGCAATGCTTTTTGGAAAATGAAACTACCGTAAGGCCTCCGGCCAAACACACAATGCGAATGCACAATTGGAGGAGATTTTTTTCCTTATGATAGTCAAACAATCTTGATACGCGAAAATTCCTTTTAATGTTATTATTAGTGCATAGTGAAGAAAACCTTTCGAAAGTATAATATTAACCTTAGCCAGCATACCACCATTATGGTATACCTACTATAGCTACCAATTAAACGGCAGGTCATCACCGTAAGTAAAATCCAGGTTATACAACTAAAACCGTACAGGGCGCGTAATGTTTCTTTGGATTTCCAACAAATGGTCAGGTTAAGGAACTTCCTATGCCACACGGGTATGCCTCTAGAGGGACGCCCCAAGAACTTAACAAGCTCTCTGCCAACACAAGACCGGGTTACCTCTGTAACTAGGTAACTACTACACGAGTCTGCCATCCCCCGGTCGTTACCGACCTTTATCTAAGGAACCTCAACACCAACAACCACAAAGTAATAACTTTGTAGCAACCACATAGGTTAAATATCTGGGCTCCATTCCATGATACCACCTTTTTCCAAAAGGAAATGGACATACACTAAAGGGCAGGACCCTCATAACATTGCCGCATCTTTCCTGTTTTGACCATTTCCGGGTTGTGACGCCCGAATGAGGTCTTGTCCACAAAGCTACGCTTTTCAGAAAAGCCATGCTTTGATCAACGAATGATCAGCAGCACTTAGCATGCTACATTACCAAATTGGAAATGTATCACTAGTAAATATCAACTACATAACCTCTGAGCTCATACGTCTCAAAGAAGGGTGTTATGCTAAGAGAATAAATTCCCCGCCACCAAATAGAAATGTATTTAGAAACCAGCTTTACATCTCAAAGTGTAATGTCAGACATACATCCATACAAGTCTTTCCTAGGTTCGAACAGAACCGAAGGCACTTCAAAGAACCCCTTGCAATCCGGGTATTCACAATCCCAATCGGACTCCCCATCACATATGAAGATCTCTATACCGTAGCTACTCAGTGCAGTATCATTCGATGGGTAATCCTTTCGATCTCAAAAATACCCGATCTTCACCATCGGTCTTCATATGCTATCCATTTCGTCGTATCATTATTCAGAATCGGTTATATAGCTTCCCGGCTAAACCGAATAATGAGCGCTTAATTTAAAAACCATATGGATATATGGATCTTAGTTAAGTCACATTTTTAGACCAAAGCCTTTTCTTCAAAAGGTTTAAACAAATTTCCACTTTAATCTTTTAAAAATAAAAGATTCACCTTTTTAAAATCACTTTCAAATTGAAACAAAGTTTCACCAATCTTCCACAAAGATTCATTCAGATCTTTCAAAACTATTCCCTTTTCAAAATTTGATTTACTCAATTCATTGTTTTCAAAACCATTTTCAAAGATTCATTCATAGCTTGGAAACCTTTATACAAAAACTTTTTTCTTATACAAAAACTGTTATCATTTTGAAAACCAAGGTTTTTCCCTTCGGAACAATCCAATTAAATTAACTCAAGTTATAACCCTTTTAAAAGATAAGATCGAGTTGGCTCAAACCATAGTTTCAAAGTATTCTTTATTTCTCAACAATTGATCTTTTAAAATTTCATTATTTTTAGAAATCAGTTTTAACTTTATATAAGAATGTTTGGAAGATATTTTAAATCTTCAAACTTATATAGAATTCAACTTTAATACTTTGAAAATTCAGACTTTAATAAACCATATTATATTCAAAGTAATTTTAAAACTTCCTTCACAAACGTTTTCCATTTTTATCTCATTACACTTCCAAAACCATTTTGGATTAAAAATTCAATTTTCAAAATCTTTTCATTACTTTGAAAAACCCGTGACTTAACCAATTTCCTCTGAATTCCATATGTGTGTGTGTGTGAGTGTGGTCCAGGGGTTTTACACAATAGTGCAATATCATCAATCATCACAGATTCAAGCACAGCAATATTGATAAGCGGTATAATCCTATAACGCTTACCTTTCATTCATAGAGTTACAGATAGATATGTAAATGCATCACAGATAAATAAATTACACACACAACTAAATTCAAGCAATTCACATTACAGAATATTTCAGATCAGAAATAACAATCAATTCAGTCATTCAATACAATCAATCATCCACAAGCAAGATTAATTAATTAATTATCTGACTGTAATGAATTACCTAACCCTGTTTAATTAAGTAATTGCAGTCATTTTTATTAATCCAAATTAATTAATCACATAATTACTTTCATTAGTTATCCTTAATTAATGGTTAATTATCCTTAATTATAAATTAATTAATCCTTAATTACAAATTAGTTAATCCTTAATTATTAATTAACTAATCCTCGATTATTCATTAACTAACTTTTAATCAATATTTAATTAGCCTTAATTTATTCCTTAATCATTATTTAATTATCTTAATTATTAATTAATTAAATTAATCAGCTTGATTAATTATCCTTAAATTAATCACATAAGTTAATTAACTCTTAATTAACTATCTTTTAATTAATTACCTTAATTAATAAACCTTGAATTAATCACATAGATAAGTTAATCACCTTGATTAATTTTCCTTTAATTAATCACATTTAATTAACAAATCACATTAATTAATAAACTTTTAAGTAATTAAATAATCAATCCTTTTAATTACATTGGGTAATTATTATTTTTTCCTTTTAAAATTACTTTCATTAAGTAATTATCATTTAATAAATCTTTAATCACTTAAGTGCCTTTTTGATTAATTAAAATTCAATACACTTATCTTAATTAATTACTTTAATTATCATTAAAAATATTTATTTGATAAACCTTGTAATTAATTTTCATTAACAAATAAATTAACTTAGATTTTAAAGTTAATCAACGATTAAAACATCTCTTCTTAATTAACTTCTTAATATTATTAAGTTTATTTAAAATAAACTTTTAAATAAAGGTTAAATGTATCTTAAAACATGTTTTGTACTTAATTAATTTAAAATAAATTTATTAGTAAAAACTATTAACAAATTCAAAACTTGGATAACAGTAATCATTTACAAAAGAGTTGGTTTTAACAAAAATTGTTTCAAATAAAACTTGATTTGTTTTAAAGGCTAAAAACTGTTTTATACTTGATTGCCCAAACCCGAGCCATGTTTGAAAATTCTCGAGCCCTACTTCGATTTCTCCCCATCATTCATTTCCCCGAGCTACCTTGTAAATTTCTTCGAGTCGAACCCGAGCATTTCCTTCTTCTTCCCAAATGCCTCGATTAACAGGCACAAATGTGCACATGTGCACGTGTACAATCGATCGACGACGATCTGGTCGTCGCTGAGACCTCCGGCATGTCACCGCTGACCACCTCACCTCAAACATCCACCCAGGTCAACGTTTTCTTCATGAATTTAAAGTCGAGCTAATAAATTCTTCCTGGAACCAACACCTTCTACCAAAAACGCCTCGTCCGACGACAATCTATTTCACCAGAAGTCACCCGACTCGTCCAAAGCTGCACCAATCTGAACATGTAGATTCCCCTAGGTCTCGAACGACTCCGATGCTACCTCGTTGTCGAACGACCCACATTTTCAACATCGACCAAAACTGCTCCTTAAACCCTAAATAGGTGAACTTCCATCGCCACAACCACCTTTAGAACCTTCCACTAATTTTTCGAGGATCCCCTAACCAACAGCCACCTCCGGCTTAGATCTCGACAAACATGGCTTCATCGATCAACGACAATTAACAATAATATCAATTCCGATCATCTCGAGACTTCTCGCTAATTACATTCTTAAAAATCTTGAAATTCACATCAAAATTCATTGATTTGCAATACGAATTCATTTATATGATCAGAATTTAAAATCCAGATATATGATTTTGAACTTTATTTTAGACGATTACTATAAATTTTAATTTTTGAAACGATTACTTGATATAAAATCTCCAAACCATTTTTAAAAATGAGGTTATAGTCTTACAATCATTTTATATTTAGAGATCAAAGCCAAATATTTATTCATTTGGGTGATATGAATTTTTCAAATAGGTTTAAGAACCTATCATATATAACAGAGATGATATATACATATACACAGACTTGCATATACACATATAACTTCACGAGTATCTAGTGGGAAACACAATAAAACATCTTGCCTCTACATCCATACGACTAAAGGGTATTGGTAGGTAATATTATCTAGTAGTACAGAAAATGAGACGATATTGGACTGTCGCACGTAAATATTCTCTTAGACTAACACTAGTTTATATTTCAAAAGTCAAATAAATAACTCACCTATACGTACTCAATATCGACATATAGCAATAAAGACATGCATTTTGAGGATAGAACAATACATAATATACAGATAATGGTGTGAATACAGAGTCATTAAACATAGAATGTAATATGAAATATATATAAAAGATAACGAAAATACAAAATATCACAAATATCCACTATCTCAAAACAATATATAAAGTATGTCCAATATACAATGTAATGACCTACATATGAGAGGTAAAATATGTTGGAATTGGCTCAGCCCGTAGTGGAAGAAATTGATGGATTTTAAAAAATTACTATTTTGGGTCTTCATTGGGCCTATGAAGTCTAAATATATATTAGATCCAATATAATAAAATCTTATATAAAATCTTATTTTGTTTATTATTAAAATAGAGATTTAAATATAACTTAAACTTGTAGGTATTATAATGAATGTATCAAATACATTTATTTATGTGAAGTGTAAGTGCGATATATAAGTGGTGTATATATGTGAAAATTAAACATGTATAATTGAATATAGAGAAGTACACCTTTAATTTCCCTCTCTTACATTATGCAATTAATAAAGATAAATTATGGCGACATATCAAGAGAAAGAAACCTTTCATTTCTCTCTCTTTAATTATAATAGTTAATGTATTAAATGACATTTATAACCTATCAAGTAAATTTACATATGCATATGTTGTCCAAGTTATTGATAAATGAAATATATGCATGCATACATAATAATTATAGATACTTACTACATATACATATGTATGTAAGTATGTAAACTGAAAAATTAATAGTTGTTTTAAATAACTTGAAGTCCGAAATTAACATTAACGGGAATAGTTTTAATTAAAGAAAGGTTTGACATCAAAATGTTACATTATTGCGTAAATTCCTCTTACAAATTTGAATTATAATAAACACGTATATTTCCACATATATGATTATTACAATTTAATAATTTAGATCTAAACTATATATATTTGCAAACATTGTAGCGTATAATTTATGAATATATACATTTATACAAATATATTTTGATTTTAGAGTTAAACGGTTTTCATTGAACTTTTAATTTAGAACTGAAATAGTACTTTAGATTTTGCATGAGACTTTGAATATAGAAAACCACAAAGAATTAGAATTTTCAATAAAGTCCATTCATCTTAAATTAAGGTTTATTTTTAGATACGGATTGAAACAATTATACATAAGAATTTACCATATGAAATTAAAGGTCAATTTCAAATAACAGTAATAACTTAACATATACAATTCACTAGAATTTGTATGTAAATGTTATATAATTATATATAAAAATATCGTTCAAAGTTAGTTTTCAATTTCACAGGTTTCCAAAATAAAATAAAATAAAATTGGACAAAGTAGGCATGTGTAAATTTATGATAATAATTTATAGATCTAAACAATACAGAGAGTAATAACAAGTTATCAAATGTAATAGTGAATTCAAATCACATCAATTTACCATGAATATACATTAAAGGGAGATAATGAACAAAAATAGATCTAAATAAAAACATTATAATAAACATGATTAGATCAAAATAGACATAAAGCAATTTTAATTTATGTGGCAAGATAATAATTAAAGCATGAAGTGAATCATAAGAAATCTAATTATATCAATTATATAAAAACTAGGTGAATTTAAATAAGAAAATTACCTTTGGATGTAGTAATAAATCACATCTTGAACAATGGATCCATGCTACAAATCTAGACATCAACCTCCATATTTTACGAGCACCAAGAGGGATAAACCACCTTTAATGAATTAATTGGATTTGTATTTATTTTCTAGGAATTTCTGAAGCCATGTTGCTCTCATATTTCAGCTATTAGAGAGAAAGGAAATACCCAAAAAGTTATGAAGAAGAATGAATAGCTAAAAAGGTTACGAAAAGAATGAAATAAAGAAGGTAATCAATGCCGACTAAATAGAGGCTTTTCTTATTCTTTCTATTATTCTTTTCCCTTTATTAATTCTTATTGAAAACTTATCCTCTCTCTTATGTGGCCACCCAAATATGGAGGAATTATGGGCTTCAAGTGATCCCGAACCCACTCAGAATTTATTTCATTTAAATCTAATATACACAATCTATCGATATCGTATAGAGATACGTATGTTTGTAACTTTTATTTATGCCCTTTATTAAATGATAATGGTATATAAAAAATAAAATAAAATAATCAATATTTTAGAAATATTAATTAATTTAATTAATTTACAATGATTATAAATTAACTAAATCATGTGGTTTATTTAGAGTATTTATCATGATGGTTGTGCGACACAAAGGTGTATGCTCAGTCAGCGATTAATACTGAATAATTCGAATATTAATGTTCCGACATCACCTTAGCTAGTAGTATGATACTTTATCCGAATTTATCGCTTATACTTCCTTTTGGCAAAATCCAATTTTAATTATTTATGTGTTACATGGTAGTGACAACCACTAACATCAATATATTTCGCCAAAACAATACCGCTTTGGACTTGTGGAATTTGGTAATGGTCAAAATTCCGACATCATCCATATTCAACTCTATAGTCCAAACAAAAAGTCCATATTCAACTATATATTCGAAATTAATAATTTATTTGAAATTAATTTTAAATATAAAATATATAAATAAAATATTAAAATATCTTTGAAATTTTCCTGGAATATTTGAATTTGAAATTTTCTTTCAAAAATATTTTTTGTTAATTTTTATTAATTTCTATATGGAAATTAACATATATAAACATTTAAAATTTAAAAAAAATCAACTTTAGCCATGAGTATTATTATAGGCATATATTTATTTTATATACTTATATACATACATACATACATACATACATATATATCATTTATGTATACTTTGTGTATATATTACTAAGGGAAATTTCTGCCCACATCTGTCCATTTGAAAATAAATAGGTCCACATCCCTTATATTTATAAATTATAATCCACGTTCCTATTTTTAAATAATTAAAAAATATAAACCTAGATAAATCTAATCGCTTTCTTCAGTCATTCGATCGAACAAAAAAACGTGAAAGCTCGAAATCGAACGAAATACCTAATTTGCAAATTAGGTTTTCTTTACACTTTCGATTGGTGGAATATAAATAAAACTAGCAGATTACATTTTTAATCGAGCAACCGAGCCCAAGCAAGAAGAAATTGAAGTTGTTTCCCCCAAAAAAGGAAAACAATAGCAAATTTGTAGAAAAAGATCTTCGGTATTCGAATGTAGCAACAAAAAATAACTACTATGACGAATATGCTTTGATTCAAACTAAATATCCAAAAAATGAAATACAAAAGGTTATTTGAATTTCGATTTTGCTGCATTTATATTGTGTACATAAGTGAAAGAAAACTTATAGCAATTATTCGACATACATTATTTTGATACTAGATAGATTGAAATTATAGATTCGTGTATAATGAAATGAAAAATATTTGACATACATTATTTTGGTACTACATAGATTAGAATGGTAGATTTGTGTACAATGAAATGAAATATGATAAATGACAAATATTTTCCTTGCAAATATTTGCCATAATTTATTATGAGTATTGCTTATGTATGTGGATTACCTACCTAAATAATAGCAAATATTTTGTCATGATATTTATGTGAAGAATATTATGAGATCGATATAAGGTGATGAGGATATAATTACTAGTGGAAATATTTACTTGACAAGTATTTACCATAATATTAAGTTGGAAAATATTAAAATATTTTTAATACAGGTACTAAAAATGTCTAATAACCTATAAATGTAGTTTTGATTGACAGTAGATTCTAACTGTAGTGTAAAATTAAATGATGAAGTGAGTATGGCAAATATTTGCATTAATAAATTTATTTTTAAATAACATTATATATTACGAAAACCTTTAACACAAATAAGGATGGCAAATATTTGCCAAACACTTTATGATTGTAATTTTGTGCATTTAATTCTTTTTACTGCACATACTAAAAATATTAAATATCTGTAAAACAAAGTTCAGATATTTAATAGATCGAAACTTTAGTGTATATACATTTATATAAAAAGCATACACTATTTTGTTTTGAAAAAGAATTTAAACAAACTTGATCAAATGGATGTTACCCAAAATGCATGTCGAAACAACTAAGAGTACCCATATTATTTGCTCAACTGCTCCAATGTTTCATTTCTATCTAAACTAAAGTTGTTTTCCAAATCTTCAAGTTGCCTAAAAAGATGTATAAAACTTTAACTTAAAACAAGTAAAAATAAATGAATGAAAAGTAGATTAGATATCTTTTTAGGCAAAGAATATTGAAATAAGCATCCAGTTAGCTTTAGAAAGCCCATATATAGAAAATACAGTTGATGTTACAAGGTCTCTTATTATGTATATGGTTATAACATACTTGCTCTCCAATCTAAACTTAGCATTTCCTTTGGTGCTACTACCATATGTTCATAGATTGAAGTAAACGAAATATGTTTCTTGGCCAGTAACAATAGGAAAATATTTGATGGAGCAAGTAAGAAAAAAAGGATAGTTCAAGAAAAATAAGGGCATCTATTATAAACTAAACTAACACTTAACACCTATTTATGCAGTATTGATTCTGTGATATTACATAAATAATTCCACCAAAATAAGGTTATTAACAAAATGAACCAGCTTTTTCTAAATGGACACTACTAAAGATTAATTCATGGAAAATGAAGTGGTTCTTGACAAAAAAATAAATCATTTAACAAAACACGGAACTACTATTATAAAAAGTGAATGGAAAATATTTTCTTGGCAAGTAGTTGTCTGCCTAATACTTGTCGAGCAAATACAAAAGTTAATTTTTCTATAATTTGCAAAGAAAAGAAGAAAAAAGGAAAAGAAGCTAAAATACCAAAGCTAGATCTCCTAAAGAAAAAGCTTCAGTTGTTGATATAAAAAATATGAAAATATCAACAAACAAATGAAAGATATAAAATTGGAAATGAAGAAGTTGAAATAGGAGAACGTGGCTCTAAAAAAGTGAACAAGCTCCTAAAAAAAGAAAATAAAAATTTGAAAATAGGAAAGAAAAAGAAGAAAATAATGAAGATGATGATGATGATGATGAGTTGATACTGATCAAATTAATTATATCGAAACAATAAATAATGATAATGATAATTATGAATAAAATGAAAATAAAGACGAAGATGAAGATGGTGTTGAAAAAGGTAAATATGTTGGAACTGATAAAGAGGATTATGGTGATGGCGATGGTACTGATAAAGGGAAGATGGTGATGACGATGATGCAGCTATAGATGCTAATATCGATGGTCTTAATGAAGATCAAGTTGGTGGAAGTGATGGTGCTAAGAAAAACAAAAAAGATGGTGATAAGGATAAAGATAATAATGCCACTAATATTAATGATGATGGAGAAGATGGTGATAAGGATAAAGATAATAATGCCACTAATATTGATGATGATGGAGAAGATGTTGATGAGGGTAAAGCCAATGCTGATAAGGAAAATGAGCCTAAAGATGGTGATGACGACGGTCCAGATGATATAAAAGTCGAAGCTGAAGATGACAAACATGGTAATGGTGGTGGTGGTGATGGTGATGATAACGTTAATGGTGGAGCTGATAGCAGTAATGATGGTGATGGTAAAGTTGATGGGTGATGGTGATGGTAATGTTGAAGGTGTAGCTAATGGTGGTGGTGGTGATGATGTTGATGGTTGAGCTAATGGTGATATTAATGTTAATGTTAATGGTGGAGCTGATGGTGGTGGTGATCGTGTTGGTGGTGGTGATGGCAATGACAAGGATGCTGATGTTGATAGTGAAAAGAGAAGAAAAGATGATGGTGTTGGTATAGAGGAAAGAAATGATAATGACGATTGAAGGAAAAATAATAATGGTGATAACCAGGATAAAGATGATGTTATTGCCAAAGATGACGACGACGACACCAACGACCAAACAGTAAGCCAATTTGATATAACAGCCATATCAAAGGATGTACAAAGCGATGAGCAAAAAAAAGGCTACTGAAGAGAAAACAGAAAGCACAAAAAAGGTAAATATTTAAAAATTGTTAAAAGTTTGGCCAGACAAATATTTGTCATCTATATTTTAGCAAACAAAATATTTAATAACTGAAATTTTTCGACAAACCAGCGATAAATAAGGACATTTGATCGTAGAAGGACATCAGGAAAAAATAGTTTAAAAAAGGTAACTATTTAAATAAAAAAAATCATTTTCTGATATAAAATAATATATCTCAAATATTTGACATATACGAAATATAAAACTTCAACAGATAATTCAAAGAAAGACAGACCTGGTATAGACCTCCAAACATTCTACTTGCTGACTAAGCAAGACTCTAGAAAGCAATAAAAAATTAACCAAGGAATTAGAAAACATTCAATAAAAAGAGGCTACAGATTTCAAATCAAGCTTGAAAAGGAGGAGAAAATGTTGAAAAGTAAACAAATAAAAGTTTCTCTTCACCCTCAAAATGAGTAAAACAAAAATCAAAAAGAGCAAAAACAGATCTAGGTTTCCAATATCCAACTCGGAATAAAAAGCATACTGAAAGAAATCGGATAAAAGCACAATTGACAAAAAAGGTAAAGAAGCTCCTTAACCTGAATATGTATTAGACCAAAGCATAAAAATCTGATCATGATAAGTCTAGAATAAAAGTAGAAGTAAAGATATTGGTGCAAAAAAGCAAGCTTGGAAAAAATGGCTCACAAATGAACAAATTCACGAGCTTAAGCAGATGGAAATAGGTAATTTATTTTATTAAAACATGAAATGCAAATATACAAATGAACATTCAGAAGTGTATATATGCATAGAAAATTTGTGCCCAGCAAATAATTGCATGGTAAACGTTTGCCATGCAATTGTTTGCCAGGAATATATATGCCAAATAAATGTTTAACTAATATTAACATACTGAAATGTCAATTTCAGACACAAACAATAATTAAAGATCATATATTATATTCCAGACTTCTTACTATAATGAAAATTAATATACTTTACCTATTATTAGAATAGGAAAGATGCGTACTATAAGCTGGACAAAGAAATTGAAATAAGAGGAGTCAATATTTCTGACATGCTATTCAATAGAATCATTGACTCAATGACATATAAATCAATATAATATTATTAACTGAAAATAACAAAACTAATATATAATCCAAATTTTATGTAGGTTATAGACTTGTAGTCAATAATAAAAATGAAGTTAAATCACAAAGACATCATATACTTAAGATCAAATTCAGCATCTTGACATACTTCAAATGCAAATAAATATCACTTGAAAGTTTGAAAGCTAATTAAATGTAATCATAGGTACCAATAATTCAAGACCACCAACCAACATATGAATCATTGGCAGTCAAAGAGCTAGAAGAAGAAGTTATGAGTTGTAGAAAAATATTGATACCACTACATCGAAAAATATCATTATACGACGTTGGAGGTCAATGCAGTTGACAAAACCTGGACACATCATGATTCCCAAAGACAAAGAAGAAAAAACTTTGACTGTCCTCATAAACATCAAGCAAAAATAGTGGTAAATTTTAGATTTTTTAACAATTATTGCATGGCAAATATTTGCCTATCAAATATTTATTCACTTAACTAACATAATTATTTTTCACAGAGGGACAAGATAATGGATCTTCTGAAGTCTACCAATGTAAAAAAAAGGAAAAAACCTTCATAACTTCAAGACAAACCAGTTAACTTTGTGAATTGTCCACAACAAAAAGACTATTCATAAGTATTAAATTTTATTTTATAAACGTAAATTTAATAGCATTAAAAAAACTTTTTTAAAACTGATGCAAAATTTATCATGCAATATTTGTTATGCGATATATGAAAAACCTATCCAATAACTATAAATAGAAGGAAAGGTAGATTATATAAAGATGAAGAAATGCAGAGATCGTCATAGACAAAGATCACGGCTGGAAATCAGAACCCGACACTATCAAAAGTGTAAAAGGTTATATAGATATGGGAAATTTGGATTAAATGATCACATTTTATGCAACTCGGCTGAATAAATCAAAACTTAGATGATAAATGCTGGATGCTAGGTATGCAATCTTACTTGTTCACATTAAATGTTTAAAAAACACTTTTCAATGATTGTTAGAAACTTTTATCATAATTTAATGTAAATTACTTATTGTCTAAACTACAATGTCCTATATAGATACTATGGTTGGTGTAATATATAAATTTGATGTTTAACTCAACTAAGTTGGGTATTGAATGCTACATACTTTTAGCATGATGTAATGTAAAATATTTTATATTTGAAGTGTAATGTATAATATTCAAATGAATTTTTTATATTCTCATACAGTATAATATTGTTTAATCGCTACAGTAAACTCAAATATCTGGCAATCCGACAACAATTACAAAAGAAATAGAAGGAATAACACTAAATATTATAATATTGATTAATCAAGGTTATAGCCAACACCATAACATAATCAACTATTGTCATCCAGGTTTTTAACCCAGTAGAATCCAAAGGAAATCGAAACAGCTTGATCGAGTCAGAATAGCTCAAGAGCCAATCAAAAAGACTAGAGCAATTTAACCAAAAGAAATCAGGCGAAAGAAAAGCAAAATTATGCAAAGGTAATGGATAACTAGCAATCCATCATCTATGGATTGCTAGCCTTCCATAATCTTGGCTTGAAGATTCATTAGTTCACTTGCGTCATGGTCCTATAGGAAGTTAAAGAAAAGATCATAAATACACTAAGTACATGGATCGCTAGCGATCCATAGGATTTCACTAGGTCTCCATGGACTTCAAAGCAGAGGATAGGGGGAAGCACCTCAAGCCACTAGATCATTATCCATCCAGAAGCTATGGATCGCTATTGAGGATCGCTATCGATCCATAGCCTATGGATCGCTAACGATCCATCAAGTTAGCTCGGTTTATGATGCTTTTTGTAGTGTGTCCTCCTACAGTGATTTGCGAGCATCTGCCAAGAAGGCCTAGACGAATAGCTCTCCAACCTCTATAAATACTCAACTAACTACAACATAAAAGGGATCCTCCGGACTGGCTGTTGAAACTCTACATAAACTATTCTTCACTCTTCCCCTCCCTCCTCACAATAGTTATCCAAGGGGTTTACTATGATTCTCCAGTGAACTCCAGCATTGGGGACTTAGTCTAACTCAGAATATTCAACAAGTTTGTGATCCAGTTCACCTTGTAACAATAATCAATCGATAATAAAAGTTATAAAGTGGACGTATGCTTCATTAACAGTTGAACTACTGTACAAATCTTCTTGTCTTCTTACTATTTCTACTTTTTCTGCATTTATCCTCTGTATTATTGCTTTGTAAGAACATGGTTGGTGCTCTCATGCTCAATCTAGGGTGTTGATCCATATTTTGGATTAACATTTTGGTGTTTTCACTGAAAACCCAACTCAAGGTTTAGATATAGCTATCTACTTTGGATCAGATAAGTTCAAAAGTTATTTCTCAATTTTTCTTAAAAAAATCTATTGCTTAGAATCAATGGCTCCGGTATGGAAAAGAACTGCATCTGGAAGATCCATAGGGGAAATAATAGCTAGAGGGGTGATGAATCATTAGGAAACTGAAGTAAATCGTGAAAACGTAGGAGATTAGGTGCCAAGATCCTCCAATCAATGTGAAGTTGTTACAAGAGATGAATTGAATAAAATGGTTGATGAAATCAATTAGAAAATGAAAAGCAGTCAAAGAGCTCTAATGGATAAGCTTAAGCCCTCTTGACCTTACAACCACATCCTTCTCCAAGAACTATAGCAGAAACCGTGGTTTCCATAAAGTAAGAAAATTCTTTCGTTTCTGGTCTAAACAGAAGAAATGGAAAGCAGATGCAAAAAGGAATGATAACTATAACTGTAGGAATCATCGTAGAAGGAAACACAAGTATTCCATTGACTGCAAGGCAACCAGCTATGAACTTGAACCAAGGAGCGAAGACCCTACAAGCGGATATAGCAATCGACCTCACCGAATCATAAGATGGAGAGCAGTTTAATTATGGTAAGTTGGAAGGAAATGCCAATGCATTCGATAACGCCAAGAATGTCCAAACTGCCCCAATCAAACGAACCGCAAGCCAACGGGACTCGGAGGGAGTGGCTATTTCGATGATAGGAGAGCCTAGGCTTCATCCCACTCACCAAGACCATTTTCAAAGCCAAACACTCAGTGTGGTGACTGACAGCCAACCCCTGGACTACCGAACATCAAAGGTATTTATCATGGATATGGTCAAGCAGTTGATGGATGAGAATAAGAATAGAAGAGATGATGAATGTGGATTCACCCCAAGTCGGACTCCCTTCACTGGTGAAATCTTCAATGAGCGGCATCCAGAAGATTTCACTATGCCAACTTTTCAATCCTATGATGGAATAAATGACCCAAAATCTCATTTGTACAACTATAGTTGGTACATAGATGGAGCGAATGCTTCGGACGTTGTTAGTGTAGATGTCTCCCCATTTCTTTGGAAGGAATTGCTCCTATGTGGTTCACTAGACTTCCGCCAAGATCTATCTCTACTTTCGACCAACTAGCAACAAGATTCTTAGACCAATTTAGACTTCACACATCGCAGCCTAAAGACATGATGTCCATGTATGGCCTATTCCAGGGATGAAATGAATCTCTAAAGTCTTTCATGATCTGGTTTAACACCGCAATGCAAAGGTAAGAAATCCGAATGAGGATATGGTTTTCATGGCTTTGGTCCGTGCTATCCACCTCGAAACTTAGTTCGGAAAATTGATCAAGATGAAACAACCTACCACTAGGAAGGACTTCAACCGTAAGGCCAATCAATACTTGAGATTGGAAGAGGCGCAGGAGTTGGAAAGGAAGTATACTAGCATGCAACCGATGAACATCAGGCAGAGTGACATGGCGATAAGCAGAACATAAATGCCTCCGGGACCATTAAATGAAGTGCACGAAAAGATGAAAACCAAAAAAGGAGGAATCAAAATTCGAATAAAAGAAATGGCAACAATAAACGACTTAAAGGCTTTAGTCCCTAGAATTACATCCTGCTCAATGATACTTTGAAAAATATCTATCTCGCAACATAAGGGACAGAGGAGTATAAAAAACCTCGTAAGAAGGATGAAACTAAACAAAAAAAGCTCTCAGGAAAATTCTTTGGCTTCCACGAGATGCATGGTCACAACACAAACGAGTGTCGTCATCTAAAGGACTTGATTGAAGAGCTAATCCAAGAGAGCAAGCTTCAACAATACGTGAGAAAATCACAAAATCCCGACCAGCCCGTGGCTCCTCGGACTCTTAGGGATCGAAGAAACCAAGCCGGAACCAGCGAGGAGGGATCAAAGAAAAATGGACAGAGACTCATCAATGAAATAATATCAGGAGGACCACATCCCGTGTAGAGAAATTGGGGAGAAATGGAGTGATATGCGAGTTCTTTAAAGCACGTTCCGATGGAATCGTGCCTCGTTATCGAAAATGGAGCTCCGACCAAGCAGTAGAGATCTTTAAGTAATGATATAATATTTTTAAATCGGGATATCTATGAGATCGAATCTCCAACTCTTGATCCCATGGTAGTGACAGTAGGAATCGTGCCCATTATGGTTCGACGAATATTGGTTGACAGTGGCAGTTCTGTGAATAATCTTTTCAAGCGTACCTTTGACCAGATGAAGATCAACATGAAAGACGTATCTGCATGCCAAAAAAAACTCCAAGGATTCATTGGCGAACCTAAACAACTCGTAGGGACGATTGACTTGCCAGTAGAACTTGGGAAGGGAGACCAAAGAGTCACCCTCATAAAGACTTTCATAATTGTAGATGAAACTTCCACATACAAGCCTTCTAGGGATGGCCCATACTGGCGGATTTTAGAATCACTTTAGCCCAATGGTGCCTTACCATGAAATTTCCAATGGAAAATGGAACCAAGGTGGTCAAAGGAGATCAATGCGCCGCCAGAGAATGCTACAATGCAGAACTGCATGAATCCAAAAGAAAAGAAAAAAGGAAAAATGTAGGGAGAACTCTCCAAATTCAAGAACCAGCTGAATAGCAACTATAGAGCTGCCTCTAGCTTGGGGACCATAGTCGATTTGACAAAGCTTAGAACCCTAGAAAGAAGAGTTCAGGAGAGGATCGGGCAGCACCAGCAAATGACGATGTGTCTTTATATCGATACTCGATATGGATGATCTAACATGGATCTTAAAAATCGAATCGCACCTTAGAAATAAGATGCAATTAGAACTCACAAAATTTCTTTATGCCAACTTGGATGTGTTCGCTTGGACATATTCCGATATGTGTGGAGTATTGCCAGAAATTGCATGCCACGCACTCAAAATTGACATTAGGTTTACATCGGTAAAGCAAAAGAGGTGCTGCCTGGGCCCGGAGCAGTCCAAGGCATTAAGAAAAGAAGTATACAAGCTGATGGCCAATAATTTTACTCATGACGCGACTTACCCCAAATGGGTATCTAACTCGGTCTTGGTCAAAAAGTTCAATGGGAAGTGGAGAACTTGTATCGTCTACTTGGACTTAATTAAAGCTTGGTCGAAAGATAGCTTCCCATTGCCTAGAATCAACAAGGTTGTGGACGAAATGGCTAGGCATGAGCCATTATCATTTATGAACACGTATTCGGGCTATAATCGGTTCTTGATGCACGAGCCCAACTAGGAAAACACCAGCTTAATCACTGACCAAGGATTATACTGCTACAAGATAATGCTTTCGGTATAAATAACGTAGGGGGAACCTACCAAAGATTAGTAAATGCCATGTTCAACATCAAATCGAAAGAACCATAGAGGTCCATTGGATAACATGTTGGTGAAATCATGAGTAGCAGCCAATCACCTAGATAATCTCGCTGAAATGTTTGAAATAATTCGAAAAAATGGAATGAAACTCAACCCACTCAAATGTCACTTTAGGGTAGCCTCCAAAAAGTACTTGGGATTCATAGTGAGCACCAGAGGCATCGAAGCAAAACTAGAGCAAATAATTGCCCTACAAGAAGTCCAAGCGTCGAAGAACAAGAAGGAATTACAAAGCTTGAATGGGAAAGTCGCAGCGGCGAACCAGTTCATCTCGAAATCTACCGATAAATGCTTACCGTTCTTTGATGCATTAAAGAAAGGAAAGAAGAACTTCGAATGGAATGAGGCTTATCAAACCGCATTTGAAAAATTACTACAGCACATGGAAGCCCTGCCAATCCTATCGAAGCCAAAGGACGGAGAGGACCTGTTCATGTACTTAGTAGTCTCACCTCATGCATTGAGTGTTGCTTTTATGCGAGAAGAAGCAAAAATTCAATGATCCGTATACTACATTAGCAAATGGTTTACTGGAGCCAAGAAAAATTACCCGATGCTAGAAAAGGTAGCATATTGCCTCTTGATCGCGTCTAGGAAGTTACGACCATATTTCCAGGCGCATCCGATCAAAGTACTGACTGATCAGCTTATGAAGAAAGTATTATACCGACCCGAAACATCCAACGACTTCTTAAATGGAATATTGAATTGAGCCAATATGGTATCACTTATCATCCGAGAAGGGCAATCAATGGGCAAATGCTAGCAGATTTCATTGCCGAGTTTACCGTATGGGAAGACGAAGAAGAAATAACGTTAGAAGTGGAAACACGGTGGAAACTCTTTGTCGATGGTACATTTAACAACCTCTGTTCGGTGGCAGGGGTAGTCCTTAAAACCCTCGAAGGGCAAGCCATTTGCTATGCCCTGCACCTGGAATTCCCTGCAACAAATAAGAAAGCGGAAGACGAAGCGTTGACTATCGGACTGAAAGTTGTGAAGGAACTCAGGATAAAGTCCATTCACGTTTATAGTGACTGTCAACTAGTCGTCTGCCAGGTGAAATGTGAATACCAGGCTCGAGGGGATAATCTTGCCCCATATCTACCTAAAGTACAAGAGTTGCTGAACGACACCGAACGTTACACCATAACTCACATCCCGTGGGAGCAAAACACTAAGGCTGCTACTTAGCAAAATTGGCCAGCTCTAGAGAAGCTAAATCGTTGGGACTAGTCCCGGTTGAGACCTTGATTGCTCTAAGTATAAGCGGAATGGATATCAACTGGATTTTTGAAAGCACTGTCAAACTAGAAACCTGGATGACGCCAATCAAAGATTATTTGCTTACAGGAACCCTTTCTGCAGATAGAAACCAATGGAAAAAGTATTTCCAGAAAGCACCACGGTTCATAATATATGTTGGGATGCTCTATGTAACGACCCATCATTTTTTATAATTAAAATATTTAATTTAATAACATTTTGGTAATTTAATATTGAAAGAAATAAAAATTTGTAATTAATAATGAAATAATAACTAAAATTAAATGTAACAATGTTAATTAAAGTTAATTATTAGAAAATTGAATGAAATTCCAATCAACTGAAATAATGTAAATGTTATACTTGGTTATAACTTGAATATAAGAAAATGAATGTAAATATTTAATTAACTAATGAAATAATATGTTGTTAATGGTAATTCAATTATATCAGTATTATGAAAGCAATTGTAACATTTGTTTGTAAGTAATAAACCTATAGGTGTGATTAAAGGTTAATGGTAACAATTATTATAAGTTACCTATTTAATTAGTCTATAAAATTTAATTGGAAATCAATTGAAATTAAATGTAAATAAATGTTACATTATTGGGAGTTAAGGCAATAACTGTAAATTGTGAATGTAATAAAATGAATAGAATTGTTAATTATATTCATAATGTAATAATTGATTTAATAAAATAATGAAATCTGGATAAATAAATCAATTTGAGATTTTAAATTTTATTTAATGTGTGAAATTGACAAAAAATCAATAAAATGGAAATATAATAGTTAATACAAACTAAAGATGGAAATTGGAGTATCTTAATGTAATGAAATGTAAAAAAAAAATGTTAAATATGTTATAAAGTAATAATGGATTTAATAAAAAGATTAAAATTGAATCGAATTAATTTATTGAAATTAATTATAAATAATTGGATCTAATCACAATTGAAATTAAACACTGTAAATGGGTAAAATAATTAACTTTGAATTGATATCTAGATTTGTTTTAAATTACGGTAAATGTCTAACCAATTAAAAATGATGAAAATTGTTAGTTATTAACTATGAAATAAAAATGTGATTTAATTAATTTAATTATTAATTAATTTAATTAATGTGAAAATAGCCATTTTGGTTGATTCATATTTTGATGAAACCACTTTCAATCGATCCGTAACAGTGAATTGTTGTAAGATTTCAAGTTTCGTATCGATAAGACTTGTTGTTTGATCGTACGGGCTCGAAACCCTAGAAATCAATTAAATTCAATTGATATCAATTTGAAATAAGTTGATTTTAACATAACTTCTTCATACGACGGAATTAGGACTTGAAACCTGTTCCATTGAGTTTAAAAATATTGAAAACATCTATTTTGATATATGAGTTGACCCATTTTCGTTCCGGAGACAGAACGGGCTTTTCGAGTCGTTTATCATTCCAATCCAAATCGATCCAGTCCATTCTTTTCTATTTCAGCTATACCTAAAAACAGCTCATTATAAACCATAGCTACTTCTTATTTTCATTTGTCTGTACATACATTTTTGTCTAAACTTCTAATTCCAATGGCAGACAAACCAAAACCAAAAACCCTCAATTCAATTTCAAATTCAATCCCAAAATTTAAACTCCTCAAAATATACTGAATTATATATTGATTTGAAGCTCTCGACGAGTGCAAGTCAAATTTGTAGTTTTTTTTGATCTGGGTTGCTATGTGGTCGGAACTAGGTGAATTAGTCTCGACCGTTCATCACGCGTCGATCAACTTTGATCGATCGTCAAATTGATTGGGGGTATTGTGGAGAGTGGCGTTAGGAGTTGATCTGAGGTGGCTGCATCACCTATGGTGGCCGGAGGCGGTCAGAAATCGAGGTTTAGGGTTTGTTTTGCGGCGGCCGTTCTTTTTTTTGGGTGATCGGCAGTGATTGGGGGAGTCGCGGAGGTCGGGGGGCCTCAGGCAAGCTCGGCTATGGCCTCACAGCTAGGCGCGATCACCTGTAGGCACGGCGAATCGGCCGCGTTTCCGGTGAAAGGTGTTGGTTGTGTTGTGTCCCAGGTTCGATCACATTGTTCGCAGAAGGAAGGGTCTGGGTGATGCAAATGTGGCACGTTCTGGGTTTTTTCTTTTTTTATTTTAATTTAACTTAAGATTTCAATCATTCTAATATCCATAACTTCTACATACGAGGTCCGATTCATGCACGATTTCTTGCGTTGGGATCGTATCGAAATTCCGGACATTTTGACGCAAGTTTGAATGAATTCTAATATCGTTTGAATTTGAGTGCTAAATTGGATTTAAATTCGATTTAAATTCAAAGGTGAGTGTTTTGACCCACTCACAACTTCTAAAACTTCTTATGTTAGTTAAATTTAATTGGTGATGTGATTTGGAATTTATTGCTGTTTGGTATATTTAAATTTTTATTTCTGTTAATTTGAATTATTTTGAATTAAATTATCATTTAATTTATTATTGAATTTGAAATTGCCAGTTAATTATCTGTGAATAATAATCAGTTATTTGTTGTAATTTATTTGGTTGAATTGGATGATTATTATGATGGATGTTTGATTGTTGACATTGGATGTTTGGATGTTATGTTTAAGTTATATATTGTCATCACTTTGCAAGTTCCCTTAGGTATTATTATTTGAAAATCACTATGGGTTGTAACGACATATACCAGAATGAACCATAGATTAGGAAAAAATAGTTTTGAGTTGAAATTATAGGCTCGAACAATTTTATGGATTTTATTTAATTTGGGATTGCGGTTTGAAATGATATATAACCATCAAATATTAAATTGCGGATTGAAATGATAAATATCTATATCACTCGATCCTAGGGTAGAGAAAAATATACAGACACCGGACTTGTTAAATTAAATGATTTTTGGATCCTTAATTTTTGAATTTGGTTAAATAATATTTTAAAATAAAATTTGATTTTTATAAATTGAATTATTATCAAAAATCCAAGTTTTATTTTAAAATTGAAATTGGTTTTAAGGAATTGTGTAAAGGGATTTGATTAGGATTTTAAATTGATTTTTGAAGCATAATTGAGATTTTTTGAACTTGAGTTATTAAAATTGTTTGACAGATAATTTTGAAAATATTAAATTTAAAGTATCTTAAATTGATATTTCAAACATGGAATGAAAGCAACATAGATCATAATAGTTTAATTTGAATCCAAATTGAAAGGTTTGAAATTGGGCTTTGTTGATTAGGAAATTGGAAATGATCCAGATACGTTGAAATTAAATGGATAGTAAAATTGATATAAATTCCAAACCCATATTTTAATATAAACCTTTTTAAAATATATTATTAAGATTTTCAAATTATTAATCTATTTTAACCCGTATCAATTATATAAACTATTTCAACCTATTTTAAACAATTTAATTTACTTTAACTAATTCAAACCATTTAAATCTATCTTGAATCTGATTAATCTATATTTAAAGCTATTAAATCTATTTTAATAATATTTAATTTATTTTAAAACTATTTAACTATCTTAAATCAATTTAAAAATATCTGTAATCTATATTAAATTATTTTAGAGTATTTTAACTATTAAAAATTTTATTTAAACTATTTAAAACTATTTATAACTATCTGATCATCTTTCTAAGTTTCATCAAAATATAGCAGATGGGTCTGTCTTAAATCCTTGACTTTAAAGTGAATACAGTTAAATGATGTTATAACCTAAGTTGGGATTTAAAATGTTATAGTTAATTGAATATGATGATTTTTAAGTGAGAATCTAACCTATTTAGAAATATGATTTTTGAAAGAAATTATGATTTCGAAAATGATATGGTTTCAAATTGATAAGAATTTGAAAGTGAATATGAAGTGACCCTCTTCATTATACTCAAATTTGTGTGATTTTAAGTGAGTTTTTTTTTTCCATATATATATATATATATATATATATATAAGTGATCACTTCTTTAAATTCATTCTCCCAAGATCCTGAATTTTACTAATATAAATATATCAGTGTTTAAATCAATTCCTATCATTTATATATATGAGGATATATAAATGTTTCCTTGCAAATCAGAGTGTTTAAAGTAGCAAAGAATTTTAATTCACACAATATTTTTCGTAATTGAAATGTCTTGTGTCACATAGCTTATTTCTACACTTATATCTCTTCACTGTCTCAAGATTGATTAATACTAAATATAGATATTGTCACCTTAAAGAGACTCAAGATTGACTAATACAAAAACAAAGTATTAGTTCCTCCTATTGTCATTTGTACTGTTTTCTAGAGTTTTCATTTAAACTAATTTTTTAATGTCTGGTAATCTAGTAGTTTGTTGCTTATTGTTTTTTTTCCTTTGAATTTATGCAAAGTACTAAAGCAACTCAAGTTTGGGAATTTATCCCAGGGTGCTTATTACTTATTCAAGCAATGTTTATGTCGGGTAAATATACTAATGTCTTAATAATTTATAATATTGGTAATAATATTATGAACATTTTGGTGGTAAGCTTATTACAGATCAGGCAGAAGAAAAACTACATGCAAGCAAAATGCTAACTTGTTCTAGCATACCAAGTAAGATTTTGCACATACATGTATACATCGGGTTCAAGCAATTTATTTAAAGAATCAAGCCCAGATGAGACTGTGATGCAGACCTCTAATGGTTATTAAATGATGGCTATTGATATAAACCAAATTGCAGTGAAGTAGTGGTCATGCTTATCATTTAACCCAATTCTTTGATATTGCAGACTCTTAAAATTTAAACAAGACCAAATGCAAACAAACTTGAAGCTGTATTTGATGCAACTGAGTATTGTTTAATATGGTTGAAGTGAATGCTACTAGTACTTTACACCCATCAATTTATAATACATTGCAACACAAAGAATCAGACATGCAAGAAAGATTTGTAGACTAAAACTTCAAACTTCTCATGGACTTATATCAATTTATAAGTCATAACCAAGTCTCACTGGCTAACCCAGGTCAGACTCAACCATCACCTAACAGTTCTACTACATGCATTATCAAAAGAAAACCACTGCAGTCTCACTTTCTGAAATTTATCAGATATGCTAAAGAAAGTATGTCTACATATCTAATTACATGGCATAACTTCCTTCATCACAGTCTACAGAAAACATCTGGATTAGTTACTTAAATCAGTAGCTCAAGACACAATACAATACTTAAGTTTTACAAATTCTTTTCAGATGAACAAAGCCACCATAATACTGAAAGGTTTACATATACTTAAGAAAGTTTGCCTAGCTATCTTTATTACAATGAACTACTGCATTTTAAAAACTCAAACAGGTCTTCTAATTTTCCAAGCAAGCAAGCTATTCATGCTTCTTTACCTGCAACAATATTTTGAGCTGCCTCAATAGAATGAGACACCCCAAATATTGCAAGGGCAATTAATAGGGTCAGAATAAAATTCTGGTATGAGTGAAATCAATATTAAAAATAACTTGTAAAATTCTTTTAAAACTGTGCAGAGATCATATAGGGTTTGATGCTTTCCAGTTCCATAATAAGCTTTAGCATATGTATAATTTAAACCTATACATCAAGCATACATTCAAGCAGTCATTCATCCGATTTGTTCAATTGTACATGTACAAAACTCCTATGGATTTAAACTCTTAAATTCCACAGCCTTCATTTCCAGTTTCATTTTACATTTTTATATGGTCTAAACTCTTGCCATTGAACACAAAGTGTGCATTGCAAAGGACTCAATTCTGTTAACCCTTGCATAGAGGCCTTCAGGACTTGAACAATTCATGCACATACCCATCATCCAGGACTTGAACAAGTCATGCATATACCCATCATCCACCTGATGATGAATAGATCAAGGCACTTCTCCTAAATTATTTTGTAATTTAGAGACCATGTTTATATATTCATTTGAGGAATTTTCCTTTTTAATTCCAGAAATACTTTTGCATTCCTTTCTTCATTTCATAAGTCAGGAATTTTGATTTCCTTAAAAATCATATCCAAACATACCAAACATTATACAAAATTTCACAACCCATTTCAAAGTCATTTCTGCTAGATCACCTTTTTCTAAAACTTGCTAGTACAATGGTTTATAGAAATTTTTCTTTGCTTATATATAAATCTACTGAAATAATAAGTAATACCATATTTGTTTTTACTGTGAACATAGGATATGGTTTTTGAGAAAAGCCCATAAACATATTGGATCTTGATCTGAACAAATCAGCACATTTTCATAATATTACTTTGTTCATATCAATTTTTAAATGAACTAGACATGAGCATAAACCTCTTTGTTCATACTGCCTAATCCATTTTTATTTAATACCCTATTTCTCAGTAAATTAATCAAATTATTCTCTTAAAAAAACTGAGTCATAAACTAAGTTCTGTAATCAGGTTGTATGATTGATTAACAAATTTCAAAACAAAAATAGTCAATACCAAAACAAATCAAAGCAGCAACCAAAAATTCAACCAAAATGCCATTCATGATCATCATATATTTATTCAAAGAAATAAAGATTAACAGAAATCATAATATGATTTTCATATAAAATAATTGGCTGCCCTTACTTGGGTCTTAATGCCTTAAATCTCATAAGTGATTATCACTCACCTTTCTCTTCTTTTCCCCGAGAATGCATAAGCTTGAAAACAGTGCGAGCTCTTTTTTTTTTAATGTGTTTCTGTTTTTCCCTCAGAGAAAACCTCTGCTTTCCCTTTTGATTTAAATCATTTTACTAGGGTTTTACTAAAGGAAAAACCCATTTTAACCTTGCATTACTCAGAAAATTATGTGTGTGTTGTCGTGGCTAAATGTGCCATTTTCTCTTGGTTTCTATTTCTGGTAAAAGTAGTTATCCTACTGCTTTTCCTGTGTGCATGCAATTTGCATGATTTACTTGCATATTATTTTCATGTAGCTCATTTTCACTATATATTTCATTATACCTGAGTTATTTCTTATTCCTAGCTATTATTTCAGCCTATTTATTTACTCTTGATTTATTTCAAAATTGTACTTATGCATAGCTAATATTAAACGGGTTTTCAGGCATTTTAATTACCAAGAGGATTTTATTTTATTTTATTATCCCATGCTTCTCAATATTCACATATATACAAGTCATGTGAATTTTAGAATTCATTTTATACTTAATCATTTTCTTCTCATCACTGTATAAAAGTAATTATTCCTTGCATAATTATTTCACTCACTTCTGATATTCATTTTCAAGCTATTTTTATTCTTTAGTTATTTATATAATACATATACATATTTACACATAAAATTATGTAAATACAATGCTCCTCTTTACTCAGCTATTGTTGTCCCCCATTTTTATTTTTCTCTAACTATCATTTTCTCATTTATTTACTTCATTCATTCTTGGCATTTATTTTCCATTTCCTGTTTTTTTTTAAAGTAATTTTTATTCTCAAAAATTTTGGGTCTTCACATACTCTCCTCCTAAAAGGAATTGTGTCCCACAATTATATATTTGTTCATTAGTATCTTTCAAAGGTATCATAAATTCATTCATTCAAGATCAGTCAAATACACCCAAGCAATATTTAAAACTATTATAATCTTACACATAACTTTAAGCAGAAAATAGATTTGGATACTTATCCTTCATCCTATCTTCAGCCTCCCATATGCAGTCATTTCCATCTAAACTCCATTGGATTTTAACTATTTTAACTATTTTATTTCTCAATTTCTTTTCTTCTCTAGCCACAATACCCACTGGTTCCTTTTTATAAACCAGATTCTCTTGAATTTCAATATGTGTAGGGGATTCAAGAATGGTCTCCTTATCATGCACCCATTTTCTCAATTGTGATACATGAAATACATCATGTATGTTGCTTAGTTCCTCTGGTAACCTTAATTTATAAGCTAAAGTCCCTATTCTTTGAATAATTTCATATGGTCCTATATACCTTGGTGACAGTTTCCCTATTTTGCCAAATCTCAATAATTTCCTCATTGGTGAAACTTTGAGAAACACATAGTCTCCCACCTCAAATTCTACTGGCCTTCTCCTTTTATCTGCATATGCTTTTTTGTCTCTCTTGAGCTACTCTCATTCTTTGCCTCACTAATTCAATTCTTGCAGAAGTTTCTTTTACATTGTCTGGTCCAAGCAACACTCTTTCTCCTGCCTCCATCCAACATGCAGGAGATAAACAAGGCTTCCCATACAAAGCCTCAAAGGGAGCCATTCCTATGGTGGACTGATAGCTATTATTATAAGCAAATTCAGCTAAATAAATGTGATCCTCCCAGTTGCCTCCAAAATCAAGTATGCATGCTCTAAGCAAATCTTCTAAAACCTTATTAACAATTTCAGTTTGCCCATCTGTTTATGGGTGGTAGGCTGTGCTTAGGCTTAATTCTGTTCCCATAGCTTCTTGAAAGCTACTCCAAAACCTTGATGTAAACAAAGTATCTCTATCACTAATGATAGTCTTGGGCATACCATGCAACCTCACAATTTCTTTCACGAATAATTGAGCTAGTTTATGGGCATTTCTGTTTGAATTTATAGGAATGAAGTGTGTTGTTTTTGTAAGTCTATCAACCACTACCCAAATACTATCATTGCCTCTTTTTGTTCTTAGCAGTCCATCCACAAAATCCATTGATATGCTTTCCCATTTCCAAGTAGGCACTTCCAAAGGTTGCAATAGGCCTGAGGGTCTTTGATAATCTGCCTTTACTTGTTGGCATGTCAAGCAATTTGCCACATATTTTTCCACTGCTCCTTTCATCCATTTTTCCACTGCTCCTTTCATCCCTGGCCACCAGTAATTTCTCTTAAGATCATGGTACATTTTTGTACCACCTGGATGTATAATATATTTTGTTTTATGATGTTCATTCATAACTTCCTGCTTCAGTTCCTCTACATTTGGTATGCAGAGTTTCCCCTTTTTCCTTAAGTATCCTTTATCATCTACCTCATAGTTTTCCACTGTCATGCCTTGTAATATCATGTTCTTTTTCTCCTTCAAACTTGTATCTTGATCCTGCATTTGTCCTATTTTGTCAACTAGTGTTGACTTTAAAGAAATGAGGCTTAATTTACCATACTCAATCATCTCACTATGGGCCTTATCCAATACCCCAATTTCTTCCTTTACCTCCACCTCACTAAGGATTGTCAAATCCCTGAACTCAGCCATCATTAGGATTGCCAATTTTGCTTGGTGTCTACTTAATGCATTTGCCACTTTATTAGCTTTTCCTGGGGTATACAATATATCAAGATCATAGGCAGCTAGGAATTCTACCCACCTATGTTGCCTCATGTTCAAGTCTTTTTGGGAAAACAAATATTTAAGTGACTTATGGTCTGTGAACAATTCAAACTTAGTACCTAACAAATAGTGTCTCCATAGCTTCAATGCATATACTACTGCAGCAAGTTCTAAATCATGTGTGGCATACCTTGTTTCATTTGGCTTAAGTTTCCTAGATGCATATGCTATGACTCTGCCATGTTGCATGAGCACTGCCCCTAGTCCAGATCCACTAGCATCTGTATAAACTACTAAACCTTCATTTCCCTCTAGTACTTGTAAAACTGGAGCTTCCATCAATGCTTTCTTTAGTGATACAAATGCTTGTTCACACTTTTCTGTCCACACATATGGTTGTTCTTTTCTAGTTAACTTGGTCACTGGGATGGCTATTCTTGCAAAGTCTTTTATAAATCTCCTATAATAGCCTGCCATTCGTAAAAATGATCTCACCTCAGTCACTGATTTGGGTCTGCTCCAAGATTGAACTTCAATGACCTTGTTTGGATCTACTCTAATGCCTTGTTGAGATATAATATGTCCTAAAAACTTCACTTCATTCTGCCAAAATGTGCACTTATTGAATTTTGCTCTTAAATTGTTTGCTCTTAGCCTTGATAAAATCAGATGCAAGTGCCTTGCATGCTCCTCTTCTGATTTTGAATACACTAATATATCATCAATAAAGACAACTACAAATTTATCTAGAAAATCTCTAAATGTTCTATTCATTAAGTCTATAAAATAGGATGGTGCATTTGTCAATCCAAAAGGCATCACCAAAAATTCATACAATCCATACCTTGTATTGAAGGCAGTGTACTTAATGCTTTCTTCCTCTACTTTCATCTCATGAAACCCAGAGGCTAAGTCTAGCCTTGAAAAGACCTTTGCTCCATTTAATTGATCAAATAGATCATCAATTCTGCGGAGTGGGTATTTGTTCTTGATGGTGACTTTATTTAGTTCCCTATAATCAATACACATTCTTAGTGTACCATCATGCTTTTTCACAAACACCACTGGAGAATCCCAGTTTGAACTGCTAGGCCTTATGAAGCCTTTCTGTTCCAATTCTTCCAGCTGCGGTTTCAATTCTATTAATTCTTTTGGGCTCATTCTAGTAGGCTTCTTGATGATAGGACTCGATCCAGGAATCAACCTTATCTGAAATTCAACTGGTCTATTATCTGGTACCCCTACTACCTCTCCAAAAACATCTGGATATTCTCTTACCACTTCTATATCTTCCAAAATTAATTCCTTTTCAGTCATACTCCATATTTGATTAAGGCAATTTGTTTTAGCTATTTCACTCATGACTAAAATATTTTTACCATTTTCTATTTTCAAAGATATTGTGAAGTTTTCTAAATTCAATATTGCTTTGAATTTACTCAACCAAACTACCCCTAAAATAATTCCTATTCCAGGGTATTTCAATACAAACAAATCAGATTTAAACACATTTCCCCCTATGTTTAATTCTACTCCCAAACATTTTAACCCTAGCAAACAAGAGCTACCCAGGGGACTTTGAATACACAAAGGTTTTTCAACTTTGTTGCATGTGAGAGCTAATTTATCCACTACGTCTTGTGATATTAGAGAATGTGTGACTCCAGTGTCATATATAACTATGATTGGTTAACTTTTAATTAGAAGTATACCTTCCAATTGTCCAGAGCTTCCTGCTGCATTTGTCTTTGCCTTTGTTTCCAATGCTCCTACCTTTGCTCCCTTTTTAAACTCTGGGCAATTTCGTTTAATATGACCTTCTTTCCCACAGTTATAGAAGTTAAATGGCGCCTTCTTAGCTTCTTGACACCTATTACTCATGTGTCCTTCTTTGCCACAGTTATAACAAGTAATCTTCTTCTTAGCTTCCCCACTAATTGCTCCTTCAACTTTCTTGTTTGCATTCTTTTTATCATAAGGATGTGTCCTATTTTTCCCTTTCTTTTGACTATTTGCCCTCATACTCCTAAACTTTTCTCTGGCATTGTCATGTTGTTCAAAGGAAAGAGTAAAATCTATGACTTGATCAAATGTCCTGCCTTTGTATGGTAACATTGCCCTACTCAAACTAGCATTAAGTCCTTGAATGAATCTTGAATTCTTTGATTCTTTATTTCCTATGAGCATTGTTCCATAATTAGAGAAACTCTCAAATTTTTGAGTGTACTCAGTTACACTCATCGATCCTTGCCTCAGCCTTATGAATTCCTCAAGCAATGTTGCCTTAGCCGTTGCTGGAACAAACCTTGCCTCAAGCATCTCCTTGAATTGATCCCATGTTATCTCATTTTCTGGCCTCTCTGTGATGATCACCTCCCACCAATCCAATGCTGCCCCTTTGAGTCTTCTTGAAGCTATCTACCTCTTTCTTTGATCATTAATTTGCATGTCTGCAAATATTCTTTCTAAAGTTCTCAACCATGTCTGCACTCCCATTACTCTTTCAGTGCCTTCAAAATCCTTGCCTCCTACGTTTGAAAATGTCTTCAATAGCTTAGCTAATTCCTCATGAGGATTTTCTTCCCTCTGCACTGCTCCCTCCCTTAATGCTCTCACCAAATCTTGCAAATTAACCAATGGTGCAACATTTGAGGGTCCTGCTCCAGTGCTTGGGGGTCTTCTTACCATGTTTCACTATTCAATTGCATAGCTAGTTAGTCATGAGTCTTATTTAATTATTTTCTACAATTTATTTCTATTGTGTATATTGATTTTTATCATTATTGTATGTATACATTATATATACTTTTTTTTATCCATACAAGAAGACTGGATAATATATTTATGCTATGTTTTAAATAACATAGCTCTGATACCAACCGAAGTGACCCTCTTCATTATACTCAAATTTGTATGATTTTAAGTGAGTTTTTTTCCCATATATATCTAAGTGATCACTTCTTTAAATTCATTCTCCCAAGATCCTGAATTTTACTAATATAAATATATCAGTGTTTAAATCAATTCCTATCATTTATATATATGAGGATATATATATATATGTTTCCTTGCAAATCAGAGTGGAGCAAAGAATTTTAATTCACACAATATTTTTCATAATTGAAATGGCTTGTGTTCTACACTTATATCTCTTCACTGTCTCAAGATTGATTAATACTAAATATAGATATTGTCACCTTAAAGAGACTCAAGATTGACTAATACAAAAATAAAGTATTAGTTCCTCCTATTGTCATTTGTACTGTTTTCTAGAGTTTTCATTTAAACTAATTTTTTAATGTCTGGTAATCTAGGAGTTTGTTGCTTATTGTTTTTTTTCCTTTGAATTTATGCAAAGTACTAAAGCAACTCAAGTTTGGGAATTTATCCCAGGGTGCTTATTACTTATTCAAGCAATGTTTATGTCGGGTAAATATACTAATGTCTTAATTTATAATATTGGTAATAATCTTATGAACATTTTGGTTGTAAGTATATTATAGACCAGGCAGAAGAAAAACTACATGCAAGCAAAATGCTAACGTGTTCTAGCATACCAAGTAAGATTTTGCACATACATGTATACATCAGGTTCAAGCAATTTATTTAAAGAATCAAGCCCAGATGAGACTGTGATGCAGACCTCTAATGGTTATTAAATGATGGCTATTGATATAAACCAAATTGCAGTGAAGTAGTGGTCATGCTTATCATTTAACCCAATTCTTTGATATTGCAGACTCTTAAAATTTAAACAAGACCAAATGCAAACAAACTTGAAGCTGTATTTGATGCAACTGAGTATTGTTTAATATGGTTGAAGTGAATGCTACTAGTACTTTACACCCATCAATTTATAATACATTGCAACACAAAGAATCAGACATGCAAGAAAGATTTGTAGACTAAAACTTCAAACTTCTCATGGACTTATATCAATTTATAAGTCATAACCAAGTCTCACTGGCTAACCCAGGTCAGACTCAACCATCACCTAACAGTTCTACTACATGCATTATCAAAAGAAAACCACTACAGTCTCACTTTCTGAAATTTATCAGATATGCTAAAGAAAGTATGTCCACATATCTAATTACATGGCATAACTTCCTTCATCACAGTCTACAGAAAACATCTGGATTAGTTACTTAAATCAGTAGCTCAAGACACAATATAATACTTAAGTTTTACAAATTCTTTTCAGATGAACAAAGCCACCATAATACTGAAAGGTTTACATATATTTAAGAAAGTTTGCCTAGCTATCTTTATTACAATGAACTATTGCATTTTAAAAACTCAAACAGGTATTCTAATTTTCCAAGCAAGCAAGCTATTCATGCTTCTTTACCTGCAACAATATTTTGAGCTGCCTCAATAGAATGAGACACCCCAAATATTGCAAGGGCAATTAATAGGGTCAGAATAAAATTCTGGTATGAGTGAAATCAATATTAAAAATAACTTGTAAAATTCTTTTAAAACTGTGCAGAGATCATATAGGGTTTGATGCTTTCCAGTTCCATAATAAGCTTTAGCATATGTATAATTTAAACCTATACATCAAGCATACATTCAAGCAATCATTCATCCAATTTGTTTAATTGTACATGTACAAAACTCCTATGGATTTAAACTCTTAAATTCCACAGCCTTCATTTCCAGTTTCATTTTACATTTTTATATGGTCTAAACTCTTGCCATTGAACACAAAGTGTGCATTGCAAAGGACTCAACTCTGTTAACCCTTGCACAGAGGCCTTCAGGACTTGAACAAGTCATGCACATACCCATCATCCACCTGATGATGAATAGATCAAGGCACTTCTCCTAAATTATTTTGTAATTTAGAGACCATGTTTATATATTCATTTGAGGAATTTTCCTTTTTAATTCCATAAATACTTTTGCATTCCTTTCTTCATTTCATAAGTCAGGAATTTTGATTTCCTTAAAAATCATATCCAAACATACCAAACATTCATACAAAATTTCACAACCCATTTCAAAGTCATTTCTGCTAGATCACCTTTTTCTAAAACTTGCTAGTACAATGGTTTTTAGAAATTTTTCTTTGCTTATATATAAATCTACTGAAATTATAAGTAATACCATATTTGTTTTTACTGTGAACATAGGATATGGATTTTGAGAAAAACCCATAAACATATTGGATCTTGATCTGAACAAATCAGCACATTTTCACAATATTACTTTGTTCATATCAATTTTTAAATGAAGTAGACATGAGCATAAACCTCTTTGTTCATACTGCCTAATCCATTTTTATTTAATACCCTATTTCTCAGTAAATTAATCAAATTATTCTATTAAAAAAAACCGAGTCATAAACTCAGTTCTGTAATCAGGTTGTATGATTGATTAACAAATTTCAAAACAAAAATAGTCAATACCAAAAACAAATCAAAGCAGCAATCAAAAATTCAACCAAAATGCCATTCATGATCATCATATATTTATTCAAAGAAATAAAGATTAACAGAAATCATAATATGATTTTCATATAAAATAATTGGCTGCCCTTACTTGGGTCTTAATGCCTTAAATCTCATAAGTGATTATCACTCACCTTTCTCTTCTTTTCCCCGACAATGCCTAAGCTTGAAAACAGTGCGAGCTCTTTTTTTTTTTTAATGTGTTTCTGTTTTTCCCTTAGAGAAAACCTCTGCTTTCCCTTTTGATTTAAATCATTTTACTAAGGTTTTACTAAAGGAAAAACCCATTTTAACCTTGCATTACTCAGAAAATTATGTGTGTGTTGTCATGGCTAAATGTGCCATTTTCTCTTGGTTTCTATTTCTGGTAAAAGCAGTTATCCTACTGCTTTTCCTATGTGCATGCAATTTGCATGATTTACTTGCATATTATTTTCATGTAGCTCATTTTCACTATAAATTTCATTATACCTGAGTTATTTCTTATTCCTAGCTATTATTTCAGCCTATTTATTTACTCTTGATTTATTTCAAAATTGTACTTATGCACAGCTAATATTAAACTGGTTTCCAGGCATTTTAGTTACCAAGAGGATTTTATTTTATTTTATTATCCCATGCTTCTCAATATTCACATATATACAAGTCATGTGAATTTTAGAATTCATTTTATACTTAATCATTTTCTTCTCATCACTGTATAAAAGTAATTATTCCTTGCATAATTATTTCACTCACTTCTGATATTCATTTTCAAGCTATTTTTATTCTTTGGTTATTTATATAATACATATACATATTTACACATAAAATTATGTAAACACAATGCTCCTCTTTACTCAGCTATTGTTCTCCCCCATTTTTATTTTTCTCTAACTATCATTTTCTCATTTATTTACTTCATTCATTCTTGGCATTTATTTTCCATTTCCTGCTTTTTTTTAAAGTAATTTTTATTCTCAAAAATTTTGGGTCTTCACAGAATATAATTTTGAAAGTGATATGGTTTTAAGAATATGAAATTTTGATATAAATTGTGAATTGACTTTTGAAATGTAAAAGAACTGTTCGGTGTGAAATAAACGTTTGGTTGTTGAAGAGACCGGGATTGGATATTGTCATACTCTCTGCCAATACCGAAAACCACTTTAACAACTGTGTATGTGGTGGAGATTCCAGAAATGAAGTGGTATGGTTTGGTGAACGATTTATCTATGAGGTATGACGTGACCCTGACTCCCATGAGTCAGCATAGATGTGACAAAAACAGGAGCCATGCTGGGCCAAGTGAGGTCATTCCTCCTATCGGGCACATTTCTTCGATACCATTCTATTATTTTGTGATTGATTTGGTGGTCACCCTTGATTTTGATTTGGGAGTGTGTCCAAGGTGGGCGGTAGTAGCTACTATGTGTTACCACCAGTCTGGATCTGCAATTGGTATATCTACACTGTCATTGCCTTGAGTGTCATGTTCACATGCCCTAGCGCGCCTTCTACGAGTTTGTTTTGTACCATACCTATGGGGGTGCCCTTTGTGTAAACCTCTTGGAGGAGCATACGGTACTGTATAGACTATGGGAATATATAAAATGTGTCAAGGGGGGGTATGTGTAACGCTCAATGCTATTTTAATACTTTTACTTTACTGTAGACATATTATAATAGCGCATTGTACTACATAGTAGATAGTTTAACGGATCCTTAGGAGACGTGAATCCCGAACATCTCTTAAGTTACTGCACTCACATTAGACACTGGATAGGAGATGTCAAACCCCATAAACATCTATAATGCTTTTACGCTCATATTTACTGTTGATTTAACTTACACAAGATCTTTTAGTTCTGACTCGAGTGTTTTGTCTTTTTAATTCGCTCGGGTCAACCTGAGCATTTCAAGGTTTAAGACCTTATTTTCGGAGGACGAAGACGAAGATTTGTATTATTATTATTTATGATATGTATCCTACTACATCATGTTGTTCCGCTGCATTTAATTATTTATTACTGTTTATGTAATTCTGATGTTTGTGTTGCAAAGAATAATCAAATGTATTTTTTAAATAGCTTCATGAACTGTTATTTGATTATTATATTTTGTCAATTCGCTGCGAGATTCTGTTTTGTTTTTCTTTTCTTTTTCTTTTCTTGTTAACCCCAATAACAATCTTCCTCTTTTTATGGTTTGAGTCGACGCATGTGTCTACTTAAAACGTCCAAAAAGGCAGGTCGTTACACTCTACTAAGGGGGTTCTCTACCCTCTTGCTCAGATGCGTGATTGACGACGAAGCTCGGCAGATCTTGAAGGAAGTTCACAAAAGTATACAAAGGCGACTACCGAGACATTACTGGGGGCTAACCCTGGCAAATAAAATCCTCCGGTACGTGTGATCGATGCCAAAGATTCAGCAGGATTAAAAGAACTCCCTCAACAGAGCTAACGCAGATAGTCAGCCCATGGTTTTTCGCAATATGGGGAATTGACCAAATTGGTGTATTGCCAATAGCTAAAGGAGGGGCTAAATATGCTATAATTGTAGATTGTTTCACAAAATGGGCCGAAGCGGAATCGATGGCCACCATTACCCTAAAGAAAGTTGTTAATTTTGTTACTAAAACATCATTTGCAAGTTTGGCATGCCACAAAAATCACTGACAATGTTACCCAATTTGAAAGAGATGAGTTCAAAGACTTTTGCAAACGCTTTCGAATCGAGAAAAGCTTTTCCATAGTTTCTCACCCACAAGCAAACAGATAAATGGAAGCAATAAACAAGATCGTCAATTCCACTATCAAAAAGCGGCTAACTAAAGCTAAAGTAAATTGGGTTGATGAACTTCCACTCGCACTATGAGCCTATAGAATAACACATAAAGCCGCAATAGAGCATACCCCGTTCGCTTTGGCACATGGTTCAGAAGCAATGATCCCTGTAGAGCTAGTGTAGTCCCCTCGCATCGAAAATAGAATTTCGATGAAAGGCAAAATGAGCATCTCCTACTTTAGTCGCTTGATATGATTGACACAAAGAGGGAAGAAGCCAAATTGAGGTCCGCTACTCACCAAAAAGGGTTGCATGGTACTTCAACTCCAGAGTTCACGACCAAACCTTCGAAGTGGTAGACCTCATCCTTAAAAGAATATATCCTGTGCTGAGAGCCTTCGGTCCAAACTGGGAAGGTCCATATGTGGTCAATCAAAAGCTAGGAGACGGAACTTTCAAACTGACAACTATGGACAGAATCCAAATTCCCCAAGCATGGAACAACGAATAGTTGTATTCTTACTTTATTTGAAATTTTCTTATGTACTTTCTATTTATCAACAAATAAGCCTGGGATACTGGGGCATTGTAAATAGGCAGAACTTGCCCAACTTTTCTTAATAAAATTGATTTGTTTTCTGAACCAATAAAACTGCATTCATAATAGTAACCTACCGACTTGACGGGGTCAAATTAGCTCAAAACCATTCAAATGCAGCTTGAGATAGTGGAATCACGCTCAAGTAAGCCTCACTTACCAGTTGGGTCGACGGCAACAAATCGACTCAAACCATTGGATCGACGGAACCCGGTCCTCATCTTCTAAGAATTGGTGTTGCTCTAGTTGCATCGGGAAGGCTCAAGCCACTCATCCCATAAGCCATGCACTACCTTTTCGAGCCGTGGAATCATGCTCTTAAAGCATAGACTCCTAACATTGCCCGATGATTGCAACCTTAAGAAGTTTCAAAACAGTTCTGGATCGACGGGTCATATCGATCCCAAAAGTCGCGCATACTTCTAAAAAAAGCCACGCACTAAATAAGTCATGCACACTTTTAAATATCGAAATTGCCTTGGTGGTACTGGGAAACTCGTCCATCACATGAATAATAAGGATCAACTTGCTCCCATTACTAGGAGTAATGGGCATGAATCCAACTAAATCAAATTACTACAAATAGGTATGAAATTCGAATTATTGACTAATAATAAATTTGTAGTTAAGCCACTCAAATCATAAGTTCCCACGGATAGGAACCATAAAGTAGATTCAATGATAGTGAAAATAATAATAAACAAACATTGGGATCAACCGGTCGCTTGTCAGGTGTTCGAAGCAAACAACCTTATGAACTTAGAGGCATACATCGGTACTCAAATAGAAATGCTCAAGAAAAAAAACATTTCACAAGTTCTCTTACTCCACATAAAGAATTTTGGTGGTATTCATAGGACTAGATAAAATAAAAAAGCAGTAAATTAAATAGACATAAGTACATAAAACATAAATAAGCAAACAGGTAAAGTTACAATCAAAATGCCAGCGTCGTATTACTTACAACTTTTTTAGTGCAAGGTCAAAATGTGGGGGCCATAACCACACGATACCAGCTGAAATAAAAGAAAAACTATAGATGCTACAACAAAAGCAGTAAGTGCAGACTCTACACTTGAACAGAAAAAATGCCTCAAAATCAGCTCGACTGCCATTCGGGCTTCTTAATGCCTATTTCCGCCACTCCCTTCCCGCCTTTGGTTAGAAAGTTTTGCTACGTCTTAGAATTACGGCCAGGGGTAGTATCTCTACTGGTGATATCGACTATCTCCTTAGTGCCAACATCACCTCCCTGCTCTTTAATCTTCTCGGAAGTCTTCCTTTTCGTCTCGTGCTTCCGGGATTTACGAGGGCTTTTTAAGAATTTTATCGCTTCAACCTTTTCTTTCTTGATGGCAACCAGTTGCTATTTGGATTTATATGGCTACTCAATCTGGACCTCCTTCTCCCAAGCTTTTCTATAATAAAGTCGCCTTCCAAAGATACAAAAGGATCGTCTAGGCCATGCAATGCAGCAATCTTCTCAGACTCCAGCACTGGCTATGAACCGGGCATAGATATAGCAACCAGAGCAGCTACAGAGATAAGTAAAAAAGTGGTCGAAATAGCATGGGTCCTGATATCAAGGAAACCAACGGATCAGCGGGTAAGGAAGACAAACCTATAAGATCAAAAATGAAAGCATTAAGTTCGTCTTGCTCCTGTGGCATGAGTTGAAAATTCTCGAACTCGAGAGAAACGAGAAGGTTACCTGCATCGGAAGAGTGGCCGAGAATGTCAATCTCATATTCACTGCCTTCTCCTTCTTTGGATGGTTGCATAATCTACAGAGAAGCTTCAGGCTCAAAACTCGCCAATTGATCATGAGGCTGTGTTAACGGTTCACCAGGTCTGGAACGAGGGAGTCCTGCATCATTTTGGCAGTCGCTGCTATAGCAACATCGGCAGCTTTCTGTTCCTTTTCAATTCGCAGTATTTTCCAGCCCTTTATTAGCACTTTCTTTGACTCCTCATAAAGGTAGGCATCCTCTAGCTCCCGCTTAGTGTAGACATTACCGCTATCTCGAAAACAGGCTAAAATTTCCTCCCAAACCATGGTGAGAGTGCATGGGAACTTGAGGCCTAAATAATTGAGTCCCCCTTGATGCAACAAGGAGTTAATGTAGAAGTTTAAGATGGTAGTGTCCATCCTCTCCATCTTCCTCTCGAAAGTGTCTTTTAGCTCCAAATAGTTCATCGTAACGCCGGCCTTTTCAACTTCAATACGAGTTTTGTCAGCACTAAGCTGTGCAACTCTTTCTTGGAGCAAGGCAATCATTTAGGCCTTATTTGAAAATGGTCTTATCATGCAACTTCACGACCTCCTCATATTCCACGATTGTTTAGTTACGCCTTTCAACAATCTTGTCGTAATCAACAATGGTCTTCTTCTGGCCTTCGATAATTATGTTGTGAGCTTTGAGCTCCTCTTACAACATAACTTCTTCCGCATGCGCCTTTTTAATTTCGTCTCAAAGAACAATCTCAATCTTCGCATGGGCCCCTTTCAGCTCTTTTAGCAAGCCAGCATTACTTTTACTCTCCTCAAGCACCGCGTCCCTTTCTTCCACCAGTCGTTCTATTCTAGCATCGCATTTCGCTAACGACTTCTCGAAGTCATCCTTCTCCGATTCAAAGGATAGGATCTCCTGTTAATTTTGCAGTTCATATTAGCAAGTTGCTTGCATTGTTTTTCCCATCCATCGACTTCCTCCAAATCACTTTGGGTCACTTAAACGTAGGGCATATATAGATCTTTGCAGATTGGGCGAAGTTCACGTTCTAACTTAATCCCTTTTAAAAACAACACGAGGAGAACTGTTTTCAGTCTAGGAGGACCAAATAGAAGAATGTAAGCCGATCACTAGTGAGGGCATGAAAAAAAAGGACAAGAACCACGTGGAACGATGGAACTTAGGATGAAGATGGAGCTTGAATAAAAGAAATTGGAACTTCAAGCCCGACTGAAGCTGGGGCAGAAACAAAGCCCTGTTGCTCTAAAGGATGAGAGCTATGATCGACCTTTGACTTTTTGGATAGTTCCTATGGCTCATCAAAGGTCTTTCACTTCTCCTAACCTCTTTTGTATGCACGACTATGTTCCTTCTTGTCCTGGGGATGAGCTTCAGCCTCCAAGTCCTTTCGTCTTCTCCATTCCTCCTTAGCCTCACGAGGCTAATGACGGCTGGTGGATCGTTTTAACCAACATTATGAATCGGTGAACTCCTCGAGATCGTCATAAAGACCACATCCTCTTATGAGGAATAGATAAAGAGCTTTACTAATGGAAAATAGCTTGAATAATTTGTGTGTAGGCGAATGTGACCTTAGAGAAACGTGTAATGTGTCTGGTGGCCTAAAATAATATCACAAACTAGATCGGGCAGCAGTTGTATAGAAATATGACTGATTTCGGGCACAACATGGCCTGGACAAGGAGACATCTCTTCAAATCTGAAATCTTCCCCCATAAGTTTGTGCAAATCGACATAGACATTGCTTAAATCCCCGAAGTCTACGCCGACACCTTTAATCAGGGAATCTCGACGTCGCTTGACTTCTGGGGTAGCATCTTTATCTTAGGTCTCTTGGGGAGGTGAGTTCAGAATAGCGGGACTCATCCCCGAAGTCACATTACATGGATTCAGAGTCTCCGTCACCGGAATTTGCATAGAAATCATCCCTACTAGAGGAGGACTTATGACTACTACTCTCAACTTCACCCTCCTATTTTTCCATTGCCATCACAACCTTGCCTTCTCGTTGTTTAAACTCTTCTTCTCCTTCCTCCGAAATCGAGGGCATTCCGTCAAGGCTGTTGGCTTCTGTCATGACATCACTTCCCTTATGAGTCTCTTCAGCAGACTCGCTAGAAAAGGCTTCCTTTTCTTGAAAAACACCCTCTTTAGAACCATGAGATGAAGAAGTAGAGCGCGTTTGTATTATGGAACGAGAAGGAAATGGGACCTCAATAGCTATGACAGATCTCCTTGGATGCAACAGCCCATACCAGAGCAAATTCTCGTATGTTAGTAGAAATCTGACCAATCGCTCCCCAGCGTTTACATCCTTCATAGTATGGAATTTTTTTTAAGCGATAAGTCCTTATTTGGCTTTGGAATAATTACAAGAAGCATTTGACTTGTTAGAAACTCCACAGCGAAATTTTGAAATTCAATGAGTAAAGAAGAGAACTTACTGTCCATTGTTCAAAGGCGATTGAACCCTTCGGGACATCTAACGAAGAAGTATTGAGTCTTGAACTGGGACAAATAGTTTGAAGCTGCAACATGATCTTGCAATTCCTCTGGGCCTCAATGACGACAAGGGATGGACACTCGTCTCTTCACTTAAACCAGAGGAAATATCTCAACTTGTCGAAACTCGAAGCACGGTTAAATGTCCACATAAACAGATCGTGCATGTAATTCAAGATCGCATACCTATTAGAATGAATTTGCAATGGAGCAATTCCCATGTTCGAAAGAGTTTCTCTCAAGAAATCAATTAAGGGAGCCACTGCTACCCCAGAGATGACATATGGGCAAATTCATTCTTTTTCGATAGGCGCACATCATCCTTCGGAATGCTATATTGCAAGCAAATGTTATGCAAAACCTTGACGGAGATTACGGAAGAAGCTCTCTCCGCTCAGTTAAGAAGATCTCTAAAATTCGTTGAATTTCGGTCCATAACTGGACCAACTGGGATTAGCAGACCATGTTTAGGCCGCAAAGTGGAAGAGGAATGGGGCGACAGATGATGATTCAGCTTCGGAAAGTGTCGGGCTTCCTCTGGTGGACTTACGGCAACAAGATGAATACTACATTCTATACAACAGGACTTGCGTCCAAAGTAGTCAGGTAATCCTATCTTTAACTAAAAATTACCCTATAACCCTTGAATTCCGGAAGGATATCAATTCATGCAGACACATAGGATTTCAAGTATATACCGAGACACGTGCAGTGTGTTATCTACGGGGTGAGGGAGGGAGGGAGGGGATTAGCTCTGTGTCTTGAATACTACAAACGCGCTATCCGGCGTAGAAAGTTCGCTCGTAGTAAAGAAAGAAAAGGGCTTTTCATATCATTTTTAAAATTATTTCTTCTACACTAACCCATCATCAAACAATGATCATTAACAGAGTCATTGTCTGAAGAGACATGGAAAGCACTATTAGTTCTTGAGATGATGGTTTTGATAACAACAACCTCAGGACTTGTTATAAAATCTAAATACTAATATTCTTGCCTATATATATGTATATGCAGAATATATATGAAGGTACTGAAGAATGAAGACTGTACAGTATAGAGATTCAAGACTGACAAATTCAAGATTGAAGAAATCAAAACTGAAGACTCATGAGTATCAAGAGTCCAAAATTTCAAGAGTTTAAGAGTTCAAGATATCAAGATAAGTATTAGAGTCTAGATTTATGTTAAAACTAATAGCACTAAAATATTTATTCGGATTTTAATTGTGAAATGAAATCCACCTTCTCGCTTTAATAATGGAATGGAACCCACGACCTTCTCTAGTGGAATGGAATCCACGAAATTTTTAAAATGATTTATTTTAAATATTTTCCAAAACAACTTTTTAAAAGTCATTTCTCTCTATTTTTAACATCTTTTATTTTCAGATTTCAAAATCATCTTTATTTAGAGTATCTCCTGGTTTTAATATTATAAGTTCTAAAATCTCAAAATATATTCTATACTTAGTTTGTAATATTACTTTTGTATTACGGATTATATATTTTTAAGATTATTAAGCTATATTAAAAATTGTTTATAAACTTCAGAAATTGTTTTGACTATTTTTAGAATAGAAATCATTTTTAAAGAAAAATCAATTTTCAAAATATACATGGGCATGTCAACATACCCCATCCCTCCATGTAGACATGGTGGCCGTTTATTTCATAAATTAAATTTTCAAAAGAGGTATCCATTCGTCATAACCTTTCGTGAATGGACACGACCGTTGTTCTTCTATAAATACCTAATATTTTGAATGAACTTTTACTCAATTTTCTTAGTTTCTCTCCTTTCCCTTCCATTCTTATTTTCAAATATTCTTAACAAAACTCTAACGAAATCCTAAGTGAATCTAACTCGATCATCTCTTGTTTGATTCTCTGCCACTCTCTCTCTCTCTCTCTAAGATCAAAGTGTTATTCAGAGTTATAGGATCATTTGTAAGAAAAGATCGAAAGATCAAAGTGTATCGAGTCTCTCTCAATCAAAGTGTGATTGAAAATGGTGTAATTATGGCCCGTAAATCAATTGGGTGTGATTGTAGCCCGTAAATCAATTAGGTGATCTTGTAGCCTGGTTAAATCAAGAGAGTTTTATCTAGACTCGAAGATAGGAGGGTGCATCTCGTAGCCTTGAAATCGAGGTTGTAATATCGACATTATATTTGAAAAGAAATTTGCACAAGAAATTGTGTTGGACTGGATGTAGGGTAACTCCAAACTAGAATAAAATTCCGGTGTGTTCTTTCCTTTTTGTAACGACCCGGATTTTTGAACAGCTAATTTGCAATATTTAAATTGGATTTAAATATTTAATTTAAACTTTAATTTGATTTTAATATGAACAGTTAGGTTTTATATGATAGAAAGGATTCAGAATTTAAATATGGCGACCTGTTGAATTAATTAATTATTAAAATAGTAATTGAATATCGGGTAAAATATTAAATCTGGGGTAGTAAGCTTGTTTTTAAAGGCTTATAGGATTTATATTAATAATACTGAAAATAATAGATGAGTTAAATTTTGAATTTAACAGTGGTTTGTCCAATTTTAAAATTACATCGTTTAAATTAATATTTAAAAATACTCATCCGAGGCATAGTCTCGAAATTCGACGGAACCAGTTCCATTGGATCCGTAATATCGAATTTATTATCGAATTTCAAATTTCGTAGCGTGCGGAGCTATCGTGTGAGCTTACGAAATGTAAACGCCTAGACATTAATTAATCGTTTTAATTTAAATATATAAATTTATACCCTAGTCTACAGCCGAATTTCTTTCCATCAACCTTCATCTCAGCCGACCTACTCCTCTCACTTCATCGCGTACTCTCTGTCTTCCCTCGGAAGCTAAAATCGCTTTGTTCATCTTTAAATCGCGTATCCTTCTCTTTTTCCCATTCACGAATCTCAAATGAAATTGAATATGGCTGCCGTATTCATTTTATATCCTGAACCCTTTTTCATTTCTCCTTCTCTCCATTAAAGCCGATTCACGGCATACATAAAAAAAATATCAAGCGAAATCGAATGGGGTGGGAAGCACGCGAATCAATTCGCGTTCGTACGATAGGCCATGCCGTGATTTTTGTTGCTAGATCTCGAGTCGGGGGGCGCGCCGCGGGGATGGCTTGGCTTGATTCGTGGCGGCGGCGTGTGTTGAGGCGGTTGTAGCGTATGGAGGAGCTAGGGCAACGTTTGATTTGCCGTCTTGGCGAAGGCGAGATGCAGATGTACGCGAGTATGGCGGTCCCATGAGGGTTTCTCGAACTCGAGGAGGAGGTCAGGTCACGGCCAAGGGGGAAGCGTGATGGCAGTGGCGGGTTCGCCCGCGTATGTGAGATCGAGGCTGGAGTTTGACGTCAGAGCAAGGCAAGGAGAAGTTGTCGAGGAAAGCAACAACGTCAGAGGGTTGTCGTGTGGCTATCGGCGAAGTAGTGTTCGCAAGGTAGCTAAAGTTTGGCAGTGAGGTATAATTATGTAAATTGTTATACATTTAGTTAGTTAATTAAAGTTTTTAAATTTGAGGATTTGTTAGCTATGCAGAAATTTAAATTTACAGTAAGTTAGGGTTTGATTTTGAAAAAAGGTTATTATTGTCAATGTTAAATAGTTTTAGATCTTAGAATTTATCCTAGTTTAATTTAAATATGTGTATACATAGAAGAAATTAAAATAAATATATACCTCTACATTTTAAATATTGCTAGTTCATTTAAAAATAATAATTTACTTGGGTTATTAATTTGTTAATTTACTTATTTAATTAGTTGTTGAAATAAATTGTTAATTAAATTAAATTATCAGAGTTAAAGAATAAATATATTTAAATGAAAATAAATTGTTCGATTTGTTCAAAATATTAATAAAATCATATAATTGTTTATATAAGGTCAAAAGTTGGGAATCAGGTTGAGATTGGAAAGGATTGCAACTTAAAAGCAAATGTGAGTTTCTCACTCATTTGGATGCCATAGATAAAAATTTAAATGTTAAATTTGAATCATTGGATGTATTTGGTTGATTTATAATAGTTTATTCACTGAATGATATTATAAACCCTATACCGTGATATCCCACTTTGAAGTGGAATTGATATGTTATAGTGATAATATCTGTGGATGCAGGGAAACAGGTTGGATGGATCCAACATGATTCCTCAAAAGTATTTACTTCTCATTATATATGTTGTGATATGACTGGATGAAGGAATTGATATAGATTTGTATGTGAATTGAATTATTAAGAGTAAAATAACATTGAAGTTGAAGTTTGAAATTTATATGTTAAATAAATTAATTTAACAAAGATAAATAAAACTCAATAGAAAATGATTATTGAAATAATGAATCTACTTTAAATGGAGAATGAAGAAAAAGGAATACAGGTATCTTATAAACTGAAATTAGTTAAAGTTGAGTTTTTGGAAAGATTTAAATATTAACACCTGAAGAATTATTGTAATCAATAAGTGAAGTTTATTAAGAATTAAAAAAAGAAGATGTTATTAAGAAGTATAATTAAGAATTCTATTAAGAAGTAAAGGAAATTTTATTATGAAATAAAAAGGAAAATTTTATTAAGTAATGAATGGAATTTATTTAAAGAGCAATATGGAGATTTATATAAATAAATAAATAAATTATAAGATGGAATTCTTCAATAAAACTATTTTATAAAAAGAAAAGGGAGAACTCAGGGAGGTTTTATAAACTTATAAATGGAGTTTATAGACGAGATAGGGAAATATCAGTGTATATTGGAAAAGATAAGTAAAACTGAACTTATATTGAGATATGAAATTTGTTGGAAGGAAATAGTTGAATATTTCCGATGGTGATAAGTGTGAATTTGGACAAGAGACATTTCTATGTGGATATTGGGTTTTCTAAAAATGATAAACTTATTTTAAATGAATATTTTTAAATTACTACTATAAAATTTTATGAACTATAATTACGTCAAATTAGTTATTCGAAAGCTTAGTAATTTATTATACACTCAAATTTTCTAAAATTGGCTTTGAGTCTTATCAATAATTTGATATAAATTGTAATGTTTGTATTTAATATTTCCTTTAAACCATAATTCAAAATAAGATTATTATTCTATTATATAACTTTAGATGTTTTCAAATATTTCTTTTTGAAAATCCAATCATAAAGTCTCTTGAGATGATAAACAAATTTAGTAAATGAATAAGATTTAGAATAAAAACTTCTAAGTGGAGTTAAATAAACTTAAATAAATTTATAAGTATAAAATAAGAGTTTTTTGGAAACGGAATAAAGATTCACAAAGTAAAGTAGGCAATCGAGTTTAAGAATTTATAAGGAAAAGTGTAAATTGATTTTTGAGAAAAGAATAAGAAAATAAAGAATATTTCAAAGGGTAAATCGAAATGTAATTGAAGTGTGAGAAATCATTTAAATGATTTCATGGAAATTAAAGGGCTTTGAAAATTGTTTCAAATGGAATAAAATGGAAATAATATCTGAATGATATTTGAGATAAATAATTTGGGAAAAATTATTTAATGGTTGCTTGTGAATGATTAATTGATAGTTAAATCACCGACTATCAATATTGGACAATGCGCTGATCGTTTCGAAGAGTCCGGGATCGGATTTAATTACCCGAAAACCACTTTGATCCGGTTTGAACGATTACGAATGAATATCGTGAAGAGTTGAAGACGGTGATTCGGTTTGTCTAGACCCATGGCAACTTGTATGGACGAATGCTTTCAGAACATCGTCAGGTGGACGATGAGCATTCTAAGTGGGACTCGTTCTTGAAAGGTAACGCTTAGCCTCAAGCCTCATCAACCGGGAATGGCTAAAACAGGGGAGGTGCAGCAAGGCTTCGTGGGTAGCCCCCACTGGAGAGTAAGGTTTCCCCTGTCTAGATGTCCCTTTTTATTTCGACTTAGTGGGTGGTTGGTCGCGCCAACCACGGGGTGACCTAGCTTGGGACTGTCCAGTAAGGGATGGTTCCGGTCTTGTGTTACTGGGCAGTTAGGGTGGCTCCTCGGTACTCTGATCTAGAGTAGGTACTGTGACGGGCGGTACCCAGGTAGCCCTGCCATTGTATGAAATCCAATCTCCAATAAGCGTCTGTACGGTTTTGATTGTGCCTAACTATTGCTGAAACGTGAGATGCAAGCATTTCAGTTAGATTCTATTTTACTTTCTATAGACACTATTATAATATCGGACGAATTTAATATAAATGTTTTGGCTATCGTAAGGTAAAAACCCGACATATTTATTTATGGCGTGGTCTTACGAGATGCTTTTGTTTTCAAAGGATTTTTGAAACTATAATAATCCAATTGAGTGTGATTTTCTCACGCTGGTTTTCCAGACTGACTCGGGTTTTGTTTTATATGATGCTCGGGTCAGACCGAGTTAAACAGGATCATGTTAAAAGATAAGGAATTCAAGAGACGAGCTGATGACAGAGCGTACTTCCGTATTTGACTATTATTTCCGCTGTGTATGGACGAATATTGAGTTGTCTCAATATGGATGTTTGTTGTACTCTGATAAAGGTATGTATGTGTATGTATACAGTACAGATTTCTTTGCATTTAAAAGCTGTTATTATATATTATATTTTGTTCCGCTGCGATTGTGAGACTCTGATGTTGTTTTTTTTATTTCTTCTTCTTATACCTCTTTCTTATTTTACCCGAGGACTCATATGTTTGTTCCACTTTGGACAGAACTGTTGTGGAATTTTATTAGTTCAATGGGGTACAGATTTGCGGGCCTTTACACTTGGTATCAGAGCTGAAAGGTTAAGCGAGAACCTTGGCTCTGGTGGAGATTACTCATTAGAGATAGAGTCATTAGTACTCTAGAATGAGTTTGAGTGTATTAATAGATATGAGAGCGTATTTGTTAGTGAATATAAAATGGTTTTTTATTGTGTTGATTGATTTGTTGAGTGGTATATGAACCTTCGTCAGCACAGTCTATACAACTGGGACGAAGGGGTTTCTAAACACTTGAATAGAACAATTCGACACAATATTGTTTTCGAAAATGGGTAAATGAAATAATTTTACCCAAAATATATTTTGATATAAAAAGAAATTATTTTCTGCAAATTATTATATATAATTAAAGTGTTTGGATGATAGTATGATAGACAAATAAGATTATAAGGATTAAAATGGCTTATATAACTAAGGAAAGTATGAGATTGAATTTTGGAGTTAAAGTTGAAAATGAAGTCAAAAATAAGGATTTAACTTGGATTAAGTTGAAAATTTAACTTTTGAAATTTAACTAATGATGGGAAATAATAATATAAGTAAATTGGAGAAGTAAATAAAATTTAGAATGTAGATGAATCGGATTGAGAAAATTTAATAGAAATAAATAAATAAATTTTGAATGTGATTGAAATGGTAAAATAGAAATTAAATGTGAGTTGGAAGACAAAATCAAATTGGATTGAAGTTAATTTAAGCTAAGTAAATGGAGGTAAATTGAATTAATCTAGAATAAATTTCAGTTGTATTTGAATTAAGTTGGAATCAAATTGAAAGGAAATGAATGGAGATATGGATGATATTAAATGAAATTATGTTCTTACTTAATTAAATCCAAGTGAATTGGTGGATTAAAGAATATAGTATGATGCTAGATTTAACTGAAGTTCAATTAAATAAAATTGAATTGAAATAAAATTCAATTGAGTTGTAAATAATATTGAGTGGAATTAAAATTCTTACTTTAACAAGTGAAAGCAAGTTGAATAAGAGATTGTTTGGGGTGAATGAATTTAAAATAGCCCATAAAGGTTAAAAAGCATTGAAATAAAAATATATTCTTGACTAAGTAAAATATATAATCCCGAATTAAAGAGTAGAAGGTGAATGGGATTGATTTTTAATGGATAGAAATGTGAATATAAATAAGTGTATGACTTATAAATCTAAAGGAGTGAAATTCCAAACCAAATAGAATAAATGAGAGTAAGTTGAAATAAAATTGAATTGGAATAAATATATTCTAATAGCTTATGAACAGTTGACAACCCATTGTTTCAAAATATTTTTGCTGTGAATAAGTGTTCAATCTCGAGTTAAAATGAAATATGAATATATTCAAGCTTAAAATGGATATAAACGTGAGAAAATATAATTGTATGATTTATAAGAGAAAATAAATAAATGGAGAAGTTAAATAGTAAGCCAAAATAAAATTGTTTTGCATTTGGAAAATGAAATAAAAATCCAAACTTGAATTATAAAATAAAATTTAACTCAGGTAAAATAATAAGATGATTTTAAAAATAAAAATCCAATATGGAATGGGAAGTGGAAGTGAACTAAATTGGATAATTAATTATTTAATGAATATGGAAATAGAACCTAAGTAGGATTATGAGATAATAATGGAGTTACGAATGAACTCGAGTTATAAATAAACTGGAATTGGCGGTGAATTAAATATAAGTGGAAATGTTGTGGAATCGGATTGAAATAATGATGGTTTGAATTTGCAAATAAACTCCAATTCGAGTATAAATAAGTTAAACAAGATTTTGTTACTAATGAAATAAATTCAGATGAACTGGGTATGGAAATTTGGAATTTAAATGGGTTATGAGAATGGAAAATTGAATTTAATGGAATTTGAATAGATGAGAATCAAATTAAAATGGAACCGAACTTAAGTATGAAGTTGGAATAAGTAAATTGACTTAAGATAAAAATAATAGAAGCTTGGCTTCGAGAAGCGTGAAAGCCCATTAAATGAAAACTTGGGTGAATTTAAATTGGGAAATGATTATTAATTTATAAGCATGGAATATCGAGCTAAATAAAATGGTTTGAAAGGAACCAATGCGAGGATAGAATAAAATGCTAATGTATGGTGTGTAAATAAATTAAAATGGAATGGACTTTAAAATGATAAGTAAATTTAATTAAATAGAACTTCAATAAATAATATTCAACGTATATTGATAGTACATTAAATTAGAGCATGGTCAAATGAAATAAGAATGGATTGAATTACAAATAAAATTCAAGAGAGTTGAAGTAAAAGTGGAAATGGCCATATATTAAATAAATAGATTCGGAAGTGAACTGTGAATGTGAATTAAAATTTAAAATGAACAAGTGGATAAATAAATTGAATTATAGGTGAAATGGATGTGAAATAATAATGATAATAATCAAATCAAGGATTTAAAATGGAGATTGTTCACAAATAAACTAAACTTGGGTTATGGGATTGAAATAAGTTGAAGAAAAATAAATAACTTAAGCAAATAATTGAATAGAAGCTCGGCTTAAACGAATATGTTAATGGTTATTTATTGGGGCGTTTCCAAGCTGAATAAAATGGTTTGAATGAAATCAAGTGAATATGAAATAAAATGCAAATATATAGTATGTAAATACTATAGAATGGAATTAAAAATAATTGTGTTGAAATCAATTTTAAAATGGTTATGAAGCTAAAGGAATGGTTTGTTTGAATAAATATCGTCGAACTTCTTAAATTGGTCGTTTGACGTAAACGAAGTAAGTAAAATTCTATGGAATGATTGAAGTAAATAAAAATTTGACTTGTGAATCAAATGCAATGAGTATGTGTTGGTTAGATTAAAAATGAATAGAATGTAAGAAATTGATGTTAAAAATCATTCTGAATTGCATAGGATAATATAGAAATCGAGTAAAGCAATTGGGTTAACATTGAGACTTCATTAATTTTTTATGGAAACTGGGTGTGTATATTGTTTATAAAAAAATAAACTTGTGATTTTAACTGATAGAAGTAGCAAGGATTGATTTTGAAATCAATTAAATTTGAAATGAATTGTTTGGACATAATTATGAATTGAAGATAAGCAAATGAGTTGTTAATCACTTGTGTTGAATGCAAATGGTATATGAAATAGTTAAAAACAAATTGAACTAGTTGGAAACTTTGCAAATGGCTTATGGAAGTATTTCTAATGCATTACATGTGTTATAGTTGTGTTGTAGCTGTTTAAATAAATGAAATGTTATAAATTTCATAAATATGTTACTTATGTGTTTAAATTGAGTAAGTACAGGTACCAGAAGACCATTCAGCGAGAGTTTGGGGCACACAAATGCTTAAATAATTACTCCGCTTGCTTAAAATGCTAAATAAGGTACGCCTACGCAATACAAACTAGGAAATATGAACTGTTTTTGGTTTTTCCGACCGTGTGGGTCGATGTATATATATTTATATCTATTGTCAAATTGCCAAAGCTCCTCCGTACAAAGGAGACTCTGCCCAAATTTTCCAGAAATTTTGGAAGTTATAAAAATTTTGAAAATTTTTGAAAAACTATTTTGTTAACGGTAAAATGTTTTGATAGTAGAATTGAAATAAGAGATTTTGAAGTTAGAATATAAAATCAATTGTTTGGGTAAAAGGGAAGATTAGGAAAGTGAACAACAAATATAACTAAGTTGCTTTTAATAAGTGAGCGGGGTAGGACATTCTTCTATATGAGTGATTTCGGGGACGAAATTCTTCTAAGGAGAGAAGAATGTAACGACCCGGATTTTTGAACGGCTCATTTGCAATATTTAAATTGGATTTAAATATTTAATTTGAACTTTAATTTGATTTTAATATGAACAGTTTGGTTTTATATGATAGAAAGGATTTGGAATTTAAATATAGCGATCTGTTGAATTAATTAATTATTAAAATAGTAATTGAATATCGGGTAAAATATTAAATCTGGGGTAGTAAGCTTGTTTAAAATATTTTAAAGGCTTTTAGGATTTATATTAATGATACTGAAAATAATAGATGAGTTAAAATTTGAATTTAACAGTGGTTTGTCCAATTTTAAAATTACATCGTTTAAGTTAATATTTAAAAATAGCCATCCGAGGCATAGTCTCGGAATTCGACGAAACCAGTTCCATTGGATTCGTAATATTGAATTATTATCGGATTTCAAATTCGTAGCATGCAGAGCTATCGTGTGAGCATACGAAATGTAAACGCCTAGACATTAATTAATCGCTTTAATTTAAATATATAAGTTTATACCTTAGTCTACAGCCGAATTTCTTTCCATCAACCTTCATCTCAGTCGACCTACTCCTCTCACTTCATCGCGTACTCTCTGCCTTCCCTCGGAAGCTAAAATCCCTTTGTTCATCTTTAAATTGTGTATCCTTCTCTTTTTCCCATTCACGAATGTCAAATGAAATTGAATATAGCAGCCGTATTCATTTTATATCTTGAACCCTTTTTCGTTTCTCCTTCTCTCCATCAAAGCCGATTCACGGCATACATAAAAAAAAGTCAAGCGAAATCGAATGGGGTGGGAAGCACGCGAATCAATTTGCATTCGTACGATAGGCCGTGTCATGATTTTTGTTGCTAGATCTCGAGTCGAGGGGGCGCGTCGCGGGGATGGCTTGGCTCGATTTGTGGCGGCGGCGTGTGTTGAGGCGGTTGTAGCATATGGAGGAGCTAGGGCAACGTTCGATTTGCCGTCTTGGCGAAGGCGAGATGCAGATGTACGCGAGTATGGCGATCGCGTGAGGGTTTCTCGAACTCGAGGAGGAGGTCAGGTCACGGCCAAGGGGGAAGCGTGATGGCAGTGGCGGGTTCGGCCGCATATGTGAGATCGAGGCTGGAGTTTGGTGTCAGAGCAAGGCATGGAGCAGTTGTCGAGGCAAGCAGCAACATTAGAGGGTAGTCGTGTGGCTATCGGCAAAGTAGTGTTCGCGAGGTGGCTATAGTTCGGCAGTGAGGTATAATTATGTAAATTGTTATACATTTAGTTAATTAATTAAAGTTTTTAAATTTGAGGATTTGTTAGTTATGCAGAAATTTAAATTTACAGTAAGTTAAGGTTTGATTTTGAAAAAAGATTATTATTATCACTGTTAAATAGTTTTAGATCTTAGAATTTATCCTAGTTTAATTTAAATATATGTATACAAAGAAGAAATTAAAATAAATATATACCTCTACATTTTAAATATTGCTAGTTCATTTTAAAAAAATAATTTACTTAGGTGGTTAATTTGTTAATTTACTTATTTAATTATTTGTTTAAATAAATTGTTATTTAAATTAATTTATTAGAGTTAAAGAATAAATATATTTAAACAAAAATAAATTGTTCGATTTGTTCAAAATATTAATAAAATCATAATTGTTTATATAAGGTCAAAAGTCGGGAATCGGGTTGAGATTGGAAAGGATTGCAACTTAAAAGCAAATGTGAGACTTTCTCACTCATTTGGATGCCATAGATAAAAATTTAAATGTTAAATTTAAATCATTGGATGTGTTTGGTTGATTTATAATAGTTTATTCACTGAATGATATTATAAACCATACACCGTGATATCCCACTTTGAAGTGGAATTGATATGTTATTGTGCTAATATTTGTGGATGCAGGGAAACAGGTTGGAGGGATCCAACAGGATTCCTCAAAAGTATTTACTTCTCATTATATATGTTGTGATATGAATGGATGAAGGAATTGATATAGATTTGTATGTGAATTGAATTATCAAGAGTAAAATAACATTGAAGTTGTAGTTTGAAATTTATAAGTTAAATAAATTAATTTAACAAAGATAAATAAAACTCAATAGAATATGATTATTGAAATAATGAATCTACTTCAAATAGAGAATGAAGAAAAAGGAATACAGGTATCTTATAAACTGAAATTAGTTAAAGTTGAGTTTTTGGAAAGATTTAAATATTAACACCTGGAGAATTATTGTAATCAATAAGTGAAGTTTATTAAGAATTAAAAAAAGAAGATGTTATTAAGAAGTACAATTAAGAATTTTATTAAGAAGTAAAGGAAATTTTATTATGAAATAAAAAGGAAAATTTTATTAAGTAATGAATGGAAATTATTTAAAGAGCAATATGGAGATTTATATAAATAAATAAATAAATTATAAGATGGAATTCTTAAATAAAACTATTTTATAAAAAAAGAAAGGGAGAACTCAGGGAGATTTTATAAACTTGTAAATGGAGTTTATAGACGAGATAGGGAAATATCAGTGTATTAGAAAAGATAAGTCAAACTGAACTTATATTGAGATATGAAATTTGTTGGAAGGAAATAGTTGAATATTTCCAGTGGTGATAAGTGTGAATTTGGACAAGAGACATTTCTATGTGGATATTGGGTTTTCTAAAAATGATAAACTTATTTTAAATGAATATTTTTAAATTACTACTATAAAATTTTGTGGACTATAATTATGTCAAATTAGTTATTCGAAAACTTAGTAATTTATTATACACTCAAATTTTCTAAAACCGGCTTTGAGTCTTATCAATAATTTGATATAAATTGTAATGTTTGTATTTAATATTTCCTTCAAATGGTAATTTAAAACAAGATTATTATTCTATTATATAACTTTAGATGTTTTCAAATATTTCTTTTTGAAAATCCAATCATAAAGTCTCTTGAGATGATAAACAAATTTAGTAAATGAATAAGATTTAGAAGAAAATCTTCTATGTGGAGTTAAAGAAACTTAAATAAATTTATAAGCATAAAATAAGAGTTTTCTGGAAACGGAATAAAGATTCACAAAGTAAAGTGGGCAATCGGGTTTAAGAATTTATAAGCAAAAGTGTAAATTGATTTTTGAGAAAAGAATAAGAAAATAAAGAATATTTTCAAAGGGTAAATCGAAATGTAATTAAAGTGTGAGAAATCATTTAAATGATTTCATGGAAATAAAAGGGCTTTGAAAATTGTTTGAAATGGGTTAAAATAGAAATAACATCTAAATGATATTTGAGATAAATAATTTGGGAAAAATTATTTAATGGTTGCTTGTGAATGATTAATTGATAGTTGAATCACCAACTATCAATATTGGACAATGAGCTGATCGTTTCGAAGAGTCCGAGATCGGATTTAATTATCCGAAAACCACTTCGATCCGGTTTGAACGATTACGAATGAAGATCGTGAAGAGTTGAAGACGGTGATTCGGTTTGTCCAGACCCAGGGCAACTTGTATGGACGAATGCTTTCAAAACATCGTCAGGTGGATGATGAGCATTCTAAGTGGGACTCGTTGTTGAAAGGTAACGCTTAGCCTCAAGCCTCATCAACCGGAAATGGCTAAAACAGGGGAGGTGCAGCAAGGCTTCGTGCATAGCCCCCGCTAGAGAGTAAGGTTTCCCCTGTCCAGATGTCCCTTTTTATTTCGGCTTAGTGGGTGGTTGGTCGCGCCAACCACGAGGTGATCTTGCTTGGGATTGTCCAGTAAGGGATGGTTCCGGTCTTGTGTTGCAGGGGAGTTAGGGTGGCTCCTCGGTACTCTGATATAGACCAGGTACTGTGACGGGCGGTACCCCGGTAGCCCTGCCATTGTATGGAATCCAATCTCCAATAAGCGCCTGTACGGTTTTGATTGTGCCCAACTATTTCTGAAACGTGAGATGCAAGCATTTCAGTTAGATTCTATTTTACTTTCTATAGACAATATTATAATATCGGACGAATTTATTAAAAATGTTTTGGCTATCGTAAGGTAAAAACCCGACATATTTATTTGTGGAGTGGTCTTACGAGATGCTTTTGTTTTCAAAGGATTTTTGAAACTATAATAATCCAATTGAGTGTGATTTTCTCACGCTGGTTTTCCAGACTGACTCGGGTTTTGTTTTATATGATGCTCGGGTCAGACCGAGTTAAACAGTATCATGTTAAAAGCTAAGGAATTCAAGAGACGAGCTAATGATAGAGCATACTTCCGTATTTGACTATTATTTCCGCTGTGTATGGACAAATATTGAGTTGTCTCTATATGGATGTTTGTTGTACTCTGATAAAGGTATGTATGTGTATGTATACAGTACAGATTTCTTTGCATTTAAAAGCTGTTATTATATATTATATTTTGTTCCGCTGCGATTGTGAGACTCTGATGTTGTTTTTTTATTTCTTCTTCTTATACCTCTTTCTTCTTTTACTCGAGGACTCATACGTTTGTTCCACTTTGGACAGAACTGTTGTGGAATTTTATTAGTTCAAAGGGGTACAGATTTGCGGGCCTTTACACTTTTACTGCTTTTTATTTACTATTTGCATATGTGTTTGATTTTTTGATTGTCTCCGTGCTTGTGAATTGCATCTGTCTGTGTTTAATTTGAAAAGATTTCAAAAAGATTCATAAAATTAATTAAACACTATTTGTCCCCCTCTAGTGTTAATTCTACCTTAAAATCTGTAATCCGCATTCCCTACATTTGGTATCAGAGTATTGGTTTTCAAAGTTATCATAATTTGAATTTTAAAAAAGTTTAAAATGGAAACTTTTGGAAATTCTGCTAACTCTAGTTCAAAATTGTCCAAATCATCATTATCACATAAGTCTGTATATTGCTATTATAGAAAATCTAGTTATCTACTGAATTGGTGTGTTGTGTAGGAACGGGTGTGTTATTTGGCTTTTGATGAATCAACACTCAATGGACAAATGATGCAAATTAAGAGGAAAAAAATGGATATTTGATAGTTGATGTTTAAAATAAATGACTGGTAATATGAAAATACTGAATAACATAATTTATGAAGATGGAGGACTGGTCAACTTTGAAGACAACTGAAAAGGATATGTGATTGACATCGACAATGTCGGTAACTCTAAAACTCCTACTATTTTTGATGTTTTGTTAGTTAGGAATCTAAAACACAATTGTTCTTAGTATAAGTCAACCTCGTGATAAGGGCTACAAAATTAAATTTGAATAAGATAAGTGTCACCTCTAAGATAATAAATTAAATATTATCTTTGAAGGAATTAGGATGGAAAATATTTATATCCTCGGTATGAAAACGTCAAATGATAACCTATGTCCTTTGGCTAATATAAGTGACCCTTGGATTTGACATAAAAGATTTCGTATTAGAATTTCAAAATTTTATCTAGACTTTCAAAACTTGATTTAGTAAGAGGTCTCCTTAATATGGATTTTAAAGTAGATAGCATATATGATACTTGTCAATTAGGAAAACTTAGAAAGAGTTCATTTAAATTGAAAGATATGATTTCAACTTCAAAACCCCTTAATTTACTTCATTTAAATCTGTTTGTCCCATCTCAAATTTAGTCAATAAATCATAGTATGTAATCGTAGATGATTATTCTAGATTTACATGGACAATTTTTTGGAAACTTAAAAGCAATGCTTTTGATTCATTTAAAACTTTTGCACAAAGAATTCAAAATCAACTTTCTTTAAAAATCAAAATTGTTCACGGTGATCACGGTGGAGAATTTGAAAATGAAATGTTTTGGAATTTCTGTACTCAAAAGGGTATAACTCATAATTTTTCCTTTTCAAGAACTCCAATACAAAATTGAGTAGTTGAGCATAATAATAGGACGATTAAAGAGTGTGCAAGAACCATTGCTTTCAGATAGTAAATTACCGAGAAATTTTTGGGCTGAAGCAGTCGCTATAGCTTGTTATATTTTGAACAGGATTTTATTTAGAACACTAATCAATAAAACACCGTATGAACTCCTTTTCAATAAGAAACCAAAGGTACCTTATTTTAAAGTTTTTGGTAGCAAATGTTTTATTCTAAATGCAATAGACAATTTGGATAAATTTATCATAAATCCGACAAAGGAATTTTTATCCGATATTCTAATAAAAGTAAAGCATATAGAGTTTTCAATTTAAAAACTAACAACATTGAAGAAACAAAGCATGTATCTTTTGATGAAAATTTCAAAGATTTTGTTCAAATAAATGTTGAAGATGATTTTGTTACTCTAAATAATGAATCAAATGAAATAAATTATGAAACTTTTCATCCTAATAAAAGGACCAGGCTTTTAAAAGATTATCCTATAGAAATTATAATAGGAAATATTGAATCTGTTGTTAGAACTAGAAATCAACTCAACAAGATGAGTAGTGTAGCTATTCTATCAACTATTGAATTTAAAAATCCAAAGGAAGCATCATCTGATGATTCATGGATTCTTTCTATGTGAGAAGAACTGAATTAATTCACCAGAAATGATATATGGGAACTTGTTCCTAGACCTGAAGACAAAACTATAATAGGAAATAAATGGGTTTATAAAAATAAAATGAATGAACAAGGCGAGGTCTCTAGAAATAAAGCTCGGTTAGTCGCGCAAGGTTATTGTCAAGAGGAAGGAATAGACTATGATGAAACCTTTGCACTTGTAGTAAGATTAGAAGCCATTAGAATTCAACTTGCTTTCACAAACCATAACAATTTCAAATTATTTCAAATGGATGTCAAATGTGCGTTTTTAAATGGTTTTGTTAAAGAAGATGTTTATGTTGAACAACCCCCACTTTTTGAAGATGAAAAGTTTTCAAATCATGTTTACAAATTAAAGAAAGCTTTATATGGTCTAAAACAAGCTCCTAGAGCCTAGTATGACAGACTATGATCTTATCTATTACAATCCAATTTTGAAATTGGTAAAGTAGATAATACTTTTTTATTAAAATAAACAAACGATATTCAATTAGTAAAGGTATGTTTAGATGATATATTTTTGGATCAACAAACAATGAAATGAACAAAGAGTTTTGTGAAATAGTGACAAATGAGTTTGAGATGAGTCATATGGGTGAACTTACCTTCTTTTCAGGATTGCAAATAAAACAATTAGATAGTGGTATATGCAATAGTCAAGGAAAGTATGCTAGGGATCTAGTTAATAAGTTTGGTATGACTGCTGCGAGTGGAAAACCCACTCCTATGGTAACCTATGACACCTTGAATAAAGAAGACATGTCAAAAGATGGTGATAAAAAACTATACAGGGGAATGATTGGATCACTACTCTATATAACTGCGAATAGACCTAATATCGTGCATAGTGTCTGTCTTTGTGCAAGATACCAGTCCCAACCCAAAAAACCCCATTTAAAAGCTATTAAATGTATCTTAAGATATGTAAACACACTTTAGACTATGGCCTATTTTACCCTCATATTGTGATGCTGGCTATGCTGGTTGTAAATCAGACCAGAAAAGTACAAGTGGAACTTAACACTTTTTAGGACATTCTCTGTAACGATCCCGAATTTTAATCAATTTTAAATTGATAATTAAATTATTTTTGATTTAAAATTGTGAAATTAAATGATAAATTGATTTGAGTTTATCCAAATCCAAATAAAATATGTTATTTATTAAGAAAGATATTGTTTCTTTTATAAATTATTTTAAAATTTTAGTATTGAGTTATTTTTAAACAATATTAATATAAAGGTATTTGAATTCAATCTTACGAAATGGATTTTAGAAGTTGTGTAAATATAACAAAAATTTTGAAATAAAAATTTAAGTTAAAATAAAAGATACAAAGTAAAATAAAGCACAAACAAAAATGTATTACAAAATACATCAAAGAATGTATAGTGTGAAAGTGAAACAAATAAACAAAACTTTATATTAAAGTATAAACTTGTAAAAGCAAGATCATATCAGCCGAGGCAACAATGCAAAACAACACCAAAACAAATTCAACCTAAGACACATACATTTGTATATAAGGAGTAACCAGGCAAGAACAAGTAAAAGGAAAATAAGAAAAGGATGAAACATCACAAAGTATATATTTTACCTAAGCAATAAAGCAAAGTACATCAACCTTTAAAGCTTCCATCTCTGCTCAGAAATAAGGTACTAAGTGATTAATGCAACATATCTCAAGCCACCAGAGGAAGATCTGCATAGTTGGTAAAGCAAGAAAGAAAAATACATAAGTCTAAGCTAGCAAATAAGATAAGCATGTACACAACAACAATTAATGCAACATGCCTCCAATACAATTCAGCCATGCTTATTGAATAAACAAAGATATAACACTGTATAAACATCACCTTGTATAAACAATATTTATTCACCTATACACTTTCTTTTATACATCACCAGTAAACTTCTCTCCTATATATCAACTCAAACATCATCACTTCGGTTCTTCAAAGCTGAGTAACTTCAAAAGTAAACCAGAAGAAGAAAATAAGCATGTCATCTTTATAAACTCTAAATATCACTCAAAGAAAGAAAAACAGATTCAAGAAGATTCAAATCTGCAGTTTTTAAACAAATGAGCTCTGTTTATTTCTTCATAACAAGTGAGTAAGCATTAAACTTGAAATCTTTTAGTTAACTGAAATGATTCTCTGTTTCTTGATATTGAATATGTTTATCATTGAACATGGTTTGGTAAATATATGTGTAGATGTACAGGGTATCCTATATACTGTTCTTCCTGTTTTCTAGTTACAGAGTAAAAGAAATGGGAAAAAAATTAACATCTCTTCATACAAACCATATTTAGCTTGGAAATTCAAATATGATAGATTCATTTAAACTTAACTTGAGGCCTGGAAATCATTTTAGGCTTAATATTTAAACAATGGACTCTGTAAACTGATTTACAGTAGAGATATAAATTTTTGGGTAATTTCGAATGTTGCAAAATCTCGATTCAGTTATATAGCTCAGATTAACAATCAAAAACAATATTTTTAAAACAAATTGGGTGATTTTTAATTGAGTATTTCACGTGCAGTTTGAATATGAACAAAAATAGCATTTTGATCATTATCTGGTGATCGAATCGAAATCGAATGCTAGGATTTTGGTTAAAGCAAGATTGATCATCGTTGAGATCGGGAAAAATGTTGAAGAATTTTTCTATTGCATAAATTGTGAATTCGAATCTAAACTAGGGTTTAAGAACTGTTTCCGGTTCATGTTGTAAACGGGATCGCCGCTCCGCCTATGGGTGATCGGAATTCACGTCTCCGATGCCAGTCGAGGCGTCACATCTCGATGAAGCTTCAGTTAATTTTCATGGCTTCTGATGGCCATACGTGGGAAGACGAGACGGTTTCGTGGTGGTGTGCCGTTAGGTTTGTTCGATCGAATCACCTGAAGTTGAACCATGGTGATATCAAGACTTCTGGGTGGTCGGCTAGGTTGAGATAGTCATCATCGACTTGCCGATGGTCGCGAGGAGGGTCAGAGCATCACTGTTCAAGCGTACACGTGCACGCGTATCATCGTGTATCTGAACAGTTTTGGGTTGTGGAAGAAGAAGTGGCATGGAGGAAGACTCGAAGTATTTCTCGGGGGAACTGGGGTTAGACTCGAAGGGAGACTCGTGTCGTTTTAGTGGAATGTCGAGTAGGTTTCTGGGACTTAGAAAAATAAAGGAAAATATTTTCCCTCGGGTTAAATTTCTGAGTAACCCGAAGCAAAGACAAGTTTGTCACGGGGTGACTCGAAGTAGTTACAGGAGCCACTCAAAAACAGTTTGTATTTTGAAGTTTTTCTACTTTTCAACAATTTTAAATAAAACCCAAGTTTTAAAATAAGGAGATGATTAAAGTTTTAAATAAATTAAAGTTTAAATAAAGGATTTTCAAAATGATTAAGTTTTAAATTTATTTATTCAAGATACATTATTTTACAAAATTGTTTAATAAATAAATAATGTAGTTTAAAATGAAAATTAAGATAAAATGTTGTTTAAACTAAATCTTAACCTTTTAAGGTATCTAATGTGATAAAGGTGATTTATTAAACAAGGTTTAAAAGGAAAATCAGAGTAATTAATTAAAGATAATTAATTAAATAGTGAATTAAATAATTAAAGGTTAATTATTTAATAATGAAAGGTTGATGAATTATAATTAAAGGTTAATTAATTTATTATCAATGGATAATTAATAACATATTAAAGAATAATTAATCAAAAATGGTTTATAATTTATTAACAATTAATTAACCAGGATTAGTAATTAATTCATAAATAATTAATCTAATTTGAATTAATCGGACAATTTAATTGATCTTACTTATGGATGTTTGGATTCTATTGGATGACTTGATTGTTTGATATCCCTAATATATGATGCTTTGTGATACATCCTGATTTATGTGGTGATCTGTAATTTACTATCTGTGACATATATATCTGTGATCTGTATTTAACAGATAAGCGTTATAGTTTATATCGCTTATCAACTATATTTCTGTATTCTGATCTGTGATGATTATATGCTGTTGCACTACTGTGTAAAACCCCTAGACCACACTTATACACACACCAATATGGATTTCACGAGGAAATCGATTAAGTCACAGATTTTTGAAATAGTTTTAAATTTGAATATTTGGATTCAAATGTTTTAGAAATGGATTGGGTTTAAAGTGAAAAGCTTTTGAAATGGAATTTCGTAGATGAAATTTATTTGGAATAACTCGATAAAGTATGAAGTTTCAAATAATTTGATTTAAACTTAAATTCAAGGTTTGAAATTGAATCCTATGATTTAAAACTAGGGATTAAAGATGTTATACTAGTTATATATGGGTTAAACTATTTTAAAATGAATTTATTGGGGAATATGAATATAAATTAAGAACTTTAACTCGTGTAAATATAATTGGATTTTTCTGAAACGAAAACTGTTGTTTTCAAATAATAAAAGCTTTCACATGAGAAATGAATGTTCAAATTGTGTTAAAAAGAATTTCAAGTTTGAAAAATGAAGAAAATTTCCAAGTTATGAAAACTATTTAAAAGCTATAAGTTGAATCTTTGATTTAAAGATTCAACAAGTTAATCGAATATTGAAAGCTACGAGTTAAATCTTTGATTTAAAGATTTAATGAGTTAATCCAATTGGAATGGAAGTTGTTTTAAAGTCTATAAATTGATCTTTGTGAAATAAATCTTTTTTTGCAATATAAAGATTTGAAATGGTAATTGGCTTAAACCATTTGAAGAAAAGTTTTGGGTTTTAAGTTGTGACTTAATTGAAATCCCAATATCCATATGTTTTTGAAATACTGCGCTCACTGTTCGGTTTAGCCGGGAGAGGACCTTTGTGTCATATATCCCATTCTGAATATGTGATATGTCGTTATGGATAACATTTGAAGGCCGGTGGTGAAGACCGGATATTTTCGAAAACGTAAGGACAACTCGTCGAATGTCTTTACATCGAATGGTCCCCGGTATAGAGATTCCATATGTGATGGGAAGTCCGAACGTGATTAGTGAATATCCGGATTGCAAGGACTTCTTTGTAAGTGCCTTCGGTTCTGTTCGTGCCCGGAACAGACTTGTATGGACAGTATATCTGACATTACAAATTGAGATATAAAGCTGATTTCTTTCAAATATATTTCTTTTGGTGGCGGAGAATTTATTCTCTTAGCTTAACACCCTTCTCTGAGACGTACGATCTCAGAGGTTATGTAGTTGAAGGTTATCAGCAATATATTCCCAATTTGGTAATGTGACATGCTGAGTGTTGCTGTGAAATGATCATTGTGTTGATTATTTGTGATAGGATCATTTGTTTGATCGTTTATCTTTGTGATCATTTCTATGATCATTTGTTGACCCAAAGCACAGCTTTTGTATAAAGCGTGTTTTTGTGGACGAGACTTCGTCGAGCCTCACACCCCGGAATGGTCAAAACAGGAAAGATGCGGCAAGGTTATGAGGGGTAGCTCCCTTTAGGGTATGTGCATTTCCTTCTGGAAAAGGGTGGTATCATGGTATGGAGCCCAGATACTTACTCATGTTGAAATACTTTATTTATGATTGTGTGATGTTGATTACGAGCGCTCGGTTAAAGGTCCCAAAGGACCGGGGGATGGCATACTCGTGTCAGTAGTTACCCAGTTAGGGGTAACCCGGCCTTGTGTTTGTAGAGATCCGGTTTGGTTCTCGGGGACGTCCTTCCAGAGGCGTTCTCATGTGGCAATGGGAAGTTCATTGGCCTGACCATTCGTTGGAAATCCAAAGAAACAATACGATCTTGTACGGTTTTAGTTGTAGAACCTGCTTCCTCAGGAGGTAGCTATATTAGGCATAATATAATGGTACCTATGCTGGCTAAGATTTATATTCTACTTTCGAAATGATTTTCCCTACACTATGCACTAATAATAATATCAAATGTTTCTTTTTAATGCGTATCAAGCATCTTTGACTATCATAAGGAGAAATCTCCTCCAAGTCTGCGTTTGCATTGTGTGTGTGGTGGGAGGTCTTATGGTAGTCTCATTTTTAAAAGCAAGGCGAATTGATTTTTAAATATTTTGTTGTTTGTTTTTAAAAGATAAACTGTTTTTGTTGCTCACACCAGTCCCACGACTGATCCGGAGTTTATTGTTTCTTTTCTAAACTCTGGGTGCTCATTATTTTCTACACGAGCAGTCTAGAGTTGGGTTTTTCAGATAGTCAGAATAGTAGGTTATCTGGAGCTAGTTCAATCTTTGGATATGGACTATACTTGCTTATCTTTGTGCATCGTTATTGGGAGTTCGAGCTATTGCTGGATTGATTCTTGGAAATGGAGTTGCAGTTCTCGGAGTTCTCTTTTGAAGACTATCTTAGAGTTATATTGTTCTGCTGCTAGATGTCATCTATTTTCTTTTCCGCTGCTATTTATTGTATCATATCTCTGATGTATATTGATATCTATTGGATCATCTGTTGTATCAGATATTGTATCAAAGCTGTATATCAATGTATTATTCTTTTATTCCGCTATGTTATTTACTTAATGTTGTTATAAGCTCCGGCAAATCGGATTTGAACGGTCGAATCTATGGCATTCGAATACGATTTGAAGTATGGATGTCGATTTTCGAGCGGGCAAAATTCGAAACGTTACATTTGGCATCAGAGCTAAGGTTGAACTTTAGCTCAGGAGTGTAACACGTTAAGTAGCTCATTAGAGATAGGGTGAAGTATACCCTAGAATGAGTAATCCCTAAGATATCCATTCGAGTGTCTCGGTAAATTCTCTTACTATTCACTGATAGTAAGTATGAGTGCAAGAAGAGAACGAGATAGGGGACAGAAAAGTACGACTATAAATGGTCAATACCCTGTAATAGTGGAAATAATCTTTCTCTATCAATCTCTTTTTGATTCGTTTCCAAATTTCTTTTGATTGCTTCGTGACAGCTACAAGAAGAAGTTTCGGTGTGATGATGGCTCTATGAATCGTTGTAGAAATTCCTTACTTTGTATCTTCATCGGTTTCTTATCAGATTTTTGATTTAAACCTTAATGAAATTGAAATTGGAAATTTTGAATAAATTTTAAATTTTAAATTGAGTTAAATTGATTAATGGAATATGAAGATAAATTTGAATAGTATCGATAAAACGATTTCGTTTAAAACTAAATTTGAAATTCTATTATAATTTCTTGTATCTATTGTTGATATTCTGATTTGGTGAGCCAAATGCAGAGCTGATATCCAGTTTGATCTGAAAAGATATTTCTCTATCTTTGAATCTATCTCTGTGTTGTTTTCATGCATGCGAATTTCGAGGACGAAATTCTTTTTAAGGGGGGAAGTCTGTAACGATCCCGAAATTTAATCAATTTTAAATTGATAATTAAATTATTTTTGATTTAAAATTGTGAAATTAAATGATAAACTGATTTGAGTTTATCCAAATCCAAATAAAATATGTTATTAATTAAGAAAGATATTGTTTCTTTTATAAATTATTTTAAAATTTTAGTATTGAGTTATTTTTAAACAATATTAATATAAAGATATTTGAATTCAATCTTACGAAATGGATTTTAGAAGTTGTGCAAATATAACAAATTTTTTGAAATAAATATTTAAGTTAAAATAAAAGCAAATATACAAAGTAAAATAAAGCACAAACAAAAATGTATTACAAAATACATCAAAGAATGTATAGTGTGAAAGTGAAACAAACAAACAAAACTTTATATTAAAGTATAAACTTGTAAAAGCAAGATCATATCAGCCGAGGCAACAATGCAAAACAACACCAAAACAAATTCAACCTAAGACACATATATTTGTATATAAGGAGTAACTAGGCAAGAACAATTAAAAGGAAAATAAGAAAAGGATGAAACATCACAAAGTATATATTTTACCTAAGCAATAAAGCAAAGTACATCAACCTTTAAAGCTTCCATCTCCGCTCAGAAATAAGGTACTAAGTGATTAATGCAACATATCTCAAGCCACCAGAGGAAGATCTGCATAGTTGGTAAAGCAAGAAAGAAAAATACATAAGTCTAATCTAGAAAATAAGATAAGCATATACACAACAACAATTAATGCAACATGCCTCCAATACAATTCAGCCATGCTTATTGAATAAACAAAGATATAACACTGTATAAACATCACCTTGTATAAACAATATTTATTCACCTGTACACTTTCTTTTATATATCACCAGTAAACTTCTCTCCTATATATCAACTCAAACATCATCACTTCGGTTCTTCAAAGCTGAGTAACTTCAAAAGTAAACCAGAAGAAGAAAATAAGCATGTCATCTTTATAAACTCTAAATATCACTCAAAGAAAGAAAAACAGATTCAAGAAGATTCAAATATGCAGTTTTTAAACAAATGAGCTCTGTTTATTTCTTCATAACAGGTGAGTAAGCATTAAACTTGAAATCTTTTAGTTAACTGAAATGATTCTCTGTTTCTTGATATTGAATATGTTTATCATTGAACATGGTTTGGTAAATATATGTGTAGATGTACAGGGTATCCTATATATTGTTCTTCCTGTTTTCTAGTTACAGAGTAAAAGAAATAGGGAAAAAAATTAACATCTCTTCATACAAACCATATTTAGCTTGGAAATTCAAATATGATAGATTCATTTAAACTTAACTTGAGGCCTGGAAATTATTTTAGGCTTAATATTTAAACAATGGACTCTGTAAACTGATTTACAGTAGAGATATAAATTTTTGGGTAATTTCGAATGTTGCAAAATCTCGATTCAGTTATATAGCTCAGATTAACAATTAAAAACAATATTTTTAAAACAAATTGGGTGATTTTTAATTGAGTATTTCACGTGCAGTTTGAATATGAACAAAAATAGCATTTTGATCATTATCTGGTGATCGAATCGAAATCGAATGCTAGGATTTTGGTTAAAGCAAGATTGATCATCGTTGAGTTCGGGAAAGATGTTGAAGAATTTTTCTATTGCATAAATTGTGAATTCGAATTTAAACTAGGGTTTAAGAACTATTTCCGGTTCACGTTGTAAACGGGATCGCCGCTCCGCCTATGGGTGATCGGAATTCACGTCTCCGATGCCAGTCGAGGCGTCACATCTCGATGAAGCTTCAGTTAGATTTTCGTGGCTTCTGATGGCCATACGTGGGAAGACGAGACGGTTTCGTGGTGGTGTGTCGTTGGGTTTGTTCGATCGAATCACCTGAAGTTGAACCACGGTGATATCAAGACTTCTGGGTGGTCGGCTAGGTTGAGATAGTCGTCATCGACTTGCCGATGGTCGCGAGGAGGGTCGGAGCATCACTGTTCAGGAGTACACGTGCACGCGTATCATCGTGTATCTGAACAGTTTTGGGTTGTGGAAGAAGAAGTGGCATGGAGGAAGACTCGAAGTATTTCTCGGGGGAACTGGGTTAGACTCGAAGGGAGACTCGTGTCGTTTTAGTGGAATGTCGAGTAGGTTTCTGGGACTTAGAAAAATAAAGGAAAATATTTTCCCTTGGGTTAAATTTCGGAGTAACCCGAAGTAAAGACAAGTTTGTCTCGGGGGTGACTCGAAGTAGTTACAGGAGCCACTCAAAAACAGTTTGTATTTTGAAGTTTTTCTACTTTTCAACAATTTTAAATAAAACCCAAGTTTTAAAATAAGGAGATGATTAAAGTTTTAAATAAATTAAAGTTTAAATAAAGGATTTTCAAAATGATTAAGTTTTAAATTTATTTAATCAAGATACATTATTTTACAAAATTGTTTAATAAATAAATAATGTAGTTTAAAATGAAAATTAAGATAAAATGTTGTTTAAACTAAATCTTAACCTTTTAAGGTATCTAATGTGATAAAGGTGATTTATTAAACAAGGTTTAAAAGGATAATCAGAGTAATTAATTAAAGATAATTAATTAAATAGTGAATTAAATAATTAAAGGTTAATTATTTAATAATAAAAGGTTGATGAATTATAATTAAAGGTTAATTAATTTATTATTAATGGATAATTAATAACTGATTAAAGAATAATTAATCAAAAATGGTTTATGATTTGTTAACAATTAATTAACCAGGATTAGTAATTAATTCATAAGTAATTAATCTAATTTGAATTAATCGGACAATTTAATTGATCTTGCTTATGGATGTTTGGATTCTGTTGGATGACTTGATTGTTTGAAATCCCTAATATATGATGCTTTGTGATACATCCTGATTTATGTGGTGATCTGTAATTTACTATCTGTGACATATAAATCTGTGATCTGTATATAACATATAAGCGTTATAGTTTATATCGCTTATCAACTATATTTCTGTATTCTGATCTGTGATGATTATATGCTGTTGCACTACTGTGTAAAACCCCTAGACCACACTTATACACACACCAATATGGATTTCATGAGGAAATCGATTAAGTCACAGATATTTGAAATAGTTTTAAATTTGAATATTTGGATTCAAATGTTTTGGAAATGGATTGGGTTTAAAGTGAAAAGCTTTTGAAATGGAATTTCATAGATGAAATTTATTTGGAATAGCTCGATAAAGTATGAAGTTTAAAATAATTTGATTTAAAATTAAATTCAAGATTTGAAATTGAATCCTATGATTCAAAACTAGGGATTAAAGATGTTATACCAGTTATATATGGGTTAAACTATTTTAAAATGAATTTATTTGGGAATATGAATATAAATTAAGAACTTTAACTCGTGTAAATATAATTGGATTTTTCTGAAACGAAAACTGTTGTTTTCAAATAATAAAAGCTTTCACATGAGAAATGAACGTTCAAATTGTGTTAAAAAGAATTTCAAGTTTGAAAAATGAAGAAACTTTCCAAGTTATGAAAACTATTTAAAAGCTATAAGTTGAATCTTTGATTTAAAGATTCAACAAGTTAATCGAATATTGAAAGCTATGAGTTAAATCTTTGATTTAAAGATTTAATGAGTTAATCCAATTGGAATGGAAGTTGTTTTAAAGTCTATAAATTGATCTTTGTGAAATAAATCTTTTTTTGTAATATAAAGATTTGAAATGGTAATTGGTTTAAACCATTTGAAGAAAAGTTTTGGGTTTTAAGTTGTGACTTAATTGAAATCCCAATATCCATATGTTTTTGAAATACTGCGCTCACTGTTCGGTTTAGCCGGGAGAGGACCTTTGTGTCATATATCCCATTCTGAATATGTGATATGTCGTTATGGATAGCATTTGAAGGCCGGTGGTGAAGACCGGATATTTTCGAAAACGTAAGGACAACTCGTCGAATGTCTTTACATCGAATGGTCCCCGGTATAGAGACTCCATATGTGATGGGAAGTCCGAACGTGATTAGTGAATATCCGGATTGCAAGGACTTCTTTGTAAGTGCCTTCGGTTGTGTTCGTGCCCGGAACAGACTTGTATGGATAGTATGTCTGACATTACAAATTGAGATATAAAGCTGATTTCTTTCAAATATATTTCTGTTGGTGGCGGAGAATTTATTCTCTTAGCTTAACACCCTTCTCTGAGACGTACGAGCTCAGAGGTTATGTAGTTGAAGGTTATCAGCAATATATTCCCAATTTGGTAATGTGACATGCTGAGTGTTGCTGTGAAATGATCATTGTGTTGATTATTTATGATAGGATCATTTGTTTGATCGTTTATCTTTGTGATCATTTCTATGATCATTTGTTGACCCAAATCACAGCTTTTGTATAAAGCGTGTTTTTGTGGACGAGACTTCGTCGAGCCTCACACCCCGGAATGGTCAAAACAGGAAAGATGCGGCAAGGTTATGAGGGGTAGCTCCCTTTAGGGTATGTGCATTTCCTTCTGGAAAAGGGTGGTATCATGGTATGGAGCCCAGATACTTACTCATGTTGAAACACTTTATTTATGATTGTGTGATGTTGATTACGAGCGCTCGGTTAAAGGTCCCAAAGGACCGGGGGATGGCATACTCGTGTCAGTAGTTACCCAGTTAGGGGTAACCCGGCCTTGTGTTGGCAGAGATTTGGTTTGGTTCTCGGGGACGTCCTTCCAGAGGCGTTCTCATGTGGCAATGGAAAGTTCCTTGGCCTGACCATTCGTTGGAAATCCAAAGAAACAATACGATCTTGTACGGTTTTAGTTATAGAACCTGCTTCCTCAGGAGGTAGCTATAGTAGGCATAATATAATGGTACCTATGCTGGCTAAGATTTATATTCTACTTTCGAAATGATTTTCCCTACACTATGCACTAATCATAATATCAAATGTTTCTTTTTAATGCGTATCAAGCATCTTTGACTATCATAAGGAGAAATCTCCTCCAAGTCTGCGTTTGCATTGTGTGTGTGGTGGGAGGTCTTATGGTAGTCTCATTTTTAAAAGCATTGCGAATTGATTTTTAAATATTTCGTTGTTTGCTTTTAAAAGATAAACTGTTTTTGTTGCTCACACCAGTCCCACGACTGATTCGGAGTTTATTGTTTCTTTCCTAAACTCTGGGTGCTCATTATTTTCTACACGAGCAGTCTAGAGTTGGGTTTTTCAGATAGTCAGAATAGTAGGTTATCTGGAGCTAGTTCAATCTTTGGATATGGACTATACTTGCTTATCTTTGTGCATAGTTATTGGGAGTTCGAGCTATTTCTGGATTGATTCTTGGAAATGGAGTTGCAGTTCTCGGAGTTCTCTTTTGAAGACTATCTTAGAGTTATATTGTTCCGCTGCTAGATGTCATCTATTTTCTTTTCCGCTGCTATTTATTGTATCATATCTCTGATGTATATTGATATCTATTGGATCATCTGTTGTATCAGATATTGTATCAAAGCTGTATATCAATGTATTATTCTTTTATTCCGCTGTTTTATTTACTTAATGTTGTTATAAGCTCCGGCGAATCGGATTTGAACGGTCGAATCTATGGCATTCGAATACGATTTGAAGTATGGATGTCGATTTTCGAGCGGGCAAAATCCGAAACGTTACATTCTCTGGTTTTCTGATTTAGTAAAAAGCAAAATACTATCTCACTATCAAAAATTAGAGCATACTATCTCTGCTGCTTTGGCTAGTTCTCAAGTTATCTATATGCAACAGACCCTAAAGGATTTTGGATTAAATATTTCAAAATCACAAATTTACCGTGACAATACAAGTGCAATAAATTTATCCAAAAGTCCAACTCACCATGAAAGAACCAATTAACGTATTAATATCAAACATCATTTTCCCAGAGTTAATATAAGTAAAGAGATTATTTCTCTTAAATTTATCAACGTTGAGAATCAAATAGCTGATATTCTGACCTAACCCTTGAAACAATCAACTTTTACTAAATTTAGAAGAGAACTAGGTATTTGCTCTACAACTGAGATATAGAATATGGATATAGTAACATATATACTTAAATAAATAAAGAAAAATAAAATTACAAAAATTTCCTTAAGGATGTCGACACCCCCACTCCCCATGCTGACATATAACAGTAAAAATTGGGATTTTGATTTTCCCTCTAAAATTAGTTTGGTAGTTATATATTCTTTATATTTCGAATTCCTCTGTCTTCCACTTCATCTCTCTCTGTAATAAACTTCTGAGAATATAAAATAATGGCCTCCTCTTCCAAATTAAACCAAAATGTAAGCTTTTCTTTCCCTTCTCCTAATACCGGTCCATTTCAACGAACTACGCTGGCCCGAGTCATGAAGAAAGAGGAAACTTTGAAGGACTCTCTGCAAATGATGACTGAGTTGCAAGTCATGCAAATAAAAATGGCTAAGAAACAAGAGAAACATGGCAAAATCCTTAGAAATGTGCAAAAATTTCTAATGGATAATCATGCGGACCTGATCGTAATTGAAGATGACTCCTCTAACGTTCATATACACAATCCATTAGAAGAAGACGACGACGAAATAGAAGAAGAAGAAGAAGAAGAGCAAATGGGCGAAGACAATAAAGTTATTTGCGTCAGACAAGTCTGTTTTGATAAAGATGGTAATTTGATCGAACAACGTGGAAACTTTTGTCTCCATTACCCAAATTGTTTGATTCACAAGTCACCAATTATCAAAGACTCTCATTAGATTGTTTTTATGTTAATTTTTTTATATTGTGTGTATTTGTATATGTTTGTGTTTATATGTGTAATATAAACAACATATATATAATAAAATTATATTTACGTTTTTCTTAATTATGTTATTAGTATTTAGTTCCATAGTATTAGTTTAAGGGGGAGTTATGTAGTTTGGGATTAGTTTTTGTTGATGACAAAGGGGGAGAATTATAAAATAGGTTAGATAGGTTTATATTAAAGGGGAGTTGTTGGAATAAGGGGGAGTCAGAGTAGAATCGAAGATTATGGAGAAGAATTTAAAAACAAAGTTTGTCATCATCAAAAAGGGGAGATTGTTAGTTCTTAAGATGATTGTTTTAATAAAAACAACCTTAGGACTTGTTATAAAATTTAAATACTAATATTCTTGCCAAAATATATATGTATACGCAGGATATATGTGCAGGCACTGAAGAATGAAGACTATATAGTATAGAGATTCAAAATCATCTTTTGTTTATAAACTATATCTTGGCTTTAATATTATAAGTTTTAAAATCTCAAAAAATATTCTATACTTTATTTTTAATATTAGTTTTATATTATAGATTATATATTTTTAAGATTATTTTATAAGTTTAAACTATATTCAAAATGGTTATAAACTTTATAAATTGTTTTGACAAGTTTTAGAATAGAAATCATTTTTAAAGAAAAATCAATTTTCAAAATATACATTGGTATGTCGACATACCCCATCCCCCATGTCGACATGGTGGCCGTTTATTTCAAAATTCAAAATTTTAAAAGAAGTGTCTATTCATCATAACCTTTCATGAATGGACACGACTATTGTTCTTCTATAAATACCTGATGTTATAAACGAATTTTGACTCAAGTTTTCTTAGTTTTCTCTCCTCTTTCTCTTCCATTCTTATTTTCAAATATTCTTAACAAACTCTGTCAAAATCCTAAGTGAATCAAACTCAATCATCTTTTGTTTGATTCTCCGCCACTCTCTCTCTCTAAGATCTCAGTGCTATTCGGAGTTATAGGATCATTTGTAATCAAATATCAAAAGAACAAAAGATCGAAGTGTGTCGAGTCTCTCTCTATCAAAGTGTGATTGGAAACGGGGTGATTGTGGCTTGTAAATCAATTGGGTGTGATTGTAGCCCATAAATCAATTAGGTGATCTTGTAGCCTGGTTATATTAAGAGAGTTTGCCATGGACTCAAAGATAGTAGGGTGTATCTCATAGCCTTGAAATCGAGGTTGTAATATCAACATTATATTTGAAAAGAAATCTGCACAAGAAATTGTGTGGTACTAGATGTAGAGTAACTCTGAACCAGTATAAAATTCCAATGTGTTCTTTCCTTTTGCTGCTTTTTTCACTATTTGCATCTATGTCTGATTTTGTGATTGTCTGTGTATTTATGAACTGCATCTGTCTGTGTTTAATTTGAAAAGGTTTCAAAAAGATTCATAAAATTAATTAAACACTGTTTACCGCACCCTCCCCCCCCCCCAATGTTAATTCTGCCTTATGATCCATAATCCGCATTTCCTACAAGCTCTTCCCAGTACAGGTACACCGAACTTGCAAGAAACGAGAGCAATTCAAATCCTCTAGAAGGGTAAAACTAATTCGCTATGCGTAGTGCTGTATCGGCGATGTAATTCCATGAACCCGGGCAAGGCCCGAATGTCATTCCATGAAGAACTCAAGACTCGATTTACTATCTTTCTCCATAAAATTACAATCAACTTGAACTCTGCTATAATCATCACTAATACATTTCGTCGTCAAAGTGCTAAATGAACATCAGAATCATCATTACCCCCCTTGAATCAAGAATCGAAAGGCAAGGATGATCGAAGTATCAACCCAGCGATCCAAGTAAGGGGTTGGTGGCGATCCAAGAAAAGAGATGGAGATAGGGTTTGGTCCGCGATGATATAGAAGGAGCTAAAAACAAAGTCAAAGCATCGACGAGCCTCAGATCGATGAACGGTGAGAAGCTCCGGGGATGGATGGTCGATGATAGCAGTGAAAAGATTGGATTTGGGGTTCATTAGAAAATCAGGTTAAGACGCAAAAGATAGGATCGGTCGTAAGAAGATGGGAATAAAAGATGGATTGGCTCGAGGCAGTTAAATAAGAGATTTTTACTAAAAAAAATACCAGGCCGTTGGATCGTTAGCAATCCACGTACTATAAATCGCGAGCGATTCATCATATAAAAGCTATGGGTCGTTAGCGATCCGTAACCTATGGATTGCTAGCGATCCATCAAATTGAGCTCGATCAACACCGAAATTAGCCAGTATCGTCCACATGTTGTCTAAATGCATTCGGAAAGATTTTGGGGCCAAACTTGGTTTGTTGACAAGCAACAACAACAATTCAGGTCTAAACTTAACGAGGAACTGAATAGCCAAAGTAAAATTCATATGGTCTTAACATGATTACCTGAACCTCGCCATGCAGAAATAAAAAGCAATTGCTTCCATAACACACCCTGTTTTCAATGAAGGCATACTCTGGGGAGCAAATGTTATCTGGGTGTTTAACCTAGCAGAATCCAAAGGGAGTCGGAATAGCTTGGTCGAATCAGAATAGCTCAAGAGCCAACCAATAAGACTAGAGCATTTAACCAAAAGAAATCAGATGAAAACAAAAATACACAAAGGTAATGGATTGCTAGCGATCCATCATCTATGGATCGTTAGCATCCATAATCTTGGCTCAAAGATTCATTAGTTTACTCGCATCATGGTCCAGTGGTCAAAGACAAAGCTCAAAAATACAACTATGGATCACTGGCAATCCTTACCATTTTGCTAGGTTGTCGTGGACTTCACAACAGAGGGTAGGGTGAAGCACCTCAAGCCACTAGATCGTTGTCGAGCTAGAAGCTATGGATCGCTAGCGATCCATCAAGTTAGCTTGGTTTGTGATGCTTTTTGCAGTGCATCTTCCTATAGTGATTTGCGAGCATCTGGCAAGAAGGCCGAGCCCAATAGCTCCACAACCTCTATAAATACTCACCTAACTGCGACATAAAGGAGATCCTCAGTAGTGACTACTTAAACTCCGCAGAAACTATTCTTCACTCTTCTCCCCCTCCTCACAACAGTTATCCAAGGGGTTTACCGTGGTTCTCCAGTGAACACCTGCATTGGGGACTTAGTCCAACTTGGGATATTCAACAACTTTGAAATCCAATTCACCTTGTAATAGCAATCGGTCAATAATAAAAGTTATAAAGTGGATGTAGGATTCGTTAAAAGCCCAACCACTATAAAAATCTTCTTATCTTCTTAACATTTCTACTTTTTCTACATTTATTCTCCGTATTATTTCTCTGTAAGAACAGGGTTGGTGCTTTTACGCTTAATCCAGTGTTTGCGTCAAAATTGACCACAAACACCCAATAGTCGTGAAAGCACCCGTTCGCAGTCACAAATAACAAATTTATAGATAACAAAAATGATGAACATTCAACAGAAATAGCAGAAAACAAGTAAACGACATAGAATTTATAGTGGTTCGGCGATCTTGCCTATGTCCACTTTGAAGTTTTCTATCTTTATTGATTATTCTCTTGGTGATTACAGTGGTTATAGCAAGTTACAATGGATTATAGCTCTGAAACTCGAAGGCAACAACGATGATAAGGTGTAGAATTGAATCTGGTAGAGTCTTGACTCTTCAGAATTCCGATCCCCTTTTCTGAATGACCCGAGGCTCTATTTATAGCTGCAGAAGGCTGATATTTCGCCTAAAATCCGGGGGGACCACTTCTGGCACGTGAGGGGGTACATATGGCCGAATTCTGGAGATCCGGGCCTACATTGGGATCGATTCGACCCTTGGTTCGAATCGATCGAGAAAGTGTCCAACCGTGATGAAACTTGGCGTGGACATTCTTCTATGTATACGCAAGCTCCTGTGAAAATTTCATAGCATTTGGACTTGTAGATCTCGAGTTATGATCGATTCAAGATGGAACTCCTCGTCCTATGGATTCGTTCGAATCGATATGGTTCGAATCCATAGGTTCGAATCCATGCTTCTGCATGTGAAGATGATGATGTGGTCTGTGTGCGTCGGGTCAATCCTCCTTTTCCTTCGAGTTTACTAGGTCTAATCCTTGGTTTTAGCTACATGGACTTGGTGGATTCGAGGTGATCGATTCGAAGACGTGCCTCCTTCGTATTAATTGAACCAATGCTCCTTCGAATCGATCAGGGAAAGTCACTATTGATCGATTCGAATTTGCCTCGACAGGGTGGATTCGAAGACAGTTATTAGATGGAGTCGAAGTCTCTACAACTGCATGGATTCGAAGGGTTTCAGCTTGACAGACTCGAAGGTAGGAATACTCTGATGGATTCGAACTTGGGAGGGTTTTGGATGGATTCGAACATAGACATGCGAGGATGGATTTTGAAGTGAGGGCTTGCCCGATGGAGTCGAAGCAGAGGAACTTCTCATGGATTCGAAGCAATATATACCTGATGGATTCAAACTAAGGCATATGAGAGTGGATTCGAACTATTGCTATCTTGATGGATTCGAGGCACGGCTATATCTCATGGGTTCGAACTAATGCGAGGATGATGGATTCGAACCAGGTAGATGTGAGGCTAATTCCTTTCTAACCGGTGCGAACGCAATGGACACGAAGTAGCATGGAGTCGAACTAGATGGAGTCGAGCTGAGACATGAGGATGGGTACGAACTTCATGGATTCGAAGTATTCCAAAGTGATGGATTCGAAGTAGATGGAGTCGAATCAATGGATTCGAACATAATTTCTGGCCATCGATTCGAACTATGGGGTATCCTATGGGTTCGAACCGAACAAGGGCTATCCTTCTCAAATTGAATCCATCATATCTTGAGCATAAGAACTCGGATTGTCTTAACTTGAAACGTTGGCTTCTACAGCTTTGCTTATCATGTCTTGTCAATTCTGGCACAATCCGGACTCGGAAAAAATTCATCGATATCCATAGCAAAGTGAAGTATAACCAATCTCTGAGACGAACTGTCTTTTGTTTTTGACCGATCTTTTGGTATCACGGCTTTGTCAAAAAGCGGGATAACATCCAGGATGTTGATCCATTTTTTGGGTTAACAACTACATACTTTAATGAATTTTCTAAGAAAATTATATAATTAAGATATATTGTTTAACCAAACAAACTACCAAATGTAAAATCTTAATATAAGCATAACATAATCGAGTATGTATGGATGAAAAATCAACCAAATGCCAAACCTAATTAGTTACGTATGGATGGAAATACCAATTAATGGAAAACCAAGTCAATTATGCGCTTGGTCACGGGCTCAGCCATGGACTACGTTTGGAAGCAAAATAAACCAAATGCAAAACCCAATCGAGAATGTATGGATACAAAAGCTAACTGAATGCAAAACCTAATCAGGTATGTATGAATGCAAAATTCAACCAAATTTCAAACCTAATCGGGTGTGTATAAATGCAAAACCCAAACAATGCCAAACCAAATTAGGTATATATGAAAAACCATCTATACCCAAGATATATTGTTTAACACAACAAATCATGGAATCCAAAATCTAATCAAATGCCAAACTTAATCGGGTACATACTGATGCATAAGTCAAGCCAATACCAATCCTAATCGGGTACGTATGGAAGCAAATGCCAATAGAATGTCAAACCTAACCGGGTACATATGAATGAAAAAGCCAATCGAATGTCAAACCTATTTTGATACACACACACACGCAAAAAAAGCCAAGCAAATGCCAAACCTAATTGGGTACATATGAAAACTGATCTATACCTAAAATATATTATTTAGCCGAGCAAACCATGGAAGGCAAAGGCAAGCCGAATGCCAAACCTAATCGGATACATATGGATGTAAAATCCAACCAAATGCCAAACCTAATCAGGTACGTATGGATGCAAAAGCCAGCTGAATACCAAACCTAATCGAGTACATATGAAAATCTGTACACAAGATACATTGTATAACCAAGCAAACCATGGAACGCAAAAGCCAACTGAATGCCAAACCTAATCGGTATGTATGGAAGCAAAAGCTGGCTGAATGCCAAACCTAATCGGGTATGCATGGAAGCAAAAGCCAACCGAATTACAAACCTAGTCGGGTACATATGAAAACCCAATCTATTGCCATGATACGTTGTTTAACCGAGCATACGATGGAATGCGAAAGCTAGCCGAATGGGAAACCTAATCGGGTACGTATGGACGCAAAAGCTAGCTGATGCCCAACCTAATCGGGTACATTTAGATGCAAAAGATAACAGAGTGCCAAACTTAATCCGATACGCATGGATGCAAAGCCAACCAAATGCAAAACCTAATCGGGTACATATGAAAACTGGTTTGTACCCAAAATACATTATTTAACCAAGCAAACCATGGAATGCAAAAACCAACCCAACGTAATGCCTAATCGAGTACATATGAAAGAAAAAACTAGCTGAATGCCAAACCTAATTAAGTACATATGATGCAAACACCAATCGAATTCCTAACCTAATCGTATACATATGAAAATCAATCTATAGTCAAGATACGTTGCTTCACCGAGCATACAACGGAATGCAAAAACTAGCCGAATGCCAAACATAATCGAGTGGATATGGATGTAAAATACAAGCGAATGCCAAACCTAAACAGATACATATACATGTAAAAATCCAAGCGAATGCCAAACCTAACTGGGTATGTACAACTTCAAAAGCCAACCGAATGACAAACCTAATTGGTACATATGAATGCAAAAGCCAACCAAACAGCAAAGCTAATTGGGTATGTATGGATGAAAAAGCTAGCCAAATGCCCAATCTAATTGCGTACATATAGATACAAAAGCTAAATAAATGTCGAACCTAATTGAGTGCATATGGATGCAAAAGCTTGTCGGATGTCGAACTTAATCAGCTACATATGGATGCAAAATCAAACTGAATTCCAAACATAACCAGATACATATAAAAACCAATATGTAACCGAGATATATTGTTTAACCAAGCATACTATCTAATGCAAATGCTAATTAAATATCAAACCTAATCAGTTACTTGTGAATGAAAAAGTTAGTTGAATGCCAAACCTAATCGAGTATGTATGGATGAAGAACCAACCAAATATCAGTTAATGTCAAACCTAATAATGTATACAAAATAACAACGGTTAAGCAATATGACCATGAAAGAAAAACAAATATTTGGTAGGTAAATATTTGCTATATTTTCCTGAAAAATATTTGCCGGCAGATATTTGGCTGGTGCAGAACGTAATAAGAATCATGGATGCAAAAGATAACCAAATACACATCACGATTAAGTACAAAAATATAACTATTTTCAACATAATTATAATAATGAATAACAAAAATTATCTTCAAAAACAACTAAGACATATTATAATGAATACACACACATACACATATATTCATCGCATATTAATAACAAGAAAACACAAACTACTAAGTATATCACCAACAAATATTAGCTTGATAAATGTTACCCGGGCAAATATTTGCATGACAAACTGTTAATTGTCGAACTGTTACTAATCAATAAAAGAAAATTACACTACTAACCAAACAAATAAGTAAAATAATAAAATAAAACATTTGATTCTCAGAGCAAAGCATGAAGTTACATTCATAATCTTTACAATAAAAAACCAATAATGTATAAAAATTACACTTTATTTCTTAAAAAACAAAATCTTTTTTATGACCTAATTTCCTACACAAACTACTACATTTCTACTTACTCACCTCACTAGCTGACTTAATCCGTTCAGAAGGAGGCCTTCTTGCACCATGTCTTCTCTTAGAAAGGATGAACTTCGACATCTTCAAATAAAACATCTTCTATTTGAAAATTAACAAATGGCTGAATCGGATGAGAATAAGATGTTCGGAAAAAGGACACTTCAAAATAGTCCTAAAAATAGGAATAAACATCCAAATCAAAAGTAATAATACATCTAATAGCATGAACACATGAAAACCCATTAATCTGCCATAAGTTACAGCTACATCATGGAACACTCAAATCTACACGTTAAGATTGAGTTGATTATACTTCATAAACCTCAACAGTAGATTTAGTAACTTTCATATGATATCCTCAAGGTATAAATCCTTTAAATGCTTTTCTATAATAGGGCACAATTGACTATTCCAAGTTTTACTTAACTCATGTCTATCAGAGATAGGTTTTATGAGTTTTAAATGAATTCTATCTAAACATACAGTGATAGATAAATATCATTCTTCCAGTGATTAAAACTTTCTACACAATCAGAAATCATTTCCTTATATTAATTACAGATAAAATGGCATTAGCAAACTTTTTAAAAGGCAAAACATGCAATAAAATTTCTACTTCAGCCCCACCATACAAAGCTTGATTAAATATATCTATTATGGCAGCATTAGCAACTCGATAAAACAATGGAATAATCCATTTCTTTTTATCTTGAGGGCACCTTTTTGTTAAAAAAAACTCTTCAAATGATATTAACAAGAACTATGAGATGAATCTGGAATAACTTAAGGAACAGCAAGCAAAAGATCAGGATGTCGATCATATATAAAGGTGAAATAACGGTCATCATAACATAATATTTCTTGAAGCTTCATCAAAAACTAATACCAATTAGGTTCATCTTCACCAGATATAATCCAAAAATAAGTAAAACCTAATAGAAATAAAACACTTTTGTCACATAATCAAAATAGAAATAAATGCACAAAATATAAAAATTGCAACATCAAAGGTATGTCAATTATTTGCCGTAAGAATATGGAAAATATTTGACATTGCAATACTTAAAAGCCAAATTATCCAATATAATAAAAAGTTAAACCATTCAAAAAAATCTGCCAAGTGAATAAAATATCATATATAATACCAATTTAACAAATAAAATAACAAGAAAACAAACATATCAAATAAAATGAAATAACATATGTATGTCAAATATTCTTCATAAAACATAGCAAATGTTTGATAGGAAACTATTTCCCAAAAAATCATGACAAATATTTGGCAGGCAAATATTTGCCATAAAAATGTGACAAACATTTGACATGCAAATATTTCACTAAATAAAAGACAAACAAATTATATTTTAATTTTTGGAACTGAATCATACCTTGATTACTATTCACAACCATAGCCGACATAATACAACAATATCATCCACCTCTTGTAAAAATCACATCCAAAAAAGTAAAAGACGACAATAATCAAATCCATATTTGCATGCTTCAAATCTAATAAAAACCCTCTCAAATTCATGGCTAATAGAATCATCTTGAAGTTCGAAAGTACTACCAAGATTAAAATCAACCACACCTTCATAGAAAGATTCCAAATGATGAAACAAGAGCAAATCATTGCCATGTATTTCTTCCAAAGTCAATCTTTTTCTCGTATAAAAAAATAGTAACTTAACATAATACTGTACTCGGTATGAAATAAATGAACAATATCTTATGTTTTCATAATAGATTTGAATGAAAAAATTCAACAATTAAATAATTTGCAAGAAACAGATGGATGGTTAACGTCTACTATACCAGCTCCATATGAATGATTAGGCTGCATAGTTCTAATAATAAAAAACCTGGTAGGTTAAACATACGAGAAGCATGAATGCCAAAAGTACAACCTTCCCATGAACAAACAACGGTAACTCTCTCCCTATCATGTTAACTGTATTAAATTTAAAACTGTAACGACCCACTATTTTGGACCATTCAAATCGACAATAATCCACACATGTCATACTTGAATAATTCAAAATAACAGATTATAATAAAATTTGGAGCAAATAAAACCATTCACAGAATCACAGACACAGAAATATCAGAATAACTCGCAGCGGAATATAAAATACCATAGTAGTTCATGAAGCTACTATCACAAAGTCTCAAAACAAATACATAATATTAGTCTGAAAACAACATAATAGAAATCCCAAATACATAGAAGTCCACTAATACAAGCTGAAATAGAACAGCTAAACTGAAATAGATAAGTAACTAGATAGGTAGAATCTCCAGCTAGGTCCAGAAAGAGAAATCCAGAGCTATGAATACTCAGGCTGGCCCGAGCGTAAAGTAAAACACAAAACACTCGAGTCAGGACATATATACTCATATAATGTAAACCAACTCAAGTGAACTGTAATAAAGTACAAGTAGCTTAAAGGATGCTTGGGACCGCCCATCCTCTAAGGATCTGTTAAACTATTTACTATGTAGTAATATTGCGCTATTATGATAATGTCTACAGTAAAATAAAATTAATTTAAAATAGCATAAAGGAGTGGCCTAATATTCCCATTAACACGTAATAGTCCCAGTAGTCCATCCAGTGTCAGCATATCTCCAAATCAGGAGACTAACCTAAATACTCCATGGGCTACAGGAGAAAAACAAACTCGTAGTAAAGCATGCAACGGTAGGTGACATGGAACACAAGGCAATGCCAGGGTAGATATACCAATTACGCACACGGCTGGTGGTAACGTAGCAGCCACTACGCCCACCTCGAGCCACACTCCCAAAATCAAGGGGTGCACCCAATCAGTCACAACAGTAATAGAATGGTATCGAAGAAGTGTGTCTGATAGGAGGAATGACTTCACTTGGCTCGAGATCGCTCCTGTTTTAGCCACCTTATGCCAACTCACGGGAGTCGGGTCCACGTAATATACCTCAAGAACGTCGCCACCATCCTACTTCATTCTGGAATCTCCACCGCGTACACAGTTGTCAAAGTGGTTTTCGGTATCGACAGAGAGTATGTCCATATCCGATCCCAGTCTCTTTGACAACCAACCGTTATTACAACCCGTGGTTATAATTTTAAAATGATATTTTATACTTCGAAAATCAAATATCATTTCAAATTCAAATATCATTTCAAATCCCTTTCAAAATCAAAATATCGTATCTTTCAAAAACCTTATTCATTTTTATTTAATTTAAATACCATTCCAAATTACATTTAAAAAATGGTTTAGATTTCAAATCAAAATACTCCGTTTAAACCACTTAAAAGTGAAGTCATTAGTCATTATATTTACAATTCAAATATTTAATTTCCAAAATTTTAGCCTTTTCAGAGTTCGTTTATTCACTTAAATACATTAAAACTATGAAATTTCAGCTTTCGTAGCACTTAGAAAATGCTGCGGTAAGTTACATTTGAAAACAATACAATTCAGCAAAGACAGCATTTAAAACCTGCTGTAATATATCAGTTTTAGTTGAAGAATAGTTCAATTCAGCAAAGACAGCATTTTATAAAAATGCTGTAATAGTTCGGTTTTAGTTCAAAAATCTAATTACAGTCAACTGCAGCATTTAACAAGTACTACAATAGATCATTCATTAGTTTAAGCCTTTTAGTTCACTTCTGCAACAACAGCGCTACATAGTGCTGTAGATTCATTTATTTCAGAATTTAGTTCATTTCAGAAACGATAGCATTTTTGAAGTGCTACTAAAAGTATTTTCAGATTTTCAATAGAATTTCAGCCATAATTAAATTTCAATTTAAACCATTTTAACATATAAAATTTCATATTTTTCACCTTAAAAATGGTCATTTAAATACTCTTTAACTTAGGATTTTTATAAAGTAAATTTCGTAAATAAATGTCAAATTTTAACAATTCACCTATTAAAATCAATGTACAATTTTATAACATTTTCATTTACTTTAGATTTTAAATTTAATTTACCATTTTTATAAATTAAATTAAATTTCCATTTTATTTTCTTAACTTAACTTTTATTTTTAAAACACGTTTCACATTTTTCAAATTAAGTTATATTTCAAATTTACATTTTAAACACACATTTATTTAACTATTTTTAATTCATAGAAAAATCAATAACACTTTATAAAATCATTTTAAATCCAAATTTAAATCCAATTTTCATATTTTTACCTTTTAAAATACTTTTAAAAATTCTAGAAAAAATATATAATAACCATGGGCCTGTATAAAATTTTCTAACCTAAGTCAAGTGATACGGATAATATATCATTTCAATCCGCAATTTACAAAGAAAACCCAGGTTCTATCATTTCAAACCCGCAGTCTCAAGTCAATTAAAATAAATAAAAATCGCTCAGGCCGATCATTTCATCCCATAACGATTTTTCCCTATTCTAAAGTCCGTTCGGGTATGTATCATTTCAACTCATAGTAATTCTATTCTACAAGGAACTTGCAGTGTGATAAACAGATATAAATAAACAGTATAATAACATATGGCAGTAACAGATGATATGACAGGTTTATAAACAGGATTAACATCATAAGATTCATATCATAGGCAAGTATAACGTGAGATAGCAATTTTACACATTCACTTGGTGTAACTTTACAATTTATATAAGTAAAGATGTCATGAGTGAATACTCACTTGTTTACGTTGGAGATAGCAAAACAAAGCACACAAACAAAACCCAGAAAGCACGATAGCACGACTTTGACTTGAGTGGAGTGAAGAGCCAAGTGTTAATCTGTATTTGACAACAAAACGAAACAAAATATAAATACACTACTAAATTTATTGGACAAAATGGAAATATAGTTTACAAAACGCATCACCAAACTTTTTCAATTAGTTTTGCTTGACTCCACATCATCTTCGCTCGGCCATAACACTATTTTAGCTCAGCCATGAAGGTATTTTGGGCTAGGATATGGCATCCATGTGCACGGCTACAAGGAGTTGAAGTGGCTTGAGTTACAACATGAAGGAAGATCAAGGGGTAGGGCAACATAAGTGGTTTTGGTGCAAACTTTGGGTTCGTCCATGCCTGAATTGTTCTCAGCCATGGCATGTGCAGGCCTGGTGTAGTTGGAGTGGAGACTAGTGGTGGAGTACAAGCTGATGGTGGTGGCTAAGGGGGTGGCCGAAGTGGAAAAATGAAGGGGATGGTGAACAAGGTTCGACTATGGCATGTTTTCAAGGGTTTGCAACTTCTTTTATGGTGATTGCTTCAAGGGGTGATCACGACCAATATAGTTCAGAGGAGAGGGATTCTAGGCCTTGTATAGTGATGGGGAAGAGGTGATGTGGTGGTCAGAGGAGGTGGTAAGGTGATAGACGAGCAAAGTGCTTGAAGAAACAAGCAAAACAAATTGAAAAATCAATAGAAAAGTGAAAGAAAAAGTAGAAAAAATGAGAGGAAGACATTACCTAAATTCTCAGATCTGAAAGTATGCGTGAGTGATGAAATGAGAGAGGTGTTTTTACGTGAATTACAAAACAAAAGATATGGATATTGCTAAGGAATGGTCTGCCCAAAATTGTGAAGAGGTGAGTAAATGAAAAGTCAAAAGTTAAAAGGTTTTTAGTCTCTTGGAATTTCCCTTTTTCATTTATTCAAATAAACAAAAGAAAAATCAATTAAATAAAATAAAAATGAATACAAAATAAAGTGTAAAATGGAATAAATAAATAATTTTTAGGAAAAATAGAAAAATATAAGAAAATAGTTTATTAAATGTAAACTAGTATTAAAATTGCAAACAAAAATGTAACTAGTTTTTGGAAAATTCTACTACACTTTAAAAATGTTTTAAAAATAAAATCTTGAAATAAAATAAATTTAAAAACATTTTTAAAATGACATAAAATCATTATTTAAAAATATTTCAATAATCTATGGTTGTTACACTCTCCCCCACTCAAATCATTTCGTCCTCGAAAAGAACGAACAAGGAAAATAAGGAAAAACAAGATAGAAAAGCAAATAGTACCTGAAACAAACAATTCTGTATTCGAAGCACGAATGCTCTCCTCTGTCTCCCAGGTACAATCTCGATCAACAGTACTCCGCTGTACTTTGAGCAGACTAACAGATTTTCTTCTGAGCTACTTTGTACCTCTGTCGACAATACGAAGCGGCTTCCTCTCGATAGTCAAATTAGACTCAATATCCAAACTATCAAGAGCAGAAGGCTGGACAATACAAGATGGATCATGAAGATATCAGTGAAGGTGAGAGACATGGAATACATCATGTACTCCGGAAAGCTTCTCGGGCATATCCAAACGATAAGCCAAAGAACCAACTCTTTCCACAATGCGGAAAGGACAAATGAACCTGGGAGAAAGCTTCCCTCTACGACCAAAGCGAATAACATTCCTTAAGGGAGAGACCTTCAGGAAAACCTGATCACCAACAGCAAACTCCAAACTCCGCCTATGCCTATCGGCGTACTTCTTCTGCCTATCCTGAGCAACTCTCAACTTCCTCTTAATCTCCTCAACTCTCTTATAAGCTTCCAAAATCACATCAGGACCAAGAACCAAATGATTACCGGACTCAATCTAGCAAGATGGAGATCTACAAGGTCGTCCGTAAAGAGTAGCAAACGAAACATTTTAATACTGGCCTGAATCCAAAGATGGAATGGGATAGATAAAGATATTAAGATAAGCTTAAAACAGAAGGTTAGATAATACCTGATAACTATTATTGTAGGTGAATTCGACAAGATAGAGATGATCTTCCCAAGATCCTTCATAATAAAGCACACAAGCACGAAGAAGATCCTCGAGAATCTGATTCACTCTTTATGTTTGACCGTCGGTCTGTGGACGGTAAGCAGTGCTAAGATACAAATGAGTACCCAAAGGTTCTTGAAAAGCTTTCCAAAACTGAATGGTAAAGATAGGATCACGATCACAAACAATACTGAAAGGAACACCATGGAGATGAACAATCTCCCTCACGTAGATCTCAGACAAGCTAGAAGCAGAACGAGTAGACTTGACCGGATGAAATGAGCGGACTTGTTCAGTCTATCTGCAATAACCTAGATACTCTCATTACCCTCCTAGTCCTCGGTAATCCATCGATGAAATCCATGGAAACCTGTTCCCACTTCCAATTGGGAATCTCAAGGGACTGCAACAAACCAGGGGTCTTCTGATGATCGGCCTTGACTTGCTGACAAGTCGCACACCGACTAACAAAGATAGAGATAACCCTCTTCATCCCTCTCCACCAATAAAGCCTCTTCATATCTTGATACATCTTCGACACACCAGGATGAATAGAAAGTCTAGATTAATGATTCTCCCGAAGCAACTCCTGCCTCAAACCATCAACATTCGAGACACAAATCCTATAATTAATCCTCAAAATCCCTCTATCATCGATCTGAGCTCCACTACTACTACCACCAACCCTTCGACGAACACTATCCTTCATCGATCTAAGCATCTCATCCTCATCCTGCTTAGCCATGATACGATCCAAAAGAGGAGAAGAAGAAACAACAAGCTGACACAACAAAGCCATTTTCCGACTCAGAGCATCGGCCGCAACATTAGCTTTACCAAGAGTATAGCTAATATCGAGGTCGTAAGAAGCCAGAAACTCAAGCCAATGAACTTTCCTCTGATTCAAAGCCTTCTGGGTGAAGATATATCTCAGGGACTAATGATCGGTGAAAAGCTCAAACTTGGTTTCCAAAAGATGATGCCTCCAAAGCTTCAAAGCAAAGACAACAGCAAGCAACTCTAAATCATGAGCAGCATAATTTGCCTCGTGGGTTTTCAACTGACGCCTGGCATAGGCAATGACCTTACCATCCTGCATGAGAACAACACCCATTCCCATATGGCTAGCATCAGTGTATACCGTCAATCCCTCACTTCCATTCGAAATAGTAAGAACTGGTGCGGAAGTTAGCTTGCTCTTTAACACATTGAATGTAGCTTCACACTTCTTATCCCTGATAAACTTAGCATTCTTATGAGTTAAAGCAATGAGAGGTGCAGCAATCCGAGCAAAATTCTCGACGAATCTCCGGTAATAACCGACAGGGCCCAGAAAACTACGACTATCAGATGGAGTCTTTGGAGTTTTCCAATCCTGTAACGGAATAGGGAGACAATATGGACAACCGAAAAGATAGGATTATTAAATGATAAAAGAAAAGAGAGAAAAGAAAAGCTTACATTGATCACAGCGATCTTGGCTGGATCAACAGAAACTCCATTAGCAGAAACAATATACCCGAGAAATCGGACTTCATCCTTCCAGAAATGGCATTTAGAAAATTTAGCCTTCAACTGATGATTTCTGAGAGTCTCCAGAATAGATTTCAAATGCGATTCATGCTCTTCCTGGGACTTAGAGAAGACAAGAATATCGTCAATAAAGACTAGAACAAATTTATTAAGCACATCACGAAAGACACAATTCATCAAATCAATAAAGAAAGCAGGAGCATTAGTCAAACCAAAAGGCATGACTAACCACTCATAGAACACATTCTCAGTACGGAAAGCAGTCTTAGGAATACTTTCCTCAGCAACTCTGAGCTGATGAAAACCTGAGGCAAGATCAAGCTGAGAGAAAACAGTAGCACCATAAAGCTGATCAAACATATCATTGATGTGAGGCATTGGATATCCGTTTTTCATAGTGAGCTTGTTCAGCTCCCTATAATCAACACACATCCTCAAAGAACCATCAGACTTGGTGACGAAAACCACCGCTGCTCCCCATTCAGAAAAACTAGGAATCAAACCTTTGAAAGCTAAGTCCTCAATTTGCCTTCTTAATTCAACCTTCTCACGGGGTGCCATTCTTCTAGAAGGAAGAACAACAGGTCGAGCACCAGGAATAAGATCAATTCGAAAATCAATTTCCTGCTAGGAGGTAAAGAAGTGACTTCACAAAATACATCGGGATAGAGTCTGACTACATGAGACGAATCAAGATCACCAGGAGACGAGTCCAAAGAATAAATGAAACTACCAGCAAAATCCTCAGGCATGCGGCACTGAATAGTCAAGGAATTTCCTTGATCATCCATAAGATAAACAGACCAGACTTTACAAGAGATTCGGGCATCATGCCTACCAAGCCAATCACCTTCAAGCAATAAATCAAAAGCATCGTAGCCCGGAACATAGAAATCACCACTAAAGCGATGATAAGAAGAGAGAAGTTTCACTTGCTTACAAATCCGATTAAGGTTGGCGAGCCCCCAATGGGATTTGAAACACATAAAGGAACAGAAGCATACTCAAGAGAAAGGAGTTGCTCAAACTTATCACAAAAATTAACAGAAAAAAAACTATAGGAAGCTCCAGTATCAAATAAAACACGAACAGGATGATGAAATAAAGAAAATGTGCCCTGAAGAGTACCTTGGTCATCACCGGGAGTAGGAGCAGGTGCAGGAACTGGAGAAGATGCAGAGGAGACAGCAAATATACCAAAAGGCTTACCCTTCTGTTGGGTAGGGAAATCCTTCCTAAAATTACCAAGCAGGAGACAGATATGGCAGAGACCACGCCTAACCAACTGAGCAGGTGGAGGAACAGCAGCACCAGCTAAAGTATGACAACTATTAGCATAGTGTCCCTTCTGATCACATCTGAAGCAGGTGATGGAAGAAAGAGCTATTGGCTGCCTCTGAGAAGGATTAGATGATGAAGATCCCAACCCCAGATGCTTGAACCAATTCTTTGTGACGCCCCACCTCTATACCCACGCTAGCAAAGAACACTACGGTGTAGTGCTGTCAACTAGCACGGAGAATAAGGCTGTTGAGGAGCGGCCATCAATAGTTAGGCCTTACACTAGTATTGGTTATCTCGATAGGAGTGGTATGTAAATATATATATTCTTTCATTTTCCATCTCTGATTTATTTTCTCCCATCGAAATACCCCAATTCCAGTATAAAACGAACTACGATGGTTCATAATAGTTTAGAACAGTAAATATAAAATATTACACAGATAATATAATGCGGAACACAAATAAAATAGAAAGTCTCATATATATAATAACTGATGTCAGTTACAATACATTTGATACAATACATATGACACGGTACATATGATACAACTACCACAGTCGACTCAGGAAGTTACATATACAAGTACATTAACGTATATAATATACATGAATACATATTTTCCTATACAATTATACAGACTACTATAAGTGACGACGACTACTCCAAAAGATATGAAAGAACTTCATAGCTCTAGCAGCAACCCAAAGCAGAATATCTACAACCTGAAATACTCGGTCTGACCCGGGTATTAGATTTAAAGGAAATAATACTCGGGTCAGTCTAATTCAAACTCAGTTATTAGTGCACAGAAGCAATAATAATTAAATAATGAATAGACGACAGTAATTAAACCAGATCAGAGTGCAATTCAGAATATTGAATTGAAATGAACAAAACAGTTCAAACCATTGAAATATCAATTAAATATTAATTCAAGTAGGGCTGCAGTACACACACGCGTGCACTGCCTCGCCACTACGGAATATGGAATACGCAAAAAGATCCATAAGTCAAAACAAAAAGAATATCATACACGCCATACCGTGTGGCTGCAGTTCACGCTTGCGTGCACTGCCTTGCCACTATAGTGATGTCGTGCCCAAGAACTCAATACCGTGTGGCTGCAGTTCACGCTTGCGTGCACTGCCGTGCCACTATAGTGATGAGGTACCCAATAAAGATTCACAAGCATCGCCGTGAATTTCATAAGGCCGAGTGTCGATTAAATTGCAGAGAGAAATGCGAGGTCAAGCCCAATGAATTTTAGGCTCAACATAAGGCAATGAGCAAAGTAGCAAGCCATGTACACCAAAACAAAATCAAGAAACATTTAAATGCACATGAACAAGCTACTGACCAGACACACAAGTGCACAAAGGCACTGTTACTGCATAAAGTCATCATAAATGAAGGTGGGGGCACCATAAACATGGCACCACAACACAACATAAAAGAACATAGAGAGTCAGTACCCAACAGAGGCAAGTCCAAGTAAAACACATAGGAAAATTGAAATCAACATGGTTGCATGCATGCATATGTATGAATACACATACATATTACACCAATTGAAACAGCACTTAGCATAGGCAATTGCCAAAGATAGTTCGATCAGAACCCTTAAAACTGGGTCGAACCCAAAGTTAAAATGCAGCAAGCACAAATAAAGGCAAGGTAAAAATTGAACAACAAGAACAAGTCAGAAAGCAGGTCAGAGAAACAAACATGTGGAACAACAACAAGGGATGTTCACATGAATGCAACAATGAAACTTCTACACCAAAATGCATCAAGCAACCCAGGACAGTCACTTGTGAATATGATCCGTCTCAAAATATAACAAATACAACATGTATGCACGCAGTGACACTATAAAATCACGCTGCAACATGTACGCAATGACAACCAGGTAGCAACAGAGAATCAAGAAAGATTCGAGTACTACAAATTCAAAATCAATGTGAGTGCTTGCAACAGTGGTGAAGCAATGCAAACAACAGGTGAACAGAAGTAACAAGTGCAGGTGAACAAATGTGCAAATGCTCAAACTCAGGCAAAATATACAAAAGGGGCACAGCAAATACAACATGCACATAACTGATGACAGTTTGCAAGCAATCCCAAGTGGAGATGAAACAGCAAGGAGAGGAACAGGTAGTGGATTTAAATACACAGGTACAAGGCAATGCAAGTTCTCACAAGACAAGCAGTGTCACCAAAAGAATTCAAAGAACCACAAGGAGGGTCGAAACAGTTCAGTACACAAGACCAGGTTTAAACATATGCACATTGGTGTAATAGACTTCAATGCACTTATGCTCGGGCAATAATCAAAGCAAAGGAACACAATAGCAAGCTCTTCACACACGCCCTATTCTATCAAATTGACATGTACACATATCCCATATATGTGTATATATGCATACATATACATGTACATAATGTATTGACTCAAAGCAGCGGATCAACATTAACAAAAGAAATTCAAAAATGAAATCAAGTCTACAGAAGTTCATGCCAAAAATCAGAAAGTAAAACTTGAAATCAGAAGTTGTCCAAACCGGGACAACGTATATGTGAATATATAACAGTATGTTTGATCGAAGGTTAAATATATCGCAGTATAATCGAATGAAGATCAAGTCAGGAATTTCAAAGTCATTCGATCAAAAATTCATGGCCGAGAAAAATAATTCAAACCGAAATCAAAGCCATGGAGGTCAATTAACCAAGGAGCATTCGAATTTGAATTAGAAGTGAGTGAGAAATCACTCACCTTTGTCGCGAATGAAGCAGCCGCAAGAGAGCAACGAGGAGACGCTCGATCGACTAATTAAAGCCGGCGCTTCAAAAGCCCTAATCTCGAAAAGAGGATGAACGAGAAATGAAAAAAAAAAAGGGCGCCATTAATTTCGCTTGCGTTTTGTTTTTAGGGTTTTCGAATTGAATGAAAAATGAGAGAGGGGGTCGGGTCGAACGAAAATGAAGATGGAGGAAAGGGGGATAAGAAGCCGGTTGAATATAAAGAGGGGATAAGGCCAAATAAAATAAAAAGAAAATATTTATTTAAATTCCTAAATTTCTTTTAACAATTTATAAATCAATTTTAATTCAAAATTTAAAAACTTCAAATAGAAGTTTGTGTCAATATCAATCGTCAAAATGTCAATTATTAATTGATGCAAATACCGGGTTGTTACAGACTCCCCTCCTTAAAGAAATTGCGTCCTCGCAATCATAAGGAATAACTGGACAAAAGGTAACAACCACAAGAGCATGAAAGAATAAACTTGGATTCCAAAGTGAAACCCATAGGATTTGAGAACCACTGAGCTTTCACGAGAAAAACATCTTTATTTCGAGGGTGCTGAACCTCTGAAGCAATGATGTGAATAGAAGGTTGCTCAAGAATAAGGATCGGAAATCCATAAGGCATTTCCGGAACCAGAAGACGTAGGAAACGTCATGAATAACAGAAAATTGAACCGGTACTCCGGCGTAGTACAATGTAAACACCAAAGAAATCTTTTAATTTCATAAAAGAAATTCACAAATTATCAACAAAATCTAATTATCAATAGATAATTCAGAAATCTCAAATCACAAATATTCGATTATCAAAAACGATAATCAAATCAACAAGTATTCGATTATAAAAATCGAAAATCAATCTTAAATCACAAATACTTAATTATCACAAATGATAATTAAATCTCAAATATCTAATTATCACACGCGATAATTAGAAACAATAAATATCTGATTATCAAAAACGATAAATCAGAAATCATAAACATCCAATTATCAAAACGATAATCAGAAATTACCACAACGGTAATCAAATTTCAAATCACAAATATTTAATTATCACAATTGATAATCAAATTTCAAATCACAAATGTTTAATTATCACAATTGATAATCAAATCTCAAATCACAATTGTTTAATTATCACAAACGATAATTAAATCTCAAATATCTAATTATCACAAACGATAATTAGAAACAATAAATATCTGATTATCAAAAACGATAAATCAGAAATCATAAACATCCAATTATCAAAACGATAATCAGAAATTACCACAACGGTAATCAAATTTCAAATCACAATTTTTTTCAACTAACGAGTCCGAAATTAACCGAAATAGCAAACGCACATGACCCATAACCACGAGTTTTACTAAATCGTTTAATTCACTTCATCATTTCCTTGAAAGTGCAAAATTGTGTATTTTAAATAAATAACATTTTACGTTCTCAAACGGACAAGTCCGGAATTAAGCGAATCAGTAAAAGAAAGGGGTCATAGTCCTCGGTTTTTCTGAAACGTTTAAATCGCTTCCTCATTCTTTTGAAAGCGTAAACTGTAAAAATAAATTTTGAAAACCATTTTATTTATAAAATTACAATTTACATTCTCAAACAAACAAGTCCGGAATTAAGCGAATCAGCAAAAGAAAGGGGTCATAGTCCTCGATTTTACTGAAACGTTTAATTCGCTTCCTCATTCTTTTGAAAGCGCAAATCGTAAAAATTTTGAAAACAATTTTTAAAACACGTGATTAAAACAGCGACATCAGTAGCAACTTCGATAAGTGGATTTTCATTCATCAAAAATGTCACAAGAATCTTCTCAAAGATAGGAAGGGGTATCATACCCTAAACTCGTATTCATAACAAGTCAATATCACACGAATTCACCAATGCACAAAAATTGATAAAACTTATCAATAGAGATCACGAAAATTGGTGAAGCACAAATTCTAGGAATCTACACAAGAAATCCAGAAATCACAAGATGAGAGTATGAAAACTCGAACCGGAGTATGAAAACTCGAACGGAGTATGAAAACTCGAACCGGAGTATGAAAACTCGACCGGAGTATGAAAACTCGAACCGGAGTATGAAAACTCGAACCGGAGTATGAAAACTCGAACGGAGTATGAAAACTCGAACGGAGTATGAAAACTCGAACCGGAGTATGAAAACTCGAACCAGAGTATGAAAACTCGAACGGAGTATGAAAACTCGAACCGGAGTATGAAAACTCGAACCGGAGTATGAAAACTCGAATGGGAGTATGGAAACTCACCTACACGTGCGCATGAAAAATCACCAACACGTGCAACACAAAGCGAGAACGGGAGCATGGAATCTCACCTACACGTGAGCATGAAAATCACCAACACGTGCAACGCAAAGCGAGAACGGGAGCACGGAATCTCACCTACACGTGAGCATGAAAATCACCAACACGTGCAATGCAAAACATAAAATATCCATAATAACAAACTACTATAAGTATGTAAATAATGATCAACAGGAGATCAACCGATGAGATAATCAATATCACAAGAATCTTCTCAAAGATCCAAAGAGGTATCATACCCCAAATTTGTACTCATGACAAATCAATAACATATGAATTCACCAATACACAAAAATAGGTGAAGCATAAAATTTCCAGAAATCAACATAAGGAATCTAGAAATCACGGAAAAAGGGAAAGAGGCCTATCACATGACGGTCCGAAGACCAAGGGGAGCTACCCCACATGTGTGAATGGAATCACACAGATTGAGGTCAAGACTAACCAAAAAGCAGAAAGGTATGTGTGAATGGAATCACACAAGTGGTGTCTAGTCTGACCATCAGAACGATCATCATGATCAACGAGGAGTGTCAATTACACTAAGCATGTGTGAATGGAATCACACAGATTGAGGTCAAGACTAACCAAAAAGCAGAAAGGTATGTGTGAATGGAATCACACAAGTGGTGTCTAGTCTAACCTTGCAAATAAAAAGACATAGCACAATTGCTAGTCTAGTTCATAAAGCGATCGTCAAGATCAACGAGAAGTGTCAATTACACTAAGCTAGTAAATATAAAAGTTTAGCTTCATGTCCCATAACCACTTGCTTAACTTAAATATTTACGAACAAACTGTAAATCTTCACTAATAAAATTGTCACAAGAGATTCAATCGAATAAGTCCAAGAATTAACCGGCGAAGTAAACGCAAGCGTTATATACCACTCGTTTTACTAAGTCGTTTAATTAGATTTCTCATACGAGTGAGGTAAAGGTTAGTATATACTAATAGATTGGAAAACGGTTTAGAAAAAGAGTTTTGTAGTAAAATAGTTTTGAAATCGTTTGGAGAAAAGGGTTTTGATATTTACTACTAGTATAGAAAACCTTTATATTTTTAAAGTGACAAATCACAAAAATGATTGTAGGAACAATCAAGCACAAGAATTCACATACAAAGATGTGAATAGAATCCAAAGAAATCGATACTATCCATCAAAAGGAATGTTCACAAAAATCCCGAAGAAAATGTTATCAAAGTTGCTAATAAATGGTAGCAACAAATCGGGGAATTAACAAGAATCGATTAAATTTGGAAAAACAAAGCAGAATGAGCATAAATGCATAAATGACTTCAACGAAAATGAAAATCAAGTCAATGCCGAAGTCAGCAAGTAATGGCCATAATAGAGTACAAATCGATTCAACATCATCAACAAAGAATTCAACGGCAAACAAAGTCAGAGTCTTGGAAATCAAGAAAATTAGAAATTTCTCAAAAACAAAGTGACCGAAGTCGAATGGAAATCAAGCCGAGGAAAACATAAAATATCAAGTTCAGAATTGCTAAGATTCGAACAAAATCAATCATCGGCTAAATCAAATCAAAGCCGAAAACACAAGAATTCAAAATCAAATGCATATGAATAAGCGTTAGGAATTCATACCTAACAATTCAAAGACAGTCATATGCAAATATGAGAGATAAAACGTCGACAAATAGTTGTAACACATGTACTATCTAAGTTATGTTTTATATTTGTTCTAAACCCCAGGCTCTGATACCAAGCTGTGACGCCCCACCTCTATACCCACGCTAGCCAAGAACACTACGGTGTAGTGCTGTCAACTAGCACGGAGAATAAGGCTGTTGAGGAGCGGCCATCAATAGTTAGGCCTTACACTAGTATTGGTTATCTCGATAGGAGTGGTATGTAAATATATATATTCTTTCATTTTCCATCTCTGATTTATTTTCTCCCATCGAAATACCCCAATTCCAGTATAAAACGAACTACGATGGTTCATAATAGTTTAGAACAGTAAATATAAAATATTACACAGATAATATAATGCGGAACACAAATAAAATAGAAAGTCTCATATATATAATAACTGATGTCAGTTACAATACATTTGATACAATACATATGACACGGTACATATGATACAACTACCACAGTCGACTCAGGAAGTTACATATACAAGTACATTAACGTATATAATATACATGAATACATATTTTCCTATACAATTATACAGACTACTATAAGTGACGACGACTACTCCAAAAGATATGAAAGAACTTCATAGCTCTAGCAGCAACCCAAAGCAGAATATCTACAACCTGAAATACTCGGTCTGACCCGAGTATTAGATTTAAAGGAAATAATACTCGGGTCAGTCTAATTCAAACTCAGTTATTAGTGCACAGAAGCAATAATAATTAAATAATGAATAGACGACAGTAATTAAACCAGATCAGAGTGCAATTCAGAATATTGAATTGAAATGAACAAAACAGTTCAAACCATTGAAATATCAATTAAATATTAATTCAAGTAGGGCTGCAGTACACGCACGCGTGCACTGCCTCGCCACTACAGAATATGGAATACGCAAAAAGATCCATAAGTCAAAACAAAAAAGAATATCATACACGCCATACCGTGTGGCTGCAGTTCACGCTTGCGTGCACTACCTTGCCACTATAGTGATGTCGTGCCCAAGAAATCAATACCGTGTGGCTACAGTTCACGCTTGCGTGCACTGCCGTGCCACTATAGTGATGAGGTACCCAATAAAGATTCACAAGCATCGCCGTGAATTTCATAAGGCCGAGTGTCGATTAAATTGCAGAGAGAAATGCGAGGTCAAGCCCAATGAATTTTAGGCTCAACACAAGGTAATGAGCAAAGTAGCAAGCCATGTACACCAAAACAAAATCAAGAAACATTTAAATGCACATGAACAAGCTACTGACCAGACACACAAGTGCACAAAGGCACTGTTACTGCATAAAGTCATCATAAATGAAGGTGGGGGCACCATAAACATGGCACCACAACACAACATAAAAGAACATAGAGAGTCAGTACCCAACAGAGGCAAGTCCAAGTAAAACACATAGGAAAATTGAAATCAACATGGTTGCATGCATGCATATGTATGAATACACATACATATTACACCAATTGAAACAGCACTTAGCATAGGCAATTGCCAAAGATAGTTCGATCAGAACCCTTAAAACTGGGTCGAACCCAAAGTTAAAATGCAGCAAGCACAAATAAAGGCAAGGTAAAAATTGAACAACAAGAACAAGTCAGAAAGCAGGTCAGAGAAACAAACATGTGGAACAACAACAAGGGATGTTCACATGAATGCAACAATGAAACTTCTACACCAAAATGCATCAAGCAACCCAGGACAGTCACTTGTGAATATGATCTGTCTCAAAATATAACAAATACAACATGTATGCACGCAGTGACACTATAAAATCACGTTGCAACATGTACGCAATGACAACCAGGTAGCAACAGAGAATCAAGAAAGATTCGAGTACTACAAATTCAAAATCAATGTGAGTGCTTGCAACAGTGGTGAAGCAATGCAAACAACAGGTGAACAGAAGTAACAAGTGCAGGTGAACAAATGTGCAAATGCTCAAACTCAGGCAAAATATACAAAAGGGGCACAGCAAATACAACATGCACATAACTGATGACAGTTTGCAAGCAATCCCAAGTGGAGATGAAACAGCAAGGAGAGGAACAGGTAGTGGATTTAAATACACAGGTACAAGGCAATGCAAGTTCTCACAAGACAAGCAGTGTCACCAAAAGAATTCAAAGAACCACAAGGAGGGTCGAAACAGTTCAGTACACAAGACCAGGTTTAAACATATGCACATTGGTGTAATAGACTTCAATGCACTTATGCTCGGGCAATAATCAAAGCAAAGGAACACAGTAGCAAGCTCTTCACACACGCCCTATTCTATCAAATTGACATGTACACATATCCCATATATGTGTATATATGCATACATATACATGTACATACTGTATTGACTCAAAGCAGCGGATCAACATTAACAAAAGAAATTCAAAAATGAAATCAAGTCTACAGAAGTTCATGCCAAAAATCAGAAAGTAAAACTTGAAATCAGAAGTTGTCCAAACCGGGACAACGTATATGTGAATATATAACAAGTTGTTTGATCGAAGGTTAAATATATCGCAGTATAATCGAATGAAGATCAAGTCAGGAATTTCAAAGTCATACGATCAAAAATTCATGGCCGAGAAAAATAATTCAAACCGAAATCAAAGCCATGGAGGTCAATTAACCAAGGAGCATTCGAATTTGAATTAGAAGTGAGTGAGAAATCACTCACCTTTGTCGCGAATGAAGCAGCCGCAAGAGAGCAACGAGGAGACGCTCGATCGACTAATTAAAGCCGGCGCTTCAAAAGCCCTAATCTCGAAAAGAGGATGAACGAGAAATGAAAAAAAAAGGGGCGCCATTAATTTCGCTTGCGTTTTGTTTTTAGGGTTTTCGAATTGAATGAAAAATGAGAGAGGGGGTCGGGTCGAACGAAAATGAAGATGGAGGAAAGGGGGATAAGAAGCCGGTTGAATATAAAGAGGGGATAAGGCCAAATAAAATAAAAAGAAAATATTTATTTAAAGTCCTAAATTTCTTTTAACAATTTATAAATCAATTTTAATTCAAAATTTAAAAACTTCAAATAGAAGTTTGTGTCAATATCAATCGTCAAAATGTCAATTATTAATTGATGCAAATACCGGGTTGTTACATTCTTTTTCTACTACTGGTAATTAGGCTTTCTCTTCCTAGAATTAGCAAAGGAAGACTGAGATGAATGAGCACCAATAGCAGTAGTACCCTTAGAAGTAGGGTTCTTATATCGGATAGCCATATCCATAAGCTGGGTAAAAGTGCCATGAACATGAGAAATGAGACGATCATAATACTCAGGATGAGCACCAGCTATGAACTTCTCATTCTTCTTGAGAGGAGTGTCTATCAGGATAGGACCGAACTTGGAAAGTTCATTGAACTTCCTCTCATACTCAGAAAAGGACATGGTACCCTGCTTGAGGTCCATGAATTCATGATAAAGCTGAGATTTACCGGCTTCTAGCATCCATTTTGCCACAAAAGCCTCCCTGGAAAAGAGATACAGAACAAACTCAAGACAGATTCAAAAGAAAGGAAATTAGGGACAAAATTCAAGATAACACAAAGGGTACCTAAACTGCTTCCAAGTAATCTCAGCCTTGATGGTGTTAGCCGTAATAGACTCCCACCAATCTAGGGCAGCCTTCTGCAACTGGCATGCTGCTAACTGACGCTTCTGGGCATCAATAATCTCAAGACCAGTAAATATCCTCTCTAAACTCCACAACCATTGTTGAGCTTCAATGATGCTCTCTGAACCAGAAAACTTGGTACCACCAAGTTAAGTGAATTCCTTATAGAGAACGGTAAATCTAATAGGCGCAACGGGCTGAGGAGCTGGGGCAATACCACAACCCCTACCTCTGCCTTTTCCATGATTCATCCTGAAAAATCAAGAATGAAATTAGGACAAGGTATAGAGAATACAAAGATAAGATAAGATAAATTCACTTGGATAAATATCCTAATGAAAGAAAAATACTAATAAGGTAGATACGAAAGGAAGGAAGTTTAGAAAATTGCTTTTAAAACAAGAAAATTTTGTATCAAAATAATCTTTTAAAAATCCATTGAAAAATCATTTTGAAAATCATTTTATACTTTGAAAATACGCTCTCTCACGGAGAAATGATTCTAAGACTGATTTCACTCATTCTAGGGTATTTCTACCCTATTTCTAATGAGTTTTTTGCTCCGCAGGCTATGGTTTGCCTAAAACCAAAGCTCTGATACCAACTATAACGACCCACTATTTTGGACCATTCAAATCGATAATAATCCACACATGTCAGACTTGAATAATTCAAAATAACAGATTGTAATAAAATTCGGAGTAAATAAAATCATTCAAAGAATCACACACAGAAATATCAGAATAACTCGCAGCGGAATATAAAATACCATAGTAGTTCATGAAGCTACTATCACAAAGTCACAAAACAAATACATAATATCAGTCTGAAATAACATAATAGAAATCCTAAATTCACATAAGTCCACTAATACAAGCTGAAATAGAACAACTGAAACTGAAATAGATAAGTAACTGATATGTAGAATCTCCCGCAAGCTCCAGAAAGAGAAATCCAAAGCTGTGAATACTCAGGCTGACCTGAGCGTAAAGCAAAACACAAAACATTCGAGTCAGGACATATATACTTATATAATATAAACCAACTCAAGTGAACTTAAATAAAGTACAAATAACTTAAAGGATGCTTGGGACCGCCCATCCTCTAAGGATCCGTTAAACTATTTACTATGTAGTAATATTACGCTATTATGATAATGTCTACACTGAAATAAAATTAATTTAAAATAGCGTTAAGGAGTTACCCAATATTCCCCTTAACACGTAATAGTCCCAGTAGTCCATCCAGTATCAGCATATCTCCAGATCCGGAGACTACCCTAAATACTCCATGGGCAAAGCAAGAAAAAAAACTTGTAGTATAGCTCGCTATGGTAGGTGACACAGCACACAAGGCAATGCTATGGTAGATATACCAATTAAGCACACGGGCTGGTGGTAACGTAGCAGCCACTACACCCACCTCGAGCCACACTCCCAAAGTCAAGGGGTGCACCCAATCAATCACAACAGTAATAGAATGGTATCGAACATCGCTTCTGTTTTAGCTACCTTATGCCAACTCACGAGAGTCGGGTCCACGTAATATACCTCAAGAACAACGCCGCCATCCTACTTCATTCTGGAATCTCCACTGCGTACACAGTTGTTAAAGTGGTTTTCGGTATCGACAAAGAGTATGTCCATATCTGATCCTGATCTCTTTAACAACCAATCGTTATTATAACCCGTGGTTATAATTTTAAAATGGTATTTTATACTTCAAAAATCAAATATCATTTCAAATTCAAATATCACTTCAAATCCCTTTCAAAATCAAAAAATCATATCTTTCAAAAACCTTATTCATTTTTATTTAATCTAAACACCATTCCAAATCACATTTCAAAAATGGTTTATATTTCAAATCAAAATACTCCTTTTAAACCATTTAAAAGTGAAGTCATTAGTCATTATATTTACAATTCCAATATTCAATTTCTAAAATTTTAGCCTTTTCAGAGTTTGTTTATTCACTCAAAAACATTAAAACAGTGAAATTTCAGCTTTCACAGCACTTAGAAAATGCTACGGTAAGTTACATTTGAAAATAATTCAATTTAGCAAAGACAGCATTTAAAAACTACTGTAATATATTAGTTTTAGTTGAAAAATAGTTCAATTCAACAAAGACAGCATTTTACAAAAATGCTGTAATAGTTCAGTTTTAGTTCAAAAATCTTATTATAGCCAACTGCAGCATTTAACAAGTGTACAATAGCTCATTCATTAGCTTAACCCTTTTAGTTCACTTCTGCAACTACAGCACTTACAAAATGCTGCAAATTCATTTAGTTCGGAATTTAGTTCATTTCAGAAACGATAGCATTTCTGAAGTGCTACTAAAAGTATTTTCAGATTTTCAATAGAATTTCTGCCATAATTAAATTTCAATTTAGACCATTTTTGCATATAAAATTTCATATTTTTCACCTTAAAAATGGTCATTTAAATACTCTTCAACTTAGGATTTTTATAAAGTAAATTTCATAAATAAATGTCAAATTTTAATAATTTAATAATTCACCTATTAAAATCAATGTATAACGTTATAACATTTTCATTTACTTTACATTTTAAATTTAAATTTTCATAAATTAAATTAAATTTCCATTTTATTTTCTTAACTTTTATTTTTAAAACACATTTCACATTTTCCAAGTTATGTTATATTTCAAATTTACATTTTAAACATTCATTTATTTAACTATTTTTAATTCATAGAAAAATCAATAACACTTTACAAAATCATTTTAAATCCAAATTTAACTCAAATTATCATATTTTTACCTTTTAAAATATTTTTAAAAATTCTAGAAAAAATATATAATAACTACGGGCCTGTATAAAATTTTCTAACCTAAGTCAAGTGATACGGATAATATATCATTTCAATCCATAATTTACAAAGAAAACCCGGGTTCTATCATTTCAAACCTGCAGTCCCAAGTCAATTAAAATAAATAAAAATCGCTCAGGCCTATCATTTCAGCCCATAACGATTTTTCCCTATTCTAAAGTCGTTCGGGTATGTATCATTTCAACCCATAGTAATTCTATTCTACAAGGAACTTGCAGTGTGATAAACAGATATAAATAAACAGTATAATAACATATGGCAGTAACAGATAATATGACAGGTTTATAAACATGGTTAACATCATATGATTCATATCATAGGCAAGTATAACATGAGATAGCAATTTTACACATTCACTTGGTGTCACTTCACAATTTATATAAATAAAGATGTCATGAGTGAATACTCACTTGTTTACGTTGGAGATAGCAAAGCAAAGCACACAAACAAAATCCAGAAAGCTCGATAGCATGACTTTGACTTGAGTGGAGTGGAAAGCCAAGCGTTAATCTTGTATTTGAAAACAAAACAAAACAAAATATAAATATACATACAGTACTAAATTTATTGGACAAAATGGAAATATAGTTTACAAAACACATCACCAAAGTTTTTCAATTAGTTTTGCTTGACCCTACATCATCTTTGCTCGACCACAACACTATTTTGGCTCGGCCATTAAGGTATTTTAGGCTAGGATATGGCATGCATGTGCACCGGCTACAAGGAGTTGAAGAGGCTTGAATTACAACATGAAGGAAGATCAAGGGGTAGGGTAACATAAGTGGTTTTGGTGCAAACTTTGGGTTCGGCCATGACTGAATTGTTCTCGACCATGGCATGTGTATGCCTGGTGGTGGCTGGAGTGGAGGCTAGTGGTGGAGTACAAGCTGGTGGTGGTGGCTAAGTGGGTGGCCGAAGTGAAAAAATGAAGGGGATGCTGAACAAGGTTCGGCTATGGCATGTTTTCAAGGGTTTGCAACTTCTTTTGTGGTGATTGCTTCAAGCGGTGATCACGGCCAACATAGTTCAGAGGAGAGGGATGTCAGTCCTTGTATGGTGATGGGGAAGAGGTGATGTGGTGGTCGAAGGAGGTGGTGAGGTGATAGCCGAGCAAAGTGCATGAAGAAACAAGCAAAACAAATTGAAAAATCAATAGGAAAGTGAAAGAAAAAGTAGAAAAAATGAGAGGAAGACATTACCTAAATTCTCATATCTGAAAGTATGCATGAGTGATGAAATGAGAGAGATGTTTTTACGTGAATTACAAAACAAAAGTACGGCTATTTCTAAGGAATGGTCGTCCCAAAATTGTGAAGAGGTGAGTAAATGAAAAGTCAAAAGTTAAAAGGGTTTTAGTCTCTTGGAATTTCCCTTTTTCGTTTGTTTAAATAAACAAAAGAAAATTAAATTAAATAAAATAAAAATGAATACAAAATAAAGTGAAAATGGAATAAATAAATAAATTTTTGAAAAATAGAAAAATATAAGAAAATAGTTTATTAAATGTAAACTAGTATTAAAATTGCAAACAAAAATATAACTTGTTTTTGGAAAATTCTACTACATTAAAAATGTTTTAAAAATAAAATATTGAAATAAAATAAATTTAAAAACATTTTTAAAATGAAATAAAATCAAATTTAAAAATATTTCAAAAATCTAGGGTTGTTACAAAAACCACTCTTAATACAATATGTCATAAGATATAATCAGAACTCCTCAATGCCAGCAGCAATTCTTTGAGCAATACCAGTAAATACTTGATTGGTAGAATCGTTTTTTAACATCCGTTTCAAAGTAGAATTAGAATCAACCGAAGAAAAAACCATTGAAAAAGTAGATGAGCCACACTCACCAAAGAACCAAAAAATGAAGAACTATAAGAACCAACATCAACCAAAATACTTTTACATTGCTTAGATATAACTGAAACAAGTAGAAAATCAACAGGGCTACAACAAACAAGCAACAATATTATATGCAAATCATCATTAATTTCAATAACTCATTTTTTCATCTCTTTCATAGTCTGATTCAACTGAACTAGACATTTACTCAGGCCAATGTTCACACATATCATTTCTCAATTTCAATACACAATCACTCAAACCAAGATGTCTATTGTAAGTATCATTACCCAACAGAAAAATAACAAAAATATCATAGGCTCGGACCCAAAAAAATGTTAGAATGAATGTACAACATAACAAATATAATTGTTATAGTAATAACTACGTAACAATTATTTACTAAACAAATATAGTTATGGCAATTATTTGCTAGGCAAATATTTTCCATAATAACCATGTCCTACATAAAACTTCACTGCCACATCCCACCGATATCCTATAATTCAACAACAACATACATAAACTATAACAATAACTACATGAGCACTACGACCAATAATAACAATAACAAACGTAGTAAATTCATAAAACTTAAATGTAGGTCATATCAATAATTGCCTCCATATCATAAATAACAACAAAGTTCAACTAGAAAATAACAACATTAATAATAAACTGTAGCTGCAGCAAAATGAATAAAATGTAATTCAGCATAACTGTTAATCAAAAATTAAACAAACAAAAATAACTATGAAAAAAATAAAATAACCTTGAACTCATATTTTCACGCAAAGCAGAAGAAGATGAAAAGTTGAAACAAATTGAGATGTAGCAAAAACTGATCAAATTGAATGTGAATGCAACTAAATTCAAATCATTGTTGTTGAAGATCGAATCGAATAAGATACAACTAAATTCAAACCGAATGACATACAGCTAAATTTGAATGAGATGCAGCTAAATTCAAATTAGATGCAGCTGAAAATCGAATTGAACAAGATATAACAAAAGGTAACACTAACATTCCATGGAGATTACAATTCCAAATTTTTAGAAAAAAATTGGAAGTTGTTGAGAGGAAGCCGAAATTAGGCATATAGAAGGGTAAAAACGTAAAGACGATGTGAAAAGTGAAAACCGGGAGGTAAAGCATAAATGGAAATTAGGCATGATATATTTTATAAAATAATTATAAATCGGGATGTGTGATAAATTTCCACCATTATCAAATTATTCATTTTTTATAAGATATATATATATATATTATACATTTATTTAAAAAAAATAAAAAAATTGATTTTGATTTTGAATTTTCAATAAAATAAAAAATTAGATTCTTAAAATAATTTAAATAACTTCATACACATACATATATATTTATAATTGTCATATACATATATATTTATAAATAATTTCAAAATAATATATACATGCAATATTTTGAATACATAAATAAAGTATATAAACATACCTTTAGACGATATGTTTATGTATTAAATGAGCTAACATGTATATTGCGGTGTAAATCCCAACACTTGTACGCGGATATGTTATACCTTGCACGGATTGCTATGTGACACACGCATTCACATATATGTATGTATATGATAACATGTATATATCTATAATATAATATTAGTTACATAATATAAACTATATTGTAAATTTTATTTAAACGAAATTTAAAAATGTTCTAAATAAATAGACTTCATAGGTCCAATATACATCCAATATGGTAAATAAATTTGAACTTCACTCATACCTTCCGCTATAGGATGGCCCAGTTCCAACATAAAGAACATTACGTAGTCTAATCTTAATAGATATATCGATATCTAGTCTCGCTACATCTTGGCTAGGAATATTTGAAACAGTATTTTAATTCGATTGTGAAAAATTACTCATTGTTACAATACTTTGTAGTTATTATCATAAAATATATAATTTATGGATTTTCTATTTAATATACTTTTAATTAAATTCATTAATTAAAGTAACACATTATAACAAGTGTGCAATAAAAAGAAAACATGTTTTATTTTAAACAAGATTGTTTATCGAGATAGATATATGTAATATTTCATAATTGTCCTTGGAATATACCCCTAACTCTATTTGAAATACGTCGTTAAGAGCTATCAAAAATATAAGACTTCGCTATCGAAATCATGGTAAATAGGCTATCAGAAATGTGCTTCAATGCCATCTAAAACATAATAAATATTTGGCTATAGAAAATACGATGTGCGCGCATGCACACATTTACACACACACACACTATCGAAAATGTGAAAGAGTGTTACTGGAAAGATGGTTTTTTATATTCCATCGAAAACACGATGAAATGAAACAGTGGCAGTTTTATAAGTAAGTAAAAAACTAATTTATTTCTTAACAATGTAATCTCTTTTTGGCTTGACATGTACACATGTTGTATTATCATTTATTAAGGGTTATCATATTTAGTAATTATCTTTGTTGATTTCTAATTAAAAATTTAGTTAATTCATTGATTGACCCTTTTAAGGTAATTCATTACCTTGTAGTTCAACTCATATTAATTAGTAAAATTATGGGAAAATTTCACAAAATTGATTGAAAATTCATTATAGAATTTTTCTATTTTTAGTAATGGGATTAAAATGTTAAGTTTGCATATTTATTAACATTATTTATAGTTGAAAACTGCTTTATTTTCACCTTAAACATTTCATAATAATTACATATGAAAAAATTATGATATTAACCCTCATCACTGATTTAGCATTATAAACTCCAGATTTCAAATAGTTTAAAGGTGATCAACTCATTTTATTTTTAGAATAGTCATTACTTTTGATAGTCGTCGTCATAATATAATTTGTATAGATCAATTTTATCATCAGAAACTTGTTTATAATCAGTTAAAAAATCAATAAATATAGAATTCGGATCTAAACATATTTCGATAGAAAAAGTGCTGTAATATTTTCATTTTGATGAAGTAAGTTAATTATTCTCTTTTTTGACTTTAATAATGGTGATCAGACATAGATTTGGTATATTTTTGTCATGTGTATAATGGAATAAAGAGAAAATAACTGCTTTAAGAGATATAATGGTTAATATGAAGGGCTATGTGATAAATCCCTTTACTCGATGTATTAAATCATTAACACCCCTTATTACATCAAAACTCACATCATTATTTTTTTTCCCTTCTACATAGAATACATATTAAAGCAAATTATCTCATTGAATTTCTTATTAACTTGACAAAAAATTATTCCATTGCATTTTCGTTGATTATTCAATATTCATTTATCTTTAAAAGATTGTTCACTTTATTAATCAAACTATTAGTTGAGCAATTAATTTTACATTTCAAATCAAATTAAGTTATTTATCTGTTATAACATACTTAATCAAGTCACTCTAAAATATGAGATGTTACAATTCCCTTTCTCCTCCCCTAAGCAAAAGCCCCCTTTTTTTATGCACATTATCTGCCTTATAAGTTCTTCTACTAGGTCATGGTGTGGCTGGGACCCCTTGGTGGATATATTTTAGAAGTCGCATCTTGATTGCACCTTCGAACATGCGAATGACTACAATGACCATTGCTAGAAGGTGGGTGATCCGTAGCTATAATAATACGCATTCAACGATATGGAGAGTAAATACATGCATGTTTCCATGCCTCGTCTCTCCCACGTTTATCGTCTTGTTATTCACAACTTCTTCATCATTAATCCCCAACATCTGTATCGTTACTTGTTGATTTACTGATCATGCAGTCCTACTCATCTAATCTTGATCGTCTTCACGATTTTAATCGTCGCTTATGTTAGAACCTCATAGTTTGATGTTTTGATCATGATAATACACAAGAATATATTTGTAACACCCCTAATTATATTAACATCATTCAGGAGATTTAATTAGAATAAATTAAATAGAATAATATAGATGAGGGGATTGAGGTTGATTAATTAATTAGGTAGTCGTGCTTATTAAAACCAGTGAACTTATATAAATGGTTAGGAAATTAAACATAATAGCATTAGGGTAAAGAGCCACCCACACCTCCTACCCTTATACTATTCTCAGTAGGTTTTGCATGTTAATTTCACGAAAACAAATATACTTACAACCTTGAGAAGTAAGGCCGACCATTAGAAGAGAAGAAGAAAACTTAAGAAAAGCTTAGGATTCAAGCTAGAGGAAAATCAATCTCAAACAATCTGTAATCTCCTTATCTCAAGCATGGTAAACAATAACTTCTACATCTCTATTTTGATTTTTACATTGAATGATTTTAGATTTAAGGATAAATCTGTTTTATGATGTTTTGAATGATGATATGCTTGTTTATGATTTATAAGAGTTTAAACAAGGTTGTTTAATAAGGGATATGCATGGTTTTAGGGTAAAATCGAGATGATATGATTTTTAAATGCCATGGAAAAATTTTATGTTATAGAAAACATGATTTTAGCGATAGATTTCAATTCTTGCAATTTTTCGAGTGCTTATGGAATTTATACAAATATTTTAGTGAAGAAAATGAATTATTGGGTTATAAATTATTTACCGCAAAAATAATGATTATTTGGGTTTGAAATTTTATATGTTGGAAAATATATTAAAATAGATTTTATGGGATTTTTTCATATTGTTTTCTGAGTGTTTTAACGAATATATAAAATTATTTAAGGTATGGGACTTAAATGTTTTATATATTTATTTAAGGAGAAAGGGGCATTTTATAAAAGAAAATTGTTATTTAAATCTAAAATGTGTAGCAACATTTTTCTAACAAGGTAATTGATAAGTAATGAGAACTTAATAAAAAGGGCGGGTTAGTCAAAAAGTTATCTTCTTTAAGTTAAAAACAAGAAAATCATGCTTTTAGCATGTTTCAGCCATTTTAGACATAATACCTTCCGTCCCAGACCTTTCGTTTAAGTCGAAAGGATTAAACCTTTCGACAAGGTCAAACCAATTCATATGGTATCAAGTACTTGGTGCAAAGGGTTTGCAGCCGAAAGGTTGATGACAAAGAGGTTGGAATTGTTTGTTTTATAAACTAAAATTTTCACCTGCTTTGCTTTCAAATTAGAGCTTTCGACTTGGTTGCCTTCAACCAAGTCAAATGTTTAATGAAAGGTTTAAACCTTTTGACAAAGGTGAAAGGTTATTCCGACTTTTTATGGTTTGTTTTGAACCTTTCGATACAGTCGAAAGGTTTGATTTTTATAAATTGTTTTATATATAAGACCTTTCGACACAATTGAAAGATTAGGATTGAAACGATTTAAGAGACCTTTTGGCATGGTCGAAAGGGTTGGTTTTGAAAGGTCATTTCAAATAGATTTTAAAAAGAACTGCCGCCTTTATTTTGTTAAAATCCTTTCGAATGGGTCGAAAGCAGGAGTTTTCGGCTAAGTCGAAAGGTTTACTTGTTTTAAAAACCAGCCGCTTCTCCCATTGCTTTTGAAAGGTTTCAAAGCTTACGACTTAGATGATTTACCCTTGACTTATAATTGAAGTATAACCCAAGCTTTCGAAGAAGTTGCTATAAAAAGGTGGAGGTCTATTGTTTTAAATGAAATGATTTAAGCTTTCGAAGTTGACCTTCCGGCAAAGTCGAAAGATTGCTTCCTTTGTATTTGAAAGGCATTAAAAGAGGACCTTCGGCATGTTTTAACTTGAACCCGGTAAGTTTATGAAAGTTATATGTTATAAGAGTTAAATACTTTCGAGAGGTTTAAATTGCCGAATGGTTTCAATGGTTTCGAAAGGTTATTTTGTAGACCTTTCAACATGGTCGAAAGGTTTGGTTTTGAAGGTTTGAAAGCCCATACTCTAATTTTCAACGGAAAACCTATGGCTTGTATAAAGTAGTTTATAATGGCTTTAAGTATGAGATTTTGAAGAAGTATTTCCTTGATGAAAGTATACGTGAAATATGTTAACTATGTTAAGATATTTATATTTCAAGGATTTTGAACCCACATGAGTGGTATTGTTAAATTTTTGTTTTACTTCTTAAAATATGAGTATATTCACATGATAACCTATAACTGTATTTTGGAAAAAAAGGGTAGAGGAACCAGCTAGGTTAACTCAATAGTGAATATAAATTGCTTAAACTCCCAAATGAGTAGATTGGCATCTATGGAGCCAGGGTGACCAAAAATATGGGATGCCTAAAATTTGTAGTTTTTTTTGCATACCAAAAGGTTCACAATAAACCCATGAAAACTATGATAGTTAGTTTTTGGTGCATACCAAAAGGTTCATAGTTAACCCATGAAAACTATGTATTAAGAGTAGTTGGCAGGGCCTAATTAGTTTGCAGTGAACCCATGAAAACTATATATGGATTAAGAGTTGACATCAGTCAATAGGTTCCTAATAAACTCATGAAAACTAGGATAAGTGGTTAATGGATGTATCAATAGGTTCCTAGTCAACCCACAAAAAGTAGGATGTGAAGTGAGTTACTGGATAAATCCATTGGTTCCTAGTAAACCCATGAAACTAGGATAAGATGATTAGTTATTGGAAAGTCCAATAGGTTCAGGAGAACCCATGATTGATTAAGTTAACTGGCAGGAGCTTATAGGTTCTTAGTGATCCCATGAAAACTATGAATAAGACAGGGTGTCTATTAATTATGACAAGGTTATTAGTAAACCCATGAAAACTAAAAAGGTTATTTGTGACCCTAGAAACTATAATTATGATAGGGTGCCAGATTTATCTGGGAATGTGAATTCCTAATTATTCTCAAGTATGCATATTTTCATAATATTTGAAAATGTATGTTTTGAGCATTATGAATGCAGGAGCACAGTATATGGTTTTATAAAGGTTCTTAGGATACTAGTGAGGCAAAAACCGGCTTTGCTAAGCGGCTAGGTCTCATTAGATATCCAAAAGGATTGAGGTGTTAGAATATTATTCATACCAGGCTTTATGTCTGACTCGAAGTTTTTTCTCTCCTTAAACTCTTGGGTACTCAATTGATTTTGAGTAGATTGAGATTTAGGGCTTCCAGGTTCTCTTCTTAGATGAATAAAGCTTTCGAAGACGTGTAGAAGGAAAATAGTTATTTGGAGTTTTCTTATCCGTTGTGTGCTTGTTTGTAAAGGCAGATTTATGAGCCTTACTATATACTCTGACATCCAAGGGGCATCTTCATATGTCGCTCTTGACGAATCTGTAATAATTATATTTTGCTGAACGTAGTTAACGTAATCCGGGATTATGCAATGAACATGAAATGTTATGATTTGAATATGGAAATGTGTTTTTTTGAATTGTTAATTTTTTTTCATATTTTCATGATCTGTGTATCAATGAATCTAGCACCATCGTATTTAGTCTTCGAAGATTAAAAACTCTGGATGACTGCAGCATCCGTAGCCATTAGTTTTGGACCCCTGGATAGGGGGATGTTACAAGTTGGTAGCAGATTATTGGTTTATGAAACTTTAAAATCAAAGTTAAACCTATTTTTTTTTTCAAACATAATACAATGAATTTAAAAATATGATCGGGGCTTCGGGTTAGCGCTGTAGTAACGTATTTGTATTTAATATATACGTATATATCTAAGTATGTATTCCCATTTCTCTTAGACCGTTCTTCTGTATGTTACTAAGGTTCGTATGCAGATATACGAGAAAGAGGATATGGAAGCAGGAAATTGAAGAGGAAATCTGGGTGGAGGAAGCACCACAACCAATGGAAATACTCGACCTGATACTCGGAGAAACCAAGATCGGCAGGCCAATGCTAATCAAAATGATTAGGCCAATGTAGGTGCTAAAAATCTGTGTATCAGTTGTTGGCTAATTTGTTACAAGCAAGAGCTATTAGGAATATTGGAGGAGCTAATCCTGTAGTTCCAGCTGGATATAACTATGCTAAGCTAAGTAGAGACTATGTTAGTCTGGGAGGAAAGCCGTTCGCTGGAACGGAAGATGCTATTGAAGTAGAGAACTAGTTGTTGAACTGTGAAAGGATCTTTACCGATTTAGGCTTTAATGATGAGGGAAAGAGAAGGCTAGCCTCATGATAGTTACAAGGGTTAGCACTTCATTGGTGGAATAGTGTGACGGTTGGGATGCCTGAGGAAGAGTTGGCTTGTGATGACTTCATAATGAGGTTTGAGCAGAGGTTCTTATCGGAGGTTGCCAAAATCGACGTTAATGCGGAAGTTTATGGACTTGTCCAAAAGGCAAATATCCGTGATTGAGTATGCTGCTAAGTTTAATAAGCTATCTTGATATGGTTATGCTTTGGTTGACATGGATGTCAGGTGGAATGAGTGATTCATTAGAGGATTGAGGCCAGAGCTATGAAGGATGGCTATGACTCACATTATAGAACCTTATCACGTGATGGTGGAAATGACCATCCGCCATAAGGAGATGCTTGTTGTTTCAACTAGGGAAAAGCCAGTTGAGTCCAAGGGTTCTCAGGGAAGAAAAAGGAAATTCTTTAAGAACAAATGAGCTCAGAAAGGAGAGGCAGCTAAGAAGGGAAAGGATGATTTGGTGTGTTATAAGTGTGATAAGAAGGGCCATTATGCCCATGAGTGCAGAACTGGTAAAGGGAAGAAACCTGCAGAGAAGAAGAATGTGAAATCCTTCAACTGTGACCAGGTTGGGCATTAAAATAACCAATGCCCAGAGCCAGTTAGGGCTGACTGAGGGAAGGTGTTTGCAATTAGACCACCATCTTCCTCTAATCTACTGCAGGGGAAAAAGGAAAGACTGTGATGGAAGGTACAATTTTGATTCAAAATATACCTATTAGGGTGCTTTTTGATATCAGTGCATCACATTCATTTATATCTCAGTGTTTGGTTGATAGGTTATGCACAAAACCCACATTCCTTGTTACTTCCTTAAGGGTTGCGAATCCAATAGGAGGGTATGCAATTTGTATGCATATCTTGTTACTTGATTTATTTGGTCATAAGTTTGCATGCAGTTTGTATGTTTATGATTTCATAGATTTTGGGATCAACTTAGGTATGGATTAGTTGGGCAAGTATGAGGCTAGGATATTTTGTCAAGATCAGGAAATATCATTAAGACACCCGATAGTCATAACCGAATCATTATCTCTGTAGAGATTTCCAGTAAGAGTGTTTGTGGCTTGTTGAATGCCATGGAGGCTGGAGAAGAACTTAGTCAGATTCGTATGGTTAGAGAGTTTGCAGATGCATTTGAGTTGGTCACTAGATTACCCCCGAAACAAGCTGTTGAGTTTCGAATAGACCTTATACCAGGAGCTGAACCTATTAGTAGACTGCCCAGCAGGATGACACCGACAGAGATAAAGGAATTAAAGGTGTAGTTAGTGGATCTCGAGGGAAGAAATTTTATCAGACCAAGCAGTTCACCTTGGGGAGCAGCTGCGGTGTTTGTTAAGAAGCCAGATGGGTCGTTAAAGATGTGCATCGACTATCATAAGCTGAATGAATGGAAGATCAAGAATAGGCACCCTCTACCGAAGATAGATGATCTATTTGGTCAAGTGAGTGGAGCCAGAGTATTTTTCCAAATAGATTTAGCGATGGGGTTCCATCAGTTGAGAGCGGCGAAGGATAGTATTCCCTTAACTACATTTCGAACTAGGTATGGTTCATATGAGTGGTTAGTAATGCCATTTGAATTGACGAATGCATTACTTCCTTTGTTGATTTAATGAACCGAGTTTCCAGAGGGCACTTTGATAGGTTTGTGTTGGTTTTCATAGATGACATTTTGGTGTACTCCAAAGATGAAAGAGAACATGAGATTCACCTTAGAGTAGTGTTAGAGACGCTGAGGCAAAATCAGCTGAAGGCAAAGTTTTCCAAGCGTCATTTCTAGAAGAAAGAAGTTAAGTTTCTTGGTCATGTGGTTTCAGAGGAAGGATTGTCAGTTGATCCAGTTAAGATCGAGGCAGTCAATAACTGGAAGAGAACCGAGACTGTAACTTAGATCATAAGTTTTCTTGGACTGGCAGGCTATTACTGGAGATTCATCGAGGATTCCTCACGGATAGCAGCGACTTTGACTAAGTTGACCAAGAAGGAGGTGAGGTTTTTTGGTCCGACAAATGTGAGGAAGCATTCCTCAAGTTAAAGCATTTGTTGACCAATGTGCCAGTGCTCGTAGTTCCAAATGGTAACCAAGGGTTGGTAGTCTACACTGATGCATGTGGCACTGTATTGGGAGAAGTATTGATGTAGAAGGGCAAAGTTATTGCGTACGCATCTAGGTAGTTTAGACCGCATGAGGTAAGGTATCCTACTCACGACTTGGAGTTGGCAACAGTGATTTTTTCCTTGAAGATTTGAAGGCATTATCTTTTAGGGGAGAGATTTGAGTTATATACCGATCATAAGTTATTAAAGTATTTAGTCTCTCAGAAGGAGTTGAATATGAGGTAGCAAAGATGGCTGGATTTTTTTGGCTGCTTACGATTTTGATATTGAGTATACTCTTTGGAAAGGAAATAAGGTAGTTGATGCTCACAGTAGAAAACATCAGAATGTAGTATTAGCGATGTTGGTATAATGGAAGGATTTAGAAGCTTTAGCCAGTTGCAGGGTGCAGTTTAGATCTAGAGCTGGTTCTAGTCAGGGTACTGCATGTTATCTTATTTAGAAGTTCGACCATTGTTGACCAAAAGGATAGCTTCTAAGCAAAGAGAAGATCCAGTTTTAGCCGAGAGGATTAAAAGGCTTAAGGAAGAATCAGAGGTTGATGACTTAAAGGATTTTAATTTTGACCAAAGAGGATGGTTGAGGAAGAAGGAACAAATATGTGTTCCAGAAGTAGAGAACTTACGGAAAGAAGTTCTAGAAGAATGTCATCGATCGAAGTTTAGGATTCATTCTAGAGGAACTAAGATGCATCAAGCCATGAAGAGGAGCTTCTATTAGGAAGGCATGAAGAGGGATGTTGTCTTGTGGGTTAGGCAGTGTGCTAACTGTCAACAAGTGAAAGCCGAACATTAGAAGCCAAGTGGCTTACTTCAGCCTTTAGATATTCCAGTTTGCAAATGGGATTCGATATCAATGGATTTTATAGATGGGTTGCCAAGGTAAAATAGAAGAAATGAAAGCATATGGGTTGTAGTGGACAGGTTGACCAAGAGTGCCCATTTCATTCTGGTAAAGTCAACTAGGATGGCACCTGCTCTAGCAAAGTTGTTCATGAAGAACATAGTTAGACTTTACGGGATTCCTAATAGCATAGTCACCGATAGAGATGCATTGTTCACTAGCAAATTTTGAAGGAGTCTACAAGAGGTATTAAGTACCAAGCTCAAGATGAGTACAACATATCACCCACAGATGAATGGGCAGGCAAAGAGAGCCAATAAGGCACTCGAAGACTTATTGGGAGCTTGTGTGTTGGACTTTGGTGGATCTTGGGAAGATCACCTACATCTAATTGAGTTTTCCTATAATAATAGCTATCAAACTAGTATAGGAATGACACCTTTTGAAGTTTTACATGGAAGGCCATTGAGATTGCCAGTATGTTGGTTAGAGACTGGAGACAGATTGGTCTTAGGTCCAAATTCAGTTAGAGAGGAGCCAGAAAAGATTGAGATAATCTGATGATGGATAAAGGAAGCTCAATCTAGGTAGAAGAGTTACACAGATAAAAGGCGTAAAGATCTAGAGTTCTCAGCGGGAAATAGAATTTTCATTAAAGTATCACCAATGAAGGGTGTGGTGCGATTTGGAAAATCAGGAAAGTTGTCCCCGAGGTATATTGGTCTATTTTAGATTATAGAAAGGATTGGAAACCTCATGTACAGAGTAGAGTTGCCAAGCAGTTTGGCAGGTGTCCATAATGTATGCCGCGTGTATCATCTTCATAAGTATGTGCATGATCCAGAGGCTATTATTCCTTATATAGAGTTCGAAGACATAGTAGTAAAACCCAATTTGACTTTTGTTAGACGACCGGTTCGAGTTGTAGCGAGAGATGAGAAAAGGTTGAGGATCAAGACAGTCAAGTTGGTAAAAGTTCAGTGGAGCGATAACGAGAAAGACTGTACATGGGAGAGACGGAGGACAGAATTCGAGAAGCTTATCCTGACCTACTTTGATGATATGTCTATATCAGATTTATATAGGTTGGTTGCTAGTCGGATAGGCTAGTATGGTTGTTAGGAGATGTTACAGATGACTGCTATGTTTGCTAGTTAGTCCTTACTGAATTTAGAGGATGAAATTCTTTAAGGAAGGGTGCCTATAACACCCCTAATTTTATTGACATTATTCAAGAGGTTTAATTAGAATGAATTAAATAGAATAATGTAGATGAGGGATTGAGGTTAATTAATTAATTAGGTGGTCGTGCTTATTAAAACTAATAAACTTATATAAATGGATAGGAAATTAAAATAAGGGCAATAGGGTAAATGGTTGTCCATACCTTCTCCCCATATACTATTTTCATTTGGTTTCGCACGTTCATTTCACGAAAACAAAAATACTTACAATCGTGAGAAGCAAGGTCGGCCATTAGAAGAGAAGAAGAAAACAAAAAGCTTAGGATTCAAGCTAGATGAAAATCAATCTCCTTATCTCAAACAAGGTGAATAATAAATTCTACATCTCTATTTTGATTTTCACATCAAATGATTTTGGATTTAAGGATAAATATGTTTTATGATGCTTTGAATGATGATATGCTTGTTTATGATGTACAAGAGTTTAAACAAGGTTTTTAATAAAGGATATGCACGTTTTTTAGGGTAAAACCGAGATGATATGATTTTTAAATTCCATGGGAAAATTTTATATTAGAGAAAACATGATTTCGGAGATGGGTTTCAATTCTTGTAATTTTCTGAGTGCATACGGATTTTATACCAAATTTCTAGTGAAGAAAATGAATTATTGCTTTATAAATTATTTATGGAAAAAATAATGATTATTTGGGTTTGAAATTTTTATATGTTGGAAAACATATTAAAATATATTTTTTGGGATTTTTCTAGATTTATTTCTAAGTGTTCTGACGAATCTATAAAATTATTTTAGGTATGTGACTTAAATGTTTTATATATTTATTTAAGGAGAAGGGCATTTTATAAAATAAAATTATAATTTAAATCTAAAATGTGCGGCGGCAATTTTCTGAAAAGGTAATTTTTAACCAATGAGAATTTGATAAAAAGGACAGGTTAGTTAAAAAGTTACCTTCTTTAAGTTAAATACAAGAAAATCATGCTTTAAGCATGTTTCAGCCATTTTAGGCATAATACCTTCCGACTCAGACCTTTCGTCTAAGTCGAAAGGATTGAACCTTTTGGAAAGGTCGACCCAATGCATATGGTATCAAGTACTTGGTGCATAATGAATTGGATAAAGTCGAAGGGTTTGCAGTCGAAAGGTTGATGGTCAAAGAGGTTGGGATATGTTTGTTTTATAAACTAAAGTTTTCGCCTTCTTTACTTTCGAATTAGAGCTCTCGACTTGGTTGCCTTCAACCAGGTCAAATGTTTAAAGAAAGGTTACTACCACTTTATATTGTTTGTTTTGAACCTTCTGATACAGTCGAAAGGTTTGATTTTTATAAACTATTTTATATGTAAGACCTTCCACACAGTTGAACGGTTAGGTTTTGAAAGGATTTAAGAGACCTTTCGGCAAGTTCAAAAGGGTTGGTTTCGAAAGGTTGTTTCAAAGATATTTTGAAAAGATCCGTCGCCTTTATTTTATTAAAACTCTTCGAAGGGGTCGGGAGCGGGAGCTTTCGGCTTAGTCTAAAGGTTTACTTGTTTTAAAAACCAGTCGCTTCTCCTATTGCTTTTGAAAGGTTTCAAAGCTTACAACTTAGATGATTTACCCTTGATTTATAATTGAAGTATAATCCAAGTTTTCGAAGGAGTTGCTTTAAGAAGGCGGAGGTCTATTATTTTAAATGAAATGATTTAAGCTTTCGAAGTAGACCTTCCAGCAAGGTCAAAAGATTGCTTCCTTTGTATTCAGAAGTCTTTAAAAGAGGACCTTTCGCATTTTTTAACTTGAACCCAGTAAGTTTTCGAAAGGTATATGTTATAAGAGTTGAATACTTTCGAGAGTCTTAAATTGACGAATGGTTTCAATGGTTTGAAAGGTTATTTTGTAGACCTTTCGATAAGGTCGAAAGGTTAGGTTTTGAAGGTTTGAAAGCCCATACTCTAATTTTTAAAGGAAAACCACGGCTTGTATAAAGGATTTTTATAATGGCTTTAAGTACAGGATTTTGAAGAAGTATTTCTTTGATGAAAATATAATTAAAGATGTTAACTATGTTATTATATATATATATATATATATTTCAAGGACTTTAAACCAACAGGAGTAGTATTGTTAAATTGTTGTTTTGCTTCTTCAAATATGAGTACATCACATGATAACCCATAACTGTATTTTGAGAAAAAAGGGTAGAAGAACCAGTTAGGTTAACTCAATAGTGAATATAAATTGCGTAAACTCTTGAATGAGTGGAATTGCATCCATGAAGTCAAGGTGACCAAAAATATAGGATGCCTAAACTCTATAGTTTTTGGTGCATACCAAATGGTTCATATTAAACCCATGAAAAATATTATAGGTAGTTTTTGGTGCATACCAAAAGGTTCACAATTAACGCATGAAAACTATGTGTTAAGAGTAGTTGGCAGGGGCTAATTGCTTTGTAGTGAACCCTTGTAAACTATATCTGGATTAAGAGTAGACATCAGTCAATGAGTTCTTAGTAAACCCATGAGAACTAGGATAAGTAAGTGGTTAACGGATATATCAGTGGGCTCCTAGTTAACCCATGAAAACTAGGATGTCAAATGAGTTACTGGATAAATCCATTGGTTCCTAGCAAACCCATGAAAACTAGGATAAGATGATTAGTTATTGGAAAGTCCAATAGATTCAGGAGGACCTATGAATTGATTAAGTTAACTGGCATGAGCCTATAGGTTATTAGTGCTCCTATGAAAACTATAAATAAGATAGGGTATCTAATAATTATGACAAGGTTATTAGTAAACCATGAAAACCACAAAGGTTATTAGTGACCCTATAAACTATAATTATGACAAGGTGTTGGATTTAACTGGGAATAGGAATTTCTAATTATTCTCAAGTATGCATATCATCATAATATTTGAAAATGTATGTTTTAACCATTGTGGATGCAGGAGCACAGTATATGGTTTTATAAAGTTTTTTTAGGATACTAGTGAGGGGATAATCCGCTCCGCTAAGTGGCGTGGTCTCACTAGATATCCAAAAGGATTGAGGTGTTAGATTATTATTCATACCAGGCTTTATGTCTGACTCGAAGTTTTTGTTTAACCCTTAAACTCTAGGGTACTCAATTGATTTTGAGCAGTTTGAGATTTAAGGTTCTCTTCTTAGACGAATAAGGCTTCTGAAGACGTGCATGAGGCAAATAGATATTTAGAGTTTTCTTGTCCATTGTGTGCTTGTTTGTAAAGGCAGATTTATGAGCCTTACTCTATACTCTGGTCATCCAAAGGGGCATCTTCATACGTCGCTCTTGGAATATTTGTAATAATTAAATTTTGTTGAACGTGGTTAACGTAATTTGGGATTATGCAATGAACATGAAATGTGCTGAATTGAATATGGAAATATGTTTTTGAATTGTTAAAGTTTTTCATATTTCTGTGATCTGTGTATCAATGAATCTAGCACCGCCGTATTTGGTCACCGAATTTTAATAACTATGGATGACTGCAACATCCGTATCCGTTAGCTTTGGACCTCTAAATAGGGGAATGTTAGAATATTCTATATATAACTGACTATTGTAGGAATATATATTAATTAACGAAGAGATCTACATAAGGAAGATAAGATGAAGACAATGTTCGATGTAATATTAGTCATAGAGTTCTGAGTCTAGAGTTTACAGATGTTAACATCTCTTCAAAGTGGTATAAACACACATGAAAAATCAATATATCATTACCATTTTTCGAAGGAAAAAACATATAGAATCAGTCGACTGGTTCACTAAGGTCGGTCGACTAATATAGTGTACATCTATTTTTATTATCTTATACAGAAAACTAGTCGACCAAATTTTAATTCAATCGATTAAACCAGAAAAACAGTCGATTGAATAGCTTTGTAAATCGACTAAAATAGGTCCTCTTTACACTGTTTTCTTTATATTTCAAAATCAACAAATTCAACTATAACCAGTCGACTAAACTCTTCTATTAGTCGATGGGTTGTCAAGTAACAACTATGTTATATGAATTTTCTTAGGTGATCTTCTTCTTCACAAAGAGTCACTTCCCTTTACGAATGGTTATTGCACTTCTAACAGATGCTACTCTTCAGTAGGACTGCAACTACTTATTCTCTATAAATAACAATCACTTTTAATATTTCAACAACACCTCTTCTTGCATTCTAACTTTAATTCTTGTTGAATTCACCACTTGCATTAAATACCAAAAATTTCTATTTATTGATCACTTACATATTCGAGTCAAATCTAACAAGTGATCGTTTACTTCCATTTCTTAAAATATACACATCATATCGCTTACGAAGAAGATTATAGGAAGGTTGTACTATAATAATTCATATATTTTATTTAAAGTACAAGAAGTTAAAACACTTTACTACTCTTATATTTGAATTCTTGTTGGAGATCTTCAGACATGAAGTCCGGTTCGGTAGCTCAGACGGTCTGTAATATCTATTCCTCCGACTTAAGTGAGGTTATTGTTTAAATCCAAAAAGAGTCTCTGATTGGACGTAGAACAGAAAGTTATAACCAGTATAAAAATATCCGGTGCACTTTACATTATAGTATTTTTTATTCTATCAATATTTGTATAAGTTTCAATTCAGTAGAAATATTCTTATTACTCAATCCATAGCGACTTTCATCTAGTATTAGAGCTAGACATCACAACTATAACAAAGTTTATATAGTTTTAATTAATTAATATAGATAGCATTAATTATACTTTTTATTAAAGAAAATTATACTACATGACCACCTCTATTTAACGGATTAAACTATTCTTATTGGTTAACTAGGATGAGAATATATATGCTTGCTAATGGGTATGACACTTAAAATATTACATAGTGGGAACACACTATTCCTACCACTGATTATGCACGATGGTCAACTATCTAAAAACTAGATGTTATTAGTGACGCTAAAGCTATGAACATGTTATTTTTCTCCTTAGATAAAAATGAATTCAATAGTGTTAGTATGTGTGCATCTGCTTATGAAATTTGGCGCACCTTAAAAATTACCCACGAAGGTACAAATAAGGTTAAACAAAGCAACATTTCTATGCTTAAGAATCAGTTTCAAAATTTTGGAATGAAGCAAGATGAGAATATTAAATGATATATATTTTTGATTTTATGATATTTATCATTCACTTCTTGCACTAGGAGTAAAATATACAGATTTTGATATTGTGTCAAAAATCCTTAACTCTTTGACCGATGACTAGGAATGAAAGGTCTTAGCCATTGAAGAAGCTAATGACATTTCTAGCATAAAACCAAAAGAGTTAATAGAAAATCTCATGTCCTATGAAGTGAATTTGTAGGAAAACTTTTAGGTTGCGGAATAAAGGATCTTAAGCCAGTTATAACACTGGAGAGGGGATGAATAGTGTTTTATAATTTCGTATGAATTTTTTTGACTAGTTTAACAATTGAATCATAACACAGATAATCAATCGTAGATAAATAAACTTGCAAGCAATGATAGAAATAAATATACGCAGTACAGTAGAAAGTAAAGAGTTAGAGAAATGACACCAGAGATTTTATACAGGTTTGGATTTCTCCTACATTCAGTCATGTACAATTGCTTGTACAAATTTCTTTTCAAGCCACGATAGCGAGAAAACTAATTACAATCTCGATTTCAAGGCTATGAGAAATACCCTCCCGTATTACGAGTCTGGGACAAACTCTCTTGATTTACCGACAACAAGTTCACCCACTAGGTTTGAATAGGCTACTAAACACACTCGTTTGATTTGAACGGGCTACAAGCTCACCCACTTGATTTGAATAGGCTACAAGCACACCTACACAAACAAGGGTAGAGTGATGATTTTCCAAAGATAGTTATACTTTGGATACAATTGATCCTATAACCTGTTCGATAGCACTTTGATCTATGAAATGAGAGAATTCTTGCAAAACAGTAAGTAAGTTGTAACGTCCCAAATTTTATCACTTTGATTTTTGGATTATTTAGTTAGTTTTAAATATTCGATTTAGGATTTTACAATAAAATATATTATTCAAATAATTATTTGATTTTCGATGACGTGTTGTTAGTTTAATTTATAGAATTTTTCCATATTTTTAATTTGAATAATAGATAAATTTCTGTTTGTCGTATAATACGGCAAACATTGGAAATTTTGAAAAGTTCACAAAATTTGATAACCTAACTATTTTGTTCTTGTTTTGTGATTGTATCAAGTTTCTATGTGTGATAATACTTTACCTTTTGCCATTCTCGGCTTGTATGCGAACATTGTGTTGTGTTGCGGACACCCTAAACATGCACAAATATACACTGTACAAGCAAGTGCACAACACATCTTCAATACTCAGCAACTTTTTTATTTCCCTTTGTCCCCCTTCCACCCTAACCTTGTTTGTTGCATATCTCTTATCCCTGTTGTTTTCGGTTATGACTACTTTGGGTTTGAATTGGGTTTTTCTGCTTCTTATTTGAGTGTTCACTAACATTGTTTAGTTCATCACCATGGACAATACAAAAACCATGAAATAAACTCCTCTCGTCATTCAAAAATCCACATCTCTAAATACACTCATTTTTAGCTAAATCATCTAACATAAAAGTTGTTCATAATGTTCTCTAGTATTTTTAGAAATTAATCGTGTTCGATTTCGTCAAGAATCAAGCGAGATAATCCAATATTTCAGTAAAGGAGAAGTTTTGTTCGTAAATTCCAAAAATAAATTTCTCTCGATTCTGGAAGAATTGCTCAATGTCGCTTTGGTCGTTAGAGTCGTATCAAGGAATATAATTTTTAGGATGAGTTTGGCGAAGTTTCATAATGGTCATCGGCGATCGTCGAAAACTAAGGTTGGCATTTTTGGGGGCTATATGTGTCGATAGGCAAAGAGGTTGATTTGGTTGCGTTTTTCTTGGCAAGGAGCAGCTCAAGGCCAATTTTCTTAAGGTATGATTCATTTATAGGGTTTGCAACACTTCCTTATCGAGGAGTAGTTGTTTTCGGTCATGATTTCATGATGGTGATCGGCCATGAGTCCGAGGGATGGAATGTGAAGAGGAGGAAAGGAGTGACTCATAGGCGAAGGCCGTTGGTCAAATGATGGCACGTAGGTGATATGCACGTGCACCTGACTTGCATAGGTTTAGGTCTAGGGAGGATCGAATTGAGGAGGGTGGGAGGAAGAAGGAGATATCGGGTTCGGAATGCTTTGTTTACGCTAGGCCGAGTGTGTTTTGAGTGAGAACATCCTTTTAATTTTCTATGTAAACTAGTTTAAATATTAAAATTTAATAACTCACCTATATAAAATCCATTCAACCATCATATTCTTACACTAGACTCGTATTGAGGAGTAAAATGCCTTGGCATAATTTGGTGATGGGTTTGGTGTAGTATAATTTAATGGTAATAAATACCGATTGATTTTAATTACATCAATCTGGATAATTACATAGTTTAAGGAATTATACTTAATTGGTGTTATCTATATGACCAAATAGACACCGAACTGTTAAAGTAAGTTGGATAGTGTAATTTGGACACCTGTGTAGTGGAATAGTAAAATTAGTTGGTCATTTAGTTAGCAGAATAAATCCTCGTTCTACTATTTTATATATTTGGACATTCGACTATGTATCGTTAATTGATATGCCACTTGAATAAATGATATTTTAAACAATGATGGTTAAGTGTTGAGTTTATCTATATAGTCGCTGATTATGTAAATATCAGTTTTTAACTTTGAAACTTAAATTGAATTATATAGTACCTTTCTTAAGTACTATTGTGATCATTAAGCCTCTTTCAACTTTGAAAAGCTAAATTTTGATTTAAACATTATTTTAAGAAAAGTTATTATCTATTATAAGGTTTTAAAGATTATTATTATTTAGTAATAAGATTTAAGAGGTAACAACTATTTCTTAACAATGTTTCAAAGTTATGATTTAAGTTAATTATTATGTTAATATGACTCTTAAAAGTTATTTCCTAAAGTTATTTAAGATTAATTAATCATTGTTTCAAAGTTATTTAATCATTGTCTTTAAAATATTTTAATTTTATTTTTATTTTTATTATAATTAATTATTTAAATTAATTATTTAAAGTTAATTAGTTTATATTTTAAAGTTTATTATTTTATTTTAAAGTTATTTGTTATATTCTCAATATTTTTAAATTATTTTTATTATTGAAATAATATCGTTTTAAAGCTAGTTTATTATTATGTTTGTAACGACCCAGAATTTTTATTAATTGAAATTTGAATATTTAATTAATTTTAAATATTAATGAGTGAATTTATAAGTCAAATAAATTTTAATTTGAATTATTGGATTTAATTGAATAATTAAATCGATAATTTAATATGTTAAATTATGGAAATAATTGAAAATAGAGTTAAATATGATTGAAAATGATTTGTAAAATTTTATTTTATCATATGGGAGTTAGAATGATATTTTAGAACTTTTAAAATCGAATTAAAAGTTAATTTATGAAAATTGAATATTTTAATATTTAAATCGACTAGTGAAAATAGTCAATTTTTAAACAGTCTTAGAATTGAACGAAACCAGTTCCATTGGATCCGTAATAGTTAGTTATTACCGGATTTCAAATTTCGTGTCAATCGGAGCTATCGTTTGATCGTGGCAGCTCGAAACACATCGAATTATTTTTAATTTAAATTTGGCGAGTTAAAATAGCCATTTTTCAAAAAGTCTCGGATTTCGACGAAACCAGTTTCATCGGATCCGTAATGTGATATTATTGTAAGGTTTCAAATTTCAAGTCAATTGGATTTACCGTTTGTCCGGTACGAATTAAAACGCCTAGAAATCGATTTAAATCGGTTTAATTTAAATTGAGCGTTTGTAGCCATAACTCGCACAGATGTCCGAATTAGCTTCCGAAACCTATTCCATTGTGTCCGGAACGTGGGGTAAACCCTAGAAACGCTGGTTACGGCGCGTAAATCGGAGTTCGGAATTTCCGGATGAATAGTGTCGAACGAAACTCTATAAATACACCACCACTCTTCATAAATAAATAAAAAAAAAAATAATAATAAACCCTAGCCGCCGCCCCCATATGCTATGAACGGCCAAAAAACTCTTCCCTTTCCCCCTCGATTTCTTCCAATCCATCAGCAATTAGATGAAGCTTCCAACTAGAAGATTGTAGATCTCCTTGAGCTCGACGTATTCAACGGCTGTGATGTAAAATGGAGCACCAGAGGAGGAGCTATAGGGCCGCGTCCTCCTACAGTTTGAGCACGGTTTTCCATGTTTTGGGGAGGCCGAGCTTTGAGTTCTTCTGGGCGTGGGTGGCAATGGGGGAGGCGCATCTCGTGGTGGCAACGTGATGAAGTATAAGCGAGTGTTGATGGTGCAACATTAAAACCTAATATGCATAAATGGGTTCGGTTCTATCTTGTGTTGCCTGGAGCAATACGCGTGGGGAAGATGATAGGGGGGGACGGTCCAGATAAGGAGATGTAGGATCCAAGGGCTATGATATTGGATAGGTTTAAAATTAGTTTATTTATGTTGTAATTTAGTTATAAAATCGTGTACAATCTTTAAAAAATGCATAACTTTTTCATACGAGGTCGAAAAAATGCAAACTCAATTGCGTTGGAATCGTATGGACGAGCACTACGCGATGGAGTTGGTTTGGAGTCGATTGGAGTTAGTGAGAATTTTGGGTAAAATTAAACGCGCGTTTAATTTTATTCGAAATAAAAGCTAAAACGGAAATTAAAATCAAGGTGAGAACTTCTCACTCAATCGAAATGGTTTCGATTTTATTTTAAATAGTTAGATTTAAAATATTTGAATGCATGTTTGAATGATGATTGATATCTATTGATTGTTAAAATAGACATTATACGCCGTTAGTAAGCGGATGTTATTTATTAAAAACATATACCGCGAATATTTCATAAACAGTGAAATTGGTATTATATATAATATCAATATATATATATATTGGCATATGTATATATTGCAGTTGATTGATTTCCCGTATTTTTTAGCGGATGAGACCCTATTGCGCCGTTATTAAGCGGATAATATTTATTAAGAACATATACCGCGATAATTTCGTACTGGAGCGAAATTGGTATTGTGCTAATGTTTTTGGATGCAGGAAAACAGGTTGGAGGGATCCAACTGGATTCCTCAACAGTATTTATTTGATTATGGATATTTTGATATTCGTTGATTTTCATATACGATATGTGATATCGTTGTAGTCGTGATTGACTATTTGGTGTGTAGCATCATTGGACCCAAATTTTGGGATTTTAAAATGATTTTTAAAGTGATTTTTGAGAAGTATACGTTTTATAAAATAATTTTGGAATTTGATCCATTTTAAATAAATAAACGTTATATTTTTAAAGTTATAAAAATTATGATTTTTGAGAAAAATAGTTGAAAACTGATTTTTGAGAATACGATGCTAATGATTTTATAAAATAGTTAATCGGGATTTTTGAATTTATTATGAAAAGTTAAATATAGGATTTATAAAATTTAATTATTTTATGAATCAAAATGGTGAAATAATAAAGGAGATTTAAGATGTTTTAAAAGAATAATATAAATTGAATTATATTAAGAGATTTATAAATGGATATTTATAAATTGAAATATTGACATTATAATACGAGTTTTTATAAGTGTTTGAATGAAGTGAAAATGAATTTCATAATTGAATGGAATTTATAGAATTTTAAACAGTGAAGTTATAAATGGAATTTTATAAACAGTAGGTTTATAAAATTTATAAAGTTATTGAAAGAATGAATTTTGGTTAAATAATTGAATCTTATAAGTTATAAGATTTATAATTTGGGAAGTTTAAAAGAACGATCTTTGTAAAATAATCGTTTTATAAGTATTTAACTTATAATATGAACTTTTAGTTTATAATTGAGTTATAAACTGGAATAGGTTAATAAAGGAATTTATAAAAGGAAGTTGTTATAAATAAATAGAAATGGAATTTACAAACGTTGTTTTATAAATTCGCAAACAACTTATTTTGATAAGTAAATTGTTGAAACCTATTAATGGAGTTATATTCACGTTTTTGACTGTGAATAATCCTTTGAATTAAAATGAATAAAAGGATGAAATGTGTTAACGTAGTATATTCACGTTTTTGAATAGTGAATAATATGTTAAAGAAAATGTTTAGAATGTGATATTTTAAATTGAATTAAAACGATCTAACGATGTTTTAAAATGTGTTGAGATTCGAAACCATAGATTTCAACATTTATTGTTGAAATAGACGTTTTCGAGAAATGAAAAGGAAATGGTGGACTATAACACTGTTGTTATAGTAAATGATTTTCGAAAGGAAATGTTTTGCATAGTATTGGGATTTATATATCTATTTTAATTTCAAATCCCTATACTAGTGACTTTGGGTTGTCGTAACGATGTTTTACGTAACATTCGTTTTGGCCCAAATAAATATGTTTATGAGAATGATTTCCTTAAAGAATGAAATATATACTAAATTTCGATTGAAGTATATTGAATATTTTCCAAGTGTTGAAAATAAAAGATTCGTGGATTACTTATTTAATAAGTATGGAAATGTTTTCCAATATAAAGTGAATATTTTGAGAATTTATCTTTTTTGAAGATAAATTGAAAAGGAATATTGAAATGAATAATTGCAATCGAATATTCATAGATATTTTGGAATATAAATTCATTATGGAATTTATAAATGAAAAGAAGAATTTGTTTAAAAATAAATATTGATTTATTTTTGAAATGTGAAATTATATATCTTGTAAAGATATTTTGGAAAATAAATAATTTGGGAAAATTATTTGGAATCTGGTGATGTGTGCATATTCAGTGATAGTTCAATAACCGACTATCAATATTTCCCTTTGAATGGGTAATTGATGTGATTTGTTTGAATGTGAATGCTACACTTATTTTTGAATAAGCGCTCACTATTCGGGTTAACCGGGAAAGGACCATGGGGTCGTATAACCCATTCCGAATATGTGATACGTCGTTGTGAATTGCATTTGAAGATCGGTGTTGAAGACCGAGTATTTGCGAAAGCGATAGGATGACCTATCGATTGTCTCTGCACTGGGTAGCTCCTGGTATAGAGATCTCCTAAGTGATGGGAAATTCGATCGGGATTGTGAATACCCGGATTGCAAGGGCTTCGTAAGAAGTGCCTTCGGTTTTGTTCGAGCCCGGAACAGACTTGTATGGATTGTGTGTCTGACATTACAAGTTGAGATATAAAGCAGATTTCTTTCAAATATATTTCTATTGGTGGCGGAGAATTTATTCTTTTTGCTTAACACCCTTCTCTGAGACGTACGAGCTCAGAGGTTATATAGTTGAATGTTATCAGCGATATATTCCCAATTTGGTAATGTGACATGCTGAGTGATGCTGAAATGATCATTGTGTTGATTATTTGTGATAGGATCGTTTATTTGATCGTCTATCTTTGTGATCATTGTGTTGATCATTTGTTGACCCAAAGCGTGGCTTTTGTATAAAGTATGTTTTTGTGGACGTGAATTCGTCGAGCCTCACACCCCGTGAATGGTCAAAACAGGAAAGAAGCAGCAAGGTTATGAGGGGTAGCACCCTTTAGGATGTGTCCATTTCCTTCTGGAAAAGGGTGGTATCATGGTATGGAGCCCAGATACTTACTCATGTTGAAAACACTTTGTTATGATTGTGTGAATTGATTACGAGCGCTCGGTGAAAAGGTTTCAAAGGACCGGGGGATGGCATATTCGGTCAGTTGTTACTCAGTTAGGGGTAACCCGGCCTTGTGTTGGTAGAGATCCGGTTTGGTTCTCGGGGATGTCCATCCAGAGGCATTCTCATGTGGCAATGGGAAGTTCCTTGGCCTGATCATTCGTTGGAAATCCAATTCCCAATACGAACTTTGTACGGTATTAGTTGTAGAACCTGCTATTCACTTATGGTGGTCACCACTGTTTGGATGGTAGCTATAGTAGGCATACGATAATGGTCGTATGTTGGCTAAGATTTATATTCTACTTTCGAAATGAATTTTTCCTACACTATACACTAATAATAATATCAAATGTTATTTTAAATGCGTATCAAGCATCTTTGACTATCATAAGGAGAAATCTCCTCCGATTCTGCGTTTGCATGTGTGTGTGTGCGGGAGGTCTTATGGTAGTCTCATTTTTAAAAGCATTGCGAATTGACTTTAAAAATATTCCTCTATTTAATTTTAAAGATAAATAAACTGTTTTGAGTTCTCACACCAGTCACATGACTGACTTGGTGTTTATTGTTTTCCTTCCTAAACTCTGGGTGCCCACCAATTTCCACACGGGCAGTTAAGAGTTAGGTTTATCAGGATATTCTGGATATTCTGGAGTTGTTGGAGGCAAGCTGGATGGCATGGCATATTACTTATATAGTATTTCTTTTTCCGCTGCACTGTTTGTTGTTGTTGTATACTCTGATGATATGATGTAATGAAATGTATGTAATGTAATAACTGATATAGTTCTTTGTTTAAAGATTATTCATTTATTATTATATGTTGTTCCGCTGCGAATTGTGAGATTCGGTTGTTTTTCTGTTTTTCTATTTTCTTCTACCTCTTTCTTTTCTTAAATTCTTTTAAAAAAACAATAACATTCCGTGTTTCCGGCCTTCGATTTCTCGGCAGTCGATAAAGTGAGTGTCGATGTTGAATTTTCGAAAGTCGAAAATTTTTGGGGCGTTACAATGTTAATATTGTTTAAAAGGTTAATTTATTTACATATTAATGTGTTTTAAAGTTATTTAAGTATATTTTAAATATTATTTAACTTAACGATATTTTGCTATGGTTTAAAGATAATTAATTATCTATTTAAGATGTTTGTTGTTAATAAATTATTTTATAAAAAAGGTGTTAAAACAATAAACTATTTATTTAAAAGAGAATCATTTTAAATGGAAAGTATAAAGGTCTTATTTAATATGAAGATTCATTTAAGGAATTTATAAAATTTGGAAATTGGATAGAAGTTTGGTTTAATGGTATTCGAGATTTATAAAAGGAGTTTTGTAAATGATTTTGGAGGGTTCTAAATAGATTTTTATGAATATACTTGAAGATTCATAAAATAAAGTTTATAAAGAGAATTTGAGATTTGTAAATGAGATATTCATAAAATAAAGGAGATTTATAAAAAGGGAACAGTGTCTTGGGTTATAATATCTCGGTTTTAATGACATTTAGATATGATCGTTTTAATATAATTTAGAAATAAGAAATTTTTCTTAAATGTTGTCCAAATATACTTATATTATTGTATGAGTGTATGGAAAGTTTTCCAAGTGGGATTTTGTGAATATACTTATCCCGATGGGAGAAGTATATGAATATTTTAATAAATATTTGAAATATGATTTTAAATTAATGAAAGATTAACTCAAAAGGCTTGGTGGTTCTCATGGGAAATGTAATCTCTATTTGATATGTTTGTTTATTTGATAGTTAAATAACCGACTATCAAATCTTGACCTAAATAGTTAATCCATTCTTAACTTTGGTGGTACAGAAATATTTCCTACTTAATACTGAAGGATTTTAAATCTGGAAATGTCGAAGAGAAACACAAGAATTATATGGTACAGTTTCCATCAGCGGTGCTATAATGTACATATAAATTCATTTTGTTCTTCTAGAAAAAATGATAAGGAAATTTGTCCACTTAAATGGTTAGGGGGTGATCCCCGCTCTTATGTATTGTCTGATTATTTCCTAAAGAAACCGTATTGAGCATTCCGAAAATCGACTATTGGTTTTTGGAGCACCCAGTAAGCGGAGGATTATACTTGTAAGAGATGTCTCATACATATCGTAACCACTCCAAAAACCATATATGGTTCTATGGAGAAGTTTTGTAATATATTAAGATGTTTGAATCCATGTGTGATCCCGAGACCAGTTGGGGTATGGTTATCCATGCACGATTCAAATATCTATTTGAATATTGGAATCCATATGTTATTCTGTGACCCATTAGGGTATTGAAATCCATGTGGGATTCCATGATCTATTTCGATAGCGGTGCATGAGCTAGAATTCTGAATGTAGCTTCACCAACGGCGATGACTAAAAACAGAGATATGAGCATGGCTAGTAGGACTGGCAAACCTATAGGGTGCAGTCATCTCCACCTAGATGTTACCTATAGTTGTTATGCATGCATGAAGAGATGCACTCGATCTTAGCAAAACTGGCTATGTTTTTCTTATGGTACATCACTAGGGATATATGCTGCTTTGGAAGGATATCTATGTTCCTTGTGCAAGAGGACCATTCTCGAAGTACTATGGGCACCTCATTGGAATCCTACACAATTAGCGAATGTGCCTTATTGGTTGTTGATTGTATACCTAGTATAGCTATGATGTACACTCATAAGCATCACAGCTGCTTGATTATTATTATTTTAACCCTTAGATATTATTATAATATCACTAGATTTTTTGACATAAATATTTTGGTTATCGTAAGGTAAAAACCCGCCCATGTTTATGTGTGTAATAACTAGGAATTTAATTGCTTGATTTTAAAAATATTTAATTAGTTTTAAATATTTGATTTGGGGTTTTTTATAATAAAATTTATGACTCAAATAATATTTTGATTTTCAATAACGTATCTTTAATTCAAATTATAGGATTTTTGATAATTTTTAAATTGGAAAATAAATAAAATTTCATTTGATGTATTTTAAGTCAAACATTGGTATTTTTGAATTTAATAGAACTTGTTAACCAGTGTGTTTTATTATTGTTTTGTGATCGTATCACGTTGGCATGCACGATCGCAATTAATTTTTGGTCGTTCGTTCCTCGTACGGGAACGTTGAGGTGTGGAACGGACACCCAAATCCAACACATGCACACATCGAAGTACACACGTACACGCCATCTTCAACTCAACCATTTTTTTTTCTCCGTCACCCTGCTACCTTTGTCTACTTGCCCTCTTGATTCATGTCTTAAAAAATGATTGTGTCATAGGCGATTTGGGTGGCTATGCCAGTGCCCTTCCTTGTGCATGCCTATATATACATGTACACCAAAAACTTGCCGCTTCTTCTCTAATTGTTTTACTATCAACAAAAATAAATTCCTCTTTATCATACAAAAATCCACTTCTCCAAAGCAACTTGTTTTAAGCTAAATCGTCCAACACGAAAGTTGTTCGTAATGGCCCCTAGTATTTTTAGAAATTTATTGCGTTCAATTTCGTCGAGAATCGAGCGAGATATCCCAATATGTCAAAAAAGAGCAAGTTTTGTTCATAAATTTCAAAAATCAATTTCTCTCGATTCCGAAAGAATTGCTCTATGTTGCTTGTGTTATTGGAGTCGTATGAAGGAATAAGATTTTTTGTAAGAGTTTGGTGGAGTTTCCTGATGGTTATCGACGATTGTGGGAAACTAGAGTTGGCATTTTTAGGGGCTAAGGGTGTGGTTGCATTTGTCTTAGGGAGGAGCAGTCGTGGCTAAAGTTTGGGGGTGAGCGGAGGCATGTGGAAGAATTCGAGATGGGTTTTGTTGCATTTGGGTAGTTTCGATGGCATCAGTTCGCGAACGAGACGATGAGGCCAAATGCAAGGGGAAGTGGTGCAATTGGACAAGGCAGTGAAGGCATACGTGTAGGTGGCTCTGGAATGTCGAATGGTGGTGTAGTTCATTTATGCACGTGCATGCGGGCGCTTGTTAAGCGTACAAGGAAGTTTGGAGGATTGGGGAAGAAGAAGATGGGAATGGGTTCGGGTTGGTTTTGATGAGGGCATGGTCTATTTGCAAATTGAGGTGAGAAACATTATTTTATTGTTAAATTTTATAAATTAAAATTTGTTAACTTTGAAATCATGTATTTCATTCATATGAAATCAATTTAGCACACGAATTATTGCGTTAGACTCGTATAGTTGAGTACAACACTGTAATATAATTTGTTGGTGGGTTTAGGATGTTTAAAAATTATGATATATGAAAACGTACAAAATTTAAATTACGTTATTTTAATTAATAACATCATTAAAATTAATATACCTTAATTAGTGATGTTTATTTGGCCAAACAAAATACTATTGGGTTAAATTAAATTGAATAAAGTAATTTGAACACCTTTCTAGCAGAATAAAACTTCGTTCCGCTAATTAACTTAATTGGTCATTTAGTTAGCAAAATAAATCACTGTTCTGTTATAAATAATTGGCTTTGTTAAACTTGGACAACTATTTAGCAGAATAAATCACGGTTCTACTATTACATTAGTGTAGACATTTATGTCCATACCAATTAATTAATGATGGATAATTATTGTACTAACAATTGATTGTTATGAATTTAATTTACACATATGTATGTCTATGTAAATACCAAGTGTTATAACTTAGAAAGTTAAATCAAACGAAATGGTAACTTATTTAAGTATCACTGTTGTAACGAGTAGGATTTTCGCGTTCGAAAATCGACATCCATTCTTCATATCATATTCGAATGCCATAGATTCGACCGTTCAAATCCGATTCGTCGGAGCTTATAACAACATTAAGTAAACAACACAGCGGAAGAAAAAAAAAATACATTGATATACAGCTTTGATACAATATCTGATACAACAGATGATCCAATAGATATCAATATACATCAGAGATATGATATAATAAAATAGCAGCGGAAAAGAAAATGATAACACCAGCAGCGGAACAAATAATTCTAAGATAGTCTTCCAGGAAGAACTCCAAAAACTGCAACTCCATTTTCAAGAACCAATCCAACAATAGCTCGAACTCCCAATAACGATGCACAAAGATAAGCAAGTGCAGTCTGATCCAAAGACTGAACTAACTCTAGATAATCCACTACATCTGACTATCTGAAAAACCCAACTCTAGACTGCTCGTGTAGAAAAAAAATTGAGCACCCAGAGTTTAGGAAAGAAACAATAAACTCCAGATCAGTCATGGGACTGATGTGAGCAACAAAAACAGTTTATCTTTTAAAACAATCAACAAAAGATTTTAAAATCAATTCGCAATGCTTTTAGAAAATGAAACTACCATAATACCTCCCGCCACACACACAATTCAAACGCAGAATTGGAGGAGATTTCTTCTTAAGTTAGTCAAAGATGCTTACTACGCAAAATCCAATCATTTAATTATTATTATTAGTACATAGTGCAGAAAATATTTCGAAAGTAGAATATAAATCTTAGTCAGCATAGGTACCATTATATTATGCCTACTATAGCTACCATATTAGATGGCAGGTTCTACAAATAATACCGTACAAGGTTTGTATTGTTTCTTTGGATTTCCAACAAATGGTCAGGCCAAGGAACTTCCCATTGCCGCATAAGAACGCCTTTGGAAGGACGTCCTCGAGAACCTAACCGGATCTCTGCCAACACAAGGCCGGGTTACCCCTAACTGGGTAAATACTAACACGAGTATGGCATCCCCCTGTCGTAACCAACCTTTATCCGGGGCCCCAACAACAATCACAAAGTAAGATATATATATATATTTGCGATGTCCACATAAGTTAAATATCTGGGCTCCATACCATGATACCACTTCTATCCAGAAGGAGATGTACATACCCTAAGAGGCGCTACCTCCAATAACCTTGCCGCATCTTTCCTATTTCGACCATTTCGGGGTGTGAGGTCCGACGAAGTCTCGTCCACAAAGCTACGCTTTTTACAAAAGCCACGCTTTGATCAACAAATGATCAGCATCACTCAGCATGCCACATTACCAAATTGGGAATATATTGCTGATAACCTTCAACTACATAACATCTGAGCTCGTACGTCTCAGAGAAGGGTGTTAAGCTAAGAGAATAAATTCTCCGCCACCAACATAAATGTATTTGAAAGAAATCTGCTTTATATCTCAAATTGTAATGTCAGGCATATAATCCATACAAGTCTGTTCTGGGTTCGAACAGAACCGAAGGCACTTCCAAAGAAGTTCTTGAAATCCGGGTATTCACAATCCCGATCGAATTTCCCATCACTTAAGAAATCTTTATACGGGCGTGACTCGGTGCAGAGACAATCGATAAGTTATCCTATCATTTTCACAAATACCCGGTCTTCACCACCGGTCTTCCAATGACATCCATTACGTCGTATCACTTATTCGGAATGGGTTATATGACACAAAGGTCCTCTCCTGGCTAAACCGAATAGTGAGCGAAAATATTTAAAACATATGAATATAGGATTTCAATTAAGTCACAACCTAATAATTCAAAACTTACTTTCAAATGGTTTAAATCCATTACCATTTCAAATCTTTTAAACAAAAGATTTATTTCATAAAGTTCACCTACTTTCACAAATATTCATTCTCGGATTTCAAAAAATTCCGTTTCAAAAGGATTAATTCATTAAATCTTTAAATCAAATATTTGTCTCATAGCTTTCAAATCGTTCCCAAATATTCATTTTCAAAACTCGTTTCCGAATATTCATCTATGACTTAGAAAACTATTTTAAATTAAACTTGAAATCCCTTTAATAAAATTTGAAATAAAAGCTTTTTATCATTTAGAAACAATAGTTTTATTTTGGAAAAACCTGATTTCATTTATACAAGTTACAATCTTTGGGTTAATTTGAATTCCCAAAACAATACTTTAAATATGGTTTCAAACCCGTATATAACTAACATAGCATCTTTAATCCCTAATTTTAAATCATATAATTCAATTTCAAATCTTGAATCTAAGTTTAAATTAAATTATTTAAATTCCAAAACTTAATCAAGTTGTTTAAAACAAATTTTATCTTGAAATTCCATTCCAAAGGCTTTTCACATTTATTCCGATTCCATTTCCAAAACATTTGAATTAAAAATTCAAAACTATTTCAAAAATCCGTGACTTAACCGATTTCCTCGTGAAATCCATATTCGTGTGTGTATATGTGTGGTCCAGTGATTTCACACAGTAGTGCGCAACATCAATCATCACCGATATATCAATATCGATAAACGGTAAAAATTTAACGCTTATCTTTATTCACCGATTCATAAATAAAGTAAATTTATCAGTCACAAAAATTCATCATCACAATTCGATGTGGGTTTCGGATCACCAACTGGAACCCGACTCCCTGTCACATCGAAATTCAAATGTCGTTTTAAAAGCCAAGCCGTCTAATTAATTTAAACAGTTTAATTCTACACTTTGAATCCAAATAATCATTTATCACAGATAAATCATATACATTCATCACAAATATATCCAGAATATGTCATTGAGTATCACAGAAGATCGCCAAATAAATATCAGAGTCAATCAGACAAAATCTTCAGTTTATATCAATATGGTTTGATTTATTTAACTTACTTTATTATTTATTCTGCTTAATTTATCACTATTAATCATTGATTGCCAATTAATTAATCATTTAATTCTAAATTAAATCACTAAATGAATTAACTATTAATCATTCATTTGTTAACTTAAGTAGTTAATTACAAATTCATTTATTACTTATCATCCATTACTAATTACAATTAAAAAGTAATTTTTCTTAATTACTTAATTTATTAATTATTAATTATTTATTTAACCTTAATCGTTAATTTATAAAAGTGAACTACCTATTAAATATCCAATAAATTTCTTTATTAATTTATTAAGCATTTAATTAGTTAATTAGTATTCATTAACTTTAAGTAGATAGTGAAATTCTTAAGTTCAAAATTGATTTAACGCAAAGTTATAAATATCAATCTTTAGTTACAGATTTATTAAATCTTAAATTACTTATTTTATTACAATTGTAAAATTATTCTTAATTAACTTACATTTTAAATTAATTAAACATCTTACACTTACAAACCTTTCTTAATAAATTTTAAATCAAATCTTAGCTTAACATTTACCAACATTATTTATTTAATTAATATTAAACTTTGTAAAACAAAATACTTAAAGGGTTTATTGGGTTAATTCACTAGAAAAATGGACCCGGGTTACACCCTGTTTACTTGAGTAAGACTCAAGTTTTCCATCCTGTTTTCCCAGTCCCCCCTCTCTTCCTCATACCTTACTTCTTCTACTCTCTCTTTCTTTCTTTCTTTTTTCTTAATTATTTAGCCTAAGTTTTAACTGTTTTTAAATACTGAACAAACTTACTTTGAAATTTTAAAACCAGATCATTACTCAGCTCAAACTCGAGCTAAAACTCCATTAAACTCGATAAAGCTTCATCTTCCCCAACCTTAAACCCAAGCAGACACGCAATGTCACGCGTGCACATGCACGACTAATCGTGGCGGCTCCGGTCGTTGTCACCACCCTCGACATGTCGACTATCTCACCCACAAACTCCACGAACTCGCCGATTGGCGAAACCCACCAGAGAACAAAATCGAGCAAATCAGTTCATCCTGGAACCGTAATCCAAGCCTGTAACCACCTCGCACCGCCGCTACACAGTACCAGAACGCACACGCTTTCGCCACAAGCTTCCCCTATCTACCGCTCACCGCCACCCATCAACCCTATCTGGTCCGATGCGACATAGACTACACCATTGCTTCGAGAAACGATCGGCAAAAACACAGGGATAAAACCCTAAATCGTTCTCATCCCCAAAATCCTTGCATTAGAAATTTTTTCTAATATTTTTCCTATACTCGAGAATCATCAAGCTAGCTATACAATAGTTTTCAGCATTTAAGATTTGTTGAATCTCCATAAATTTACAAAAAAGCATTTTTTGTTCATCGTCGAATTACTCTTAACCCACTCTCGTAAAAATCATCAAACTAAGCTTAAAAATCTCATTTTCCAATAAGGATTCAAGATATGTATTCGAATTTGCAAATCGTTAGGTTCGAATTTTATTAAATTTTGAAATTTGCTCTATAGAACTTGAGTTGTTCATCCTGTATAAGTTTACTCTTCATGAAGCTATTTTTATACTACAATTCATATTTTAACATGACTTTTTTGTTTTGAAACTAAAGCCTAATACTAATTAGAAAATAAGAAATTGAATTATTATTTTTCTTGTTTGATACTACCCTGAAGCTAAAACAGGGAAGATGATGAATCTCACAGCACAGATACATAGATAGATATGCAGAGCAACTTCAACATACAAATATACAAATTTAAAATAACTCAAGTTTAAATCACTTGTTTATTCACCTTCCACATTTTGGTTTTAGAAATGACGGTGCTTTTTTTCTTTCTAGGCTTTTGCAATTTCCAATTGAGAGCCTTCTAGTTTTGATTCTCTGGTTTTAGATGAATTATTGTTTTTTTAAGTTATGATATTTACTCAGATTTTATTACTTAGTGGACGATTTGAGAGGAGAAGGCTGGTATAAATAAAAGAAAAGATGTGTTTAGGGGTTACAAGTTGTACAGGGTGATAAAATATTGTTTTGCTAGTACAATGCTAAGCATGCTGAAGTGATCTTGTATTATGTTTGAGGTGTATTAGAGGTATGGCTGCAGTGATGTCTTCTTTTTGCTGAAGTGATGCTGCATAAATGTTTTGATGGCTGAGATTATATTGTATGTGTTGGAGGCTGATGATTGTATATGAATGAAGTTCCATTTTAAATATATTGTTTGCTCAAATGAGGATGTTCGAAACTGAGATGGAATTAATGTATAAGAAGTAGGTTTATAGATAATATCATTTTGTACAACACAGGTTATACAATCTTGTACAACCCTTCAGAGATATTTGTATTCTTTAATTTGCTAGCCTGGTATTCTATTTCTCATGGTGGCTGATAGGATGAGCATTGTACTAAAGATGTTTGCATTAATTCCTTCTTGTTTATTTTATTATGCAGATTTTACTTTGGGGTTGATAGATGTATTTTTACGTACTAAAAATAATGCTGCTTTTTCTAGCATTAAATGCCATTGTCAACTTCTTTTGTTTTATTACTTTCCAGCCGGCATTACTTAGTTTATTTGTTTTCTTGTATTGTATAAATTTGTTAAACTTGTTAAATATAAATAAATTTCTATTTTATATAACTATAAACTTATTTGAGATATTTTTATTTTTATTTAAAGACTTTATTTTATTGAATTTTCAAATCAATTTATCAATAAATTTCACCATTTTACATCAGAAGTTAATTTAATTATCAATTTAAAATTTATAAAAATCCGAGATCGTTACAACTGTTGTTGCTAAGCCTTTTTCTAAATGTGCAAGTTAATTGTGGAGTCAAAGTTATTATGATAGTATGTATTATTTATTAATAAGATTTTAAAGAAAAATATTATTTATTAATAATGTTTTAAAGATAATTAATAACTGTTTTTAATGAAGATTTAAGTTAATTATTTTAAAATGATTTTAAAAGTTATTTCTAAAATTAATTTAAAATATTTAATCATTATTTTAAAGTTATTTAATTATTGTTTTTAAAATGTTTTAATTTTATATTTAAAATATTTATTTAAAATTAATTATTTGAAGTTAATTAGTTTATATTTTAAAGGTGACTATTTTATTTTAAAGTTATTTGTTATATTATCAATATTTTAAAAGAGTTATTTTTATTATCAAAACAATATCGTTCTGAAGTTAATTTATTATTATGTTAATATTGTCTAAAAGGTTAATTTATTAATGTATTAATGTTGTTTTAAAGTTATTTAAGAATATTTTAAATATTGTTTAAAGTTACTTAATGATGTTTTAAATATGTTTTAAAGACAATTCATTATTAATTTAAGATGTTTATAGATAGTATATAAAAAATGTTTATAAATAACAAACTTTTTAATTAAAAAGAAATCATTTTAAATGGAAAGACTTGTATAATGGTTTATTTAATGAAAAGAATTCATTTGATGAATTTATAAAGCTGGAAAAGAGATTTTGGAAATTGGATAGAAGTTTGGTTTAATGGTATTTCAAATTTATAAAAAGGAGTTTTTATAATTGATTTTAGAGATTTATAAATAGAGTTTTATAAAATAAGCTTGAAGATTTATAAAAGAAATTTTATAAATAGATTGGGAAATTTATAAAGGAGATAATTATTTATAAAATAAAGGAGATTTATGAAAAGAAATGGTATTTTGGGTAATTTATGTCCCCGTTTAAATGACCTTTGGGTTTGGTCATTTTAATATGATTTGAAAAAGGAATTTTTCTAAGAGTTTTAGAAAATATACTTATAACATTTTATAAGTATGTAAAAGGGTTTCCTAGTTTGGAAAGACATGGTTTGTGAATATACTCATGCCAGTGAGATAAGTATATGAATATTTTAGAAAGATATTTAATTAATCGAAGATTAATTTTAAGAGGCTCGGTGGTTTCCGTGGGAAATGCAATCTCTATTTGGAATGTTTGTTTATTTGATAGTTGAATAACCCACTATCAAAACTTGGCTAAATATGTAATCCTACTTAATTTTGGAGGTATAAAAATATTCCCTACTTAACACCGAAGCATTTTAATTTTGGAAATATCTAGGAGTAACACGGGGATTATATGGTATAATTACCGTCAATGGTGATATACTGTACGTATTAACCTATATTGTTCTTCTAGGACAAATGATGAGGAGATCTGTCCACTTAAATAGTTAGGGTGTGATACTTTCTCTTATGTATTGTTTGATTATTTCTTAAAGAATCGGTATTAAGTATTCTGGGAAATCGACGATATGTTTTTTGAGCACTCGGTAAACGGGGGAGTGTACTCGTAAGAAATGACTCGTACTATAACCACTTAAAAAACCATACATGGTTTCATGATATATTAAGATGTTGGAATCCATGTACGGTTCCGAGTCCTATTGGGGTATGGGAATCCATGTGTGATTCCAAGACCCGTTGTGGGATTCCATGATCTGTTGTGTTGGGTGTGCATGAGCTGGAACAACGGACGTAGCCTCGTCGATGGTAATGACTAAAATAGAGATAGGAGGTATGTCCAATAGGGTTGGCAAACCGATAGGGTGTAGTCGGCTCTACCTAGACATTACCTATAGTTTTTTATGCATGCATGGAGCGATGCATTTGGTCTTAGCAAGACAAGCTATTTTTTTCCTATGGTACATCACTAGGGATGTATGCTGCTTTGGAAGGATATCCCTGATCCTTAAGTAGAAGGACCGTTTCTCAAAGTACCAAGAGCACGTCCATGGAATCTGTACAATTAGCGAACGAGCTATATCGGTTTTTAATTATATACTTAGTATTGTTGTGATATACACTCACAAGCATCACAACTACTTGCTTATTATTATTATTTTCACCCTTAGAATATTATTAGAATATCACCAGATTTTCTGGTATATAATGTTTTGGTTATCATAAGGTAAAAACCCATCCGTGTTTATGTGCAGCATGGTCTTATGAGATACCTTTATTTTTAAAGGTTTATTTAAATATTGAGAAGCCATGTGATTATGTTTCTCGCGCTAATTTTACCAGACTAACACGGGCGTTGTTTTCTGTAATGCTCAGGTCAGCCCGAGCATATTTTTCATATTTAGCTGGATTCTTTGGAACTTTCAAAAGATAAGATAGATTCTCCAAGACGTGTTCACATATCTTATATTTTTCGTTGTTTTGTTGTTCCTTATTTATGTATGTATTCGTTAGCAATTGTAAGGACATGTTGTTATAACTGTCTAGGCCGAAATAAGTTAGTGTGCTCTAATTTATGTTATGTATGTATGTATATAAGATGGTTTATTTTTGTAAAGATCTTGCGTATATTATATATTTATCTCATCACGGTGTGAGATTCTATTCTTTCTTTTCTTTCTTTCGCCCCAACAATCTGTCTTTTCGACACGTGAATGTCGTGGATGTATTAGTGTCAATATCTATGGGTCGAAAATGGCAGGTCATTGCAATATGAGGCTTGGTCTTATGAAATGCCTTTGATTTTAAAGGATTTTACTAGTTATAATAAATAAAATTCCTCGTGATTTGAGTTTCTCATGTTGGTTTTACAAAATGACCAAGGTGTTGTTTTCCTACAATGCATGGGTCAGCCCGAGCATATTTTTCATATGTAGGTGGATACCTTAGAACTTTTAGGAGAGCAGCTGGATTTTCCAAGACATATTCATGTATCTTATTTTTTTTTCGTTTTTTGTTGTTCTTGATCTCTATATGTATTTATCAACAATTGTAAGGACATGTTGTTATAACTGTCCAGGCTGAATAGGTTAGCGTACTCTGATTTGTGTTACATATGTATCATAAAGACATTTTCTTTTTGTTAAGATCTTGTATACATTATAGATCTTCTCGTCACGATGTGAGATTCTATTCTGTCTTTTTTCTTTCATCCCAACAATCTGTCTTTTTGGTACTTGGATATTCGACAATTGAATATCGTGAATGTATTAATGCCGATTTCTAGTAGTCGAAAGGCAGGTTGTTACATAAGTAGAGTGAATCAATACGATGGAGTATGAATTGATTCTATATGAGTTTAAAGAGAATATAATATATTTTTTAAGACAATTTTTAGGAGTGTGGGAGTGAGAAGAAAGTAATTTGTAGTTGATTAAAAAAAAATTTGCACTCTCCTTTATATAGAGGATAGACATATGTATCCATTCGAGAATGATTGTATCCAAAAGACACTTCCATTAAAAAGGTTAAAAACAATTTAACAACCTATGTATCGACATATTGAAATGTTTATGCCGACATATGCTAGTCAAAATTGAAAAACATTTTCTTTTAAATGGTTTTGACAATTCTATACTTTGTAAAATAATTCGAACGTAGTTTTTAAATAATTTAGAAACCTTAAAATATTTAAAAATATATTTTTAAATTAAAATAATATATTTTAGTTTAAAATATCAAACATCAGATATTTCTATCAAGGACTTTAATAATATATTCTAATGACTCTAAACACTAAATTATAATCTTGAGCTCTTTGTATCTTTGTATTTGAACTCATGAATCTTTATATTTTGGGTCTTTATACTATACAATCTTTGGTTCAGCACCAGTGTAATATTATGTACTACATACTATATAACTTGGAAAAATATTAGTGTCTATATTTTATATGGTTGTTATCATCAAAACAAATAATTGGGGTATTAACAATCTCTCATATTTTGATAATGATAACCATTAAATATTCCTATATATAAAATATGATATAACTCCCTCTGAGCTACATAACTCCCCCTAAATATATGTCTGTGTATATTTTATATCCCCTTTGTTATCAACAAAAATGGATAGGAAAACTAAACTCCCCTAAAATAATATACTTATAAACTATGGCGTCAAAATCAATAATTAAGAATTAAGTGACATGCTAACCAATATTAGTTTAACTAAATAATTGTGATTGGAATGGGATGAAATACTTAAAGGTAAATAGGGATATTAAATGTGATATACCAAGATGTAATATGTGAGACATAAGTAAAGAATATATTGTATATTTAATATCATATATTAAGAGAATATATTGTATATTTAATATCATATATTAAGATATATAATGATTAAGTTATATGCTAAATATTAAGAACAATAAGATAATGCAAACTTTATTTGTCTATTCAATTTACATATTATAATACAAATGAAAATAAATCAAAACCTAATTCAATTCCTAACTTAATCAAACCTAATTATTATACAATCCATACTATTATATAATCACACCAAATCAAACCTATGGTAATTAATCCAAACCTAATTATTTGCATATTAATCAATGAAAAATAAATAAGTTTAATATACACATTTACAAACTAACTGAAAATTAGATATTACTAGGAATTTCAATCCAACCTTCAAATCCATAGATTGGGTTTCCTTTGATGGCATCCCAACCTTCATTATCCATGGTGTTTAAGCATTCAGGAATATTGGTTTTATCATCTTTAATAAGGGAGGAAATCAACCACTGAAGAGCATCAAAATGCTACTACTGTTCTTTAATCATTTGCATTTGGCTTAGTTCCAAATGCCTCTAATTTCTTAGTATGAAGGAGAGAACATCTTTGAATGACTAGAGTGTCTCTTCAAGGTTTTAAAAAAAATTCTGGTGAGGAGAAGTCATTTTTATTCAGAAAAATGCTAAGAATGAAAAGGGATGGAAAGATGAATTGATGAGTGATTTTTTTGGAAGAGATAGGCTTAAATATGAGTGAAAAGATGTTTGGAATTATTGGATTGAAGGTAGTTATAACATTTTAGATTTTTTGCCACATAGCTATAGTAAGTCAACATATATTAATATGTATGTCGACATACGTGCTTGAAATTTCTTTTTAAATTTTGATATAATTTTAGTTTCTAATTAATATTATTACAATTAATGATTTCCAAAGACAAACGGAATAATTTATGAAAGAAAGAACTAATTCTCATTGATTAAAATAGAGATGCACAAAGGTAAGGAAAAGTACACAAAAATAACATGAAATGAAACTAGAAAAGCATATCACTAAGAAATACAAAGCTAGATAAATAAGTCTAAAAAATGATGATGAAGAAGGAGAATTTTCTCCAAGCTTCCTTACGATTTTTCCAAAGTATTTGTCCACTTTATTTGAGAAAGTTAGCTTTTTATTAAAGGAACGTTTAAGCTTCTTTTGGATTTTGAGAAGCTTTTGTTGGTTTTTTTAGAAGCTTTTGTTTATTTTAAGGATTTCTTTGTTGGAATAATGTGATCGCTTGTCAAAGCTTTCTTGGAAAGTGTTCATTTCCCATCTTCTACTTTTTGTTCTTCCTCCTCTTTAATATCTATACCATTACCTTCTTCTATTTCTTCTTGAATCTCTTGTTCTTCTTCCCATGCCAATCTCTCTTTTTTGGGCAAGAGATTTACATGGTTTGAATTTAAGAGGGATGTGCATAAGAGAAAGGTTGATTTTGTCTATAATTTTATGAGGCAAAATATTTTCACCTCTTAGATCAATACCAAAATAGTTAAAAATTCCGGTACGATGTAAACCATGGTAAAATGTATTCTCATGCCTAGATATATTACTTTGAATAAAGTCATCGAAAAATCACTTGAGCCCAATTTATATCATATTTTTCAAAAATTGCAAAATGAGCTTTGAAAACTATTTGAGTCGAGTTATTGTAATTTCCTATTCTCTATGTAATACCGTATTATAAAATAAGACTCATTAATCTTGCTATCGATCTAATATTTTTACCTTTAAAAATATACTCTTCATTATCAGAAATAAATCATGCATAACTTCAAGATTACCCCAAACAATTTAAATGTGGAGAGGTCATTTCCACTACTTTTACAACCAAGAATTTGACCTAAAATTTCACAATCCAAAACAACGGTAATATCTTTTACATTATTCTAAAGACCTTCTTGTCCTTAGAAAAATTTCCATTAAATTTGCATAAAATAATTTGACTAAATCGAGATAGCAATGTAAATTTTTTTGAGATAAATCGGTTAAACCAAAAATACTATTTTCGAAAGCAAGATCTTATAAACCATAAGAAAAAAATTCATCAAAATTTGCAAACCTTCTTTAAAAACTTTTCCATAAGTAGCATACTCAATATAACTTTCTTTGCATCTTAATCATTAAAGAGATAAATTTTGATCTTTTTAGTAAGCTAAATAGCTTGTGATGAGGAGGGTTGGCTTGAGGAAGACATTATTGAGTAGTTTAGGAGATAAGAGAGTGAATAGATGTTTTGATTTTTGAAACATAGTGAGTGAATGAATGGATAAAATTGAGGTGAATTAATAGAGAGTGAACTGATATGTTTCAGGTCAAAAGCTGCATTTTCAGGTTTTTGGAATAAATGCAAAAGAGAGAGAAATTCAAAGTTTGAATTTGAAAAGAAATTTCAAACTTCAAGTTGGCATACAGTCTGGGTATGTCGACATATGGGCCAGAAAATCCAAAATAAAACAAAGGAAAAAGATTTTTATATGTGTGTGTGTATGTCTATATACTTGTGTGCATCTATTATTATTATTAATCTATATTTTTACTCCTAAATTTAATAATCAAAAATAAAATAAATAAAAAATTTCGCTTTTAGCTCCTTTTTGTGATATTGCCAATGCCAATCACATTCCCTTTTGAGCTATCCCAAACCTAACTGAATCATCATCTTTGCAAACAATATATTTCAAGATTACAGGATTTCCTATCATGTATCTTGAGCATCCACTGTCCATATCCATGTGTGTGAAGTATTGTGGCGAAATCCATTCGTTGACTCTTCGAGATATGAGGGAGAAATCAAAGTTTGAAGTGTGAGGCTATGGGTTGAGATGCAAAAATATGCATGACATGGAGTATATTTTGATTGGAAAAAAAGTATTAGAGAGGTAACTAGTATTTGTAATTAGCGAATTAATTATTTAAATATTACCAATTCTTGTTTCGGTCATATCTTTTGCATACAAGATCCGTTTTGGATGTGGTTTCTTAGGTTGCGCTCGTGATGAAGAGATCTACATTTTAGCACTAGCTTGGATAGATTTGGTTGAGATGAGTGATTTTGTCCCTTACTTACTATGATTGGTTGATTATTGTTATATGGACACTCAGGAATGAATTTTGGTTTTAAAACTTGATATTATTTACGGCAGCTATATTTTTATAAAATAATATATAATTATTTTTGAATAATATACAAATAAAATCACATATTTTCCCTCATCGTGCAATAGTTAGGGAATTATTAGATTAGATCTATTATTGATGTTATTTTCCTACACTGATTGGTATGGATGAATTGTTTATGTTGTATGTATATTTTTTGGATGGATGTATGGATGTTTGGATGTATGTTTGATTGTTTGGCATGTTTGTTATTTGTCTATTTTGTTAAAACACCGAATGGCGATGATTTGGTTTTAGGCGGCTTCATGTAAGTTAGCATTCCATGCATGCGAAAATCTAATGAACGAGATAAGCTACAAAAGAGGGTTTAGATATGTGCCGATAGATCTGGATTTTAGAGCGGATGCTGGACATTTCCGTTTGGTCTATACCAACCATTCATTTAAGTACAAGACCAAGATGGATGACATTAACCATAGTAGAGTGGTCAATGTTCATCACTGTTGTCGATTGGCAATTTGGTCGATATATGGCTCAGACTTTGATGAGATATCATAGTATATGACGCGATGGTTTGTCCGTGCGACCACTTTGGAGATTGGATGTAATTACCCTACGATGAGAGGTATTGATGGTGAGCTAGGGATTTGATGCTTCGACCGGGTGATTTTGATGGCGAGGCAAGGATATGGTGCTTTGACCTGGTAGTCTGATACTACGAATAGTGACTCGATGATATATGGAATAGGATCCGGGATAATAGTATCAGAACTATATGGATCATGCTAGACTACGGGCTTCAGACGGCATGATAGTAGGGTTTTTCGATCAAGAGCTCAATAAGAGAGTAGGATTGAGGATGGCGGCTTGCATTGGAGTGAGGTTGGGGATAGTGGACTGGGGTGAGTGTTGGGGCTCATGCCTAGAAACTGTAGATCGAATCTGTATCGAGTGAGTAGGGCTCGATAGATGTGTTTGTGCCTAGGGATCATTGATGAACCAGAGTGTTTTTGATCATGTTTAGATCAGGGTACTATATGTGGGTGATACTCGAGGGCTGGTAGTGATGGTCATGTATCCTAGACCAACCTAGGGGCTCTATTGTTAAATAGTGCGGACGTACTACAAGAGACAACCGCATAGAGTTTCGGACCTGAAAGTACGATGGAACACAACGGAGAAGTAGGATTTCCACTAGTCCTTGATAGTTGTAGAGGGTTATATGAGTCATTATATATCTGGCACATTGTGTGATGTTAGTTTTGCTTGATGGATATTATGTTTGTTATGGTTGCTCACTAGTCACATGTCACCCTAGGAATGTAACACTAGGGAGGTATTATTACAGGGATACCAAGATACCCTGACTTGACTTAGTGTGGAGTAGGTATGGATGGAGGTACCTGGATACTAGAAGTTCACTTAGTACGAAGTAGGGACTATAGGTGGAGACATCTAGGCAACCTGACAGATATTGAGTATGGTATACCCTTTTTACGATGTTATAGAGGAGCATATTACTTATGTTTATGTGCTGACTCTGTGGTTACAAGGACAGGTCAAATATGGTTTATATACCCTCTGTTCTATATATTATCTAGTTTTATAATATATTGAGATTTAATATCGCTTACACCAGATTGTTGTCTGACCCAAGATTATTTGTTTTGCTTCTTATTATCTTCGGTACTCTTAAGTGAGTAGACTGAGAGCATATGGAAGATTATGGAGTTCTATCGGTGGACCGACAGGATGTTATGGTTATCTATTCTTATATATGCATTTGTTATTATATTTCCGCTGTGTGACACTATGGAATGTTGACAGTGTTGATTTACTATTATGAGACAGTGTACTAGTTGAATTTACTTTCCTATCGTATAAACTCTATTATGGTGTTGTATAACTTTATGGATCCTTATTCAGATGATTATTTCATATTGTTATTACTATTTGTATTGTTTTATACTTGTATTGATTATTATATTTAATCTGACGCAATGTGAGATATGTGATACGTAACTTAAGCATTTTATGCTTTCCTTTTCTTCTTTTCCATTCTTTTCTCTTGAATTTCTTCGTTCTTTTTCTTTCCTTTAACTGTCGTTCTACACTGTAGATGTAGGGCGATAATTCCTTTCCATATCAGAGCAAAGGTTACCCGATTAACCTTAATTGATACCGTGATCCGATAGAGATAGGGTAGTAGTTGTTGCCTTAGGTTCGATCTAGAGAGTGTATATATATGAGAGAGTTCATATTTGTTATATATATTGGTTTTAAAACTATATGGTAGTATATATAGTATATGAGTTGGGTGCACAAAAGAGCACTATTGATGTGGTTTCTTTGTAAGAGAATGATCATCCTTGTTATAGAATAGGAATGATCTTACATGTACGAAAAATTGTAATTGACTCTATCTTTAGAGTTAAGGATTAGGCAGGATTAGGGCCACTATCCTTGATTGATAGGATATGATTATAGAGTTGGTGCGAATCATTTCCTGGATGGCCAGTTTGTTCTGGATGGTTATGGTGATCAAGTGCAATTGGATAAAGTCAACCTTACCGAGCTGTACATAGACCATGAGAGTCTAAGAGGCAGGCCATTCTATGGAATGTAGTCAAATATTGGGAGAAAAGTTTGGATGGTTGCATGCAGAAGGATCTTTGATGACTTGGAGTTAGATGATGCAGGAGGTACAAGTTAGCCTATGGATGACTCCAAGGATAGATGAACTAGTGGAGTGTTTCTGTAGCTCTGATTCTCGAGGACCGATTTCCTTGGGAATAGTTCATAGTTCACTTCAAAAAAGATTTGTCTCGACTTTTTTAAAGTCGATGATGGTTAGAGAGTTCGTTGATTTTAAGTACGGCAATATGTCTGTGTTGGAGTATGTGGTCAGATTAGATATGATACCGAGGTACCATCAATTGTCGTTGATACTCCACACAGAAAGGATTGAAGTTTATCATTTGGTTGAGAGATCATTTTAGGAGGCGATTGATTTGTCATATTGATGAGGGCTTTGAGAGGATGATCGATAAGGCTTATAGTGGAAAAGCATATACCCAGTGAAGAAGAGTTATCCTATACCAATTGAGTAGGGATAAATCGAGAAGCATATGTACTGATTGCCGTTTTGGTTCCATCAATTGCTTCATCAATAAAAGAGAAGGTAAATGACGTCACCATTTAAGATATGCTTTCAGCATATGGTTGTTCCATATGTGTTTTATTTAACGTTGAGGTTTCATATTCCTTTATATCTAGATCAAATGGTTCAATGTTGGGATAGAGACTCAAGATAATTATTGACCTTTGATCATGACAGACCAAGTTATGGGCTCTGCCAGCCTATACGTGGTTTGTCGAAACCTTGCCTTTTGAGTCGTTGTTGTTTGTTTGTTCAGCATTGAATATTTGGGGTTTAGTTGGGTTGGTATTATAGTTTAAGGATGGAATGGCTAAAGGGGATACGGAATAGTGATGGACTGAGAGAGGCCATTGATGACGATCAAGGTTGTAGAGGAGCGAATGGCAGCGATTAGCTATCAGTACAGGAGTCTTACATATTCTCTCGATATTCCATATGATAGGATGTCATCTGTGTCTATAGCTAGAGAGTATCTAGAAATACTCAAGGAGATAACCAGATTACCACCATATAGAGATAGAGTTCCATATCGATCTAGTCAGAGGAGTTGAACCAATATATATATGCCTAAGGCATAGGGTGTCCAAAGAGCTTAGGAGATTAGTGGTGCAAGCGGATGACCTGTTTAAGTGATGGTTCATCCATGGGTGTATATTTTAGGTAGGATGCACCTGTAGTGTTCATCGATAAGGCGAATGGCTCTTTGGAGTTGTTTATTGGTTGTTGTGAGCTAGATGAGATGACGAACATGTTCGTACTCCCATTTGTTGATGACTTATTTGATTAGCTCTATAGCATGATAATGTTCTCATGGTTGGACCCTATGGTGAGGTTACACATACTGAGAGTAATTTGGGTGAGTGTGCCGATTATAGCATTTCACACACTACCGTGATTTTAGGTTGGTTATGCCGTTCTGGCTAACCAATGTGTTGGAATATGTTGTGGATCTCATTGACCGCGATTAGAGTGGTCACTTCAGTAGGTTGTGCTTGTGTTCATTGATGATACTTTCATCTATCCATGGACAAAAGAGGAGCATAAACAAGAATAGTGATGAGATTTTGATGGTATTACTCTTGAAGGAGGGGAGTGAGATGCTTGGGTCATGTTGTTACAGAGTAGGACACTGTTGTAGATCTTTTAGTTATGGTAGTCTGAAATCTAGATAGACCCAAGATAGCAGTATCGTTGACTTATTATATGGGAGAGGATCAATTTTTTTTTGAGATGTGAGGTGTAGACATATGTTAGTAAGTCTGACCGAGAGGTTAACAAGTGCACTAATGCTATTCAATCCAAGCGATCAGCTTTTGCCCGAGCTTATCACTGGTTACGACTGCAACACTCGATCAGCTTTTGCCGGTGTAATGGCTAGTTTGACCATCAGGTCTACTTTGATTTATCTGATTAGAAACTAGTTATAGTCATTATACTAGAGTAGTAGAGATCGTAGCTAAATTAAAGAGTGAGTAGTGCCTAAAGAGATGATGTAGTGTGGACCCAACCGAGGCTGTTGGTTCCGTAGAGATTGTTCTCGAGTAGTGGGAACAAATGTTTTGGGACTACGTCGAAGGATTATCGATGACTAAGACTAGAGAGATAGCATTTGAGTCATAGTCGATTGGTTGATGATGATGCTAGATTTGTATTCCTTAAGCCCAATAGTATTGCATCCGTTTTTGTTATGTTGTTTGATGGATGGTAGGTGTGATTCCATTGTGTGCCAAGAGCATTGTAAGTAGCTGAGATCTGTTATCCGATAGTGGGTTTTGGGAGAACTTGCAAGAGGCATTCTGATTTTTGGCACTAAATGGATTAGATGATATCAAGACTGAACCATAGATTTGGAGACCTCATAAGCCTATTCGTGTCGGTAGATGTGATATGAATCAGGTTAGGAGGAGGTTGAAGGAGCAGTATGGTTCAGTGGAATGAAAGCGAAGGTGATAGGGTAAGTAGACTATAGGGAGCATGATGAGGGTTAGGATGGAGCTCTTTAGACGATGGGATTTTGTTTTTATTGTTAGCTTTCATTATGGATATCATCATATTGGATGTTTATACTAGATGGTTTAGTATTCCGCATGCTAGGATAGGCATGGATGTTGTTTTTGGATGTTAGATCTTATGTATGAATGTTTGATTTGATTGTTAACGTTAAAGATGACAGTTTATGTTGTATGGTTGCTAAGCATGTGGGATAATTATTGTTTGGTATAGCATTCTTGTTTGCTGATTGCTATAGATGATCTAGTATAGTTAAAGATACGAGTTGTATAAAAATCTCTGTTGCAGTCAGTTTTTTTGAACTTAGTCATCCAAAGGAGATTCTGGTGAATTTTTCTGGAATTTGATAGATTTTTTAGGGCCGATGGGTTAGGAGATGTTCTCTTTCCTTTGTGATTCTGGGGACGAAATTCTTTAATAGAGAAGAATGTAACGGCCCTTATTTTTAATGATTAGATATTTAATAATTTATTTAAATAGTTAATCGTTAATTAAATATAGGCCCAAAATTATGATATTGCACATACGGCCAAATCAGGACTTAAGACCACATCTGTTGAGTTTGGATTGCCGTTGCGAATTCGAATAAGTATAAGGATCGCTACATTTCAAGACTAGGTACTCCGATGGCCAAAACGGTCTCGAAAACGCGAAATTATCCTTCTGAGGTGCAGTGTCAAATGGAGACGCGATTAATGCTATTGGAACCCAAAAAATAAGATGATGTATGCAGATGAGTTTCGTGGCGATCGAACGCATCTTGTGATCATATGGACTAGAAACGCATGACCATTTGTTTGGAAAATTAAATAAATGAAATAATATAATATTATATAAATCTCGAAATAAAAATTCTCCCTACAAATATCATTTTCCTATTACTATAGCATTTCGGAGATTAGAAAATCATAGCCATTTCTCAAATCCACATTCAAAAAATAATATCTCAAGATCCGCTCCGTTAAAAATTGCGAGAGCGGATCCACTGAGATCGTATGGATGAAAGCTTTGAGATGACCATGGTGGAATTTCCATCGATGGAGATTGGCGATGATGACCTATTCTAGCCGATTTAGGGTTAGATCTAGGCAGAGCTACGGTCGATGACAGGCGAAACAGAGATTGTCGTTGGATTTCTCTTCACAAATAACACATGCCTACAAAATCTCATCAAATCTGATGGAGCTTATCAAAATGCGTTCGTGCATGATATATAGGTGCAACATTAGGTCAGACATTGCTCAGGTCGATCGAGTTGGCTATCTTGGTTTGCATATCGAAGAGATTATGTAGTGGAGCATTTTGACAAAGTCTGTTCGTCGATTCGTTAAGAAACGAGGGAGAAATCAAGGTTTGAAGCGGGCAGCTATGGGTTGAGATGCACAAATGTGCATGGCCTGGAGTAGATTTTGATTGGGGAAGAAGTATTAGAGAGGTAATTAGTAATTAGTGTTTGCTATTAGTGAATTAATTATATAAATGAAATCAATTTTTATTTTGGCCATATCTTTTGCATGCGAGGTTCATATTGGACGCTGTTTCTTGCGTATTGCTCATGATGGCAAGATCCACGTTTTGGCCCTAGTATGGATAGATTTGGTTGAGATGAGTGATATTGTCTCTCACTTTACTATGATTGGTTGTTTATTGTTATATTGACGCTCGAGAATGATTTTTGGTTTACAAACGTGATATTATATTATATATATATATATATATATATATATCAGCTATATTTTTATAAAAGAATACATAATTATTTTTAAATGATTTACAAAGAATTTCACATATTTTCCATCATCGTGCCATTGTTAGGGAATTATTAGATTAGATCTATTACTGATGTTATTTTCTCACACTAATCGATACAGATGGATTTTTTATGTTGTATCTATATTGTTTTGGATGGATGTATGGATATTTGGATATTTAGAGTATGTTTGATTATTTGGCTTGTTTTTTATTTGGCTGTTTAGGCTTAAAACGTCGATTAGTGGTGATTTTATTTTAGGTAGCATCTTCTACGTTGGAGTTTCGCACATGGGAAAATCTAGCATACGTTATGAGATGTAGAAGAGGGTTTGGATATGTGCCAGTGGATTTGGATTTCAAAGTGGGTGCCGGATGTTTCATTTGTCCGTACTTAATCGTTCGATTAAGTACAAGACCAAGATGGATCGTATTGACCATAGTAGAGTGGTCAATGTCCATTACTGTTGTTGATTAACAATTTGGTCGATATGTGACTTGGACATTGATGAGATATCATGGTGCGCAACGTGATGGTTTGTTCGTGCAACTGGTTTAGAGATTGGATACTATTACCCTACGACGAGTGATATTGATGGTGAGATAGGAATGTAATGCTTCGACCGAGTTATTTTGATAATGAGGCAGGGATGTCGTACTTCGACTGTTAGTCAAATACTGTGGATAGTGACATGATAATGTATGGAGTAAGCTCCAGAATGATAGTATCAGGGCTGTATAGATCATGCTAGACTTAGGGCTTTAGACAACATGATAGTAGGATTTTTCCATCAAGATCCCGGGCAGAGAGCATGATTGAGGATGGCAACTCGAATTGGAGTGAGGCTATAGATAATGGATTGGGTTGAGTGTTAGGGCTCGTGCCTAGAAACTATAGTGAATAAGTAGGGTTCGAATCCATATCGAGTGAGTAAGGCTTGATGGATGTATTGTGCCTAGGGATCGTTCATGACTCAAAGTATTTTCGATCATGTTCAGAGCAGAGGTAGTATATGCGGGTGATACCCAAGGGCTAGTAGTAATAGTCGTGCACCCTGGACCGCCCCAAGGGGGTTTAGTGCCAAACAATGGGGAGGTACTATAAGAGACAACCATGCAGGGTTTGGGACCTGAAAGTACCGTGGAACATAACATAGAAACATGATTTCTACTAGTCCTTGACATTTGCAGAGGGTTATATGGGTTATTATATATCTGGCACATTGGGTGACAATTAGTATTATTTGATGGATGCTATGTTTATCATGGTTGCTCACTAGTTATCTGTCACCCAAGGGATGTCACACTAGGTAGATATTATTATCCCACTTTTTGGTCAAAGCCGGAATATCAACAAATTGGCAAGGAACGATGGATATCAGGGTTAGAGATCGGTTGTAATCAAGGCTGCAATCGATGGCGTCAAAATTTGGTTGAGCTCCGATCGGGACGAAATTGGTTGGAGATTATAAAAAGGACTAGGAGAGGCTATGTTTCAAATTTCACATTAATCGGAGTTCGTATGAAGGAGATATGGATGGATTACGGTGTGCAAGGAAAGGTTCGTACCGATGCATTTCGCATCGATCAGGACGGTGTTCGCATCGATGCAGTTCGCATCGATCGGGGATAGGTTCGTATCGATGCATTTCGCATCGATCAGTAAGATGATGTTTCGAATCAATGGTTCGTATCGATCAAAGGCAAGGCATAGTGGTGAACTTTGAATCAATACGTTTCCTATCGATCGGCATGGACACGGCTCGATTATTTCGTATCGACCATAAAAGAAGGCTAGGTGGATTTCGACTCGATGACAACATACCCAGGTTGGTAGGCAAGCATGCGGAGGTTTGTTCGAACCGATACGTTTCGTATCGATCAGCATGGGTACAGGTGGTGCATTTCGACTTCATCAACTTTACAAGTCTCCTTCGTATCCATCAGGTAAGAGCCTCGTTCGTATCCATTAGGTGAGGTCTCGTTCGTATCCATCCTAAGGATGAGTTTCGTATCCACCCTTCATTACCAGTTCGTATCGATGCCCCCCATGTTCATTTCGAATCGATCGGCATATGGAATCGATACGGGATGAACTCCTGGAATCAATACGAAGAAGGACACGAATCGATGGATACGATCATGCCGTTGCGAAATTATGGATATGAACGAGAATAAAACATGGATGCAAGACCACGTCTCTAGGAAGAAAGTAGTCAAATCGGCGAACAACATGGATCTCCCCTGGCTTATCCCCCCACGTCATCGATGGTCACATGCTCTTGATCGAGTCGAAGACGATGGATACGAAGCATGGATTCGAACCAGGCAGAACACACGGAGCCTTAATCTCTTATCGATCATATCTCCCAAACCGTTGATCCAAATGCAACGAAATTTTCACAGCAGCTTGCATACAAGGTAAGGAATGTTCCTGCCAAGTTTCAGCTCGATTGGATCATTTTTTGATGGATACGAAATCACTTCGTATCGATCACAGATCGAGTCGAAACTTGGTGGGGTCGGTCGCGTGGGCCCACTCACGTGCCAGAAGAAGTCTCCCAAAGTTTGAGCGCGATCTCAGCCTCCTACGCCTATAAATAGCACCCCAGAGCCTACAGAAAGAGGAACTTTTGGCTATTGGACGTCCAGACTCTGTCGGATTCATTTCTATACTTCAATACAACTATTGTACTCGAAATTCTTCATTATTACTACTGTAATCATCTGTAACCAGCAAGGATAATCAATAAAAGGATAAAACTTTGGAGTGGACGTAGGCCGGAGATAGCCGAACCACTATAAATCTTGTGTCTTTGTTCATTATTTCTGAATTGCTGTTTGATATTTGCTGAGATCTGATATTTGTGCTTGATTATCATTGGTTTGTGTTCATACACTGGTGCATTCACGGTATTTGGGGTTTGTGACCAATTTTGGCTCAAACACTTTAGTGCTTTCACTAAGAAGGACTAGCACCCGCTACACCGGATTTGAAGTTCAGATTTGAAGATTTGAGGAGTTTGGATTTGAAGACAATGACTAGACAAAATAGTAGAAGACAAAGGGCTGAAAGGAGCCAACAAGGAGGAAACCAGGAGGCATCCTCTGGAGCAGGAGAAGGACAGGCTTCCGTCTACATCACCAGGGATCAAATGGAAGCTATGGAAAATTCTTTGCAAGAGAGGTTGCTAAAGAGTCAACAGGAAACAATGCAGACTTTCTTTGAGCAAATGAGAGCTGCAGGGATGTAGAACTTAGGAACAGCTACAGCGGCTATGGATGCAGGACAGGGGACTAGGGTTGTGGAACCCAATGGAGGACAGGATACAGAGCCAGAAGGCAATCAACAAGGGCTTGGAGGCAGACCCAACTGATCACTTGATGAGGTACACTAGACACATGGAGGTGCTGGGGACATTGGAGGAAGTAATGGCCCGATGTTTCCCTTTGTACTTGACAGACTTAGCTGCAATGTGGTTTAGGCAGCTGGGAGAAGGATCTATCAGGACTTGGAGGGAATTGGTGGATAGGTTTTTGGGAAAGTTTCGGGTTCATATCAAGAGGCCGAAGAACGTAATGACATTGACATCGGTAAAGCAAAGGATGGATGAATCGCTTAGAGCTTTTCCAACTCGATTCAATGCGGAGGTTGCTTCGGTGGATCGGCCTGATCCATCGATGGTTTTAATGGCGGCAGTATCAGGAGTCAGGGAGGATTCGGATTTCAAGGTATCTCTGATACGAGATCCCCCATAGGATCTCGAGGAATTCTTTCACGAGGCAGAGAGGTTCCTTCGGCAAGAAGATGTGAGTATGGATTTAAAGTTGAAGGAGGTAAATGCAACTGAGGGTGGTGGACCATCCAGCAAAGGTTCAGATAAAGACAAAGGAAAGAGGAAGTTAGACGACGATTCTGGAAAAGCTAGGAAGCGATGGAAGGATCAAAAGTTTTCTACATACACAGGATTGAACGAGACGCTGGAGTGGATATACGTGGATACTCGGAATCGCCTTCCGTACCGAAGGCCAGCTAGGAGAGAGCCTTCTAAACGAGAGAGGGCAACAGGAAGGCACTGTCTCTTCTGTGATTTGGATGGACATGACACCAACAGCTGCAGGCACTTAAAGGATCTAATTGAGGAGCATGTAAGGAATGGACAGTTGCGACAATATGTCGGAACTCGGAATGCAGCGGTGGAACAGGAGCAACCACCAACAACCTCACACCACGACGATGTGAGGCCCAAGAATGACGGTCGATTGATTATCCATTGACCAGGATAATATGAAATAAGTAACAAGCTACTGGCAAACGACAAAGTCATTTACACATGTACGGGGACGGAGATAGCCCCTAGGCATGCTCTGAATGATGATAAACTGCGATACTATGGTTTGTGAAATTTTTTTTTGTTTTGGATTGGAAACTTGGTTTTTCTGGTTTGGTTTTGGAGTTTCGATTGAACTCCTAGTTTTGTTTGCTTTCTGATTTGGATTTTCCTTTGGATGTGATTGTTTTCGATTTTGGACGATGGTTTGGATTTCTGATTTTCTGGTTTTGATTTTGATTTTGGATATGGATTTTGGATTGGATTTTGATTGGATTTTTATCTGGTTTTTGATAAATGGTCGTCGGGTATGGATTATGCCTGGCAAGGGGTGAGTCACTTTGCCCGAACGTGGTAAATTGACTCATTCAGGTCGTCGAGTATGGACTATGCTCGACAAGGGTCCGGAGAGACCAGGATTCGGCCTAGGACTTAGGCCATGTATTATCAATTGTTATTTTCAGGTCGTTGAGTATGGACTATGCTCAGCAAGGGTCCGGAGAGACCAGGATTCAGCCTAGGACTTAGGCCCCATAATATCGATTATTGTTTCAGGTCGTTGAGTATGGACTATGCTCAACAAGGGTCCGGAGAGACCAGGATTCGGCTTAGGACTTAAGCCATGACATTGTACAACGTCCAGGGACACTGGACCAAGGTCGTCAAGTGTGAATTGTGCTTGGCAAGAACCTAGAGAGGTTAGCTCAACGTCCAGGGACACTGGACCAAGGTCGTCAAGTGTGGATTGCGCTTGGCAAGAACCTGGAGAGGTTAGCTCAACGTCCAGGGACACTGGACCATGGTCGTCAAGTGTGGATTGCGCTCGGCAAGAGCCCGGAGAGGTTAAGGATTTGGATATCGACCCGGAGAGGTCCTGGATTCGGTTATTGGTTGTTGGATAAGGATAGATTAGGACTCGGTTGTCGAGTTCGAATAGACATGGAATTGGCTATGGACTTCGGATATCGGATTTGGAACTATTCAAAACACACCTTCTTATCACAAGGCATGTTTTGGGGGGGAAAAATGTTAACCCACTTTTTGGTCAAAGCCGGAATATCAAAAAATCGGCAAGGAACGATGGATATCAGGGTTAGAGATCGGTTTTAATCAAGGCTGCAATCGATGGCATCAAAATTTGGTTGAGCTTTGATCGGGATGAAATTGGTTGGAGATGATAAGAAGGACTAGGAGAGGCTATGTTTCAAATTTCAGATTAGTCAGAGTTCGTATGAAGAGATATGGATGGATTACGGTGTGGAAGGAACGGTTCGTATCGATGCATTTCGCATCAGTCAGGATGGTGTTCGCATCGATGCAGTACGCATCGATCAAGGATAGGTTCGTATCGATGCATTTTGCATCGATCAGGAAGATGATGTTTCGAATCGATGGTTCGTATCGATCAAAGGCAAGGCATAGTGGTGAACTTCGAATCGATACGTTTCGCATAGATCGGCATGGACACGGCTCGATTATTTCGTATCGATCGGAAAAGAAGGCTAGGTGGATTTCGACTCGATGACAACATACCCAGGTTGGTACGCAAGCATGCGGAGGTTTGTTCGAACCGATACGTTTCATATCGATCAGCATGGGTACAGGTGGTGCATTTCGACTTCATCAACTTTACAGGTCTCCTTCGTATCCATCAGGTAAGAGCCTCGTTCGTATCCATTAGGTGAAGTCTCGTTCGTATCCATCCTAAGGATGAGGTTCGTATCCATCCTTCACGACCCCTTCGTATCAATGCCCCCCATGTTCATTTCGAATCGATCGTCACATGGAATCGATACGGGATGAGCTTCTGGAATCAATACGAAGAAGGACACGAATCGATGGATACGATCATGCCGTTGCAAAATTATGGATATGAACGAGAATAAAACATGGATGCAAGACCATGTCTCTAGGAAGGAAGTAGTCAAATCGGCGAACAACATGGATCTCCCCTGGCTTATCGCCCCACGTCATCGATGCGCACATGCTCTTGATCGAGTCGAAGACGATGGATACGAAGCATGGATTCGAACCAGGCAGAACACATGGAGCCTTAATCTCATATCGATCATATCTCCCAAACCGTTGATCCAAATGCAACGAAATTTTCACGGCAGCTTGCATACAAGGTAAGGAATGTTCCTGCTAAGTTTCAGCTCGATTGGATCATTTTTTGATGGATACGAAATCACTTCGTATCGATCACAGATCGAGTCGAAACTTGATGGGGTCGGTCGCGTGGGCCCACTCACGTGCCAGAAGAAGTCTCCCGAAGTTTGCGCTTGATCTCAGCCTCCTACGCCTATAAATAGCACCCCAGAGCCTACAGAAAGAGGATCTTTTGGCTATTGGACGTCCAGAATCTGTCGGATTCATTTCTATACTTCAATACAACTATTGTACTCGAAATTCTTCATTTTTACTGCTGTAATCATGTGTAACCAGCAAGGATAATCAATAGAAGGATAAAACTTTGGAGTGGACGTAGGCCGAAGATAGTCGAACCACTATAAATCTTATGTCTTTGTTCATTATTTCTGAATTGTTGTTTGATATTTGCTGAGATCTTATATTTGTGCTTGAATATCATTGGTTTGTGTTCATACACTGGTGCTTTCACGGTATTTGGGGTTTGTGACCAATTTTGGCGCAAACAGGTATTGTAGTAGGGATACTTAGATACCTTGACTTGACTTAGTGTGGAGTAGGTATTGATGGAGATACCTTGATACCTAAAGTTTACTTTGTATGGAGTAGGGACTATAGGTGGAGATACATAGACATCCTGATAAATACTGAGTATGAAATACCCTTTTTATGATGTTATAAAGTAGCATATTACGTTTGTTTATATGTTGACTCCGTAACTACAAGGACAGGTCAGGTATGGTTTATATAGCCACTGTTCTGTATATTATCGAGTTTTATAGTATTTTGAGATTTAATATCACTCACACCATACTGTTGCCCGACCCTATATTTTATGTTTGCTTCTATTATCTCCAGCATTCTTAAATGAGTAGAATGAGATCAGATGGATGATTATGGAGTTCTACAGGTGGACCGATAGGAGGTGACAATTACCTATACTTATACGTGCATTTGTTATTATATTTCCTCTATGTGACACAGTGGAGCCTTGATAGTGTTGGTTTACTATTATGAGACAATGTACTAGTTGACTTTACTTTCCCGTTGTATAAACTCTATTATGTTGTTATATAACTTTGTGGATCCTTATTCAGATGATTATTTCACATTGCTATTACTGTCTCTATTGTTTTATACATGTATTGATTATTATATTTACTTTGATGCGATGTGAGTTATGCGATAGGTAATTTGGTTATTTGATGCTTCATTTTTCTTCTTTTCATTCTTTTCACTTCTATTTCTTCATCTTATTTCTTTTTCTTCCATTTGACTACCATTCTGCACTGTAGGTATAGAGTGGTCATTACAATCTATTGTTCGTTTTGATTTATGATGTATGACCATCAAGTGTATTTTCACCATCAGCCATATACCATACTTTTTCCTAGAATTCAACATAATACTTTCCTAAAATATGAAGTGACTTTTAAAAATAATTAGATTTTAACATATTGGTAATTGTTCTTCTATAAATTTGTGAAAAATAGTACTAACAATATTACTTGCCATTTGAACTTCTCAAAAATCAGATTACGAGATTTTGAAAATGTAACACCTCGAACATTTTATAAAAATTTAATAAGAAAATTAAATTTAAATAAAACAATGACTTAAAAAAAATTCATAATCGTTTGAATTTGGCTATGCCGCTTGCAACATTGTATTTGTAGCTGTTTTCTAAACGATTTCCATATTTAACACTTCGAAAAAGGAGTTAGTGTGGAGAAGTTACGGATGTTGGGGAAATTGGAAATAGAATAAACATTTTAAAAGGATATAACATAAACACACACTGACCGGTCAACCAAGGAGGGGTGACGGTTGACCGGTAGTAGTCGACCAATGTGGGTTGAGCGGTCGATCGTAGCTGTTAAAAATTCGAGCGATTGATTATGTGTTTGGAATGGTGCTAATTTGTTACTTCGTTGCCAAGTTTTTGATGAGCGTATCCGATATCCCTAATTATTCATTACATTAAATTTAGTGTTCTAAACTAATTGCCAACCCTTATAAAATCAAGACTAAAGTAACCCTAAAATTCACATAACAGTTTATTGTAAGGAAACTCTTCCCAATTCTAATCTCTCCTTTAAACCTAAAATTCTTCAAAAATCAAAATCAAATCAAACTAGAAGAACATAATCCATTGGATTTAGATGGAGCAAGTGTATGGAGAGGCGATTCTCAAGCAAAGAAAATAGGAAGAGCTTAGGCTTAAGGTGAGTGGGAACAAATTTAATTAGGTGATTATTTGTAGTTAAATTTCATCTATTCAAATTGATCGAGGTTGGTAGTAATTTAAAATAAAATTATAAACTCTAATTTTATAATCTAAATATCCTAATTTGAAATCACTATGAATTATCAACTCTGATTCTAATATACCCATTTGATTATTTAATTGTAAATTGTAAAATCTGTAAAACACTAAAATTGGAGTTTTGTAATCTAGGGTAGAATTAAAATTAATGTGAATAATTAAACTTGATATTAGTCTATTATACCCTTAAAATCTATAAATCCTAAAACGTGAAAACCCTAGATTGAAGATTTGAAATGGAAATTTGGAAAATATTGGTTAGTCATGTTTACCGTAAATACAAAAATCATCAAACTCTAGAATAATAGATGTATGTAAACCCAAATTAAAAATCAAAATTAGAAAATAGTAAAACCATAACTTTTGACCACGACCGATCAACCACACCCTGAGTGGTCGACCGCAAACTGATCGACCGATTAGGGTTAGCGGTCAACTGGTTGTCACCTTAAATGTGCGATTTGAACCTCGGCCTGAGGCTTAAGTTAGTTATAAAATTTTATATGTGTTATTTGGGCTTTTAACCCAGTAGGAACCGAAAGAAAGCAGAATAACCCTACGTAGATAGGATGGTTTAGAACTTAACCAGAAAAGCTAAGACAAGGGATCGACAAGGGTCAAGCCATACGACTGAGGCAACGACCGAGATCAACGAAGTTGAGAGATCAACACTCCGTTAGTCCAATCATTAGTTGAACATAAATAGCTAGTGACTTGCCATCAAAACGTGACAACAATGATAAAAGGATATAGGAACATCTTCAATTCTGAACTCCATAAAATTCCTAAGTGGTCGGATGAAAAGTGACCTATGCCTCTCCTCAACCCTTCAAACAAACCAGCTATAAAACAATCCAAAAAAGGCAAGATGTTGGCCCAAAAAATGAACCAAGTCTATGGGTTGCCAGCAACCTATGATTTTGGATCGTTTTGTGAGCCAAGGTCCTCTTAGGTGGCATGTTACCTACCTACAAGCTGACGAAGGCAAGCCTACCCCAGGAGCTCTCTGATCTCTATAAAAACCATCTCATCTGCAACATAAAGGGGATCTTCTCCGGACTGGATGCTGAAGCTCTGCTGGAACTATTCTTCATCCTCTACCTCCCTCACAACAATCTCCAAAGGAATTTACTATGATTCTCCAGTGGATTCCAACTCTGGGGATTCAACTTACTTCAAGATAATCAAAGCCTTGTAATCAAATACCTCTTGTAACAGCAATCAGTCTATAATAAAACTATAAAGTGGATATAGGCTTCATTAACAGCCCAACCACTATAAAAATTCCTTGTCTTCTTTCTTTTACCGTTCTTTTTCTATATGTATTATCTATGATATTGCTCTGTCAAAACATGGCTGGTGCTTTCAAACTTCAACCAGGTCGTTAGTCCATTTTTGGGTTAACATTTTGGTGCTTTCACTGAGAAACCAACTTAGGATTCAGATCAGCTATCTACTTTGGATCCCGTAGATCCAAAAATTAGATCCCCAATCCTTGCTTAAAGAATTCCCTGTTTGAAATCGATGGCTCCTGGAAGAAGAAGAATTGCCTCTGTAAGGTTTATAGGGGTAGTATTAGCTGGAGAAGATGTTAATCCCCAACAAACCGAAGTAAATGGCGCTAACTTAGGGAATCAGGCACTTGCCTCCTCTAGTCAGCACGAAGTTGTAACCAGGGATGAGTTAAATAAAATGGTTGATGAGATCAACCGAAAAACAGAGAATAGCCAATAGGCTCTAATGGATAAGCTTAATGCTTTCCTAACCCTACAGTCAACTCCCGCTTTAAGGACTATGCTCGAACCCACAGCCACTATGGAATAAGAAAATACCTTCATTTCTGGTCTACATAGAAGAAACGGAAAACAACCACAAAAAAGAGTGATAACAGGACTTAACGTGGATGGAAATGTAAGTACTCCGTATGCCACAAGGCAACCTATTCAAAATTTGAGTCAAGGGAAAAAGACCCCGTAGAAGACATATCTATGGATCTTTCCGACTCAAAGGATGGAGAGCTAGACAACAAATCGAAAGAAGACGCCAATGCATTCGATAATGCAAGGAATACCCAAACTGCTCCATCGAGACCAACCGCAAGCCAATGGGACCCTACAGGAGTGGCTCGCTCGAAGACAGGAGAGCCTAGGACTCAGCCCTTGCAAAGTTAAAAACTTGGCATAGTGACTGATCGCCGTCCTCAGAACTACCGAACTTCAAAGGCATACATAGCGGATATGGTTAAATGGTTAATGGAGAAGAGTAAAGATAGAAGAGATGATGAGTGGAGATTTGCACCAAGCCGGACTGTCTTCACCGATGAAATCCTGAACGAGAGATATCCAAAAAAGTTCACAATGCCAACTGTTTCATCCTATGACAGAACGAAGGACCCGAAGCCTCACTTGTACAAATACAGTCGGTATATGGATGGAGCGAATGCTGTTGAAGCTGTTCGATGCAAATGCTTCCCTATCTTTCTCGAAGGGGTTGCGTCAATGTGGTTCACTATGCTTTCACCAAGATCCATCTCTACTTTCGACCAACTGGGGATAAGGTTCCTTGATCATTTTAGACTCTATACTGCACAGCTAAAAGATGTCATGTCTTTATCCGAGTTATTCCAAGGGTGTAACGAATCGCTGAAGTCTTTCATGAACAGGTTTAACACAGCAGTGATGAAAGTAAGCAACCCCAATAAAGACATGGTCTTTATGGAATTAGTTCATGTCATTCACCTGGAAACCGAATTCGAAAACTGGAGTAAAATGAAGCAATCTAACACCAGGAAAGATTTCAATCGCAAAGCAAATCAGTACCTAAGGTTGGAGGAAGTGCGGGAACTGGAAGGGAAGTCTACTAGTGTGCAACCGGCAAATTCCGAGCAAAGCGATGTAGTAATGAATCAAAATGCGCACACTACTCGAACTGCTGTAGGAACCACTGGAAAAGACGGGAATTCAAAGAGAAAAGGTAAAAACTCTAACAAGAAGAATGGTAATGGCAGCAATAAAAAGCTTAAAGTTTAGGCCTGAAGGCTACACTACCCTAAGCGACACACTAGAAAATATTTTTCTTACAATTCTATAGAACCGAGGAATGCAAAAAGGCACCCAGAAAGAAGGCGAAAGAGCAGCAGTAGCACTTAGGGAAGTTATGCCATTTCCACGAGACATACGGCCACAATATGAACGAATGTCATCACCTATAAAAAATCTCATTGAGGAACTAATCCAGGACAAAAAACTCCAGCAGCATATAAGACAACCACAAAACCCCGATCAATCTGCAACTGCTCAACACCAAAGAGAACAAAGGAATCAAGTAAGAACCAGTAAAGAAGGGTCGAAAGGAATTGACCAGAGACTTATCATGGAACAATACTCCAGGGCTACATCCTGCACAAAGAAGTTAGGGAGAAATGGAGCGATATGTGAGTTCATTGAAGCACCCTCCGAAGGAATCATGTTTAGATATGGAAGATGAAACTCCAGTTAAGATGCAAAGGATCTTGAATGATGATATTGTGTTTCGAAATCGGGATACCGAAGGGATCGAAGCGCCAACTCTTGATCCATTGGTGGTGACAGTAGGAATTGGATCTGCTGTAGTTCGACGGGTGTTGGTTGACAGCGTCAGCTCCATTAACATTTTCTTTAACACACTTTCGATCAAATGAAGATTCCCATGAAAAGCGTGTCTGCATGCCAAACAAAGATTCAGGGGTTTACTGGTGAACCCAAGCAACCGGTGGGAATAGTTAATCTATCGGTGGAGCTTGGAGAGGGTGAGCGAAGAGCCACCCTCATTCAGACTTTTGTGATCATGGATGAAATGTTGACACATAACTCCTTCTTGGGATGGCCCGCATTAGCCGACTTCAAAATAGCACTGGCCTAATGATACCTTACAATGAAGTTCCCTACAGAACATGGAGTCGGAATTGTGAAAGGAGACAAAAGCGCAGCCCGAAAATGCTACATAGCAGAATTGTGTGAGTCAAGAAGAAAGGAAAAGGGAAAGGATATGGGGAAAACCCTCCACATCTGTGATCCTTTCGAATAGCAACTACAGAACTGCCCCTGGCTTGGGGACCATAGCTGATTCAACAAGGCTTTGGACCCTAGAAAGAAGAGCTCAGGGGAAGATCGGGCAGCATCGGCTGAATTGACGGTGTTTGTCCCAGTCTGTATAGATGACCCAACACGGTCCTGAAAATTGGGTCGCAGCTTGGAAACAAGATGCGATCAGAACTAGCCAAATTACTTCACCCCAATTTGGATGTTTTTACTTGGACACACTTTGATATGTGTAGGGTATCACCTGAAATTGCCTGCCACGCTCTCAATATTGACCCCAACTTCACACTGGTAAAGCAAAAAAGGCACGGCTTGTGCCCCGAACGATCCAAGGCATTGAGAGAGGAAGTAGATAAACTGATGGCTAATGGCTTCATTCGAGATGCAACCTACCCTGAATGGGTATCTAACCCAGTCCCAGTCAAGAAGTCCAAAGGAAAATGGCGAACTTGTATTAATTACTCGGACCTCAACAAAACCTGTCCAAAGGATAGCTTCCTGCTCCCTATGATTAATCAACTGGGCGAGGGAACGGTGGGACACGTACTGCTGTTATTTATGGATGCGTACTCGAGCTATAACCAGATCCTGATGCATGAACCAGACCAAAAGAACACTAGCTTTACAACCGATTTAGGATTGTACTGCTACCGAGTGATGCCATTTGGTTTGAAAAATGCAGGGGCAATGTACCAAAAGCTAGTGAATACTATGTTCAAATGCCAGATTGGGAAGACTATGGAAGTTTACATGGATGATACATCAGTCAATCTTGAGTAAATGCTAACCATCTAGATAATCTCATTGAAATGTTCAAGATACTTCACAAATACGAAGTGAAACTCAACCCACTCAAATGTCACTTCGGTGTAGCCTCTGGGAAATTCTTGGAATTCATAGTAAGTGCCCGGGGCATCGAAGCAAATCCAGAACATAGCGTTACGGTAAGTCCAAGCCCCTAGAAATAGGATAGAACTTCAAATCTTGAATGGAAAGGTCACATCACTGATTCGGTTCATCTCTAAAGCTAAAGACAAGTGCATACCATTCTTCGATGCACCCAAGAAAAGAAAGAAAAACTTTGAATGGAGCGAAGCTTGCCAAACAGCTTTCGAGGAATTTCTACGACATATGGCAACTCCTCCGATCTTATCAAAACCAATGGATGCAGAAGACCTATTCATCTATTTAGCGGTTTCCCTGCATACAGTAAGCGGGGGTCTCGTGCAGGAAGAAGCGAGAATCCAGCGACCTATGTACTACATTAGCAAATTATTCACGGGAGCTGAGAAGAATTACCTAAAGCTGGAAAAAGTAGCATATTGCCTTTCGATCGCATCCCAGAAATTACGACTGTACTTCCAAGCCCATCCGATTAAAGTATTGACTGACCAACCCTTGAAGCAAGTTTTATACAGGCCAGAAACTTTCGGACGACTACTCAAGTGGAATATAGAGTTGTACCAATACGACATCACATACCATCCGAGGAATGTAATCAACGAGCAAGCGTTGGCCAACTTCATTGTTGAATTTACCATAAAGGACGACAAGGAGGAAGTTCAGACAGAAGAAGGCATGCAATGGAAGATCTTTGTCAATGGTGCATCAAATAACCTCTATTCGGGAGCAGGGGTAGTGCATGAAACCCCTAAGTGGCGAGCCATTAGTGATGCTTTGTGCTTGGAATTCCCAGCAACAATTAACGAAGCAATGTATGAAGCCTTGATCGTCGGACCAAAGGTTGTGAAGGAACTCAGAATAAAATCTATTCACATATACAACGATTCCCAACTGGTCGTTTGTCAAGTGAAAGGAGAGTACCAAGCATGTGGAGAAAATCTTGCCCCATACCTATCCAAAGTACAAGAGATGCTAAGTGATATGGAGCACTACACCATAACTCACATCGCACGATAGCAAAACACTAAGGAAAACTATTTGGCCAAGCTGGCAAGCTCCGAAGAAGCCCAGTCATTTCGATTGGTTTCGATTGAAATGCTAACCAACCCAAGCATGGAATAAATGGATGTGGACTGGATTCTAGAGACCACTGTCGAGCCTGATACATGGATGACATCGATAAAGGACTATCTACTTGCAGGAACCCTACCAACTGACCGAAATCAATTGAAGAAGCTCCTCCGCAGGGCACCAAAGTTCATGATATAGGATAGGATACTCTATTGAAGGAGATTCTCGACCCCTCTTCTTAAATGTGTGACCGATGATGAAGCACGTAAATCCTAAAGGAAGTACATGAAGGCAAATGCGGAGACCACACTGGAGGATAGACGTTGGCAAAGAAAGTCCTTCGATACGGATACTTCTGGCCAACAATAAATCACGATGTCGAAGATCACACCAAAAGATGCAATCATTGTCAAAAATTTAGCAAAATTAAGAGAACTCCTTTAATGGAACGGACATAAATGGTCAGTCCATAGCCATTTGTGATATGGGGGATCTATCTGATTGGTGTCCTTCCAATAGCTAAAGCAGAAGCGAAATATGTTATAGTTGTCGTAGATTATTTTACAAAATGGGCCGAAACGGTACCGCTGGCCACCATAACCACAAAGAAAATTATTAACTTTGTCACTAAAAACATCATTTACAGGTTTGGTGTGCCGCAAAAAATCATCACTGACAATGGAACCCAATTCGAAATCGCTGAGTTCAAAGACTTTCATAGGCGCTTTTGAATCAAAAAAAGCTTTTCCACAGTGGCTCATCTGCAAGCAAACAGGCAGGTGGAAGCAATAAACAATATCATCAAATCCACCATCAAAAAGCGATTAACAAAAGCGAAAGGAAATTGGGTTGACGAACTTCCACTTGCATTATGGGCATATAGGACAACACATAAAGCGGCAAATGGCCACACTCTATTCGCATTAGCATATGGTTCAGAAGCATTGATTCCAGTTGAATTAGAAGTCCCCTCGTAGTGAATGTAGAATTTTAACCAAGCACAAAATGAGCAACTCCTACTCGAATCGCTAGACATGCTCGATGGAAAAAGAGAAGAAGTAGAGTTGAGAATGGCTGCGCACCAAAAAAGGGTCGGACGGTACTTTAACTCCAAAGTTCATAGTCAGACCATCGAAGTTGGAGATCTTATGCTCAAGCGAGTTTACCCTGTATCGGGAGCCTTTGGGCCAAACTAGAAAGCACTGTATGCCGTTGATCAAAAGCTAAGTAACAGGACTTTCAAGTGGACAACCATCACGAGGTCGCAGTTCACAGAGCCTAGAATAGCGAATCGCTCCGCCATTATTTCATATAAAAAACTATTTTATGTATTTTCTAGTTCTTCGGCAAAGAAGCCATCCCAGAAATTCCTATGGCGTTGTAAATTAGTAAAGAATTTGCCATGCTTTCCTTAATAAAGTTTCCTTCTTGAACCAACCAAACTATGTTCATAATAGTTACCCGCTGAGTCAACAGAAGCAAATCGACTCAAACCGTTGGATCGACAAAACTCAATCTTTCCCTTCTGACAATTGGACTGCTCCGGTAGCATCGAGAGGGCTAAGAAAAAAACTAAAATTGCTTGTGTTGCCTGAAAATAGGCAACACCAAAGAAAATCCAAACTACTCGTGTTGCCCGAAGATAGGAAACATCAGGATCCCTTAAATAAAAGCTTCTCATATTGCCCAAAGATAGAAAAAACCAAAGAAAATCCAAGCTCCTCATGTTTTTCGAAGATAGGCAACATCGAGGAGCCCTAAAATAAAAACTCGCCCGAAGATAGGCAACATCGAGGAGTCCCAAGTTAAAAGCTCCTCGTGTTGCCCGAAGGTAGGCAACACCGAGGAAAATCCAAACTTCTCGTGTTGCCCGAAGATAGGCAACACCAAGGAAAATCCAAACTCCTTGTGTTGTCCGAAATAGGCAATACCAAGAAAAATCCAAACTCCTCGTGTTGCCCAAAAATAGGCAACATGGATGAGCTCCAAAATAAAAACTCCTCGTGTTGTTCGAAGATAAGAAACACCAAGCAAAATAAGAAACTCCTTGTGTTGTCCGAAGATAAGCAAAATCGAGGAGCACCAAAATCAAAAACTCATCATGTTGCCCAAAGATAGGCAACACCGAGGAGCACCAAACTAAAACTCCTCGTGTTGTCCAAAGATAGGCAACCTCGAGGAGCAATGAAATGACAACTCCTCGTGTTACCCGAAGATAGGCAACAATGAGGAAAAATGAAAGTCACGCATCTCATGAGCTGCGCACCAAAATTCTAACTCCTCGTGTTTCCTGAAGATAGACAATGCCAAGGAGCATGAGAAACTGCACATATATAGTCAGGAATTATAAGTGCAGCCTGGATAAATTTTGCGCCAAAAGGGGGCACTCAATGATTGACAACACATACCCATGCGCAAATAGCATATTCACCTAGATGTCGCATGCTAAAATCGTAATATCTCTAAAAAGTTTAAATCAAGTTGTAACTTAGTCAAATTTTTAATAAAGATCACGTAAACCATAAGTTATTGGCAACTTGAAAATGGTTTGAAGTGAATAGCCCTATGAACTAGGGGGCACACATTTGTACTAAGATAGAACCAAACAAATACAATAAGTTCACAAGTTCTATCACTCCAAGCAACAATAATCCCACAAGTTCTATCTCAAAGTTATATGAACTTCCAAACAAAACTATTAAACCAAAATTTCAAGGCGTTAGAAATCTTTTTTTTTTTTGTTTTGTGGATTTTCAAACAAAAATTCTCTAAGTGTTGTTAATCCCTAAGTTCTGTCACTTTGAAATAAAGGACTTTGCATATAATCATAGAACTAAAAAAATATGAAATGAAATAAGCACAAGTACATAGAACACATGTGAATAGACAGAAAAAAGTGCAGTCAAAATATCATTGTATTGCTTATAATTTTCTGTACACAGGATCAAAATGTAGTGGTCGTACCTATGCAACAGTGGCCAACGAAGTGAAAATATAGACTTTACGGTAAAGGATACAAAGTGCAGACTCTTCACTTGAATAGAATAACTCAAAAAGAAGCAAAAAAAATCAGGCTTCCCGCGAGCTGTAAGCCAAAATCAAGTCCATTCTCACACCGGCTGCTCAACGCTTCTTGCCACTGCTATCCTTCCCACTTTTGGTTGGTAGTTTCTGCTTCTTTTTAGGAGAAGTGTCGTTGCCAATAACATTAACGAACACTTCAGTGGCGATCTCCTCATCTTCCTTAGAAATTTTCACAGAAGAGCCTCCTTTCCCCTTGCGTTTCTTCGATTTTCGAGAACTCTTCGAAGCCTTGATTGCCTCCACCTTTTCCTTCTTGACGACAACCAACTAGTGCTGAGTCTTCTACCGCTACTCTATCTGCATCCCCTACTCGGATTCCGCGACAACTGTATCACCTTCCAAAAACCCCAAAGGGTCATCCAGGCCGTGGATCACAGTTATCTTCTCGGCTTCTGGCCCTGGTGTGAACTAGATGTGGATGTGGAAACTGGAGCAGGAACGGATACAATCGCAGAAGATGTGAAAATGGCAGCAGGCACGGGCGCCAAAGTAGCTGGCGCGTCAACAGGAAAAGTGGATAGACCTATAAGATCAACAAGGAAAGCATTAAACTCCTCTTGCTCCTATGGCATAAGATGGAGGTTCCCGATGTTGGGAGAAACATGGACATTACCTGCGCCAGAAGAAGGATCATGAACATCGACCTCGAACTCATCACCGTCGCTTTCTTTTGAGGTATCCACCACATGGGCAATAATGTCAAGTTCTGAGCTCATCGTTTGGTTGGGGAGTTGCTTTGATGGTTTACCTTGCCAGAGGTAGAAGGCCTAGTAAGCACGTTGGTAGCAGATATCAACGTAGCATTGGTGGCCTCCATCTCTCGTTTAACCCAAAGGATCTCATGTCGCTCAAGTAGCACCCTCTTGAAGTCATCATTGAGATAAGAATCTTGCAACTCTTGACCTATATAAACGTCGCCACTCTCAGTAAAGCGAGATAAGATTTCCTTCCAGACAAGGGCAAGAGTGCATGGATACTTTGGGCCGAGGTAGTTGAGGCTCCCCTGGTGCAATAAGGAGTTAACATAAAAGTTCAAGATTGTTGCATCCAGCTTCTCCATTTTATGATCAAAAACATGTTGGAGGTCCAAATAATTTGCTGTCGTCGCAGCCTTCTTAGTCTCAACAGCAGTCTTGTCGGCACTGAGTTGTGCGACCTGAGCATGTAACTTTACGATGGTCTGGGCTTGGTCAGAGATTGTTTTATTGTACCCCTCGACAATTAGATCGTGATCAGCGATTGTTTTTCATTGAGCTTCAATGATAGCATTGTAAGTGATCACTTCTTCCTTTAGCTTCCTTCGCATGAGTCTTTATAATTTCATCTCTCTAGATGATCTCGAACTTCTCATGCGCGCACTTCAGCTCCTTCATTAGGCCGGCGGTTCTCCTACTTTCTTGGAGCGTTGTCTCCTTCTCCTCCGCCAACCGTTTAATTTTAGCATCTCGATCGGACAATGCCCTTTCAAAATCATCTTTCTCGTTTTAGAAGGGGAGAATCTTTTGTAATTATTTCTGTTGGTGTCCGCTAGCTGCTTACAGAGCTTCTCCCATTTCTCGGCTTGCTCTAGGTCATTTGGGATATCTTGGAGATGCGGCACGAAGGAATCCCTATGAATGGGAAGAAAGTCCATGTCAAATATAACCCCTCTTAAAAACCAACCCGGAAGCACCACCTCAAGCTTAGGGGGGCTCGAAGGAAGAGTGTATGCTGGCCTTCGTCGAGGATGAGATGCGCCAGGGGTAGCGGTAACAATGGAAGAAGATGAAATATGAGTTAGGAGAAGAATTGGTGCAGAAGTGATAGGAATTTCTTGGACCATGGAAGTATGTTTCGAAGCAAGCTCTGAAGGACGGGAGCGATAATCAAACTTTGATTTCTTTGATGGCTCATCTCTTTCCTCAGGAGATCTTCTTTTCTCATACTCGCCATTGGGTGAACGAGCTTTATCTCTCTCCTCTGGGCGATGGATTTTAGCTTCATGTTCTTTCCACCGTCGTTACTCTTCTTCTATCTCCCTGATTTGGTGGCAGTTGTAGGAGTGCTTGAGGTACTGTTGTGAATCGGTATAGTCTTCGAAGTCATCATAGAAGCCTCGTCCACTCGTCATACCTGGAATAGGGCATACATGAAAAGTTTTAGAAGCATAACATAAGTTGAGAAAATATATTAAGAGATGGAAATATGTGCATTCCAATGCAATTGTGTTGTGTGTCCCTAATAGGGGCCTAAGACGTCGTCACGGACCAGAAAAAAGCTGTCATAGGTGGGATCGACTGACATCGGCTGTTATGGGCGGGACCGAGCTAGCTACTAGCGCGATATCGCCCGAATAGGAAGGTATCGTGTCAAATTTAAAGTCCCCTTTCATGAGCGCATCGAAGTTGACAAAAACATAGCTGAAATCTCTGAACCCCGCTCCGACATCCTTATTGATGGAATCGTGATGTCTTTTAGTTTTGGGGACCTTGCCTTTGGCACTTGCATTGGAAAGAGGTGCACTCGGGAGATAGAGACTCATTCTCGGAGTTTCATCGCAAGACTCTGAATCTTCTTCTTCAGATTCCGACGAGAAGTAATCACTAGGGTAGACTCATCGCTGCTACTCTCGATCTCCCCTTCTTCATTCTCTGAGTCTGTCATAGCTTGGCCTTCTCTGTACGTGAACTCGCCTTCTACTTCATTTAGGATCCGAGGCATTCGAACTAAACCACTCAGTCCAGTCACAACAACATCTTCCTTCTCACGGGCCTCACCAGGTAATCCTCCAAACAGGATATCTCTCTCTTGACCCCCCCTCCCCCCCCCCCTCCCCCGTGAAATCGTAGGACAAAGAAGAGGATCTTGTGTGAACTCTGGCTCGGCCGAGAGAGGGAGCTTCAATTTGAGAGATGAATCTAACCAGAGCCAATAGCCCATATCGACGCAGGTTCTCATCGGCCAGCAGACGCACCTCTCCTCGATGTCGATAGCCTTTAAAGTTTGGCAAACTTCATTGAGAGTTATGTCTCTGTTCAGCTTTTGGATAACTACAAATGGAACACAATTAATTAGAAACTCCATTACAATGCTTTGGATCTCGACAAATAGAAAAGAGAAGCCTACCTCCTGTTGTCCACTGATGGTTGAACCCCTCGGGGCACCTAACGAAAAAATACTACATCTTGAACTGTGATAAGTTGCTTTGTAAGCGGAAGATGATCTTTCGATTCCTCTGGGCCTTGATTATAATCAAAGAAGGACAATCGTCTCTCCTCTTGAACCTTAGAGAATACCATAACTCATCAAAATTTGGAGCATGGTTGACTGTTCGCATGAAAAGGACATGCAAGCAAGTAAGGATAGCGTAACCATTCGGATGAAGTTCGAATGGGGTAATTTCCAAGTTCGAGAGCGTCTCGCGCACAAAATGTTTGAAGGGAGGCACGGCTCTGTTTAGACACGTGTATCGATGACAAGAAGTGTACCTTGACTGGAGCATATGGGTTATCTTTCACCGGCAAACTCACGTCCTCTTCGGGAATTACATGCTATGTATATATGTTATGAAGGACCTTGGCGGAAACCACCGATGATGCTCTTTCAGGTGGATTAAGCAAGATTCGAAAGTTGGGAGGCATGTAGTCCATGATGGTCCCAACTGTAACCGATTGACCATACTGGGCTTACAAGGTTGATGATGATTCAGTTTCGAAGAGTGTCGGGCTTCACCTACTTGATTTACAACATGTGGATGGCTGCTTTATTCTATGTAACAGAATCCATGTCCGCAAACGGTCAGGTAAATATATCCTACTTTCATAAGTTTCACCTATCACACTTGAATTCCGAAAAAATGTTAACTTGTAATCGACGCGTTGGATTTCGAGTGCAAACTCGGGAAAGTGTGTAAGCAAAATGCACTATCTATATGGGATAAACTCGATCTTTGAACACTGCAAGCACTCCATCCCATGTAGATAGTATGCGCGGTGGAAGAAAATAAGAACTTCTCGTGTCAGTTCATTTTTCCATTTTGTGTCCACTTCTTGTGCACTAACCCATTATCGATCAATGATCGATAATGGATCCGTCGTCCGAAGCAACACAGAAAACTCTTCTCCTCACAGAAACGTCGAGCGTGTAACGAGAGAATAAGATAAGTTCGGTTCTTGAAACAAGTCGAGATTGACTAAGTGAATGTGCATGATGTGCAATAGTAGCTATAAAACTCGACACAATTCAATTTTCGTCTAAATAATGAAGATAGCAAAACTTGTCAAGCATTGGACCAAAGCCCGAATGTCATTCTAGGAGACAATTCAAGACCCAATGTACTATCTTCCTCCTTTAAACTGCAATTAACTCAAACTTCTCGTAATCAATGTCGCAAGCATAAGCCAGTCATCAAATCATTGTACCAACATGATAATAAGCGAATCAACCAGGCGACCCCAACTAAAACAGATTTAAAGGCACAAGAAGGCACAAGTCGAGATCGGCTAGGGTTTTACAAAAGAGGCAACACTTGAAGGAATCGTGGACTCGAGTGAACGAGCAGATTGAGTCGATGCTAGGGTCGCCTGGAGTTGAGTCATTGGAGAATTAAATCACTGGAGGCTAAATCGTGTAAATATGCAAATCGGCTCGAGTCGAAGTGAAGAAGCTATGGTCGATTCGAGTATAATTAGGCAAACTGAAGTTCTAGAATTTTTGCTAAGTAATAGGGTCGCTAGTAACCCGACCCATCATGGGTCGCTAGCGACCCAACCTAACTTTGCTGCAAAATTCCCCTATGGAGTTAGGTCGCTAATGACCCATCCCACATGGATTGCTAGCGACCCACTAAAAAAATGAATGATGACATGATGATGATAACGAATGCAAAGCTCGATCGATTACAACAGTTAGTCATTCCAAGGCAGTAGCAGTAAGAACCAAAGAAAGTTGACCACATTGGTAACATATTCATAGAGCTCTAATGCAATCACTTGGAAATCAACAAATAGATATTGAAAACGATAACTTCCACAACACGCCTTGTTTATAACAAAGACGTACTCTACGGGGCAAATGATATCTACATTTTTAACCTAGCAGGAATCGATAGAAAGCAGAACAAACCTACATAGACAAGATGGTTCAGGACTTAACCAGAAAAGATAAGAAAAGGGATCAACAAAAGTCAAGCCATACGACTAAGACAATGACCGGGATCAATGAAGCTGAGAGATCAGCACTCCCTTAGTCCAATCAGTAGCTGAACGTAAGTAGCTAGTGACTTGCCATCAAAACGTGACAATAATAATAAAATGCTTTGGAACATCTTCAATTCCAGACTCCAGATAATCCCTAAGTGGTCGGATCATCAATGACCCATGCCTCTCCTCAACCCTTCAAACAAACCAGTTATGAAACACTACAAAAAAGGCAAGACGTTGGCCCGCCAAACGATCCAAGTCCATGGGTCGCTAGCGACCCATAGGCTATGGGTCGCCAGCGACCCATGGTTTTGGATCATTTTGCGAGCAAAGGTCCCCTTAGGTCACCTGTTACCTACCTGCAAGCTGACGAAGACAGGCCAGGCCTAGAAGCTCTTCGATCTCTATAAATACCATCCCATCTGCAACATAAAAGTGATCTTCTCCGGAATGGTTGCTGAAGCTCTACTGGAACTATTCTTCACTCTCTACCACCCTCACAATAATCTCCAAAGGAATTCACTGTGATTCTCTAGTGGATTCCAATTCTGGGGATTCAACTTACTTCAAGATAATCAAAGCCTTGTAATCAAATATCTCTTTAACAACAATCACCCTATAATATAACTTTAAAGTGGACGTTGGCTTCATTAACAGCCGAACCACCATAAAAATTCTCGGTCTTCTTTCTTTTACGGTTTTTTTTCTATATCTATTATCTGTGATATTGCTTTGTCAGAACAGGGCTGGTGCTTTCAAACTCAAACTAGTGTGTTGGTCCATTTTTTGGATCAACATTTTGGTGCTTGATTATTGTGTGGGCTATTTTAGGCTAAGTGATTAGAGACAATAAGGAAGCTAATTCCCTATGAGAGGACGCTAGATCGTTTCGCTGTTGGATAAATATTGTTTCTCCAATTTGGGGTCGATTATTCAACTAGCGGCAGTGTATTTTCGCAAATGACACTAACAAGAGGTTCCATCATAAATACGTAGCACTGGCGAGGATGTCTAATAGAGTGTGGTCAGGCATAAGGGGAACCTAATATGCATGAATTTTTATGCGACGTGACATAGTTAATATGGAGGATCACTATACATGTAGTAATAGGCCAACACTACGATCGAGAGGTGAAAGTGGATGCAGATGATGAGGCTCACCGATAAGTCAGCCTTTTGTGTTCTTCCCATCCTGGCATAGTGAGAAATGGATAGTCATAGTTAGGGGAAAATCAGTTCCCCAGTAACCTAGTGGCGGTGACAGTTGTGGGAAACTATTTTCACAGTAGCTTAGTGGCGATGTTTTCATGGTTAGTAGCCAAGGGGGCGATTTTTCCAAGCTGAGTAGCATTGTGGCGGTGTTTCCATGTTTTAGTAGCCTAGTGGAAGTATTTATACCGAGTAGCTCTAGGAGTGGTGGCCAATCATTAGTTATGAGGTTCAATCCTTAGAATAGCCTATAAACGGTAGTACAGATATGTATTAGACAAGAACCCTTAGGTTGATGACCTTTGGAAATCATGGACACTTATAGTATACTTTATGTCATCTAGAGTAGAATTAAAGTAATTGCACATAATCATAGCATATTAAACTTGTACTCATTTACCAGACTTTTTCCTGACCCACTTCCCTTCTCTTTATTTTTTTCCTACCACAGGATGATAGGTTAGTAGTTACTTGGGCATAATATATGGAGAAAAATGCTTCATGTTGGAGTTCTCATATTCTATATCATCCATCATGTAGTTACTTACTGTATTAAAATTCTGTAAAACATATATTGTACTTTGAAATAGTGTATATGGAGTATTTTTTAGAAATGTCTATTTTTAAGTGCTTATATTTTAGTTCCTTCCATTGTGAGATCTAAAAGTGTAGAATGTCCTAAAATTTACCCTTATAATATGCTTTGTAATGTTTTAATAACCATATAGCTCGTATTTCTTGGCATGACATGAGTTCGAAAGTCACAAAAGGATTTGTATCGGTTTTTCTAGAAGTGTTGGTTTTTACATTTGGTACCAGAGCTTGGGTTTAAGTTTCCATAGGATTTAGGTGCATACTGAGAGAACAAATTTAAAAAGTTTTTAAAAAATAAAAGGTTTTCGAAAAAGGTTCTCAAAAAGGTTTTTCAAAATAGACCTTTGAAAGGTATATATATGTATGTATAGATAAAAGATTTCAAAGGTTTTACATATGTATAAGTATAACAAGAATGGATGATATCAAGTATTCTTTTCTAGTACTATCTTTGGGAAAGTTGAAAATAATTCTCATTCACAGATAATGAGAATGAGTACAAGTCTTAGAGGAATTACTCTAGAAAAGAAACTAAGATTCTGAGCATGAACATCCTTATATGGTTCCATCGGTATCTAAAGCAAGGAGACAAGATGAGCCTAACCTGACTAAGGGAGTTTAATTATAATTTTCTGGTATGTGTATTAATACACAAAACCCTATATATTTTGACTTATAAGGTAGTTGTTGGTTTATCCCTTATAGAAGCAGATGATCGTGGGTTAGAATAAGTGTTAAGGTTATAACAATTGAAGTGGAAAATAAGATTTTCACATTCATTGTAGTTTACCCATTTAAGAAAGGATAGTAGAAGTTTTATATACCAACTAGCTGTAGCAAGATAATTATGGACTTAAGGATGAGTAAATAAGATTAGTACCATGAGATCTATATAATAGAATATGATGTTGACAGCATAAAGGGAACATGAAGGAGGACTTTATAAATTTATGGTAGATTCCCCAGTTTAAGTAGAAACCTTATTATCATATTCGTATTAATCCCAAGGACTCCTATTTATTTAAAGCTATGGCTAGAGTATTTCCATATTAAAGTTGGACACTCCATTGAAAAATATTCTTGAGTTAACCATCTTTGAAAAGAAGGACGGAAACCTTATGCACTTAAGAACTATTAGATATAAGTGGGCTTAGGTAATTAGGTTGCTATTGTCTACTTCGATTTAAGTGATATACCGATGAATTTTTTTTTCCAAAAGTTAGAAACTGTAAATGTATGATGTTTTACATAGAAAGAGAAAGTTGGTTTATGATGTTATATAAACTAATCTGACAAACTTTCTAGAAATTGTTTAAAAAGTAAAAGTAGAGAATTTAATAAAAAGAGAATTTTTAATAATCATTTTAAAGCTTTTGTTATGTCTTTAGGCACATTGTCACGCTTACCCTCAATGTGCACTTTGCTTTTAATAACAGAAATTTTGGAAAATAAAAACAAAAACTAAGAAGTATGTATGATCCAACCTTTAAACCCTTTTTTATTAAATAAGAAATGGTCAGTACTTAAAAATGTCTTTTATTGATGTTTTCTCCAAACTCTAAAATAATAATATTAATAAGTTAAAAATACCACATTTTTCTTTAAAAATACGTTTTTGTGAAAATTTCTTATTTATGAAAGAAAATTTTAAAATGGTTTGTTTTCTGTATTTTTTGCAAAGTTAAGCTCAACAGTTTTGATAATTTAATTAATGAAGAATCATATGATCTCGGTAAAATGAGAACACTTATCAAAATGAAAAGAGAGTTTCATAGTTTTTAAAACTTCCTAATTTTATGGAAATAGAGTTAAAATCAAAGGCTTTGATCTAGAAAGGTAAAGTGACAATATTATGACTGTTACTTAAACTTGAAAAAAATGGAAAAAGAAATAGATCAGAGTTGGATAAATTGAATTTAATAGCCTACTAGGAAAGAATTTGACTATGGAATTTAGAAGTCTTGAAATGGTTCCGACGAATATAAAAAGGAAACATGAGGGTTAATAACCTTTCCAATTGACGGTTGAACTAAAAGGACGGGATACTAGGTCAAACTTCCTTTAGTAGTGAAGGTTGAGCACTGCCTTGTATCTTTTTACACGACTATGGTTTGAATCATAGAATCTTTATGTGAGAAAGTTTGGAAAGTATGGTTTTGGTGAAACATATTCCAGAGGAAGAGTAAGCTAGGATGGTTATTATCAAGGGAAACTAAATATGCAAGGAATTTTATTCGTTTTGAAGTATAAAAAGGACTAAGTAAGATCTACTTCAATCCTTATATGACACGTTAAGTGAAAAACGAGCATTTTCTTGATTACATTGAGCAATCTAAATAGAACCGTAAGTATAGGCTCGATGCTATAGCAGCAAGGTCGGTACCATATATGTGTGGATAGGATACCTCAAGGCTACAGACAGTCTAGATATTGTGTTGTGCCCCCGAAGGGTACGGACGGTCCAGGTATTGTGTTGTTCCCTTGAAAGGCTACAGGCGGACCAGGTGGACATGAGTGGGTAGTCGTATTACTAGGAAAGCAGTGCCCATAGTAGAATTATGTGGTGATATTAGTGGAAATTGGTTTCCGCGGTAGCCTATTGGGTTTATTATTGTAGATATGTTCAGAGTATGCCTATGTAAATCTAGAAGTTGTAGGGTTAGAAATTTACAGATACTAAAATCTGGAAAATGTTGGATAGTAGTAGTTCCTGAAACTTATAGATCATGTGATAGTCCTAGATTTGAATGACATATGAAAAAAAATGTAAAATAAGTTATCATAACAGATAATAAGGTAATTGATATGGATTAGTAAATATAAATTGGAAGTTGTTATAAAATGGGAATGAGATTTAAGTAGCATTTTAGTTTGTTAGAGGGTTGCAATGTAAATTTCTGTGGATTATTAAGTTCAAATTTATAAATAAAAGTGTATCTTTTGAAATTACAAGGAATACATTCAAAATGAAAGAGATGTATCTAATAAGGACATTTTTTATATTACTTATTTCAATAACTATGAAAAAGATAATTCCTTGTAATTTCAAACGTAACACGAATTCTCCTTTTGGGATAAGACATAGAAATTTACACCGTCAACCTTTCCTTTAAGAGAGATGTAGTTCTAATTCATTAAAATTACATAAATCTATAAATATAAACCAAAGTATTGGTCATCATGTTATTGGATTAAAATAGCAAGGCATCATTCCATAGCGAGTTATCCCAACTATGAAATAACTGGAATAAGGTGATAAGAGGTTATGCTTGGTCAAAAAATCTCATATATGGGAGGACATTAAGAAATGGTAAAAGTTTTGGAAGTTCGAACCAAAAAAGGTATCCTAAATAAAAATTGTAGTCAAGACTGAGCAAGGGATGGTTAATTCAAGGATTTGGTCTCAGCCAAGAAAAGGATATTGTTATTGGCACGAATTAAGAATGTGAAGGTGATTTTCGTAGAAAGCTAGATCGAGAAATTTTTGATAAGATTTGAAGGAAGGGATAAAAATGATTCTTCTCAATCATCCCTCGGATTAGAATGATATTATTTACTTAAGGAAAATGCATGGAAGACTAGCTTAGAATACATAGTTGCGTGCATAGCAGTCGCACGCGAACAAAGTAAAACTTAGGTGATTATTACCAATGCTAAAGTGATTCTACGTTATGGTTTTAATTAATTTTGAGACTTTTATTGTTAAGGTTGAATGGGAAGAAAAACCAAATTTTCACTCATAGAATTTAGGATGGATCCCTATAGACTCTAAACGTGATACATAGGTGCCATGATTTTTAAAGGACTGAAGAAACCATTTAGAAGTAAAAATAAGATGATTTAAAGATGAATCGAATTAGAAAAGAAGTTTTGCTATTTTCAACAGTTTAAGAAATCACCAAGTTTGGATACCCTTGGTAAAGTGAAGAAATTGCGAAGTGCTGAGTAAGAAGTACCATGGAGGGAGACACCATCTATATTCAAGTTGTCTCACTTGGTATCCAAGAGTTGAGGTGATTAGGTATACCACTAGACGAGTTAAGGTAGTATGTTATGTAGTGAGGATTTCATAGATCTACAATTTTATGGAAAGATACTTATGCTCAAGTTATTCAGCGTTGTGCATGTCGACTCCTTATGAGTTAGTTGTAAGGATTGTAGAGAATTTCCTATGCACATACATTCAGAATAGAGGTTTATGCCAATGGTAAAGAATGAGAAGTTTAGTTGGAAAAAATAGATGGATTTGATTCATAGAAGGACAATGACTACACAAGATGGGCAGAAAGCATCTACCAATGGGAAATATGGAGTAATTCTAGGAGTTTAGTCCTCCATAATCTACGGCACCGAGTCCATAATTAAGAAACAAACAAGTAGAAAATACTTAAGGCAAGATAGAATATGACTACAATATTGTGAAAACCATCATTAGGTACTTGTGGAAGTGTCTATGCGACATAGTTACCATAGTCAAGCTATGTCAGTTAAGAAAAGTTAAAAAGGATAGATGAGTCTCTTATTCACCATGCACCTACCTTGTATTTTTGGGCTTGGGACAAATCGACTCTATTATGAATAATTAAACTTGTTAGAGTTTAATAGGAAGATGATCAAGTTGAGAGTACATGGAAGTTTGAGGAGAAAGTCCAAGCTACATCCCGAACTCTTTTTAGACATGCTTCCATTTTATTTAAAAGATTTTACTTTTGTAAATAGGTTCCAGTTTAGGTAAAGTCCATTGGATGTTAGGAATGATTGCAAACATATCATTATGAAAAGTTATGATTGATGATTTCTAGTGGATGTATTGTTCGGATTGTTTCCTTTACATTTTTAGGATAGTATATCCTCTAGGTAGTATACACATTCACATTATCTCTTATTATTGTCTAGCTTGTTAGATATGGTACATATGGATGCATGATTGTTTCCGTGTTAGTGGATGTTATGCATATGGATGTTGCATGTGGGTTGTATGGTTGTGCACACATATTGAATTGCAAATATACTTACTTAGAATGTTGCATGCATTTGGATGTATAGCATGAGCATCTGTACTACAAGAGGTCGACTGAATCAGAAGACCGTCTATTCTTTTTCATTAATATAGGTTCACGTGCATTTTACATTGCTTATATATGTACATATTGCATTAGAAAATTTCTAAGGATCATGATTTTCCATGGATGATGGATGAGTGGATGGTTGTAGGTATTGGTTGTTGTATGTAAGTTACATTTTTCAGTCCTTTGAGATTTCGAGGACAAAATCCTTTTAAGGGGAAAGAATGTAACACCATAAATTTTTTCATAGAAATTTAATAAGAAAATTAAATTTAAATAAAATAAGGGCTAAAAAAATTTTCATAGACATCAGAATTTGTCCAGGAAACTTGCATCATTGCGTTCGTAATGATTTTCATATATAACACTTCAAAACAGAATTAGTACAGAAAAGTTACGGATGTTGGAAGAATTGGAAATAGAAGAAACAATTTGTTTTTAAATATAAAAAATCACATACTAACCGATCGACCTAAAATGGGTGATGGTTGATCGATACCGGTCGATCAATGTGGGTTAGACGATCGACTATATCTGTGAAAAATCGAGTGACTGATGACGTGTTGAAACGATGGTGATTTATTACTTCGTTACCAAGTTTTTGATGAGCATGCCTGATAACCCTAAATATTCTGTACAATAAATCCAACCTCCTAAACTTATTGCCAACCTCTATAAAATAAAGCCTAATCTAACCTTAAAATTCATATAACGGTTTACCATGACGAAACTCCACCCAATTCTAATCTCTACTCTAAACCAAAAATTCTTCAAAAATTAAAATAAAATCAAACTAAAAGAACAAAATCCATTGAATCTAGATGGAGAAAACGGATCAAGCGTACGAATAGGCGATTCTTAAGCAAAGCAAATAGGAAGAGCTTGGACTTGAGGTGAGTGTGCACAAATTTAATTAGGTGGTTATTTATAGTTAAATTTGACATATTCAAATTGATCTCTGTTGTTTTAAATAGAATTGAAAACCCTAATTTTACAATCTAGAAATCCTAATTTGAAATCACTAGGAAGTATCAAATTTGATGCTAGTATGCCCTTTTGATTATTTAATTGAAATTTTAAAATCTGTAGAATCCTAAAATTGAAAATCTTTAACCTAAGGTAGAATTGAAATTAATGTGAATTGTTAAACCTAATATTGATCAAGTACACCCCTTTAATTTAGTTAATTGTAAACCATAAAATCTACAGACCCTAAAATGTGAAACCCCTAGATTGAAGAATTAAAATGGAAATTTGAGAAACATTCGTTGGTCATGTTTACCGTAAATACAGAAATTAACAAGCACTGGAATAATCGATTAACGTAAACCCAAATTAAAAATCAAAATCAGAAAACAATGGAACCTTAATTTTTGACCACGACAGATCGACCCTCACCTTGAACGGTCGACCAGTTAGGCTAGCGGTCGATCGGTAGTCACTTGAAATATGCGATTTCAACCTCGACCTAAGGCCCAGTTAATAATAAAAATTTGTATGATTGTTGTTGATTTGTGGGCTTATATTGGGCTAAGTGATTAGAGATAGTGGGGAAGCTAGTTCTCTATGAGAGGACACTAAGTCGTTGTGGTGTTGAATAAATGTTTTTTATCCGATTAAGGGTCGATTATTCGACTAGAGCAATGTATTTTCGCATGTGACACTCACAGGCCACGATGGATGCGCAACACTGACTAGAATGCTTGACGAAGTGTGGTCTGGCATAATGGGCATCCCAGTATGCATGATTTCTGACACTAAGTGTTGCAGTTCAGATAGAGAATCCCGACGCAAGCAATAAGAGGTCAACACTACAATAAGACTAGCATTGTGGCGGTGTTTCCATGTTTTAGTAGCCTAGTGGCTGTGTTTATATCGTGTAGCTCTAGGAGTGATGGCCCATCGTTAGTTGTGAGGTTCGATGCATAGTTTGATCCTTGGAATAGCCTACAAAAACAGTTGTGTAGGTATGTAATAGACAAGAACTATAAAGTAACAGATCTTAGCAATCCATAAATGCTTACAGTACACCTTATGTCATTTAGAGTAGAATTAAAGTTAACCGCACATGATCATCACATATTTTGTACTCATTCACTAGACTTTTGTTTGACTCATCCACTTCTCTTTATTTTTCCCACTACACGATGATAGGTTAGCAGTTGATTGGGCATAATATGTTGAGAAAGGAGCTTCACGTTGGAGTTCTCATATTCTTTGATATCAATCATGTACCTATTCATTATATTAAAAGTTTATAAAACATATATTTGAAACAATGTATATGGCAAATAAAGTATTTTGAATACTGTTTTTATGAAATGTCTATTTTCAATACTTATATTTTAATTCCTTCCTTGAGAGATCTAAAAGTGTAGAATGTTTTAGAATTTACCTTTACAATATGCTCTCTAATGTTTTAATAACCTAATAGCTCATATTTCTTGGTAGGTTGTGGGTTCAAAAGTCACATTGGACTTTGGATCGGTGTGTCTGGAAGTGTAGGTTGTTACAGAAAACCTAGTGCTTCAATATCAAATGTGGGTTATAGAATAAATGATCTTAAGGCCACCATAACACTAGAGAGGGATGAATAATGTTATATAAATTTTTATGAATCTTCTTAGCTTGTTTAATAGTTGAATCAAAACACAGATAATCAATCACAGATATATAAACTTGTAGGCAATCAAAGAAGTAAATATAAGCTGTAAAGTAAAAAAGTAAAGAGTTAGAGAGATGACACCAGGGACATTATACTGGTTCGCATTTTATCTGCATCCAGTCCTGTAAAGTTTTTTGTACATCTTTTCAAGCTTCTACTTTGTAAGGTAGCAAGCAAACCAATTACAATCTTGATTTCAAGGCCACAAGACACGCCCTCGTGTATTCCGAGTCCGGGGCAAACTCTCTTGGTTTACCGGGAAACATGATCACCCACTAAATTTGAATGAGCTACTAAGCACACCTACTTGATTTGAATGGGCCACAAGCACACCCACTTGGTTTGACAGGCTACAAGCAGATCCACACAAACAAGAGTAGAGTTGATGATTTTCCAAAGACAAATAGTCATACTTTAGATACAATAGATCCCATAGCCTCTTCGATAGCACTTTGATCTTTGAAATGAGAGAGATGTGCTTGAAAAACAGCAAGTATGTAGCACTAAATCAATATAATGGAGTATGAATTTATTTTGTATGATTTTGAAGAGAATAAAGTATATTTTTCAAGAGAATTTTCAAGAGAGTAAGAAATGAGGACAAAGTAAGTTATTAGTTGATTAAAAATTCATTGGCACTCTCCTTTTTATAAAGAATGAATAGATGTATCCATCCTTAAAGGGTTATGTCCAAAAGATACATTAAATCAAAATTAAAAAACAATTTAACGGCCATGTCAACATATTTAAATGTGTATGTCGACATATGCTGGTTAAAGTTGAAAAATGTTTTCATTTAAATGGTTTTGAAAAATATATACTTTTTAAAATAATTAGAACATAGTTTTTAAATATTTTTTAACTATTAATTTTTTCAATAAAATATTAAAAAATATATTTAAATTAAAATATTTTTTTTGAAAAAAATATCAAAGATAAGAAACTACAGATAAAGATGAGAAATTGCTGTCAAGGACTTTAAGATTATGTTATAATGACTCTAGATACTAAGTTACAATTTTGAGCTCTTCGTATCTTTATCTTTGAACTCATGAGTCTTCATATCTTTTATCTTGAGTCTTTATATTTTTATCTTAAGTGCTTATACCATTCAGTCTTCGATTCAGCACCTGTGTAATATTCTATACTATATAACTTGGCAGAATATTAGTATATATATTTTATATGGTTGGTGTCGTCAAAACCAATAATTGAGGTATTAACAAAACGAATACAATCTCAAGACAAAAAGACAATTGCATTTCAAGCGAAGAAGGAAGAATTCGATACGGATGACGACGATGTTGCATTTCTAGCCAAAAATTTCATGAAATTTATGAAGTTTAAGAAGACTAAAAAGTTTAGCAACAACAATAACAATAATAATTTGTCATCTTCATCACCCAAATGTTATGAATGTGACAACATGGGCCACATAAAGAAATATTGTCCAAATCCCAAAAAGGAGAAGAATACTCGAAAGTGGTTGCTCCAAGCATATAACGACAAATAGAGAAATGCAAGCAAATATTATCCACTCAAATGAAGGATTTGTTACATTTGGAGATAACTTTAAAGGATACGTCATTAGAAAAGGTGATGTGAGCAACGACGGTGCATCTAATTTACCACTTATTACAAATGTTTTTTTAGCTAAGAATTTAAAACACAATCTACTTGGTATGAGTCAACTTTGTGACAAAGGATTTGTTGTTTCATTTGAAAAAGATTAATGTAATATTTTTGACTAAAATTAAAATATTTTTTTTGAAAGAATTAAAAAAGAAATATTTATGTGTTAAATATGAAAATAAATCACAATATAGATATGTGTTTAATGGCTAAAGCAAATGATCTTTGGTTTTGCCACGAATGATTTTTTTCACATAAACTTTAAATCCACAAGTAAACCAAGTACCATGAGTATTATAGTGCATTTAGATAGAGAAGAAAATGGTAAAAGCATGGATCAAAAACTATACAGAAGTATGATTGGATCACTGTTATATCCTACTGCTAGTCATCCAGACATAATGATGAATATTTGATTGTGTGCACGCTTTCAAGCAAATCCTAAAGAATTACATTTGCTATCGGTAAAACAAATTTTGAATTACTTACCAACCTTAGAGACTATAGAATTTTCTATCTTAAAAAACGTCCTTTAGAGTTCATATGGCGATGCTGACTTTGGATGATGCCAGACGAACAGAAAGAGTACGAGCGGTACCTATCACTTCATCAGAAATTCTCCAGTATCGTGCTTTAGTAAGAAACAAAACTACACCTCACTCTCAACAATGAAGCAGAATATATTTCTGTTGTTTTGGCATGTGCTCAAGTTATGTATATGCAACAAACACTCAAAGATTTTAGAGTTTACTTAGAAAAATCTTCAATATTTTGTGATAACACTAGTGCTATAAATTTATCAAAAAATTCAACAAACCATTGTAGTAGAAACATATTGATAAACATTATCACTTTTTATGAGTCAACATAGAAAAATAATAATTTCATTAGAATTTATAATGTCTGAAAATCAAATTGCCAACATTATCACCAAACCATTAAATGATAATTCTTTTATTAAACTATGTAGAGAACTTTGAATTTGTTCATTACAGGAAATAATTTAATGCACAATTTATTTGTCTAAGAGTAATCAATCTTTACTATTTTAAAATAAAAGGTACAAATATATTTATCTTTTTTTTCTATGGTATAATTCATCTTTTACCTTAAATAGAAAACAAAAATTTTGGTTAAAAGATTTTCTATTTTGTCATCTAAACATGTATATAAAACTATAACCTTGACAATTTTAAATATGAGAAACAAATTATTTTCACTCAAATATTATTTTTAAAATGGCCTCACCTAAAAGCATATCTTAAAAAAAGCACATTTTCATCCTAGTCAAAAATCACAACTCTTTCTTCTAATAGTTTATCGTCACTAAAGATTATTCCATCACTAACCTACCACACCGACTTTTCTCCTAGAGGAAAGAAGGTAAAGCAGTCAATTAATTATAATGGTGTACTATCAATGACTGTCCCATTGGTGAGCTAAATCACTATCAACAAGAAAGGATCAGACTTCGAAAACAAATATATGGGAACAACGCACACTTGGAGCACATCTTAATTTTATTGAGAGATCTCTTTTGGCATTCCACGGATGATCACCAACAAACATTAGTATATGTAAAAACTCTCCTAGACATATGAAAACACTATTAAAAATATACGACTCTAAGCCAAGAAACTCATGGGAATCAAGGCCATCCGAAGAAGAATATGAACCTTCCAAAAACAAATAATTTGTCGTAGTTCTATCATGTTTTATATCAATTATATCCTATTTTATAAATATACATTATAATAAACTTTGAAATAATGAATAAGATAACTTGTCTTTGATCCTTGAAAACAAACACTATAGTTAACATATTAACGAGGTAGACCACAAAGTCGGTCTTCCTACTCAAGACTAACACAATAAACAAGTCTTTCAAACAATAACAACAACAATAATAATTCTAGAGTCAAAATTTATCATTACCAGTCGACTGGTTCAACACTTCCAATCGACTAAAAGACCTCGTTTTTACACTAAAAACACGCGGGTTGAAAACCCTGTAATTTATAGACAAAATCAGTTAACTATTCCAATTTTTAAGTCAATTGGACATTGTTTCAGAAATTTTAAAAAAAACCAAGATGGTCAAACAGCCCACCTTTTTATGCAACTACTCCTTCACATCAATAAATACCTATTGAATTCCTATACCTACCCCTCGCTTAACCCTTTCATTCATCTTCATTCAACTATCAAAAACACTTACTCTTCTCAAATCAAAAAAGAATTTTATCTTTTTTTACTAAATCTCAAAAACTATGGGACCAAAAAAAAGAGGAAAGAACTAGTACCTCCTCCAACGAGCCTATTGAAGCTCATAATCAAAACTGGCTTCACAATGACATCACAATTAGAAGTTTTGAGAATATGACGAACATGCAGATATTTAAAGGATTGTTTGTTAAAATGGAAGACTTTAACAGATATGCCATTTGAGAATTCACCAGAGATCGTGAAATAGAGTCATCAATTGACTAAAATGTAAGCAACTTGAAGATACCGCATTTGTTAAAAAAAATTATGAAAATTTTAATTCAGATTTTCATAGAGCTCACTCAAATAAAGATATCATGTGGAGTTTAGTTTGCGGAGTAAGAATTGTCGTACCACTACCAAGGCTAGGAATCAATTTACATTGCCCGATGGAGGGAGAGGAATTGGAAGAAATGGATGTTAATGATTATGGTAGAGATGTGACTAGTTACAATTTTATTATTGATGACTTTAGGAATCTAAAGGCCATATATTTGCATCCTAAAGCTAGAATATCCATCGAATCCTTACACACACTATCTTACTGAGGACTAGAAGCTATGATATTATGTACAAAGTCAATTATCAAGCATTGTATGGGTTGTATGCAGGAACTCAAATAAATTAGTGAAAATATACCATGGATGATATTTGAACCTTCCACCAACGTAAGTCAAAGATGATTCATTATGCCAAGTATATAATACGTATCTTATACCATTTTGAAATCAATCTTCCTGACTAAAAATTTATTATTGTCAGTACCCTCAATGCAAAAACTCTTATGTTAATGAAGCTTCCCTCTCAAGATAAGCGACTTATGATATTTGAAGAATGGAAGCACATAGATCCTCTTCATCAAGTGCTCCATCGACTCAACCTAGGGTAACAACTCCACCTCAACAACAAAAAGAGGGTTCCGAGGATGATGATGCAATACTTTAACTTCCAATTTACTCTTCAATAACAGACTCCTTTGTCAGTATCTCCAGAAAACAAAGCAAGATTGACCATTGCTTAGCTAGAGTAGAAACCACGGTTGCTCGTGTCAAGAGCAAGGTGGATAAAATGATGAATTTCATGAGTAAAATCTGGAAAATATGTCTTGCACTCGACCTTCCACCTCTAGATTTCCTCTTACCCCAAAAGGAGCATCATAAAATGATGAATACAATTGTAATTCCACGGAAGGGGAAATGAACAAAAGGAACGTGAGAATGAAAATAATGGTAGCGATGAGGAGTAGATTTGGTAACTTTATCCTGGTAAGTTCCTATTTCATGTTTTTGGTAATTATTTATGTTTACTTTGAGTAATTATATGTTATGACGTAATTTTATGTGTTTTGTAAAACTACGTTTTATGTTTGATTGTAGATGTGGTCTTGTGATGTGTGTGTTGTGAGATATTTACTACTTTGTGTTTTTATGATATTGTATGGTTTTATGTAGTTTGAAAATTTGTGATGTTATATGGTTATATTTAAGTAATATATTACATGTGAGACACAAGTTTCATTTTCCCCAACTACTATTCAAGTCTTATATAACTCTTATTTATTTATTTTTCATTTTTGTTGATGATAAAGGGGGATAAAACTATCGGCCATATTGGTAGGGGGAGTATAAACTTAGGGGAGAGCTAACTATGTTTTGAAATTAATTTTTAACTATATAATTGTCATCGTCATAAATGGGGAGAATGTAAAAACCTTACAGTTTGATATTTTGAACATGACATCTACACACAAATATATTCTATATATAATTGACTATTGAAGGAAATATATCAACTATCGAAGAGATTTTACGACAAAGACAAGACGAAGATGACATTCAATTTAATATTAGTCATAGAGTTCCAGGTCTTGAATTTACAGATGTTAAAATCTCTTGAAAGTGGTATACACACACAAAAAAAACCAAAATAGCATTACCACTTTAAAAAAATGAAAGTATACAAAATCAGTCGATTGGTTCACCAATGTCAGTCGATTGATGTAATGTATGCCTATTTTTATTATCTTCTAAAGAAAATCGGTTGACAATACATTTAATTTAGTCAACTAAACAAGAAAAACATCAAACTAAATGGTTTTTTAGTCGACTAAAACATGTCCTTTTCACACCTTTCTTTCTGTTCTAAAATTAACAAATTCAGTTATAATTAATCGACTAAATACTTCTATTCGATTGGTTGTCGAGTAATAATTATATTATTTGAAAATTTTAAATTTATATTCTTCTTTATGAAGAGTCACTTCCTTCCATAAATGGTTGCAGCACTTCTGACAGATGCTACTCCTCGTGAAGTATTGAAATTACCCATTCTCTATAAATAGCAATCACTTTTAATATTTCAACAACAATTATTCTAGTCTTCTAACTAGAATTCTTGTTGAATTCACTACTTGCATTCAAATCCACAAATTGCTATTTCTTGATCACTTACACATTCAAGTCAAATCTATTAAGTGATCATTCACTTCCATTTCTTCAAATATACACGTTATACCACTTAAGATTATAGGAAGGTATACTATAACGACTCATCCATGTTATTGAGAGCATAAGAGGTCAAACACTTTACTACTCGTTATAGTCGAAGTCTCGTTGGAGATCTTCAGGCATGAAGTCCTGTTCGCCAGCTCGGCGGTTTGTAATACCCATTCATCTGCGTTAAGTGAGAGTGTCGTTTAAATCAAAAAAGAATCCGACTGGATTTAGAACGGAAAGTTCGAAAGTGTATAAAAATATATGATGTACTTTAATTTACATTCTTTTTATTCTATCAATATTCATATAAATTTTAATTCAGTAGAAATATTCATACTGCTCGATCCATTGCGACTTTCAGCTTAACATTTTCCCCTTCTCATGCTCATATCTGGAATAGTGCTACTTTCGTTTACAAAGTGTCCTAAAGTAACTCCTCTTACTCTGTTGCTTTTACTTTTAGGTTGATCGATGAATCTATTTGTAATCGTTACATTGCTGAAGGATGTATACGTACCAACTTTAAGTGTCATTTTTTCTAGAGGTAAAATTGACCACACTGCTGCTCCTTTTTCATTAGAAATGAATGATAATGTTGTGTTCGCAAGCTTAGACCATCACTTTAGGTGTCTGACGTGTCAGACATCTGAACTGGGCTATACCTTCCCCACTCCAGTTGAAATGCACAAAGAGAATGATCTGTTGGCGTTCGAAGCGTCGGATGCATATGACATCAACGGCTAATTATCTGCTAATCTATTCATAAACTATCAAACTATATATCGCTGTATCTTCTACACCGAAAGTCCACTCCATGGAATGAGAGACATCTTTTTTTAAGAAGTAGTCTCAGGACCTATTTTGGCTTGCATTAAAAGTTATAGCCCTTGCAAATTTTCAGGTTCAGAACCATCCAATATTTATTTTTAGAGTTAAAAATGTCAATACTCAATATTACCCAAATTTATAGTTAATTTGAAATCAATTTGGTTATAAAAATAATATTTTAACGATTTGTTGATATGTAAAAATATGGATCCTTTAGAATCTTATGGTGTAACAGATATGAAGAAAATCTACATCAAAAAAATGCTAGCAATATTTCCGAAAGAATACTTTGAAGAATACGACAAGTTATTAGTGTGTAAGAAATAAGCTAGTTTAAAAGATTGTACAAAACACTGTCTGTATCTTATTTATATTTACCATCATAGATTGTAACGAACTAAAAAAATATTTTAGTTCCGTGTTACTATATTTGCTCTAATTGTTATTATAAATTTTCTATCTTCATTATTGTTTAACGTACTTATGTTAATACTGGTATTTGTCGAAAAGGTAATAATAGTTCACAATAATTAATGCAACACAACTTTCATCAAAATAAAAATCCATATTTCACTTTCCCAATTTGCCCATTTAACATTTTAAACTGAAGATGCACCTTGAATACGGATGCGTTCGCAATGAACGGAAGTAGGGTATTTGGGCAGGAAATTTGAACGGACCATGTGAGCGAGGAAGTTGAGTGAAAGTGTTATGAGTTTGGGGCTACGAACTGGTATTTCAGTGGGGTATTTAAGTTGTGATTTTAATTTAATTGATTTGTGGCCAGCTAATTATTTGTTTTGATGTGTAATATGTATTTAATTAAAATGTTAAAAAAAACAAAAAAACTAAATAAACGAAAATTAATTATATAATATTAGAAAGTACATATAAAATCATACAATGTTTTAGTGCAATCCTACTACAACAATTTTATCTCTATGCTATCTCGAATCATTAACATTTCATAGTCTACATGTCGTCACATTGATTCAACTGCTATGTTCGGTGCAATTCTCACATTATAATATTTCTCTTCATATTTCTCTAAAATAAGACCGGAATCATTATCATAAGCCATAAAATATGGATCACCACTATTATATTTTCGTATGCAAGAGTGTATAATCATTGTATATAAAACAACTTTTACTTGAGTTTCAAACGAGTATATTGGCATATTCTTCAAAGCGACAAACTTTTTCTTCCAATTTCTAAAGGTTATTTTAATTGTCATACGTAAATTTGAATGATAGAAATTAAAATTTTCATTTGTCAATTTTGGTTGATTTGTGGTTTCACGAAAATGGAAAATATGATATCAAATATTAAGGTAAGGTGGTAGATAACTAGGTTGAAGTGGATATCCTGAATCAACTAAATAATACTATCTAGGTGGAGGGTGGAGGAAGTTAGAGTTTCTATCATTTATAACTGAATTAAAATTTCTACTATCATGTACAACACCTTCACAATCACTCATAACATAAGTAAATTGTAAATCGAATGAGCATGCTGCTAAGATATTTTGTGTAGCACTATATTTTCGTCCTATATGTGGAACAACTCAATCTGACATATAAGTGTGTCACTACGTGTGTATCATCTATAGTACCAACACAGTTTCTAAAATATAGGTAGTACCGGTTTGAAGTTTTAATATGACATGGAACAGTATTAAATTGAGGATCATCCGACTTGACAATATTTATGGCTAGTAACCGTACATCTTCTAAAACGGTATGAAAACAAACTGAAATCGTGCTGCTTGATATTTGAAAATTTTCTCTCCTTTGTCGATTTGAGAGTGTTGCAGCTATGCTGCATATGAATATGACAATTGTTTATTTGATACTAATTTCTTCCGTTATCGTCAAACCATAATTTTACAGTCTATCGCATGATGAGAGAAAACAAATTCTTTTAATTTGAAAATTTTATTGACAACATTTTTTATGCCCATTAAATATGTCATCCATCCATTTTAAATCATCAGTATATTCTAACATTTGTCTTCGGATAATATGTCTTCTTCTTCTACATAGAGAGGTCCGAATTATATGTCGTTTAGATTTGAGGAAATATAAACGTAGAAAGGAAGAAGAGATAGGAATATCGTGCACGCAAGATAAAAGATGATGATGTTTGTGTATAGGAAAAAAAGGAGGACGAGGAAAAAAAACGTTGGGTTGTTAATACGTTGGCTTTCAAAACATCAGACTTCACCGTATCTCAAAAAGGGAAGTAATGTTGAAGTGTCAACGTGCCAGCAACAAACGGTAACCACGTAGAAATTGACAGCAAACGCTTCTGTATCCAGTAAATCCAGTAACTGAACTGTTTATCCCGAACCGTGCCGAACCGCACTTCCGAAAGTGAGACAGGCCCACCAACTCTTTCTTCTTCCAAAATTATGCTTTAAATCAGTAAATAACAGTGAGCTTCTTTTTGGAAATTCAAGCTCTCAGAAGAACCCATGGCACAAAATTCCTGCAAAACAGTACTGTTCTTAATGTTGTGAAATCTGAGGTAATCCTTACCTTTTTTCATTTGTCCAAATCCAATCCTTACTTGCTTTAAATTCTTTAAAAAGCGGTTGATTGTTTAAATAAGCACAGCTAATAGTTAGTAGCAGATTGAAAATTAGAAAGGCAAAATTCGGTTCTTATGTTGATATCGTAACGGATTCAAGTGAATTAGGAAGGTCAAAATTTATTATTAAAAAAACAAAAATAATTAAAAAATCGTCAGGTTATTATTAAAATTTCACTTAATATATACTAAAAAATGCATAGGATATTGCAAAACGATATTATCATGGTCAAATATTATTAGGTAAATATGCATCAAAATTTGTAGAGGATATTTGCAAAATCTGTGGATAATATTTACCGAATTTCGATGAATGGCGTGTCGAATGATATTTCAAAATGTTTGGTTGGTAAATAATTTTTGATTAGCTAGAAGTATGTGGTAGACAAATGTTTTTGTTGGCAGATATATTGGCCAATATTTGCTAGACAGACATTTAATCACCGGACTGCTTTTAGTAGCACAGAGACGGAGGAGTCGATTATGACTTGACAATTGCTTTCTTGCAAGACATCAAAATAAATGAACTTAGAAAAAGTCTTTTTATCTCTGATAAAATCAAAGGGCACATCTGGTACAGGGTCCAGAAAGTGGGTTGCGAGAGCGTGCATAAAACAATGGATGAGTGGAACTTGGGAAGATGAAATTGTTGCATTTGCCGCTTTGATTCGGGCGTGTTGACAACAGCAGCGTTCTGCGATTCCCTTCTCCTTCTTTCTTCGTCCGGTCCACCAATTATTTCTTCTTCCCAAATTTTGCTTAGAGATTGCAACTAAAATGCGCTTATTTGGACCTTCAAATTCTCACAAGAACCCATGGAATTCCTGCACATATTTATTTGGTCCTTCAAATTCTGAGGTAATTATTTTGTCGAATCAAATCCTTACTCATATTTATTAATGTCAGATATGAAAAATTGATTAAGTTGCGGAGATGAGTATATTTTGCAGCAGAACGATGAGAAAAATGGCAAAAATCAGCAACTTTCGTGCGCAAATCGATATCGTAATTGAATTTCCAAAAATTGGACAAAACCATAGTTCGCCGTTGCCGGGGATCGAACCCGGGTCACCCGCGTGACAGGCGGGAATACTCACCACTATACTACAACGACTTCGTTGTACAAATTCAATTTTTCCTTTATAGATTTTGTTAGTGGTATACAACTTTATTTGTCCCAGTTTTCAGGACCATAACCCTAGTTCTGTTTCAGATATGTCCAAGTTTACAAACAAATTGGAGCGGGTGAACAATAGTAGTAATGATTCTGACGGGCATATGAGGGCTTTTGAACAGCTATTGTTTGAGGAAGCAAATGCTCAAAATGACCAGTCAAATGCTGGTAAATAAGGTAAGCTATCATAATTTAGGGTCTAATTTATCTTGATTATCTTCCTTACTTGAGATGATTTTACTAGATGCGCTGCATGTGAAATTTAGACGCTTTTTATCTATTAATTTTTAATTAGTGCGTTAGCTACAAGGCTGAGGCACAGTGCATGTAATCTTGAAAAGTAATTGGGGAATGATCCATTGCTTTTATCAGACAAAGATGTATAGTTGTAGCATGTGCTATGCTTTAATGTTTTATTCAATCAGGATATCTTAAATCTTCTTTTGGAATTTTAATCAAAGTTTGGAGTAAGATGGAACTCTATTGGTGGTTGACTGTCAACTAAGGAAAAGTTTTAGTTAAACACAAAAATGTGTACTTTTATAGCTATGTTGAAATGATTTCTTATCTTTTAATTGTGTGTTTGCAAAACACTGTGTGGGAACTGCTATTAGTGGCCATAACTTATTACGCATAGCTCTATTAGGTGAATGATTTTGCGAACAAAATCATCTAGAAGCATAGGAGAACTTGCTATACAATTCACCAAGACACACATTTGCTTTAGCGAACAGTTATGTTATGCATAGTTTCTTTGGACTTTTAGAAGATGGATTATCACCAAGATGGATTATTTTGAAATGTGATGTTCACTGATTTATATTTACCAACTAATTATTGTTAACTATCACGGACTGAAATTACCAAATAATCATCCAAACGCACATAACTGTACTATAAAGATACGACAATATAAACGTCATTTGATCAATATGATATGATCCATGCAAATCTGACTACAATATTAGTTTGGTACAGAAAGAGGAGTCGATAGAGATAGATTGTTTAGTTACATTCGATAAGCGATGGAACATTAAAGATGAACCTTTGGGAAGTCGAGTTGGATGAGAGAGAAAATTCTCTGAGTACGGAATTGGATGGAGTTAAAGAATCGAAAGAACAAGAAGAGAGAAAAAACAGCATCCATTCGTCCAGTTAAACTCCATAAAAGTGCATTTTTCATACTAAAGCTGCAAATACATTATTCGCTGCAACTACCCCTTTTCAAATCCATTTCTTTTTATAGAAAAATTAAAGAAAAACGCACGTATATTATTACATAGTAATGTAAATTGCAAGTATAAACAAATTTACAGAGATTCCCCTTTGTAATTTCAGTGGGCTATTGCGAATATCCTACTGCCACACCCAAAAGTATAAAAGGTTGAACTGCAACATGTTATGACCTGATAATAGTTTATTACTCGAGAAAGCTTTGACGGAGTAGTTGTAAATGAAATTGATTCAAATAGCATTGAGGTATAATACTTGATTCACCTTTAATTCTGTCTTTTGTTTGATTTTGCTATTATACAATTTGCATGTTTTCATATGATATATTTGTATGCTAAGCAATAAATTAGAAAGGTCTTTCTTGCTATGTTATTGGTATTATCCATAAAGTAGTGAGAAATTTTTTATTTTATTTAATAAAAAAACTAATGAACAAAATGTATGGCAAAATCTTTGATGGTCACAACACTTTTATTTTAAGCAGTTGTTCATGGTGTCGGATGCAAATTAATGGTGAAACACCATTGGTGTATGGTCGGAAAAGGGACAGTGGTGGAGGTTGCAAATCATTTGTGAGGCTCCAAAAGACAATGAAAATACTATTCATTTCTTTTTATTAATAGTAGATAGAGAAGAGATGTATCGTATTATACTTATTAATATGCCACCTCATATTAGTATATTTTTATTACTCCTTTGTGTTTACTGTGGCTTTATTCTATTTGTCCCTTATATATGCATTAGGTTAACATAATACTCAATTTATGAGCATTCAATTTGACTTGGGTTCTTATTATTCATTTATGCCTGCGAACTTTCCATTTACGTATACATTAATGATGCATATACTACATTTGTCCAAAGCTTTGCATCATAGTTTGTATTGATGTGATATGCATGATTAATATGGAATGATTCTACAAATAATGTTTATAAAAGTTGTTCACTTGCACTAATTTTATTATATTTGTTTTGTGACGGCTACACCATGAAAATATGGTTCAACAATCAAACGCAAGTCCACCTGAACGTGCATATATACTCGTCTTTTGAAACTTAACGTTTTCTCTTCGGCATTCTCCACAATCATTTAACATACGACTAATTTTTTATTATATAAAAGATAGATAGTAATGAAAACTGAACAAAGAGATAAATATATGGATAAGACGAAGCTAAGAATAATAATCAGTTCAAGGTCAAATATTTGGAGTAATAATGTTTTGGTAGCAACCTTAAAATTGAAAAGTTGATCATAAGTTCACATCAAAGCATAAATTAACGTTTTTCTTGGTGAAGGCGAGTGCAACTTTTATATATGACCATTCTACGAGTAACATTCAATAATGCTCCTAATTTTACCGGTCTTTCTTGAAATTAATAGATATTTATTTAAACTGCATTATATCTAGAGTAGTTGTTGCCTAATTACTCATTGGTATGTTTTTGTAACAAAAATGATACTGGTTATCGATTTACATGAGACTGGTATATGCATTCATTACTCTTCTTTTATATGACACTATTATTCATAAATATTACAAACTGAATGATGATCGAAAATCATTATGCTTTGGTGAACATAGGCATTTAATAATTATAAAACAAAAGATATAAACTAGGTTTTAAATCTCGGATATCAGACACATTTCATCTCGGCGATTTTAGTGACTCGGTATTATATCGGAGGAGATCTCGGACGAGACGACTGCATCTCGGACGCCAATATCGGATTTACATCTCGGACCTAAAGTTCATCTCGGGACCATATTGGAGTATAACACGTCATATAATTTATAAAAAAAAAATGCATGGTATTGGTTTATTTAACATTTACTGAATTAATGCAACTAATCTCCACTATTCTAACTGAAAAAATAATGCAATTATACTTCAACTATATGAAATTGTTCAACAAAAGTTACAAAACATCATCGATTTTAGCAATTACATATAAGTAGATGAAATGCGATAAATTAACTGAAAAAAGCGGGTTCTATATAATTACATATATGTAGTAAGAATAACATAATAACAACATCAGGAATTGATGCAAATAAAAGCAAATGCATATAAGTAATATCAAGAATCGAAAAGTTTCATGCAATGCAAATCTACTTGCAGAAGGTTATGCACTAAGAATAATAAACTAAATCTACTTGCACATTTGTATATTCAATTTTTGAAAGATTGAATTTCATTAAAATAGAAACAACCCTAATTTACATACATGTAGAGAGTGGAGAGATTGGTCGAAGACGAAGTTGTGGACTATCAAAAGCAGATCGAGTAGTCGAAAGTTGGAAGGAACCGCGAGCTGTTGGATGTTGGAAGAGGGAGTTCGATTTTTTTAAAAGAGAGAGTTCGATTTTTTTCTCTAGAGAATAGAGAGTTCGATATTTTGACGAGGACGTGATCTTTTGAGAAGTTGAATCGGAAAGAAAAGGGCTTTATTCATTTTTTTATGATAGACTGAGATGGACATATTTTTTTTGAAAAATACAATATATCGGGCATATCTCGGAATATCGTTTCGCTTCGAATATCGGCCGATATAATCAAAACGAGATATCAACCGATATCTCATGTTTTGTTTCGTCCAAGCCTTCAACCGAGATGGCTGATATTTAAAACAGTGGATATAAAGCAACATTGAATTTATCAAATTTAAAGAAAATGCTATGAAATTGTGAGTGATAAAGTAAGAAATTTTGTTTGATTCTTTTTTACAAGTACGGTTATGATTTCTTTTTATTTGGCTTTATAGGTTAACATAATGCATACCACAAATCTTTATATAGATCTAAGGAATGCTACATTTTTTCTTCTGTTTCTGAGACGCTTAATACACTGTCAATTTTTTGCACTTCTGATATGAATGAGCCTGATATCATGCACACGGCTCCTGCTATAACTGGACTCCAGTAAATGTAAAGATAGTACGCAACCTTACCCCGCAAGCTAAGAGGGTGTTTGCGGGACTTGAACCTGTGATGCCAAGGTCAGAATATAACAATCTTACCGTTGTGTCGGGTCGTTAAGTTCACAGATTATTTTAGTGAGCTAATTTGATCATTCTTATATAACAATCCACTCACTATCATCAAATGTTTTCAACTACAAAGTTGTAGATCTCGTCGAGACGAGTAAATCCAACGGTGGAGATCGAGTATGGAGCGACGTGGAGGGGGAAAATGGGTCGCGTTTAGGCCGGCTTTGGGCACGATTTTCGATGAAAATACGCAGCCGAGCTCGCCTTCGTTCAAGGCGGTGGTGCAGGGGGAGTGGGCTTCAGGATGGCATTACTTGATCGATGAAGAAGTGCACGAGGAGGCCGGGGCAATTAGGTTTAAGTGGCGGCCGAATGGGTTGTTGAACGCGTAATAACGCGATGGGGAAGAAGGATGGGGGGACGGCCCTGATGCAAGCTGGTGGAAATGGACGGTCCAGATGAATCTGGGTATAAAATATAAAAGAAATTGCAATTAATTTATATTATAATGTGTGAACTTTAAAAATTGATAACTTTTTCATACGAGGTCCGTTTTGAACAAAACGAATTGCGTTGGCTTCGTATTGACGAGCACTACGCGATGGAGCTGGATTGGAATCGATTGGAGCTAGTGAAAATTTTGGATAAAATTAAACGCGCGTTTAATTTTATTCGAAATAAAACACTGCGACTGTTATTGAAGCAAGGTGAGAACTTCTCACTTAATCAAATCTGTTTCGATTTAAATTTTAAATAGTTAGATTTAAAATTGCTTGATTGTGTGATTGAATGATAAATTATTATCTATTGTTTTAAAATGGACATATACGCCGTATATTAAGCGGATGTTATTTATTAAACACATATACCGCGATAATTCCACCGTGAATGGAATTGGTATTATATATGTACTTGGAGTTGATTTTCCCGCATTATATAGCGGATGAGATCCTATTGCGCCGCATAATAACGGATAATATTTTATATGAACCCATATACCGCGATATCCCGTATTGGAATGGGATTGGTATTATGCTAACATCTGTGGATGCAGGGAAACAGGTTGGAGGGATCCAACTGGATTCCTCAACCGTATTGATTTATTTACAGATATTGTGATATATTCTGTTATCATATGATATATGATGTTTTGGATGCCGTGATTGTTATATTTAGTGTTGTTGCAGCATTGGGCATATTTTTGGAGTTTTGAAAGTGTTAAAATAACGTTTTGAATTTAAAAGGATTTTCAAGTGATTTTTGAAAGTATACGTTTTATTTAAAATTTTGGAATTGATTCATTTTAAATAAATAATCGTTATAATTTTAATGTTATAAAAATTATGATTTTTGAGAAATATAGTTGAAAAATTGATTTTTGAAAATATGGAGTTAATGATTTTATAAAATAGATTAAATTGGAATTTTTGAATTATTATAAATGGTTTATATAAAAGATTTACAAAATTGATATTTATAAATTAAAATATTGGAATTATAAAAAAATGAGTTTTTATAAGTGTTAAAATGAAATATAAATGGATTTCGTAAGTAAATGAAATTTATAGATTTATAAATTGTGAAGTTATAAAGTGAATAGATTTTGTAAATTAAAAAATTTATAGTTAAATTTACTTATAATTTGGATTTGGCAACTAAATAACATATAATAGAATTTGTAAATAAAGTAATTTTTATAACTTGAAGTTTTTATAATATATAAATGTGAATTTATAAACATTGATTTATAAATTCAAGATTGATTGAATTTGATAAGTTAATTTTTATAGCTTATTAAAGGAAGCATATCCATGATTTTGAACAGTGGATAATCCTTAAATTGAATATGTAGAAGTGTTGAATTTGGTAAATGATTTATATTCACGATTTTGGATAGTGAATAATATATTAAAGAAATGTTTAGAAAGTAATCTTTTAAATGGAATTAAAACGATTTGAAGTTGTTTTAAAATGTGTTAAGGATCGAAACCATGGACTTCAACATTCATTGTTGAAATAGACGTTTTCGAGAAATAAGGAAATGGTGGACTATAACACTGTTGTTATAGTAAATGATTTCCGAAAGGAAATGTTTTATATAGTATTGGAATTTATATATCTATCTAAATTTCGAATCCCTATACTAGTGATTTTGGGTTGTCGAAACGATGTTTTACGCAACATTCGTTTTGTAACAGCCCAAATTTTAGCATATTTTATTCTTTATTTATAACTCTGGGGTTTTATTTTTCGAAAATTTGATTGTCTAAATTTAATTATTGGGACGACCCGGAATTTTCAAACATTTAAAATTGGAATATTTAATTGATTTTAATTATTTAAAGATTAATTATCAACTTAAATTACGAATATCATAATTTATTTGACAATTAAATTGTTGAATTAAATAATTTGAGTTGGATAAAGTATGAAACCTGGGATTTTAAGCCTATTAAAAATAATGTGAAGGCTTATAAAAACTTATACGGATAACACTGAAGATAATAGAAGTTGTAAAATTGAAATTAACAGTGGTTTGTTCAGTTTTAAAATTTTATTTTTTTTAAATTGAATTTAAAAATAACTTTTCGAGGCACAGTCTCACAATTTGGCGAAACCAGTCTCATTGGATCCGTAATATTGAATTATTAACGAATTTCAAATTTCGTAGTAATCTGAGTTGATGTGTGATCGTACGAGATAAAAACGCTTAGACAATAATTATCGATTTAAATTTAAAATAAAATATTCTCATGAACCTATCATCTTTCAGCCGAATTTTTATTCACCATCTCTGCAAACCCTCAAATCTTGTCTCCCTTTCTCAGTTTTAAGTACGACAACATCTATTCTTGTTCCCCTTCCTTCTCCTGGAAGCCAAAATCAAGCCTTTCTAAATCAATTCGCGCATCCTTATCCTCAGTTATTCGAACGAGATTCAGAAACTAATCAATGGCCGATCGTGTATATTCCCTCTCAAATTCGTTCAGAAGAAAATTTATTAAAATAGTTATAGACCGAAGCCTTCTTCCCCTTCTTACTTTCGTTTTCAGATTCACTTCTAAAAAAAAAAATTCGAATTCGAACACTGTCAAATCTTCGAGCCGATCCAGTTTGTACGCTCGCGATTTGGGACGGTGTACGCGAGATTGGGAAACTCGGTCTCGAATCAAGCCTAAATCCTAGAAGCTCGATTTGAATTGAGGCTAGAGGGGAGGAGACCTCGCGCACGCTTTCGAATTGAAGTCGCGTGTTAGGCCGAGTCAAGCACTGCGTAGGCTTCGCAAATTAGGGTTGGATTTTTGTCTTGATCGAGAATGGTATCGCGATGCTGGTAGAGGGCGGAGACGATGTCGCAGGCTCGTCTGGTTGCCGCGAGCTCGAATTCGAAGTTGAGGGGAAGTGTTCGCGTGTGGAAGTTCGGGCGTGGTGGCTCGCAGGTGGGACGAAGTAGAGGAGAGGTGAAGGCATTGGCGACTTCTTCGAGTGATGAGGGAGATTTGTTCGATGGCAGGGCACTATGGTGCGCAGTAAGGTGGTACGCGGTAAGGTATTCTTTAGTTTAAGCAATTTAATTTTGAAGTTTAATAAATTGCTGTTGAGATTTAAATTTTGTACAGAAAGGAAAAATTAAAATAACGGGGATATAAGTATAAATCTATATACATATACGCATTTAAAGTCTTACTGTAATTATAAATAGGGATAAAATATATATATATATATATATATATATATATATATATATGCAGTTAAATATATATATAACATAACTCAGTATTCTATTTTTCAGTAAAGGATATTTACTGTTTAGTTTTAAATGTTCCAAAGTTTAAAGTACATATATATACGGGAAATCGATATAAGATTTTGGAAGAAAATTATGTAAAGGATTTGGTGATAAAATTGTACGATTTACCTATTTAATAAATTTTAGCTATTAAAGATTATTCAAGGGAAGTATTAGCTTAAATTAAATAATTAGTAAATTTAAATTTTGTTAAGGGTAATAAAATATAGAGTTAATTAATTTATCAAATGGGGACTTAATCTTCTAATTGAATCGAATATTAATAGAACATCTAATATTTTTACAAGGTCTGAAAACAACAATGGAAAACAAGTCAAGATGGAATAGACTGCAAATCAAAAGCGAAAGGTGAGTTAATCTTACTCGGTATAATTTAAATTTAAATGATTAAATTTAAATAATTGCTTGAATGGTTGAATTGATTGATGTGCTTTAGTCTGGTATATATTTTGAAATGGATATTATGTTGTGCAAACATCTGTGGATGCAGGGAAACAGGTTGGAGGGATCCAACTGGACCCCTCACATTTATTTAAATTATTCAATATTCTCTTCTATGATTATTTGATTTCCTATGATGAGTTATATTGGAATACTGAATGTTATGGTTTGATTGGATATTCGGGTATAATGAATTACCAAAATATATGAATTGGATTGTTGAAAAGAAATTAAAAGAAAGTAAATTTGTGAGCGAAATAATTATAGAAAGCTTGAATAACATAAGAATGAATTGAAAAGAAATAGAAGTAATATGAAAATGATAATAAATAACTTCAAGTATGAAGAGAAATAGATTTTTGAATAAAATGAAATTGATAAATTGTAAACTTAAGTTATATCAATTAAAGAAATAAAGAATTATATAAAATTCAAAGTTTAAATTTATTTAAAAGAATAAAGAAGTAATTGAGAAATCTAAAAATTGGATTTTTTTTTTTTAGTTAAAATATTTTTAAATCATAATCAGGAAAGGAAATCTGAAATTAATAGATTCTGAAATAAAAAGGGAATAAATTGGAAATCAATTAGGGAAATTGATTTAAGTTGGGATTCTCCTTGGATAACCAAGTACGTTTTCAAAGCAAATTTTAAATACAAGTTAATAGTTTTAGTTTTAAAATTTGTTTTAAAAAGTATGTTTTGGAAAATTTATTATTTAAAATTTTAAAGTAAGTATTTTCTCAAATCTATTATAGTAGTAATTATTTAAAGAGTGACTTAGCATTTTGTTTCAACAGTGAAAATCTAGTTTTATATTTTATTAAGTAACTTTATTTTCAAATATTCATATAAGATGTATTTTTAACAAATTACTAAAGTAGTTTTAATTTATATGTTTAAAAGTATATATTTCTAAGTAAAGTGTTTTAGATTATTTTAAATCTAGTTTTGTGCTTGGTGATTTCAGAGGAGATAGAAATATGTGGGAAAGTTGATTCAGAAGAAAGATGGTTTTGAAAACTGTTTTCAAGGGATTGAAAATAGAAATATATCTTGTGAAGATATTTTTGGAGATTAATACATAATTTGGAAAATTATTTATTGGTTGATGGTTGTTGTGTGAATATTAATTGATAGTTAAATAACCGACTATCAATATTGGACAAATGCGTTGATCGTTTCGAAGAGACCGGGATCGAGATTTATTTCTCGAAAACCACTTCGATCCGGTTTGTACTTTTCGTGCGAAAAACGTGTTCGGAGTCGAAGATGGAGCAGTGAAGTACAAGGGCTAGTCGCTACTAATCCTGAGGATATTTCCAAAATGGATGTAGTATGAGTAGTGCCTTCGGTTCCGTTCGAACCCGGGACGGACTTGTATGGATGAATGCTTGTGAAACATCGTCAGGTGGACGATGGACATTCTAAGTGTAACGTTCTTAAAAGATAACGCTTAGCCTCAAGCCTCATCAACCGGGAATGACTGAAAATCAGGGGATGTGCAGCAAGGTTAGGTGGGTCATGCCCAAGCAGGACAAGATAATTCCTCTGTCCAGATGTCCCTTATATATTTCGTCTTAGTGTGTGGTTGGTCGCGCCAACCACGGGGTTTATCTTGTTCGAGACTGTTCAGTAAGGATTGGTTCCGACCTTATGTTGCAGGGGATGAAAGGAGTAGTCCTCGGTACTGTGATCTAAACCACGTACTGTGACAGGTGGTACCCCAGTGCCTAGTCATTGATGGAAATCCATTCTCCCTACGAGCCTTGTACGAGTTTTGTTTGTATTACCCACTTTTGTGGCTAGTAGCTGGAATTTAATAATGTAACAATTTCGGCTATTTTATAAGTATTTGTAAATAGACCCTATCATAATATCAGAGGATTTCTATAAATATTGTTTTAGCTATCGTAAGGTAAAAACCCGACATGTTTATTTGTGGCGTGGTCTTACGAGATGCTTTTATTTTCAAAGGATTTTTGAAACTTTAATAATAAATTGGGTGTGATTTTCTCACGCTGGTATTCCAGACTGACTCGGGTGTTATTTAACTGTAATGCTCGGGTCAAACCGAGTATTATAGGATACAGGATATAATGCTGTGACGCTCAGGAGACGAGCTGGATGACGATACTTATTCTCGTACTTATATATGTGTGTGTGTGTATATATATATATATATATATATATATATATATATATATATATATATATGCCGCTGTGTTGAGTTGTTGTGTATCCATTGTATGTTATTGATGTGAGCTGTGATTGATGTACTCAGATGATGTAATATATGTAAACTGATATATTTGATTTTGAGTAAAGATTATTTATTATCTATTATATTTTATTCCGCTGCGATGGTTAGATTCTGATGTTGATTTTTGTTTTCTCTTCTCCTACCTCTTCTTCTTAAACCCAAATGGTTCGTATTTCTGTGCAACTTGAGTTGATTGTTGTAGAATAGTGTTGACTCAAGGGGTACGGATTTGCGGGCTGTTACAGTTGGTATCAGAGCTTAGGTTGGAGATAACCTTGGCTCTGGTGGGAATTTCTCATTTAAAATAGAGTCCGTAGTACTCTAAAAATGAGATTGAGCGTATTAATAGATATGAGCGCGTATTTGTTAGTGAATATAAATTGTTTTAATATTGTGTTGATTGGTTTATTGAGTGGCATATGGACCTTCATCGACACAGTCTGCGCAACTGTATTGAAGGGGTTTCTAAACACTTGAATAGAACAATCGACATGGTATTGTTTTAAATGTGGGTAAATGAAATAATTTTACCCAAAATATATTTTTATATAAATAAAAGTTTTGTAAACTATCTTAGCTAATATATGGTTGCTTGGATGTTAGAAATGGTAATATTAGAGTATTATCATTGTTAAGTGAAAATTTAACTAGAAATTGAAAATAACCAAAGTTTAAGGAAATAAATTCATTATAAAATGAAATGTATAAATATGAGTTATAAATGTAATTATAAAATTGAAATATAATCAAATGAGAATTTGTATAAGCATAAACTGTACAAAAGAAATATAGTTAAAACTTATTTAAGCAAGATTTGGAATTTAAATCCCGGGAATTTGGAAGTATTTTTAAAGATAAATGATAGCATTATTGTTTTGGAGATATTTCTGAATGGAAATCTGTTTTAAATGGATTTTGAAAGTGATATAGCATTGAAATCACTTGGATTATTGGAAAATAATTCTGATGATGACGGCCGCATCATCAGTATTCATTTTCGAATTCTTAAGTGATGGATTGCTGCCAAAAAATTGATTTGCTCTGAAAAGCTAGTTGTTTTTGAAAATTTCAAAGGAAATTTGTTGGGAATAAAACAGGATTAGTTTAATTTTTTAGAAATGTGATTTGAGATGTTGGAGATTTCAAATCAAATTGAAACTAAAGCCGGGAGTTTAAAAATCCTGATAGGATGGGTTGTAAGCTTATAAAATTGAGATGAGTTTTAAATCAGGAAGGAAATATAGGCTTTGAATGTTGGAATTAAATAAAATGAGAAGTTGTAAAATTGAAATTAACTTGGATTGGGAGAACAAAATTTAACTGGATTAAAATAAATTGAATAAGCTGAAAATAATATCCAGTTATTTTCAAATTAAGTTGAAATCGAATTGAGTTGAATAAATCAGAGTTGAAATAAAATTGAATTGGAATAAAAATTCAATTGAATTATTGAATGAATTAGATTCTTACCTGAATAAATGGAAAGTAAATTGAATAAGGATTGGAATTGAAATCAATAAATCAGAATAACTTATAAAAGAATTAAAGATCCATAGAAATAAAATATGCTTGGGCTATAAATAAATAGAAGGCTTCAGTTCAAAATAAAAGATGAATATATTCCAGCTTATGATGAATGGAATTGTATAAAATAATAAGTTGTGACTTATTAAATTGAAAATGGAATACAATGCCCAAAATCAATATTTTGATAAATTGAAAATGAAATGAGGATCCAAACTTGAAGTATAAAATAAATATTGAACTTAAGAAAATTAAATGGAGTGATATTTGGAATAAAAATTCAAGTGTTGGATTATGAATAAGGGGAGAACTAATTGGATAATAAATTAGTTAATGGAATTGAATTGTGAGTTTAAGATGAAGTTGGAAATAAACTCAAGTTATAAATTAAAATTGATTCAAATTGTTGATGAAGTGAAAGTAATTGAGAATGAAGCTGAATTGTGTGTTAATAAATTGGATGGTAAATTTAAGGTGAATAATAGAATCAGAACTTGAGTTATAAATTAAAATTGGACTCGAAGTGTTAACAAAATAATTATAATTTGAAAAGAATAGAATAAAAATGAAATGGATTAGAATAGTAATGGTATGAACTGCAAATAAATAAAAAATTCGGTGTGTTGCCGATAATATTTAATGGAATGCAAATGCTTAAATAAATAATTGTAAACCATTTAAATTATTAAGGAATTGAAATAACTTGAGACAATAAGGAAAATAGAATGTTTCAAGTTATTTAGAATGGTTTAAGTGAACGTGGATAAACTAATTATATTGAATAAATAAATGACGGAATAAATAAGTATCAAATGAAATGTGGATTAAATAAGTTGTTAATGGTTACTAAATGAAATAGCTTGGATTGTCGTCGAGCTAAATGAAATAGTTTGGAATAAACAAATATGGAATGAAATGTAAATAAATGGATTGTAAATGAAATTTAAATAGGATGCGTCGAGCTAAATAAATGATTGTGAATGGATTAAAATAAAAGGGAAATTTAATTGGTAATAAAGATGAACCTAAGGTATTAATGGTTTTAATGGAACCTGTTGAATAATGAAGTGAATGGATTTAAACTTGAAATGCAATGAAAATGAGAATATATGGATTGTGAATAAATTTAAAAGTGGAATAGAATTAAGTGTAAATTGAGTTGAAATCAATTTAAATCGGTTATAAAGCATAAATACTTGTTTATTCACATAGATCTCGTCCAATTGCATAGAATAATTTGTTATTAGATATAAATGGAAGTAATTAAATTCTATGAATTGATAGAAGTAAAATAAATTGATTTTGAGATCAATTGAATTAAATATGAGCTCGGTTTGCATAAAAATAAATTAAATGTAAGCGATTGAGTTTTAAACCAATCAAATTGATGAAGTTGCATACGAATGGACTGAAAACCATTCAAATTGAATGAAATGGTTTATAAATTAATTGAAATAGTTGAATTAGCATGGAAACTATATAAATTGCTTACGAAAAAAACAAAAATATTTGGTATGAGTTTCTTTTAGGATTCATATGTTTTAACTATTGTAAACAAGTGAAATGTAGTTAAACTTCATTTATATGGCACTTATATGTTTAAATTGAGTAAGCACAGGTACCTAGGAGCCGTGTGGCTGGATTTGGTAGTGCTATTGCTAAAAATAATAAGATGCTTGCTTAAAATGCTAAATAAGGTATGCCTACGCAATACAAATAGGAAATATGAACTGCTTTTGATTTTTCCGACCGTGTGGGTCGATGTATATATATTTATCTCTTTTGTCAAATTGCAAAAGCTCCTCCGTACGAAGGGGACTCTGCCAAAAATTTTCGAAAAATTTGGAAGTTAGAAAATTTTTGAAAATTTTTGAAGAATTTTTGTTAATAACAAAACGAATTTAAATTGGAAACTAAAATTAATTAGTAAATGTAACTAATTAAAATAATGGCATGGATTTGTTATAAATGAAAAATAAAATTCAATATTTGGAGTTGAAAATAAATTAAATTTATATGATCATGAAGGAATCAATTTGAATGGAAATAGATATAAACTAAAGTGGGAGATGAAAATAAATATAAGAAACGTATATAATGCTTATATTAAACTTAAGAAGGGAATGGTGAATTCTTAATTGGAAGTTGGTGCTATAAATATATTCTAAGATAATATTAGAATGAATAGATATTGACATTTTGTAAGAAAGTCGATAAAATGTTTTGGAATATTGTGTTTGGATATTGGTGCTAAGCAGGTATGTAGGTATTATAAAGGGAAAAAGAGAATTGGATTTGATATGAAAGGATAAAATTTGAAATGCTCGACAAAAGGTATGTATTTAAATTTGTTATGGAATTTGATTGGGATTTGGATTTGGATTGAGCCACTTGGCTTTTTGTTTTCTTTTTGGATTTGGGAGGCCGTAGAGCCATTTTGTAGTTGTACCGAGTCAACCGCGCAAAGGAGACGCTGGCAAAAATTTTCGGGAATTTAGAGAGTTAGAAAATTTTTGAGAAAATTTTGATAATTCAAAATTTAGTTTTACATTGAAACTCGAATGATTAAGGAAATAGTATAGTTTGAAACTAGGGAAGGTTTGGAAAGTTAATAAGAATGATAATGAGTCTGTTAAATAGGTAGTTGGTAAGATGTTGTATTGTTAGAAACTGTTGGTTTTGGGAAAGGTAAATGGGTTTTGAACCATTCTTCCTAACTCGTAATTTCGGGGACGAAATTCTTTTAAGGGGGGAGGAATGTGACGACCCAGAATTTTCAAACATTTAAAATTGGAATATTTAATTGATTTTAATTATTTAAAGATTAATTATCAACTTAAATTACGAATATCATAATTTATTTGACAATTAAATTGTTGAATTAAATAATTTGAATTGGATAAAGTATGAAACCTGGGATTTTAAGCCTATTAAAAATAATGTGAAGGCTTATAAAAACTTAACACTGAAGATAATAGAAGTTGTAAACTTGAAATTAACAGTGGTTTGTTCAGTTTTAAAATTTTATTTTTTTTAAATTGAATTTAAAAATAACCTTCCGAGGCACAGTCTCAGAATTTGGCGAAACCAGTCTCATTGGATCCGTAATATTGAATTATTAACGGATTTCAAATTTCGTAGTAATCTGAGTTGATGTGTGATCGTACGAGATAAAAACGCTTAGACAATAATTATCGATTTAAATTTAAAATAAAATATTCTCATGAACCTATCATCTTTCAGCCGAATTTTTATTCACCATCTCTGCGAACCCTCAAATCTTGTCTCCCTTTCTCAGTTTTAAGTACGACAACATCTATTCTTGTTCCCCTTCCTTCTCCTAGAAGCCAAAATCAAGCCTTTCTAAATCAATTCGCGCATCCTTATCCTCAGTTATTCGAACGAGATTGAGAAACTAATCAATGGCTGATCGTGTATATTCCCTCTCAAATTCGTTCAGAAGAAAATTTATTAAAATAGTTATAGACCGAAGCCTTCTTCCCCTTCTTACTTTCGTTTTCAGATTCACTTCTAAAAAATCACTGCGTCTGTTGTACAAGAAAACGTATAAAATTTAAATCCGTTATTTTCATTTTTTTTGGACAAAAATCACTGCGTCTGTTGTACGCATTCTAATTTTATTCACTTTCCTTTTACTCTCCTGATTTAATAGGAACGTTATTTACAAACTTTATAACCGTTCGCCATTTTAATTTCTTGCCATTGTTCCCATCAATGCGAGCTTTAAATTTTAAACGCATTCAATATTGTTTAAAAATCTTATTCCAAAATCTAATCTTAGCTGACTGTTTCTTCTGCTTTAATTTCGAAACTCATTTGCTTAAAATTTGTTAAAAATCTAGTAACCGTGTATAACAAGAAAAGTCAGTGCTTAATCAAAATCGTGGCCTTTTTTTTAATCAATATCTTATTTCTTGCCTATAACTGCTCATTAAAAATCAACGCTAGTTTAATTTCCTTTCCATTTCAAAGCAAGTTGATTTATTGCCGTTCTTTCTTCTCCTTAAATCACGCTACCTCTCTGATCAAACCTATATAACTCACGCAAATATTCATTTCTCAACAAAATTTTATTTTTCTAACCTTTCCTTTCCTACGCTCCCTGTTTCCACTTCTTTCCTTATGACCATTCATTATATATATACTACAGCTGGAAAGTTATAAACGTACAAATTAGAAACATTTTGTATTTATTAAAAATTTAAAGCTTACCTTTAATTGTGACTTTTCTCTTTCCTTCCGTTCAAATTTAAACGCGCATTTATCAATTGCTTTAATAAATATTGCAGAATCAATGCACAGACGCTATCAATTTCATTTCATGGTGGTACGTTTTTTTACGTTTTCTACCGTTTAAATTTTAAATAATCTGCTTCCATGGGTCAGCTGAATCAAGCAACGTGACCATTGCTATTTATTTCTTTTATTAATTGCTACAATTATTTTCACCAAATCAAGGGTTGACCGTTATAATCACTTTTATTTATTTATTTATTTATTTATTCACTTAAAATTTGGTTGCCTATTCATTTTCTTCCGTTATATTTTCCTGAAAACATGCGGTTCATCCCTATTTATTTTTGCTTTCACTTCTCTTTTCTCTAGATCTGTTCGTTCCCCTCCCTACTTTTCTTTGGAAAAAAAAAAGCAAACTGAAGCATGCGGCTGTCACCATTATTTGCATCTGCCACTTCACCTTTCTTCCAAACCTCCTCATCAAATGAAACCCATCACCTCGCCTTCCGGTTGCTTCTGTTTGATCAGTGAGGTATAGGCGTGTAAGCACACATATGTTTTGATTTATATTCGTAATTACATGTTTTTTTTTTGTTTTTTTTTTGTTTTTGTTTTGTTAGTTGTGATATACATACTATTTATATAAGTATTGAATACTATTTTTTCAAAAGTTTATTTTCATAACATGACAGTGTATATTTATATATAGTTTCTATTTGATCTTCCTCGCAGCTTATAAGTCATGTTAATATTTTGAATTATGTATGCGACATTTTGAAGGGAACATACTATTAAATAAGTATCTTTCATTTTTAATAAGAATATATATAATATATATATATTGTGTTTTATATTTTAATATGGGTCAGCTTCTATTTGTTGATATTAGGTTTCGTATAATATGGTTATTCGCTTATGTAAGTCATATATTTGTTTTGTTGCAGACTATATAAAATACTTTAACATATGTATATTATGCGGTTTCTTACCATATGGGTTTCTATGTGGTACTGACTTATTTAGTTGATGATTGTATATATTTTGTTACAGTATTATATTTATACTATTTTGGATTTAAGATGATTCTATAAATACTCTACTTTATAAATTATTTTAATGCACATATATAATTTGGAAATTTATATAGGTTGAATATAATATGTTATTGAATGTAAAAATATGGATGGATTTAAATTATATATATATAACATTTAATATATATATAAATAGTTATATATAAAAAAAATCTTTTAGGTATTCATATTTAAACATTTATTTTATCTGTTTGAGAATATATATATATACTAGTTATATAAGTTTAGTATAAAGGTGTTAGTATATATATATATATATATATATATATATATATATTTAAGTGTATGTTGATTTTAAAAAAAAATTGTAAGCTTGATTTATTTATTTATTTATATGTTTGAAAAACATGTAAATTAAATTTGTGATGTTTGAACTTAGAATATAAATTTCATAGGTGTATATATAGTTATAGGTGGTTATAAAAGTTTGCTTATACCATTTATCTTCATCGTTCCAGTTCTGATCTGATCCGTTTCATCAATTCGAGCCAATCAGCTTTGATCGTTGAATTCGTGTCGATTTTGCTTTGCTTGGATTTGAAATTTAATTTCAGTGTCTGTATCAGTGTGCGTATCCGTGTCTCCTTCTATATTCTCTAGCCTCGGAAGGTGAGCAATCACTCACGATTAACATTTTTTATTTCATTAAATTTGATTTCAATTGAAACGACAATTGAAATATGCTGCTGTAATTATTTAAATTTGTTATATATGCTATTATCTGTAACTGTTCACCTGGGGGATATGACACCATATCTTGTTGTTTATATTATATTGTTATTGATGATATATGCCTGTTATTTTATTGTATTTTCTGTAATCACTCTGCAAGTTCCCTGTAGTTTAGAAATCACTATGGGTTGAAATGATACATACCCGAACAGACTTTAGAATAGGAGAAAATCGTCATGGGTTGAAATGATAAACCCAAGCGATTTTCATTTAATTGAATTTAGGATTACGGGTTGAAATGATATCCACCCGTATATATTTAGTATACGGATTGAAATGATAAATATCCGTAGCACTTGACTATATGATAGGAAATATATACAGACACCGTTGGTCCATATAAATATTTTGAAAATAATTTCTATAATTTTGGAAAGAAATATATGGTATAATAAATTTGATTCTTAAGATATTATATAAATGAAAATTGTATATATAGATTTAGTAGTAATATTTGATTTAAATTAGATTGATTTAATACATATAATATGGTTAAGTATTTATGTAAATCTATATTTCAAATAGATTCTCTTGTAATAAATTGAATAATTAAGATTGGGAGATAAATTTGGGTTTATAAAAATGGTATTTAAATAAGGATTTATTTAATTAAATCGATTTGAAATTTTTGAATGGGAAATTTAAAGGGTATGATTTTATAACTGGATTTTTGATTTAAGTGATTTAATGAATATTTCACGTTTAAATAAATTAAAGAAAATATTGAGTAAAATGTAATTTAAGGTTACTTAAATGATATTGAATCTAATAAGGGAGTATTTCAAGACTAAATAATAATGAGGTTAAATCGAGATCTATATGAAACTATTATATAGAACATTTAAATATTAAAGCCTTGAACTATATTGGAATTTAAATGGTTTATGTCGAGATTCGGATCTGTATTTGAAATCAACGCAGTTGAATTTGTTATTTAGCAACTAAATTGAATTAAAATGAAAATTTAGGTTGAACTAAATTTGAATTTATTATTTAGAAAACTAAATTGAATGAAAATTTAGACGAAACGTTGAATACTTAAAGTTTTGAAATATATGGAAATATAAAGGGGTATTTGTGATTATAAATCCTTATTTGAGATCGATAAAATTTAAGTGGTTATTTTAGAAATTGAGTTGAATTTAAATTGATAAATGAGATTGAATTTAATTTGAATGGGAAGGTCGGGTTGATGTTGGAACGATTTGTTAAGTTTAGGAAATTGAAAATACTTTACTGTATAAATTATTTAATATATATAAATACTATTTTGGGAAATATAGAGATATTTGAAAATGAGATTTGGTTTTGAAGTGTAAATTAAGCTGAAATGACCAAGATATTGTAGTGTATATTTCTACCTTGTAGAAAGTTCCATGGACCCTTAGAAGATGGTTATCCCAAACATCCTTTAAGTTATTTGTATTTCAGTTGATATTTCACTTGAGTTGGATTTATTGATATAAGAATGTTAATCCTGACTCGAGTGTTTTGTGTTTTGCTTTACGCTCGGGTCAGACTGAGTGATACAGCATTTGAGACCCACCTTTGGAGTTCGGAGCTTCATTTGGAAATCCAACTATCGATTTAGATTCCAGCCTTTCCAGTTGATTGGTTCAGAGAAGTCATCTGTTGCATTAGAGACTTCACTGCATTTGAACTATTCGGTTGTATTTTTCTAACTCTGATGTATATAGTAGCTTCATGAACTACTATTCTTTATCTATTCCGCTGCATTAATTACTCTGTGTTCTGTGATTAATTTATTTACTGTATATTTTAATTTTGCCAAATTTTAATTAACAATTAGGTATTTTGAATTATTCAAGTCGGATATGTATGGTTTTATTGTCGATTTGAATGGTCCAAAATAGCGGGTCATTACAGTTGGTATCAGAGCTTTGGCTCTAGGCAAAACTTAGCATATATGGTAAATTTATTTACAGAATCACTTTCGCTCGAGTTGAATCTCTTCCTTTTGACTCGATTTCATTTGAATTTTGGAATGTCCCTCGGTTCCGAAATTCATTCTGTCTCTCCCTATTTATATTCGTTTGATTCCGGAGTATCCCATAACTCCACTGAATGATTTGTAAAGGGGGTGAAAACACCTTTTCAATTGGCATTGACTCACCGAAGATTTCTGTGTCCTCGGTTTACGATGCTGCTATATCTTGTTATGCCGAATTCAATATCTTTAGCGATCGAATGTCGAATTGCCTCAGAGTTCTACACCGATCTAATTTTGGAATCATGGTTGACCGGTAAAGGTCGCCCGCGATTTATAGAAGTATATCCATCTTCTATTTTGTAATTTTATTAACTCATCTTCTATCGAGTCTATCTTCGAATCAGGATTCTATTGATTGGAGTTCCTCTAAATTAAATCGCTATCTTTGTTTTGAAATCCATTCTTGAATCATCCTTTGTAAATCGGGTTTTGTTTGTATTTTTGAAATTGTTTATACCGAAATTTTATTTTGATAACTATGATTTTTTTTATATATAAAAGTGAAAATGTTTTCGATAAGGATTATATACCTATATGTATAAAGCAAATAAGAAATGTTATTCTATATAAAAAGTTTTTGGAATTTTGAAAAATTATAAGATATTGATTTATATAAAAATGATTTATAACTGTAGAGTTAAATTTGAAATTCGAGAATTGAATTCCGGTATTTTGAAATTGGTTTTAAGATTTTGGAAAATATATAAAAATAATACGATTTAAAAGTATTTTTCCGAATAAGAAATGTTTCAAATGAGTTCAAATGAATTCCAATAATTTTGAAGAAATTTCAAAGAAGTTTTCAAGAAAATAGAAGTCCAAAACTCACTTATGTCGCTGGAAAATAATTTTGGAGATGAGTGCACGCATCATCGACATTGATTTTCGAGTTTCAGAGTGGGGGAGAGGCCACTTTAATAGCTTCGCTATGCAAGTGATTTTGTAAAACCGTTTTTGATTTCAAATTCCGAAGTATAATTTGATATTTTAGAAAGATATAAGTATATATTTGAAACAATTTAAAATGAGACCGCTGTTCAGTCCTCGAGTTTCGGATTTAATAAATGATTTATTGATTTATTGTTGATTTTCAACTCTTGAATTGAAAATTTGATTTCCCTAACTATTTTGAATGTTCGAACACTTCCAAATCGAGATTAAATTTTCAAAGCTAAGAAATTTCAAAGAGTATAAAATGTTTGATAAAGAATATAAATTTAGTTTCGAAACGTTTTGAAAAAAAAAAGTTGAATAATGGTGTTCAGAAAGGTAAATTGGATATTTCACATAGAAATGGATAGTTTAAAAGTTAAAAAAAAGGATAATTATAAATTTGGAAACCATTTTGAGTATAATTGATTTTGGAAAAATATTTGGTTTTGAAATTAAATTGGAATTAAAAATCAGTACTTATATGGTGATTTTTGGAAATGAATATGTTTGACTTGAATTATTTTAATTTGGAAAATGAGATAATTTTACAAACCTATTATTTTGGAAACTTTGAAATTTAGATATTTAATTTGGAAGAAAATTTGGTGAAATCATATATGATTTTGAAACTGAATTGATATTGAAATGATTTGAAATTTGAGAACCTTATATTATTAAGCACTTGATTTGGGAGTGGTCGAACTTATATAAAATGGATTGTATAAGTATGAAGTTGATTTGAAATCTATTGATTTGAAAGGTACTCAATTTGGAAAGAGATTTTATATAATCGAAGTCTATATAAGTATGATTTGATCTACTATTGATTTTGGAAAGTATTCGATTTGGGAAAAATGGAATCCTATATATATGGACTTTATATAAGTACGATATTTGAAAGTGATTTGAAAAGGTACTATATGATATATATTTTCAAAGTAAAGATATGGAAAGTGCCTTCTGCTTTATATCCGCTTTGTGGCCACATCGTGGATTCATTCTATCGATATTATTCTCTCTGATTTTTGGTTTTTCGGATGTAATACTTGAGTGTTCCCACCATGGCGTAACCCATGGTTTTTTTTTCTCTCGCGACTGCATAGCGTAATTTCCTGGCTGAGTCTGGCCTACGGGTACAGATTATTTCCTGGGGGATCCAGGCGTAACCATTTTGTATCCTGCAATCTGTGTAGGTCGCGAATAGTAGCGAAACTGCATGGCTGAGACAGCCTAGGGGCACGGATTGTTTCTTGGGGGACCCAGGCGTAACCATTGTGTATCCTGCACTCTACTAGTCATCATGGCGTAACTCACAGGGCTGAGAAAGCTTACGGATACGGATTGTTTCCTGGGGGATCCAGGCGTAACTATTGTGTATCTGCGAACCATGGTCGGACAAAGGTTTTGGTTTGGTTGTTTTGTTTGGATTGTACTTTCCATATCTGTTTTAAAGGTTTTTCAAGTATTTTCACTGGGTGTTGAAACAAGTCTACTAAGTACTTGAAGAATTCTAGCTTTGCGCCTGATCAATGCATGGCCAGAGTCTGCAAGAACGAAGATAAACTTGTTGAAACATCGAGTTATAAAAGTATTTCGAAAGGAAAATCTATTTTGATATAATAGTATTTTATTATAAAAGTATTATTATAAAGGTATTTATTATAAAAGTATTTTTCCCAACAAAGAAATTTTGAATTAATATTTGAAATTTAAATTCTTATGGTTCTAGATTAATTATTCGTGCCCGATACTATTCTTTGCATCTACTTTATCTGCTCAGTTTAGTTATTCACCTTGATTCTGTTTTCAAATCTACCTTCCTTCCTTATTGGATATATCCTTTTTAAATATTGCTTATTTGTATACTACATTGTTTAATAGAAAATTTTAGTGTTATAAATATTTTGAAGTTATTAATTTAATAAAACATGTTTAAATAAAATGATTATTGATGTATCTATAATGTTGAAAGTATCTTAAGATTTCCATGTGAAGTTTTCAAATGAATATTTCGAGCAAAATTTATATAATTTTAAAATTGATTGTTTATCTTGTCTTTCAATCTATTTTCTTTCTGGTTGTTTTAATTCTCCTACCTCCTTCCTTTTCGGGGACGAAAAGTTTTGAGTGGGGAAGAGTGTAACAACCCAAATTTTAGCAATATTTTATTCTTTATTTATAACTCTGGGGTTTTATTTTTTGAAAATTTGATTGTCTAAATTTAATTATAAATAATCACCCAAGATTTTTATTAGTGTGAAAATTCTAAAATTCTTATTTTGGTTAAAACTTAACATTTTTCTGAAGTTATAAATCTTTAAATTTTTAATTTTTAATCTTTTGGTTTAATTTAATATATTCGTAACAACGTTTATTTCACCTTTTGTTCTTTAAAAAAAACTGATTTTATACTTTTAAAAATTTAATATCTAATATTTTACTTATATACATTTTTGAATATAAATTTCTTAGTTATGTGTAAACGAATCATATTTTTATATAAGTAATAAATTTCCAAAACTTTGTGTATAAATAAACTGTTTAATTTCGCGTTTAAAAGGTGCGTTATTTGATGGAATAAATAATGTATATGCACATATAAGAAAACATATAACATTTAAATCCGTTATTTTCATTTTTTTTGGACAAAAATCACTGCGTCTGTTGTACGCATTCTAATTTTATTCACTTTCCTTTTACTCTCCTGATTTAATAGGAACGTTATTTACAAATTTTATAACCGTTCGCCTTTTTAATTTCTTGCCATTGTTCCCATCAATGCGAGCTTTAAATTTTAAACGCATTCAATATTGTTTAAAAATCTTATTCCAAAATCTGGTCTTAGCTGACCGTTTCTTCTGCTTTAATTTTCAAACCCATTTGCTTAAAATTTGTTAAAAATCTAGTAACCGTGTATAACAAGAAAAATCAGTGTTCAATCAAAATCATGACCCTTTTTTTTAATCAATATCTTATTTCTTGCCTATAACTGCTCATTAAAAATCAACGCTAGTTTAATTTCCTTTCCATTTCAAAGCAAGTTGATTTATTGCCGTTCTTTCTTCTCCTTAAATCACGCTACCTCTCTGATTAAACCTATATAACTCACACAAATATTCATTTCTCAACAAAATTTTATTTTTCTAACCTTTCCTTTCCTACGCTCCCTGTTTCCACTTCTTTCCTTATGACCATTCATTATATATATACTACAGCTGGAAAGTTATAAACGTACAAATTAGAAACGTTTTGTATTTATTAAAAATTTAAAGCTTACCTTTAATTGTGACTTTTCTCTTTCCTTCCGTTCAAATTTAAACGCGCATCTATCAATTGCTTTAATAAATATTGCGGAATCAATGCACAGACGTTATCAATTTCATTTTATGGTGGTACGTTTTTTTACGTTTCCTACCGTTTAAATTTTAAATAATCTGCTTCTACGGGTCAGCTGAATCAAGCAACGTGACCGTTGCTATTTATTTCTTTTATTAATTGCTATAATTATTTTCACCAAATCAAGGGTTGACCGTTACAATCACTTTTATTTATTTATCTATTCACTTAAAATTTGGTTGCCTATTCATTTTCTTCCGTTATATTTGCCTGAAAACATGCGGTACATCCCTATTTATTTTCGCTTTCACTTCTCTTTTCTCTAGATCTGCTCTTTCCCCTCCGTACTTTTCTTTGGAAAAAAAAGTAAACTGAAGCATGCGGCTGTCACCATTATTTGCATCCGCCACTTCACCTTTCTTCCAACCTCCTCATCAAATGAAACCCATCACCTCACCTTCCGGTTGCTTCTGTTTGATCAGCGAGGTATAGGCGTGTTAGCACATATATGTTTTGATTTATATTCGTAATTACATGTTTTTTTTTGTTTTTTTGTTTTTTTGTTTTGTTAGTTGTGTTATACATACTATTTATATAAGTATTGAATACTATTTTTTCAAAAGTTTATTTTCATAACATGACAGTGTATATTTATATATAGTTTCTATTTGATCTTCCTCACAGCTTATAAGTCATGTTAATATTTTGAATTATGTATGCGACATTTTGAAGGGAACATACTATAAAATAAGTATCTTTCATTTTTAATAAGAATATATATATATTGTATATATATATTGTGTTTTATATTTTAATATGGGTCAGCTTCTATTTGTTGATATCAGGTTTCGTATAATATGGTTATTCGCTTATGTAAGTCATATATTTGTTTTGTTACAGACTATATAAAATACTTTAACATATGTATATTATGCGGTTTGTTACCATATGGGTTTCTATGTGGCACTGACTTATTTAGTTGATGATTGTATATATTTTGTTACAGTATTATATTTATACTATTTTGGATTTAAGATGATTCTATAAATACTCTACTTTATAAATTATTTTAATACACATATATAATTTGGAAATTTATATAGGTTGAATATAATATGTTATTGAATGTAAAAATATGGAAGGATTTAAATTATATATATATATATATATATATAACATTTAATATATATAAATAGTTATATATAAAAAAAGTTTTATTTTAGGTATTCATATTTAAACATTTATTTTATCTGTTTGAGAATATATATATATATATATATATATATATATATATATACTGGTTATATAAGTTTAGTATAAAGGTGTTAGTATATATATATATTTTTTTAAGTGTATGTTGATTTTAAAAAAAAAATGTAAGCTTGATTTATTTATTTATTTATTTATATGTTTGAAAAACATGTAAATTAAATTTGTGATGTTTGAACTTAGAATATAAATTTCATATGTGTATATATAGTTATAGGTGGTCATAAAAGTTCGCTTATACCATTTATCTTCATTGTTCTAGTTCTGATCTGATCCGTTTCATCGATTCGAGCCAATCAGCTTTGATCGTTGAATTCGTGCCGATTTTGCTTTGCTTGGATTTGAAATTTAATTTCAGTGTCTGTATCAGTGTGCGTATCCGTGTCTCCTTCTATATTCTCTAGCCTCGAAAGGTGAGCAATCACTCACGATTAACATTTTTTATTTCATTAAATTTGATTTCAATTGAAACGACAATTGAAATATGCTGTTGTAGTTATTTAAATTTGTTATATATGTTATTATCTGTAACTGTTCACCTGCGGGATATGACACCATATCCTGTTGTTTATATTATATTGTTATTGATGATATATGCCTGTTATTTTATTGTATTTTCTGTTATCACTCTGCAAGTTCCCTGTAGTTTAGAAATCACTATGGGTTGAAATGATACATACCCGAACAGACTTTAGAATAGGAGAAAATCGTTATGGGTTGAAATGATAAACCCAAGCGATTTTCATTTAATTGAATTTAGGATTACGGGTTGAAATGATATCCACCCGTATATATTTAGTATACGGATTGAAATGATAAATATCTGTAGCACTTGACTATATGATAGGAAATATATACAGACACCGTTGGTCCATATAAATATTTTGAAAATAATTTCTATAATTTTGCAAAGAAATATATGGTTTAATAAATTTGATTCTTAAGATATTATATAAATGAAAATTGTATATATAGATTTAGTAGTAATATTTGATTTAAATTAGATTGATTTAATACATATAATATGGTTAAGTATTTATGTAAATCTATATTTCAAATAGATTCTCTTGTAATAAATTGAATAATTAAGATTGGGAGATAAATTTGGGTTTATAAAAATGGTATTTAAATAAGGATTTATTTAATTAAATCGATTTGAAATTTTTGAATAGGAAATTTAAAGGGTATGATTTTATAACTGGATTTTTGATTTAAGTGATTTAATGAATATTTCACGTTTAAATAAATTAAAGAAAATATTGAGTAAAATGTAATTTAAGGTTACTTAAATGATATTGAATCTAATAAGGGAGTATTTCAAGACTAAATAATAATGAGGTTAAATCGAGATCTATATGAAACTGTTATATAGAACATTTAAATATTAAAGCCTTGAACTATATTGGAATTTAAATGGTTTATGTCGAGATTCGGATCTGTATTTGAAATCAACGCAGTTGAATTTGTTATTTAGCAACTAAATTGAATTAAAATGAAAATTTAGGTTGAACTAAATTTGAATTTATTATTTAGAAAACTAAATTGACTGAAAATTTAGACGAAACGTTGAATACTTAAAGTTTTGAAATATATGGAAATATAAAGGGGTATTTGTGATTATAAATCCTTATTTGAGATTGATAAAATTTAAGTGGTTATTTTAGAAATTGGGTTGAATTTAAATTGATAAAATGAGATTGAATTTAATTTGAATGGGAAGGTCGGGTTGTTGTTGGAACGATTTGTTAAGTTGAGGAAATTGAAAATACTTTACTGTATAAATTATTTAATATATATAAATACTATTTTGGGAAATATAGAGATATTTGAAAATGAGATTTGGTTTTGAAGTGTAAATTAAGCTGAAATGACCAAGGTGTTGTAGTGTATATTTCTACCTTGTAGAAAGTTCCATGGACCCTTAGAGGATGGTTATCCCAAACATTCTTTAAGTTATTTGTATTTCAGTTGATATTTCACTTGAGTTGGATTTATTGATATAAGAATGTTAATCCTGACTCGAATGTTTTGTGTTTTGCTTTACGCTCGGGTCAGACTGAGTGATACAGCATTTGAGACTCGCCTTTGGAGTTCGGAGCTTCATTTGGAAATCCAACTATCGATTCAGATTCCAGCCTTTCCAGTTGATTGGTTCAGATAAGTCATCTGTTGCATTGGAGACTTCACTGCATTTGAACTATTCGGTTGTGTTTTTCTAACTCTGATGTATATAGTAGCTTCATGAACTACTATTCTTTATCTATTCCGCTTCATTATATTACTCTGTGATCTGTGATTGATTTATTTACTGTATATTTTAAGTTTTGCCAAATTTTAATTAACAATTCGGTATTTTGAATTATTCAAGTCGGATATGTATGGTTTTATTGTCGATTTGAATGGTCCAAAATAGCTGGTCATTACACGTTTTGACCCAAATAAATGTGTTTAAAGAAAACGTTTTCCTTAAAGGAATAAAATATACACTTAATCGTGTTTTAAGTATATTGGATATTTTCTAAGTATTGAAAATAAATAGATTTGTGAATTACTTATTGTTAAATAAGTATGGAAATGTTTTCCAATATGAAGTGAAATGTTTTGGGTTTTTATCTTTTAAAGATAAATTGAAAATGAATAAGTATTTGGAATTGCTTTTCCAATGAAGAAATTGAAATGGTTTAGAGAATATATCTTTTTAAAGATAAATTGAAGTGAATATCTGGCAAGTTATTAATTTATGGAAGATTAATAAAAAAGGCCTAGTGATTGTTATGGTGCTGGATATTTGGTTGTGGGCCTTGATAGTTAAATAACCGACTATCAATATTTACCTTTAAATGGGTATTTGTTGTGATTTGCTTGAATTTGAATGCTACACTTATTTTTGAAAATAAGTGCTCGTTATTCGGTTTAGCCAGGAGAGGACCTTTGTGTCATAAATACTATTCCGAATAACGATATGTCGTAATGGATAGCATTTGAAGACCGGTGTTGAAGACCGGATATTTTTGAAAACGGAAGGATTACCGTCGAATGACTCTGCATCGGCTGATCTTCGATATAGAGATTTTATCACCCTTTGTGATGGGAAGCCCGGTCATGATTAGAGAATATCCAGATTGCAAGGGCTTTTTTGAAAGTGCCTTCGGTTTTGATCGAACCTAGAATGGACTTGTATGGATGTGTGTCTGACATTACAATTTGAGATGTAAAGCTGATTTCTATCAAATATATTTCTGTTGGTGGCGGAGAATTTATTCTCTTAGCTTAACACACTTCTCTGAGACGTACGAGCTCATAGGTTATGCAGTTGATGGTTACTAGTGATATATTCCCAAATTGGTAATGTGGCATACGAAGTGCTGTTGAGCATTTATTGATCAAAGCGTGGCGTTTGTATAAAGCGTAGCTTTGTGGACGAGACTTCATCGGACCTCACACCCCGGAAATGGTCAAAACAGGAAAGATGCGGCAAGGTTATTAGGGGATAGGGCTCCCTTAGTGTATGTCATTTCCTTCTGGATAGAGGTGGTATTATGGTATGGAGCCCTGATACTTAACCTATGTTGTTGCTGCAAACTTATTACTTTGTGGTTGTTGGTGAATCCCGGGATTTAGGTCGGTCGCGACCGGGGGATGGCATATTCGTCTCAGTAGTTACCCAGCTAGGGGTAACCCGCCTTGTGTTGGCAGATATCCGGTTAGGTTCTCGGGGCGTCTTTCCAGAGGCGTACCCATGTGGCAATGGGAAGTTCCTTTGCCTGACCATTTGATGGAAATCCAAAGAAACAATACGAGCCTTGTACGGTTTTAGTTGTATAATCTGCCATGGAATGTGGCGGTAACCTGCTATTGAACATGCTAGCTATAGTAGGCATAAGTGCGGAATGCCTATGCTGGCTAAGATTTATATCATACTTTCGAAATGTTTTCCTACACTTTGCACTTATAATAATAATATCAAAGAAAATTAGCGTATCAAGCATGTTTGACTAGCATAAGGAGAAATCTCCTCCGATTCTACATTTGCATTGTGTGTGTGTGTGTGTGTGCGGGAGGTCTTATGGTAGTCTCATTTTCTAAAAGCATTGCGAATCTAAATTTTAAAATATATCTTTGTTTATTTTTTAAAGATAAACTATTTTAAGTTCTCGCACCAGTCCCATGACTAACCTGGAGTTTATTGTTCTTTTCCTAAACTCTGGGTGCCCACCAATTTTAACACGGGCAGTCTAGAGTCAGATTATCAGGTCATTCTGGAATTCAGGAGTTGCTGTGGAGATCAGGAGTAGGCTGGATGGCTTGGGGTATCAACTAGTATATAGTATTTCTTTTTCGCCGTTTGTTGTTGTAAACTCTGATAATGTAGTGTGATGTAATGTAATAACTGTTATAGTTCTTTGTTTTAAAGATATTCATTTATCTATTATATGTTGTTCCTCTACGAGTTGTGAGATTCTGATATTGTTTCTGTTGCTTTTTCTTTCTTCTTCCATCTTATACCTCTTCTTTAACCATAACGGTACGGTTTTCCGGCCTTCGATTGCTCGGCAGTTGATACAGTGGACGTATTAATGTCGACCTTCGTGGACGAAAAATCGCAAACGTTACAATGTAGGTCGGGTTTAGCATCATAACACAAGGCTAGCAAGGAATGCGAAATGTTTTTGAGTTACTAGTGAAGGAAGGTCAAAGGCAAGGCAAAATAGGAAGGTTTTGGTGCACCACTTGGCTCGGCTATGGGTCAATTGGGCTCGGCCATATCAAGGTTCAGGTCTATCCATATCTGAAGCGATGTACAAAGGTGGTGTAGGAGGTGGTGGTGGAGCTAGGGGTGTGGCCGAAGCAATATATGAAGGGGTAGCGAAGTTTTGTGGTCGGCTAGGCATTTTCAAGTGATTTTATGCAAAGTTTGTGGCGATGGCTCATTTGGAAGTCACGACCACCATTGGTCGGATGAGGAGGTGGTGGTTTCTATGGCTGGTGATAGTGGAGAGGATGGTGGTGATGATGGGTGGTAGGGTCGAGCCAGGCTTGAAGAGGAGGAAGGCGAAAATCATTGAAAATGAAGAGGAAAAGTGAGAAGCCATTACCATTCTTTTTTTATGTATTTGAAGATAGCCATGAGTTTTGAGGAGAAGGAAATTTCTCACGTGAATAGAAGATGAGGAATACACGGCTATACCAAGAGAAGTGCATGGCTAAAGCTAAAATGAAAAGTCAAAAGAAAAATGAAAAGACAGGGCAAATGAAAAGTCCCGAGAAACGAAAAGGTTTGTCACTTTGAATTTCCATTTCTTTTAATTCAAAATAAACAAAATAAAATTCAGTAAATAAAAATAAAAGACAAAAAAATAAAGTGAAAAATAAAAAAAAAAACAATTATTTTTATGAAAAATAGAAAATAAATAAGAAAATCGTTTATTAAATTGAAACTTGCATTAAAAATTGTAAACAAAATCCAATAAACATTTGAAAATTTTAACTACACTTTTAAAATGTTTTAAAAATAAAATATATACATAACATGTCATGTTACACTTATATACACAAATTAAAACATGATATGGCATACGAAAATATTATTTATATAAATTAAAATAAACAATTTTATTAAATAAACAATTTACATACAATAGTTTAAAAAGCATAACTTCACAATATTAATCGGATTTCAACGAAATGAAAAGCAGTATACTTAAAATTTTATTTATTTTCATAATAAAAGATAAAATTAAAAAATTTAATTTTTTTAATTTAAATTTAAAAGTCAAAGTTTGACCACATTGACCAAAATTCACATATCTGGAAAATATACTATTTATTCATGTTTGAAATTCTAATTTACATCAAAATCAAAATTTATATTTAAAATAACAAAATTTATCCATTTTAATAAATAAAATAAAGTTTTTAAATCAGGAATTTCAATTTAAAATAATTACAAAATATTGGGTTGTTACATGCAACATAACTAACATCACACATATATATGCTCAAAAAACCGTGTTGTTTTTTACTGAATAAATATTTACTAATGTGGAAATTTGTATGTATTTGCAATTTTGCATTGTTGCTAATACCTATGCTTAAATGATTGCATGAAGCATGGCATTGTGGTGTTTGGCATGTTATTGATTTTTCTCACAATTAAGCAGTAATAGCATAGAATATCTAATATATAATAAAAACATTTTTTCTTCTAAAATATTCTTTTATTATCAAAATTTTAATACAATAAATTTCAATGTTTTATGTACTGGTGAATTTACCATGACCAGTCAACGGTTTTCCAGTTAGCAGTATACCAACTATTGTCACTAACGGTAACGGTAACGGTAACGGTAAGCATCAGGAGTTATTTTTGGTTTACCAATAGTATAAATACGGTAACGGTTTTCTCGTACTGGTAATGGTTTCCATTGCTATAGCGATTGTACCACCACCATCCATTTCCAACTAGTTATAAGTTACGCCTTATAGCAATTAAGGTCAGACAAAACTACAAAATGTTATGATGCTTAGAGAAAATAGAAGTGTAGATGAATGTATATGTAAATCTCACAAATGTTACGTATGTTACCTTGCATTATTATGATAGACGAAAGTTAAAATACAGACTTTTAATCTTCTCAAGGTCGATTTGAAAACATTATCCATTGTTTATCTATTTTTTCTACAGAAAATCGTTATTACTTAATGCATGTTAGTATAAGCACTTAAAATATTCAAAACGAATGTTCTGAAAAGTTGGATTAAATGTATTATAATGTTGGATTCGACTTTTTCGAACGTTGAAATTAGAGTACTAAATCGTGTGCGTACCTTGTTTCAGAATGCTAATGTGTTGTGTTTCAGAATGCACATACCAAAACGGAATACGATAGGGAGAGTGTGAATTGTGGTAACATAGCATCGATCACACCACTCTCATTCTTCATATGCTGATATGCCTGTATCATGTCGTTTCTGCCTACACATGCTCAGTGTCTTATTACCTTCATCGTTGTCGAATTAGTCTCATCTCAGTCTTCAAACTTGTAAGCTATATGCGACGAAATTATAGAATTGAATCATTGTTTGATGATCAATTTGCAACTTTTACATGAGTTATTTATTTACAGATATAAAAGATAGAGTTAATCTATGATCCATATGAAATTCAGCAAACGATGAAATTAATTATAAATAATAATATATAAAGTGTAGTTTCCCTCAATCCGTGTTAATTTTGAAAATAGATCAAACATCTCTTCAAACAAGGTAATAGAAACTATAACGTACTATGTTATATACATATCATTATTTCTTATGCGCAGAATACTAAACATCTATTTCGTATAAAATTCTAAATAAAATTTCATTTTCACTATAAAATCATAATTTTAATCTCTTTTTAACAGTATTCAAAGATCATATTTATAGTAACTTGCACAAAGTGCTGGTAATTGCAAATATTTGAGGTTTTGTTTCGAATATCATATACTTGCACCAAGAAAATTTTATTGAAATATTTGGTGGAAAAGATCAAAACAATTTGAGATTTGATATTGAAAACAAAATTCTGATTTGATGTTCTAAATGTGAGATGCTTGTCAATATTTGCATGACTATTTTGAAGTACAGACAGTTGCAAAATTTTGCTTCTAATTGTATATATTTGCATAAATAAATTTTTATAGAAATAAATGGCATATGAAGCTTATTGAATAGATATAAAATTTGTGATCTAATGTACATTCCAGTCAGATATTCAAATGCGAGATAAATGCAAATATTTCTTCCATCTATTTTATTATTTAGAATGCATATAGTTGTAAATATTTGAGAATGTTTTGAATTGCACATTTTTGCAATTGATGCTTCAAAATTTGCACCAGTAATTTTTTGACCATTTGTTAAGAAAAATAAATAAATAAATATAGTGTAATAGTATTATAAATATCCCCAAAATAGATCCCTCTCTCTCTCATTTATCCATTCCACTGTTCCATTCCAGAGAACAAATATTCGTAGCCACCTCTCAAATCTTATTCAAAAATTAAAATGGTGAGATCCGCTCCACTAAAAATCATGAAACCCGATCCGAAGAGTTCGTGTCGACGAGAGCTTTGCGATGACTATGGCAGAATTTTGACCGTTGGTGATTGGCAACATCGACCTCTTCATGGCTGGATCTAGGGTTTGAGATGGCCGAAGCTATGGTCGACGATAGGTGAAACAAAAATCGCTATTGGATTTCTCTTGGTAAATAGCGCCTCTCCATGAAAATTCATCGAATCTGAGCACCGATGTAAAAACATGTTCATTTCTTGGGTCGAGAGCATGGGTTAGGTTGCTTCTTCATGCGGTTGATCGAGCTCTATCTCTTTGAGTCTGGGGCATGGAGATATCATAGTGGAGCGTTTTGGCGAAATATGTTCGTTGTTTCGTCTAGTATTGGATGAGAAATCGAAGAGAGAAGTGGGAGAAGAGTGGGTTTGTGCATGATCTGGTATGTTTGTGCATGTACATGTATTGGGGAAAAAGAATTAGAGAGGCAATCGGGTAATTAGTTTTTCTAATTAGTGAATTTATTATTTAAATAATCTCGATTCCTATATTGGTCATATCTTTTGCATACGATATCCGTTTTGAATGCAGTTACTTGTGTTGCACTCGTAATGGAGAGAACTACAGTTTTGCATGAGATTAGTTGATATGGATTTATTATACATGTTGTATGTATGTTGTTTTGGATGTATGTATAAATGTTGGTTGCATGGTTGCTTATTTGGTCGTTTGGTTGCTTTTGTTGAAAACGCCAATCAGCAGTGATTGAGTGTTATGAGAATATCTTGTACGTTGAGGTTTTATACACATGAAAGCCTAACGAACAAGATAAGTTGTAGAGTAGTGTTAGGATATGTGTCAATGAATCTGAAGGTCAAAGATAAGGCTTTAGACTACAGGATGGATGCTAGACGTTTCTGCTTCGTTTGTACTTATCCATATTGGTTGAGTACAAGACCATAGTGGTAGATATCAACCACTATAGAGTGGTTAATGTCCATTGCTATTTTTGATTAGCGATTGCCTTATCTGTAGCTTGGTTGTTATGGAGATTTTAAGATATGTGATTTGATAGTTTGTTCGTGCGACCAACTTAGAGTCTTGATGTTGCTGCTCTACGGCGAGCGATTTAGATGGTGAGGCGATGATGTGATGCTTCAACATGAGAGTTGGTGCTTTGGATATTGGCTCGTGTTGGGAGTAGGTTCCGAGATAGATAGTTATTCACATCATGGGGGATGGCGATGTACAACATGATGGAAAGTCTTGTATCTTTAGTTTGTAGCTTGTGGAGGTAGCATGTACCGAAGATTAGACACTCTGTATCTTTGGTTTGTGGCTAGTGGGGGTAGAAGGCATAGAAGAGGTTATTTTGGGAGTCGTGGAGGGGAGGAACACGGTGGGTTCTAGATAGTGGAAATTGTATTGGGCCAGGAGGGCTTGGATGGATTTTTATGTGTTAGGGGATCGTTGATGATTAGAAGTGTTTTCTATTGTACTTGAAGCAGGGGTATTGTATAGTGGGGACGATTATGGATTGGTAGCGAGGATCCGTATACCCTAGACCCTTTGGGTCTAGTGTCCAACTTTGGGCTACAAGATATGACGGTACAATAGATAACCGAGATTTCCACTAGTCCCTGGAGGAAAGGAGGCCATACGAGTTATCATATATTTAGAGCATATTGGGTGACTGTTAGTATTGTTTGATGGATTTTACGTTTGTTTTGCTTTCTTCACTAGCCACATGTCACCCTAGCGTTTTCATACGAGGTTTGTGCATAGGGATACGCAGACACCCCGACAGTTTACTTAGTATGGAGTAGGTATTGCGGATGGAGATATCTAGGTACCCTGACAGTTTATTGAGTATGAGTACCTTTTTTATGATGTTGTAGAGTAGTATATTATCGATGTTATGTGATGACTCTTTGGTTGTAGGAACAAGTCAGCTATGATTTGTATACCCACTGTTCCGTACATTATATCGACTTTTATTGTATTTTGTGATCTTTTATGGATCACATCAGACTATTGACTGACCTGAGGTTTTATGCTTTTCTTCTTATTATCTCAGGTACTCTTAAACAAGTAGACTAGAAAGTAGGTGTGGATGGATATGGAGTTCTACAAATGGATTAGCAGGAGGTGATGTTTACTCATACTTATATTTAAGATATTATTGTATATTCCGGTGTGTGACACTATAGAGCCTTGACAATGTTTAACTTACTATTATTAAAGATAGTGTATCAGTTGAGTTTATTTTCCAGTTGTATAAATGCTACTACTGTTTTATATAACTCTGTGGATCTTGTACTTTGATGATTAGTTCTCATTGTTATTATTGTCTCGACTGTTTTATTTGCGTTGACTATTATATTTTATCTGATGAGATGTAAGATATACGATGGAGTATGTAATTATTTGATGTTTTCTTTTTCTTCTTTTCCATTCTCTTCTTTTATATTTCCTCTTCTTTCCTTCTTTTCTTTTCTTTAGCTACCATTTTGCACCATAGGTGTAGGGCGATCATTATATTTAGTACCAGAGTGTATGTTATATGATTTAACCTAAGTTGATACCGCAATCCAGTAGAGATGGTAATAGTTATTGCCTTAGACTAGATCTAGAGTGTGTGTATATACGAGAAAGTTCGTATTTGTTATATATTTTGGTTTTCAAACAATATAATAGTATATAATATATATGGTTGTGTTGCACACACGAGCACTATTGATGCAGTTTCCTTTGTAAGAGACCGATCTTCCTTATTATAGAGTAGGAATGATCTGGCATATGAGAAATGTTGCTATTGACTCTATCTTTAGAGTCTAGGAGTAGGCAGGATCGGGGTTACTAACCCTGATTGATAGGATATGTTCGCAGAGATGGTGTGAATCATTTCCTGGATGATTATGGTGGTGTTCAGGTGCAAATGGTTAAAGTTGACATTGCCGAGCTATATAGAGACTACGGAAATCTAAGAGGCAAACTGTTCCATTGGAACAAAGTCGGCTATTGAAAGGCAAGATTGGATGGTTACTTGCGAGAAGATCTCCAATGACTTAGAGTTAGATGATGTAGGGGGTAGAAGTTGACCTCTAGATAACTCCAGGGATGAACAATGAACAATTGAAGTGCTTTTATAGCTTCGACTCTCGAGGATCATTTATTTGGGATTAGCTTATAGTTCGCTATGCGTTCCACCTATTGCATTTCCATATGTGTTTTATTTGACGTAGAGGTTTCATATTCCTTTGTATCTAGATTTGTTGGAGATAATGGGATGTAAACTAAAGATTGTTAACTGGCCTTTGATTGTGACGGACCTAGTTAGGGGATCAGCCAGCCTATGTATGGTTTTTCAAGACTTTGTCTTATTGAGTCATGGATGTTTGTTTGTTTGCCTACCAACTGGAATTCATAGACCCAATGTCATATTCAGTAAAAATTTATGATACATGTATAGGGTTCACTCAATGTGTACGAGCCTGCTCAACAGATGTATTGGAAATTATATCTTGGGACGGATGTAAGCTAAGAAAATTGCTTCTTCACCAAGAACGGAAGACTGTGTAGGTTGTAAAAGATGTGAATCTGCCTGTCTAATAGATTTTTTATGATTTGTTCTTAGGTTTGATTGGGTTCGGTATTATAGTTTAGGAATGGACTAACTGAAGGGGATGTAGAATAGTGGTGGGTTGTGAGAGGACGTTGATGATGACTTGGGTTGTAGAGGAGTGAATAGTAGTGATTGGCTCCCTATAGAGGATAAGGTTATGATTGGCTTTTTATATTTCTTGATCTTCCATATAATGGGCTGTTATCTGTGCCTATAGCAAGAGAGTGCCCAGACATATTCGAGGAGGTGACCGGATTACAATCGTGTAGATATAAAGTTTCGTATCGGTCTAGTTAGATGTGCTAGACCAGCAGTCATGCCTCTATGGCATATGATGCTCAAAGTACAAAGGAAGTTAAAGGTGTGAGCGGAAGACCTGTTGAGTTAATGGTTCATTCATAGGAGCATATTTGGCTAGGATGCACCTATAGTGTTTGCCACTATGGTGGATGGCTCTTTAAGATTGTTTGTTGGTTGTCGTGAGCTGAATGAGATGACAAACAAGTTTCTACTCCCATTTATTGATGGCTTGTTCAATCAACTCTATAGCATGAGGATGTTCTCTTAGTGGACCCTGTGATGAGGTTCACCAACTAAGAGTATTTGAAAATACTGTGCCGATTATAGCATTTTATGCGCTATCTTGATTTTTGATTGGTTGGTTATGCCGTTCGGGCTAACTGATGTGTCGTCGTGCCTTGTTGATCTCATGGATCATGTTTCGAGTGGTGGGAACCTATATTTATAGATTGCATCGATGGATTGTCTATGACTGAGGATAGTATGATAGCATTTGAGTCACAGCCGATTGGTTGACGAATAATGCTAGATTTGTATTCGTTAAGTCCAATAGAATGACATCCATATTTGTTGAGTTATATGTGGGATGGATAGTATGATTTCATTGTGTGCCAAGAGCATTATAAGTGGTCGAGACCCGTTGTTCAATAGTGGATTTCGGAAGAACTTACAAGAGGCATTTGGATATTTTGCACCGAATTGATTTTATGACATCAAGGCCGAACTAAAGACTTCGAGACCTTGTAGATCAATTTGTACCAATAGATATGATATGAAACATGTTAGGAGGAGGGTAGTGGAGTAGTATAGGTTCAATGGAGTGCAAGCGAATATGATTGTATATGGTAGACCGAGAAGGGCAGGAGGACCACTTATCCAAAGCTCCTCGGATGGTGAGATATCATTTTATCGTTGCCTTTTATATTGAATATCATATTCGATGTTTTATACTAGATAGTTTAGTATCTTGCATACTAGAATAGGCATGGATGTTACATTTTTATGTTTGACCTTATGTATGTATGTTTAATGTTGGATAATTGGTTTTTGATATGGTAGTTTATGCTTATGTGATTGTTAGGCATGCGGGATAGTTATGGTTGGATATAGCATATTCATTTGAGACGATTGTTATACGTGATCTAGTATGTTTAAATATATGATGTGTATGTGTGTGTATCTTTGTTGCATTAGGATTTTCCACGGACCTAGTCGCGCGTGCTGTTGAATTTTTTCAAAATCTAAGAGGCTTTCAAGGGCCTATGGGTTAGGAGGCGTTCTCTTTTCTTTGTGATTTTGAGGACCAAATATTTTTAAGGAGGGGAGAATGTAATGACCCATATTTTAACTATTAGATAGTTAAATATTTAATCACTAATTAAGTGAAGATCCAAAAATATGATTTTTTTACATTGCCGAATAATGACTCAAGACCACTTCCGTTGAGTTTAGATTGACGTTGTGAATTAAAATAAGTATAAGGATCGCTATATTTGAAGAGTGGACGATCTGATAGCTGAAACAATATCGAAATGCACGAAATTGGTATCCCGATGTGTAGTCTCAGATAGCGATGAGATGTATGCCGTTGGATCTGAAAATATGAGGTGATGTAAGTAGACGAGTTCTGTTACGATTGGACGCGCCGTGTGGTCGTGCAAGCTTGAAACGTACAACCATTTATTCGAGAAAAATAAATAAATGGAACATAATATTATTATAAATATCCTCAAATTAGATCCCTCTCTCTCATTTGATCTCATTCCACCGTTCCATTCTAGAGAACAAATATTCATAGCCTTCTCTCAATCTCGTTCAAAAATTAAAATCATGAGATCCGCTCCATTAAAAATCACGAAACTAGATCCGATGAGTTCGTATGGACGAGAGCTTCACGATGACTGTGGTGGAATTTTGAACGATGGTGATTGGCGACATTGAACTCTTCATAGCTGGATCTAGGGTTTGAGATGGCTGAAGCTAAGGTCGATGATAGGCGAAATGGAGATTGCCGTTGGATTTCTCTTGGCGAATAGCACCTCCGTGTTAGTCCGTGAGACGATGGTTTTGATGACAACAACCTTTGAATAGATTATAAAATATAAATACTAACATTATAAGTTTAAATATATATGTATATGCAGGATTTAACCATGCAGGTACTAAGAATGAAGACTGTACAGTATAGAGATTCAAGATATCAAGATAAAATATCAAGATAGAAGACTCATGAGTATCAAGATTATCAAGAGTTCAAGATTTCAAGGATAAGTATTTTTTATTATTATTAGGAATTTTTGTTAAAACTCGTAGAAAAGCACTGGCATCTTAAAATCCAATTTATTCGTGGAATGGAATCCACTTCAAGCCCGTTTTTAAAGGGATGGAAGTCAAAGTAGGATGGAACCTACGAGAAATCTAGTGGAACATTGTTTTGTATCCGCTAACTTTTATTCAAAATGATTTTTCAAAATTATATCAAATGTTTTCAAAACTTTCATTTCAAAAGATTCAAAACCCTCGATCCTGATTTTAAATAATTTTAGCCTCAAAAACATCTTTATTTTTAAAGTCAAATTACTCCTGATTTTAAACTAACTTTTTAAATAATATATTTAACTTTTAAATATTTATACTTAGATTTCAATATAAAATTATAGTTAAAATCTATATATATTATTCTTTATATCTACTTATGAATTTTAATTATAGTCAAGTATATTTATAAAGTTTAAAATAGTTTTTATATAAGATAAATGTTATTTTCAAAGAAAAATAAAAACACCAAAATATCCTCTGGGATGTCGACATGCCTAGCATGACCATGTCGACATGGTGATAGTTTGATTCAAAAATTCAAATTTCAAAAGAAGTGTCTATTTGCCATAACTCTTCATGAATGGTCATGGTTGTTGTCTTCTATAAATAGGGGTCAGTTTCAACGAATTTTTAAAATCATAATTTTCTGGTTTTCACTCCTCTTCTTCTTCTTCATTTCTTAATACATATTCTTATCATTACTCTACCGAAATCAACATTGAATCATACTCAATTACTTCTAGTTTGATTCTCTATCACTATCTCTACAAGATTCTCAGTGCTATTCAGAGTTATAAACATCTTTGTAATCCATTAAGTGAGAAAAGGTATGATTGTAGCATTGGAAATCAATCAAAAGGGAAAATGTGTGATTGTAGCCTTGGTAAATCAATTGGGTAAACTTGTGGCTCGGAAATCAAGTATCTCTACCCAGAGGATCGAAATTCTGGAGGTTGTACCTCGTAGCCTTGAAACCGAGGGTGTAATTGTACAATTGCTTTTGAAAGGAAATACGGACTTGTGTTGCGGGACTGGATGTAGGGTAATTCCGAACCAGTATAAAATCCGGTGTGTTCTTTCCTTTACTGATTTTATTTTATTTCTGCATCTGTGATTGTTTCTGTGATCATATTTGTGTCTGTATATTGCATACTTTTGTGTCTAAATTAACATAAATTAAAAAGATTTAGTAATTCTTTATTAACACTATTCACCCCCCTCTAGTGTTAATCTTAGCCTTAAGATCCGTAATCCACATTTCTCACACTCTCTACCAAAATTCTTCGAATTCGAGCATCTATGTCAAAATGTATTCATTGCTTGGGTCGAGAGCACACGTCAAGTCGCTTCTTCATGTGGTTGATCAAGCTATATCTCTTTGGATCTGGGGCAAGGAGATCTCATAGTGGAGCATATTGGCGAAATCCGTTCGTCGTTTCGTCAAGTATTGAATGAGAAATTAAATAGAGAAGGAGGGAAAGAGTGGGTTTGTGCAGAGCTTAGTATGTTTGTACATGTACAGGCATTAGGGAAGAAGGATAATGGAGGTAATTAAGTAATTAGTATTTAATGGCCACATCTTTTGCATACGAGGTCCATTTTTTCTTGGGTTGCGCTTACAATAGAGAGATCCACACTTTGGCATTAGTTTGGATAGATTTTATGGAGGTGAATGATATTGTCTTTTACCATACTATGATTGGTTGTATAGTATTAAATCGACATTCTGGAATGATTTTTGGTTTTAAAATATGATTTTCCTATACTTGTATACCTACTAGATTATTATAAAAGAAAATAAGAGTATTCTAAAATGATTTATATTAAATATCACATATTTTCCGTCGATGTGCCATTAGTATGAAATTATTAGATTTGAGCTATTTTTGATACGGTTTCCCCATTAGTTGATATGGATGAATTATACATATTATATGCATGCTGTTTTGGATGTGTGTATAGATGTTGGTCGAATGGTTGCTTGTTTTGGTTATTTGGTTGTTTTTGGTTGAAAATGCCGATTAGCGGTGATCAAATGTTACGGGACTCTTGTGCGTTAGGGTTTCGTACATACAGAAACCTAACAAATGAAATAAGCTGTAGAGTAGTGTTAGGATACATGCTGACGGATCCGAAGGAGGAAGATGAGGCTTCGAACTTCCGAATGGATGTTGGACATTTCTATTTAGCTTGTACTAATTCATTTTGGTTAAGTACAAGGCCAAGGTGGTAGGTATTGACTACTATAGAGTGGTCAATGTCCATCACTATTTTTGATTAGCGATGTGGCCTATCTTTAGCTTGGACATTATGGAGATTTCTTGTTGCACGATTTGATGTTTTTTCGTTCAACCGACTTAGAGTCTTAATGTTGTTGCTCTACAACGGCAATTTAGATCGCGAGGCGATGATTTGATGCTTCGACATGAGAGTTGGTACTTTGGATATTGGCTCGTCTTCGGAGTAGGTTCCAAGGTTCATAATTTTAGGACTTTGTAGATCGTGTTGGAGGCGTTGGCTCGTTTGCATCATGGGGGATAGCGACATACAACATGATGGAAAGTCTTGTATCTTCGGTTTGTGGCTTGTAGGAATAGCAGGTACCGAAGATTATACACTCTGCATCTTTGGTTTGTGGCTCATAGGGGTGCCGGGTGCTAAAGAGGCTCATTTTAGAAGTCGTGGAGTGGAGGAACATGGTGGCTTCCGAATAGTGGAAATTGTATTGAGCTAGTAGGTCTCGGATGGATGTGTATGTGTTAAGGGATCGTTGATCACTCGAAGTGTTTTCTATTGTACTTGAAGCAGGGGTATTATATAGTGGGGACGTCGATGGATTGGCAGCGAGGATCTACATAACCTGGACACTTTGGGTACAGTGTCCAGATTTGGGCTACAAGGCACATATCTAGTTTTGGGCTGCGAGGTATGGGAGTACAATGGAGAATCGGGATTTCTACTAATCCCTGGTAAAAAGAAGGTTATATGAGTTATCATATGTTTAGGGCACACTAGGTGACGGTTAGTATTATTTGATGGATGCTATGTTTGCTATGGTTGCTTCACTGGTCACTTATCACCCTAGGGATGTCACACGAGGTAGGTATTATGCATAGAGATGCCTAGACACCCCGACAATTCACTTAGTATGGAGTAGGTACCATGGATGGAGATACCTAGGTACCCGATAGTGTACTGACTATGAGTATCCTTTTTATAATGCTATAGAGTTGCATATTATTGATGTTATGTGTTGAATATTTGGTTGCAAGGACAGGTCAGGTATGATCTGTATACCCATTGTTCCATATACTGTACTGACTTTTATAGTATTTTGAGATTGTTTATCACTCACACCAGACCGTTGTCTGACCCGAGGTTTTATGTTTTGCTTCTTATTATCTCATGTACTCTTGAATGAGTAGACTAGAGAGCAAGTGTGGATGGTATATGGAGTTCTCCAGATGGATTAAAAGGAGGTGACGTTTACTCATACTTATATTTGAGTTGTTGCTGTATATTTAGTTGTGTGACACTAGAGCATTAACAGTGTTTGTTTTGCCATCATTAGAGATAGTGTATCAGTTGAGTTTATTTTCTAATTGTATAAATTTTATTACTGTGTTGTATCTCTATGGATCTTGTACTCTAATGATTTGTTTACATTGATATTACTGTCTCAACTGTTTTATATCTATGTTGACTATTATATTTTATCCGATGCGATGTGAGATGTACGACAGATTATGTGATTATTTGATGTTTTCTTCTTTTTCTTTTCCATTCTCTTCTCTTCTATTTCCTCTTCTTTATTTCATTTCTTTCCTTTGACAACCATTCTGAACCATTGGTGTAGGGCACTTGTTACACTAATTAAATGATTTAGCCCAATCAAAGCCAACCCAACTGATCCACCACTGGCCCGAAAAGGCCGGCCTAAGCACATAATTCCAAACCAATCTTTCTATTCAATAAGGAGCCAAGATGAGTCTTGGCCATTTCACCTTGAAGCAACCTTTACACTTAAAGCAAGATCTGGACCGGGTTCAGCTCGTTTCTCATTGGCTTCCACATATCGAACTTCTAGTGGTAGCTAAAGACCAACACAGTTCACCCGACATCACATTAGTTGACTGCCGACTCTTATCCAAGCCTGCCCCAGCAAACAACACATTAGGCAAGAATGACCCAAGCATAGCCGGTTTCCAAGCATGGTTTTAGTATAACCAACTCCTACCGGCATCAAGCCTCCCTCTCAAATGCCTCACCCTCGGTCATTTACATGTCTCCCTCACATGGTCCTCAACAATATTTCACCAAAATTAATTCTTCATGTTTGATCGCAAATCAATAGACTTGCCCTAAATTAATTCTTCCACCAAAACATCTGTTATTCCATAACCCAATTACACCTTCATTTTCACCATTGGCAACCTAATTTCATATTGGTTCCCCAATTATGTTGATATCAATTGACGGCCAAACCGATAATTGGACCATGTCGCCTCTACAATTATTGATGAACAAACGTCAATGGCCTATCGTCGATGTATTGGTCCAATATCTCCGGTGAACTATGAGGTATAATTTATTGATATTCCTTCTTCTCCTACGATTTGATTTTCAATCGTTGTTTTCATTGTTTAATGATATCCTACTCCAACCAGTATTTTTATTTTTACCATTTTGTTGCATTGGTTTTCTAGATATTCGCCTATTTCTCTAGCTTATGTACTGCGTTTTTCCAATTTTAATACTAATTTATTTTTGTGTTTGACATTCTTACGGAGATGAAATTTTACAAAGTGTAGTATATTTCAATTTTCTTTAACTCAAATAGACTGTCCTCAACTATTGATGATCCAAATTTGTGATGTCCACTAAGGCCTGTTAGGGAACAACTTATTTTTCTGCTTGTTGATTTCTAAGTAACCCTATCAAAAAAGTATTTGACAACTACTTTTTTTGACTTAAGTCAAAAATTTAACTACTTTTATAAGTAACAAAGAGTTGCTTATGACTTATAAGTTATTTTTGTGAGAAGTAACTTATAAGTCATTTTGCAACAAGTAGTTGCCAGACAGGTCTAAACTGTACTTGCGAATTCGTATTCTAATCGATTTTTTTGTTGTCATCTTTATTCCACTGATATTGATTTTGGTTGTTTGTTCCGTAGGTTATGCTGTTATGGATTTGTAGCCTGAACTGTTATGTTAGCTGTTATGGATTTGTATTAGCCTAAACTGTTATGTTAGTTGTTATAAATAACTTTGACAAAAATAAGGTAGCCGTATCGTTAATCATTCATTTAATCGTTGGTACGCTGAACATCTTTCGAGTTATAAGTACATCCTCCCACCTAAACAGTGTACTGTGTCCACTATAGTCAGTAGAAAACACTATAATCAGTCTGTAAGTGGCAATATGTATGCTATTTCTATGTGGCATGCATGGTTACGTCAGGCTAGCTTTTTCCATGAGCTGAACTATGTTTACGTTGAACCATGTTCATATTTTTATGCTGTTCAATGAACTACGTTTTATATCCATTTGAAGAAAAATAAAGTCTATTAAGTTAACCAATAAGAAATGACATACAATAGTAAGAATTTTGAGAAAGTTTTTATTTACATTTCTCAGTGCGACTCTTGCAGAAAGAGTTCATATAAAAAATATTTTAACAACAGCATGATTCACTGACCCTTATGCTATTATACAACAATATAGCAAGGTTTCTTAGTCATGGTATGGTCGTAACTCTAGGTTTCTAAAGTTCCACATTTTGTTGATCGGCTGACGTTTCTGTTTGCATATTGATCTTAAAACTTACTTTTTATATTAAATATGCATACTAAGATAATGTTTGTTTAAAGAATTATTGTGTAGGTAGTTTGCTAGGACAGTGGACAACAAAGCTGCTGTTGATGAAGAACCAAGAAAGCATGGAAGAATCAAAATTCGTCAGGTTCGTTCGTCGTTTCAATTCGATAAAAAATGCTTCATCTCAGCGGATCAAACTACTTATTCTTTACATTACTATTCAATATAAACTGTCATGCTTTGGTAAAATCTTAATATTTGATATTTACATGTTATTACTATAAAAAACATAACATACAATTTTACCTACCGCGTCTTATGTATGAAGATACAGTTATGAAAACAACATTGCAGAACAAAATTTATCCAATTTCATAACAAATCTACTTGATACAACTCATTTACGACCAAACTGAGTGTGTTTCGTAGCTTATTAATATAGTAAAATTTTAATTAAAAATATCATTTTGTTAGTCAAAATATTTTGTTGACATTTCCGGTGATATGTGTATACTGATTTTAAAACAGATTAATTGGCCGGTGGATAAGATAAAACGATAGCTACTATTTATGTTTTACTTCTGACTAGACTCATCTCCTGTTAATGATAACACTTCTATTTCTTTGATGCACGAATCATTGATAACCTTAGTGACCACACTCGTAAGATTTAAGTTTATCAAATGAACAAATATTTTGGTTTGCAATGCAGCTTTGTAGACTGGTCTTCCTCAAATTGAATTTCTCACTGGAATGTTGTCTGAGCATATATAGTTCCAGATCCCCAACATACTAATGTGGTAACATGTTTATGAACCCATAAAAGCTACTGACATTATAGTACCTTATTTAGTGGTACTCAAACTTATTGTTATATTTCTCTACAGGGCAAATTACTACCCATTTTTTGGCACAATCTAATCCTCCGCTGTCTGAACCACGTCCACAACCGCTTGCTTTTCCCAGTTGCAACCGGACTCCAAGTACACAGTCATAGGGTAATCAAGCTTATTCATTCATTGGGTTTACATTTTCCTGCAGTGATACTATATTTGATGTAAAATAGTTGAAATAAATTTTTTAATCACTTTCAACCTTATCAGTTAATAGATCTTTCTATCATTTTTGACAAACAAGCGAACCCAAGCTTTTGAGCATTGTTTTTTGGTTCAGTATTTATGCCGTATTTACTATATTATATTCAGTTTCTGACAAATGACTGTTAATGTGTAGAAATTCTTATTCATTTAAACCATGTTTAGTTATAGTTTGATCCGAGACGTAGAGCATATTTATTAAAGGAAAAGAAAATTTACTTAATTAGCATTATATTCGAACACCCAGGCAATTGCTAGAAAATCACATGTGTTTATGAATTCATTTGCTAATGCCGTTGCATTCAACAGCTATGTGACTATATTGGCATTGATCCATCTAATTTTTTTTGACCGACCTCAAGCAGAAGTGTGCAACTGGTCAAACTGTATACTGTTGTGTAAATATCATTGTTGGGTTACTCATTAATTATGTTGCAAATTTTGTAGGAAAACCATCAATTGCTAAGAAGACTATGCAAATGTTGTTGCGGAAGCTGAGTTTGTGAAATAATGAAAGATCCTCGGTTGGAAAATGTGCTAAATGGAAGGCAAACTTAGTTCTAATTGGTGGCTGTGGATGCGGCGGTTGTGCTTACCATGGTCATCATAGTGATAGAGGCATGATAACACAAAATAATTCTTTTACATGTTCTCAAATCAATTTATTTCTATATTATTTTTGGTTTGAATGTTTTATTTTACTATTTATATTGTTTTGCTTTGGCGCGAGAACACTTAATAGGAACTACTGTACTGAAATTAATTGCATTGAGATTTGTTTTTATGCGATTTATGTCCTACAATTTTCTTATGCTATTGTGGTAGCTGCGGTTTTGGGTAAATATTTAAAAGTAAAAAAGCAAGATGATACCACGTTGAAATAAAAGATTCATCTACGCTTCTACTAATGAAAATAACGTTGACTGTGTCCTTATTGGATCGTTTACCAACATCCCATGCATGTACCTTCCCACTCAAATTAATATTAAATATTATATCTTTTGAGTTTGTACTACCATTACTCTGGCAATACAAGCACTAATGCAGTTTGAATAGAAGCAAAATACTCAATGTCATTTCAACTAAGTTAAAAAATTCACTTCAGACTAACAATTACTCAAACTTAACATTAACTTTATCATTGTATCGTATAATATACTTTCAAACTATTTGTTGTATATGCTTTATGGATCTACTTAATTTCAATTCTAACATCTACATCTACTCCAAAGTACACCGTTTTTGAATTCCCAATGTATATAGTACAAATAACTCATGGTAAATTACTAATTATTGAAAAACAAAATAACAAAGTCATAACTTTAACTTTTCATTTAATATGGACAAACCATCTAAACTTATATATTCTTTATTCAAAAATAACTATAACATAGGTAAAGTCTACGTTTTAAATTTGTCTGTAATATAAAAAATAATAATAAAATACAATTATATTTCAGGCACGTGAGGAAAAATCGAGAAATCATTTAACATTGCACAAATAATGTTCATAATAATGAATTAGAAAACTGCCCCGTGTGCGTAGCACGGGACACTCACTGGCTACGATGGACGGGTGGAACTTGGGAAGATGAAATTGTTGCATTTGCCGCTTTGATTCGGGCGTGTTGACAACAGCAGCGTTCTGCAATTCCCTTCTCCTTCTTTCTTCATCCGGTCCACCAATTATTTCTTCTTCCCAAATTTGGCTTAGAGATTGCAACTAAAATGCGCTTATTTGGACCTTCAAATTCTCACAAGAACCCATGGAATTCCTGCACATATTTATTTGGTCCTTCAAATTCTGAGGTAATTATTTTGTCGAATCAAATCCTTACTTATATTTATTGATCTCAGATATAAAAAATTGATTAAGTTGCGGAGATAAGTATATTTTGCAGCAGAACGATGAGAAAAAGGGCAAAAATCAGCAACTTTCGTGCGCAAATCGATATCGTAATCGAATTTACAAAAACTGGACAAAAGCCCTATTCGCCGTTGCCGGGGATCGAACCCGGGTCACCCGCGTGACAGGCGGGAATACTCACCACTATACTACAACGACTTCGTTGCACGAATTCAATTTTTCCTTTATAGATTTTGTTGGTGGTATACTACTGTATTTGTCCCAGTTTCCAGGACCATAACCCTAGTTCTGTTTCAGATATGTCCAAGTTTACAAACAAATTGGAGCGGGTGAACAATAGTAGTAATGATTCTGACGGGCATATGAGGGCTTTTGAACAGCTATTGTTTGAGGAAGCAAATGCTCAAAAGGACCAGTCAAATGCTGGTAAATAAGGTAAGCTATCATAATTTAGGGTCTAATTTATCTTGATTATCTTCTTTACTTGAGATGATTTTACTAGATGAGCTGCGTGTGAAATTTAGACGCTTTTTATCTATTAATTTTTAATTAGTGCATTAGCTACAAGGCTGAGGCACAGTGCATGTAATCTTGAAAAGTAATTGGGGGAATGATCCATTGCTTTTATCAGACAAAGATGTATAGTTGTAGCATGTACTATGCTTTAAAGTCTTATTCAATCAGGATATCTTAAATCTTCTTTTGGAATTTTAATCAAAGCTTGGAGTGAGATGGAACTCTATTAGTGGTTGACTGTCAACTAAGGAAAATTTATAATTAAACACAAAAATGTGTACTTTTATAGCTATTTTGAAATGATTTCTCATCTTTTAATTGTGTGTTTGCAAAACACAAAGTGGAAACTAACTTATTACGCATAGCTCTATTAGGTGCTAGAAGCATAGGAGAACTTGCTATACAATTCACCAAGACACACATTTGCTTCAGCGAAGAGTTATGTTATGCCATCTGCTATCATCTCAACCTGGTTAGGTGTTATTAGAACACCATTCTTCTTTATCCCTTAGCTTACATACAACAAATATTAAAATATTTTTAACGATGTGGGACTAAAAGAAGCTAATATAGGAAATGAAGGACAATAGGATCTGAAATTTTGAGAGAAAAAAGAAGAGAAACGTTAGTTTATGGTAGTTTTACGATAAGTTGAACAGAGTCCAAAATAAATTTAATGATATCACGTCGAGTTCATTTTAGCAGTAATGACAGTATGCTATATATACACCCAAACGGGCCAAACCGTAGCAGGTGATGTATGAGGGGTGTGTGTGTGTGTGTGTTTGCTCTTATTTTTGCTGTTGATTTTATTTACATATAATTATGAAAAAGTTGATATAGTGTTCTTCGTTTATTTATACCAGTTAATTTGATGTTCATAAGTTTGCTCGCTCTTATTTTTCTTCAATCCGATCTTATTTATGCCCATAAAGTATTTGAAATAAGATTCCTAACTAAGACACACATTTGCTTTAGCCAACAGTTATGTTATGCATAGTTTCTTTGGACTTTTAGAAGATGGATTATCTCACTTTCCACTTACCTTTGCGACAGTGGTCCAAAAAGGGGTACAAAACGGATCTCTTTAGCACCCAACATATAAAGATATAGATGTATATACATATACAGACATATATGTACATATACATGCACATACATACATATGTACGTGTGCATCATGTGTGTATTTGAATCCGATTTTCTATTCTTGTTTGGTTTTCAAACACCTAATCAAACTGTTTTCAGCTGTTCACAGATAAATTCTTAAATCTTATAATTGTAGAAACTTGGTAAGTATTGGCGACTCTCATTGAATTTTGAGTTTATTCACTATGCACTATTATTTTGCTTGCTAATTCAAAGTTAAATAACAGTATTCATCTCTTGAAACTTTAACCTTTTCTCTTCAGCATTCTTCACAATCATTTAACATACGACTAATTTTTTATTATATAAAAGATAGATAGTAATGAAAACTGAACAAAGAGATAAATATACGGATAAGACGATGCTAAGAATAATAATCAGTTCAAGGTCAAATATTTGAAGTAATAGTGTTTTGATAGCAACCTTGAAATTGAACGATTGATCATAAGTTCACATCAAAGCAGAAATTAACGTTTTTCTTTGGTAATAATTTCAGTAACTGAAGAAGACTAGTGCAACTTTTATATATGACCATTCTATGAGTAACATTCAATAATGCTCCTAATTTTACCGATCTTTCTTGAAATTAATAGATATTTATTTAAACTGCATTATATCTAGAGTAGTTGTTGCCTAATTACTCATTGGTATGTTTTTGTAACAAAAATGATACTGGTTATTGATTTACATGAGACTGGTATATGCATTCATTAGTCTTCTTTTATATGGCACTATTGCAAGATATTTATATCATTATTCATAAGTATTACGAATTGAATGATGATCGAAAATCATTATGCTTTGGTGAACACAGGCATTTAATAATTATAAAACAAAAGATATAAACGAGGTTTTAAATCTCGGATATCAGACACGTTTCGTCTCGACGATTTTAGTGACTCGGTATCGTATCGGGGGAGATCTCGAACGAGACGAGTGCATCTCGGACGTCAATATCGTATTTACATCTCGGACCTAAAGGCCATCTCGAGATTATATCAGAGTATAACACATCACATAATTTATAGAAAAAAAATGCATGGTATTGGTTTATTTATTATTTACTGAATTGCTGCAACTAATCTTCACTATTCTAACTGAAAAAATAATGCAATTATACTTCAACTATATGAAATTGTTCAACTAACTTCACAAAACATCATCAGTTTTAGCAATTACATATAAGTATATGAAATGCGACAAATTAACTGAAAATGAGTTTTACACAATTACATATATGCAGTAAGAATAACATAATAGCAGTATCAGGAACTGATGCAAATAAAAACAAATGCATATAAGAGATATCAAGAATCGAAGGGTTTCAGGCAATGCAAATCTACTTGCAGAAGGTTATGCCTGCAGTAAGAATAACAAACTAAATCTACTTGCACATCTATTCTATTCAATTTTTGAAAGATTGAATTTCATTAAAATAGAAACAACCTTAATTTACATACATGTAGAGAGAAGAGAGATTGGTCGAAGACGAAGCTGCAGACTGTCAAAAGCGAGATCAAGTAGTCGAAAATTGGAAGGAACCGCGAGCTGTTGGATGTTGGAATATGGAGTTCGATTTTTTTAAAAGAGAGTTTGATTTTTTCTCTAGAGAAGAGGGAGTTCGATATTTTGACGAGGAACGTGATCTTTTAAAAAATAATATATCGAGGATATTTCGGAATATCGTTTCGCTCCAAATATCGACCGATATATGTAAATTTCGGCGATATAATCAAAACAAGATATCAACCGATATCTCATGTTTCGTTTCACCCAAGCCTTCAATCGAGATATCGGCCGAGATGATTGAGATTTAAAACAGTGGATGTAAAGCAACCTTGAATTCATCAAATTTAAAGAAAATGCTACGAAATTGTGAGTGATAAAGTAAGAAATTTTGTCTGTTTCTTTTTTACAAGTACGGTTATAGTTTCTTTTTATTTGGCTTTATAGGTTAACATAATGCAAACCACAAATCTTTATATAGATCTAAGGAATGCTACATTTTTTTCATCTGTTTCCGAGACACTTAATACACTGTCAATTTTTAATACTTCTGATATGAATGAGCTTGATATCATGCACGACTGCTATAACCAGACTCCAGTAAATGTAAAGATTGTACGCAACCTTACCCTGCAAGCTAAGAGGGTGTTTCTGGGACTTGAACCTGTGATGACAAGGTCGCAATATAACAATCTTATCGTTGCTTCAGGTCGTTAAGTTCACAGGTTATTTTAATGAGCTAATTTGATCATTCTTATATTGGAAAATCGTAGGCAACTTTAGTTTTTTAATAAATGAATTATAATTTTGAAATAGTTTTTTTTAGGGTGTGTGTTAGAATATGACAGAGATAGCAAGTGCATCTAGGAATCATAATGCATTATCTAAATTCAATTTGTGCAACATAACTAACATCACACATATATATGCTTAAAAAACCATGTTGTTTTGTAGTGAATAAACATTTACTAATGTGGAAATTTGTATGTATTTGCAATACATCGTTGCTGATACCTAGGCCTAAATGATTGTATGAAGCATGGCATTGTGGTGTTTGCAAGGAATGAGGTTTCGTCTGGTACCCGAAATTTCGGGGGTACCGGACGGGTCTCGTTGTGAAACGGTCTGAAACCGACATAAAAAATCGATTTCGGACTAGGGCAAAAAAAACAATAGCACCTTTTTTTTCCAGAAAAAACGTGATTTTGCTACTTTTGAAGGAACGACAAACAGATTTAGGGCAGAAAAAATCAAACGCGTCATTCAAGCATGAAAAAAAAGAATCTTGCAGCAAACATTGAAGGAAAAGCAAGATTAAAGGCAGAAAGCAATTAGAAACCAAAAAATTTCAAATAATACATCAAATCAAAAGCTTTAATAATTCAAACGTGAAGCAATAGTAGACAATCAAATTATCAGATCATTTCAAAAGCTTATAAATTGCACTAGATAGAGAATATACTTACTCTATCAAGAAAAACTCAAATTACAACTCAATTGGAATTCTCCTCTTCAGACACCGTCTTCCTTGGCTTTACAGTAATTGATTAATTCTTCTTCTTCTTGTTTTCGCCGTCGACATAAATGATAGATCTTCTTTTCATTTTTTTAGCTTTCGTCTTTTCTACAGAGCTTCGCTTTTTTTTTTGTTCGATATTGGATACGGAAGATGGAAATGGGGAATGAAACAGCTGTTAGGTTTAATGGAGGGCTGCTGGGCTATTGGGCTACTTGTTTTATTTAGGGTTTCATTTAATTTACTTAAACTTATATTGGGATCATGAAGGGAAGTTGGGCTGCTAGTTTACTTCAGCAAGTCTTTTATTTACTTAAGCATGTTTTTGATGGGCTCGACTTTTATTTCTATGAACTGTAGTTTTTTTTAAGCATTTTTTTTTATTTTTATTTTATTTGGAACTTAATTTAAGTTATATTGGGGAGAATTATTTTAAGTTATATTGCAGAGAAGTTATATTGAGGAGAAATTACTGTAATTCTAACCTAAGTTTATTCAACTGTTTTCTAATGATATTGTTCACGATTTATAGGGTACACTATGGAAAATCAAGCAAACACTACAGAGATCGGTTGGAATTATGATACCCCAATCGATGACAATGTTCGAAAAACAAAATACAGTTTTTGTAATAAATAAATCAATAGTGACGCCATAACGCGTTTGAAAGAACATTTGGCAGGTGTAGGCGGCAATGTAATGGCATGTCTAAACGTTCCTCAAGATGTCAAAAAACTAGTACGAGCTCATATTGTTGGAAAGAAAAATGACCGTACTAAAGGAAAACTAGAGAAACAACGTGTACAGCAAGAATTGATGAGTAGACCTCAACAACATGACTCGAACAGTGAAGATGATGAAAACGAAGATGATAGAGATGTTCATCGTGTTATGCGACAAAGCAGAGATACATTTAGAGAACATGAGATGCAAAGATCTTACAGACAATCAGGTGTTGGTCTCAGTCAACCAGATTGGAATGTACGTAGTAGATCTACGAGACTAGAAAGTGATTTTGAAACTCGCTCTGTTGCAAGGATTGATTCATACATGCAGAAAAAAGAAGGTAGTTCTCAACCTTCTATTAAGTCTGCAATTAAAGGCATTAAAAATGCTAAAAAGCACATAAGTCGTGCAATTGCTAAATTCTTTTACTTTAATCACATTCTACATAACATTGCAAATAGTTCTTATTATGCAACGATGGTTGATGCGATTGCGGAATGCGGTCGTGGAATATATCCACCTACCGCATATGAATTATCACATTCATACTTGGAAATGGAATTAGAAGAAGTTTGATCATATATTACCACTTTTCATAATTTTTGGGATAAATATAGTTGTACGTTGATGTGTGATGGTTGGAGTACTCAGAACCGACGAAAAATTATAAATTTTCTTGTGTACTTTGGGACGATATTTCTCAAATCTGTAGATGCTACTAATGAATTTCAAAGCAGTGAATATATATGTGGATTGATGAGACTATTGGAGAAAATAGAATAGTGCAAGTAGTGACAGATAATGGGGCCAACTATAAAGCTGTCGGTTAATTGTTGATGCAAAAAAGAAAACAGTTATACTGGACGTCATGTGTAGCACATTGCATTGATCTGATCTTAGAAAATATCTCGAAAGAACCGGAGGTAACATCTGTCATCTCAAATTGTCAATTAATAACGACATTCATATGCAATCATGGTTGATTACTCTCCATAATGAGAAAAGAAACAAATGACAAAGAATTGATCAGACCGGCAGTGACTAGGTTTGCCACTTATTTTATTGCATTAAACTCTATTTATAAACACAAAAATGACTTGAGAAGAATGATTGCTATGAGGGAATGAACATCTAAAATGCCTAGACTCGCTGTTAAGGACAAAAGAACTGCAATCAATGTTTCCGACCTGATTTACAATGATATTTTTTGGACTGCCGCTGCTTCCATCATTCTTGTATTTGAACCACTAGTTAAAGTATTAAGAATGGTGGATAGTGATGATAAAGCAGACATGTGCTACCTTTATGAAGCGATGGAACTCGCGAAAGAGTCAATTAGAAAAGACGTTGGCTCAAGGCAAACAAAAAAATGGTGGGACATTATAGATAAAAGATGAAAAAACAACCACATCCAAATAGTTAAAATGCATAACATTCATGTTTGTACTATTTAAAATATATGTTATTTTCTTAATCCTATCATTCAATATGGTGATGCGGTAAACGATAATGAAGTGTTAAATGGATTCAACAACGTTGTTGAAAGAATGATCCCAGACATATTGACACAAATCGAGATTGGAAAATAGGTAAATTGCATCAGATGTTTTATTCAAAATATAGATCCAATATTTAATTTTTATATCCACATGTGGATAATTACAGAATGAAAGTTGGCGCATTTGGCTCTTTAAAAGCAAAATCAGCTATAAATAGTTGTTCACCTGCTCAGTGGTGGTCAATAATTGGTAGAGAGGATGCTCCAAATCTAACACGCTTAGCAATGCATATTCTAAGTCAGACGGTTTCTTCTTCAAACTGTGAAAGAAATTGGACTGCATTTTCCACGATTCATACAAAATTGAGAAATAGAATCAAAATGAAAAATCTAGAAAAACTAGTGTATGTACATTATAATATGAGATTACGAGCAAAGAATGTTAAACGTCACGATACAAATGATCAATTGATTGATCTGAATTATATATTTCATAAAAAGGATCCATTAGTTGAGTGGACTACTGAAGTTGAACCACGGTTGCTTGATGACGATCATTTGATGGTTAATATGATGAATGATGTCATTGCTGCAGTGGATGGAAAACCTGCACAAACAATGGCAAGTCAAAGCACTGAAAATAGTAGTGGCTCCTCAAAATGTGATAATGACAATACTGGTGGTAACAGTATCAGTTTAGCAAGTATGGTCTTGGTTCTAGTGATGGTGGTGGTTCGCATAGATCAACTATACCTTACGTGAAAAGAAGAGGTGTGATGGGCAATCATGACAGAAGAGAGTAATTTGGATGTTGAATATGGACAACAACAAAATTATGATTATGCTAATAATCCGTATCCGTCAAATGATCCACCTAACTACATACATTCTACTTCCGACTACACCGGTTGCTATTATTATCACGAAGCAAACGAGATATATAACAGTGATATATCAAGTGATCAAAATAGTCAGACTACATGTACAACACAAAATGACAAACCCTCCCTGTTTGATAACATGTTGGCGTTTCTAGGTACATGACAAATGCAATATGGTTATCCACCATACCATACGACACAAGTGGATGAAGAAAATTATGAGAACAATCCATCTACATCATCGAGAAATAGTTTTTGGATGTAGTAAATTTATGATGTTGTATGTTGTATTCTATTTCTTTGTACACTGTAATTATATTTTATTGATTGTTCACAAGTTTATTAACAAACTACTGAAAATCAAAATTTGGATTGAAACCGAAACTTCCGAAATTGACGAAATCATCCGAAACTAACAAAATTTCAGATGACCGAAACTGAGTTCTCGAACCTTGGGTGTTTGGCATGTTATTGATTTTTTTCACAATTAAGCAGTAATAGCCTAGAATATCTAATATAAATAAAAACATTTTTTCCTTCCATTTTTTTTTCCATTATCAAAATTTTAATGCAATAAATTTCAATGTTTTATGTACTGATAAATTTACCATGACCAGTCAACGGTTTATCAGTTATCAGTATACCAACTATTGTCACTAACGGTAACAGTAAATATCAGGAGTCATTTTTGGTTTACCAATAGTATCAGTACGGTAATGGTTTTTTTTACAGGTGACGGTTTCCATTACTATAGCGGTTGTACCACTACCATCCATTTCCAAATTTCCAACTAGTTATAACTTATAAGTTACGCCTTATGGCAGTTAAGGCCAGGCAAAATGTTATGATGCTTAGAGAAAATAGAAGTGTAGATGAGTGTATATGTAAATCTCGCAAATGTATGTATGTTACTTTACATTATTATGATAGTCGAAAGTTAAAATACAAACGTTTAATCTTCTCAAGGTTAATTCGAAACCATTATGCATTATTTATCTATATTTTCTACAGAAAATCATTATTACTTAATGCATATTAGTATAACGCACTTAAAATATTCAAAATGAACGTTTTATAATGTTGGATTAAACGTTTTATAATGTTGGATTCGACCTTTTCGAACGTTAAAATTAGTGTACTAAATCATGTGCGTACCCCGTTTCAGAATGCTGATGTGTTGTGTTTCAGAATGCACATGCCAAAACGGAATACGATAGGGAGAGTGTGAATTGTGGTAACATAGCATCGATCGCACCACTCTCATTCTGCATATGGAAAAAAACCGATAACTCGCTCTATTGTATTCGGTAATTTTCTATCCTCTTTTATGTTATCATTTGATGGAAGCTTCACCTTTAGCAAGGACTTCTCATCAATCCACTCGCGCATGCTAATCATAATAATCATGGTTTCTATACACCATGGTCCACACCCGTTCAGTATTTTGCTATAGCCTAACAAAACGTGCTTGCTGTGTCTAGGCATCAACTTATCGTCACTTTTGTCTACATATACTGGAAAACCAAAAACTCGTAAAAATGGAAACCTTACATGCGTTTTCTTTTCATATTTCCTTCGGGATCTTCATATCTATGATATTGGAAGGTGTACAATTAATGAGATAAACTGACATGGATCCGTCTTTGCCCAAAATCCCGATTTGATGACAAATAAATCAAACAGGGAATAAGTAAAATAGAAACAATTATAAAGGGACTCGCAAATTTGAACTAAACTTCTTTTATTGCGGGAACAATAGAGGAGTTACCAGAGAGATCATACGATGCAGTGGAGCACTAAAATAGAAGAGGTAAAACTTCAATAATAGAAGTATTACTTGAGTATGAATATATTTCCTTAAAAGACAAATGGTATTTGTTGCATAAATAATTTGCATGCATACCTTATTTCTTCATGGGCAAAGAATTAATTTAGGAAGCATTAAATTCCTATAAGAAAATTTAAAATAATCACCGTATGCACTAATTTGCATACCACTTTTTGTTGTATGGTAATATTTGTCTCTATTGATTGATGGATTGATTAATCAATTTTCTTCCAATGCATCATTTGATAATAACTTTCTCTTTTATTATTCATTAATTAATTGATTATTCATTAATTAATCGACTAAATGATTACCAAATTTAATAGTAAATATCATCTTTACAACAAAATGAGACGGTATTAAAATTTCTAAACTTCCAAAATTATAAGTCAATATGAACTGTTGGAACATATTTTTGACCGTTGATTTGAAATATTAATTTAATGGTTTTAGAAATACTCAAATTAGATCAGTTTTTGTAGATATTATTTTAAGCATGATATGATCGTATACACAAATTTTATAGCATTTGTCATTTGAAATTGTGTAGCACAAGAGGCGATAATGGTGTTAAAGAAGTGCCATAAAAAATTGGTGCCATGGAACCTTCCTTGTATGTATATATACGCATACATATGTATGCATATACCTTAGGGGGGTATACATAGAGACCAACATGCATTTGTTGCCACGTCCCATGCTTCATCTTTGACTTGTTTCCCCATTCCCCATTAACTTTATTTTTTCCCCCATTACTGAACAAACACATCCAATAATGCTTTGAAATTTCTCCAACTGTCGCATTTATCAATGTTCCTCCATGTCATTTTGTATTCGTTGTCATGCTAGTTGTGATCTCTTGCGACTGAGCTAGGCATGCTGATATGCCTTTTATCATGTCGTTTGTGCCTACACATGCTCAGTGTCTTATTACCTTCATCGTTGTCGAATTAATCTCATTTCAATCTTCAAATTTGTAAGCTGTATGCGACAAAATTATAGAAATTGAATCATTCTTTGATGACCAATTTGCAACTTTTACATGAGTTTATTTACCTACAAATATAAAAGATAGAGTCGATCTATGAGCCATATGAAATTCTGCAAACGATGAAATTAATTATAAATACTAATATGTAAAGTGGAGTTTCGCTCAAATCCGTGTTAATTTTCAAAATAGATCAAACATCTCTTCAAACAAGGTAATAGAAACTATAACGTACTATGCTATATACATATCATTATTTCTTATGCACGGAATACTAAACATCTATTTTGTAGAAAATTCTAAATAAAATTTCATTTTCACTATAAAATCATAATTTTAATCTCTTTTTATCAATATTCAAAGATCATATTTATATTAACTTGCACAAAGTGCTGGTAATTGCAAATATTTGAAGTTTTGTTTCAAATATCATATATTTGCACCAAGAAAATTTTATAGAAATATTTGGTGGAAAGATCAAAACAATTTGAGATTTAATATTGAAAAAAAAAATTCTTATTTGATGTTCCAAACGTGAGATGCCTGTCAATATTTGCATGAATATTTTGAAGTGCAGACGGTTGCAAAATTTTGCTTCTAATTGTAAATATTTGCATAAATAAATTTTTATAGAAATAAATGGCATATGAAGTTTGTTGAATATTCAAATGCGAGATGAATGCAAGTATTTCTTCCATCTATTTTACTATTTAGAATGCATGTAGTTGTAAATATTTGCGAATGTTTTGAATTGCACATTTTTGCAATTGGTGCTTCAAAATTTGCACCAGTATTTTTTTGGCAATATAAACAACGTATGGATTATGTTGAAAAATTATAAAAATCGTGATTGCACTATAAAAACGAAATTCTGATTGTATGTTTCATATTTTAGATATTATTTTATACTTGAATTAATATTCCTTGTTCAAATAAAGAGGGATTATGGCAAAATATAGGTCCTTTTTTATATTCACACCGACCACTCATTTGATGACTTGAGGGTTCAAACGTAAGACCTCTAGAATCCCAGTCTAGAGCGCATTCTCACTTACCATTTGAGCCAGTGGTTCCTGATATCGACGCTTTTTGTTAGAGGTCCCTCCAATATATATAAATTGAAAAAATCTTCCATTTATCATAACCTAAACAGTCATTTTTTGTTAAAAAAAAGATCAAAACAACTTTGATTATTTTTTATTTCAACCAATTCCTTTATGTATTCTCTATATAATACAATTTTTAAAAAATATGAAAAAATGATTGAATTAAATTGCATTGTGATACATATTAGCTCGCACTATATTCAAAATTGACTTGTGTTGTCTTCAGAATTTGCTTATATTATAGTACAGATTGTATTGCATTATATGACTTGAATTAGTTGGTATTATATATTGATATTTACTGGCATTACAATAAATTAATTTGCATTATATGTAAATTCACTTGTATTGTATTCAAAATTGACTCACAATTTAAGAATTTTAAATTCCTTAAACCACACTAAATTTACTTCCATATACCATACGTAATCATCAAAAAAAATTGATTTCAATACTCCTTCAAAAAACACAACATTCTTTGCAATTTAAATTATTTTCTCAAAACCCCTGTCAACTCTCCAGCATTCTTTATTACCCAAAATATTTTCTCAAACTGTCCAATCCATCAGCAAGTATGAATTATTTTTTTAACTGAAATTGGCTTTGATGATATGGGCACTGAAGTAAATGAACCTGGAATATTTGAATTTATTGTTACAGAGACAAAATCCCAATGTAAAAGCACACTGCGAATTCTCCAAAATCATTTAAGCATCATTCATCAAATAGTAGAAGATAGCAAAATGCATACATTATGATGATAGTTTTCTCTAGAAGCACTTTTAACCATATCAATTTCTCTCTCGACTCGAAGAAGAGTCTTGAATGGCTTCCTCTGTGTCTTACATAATCATCTTTCAGATCCAATTTAGTATTGTTTTCATATGCTCAACCTCAGATGAACTTCAAAGCAAATTCTAAGCAATTGAATAAAATGGACACATGGAGGCAAGCTTCTAAGAAAGGGACTACCTCTGTGGGTACGTTCCTCAAACTTTGCCAATATGGCTAGTGTTTCAAATGCTTTATCAATTCTCTTTTGTGGTTTGTCATCACTACTCGTCATGGTTCTATATAGAGCTAGATAAAACATTTGCATAGAAAGGGATTTATTGCAAGCTAAATAAGGATTAAATTTGTAGGAAAATTATAAGCAAGGTTGTAACTTGTTATTAGGATTTTTTTTGGTGATACAATATCTCCAAAATTAATAGATTTTGAAGATATTCTCGGTATTTAGTTACCCGTTCTGTGCATGAAGGAAATGGAAAGAGAAATTAAAGAGATAGGGATGTGGAGATATTTGCCATATATATTTGATTGTCATATTTTATAAAAAGAGAAACAAAAGGAATCAAATAGGGAATAATTGATTGATGGAGAAAATGGAATATTATCAGTCAATTACATGGCAAGACAATTAATGGAAATATTACTATTCCATGAATTGATTTATTTACATAAATCAATTGCTTCATCTCTAAATAACTTTTCTCTATATATAAAGAGAGGCATAGAGAATGTTAAGATATCAGATGTGAGAAAACAATCTCTTGTTTATTTTTCTTCATTTCTTTACTCTGTAACCTCTTCAAATAGTAATAAAGCTCTTTCCCATTAAAGTGGACGTATACTATCTCGCGATAGTGGAACCACTATAAATCTGTGTGTTCTCTCTTGTCTCTATATTATTTTTTTCTGTGATCTATAATTATCTGTTTGTTCTATCACGTCAAATTGCAAGATCCTATTTTTCTGCTGAGAGAGATTGATCACCCCTCCCCCTTACAACTGGTATCGGAGCTAGATTCGCAAAGAAGGTGTTTTGGTAGAATGACAGGAGGAGATGAAAATAGTACAAATAGTACTTTAGCGCCAGTAGTTGCTCCATACGTCAGAGGCTCCTATGTGGCTTCAGGATCACAGTTGACGATAGAGAAGTGGAATGGTGAAGGAGGTTTTGAAAAATGACAATGGATGATGAAAGCAGTTTTGAGGAGAAATCGCGCTCATCGAGTAGTATTTGATACAGAGACACTGCCTGCTGATATTTCATCAGTGGAATTAGAAGAGATGGAAGAATGGGCCTTTACTACTCTCCAGCTTGCTATGGGAAAGAATGTAATTTCTGAAATCAGTCAGGAAACCACAGCCAAAGGCATTTGGAAGAAGTTGGAGGACCTCTACATGAAGAAATCCCTAACTAACCGTCTGATCCTATTGAAGACTTTTTTCACTTATAAAATAAAGGAAGGTTCTTCAATTAAAACACACCTAAGTGTGTTTGATGACCTGTTGATGAAGATGAAGTCTGTTGAGTTGAAAGTTGATGAAGAACAGAAAGCAATGATTCTGTTGTGTTCGCTTCCAAAACGATACACTGGTTTCGCTAACAGCCTTATCTATGGTAGAGATACATTGACATTAGATGATGTGAAGACAGGTTTGCTCAGTGAGGAGCTGAGAGATCAGATGAAAGAGTTTGGTGTTGGTGATAGTAGTGGAGGAAGTAATAGTAGTTCAGGTTTATTTGTTGAGAGAGGTAGAGCAGAGAAGAAAGTGAAGAATTACAGGGGGCGTTCCAATTCTAGGAAGCCTCATTGGCGGAGTAAGTCAAAAGATGGAAGGTGTCATCATTGTAAGAAACCAGGCCATTGGAGAAGAGACTGCCCAGATCTGGAGAAGAAGACTGAAGGTTTTTCATCTATTGCGATGGAGAAAGATGATAGCGATTTATTGACAGCGGTTGTATCAGATGTTGCAGACCACTGGGTATTAGATTCTGGAGCATCATTTCACATGACTCATAATAAGGATTATTTTTCTTCCTTTGATGCTAAAGGAAGTTCCATCCTTATGGGAAACGATGCTACATGTAAGTCTATGGGAGTTGGTTCAGTTCGCATTCGCATATATGATGGGATTGTTCGCACACTTTCAGATGTTCGCTATGTTCCTGGTATTCGGAAGTCATTGATATCATTAGGCCAATTGGCATCATTGGGATGCAAGATAACCATTGTCAAAGATGGTTTGAGAGTTTCTAGAGAGGCACTTGTATTGATGAAGGGTGTTATGATAAAAATCTGTATTTGCTGATGGGTACCACTGTTCATGGAGAATTATGTGTTGGAGTTGATAGTTCTAAAAGTTTGGATGCTACCAAACTTTGGCATATGAGACTAGGTAATACTTCGGAGAAGAACTTTGAGTTGCTTCGTAAGAAGAAAAAGATCAAGAGAGAAATCTTCAACAAGTTGAACTTTTGTAAGGAGTGTGTATTGGCAAAGCAAACCAGAGTTTCTTTTGGTGACGGTATGCATACTTCTAAGAGTGTACTTGATTATGTACATTCAGATGTTTGGGGGCCATACCCTACTGCTTCCATTGGTGGAGCTTATTATTTTGTTTCATTCATTGATGACTACTCGCGCAAGGTTTGGGTGTATGTAATGAAAGCTAAGTCGGAAGTATTTCAGAATTTTAAGGTTTGGTTAGCTCTTGTTGAAAACCAAACAGGAAAGAAATTGAAGATTTTTAGATCCGATAATGGTGGCGAATATGTCTCCAAAGAGTTCCTCGACTACTGCAGACAACGCGGTATTAGAAGACATTTTACTACACCTGCTGATCCGCAATCCAATTGGGTTGCTGAGAGGATGAATATGACTCTACTTGAGAAGGCCCGTTGCTTGATATTGACTGCGGGTATGTCTAAGGGTTTTTGGGCTGAAGCTGTTTCGACTGCAGCACATATTATTAATCGGATTCCGTGTTCAGCCATTGGTGGGAAGATTTCAGAGGAGTTATGGAGAGGTAAAAGCATTTTATTAAATTATTTTCGTATATTTGGATGTCCAGTTTATGTTCACAATATAGGACAAGATAAGTTGGAGTCTAGGGCTTCCAAGTGTGTTTTTTCTTGGTTATACAGATGGAATAAAAGGATACAGAATTTGGAATCCAGTTACGAAGAAATTTATACACTCCAGACATGTGACTTTTGACGAGTCAGCGATGTTTAAACCTTTGGAAGGTTTATCAGACGGTTCAGATTCATTTGATGAGAAGGCCGAAAAGACCGAGATTCCCAACTTTCAAACCCGAAGTACAGCTATTACTATTGGCAATAGTGATAGAACACTTGATGATACATCACATGATAGTCCACAGATTTCCTCTAGTGGTGATGGAGATGGTCATGAAGCTAGAGAGGATTCAGCTCAAGATGGAGCTCAAGGTGGAGCTGAAGGAGAGTCAGGCGATATAGTCATTCGGGCTAGTCAGAGACCAAAGAGAGCTTCAATTAGATACGGAGATTGGGATTATGCAAATTTGAGCCTTGATGATCAGTTTGAATATGCTTTACATGTTGTTCATGATGAACCATTAAGCATTGAAGAAGCCATGAACTCGAATGATAATTCGAAGTGGAATTGCGCCATGAATGAAGAGAAGTTAGTTCGCCTTCAGAAGGTTCATACAAATAACAATGCAGCAGATATGTTTACGAAGGCCTTACCTGCTACTAAGTTCGAGCATTGCTCGAACTTGATTCACTTGATGAAGTGCTAGGTGCCACATGGTGGCACTATGGGGAAGAGAGTAACTTGGTTGAATTTAAGAGAAGATGTGGCATTCTTCTTGTATGAAGAGATATGAGTTTATTTTTTGGTTGCACAACGTCTGCCTTATTTTTTTTGAGTGTTTCCAACACTTTGTTGGTGGGCGGTGGCCTTACCGGAGTTCATTAACAAAGTGCAATGAGAGGTGGCATTTGCAGGAACTCATTGGGAAGCATTCATTTTGGAGTATCTTGGTTTGGAAGAGATATTGTATCAAGGTGGAGATTATTAGGATTTTTTTTGTGATACAATATTTTCAAAATTAATAGATTTTGGAGATATTCTTGGTATTTAGTTACCCGTTCTGTGCATGAAGGAAATAGAAAGAGAAATTAAAGAGATAGGGATGTGGAGATATTTGCCATATATATTTGATTGCCATATTTTATAAAAGAAGAAACAAAAGGAATCAAATAGGGAAATAATTGATTGATGGAGAAAATGGAATATTATCAATCAATTACATGGCAAGGCAATTAATGGGAATATTATTATTCTATGAATTGATTTATTTACATAAATCAATTGCTTCATCCCTAAGTAACTTTTCTCTATATATAAAGAGAGACATAGAGAATGTTAAGATATCAAATGTGAGAAAACAATCTCTTGTTTATTTTTCTTCATTTCTTTACACTGTAACCTCTTCAAATAGTAATAAAGCTCTTCTCCATTAAAGTGGACGTACACTATCTTGCGATAGTGGAACCACTATAAATCTGTGTGTTCTCTCTTGTCTCTATATTTTTTTTTCTGTGATCTATAATTATCTGTTTGTTCTATCACGCCAAATTGCAAGATCCTATTTTTCTGCTGAGAGGGATTGATCACCCCTCCCCCTTACACTTGTGAACCGAATCCTTGTAGGGGTTAGTTTTGTATTATTAAAAGCGAGAGGTATTTATAATTGGTTTAAGAAGTAAACAAGTATCTTAACCTTATTGTCCCATTTCTTTTGTTGGTTGCTGGAGAGTAAGTTGCATCTGCCATAGTGCCATGATAGTGCACATTCTATGGTATGAAGTCTGTAGAATTGTCTTTCATAATTGAATGAGCGATCAATAATAATAAATGGTTGCTTGGCTGTGTATACTAAAAACGATAAACTAAATTGTTTGTTGAACGTGTTATCATTAATTAATTTCTAAAAATGAATATTAAGAGGGGACAACTAATTCTTACTTGACATTAGTTAAAATCTTAAAATTTTGTCATCTCGTTATTTTCATGTATTTTTTTGTTTGGTAAAATTTTTTTTTTCCCCTTTTTTTTCCTCTTGACATTAGTCCATTTTGAATGGGATTTTTGAATTTGCCACTACATAACCTTACAGTCTTGCAAGCAGTGTGAACATGGAAGTGGTTTATGCCCATTTATGTACCTTAAGTTTATATATTGCTATTGCCGTTATTATGGGATAATATTTGAATTTTTCAGATGGTCCTCTGATGTTGTTATTGGGCTTTGTTGATAAAATGAAAGAAAATTCAATATAAATTTATTAGATAAAGAACAATTGTGGATGATTATTTGAATGAGACAAACTGTTTAGAAATGGAAATAATTTTTGTTGATATCCTAAGAAGGATTTTTCTGTTCATATTATTGAAAAATGTGATTTTAAACAATTACAAAATGGCTGAAATTGACAACAAAGCTAAATTTTAGGAATATAATACTTAGTTTTGTCGTTTACTCTTTGGTCTTTCTCAAATTCACATATCTTTTCAAATTATCCCTTTTGTAAACCTTAATTGGAGCTTAAATTTGTTTGTGATAATTCAAATCACAAACATTAGAGATCTGCTGTAATTGCACATTTAGATGTGTTTTTACGGTGGTTTGTGAACAATCACTTCATAACAGTACGCAATGAGAGCATTAGTGCCGTTTTGGGAGAGTGAATGTATTTATACTTTTGTTTATTAATCAAACAATCCATCTCATCATTAAGATTTTTTATTTATCTATTATTCTTTGTTTGAAAACTTTCAAAAATGTTTGAAATTACATAATGTATAAAGTATGTACTTGTGTATGTATGTATGTATGTTCGTTCGTTCATTCATACACACACACACCTTAAATGACCAAGGGGTGCCATACCGTACATACAAACAAAATTTTAAGATAACATAACACCTATTTTCCATTGGAAACCACAGCGGATTTCTTGTTCTTGATTCAGAAGTATATTTTTCTTCTATCAAGGTAAGATTTGTATAAAAATCTTATTTAGCACACAATTTATTAACAATTTGAACTTCGAACATCTTGTTTTAAGCCGAGCATTATTCCAGTGCTCGGTTTGTCATGCATGGAATAAAAATTTGACGGAGGGATGTTTAGAATGTAAGATGTCAGTAGGAACGTCAACAAGGAGACATAATATCTAGCATCTGCAGAGGAAACGAAAGCGTTTAACCTTTTTGAAGCGTTCTTCGACTATTTTGCAGATTTGCTGAACTTTGTGGATTATTATAAGGGTAAGGCTGCATGGTATCCTAGACTAGCTGTTGTCCTGGCCTTTCTCAGTTTTTTTCCATAATATCACTGTAAATGATGGTTTAAAATGTAATTTCTCGGTTTCTCTCCAGCTGTTAGTAAGACTTAATATTACCAGATGCCTTTTTTTTTTTTTTTTTTTTTGTATTGAACCTGAATCTCTCATGGTAGCCAACTTAGACATTGGTCTAAATGGTCTACCTAGCTAACGCATGCTTGTATAAGTTTGCACGACTCATGCACATATACTCAATTACCGTGGCTACTTTTTTATTAGGGCATCTCTAATAACCCATCCTATATATGTGATGTCAGTTTAAATCCCACGTGGCATGGTTCTTTTAACAATGTGGAGTCAATGTAAATACACATGATAATATCATGCAAACGTATTTTCAATGCTAAAGTAGAAAATTAACTACATGCTAATCATTTTATTTATATGTAAAAATTAATTTTTGTAGGAAGTGGTGGTAAAATTCCCATTAAAATTTAGTCTATTCATATTTTTGACATATCATCTTCGTAACTTAATTAACTTCGGCATTGGAGAAGGACTTTTCAATAAAATTACAAATTGATGATGTGGAGTTCATTTTACATTACAGTTAGCCTTGGACTAGGCATGCCCCTAGTGTGGAATTTAGGATAGATTGCTATTACTTTTTAGTACTAATCACTTAGACCATATTGATTGAGCTCCATTAATCTTATTTCCATGGGCTTGTTTCACCATCTTAAGCGTTTTTACCTTTGCTCCAAAAATTAAAACATGCTCAATCCATATAATATCCTAGCTTGTTTGGTTTTATATGTTGAGTTTAAAATTATAGTTTTGTATTGCAAGGTTGAGATGATGACAATCTATGGAAGTGCAATCCAATTTCTCATAATGCAAATATGTAGTTAATGTCATAAGCCAACCATCACAATGTCCGAAGCCATTTTTTTTAATTTTTTTTTTTTAATGTCTACTTTAGCTAGCACTGAAGTCTCACAGCTAATAAATGCTACCATTTTTTTTAATTTTTTTTTTAATGTCTACTTTAGCTAGCACTGAAGTCTCACAGCTAATAAATGCTACTAAAGTTTAAAGACTTGGAAGTACATCCTATTTAACCTGGATGATCCAAGCATGCATAACCATGCAGGCTGGCTTGTCTATAAGTTAGGTACCAAAATACATGTTGTATTATTGGTTAGCTGAGTATTCTGGAAAGGATACTTTCGCTCTAAATGATTATATTATTCATGATCATACTTTTGCTTTGGCTGTTTGGCACCATTCAGAGTTAAGTTCACTTATATCAAATTATACTCTATCAAATCAGAATCAAAACAGCTTCTTTGCTGATAGTAGAGAAGTTGTGCAATGTGATGATGCACATTCTGGAGCTTCAATATGTGGCTGAGAACAATGAAGCGGGTTTGAACTCGAACCCATTAAATGCTGATGAAGTCAATCATCAAGTTGAAAGTGAAGCAAATCAAAATCAGTGTCTGGATGACGAAGAGTCTGGGAGCCAGTTAATTCCAAAGAAGAAAGATTACTTTGTGAAGCCTTTCTCTGAAAATAAAAACAAGGGAACTAAGTGATAATGATTCTGAAAATGTCAAATCAAATGATGGCGTGCAATCAGAGTAAATTCACAAGGGTGCCAACGTTGATTCTAACTCGAAGTTGCTTTACAAAACCTATGATATGTGCAGGTTACTTCTGTCAGTTTTGTGTCCAGTAGGCAGTAATTGTATTACATTAAACTGAGGTGCAGCTGTTTTTGTTGGAATTGTTTTGGTCGTTTGAAAAATCAAGTGCCGTGCAATTTGTAAACGGTGTACCTTGTGTATATTCCATATCATTCTTGTCAAACTATGTTATTATTTAGTAGTTATAACCTTCATCAAACTTATCATTGCTATGTTGTAAAATTCATAATGCTATTTTGGAGTACTTTACTTTTCTAGAAACTGTTTGCTAATGCTAAATCGATGGATCTCTAGGTTTGCGTTCAAATGAATCATGTGAACTGTTTAAGTGAAGTGGTACTACATTTTTAGTGGTAAATTTTAGAGCGGCGGTAAAAAAATATTGGGCTTGTTGTTGAACAATTATAGGACAAATTTTATCTATCGTTCAAAACAGACATGGTTTTCAATTTGAAATCACGCTAGCGTACTTTTTATTAATCTAGAAATTAGGTTGTAGAGATTTTTATTTTAGGATAATAAGTTTTAAGAACAATAATAAAATTGATTGATTTATCATTATTTTTGTATAACTGAAAATGATAAATTCATTATCTTTTATCTATAATTTGTCTTTAAAACTAATTTTTCAGAATTGACGTCCTCAAAACTTATTATCCTGCATAAAGCCCTTAGAGTGAAAAATCTTTTATTTTTCAAAATCCGTACTTCCGTAATTTCAAAGTACGTAAATACAATCTTAAAATTTGTGTTTCACACTTTGAAATTGTGCGAGTGTAATTTTTTTTTTGAAATCTATGCAAATTCAAATTGTCCAGGTACAATTTCTGGTAGTGGAAAATAAATCCAATGATAAACCTAAAAAAAAAAATAGTCTGAAGGACAACTAGTTTCAGTTTTGGACTGAAGGATAAATTTTAAAAAAATTAGGCTGAAGAACAATGCTAAATATTACTAGTATTTTGTACAATGTAAAAATGAAAGTCTTTCGGTCTAATTTTTTTCAAAGTTTGTCCTTTTGCCTAATTCCCTCTTTGTGGTCTCTATAGTGAAAAAATAGTTCATCCATAAACCTAAGTAGACCTTGTTGGTTGGACCAGAAATATTGCCAACCATGGGCCAGCAAATAAAAGCTGCCTGTGGTCTGCAATAAACCACGTGTGACGACTGTCCAATTAGAAAAACCCGAATTATGTAAGAAATTTAAACCAAAGCCAAAAATAGTTTATTATTTATGCAGGATCGACAAATAATTATGAACCGCATATGCAATGACCACTCTTTTTACAGCGTAATATGGAAACGTCTCTTCTAGCAACCAATGTGGAACAACTAAACATAGCATGTGTAAAACCATTACCAACAATTGACTTGTTCACTTCGTCTCTTTTTTCTTTTTGCATTGAATAAACTAATTATGCATTCAGATGACACTAGAAATAACCGTATACTAGTTAAATAGGATTAAAAATAGTGAAGTTTTCACCATTATAATTAAAAAGCATAATCCGACCGAAGCCACTATTTCTCCTTCCTCCTTCGTTATTATTTTTACTTCGGTCAAAAGAAAAAATTTACCCCATTTCATCAAAAAAAATGTAACCTTAAACCCCTAAATCGAAGCAAAAATACACAGATTAAATCTTATTTTTTGATCTACACGTGTTGGAAGATTTTGTAAAAAATTTGACGAAAAAGTTCATGCATACGAAAAGTAGTAGCGACGGCGACGGTGGTCGTTGTGGAAAAGAGTTTTTGATTGTATCGTATGGATATGAACACGAAATAGAAGAGCTACTTGAAAGCGTTGAAAATCCAATGAGGAGAATGGAGGCGGTCGCGAAGGTCGATGGGGTTATGGAGGTCGCATAAGTGGTCGAGCGGATAGGAATCACAGGGAAGTTGGGTAGATTTCTACTAGAGTTGTTAGTTCCTAAGATGATGGTTTTGACGACAATAACCTTAGGACTTGTTATAAAATATGTATACTAATATTCTTGTCTAGATTTATATGTATGCAGGACACACACACACACACACACACACACACATATATATATATATATATATATATATATATATATATATGTATTGAGAATGAAAACTGTACAGTATAAAGATTCAAGACCACGTATAGAGATTCAAGACTGACCAATTCAAGAATGAAGAAATTAAGACCGAAGACTCATGAGTATCAAGAGTTCAAGATATCAAGATTATCAAGAGTTCAAGATATCAAGATAAGTAATAGACTCTAGATTTATGTTAAAACATCATAATAGCACTAAAATCTTTATTCAGATTTTAATTGTGGAATGGAATCCACCTTCTCGCTTTAATAGTGGAATGGAACCCACTATTTAGCGGGATAGAACCCACGAATGGACATGACCGTTATTCTCCTTCATAATAGTTGTTTTCAACGAATTTCAAGTTAGTTTTTCTTCATTTCGTCACTCCTTCTCCACTCAAATATTCTCTTATATTTCAAATGCTTTAACAAAACTCTGCCGAAATTCTAAGTGAATCAAACTCGATCATTTCTGGTTTGATTCTTCGCCACTTTTTCGCAAAGATCTCAGTGCTATTTAGAGTTATAGGATCATTTGTAATCAAAGATCGAAAGACCAAAGTGTACCGAGTCTCTCTCTGTCAAAGTGTGATTGGAAACAGTGTGATTGTGGCCCGTAAATAAAGTGGATGTGATTGTAGCCTGTAAATCAATTAGGTGATCTTGTAGCCTGGTTAAATTAAGAGAGTTTGCCCTAGACTCGAAGACAGGAGGTGTATCTCGTGGCCTTGAAATCGAGGTTGTAATATCGATATTATATTTTGAAAAGAAATCTGCACTAGAAATTGTGTGGGACTGGATGTAAGGCAACTTCGAATTAGTATAAAATTCTGGTGTGTTCTTTTCTTTATTGCTTTTATTTACTATTTGCATCTATGTCTGATTCTGTGATTGTTTCTGTGTTTGTGAATTGCATCCGTTTGGATTTAATTTGAAAAGATTCCAAAAAGATTCATAAAATCAATTAAACACTATTCACCCCCTCCTCTAGTGTTAATTCTACTTTAAGATCCGTAATCCGCATTTTCTACAAGAGTTGCTGAGCTAAATGGTTTTGGGGATCTAAATCTGAGTGGGGATAAGTTCTTACAGATTTTCGGTTACTTCTAGAAGAGAAAGCGCATGTCAGCACACAGACCAGTTTGGCTACATGTATCTTTTTTTCTTTTACAGTTAAAGAAATTATCCTTTTACTACGCATATTTAAGATTTCTTTAACTTAAGCAGTCGCGATATATCTTTCCAGGGTTCGTTTGCTAATATCCTAAAATCAAGTAATTGGGAAATATTCTGTAACGACCCGAAATTTTTAATGTTTTGAATGAGAATATTTAATTTATTTAAACATTCAGATTTGATTAAAATTAATAAGTGATAAGAAAATAAATTTTGAACATAACGACTCGATTTTTATTGACGTATTTTTAATTTAATTTATTTGATTTTTCCATAATTTTTAATTTAGAAAATATTTAAATTACAGTTTGACATTTTTTGGCTAACGATGGTATTTTGTAATTTTACAAAATACGATAACCAGTGTATATTATTATTGTTTTGGGATCGTGTCACATTTTTGTACACGGTTGTATTTTTGTTTTGTTATTCGCAGTTTGTACGCGGACGAAAACCTATGTGGTAACGCCTTGGAAATTACAAATTCAACCCTCCAATCAATTCACCATTCCGATTTCACCTTTTTCCCTTTATCTCTTTTTCAATCTCAATTTACAATAAACAAAAATAAAAATAAAGTAAGCCCTGAAACTTTAAAAATCAAGATCAATTAATGTACTTCACGAAAAAATGTAAAACAAAAATCTTTGAACTTGTGTTGAGTAGATCTACACTTCTGTACCCACTGTGTGGTGCACGGTTTCCTTTGGAGCTGTTCGACGGTGGTGAATGAGAGGAAGGGAAAACTAGGGTTTAATTTTTCTTATGGATTGGTTGACGATTGGTGTTTTGGAGGAGTGCGCTTTTTCGTCATGTCGAGGAGCATCCATGGGCCGAGTTTCGTGGAGGGTGGCACACTATTGGAAATTGCAACATTTAGGGTCGCGCAAGACTCTGTGCTAATCGTGATTCTTACGAGGCATGCAAACTTAGGATTTATTGGGTCGGTCGCGGAGTATATTCATAGTGGAGTTATTTTACGAAGACAGATTCTGTTTTCATGGTGTGTGGATTCGGCTTCAGGAAATATGGTAACTAAATTTAAACTATGTAATCAAGGAATAAATTATATTTTATATAATCGAAAACTAATAAATATATATCTCCCTCAAACAAGGTCCAATTGAGACGTGACCCTTTGCTTTGCGCTCGTAATAGCGATAGCTACGCGATGGAGCTAATTTCGTCAAATTTGAAACAGGTGAATTTTTGGACTAAAATCGAGCGTCGTTCGGTTATAATTTAAATAAGAACGTTTAAGCTTCCATTGAAATTTCGGTAAGTTAAACTTACCATTTTGGATAATTAGTATGATATATATTGGATAAAATTTACCGATTGTGTTTGGATAAATTATTGGTTGGTTTGGTTAAACATCCGACTTTGGAAAGCGATTGTCATTTAAACTGAAAAATAGAAAATTTTGTAGAGAAATCCAAATTTCTCATTATTGTGATTTCTAATTTCAAATATATGCTTGTTGATTTTTAATTTCAGTTATATACATGATATCTAGATTGTTAAATGCTAAAATTTTATAGTTTGGTCCTATTGGTTGTGATAATGTCATATGTTAAGAGTTAAACCTTAATTTTGGTCCTATTGGATGTGATAATGTCATATGTTAAGAGTTAAACCTTTTTGGATGATAAGGTAGTAATAACATTGGTTAAGTTCTAAAGTAGCTATTGGCCTCGTTATAGTATTTTTAAATATTATTGACTGTTGTTTTGGCTTGGAATTGTTTTGATTTTGAGTACGATTTTTAAATATGATTTTTACAAATTTCCATGATGTTTTATTTAAAATATTTATGAAATTCTTTATTTCATTTCAACCTTTTTATTTTTCTTTTCTAAACATATGGGAATGTTTTATATTATTTTGAAAAGTATTTATTTTTATAGAAAAGTTATTATAATAATGAATGTTTATTTTAAACGAAAATAAAGGGATTGGCCCTTTATTTTAAAATGATTTAATTTTTAAGAAGATGGAAATGTTTTTGAATAAATATTGACGAAACGTTTATATAAAATGTTGTATAAAAGGATAGCTTTATAAATAGTATTCTATAAGTATAAGATAGATTTATAAATACTATTTTATAAGTAAAGATAGTTTTATAAATAGTGTTTTATAAATAAAAGAATACTTTTTATAAATGGGGATTTTATAATGAAAAGAATAGTTTATTAATGGCGTTTTTATAAATAAAGAACAGTTTCATAAAAATAATATTTTTTGAAGGGGAAACGATACCATTTTGAGGAATTCGATAATAAATCATGTTTGTGGATTTATAGCAATAATGTGGAATGAATGCTTTGAAAAGTATTGGTTCCTTTTTGGAAAGTAAAAAGTTTGTGATAATTTTAGGAATTTATGAACGGTACGTTATAAATAGAAATGATAGAAGGATTTTATAAATAGGAAAGAAGTGTTTACTATAAAAGGAGATTTATAGAAAATTTATAAATTGAAATGAGTTATATAAAAGAAATTTTATAAATGAATTTAGAGTTTTATAATTGTATTTGGAGATTTACAAAAGGAGTTATAATTTTAATTTTAGATTTATAAGAGGGGATTTATAAATGATATTTTATAAAGGGGACTTATAAACGATATTTTATAAAGGAGAATTATAAATGAAGTATTGTAAAGGAATTTATAAATAGAGTTGTAAACATGAAAGAGTTTTTATAAAAAGGAGTTTTGTAAAAAGAAATGAGATTTAATTTCCAGAGATGATCATTTTGAATTACGGTGGTTTAGTAAATGTTCTTTCCATACTTAATAACTAATTTTCGAGGTATGGAAACCCATCTCTATCTTTAGAATTAAAAATGTGTATCGAGGCAGAATTAGTTTTCTAACTTGTTCAATTTCATTGTTAATCAAGGGATAGTACTATTTGAAATTGGAATGTGGTGTTAAGCATACTTGGTCTAATTTCTGTACGATATTTACTTACACCAAAGGAAAGTGTTTTGGGTTTATTGTTATCAATATTTTTGGGTAACATTTGTTTTAACCCAAATAAAGTGTGGTTTTTGGAATTAAGATTTATGAATATACTTGTACCATTGAGATAAGTATATGAGTACATTTTCTAAGTATTGAAAATGTAGCTTTTTGTGAATATACTGTAGTGTTGATTTAAGTATATGAAAAAGTTTCTAAGTATTGAAAAGTGAAATGGTGTGTGAATGTACTTATACCGTCGAGATAAGTATGTAAATGTTTAGTATTGAAAGAGTAAAGTAGACTTGTGAATTTATCTTTATAAATGTATTTTTTATACAAGTATTTACAAAGTGGTTTTAATTAATGAACAGTTAATTAAAGAGGCTTATTGGTTGTTTTATGCTTAACCATGCTTGGTTAAATTTTTGGTTGAATTATTTAATAGTTAAATACCGATTTCAAATGTTGGCTAGCTTTTAAACTATTCATTGTTGTTTAGAGAGAATGGAATCATATATTATTCGAACACCACTTCGAGCTAGCATAGGCGTTCGAATTGAAAAAATCTTAAAGTTGATGAAATCGAAGATGAAGTATTTTGAAGTGTTGGAACAACTTGTATGAATGAATGATAGCATTGCATTATTGCCTAAACGGAAGTGTTAGCATTCCAAACGGGATTACTATATAAAAGATAAAACATAACCTCAGACCTCACAACTGGTAAATGACTAAAGTATGGACGTGCAGTAGGGCTATGCGGGTCGCTTCCATTATGGTATGATCATCACTTGTATTTAGATTAACATTTTCTGATTATGTATGCTTGTGTCTACAAAAACGGTTTGTCAAGTCGACGGTCCGAGGGTGATCATAATTGGTATTATCCAGGGAGTAGGCCGGTCTTGAGTAGCAAAGGTGTAATTAAGGCATGCTTTGTACATTTTCTACGAAGTGTGTTGTACAGAAGGTAAACCTTTACCTTGTCATGTATGGAATCCATTCTCCAATAAGTACATTTGGACTTAGTTGTATGCCTATTATGCTAGAACGTGAGATGCAAGCATTCCAGCTATTCATGATTTATTTTAAAGCATATACATTATTGTAATATCAGAAGATTCTGTATGAAATGGTTTGGTTACCGTAAGGTAAAAATCATTTCTTGTTTATGTGGGATATGGTCTTATGAGATACTTTTATTTTGAAAGATTTTCATAACATTAAAAATCTATTTGAAGTGTGCTTTCTCACGCTGGTTTACAAAGATGATCCGATCGTTATTTTCTTGTAATGCTTGGGTCAGACCGAGCATATTTTTAGATTTAGTTATGAATGCTTTGGAGTTTCCTGGGATGAGCTGGAGGCCTCCAAGACGTACTCACATATATGTTAGTTTTCGCTGCAATGCTTGTTTATATTTATCAGCATTTATGAGGACAGGTTGTTAGCGCTGTCCATGCTGATGATAGATAGTTACTCTAATTTGATGCATGTATGTTACAGTTTTTCTTTTGTAGAGATTTGTTGTATATTATATATTACTCGTCAAGATGTCAGATTATGTTCCATTTTTTCTTTCTTTTCCCCCAACAATCTGACTTTTCGACACTTGGATGCTCGGCACATGAATATAGTAGACGTATTAGTGTCAACTTTTAAGGGTTGAAAAGGTGGATCATTACAATTGGTTAGACTCATTAAAGATAAGGGAAGTGACACCCTAAAATGAGTTTGAGTGTGCTACATATATGAGCGCATATTTATTAGTGCTATAAAAAATATTTTATATTGTGTTGATTTATCGGTCGAGTGGTTTGTGGATTCTGGTCGATGTAGAAGCAATAACTATATCGATAGGGATTTCTAAATACTTGGACAAGGCAAATTGACACAATATTGTTTTGAAAGTGGGTAAATGAATTAATTTTATTTTGGATTATATTTTATATATAAAAGAATAATTTTTGAAAATTGATATATTTATTTATGATGTCTTTGGTTGTTAGACAATGATAATATTTTGATCATTATAATTTATGCTCAGATTGTTTATGAGCATTTATTACTTTGGTGGAATTAAATATGAATACCTTGTGAGTTCAGTTTCACATTTTGCTATAAGGCATGTGATGTTAATGTTGAGTAAAATTTTAATTTTTAATAAAAGTTGTTTATTATAATATAAAAAAAGATATACATTTGAGAAATGAAAATGGTTTATAAAAAGAGATTATAAATAAAAAAGGTTTTTAAACTAAGAATTTGGAAACTTAAAATCCTGTGTTTTGAAAACTGTTTTTCAAAGCATTGCGAGGAAAAATAATAATGGTATTATTTGGAGATATTCTTGAATAGAAATATTTTAAAATGGATTTAAAAGAGATGGAAAGTAATGAACTAACTTCTGTAGCTGGAAAATAATTCTAGTGATGACTACGACATCATCGGTGTTCATTATTGAGTTTCTAAACGAGGGATTGTTATTTTAGTAATTGGTTATGGATTTGTTTTGGTAAAACAAATTTAGTTTTAAATTCCAAAAACTATGATTGGATATACAAGAAAGAGATAAGTATATTGTATTGTTATTGTTTCAAAATGATTTGGGATAAAACCCAGGTGTTTAATTCTGAAGTTCTCTTAAAAAAATTGGGCTTATTATCCTATCCACTAGGATAGTTTGGTTTTTGTATCTTATTATGATTTGTTGTTTGAAAATTTTCATTTGTTGAGATGAAATGGATTTTTTGACGATTTTGGACAGTCGAAAACTTCTAAGTTGATATATAAATTGAAGCTAAGTATTTTGTGAAAACATAAGAGAATAAGTTTTATAATTTATTGATTTAGGAAGATGGTAAGTTAAAACAAGTTTTAAATTTATTGGGCATCCTGGCTAAGCAAAATAAATCTAGATTCGTATATATACTCGTAGGAGGTAGAAGAATGTTGTATGAATATGAACTTAGGTTTTAAAAGCGATTGATTTACATAAGTGTTTCATAAGATGTTGATAGACTTAAGTGATAGTTTTATGAGATAGTTCACCAATGATTTTAGTATTAAAGAAAATACTTAAGGAAATTAACCATTATTTAAAATGAATGCGAATAAAAGTAATTGGTATAATTAAGAAACAAATTGAATAAACGCATAATACGTAGATCATTTTATTCGTATAACTATTTTTATCTAAATTTGAGTACACGATTTTGAGGTGATTTACACTGGTTCGATCAAGAGTTTTTCACTCAACTCTTGACTGCGAACACTTAATACAAATTTTTGATAAGATTTTTAATTTTCTATCGTAATATAGGGATATGCAAGAAGAACGGAGGTTTCGAATCAAAGAATCAGATCGAAGTCAACATTAGAGTCGAGTGAGCGATACTAGTTCGAGAGTGAAATTTGTGTGATCGAGCGAGTGATCGAGTTTGATATTGCATACAAACGGTATATGTACATCGTACAGGCTTTAATAAATTTTATACTTATGATAATAGATAATGCAAGTTACATGGTGATATCATTTGTAAGTGAGATACGGGTTCATGGAAACAAATACTAGCTTGCTGCTTTTGGTTTTACGAATAGAGTGTGATTGCTCGACAAATAGATACATATTTATATTGTTGTTGACGATTTTATGCCCTAGCTATGGAAGGCCACTTTTTGGAATTTGTTTTCTTTTGTTGGTTTGGGCCCATCGTGGCAAGTTGTAGTTTTTCCAATCGAGCAGCACAAAGAAGGTACTATTGAAATTTTCCGTAACTTGAGTCTTAAAAATTTAGTAATACATTACAACTAATTGATTTTGAAAAGTCAAGGTTTGGTCACACTTTTTTCCTTTGTGAATTTTGGGGACGAAATTCTTTTAAAGGAGGAGAATGTAACAACCAGAAGTTTTTAACGTTTTGAATGTGAATATTTAATTTATTGAAATATTCAAATTTGATTCAAAATTAATAAATAATAATAAAATAAATTTTGAATATAACGACTCAATTTTTGTCGACATATTTTTATTTGATTTATTTGATTTTTCATAATTTACAATTTAAGAAGTATTTAAATTACGTTTGACGATTTTTCAACAGATGATGTCATTTTTATGACTGTACAGAATACGATAACTCTGTATATTATTACTGTTTTGGAATCATGTTCCATTTTTTGTACGTTATAGTATTTTATTTTTTTTATTTACAGTTCGTACGCAGACAAATACATGTGCGGCGAGTGACAAAAATTACAAATTAAGCCCAAACTAAATCCTTCACTCATTTAGTCCTTCTGAGTTCACTTTTTTCCCCCTGTCTCTTTTTCAATCTCAATTTAGAATAAATAAAAACAAAAAAAAGTGATCTCAAGATCAAATAATGTACTCCACCAACAAATATAACACAAAAATCTTTGATCTCTTGTTGATATATTTACACTTCTATACCCTTTGTATGGTGTGCTGTTTTTTTAGGGCTGTTCGACGATGGTGAACGAGAGGAAGGGCAAACCAGGTTTTGATTTTTTTTTATGCTTTAGTCGACGATTGATGATTTGGAGGAGTACATTGTTGCGTTCGTCATGTCGAGAATTATCTATGGGCCAAGTTTCGTGGAAGGCGGTGCATTATTGGAAGTCGCGACATTTAGGGTCACGCGATACTTTGTCTTGGTCGCGATTCTTACGAGGGGTGCAAGCTTAGGGTTGTTGGGTCAGTCGTGGAGTATGTTCGTAGTGGAGTTGTTTAGCCAAGACGGGTTCCGTTTTCATGGTGAAACGGGAGAGGTAGTAGGAGCAAGGAGGATGGAAGAGTGGGTTTGGCTTCAGGAAATAAGGAGGGATTTGTTTGGAGAAGAAGATGTCTAAGTAGGGTAAATTAATTTAAACTATGTAATTAAGGAATAAATTATATTTAATTTAATTGAAAAACTTATTAAACATATATCTCTCATACGAGGTCCAATTAAGACACGGTTTTATGTTGCACTTGTAATAGCGATGCTACGCAATGGAACTAGTTTCGTCAAATTTGAAGCAAGTGAAATTTTAGGCTAAAATCAAATATAGTTCGATTTTAGTTCAAACTGAAATGCCTATGCGTCCGCTGGAATTTCGATGAGTTAAGTTCACCTTTTTGAATATTCAGTATATATAGTAGATAAAATTTACTAATTGTGTTTGGATGACTTATTGGTTGGTTTGGTTAAATATCTGCTTTTGAACGAATGTTATTTAAATTGAAAAGCAAAGAATTTTTTAGAGAAATACTGATGTCTCATTGTTGTGATTTTTAATTCCAGATATATATACCCGTTGATTTTTAATTTCAGTTATATACATGTTATCTAGATTGTTAAATGTTGAAATTTGATAGTTTTAGCCATATTGGATATGACAATGACATGTGTTAAAAGTTAAACATTTTTTGGTGCCTAATGTAGTAATAACGTTGCTTAAGTGTAATTGTAGCTATTGGCCTTTTTATAGCATTCTTAAATACTCTTAACTGTTGTCTTGGCCTGGAAATGGTTTTGATTTGAAGAATGATTTTTAAATATGATTTTTGAAAATTTCTATTATATTTATTTAAAATAAATTTTGAACCTCTCTATTTTATTTCAACCTTTTTATTTATCTTTTCTAAACATATAGAAATGATTTAAATTATTTTGAAAAGTATTTATTTTTATAGAAAAGTTATCATAATATTGAAAGTTTATTTTAAAAGAAAATAAAGGGGAATATCCTTTATTTTAAAGCGACTCTGTTTTCTAAGAAGACAGAAATATTTTGAAATAAATATTGATGAAACATTTATATAAAATACTGTATAAAGGGATAAATTTATAAATATTATTTTATAAGTATAAGATAGATTTATAAATAGTGTTTGTAAATAAAAGAATAGTTTATATAAATTGGGTTTTAATAATGAAAAGGATAGTTTAATAATGGTGTTTTTATAAATAAGAATAGTTTTATAAAAACAATATTTTTTAAAAGGGGAGATGATACCATTTTGAGGAAGTGGATAACAAATCACATTTGTGGATATATAGTAATAATGTAGAATGGTTGTTTTGGAAAGTTTTTGGCTCTGTTTTGAAAATTGAAAAGTTTGCTATAAATTTAAGGATTTATAAACCATGTTTTATGAATAGAAATGAATTTAGTAAAGAATTTTATAAATAGGAAAGAAGTGTTTAAAAGGATTTTTAATACTTATAAAAGGAAATGTGTAAAAAGTTATAAATAGAAACGAGTTTAATAAAAGAAATTTTACGAATGAATTTAGAGTTTTATAATTATATGTGGAAATTTGGAAAAGAAGTTTATAATTATACTTTAATATTTATAAGAGGAGATTTATAAATGATATTTTATAAAGGAGACTTATAAATGATATTTATAAAGAAGACTTATAAATGAAGTAGAATTGTAAATATGAAATAGTTTTATAAAAAGGAGTTTAGTAAAATGGAAAGGAAATTGATTTCTAGAAACGATCATTTTAATTTACGATGGCATGAAAAATGTTTTTTCCATACTTAACATCCAATTTATAAGGTACGGAAACTCGTGTCTATCTTGAGAATTATGAATGTGTACCGATGTAAGAACAGTTTTCTAACTTGTCCGATTTCATTGTTAATCTGTTTGAAATAAGAAAGTGGTGTTAAGTATACTTGGTCTAGTTTCTATACGATCTATTTACTTATACCAAAGGAAAGTGTTTTGGGTTAGGGTTATTAATGTTTTTAAGTAACATTTGTTTTAATCCGAATTAAGTATGGTTTTAGAAAATGTAACCTCCCTTAGATTATGAATATGTTTATACCCTCCCTTTCGGCGAGGTTGAATAGTACTAAAGGAGTGGCCAAATGATGTTTCTGCTCCTCGAATGCTTTTGTGTATTCATCGTTACACGTAATTGACTTCCTCATCTTGATAACTTTGAAGAAAGAGAGACATCAGTTGGACGCCACAGTCACGAAACTGACTTAATGCTGCTATTATTGCATTTAAGCTTTGTATTTCTTCATTGTACCGGAGACTTGCATGTCTTGGATGGCTTGGTTTTTTTTGGAGTTAGCCTCCATACCCTTGATGCTTATAACATAACTAAGAAATTTACCAGTCCGGATGGCGAATGAGAACTTTTTCGGGTTCATCTTCATGTTGTACTAGCGCGGTATGTTGAAAGTCTCAGTCAAGTTATATACTTCCTCCTGGCTTTTTTAGACTTTACCAGCATGTCGTCTACATACACCTCCATAGACTGACCAATTTGTTCAAATAATATGTAGTTGACGAAGCGTTGATAAGTTGCATCAACGTTTTATAAACCTAAAGCCATGGCACAAAACAATATAGGCCTGCATTTGTGATGAAGGAGGTGTGCTCTTGATCCAGGCCATGCATGATAATCTAATTACACCCAAAATAGGCATCCATGAAAGCGGGGAACTTGTTTCCATTGGTCGCATCCACTAGCGAATCAATGCGTGGCAATGAAAATATCTCTATGGGGCATGCTTTGTTGAGATCGAAGAAGTCAAAGAAAATTCTCTAAGATACATTTGATTTTCTGATCGACATTGGCTAACAGCTTCTCCACCTCTTTTTTAAGAGCTTGGTACCTTTCTTGGTTGAGTGGTCGACGTTTTTGATGGATGAGGGTGGCTTTGGGATCAATATTGATTGCACAACAAATGATCGTGGGATTAGCATCGGTATGTCATTGTGCCCCCATGTAAAGATGTCTTTTCTTTATTACAATAATTTGATCATACCATATCTAACTGCAGGGATAGGTTACATGTTGATTTGAACAAATTTACTAGAGTCGGCACAATACACACACACACACACACTCCAAGGGAGTAGTCAGCCCGCCCTTAATGTTTTATTCTCCCATGCGAGGGTCGAGTGGGTCATCATCAGCGTCCGAGCTAACTTCCAAGTCACATTAGTGCAGCACATAAATCATGTGCTCTATGACATTCTCGTCGGGACGGACGTCGTGCCCGAGTCGGGGGGTTGACGTTGCCTTTGACTTTGATAGATGAATCTTTCATCATTGAGAGTGTGGGAGTTATATTGTGGGATGTACCCACTTGCCAATGGGGCACATCTTGTTGCTACTATGTTTAGATAAATTCTTTAGTTCTTTAGAGAGTGGCTAAGTAGGTAGAATTCCTACTCTCCCAATCTTCATATACGCGGGCGGTCTTGGAACGACCTTAAGCTTTGCTAGGCTCGAGGGTACTTTTGGGTGATACGCCACCAGTTGATGCAGCTTCATGGCTGAGGGTGGTCCTAACATGATCTTGAGCATTGCTAGGATCAATGGTACACTCTGATGGCATGCCATTGACATTTGCATCTTCAAGGGCAAGGACGATCCCAGCATGACCTTGAGCCCGGTTAGGATCGCGGGTACTCTCGAATAACACATTGTTGGTTGCTGCAACCTGCTCAGGTAATGCATTGTTAGTGGGAGGAGTTACTGATGTTGATGCTTCAGAGTTGCAGGTGGTCTCGGTTTAAGCAAGGGTGTTGACTGGCTCGATGGTCCGCTCGAGTGAGTCGACACTGTGCATCGCAAATTCTTGCTAAAGCGTGTGGACATCTTTCTTATCTAGCCTGAGAAAGGTCCCGTAACACTTTCGAACTTTCTGTTGATTTTCCTCATATTTCACGATCCCACATAGGATATGGAACTTCGTAATGAGCCAATTGTAGGAGTTGATCGCATCTAGTTTCGTAGTTATTTTCCATCTTATCAAGAGATTATAAGCTGATGGATAATCAAGAACTACAAAGTTCATGTGAATCTTTAATGCAACGGGCTCTTTGTCGAATGTGGTTAAGAGGTAGGTAGTACCCATTGGAACAATGCCCACATCCCCAATGTCATAGATGGGCAAGGCGAAGGGGGTATAGTTGGAGACAGGGAGCTTGAGAGCCTAAACAACATGTCCGAACATGACTTTGATTGAGCTGCCTTATCCACAAAGGCTTAATTCACATTTAAATTGACTTTTGCAAGAGCGATGACTAATGGATCGTGATGGAGTGTACGAGACTATTTTCCTATTCTCAACAATGAAGGCGATTAACTAATCTGCTTCCATTTTAGGTGCTTTGGATGGTCGATGCTGTAAGTAATAGACCTGACCAGCTGAACCCACTTCTTTATGATATCGGGACTATGCTCCTCGGTTGCTTTGGTTTAGACCTATTACGGCCTCCGCAAATCATCAAGATGTCAGTTATGACTACGACGTTCTGTTGGGTTGCAGGGTGGCCTAGTTGTTGTGAGTCGTCCTTTGTTCCACTTGATGCTGAAAGAACTCTAAAAGCATCCATTCTTGGATTAGTATTTCAATTTCGCTTTTGAGCACTTGACGCTCATTCGTGGAGTGAACGTTGATTTGATTGAGATGACAATATTTACCACTGTCGAGAGTTTTTTTCCATTCTTCCACGTATGGTGGCATTTGGTCCTTGAAATTCCACCGAACCCCGAGGTGTAAGATATATTGTCTCCATATCCATGTTCAACCGGACATAGTTAGCGTACCAGGACCTATATTGGGTGTCTTTCTTTGCACGCTTCTTGGTGCTATGCCGATAATCAGGTTGATGGTCGATATTATCACGAGGACCAACTTAGGTGGTATGCCGGGTTTCATTATCGTTGTCATAAAGCTACATCCACCATCCATATTATGTCATTCTCCCGCTGATAGAAATTAGTTAGGGAGGTAGTTAGCTACTTTTGAAGCTCCTACCACATTCTTAACTTAAACCTTGAACCCGAACAGAAGGCCATGACTAGATTACTTTTGTCAGCACCTATTCGTCGACCGTAATTCAATCGGTTTAGAACACCATCGAACGAATTTATAATAAAATTAACTGCAAGCACACAACGTACAATTCTGGTACGTGGCGAGTATGGGTCGATCCGCAGGGAATTGTTAGATTTTGAATTTCTACTCAATCAAATTAAACAAAGATTTGAGAATGTTGTTAACTACTGAAAATTGCAAAAACTAGCAACTACAAAAGTGAATGAAAACTATGAGAGTTTGAAGGAAATTTAGAGATAAATCCACTCTCTAGATCATATAGTTCAACAGAAATTTTGATCTCTCTTTTGATCATTAGTGAAATTAATTGATGTGCTTATCATAAGTATGACATATTTGTGCTATTAATTAGCCCAATATAAATCATCAAGCTATAACACAACCACTAACTCACTTTTAACTCTCATGAAAATTGATAATGAACTTAAAAATAAAATCTATTCTAAGCATGATCTATTAACTATTGATTAGAAATATAGACTATCAAATTTTGATTTTAAAATTACTTCATTACCAACATCATATGTCGATGAAGAGGTAATTTGTGTTTGTTGTTTGTTTAAGTACAACATATTTGATGTCAACAATATAGACCATCAAACTCAAAGCTAAAACCCAAGTTAAACTACTTTAAATATTTCCATTAAACACAAAAGGAGAACGTAAATGATCAAAATGTTAAATCTACATACTAGAGAGCTTCATTACCCCTAAATTGAAAAGGTTTAGCCTATTGTATTTGTTATCATATGAACAAATGTAGAAAGCGATATGAAACAAAAAGAAAAAGAAAATACAAGCTAATGAAAAAGAGAGCTAACTAAAAAGAAATAAACACTAATCTACCTGCATGAAAAATAAACTACACTACTAAAATTAAAGGAAAAGGCATGTAAATAAAAAGAGAGCAAGAACTAACATTGCATAAAAAAAGAATTGCATAAAATCAATTGCTAAGTTGTCATGAAAAGAAAGAGAGCTTTGTTTTATTTTTGATCCTGAACTAAAGAGCTAAGAGGAAGAGAGGATGGTTACATGAACATATGGGGTGTTTATACATGTTTTGAAACCCTAATTCATTTTTAGGAACTACCCAAACTACCCTTGAGAAAGTATGCCCACCAAGTTATCATTAGCATAAGATAATCCTCTATTAAATATGCATGAAAGTTTAATGGCCGTTAGCATGTGTATTAGTTTCTAATTTGTACATCAAGGTATGTGGGTAAATGTGGTCCTTCATGATTCATGACATGAATTGTTTCCATCTTTATTTGTTTCTCTTCACTCTTGTGCATGCATATTTCAATGAAGCCTCTTATGATTCCCAATCAAATTCCTACAAAAATCATAAAAATGTCCAAGTAAAAGCTCCCAAATTAATGTATGCACAACAATGACCATTTTGCTCCTATATGAAGATGAATATAAGACGATTTGAAAATAATTTGAATTTTGATTTAAACCTGCTAAAATACCCAATATGATCATTTATTTGATTAAATATGGTGGTAAAAATATGCACAGTTACGTACATATCAAATACCCCCACACTTTTATTTTTATTCGTCCTCGAATAAACTAAAAACTAAGATAAATCCGTTTTCGTAGGGAACACGATTGCATTGAGTGTATGCAGCAAGCCCTTAAATCTCCGGGTGTTCCTAGTAGGACGAGTGTTGTCTTGTGAGGGTTTTCTGCGGACCCACAAAATTCGAATGCAAAGTTAAAATATTTGCAAAATTAAAAATTCCTAAATGCAAAATTTATTTACAAAGATATGAATGCAAGTTTTTTTTGAAAATATTTACAAATGAAAGATTTACTTTTAAATCGACACAAATAAGTTAAATATATGTTTTGCTCATCGCCATGAAAGTTAAGTCCATTTACTTGTCAAAATTTCGAATAAAACTTAAGTTATCGTTATAATTATACTCAAGTTTGACTAGTGGTTTCGGTTGATAACATAGTGTAACTATGATAGATCCTTAATTGATTATCAAAGTTTATCAAAGTGATGTTTTCATTTCTTTTCCATAACAAGTCAAATCAAACAAGTTAAAATAGTGTTTGGATTTCAATTGCTTACTCTCTCTTTATTTTTGAAAATTTTATTAATATTAACAATATTTACATATGCCTAACTCAGAAAACTGTGGCCAAATATATTATCCATGCACTGCATTTCGGGCTTATGTGAGGGGAATACAGAGCGTGACGAGTGAACACACAAGTGTGAACACCTATCAACTGTGGGAATTATTAATAAAAGAATTTTTATATACATACACCTAACTAAGATAAGCTAAGGCCAGATATACCGATCGTGCACTGCCTTTCGGGCTTACACGAGAAGGGTCCAGAGCATGGCGAGTGAACACACAAGTGTGAACACATGACTCTAGGTATTAATAATAAAAAATATATACATATATAAAAATATCTTCTTTTTTGTTTTTATATACATATATTGTTTTTTTGTTTTTGTTTTTTAGTTTCTTTTTTGAAGAGAGAGTTTTGCAAAATCATCTTAGTACCATTTAACTTAGAAGATAAAAAGTGTTACACCCTTTACTTTAAATTCACCGCTTTTTAAAACAAAAATTTTCAGTAAGGATATACTTCATAATTAACACATATGAACCATCCTATATACCAGTTAAACCATCGTTATTTGTAATCAAACTTTTATTTTTGAGACAAATAATTTTTCAAAAATTTCAATTTAATTAACCAAAACCATATATTTATCATATAATATTTCTTTAAAAATAAATCAAAATGCTTAAAAAGTTTTTTTTTTGTTTTTTTAAAATAAGTTTTGGAAAGAAAATGCAAAAATAAACCATGAAAAATTTAAAATGAAGACGAGACTCCTCCCACACTTGATTTTGACTATGTCCCCACGGTCAACCCATGTGGAAGGAAAAAAAGAAATAAAAATAAAAACATGACTTATATTTACATGAAATGAATGGTATTTACACGACATCAGAAAGTATATCATCAAAGAGTAAATGAAAAGGTCTTCCAAAGACCAATCCATTTGTCTCGTCACGTATGAGAGACGCAGCTTAAACACGGAAAACCAAATCATAAAAGATTTTGAGTTGAAAGTTGATTTGGATAAACGAATGTCATTTTATTAAAAATCGTATAAGTTGTTTTATTTTCGGCGATTTTTGGGGTTGATAAAACGATTGACTGGAATTCAAGTTTATTTTCACCAATTTGAAATTCAAACTTATCATTGAAAACTTCCTTAGAATTATTGATTTCAAAATCAAAATAGTGATTTAAATCTTCCCCTTCGGAATTTAACAACTCATCTTCAAAAAGTCCATAAAATTTGTCTTCCTTTGTTTATTTAAAATTTCATTACATAAATCAAGTTCAAAATCCAAAGTTGTTATATTTAACTTTTCAAAATCGAAGAAAGGAAATCGAATTTTAAATTTGGTTCTACAGTCTTAAAAGAATTGAAATCCAACTCAATTACCACATTATCAACAACTTCATTAAAATTTTCATTTTCAATGTCTAAAGTTGTTATTTGAAAATCATCAATTTTGGTAAAAGGTGGATTATTATTTGATTCGTCCAAAGTTGAGATTTGCTTTTGTTGCTCGCACATTTTTTTGTAGGTTTCAAGCGACAATTCGTACGATTGTTATAAATTTCATCCATTTGATCAACAAAATAAAATTCATAATTATTAATGTGAGAATTTTTAATTTGAACTTGTTGAGAACAAAAATTACAAATTTCGATAAACGTTGGGTTATAATTTGATTCTTCACACGTTGGAAATTGATTTTATTTCTCATTAAAATTTTTGTAAGTTTCACGCAACAAATCCTCATAATCTTTTTCCATTTGTTCAACTAAATCAAATTAATGATTATTAATTTGAGAATTTTCAATTTGAATTTTTTGAGAACAAAAATTGTCAATTGCACTAAAATTGAAACTATTCCCATTGCCAAAATCATTTGAAAAGTGTTTCACATTTCCATTGTGATTTTGAAATTCATTTTGGAGTTCGAAGTTGAATCGGCATGGGTTATAATCAAAATCATTAGAATTTGGAAGCGAATTCAAATTTGATTATTTTGAAAACTTTGACTTGAATTGTTGCATGGATATGAATTACACAAAATATTCATGTGATTTGTTGTTCAACTAAAGATGATATCATTTCAATACTATTTTCGGGGTTTGAGAGTTGCTCATTATTTTGAAACCTTTGTTGTTCAATCAAATTGTTTACACAATAGTTGTTGAAATTTTCATAGAAATTTGAAGTGAGATCATATGGATTATATTGATTTTCACAACTATAGTAAAATTCTGGTGAGTAAAGAATACGGAAACTCGGATACTTTTAAGAATGTTTTTGGTTTTTTTTTATAAAGGAAAAATATTTACCAAAAAGGAATTTATTTTTCAAAAGGAAAATTTGATTTTTGTTTTGTTTTTGGATTTTCAATTTCTTTTGAAAATATTTTTTATTTTTTATATTTGAATTTTTTTAATTTTTGGATTTTAATTTTAAAAAAATTTCAAAAGAAAGAAAAAACTAAGTTAAAAACTATTTACAATTTTTTTATTTTATTTTTAATATGCATGAACTGATGCAACTAAATAAATGTGATGATTAATTACAAATTTTCTATTCTAATTTGCTTCTAACCCAAAATTGTGTAATCGCACTTTGTCTTAAATCAACAAGATAATTCTCAGCCAGGTAACAGACAACATTTAACGGTGCACCAAGAATCATTGTAGCAATGCAACCGAAGGTTTAAATACCTTCAAAGAAACAATTCTGTATAATATTTACGAATCACCGTAATATTTGTAACTGATTATTGCTCTACCGTAGCCTAGACACCAAGAAATTAAATAGTTGAAAAAGGACAAATTGTTAATATACAATTAAGCGTTATCGATTTCTAATTGTTATTATTAATTAAAACTCTAGGATGAAATGCAAAACAGAAATTAAACGTGTATTAACAATGCAACTACAAATGAAATTTGTTTTTGAATTTAAATGCAAGCAAACAGCAATGCAAGACAAATAAAAACAATAAATATGGGTTAAAAAAATTTATAAGCAAGCAAGCAGTTTTTTTTTTTTTGGCAAACTAAGCAAAACAAGCAACTTATTCTTCCTTATCTCTGTAAATAAAAACAAGATATATATATATATATATAATTTTTTTATATGCAATTTTAGTTAGTAATAAAGAGTAACTAAAACCAATTGAAAACAACCCATTTTTTATTTTATTTTATAATCTTTTTTTTTAAATGAGAAACTAAACAATGGAAAATCAAAACAATCAAAATCAAAAGAAACAAATCAAAACAAAAGATTTCTAAATAGAACAACACTTAATTTATTTTTATTTTTTTAGTCAAACCAAAGAAGATTTAAACAAGGGAAATTTCAACAAAGTTGTATAAGAATTTAAAGAAGGATTAAATTAAAGACAAAATTTCCGAACCCGGCCCACTAATATATATTACTAAACCCAAATTCACAAGTTCACTAGCTTCACAAAATCGAACACACTTATTCGCAAATTCACGTCTCAATTCGAGAGGGAAAAAAAATTTGATTCTCACACTCAAGTAAGAAGGCTGTGGTCGTCGATTTTGAAGCAGTGAATTTGGGGATTGTTGAGGCGGTTGCGAAGTCGATTTGGGTCGATTCGAGGGTGGTTCAGGCGTCTCTAGTTTGGGAGAGCTGCTACGATGCGAGGCGATTGTTGGATTTTGGAAGGGGTGGAATGTTGAAGCTCGAAGGTGGAGCTGCTGTGGTTCGGCGTGGCTCTGTTGCAGGCGATTCGTGATTTCGATGTTGGAGGCAAATTGCAGTGGCTGTATTGTGGGTCAGGGAGTGTAGTATTGGGTGTTCGTGGTTAGTTTATATGATGATGTGGTCGAGGCAAGTAGATGGTCATTTTTTTTTTGGTGGGGTGGTTTGTTGGAAGAAATTTTTGATTTTTGATTTTTTTTGTTTTTTTGAGTCGGTGGAATTGAAGGCACAGTGGTGGAGTTGTAGTATTTGGTTGTGGAGTTGTCTGATTAGAAGGGTGGTCTATGCTTGTGATGTTGAATGGGACAATGGTGAAGTATGCAATGTCAGTTGTTGAAGAGGGAAGTCTGGTGGGTGATGAAGGATGACCGGAACTGGGTGTATGTTTGATGAATGTGAAAGCAATGGACTTGCAGCAGTTATTGGTGACTGTGTAATATGTAGTTGTTGGGATGTATTTGATGATTGTCTGGTATTTGCTTGGCTGATTACGGTCATGGTGGTCTGGTTGAAGTAGAGGCGGTTGCATGAAACCGTGCAGGCGGTTGCTGGTTTGAGCAGTAGCAAGAAGGATGTGGTTTGGAGCATAGTATGATGTTTCGAGGCAAGCAGCCGTTGTAGTCGTGGTTAATGGAAGTACTGATGGTTGTATGCAGGGAGGGTGGTTGCTATCAGGGGAAATGCTTGTGTAGTAATGTGGAGTTGAATGTAACAGATTGTAGATGAGGAAGTGGGATGGTCGGCGTTGCAGGGTTGTTGATGTAACTGGCAATGGCAGTGATGGGAGGCGATTAAGCGAGGGTGGTAAAGGATGTAGGCAGTTGGTCGAAATGTGGACTGGAGGAAGTGGTGTGGTATTGAAAAGGGGATGTCAGCGTGGTTTGAGAGAAGCTTGCGATGAGATGTTTGTTGCTATCGTTACTGCTGTGAGGGGGCAGTCGGCAGGAAGTTTGTATGGCTGAAGTAGGAGAGGGTATTGAACGAATCATGGAGTTTGACTGGTAGATGGCAGAGGGATAGGGCACTTTTGTGTTGACGTGTATGTAGGGTGGATGAGTGGTGATGGAAGAGTGTTGTTTGTGATAGATTAGCGTGGTTTGTTGCATGTGGGTAGAGCAGTGGAAGGCACTGCAGTTCGTAACAGTTCGACGGAAGTGGAGAGGAGGTGCTGATGATAGTTGCCGTGGGAAGTGTGTTGTAACTGGTAGTAGACAGAGTGAAATTATTGTGTGGTTGGTTACAAACAGTTGAGAGTGGAGCTGTGTGCACAGTGCACAGTTTGGAAAAGAGAGTAACAATGTAAAATGTATGTACAATGTAAACTGTAATTCGCGATGAATTTTTTTTCTTTTTTTTTCAAATGAAATTGTGTGGGTTATTTTTCTTTTTAGAAAATATGCAAATGCAATGCGAAAAGAAAACAACAGGCAATAAACAATCACACAAATCAAATCACACAACGTTCACATAACTTTTTTTTAAATAGAAACTAACACACAAAACAAACACACAATAAAAATCGAAAGAAAATAATTCGAAAAATCAAAATCAAAACTATTCCCCAACGATGGCGTCAAAAACTTTTTCGTCAACCGTAATTCTAGCGGTTTAGAATGCCATCGAACGAATTTATAATAAAATTAACCGCAAGCACACGACGTACAATTCTAAAACGTGGCGAGTACAGATTGATCCATAGAATATTGTTGGATTTTAAATTTCCATTCATTCAACTTAACCAAAGATTTGAGAATGTTGTTAACTACTAAAAATTGCAAAAACTAACAACCTACAAAAGTGAGTGAAAATTATGAGAGTTTGAAGGCAATTTAGAGATAAATCCACTCTCTAGATAACATAGTTCAATAAAATATGAAATTATGATCTCTCATTCGATCATTAGTAAAATTAGTTGATGTGTTTATCATAAGTATGACATATTTGTGCTATTAATTAGCTCAATATAAATCATCAAACTATGACACAACTACTAACTCAATTTTAACTCTCATGAAAATTTGATAATGAGCTTGAAAATAAAATCTATTCTAAGCATGACCTATTAAACATTGATTAGAAATATAGACTATCAACTTTTGATTTTAAAATTACTTCATTATCAACATTATATATAGATGAAGAGGTAATTTGTGTTTGTTGTTTGTTTAAACACAGTCTATTTGGCATCGACAATATAGACTATCAAATTCAAAGCTAAAACAATAACTTAAACCACTTCAAATATTTACATTAAGCACAAACAGAGCATAAATAGTCAAAATGTTGAATTTACACACTAGAGAGCTTCATTACCCCTAAATTAAAGAGGTTCAGCCTCTCATATTTGTTATCATATCAACAAACGTAGAACGCAACATGGAACAAAAAAAAAATGCAAGCTAATGAAGAAGAGAGCTAATTAACAAGAAATAAACACTAACCTACTTACATGAAAAATAAACTACACTACTAACATGAAAGGAAAAAGCATGTAAATAAAAAGAGAGCAAGAACTAACATTGCATAAAAGAATAACATAAAAGAAATTGTTATGTAGCCATGAAAAAAAAGAACTTTGTTTTATTTTTGATCCTAAACTAAAAAGCTAAGAGGAAGAGAGGAGGGTTACATGAATATATGGGTATTTATACATGTTTTAAAATTCTAATCCATTTTTTGGGAGCTAATCAAACTACGCTTGATGAAGTGTGGTCACCGGGTTATTATTAGCATAAGATAATCCTCCATTAAGTGCGCATGAAAATTTAATGGCCATTAGCACGTGTATTAGCTTCTAATTTGTACATCAAGGTAGGTGGGGTCCGTCATGATTCATGACATGAATTATTTCCATCTTCATTTGCTTCTCTTCACTCTTGTGCATGTATACTTCAATGTAGCCTCTTGTAATTTCCATTCAAATTCCTATAAAAATCATAAAAATGTCCAAGTAAAAATTCTCAAATTAATATATGCACATAAATGACCATTTTGCCTCCATATGAAGATGAATATATGACGATTTGAAAATAAGTTGAATTTTGGTTTAAAAATGTTAAAATATCCAATATAATCATTTATTTAATCAAATTAGAATAGATATGGTGGTAAAATATGTTCATTTACGTGCACATCAGCACCCCTAGCTTGGTGAGAGATTTTAGGGGTGGCCCTCATTCGAACGTCAAAATGCTAACTAATGAACTAGCCGACCTCAGAATTAGAGAAATGCATTTGTGAAAGCAAATGTTACTTACTAACACTAGGCTTAAAAAATATACAATGAGGAGAAAACTAGCAATTCAAAGTAACTGACACCGAGATGTAGAGTGGTTCAGCCAAGCTTATCTACATCCACTATGAAAACCTCTTACTACATTTCTCGCTTTCAATTACAAGAGAATAATAAGAAATAAACACTTAAAAGACAAAAAAGTTGCTAATTTTAAGAGCTTTGGTTTGCAGTGAGAGAAAATAACCAGAAATCAATGTTCCATCCCATTGATGTTCTATAACATGAGGCATTTAGAGTAGCTGAAATGGAAGAGGACGACTAAGATTGCGTAGAAAAAAACGGCAAGAAGCACACATGATTGTCGATCTGGTCTCATGGGTTGATGGAAGACGGTTGTAAAGGTGATGTGAATGTGTGGTCAAGAAGTATGTCAATTGCCACTCTATACCCCGATGCATGCTTTGCGTTTAATGCATATTTAATGTTGGTGATGTGCTACCGGAGTAGGCATGGTTTGGAAGATTTTTTGTCGTACCCAGTACGGTTGACTGTTCGAATTGTTATTTACTTTTTCCTGTATATATAGCAAGGCAGACGAGTAACTTCTTCCGGGCTATGCTGGCCGTGCGTTTACTGTCGACGCCTACTGAGGAAAACCAAGTGTTACTAAGGATTAAGTTGCAAGGAATACGATGAATCGGCTAAGGGATGACGAGAGAGACTGCTTGATACAGATCGATGGTGGGTTGTGATAAAGCCATGCCTAAGATGGGTCGTACTTAAGCCGAGCCTTGCCTGGAGAGGGCCGTTGGAGCCGTTTTGAGTTGAATTGAGACGGTTGGTCATGGACTTATAGTGTAGCCGAGTAGATGGGCTGAGAAAGCCAGGTCTGGTAGAGCAATATGAGACGATCATGTCACTTTGTACTGGGTTGAGCCAGGCATAGGAGTCCAAGACGGACAATCTGTGAAATGCATGTTGGATTTGCTAGGATGGAGTCTGGTTTACTATGGGTCAGTTAGAACTGGACTGGGCTAAGAAGCGCAAGTTAACATGGATCGATGTCGGGTCTTGATGTGCTGGCCGACTAATCATACTTGCGAGAAATTCAAACAACAAGACGTTTTGCATTTTAGAAATTTAACCAAACCTTTGATTTCTTCGACCTTAACATCTTCCAAGCTCCGATATCTTCTGAGCTCCTTAACTCAATACTTCATCATTTTGTAGTCCAATTTCTTCGTTCTAAGTCAATTCGAAGATTGCAGTAAATTTGCTAGTAACAGTATGCATGATTTGAAATGATATGTTTCAAAATGCAAATCATATAATTCATCAGCAATCAAAAATATATCATAGAATAACTTTTATGCTTTCTCTATGTAATTTTGAAGAAAAAATGAGAAAGGGATGTTAACTTACATTTCTATAGTTCAGATGTGGTTAAGTATCTCAGTTGACAGATCATGTGTTCTTTTAAGTAATAGGAAATGAACAAGAAGAATGAACATTATGTACAAATTAATAAACGGAAAGAAGGAAAATCGCGGTGGATATTTGAACTTCAACGAATGTAAAGTTGTCATTGAACTGGAGAAAACAAATACAGAGTAAAACTTTTTAGTATTGTTCTAAATGACCTATATAAATACATTTTTTGGGCCAGGAAATAATTTTTTTAGTTCAATGGTGCCGACTTTATGTTTTGATATATCATACAAGGCCCCCTTCAAATTGGGCCTTGGACACTGACCACCTAAAAGACCGTTATCGTAGTTGCAGGGTTATCTTGTTAGCAACGAAGAAAAGTATACTTCTCTATGGATTTACATGCTTGTACATCACGTCGAATAGCTTCCATTTGAGAGACAAAAGTAGAAGCAAAACGAACATACTAGGCTGCTATCTCTCGAAAATGATCATTGCACGTAACAAATTCCAATTTGGTGTCCCATCCAGTCTTGTCTCTGCCTTTTATTTATCACAGCTTGTAGGGACGTTCAACCAAAAAAATGAGACCAAAATATGGCTAAATAGGAGTTAGAACTATTATTAATTACTATACGTGGCCGCTTATCTGCCTATGAAATAGTGTATGGTCACTGTAAGACCTGTCAAAATTTGATCCAACTCATTAACCAAACTCATTTATCCTATCTATAAATGTGTTGGATCAACCCATTTATGAATATCATACAATGGGTTATGGGTCGGATTGATCCATTTTTAAAAGTGTTATAAGTGGATAATCCATTTATTAAAAACATTAAATTTTAATATAAATTTGAAAAATAAGAATTTGAATATACATTATAATTTTTCATGGACCTGACAGTTATACGTAGAAAATAACAGGCCACGCATCCCCGTATTTGAATTCCACCTAGTGCAGAAGCCACTATTTTTTTTGTTCAGACTGCAATAACATCTTCGTTCTAAATCGGAATCAAACGAGGCTTCGACCAATCAACTCCAACCTAAATTACGGACAGTATGAAACACTCGGATACTTCATCGTGTGAACGCACACTATAGTTCTCCAAGGGGACCGACAGTTGTACTTAGAAAATAATAAGCTACAACATTCCTATATTTGAACTCCATCTAGTGCAGAAGCCGTCATTTTTTTGTTCGGACTGAAATAACTCCTTCGTTTTAACTCGGAATCAAGCGAAACTTCGATCGATCAACTCCCACCTAAATTACGGACAGTATGGAACACTCCGATACTTCAGTGTGCGAATGTATACTGTAATTCTCCAAGTGGACTGACAGTCGTACTTAGAAAATAACAGGCTACCACGCCTGCATATTGAACTCCGCGTAGTGCAGAAGCCGTTATTTTTTTTGTTCATACTGCAATAACCCCTTCGTTCTAACTTGGAATCAGGCGAGACTTCGACCGATCAACTTCTAATTAGATTACAGACACTATGGAATACTCGGATAGTTCATCGTGTAAACGCACACTGTAGTTCTACAAGGGGACTGACAATTGTACTTCGAAAATAAAAGGCTACCACATCTGCATATTGAACTCTGCCTAGTGCAGAAGCCGCTATTTTTTTGTTCAGACTGCAATAACTCCTTCGTTCCAACTCAGAATCAAGCGAGACTTCAACCGATCAACTCCCACTTAAATTACGGACAATATGTAACACTCGAATAGTTCATTGTATGAACGCACACTGTAGTTCTCCAAGAGGACTAACAATTGTATTTAGAAAATAACAGGCTACCACATCTGCATATTGAACTCCGCCTAATGCAGAAGCCGCCGTTTTTTTTGTTCAGACTGAAATAACTCCTTCGTTCTAATTCAGAATCAGGAAGGACTTCGACCGATTAACTATCACCTAAATTACAGATAGTATGGAACACTTGGATACTTTATCATGTGAACGCACACTGTAGTTCTCCAAGGAGACTGACAATTGTAAGAAAATAATAAGCAACCCCATCTCCATATTTGAATTTTGATGAAAATTAGAATTAAAATTTTAAATTTTTGTCGGATCTCAAAACATAAAAATTAGAATTAGAATTATTTTATATTTATTTGTTTTTTATTAGTCAAATTAAATTTAAATCTTTAGATGGGTTAAATGGGTAACCCGCTTGTTAAGTGGGTTGGGTCATAAATGGGTTAAATGGGTGACCCGCTTGTTAAGTGGGTTGGGTCATAAATGGGTTGGGTCATAAATGGATAAAAGAGAATGGGTCATAAATGGGTTGGGTCAAACTCGACCCAACCCATTTTGACCCAACTCGATCCGTTTGACATGCCTAATTATAGATACGACAACTTCTACTTGAGTTTCAGATGAGTATATTGGCATATTCTTTAAAACAACGAACTTTTTCTTCTAATTTTCAAAGGTTCTTTTAGTTGTCATACGTAAACTTGAATTATAGAAAATAAAATTTTCAATGGTTGATTTGAGGTTTCGTGAAAATGAGGAATATGATATCCAATATTAAGATAAGGTGATAAATAACCAGATTGAAGTGGATATCCCGAATCAACTAAATAATACTATCCTGGTGGAGGGTGTGGGAAGTTAGAGTTTCTACCGTTTATAACTGAATTAAAAATTTCTACTATCATATGTAGCACCTTCCTAACCAACCATAACATAATTAAATTGTAAATTGAATGAGCATGTTGTTAACATATTCTGTGTAGCACAACCTTTCGTCCTATATACGAAAAAACTCAATCTGCATGTAAGTATGTTATTACGTGTGTATCGTCTATAACACTAACACAGTTTATAAAATATGGGTAGTACTGGTTTGAGGTTTCAATATGATATGGAACAATATTAAATTGAGGATCATCCGACTTGACAATATTAATAGCTAGCAATTGTATAACGTCTAAAATTGTATGAAAACAAACTGAAATTGTGCTACTTGACATTTGAAAATTTTCGCTCATTTGTCGATTTGAGAGTGCTGCAGCTACGTTGTATATTAATATGACAACTGTTTCTTTGATACTACTTACTTTCGTTGTTATCATATTATAATTTTGCGGTCTGTCGCATAACGATAGAAACCAAAGTCTTTCATTTGAAAATTTCATCGACAATATTTTTGATGTTTATTTAATATGTCATCCACCCACCTTAAGTCGATATATTCTGACGTTTGCATTCGATATGGCTTCTTCTTCTACGATGAGAGGTCCGACTTATATGTCGTTTACATCCGAGGAAATATAAAAGTAGAAAGGAGAAGAGACGAGAATATGGTGTAAGGAAGATGAAAGATGATGATGTTGTTTTACAGGAAAATAGGAAGGGAAGGAAAACGAAACATACGTTGGCATTTAACGTATCGGACATCACCGTATCCCCCCTCAACGTTCAACATACAGGATATGAAAAGGGGAAGTAACGTTGGAGCATCAAATGTGTTATACTTGCCACCAACAAACGGTTGCCATGGAAAAATTGACTGCAGACTCTTCCTGTATCTAGTAAATCCACTAACAGAACTGTTTATCCTGAACCGTGCCAAATCGCAGACTCTTCCTGTTAATTACCATTTTTAAAAAATGGAAATATACAAAAATCAGTCGAATGGTTCACCGAAGTCAATTGAGTGATATAATGTACGTCTATTTTTATTATCTTCTAAAGGAAACCAATTGACAATACATTTAATTTAGTCGACTAAATAAGAAAAACATCAGATTGAATGGATTTTTTAGTCGACTTAAATTGGTCATTTTTACACTGTTTTCTTTCTGTTTTAAAATTACCAAATTCAACTATAACAATCGACCAAATTCTTTACGAAGAGTCACTTCCTTCCATGAATGGCTGCAGCACTTCAGACAGATGCTACTCTTTATGAAAGACTGCAGCTACTCGTTTTCTATAAATGGCAATCACTTTTAGTATTTCAACAATAGTTATTCTTGTCTTCTAACTCTAATTCTTGTTAAATTCACTACTTGCATTCCAAACCATAAATTTCTATTTCTTTGTCACTTGCACATTCAATTCAAACCTATCAAGTGATTATTCACTTCCATGTCTTCAAATATATATATGTTATAACAGTTACGAAGAAGATTAAAGAAAATTTTTACTATAATGACTCATCCGTGTTATCCAGAGCACAGGAGGTCAAAATACTTTACCACTTTTTCTAGTCGAAGTCATGTTAGAGATCTTCAGGCACGAAGTCCTATTCGTCATCTCATCGGTTTGTAATATGCATTCCTTTGGGTTAAGTGAGAGTGTTGTTTAAATCCAAAAAGATTCTGAGACTGGACGTAGAACGAAAGGTTCAAATAAGTATAAAAACATCTGGTGTACTTTACTTTGTATTTGAAAGTGACCATGTGATCGTGTAATATGAATAAATTACTTGTGCGAAAAAGTAAGTAAATAGTAAAGGCAGTAAAGTAAATGACATCAGGAATTTTTATACTGGTTCGGACTCCCGTTCTATGTTCAGTCCCAAACTCCTTTCGGAATTCAATCGATGCCCTTGCTTCACCCGGAGGAACTTGTATTACACCGCCTAAACAACCGAACATGAATTTTCGGTCTAGACAACCGAATAGGACTTCTACTGCCTGAGGATACTACAACAGGATTTCAAATACAAGTGGAAATGTTTCTGACTGAATATGCTCTCTAATAGCACTGATGAGTCAATATACGTACACCCTTCTTATAACCTTCTCCTTTATGGTATTTAGCTAATTTATGAAGAAAGAAAGTCTAGTTGACCACACAAAAGTATGCTTGAGTGTTTGGTGATCAAATTGTTTGATTTGTAAAACTTGAAAGTAAATAGCAAGAATATAGAGTTCAGAAATCAAAATAAGAATTGGATAAGAATAGTGTTGAAATTGCTTGCTATTTAGAGTGGTTAAAGGTTGCAATAATTGGTGAAGAGTTGCCATGAAACAGAAAGGAACCAATTGTTGAAATGACTGTTGTTTCTGTTCGGGGAAGAGAAGCAACCGTTCAAGAAGTAGCCGTTAATTTTTAACTCAGACTTCTGAATTAAAATTTAGCCTTCTGAAAGTAGAAGATAACAAGGCAACGTCGAAATAGTTTATTTTTGATCTTATTCAGACGTCTGAATTTGCTGTTTTAAAAATATCTGTTTCAGCAGTCAGACGTCTGAATTTATGATTCAGACGTCTGAATACTGCTAATTCAGACTATTTTAAAAACTTCTTTTGAAAATAAGTCGTGTTATCAAATAGTTTGTGCATCTGTACCAATTTGGAGAGATTTTAACATATATTACTAACTAGACACAGATTCTATAACCTGTAAATGATTACGTCCATCGACCTGGAATCTGGCCATCAATGTTTTCCTGTAGAACTTGGTTAGATAAACACATATAATTGTTATTATCAAAATATCGGGAACCGATGTTCTAACAATATTATTTTTTATTCTATCAATATTCGTAGAAGTTTAATTTAGTAGAAGTATTCATCCTACTCGATCCATAGCACTTTCACCTTAATCCTTTTTCCCTTCTCAACCTCATCTGGATTAGTGCTACTTTAGTCTACGAAGTGTTCTAAAGCAACTCCTCTTACTTTGTTGCTTTTACTCTTAGATTGATCGATGAATCTTTCTGCGATCGTTACATTGCTGAAGGATGTATATGTCCTAGCTTTATGTGTCATATTTTCAAGAGGTAAAATTGACCATGTTGCTGCTCCTTTTTATTGGAAATGAAAGACAATGGCGTGTTTGCAAGCTTGGGCCATCCACTTTTGGTGTCTGACGCGTCAGACAATCGAACTGGGCTACACCTTCTCTAGTCTACTTGAAATGCGTAGGGAGAACGATATGTTGGCGTTCGAAGCATCACGTATGACACCAACGGCTAATTAGTGGTAGTCTCAAACCCTATTTTCAGGGTTAGAAATGTCAATACCCAATATTATCCAAATTTATAATTGATTTGAAATCAATTTGGTTATAAAAATAATATTTTAATGATTCATTGATATGTAAAATTATGGATTTTCTGGAATCTTATGGTGTAACAGCTGCAAAGAATATCTACATCAAAGAAATATTAGCAATATTTCTGAATGAATAGCTTGAAGAATACTACAAGCTATTGGCGTGTCAGAGAATAAATGGTTTAAAAGATTGTATGAAATACCGTCTGTATCATATTTTTATTAACTATTATAGATTGTATGAAATAAAAATATAACTTAATTCTGCATTACTATATTTGCTCTAAATGTTATTACAAATCGTTCTATCTTCGTTATTGTCCAACGTACTTATGCTATTTTCCATTAATCGAAAAGGTAATAATAGTTAACAATAATTAATACAATACAACTTTAATCAAAATAAAAAACCATATTTCCCTTTCCCAATTTGCTCCTTTAACATTTTTAAACTGAAGACGCACCATGAATAAGGATGCGTATGGAATGAACGGGAATGAGGTATTTGAACATGGAATTTGAGCGGGGAAGTTGAGTGAACAGGTTATGAGTTTGGGGCTATGAATAGCGTATTTGAGTGGGGTATTTAAGTTGTGATTTTAATTCAGTTGATTTGTAGTTAAGTAATTATTTGTTTCGATGTGTAATATGCGTGTAATTAAAATGTTAAAACAACATAAAAGGCTAAATAAACAAAAAATTAAATATATATAATAGTAGAAAGCACATATAAAATCATAAGATGCTTTTATGAAACCCTACTGCAACAATTTCATCTCTTATGCTATCTTGAATTGTATATATTTTATGGTCTACGTGTCGTTGTGTACTGGTTCAACTGTTGCGTTCAGTGTAGTTCTCACATTATAATATTCCTTCTGATATTCTTCTATAATAAGATCGAGATTATCATCATAAGCCACAACATATGGATCACCGCTATTATATCTTCGTATGAAATACTATATAGTCATTATAGATATGACAACTTCTACTAGAGTTTCAAATGAGTATGTTGGCATATTCTTCAAACGACAAACTTTTTCTTTCAATTTTCAAAGGTTCTTTTAGTCGCCATACATATATTTGAATTATAGAAATTAAAATTTTCAATGGTTGATTTAAGGTTTCACGAAAATGAGGAATATGATATCTAATATTAAGATAAGGTGGTAAATAACCAGGCCGAAGTGGATATCATGAGTCAACTAGATAATACTATCCAGGTTGAGGGTGGGGGAAGTTAGAGTTTCTATCATTTATAACGGAATTAAAAATTTCTACTATCATGTGCAGCACCTTCCTAACCAGCCATAACATAAGCAAATGTAAATCGAATGAGCATGTTGCTAACCAATTCTGTGTAGCACAACCTTTTCGTCATATATACGGAACAACTCAATCTGCATGTAAGTGTGTTATTACATGTATACTGTATACAACACCAACACAGTTTCTAAAATATAGGTAGTACCGGTTTGAAGTTTTAATATGACATGGAACAGTATTAAATTGAGGATCATCCAACTTGACAATATTTATGGCTAGTAACTGTACATCTTCTGAAACGACATGAAAACAAACTGAAATCGTGCTGCTTGATATTTGAAAATTTTCTCTCATTTGTCGATTTGAGAGTGTTGCAGCTATGCTGCATATGAATATGACAATTGTTTCTTTGATACTAATTTCTTCCGTTATCGTCAAACCATAATTTTGCAGTCTATCGCACGATGAGAGAAAAAAAATTCTTTTAACTTGAAAATTTTATTGACAACATTTTTTATGCCCATTAAATATGTCATCCACCCATCATAAATCGGTATACTCTAACATTTGCCTTTGGATAATATGTCTTCTTCTTCTACGTAGAGAGGTCCGAATTATATGTCGTTTAGATTTGAAGAAATATAAACGTAGAAAGGAGAAGAGATAGGAATATAGTGCAAGTAAGATAAAAGATGATGATGTTTGTCTATAGGAAAAAAGGAGGACGAGGAAAAAAAGCGTTGGGTTGTTAATACGTTGGCTTTCAAAACATCAGACTTCACCGTATCTCCAATCAACGTTCAACAACCGTGATAGGAAAAGGGAAGTAATGTTGAAGCATCAACGTGTCAACGTGCCACCAACCAACGGTGACCACGTATAAATTGATAGCAAACGCTTCTGTATCAAGTAAATCCAGTAACTGAACTGTTTATCCCGAACCGTGCCAAACCGCACTTCCGAAAGTGAGACAGGTCCACCAACTATTTCTTCTTCCAAAATTATGCTTTAAATCAGTAAATAACTGTGAGCTTCCTTTTGGAAATTCAAGCTCTCAGAAGAACCCATGGCACAGATTTCCTGCAAAACAGTACTGTTCTTAATGTTGTGAAATCTGAGGTAATCCTTACCTATTTTCATTTGTCCAAATCTAATCCTTACTTGCTTTAAAATCTTTAAAAAGCGGTTGATTGTTTAAATAAGCACAGCTAATAGTTAGTAGTAGATTGAAAATTAGAAAGGCAAATTTCGGTTCTTATGTTGATATCGTAACGGATTCAAGTGAATTAGGAAGGTCAAAATTTATTATTAAAAAAACAAAAATAATTAAAAAAAAATCGTCAGGTTGGAACAAAATCAGATTCGCCGTTGTAGGGATCGAACCCGGGTCACCCGCGTGACAGGTGGGAATACTCACCACTATACTACAACGACTTTGTTACAAGTAGAATAAAAATCTTTATGGATTTTGTTAGTAGTATACAGACAATTTCATAGCAGAAGTATCAGACCGTGACCCTAATTTTGTTCCAGTTGTATCCAAGTATTCAATCGGATTGGAGCTGGTGAGCAATATCAGGAAAGTTCTTGATGAGTACGCAAGGGCTTTTGAACAGCTATTATGCTAGCAAGTTAATGTTCAAAAGGGGTAGTAAAATGTTGATGAAGATAAAGACGGTAATCTTTCATGACTCGGGGTTTAATTTATCTTATATTTCTTCTTTACTTGAAATGAATATGCTAGTTGGTGTATGTGAAATTTGGATGCTTTTTACGTTTTTGTTGATGTTCAGTCAGTTTGTTAGCTACAAGGCTGAAGCAGAACCTACTAAAGTGGTAAAATGTTGAGGCAGAACCGACTAAAGTGGTAAAATTACAGATAAGAATCTTGTTATCAGACGAAGCTACTAAAGTGGTAAAATGAGAGTCCTCTTCAGCAGTCGAGGCAAGAAATCCCGTTCGGCTGTTCGGATAGTTGTAAACCTATTCCTCCCGGTAAAGAGAGGGTTGTTTTTTGTTAGTGAAATTCCTAAGAGGAGCTTAGGGACTAAACGTAGGACAATGGTCCGAACCAGTATAAATCTCCGGTGCCGCTTTTGTTTATTGTTAATATTACGCTATCTACGTATTTCTTTTCATACGATCATGCTGCAACGTCTCTTTCATGTTAGAGGGTTGCAATGTAAATTTATGTGGATTATCAAGTTCAAATTTATAAATAAAAGTGTATCTTTTGAAATGACAAGGAATACATTCAAAATGAAAGAGATGTATCTAATAAGGACATTTTTATACTACTTATTTCAATAACTATGAAAATGATAATTCCTTATAATTTCAAACGTAACACAAATCTCCTTTTAGGATAAGACATAGAAATTTACACCGTCAACCTTTCCTTTAGGAGAGATGTAGTTCTAATACATTAAAATTACAAAAATCTATAAATATAAACCAAAGTATTGGTCATCATGTTATTGGATTAAAATAGCAAGGCATCATTCCATAGCGAGTTGTCCCAACTATAAAATAACTAGAATAAGGTGATAAGAGGTTATGCTTGATCAAAAAAATCTCATATATGGGAGGACATTAAGAAATGGTAAAAGTTTTGGAAGTTCAAACCAAAAAAGGTATCCTAGATAAAAATTATAGTCAAGACTGAGCAAGGGATGGTTAATTCAGGGATTTGGTCTCAGCCAAGAAAAGGATATTGTTATTGGCATAGAAAGCTAGATCGAGAAATTTTTGATAAGATTTGAAGGAAGGGATAAAAATGATTCTTCTTAATCATCCCTCAAATTAGAATGAGACTATTTACTTAAGGAAAATGCATGGAAGACTAGCTTAGAATACATAGTTGTGTGCATGGCAGTTGCACGCGAACAAAGTAGCACTTAGGTGATTATTACCAATGCTAGAGTGTATCTATGTTATGGTTTAGTTTAATTATGAGACTTTTATTGTTAAGGTTGAATGGGAAGAAAGACCAAATTTTCACTCGTAGAATTTAGGATGGATCCCTATAGACTCTAAACGTGATAACTAGGTACCATTATTTTTAAAGGACTGAAGAAACCATTTAGAAGTAATAATAAGATGATTTAAAGTTGAATCGAATTGGAAAAGAAGTTTTGCTATTTTCAACAATTTAAGAAATCACCAAGTTTGGATAACCTTGGTAAAGTGAAGAAATTGCGAAGTTCTGAGTAAGAAGTACCATGGAGGGAGACACCATCTATATTCAAGTTGTCTCACTTGGTATCCAAGAGTTGAGGTACCATGGGGGGAGACACCATCTATATTCAAGTTGTCTCACCTGGTATCCAAGAGTTGAGGTGATTAGGTATACCAATGGACGAGTTAAGGTAGTATGTTGTGTAGTGAGGATTTCATAGAGCTACAATTTTATGGAAAGATACTTATGCTCAAGTTATTTAGCGTGGTGCATGTCGACTCCCTATGAGTTAGTAGTAAGGATTGTAGAGAATTTCCTACGCACATACATTCAGATTAGAGGTTTATGCCAATGGTAAAGAATGAGAAGTTTAGATGGAAAAAATGGATGGATTTGATTCATAGAAGGACAATGACTACACAAGATGGGCAGAAAGAATCTACCAATGGGAAAAATGGAGTAATTCTAGGAGTTTAGTCCTCCATAATCTACAGCACTGAGTCCATAATTAAGAAATAAACAAGTAGAAAATACTTAAGGCAAGATAGAATATGACTAAAATATTGTGAAAACCATTATTAGGTACTTGTGGAGGTGTCTATGCGACATAGTTACCATAGTCAAGCTGTGTCAGTTAAGAAAAGTTAAAAAGGATAGATGAGTCTCTTATTCACCATGCACCTACCTTGTATTTTTGGGCTTGGGACAAATCGACTCTACAATGAATAATTAAACTTGTTAGAGTTTAATAGGAAGATGATCAAGTTGAGAGTACATGGGAGTTTGAGGAGAAAGTCCAAGCTACATCCCGAACTCTTTTTGGACATGTTTCCATTTTATTTAAAAGAGATTATTTTTGTAAATAGGTTCTAGTTTAGGTAAAGTCCATTGGATGTTAGGAATGATTGCAAACATATCATTATGAAAAGTTATGATTGACGATTTCTAGTGGATGTATTGTTTGGATTGTTTCCTTTACATGTTTAGGATAGTATATCCTCTTGGTAGTATACACATTCACATTATCTCTTATTATTGTCTAGCTTGTTAGATATGATACATATGGATGCATGATTATTTCCATGTTAGTGGATGTTATGCATATGGATATTGCATGTGGGTTGTATGGTTGTGCATACATATAGAATTGCAAATACACTTACTTAGAATCTTGCATGCATTTGGATGTATAGCATGAGCATCTGCACTATAAGAGATCGACTGAATCAGAAGACCGTCTATTCTTTTTCATTAATATGGGTTCACGTGCATTTTACATTGCTTATATATGAACATATTGCATTAGAAAATTTCTACGGACCATGATTTTCCATGGATGATGGATGAGTAGATGGTTGTCGGTATTGGTTGTTGTATGTAAGTTACATTTTTCAGTCCTTTGAGATTTCGAGGACAAAATCCTTTTAAGGGGAAAGAATGTAGCACCAAAATTTTGTTTATAGAAATTTAATAAGAAAATTAAATTTAAATAAAATAAGGGCTAAAAAAATTTTCATAGACATCTGAATTTGTCCAGGAAATTTGCATCATTGCGTTCGTAATGATTTTCATATAAAACACTTCAAAACAGAGTTAGTACAGAAAATTTACGGATGTTGGAAGAATTGAAAATAGAAGAAACAATTTGTTTTTAAATATCAAAAAATCACATACTAACCGATCGACCTAAAATGGGTGATGGTTGATCGGTACCGGTCGATCAATGTGGGTTAGACGATCAACTATATCTGTGAAAAATTGAGCGACTGATGACGTGTTGGAACGATGGTAATTTATTACTTCGTTACCAAGTTTTTGATGAGCATGCCTGATAACCCCAAATATCCTCTACAATAAATCCAACCGCCTAAACTTATTGCCAACCTCTATAATATAAAGCCTAATCTTACCTTAAAATTCGTATAACGGTTTACTACGACGAAACTCCACCCAATTCTAATTTCTACTCTAAACCTAAAATTCTTCAAAAATTAAAATAAAATAAAACTAAAAGAACAAAATCCATTGAATCTAGATGGAAAAAAGGGATCAAGTGTACGAAGAGGCGATTCTTAAGCAAAGCAAACAGGAAGACTTGGACTTGAGGTGAGTATGCACAAATTTAATTAGGTGGTTATTTATAGTTAAATTTGACATATTCATATTGATCTCGGTTGTTTTAAATAGAATTGAAAACCCTAATTTTACAATCTAGAAATCCTAATTTGAAATCACTAGGAAGTATCAAATTTGATGCTAGCATGCCCTTTTGATTATTTAATTGTAATTTTAAAATCTGTAGAATCCTAAAATTGAAAATCTTTAACCTAAGGTAGAATTGAAATTAATGTGAATTGTTAAACCTAATATTGATCTAGTACACCCCTTTAATTTGGTTAATTATAAACCATAAAATCTACAAACACTAAAACGTGAAACCCCTAGATTGAAGAATTGAAATGGAAATTTGAGAAACATTGGCTGGTCATGTTTACCGTAAATACAGAAATTAACAAGCACTGGAATAATCGATCAACGTAAACCCAAATTAAAAATCGAAACCAGAAAACAACGGAACCTTAATTTTTGACCACGACAGATCGACCCTTACCTTGAACGGTCGACCAGTTAGGCTAGCGGTCGATCGTTAGTCACTTGAAATATGCGATTTCAACCTCGACCTAAGGCCCAGTTAATAATAAAAATTTGTATGATTGTTGTTGATTTTTGGTCTTATATTGGGCTAAGTGATTAGAGATAGTGGGGAAGCTAGTTCGCTATGAGAGGACGCTAAGTCGTTGTGGTGTTGGGTAATGTTGTTTGTCCAATTAAGGGTCGATTATTCGACTAGAGCAATGTATTTTCGCATGTGACACTCATAGGCCACGATGGATGCATAACACTGACTAGAATGCTTGACAAATTATGGTCTGGCATAATGAGAATCCCAGTATGCATGATTTCTGACACTAAGTGTTGCCGTTCAGATAGAGAATCCCGACGCAAGCAATAAGAGGTCAACACTACAATAAGACTAGCATTGTGGCGGTGTTTCCATGTTTTAGTAGCCTAGTGGCTGTATTTATATTGTGTAGCTTTAGGAGTGATGGCCAATCGTTAGTTGTGAGGTTCGATGCGTAGTTTGATCCTTGGAATAGCCTACAAAAATAGTAGTGTAGGTATGTAATAGACAAGAACTATAAAGTAACAGACCTTAGCAATTCATAAATGCTTACAGTACACCTTATGTCATCTAGAGTAGAATTAAAGTTAACCGCACATGATCATCACATATTTTGCACTCATTCACCAGACTTTTGTTTGACTCATCCACTTCTCTTTATTTTTTCCCCTACAGGATGATAGGTTAGCAGTTGATTGGACATAGTATGTTGAGAAAGGAGCTTCACGTTGGAGTTCTCATATTCTTTGATATCAATCATGTACCTATTCATTATATTAAAAGTTTATAAAACATATATTTGAAACAATGTATATGGCAAATAAAGTATTTTGAATACTGTTTTTCTTAAATGTCTATTTTCAATCACTACACCACAAAAGGCTTTTAACAGCGTTTGATAAACGCTGTAATATGATACAACAGCGTTATTAGAAACGCTGTATAACGACATGCTGTCGTATATACATAACTTACAACAGCGTTTCTATAAACGCTGTTGAAACATCTCTGTGACAGCGTTTATTACGAGCTGTCAATAATGTTTTTACAGCGTTTCAGACGTGCTGTATTATGTTTCAACAACAGTTTTATTATGCTTTCAAAAACGTTAATAGTAGTTTTTACAGCAGTTAATAAACGCTGTTGTTAATTTTTCACAGCATTTTTATTATGCTGTTGGAGCAATGTACATTATCTTTTCATAGAATTAACAACACGGTTTGAACGCTGTTGTTTGTTTGTACTATTTTTACAGCGTTCCACCATTGCAATATTTACACACATATCATTAATCTAAATAGCATTTTATTATATTTCAACCGGATAATATACATAACATATACAAATCAAACTAAAAAAATATCAAATAAAAACATAACAATCAACTATTTCAATAAATTAAGTTGAATACAATATCCATAAACAAAGTTTACATAAATTCATTACTTCAACATAATACTTCACCAACAAACAGACCATCCTCCATTGCACATCAACCATCAACCCCATTCCATAAACTGCTCATACGACATTCACAACCCAGAAACAGTGCACATCCATCACTGTACAACTTCCTCCATAAAACTGCTGCATCGCCTTCTTCTCACATACTTACAGTTCACAACCATCTCCATATCAAAACAACTTCATCACCTTTGTCCCCCTTACTTCCACCAGTGCAACATCAAAACAAAAACATTCCAGCCTTGCCTCAATCATTATAAAAAAAAATCCTCTGCCGGTTTCAAACTGTGGCCACCAAAATTGCCTTCACTTCCATCATTTCAATACCTCACCCCATATATCATATTGCTTCATTTCCACAACCACTGGCCTGCCTTGTTCTCTGCCTTGTTCACTCAAACATCACCAGAAATTCCAGTGCCTTGTTCTCTGTTTGCTGTACACCCCAGTGCATATCATATCACCTGAAAATACAATTTACCCATAAGATTGTTACAATGTCTGTATATTGCCATGGACATAACCGTTTTCTGCATTTTCTTTTGCATTTTCAGAGTGACAACATGACAAACAAATGGCATGTATATATGACGAAGGATGGTAGAATATCTTTAGCTGGACTTTCTTTGGCAAAATGTGATTACCTTGCCGATGCCATTATCGACTCTTACCACAATGTTAGCTAGAGAAAACATTGTCATTCCAATTTATTTCTTGTTCTACAGTATAGTGAGCTCGGAACATTTTGATCTTGTTCCATAAATTGTCATTTATATGATGAGAATAAAGAATGCTTCATGTATCTTGTAATAATCAATACTTCTTTTCTTTATGAGAAATTTCCCAGTAATCTATCGTTTGTATAACAGTTCAAAAAAACAAATTGCTTTATGTTTACAGAACTGCAGAAATTGCATTTGATAGCGTATAATGCATGAAATAAAGATGATGATAATGTCATAAGTCCGTTGAAGCATCAAGAGTTCCGCCTAACGCTTTAGGCATAAGTGGGATGAGAGAAAAAACAACATCAGTTATTAATGGTCTGTAACTTGGCTCCTTCTGTACACATAAAACTGCAACTGCAGCTGCAGCTGCCTACAAGCGCACATGTTAATATTTTTGTTTGTTAAAGTCTGCATATCATGATATATTCAAAACTAAGTTAAAATACCTGACATAAGTGTTTTACATCCATTGTATGTCTGATTACAGGATCAACCAAATCTGGAAGTTTCTGCCTATCGGTTAGCTGAGGCATAACATTTTTAAATAAAATTGAGAATCAAAACTATACATGATCAAATGTTTCATTTTCTATTAAATGGTGAAATGAAGCTATTAGTAATGCATACCCAAGTTATATTATATTGGCTTTGAGTCCCTGTGACTGGTTTCTTCCTCAATAGAAGTTCAAAAAGGATAATCCCAAATGCATACACATCACTTTTCCCTGTTACTTCTACTCAAGAGAAATAGACGATAGAAACAAGTGTCTAATGCAGTAAACGTACACACTGAAGCTCAATCCAATATTCACATACCATTTAAGAAACATTCAGGGGCCAGATATCCTTCAAATTCAGAAAGATTTGTTATATGTTCATTTGAACCTCCACTAGTCAGAGCTTGGCCAAAATCAGAAATCTATTTGAACAGAAAAAGGTGCTCATAAATACATATATTCAAAAATGAACAAAATAAATGCACATTTGCTTGTACCAGTTGAACAGACCAACCCATTACCAAAACTAAATTCCTTTCAAGAAGGCAAACTGTTCATCCAAATAAAATATAGCACCCTAAAATATCCAAAATAGTGTTATAATATAATTTAAACATTAGATTTTAAATGATGCACATCAACAACAATCAGCATGTACCAAAATATAAACAAACATAATGGATGTCTTATCTACATGAGATTGTCTCCAATGTATAAAGATGAAAGGAATAAGACATTGCTAACTAAAAAGACTGAATATAAGAGGTAAGAAAAATGAAATTAAACTCACCATATAACCATCTGATCATTCCAGCAATGAGGATATAGGCTCTAATATTAACCTTGTAACACAGAAAACAAAATAATATTAGTACTTAGGGATTAAGATAAAAAGATATTGCTATTAAGATAGTTAAAAATAGGAAACCACTAAAGCAAGTTTATAGAAACAAAATCCAAAATGACCGACACATGGGAATTGTATTGAAAATGAAACAAACGTACAATACAAACCTGAAGCTCGGTGACGTCGCAAATGCATATCATGCCATTGTAAAAGATGGTCATTTTTTCTTGCTGATTATTTTTCCTGATTGCTGTTGCTTCTTCCAGCCAATCTTCCACTCTACAGTTATGAAGACATTACATGATTAATAACATTAAAATAAAATTCTGAAATTTGGAATAAATCTGGATTACGTAATCCACCTGCTTGAACCTGAAGAATCTAAACTTGTACTTAGTCGTAGACTAAGCTCAGTGTTACAGTCTTTTTGATCCATGATTAGTAAATTTAAATTTAATTGATTGCTTTTGTGAAGCTTGAATGTGGTATAAATTAAATGAAATGAAGAGGAGATGAGTGTTGTTTTTATGCAAAGCAAGAAAGTTTTCTTTTTTAAATTCAATTTAGAATAATATACTGCACAAATGCAATATCACAATAAATGACAATCAAGACAAGAAATACCTGAGACTTGGTCAACCTCAGCCAGACAATCCACTTCATCAATTTTCCACAGCCTCATCACCTGCTGCTACTAACACTGCTGTCAATACAACAGTGCAACACATACTCACATCACTACAAAACTACAACCCATCAAAACTTCCTTACCACCCACTGACTACTACACATTTTCACCATCATCTAGTCTTCACAACTTCCCCCGACCACATATCCAGACCACTACATCGCACAATGCAACTGTTTGCAATTTGCTGCTTCCAATTCGCTACAGTCTGACCTCACTCCAATTCGCTACAGACTGCGATCATCAGCATCACCCCTCTCCTCGGCCATTCAAGCATCTTCGCAAACTACAAACTTCATACAGCATACCAATTCATCATAGCAATACCCCAAATAGCAGCCTTTTCTACTTCACAGACCCGGCCAACATACAACCCCACTGAACAAGTACACTACGCTATGCACGTGCACACATTTCCTCTATTACACTGCCATCATCCCCTACCTTCTACTGTGCCATTGCATTTCTTCACTTCACATCAACTGCAGTACTTCACATAAGTTCTACACAGCAAACCTCCTTGCTAACAACTCTAGACCAACAACCATCACTCCAGCAACTTCCTTTTATCATCACATTCACGACTACAAAGCAACAATATAAGAATGACAGAGTCAAACGCCTTGTTATTGTCAAGTTTGAAGATAACACAAGATACTCTTCGAGAATGACAGTGTGAGATGGTTTCTTGGGCCATAACGACATAATCAAATTATTATTATTATTTATAAATCTCTTCGTAGAATGGTTTCTAGAGTCCAAAGCCTTGATGTAGGATACATTTATTTAATATTTATAAATCTGGGTGAATTTATTACTATTATAAATCTTAGTTGTTGTTATTATTATTATAGAAGATTTAGTTATATTTTATATTTTTATATACTTAGTTAATTTGTATAAACTAAACTTGTTAATTTTTATTAAACTAAGTTAACTTCATTAAAAAAATTATATATTTATTTAATATTTATAAACCTTAGTTAACTTATTATTATTATAAATCTAAGTTAATAATAATAACAACAATAGTAATAATAGTTGTTGTTGTTGTTACTATTACTATTATATATAAGATTTAGTTGTATTTTACATTTTTACATACTTATTTAATTTTTACAAACTAAACTTGTCAATTTTTATAAAACTTAGTTAACTTGGTTAAATTTTATAATACTTAGTTAATTTTTATAAACTTATTAATATTTATACATCTTAGCTAACTTATTATACTATTATTATAAATTTTAGTTAGTTATTATTGTTATTATAAAAGATTTAGTTATATTTTATATACTTATTTAATTTTTATAAAACTTACTTATATAAAATTTTATAATACTTAGTTGTAATTTGATGTACATATTATTGAAATGGAACGGTTATATATACATATACTTGTGCATAACTCGTTGCAACCTTTTTTTTGCATCACAGTTATCTATCTACCTGTAAAGCAAAAGTAATGCTTGAAAATCAATTCATCAAAAAAGTGTACACAAAGTTAAATCGGATTCATAATGCAAACACTAAATATTCATCGCACTATTTCATTAGGCAATTGACTAATACTAAGTATATTACATGCCATAAAATCAACATTAAAGACCAACTACATATCTAAAATTGTGATCAATCATATCATGTTTGAATGTCAACAGTACAAGTGCCATTTTTGTATGTAAACAGATGTATTTAGCTATGTGGTATATAAAACTAATTACAGTCCAACCCAAATGATGTATTACAGGCCCACAACTATGATTTGCTCATTAATCTCAATGTTGCACGAAATATACCAAAGCAAATCAACGATGGCTGGAAAAAAACCTAAATGAAAATCATAACATAGATTTGGCATGAGAAATGGCAATAAATCATTCAGTATGACCTTTTAATGAGACAACATCAACAATAACTCTTAACAATTCATTATGACTAAGGATAAGATAATAATCAGGATAAATGATTATGCAAGCGCATCCCTAATGTGTAATATTCTATCAAAGAAACAAAGTGCAAGAAATTTAAGCACTTACCTTTTAACCTTGGAATAAACTGTCAAAGATAATTTATACACAGTTAGAACAAAAATAAAAATAAAAGCATTGACATGTAAATTTCACCTTGATTATTATCTCAAAAACATCATCAGCAATTAGAGGAGCTTCTAAGCCTGACCTCTAATCAAAAAGATTATACAAGATTTTATTCCTGCAGGACAAACAAAATTTACATTCAAATAAATTCGGTTAAAAAACCGATAAATAACAATGCTTACGTTTCTGAAAATGATTTCTTTGTACTATTATGAAGGTTTGACTTCAACTTGGTTACAAATATGGCTCATAAGCTCCTGTAAATAAGGCAAGTTTGACACATAAAACATTAAGAAGAATACTATATCTAATATCTGTGATTTGAAGTATGATTTCATTCATTATATTTAGAATCGGCATACATCCCTCTCCCTCTCTCTTAAGAAAATTCAAAAGGTAATACATTTAAAACAACAACGATTGAATTTCTATGCACTCAATTCTCTTTATTAATAGTAAAAAACTAAAGGTAAATAGTAGTGGAAACTACCACCTCATTTATGGCAAAGACTCAAAACAGATGGTGAATTTACAACCAGATCCATCGATTGAGGAATGATATAGAGCGATTAAAAGACAGTAGAACATCAATATAGTGCAAATTAAATCAATAGACAACAGCTAAGCACCAATATGTGCAGATATGCATAGGAATTCAATGTAGATATAAGCAATTCCACCCATATAATTATTTACAGAACCTGATTGATCAGATATTTTATAGTTGTCGTTTATTTCGATTTAACATTTACATGAAAAAAAATCGATATATTACAAGACTCGTGAACATATATAGTTTTGAAAAACAATCATATTTTTTAATTATGACACGTGATTCCTAATTTCAGAAGGAAGCTTAACAATGGAGATCCTAAGTGTAGAGAAGTTACCAATATGGAGATTACTTTGAATTATGTGACAGATTGAGATCGATAACATTAATCGCATGATAATTCCAGCAAAAGTACTGCAGATAATTGCAATAGGTAAAGAGACTAAAGTCACATCGGTTGCTACAGGATTCTTTTCTCCTTGTTGTCACCGATATACCAAATGTACCGACAAGCCGAGTCTGTAGAGAAGCGCTTCCAACTTCAGTGAGTTTGGTTAGCCCAAAATCTGCCACTTTTCCATGGTAGTTCTTGTCTATCAATATATTGGCTGACTTAATATCACGGTGTATGTACACTGGAACTGTATGTTCATGTATGTATTCAAGTCCCCTTGCAGAATCAAGTGCAATCTGAACTCTAGCAGGCCATGATAATGGTTCTCGATCTAAAAAGTAAATCGCAGTTTTTTTATACTAGCAATGTATGTAAGATCTTTGAAATTGAAGTGGTTTTAACTATGTACCAGTTTCACGTAAATGTTCACTCAAATTTCCGTTCTCAATGTACTCGTAAACAAGGAACAAGGAACCCTCTGTACAGTATCCTATTAAGCGCACCTGCATTATGAGCAATTCCATCAAGTTTGAGTTTTCTCTGACTTGAAATTTAAATGTAAACGAAATGCTAACCAGATTTAAGTGATGAACATGTGTCAAAACTTTGAGTTCAGCAAGAAATTCTCTGGATGCTTGCATATCCATCTTCTTAATTGCCGCTTTCTGGAAGATACAATCTATAATCAATGTCTCAGTCTAGAAATAGATGTATTAATGTAAAGATTACGGACCTCTCCTCTAAGCTCAGCATAGTAAACAGCTCCGAAACCTCCTTGACCAATCTTGTAACTAATATCGAAGTCATTTGTAGCTTTGGACAACTCTTCATATGTAAACTCGGTCGATCTATCAACTGTAATACCTGTATTCGGAGTCATGCTTCCAGCTCTAGGGGTTAATGCTGGAGATTTATCCAATGAAACTCCACCACCTATTATGCAAAAGCATAAGTAACAGATATGTGCAGAAAAGATGAGACTGTTCCAAAATAAAATATTACCACGGCCCTGAGTAGAAGCAGAGTTATCTTCATAATGTGATGAAATTGGCAAAGTTGCAGGTTTTGATTTCTTCCTCTTATGGACAAAGAAAAACAAACCTACAACCAAAATCACCACGAATGCTCCAGCCAAAATTATACCTGCTAATGCTGCCTTAGAAATTCCTGATCAATCAGCACAATGTATTCAATGCCCGGGCAAAATGGAGGAGGAAGAAAAAAATAATACATTACCTTTCCTTGAAAATAAAGGACGAAAACTACCATTTGGATCTTCAGTGGGAACAAAAACAATGCCAGATCCAGCACTAAAGTTAACAGCAGGATTGTACCTTTGCAAAACCCTCTCCTTACCGGACAATCCAAAACCTGCAGCGACAGACTCCAAACTCTCACCACTTCTTAACGGGTACGTAGTGAACAACCCGTAATCATCCGAAACCTCCTCGTCGCCACAGGAACAGTTAATTGTCACATTGATAGTTAAATGAATCTGAATTGGGTGATAAGTCGAAAGCTGGATCTTGTCGATGAATTATCCTCGGACGCTTAAGTCTGTCGTGCGTCCCTTCGTACAGATTTGAGCACGATCGAAGACTTTAAAAGTGGAAAACGTGCAGATGCAGGAGTCGCTGAGGGTGATACAGAGGGATTGAAGCGCAATGAAGTAAAGCAGAAAAAATAGAGGATGGAGACGATAAAGACGGAGCGAACGAAGAGGGAAATTGTTTTCGTGTAAAACACTGTTAGATCTGATAATATATGGTTAGGTAGAATTAGAAGAGACAGAGACTTTTCTAGGGTTTTCAATTTTTTCGGTGAAGAAGAAGAAGAACGTGGAAGCGTGGGAAATAGTTTGCGGAGATAATATTGGAAGAATGCGGCCTCAAAAAAAAATTGGAAGCCCGCCAGATAAATTTGGTTACACAGCGTTTACATTTTTTCAATTGGTTATTAGAAGATTAAAAACAGCTTTGTGCCTTAAAACGCTGTTCTAATTTGCTATTGATTAGTGATTTTCTTGTAGTGAATACTTATATTTTAATTCCTTCCTTGAGAGATCTAAAAGTGTAGAATGTTTTAGAATTTACCTTTACAACATGCTCTCTAATGTTTTAATAACCTAATAGCTCATATTTCTTGGTAGGTTGTGAGTTTAAAAGTCACATTGGACTTTGGATCGGTGTGTCTAGAAATGCAGGTTGTTACAGAAAACCTAGTGCTTCAATATCAAATGTGGGTTATAGAATAAATGATCGTAAGGCTACCATAACACTAGAGAGGGATGAATGATGTTATATAAATTTTTATGAATCTTCTTAGCTTGTTTAATAGTTGAATCAAAACACAGATAATCAATCACAGATATATAAAATTGTAGGCAATCAAAGAAGTAAATATAAGCAGTAAAGTAAAAAAGTAAAGAGTTAGAGAGATGACACCAGGGACTTTATACTGGTTCGTATTTTTTCTGCATCCAGTCCTGTACAGTTTCTTGTACATCTTTTCAAGCTTCTATAAAGTAGCAAGCAAACCAATTACAATCTTGATTTCAAGGCCACAAGACACCCCCTCGTGTATTCCGAGTCCGGGGAAAACTCTCTTGGTTTACCGAGCAACATGATCATCCACTAGATTTGAATGAGCTACTAAGCACACCTACTTGATTTGAATGGGCCACAAGCACACCCACTTGGTTTGACAGGCTACACGCAGATCCACACAAACAAGAGTAGAGTTGATGATTTTCCAAAGACAAATAGTCATACTTTAGATACAATAGATCCCATAGCCTCTTCGATAGCACTTTGATCTTTGAAATGAGAGAGAGGTGCTTGAAAAACAGCAAGTATGTAGCACTAAATCAATATAATGGAGTATGAATTTATTTTGTATGATTTTGAAGAGAATAAAGTATATTTTTCAAGAGAATTTTCAAGAGAGTAAGAAATGAGAAGAAAGTAAGTTATTAGTTGATTAAAAATTCATTGGCACTCTCCTTTTTATAAAGAATGAACACATGTATCCATTCTTAAAGGGTTATGTCCAAAAGATACATTAAATCAAAATTTAAAAAACAATTTAACGGTCATATCAACAAATTAAAATGTGTATGTCGACGTATGCTAGTTAAAGTTGAAAAATGTTTTCATTTAAATGGATTTGAAAAATATATACTTTGTAAAATAATTCGAACATAGTTTATAAATATTTTTTAACTATTAATTTTTTCAATAAAATATTAAAAAATATATTTAAATTAAAATAGTTTTTTTGAAAAAAAAAATCAAAGATAAGAAACTACAGATAAAGATGAGAAATTGCTATCAAGGACTTTAAGATTATGTTATAATGACTCTAGACACTAAGTTACAATTTTGAGCTCTTCGTATCTTTATCTTTGAACTCATGAGTCTTCATATCTTTTATCTTGAGTCTTTATATTTTTATCTTAAGTACTTGTACCATTCAGTGTTCGATTCAGCACCTGTGTAATATTCTATACTATATAACTTGGCAAAATATTAGTATATATATTCTATATGGTTGGTGTCGTCAAAATCCATAATTGAGGTATTAATAAAATGAATACAAGCTCAAGACAAAAAGACAATTGCATTTCAAGCGAAGAAGGAAGAATTCGATATAGATGACGATGGTGTTGCATTTCTAGCTAAAAATTTCAGGAAATTTATGAAGTTTAAGAAGACTAAAAAGTTTGGCAACAACAATAACAATAATAATTTGTCATCTTCATCACCCAAATGTTATGAATGTGACAAGATGGGCCACGTAAATAAATATTGTCCAAATCTCAAAAAGGAGAAGAATACTCGAAAGTGGTTGCTCCAAGCATATAACGACAAATAAAGAAATGCAAGCAAATATTATCTACTCAGATGGGGGATCTGTTACATTTGGAGATAACTTTAAAGAATACGTCATTAGAAAAGGTGATGTGAGCAACGACGGTACATCTAATTTACCACTTATTACAAATGTTTTTTTAGTTAAGAATTTAAAACACAATCTACTTGGTGTAAGTCAACTTTGTGACAAAGAATTTATTGCTTCATTTGAAAAAGATTAATGTAATATTTTTGACTAAAACTAAAATAAATTTTTTTAAGAATTAAAAAAGAAATATTTATGTGTTAAATATGAAAATAAATCACAATGTAGATGTGTGTTTAATGGCTAAAGCAAATGATCTTTGGTTTTGCCACGAATGATTTTGTCACATAAACTTTAAATCCACAAGTAAACCAAGTACCATGAGTATTATAGTACATTTAGATAGAGAAGAAAATGGTAAAAGCATGGATCAAAAACTATACAGAGTTATGATTGGATCATGTTATATCCTACTGCTAGTCATCCAGACATAATGATGAATATTTGATTGTGTGCACGCTTTCAAGCAAATCCTAAAGAATTACATTTGCAAGCGGTAAAACAAATTTTGCATTAGGTACCAACCTTAGAGACTATATAGGATCTAGATTAACCCTAGAGGGGGGGGGTTGAATAGGGTTAAAGCAAATTTTCTCGATTTAAACACAGAAATAAACTGCAGAAATAAATATGCTGAAAGTAAATCACGCACAAAATTTACCCAGCTTCGGCAACCCCTGCCTACTGCTGCATTCTCAGATTTCTATTAGAATTAAACAGTATCACGCTTACAAACACTCTACTAGACTCGCAAACATTTGCTCCCGCTCACAAACACTCTACTAGACTCGCAAACATTTGCTCCCGCTCACAAACACTGTACTATTAAAAGTTGTAATAAATATTTGTTTGAATAAAATATTCGTTTGAATTCAAATTCTGTGTTATTTAATTTATTCAACAAATATTTATTTAATCTGTGAAAACAAAATAGTATATTAACAAATACATTTAAACGAATGTATATATGTTTATTATCATCAAACAAAAATCATATAAGCGCAGAGCGCATATTCAACAATCTCCCCCTTTTGATGATAACAAACATATATTTAAGATTTTGAATGTATTAAATGTATTTGATCGTTCAATTTGCTCCCCCTATTTAAATGCTCCCTCTCAACACAATACTCCCCCTACATATATGCATACAAATAAAAATATGTAAATGATCCTATATGCAAATGGAAAATTATTTGACCTTTGCTTGATTCTATTTGACACAATCTTAACTTTTCTCTCCCCCTTTTGTTATCAGCAAAAGAATAACAGTGTTATAAAAATAGGGATGAAGTGACAGACATGAACCAAACATTTAACTCAATTGAATATAAATATCAAATTTCAATAAAACTCAAAAAAAATCATAATTACTCTAATCAGACGCATATTCCACTTTCAGAAGTGATGGGGATAAAATCATCAGAAAAAAACATACAGTTCTGTCTATTTGTGGTATATTTATTTCAAGAAATTTGAATATCTACTAATCATGCATAACCGTTAGGACTTTTAAATGAGATTAGTAGCATTCCAATTTAATTTAAAAAATGAAATCAAGTATCTTCTAACCACGCATGACCGTGAGGACTTTTAAATGTGATTAGAATCAACTTGTCTATTTAATCAATTAATTTTGATATGCGTTCCATACATGCATAACCGTGAGGACTTTTAAATGAGCATGGAAGCACATAATCAAAAGTCCAAGTAATTCACCCATGCATAACCGTGAGGACTTTTAAATGAGAGTGAATACTTTGGATATTTATTTTATTGAAGAATATAATAAATTGAAGCACAGATAATTTCCTTTATAATAATAAATTGAAGAACGAATAATTTCCTTTGTAAACTACCACAAATTTACATGCTATATATGATTTTGATGAGTGATGGTCGATAGAAAGATGATAGAAATAGAAATGATTATGGAATTTTTACCCAACAAAAAGTTTTTATAACTCTTGTTATGAAATTCTAAAGAAAATTTTCTAAATATATTGTCTTGAGTAATGTATGACAAATATCGACACTCATCACTTTTTCAATCACTATTGATCTTTTCGATAATCATTAGGGAGTTAGATTAGTCAAAATTTGTCATTTAAAATCAAATAAAAATGACTAATCTGTAAATATGGTCAAACATGATTTTCTCGAGGGGTTATATGAGAAAAATTCTGCTATTTGAGAAATTATTTCAAGTGAAAAATATGCAGATATTTTCTTTGAAAAAACGATGCAGCAAATGATTGTTTCAAAAATTAATCACGTTACACTAATAATTTTTCTATCAACTATATTACCAGTGTAATCTGCATCTGAATTTAAATTTCACTCAATATTCACTCGTTGGATGTCAAAGACCAGATTGTGAAATTTCAAAAAATTATCTCATAATTGTTTTCAACAATTTTTAAATGAAATTCTCTTGGATTTGAATTGAGACCGTGTTAACAATCAAACAAATATCATAGTGTCATTTTCAAAAACAGTTATTTTCATGAGTAATCAACTGTCAATCAACATCATAATTATTTCAAAAACCAATTTCTTGAAGTTTCAACAATTTCTTAAAATCCTTTTTAACAGCTTTCACATGAAATTTGAAATCGTGCAAATTTACAAACAGTGACCAAAATGTCAAAACAAATATATCTACGTGTAGCATGAGTAATCAAAGATCAATAAAATGCCATCATTTGACCGAACAAATTTATATGGATTGGTTCAAAGTTGAAAATCTGATTGGTCATCATTTAAGCACAAAACAAGGTTATAAATAAGAACAAGTCATGTAGGATCATATCAAGTAAGTCTGAATCAGTCAACCATCATAATTACTCCAAGTAATTCTATTTAAAGATGATTGGTCAATATTTTGAAAAAGTCATAGAATCTAAATCATCATCTTTTGTTCATCTCAATATTGGCTGATTTAATTCAGATTATGGTGCAGATTATCACATTTAATATATCGTTCAAAACATATTTACCTGTTTTACCTTTACGATAATTTTTCGTCGTTGTCCATTGTGATTCTGTCACCTATATACTAGGCTAAGGACCTTTGCTTTGTCGCCCGTTGTGTTTCTGGAACAGCCAAAATCCAGAGAACACTGTTGTTGTTCCTTAGCCTGCCACCACACCTACACGATAAAAGATTTTTGTGACCTATATTTTTTTATAGGTCCATGGTTGTTAGTGGCAGAATATGAAAAATATGTTTGTGGAGACCCAAAACTATTTATATACGTTCCTTTTGGCACCCAAATTTGTTTGACTTTCAAAGATTTTATATTTGTGCCTTTTGGAACCCAAATTGGTATAGTTTTTACGTGTTTGGGTCTATACCAACAATTATTTTGATTGTGTCCAAATTTTCTACAAATTGTGCACGTTAAATTGACTTGATTAAATTTTTTGTTCTTATTCCTATGACTATAATTTTCAACATGATGTCCAATTATTTCAGATCGAGCAAAGACACTTTTACCTTTTGCATTATCATCATCTTGTGATTTCCCAAAACCTAGTCCTTTTCTGTTGTTAGAAAAAAATTGATTTCCCAATAACATTTTGAAAGATTTTTCTCCTTTTGAAAAGTTATTCAAAGATTTCTCAAGATTTTGGACTTTGCTTTTTAGTGACGTGTTTTCAGTTACAAGTGAGGTGCATCTATTTATGAAATCCTTTTTCCTAGTGTCAATGGTTTCCTTAAGATTCAAGTTTTCTTTTTCAAGATTCTCATAGTTATTCCTAAGTTTTGATAAATCTGAATCTAAAATCTTACAATTTTTACAGTCTAGGTTTTGAATATTATCAAGTTCAATTTCTAACCTAGAATTTTCATGGGCGAGTTTCCTCCTTTCAGATTTCAGTTTTTCAATTTTTGATTCAAGACTATCAATTGTTTTAGTAAGATCTAAGCACATAAAAACAATATCTCTATAGGAATACTCACCTGCCTCACTAGATTCCTCAGAGCTTGCTTCTGAATTTGATTTTGCCATAAGACACAAGTTAGCCTCCTCTGAGCTGCTATCCGAAACTTCCTCTCCTTCTTCATCATCCCAAGTCGCTGTAAAATCCTTCTTCTTCTTTTTCTTTCCTTTGTTGTATTTGATAAGTGGGCATTCTGGTTTGATGTGGCCAGGCTTGTTGCAGTTATAACACGTCAGTTCATTATCGGAATTTTCAGAATCTTTTGACCTATTGCCCTTTGTTTTCTTCTTGCGTGGCTTGAATCTTGATGAGTTTCTAAGTTTATTGACAGCCATTGCAAGCTCTTCAATTGGATCTATTTCATCTTCATCGCTCTCTTGTTTGCTCTTTAAGGCAATCGTCTTCTTCTTTGGTTCGGAGTTGTTGCGTTCTTCCTTTGCTTTTAGCTCAAGCTCATATGTCATCAAGTTACCAATCAACTCCTCCACGCTTAGCTTACTCAGATCTTTCGATTCTTGTATTGCTGTGACTTTTGCCTCAAAGTTCATCGGTAAGACTCGTAGTATCTTTCTTACAAGCTCTACTTCAGTGAATACCTTCCCAAGCGCTCTAGCGTTGTATACCAAGGTTGAAAAGCGTCCAAACATATCCTTTATGCTCTTGCCTTTGTCCATCACAAAGTTTTCGTATTCATTAATGAATAGGGCTAGACGAGACTCCTTGACTTGAGAAGTTCCTTCGTGTGTCACCTCCAAAATGTGCCAAATTTCCTGTGCTGTTGTACAATGAGAAATTCTATTAAATTCATTTTTATCAAGAGCACATATCAAAGCATTCATGGCTTTAGCATTTTTCGTTTTCAATCTCTTATCGTTAGCATCCCACCTATCCTTAGGTTTAGGAATCTCAGTATCACCAATAATTATAGTGGGAGGTTTATAGCCAGTTTCAATAATATCCCAAACATCATAATCAACAGAACTAAGATAGATACCCATCCTAACTTTCTAATAAGCATAATCATTCCCGTTAAACATGGGTGGCCTAGCAATAGATTGCCCCTCAGAAAAAGCATTATTCGGTGAATTCATGACTCTAGAGTTAAAAACAAAATACCGGGCTCTGATACCACTTGTAGAATCTAGATTAACCCTAGAGGGGGGGGGGTGAATAGGGTTAAAGCAAATTTTCTCGATTTAAACACAGAAATAAACTGCAGAAATAAATATGCTGAAAAGTAAATCACACACAAAATTTACCCAGCTTCGGCAACCCCTGCCTACTGCTGCATTCCCAGATTTCTATTAGAATTAAACAGTATCATGCTTACAAACACTCTACTAGACTCGCAAACATTTGATCCCGCTCACAAACACTCTACTAGACTCGCAAACATTTGCTCCCGCTCACAAACACTCTACTAGACTCGCATACCCTGCTCCCGCCTATAGAGTTTCGTTTACTCACAAACTCTGCTCCCGCCTACTATAGAGCTTTGCTTACTCACAAACTCTGCTCCCGCCCATAGAGCTTTGCAAACTCGCACACCCTGCTCACTGAACTAATTCTAACCAGACAATCTGACACTACCTAAACCCTAGGTGGTGATTTACAAAGTTTTAATTCGAAAAGTAAAAAACAACAATTAAAAGACAATAAATAATAACCCTAAATTAAAATAAAAGCCTAAACAAAAATTAATCCCCTTTTCTTTTAACAAGGCCGGCCCCTTTTGTAACTTCGTTCACTCTAGCCCGTTCCTTTTTGTCTCGTTCCTTTGCGGTGGTCGTTCCTCTTTGCAACCTGATTAGGGCTTCGTCTCTTGTAATTTATAATGGCGGCTTGCGTTTCTTCTTCATTCCTCTTCCATCAATAAATTAGGGCTTTCGAAGTTGCTTTTGCTTCTGTGAGAATTTGCTATGGCTTCGGCTTGGCGCAAATTAGATTTGTACTTGGCTATGGTTTCGCGCTTTGGTGACTTCGATTTTGCTTTTGGTAAGATTTTAGCTCTGTTCCTCTTCGTTTTATTTTTATTCGAACTCGCACATTCTTCCGATGATGATGTTGGGTCTTTTATAAGGTTCGTTACCCTATTTTCTCGTTCGTCTGATAATTTCATATTTGTTGCTTTGATCGTTCGATTTTGTTTGGATGTTTGCGATGAATTCTGACCTGTTCATGTTACTTGAATAACACGGTTTTAAACCGTGACTTGTTCAGTTTGCTTGGCCACTACTGTATTGATTTGTGACTTGGTCAATTTGCTTGTCTATCACGGTTTCGAATCCATTTGACTTCGGCCATGATTTGTTCAACTTGAAATTGTTTTGATTTCTGGATAAAATCATGGCTTTGACTTTCTGGCCCCTGTGAGCTTTGTCTCTGGCCATCTCCTCTGGTTTATATTGTATTGGTTTCTGCGTTTCATCATTATGCTGCTTTGAGACTTGTATAAGTGCTTGTATCATTACCGCTTCATCATGTTGCATACTGCTACTTATTATAGTCACTGCGCACTTTGTAGCCTTAGTTATTGGTCGAGTTCATTCATTCTGTTTGCTTCATGCAGTAGCCTGGACTGGTGCATACTGTTGCGGCCTGTACTTGTTGTTATTTGCATCATTTTGATACTCCATTTCTTGACCTGTCTCATTTCAATTGTGTCTACATTGTCACTGTTGCCTTGAACTTGATTTTCTGATGTTGTTTATTACTGCAATACTTGTTGCACTTTGGTTGTATATATGATGCATCTGTCATTGATACTGTTGTTCAATTTCCATACATTGTATGTCTCTCTGTTGCACTTTTGTGGTCTGCACTGCTTGTTTTGAATCACTTCTAAATGGTGCATTGCCACTGTGTTGCATTGTGATGGCTGTGATGACATTCATGTTGCAGTGACATGTTTTCCTGTATTCACGTTCTTGCAGTCTTCATTTTCGGTCTTGACTTTGGTTGATGTGCATGTCGCTATTGCATTATGTTGGTTTGACTTGTATGTTGATATTGTGGTATACTTGAGCTTCAGTAGTTGTACTCTGGTTGGTCATTGTTGCATTACTGTACTTGGTTAAATTCATTGCTGAGTTGATCATGTTTCTGGTTTTGTTTGATGGTCTTGTGGCACTGCTGAGTCTTTGGTGCTGTCTTGAATTTGTGCAGTCCATGTTGCTGTGTTGATCACTTGATTGTGTAACTTGTGGTTTCATTGCTGCACTCGAGTTTTGTTACTGTTTTTGACTTGTGACCTACCCTGTGTTGAATCCAGTTTTTCAAAAACTCGGGTTTGACCTTGTGCTTGAGTCGTGATTTTGAACATATTGCACGTGAGTTGAACCCGGTTTTTCATTTGGGTTTGACCTGTGCTCACCTATCCCTGTAGCATTATCAAGTATATATAGATGTGCACGGCCTTGTGGCATATACAGTGATACACTGTGTATGTCACAAGTTGTTCGTGTATGATGAATTCAAATTTAAATGATGACGAACAACCCAAATAACTGAGGCAAATATTATTTTCAAAATTCATCTTTTATTTTATATTGCAAAAATATTTTCTTTTCAATTTTACTGCGTTAGTAAATATTTTTGCAGATTGCTCAGATGCTGGATTCAAACTGGAAAGAAGTTGAAGATAAATACGAGTGTGAGTGATATGTAGTGAGGTGAACTGTAAATATGAAATGTGATGTTATTGTAATCAAAGTTGTATAGTTATAGTGGGAGCTTGAAATTGTACAATTAAAAGTTGTAATAAATATTTGTTTGAATAAAATATTCGTTCGAATTCAAATTCTGTGTTATTTAATTTATTCAACAAATATTTATTTAATCTGTGAAAACAAAATAGTATATTAACAAATACATTTAAACGAATGTATATTTGTTTATTATCATCAAACAAAAATCATATAAGCGCAGAGCGCATATTCAACAGACTATAGACTTTTTTATCTTAAAGAACGTCCTTTAGAGTTAGTATCATATGGCGATTCTGACTTTGGATGATGCCAAACGAACAGAAAGAGTACGAGCGGTACTTATCACTTCATCAGAAATTCTCCAGTATCGTGCTTTAGTAAGAAACAAAACTACGCCCCACTCTCAACAATGAAGCAGAATATATTTCTGCTGTTTTGGCATGTGTTCAAGTTATGTGTATGCAACAAACACTCAAAGATTTTAGAGTTTACTTAGAAATATCTTCGATATTTTGTGATAATACTAGTGCTATAAATTTATCAAAAAATTCAACAAACCATTATAGTACAAACATATTGATAAACATTACCACTTTTTATGAGTCAGCATAAAAATAGAAGTAATTTCATTAGAATTTATAATGTCTGAAAATCAAATTGCCGACATTATCACCAAACCATCAAATAATAATTCTTTTATTAAACTATGTAGAGAACTTTGAATTTATTCATTATAGGAAATAATTTAATGCATAATTTATTTGTCTAAGAATAGTCAATCTTTAGTATTTTAAAATAAAAGGTACAGATATATTTATCGTTTTTTTCCATGGTAGAATTCATCTTTTACCTTAAATAGAAAACAAAAATTTTGGTTAAAAGATTTTCTATTTTGTCATCTAAACATATATATAAAACTATAACCTTGACAATTTTAAATACGAGAAACAAATTATTTTCAATCAAATATTATTTTAAAAATGGCCTCACCTAAAAGCACACCTTAAAAAAAAATCACATTTTCATCCTAGTCAAAAATCACAACTCTTTCTTTTGATAGTTTATCATCACTAAAGATTATTCCATCTCTAACCTACCACACCGACTTTTCTCCTAGAGGAAAGACGGTAAAGCAGTCAATTAATTATAATGGTGCACTATCAATGACTGTCCCATTGGTGAGCTAAATCACTATCAACAAGAAATGATCAGACTTCGGAAACAAATATACTGGGAACAACGCACACCTGGAGCACATCTTAATTTTATTGAAAGATCTCTTTTGGCATTCCATGGACGATCACCAACAAACAATATTATATGTAAAAACTCTCCTAGACATATGAAAACACTATTAAAAATATACGACTCTAAGCCAAGAAACTCATGGGAATCAAGGCCATCCGAAGAAGAATATGAACCTTCCAAAAACAAATAATTTGTCGTAGTTCTATCATGTTTTATATTGATACTTATATCCTATTTTATAAATATACATTGTAATAAACTTTGAAATAATGAATAAGATAACTTGTCTTTGATCCTTGAAAACAAACACTATAGACGACATACTTAAGGAGGTAGACCACAAAGTCAGTCTGCCTACTCAAGACTAACACAATAAACAAGTCTTGAAAACAACAACAACAGTCAAAATTTAACATTACCAATCGATTGGTTCAACACTTCCAATCGACTAAAACACCCCGTTTTTACACTAAAAACACGCGGGTTGAAAACCCTGTACTTTATAGACAAAATCAGTCAACTATTCCAATTTTAAAGTCAACTGGACATTGTTTCAGAAATTTTTAACGAAAGCCAAGATGGTCAAACAGCTCACCTTTTTATGCAACTACTCCTTCACATCAATAAACACCTATTGAATTCCTATACCTACCCCTGACTTAACCCTTTCATTCATCTTCATTCAACTTTCAAAAACGATTACTCTTCTCAAATCAAAAATTTTTTTAATCTTTTTTTTACTAAATCTCAAAAACTATGGGACCAAAGAAAAAAGGAAAGAACTACTACCTCCTCCTACGAGCCTACTGAAGCTCATAATCAAAACTGGCTTCACAATGACATCACAATTAGAAGTTTCGAGAATATGAAGAATATGCAGATATTTAAATGATTGTTTGTTAAAATGGAAGACTTTAACAGATATGCCATTTGAGAATTCACCAGAGATCGTGAAATAGAGTCATCAATTGACTAAAATGTAAGCAACTTGAAGATGCCGCATTTGGTAAAACTTTTTTATGCAAATCTTAATTCAGATTTTCATAGAGCTCACTCAAATAAAGATATCATGTGGAGTTTAGTTTGCGGAGTAAGAAGTGTCGTACCACTACCAAGGCTAGGAATCAGTTTACATTGCCCAATGGAAGGAGAGGAATTAGAAGAAATAGATGTTAATGATTATGGTAGAGATGTGACTAGTTACAATTTTCTTATTGATGACTTTAGGAATCTAAAGGCCATATATTTGCACCCTAAAGCTAGAATATCCATCAAATCCTTACACAGACTATCTTACCGAGGACTAGAAGCTATGATGTTATGTACAAAATCAATTATCAAGCATTGCATGGGTTGTATGCAGGAACTCAAATAAATTAGGGAAAATATATCACGGATGATATTTGAACCTTCCACCAACGTAAGTCAAAGATGATTCATTATGCCAAGTATATGATACGTATCTTATATCATTCTGAAATCAATCTTCCCGACTTGAAATTTATTACTGCCAATACCCTCAATGCAAAAACTCTTACGTTAATGAAGCTTCCCTCTCAAGATAAGCGACTTATGATATTTGAAGAATGGCAAGCGCATAGATCCTCTTCATCAAGTGCTCCGTCGACTCAACCTAGGGTAACAACTCCACCTCAACAACAAAAGGAGGGTTCCAAGGATGATGATGCAATACTTGACTTCCAATCTACTCTTCAATAACAGACTCCTTTGTCATTATCTCCAGAAAACAAAGCAAGATTGACCATCGCTTAGCTAGAGTAGAAACCACGGTTGCTCGTGTCAAGAGCAAGATGGATAAAATGATGAATTTCATGAGTAAAATCTGGAAAAAATGTCTTGCACTCGACCTTCCGCCTCTAGATTTCCTCTACCCCCAAAAGGAGCATCAGAAAATGACGAATACAATTGGAATTCCACGGAAGGGGAAATGAACAAAAGGAACGTGAGAATGAAAATAATGGTAGCGATGAGGAGTAGATTTGGTAACTTTATCCTGGTAAGTTTCTGTTTCATGTTTTCAGTAATTAATTACGTTTTCTTTGAGTAATTATATGTTATGAGGTAATTTTATGTGTTTTGTAAAACTATGTTTTATGTTTGATTGTGGATGTGGTCTTGTGATGTGTGTTGTGAGATATTTAGTACTTTGTGTTTTTATGATATTGTATGGTTTTATGTAGTTTGAAAATTTGTGATGTTATATGCTTATGTTTAAGTAATATATTACATGTGAGACACAAGTTTCATTTTCCCCAACTACTATTCAAGTCTTATATAACTCTTATTGATTTATTTTTCATTTTTGTTGATGATAAAGGGGATAAAATTATCGGCCATATCGGTAGGGGGAGTATAAACTTAGGGGAGAGCTAACTATGTTTTGAAATTAATTTTTAACTATATAATTGTCATCGTCATAAATGGGGAGAATGTAAAAACCTTACAGTTTGATATTTTGAACATGACATCTGCACACGGATATATTCTATATATAATTGACTATTGCAGGAAATATATCAACTATCGAAGAGATCTATACGACAAAGACAAGACAAAGATGACATTCAATTTAATATTAGTCATAGAGTTCCAGGTCTTCAATTTACAGATGTTAAAATCTCTTGAAAGTGGTATACACAAAAAAAAAACCAAAATAGCATTACCACTTTAAAAAAATGAAAGTATACATAATGAGTCGATTGGTTCACCAATGTCAGTCGATTGATGTAATGTACGCCTATTTTTATTATCTTCTAAAGAAAATCGGTTGACAATACATTTAATTTAGTCGACTAAACAAGGAAAACATCAAACTGAATGGTTTTTTAGTCGACTAAAACATGTCCTTTTTACACCTTTCTTTCTGTTCTAAAATTAACAAATTCAGCTATAACTAATCGACTAAATACTTCTATTCGATTGGTTGTCGAGTAATGATTATATTATTTGAAAATTTTAAAGTGATATTCTTCTTTATGAAGAGTCACTTCCTTCCATAAATGGTTGCAGCACTTTTGACAGATGCTACTCCTGGTGAAGGATTGAAATTACCCATTCTCTATAAATAGCAATCACTTTTAGTATTTCAACAACAATTATTCTTGTCTTCTAACTAGAATTCTTGTTGAATTCACTACTTGCATTAATCCACAAATTGCTATTTCTTGATCACTTACACATTCAAGTCAAATCTATTAAGTGATCATTCACTTCAATTTCTTCAAATATACACGTTATACCACTTAAGATTATAGGAAGGTTATACTATAACGACCCATCCATGTTATTCAGAGCAAAAGAGGTCAAACACTTTACTACTCGTTATAGTCGAAGTCTCGTTGGAGATCTTCAGCATGAAGTCCAATTCGCCACCTCGGCGGTTTGTAATACCCATTCATCTGGGTTAAGTGAGAGTGTCGTTTAAATCAAGAAAGAATCCGAGACTAGATGTAGAATGGAAAGTTCGAAAGTGTATAAAAATATACGTTGTACTTTAATTTACATTCTTTTTATTCTATCAATATTCATATAAATTTTAATTCAGTAGAAATATTCATACTACTCGATCCATAGCGACTTTCAGCTTAACCCTTTTCCTTTCTCATGCTCATATCTGGAATAGTGCTACTTTTGTTTATAAAGTGTCCTAAAGTAACTCCTCTTACTCTGTTGCTTTTTCTTTTAGGTTGACCGATGAATCTATTTGCAATCGTTACATTGCTGAAGGATGTATATGTACCAACTTTAAGTGTCATTTTTTCTAGAGGTAAAATTGACCACATTACTGCTCCTTTTTCATTAGAAATGAATGAAAATGTTGTGTTCGCAAGCATGGACCATCCACTTTAGGTGTCTGATATGTCAGACATCTGAACTGGGCTGTACCTTCCCCACTCCAGTTGAAATGCACAAAGAGAACGATATGTTGGCGTTCAAAGCGTCGGATGCATATGATATCAATGGCTAATTATCTGCTAATCTATTCAAAAACTATCAAACTATATATCGCCGTATCTCCTACACCGAAAGTCCACTCCATGGAACGAGAGACATCTTTTTTTTGGAAGTAGTCGTCTCAGGCCCTATTTTGGCTTCCATTAAAAGTTATACCCCTTGCAAATTTTCAAGTTCAGAACCATCCAATATTTATTTTTAAGGTTAAAAATGTCAATACTCAATATTACCCAAATTTATAGTTAGTTTGAAATCAATTTGGTTATAAAAATAATAGTTTAACAATTTATTGATATGTAAAAATATGGATCCTTTAGAATCTTATGGTGTAACAGATACAAAGAAAATCTACATCAAAAAAATGCTAGCAATATTTCCAAATGTATACTTTGAAGAATACTACAAGTTATTAGTTTGTAAGAAATAAGCTAGTTTAAAAGATTGTACAAAATACTGTCTGTATCGTATTTATATTTACCATCATAGATTGTAACGAACTAAAAATATATTTTAGTTCTGCGTTACTATATTTGCTCTAATTGTTATTATAATTTTTTCTATCTTCATTATTGTTTAACGTACTTATGTTAATACTGGTATTTGTCGAAAAGGTAATAATAATTCACAATAATTAATGCAACACAACTTTCATCAAATAAAAACCCATATTTCACTTTCCCAATTTTCCCCTTTATCATTTTTAAACTGAAGACACACCTTGAATAAGGATGCGTTCGCAATGAACGGAAGTGGGGTATTTGGGCAGGGAATTTGAGCGGACCATTTGAGCGAGGAAGTTGAGTGAAAGTGTTATTAGTTTGGGGCTACGAACTGGTATTTCAGTGGGGTATTTAAGTTGTGATTTTAATTTAATTGATTTGTGGCCAACTAATTATTTGTTTTGATGTGTAATATGTGTTTAATTAAAATGTTAAAACAATAAAAAAAACTAAATAAACGAAAATTAATTATATAATAGTAGAAAGTACATATAAAATCATACAATGTTTTAGTGCAATCCTACTGCAACAATTTTATCTGTATGCTATCTCGAATTATTAACGTTTCATAGTCTACATGTCATCACACTGATTCAACTGCTATATTCGGTGCAATTCTCATATTATAATATTTCTCCTGATATTTCTCTAAAATAAGACCGGGAACATTATCATAAGCCATAAAATCTGGATCAACACTATTGTATTTTCGTATGCAAGAGTGTATAATCATTGTAGATACAACTACTTTTACTTAAGTTTCAAACGAGTATATTGGCATATTCTTCAAAGCGACAACTTTTTCTTCCAATTTCTAAAGGTTATTTTAATTGTCATACGTAAATTTGAATGATAGAAATTAAAATTTTCATTTGTCGATTTTGGTTGATTTGTGGTTTCACGAAAATGGAAAATATGATATCAAATATAAAGATAAGGTGGTAAATAACTAGGTTGAAGTGGATATCCTGAATCAACTAAATAATACTATCCAGGTGAAGGGTGGAGGAAGTTAAAGTTTCTATCATTTATAACTGAACTAAAATTTCTACTATCATGTACAACACCTTAACAACCACTCATAACATAAGTAAATTGTAAATCGAATGAGCATCCTGCTAAGATATTCTGTATAGCACAATTTTTTCGTCCTATATGTGGAACAACTCAATCTAACATGTAAGTGTGTCACTACGTGTGTATCAACTATAGTATCAACACAGTTTCTAAAATATAGGTAGTACCGGTTTGGAGTTTTAATATGACATGGAACAGTATTAAATTAAGGATCACCCGACTTAACAATATTTATGGCCAGTAACTGTACATCTTCTGAAACGGCATGAAAACAAACTGAAATCCTGCTGCTTGATATTTGAAAATTTTCTCTCATTTGTTGATTTGAGAGTGTTGCAGCTATGCTGCATATGAATATGACAATTGTTTCTTTGATACTAATTTCTTCCATTATCGTCAAACCATAATTTTGCAGTCTATCGCACGATGAGAGAAAACAAATTCTTTTAATTTGAAAATTTTATTGACAACATTTTTTATGCCCATTAAATATGTCATCCACCCATCATAAATCGGTATATTCTAACATTTGACTTTGGATAATATGTCTTCTTCTTCTACGTAGAGAGGTCCGAATTATATGTCGTTTAGATTTGAAGAAATATAAACGTAGAAAGGAGAAGAGATAGGAATATAGTGCAAGTAAGATAAAAGATGATGATGTTTGTCTATAGGAAAAAAGGAGGACGAGGAAAAAAAACGTTGGGTTGTCAATACGTTGGCTTTCAAAACATCAGACCTCACCGTATCTCCAATCAACGTTCAAGAACCATGATAGGAAAAGGGAAGTAATGTTGAAGCATCCACGTGTCAACGTGCCACCAACAAACGGTGACCATGTAGAAATTGATAGCAAACGCTTCTGTATCCAGTAAATCCAGTAACTGAACTGTTTATCCCGAACCGTGCCGAACCGCACTTCCGAAAGTGAGACAGGGCCACCAACTCTTTCTTCTTCCAAAATTATGCTTTAAATCAGTAAATAACAGTGAGCTTCTTTTTGGAAATTCAAGCTCTCAGAAGAACCCATGGCACAGAATTCCTGCAAAATAGTACTGTTTCTTAAGGTAATCCTTACCGCTTTTCATTTGTCCAACTCTAATCTTTAAAAAGCGGTCGATTGTTTAAATAAGCATAGTTATTAGTTAGTAGCAGATTGAAGACTAGAAAGGCAAAATCTGGTTCTTAAGTTGATATCATAATGGATCCAGGCGAATGAGGAAGGTCGAAATTGAGAGGAAAAAACCGCCAGCTTGAAAAAAAAAACAATTACGCAGTTGCCGGGGATCGAACCCAGGTCACCCGCGTGACAGGCGAGAATACTCACCACTATACTACAACGACTTTGTCATAAATAGTATAAAAATCCTTATAGATTTTGTTAATAGTATACAAACAATTTCATAGCAGAAGCATCAGACCGTGAGCCTAATTTTGTTCCAGTTATATCCGAGTATGCAATCGGATTGGAGCTGGTGAGCAATATCAGGAAAGTTCTTGATGAGTTCGCAAGGGCTTTTGAAAAGCTATTATGTTAGGAAGTTAATGTTTAAAAGGGGTAGTAAAATGCCGACGAAGGTAAAGGCGGTAATATTTCATGATTCGGTAAAATGCTGACAAAGTGTGGTCTGGCATAATGAGAATCCCAGTATGCATGATTTCTGACACTAAGTGTTGCAGTTCAGATAGAGAATCCCGACGCAAGCAATAAGAGGTCAACACTACAATAAGACTAGCATTGTGGCGGTGTTTCCATGTTTTAGTAGCCTAGTGGTTGTATTTATATTGTGTAGCTCTAGGAGTGATGGCCAATCGTTAGTTGTGAGGTTCGATGCGTAGTTTGATCCTTGGAATAGCCTACAAAAATAGTAGTGTAGGTATGTAATAGACAAGAACTATAAAGTAACAGACCTTAGTAATTCATAAATGCTTACAGTACACCTTATGTCATCTAGAGTAGAATTAAAGTTAACCGCACATGATCATCACATATTTTGTACTCATTCACCAGACTTTTGTTTGACTCATCCACTTCTCTTTATTTTTTCCCCTACAAGATGATAGGTTAGCAGTTGATTGGGAATAGTATGTTGAGAAAGGAGCTTCACGTTGGAATTCTCATATTCTTTGATATCAATCATGTACCTATTCATTATATTAAAAGTTTATAAAACATATATTTGAAACAATGTATATGGCAAATAAAGTATTTTGAATACTGTTTTTCTTAAATGTCTATTTTCAATACTTATATTTTAATTCCTTCCTTGAGAGATCTAAAAGTGTAGAATGTTTTAGAATTTACCTTTACAACATGCTCTCTAATGTTTTAATAACCTAATAGCTCATATTTCTTGGTAGGTTGTGAGTTTAAAAGTAACATTGGACTTTGGATCGGTGTGTCTGGAAATGCAGGTTGTTACAGAAAACCTAGTGCTTCAATATCAAATGTGGGTTATAGAATAAATGATCGTAAGGCTACCATAACACTAGAGAGGGATGAATGATGTTATATAAATTTTTATGAATCTTCTTAGCTTGTTTAATAGTTGAATCAAAACACAGATAATCAATCACAGATATATAAACTTGTAGGCAATCAAAGAAGTAAATATAAGCAGTAAAGTAAAAAAGTAAAGAGTTAGAGAGATGACACCAGGGACTTTATACTGGTTCGTATTTTTTCTACATCCAGTCCTGTATAGTTTCTTGTACATCTTTTCAAGCTTCTACTTTATAAGGTAGCAAGCAAACCAATTACAATCTTGATTTCAAGGCCATAAGACACCCCCTCGTGTATTCCGAGTCCAGGGAAAACTCTCTTGGTTTACCGAACAACATGACCATCCACTAGATTTGAATGAGCTACTAAGCACACCTACTTGATTTGAATGGGCCACAAGCACACCCACTTAGTTTGACAGGCTACATGCAGATCCACACAAACAAGAGTAGAGTTGATGATTTTCCAAAGACAAATAGTCATACTTTAGATACAATAGATCCCATAGCCTCTTCGATAGCACTTTGATCTTTGAAATGAGAGAGAGGTGCTTGAAAAACAGCAAGTATGTAGCACTTAATCAATATAATGGAGTATGAATTTATTTTGTATGATTTTGAAGAGAATAAAGTATATTTTTCAAGAGAATTTTCAAGAGAGTAAGAAATGAGAAGAAAGTAAGTTATTAGTTGATTAAAAATTCAATGGCACTCTCCTTTTTATAAAGAATGAACAGATGTATCCATTCTTAAAGTGTTATGTCCAAAAGATACATTAAATCAAAATTTAAAAAACAATTTAACGGTCATGTCAACATATTAAAATGTGTATGTCGACATATGCTAGTTAAAGTTGAAAAATGTTTTCATTTAAATGGATTTGAAAAATATATACTTTGTAAAATAATTCGAACATAGTTTCTAAACATTTTTTAACTATTAATTTTTTCAATAAAATATTAAAAAATATATTTAAATTAAAATAGTTTTTTTGAAAAAAAAATCAAAGATAAGAAACTACAGATAAAGATGAGAAATTGCTATCAAGGACTTCAAGATTATGTTATAATGACTCTAGACACTAAGTTACAATTTTGAGCTCTTCGTATCTTTATCTTTGAACTCATGAGTCTTCATATCTTTTATCTTGAGTCTTTATATTTTTATCTTAAGTACTTGTACCATTCAGTCTTCGATTCAGCACCTGTGTAATATTCTATACTATATAACTTGGCAAAATATTAGTATATATATTTTATATGGTTGGTGTCGTCAAAATCAATAATTGAGGTATTAATAAAATGAATACAAGCTCAAGACAAAAAGACAATTGCATTTCAAGCGAAGAAGGAAGAATTCGATATAGATGACGATGGTGTTGCATTTCTAGCTAAAAATTTCAGGAAATTTATGAAGTTTAAGAAGACTAAAAAGTTTGGCAACAACAATAACAATAATAATTTGTCATCTTCATCACCCAAATGTTATGAATGTGACAAGATGGGCCACATAAATAAATATTGTCCAAATCTCAAAAAGGAGAAGAATACTCGAAAGTGGTTGCTCCAAGCATATAACGACAGATAAAGAAATGCAAGCAAATATTATCTACTCAGATGGGGGATCCGTTACATTTGGAGACAACTTAAAAAATACGTTATTAGAAAAGGTGATGTGAGCAACGACGGTACATCTAATTTACCACTTATTACAAATGTTTTTTTAGTTAAGAATTTAAAACACAATCTACTTGGTGTAAGTCAACTTTGTGACAAAGGATTTATTGTTTCATTTGAAAAAGATTAATGTAATATTTTTGACTAAAACTAAAATATATTTTTTGAAAGAATTAAAAAAGAAATATTTATGTGTTAAATATGAAAATAAATCACAATGTAGATATGTGTTTAATGGCTTAAGCAAATGATCTTTGGTTTTGCCACGAATGATTTTGTCACATAAACTTTAAATCCACAAGTAAACCAAGTACCATGAGTATTATAGTACATTTAGATAGAGATGAAAATGGTAAAAGCATGGATCAAAAACTATACAGAAGTATGATTGGATCATGTTATATCCTACTGCTAGTCATCCAGACATAATGATGAATATTTGATTGTGTTCACGCTTTCAAGCAAATCCTAAAGAATTACATTTGCTAGCGGTAAAACAAATTTTGCATTACGTACCAACCTTAGAGACTATAAACTTTTTTTTATCTTAAAGAACGTCCTATAGAGTTAGTATCATATGGCGAGGCTGACTTTGGATGATGCCAGACGAACAGAAAGAGTACGAGCGGTACTTATCACTTCATCAGAAATTCTCCAGTATCGTGCTTTAGTAAGAAACAAAACTACGCCCACTCTCAACAATGAAGCAGAATATATTTCAGCTATTTTGGCATGTGTTCAAGTTATGTATATGCCACAAACACTCAAAGATTTTAGAGTTTACTTAGAAATATCTTCAATAATTTGTGATAATACTAGTGCTATAAATTTATCAAAAAATTCAACAAACCATTGTAGTACAAACATATTGATAAACATTATCACTTTTTATGAGTCAACATAAAAAAAGAAGTAATTTCCTTAGAATTTATAATGTCTGAAAATCAAATTACCGACGTTATCACCAAACCATTAAATAATAATTATTTTATTAAACTATGTAGAGAACTTTGAATTTATTCATTACAGGAAATAATTTAATGCATAATTTATTTGTCTAAGAATAGTCAATCTTTAGTATTTTAAAATAAAAGGTACAAATATATTTATCTTTTTTTTCTATGTTAGAATTCATCTTTTACCTTAAATAGAAAACAAAAATTTTGGTTAAAAGATTTTCTATTTTGTCATCTAGACATATATATAAAACTATAACCTTGACAATTTTAAATACGAGAAACAAATTATTTTCAATCAAATATTATTTTAAAAATGGCCTCACCTAAAAGCACACCTTAAAAAAAGCACTTTTTCATCCTAGTCAAAAATCACAACTCTTTCTTCTGATAGTTTATCATCACTAAAGATTATTCCATCACCAACCTACCACACCGACTTTTCTCCTAGAGGAAAGAAGGTAAAGCAGTCAATTAATTATAATGGTGCACTATCAATGACTGTCCCATTGGTGAGATAAATCACTATCAACAAGAAATGATCAGACTTCGGAAACAAATATACTGGGAACAACGCACTCCTGGAGCACATCTTAATTTTATTGAAAGATCTCTTTTGGCATTCCATGGACGATCACCAACAAACAGTAGTATATGTAAAAACTCTCCTAGACATATGAAAACACTATTAAAAATATACGACTCTAAGCCAAGAAACTCATGGGAATCAAGGCCATCCGAAGAAGAATATGAACCTTCCAAAAACAAATAATTTGTCGTAGTTCTATCATGTTTTATGTTGATACTTATATCCTATTTTATAAATATATGTTGTAATAAACTTTGAAATAATGAATAAGATAACTTGTCTTTGATCCTTGAAAACAAACACTATAGACGACATACTTAAAGAGGTAGACCACAAAGTCAGTCTGCCTACTCAAGACTAACACAATTAACAAGTCTTTAAAACAACAACAACAACAACAGTCAAAATTTAACATTACCAATCGACTGGTTCAACACTTCCAATCGACTAAAACACCCCGTTTTTACACTACAAACACGCGGGTTGAAAACCCTGTAATTTATAGACAAAATCAGTCAACTATTCCAATTTTAAAGTCAATTGGACATTGTTTCAGAAATTTTTAACGAAAGCCAAGATGGTCAAACAGCTCACATTTTTATGCAACTACTCCTTCACATCAATAAATACCTATTGAATTCCTATACCTACCCCTGACTTAACCCTTTCATTCATCTTCATTCAACTTTCAAAAACGATTACTCTTCTCAAATCAAAATTTTTTTAATCTTTTTTTTACTAAATCTCAAAAACTATGGGACCAAAGAAAAAAAGGAAAGAACTACTACCTCCTCCAACGAGCCTACTGAAGCTCATAATCAAAACTGGCTTCACAATGACATCGCAATTAGAAGTTTTGAGAATATGAAGAATATGCAGATATTTAAATGATTGTTTGTTAAAATGGAAGACTTTAACAGATATGCCATTTGAGAATTCACCAGAGATCGTGAAATAGAGTCATCAATTGACTAAAATGTAAGCAACTTGAAGATGCCGCATTTGGTAAAACTTTTTTATGTAAATCTTAATTCAGATTTTCATAGAGCTCACTCAAATAAAGATATCATGTGGAGTTTAGTTTGCGGAGTAAGAAGTGTCGTACCACTACCAAGGCTAGGAATCAGTTTACATTGCCCAATGGAAGGAGAGGAATTGGAAGAAATAGATGTTAATGATTATGGTAGAGATGTGACTAGTTACAATTTTCTTATTGATGACTTTAGGAATCTAAAGGCCATATATTTGCACCCTAAAGCTAGAATATCCATCAAATCCTTACACAGACTACCTTACTGAGGACTAGAAGCTATGATGTTATGTACAAAATCAATTATCAAGCATTGTATGGGTTGTATGCAGGAACTCAAATAAATTAGGGAAAATATATCACGGATGATATTTGAACCTTCCCCCAACGTAAGTCAAAGATGATTCATTATGCCAAGTATATGATACGTATCTTATACCATTCTGAAATCAATCTTCCCGACTCGAAATTTATTACTGCCAATACCCTCAATGCAAAAACTCTTACGTTAATGAAGCTTCCCTCTCAAGATAAGCGACTTATGATATTTGAAGAATGGCAAGCACATAGATCCTCTTCATCAAGTGCTCCAACGACTCAACCTAGGGGAACAACTCCACCTCAACAACAAAAAGAGGGTTCCGAGGATGATGATGCAATACTTGAACTTCCAATCTACTCTTCAATAACAGACTCCTTTGTCATTATCTCCAGAAAACAAAGCAAGATTGACCATCGCTTAGCTAGAGTAGAAACCACGGTTGCTCGTGTCAAGAGCAAGATGGATAAAATGATGAATTTCATGAGTAAAATCTGGAAAAAATGTCTTGCACTCGACCTTCCGCCTCTAGATTTCCTCTACCCCCAAAAGGAGCATCAGAAAATGACGAATACAATTGGAATTCCACGGAAGGGGAAATGAACAAAAGGAACGTGAGAATGAAAATAATGGTAGCGATGAGGAGTAGATTTGGTAACTTTATCCTGGTAAGTTTCTATTTCATGTTTTCAGTAATTAATTACGTTTTCTTTGAGTAATTATATGTTATGAGGTAATTTTATGTGTTTTGTAAAACTATGTTTTATGTTTGATTGTGGATGTGGTCTTGTGATGTGTGTGTTGTGAGATATTTAGTACTTTGTGTTTTTATGATATTGTATGGTTTTATGTAGTTTGAAAATTTGTGATGTTATATGGTTATGTTTAAGTAATATATACATGTGAGACACAAGTTTCATTTGCCCCAACTACTATTCAAGTCTTATATAACTCTTATTGATTTATTTTTCATTTTTGTTGATGATAAAGGGGGATAAAATTATCGGCCATATCGGTAGGGGAGTATAAACTTAGGGGAGAGCTAACTATGTTTTGAAATTAATTTTTAACTATATAATTATCATCGTCATAAATGGGGAGAATGTAAAAACCTTACAGTTTGATATTTTGAACATGACATCTGCACACGGATATATTCTATATATAATTGACTATTGCAGGAAATATATCAACTATCGAAGAGATCTATACGACAAAGACAAGACAAAGATGACATTCAATTTAATATTAGTCATAGAGTTCCAGGTCTTCAATTTACAGATGTTAAAATCTCTTGAAAGTGGTATACACACACAAAAAAAACCAAAATAGCATTACCACTTTAAAAAAATGAAAGTATAAATAATCAGTCGATTGGTTCACCAATGTCAGTCGATTGATGTAATGTACGCCTATTTTTATTATCTTCTAAAGAAAATCGGTTGACAATACATTTAATTTAGTCGACTAAACAAGGAAAACATCAAACTGAATGGTTTTTTAGTCGACTAAAACATGTCCTTTTTACACCTTTCTTTCTGTTCTAAAATTAACAAATTCAGCTATAACTAATCGACTAAATACTTCTATTCGATTGGTTGTCGAGTAATGATTATATTATTTGAAAATTTTAAAGTGATATTCTTCTTTATGAAGAGTCACTTCCTTCCATAAATGGTTGCAGCACTTTTGACAGATGCTACTCCTGGTGAAGGATTGAAATTACCCATTCTCTATAAATAGCAATCACTTTTAGTATTTCAACAACAATTATTCTTGTCTTCTAACTAGAATTCTTGTTGAATTCACTACTTGCATTAATCCACAAATTGCTATTTCTTGATCACTTACACATTCAAGTCAAATCTATTAAGTGATCATTCACTTCAATTTCTTCAAATATACACGTTATACCACTTAAGATTATAGGAAGGTTATACTATAACGACCCATCCATGTTATTCAGAGCAAAAGAGGTCAAACACTTTACTACTCGGGGTTTAATTTATCTTATATTGCTCCTTTACTTAAAACGAATTTACTAGTTGTGTTGTATGTGAAATTTGGATGCTTTTTACATATTTGTTGATGTTCATAATAGTGGACTTGCTCCCTGCGTGTCTGGTTTACTTCATATCTGGATGGGCTTCACCCTGAAATACCCGCATCACATACTTTTGCTTTATTTTTTATCTTTTGGGCCTAATTTGCTTATAGGGCCTGATTTGCATTTAGCCTAATACCTGTATTATAAATACAGAAGGATTGTGAGATGTAATTGAACAATTGATACAAACTGCAGTTATAAAACTTTTCATTTTAAAACTTCTTTTATGGTATCAGAGCCACCATTGCCAAACGGTAGATTTCATTGAGAAGTTGTTTTCTTGTGAGGCTCCCCTCAGAACATTATCATCATAGGGGAGGCTGTCCTTCTCAGGATCAGTATAGTGACTATGTTCATCAGTTATTTCTACCCACTGTGCCATCCTAGAGGCAGATCAGATTCAAGATCGTCATTTCTACCTCTGGTTGCACTTTTTTTTTTTGCTGCGCAACTTTGATTTCTTGATCAAGAAATCAAGATATTCAAATTCTTGATCCTCCATGGCCCTCGAAGAAGAGGACGTTACTTCCGCAAACACTAGCAACAGATCCAATGACAGTCAAAAATCTGAATCAGTCTTGATCAGACCTAAGAATCAAGCAATAAACACCCCATTAGATGTAGATAATTACATCACATGGAAATATCAAGTTGAAATAGCATTAAGAGGGTATGATCTACAAGATTATGTCAAAGGAACAAAGGTGATTCCATCAGTTAATATCATTGATGATAAAGGCAATACCATCAGCAACCCAGATTATATTTTACATCAGAAACAAGATAACTTGATTGCATCTTGGCTTTTATCTTCTGTGAGTCAGACTCTATTGTCACAGCTTGTTGGATGTTACACGTCATATGAAATATGGTCATCCATTGAAAGAATTTTCAATTCCCAACCAGCAGCGAGAATCATGCACTATAGAAGAGAATTACATAATACAAGAAAAAGTGATATGAGCATGAGAGATTACCTTGCCAAGATCAAGAATCTGTGTGACAGATTAAGGGCAGTTGGCCACAATGTTTCGAACAGTGAATAGATTCTCATCATCACCAATGGGCTTGATCAAGAATATGAATCTCATCATCAACTCCCACCTAAATTACGGACAGTATGGAACACTCGGATACTTCAGCGTGTGAATGTATACTGTAATTCTCCAAGTGGACTGACAGTCGTACTTAGAAAATAACAGGCTACCACGCCTGCATATTGAACTCCGCGTAGTGCAGAAGCCGTTATTTTATTGTTCAGACCGCAATAACCCCTTCGTTTTAACTTGGAATCAGGCGAGACTTCGACCGATCAACTTCTAATTAGATTACAAACAGTATGTAATACTCGGATAGTTCATCGTGTAAACACACAATGTAGTTCTTCAAGGGCACTGAAAATTGTACTTAGAAAATAAAAGGTTACCACATCTGGATATTGAACTCTGCCTAGTGCAAAAGCCGTTATTTTTTTGTTCAGACTGCAATAACTCCTTCGTTCCAACTCGGAATCAAGCGAGACTTCAACCGATCAACTCCCACTTAAATTACGGACAATATGTAACACTCGAATAGTTCATCGTATGAACGCACACTGTAGTTCTCCAAGAGGACTGACAATTGTATTTAGAAAATAACAGGCTACCACATCTGCATATTGAACTCCGCCTAATGAAGAAGCCGCCGTTTTTTTGTTCAGACTGAAATAACTCCTTCGTTCTAATTCAGAATCAGGCAGGACTTCGACCGATTAACTATCGCCTAAATTACAGATAGTATGGAACACTTGGATACTTTATCATGTGAACGCACACTGTAGTTCTCCAAGGAGACTGACAGTTGTAAGAAAATAATAAGCTACTCCATCTCCATATTTGAATTTTGATGAAAATTAGAATTAAAATTTTAAATTTTTGTCGGATCTCAAAACATAAAAATTAGAATTAGAATTATTTTATATTTATTTGTTTTTTATTACTTAAATTAAATTTAAATCTTTAGATGGGTTAAATGGGTAACCCGCTTGTTAAGTGGGTTGGGTCATAAATGGGTTAAATGGGTAACCCGCTTGTTAAGTGGGTTGGGTCATAAATGGGTTGGGTCATAAATGGATAAAAGAGAATGGGTCATAAATGGGTTGGGTCAAACTCGACCCAACCCATTTTGACCCAACTCGATCCGTTTGACAGGCCTAATTATAGATACGACAACTTCTACTTGAGTTTCAGATGAGTTTATTGGCATATTCTTTAAAACAACGAACTTTTTCTTCTAATTTTCAAAGGTTCTTTTGATTGTCATACGTAAACTTGAATTATAGAAAATAAAATTTTCAATGGTTGATTTGTGGTTTCGTGAAAATGAGGAATATGATATCCAATATTAAGATAAGGTGATAAATAACCAGATTGAAGTGGATATCCCGAATCAACTAAATAATACTATCCTGGTGGAGGGTGTGGGAAGTTAGAGTTTCTACCGTTTATAACTGAATTAAAAATTTCTACTATCACATGTAGCACCTTCCTAACCAACCATAACATAATTAAATTGTAAATTGAATAAGCATGTTGCTAACATATTCTGTGTAGCACAACCTTTCGTCCTATATACGAAAAAACTCAATGTGCATGTAAGTATGTTATTACGCGTGTATTGTCTATAACACTAACACAGTTTATAAAATATGGGTAGTACTGGTTTGAGGTTTTAATATGATATGGAATAATATTAAATTGAGGATCATCCGACTTGACAATATTAATAGCTAGCAATTGTATAACTTCTAAAATTGTATGAAAACAAACTGAAATTGTGCTACTTGACATTTGAAAATTTTCGCTCATTTGTTGATTTGAGAGTGCTACAGCTACGCTGTATATTAATATGACAACTGTTTCTTTGATACTACTTACTTTCGTTGTTATCATATTATAATTTTGCATTCTTTCGCATAACGATAGAAACCAAAGTCTTTCATTTGAAAATTTCATCGACAATATTTTTGATGTTTATTTAATATGTCATCCACCCGCCTTAAATCGATATATTCTGACGTTTGCATTCGATATGGCTTCTTCTTCTACGATGAGAGGTCCGACTTATACGTCGTTCAGATCCGAGGAAATATAAAAGTAGAAAGGAGAAGAGACGAGAATATGGTGTAAGGAAGATGAAAGATGATGATATTGTTTTATAGGAAAAGAGGAAGGGAAGGAAAACGAAACATACGTTGGCATTTAACGTATCGGACATCACCGTATCCCCCCTCAACGTTCAACATACAGGATATGAAAAGGGGAAGTAACGTTGAAGCATCAAATGTGTAATTCTTGCCACCAACAAACGGTTGCCATGGAAAAATTGACTACAGACTCTTCCTGTATCTAGTAAATCCACTAACAGAACTGTTTATCCCGAACCGTGCCAAATCGCAGACTCTTCCTGTTAATTACCATTTCTAAAAAATGGAAATATACAAAAATCAGTCGAATGGTTCACCGAAGTCAATTGAGTGATATAATGTACGTCTATTTTTATTATCTTCTAAAGGAAACCAATTGACAATACATTTAATTTAGTCGACTAAACAAGAAAAACATCTGATTGAATGGATTTTTTAGTCGACTAAAATTGGTCATTTTTACACTGTTTTCTTTCTGTTTTAAAATTACCAAATTCAACTATAACAATCGACCAAATTCTTTACGAAGAGTCACTTCCTTCCATGAATGGCTGCAGCACTTCAGACAGATGCTACTCTTTATGAAAGACTACAGCTACTCGTTTTTTATAAATGGCAATCACTTTTAGTATTTCAACAATAGTTATTCTTGTCTTCTAACTCTAATTCTTGTTAAATTCACTACTTGCATTCCAAACCATAAGTTGCTATTTCTTTGTCACTTGCACATTCAATTCAAATCTATCAAGTGATTATTCACTTCCATGTCTTCAAATATATATATGTTATAAAAATTACGAAGAAGATTAAAGAAAGTTTGTACTATAACGACTCATCCGTGTTATCCAGAGAACAGGAGGTCAAAATACTTTACCACTCTTTATAGTCGAAGTCATGTTGGAGATCTTCAGGCACGAAGTCCTATTCGTCATCTCATCGGTTTGTAATACCCATTCCTTTGGGTTAAGTGAGAGTGTTGTTTAAATCCAAAAAGATTCTGAGACTGGACGTAGAACGAAAGGTTCGAATATGTATAAAAATATCCGGTGTACTTTACTTTGTATTTGAAAGTGACCATGTGATCGTGTAATATGAATAAATTACTTGTGCGGAAAAGTAAGTAAATTGTAAAAGCAGTAAAGTAAATAACATCAGGAATTTTTATACTGGTTCGGACTCCCGTCCTATGTTCAGTCCCAAACTCCTTCTGGAATTCAATCGATACACTCGCTTCACCCGGAGGAACTTGTATTACACCGCCTAAACAACCGAACATGAATTTTCGGTCTAGACAACCGAATAGGACTTCTACTGCCTGAGGATACTACAACAGGACTTCAAATACAAGTGGAAATGTTTCTGACTGAATATGCTCTGTAATAACACTGATGAGTCAATATAAGAACACCCTTCCGATAATCTTCTCCTTTATGGTATATAGTGTAATTTATGAAGAAAGAAAGTCTAGTTGACCACACAAAAGTATGCTTGAGTGTTTGGTGATCAAATTGTTTGATTTGTAAAACTTGAAAGTAAATAGCAAGAATATAGAGTTCAGAAATCAAAATAAGAATTGGATAAGAATAGTGTTGAAATTGCTTGCTATTTATAGTGGTTAAAGGTTGCAATAATTGGTGAAGAGTTTCCATGAAACAGAAAGGAAGCAATTGTTGAAATGACTATTGTTTCTTTTCGGGGAAGAGAAGCAACCGTTCAAGAAGTAGCCGTTAATTTTTAACTTAGACTTCTGAATTAAAATTTAGCCTTATGAAAGTAGAAGCTAACAAGGCAGCATCGAAATAGTTTATTTCCGATCTTATTCAGACGTTTGAATTTGCTGTTTTAAAAATATATGTTTCAGCAGTCAGACGTCTGAATTTATGATTCAGACGTCTGAATACTGCTAATTCAGACTATTTTAAAAACTTCTTTTGAAAATAAGTCGTGTTATCAAATAGTTTGTGCATCTGTACCAATTTGGAGAGATTTTAACATATATTACTAACGAGACACAGATTCTATAACCTATAAATGATTACGTCCATCGACCTGGAATCTGGCCATCAATGTTTTCCTGTAGAACTTGGTTAGATAAACACATATAATTGTTATTATCAAAATATCGGGAACCAATGTTCTAACAATATTATTTTTTATTCTATCAATATTCGTAGAAGTTAAATTTAGTTGAAGTATTCATCCGACTCGATCCATAGCACTTTCAGCTTAATCCTTTTTCCCTTCTCAACCTCATTTGGATTAGTGCTACTTTTGCCTACGTAGTGTTCTAAAGCAACTCCTCTTACTTTGTTGCTTTTACTCTTAGATTGATCGATGAATCTTTCTGCGATCGTTACATTGCTGAAGGATGTATATGTACTAGCTTTATGTGTCGTTTTTTCAAGAGGTAAAATTGAACATGTTGCTGCTCCTTTTTATGGGAAATGAAAGACAATGGCATGTTTGCAAGCTTGGGCCATCCACTTTTGGTGTCTGACGCGTCAGACAATCGAACTGGGCTACACCTTCTCTAGTCTAGTTGAAATGCGTAGGGAGAATGATATGTTGGCGTTCGAAGCATCACGTATGACATCAACGGCTAATTAGTGGCAGTCTCAAACCCTATTTTGGCTTCCATTAAAAGTTATAGCCCTTGCAAATTTTAAGCTTCAAAACCATTCAATATTTATTTTCAGGGTTAGAAATATCAATACTCAATATTATCCAAATTTATAATTGATTTGAAATCAATTTGGTTATAAAAATAATATTTTAATGATTCATTGATATGTAAAATTATGGATTTTCTGGAATCTTATGGTGTAACATCTGCAAAGAATATCTACATCAAAGAAATATTAGCAATATTTCTGAATGAATAGCTTGAAGAATACTACAAGCTATTGGTGTGTCAGAGAATAAATGGTTTAAAAGATTGTATGAAATACCGTCTGTATCATATTTTTATTAACTATTATGGATTGTATGAAATAAAAATATAACTTAATTCTGCATTACTATATTTGCTCTAAATGTTATTACAAATCGTTCTATCTTCATTATTGTCCAACGTACTTATGCTAATATCCATTAATCGAAAAGGTAATAATAGTTAACAATAATTAATACAATACAACTTTAATCAAAATAAAAAACCATATTTCCCTTTCCCAATTTGCTCCTTTAACATTTTTAAACTGAAGACGCACCATGAATAAGGATGCGTATGGAACGAACGGGAGTGAGGTATTTGAACATGGAATTTGAGCGGGGAAGTTGAGTGAACAGGTAATGAGTTTGGGGCTATGAATAACATATTTGAGTGGGGTATTTAAGTTGTGATTTTAATTCAGTTGATTTGTAGCTAAGTAATTATTTGTTTCGATGTGTAATATGCGTGTAATTAAAATGTTAAAACAACACAAAAGGCTAAATAAACAAAAAATTAAATATATATAATAGTAGAAAGCACATATAAAATCATAAGATGCTTTTATGCAACCCTATTGCAACACTTTCATCTCTTATGCTATCTTGAATTGTATATATTTTATGGTCTACGTGTCGTTGTGTACTGGTTCAACTGTTGCATTCGGTGTAGTTCTCACATTATAATATTCCTTCTGATATTCTTCTATAATAAGATCGAGATTATCATCATTAGCCAGAACATATGGATCACCACTATTATATCTTCGTATGAAATACTATATAGTCATTATAGATATGACAACTTGTACTTGAGTTTCAAATGAGTATGTTGGCATATTCTTCAAACGACAAACTTTTTCTTTCAATTTTCAAAGGTTCTTTTAATCGCCCTACATAAATTTGAATTATAGAAATTAAAATTTTCAATGGTTGATTTAAGGTTTAGCGAAAATGAGGAATATGATATCTAATATTAAGATAAGGTGGTAAATAACCAGGCCGAAGTGGATATCATGAGTCAACTAGATAATACTATCCAGGTTGAGGGTGGGGGAAGTTAGAGTTTCTATCATTTATAACCGAATTAAAAATTTCTACTATCATGTGCAGCACCTTCCTAACCAGCCATAACATAAGCAAATGTAAATCGAATGAGCATGCTGCTAAGATATTTTGTGTAGCACTATATTTTCGTCCTATATGTGGAACAACTCAATCTGACATATAAGTGTGTCACTACGTGTGTATCATCTATAGTACCAACATAGTTTCTAAAATATAGGTAGTACCGGTTTGAAGTTTTAATATGACACGGAACAGTATTAAATTGAGGATCATCCGACTTGACAATATTTATGGCTAGTAACCGTACATCTTCTAAAACGGTATGAAAACAAACTGAAATCGTGCTGCTTGATATTTGAAAATTTTCTCTCATTTGTCGATTTGAGAGTGTTGCAGCTATGCTGCATATGAATATGACAATTGTTAATTTGATACTAATTTCTTCCGTTATCCTCAAACCATAATTTTGCAGTCTATCGCATGATGAGAGAAAACAAATTCTTTTAATTTGAAAATTTTATTGACAACATTTTTTATGCCCATTAAATATGTCATCCACCCATTTTAAATCATCAGTATATTCTAACATTTGTCTTTGGATAATATGTCTTCTTCTTCTACGTAGAGAGGTCCGAATTATATGTCGTTTAGATTTGAAGAAATATAAACGTAGAAAGGAGAAGAGATAGGAATATAGTGCAAGCAAGATAAAAGATGATGATGTTTGTCTATAGGAAAAAAGGAGGACGAGGAAAAAAAACGTTTGGTTGTTAATACGTTGGCTTTCAAAACATCAGACTTCACCGTATCTCCAATCAACGTTCAACAACCATGATAGGAAAAGGGAAGTAATGTTGAAGCATCAACGTGTCAACGTGCCACCAACCAACGGTGACCACGTAGAAATTGACAGCAAACGCTTCTGTATCAAGTAAATCCAGTAACTGAACTGTTTATCCCGAACCGTGCCGAACCGCACTTCCGAAAGTGAGACAGGTCCACCAACTCTTTCTTCTTCCAAAATTATGCTTTAAATCAGTAAATAACAGTGAGCTTCTTTTTGGAAATTCAAGCTCTCAGAAGAACCCATGGCACAGAATTCCTACAAAATAGTACTGTTTCTTAAGGTAATCCTTACCTCTTTTCATTTGTCCAACTCTAATCTTTAAAAAGCGGTCAATTGTTTAAATAAGCATAGTTATTAGTTAGTAGCATATTGAAGACTAGAAAGGCAAAATCTGGTTCTTAAGTTGATATCGTAATGGATCCAGGCGAATGAGGAAGGTCGAAGTTGAGAGAAAAAACCGCCTGCTTGAAAAAAAAACAATTACGCCGTTGCCGGGGATCGAACCCGGGTCACCCGCGTGACAGGCGGGAATACTCACCACTATACTACAACGACTTTGTCATAAATAGAATAAAAATCCTTATAGATGTTGTTAATAGTATACAAACAATTTCATAGCAGAAGCATCAGACCGTGACCCTAATTTTGTTCCAGTTATATCCAAGTATGCAATCGGATTGGAGCTGGTGAGCAATATCAGGAAAGTTCTTGATGAGTGCGCAAGGGCTTTTGAACAGCTATTATGTTAGGAAGTTAATGTTCAAAAGGGGTAGTAAAATGCTGATGAAGGTAAAGGCGGTAATATTTCATGACTCAGGTTTTAATTTATCTTATATTTCTCCTTTACTTAAAACGAATTTACTAGTTGTGGTGTATGTGAAATTTGGATGCTTTTTACATGTTTGTTGATGTTCATAATAGTGGACTTGCTCCCTGCGTGTCTGGTTTACTTCATATCTGGATGGGCTTCACCCTGAAATACCCGCATCACATACTTTTGCTTTATTTTTTATCTTTTGGGCCTAATTTGCTTATAGGGCCTGATTTGCATTTAGCCTAATGCCTGTATTATAAATACAGAAGGATTGTGAGATGTAATTGAACAATTGATACAAACTGCAATTATAAAACTTTTCATTTTAAAACTTCTTTTATGGTATCAGAGCCACTATTGCCAAACGGTAGATTTCGTTGAGAAGTTGTTTTCTTGTGAGGCTCCCCTCAGAACATTATCATCATAGGGGAGGCTGTCCTTCTCAAGATCAGTATAGTGACTATGTTCATCAGTTATTTCTACCCATTGTGCCATCCTAGAGGCAGATCAGATTCAAGATCGTCATTTCTACCTCTGGTTGCACCTTTTTTTTGCTGCGCAACTTTGATTCTTGATCAAGAAATCGGGATATTCAAATTCTTGATCCTCCATGGCCCTCGAAGAAGAGGACGTTACTTCAGCAAACACTGGCAACAGATCCAATGACAGTCAAAAATCTGAATCAGTCTTGATCAGACCTAAGAATCAAGCAATAAACACCCCATTAGATGTAGATAATTACATCACATGGAAATATCAAGTTGAAATAGCATTAAGAGGGTATGATCTACAAGATTATGTCAAAGGAACAAAGGTGATTCCATCAGTTAATATCATTGATGATAAAGGCAATACCATCAGCAACCCAGATTATATTTTACATCAGAAACAAGATAACTTGATTGCATCTTGGCTTTTATCTTCTGTGAGTCAGACTCTATTGTCACAGCTTGTTCGATGTTACACGTCATATGAAATATGGTCATCCATTGAAAGAATTTTCAATTCCCAACCAGCAGCGAGAATCATGCACTATAGAAGAGAATTACAGAATACAAGAAAAAGTGATATGAGCATGAGAGATTACCTTGCCAAGATCAAGAATCTGTGTGACAGATTAAGGGCAGTTGGCCACAATGTTTCGAACAGTGAATAGATTCTCATCATCACCAATGGGCTTGATCAAGAATATGAATCTCATCATCAACTCCCACCTAAATTACGGACAGTATGGAACACTCGGATACTTCAGCGTGCGAATGTATACTGTAATTCTCCAAGTGGACTGACAGTCGTACTTAGAAAATAACAGGCTACCACGCCTGCATTTTGAACTCCGCGTAGTGCAGAAGCCGTTATTTTTTTTGTTCAGATTGCAATAACCCCTTCGTTCTAACTTGGAATCAGGCGAGACTTCGACCGATCAACTTCTAATTATATTACAGACAGTATGGAATACTCAGATAGTTCATCGTGTAAACGCACACTATAGTTCTTCAAGGGGACTGACAATTGTACTTAGAAAATAAAAGGCTACCACATCTGCATATTGAACTCTGCCTAGTGCAGAAGCCGCTATTTTTTTGTTCAGACCGCAATAACTCCTTCGTTCCAACTCGGAATCAAGCGAGACTTCAACCGATCAACTCCCACTTAAATTACGGACAATATGTAACACTCGAATAGTTCATCGTATGAACGCACACTGTAGTTCTCCAAAAGGACTGACAATTGTATTTAGAAAATAACAGGCTACCACATCTGCATATTGAATTCCGCCTAATGCAGAAGCCGCCTTTTTTATTGTTCAGACTGAAATAACTCTTTCGTTCTAATTCAGAATCAGGCAGGACTTCGACCGATTAACTATCACCTAAATTATAGATAGTATGGAACACTTGGATACTTTATCATGTGAACGCACACTGTAGTTCTCCAAGGAGACTGACAGTTGTAAGAAAATAATAAGCTACTCCATCTCCATATTTGAATTTTGATGAAAATTAGAATTAAAATTTTAAATTTTTGTCGGATCTCAAAATATAAAAATTAGAATTAGAATTATTTTATATTTATTTGGTTTTTATTACTTAAATTAAATTTAAATCTTTAGATGGGTTAAATGGGTAACCCGCTTGTTAAGTGGGTTGGGTCATAAATGGGTTAAATGGGTAACCCGCTTGTTAAGTGGGTTGGGTCATAAATGGGTTGGGTCATAAATGGATAAAAGAGAATGGGTCATAAATGGGTTGGGTCAAACTCGACCCAACCCATTTTGACCCAACTCGATCCGTTTGACAGGCCTAATTATAGATACGACAACTTCTACTTGAGTTTCAGATGAGTATATTGGCATATTCTTTAAAACAACGAACTTTTTCTTCTAATTTTCAAAGGTTCTTTTCACTGTCATACGTAAACTTGAATTATAGAAAATAAAATTTTCAATGGTTGATTTGAGGTTTCGTGAAAATGAGGAATATGATATCCAATATTAAGATAAGGTGATAAATAACCAGATTGAAGTGGATATCCCGAATCAACTAAATAATACTATCCTGGTGGAGGGTGTGGGAAGTTAGAGTTTCTACCGTTTATAACTGAATTAAAAATTTCTACTATCATATGTAGCACCTTCCTAACCAACCATAACATAATTAAATTTTAAATTGAATGAGCATGTTGCTAACATATTCTGTGTAGCACAACCTTTCGTCCTATATACGAAAAAACTCAATCTGCATGTAAGTATGTTGTTACGCGTGTATCGTCTATAACACTAACACAGTTTATAAAATATGGGTAGTACTGGTTCGATGTTTTAATATGATATGGAATAATATTAAATTGAGGATCATCCGACTTGACAATATTAATAGCTAGCAATTGTATAACGTCTAAAATTGTATGAAAACAAACTGAAATTGTGCTACTTGACATTTGAAAATTTTCGCCCATTTGTCGATTTGAGAGTGCTGCAGCTACGCTGTATATTAATATGACAACTGTTTCTTTGATACTACTTACTTTCGTTGTTATCATATTATAATTTTGCTGTCTATCGCATAACGGTAGAAACCAAAGTCTTTCATTTGAAAATTTCATCGACAATATTTTTGATGTTTATTTAATATGTCATCCACCCGCCTTAAATCGATATATTCTAACGTTTGCATTCGGTATGGCTTCTTCTTCTACGATGAGAGGTCCGACTTATACGTCATTTAGATCTGAGGAAATATAAAATTAGAAAGGAGAAGAGACGAGAATATGGTGTAAGTAAGATGAAAGATGATGATGTTGTTTTATAGGAAAAGAGGAAGGGAAGGAAAACGAAACATATGCTGGCGTTTAACGTATCGGACATCACCGTATCCCCCCTCAACGTTCAACATACAGGATATGAAAAGGGAAAGTAACGTTGGAGCATCAAATGTGTTATACTTGCCACCAACAAACGGTTGCCATGGAAAAATTGACTGCAGACTCTTCCTGTATCTAGTAAATCCACTAACAGAACTGTTTATCCTGAACCGTGCCAAATCGCAGACTCTTCCTGTTAATTACCATTTTTAAAAAATGGAAATATACAAAAATAAGTCGAATGGTTCACCGAAGTCAATTGAGTGATATAATGTACGTCTATTTTTATTATCTTCTAAAGGAAACCAATTGACAATACATTTAATTTAGTCGACTAAATAAGAAAAACATCTGATTGAATGGATTTTTTAGTCGACTAAAATTGGTCATTTTTACACTGTTTTCTTTCTGTTTTAAAATTACCAAATTCAACTATAACAATAGACCAAATTCTTTACGAAGAGTCACTTCCTTCCATGAATGGCTGCAGCACTTCAGACAGATGCTACTCTTTATGAAAGACTGCAGCTACTCATTTTCTATAAATGGCAATCACTTTTAGTATTTCAACAATAGTTATTCTTGTCTTCTAACTCTAATTCTTGTTAAATTCACTACTTGCATTCCAAACCATAAATTGCTATTTCTTTGTCACTTGCACATTCAATTCAAATCTATCAAGTGATTATTCACTTCCATGTCTTCAAATATATATATGTTATAACAATTACGAAGAAGATTAAAGAAAGTTTGTACTATAACGACTCATTCGTGTTATCCAGAGCACAGGAGGTCAAAATACTTTACTACTCTTTATAGTCGAAGTCATGTTGGAGATCTTCAGGCACGAAGTCCTATTCGTCATCTCATCGGTTTGTAATACCCATTCCTTTGGGTTAAGTGAGAGTGTTGTTTAAATCCAAAAAGATTCTGAGACTGGACGTAGAACGAAAGGTTCGAATAAGTATAAAAATATCCGGTGTACTTTACTTTGTATTTGAAAGTGACCATGTGATCGTGTAATATGAATAAATTACTTGTGCGGAAAAGTAAGTAAATAGTAAAAGCAGTAAAGTAAATGACATCAGGAATTTTTATACTGGTTCGGACTCCCGTCCTATGTTCAGTCCCAAACTCCTTCTGGAATTCAATCGATACCCTCGCTTCACCCGGAGGAACTTGTATTACACCGCCTAAACAACCGAACATGAATATTCGGTCTAGACAACCGAATAGGACTTCTACTGCCTGAGGATACTACAACAGGACTTCAAATACAAGTGGAAATGTTTCTGACTGAATATGCTCTGTAATAGCACTGATGAGTCAATATAAGTACACCCTTCCTATAATCTTCTCCTTTATGGTATATAGTGTAATTTATGAAGAAAGAAAGTCTAGTTGACCACACAAAAGTATGCTTGAGTGTTTGGTGATCAAATTGTTTGATTTGTAAAACTTGAAAGTAAATAGCAAGAATATAGAGTTCAGAAATCAAAATAAGAATTGGATAAGAATAGTGTTGAAATTGCTTGCTATTTATAGTGGTTAAAGGTTGCAATAATTGGTGAAGAGTTGCCATGAAACAGAAAGGAAGCAATTGTTGAAATGACTGCTGTTTCTGTTCGGGGAAGAGAAGCTACCTTTCAAGAAGTGGCCGTTAATTTTTAACTCAGACTTCTGAATTAAAATTTAGCCTTCTGAAAGTAGAAGATAACAAGGCAGCGTCGAAATAGTTTATTTTTGATCTTATTCAGACGTCTGAATTTGCTGTTTTAAAAATATCTGTTTCAGCAGTCAGACGTCTGAATTTATGATTCAGACGTCTAAATACTACTAATTCAGACTATTTTAAAAACTTCATTTGAAAATAAGTCGGGTTATCAAATAGTTTGTGCATCTGTACCAATTTGGAGAGATTTTAACATATATTACTAACTAGACACAGATTCTATAACCTGTAAATGATTACGTCCATCAACCTGGAATCTGGCCATCAATGTTTTCCTGTAGAACTTGGTTAGATAAACTGTAACGAAACGGGTTTTTCCCACTCGAAAATCGACATCCATACTTCAAATCGTATTCGAATGCCGAAGATTCAACCGTTCAAATCCGATTCGTCGGAGCTTATAACAACATTAAGTAAATAACACAGCGGAATAAAAAGAATAATACACTGATATACAACACTGATACAACAGAGTGATACAATGATATCAATATACATCAGAGATACAATAAAATAGCAGCGGAAAAGAAAAATAGATAACATCTAGCAGCGGAACCACTAACTCTAAGATAGTCTTCAAAAGAGAACTCCGAGAACTGCAACTCCATTTCCAAGAACCAATCTAGCAATAGCTCCAACTCCCAATAACAATGCACCAAGATAAGCAAGACTGGTGCGAACCAAAGACTGAACTAACTCCACATAATCCACTATATCTAACTATCTGAAAAACCCAACTCTAGACTGCTCGTGTAGAAAATAATAAGCACCCAGAGTTTAGGAAAGGAACAATAAACTCCAGGTCAGTCATGGGACTGGTGTGAGCAACAAAAACAGTTTGTCTTTAAAAACAATCAACAAAAGAATTTAAAATAAATTCGCAATGCTTTTTGAAAATGAAACTACCATAAGACCTCCCGCCACACACACAATGCAAACGCAGAATTGGAGGAGATTTCTTCTTATGATAGTCAAACATGCTTGATACGCAATTTCTTTGATATTATTATTATAAGTGCACGGTGCAGAAAACATTTTCGAAAGTAGAATATAAATCTTAGCCAGCATAGACATTTCGAACTATGCCTACTATAGCTACCATCCAAACAGTGGGGCGCCACCATAAGTGAATGATAGGTTCTACAACTAAAACCGTACAGGGTTTCGTATTGTTTCTTTGGATTTCCAACAAATGGTCAGGCCAAGGAACTTCCCATTGCCACATGAGAACGCCTCTGGAAGGACGTCCCCGAGAACCTAACCGGATCTCTGCCAACATAAGGCCGGGTTACCCCTAACTGGGTAACTACTGACACGAGTATGCCATCCCCCGGTCCTTTAGGACCTTTATCCGAGCGCTCGATAACCAACATCACACTATAGTAAATAGAGTGTTTTCCACATGAGTAAGTATCTGGGCTCCATACCATGATGCCACCCCTTTCCAGAAGGAAATGGCCATACCCTAAAGGGGCGCTACCCCCTAATAACCTTGTTGCATCTTTCCTGTTTTGACCATTCCGGGGTGTGAGGCTCGACGAAGTCTCATCCACAAAGCCACGCTTTGGTACAAAGCCATGCTTTGGGTCAACAAATGATCAAAGTAATGATCACAAAGATAAATGATCAAACAAATGATCCTATCACAAATGATCAAACAATGATCATTACACTGCAACACTTAGCATGTCACATTACCAAATTGGGAATATATCGCTGATAACCTTCAACTACATAACCTCTGAGCTCGTACGTCTCAGAGAAGGGTGTTAAGCTAAGAGAATAAATTCTCCGCCACCAACAGAAATGTATTTGAAAGAAATCTGCTTTATATCTCAAATTGTAACGTCAGACACACAATCCATACAAGTCTGTTTCGGGCTCGAACAGAACCGAAGGCACTTCCAAAGAAGCCCTTGCAATCCGGATATTCACTAATCACGTTCGAACTTCCCATCACATATGGAGTCTCTATACCGGGGACCAGTCGATGCAAACACATTCGACGAGTTGTCCTTCCGTTTTCGAAAATATCCGGTCTTCATCACCGGTCTTCAAATGCTATCCATAACGACGTATCACATATTCGGAATGGGATATATGACACAAAGGTCCTCTCCCGGCTAAACCAAATAGTGAGCGCAATATTTAAAAACATATGGATATTGGGATTTCAATTAAGCCACAACTTAATTATTCAAACATTTCTTTCAAATGGTTTAAACAAATTACCATTTCAAATCTTTAAACAAAAAGATTTATTTCACAAAGATCAATTCATAGATTTCCAAAACAATTTCATTCAATTGTATTAACTCGTTAAATCTTTAAATCAAAGATTTTAACTTATAGCTTTCAAACCGCTTCTATAACTTGGAAATCATTTTCATTTTAAACTAGAAATCATTTTAACACAAATTGGAAGTTCATTACTTCTGTGAAAGCTTTAATTAATTGAAAACAAACAGTTTTCGTTTCAGAAAAATCTAATTATATTTGCACAAATTAAAGTTCTTAATTCATATTCATATTCCCAAATTAATACATTTTAAAATGGTTCAACCCATATATAACTGGTATAACATTTTTAATCCCTAGTTTCAAATTATAGAATTCAGTTTCACAATTTTTGAATTTAAATTTAAATCAAATTATTTAAATTTCAAACTTTATCAAGTTATTCAAAATAAGCTTCATCTTTGAAATTCCATTTCAAAAGCTTTTCACTTAAAACCCAATCTTATTTTCAAACCATTTGAATTTAAAATTCAAAATCAAAACTATTTTCAAAAATCTGTGACTCAATCGATTTCCTCGTGAAATCCATATTTGTGTGTGTATAAGTGTGGTCCAGGGGTTTAACACAATAAAAGTGCCACATCATCAATCATCACAGATTAAAACATAGAAATATAGTTGATAAGCGATATAAACAATAACGCTTATCGTCCATTCACAAATTCACAGATAATATATATCACAGATAAATAAGTCACACAGCTCAAATCAAAACAAGGCATCACATATCAGGGGTATCAAATAAAACAATTATTCAGCCAAGTCCAAACATTCACAATTGAATTTATTAATCAAATAATTAATTTAAATCGGATGTATCAATTATTAATCCGGGTTAATTATCATGATTTAATTACGAATTATTTGAAATAAATCTTCATTCAAATTTTTATTAGTTAATCCTTAATTATTAACTAATCATTTCAATCCATGAATCAATTAATCTATAATTATTAAATTATCTTAATTAATTGCCATTATTAGTTAATCCTTAAATTTATTCATTAACTCAAATTCTTAATCATCATTAATTAAATTACATTCAGTAATTATTATTAATTACTTCTCTAAGTAATTATATTTTTCAAAATTACCAAATGATATTTCTGAATTAATTAACTTAAGAAAATTTAATTGAACAGATTTGATTTACTCAATAAATAACATCGAGTATTTAATTTCACAATCCCCGTCATTAAGTAATTGTCTTAATAGTTTCACAGTTGATTATTATTAATTTAATCAATCAAATTTATTAATAAGATTTATCACATTGATTAATTGTTCAAATAATCTTAGTTAATGATTTTAATACTATTAAATTTCTTTAATTCCCTTTCTAAAGAAATTCACTTATATAAATCAATATTGATTATAAATCGATTCACCATTTAGCACTCATTCGTTAGTGAATTTGAAACCATAAATCTATATTATTTAAAGTCATTCTTCCATATTTTATGATTTTATTTTCTTTTCTCATTTACCATATAATTGAAATCAATTTTTCTTTTTAGATTTAACACGCTTAAACTTATTTTAAACCCTTAAGTTTTAAAACTAAATTAGATTCCAAATTCTGGAAATCTGGTTTTAAAATTTATTTCAGTTTTAAACTTTTAAATTTTAGCTCGTTTAAATCTTCCATCTACAATTTAAAATCTATTTTCTTTGCAAATTTCTTCAAACATTTAGTTACTTTCGAGTTGTTTTAGCAATTTGAATTTAAACTTTGTTTGTGTTCAATACTAAATTCTTAATTCAAATTGGAATTATATTTATATCTTGATTTAAACTCAGTTCAAAACCTTTCTTTATAAATTAAAATTTAATTTCAAAATCTCGACCGAGAAAACAGGTTCAGGTTTGAAACCCTGATAACAAAAATTTACCCGAGTATTTGTTTAAAATTCGCTTCGAGTAAACTACTCAAATCCCCCGAGTATGCTTCGAGTAAACACACGAGAGTTACCCAGCTTCTTCTTCAACAACGCAACCCACAGCCAAACTCAATTCCAACATGCGCGTGCACGTGTACGCGGCGGCGCCGGGGCTCTGGCGATCGAGAACACCCCCTTCAAGTCGCAAATCACCTCAACGTTGGCCACAAGTCATCAAACAACCCAATTTCATTGTCGATCAAAATCGAGCATAGCTCGATAACTTCGAACCCATCACCACTCACAAAAACGTCTCGGCCTGACAACTACGATCTCCAGCATCACCGCTCCCTTCGCTTACATGCTCATCCACGACCCAGACACCTCCCCTCCAAACGCGGCCGCACTCGATGCTATGACGATGACGTGGCGATCACAAATATAAGCATCAGTAAAACTAGGGTTCCCAGGGGAAATTCGACACCGCCGCTACCCCCTACCTCGCGAGTACTTCCCATTATTTTTCCCATCACCGTGGTACGCTCCTCCACCTTCACGCACGACCCCGACCACCCCAGTTCCATCAATCACCTGAATTCGATCAAAATGCCTCACACGCTCATCTCCAAACTGCTCATGAAACTTACCATTAAAAATCACCAAATTTGCCTTAAAAATCATCATTTCGTGTAAGGATTCAAACTACAAACTTGAATCAATGTTTTATGATACTGGAAATTTTCAGAAACAAAGTCCTTCACTGTAAAAAAAACTTGAGCTTTCATTCTATATGCATTTTTATGTTATGCATCTATTTTTAGATGGCAACCCAAACTAAAACATACATATTTGTTTTTAGAAGCAAGGCTTAACATTGATCAGAGAGGAAGAAATGGAATTTTTTCTTGGTGATCTGATACTCTGGAACTAAGCAGAGAGATGAACAACATAGATACACAGAGCCAATGCAACAAATTTCAAGTAGGAAAAACTAATTGCTACTCACAGATATACCTATATACCTATATATATATATATATATATATATATGCAACAGTTTTATATTTTAAAAGTATCTAAAAAGAATAAGTTACTCACAGTGATTTTCCAAAGATAAATAACAGAGCTTCTTTTGTGTTGGAACAGGTTGTAGAAAGTTGAAGCCTGCAATTTGATCCTCTCCTTTGGTTTGAATTGATTATGTTTAAACTGAAGTTTGTTGCAGTATGAAATGGTGTTTATTTTTTTTTCTTTCTCTAGCTTTGCTGTGTTTCTTTTTCTTTTCGAATGAAATGAGAAATATGGGTGTGTGTGTATGAAGAAGACAGTGTTGTACAGGGTATCATATTGTACAGGGTGATTATAAATTTGTTTTGTACAAAGCAGGACAAAAACATTATTTTGTACAATGAAGAGCAGAGATTTTTCTTTGCTCTTGGTGGCTGAAGTGGTATTAGGATATGCTAACATTAATTACCATGTACAACCCTTCATACTTATTTTTTTCTTTCTTACATATATGGTGGCTGACATATACAAATTGTGTGCTAACATTTATTTCTATTGGCCTTGTTTTATAAGCTTTGTAGATATTTACTTGTTACATTCTTTTATCTCGGCTGGTGGCTACAAATCTCATTTTGTAAGCTTGCATTAATTGCTTTGTACCTCTTATTTTCATATTGTATACTTAAATATGTATATCTGTTGTACTTTGGCCTTTCTTTTGTTGAATACTTGGATAAACTTCATTAGCAAGCTTTCACATATTTTTTTTCAAGTGTATTCTCAGCCTACATATACTTATATATTTTGTTGTCTTTCTTTTTTTTTCCTTGTACATGCATGCTTGACTGTTTGTATGTATTTATATGTTTCTTGTCTTCACTTATTTGCTCGGCTGATATCTTGCCCATGCTGAAGAATTTGGGTGTACAGTCCTCTTTGCTTTATATAAGCATGTACATAGGTACTTTATGTTTCTATACTTTCTTTATTTTATTTTTATTTTACTATGCAGACTCACTACTTTTATTTGTATATACTTGTTCCTTCATCCATGTGTTCAGTTGCATTTCGGCTGAGATGATTTATGTGGTGTACTTGTTGCTTTTACTTTATTTATTCTAACATATTTATTTTACTATACTTTTTTTTATTCTGTTCACTTATTTTCTTGCATTCATTTTTTTTTAGTTTACTAGTTTCTGTTTGCATTGAGATGCATTTGAACTGGCTTGATCGGAGAAGCCTACATTTTATACTCAACACATTTTTCCTTTGTTTATGTTCATGCACTATTGTACTTTGCTTTAGTTTTGTTTTACTTTGCATATTTAATTCTTTCATTAATCTAAAATTTTAAATTCAATTCCAATATATGCACATATACATATATATTCACATGTATATATATGAAGTTCAAATTCAAATTTATTTTCTAAGGCATTTAAAATTTAGTCCCAATTCAAATTTAACACATATATATTTCTTAATAGATTCATATTTTAACTAATATTTCATATTGATTTCCAATTAATTCCACAATTTTATTAAAAAATTAAATTAATTATAAATTTACACTCGATTAAAATCCGGGATCGTTACAGAAACACAATTAATTATTATTATCAAAATATCGAGAACCGATATTCTAACAATATTATTTTTTAATCTATCAATATTCGTAGAAGTTTAATTTAGTAGAAGTATTCATCCTACTCGATCCATAGCACTTTCAGCTTAATCCTTTTTCCCTTCTCAACCTCATCTGGATTAGTGCTACTTTAGTCTACGAAGTGTTCTAAAGCAACTCCTCTTACTTTGTTGCTTTTACTCTTAGATTGATCGATGAATCTTTCTGCGATCGTTACATTGCTGAAGGATGTATATGTCCTAGCTTTATGTGTCATTTTTTCAAGAGGTAAAATTGACCATGTTGCTACTCCTTTTTATTGGAAATGAAAGACAATGGCGTGTTTGCAAGCTTGGGCCATCCACTTTTGGTGTCCGACGCATCAGACAATCGAACTGGGCTACACCTTCTCTAGTCTAGTTGAAATGTGTAGGGAGAACGATATGTTAGCGTTCGAAGCATCACGTATGACATCAACGGTTAATTAGTGGTAGTCTCAAACCCTATTTTGGCTTCCATTAAAAGTTATAGCCCTTGCAAATTTTCAGCTTCAAAACCATTCAATATTTATTTTCAGGGTTAGAAATGTCAATACTCAATATTATCCAAATTTATAATTGATTTGAAATCAATTTGGTTATAAAAATAATATTTTAATGATTCATTGATATGTAAAATTATGGATTTTCTGGAATCTTATGGTGTAACAGCTGCAAAGAATATCTACATCAAAGAAATGTTAGCAATATTTCCGAATGAATAGCTTGAAGAATACTACAAGCTATTGGTGTGTCAGAGAATAAATGGTTTAAAAGATTGTATGAAATACCATCTGTATCATATTTTTATTAACTATTATGGATGGTATGAAATAAAAATATAACTTAATTCTGCATTACTATATTTGCTCTAAATGTTATTACAAATCGTTCTATCTTCATTATTGTCCAACGTACTTATGCTAATATCCATTAATCGAAAAGGTAATAATAGTTAACAATAATTAATACAATACAACTTTAATCAAAATAAAAAACCATATTTCCCTTTCCCAATTTGCTCCTTTAACATTTTTAAACTGAAGACGCACCATGAATAAGGATGCGTATGGAATGAACGGGAGTGAGGTATTTGAACATGGAATTTGAGCGGGGAAGTTGAGTGAACAGGTTATGAGTTTGGGGCCATGAATAGCGTATTTGAGTGGGGTATTTAAGTTGTGATTTTAATTCAGTTGATTTGTAGTTAAGTAATTATTTGTTTCGATGTGTAATATGCGTGTAATTAAAATGTTAAAACAACACAAAAGGCTAAATAAACAAAAAATTAAATATATATAATAGTAGAAAGCACATATAAAATCATAAGATGCTTTTCTGCAACCCTACTGCAACAATTTCATCTCTTATGCTATCTTGAATTGTATATATTTTATGGTCTACGTGTCGTTGTGTACTGGTTCAACTGTTGCGTTCAGTGTAGTTCTCACATTATAATATTCCTTCTGATATTCTTCTATAATAAGATCGAGATTATCATCATAAGCCACAACATATGGATCACCGCTATTATATCTTCGTATGAAATACTATATAGTCATTATAGATATGACAACTTCTACTTGAGTTTCAAATGAGTATGTTGGCATATTCTTCAAACGACAAACTTTTTCTTTCAATTTTCAAAGGTTCTTTTAGTCGCCATACATAAATTTGAATTATAGAAATTAAAATTTTCAATGGTTGATTTAAGGTTTCGCGAAAATGAGGAACATGATATCTAATATTAAGATAAGGTGGTAAATAACCAGGCCGAAGTGGATATCATGAGTCAACTAGATAATACTATCCAGGTTGAGGGTGGGGGAAGTTAGAGTTTCTATATTTATAACCGAATTAAAAATTTCTACTATCATGTGCAGCACCTTCCTAACCAGCCATAACATAAGCAAATGTAAATCGAATGAGCATGCTGCTAAGATATTTTGTGTAGCACTATATTTTCGTCCTATATGTGGGACAACTCAATCTGACATATAAGTGTGTCACAACGTGTGTATCATCTATAGTACCAACATAGTTTCTAAAATATAGGCAGTACCGGTTTGAAGTTTTAATATGACATGGAACAGTATTAAATTGAGGATCATCCGACTTGACAGTATTTAGGGCTAGTAACCGTACATCTTCTAAAATGGTATGAAAACAAAATGAAATCGTGCTGCTTGATATTTGAAATTTTTCTCTCATTTGTCGATTTGAGAGTGTTGCAGCTATGCTGCATATGAATATGACAATTGTTTATTTGATACTAATTTCTTCCGTTATCGTCAAACAATAATTTTGCAGCCTATCACATGATGAGAGAAAACAAATTCTTTTAATTTGAAAATTTTATTGACAACATTTTTTATGCCCATTAAATATGTCATCCACCCATTTTAAATCATCAGTATATTCTAACATTTGTCTTCGGATAATATGTCTTCTTCTTCTACGTAGAGAGGTCCGAATTATATGTCGTTTAGATTTGAGGAAATATAAACGTAGAAAGGAAAAAGAGATAGGAATATCGTGCAAGCAAGATAAAAGATGATGATGTTTGTCTATAGGAAAATAGGAGGACGAGGAAAAAAAACGTTGGGTTGTTAATACGTTGGCTTTCAAAACATCAGACTTCACCGTATCTCCAATCAACGTTCAACAACCATGATAGGAAAAGGGAAGTAATGTTGAAGCATCCACGTGTCAACGTGCCACCAACAAACGGTAACCACGTAGAAATTGACAGCAAACGCTTCTGTATCCAGTAAATCCAGTAACTGAACTATTTATCCCGAACCGTGCCGAACCGCACTTCCGAAAGTGAGACAGGCCCACCAACTCTTTCTTCTTCCAAAATTATGCTTTAAATCAGTAAATAATAGTGAGCTTCTTTTTGGAAATTCAAGCTCTCAGAAGAACCCATGGCACAGAATTCCTACAAAACAGTACTGTTCTTAATGTTGTGAAATCTGAGGTAATCCTTACCTATTTTCATTTGTCCAAATCCAATCCTTACTTGCTTTAAAATCTTTAAAAAGCGTTTGATTGTTTAAATAAGCACAGCTAATAGTTAGTAGCAGATTGAAAATTAGAAAGGCAAAATTCGGTTCTTATGTTGATATCGTAACGGATTCAAGTGAATTAGGAAGGTCAAAATTTATTATTAAAAAAACAAAAAAAATTAAAAAAAATTGTCAGGTTGGAACAAAATCTAATTCGCCGTTGCCGGGGATCGAATCCGAGTCACCCGCGTGACAGGCGGGAATACTCACCACTATACTACAACGACTTTGTTACAAGTAGAATAAAAATCCTTATGGATTCTGTTAGTAGTATACAGACAATTTCATAGCAGAAGTATCAGACCGTGACCCTAATTTTGTTCCAGTTATATCCAAGTATTCAATCGGATTGGAGCTGATGAGCAATATCAGGAAAGTTCTTGATGAGTACGCAAGGGCTTTTGAACAGCTATTATGCTAGCAAGTTAATGTTCAAAAGGGGTAGTAAAGTGCTGATGAAGGTAAAGACGGTAATCTTTCATGACTCGGGGTTTAATTTATCTTATATTTCTTCTTTACTTGAAATGAATATACTAGTTGGTGTATGTGAAAGTTGGATGCTTTTTACATTTTTGTTGATGTTCAGTCAGTTTGTTAGCTACAAGCCTGAAGCAGAACCTACTAAAGTGGTAAAATGTTGAGGCAAAACCAACTAAAGTGGTAAAATTACAGATAAGAATCTTGTTATCAGACGAAGCTACTAAAGTGGTAAAATGAGAGTCCTCTTCAGCAGTCGAGGCAAGAAATCTCGTTCGGCTGTTCGGATAGTTGTAAACCTATTCCTCTCGGTAAAGAGAGGGTTGTTTTTTGTTAGTGAAATTCCTAAGAGGAGCTTAGGGACTGAACGTAGGACAATGGTCCGAACCAGTATAAATCTCTGGTGCCGCTTTTATTTATTGTTAATATTATGCTATCTACGTATTTCTTTTCATACGATCATGCTGCAACGTCTCTTTCATGTTAGAGGGTTGCAATGTAAATTTCTGTAGATTATCAAGTTCAAATTTATAAATAAAAGTGTATCTTTTGAAATGACAAGGAATACATTCAAAATGAAAGAGATGTGTCTAATAAGGACATTTTTATACTACTTATTTCAATAACTATGAAAATGATAATTCCTTATAATTTTAAACGTAACACAAATCTTGTTTTAGGCTAAGACATCGAAATTTACACCGTCAACCTTTCCTTTAGGAGAGATGTAGTTCTAATACATTAAAATTACAAAAATCTATAAATATAAACCAAAGTATTGGTCATCATGTTATTGGATTAAAATAGCAAGGCATCATTCCATAGCGAGTTGTCCCAACTATAAAATAACTGGAATAAGGTGATAAGAGGTTATGCTTGGTCAAAAAATCTCATATATGGGAGGACATTAAGAAATGGTAAAAGTTTTGGAAGTTCAAACCAAAAAAGGTATCCTAGATAAAAATTATAGTCAAGACTGAGCAAGGGATGGTTAATTCAAGGATTTGGTCTCAGGCAAGAAATAGATATTGTTATTGGCACGAATTAAGAATGTGAAGGTGATTTTCATAGAAAGCTAGATCGAGAAATTTTTGATAAGATTTGAAGGAAGGGATAAAAGTGATTCTTCTTAATCATCCCTCAAATTAGAATGAGACTATTTGCTTAAGGAAAATGCATGAAAGACTAGCTTAGAATACATAGTTGTGTGCATGGCAGTCGCACGCGAACAAAGTAGCACTTAGGTGATTATTACCAATGCTAGAGTGTATCTATGTTATGGTTTTAATTAATTTTGAGACTTTTATTGTTAAGGTTGAATGGGAAGAAAGACCAAATTTTCACTCGTAGAATTTAGGATGGATCCCTATAGACTCTAAACGTGATAACTAGGTACCGTGATTTTTAAAGGACTGAAGAAATCATTTAGAAGTAATAATAAGATGATTTAAAGTTGAATCGAATTGGAAAAGAAGTTTTGCTATTTTCAACAATTTAAGAAATCACCAAGTTTGGATAACCTTGGTAAAGTGAAGAAATTGCGAAGTGCTGAGTAAGAAGTACCATGGAGGGAGACACCATCTATATTCAAGTTGTCTCACTTGGTATCCAAGAGTTGAGGTACCATGGGGGGAGACACCATCTATATTCAAGTTGTCTCACTTGGTATCCAAGAGTTGAGGTGATTAGGTATACCAATGGACGAGTAAAGGTAGTATGTTGTGTAGTGAGGATTTCATAGAGCTACAATTTTATGGAAAGATACTTATGCTCAAGTTATTTAGCGTGGTGCATGTCGACTCCCTTTGAGTTAGTAGTAAGGATTGTAGAGAATTTCCTATGCACATACATTATGATTAGAGGTTTATGCCAATGGTAAAGAATGAGAGGTTTAGATGGAAAAAATGGATTTGATTCATAGAAGGACAATGACTACACAAGACGGGCAGAAAGAATCTACCAATGGGAAAAATGGAGTAATTCTAGGAGTTTAGTCCTCCATAATTGTAACAACCCGCATATTTGTCGATTTTATATTTAAATATTTTATTTAAATATTTTATCGGTAGTTGGATTTTAGTCCGAAAAGCTACTTTTTGCATACGGTCGAATTAGGGCTCGGGACCACTCCCATTGAGTTTAAAATGCCGTTTGCGACCTTTTTGAGTATAAGCTTCGATATGTTTGGAGAAAGTTGATTTCTGCTACTTTTTACTTTGGGTTTGGTTTTTGGGCTCAACCCTATGTTAACTTATGCTCAAATCTGAGCCACTCTTCCCCACTCACCCTCATTCTCTTCTCATTTCAGTTTTTAGAGTGTTAATGGTGGGAGAGATTGGAAATTATAATTCCAAAACCCTAGTTTCTCTTGCAAATCCATCTCCTTGCTCCAAACTCAAGAAGAACCCCTTGGTAAGCATCTCCTTCTTCTTCTCCAACTCTTTCTCCATTCAATTTCAGAAATTCCTAAGCCTAATTTCGGGAATGTTCTTGTTTTGAGCTTAGATTCAAGCTCATTTAGGTTGTGATTGAAGAAAGGTTGATTCTCCATTTGCTTTCAAGCTTCTTCTTGTTCGATTTTGTGAAAAGGTGAGATTTTTATCTCACATCTATAACTATAATTATCTTTGGTTGTTGGGTATGAATTCCTAACACTTCTTCATGTGCATTTGCTCTTGATTTGGATTGGTTTTGTGAATATTCCAATTTTTGGGTTTTTAAGTCAAATTTGTGTAAAATCCTTTTATGGATGTTTGATCATGCTTTTGGTGATGCATCGAGGAGCATATAGGGCCGGGTTGCCGTTTGGCATAAACCCTTAGAGCCAATGTTCGTCTGATTGCATTTTGGAAGAGTTTGCTCTTCATTTGTATAAGGCTGAAAAACAGCCCAGGCATGATTCAGTCGACTGAAATCTCTGTTCAGTCGACTGAACCTGAAACCCAAGAGTTTTCAGGCATGATTCAGTCGACTGAAAAACTCTGCACAGTCGACTGAAACTGGAAACATAAAGTTTCCTAAACCTGGAAAATTTCCATGTACAGGGTCAGTCGACTGAAATTCTCTGTTCAGTCGACTGAACCTGCTGTTTGAGTCCAATTTGCCTTTTTGGATTGGAATTCCAATTTAAATCGATTCGTGATAATCCTATTTGTTGTTATCATCTATTATGATTTTAATGACTCTTTTTAGGGATTTTTGAATATCCATTTCGATGGATTCTTTATCGATTTCTTTGGATTTTATTCACGTCTTCGTATGTGAATTTTTGTGATTGATTGTTCTTACAATCTTCTTCGTGATTTGTCACTTTAAAAATATAAAGGTTTTCTATACTAGTAGTAAATATCAAAACTCTTTCCTCAAACGATTTCAATACTATTTTAATACCAAATTCGTTTATAAAACCGTTTTCCAATCTATTAGTATATACAAACCTTTACCTCACTCGTATGAGAAATCTAATTAAACGGCTTAGTAAAACAAGTGGTATGAAACGCTAGCGTTTACTTTGTCGGTTAATTCTTGGACTTGTTCGATTGAACCTCTTGTGACAATTTTCTAGTGGAGATTTACAGTTTGTTCGTAAATATTTAAGTTAAGCAAGTGGTTATGGGACATGAAGCTAAACTCATTTATTTACTAGCTTAGTGTAATCGACACTTCTCGTTGATCATGACGATCATCTTTGTGATTTAGACTAGCGATGTGCGATGTCTCTTTGTCTGCGAGGGAGACTAAACCCCGTTTTGTGGAGTTTCGACTCAATTTGTGATGGGGTAGCAACCCATGGTCTTCGGGCCGTTTGTGGAGCTTCGGCCCAATTTGTGATGGTTAGCGACCATGGAATTAGCGTTCCGTTTGTGATACACGTGTTGGTGAGCTTTATGCTCCCGTTTGTGATAGGCCTCCCCCCTTTGTGATTTCTGGATTTCTTGTGTAGATTCCTAGAATTTGTGTTTCACCAATTTTTCGTGATTTCCATTGATAAGTTTTATCAATATTTGTGCATTGGTGAATTTGTGTGTCATTGACTTTAGTGGTCTCTGGATTTCTTGTGTAGTCTTCTGGAATTTGTGTGTCATTGACTTTTGTGATTGACGTTGATATTATCGTCAATATTTATAGTATGGTGAACGAAATTTGGAGTATGACGTTTATTTGATTCTTGTGTAGATTTGGTGACATTGATTAATCTCTTGATGATTATCAACTAAGTATATATTTATATATATCACATCTTGGCATCGTGATTATTATGTGTTTAGTCATATCTCTTATTCTATATCGTTTCATCTGATATTTATAGTTAGACTGATCCGTTTATTATTTTCTTATTAAATAATACTCGGGTCAGACCGAGATGTTACAGGTGCTTCTGCTTGACTTCTCATCCGGGATTAACTCCTTGACTTTTGGGTTAACTACTTAGATTAGTAGTTATTTTGCTGTATACATTTGAGATATAGACTCCTTAATGTATACTTATTCTTTTGTGTAGTTCGTGTAACTATTCGTTTGTGATATTGTGGATCTTTTTAGACCACTACTCTGATGTACACTTCCTAGCGTAATATTCATATCTTATTCCGCCTTTGTGATATGAATTGTCTGTGACTGATTTGTGTTATGTTTATTTCTATATTTGTTTCCGAAGGATTTATATAGCCACCGTGTAGTAGCTTTGAGTTTGTGTTGGTATGTCGGATTTCCTCTTGAATTAGAATGCATGTTATATTATCTGACATATCGGTGCTCGCGCAAAGAAATTACACGGATGGTCGCTCCTCAACAGCCTTATTCTCCATGCTAGTCGACAGCATTCACCGTAATGTTCTTGGCTAGCGTGGGTATAGAGGTGTGGCGTCACAGCTTGGTATCAGAGCCAAACTTCGGAACAATATGGAATATTATAACAAGGATCATCGTTCTAAGTTCATCTTAGGAGTCGTGTTTTATGATTTTATTCGGGTCTTCGTACCGATTCATCCTATTTTCCTTATGATTCCTTATTTATCTATCAAGATTGCTTGATATTCAATTTGGTGAATAACCTTTTCTTCTTCTTCTTTCTTTCTTAAGGAAGAGAAATGTCTAGAACTGGCCGCCCCAGAGCCGTGCCATTTAGCACTCCACCCCAAGATGGAGTTTTTATGACTGCTCAACAGCTTCTTGATTTGGTAACAAATGCTCAAGCAGCTGGAGCTAACCCGGAACCTACTCACCCAAAGTCGGGATTTGCACGCTTGTGTAGCGATTACACTAATTTGGGTGGGGAGCCATTCAAAGGTTCCGAAACTGTTATTGAAGTACAAGCTTGGCTTAGAACATGCGATCGCATCTTTTCGCGCATGAATCTTATTGACCTTCACCGAGTTCAGGTGGCCTCTAGTATGCTCCGAGAAAGAGCATTGGACTGGTACGAGCTTCTTATTTCTGAAACTAATGAAGCGGATCTCACTTGGGAGAAATTCCGAGAACGCTTCGAGTTGAAATTCGTACCGGAAGCTGAGAAAGTGACATTGGCTCGACGATTTATAGACCTTGTTCAAGGTGAGTCCTCCGTGATTGATTACGTCGCCTCCTTCGAGTCGCTTTCCAAATATGGGGTTGAATACATCAACACCCCTCTTAAGAAGAATCAGAGATTCGTTTATGGCTTAAACAAAAGCCTCAAGAAACCATTACTTTTAAAGTTAGAAGTTTCTTTCGACCAACTTGTTGATATCGCTCTTCGTCTTGAAGAGGCGGATAGAGAGAATGATGTTGAAGTGGTGGGCTCCAAACCAAACTTCAACAACAAGAAGAGGCCAAGCAAATTCAAAGGCCCTTATCCCAATAAGAAAGGGAAGCAAGCAACCTCTGTGGCAAAGACTTCTTCCTTTGGTCGTGGGGAATGCTATAACTGTGGTTCGAAGGACCATTATGCGAACAAGTGCCCAAAGTCTCTTTCTTGTCGCTACTGCAAAGTTCCCGGTCATGTTATATCTTCATGCCCCAAGCTTCAGGGCAAGAAGGAGGGAAAGTTAAATGTTGCTCAAGCCCCTGGCAACACATCTCGTGGCCAAGGTATTTCTCATTCTATTCTAGATGGAATTATTTTGTTTCGTGATCATCCTATTCGAGTTCTTTTTGATACGGGTGCGTCCCATTCTTTTATATCAAAAGAACTTGTTGATGCTTTTTCCTTGGATGTTTTGTGTTTAATGACTTCTTTGAGAATTGCGAATCCGGTTGGTGGATCCGCAACAATCAGTTTATTGTGTAAAGATGTCGAGATTATTTTGTGTGATTTATCTTTCCGAGCCGATTTGCATGTCATGCGTTATTTAGGCTTTGGAATGATTTTGGGAATGGATTGGCTTAACCGTTATGAAGCTCATATCCTATGTCCTGAGCGGACTATTCATCTTCGACATCCTCAATCTGTTAATCAGGTTTCCGTTATTCTTAAAGATTCAGATTCTGCTTTGGTTGCATCTTTATATTCTTTAAATCCTCGTGATGACGATGATGATGATGAGGGTGATATTATTTCTCTTATTCACGTCGTTTGTGAATTTTCCGACGTATTCGAGCCCGTTTTAGGATTACCACCTAAGCGAGCAATTGAGTTCAGAATTAATCTTATTCCGGGAGCTCAACCTATCACTCGTCCTCCTTATCGTATGTCCAGTAAAGAAAACGAGGAGATGCGTAAACAATTATCTGAATTGGAAACGAAGCAATTTATTCGCTCTAGTTCCTCGCCTTGGGGAGCTTCAGCTATTTTTGTGAAGAAATCTGATGGTACACTTAGGCTTTGCGTTGACTATCGCAAGCTTAATGATCTTACTATAAAAAATAAATATCCTTTACCTCGGATTGATGATCTATTCGATCAACTTAGTGGTGCTAGAGTCTTTTCACAATTGGACTTGGCTATCAGTTTTCATCAGCTTCGTATTGCAAAGGATAGCATTCCTTTGACATCGTTCCGCACTCGGTATGGATCTTATGAATGGCTTGTTATGCCATTTGGGTTAACAAATGCCCCGGCTTATTTCGTTGACTTAATGAATCGAGTTTTTAAAGACTTTCTCGACCGGTTTGTTCTCATCTTTATCGATGATATTCTTGTTTACTCTAAAACCGAGGAGGAGCATGAAAAACATCTTCGGATTGTGTTGGAAACTCTTAGGAGTAATCAATTAAAGGCAAAATTTTCTAAATGCCATTTTTGGCAATCTCGTGTGAAGTTTCTCGGTCACATCATTTCCGAATCCGGAATCTCCGTGGATCCTTCAAAGATTGAAGCGATTCAAGATTGGAAGAGACCGGAGAATGTGACAGAGATTCGTAGTTTTCTTGGATTGGCGGGCTATTACCGTCGTTTTATTAAAGACTTTTCTAAAATTGCCGTGCCTCTCACTAGCTTGACGAAGAAAGGTGTTAAATACATTTGGTCGGACAAATGTGAAGCTTCTTTTCAGAAATTAAAAGAATTTCTTTCTGATGCTCCTATTCTTGTTATTCCCGAAGGGAATCAAGATTTCGTTGTTTATACCGATGCTAGTCGCATTGGTTTGGGTGCCGTTCTTATGCAAAAGGAACGCGTTATTGCTTATGCTTCTAGGCAATTAAAGCCTGCTGAGATTAGATATGCCACTCATGATTTAGAGCTCGCGGCTATTGTTTTTGCTCTTCGGATTTGGCGTCATTATCTCTTAGGAGAGAAATTTGTTCTTTACACAGATCATAAGTCTTTGAAATATTTATTCTCTCAAAAGGAACTTAATTTGCGTCAACAGCGTTGGCTCGAATTTCTTGCACCATATGATCTTGATATTCTTTATACTCCCGGTAAGGGTAATCTTGTCGCCGATGCTCTTAGCCGTAAACAACAAGCTGTTGTTTCTATGATGATATCCGAATGGAACGATCTCGAGATTTTATCCACTTGCGAAATTCGAGACCGTGTTTTCGATTTATGCTCATCATTTGTTTTGTGTAGCCTTGAGGCTCGTCCTTCTCTTTTAGACCGCATTCTTGAAGCTCTAGGGCTAGATCCCAACTTGGCTCTTCTTGGCCAAAATATTAGGGATAAAATGGATATTGAAGGTCTGAAAAACTTTGATATCGATTCTCGTGGCGGCATTCGGAAATTTGGTAGACTTGTCGTGCCAAATATTGGTGATCTTCGTAAAGATATTTTAGAAGATTCACATCGTTCTAAATTTACCATTCATCCCGGTAGTAGTAAAATGTACGCGGACATGAAGCGACTTTATTATTGGGAGGGAATGAAACTTGACATCGCTAACTTCGTTAAACGTTGCATGACTTGCCAACTCGTTAAGGCCGAACATCAAAGGCCCGGAGGGTTATTGCAACCTTTAGAAATTCCAGTTTGGAAGTGGGATCAAATTTCCATGGATTTTATAGATGGCCTTCCCCGTTCTCGTTCGGGTCATGATAGCTTATGGGTGATTGTTGATAGGCTTACTAAATCCGCCCATTTTATTCCCGTTCGGTCTAATCGAACCGTTCCTCTTTTGGCCAAAATATTTATCAAAGAAATTGTTAAATTGCATGGTGTTCCTACTTCTATTGTTAGTGATCGTGATCCATTGTTTACTAGTGGATTTTGGAAGAGTCTTCAAAAAGCTTTGGGAACGAAGCTTAATTTTAGCACCGCTTATCATCCCCAGTCCGATGGACAAACCGAGCGTGTGAATCAAACTCTTGAAGATCTTCTTCGTGCTTGTGTTCTTGATTTTGGTGGAAGTTGGGAAGATCATATTTCACTTGTTGAATTTTCCTATAATAATAGCTTCCAATCTAGTATTGGTATAACACCTTTCGAGGCACTCTATGGTAGGCCATGCCGATCTCCTTCTTGTTGGCTTGAGGCCGGTGAGAAGCTGGCTTTAGGTCCAGATTTTATTCGTGATTCCACAGAAAAGATTGATCTTATTCGTCATAGGATGAAAGAAGCCCAAAGTAGACAAAAATCCTATGCCGATAACCGGAGAAGGAAGTTAGAATTTTCTGTGGGAGATCTTGTGTTCATTCGTGTTTCACCTATGAAAGGTGTTGTACGTTTCAGTCGATTGGGAAAGTTAGCGCCTCGATATATTAGGCCATTTCCTATCACCGAACGTATTCGTTCCATGGCTTATCGCCTTTTATTACCGGCTCAATTTTCTGCTATGCATGACGTGTTTCACGTTTCTCAACTTCGGAAATGTCTTCGAGATTCCGATTCTATTCTTGAGCCCGGTGTTGTGGAAGAGATTGAAGTTTCGCCTAATTTAACTTATGAGCAACATCCTATTCGTATCATTGCTTCGGAAGTCAAACGACTTCGAAATAAAGATGTTCCGCTTGTTAAAGTTCAATGGTCTTCAAATCCTAAGGATTGTTCTTGGGAATCTAGAGAGTACATCGAGCATACACATCCGGACTTACTTTCTCATGCTCTTTGAGGTGAACTTCTTATTTCAAACTTCTTTTGTGTTGAATATGCTTCTATGGTTGTTACTATATATCTTCTTCTTGTAATATTGCGAGGACGCAATTTCTTTAAGGAGGGGAGTCTGTAACAACCCGCATATTTGTCGATTTTATATTTAAATATTTTATTTAAATATTTTATCGGTAGTCGGATTTTAGTCCGAAAAGCTACTTTTTGCATATGGTCGAATTAGGGCTCGGGACCACTCCCATTGAGTTTAAAATGCCGTTTGCGACCTTTTTGAGTATAAGCTTCGATATGTTTGGAGAAAGTTGATTTCTGCTACTTTTTACTTTGGGTTTGGTTTTTGGGCTCAACCCTATGTTAACTTATGCTCAAATCTGAGCCACTCTTCCCCACTCATCCTCATTCTCTTCTCATTTCAGTTTTTAGAGTGTTAATGGTGGGAGAGATTAGAAATTAAAATTCCAAAACCCTAGTTTCTCTTGCAAATCCATCTCCTTGCTCCAAACTCAAGAAGAACCCCTTGGTAAGCATCTCCTTCTTCTTCTCCAACTCTTTCTCCATTCAATTTCAGAAATTCCTAAGCCTAATTTCGGGAATGTTCTTGTTTTGAGCTTAGATTCAAGCTCATTTGGGTTGTGATTGAAGAAAGGTTAATTCTCCATTTGCTTTCAAGCTTCTTCTTGTTCGATTTTGTGAAAAGGTGAGATTTTTAACTCACATCTATGACTATAATTATCTTTGGTTGTTGGGTATGAATTCCTAACACTTCTTCATGTGCATTTGCTCTTGATTTGGATTGGTTTTGTGAATATTCCAATTTTTGGGTTTTTAAGTCAAATTTGTGTAAAATCCTTTTATGGATGTTTGATCATGCTTTTGGTGATGCATCGAGGAGCATATAGGGCCGGGTTACCGTTTGGCATAAACCCTTAGAGCCAATGTTCGTCCGATTGCATTTTGGAAGAGTTTGCTCTTCATTTGTATAAGGTTGAAAAATAGCCCAGGCATGATTCAGTCGACTGAAATCTCTGTTCAGTCGACTGAACCTGAAACCCGAGAGTTTTCAGGCATGATTCAGTCGACTGAAAAACTCTGCACAGTCGACTGAAACTGGAAACAGAAAGTTTCCTGAACTTGAAAAATTTCCATGTACAGGGTCAGTCGACTGAAATCTCTGTTCAGTCGACTGAACCTGCTGTTTGAGTCCAATTTGCCTTTTTGGATTGGAATTCCAATTTAAATCGATTCGTGATAATCCTATTTGTTGTTATCATCTATTATGATTTTGATGACTCTTTTTAGGGATTTTTGAATATCCATTTCGATGGATTCTTTATCGATTTCTTTGGATTTTATTCACGTCTTCGTATGTGAATTTTTGTGATTGATTGTTCTTACAATCTTCTTCGTGATTTGTCACTTTAAAAATATAAAGGTTTTCTATACTAGTAGTAAATATCAAAACTCTTTCCTCAAACGATTTCAATACTATTTTAATACCAAATTCGTTTATAAAACCGTTTTCCAATCTATTAGTATATACAAACCTTTACCTCACTCGTATGAGAAATCTAATTAAACGGCTTAGTAAAACAAGTGGTATGAAACGCTAGCGTTTACTTTGTCGGTTAATTCTTGGACTTGTTCGATTGAACCTCTTGTGACAATTTTCTAGTGGAGATTTACAGTTTGTTCGTAAATATTTAAGTTAAGCAAGTGGTTATGGGACATGAAGCTAAACTCATTTATTTACTAGCTTAGTGTAATCGACACTTCTCGTTGATCATGACGATCATCTTTGTGATTTAGACTAGCGATGTGCGATGTCTCTTTGTTTGCGAGGGAGACTAAACCCCGTTTTGTGGAGTTTCGACTCAATTTGTGATGGGGTAGCAACCCATGGTCTTTGGGCCGTTTGTGGAGCTTCGGCCCAATTTGTGATGGTTAGCGACCATGGAATTAGCGTTCCGTTTGTGATACACGTGTTGGTGAGCTTTATGCTCCCGTTTGTGATAGGCCTCCCCCCTTTGTGATTTCTGGATTTCTTGTGTAGATTCCTAGAATTTGTGTTTCACCAATTTTTCGTGATTTCCATTGATAAGTTTTATCAATATTTGTGCATTGGTGAATTTGTGTGTCATTGACTTTAGTGGTCTCTGGATTTCTTGTGTAGTCTTCTGGAATTTGTGTGTCATTGACTTTCGTGATTGACGTTGATATTATCGTCAATATTTATAGTATGGTGAACGAAATTTGGAGTATGACGTTTATTTGATTCTTGTGTAGATTTGGTGACATTGATTAATCTCTTGATGATTATCAACTAAGTATATATTTATATATATCACATCTTGGCATCGTGATTATTATGTGTTTAGTCATATCTCTTATTCTATATCGTTTCATCTGATATTTATAGTTAGACTGATCCGTTTATTATTTTCTTATTAAATAATACTCGGGTCAGACCGAGATGTTACAGGTGCTTCTGCTTGACTTCTCATCCGGGATTAACTCCTTGACTTTTGGGTTAACTACTTAGATTAGTAGTTATTTTGCTGTATACATTTGAGATATAGACTCCTTAATGTATACTTATTCTTTTGTGTAGTTCGTGTAACTATTCGTTTGTGATATTGTGGATCTTTTTAGACCACTACTCTGATGTACACTTCCTAGTGTAATATTCATATCTTATTCCGCCTTTGTGATATGAATTGTCTGTGACTGATTTGTGTTATGTTTATTTCTATATTTGTTTCCGAAGGATTTATATAGCCACCGTGTAGTAGCTTTGAGTTTGTGTTGGTATGTCGGATTTCCTCTTGAATTAGAATGCATGTTATATTATCTGACATATCGGTGCTCGCGCAAAGAAATTACACGGATGGTCGCTCCTCAACAGCCTTATTCTCCATGCTAGTCGACAGCATTCACCGTAATGTTCTTGGCTAGCGTGGGTATAGAGGTGGGGCGTCACAATAATCTACAGCACTGTGTCCATAATTAAGAAATAAACAAGTAGAAAATACTTAAGGCAATATAGAATATGACTAAAATATTGTGAAAACCATTATTAGGTACTTGTGGAAGTGTCTATGCGACATAGTTACCATAGTCAAGCTGTGTCAGTTAAGAAAAGTTAAAAAGGATAGATGAGTCTCTTATTCACCATGCACCTACCTTGTATTTTTGGGCTTGGGACAAATCGACTCTACAATGAACAATTAAACTTGTTAGAGTTTAATAGGAAGATGATCAAGTTGAGAGTACATGGGAGTTTGAGGAGAAAGTCCAAGCTACATCCCGAACTCTTTGTAGACATGTTTCCATTTTATTTAAAAGAGATTATTTTTGTAAATAGGTTCTAGTTTAGGTAAAGTCCATTGGATGTTAGGAATGATTGCAAACATATCATTATGAAAAGTTATGATTGACGATTGCTAGTGGATGTATTGTTTGGATTGTTTCCTTTACATGTTTAGGATAGTATATCCTCTTGGTAGTATACACATTCACATTATCTCTTATTATTGTCTAGCTTGTTAGATATGATACATATGGATGCATGATTGTTTCCATGTTAGTGGATGTTATGCATATGGATATTGCATGTGGGTCGTATGGTTGTGCATACATATTGGATTGCAAATACACTTACTTAGAATCTTGCATGCATTTGGATGTATAGCATGAGCATCTGCACTATAAGAGGTCGACTGAATCAGAAGACCGTCTATTCTTTTTCATTAATATGGGTTCACGTTCATTTTACATTGCTTATGTATGAACATATTGCATTAGAAAATTTCTAAGGACCATGATTTTTCATGGATGATGGATGAGTAGATGGTTGTAGATATTGGTTGTTGTATGTAAGTTACATTTTTCAGTCATTTGAGATTTCGAGGACAAAATCCTTTTAAGGGGAAAGAATGTAACACCAAAATTTTGTTTATAGAAATTTAATAAGAAAATTAGATTTAAATAAAATGAGGGCTAAAAAAAATTTCATAGACATCTGAATTTTTCCAGGAAACTTGCATCATTGCGTTCGTAATGATTTTCATATAAAACACTTCAAAACAGAGTTAGTACAGAAAAGTTACGGATGTTGGAAGAATTGGAAATAGAAGAAACAATTTGTTTTTAAATATCAAAAAATCACATACTAACCGATCGACCTAAAATGGGTGATGGTTGATCGGTACCGGTCGATCAATGTGGGTTAGACGATGAACTATATCTGTGAAAAATTGAGCGACTGGTGACGTGTTGGAACGATGGTGATTTATTACTTCGTTACCAAGTTTTTGATGAGCATGCCTGATAACCCCAAATATCCTCTACAATAAATCCAACCGCCTAAACTTATTGCCAACCTCTATAATATAAAGCCTAATCTAACCTTAAAATTCATATAACGGTTTACTACGACGAAACTCCACCCAATTCTAATTTCTACTCTAAACCTAAAATTCTTCAAAAATTAAAATAAAATCAAACTAAAAGAACAAAATCCATTGAATCTAGATGGAAAAAAGGGATCAAGTGTACGAAGAGGCGATTCTTAAGCAAAGCAAACAGGAAGACTTGGACTTGAGGTGAGTATGCACAAATTTAATTAGGTGGTTATTTATAGTTAAATTTGACATATTCATATTGATCTCGGTTGTTTTAAATAGAATTGAAAACCCTAGTTTTACAATCTAGAAATCCTAATTTGAAATCACTAGGAAGTATCAAATATGATGCTAGCATGCCCTTTTGATTATTTAATTGTAATTTTAAAATCTGTAGAATCCTAAAATTGAAAATCTTTAACGTAAGGTAGAATTGAAATTAATGTGAATTGTCAAACCTAATATTGATCTAGTACACCCCTTTAATTTGGTTAATTATAAACCATAAAATCTACAAACACTAAAACGTGAAACCCTAGATTGAAGAATTGAAATGGAAATTTGAGAAACATTGGCTGGTCATGTTTACCGTAAATACAGAAATTAACAAGCACTGGAATAATCGATCAACGTAAACCCAAATTAAAAATCGAAACCATAAAACAACGGAACTTTAATTTTTGACCACGACAGATCGACCCTTACCTTGAACGGTTGACCAGTTAGGCTAGCGGCCGATGGTTAGTCACTTGAAATATGCGATTTCAACCTCGACCTAAGGCCCAGTTAATAATAAAAATTTGTATGATTGTTGTTGATTTGTGGGCTTATATTGGGCTAAGTGATCAGAGATAGTGGGGAAGCTAGTTCGCTATGAGAGGACGCTAAGTCGTTGTGGTGTTGGGTAATGTTGTTTGTCCAATTAAGGGTCGATTATTCGACTAGAGCAATGTATTTTCGCATGTGACACTCATAGGCCACGATGGATGCATAACACTGACTAGAATGCTTGACAAAGTGTGGTCTGGCATAATGAGAATCCCAGTATGCATGATTTCTGACACTAAGTGTTGCAGTTCAGATAGAGAATCCCAACGCAAGCAATAAGAGGTCAACACTACAATAAGACTAGCATTGTGGCGGTGTTTCCATGTTTTAGTAGCCTAGTGGCTGTATTTATATTGTGTAGCTCTAGGAGTGATGGCCAATCGCTAGTTATGAGGTTCGATGCATAGTTTGATCCTTGGAATAGCCTACAAAAATAGTAGTGTAGGTATGTAATAGACAAGAACTATAAAGTAACAGACCTTAGCAATTCATAAATGCTTACAGTGCACCTTATGTCATCTAGAGTAGAATTAAAGTTAACCGCACATGATCATCACATATTTTGTACTCATTCACCAGACTTTTGTTTGAATCATCCACTTCTCTTTATTTTTTCCCCTACAGGATGATAGGTTAGCAGTTGATTGGGCATAGTATGTTGAGAAATGAGCTTCACGTTGGCAAAATATTAGTATATATATTTTATGTGGCTGGTGTCGTCAAAATCAATAATTGAGGTATTAATAAAATGAATACAAGCTCAAGACAAAAAGACAATTGCATTTCAAGCGAAGATGGAAGAATTCGATATAGATGACGATGGTGTTGCGTTTCTAGCTAAAAATTTCAGGAAATTTATGAAGTTTAAGAAGACTAAAAAGTTTGGCAACAACAATAACAATAATTATTTGTCATCTTCATCACCCAAATGTTATGAATGTGACAAGATGGGCCACATAAATAAATACTGTCAAAATCTCAAAAAGGAGAAGAATATTCGAAAGTGGTTGCTCCAAGCATATAACGACAAATAAAGAAATGCAAGCAAATATTATCTACTCAGATGGGGGATCTGTTACGTTTGCAGATAATTTTAAAGAATACGTCATTAAAAATGTGATGTGAGCAACGACGGTACATCTAATTTACCACTTATTACAAATGTTTTTTTAGTTAAGAATTTAAAACACAATCTACTTGGTGTAAGTCAACTTTGTGACAAAGGATTTATTGTTTCATTTGAAAAAGATTGATGTAATATTTTTGACTAAAACTAAAATATTTTTTTTGAAAGAATTAAAAAAGAAATATTTATGTGTTAAATATGAAAATAAATCACAATGTAGATATGTGTTTAATGGCTAAAGCAAATGATCTTTGGTTTTGCCACGAATGATTTTGTCACATAAACTTTAAATCCACAAGTAAACCAACTACCATGAGTATTATAGTACATTTAGATAGAGAAGAAAATGGTAAAAGCATGGATCAAAAACTATACAGAATTATGATTGGATCATGTTATATCCTACTGCTAGTCATCCAGACATAATGATGAATATTTGATTGTGTGCACGCTTTCAAGCAAATCCTAAAGAATTACATTTGCTAGCGGTAAAATTTTTTTTGCACTACGTACCAACCTTAGAGACTATAGACCTTTTTTATCTTAAAGAACGTCCTTTAGAGTTAGTATCATATGGCGATGCTTGCTTTGGATGATGCCAGACGAACAGAAAGAGTACGAGTGGTACTTATCACTTCATCAGAAATTCTCCAGTATCGTGCTTTAGTAAGAAACAAAACTACGCCCCACTCTCAACAATGAAGCAGAATATATTTCTGCTGTTTTGGCATGTGTTCAAGTTATGTATATGCGACAGACACTCAAAGATTTTAGAGTTTACTTAGAAATATCTTCAATATTTTGTGATAATACTAGTGCTATAAATTTATCAAAAAATTCAACAAACCATTATAGTACAAACATATTGATAAACATTATCACTTTTTATGAGTCAACATATAAAAAGAAGTAATTTCATTAGAATTTATAATGTATGAAAATAAAATTGCCGACATTATCACCAAACCATTAAATAATAATTCTTTTATTAAACTATGTAGAGAACTTTGAATTTATTCATTACAGGAAATAATTTAATGCATAATTTATTTGTCTAAGAATAGTCAATCTTTAGTATTTTAAAATAAAAGGTACAAATATATTTATCTTTTTTTTCTATGGTAGAATTCATCTTTTACCTTAAATAGAAAACAAAAAAATTTGGTTAAAAGATTATCTATTTTGTCATCTAAACATATATATAAAACTATAACCTTGACAATTTTAAATACGAGAAACAAATTATTTTCAATCAAATATTATTTTAAAAATGGCCTCACCTAAAAGCACACCTTAAAAAAAGCACATTTTCATCCTAGTCAAAAATCACAACTCTTTCTTCTGATAGTTTATCATCACTAAAGATTATTCCATCACCAACCTACCACACCGACTTTTCTCCTAGAGGAAAGAAGGTAAAGCAGTCAATTAATTATAATGGTGCACTATCAATGACTGTCCCATTGGTGAGCTAAATCGCTATCAACAAGAAATGATCAGACTTCGGAAACAAATATACTAGGAACAACGCACACCTGGAGCACATCTTAATTTTATTGAAAGATCTCTTTTGGCATTCCATGGACGATCACCAACAAACAGTTGTATATGTAAAAACTCTCCTAGACATATGAAAACACTATTAAAAATATACGACTCTAAGCAAAGAAACTCATGGGAATCAAGGCCATCCGAAGAAGAATATGAACCTTCCAAAAACAAATAATTTGTCGTAGTTCTATCATGTTTTATATTGATAATTATATCCTATTTTATAAATATACATTGTAATAAACTTTGAAATAATGAATAAGATAACTTGTCTTTGATCCTTGAAAACAAACACTATAGACGACATACTTAAGGAGGTAGACCACAAAGTCAGTCTGCCTACTCAAGACTAACACAATAAACAAGTCTTTAAAACAACAACAACAACAACAGTCAAAATTTAACATTACCAATTGACTGGTTCAACACATCCAATCGACTAAAACACCCCGTTTTTACACTAAAAACACGCGGGTTGAAAACCCTGTAATTTATAGACAAAATCAGTCAACTATTCCAATTTTAAAGTCAATTGGACATTGTTTCAGAAATTTTTAACGAAAGCCAAGATGGTCAAACAGCTCACCTTTTTATGCAACTACTCCTTCACATCAATAAATACCTATTGAATTCCTATACCTACCCCTGACTTAACCCTTTCATTCATCTTCATTCAACTTTCAAAATCGATTACTCTTCTCAAATCAAAATTTTTTTTAATCTTTTTTTTACTAAATCTCAAAAACTATGGGACCAAAGAAAAAAGGAAAGAACTACTACCTCCTCCAACGAGCCTACTGAAGCCCATAATCAAAACTGGCTTCACAATGAAATCACAATTAGAAGTTTTGAGAATATGAAGAATATGCAGATATTTAAATGATTGTTTGTTAAAATGGAAGACTTTAACAGATATGCCATTTGAGAATTCACCAGAGATCGTGAAATAGAGTCATGAATTGACTAAAATGTAAGCAACTTGAAGATGCCGCATTCGGTAAAACTTTTTTATGCAAATCTTAATTCAGATTTTCATAGTGCTCACTCAAATAAAGATATCATGTGGAGTTTAGTTTGCGGAGTAAGAAGTGTCGTACCGCTACCAAGGCTAGGAATCAGTTTACATTGCCCAATGGAAGGAGAGGAATTGGAAGAAATAGATGTTAATGATTATGGTAGAGATGTGACTAGTTACAATTTCTTATTGATGACTTTAGGAATCTAATGGCCATATATTTGCACCCTAAAGCTAGAATATCCATCAAATCCTTACACAGACTATCTTACTGAGGACTAGAAGCTATGATGTTATGTACAAAATCAATTATCAAGCATTGTATGGGTTGTATGCAGGAACTCAAATAAATTATGGAAAATATATCATGGATGATATTTGAACCTTCCACCAACGTAAGTCAAAGATAATTCATTATGCCAAGTATATGATACGTACCTTATACCATTCTGAAATCAATCTTCCCGAGTCGAAATTTATTACTGCCAATACCCTCAATGCAAAAACTCTTACGCTAATGAAGCTTCCCTCTCAAGATAAGCGACTTATGATATTTGAAGAATGGCAAGCACATAGATCCTCTTCATCAAGTGCTCCATCGACTCAACCTAGGGTAACAACTCCACCTCAACAACAAAAAGAGGGTTCCGAGGATGATGATGCAATACTTGAACTTCCAATCTACTCTTCAATAACAGACTCCTTTGTCATTATCTCCAGAAAACAAAGCAAGATTGACCATCGCTTAGCTAGAGTAGGAACTACGGTTGCTCGTGTCAAGAGCAAGATGGATAAAATGATGAATTTCATGAGTAAAATCTGGAAAAAATGTCTTGCACTCGACCTTCCGCCTCTAGATTTCCTCTACCCCCAAAAGGAGCATCAGAAAATGACGAATACAATTGGAATTCCACGGAAGGGGAAATGTACAAAAGGAACGTGAGAATGAAAATAATGGTAGCGATGAGGAGTAGATTTGGTAACTTTATCCTGGTAAGTTTCTATTTCATGTTTTCAGTAATTAATTACGTTTTCTTTGAGTAATTATATGTTATGAGGTAATTTTATGTGTTTTGTAAAACTATGTTTTATGTTTGATTGTGGATGTGGTCTTGTGATGTGTGTGTTGTGAGATATTAAGTACTTTGTGTTTTTATGATATTGTATGGTTTTATGTAGTTTGAAAATTTGTGATGTTATATGCTTATGTTTAAGTTATATATTATATGTGAGGCACAAGTTTCATTTGCCCCAACTACTATTCAAGTCTTATATAACTCTTATTGATTTATTTTTCATTTTTGTTGATGATAAAGGGGGATAAAATTATCAGCCATATCGGTAGGGGGATTATAAACTTAGGGGAGAGCTAACTATGTTTTGAAATTAATTTTTAACTATATAATTGTCATCGTCATAAATGGGGAGAATGTAAAAACCTTACAGTTTGATATTTTGAACATGACATCTGCACATGGATATATTCTATATATAATTGACTATTGCAGGAAATATATCAACTATCAAAGAGATCTATACGAAAAAGACAAGACAAAGATGTCATTCAATTTAATATTAGTCATAGAGTTCCAGGTCTTCAATTTACAGATGTTAAAATCTCTTGAAAGTGGTATACAAACAAAAAAAAACCAAAATAGCATTACCACTTTAAAAAATGAAAGTATACATAATTAGTCGATTGGTTCACCAATGTCAGTCGATTGATGTAATGTACGCCTATTTTTATTATCTTCTAAAGAAAATCGGTTGACAATACATTTAATTTAGTCGACTAAACAAGGAAAACATCAAACTGAATGGTTTTTTAGTCGACTAAAACATGTCCTTTTTACACCTTTCTTTCTGTTCTAAAATTAACAAATTCAGCTATAACTAATCGACTAAATACTTCTATTCGATTGGTTGTCGAGTAACGATTATATTATTTGAAAATTTTAAAGTGATATTCTTCTTTATGAAGAGTCACTTCCTTCCATAAATGGTTGCAGCACTTTTAACAGATGCTACTCCTGGTGAAGGATTGAAATTACCCATTCTCTACAAATAGCAATCACTTTTAGTATTTCAACAACAATTATTCTTGTCTTCTAACTAGAATTCTTGTTGAATTCACTACTTGCATTAATCCACAAATTGCTATTTCTTGATCACTTACACATTCAAGTCAAATCTATTAAGTGATCATTCACTTCAATTTCTTCAAATATACACGTTATACCACTTAAGATTATAGGAAGGTTATACTATAACGACCCATCCATGTTATTCAGAGCAAAAGAGGTCAAACACTTTACTACTCGTTATAGTCGAAGTCTCGTTGGAGATCTTCAGCATGAAGTCCAGTTCGCCACCTCGGCGGTTTGTAATACCCATTCATCTGGGTTAAGTGAGAGTGTCGTTTAAATCAAGAAAGAATCCGAGACTAGATGTAGAACGGAAAGTTCGAAAGTGTATAAAAATATACGTTGTACTTTAATTACATTCTTTTTATTCTATCAATATTCATATAAATTTTAATTCAGTAGAAATATTCATACTACTCGATCCATAGCGACTTTCAGCTTAACCCTTTTCCTTTCTCATGCTCATATCTGGAATAGTGCTACTTTCGTTTATAAAGTGTCCTAAATAACTCCTCTTACTCTGTTGCTTTTACTTTTAGGTTGACCGATGAATCTATTTGCAATCGTTACATTGCTGAAGGATGTATATGTACCAACTTTAAGTGTCATTTTTTCTAGAGGTAAAATTGACCACATTACTGCTCCTTTTTCATTAGAAATGAATGAAAATGTTGTGTTCGCAAGCTTGGACCATCCACTTTAGGTGTCTGATGTGTCAGACATCTAAACTGAGCTGTACCTTCCCCACTCCAGTTGAAATGCACAAAGAGAACGATATGTTGGCGTTCAAAGCGTGGGATGCATATGATATCAATGGCTAATTATCTGCTAATCTATTCAAAAACTATCAAACTATATATCGCCGTATCTCCTACACCGAAAGTCCACTCCATGGAACGAGAGACATCTTTTTTTTTGGAAGTAGTCGTCTCAGGCCCTATTTTGGCTTCCATTAAAAGTTTTAGCCCTTGCAAATTTTCAAGTACAGAACCATCCAATATTTATTTTTAAGGTTAAAAATGTCAATACTCAATATTACCCAAATTTATAGTTAATTTGAAATCAATTTGGTTATAAAAATAATATTTTAACAATTTATTGATATGTAAAAATATGGATCCTTTAGAATCTTATGGTGTAACAGATACGAAGAAATCTACATCAAAAAAATGCTAGCAATATTTCCAAATGTATACTTTGAAGAATACTACAAGTTATTAGTGTGTAAGAAATAAGCTAGTTTAAAAGATTGTACAAAATACTGTCTGTATCGTATTTATATTTACCATCATAGATTGTAACGAACTAAAAATATATTTTAGTTCTGCGTTACTATATTTGCTCTAATTGTTATTATAAAATTTTCTATCTTCATTATTGTTTAACGTACTTATGTTAATACTGGTATTTGCCGAAAAGGTAATAATAGTTCACAATAATTATTGCAACACAACTTTCATCAAAATAAAAACCCATATTTCACTTTCCCAATTTGCCCCTTTATCATTTTTAAACTGAAGACGCACCTTGAATAAGGATGCGTTCGCAATGAACGGAAGTGGGGTATTTGGGCAGGGAATTTGAGCGGACCATTTGAGCGAGGAAGTTGAGTGAAAGTGTTATTACTTTGGGGCTACGAACTGGTATTTCAGTGGGGTATTTAAGTTGTGATTTTAATTTAATTGATTTGTGGCCAACTAATTATTTGTTTTGATGTGTAATATGTGTTTAATTAAAATGTTAAAACAATAAAAAAACTAAATAAACGAAAATTAATTATATAATAGTAGAAAGTACATATAAAATCATACAGTGTTTTAGTGCAATCCTACTGCAACAATTTTATCTGTATGCTATCTCGAATTATTAACGTTTCATAGTCTACATGTCATCACACTGATTCAACTGCTATGTTCGGTGCAATTCTCATATTATAATATTTTGGCTTTCAAAACATCAGACTTCACCGTATCTCCAATCAACGTTCAACAACCATGATAGGAAAAAGGAAGTAATGTTGAAGCATCAATGTGTCAACGTGCCACCAACCAACGATGACCATGTAGAAATTGACAGCAAACGCTTCTGTATCAAGTAAATCCAGTAACTGAACTGTTTATCCCGAACCGTGCCAAACCGCACTTCCGAAAGTGAGACAGGTCCACCAACTCTTTCTTCTTCCAAAAGTATGCTTTAAATCAGTAAATAACAGTGAGCTTCTTTTTGGAAATTCAAGCTCTCAGAAGAACCCATGGCACAGAATTCCTGCAAAATAGTACTGTTTCTTAAGGTAATCCTTACCTCTTTTCATTTGTCCAACTCTAATCTTTAAAAAGCGGTCGATTGTTTAAATAAGCATAGTTATTAGTTAGTAGCAGATTGAAGACTAGAAAGGCAAAATCTGGTTCTTAAGTTGATATCGTAATGGATCCAGGCGAATGAGGAAGGTCAAAATTGAGAGAAAAAAAACCGCCAGCTTGAAAAAAAAACAATTACGCCGTTGCCGGGGATCGAACCCGGGTCACCCGCGTGACAGGCGGGAATACTCACCACTATACAACAACGACTTTGTCATAAATAGAATAAAAATCCTTATAGATTTTGTTAATAGTATACAAACAATTTCATACCAGAAGCATCAGACCGTGACCCTAATTTTGTTCCAGTTATATCCAAATATGCAATCGGATTGGAGCTGGTGTGCAATATCAGGAAAGTTCTTGATGAGTGCGCAAGGGCTTTTGAACAGCTATTATGTTAGGAAGTTAATGTTCAAAAGGGGTAGTAAAATGCTGATGAAGGTAATGGCGGTAATATTTCATGACTCAGGGTTTAATTTATCTTATATTTCTTCTTTACTTAAAACGAATTTACTAGTTGTGGTGTATGTGAAATTTGGATGCTTTTTACATATTTATTGATGTTCATAATAGTGGACTTACTCCCTGCGTGTCTGGTTTACTTCATATCTGGATGGGCTTCACCCTGAAATACCCGCATCACATACTTTTGCTTTATTTTTTATCTTTTGGGCCTAATTTGCTTATAGGGCCTGATTTGCATTTAGCCTAATACCTGTATTATAAATACAGAAGGATTGTGAGATGTAATTAAACAATTGATGCAAACTACAGTTATAAAACTTTTCATTTTAAAACTTCTTTTATGGTATCAGAGCCACCATTGCCAAACGGCAGATTTCATTGAGAAGTTGTTTTCTTGTGAGGCTCCCCTCAGAACATTATCATCATAGGGGAGGCTGTCCTTCTCAAGATCAGTATAGTGACTATGTTCATCAGTTATTTCTACCCATTGTGCCATCCTAGAGGCAGATCAGATTCAAGATCGTCATTTCTACCTCTGGTTGCACCTTTTTTTTGCTGCGCAACTTTGATTCTTGATCAAGAAATCGGGATATTCAAATTCTTGATCCTCCATGGCCCTCGAAGAAGAGGACGTTACTTCAGCAAACACTGGCAACAGATCCAATGACAGTCAAAAATCTGAATCAGTCTTGATCAGACCTAAGAATCAAGCAATAAACACCCCAATAGATGAAGATAATTACATCACATGGAAATATCAAGTTGAAATAGCATTAAGAGGGTATGATCTATAAGATTATGTCAAAGGAACAAAGGTGATTCCATCAGTTAATATCATTGATGATAAAGGCAATACCATCAGCAACCCAGGTTATATTTTACATCAGAAACAAGATAACTTGATTGCATCTTGGCTTTTATCTTCTGTGAGTCAGACTCTATTGTCACAGCTTGTTGGATGTTACACGTCATATGAAATATGGTCATCCATTGAAAGAATTTTCAATTCCCAATCAGTAGCGAGAATCATGCACTATAGAAGAGAATTACAGAATACAAGAAAAGTGATATGAGCATGAGAGATTACCTTGCCAAGATCAAGAATCTGTGTGACAAATTAAGGGCAGTTGGCCACAATGTTTCGAACAGTGAATAGATTCTCATCATCACCAATGGGCTTGATCAAGAATATGAATCTCATCATCAACTCCCACCTAAATTATGGACAGTATGGAACACTCGGATACTTCAGCGTGCGAATGTATACTGTAATTCTCCAAGTGGACTGACAGTCGTACTTAGAAAATAACAGGCTACCACGCCTGCATATTGAACTCCGCGTAGTGCAGAAGCCGTTATTTTTTTTGTTCAGATTGCAATAACCCCTTCGTTCTAACTTGGAATCAGGCGAGACTTCGACCGATCAACTTCTAATTAGATTACAGACAGTATGGAATACTCGGATAGTTCATCGTGTAAACGCACACTGTAGTTCTTCAAGGGGACTGACAATTGTACTTAGAAAATAAAAGGCTACCACATCTGCATATTGAACTCTGCCTAGTGCAGAAGCCACTATTTTTTTGTTCAGACTGCAATAACTCCTTCGTTCCAACTCAGAATCAAGCGAGACTTCAACCGATCAACTCCCACTTAAATTACGGACCATATGTAACACTCGAATAGTTCATCGTTTGAACGCACACTGTAGTTCTCGAAAAGGACTGACAATTGTATTTAGAAAATAACAGGCTACCACATCTGCATATTGAACTCCGCCTAATGCAGAAGCCGCCGTTTTTTTTCTTCAGACTGAAATAACTCCTTCGTTCTAATTCAGAATCAGGCAGGACTTCGACCGATTAACTATCACCTAAATTACAGATAGTATGGAACACTTGGATACTTTATCATGTGAACGCACACTGTAGTTCTCCAAGGAGACTGACAGTTGTAAGAAAATAATAAGCTACTCCATCTCCATATTTGAATTTTGATGAAAATTAGAATTAAAATTTTAAATTTTTGTCGGATCTCAAAACATAAAAATTAGACTTAGAATTATTTTATATTTATTTGTTTTTTATTAGTTAAATTAAATTTAAATCATTAGATGGGTTAAATGGGTAACCCGCTTGTTAAGTGGGTTGGGTCATAAATGGGTTAAATGGGTAACCCGCTTGTTAAGTGGGTTGGGTCATAAATGGGTTGGGTCATAAATGGATAAAAGAGAATGGGTCATAAATGGGTTGGGTCAAACTCGACCCAACCCATTTTGACCCAACTCGATCCGTTTGACAGGCCTAATTATAGATACGATAACTTCTACTTGAGTTTCAGATGAGTATATTGGCATATTCTTTAAAACAACGAACTTTTTCTTCTAATTTTCAAAGGTTCTTTTCACTGTCATACGTAAACTTGAATTATAGAAAATAAAATTTTCAATGGTTGATTTGAGGTTTCGTGAAAATGAGGAATATGATATCCAATATTAAGATAAGGTGATAAATAACCAGATTGAAGTGGATATCCCGAATCAACTAAATAATACTATCCTGGTAGAGGGTGTGGGAAGTTAGAGTTTCTACCGTTTATAACCGAATTAAAAATTTCTTCTATTATATGTAGCACCTTCCTAACCAACCATAACATAATTAAATTTTAAATTGAATGAGCATGTTGCTAACATATTCTGTGTAGCACAACCTTTCGTCCTATATACGAAAAAACTCAATCTGCATGTAAGTATGTTGTTACGCGTGTATCGTCTATAACACTAACACAGTTTATAAAATATGGGTAGTACTGGTTTGATGTTTTAATATGATATGGAATAATATTAAATTGAGGATCATCCGACTTGACAATATTAATAGCTAGCAATTGTACAACGTCTAAAATTGTATGAAAACAAACTGAAATTGTGCTACTTGACATTTGAAAATTTTCGCCCATTTGTCGATTTGAGAGTGCTGCAGCAACGCTGTATATTAATATGACAACTATTTCTTTGATACTACTTACTTTCGTTGTTATCATATTTTAATTTTGCAGTCTGTCGCATAACGGTTGAAACCAAAGTCTTTCATTTGAAAATTTCATCGACAATATTTTTGATGTTTATTTAATATGTCATCCACCCGCCTTAAATCGATATATTCTGACGTTTGCATTCGATATGGCTTCTTCTTCTACGATGAGAGGTCCGACTTATACGTCGTTTAGATCCGAGGAAATATAAAAGTAGAAAGGAGAAGAGACGAGAATATGGTGTAAGGAAGATGAAAGATGATGATGTTGTTTTATAGGAAAAGAGGAAGGGAAGGAAAACGAAACATACGTTGGAGTTTAACGTATCGGACATCACCGTATCCCCCCTCAAAGTTTAACATACAGGATATGAAAAGGGGAAGTAACGTTGGAGCATCAAATGTGTTATACTTGCCACCAACAAACGGTTGCCATGGAAAAATTGACTGCAGACTCTTCCTGTATCTATTAAATCCACTAACAGAACTGTTTATCCTGAACCATGCCAAATCGCAGACTCTTCCTGTTAATTACCATTTTTAAAAAATGGAAATATACAAAAATAAGTCGAATGGTTCACCGAAGTCAATTGAGTGATATAATGTACGTCAATTTTTATTATCTTCTAAAGGAAACCAATTGACAATACATTTAATTTAGTCGACTAAATAAGAAAAACATCTGATTGAATGGATTTTTTAGTCGACTAAAATTGGTCATTTTTACACTGTTTTCTTTCTGTTTTAAAATTACCAAATTCAACTATAACAATCGACCAAATTCTTTACGAAGAGTCACTTCCTTCCATGAATGGCTGCAGCACTTCAGACAGATGCTACTCTTTATGAAAGACTGCAGCTACTCGTTTTCTATAAATGGCAATCACTTTTAGTATTTCAACAATAGTTATTCTTGTCTTCTAACTCTAATTCTTGTTAAATTCACTACTTGCATTCCAAACCATAAATTGCTATTTCTTTGTCACTTGCACATTCAATTCAAATCTATCAAGTGATTATTCACTTCCATGTCTTCAAATATATATATGTTATAACAATTACGAAGAAGATTAAAGAAAGTTTGTACTATAAAGACTCATCTGTGTTATCCAGAGCACAGGAGGTCAAAATACTTTACCACTCTTTATAATCGAAGTCATGTTGGAGATCTTCAGGCACGAAGTCCTATTCGTCATCTCATCGGTTTGTAATACCCATTCCTTTGGGTTAAGTGAGAGTGTTGTTTAAATCCAAAAAAGATTCTGAGACTGGACGTAGAACGAAAGGTTCGAATAAGTATAAAAATATCCGGTGTACTTTACTTTGTATTTGAAAGTGACCATGTGATCGTGTAATATGAATAAATTACTTGTGCGGAAAAGTAAGTAAATAGTAAAAGCAGTAAAGTAAATGACATCAGGAATTTTTATACTGGTTCGGACTCCCGTTCTATGTTCAGTCCCAAACTCCTTCTGGAATTCAATCGATACCCTCGCTTCACCCGGAGGAACTTGTATTACACCGCCTAAACAACCGAACATGAATTTTCGGTCTAGGCAACCGAATAGGACTTCTACTGCCTGAGGATACTACAACAGGACTTCAAATACAAGTGGAAATGTTTCTGACTGAATATGCTCTGTAATAGCACTGATGAGTCAATATAAGTACACCCTTCCTATAATCTTCTCCTTTATGGTATATAGTGTAATTTATGAAGAAAGAAAGTCTAGTTGACCACACAAAAGTATGCTTGAGTGTTTGGTGATCAAATTGTTTGATTTGTAAAACTTGAAAGTAAATAGCAAGAATATAGAGTTCAGAAATCAAAATAAGAATTGGATAAGAATAGTGTTGAAATTGCTTGCTATTTATAGTGGTTAAAGGTTGCAATAATTGGTGAAGAGTTGCCATGAAACAGAAAGGAAGCAATTGTTGAAATGAATGTTGTTTCTGTTCGGGGAAGAGAAGCAACCGTTCAAGAAGTAGCCGTTAATTTTTAACTCAGACTTCTGAATTAAAATTTAGCCTTCTGAAAGTAGAAGATAACAAGGCAGCGTCGAAATAGTTTATTTTTAATCTTATTCAGACGTCTGAATTTGTTGTTTTAAAAATATCTGTTTCAGCAGTCAGACGTCTGAATTTATGATTCAGACGTCTGAATACTGCTAATTCAGACTATTTTAAAAACTTCTTTTGAAAATAAGTCGTGTTGTCAAATAGTTTGTGCATCTGTACCAATTTGGAGAGATTTTAACATATATTACTAACTAGACACAGATTCTATAACCTGTAAATGATTACGTCCATCGACCTGGAATCTGGCCATCAATGTTTTCCTGTAGAACTTGGTTAGATAAACACATATAATTGTTATTATCAAAATATCGGGAAACGATGTTCTAACAATACTATTTTTTATTCTATCAATATTCGTAGAAGTTTAATTTAGTAGAAGTATTCATCCTACTCGATCCATAGCACTTTCAGCTTAATCCTTTTTCCCTTCTCAACGTCATCTGGATTAGTGCTACTTTAGTCTACGAAGTGTTCTAAAGCAACTCCTATTACTTTGTTGCTTTTACTCTTAGATTGATCGATGAATCTTTCTGCGATCGTTACATTGCTGAAGGATGTATATGTCCTAGCTTTATGTGTCAATTTTTCAAGAGGTAAAATTGACCATGTTGCTGCTCCTTTTTATTGGAAATGAAAGACAATGGCATGTTTGCAAGCTTGGGCCATCCAATATTTATTTTCAGGGTTAGAAATGTCAATACTCAATATTATCCAAATTTATAATTGATTTGAAATCAATTTGGTTATAAAAATAATATTTTAATGATTCATTGATATGTAAAATTATGGATTTTCTGGAATCTTATAGTGTAACAGCTGCAAAGAATATCTACATCAAAGAAATATTAGCAATATTTCTGAATGAATAGCATGAAGAATACTACAAGCTATTGGTGTGTCAGAGAATAAATGGTTTAAAAGATTGTATGAAATACCGTCTGTATCATATTTTTATTAACTATTATGGATTGTATGAAATAAAAATATAACTTAATTCTGCATTACTATATTTGCTCTAAATGTTATTACAAATCGTTCTATCTTCATTATTGTCCAACGTACTTATGCTAATATCCATTAATCGAAAAGGTAATAATAGTTAACAATAATTAATACAATACAACTTTAATCAAAATAAAAAACCATATTTCCCTTTCACAATTTGCTCCTTTAACATTTTTAAACTGAAGACGCACCATGAATAAGGATGCGTATGGAATGAACGGGAGTGAGGTATTTGAACATGGAATTTGAGCGGGGAAGTTGAGTGAACAGGTTATGAGTTTGGGGCTGTGAATAGCGTATTTGAGTGGGGTATTTAAGTTGTGATTTTAATTCAGTTGATTTGTAGTTAAGTAATTATTTGTTTCGATGTGTAATATGCGTGTAATTAAAATGTTAAAACAACACAAAAGGCTAAATAAACAAAAAATTAAATATATATAATAGTAGAAAGCACATATAAAATCATAAGATGCTTTTATGCAACCCTATTGCAACAATTTCATCTCTTATGCTATCTTGAATTGTATATATTTTATGGTCTACGTGTCGTTGTGTACTGGTTCAACTGTTGCGTTCAGTGTAGTTCTCACATTATAATATTCCTTCTGATATTATTCTATAATAAGATCGAGATTATCATCATAAGCCACAACATATGGATCACCGCTATTATATCTTCGTATGAAATACTATATAGTCATTATACATATGACAACTTCTACTTGAGTTTCAAATGAGTATGTTGGCATATTCTTCAAACGACAAACTTTTTCTTTCAATTTTCAAAGGTTCTTTTAGTCGCCATACATAAATTTGAATTATAGAAATTAAAATTTTCAACGGTTGATTTAAGGTTTCGCGAAAATGAGGAATATGATATCTAATATTAAGATAAGGTGGTAAATAACCAGGTCGAAGTGGATATTATGTCTTCTTCTTTGCCTTTGGTGGTAAATAACCCATCATAAATCGGTATATTCTAACATTTGCCTTTGGATAATATGTCTTCTTCTTCTACGTAAAGAGGTCCGAATTATATGTTGTTTAGATTTGAAGAAATATAAACGTAGAAAGGAGAAGAGATAGGAATATAGTGCAAGTAAGAATAAGATGATGATGTTTGTCTATAGGAAAAAAGGAGGACGAGAAAAAAACGTTGGGTTGTTAATACGTTGGCTTTCAAAACATCAGACTTCACCGTATCTCCAATCTACGTTCAACAACCATGATAGGAAAAGGGAAGTAATGTTGAAGCATCAACGTGTCAACGTGCCACCAACCAACGGTGACCACGTAGAAATTAAAAGCAAACGCTTCTGTATCAAGTAAATCCAGTAACTGAACTGTTTATCCCGAACCGTGCCGAACCGCACTTCCAAAGTGAGACAGGTCCACCAACTCTTTCTTCTTCCAAAATTATGCTTTAAATTAGAAAATAACAGTGAGCTTCTTTTTGGAAATTCAAGCTCTCAGAAGAACCCATTGCACAGAATTCCTGCAAAACAGTACTGTTCTTAATGTTGTGAAATCCGAGGTAATCCTTACCTATTTTCATTTGTCCAAATCTAATCCTTACTTGCTTTAAAATCTTTAAAAAGCGGTTGATTGTTTAAATAAGCACAGCTAATAGTTAGTAGCAAATTGAAAATTAGAAAGGCAAATTTCGGTTCTTATGTTGATATCGTAACGGATTCAAGTGAATTATGAAGGTCAAAATTTATTATTAAAAAAACAAAAATAATTAAAAAAAATCGTCAGGTTGGAACAAAATCAGATTCGCCGTTGCCGAGGATCGAACCCGGGTCACCCGCATGACAGGCGGGAATACTCACCACTATACTACAACGACTTTGTTACAAGTAGAAAAAAAATCCTTATGGATTCTGTTAGTAGTATACAGACAATTTCATAGCAGAAGTATAATACCGTGACCCCAATTTTGTTCTAGTTATATCCAAGTATTCAATCGGATTAAAGCTGGTGAGCAATATCAGGAAAGTTCTTGATGAGTACGCAAGGGCTTTTGAACAGCTATTATGCTAGCAAGTTAATGTTCAAAAGGGGTAGTAAAATGATGATGAATGTAAAGACGGTAATCTTTCATGACTCGGGGTTTAATTTATCTTATATTTCTTCTTTACTTGAAACGAATATACTAGTTGGTGTATGTGAAATTTGGATGCTTTTTACGTTTTTGTTGATGTTCAGTCAGTTTGTTAGCTACAAGGCTGAAGCAGAACCTACTAAAGTGGTAAAATGTTGAGGCAGAACCGACTAAAGTGGTAAAATTACAGATAAGAATCTTGTTATCAGACGAAGCTACTAAAGTGGTAAAATGAGAGTCCTCTTCAGCAGTCGAGGCAAGAAATCCCGTTCGGCTGTTCGGATAGTTGTAAACCTATTCCTCCCGGTAAAGAGAGGGTTGTTTTTTGTTAGTGAAATTCCTAAGAGGAGCTTAGGGACTGAACGTAGGACAATGGTCCGAACCAGTATAAATCTCTGGTGCCGCTTTTCTTTATTGTTAATATTCTGTTATCTACGTATTTCTTTTCATACAATCATGCTGCAACGTCTCTTTCATGTTAGAGGGTTGCAATGTAAATTTCTGTGGATTATCAAGTTCAAATTTATAAATAAAAGTGTATCTTTTGAAATGACAAGGAATACATTCAAAATGAAAGAGATGTATCTAATAAGGACATTTTTATACTACTTAATTCAATAACTATGAAAATGATAATTCCTTATAATTTCAAACGTAACACAAATCTCCTTTTAGGATAAGACATAGAAATTTACACCGTCAACCTTTGCTTAAGGAGAGATGTAGTTCTAATACATTAAAATTACAAAAATCTATAAATATAAACCAAAGTATTGGTCAACATGTTATTGGATCAAAATAGCAAGGCATCATTCCATAGCGAGTTGTCCCAACTATAAAATAACTGGAATAAGGTGATAAGAGGTTATGCTTGGTCAAAAAATCTCATATATGGAAGGACATTGAGAAATGGTAAAAGTTTTGGAAGTTCAAACCAAAAAAGGTATCCTAGATAAAAATTATAGTCAAGACTGAGCAAGGGATGGTTAATTCAGGGATTTGGTCTCAGCCAAGAAAAGGATATTGTTATTGGCACGAATTAAGAATGTGAAGGTGATTTTCATAGAAAGCTAGATCGAGAAATTTTTGATAAGATTTGAAGGAAGGGATAAAAATGATTCTTCTTAATCATCCCTCAAATTAGAATGAGACTATTTACTTTAGGAAAATGCATGGAAGACTAGCTTAGAATACATAGTTGTGTGCATGGCAGTCGCACGCGAACAAAGTAGCACTTAGGTGATTATTACCAATGCTAGAGTGTATCTATGTTATGGTTTTAATTAATTTTGAGACTTTTATTGTTAAGGTTGAATGGGAAGAAAGACCAAATTTTCACTCGTAGAATTTAGGATGGATCCCTATAGACTCTAAACGTGATAACTAGGTACCATGATTTTTAAAGGACTGAAGAAACCATTTAGAAGTAATAATAAGATGATTTAAAGTTGAATCGAATTGGAAAAGAAGTTTTGCTATTTTCAACAATTTAAGAAATCACCAAGTTTGGATAACCTTGGTAAAGTGAAGAAATTGCGAAGTGCTGAGTAAGAAGTACCATGGAGGGAGACACCATCTATATTCAAGTTGTCTCACTTGGTATCCAAGAGTTGAGGTACCATGGGGGGAGACACCATCTATATTCAAGTTGTCTCACTTGGTATCCAAGAGTTGAGGTGATTAGGTATAACAATGGACGAGTTAAGGTAGTATGTTGTGTAGTGAGGATTTCATAGAACTACAATTTTATGGAAAGATACTTATGCTCAAGTTATTTAGCGTGGTGCATGTCGACTCCCTATGAGTTAGTAGTAAGGATTGTAGAGAATTTCCTATGCACATACATTCAGATTAGAGGTTTATGCCAATGGTAAAGAATGAGAAGTTTAGATGGAAAAAATGGATGGATTTGATTCATAGAAGGACAATGACTACACAAGATGGACAGAAAGAATCTACCAATGGGAAAATTGGAGTAATTCTAGGAGTTTAGTCCTCCATAATCTACAGCACTGTGTCCATAATTAAGAAATAAACAAGTAGAAAATACTTAAGGCAAGATAGAATATGACTAAAATATTGTGAAAACCATTATTAGGTACTTGTGGAAGTGTCTATGCGACATAGTTACCACAGTCAAGCTGTGTCAGTTAAGAAAAGTTAAAAAGGATAGATGAGTCTCTTATTCAGCATGCACCTACCTTGTATTTTTGGGCTTGGGACAAATCGACTCTACAATGAATATTAAACTCGTTAGAGTTTAATAGGAAGATGATCAAGTTGAGAGTACATGGGAGTTTGGGGAGAAAGTCCAAGCTACATCCCGAACTCTTTTTAGACATGTTTCCATTTTATTTAAAAGAGATTATTTTTGTAAATAGGTTCTAGTTTAGGTAAAGTCCATTGGATGTTAGGAATGATTGCAAACATAGCATTATGAAAACTTATGATTGACGATTGCTAGTGGATGTATTGTTTGGATTGTTTCCTTTACATGTTTAGGATAGTATATCCTCTTGGTAGTATACACATTCACATTATCTCTTATTATTGTCTAGCTTGTTAGATATGATACATATGGATGCACGATTGTTTCCATGTTAGTGGATGTTATGCATATGGATATTGCATGTGGGTCGTATGGTTGTGCATACATATTGGATTGCAAATACACTTACTTAGAATCTTGCATGCATTTGGATGTATAGCATGAGCATCTGCACTATAAGAGGTCGACTGAATCAGAAGACCGTCTATTCTTTTTCATTAATATGGGTTCACGTTCATTTTACATTGCTTATGTATGAACATATTGCATTAGAAAATTTCTAAGGACCATGATTTTTCATGGATGATGGATGAGTAGATGGTTGTAGGTATTAGTTGTTGTATGTAAGTTACATTTTTCAGTCATTTGAGATTTCGAGGACAAAATCCTTTTAAGGGGAAAGAATGTAACACCAAAATTTTGTTTATAGAAATTTAATAAGAAAATTAGATTTAAATAAAATAAGGGCTAAAAAAAATTTCATAGACATCTGAATTTGTCCAGGAAACTTGCATCATTGCGTTCGTAATGATTTACATATAAAACACTTCAAAACAGAGTTAGTACAGAAAAGTTACGGATGTTGGAAGAATTGGAAATAGAAGAAACAATTTGTTTTTAAATATCAAAAAATCACATACTAACCGATCGACCTAAAATGGGTGATGGTTGATCGGTACCGGTCGATCAATGTGGGTTAGACGATCAACTATATCTGTGAAAAATTGAGCGACTGATGACGTGTTGGAACGATGGTGATTTATTACTTCGTTACCAAGTTTTTGATGAGCATGCCTGATAACCCCAAATATCCTCTACAATAAATCCAACCGCCTAAACTTATTGCCAACCTCTATAATATAAAGCCTAATCTAACCTTAAAATTCATATAACGGTTTACTACGACGAAACTCCACCCAATTCTAATTTCTACTCTAAACCTAAAATTCTTCAAAAATTAAAATAAAATCAAACTAAAAGAACAAAATCCATTGAATCTAGATGGAGAAAAGGGATCAAGTGTATGAAGAGGCGATTCTTAAGCAAAGCAAACAGGAAGAGCTTGAACTTGAGGTGAGTATGCACAAATTTAATTAGGTGGTTATTTATAGTTAAATTTGACATATTCATATTGATCTCGGCTGTTTTAAATAGAATTGAAAACCCTAATTTTACAGTCTAGAAATCCTAATTTGAAATCGCTAGGAAGTATCAAATTTGATGCTAGCATGCCCTTTTGATTATTTAATTGTAATTTTAAATCTGTAGAATCCTAAAATTGAAAATCTTTAACCTAAGGTAGAATTGAAATTAATGTGAATTGTTAAACCTAATATTGATCTAGTACACCCATTTAATTTGGTTAATTATAAACCATAAAATCTACAAACACTAAAACGTGAAACCCCTAGATTGAAGAATTGAAATGGAAATTTGAGAAACATTGGCTGGTCATGTTTACCGTAAATACAGAAATTAACAAGCACTGGAATAATCGATCAACGTAAACCCAAATTAAAAATCGAAACCAGAAAACAACGGAACCTTAATTTTTGACCACGACAGATCGACCCTTACCTTGAACGGTCGACCAGTTAGGCTAGCGGTCGATCGTTAGTCACTTGAAATATGTGATTTCAACCTCGACCTAAGGCCCAGTTAATAATAAAAATTTGTATGATTGTTGTTGATTTGTGGGGTTATATTGGGCTAAGTGATTAGAGATAGTGGGGAAGCTAGTTCGCTATGAGAGGACGCTAAGTCGTTGTGGTGTTGGGTAATGTTGTTTGTCCAATTAAGGGTCGATTATTCGACTAGAGCAATGTATTTTCGCATGTGACACTCATAGGCCACGATGGATGCATAACACTGACTAGAATGCTTGACAAAGTGTGGTCTGGCATAATGAGAATCCCAGTATGCATGATTTCTGACACTAAGTGTTGCCGTTCAGATAGAGAATCCCGACGCAAGCAATAAGAGGTCAACACTACAATAAGACTAGCATTGTGGAGGTGTTTCCATGTTTTAGTAGCCTAGTGGCTGTATTTATATTGTGTAGCTCTAGGAGTGATGGCCAATCGTTAGTTGTGAGGTTCGATGCGTAGTTTGAACCTTGGAATAGCCTACAAAAATAGTAGTGTAGGTATGTAGTAGACAAGAACTATAAAGTAACAGACCTTAGCAATTCATAAATGCTTACAGTACACCTTATGTCATCTAGAGTAGAATTAAAGTTAACCGCACATGATCATCACATATTTTGTACTCATTCACCAGACTTTTGTTTGACTCATCCACTTCTCTTTATTTTTTCCCCTATAGGATGATAGGTTAGCAGTTGATTGGGCATACTTTGTTGAGAAAGCAGCTTCACGTTTGAGTTCTCATATTCTTTGATATCAATCATGTACCTATTCATTATATTAAAAGTTTATAAAACATATATTTGAAACAATGTATATGGCAAATAAAGTATATTGAGTACTGTTTTTCTTAAATGTCTATTTTCAATACTTATATTTTAATTCCTTCCTTGAGAGATCTAAAAGTGTAGAATGTTTTAGAATTTACCTTTACAACATGCTCTCTAATGTTTTAATAACCTAATAGCTCATATTTTGTTGGTAGGTTGTGAGTTTAAAAGTCACATTGGAGTTTGGATCGGTGTGTCTGGAAATGCAGGTTGTTACAGAAAACCTAGTGCTTTAATATCAAATGTGGGTTATAGAATAAATGATTGTAAGGCTACCATAACACTAGAGAGGGATGAATGATGTTATATAAATTTTTATGAATCTTCTTAGCTTGTTTAATAGTTGAATCAAAACACAGATAATCAATCACAGATATATAAACTTGTAGGCAATCAAAGAAGTAAATATAAGCAGTGAAGTAAAAAAGTAAAGAGTTAGAGAGATGACACCAGGGACTTTATACTGGTTCGTATTTTTTCTGCATCCAGTCCTGTACAGTTTCTTGTACATCTTTTCAAGCTTCTACTTTATAAGGTAGCAAGCAAACCAATTACAATCTTGATTTCAAGGCCACAAGACACCCCCTCGTGTATTCCGAGTCCGGGGAAAACTCTCTTGGTTTACCGAGCAACATGATCATCCACTAGATTTGAATGAGCTACTAAGCACACCTACTTGATTTGAATGGGCCACAAGCACACCCACTTGGTTTGACAGGCTACACGCAGATCCACACAAACAAGAGTAGAGTTGATGATTTTCCAAAGACAAATAGTCATACTTTAGAATTCAGCTTTTACCTTAAATAGAAAACAAAAATTTTGGTTAAAAGATTTTCTATTTTGTCATCTAAACATATATATAAAACTATAACCTTGACAATTTTAAATACGAGAAACAAATTATTTTCAATCAAATATTATTTTAAAAATGGCCTCACCTAAAAGCACACCTTAAAAAAAGAACATTTTCATCCTAGTCAAAAATCACAACTCTTTCTTCTGATAGTTTATCATCACTAAAGATTATTCCATCACCAACCTACCACACCGACTTTTCTCCTAGAGGAAAGAAGGTAAAGCAGTCAATTAATTATAATGGTGCACTATCAATGACTGTCCCATTGGTGAGCTAAATCACTATCAACAAGAAATGATCAGACTTCGGAAACAAATATACTGCGAACAACGCACACCTGGAGCACATCTTAATTTTATTGAAAGATCTCTTTTGGCATTCCATGGACGATCACCAACAACCAGTAGTATATGTAAAAACTCTCCTAGACATATGAAAACACTATTAAAAATATACGATCATGGGAATCAAGGCCATCCGAAGAAGAATATGAACCTTCCAAAAACAAATAATTTGTCGTAGTTCTATCATGTTTTAAATTGATACTTATATCCTATTTTATAAATATACATTGTAATAAACTTTGAAATAATGAATAAGATAACTTGTCTTTGATCCTTGAAAACAAACACTATAGACGACATACTTAAAGAGGTAGACCACAAAGTCAGTCTGCCTACTCAAGACTAACACAATAAACAAGTCTTTAAAACAACAACAACAGTCAAAATTTAACATTACCAATCGACTGGTTCAACACTTCCAATAGACTAAAACACCCCGTTTTTACACTAAAAACACGCGGGTTGAAAACCCTGTAATTTATAGACAAAATCAGTCAACTATTCCAATTTTAAGGTCAATTGGACATTGTTTCAGAAATTTTTAACGAAAGCCAAGATGGTCAAACAGCTCACCTTTTTATGCAACTACTCCTTCACATCAATAAATACCTATTGAATTCCTATACCTACCCCTGACTTAACCCTTTCATTCATCTTCATTCAAGTTTCAAAAACGATTACTCTTCTCAAATCAAATTTTTTTTAATCTTTTTTTTACTAAATCTCAAAAACTATGGGACCAAAGAAAAAAGGAAAGAACTACTACCTCCTCCAACGAGCCTACTGAAGCTCATAATCAAAACTGGCTTCACAATGACATCACAATTAGAAGTTTTGAGAATATGAAGAATATGCAGATATTTAAATGATTTTTTGTTAAAATGGAAGACTTTAACAGATATGCTATTTGAGAATTCACCAGAGATCGTGAAATAGAGTCATCAATTGACTAAAATGTAAGCAACTTGAAGATGCCGCATTTGGTAAAAAAAAATTATGCAAATCTTAATTCAGATTTTCATAGAGCTCACTCAAATAAAGATATCATGTGGAGTTTAGTTTGCGGAGTAAGAAGTGTCGTACCCCTACCAAGACTAGGAATCAGTTTACATTGCCCAAAGGAAGGAGAGGAATTGGAAGAAATAGATATTAATGATTATGGTAGAGATGTGACTAGTTACAATTTTCTTATTGATGACTTTAGGAATCTAAAGGCCATATATTTGCACCCTAAAGCTAGAATATCCATCAAATCCTTACACAGACTATCTTACTGAGGACTAAAAGCTATGATGTTATGTACAAAATCAATTATCAAGCATTGTATGGGTTGTATGCAGGAACTCAAATAAATTAGGGAAAATATATCACGGATGATATTTGAACCTTCCACCAACGTAAGTCAAAGATGATTCATTATGCCAAGTATATGATACGTATCTTATACTATTCTAAAATCAATCTTCCCGACTCGAAATTTATTACTGCCAATACCCTCAATGCAAAAACTCTTACGTTAATGAAGCTTCCCTCTCAATATAAGCGACTTATGATATTTGAAGAATGGCAAGCACATAGATCCTCTTCATCAAGTGCTCCATCGACTCAACCTAGGGTAACAACTCCACCTCAACAACAAAAAGAGGGTTCCGAGGATGATGATGCAATACTTGAACTTCCAATCTACTCTTCAATAACAGACTCCTTTGTCATTATCTCCAGAAAACAAAGCAAGATTGACCATCGCTTAGCTAGAGTAGAAACCACGGTTGCTCGTTGTTGGAATTCCAAAGGAAAAAATGAATGAAACATACATAAAGTCCCACATCGCCAAAATTTCAAAACCATTCCATTATATATATGGCTTTGCAATGAGGAGGTTGGGGGCCAGGGGCTCCCAAATGTATGCTTCGTTGTGAGGAGGGAGATCATGCATCTCCACCACACACACGCGCGCGCCGCCGCCGTCCGTCCGACCGGGCCGGGCTCGGGTTCGGGTCTAATATGATTCTAATTTTACTGAAAAACTGGGCCGGGTTTTTTTTTAACATTTGCAGACGAACGAACAGATGCGACTGTTCATAAGCGAACGCGGTTAAATGAAGAGGCGCAACCCGTTAGTGACGAACAGAAGCAGGTGCGACCCGTTGGAGGCGAACAGAAGCGGGTGCGACCCGTTAGAGGCGAACAGGTGCGGCCTGACTGATGAGACGCGACTGAACATTAGCAGGCACACGAACAGTAGCGATTAAAGGAAACGGGCGCGACCGTTTGGACGAACGGTTGCAGACACGACCGTTCGAAGGGATGCGGACCAACTATAAATAAGTAGGAAAACTGATCACTTTCCTCACTGAATTTTCTAATCTCTTCTCTTCTGTTGACTGCTGTTCTTATATTCAAATCACAGAGTGATATACTCATTACAGTTTCGAGCAGAATTCGTCTGTTGTATCTTAGGAGAATTTTGAAATAAAATTCTTAAGGAAATCGTTACGACGAGCCTCAGACACAAACCGGTTAGAATTTTAGTCTGTTTGTATATTCATATACATTATTCTTTATTCTATCCTTTATTTTGGTTGTACTATTTATTCAAAATAGTATAAAGCTGTTGTTGTAATTCATTTACAACGTTCATATTGTTATAATATTTACTACAGAATTCCAGTGTAGTGGAAATCTGAGTTATAAACTTGTGCGACGAGTTTATATTTGATTATTCTCTGTTTTGGTATACTAGACGTATAACATCTTAAGAATTTTACTGTTTTCTTACTAAAACAGAGATGGCAACCATAGAATTTTCAAAGAATACTACTCACAACAGACCTGAACCGTTCAAGGGAGATGGTGATGATTTCTTGACATGGCAGAATCAGATGTTATTTTATCTCACCACGCTCGGTCTACAAAAGTACCTCGACGAGGAGGAACTAATTCCTGCACCAGGCAAGGAAGCAGAGGTGAATATGTGGAAGCATTCCGATTTTTTATGCAGAAACTACATTCTGAATTGTCTCGACAAGGTACTATACAAAGTATATCAGCCTTTAAAGACGTCAAAAGAACTCTGGAATGCACTTACCGCAAAATACAAGACGCAGAATATCAGTCTTAAAAAATTTATTGTAGACAAATTCATGGACTACAAGATGGTTGACTCCAAACCAGTAACCGCTCAACTGCATGAACTGCGAATCATCATTCATGATCTCGAGGCGGAAGGTCATAAGGTTGGAGAATCATTTCTGGTTGAAGCCATCACGGGAAAACTGCCGCCGTCGTGGAGAGATTACCGCAATTATCTAAAGCATAAAAAGAAGGAAATCTCTTTGCAGGATCTCATAGTCCGATTAAAAATTGAGGCGGACAACCGTGCAGTTACAAAACCAAGCGAGGAGGCATTTGTGGCTGAAGGGTCGAAGACCAAAAACAAAAAGAAGAGTTTCCAGAAGAAAAGGAAAGCTCAAGACAACAAACCAAAAGACAACAAACGAACCAAGAAGTTTAATGGCGAATGTTGGGTTTGTGGAAAAGTTGGACATGCCGCTAAAGATTGCAGACACAAGAAGGAATGCAATAAAGAGGCAAATATAGTGGATAACATGGAAGTAGACGAGTCCAACTTCTCGGCGGTGGTATCTGAATGCAATCTGGTTCAGAATCCTAACCAATGGTGGGTAGATATAGGCGCTACTCGTCATGTTTGTTCTGAAAAATCCATGTTTTCAACATACCAGAAATTCGATCAGAAAGAAAGACTCTACATGGGTAATTCTGCAGTTTCCATGATCGAAGGCAGTGGCACAGTTATCCTCAAGTTCACTTCTGGAAAAACTGTCAAATTGAATGACGTACTTCATGTTCCAGACATACGCAAGAATCTCATCTCTGGTGCAGTCCTATCAAAGAAGGGATTCAAGATGGTGTTTGAGTCAGACAAGATGGTTCTGTCCAAAGCTGGAATATATATAGGAAGGGGATATTTATGTGATGGCCTATTTAAGGCAAATGTAGCCGTTATCGGTAATAAAACTATGTATTCTGATTGTGCTATTAATAAAATTGAAGTTTCTTATTTGCTTGAGCACGAAATTTTACTATGGCACGATAAATTAGGACACATAAACTTCCGAAAAACGAAGAAATTATCAAACTTGGGATTGATTCCAAATTTCCAAGTAGATAAGAACTACAAATGTGAGACATGTGTAGAAGCAAAAATGGTCAAACAACCATTTAAATCTGTTGACAGAAGCACCGAACCATTAGGTTTGGTACATACAGATTTATGTGATTTTAAATCACTACCTACAAGAGGTGGGAAAAATTATTTCATTACTTTCATTGACGATTATACGCGATATTGCTATGTATATCTTTTAAATCGTAAAGATGAAGCAATAACAGCGTTTATAAAATACAAGGCTGAGGTAGAAAATCAGTTAAATAAAAAGATCAAGATATTAAGATCTGATCGAGGTGGAGAGTATGAATCACCATTTAAACAATTCTGTGAAGAAAATGGAATAATTCATCAAACAACGGCTCCATATTCACCACAACAAAATGGTGTAGCCGAGAGGAAGAATAGAACGTTAAAAGATATGATTAATGCATTGCTTTTAATTTCTGGTCTACCAACGAACTTGTGGGGGGAAGCACTAAATATGTCTAATCATATATTAAATAAAGTTCCTCACAATAAAACAGGAACAATTCAATATGAGATATGGAAAGGACACAAACCAAGCTTTAAATACCTCAAAGTGTGGGGGTGCTTGGCAAAAGTTCCAGTTCCGCCTCCCAAGAGAGTCAAACTTGGACCAAAAACAGTAGATTGTTATTATCTCGGGCCAGCCCAAAATAGTAGTGCCTATAGATTTTTGGTATTCAAGTCTGATATAAATGATATTCATGTAAATACAATCATGGAATCAAGAGATGCCCCGTTCTTTGAAGATGTGTTCCCACATAAAAGAAACGATGGAAATCCTGTCCCAAAAAGGACAAGAGATAACAGAGATGAGACATGTGAAGATGAAACTCATCAGGACAACGAGGAGGTTAAACCAAGAAGAAGCGTAAGGGCTAGAACTTCTGAAACATTTGGTTCGGATTTTTTAACTTATATGTTAGAACACGAACCTCAAACGTACAAGGAAGCAATGTCATCTTCTGAATCTTCATGTTGGAAAGAAGCAATCCAAAGTGAGATTGATTCAATTCTAAGTAATAAAACTTGGGAAATTGTTGATATTCCACCAGGAATAAAACCAATTGGCTGCAAATGGATTTTCAAGAAGAAAATGAAAGCAGATGGCTCTATCGATAAGTATAAAGCTAGATTAGTAGCCAAAGGATATCGTAAAAAAGAAGGAGTAGACTTCTTTGATACATATTCGCCGGTAACACGAAATTTGATAGTGTCATGATGAGAAATGGTTTTCGTATAAATGAATGTGACAAATGTGTTTATTATAAACAAATTGGGCAATCATATGTGATGATTTGTCTATATGTAGACGATATGCTAATATTTGGTCCAAATACTCAAGTCATAGAGACCATAAAGAAAATGTTAACTAGCAATTTCGATATGAAAGACTTAGGAGTTGCAGACGTTATCTTGGGAATCAAAATAATACGAACTCCTAATGGAATTGAATTGTCTCAGTCACACTATGTAGACAAAGTGATTGAAAGATTTCAAAATTTTGGAATTAAAGGAGTAAATACACCTTTTAATCCATCATAAGTACTGCACAAAAACACTAATGAGAGTGTAATGCAACTGGAATATTCTCGTGTAATAGGATGTCTCATGTATCTCATGAATTGCACAAGACCAGATATAGCTTATGCAGTAAGTCGACTAAACAGGTATACAAGTAATCCAGGGAAGGAACACTGGAAAGCACTAATGAGAGTGTTGGGATTTTTGAAGAATACCACTAATTTTTCCTTACATTATGGAAAATATCCTGCCGTCTTAGAAGGATATAGTGATGCAAACTGGATTGCAGATTCAGAGGAATCAAAATCCACAAGTGGTTATGTCTTTACCCTTGCAGGAGCAGCAGTATCATGGAAATTTACTAAAAAAACATGCATAGCTCGATCCACTATGGAATCAGAGTTCATTGCATTAGATAAGGCAGGCGAAGAAGCAGAATGGCTCCGTCACTTTTTAGAAGATATTCCGTTTTGGCCTAAACCTGTACCGGCCATATGCATACACTGTGATAACCAAGCAGCGCTAAGCAGAGCGCAAAACTTTGTGTATAATGGAAAGTCACGACATATTCGTCGACGCCATAATACAGTTAGGCAGTTACTCTCAAATGGAACTATTTCCATAGATTATGTGAGAACAAATGATAACCTAGCGGATCCATTTACTAAAGGTTTATCAAGAGAGAAAATTGACTGTGCATCGAGGGGAATGGGCTTAAAGGCCTAAACCATCAAGAGTTATCTTATACGGAAACCTATCCTAGCGACTGGAGATCCCATGGACTAGGATCAATAGGCAAACCAGTTCTGAATAACTCAAGAAGTAATGCATTTGTTTGGACATAGTCCAATTCCATTCCTATGGTGCATAATATAAATGCATGCCTACAGAAGCATTTAAAGGTTAAAACTATGTTTTTTAATGATGACCATATCTTGAATATAACAAGTGGGGTATTTGTAGGATACTCTTAATGGTTGCGATCACCTATGTAAGTGTGAGCTGGGTCAGCTCTATGAGAATTTTACAAGGCTTTAAATTCTCTATAACACTCGCAGAACCAAGTACTGTTCAGGACCAAAATGAACACAACCAAGAAATTGGATGAGAAGGGAATCAATGCTTCGTAAAGCTTATTGTCTGGATATACAATAAAGGCTGACGGTTCAAGATGAAATATTTCACCGATTAGCCAAGTAAATCCGATAAGTTTTAACTAGGGAAAGTTCAAAGTGAAATATCTACTTATCCACGATAAAGCATTAATTCCATATATACTCTGTGATATTTCGCTTTGTGTGGGGGATATGTATATTATCATTCATGTGGGGGATTGTTGGAATTCCAAAGGAAAAAATGAATGAAACATACATAAAGTCCCACATCGCCAAAATTTCAAAACCATTCCAATATATATATGGCTTTGCAATGAGGAGTTTGGGGGCCTGGGGCTCCCAAATGTATGCTTCGTTGTGAGGAGGGAGATCATGCATCTCCACCACACACACGCGCGCGCCGCCGCCGTCCGTCCGACCGAACCGGGCCGGGCCGGGCTCGGGTTCGGGTCTAATATGATTCTAATTTTACTGAAAAACTGGGCCGGGTTTTTTTTTAACATTTGCAGACGAACGAACAGATGCGACTGTTCATAAGCGGACGCGGTTAAATGAAGAGGTGCGACCCATTGGAGGCGCACAGAAGCGGGTGCGACCCGTTAGAGGCGAACAGGTGCGGCCTGACTGATGAGACGCGACTGAACATTAGCAGGCACACGAACAGTAGCGATTAAAGGAAACGGGCGCGACCGTTTGGACGAACGGTTGCAGACACGACCGTTCGAAGGGATGCGGACCAACTATAAATAAGTAGGAAAACTGATCACTTTCCTCACTGAATTTTCTAATCTCTTCTCTTCTGTTGACTGCTGTTCTTATATTCAAATCACAGAGTGATATACTCATTACAGTTTCGAGCAGAATTCGTCTGTTGTATCTTGGGAGAATTTTGAAATAAAATTCTTAAGGAAATCGTTACGACGAGCCTCAGACACAAACCGGTTAGAATTTTAGTCTGTTTGTATATTCATATACATTATTCTTTATTCTATCCTTTATTTTGGTTGTACTATTTATTCAAAATAGTATAAAGCTGTTGTTGTAATTCATTTACAACGATCATATTGTTATAATATTTACTACAGAATTCCAGTGTAGTGGAAATCCGAGTTATAAACTTGTGCGACGAGTTTATATTTGATTATTCTCTGTTTTGGTATACTAGACGTATAACACTCGTGTCAAGAGCAAGATGGATAAAATGATGAATTTCATGAGTAAAATCTGGAAAGAATGTCTTGCACTCGACCTTCCGCCTCTAGATTTCCTCTACCCCCAAAAGGAGCATCAGAAAATGACGAATACAATTGGAATTCCACGGAAGGGGAAATGAACAAAAGGAACGTGAGAATGAAAATAATGGTAGCGATGAGGAGTAGATTTGGTAACTTTATCCTGGTAAGTTTCTATTTCATGTTTTCAGTAATTAATTACGTTTTCTTTGAGTAATTATATGTTATGAGGTAATTTTATGTGTTTTGTAAAACTATGTTTTATGTTTGATTGTGGATGTGGTCTTGTGATGTGTGTGTTGTGAGATATTAAGTACTTTGTGTTTTTATGATATTGTATGGTTTTATGTAGTTTGAAAATTTGTGATGTTATATGCTTATGTTTAAGTAATATATTACATGTGAGACACAAGTTTCATTTGCCCCAACTACTATTCAAGTCTTATATAACTCTTATTGATTTATTTTTCATTTTTGTTGATGATAAAGGGGGATAAAATTATCGGCCATATCGGTAGGGGGAGTATAAACTTAGGGGAGAGCTAACTATGTTTTGAAATTAATTTTTAACTATATAATTGTCATCGTCATAAATGGGGAGAATGTAAAAACCTTACAGTTTGATATTTTGAACATGACATCTGCACACGGATATATTCTATATATAATTGACTATTGCAGGAAATATATCAACTATCGAAGAGATCTATACGAAAAAGACAAGACAAAGATGACATTCAATTTAATATTAGTCATAGAGTTCCAGGTCTTCAATTTACAGATGTTAAAATCTCTTGAAAGTGGTATACACACACAAAAAAACCAAAATAGCATTACCACTTTAAAAAAATGGAAGTATACATAATTAGTCGATTGGTTCACCAATGTCAGTTGATTGATGTAATGTACGCCTATTTTTATTATCTTCTAAAGAAAATCGGTTGACAATACATTTAATTTAGTCGACTAAACAAGGAAAACATCAAACTGAATGGTTTTTTAGTCGACTAAAACATGTCCTTTTTACACCTTTCTTTCTGTTCTAAAATTAACAAATTCAGCTATAACTAATCGACTAAATACTTCTATTCGATTGGTTGTCGAGTAACGATTATATTATTTGAAAATTTTAAAGTGATATTCTTCTTTATGAAGAGTCACTTCCTTCCATAAATGGTTGCAGCACTTTTGACAGATGCTACTCCTGGTGAAGGATTGAAATTGCCCATTCTCTATAAATAGCAATCACTTTTAGTATTTCAACAACAATTATTCTTGTCTTCTAACTAGAATTCTTGTTGAATTCACTACTTGCATTAATCCACAAATTGCTATTTCTTGATCACTTACACATTCAAGTCAAATCTATTAAGTGATCATTCACTTCAATTTCTTCAAATATACACGTTATACCACTTAAGATTATAGGAAGGTTATACTATAACGACCCATCCATGTTATTCAGAGCAAAAGAGGTCAAACACTTTACTACTCGTTATAGTCGAAGTCTCGTTGGAGATCTTCAGCATGAAGTCTAGTTCGCCACCTCGGCGGTTTGTAATACCCATTCATCTGGGTTAAGTGAGAGTGTCGTTTAAATCAAGAAAGAATCCGAGACTGGATGTAGAACGGAAAGTTCGAAAGTGTATAAAAATATACGTTGTACTTTAATTTACATTCTTTTTATTCTATCAATATTCATATAAATTTTAATTCAGTAGAAATATTCATACTACTCGATCCATAGCGACTTTCAGCTTAACCCTTTTCCTTTCTCATGCCCATATCTGGAATAGTGCTACTTTCGTTTATAAAGTGTCCTAAAGTAACTCCTCTTACTCTGTTGCTTTTACTTTTAGGTTGACCGATGAATCTATTTGCAATCGTTACATTGCTGAAGGATGTATATGTACCAACTTTAAGTGTCATTTTTTCTAGAGGTAAAATTGACCACATTACTGCTCCTTTTTCATTAGAAATGAATGAAAATGTTGTGTTCGCAAGCTTGGACCATCCACTTTAGGTGTCTGATGTGTCAGACATCTGAACTGGGCTGTACCTTCCCCACTTCAGTTGAAATGCACAAAGAGAACGATATGTTGGCGTTCGAAGCGTCGGATGCATATGATATCAATGGCTAATTATCTGCTAATCTATTCAAAAACTATCAAACTATATATCGCCGTATCTCCTACACCGAAAGTCCACTCCATGGAACGAGAGACATCTTTTTTTTTAGAAGTAGTCGTCTCAGGCCCTATTTTGGCTTCCATTAAAAGTTATAGCCCTTGCAAATTTTCAAGTTCAGAACCATCCAATATTTATTTTTAAGGTTAAAAATGTCAATACTCAATATTACCCAAATTTATAGTTAATTTGAAATCAATTTGGTTATAAAAATAATATTTTAACAATTTATTGATATGTAAAAATATGGATCCTTTAGAATCTTATGGTGTAACAGATACGAAGAAAATCTACATCAAAAAAATGCTAGCAACATTTCCAAATGTATACATTGAAGAATACTACAAGTTATTAGTGTGTAAGAAATAAGCTAGTTTAAAAGAATGTACAAAATATTGTCTGTATCGTATTTATATTTACCATCATAGATTGTAACGAACTAAAAATATATTTTCGTTCTGCGTTACTATATTTGCTCTAATTGTTATTATAAATTTTTCTATCTTCATTATTGTTTAACGTACATATGTTAATACTGGTATTTGCCGAAAAGGTAATAATAGTTCACAATAATTAATGCAACACAACTTTCATCAAAATAAAAACCCATATTTCACTTTCCCAATTTGCCCCTTTATCATTTTTAAACTGAAGACGCACCTTGAATAAGGATGCGTTCGCAATGAACGGAAGTGGGGTATTTGGGCAGGGAATTTGAGCGGACCATTTGAGCGAGGAAGTTGTGTGAAAGTGTGATTGGTTTGGGGCTACGAACTGGTATTTCAGTGGGGTATTTAAGTTGTGATTTTAATTTAATTGATTTGTGGCCAACTAATTATTTGTTTTGAAGTGTAATATGTGTTTAATTAAAGTGTTAAAACAATAAAAAAACTAAATAAACGAAAATTAATTATATAATAGTAGAAAGTACATATAAAATCATACAATGTTTTAGTGCAATCCTACTGCAACAATTTTATCTGTATGCTATCTCGAATTATTAACGTTTCATAGTCTACATGTCATCACACTGATTCAACTGCTATGTTCGGTGCAATTCTCATATTATAATATTTCTTCTGATATTTCTCTAAAATAAGACCGCGATCATTATCATAAGCCATAAAATCTGGATCAACACTATTGTATTTTCGTATGCAAGAGTGTATAATCATTGTAGATACAACAACTTTTACTTGAGTTTCAAACGAGTATATTGGCATATTCTTCAAAGCGACAACTTTTTCTTCCAATTTCTAAAGGTTATTTTAATTGTCATACGTAAATTTGAATGATAGAAATTAAAATTTTCATTTGTCGATTTTGGTTGATTTGTGGTTTCACGAAAATGGAAAATATGATATCAAATATTAAGATAAGGTGGTAAATAACTAGGTTGTAGTGGATATCCTGAATCAACTAAATAATACTATCCAGGTGGAGGGTGGAGGAAGTTAAAGTTTCTATCATTTATAACTGAACTAAAATTTCTACTATCATGTACAACACCTTCACAACCACTCATAACATAAGTAAATTGTAAATCGAATGAGCATCCTGCTAAGATATTCTGTATAGCACAATTTTTTCGTCCTATATGTGGAACAACTCAATCTAACATGTAAGTGTGTCACTACGTGTGTATCATCTATAGTACCAACATAGTTTCTAAAATATAGGCAGTACCGGTTTGAAGAACAGTATTAAATTGAGGATCATCCGACTTGACAATATTTATGGCTAGTAACTGTACATCTTCTGAAACGGCATGAAAACAAACTGAAATCGTGCTGCTTGATATTTGAAAATTTTCTCTCATTTGTTGATTTGAGAGTGTTGCAGCTATGCTGCATATGAATATGACAATTGTTTCTTTGATACTAATTTCTTCCGTTATCGTCAAACCATAATTTTGCAGTCTATCGCACGATGAGAGAAAACAAATTCTTTTAATTTGAAAATTTTATTGACAACATTTTTTATGCCCATTAAATATGTCATCCACCCATCATAATTCGGTATATTCTAACATTTGCCTTTGGATAATATGTCTTCTTCTTCTACGTAGAGAGGTCCGAATTATATGTCGTTTAGATTTGAAGAAATATAAACGTAGAAAGGAGAAGAGATAGGAATATAGTGCAAGTAAGATAAAAGATGATGATGTTTGTCTATAGGAAAAAAGGAGGACGAGGAAAAAAATCGTTGGGTTGTTAATACTTTGGCTTTCAAAACATCAGACTTCACCGTATCTCCAATCAACGTTCAACAACCATGATAGGAAAAGGGAAGTAATGTTGAAGCATTAACGTGTCATCGTGCCACCAACCAACGGTGACCACGTAGAAATTGACAGCAAACGCTTCTGTATCAAGTAAATCCAGTAACTGAACTGTTTATCCCGAACCGTGCCGAACCGCATTTCCGAAAGTGAGACAGGTCCACCAACTCTTTCTTCTTCCAAAATTATGCTTTAAATCAGTAAATAACAGTGAGCTTCTTTTTAGAAATTCAAGCTCTCAGAAGAACCCATGGCACAGAATTCCTGCAAAATAGTACGGTTTCTTAAGGTAATCCTTACCTCTTTTCATTTGTCCAACTCTAATCTTTAAAAAGCGGTCGATTGTTTAAATAAGCATAGTTATTAGTTAGTAGCAGATTGAAGACTAGAAAGGCAAAATCTGGTTCTTAAGTTGATATCGTAATGGATCCAGGCGAATGAGGAAGGTCGAAATTGAGAGAAAAAAACCGCCAGCTTGAAAAAAAAAAATTACGCCGTTGCCGGGGATCGAACCCGGGTCACCCGCGTGACAGGCGGGAATACTCACCACTATACTACAACGACTTTGTCATAAATAGAATAAAAATCCTTATAGATTTTGTTAATAGTATACAAACAATTTCATAGCAGAAGCATCAGACCGTGACCCTAATTTTGTTCCAGTTATATCCAAGTATGCAATCGGATTGGAGCTGGTGTGCAATATCAGGAAAGTTCTTGATGAGTGCGCAAGGGCTTTTGAACAGCTATTATGTTAGGAAGTTAATGTTCAAAAGGGGTAGTAAAATGCTGATGAAGGTAAAGGCGGTAATATTTCATGACTCAGGGTTTAATTTATCTTATATTTCTCCTTTACATAAAACGAATTTACTAGTAGTGGTGTATGTGAAATTTGGATGCTTTTTACATATTTGTTGATGTTCATAATAGTGGACTTGCTCCCTGCGTGTCTGGTTTACTTCATATCTGGATGGGCTTCACCCTGAAATACCCGCATCACATACTTTTGCTTTATTTTTTATCTTTTGGGCCTAATTTGCTTATAGGGCCTGTTTTGCATTTAGCCTAATACCTGTATTATAAATACAGAAGGATTGTGAGATGTAATTGAACAATTGATACAAACTGCAGTTATAAAACTTTTCATTTTAAAACTTCTTTTATGGTATCAGAGCCACCATTGCCAAATGGAAGATTTCATTGAGAAGTTGTTTTCTTGTGAGGCTCCCCTCAGAACATTATCATCATAGGGGAGGCTGTCCTTCTCAAGATCAGTATAGTGACTATGTTCATCAGTTATTTCTACCCACTGTGCCATCCTAGAGGCAGATCAGATTCAAGATCGTCATTTCTACCTCTGGTTGCACCTTTTTTTTTTGCTGCGCAACTTTGATTTCTTGATCAAGAAATCGGGATATTCAAATTCTTGATCCTCCATGGCACTCGAAGAAGAGGACGTTACTTCAGCAAACACTGGCAACAGATCCAATGACAGTCAAAAATCTGAATCAGTCTTGATCAGACCTAAGAATCAAGCAATAAACACCCCATTGGATGAAGATAATTACATCACATGGAAATATCAAGTTGAAATAGCATTAAGAGGGTATGATCTATAAGATTATGTCAAAGGAACAAAGGTGATTCCATCAGTTAATATCATTGATGATAAAGGCAATACCATCAGCAACCCAGGTTATATTTTACATCAGAAACAAGATAACTTGATTGCATCTTGGCTTTTATCTTCTGTGAGTCAGACTCTATTGTCACAGCTTGTTGGATGTTACACGTCATATGAAATATGGTCATCCATTGAAAGAATTTTCAATTCCCAATCAGCAGCGAGAATCATGCACTATAGAAGAGAATTACAGAATACAAGAAAAAGTGATATGAGCATGAGAGATTACCTTGCCAAGAACAAGATCTGGGTGACAGATTAAGGGCAGTTGGCCACAATGTTTCGAACAGTGCATAGATTCTCATCATCACCAATGGGCTTGATCAAGAATATGAATCTCATCATAACCTCCTACCTAAATTACGGACAGTATGGAACACTCGGATACTTCAGCGTGCGAATGTATACTGTAATTCTCCAAGTGGACTGACAGTCGTACTTAGAAAATAACAGGCTACCACGCTTGCATATTGAACTCCGCGTAGTGCAGAAGCCGTTATTTTTTTTTTGTTCAGACTGCAATAACCCCTTCGTTCTAACTTGGAATCAGGCGAGACTTCGACCGATCAACTTCTAATTAGATTACAGACAGTATGGAATACTCGGATAGTTCATCGTGTAAACGCACACTGTAGTTCTTCAAGGGGACTGAAAATTGTACTTAGAAATAAAAGGCTACCACATCTGCATATTGAACTCTGCCTAGTGCAGAAGCCGCTATTTTTTTGTTCAGACTGCAATAACTCCTTCGTTCCAACTCGGAATCAAGCGAGACTTCAACCGATCAACTCCCACTTAAATTACGGACAATATGTAACACTCGAATAGTTCATCGTATGAACGCACACTATAGTTCTCCAAAAGGACTGACAATTGTATTTAGAAAATAACAGGTTACCACATCTGCATATTGAACTCCGCCTAATGCAGAAGCCGCCGTTTTTTTTGTTCAGACTGAAATAACTCCTTCGTTCTAATTCAGAATCAGGCTGGACTTCGACCGATTAACTATCACCTAAATTACAGATAGTATGAAACACTTGGATACTTTATCATGTGAACGCACACTGTAGTTCTCCAAGGAGACTGACAGTTGTAAGAAAATAATAAGCTACTCCATCTCCATATTTGAATTTTGATGAAAATTAGAATTAAAATTTTAAATTTTTGTCGGATCTCAAAACATAAAAATTAGACTTAGAATTATTTTATATTTATTTGTTTTTTATTAGTTAAATTAAATTTAAATCTTTAGATGGGTTAAATGGGTAACCCGCTTGTTAAGTGGGTTGGGTTATAAATGGGTTAAATGGGTAACCCGCTTGTTAAGTGGGTTGGGTCATAAATGGGTTAAATGGGTAACCCGCTTGTTAAGTGGGTTGGGTCATAAATGGGTTGGGTCATAAATGGATAAAATAGAATGGGTCATAAATGGGTTGGGTCAAACTCGACCCAACCCATTTTGACCCAACTCGATCCGTTTGACAGGCCTAAATATAGATACGACAACTTCTACTTGAGTTTCAGATGAGTATATTGGCATATTCTTTAAAACAACGAACTTTTTCTTCTAATTTTCAAAGGTTCTTTTAATTGTCATACGTAAACTTGAATTATAGAAAATAAAATTTTCAATGGTTGATTTGAGGTTTCGTCAAAATGAGGAATATGATATCCAATATTAAGATAAGGTGATAAATAACCAGATTGAAGTGGATATCCCGAATCAACTAAATAATACTATCCTGGTGGAGGGTGTGGGAAGTTAGAGTTTCTACCGTTTATAACTGAATTAAAAATTTCTACTACATATGTAACACCTTCCTAACCAACCATAACATAATTAAATTGTAAATTGAATGAGCATGTTGCTAACATATTCTGTGTAGCACAACCTTTCGTCCTATATACGAAAAAACTCAATCTGCATGTAAGTATGTTGTTACGCGTGTATCGTCTATAACACTAACACAGTTTATAAAATATGGGTAGTACTGGTTTGAGGTTTTAATATGATATGGAATAATATTAAATTGAGGATCATCCGACTTGACAATATTAATAGCTAGCAATTGTATAACGTCTAAAATTGTATTGAAATAAACTGAAATTGTGTTACTTGACATTTGAAAATTTTCGCTCATTTGTCGATTTGAGAGTGCTGCAGCTACGCTGTATATTAATATGACAACTGTTTCTTTGATACTACTTACTTTCGTTGTTATCATGTTATAATTTTGCAGTCTGTCGCATAACGGTAGAAACCAAAGTCTTTCATTTGAAAATTTCATCGACAATATTTTTGATGTTTATTTAATATGTCATCCACCCGCCTTAAATCGATATATTCTGACGTTTGCATTCGATATGGCTTCTTCTTCTATGATGAGAGGTCCGACTTATACGTCGTTTAGATCCGAGGAAATATAAAAGTAGAAAGGAGAAGAGATGAGAATATGGTGTAAGGAAGATGAAAGATGATGATGTTCTTTTATAGGAAAAGAGGAAGGGAAGGAAAACGAAACATACGTTGGCGTTTAACGTATCGGACATCACCGTATCCCCCCTCAATGTTCAACATACAGGATATGAAAAGGGGAAGTAACGTTGGAGCATCAAATGTGTTATACTTTCCACCAACAAACGGTTGCCATGGAAAAATTGACTGCAGACTCTTCCTGTATCTAGTAAATCCACTAACAGAACTGTTTATCCTGAACCGTGCCAAATCGCAGACTCTTCCTGCTAATTACCATTTTTAAAAAATGGAAATATACAAAAATAAGTCGAATGGTTCACCGAAGTCAATTGAGTGATATAATGTACGTCTATTTTTATTATCTTCTAAAGGAAACCAATTGACAATACATTTAATTTAGTCGACTAAATAAGAAAAACATCTGATTGAATGGATTTTTTAGTCGACTAAAATTGGTCATTTTTACACTGTTTTCTTCTGTTTTAAAATTACCAAATTCAACTATAACAATCGACCAAATTCTTTACGAAGAGTCACTTCCATCCATGAATGGCTGCAGCACTTCAGACAGATGCTACTCTTTATGAAAGACTGCAGCTACTCGTTTTCTATAAATGGCAATCACTTTTAGTATTTCAACAATAGTTATTCTTGTCTTCTAACTCTAATTCTTGTTAAATTCACTACTTGCATTCCAAACCATAAATTTCTATTTCTTTGTCACTTGCACATTCAATTCAAATCTATCAAGCGATTATTCACTTCCATGTCTTCAAATATATATATGTTATAACAATTACGAAGAAGATTAAAGAAAGTTTGTACTATAACGACTCATCCGTGTAATCCAGAGCATAGAAGGTCAAAATACTTTACCACTCTTTATAGTCGAAGTCATGTTGGAGATCTTCAGGCACGAAGTCCTATTCGTCATCTCATCGGTTTGTAATACCCATTCCTTTGGGTTAAGTGAGAGTGTTGTTTAAATCCAAAAAAGATTCTGAGACTGGACGTAGAACGAAAGGTTCGAATAAGTATAAAAATATCCGGTGTACTTTACTTTGTATTTGAAAGTGACCATGTGATCGTGTAATATGAATAAATTACTTGTGCGGAAAAGTAAGTAAATAATAAAAGCAGTAAAGTAAATGACATCAGGAATTTTTATACTGGTTCGGACTCCCGTTCTATGTTCAGTCCCAAACTCCTTCTGGAATTCAATCGATACCGTCGCTTCACCCGGAGGAACTTGTATTACACCGCCTAAACAACCGAACATGAATTTTCGGTCTAGACAACCGAATAGGACTTCTACTGCCCGAGGATACTACAACAGGACTTCAAATACAAGTGAAAATGTTTCTGACTGAATATGCTCTGTAATAGCACTGATGAGTCAATATAAGTACACCCTTCCTATAATCTTCTCCTTTATGGTATATAGTGTAATTTATGAAGAAAGAAAGTCTAGTTGACCACACAAAAGTATGCTTGAGTGTTTGGTGATCAAATTGTTTGATTTGTAAAACCTGAAAGTAAATAGCAAGAATATAGAGTTCAGAAATCAAAATAAGAATTGGATAAGAATAGTGTTGAAATTGCTTGCTATTTATAGTGGTTAAAGGTTGCAATAATTGGTGAAGAGTTGCCATGAAACAGAAAGGAAGCAATTGTTGAAATGACTGTTGTTTCTGTTCGGGGAAGAGAAGCAACCGTTCAAGAAGTAGCCGTTAATTTTTAACTCAGACTTCTGAATTAAAATTTAGCCTTCTGAAAGTAGAAGATAACAAGGCAGCGTCAAAATTGTTTATTTTTGATCTTATTCAGACGTCTGAATTTGCTGTTTTAAAAATATCTGTTTCAGCAGTCAGACGTCTGAATTTATGATTCAGACGTCTGAATACTGCTAATTCAGACTATTTTAAAAACTTCTTTTGAAAATAAGTCGTGTTGTCAAATAGTTTGTGCATCTGTACCAATTTGGAGAGATTTTAACATATATTACTAACTAGACACAGATTCTATAACCTGTAAATGATTACGTCCATCGACCTGGAATCTGGCCATCAATGTTTTCCTGTAGAACTTGGTTAGATAAACACATATAATTGTTGTTATCAAAATATCGGGAACCGATGTTCTAACAATATTATTTTTTATTCTATCAATATTCGTAGAAGTTTAATTTAGTAGAAGTATTCATCCTACTCGATCCATAGCACTTTCACCTTAATCCTTTTTCCCTTCTCAACCTCATCTGGATTAGTGCTACTTTAGTCTACGAAGTGTTCTAAAGCAACTCCTCTTACTTTGTTGCTTTTACTCTTAGATTGATCGATGAATCTTTCTGCGATCGTTACATTGCTGAAGGATGTATATGTCCTAGCTTTATGTGTCATTTTTTCAAGAGGTAAAATTGACCATGTTGCTGCTCCTTTTTATTGGAAATGAAAGACAATGGTGTGTTTGCAAGCTTGGGCCATCCACTTTTGGTGTCTGACGCGTCAGACAATCGAACTGGGCTACACCTTCTCTAGTCTACTTGAAATGCGTAGGGAGAACGATATGTTGGCGTTCGAAGCATCACGTATGACATCAACGGCTAATTAGTGGTAGTCTCAAACCCTATTTTGGCTTCCATTAAAAGTTATAGCCCTTGCAAATTTTCAGCTTCAAAACCGACAATATTTATTTTCAGGGTTAGAAATGTCAATACTCAATATTATCCAAATTTATAATTGATTTGAAATCAATTTGGTTATAAAAATAATATTTTAATGATTCATTGATATGTAAAATTATGGATTTTCTGGAATCTTATAGTGTAACAGCTGCAAAGAATATCCACATCAAAGAAATATTAGCAATATTTCTGAATGAATAGCATGAAGAATACTACAAGCTATTGGTGTGTCGGAGAATAAATGGTTTAAATGATTGTATGAAATACCGTCTGTATCATATTTTTATTAACTATTATGGATTGTATGAAATAAAAATATAACTTAATTCTGCATTACTATATTTGCTCTAAATGTTATTACAAATCGTTCTATCTTCATTATTGTCTAACGTACTTATGCTAATATCCATTAATCGAAAAGGTAATAATAGTTAACAATAATTAATACAATACAACTTTAATCAAAATAAAAAACCATATTTCCCTTTTACAATTTGCTCCTTTAACATTTTTAAACTGAAGACGCACCATGAATAAGGATGCGTATGGAATGAACGGGAGTGAGGTATTTGAACATGGAATTTGAGCGGGGAAGTTGAGTGAACAGGTTATGAGTTTGGGGCTGTGAATAGCGTATTTGAGTGGGGTATTTAAGTTGTGATTTTAATTCAGTTGATTTGTAGTTAAGTAATTATTTGTTTCGATGTGTAATATGCGTGTAATTAAAATGTTAAAACAACACAAAAGGCTAAATAAACAAAAAATTAAATATATATAATAGTAGAAAGCACATATAAAATCATAAGATGCTTTTATGCAACCCTATTGCAACAATTTCATCTCTTATGCTATCTTGAATTGTATATATTTTATGGTCTACGTGTCGTTGTGTACTGGTTCAACTGTTGCGTTCAGTGTAGTTCTCACATTATAATATTCCTTCTGATATTATTCTATAATAAGATCGAGATTATCATCATAAGCCACAACATATGGATCACCGCTATTATATCTTTGTATGAAATACTATGTAGTCATTATAGATATGACAACTTCTACTTGAGTTTCAAATGAGTATGTTGGCATATTCTTCAAACGACAAACTTTTTCTTTCAATTTTCAAAGGTTCTTTTAGTCGCCATACATAAATTTGAATTATAGAAATTAAAATTCTCAACGGTTGATTTAAGGTTTCGCGAAAATGAGGAATATGATATCTAATATTAAGATAAGGTGGTAAATAACCAGGCCGAAGTGGATATCATGAGTCAACTAGATAATACTATCCAGGTTGAGGGTGGGGGAAGTTAGAGTTTCTATCATTTATAACCGAATTAAAAATTTCTACTATCATGTGCAGCACCTTCCTAACCAACCATAACATAAGCAAATGTAAATCGAATGAGCATGTTGCTAACCAATTCTATGTAGCACAACCTTTTCGTCATATATACGGAACAACTCAATCTGCATGTAAGTGTTTTATTACATGTATACTGTATATAACACCAACACAGTTTCTAAAATATAGGTAGTACCGGTTTGAAGTTTTAATATGACATGGAACAGTATTAAATTGAGGATCATCCGACTTGACAATATTTATGGCTAGTAACTGTACATCTTCTGAAACGGCATGAAAACAAACTGAAATCGTGCTGCTTGATATTTGAAAATTTTCTCTCATTTGTTGATTTGAGAGTGTTGCAGCTATGCTGCATATGAATATGACAATTGTTTCTTTGATACTAATTTCTTCCGTTATCGTCAAACCATAATTTTGCAGTCTATCGCACGATGAGAGAAAACAAATTCTTTTAACTTGAAAATTTTATTGACAACATTTTTTATGCCCATTAAATATGTCATCCACCCATCATAAATCGGTATATTCTAACATTTGCCTTTGGATAATATGTCTTCTTCTTCTACGTAGAGAGGTCCGAATTATATGTCGTTTAGATTTGAAGAAATATAAACGTAGAAAGGAAAAGAGATAGGAATATAGTGCAAGTAAGAAAAAGATGATGATGTTTGTCTATAGGAAAAAAGGAGGAAGAGGAAAAAAACGTTGGGTTGTTAATACGTTGGCTTTCAAAACATCAGACTTCACCGTATCTCCAATCAACGTTCAACAACCATGATAGGAAAAGGGAAGTAATGTTGAAGCATCAACGTGTCAACGTGCCACCAACCAACGGTGACCACGTAGAAATTAAAAGCAAACGCTTCTGTATCAAGTAAATCCAGTAACTGAACTGTTTATCCCGAACCGTGCCGAACCGCACTTCCGAAAGTGAGACAGGTCCACCAACTCTTTCTTCTTCCAAAATTATGCTTTAAATCAGTAAATAACAGTGAGCTTCTTTTTGGAAATTCAAGCTCTCAAAAGAACCCATGGCACAGAATTCCTGCAAAACAGTACTGTTCTTAATGTTGTGAAATCTGAGGTAATCCTTACCTATTTTCATTTGTCCAAATCTAATCCTTACTTGCTTTAAAATCTTTAAAAAGCAGTTGATTGTTTAAATAAGCACAGCTAATAGTTAGTAGCAAATTGAAAATTAGAAAGGCAAATTTTGGTTCTTATATTGATATCGTAACGGATTCAAGTGAATTAGGAAGGTCAAAATTTATTATTAAAAAAACAAAAATAATTAAAAAAAATCGTCAGGTCGGAACAAAAACAAATTCGCCGTTGCCGGGGATCGAACCCGGGTCACCCGCGTGACAGGCGGGAATACTCACCACTATACTACAACGACTTTGTTATAAGTAGAATAAAAATCCTTATGGATTCTGTTAGTAGTATACAGACAATTTCATAGCAGAAGTATCATACCGTGACCCTAATTTTGTTCCAGTTATATCCAAGTATTCAATCGGATTAAAGTTGGTGAGCAATATCAGGAAAGTTCTTGATGAGTACGCAAGGGCTTTTGAACAGCTATTATGCTAGCAAGTTAATGTTCAAAAGGGGTAGTAAAATGCTGATGAAGGTAAAGACAGTAATCTTTCATGACTCGGGGTTTAATTTATCTTATATTTCTTCTTTACTTGAAACGAATATACTAGTTGGTGTATGTGAAATTTGGACGCTTTTTACGTTTTTGTTGATGTTCAGTCAGTTTGTTAGCTACAAGGCTGAAGCAGAACCTACTAAAGTGGTAAAATGTTGAGGCAGAACCGACTAAAGTGGTAAAATTACAGATAAGAATCTTGTTAGCAGACGAAGCTACTAAAGTGGTAAAATGAGAGTCCTCTTCAGCAGTCAAGGCAAGAAATCCCGTTCGGCTGTTCGGATAGTTGTAAACCTATTCCTCCCGGTAAAGAGAGGGTTGTTTTTTGTTAGTGAAATTCCTAAGAGGAGCTTAGGGACTGAACGTAGGACAATGGTCCGAACCAGTATAAATCTCTGGTGCCGCTTTTATTTATTGTTAATATTCTGTTATCTACGTATTTCTTTTCATACAATCATGCTGCAACGTCTCTTTCATGTTAGAGGGTTGCAATGTAAATTTCTGTGGATTATCAAGTTCAAATTTATAAATAAAAGTGTATCTTTTGAAACGACAAGGAATACATTCAAAATGAAAGAGATGTATCTAATAAGGACATTTTTATATTACTTATTTCAATAACAATGAAAATGATAATTCCTTATAATTTCAAACGTAGCACAAATCTCCTTTTAGGATAAGACATAGAAATTTACACCGTCAACCTTTGCTTTAGGAGAGATGTAGTTCTAATACATTAAAATTACAAAAATCTATAAATATAAACCAAAGTATTGGTCATCATTTTATTGGATTAAAATAGCAAGGCATCATTCCATAGCGAGTTGTCCCAACTATAAAATAACTGGAATAAGGTGATAAGAGGTTATGCTTGGTCAAAAAATTTCATATATGGGAGGACATTAAGAAATGGTAAAATTTTTGGAAGTTCAAACCAAAAAAGGTATCCTAGATAAAAATTATAGTCAAGACTGAACAAGGGATGGTTAATTCAGGGATTTGGTCTCAGCCAAGAAAAGGATATTGTTATTGGCACGAATTAAGAATGTGAAGGTGATTTTCATAGGAAGCTAGATCGAGAAATTTTTGATAAGATTTGAAGGAAGGGATAAAAATGATTCTTCTTAATCATCCCTCAAATTAGAATACATAGTTGTGTGCATGGCAGTCGCACGCGAACAAAGTAGCACTTAGGTGATTATTACCAATGCTAGAGTGTATCTATGTTATGGTTTTAATTAATTTTGAAACTTTTATTGTTAAGGTTGAATGGGAAGAAAGACCAAATTTTCACTCGTAGAATTTAGGATGGATCCCTATAGACTCTAAACGTGATAACTAGGTACCATGATTTTTAAAGGACTGAAGAAACCATTTAGAAGTAATAATAAGATGATTTAAAGTTGAATCGAATTGGAAAAGAAGTTTTGCTATTTTCAACAATTTAAGAAATCACCAAGTATGGATAACCTTGGTAAAGTGAAGAAATTGCGAAGTGCTGAGTAAGAAGTACCATGGAGGGAGACACCATCTATATTCAAGTTGTCTCACTTGGTATCCAAGAGTTGAGGCACCATGGGGGGAGACACCATCTATATTCAAGTTGTCTCACTTGATATCCAAGAGTTGAGGTGATTAGGTATACCAATGGACGAGTTAAGGTAGTATGTTGTGTAGTGAGGATTTCATAGAGCTACAATTTTATGGAAAGATACTTATGCTCAAGTTATTTAGCATGGTGCATGTCGACTCCCTATGAGTTAGTAGTAAGGATTGTAGAGAATTTCCTATGCACATACATTCAGATTAGAGGTTTATGCCAATGGTAAAGAATGAGAAGTTTAGATGGAAAAAATGGAACAATGACTACACAAGATGGGCAGAAAGAATCTAACAATGGGAAAAATGGAGTAATTCTAGGAGTTTAGTCCTCCATAATCTACAGCACTGTGTCCATAATTAAGAAATAAACAAGTAGAAAATACTTAAGGCAAGATAGAATATGACTAAAATATTGTGAAAACCATTATTAGGTACTTGTGGAAGTGTCTATGCGACATAGTTACCACAGTCAAGCTGTGTCAGTTAAGAAAAGTTAAAAAGGATAGATGATTCTCTTATTCAGCATGCACCTACCTTGTATTTTTGGGCTTGGGACAAATCGACTCTACAATGAATAATTAAACTTGTTAGAGTTTAATAGGAAGATGATCAAGTTGAGAGTACATGGGAGTTTGAGGAGAAAGTCCAAGCTACATCCCGAACTCTTTTTAGACATGTTTCCATTTTATTTAAAAGAGATTATTTTTGTAAATAGGTTCTAGTTTAGGTAAAGTCCATTGGATGTTAGGAATGATTGCAAACATATCATTATGAAAAGTTATGATTGACGATTGCTAGTGGATGTATTTTTTGGATTGTTTCCTTTACATGTTTAGGATAGTATATCCTCTTGGTAGTATACACATTCACATTATCTCTTATTATTGTCTAGCTTGTTAGATATGATACATATGGATGCATGATTGTTTCCATGTTAGTGGATGTTATGCATATGGATATTGCATGTGGGTCGTATGGTTGTGCATACATATAGGATTGCAAATACACTTACTTAGAATCTTGTATGCATTTGGATGTATAGCATGAGCATCTGCACTATAAGAGGTCGACTGAATCAGAAGACCGTCTATTCTTTTTCATTAATATGGGTTCACGTTCATTTTACATTGCTTATGTATGAACATATTGCATTAGAAAATTTCTAAGGACCATGATTTTTCATGGATGATGGATGAGTAGATGGTTGTAGGTATTGGTTGTTGTATGTAAGTTACATTTTTCAGTCATTTGAGATTTCGAGGACAAAATCCTTTTAAGGGGAAAGAATGTAACACCAAAATTTTGTTTATAGAAATTTAATAAGAAAATTAGATTTAAATAAAATAAGGGCTAAAAAAAATTTCATAGACATCTGAATTTTTCCAGGAAACTTGCATCATTGCATTCGTAATGATTTTCATATAAAACACTTCAAAACAGAGTTAGTAAAGAAAAGTTACGGATGTTGGAAGAATTGGAAATAGAAGAAACAATTTGTTTTTAAATATCAAAAAATCACATACTAACCGATCGACCTAAAATGGGTGATGGTTGATCGGTACCGGTCGATCAATGTGGGTTAGACGATGAACTATATCTGTGAAAAATTGAGCGACTGATGACGTGTTGGAACGATGGTGATTTATTACTTCGTTACCAAGTTTTTGATGAGCATGCCTGATAACCCCAAATATCCTCTACAATAAATCCAACCGCCTAAACTTATTGCCAACCTCTATAATATAAAGCCTAATCTAACCTTAAAATTCATATAACGGTTTACTACGACGAAACTCCACCCAATTCTAATTTCTACTCTAAACCTAAAATTCTTCAAAAATTAAAATAAAATCAAACTAAAAGAACAAAATCCATTGAATCTAGATGGAGAAAAGGGATCAAGTGTATGAAGAGGCGATTCTTAAGCAAAGCAAAAAGGAAGTGCTTGGACTTGAGGTGAGTATGCCCAAATTTAATCAGGTGGTTATTTATAGTTAAATTTGACATATTCATATTGATCTCAGTTGTTTTAAATAGAATTGAAAACCCTAATTTTACAATCTAGAAATCCTAATTTGAAATCGCTAGGAAGTATCAAATTTGATGCTTGCATGCCCTTTTGATTATTTAATTGTAATTTTAAAATCTGTAGAATCCTAAAATTGAAAATCTTTAACCTAAGGTAGAATTGAAATTAATGTGAATTGTGAAACCTAATATTGATCTAGTACACCCATTTAATTTGGTTAATTATAAACAATAAAATCTACAAACACTAAAACGTGAAACCCCTAGATTGAAGAATTGAAATGGAAATTTGAGAAACATTGGCTGGTCATGTTTACCGTAAATACAGAAATTAACAAGCACTGGAATAATCGATCGACGTAAACCCAAATTAAAAATCGAAACCAAAAAACAACGGAACCTTAATTTTTGACCACGACAGATCGACCCTTACCTTGAACGGTCGACCAGTTAGGCTAGCGGTCGATCGTTAGTCACTTGAAATATGCGATTTCAACCACGACCTAAGGCCCAGTTAATAATAAAAATTTGTATGATTGTTGTTGATTTGTGGGGTTATATTGGGCTAAGTGATTAGAGATAGTGGGGAAGCTAGTTCGCTATGAGAGGACGCTAAGTCGTTGTGGTGTTGGGTAATGTTGTTTGTCCAATTAAGGGTCGATTATTCGACTAGAGCAATGTATTTTCGCATGTGACACTCATAGGCCACGATGGATGCATAACACTGACTAGAATGCTCGACAAAGTGTGGTCTGGCATAATGAGAATCCCAGTATGCATGGTTTCTGACACTAAGTGTTGCAGTTCAGATAGAGAATCCCGACGCAAGCAATAAGAGGTCAACACTACAATAAGACTAGCATTGTGGCGGTGTTTCCATGTTTTAGTAGCCTAGTGGCTGTATTTATATTGTGTAGCTCTAGGAGTGATGGCCAATCTTAGTTGTGAGGTTCGATGCGTAGTTTGAACCTTGGAATAGCCTACAAAAATAGTAGTGTAGGTATGTAATAGACAAGAACTATAAAGTAACAGACCTTAGCAATTCATAAATGCTTACAGTACACCTTATGTCATCTAGAGTAGAATTAAAGTTAACCGCACATGATCATCACATATTTTGTACTCATTCACCAGACTTTTGTTTGACTCATCCACTTCTCTTTATTTTTTCCCCTACAGGATGATAGGTTAGCAGTTGATTGGGCATACTATGTTGAGAAAGCAGCTTCACGTTTGAGTTCTCATATTCTTTGATATCAATCATGTACCTATTCATTATATTAAAAGTTTATAAAACATATATTTGAAACAATGTATATGGCAAATAAAGTATATTGAATACTGTTTTTCTTAAATGTCTATTTTCAATACTTATATTTTAATTCCTTCCTTGAGAGATCTAAAAGTGTAGAATGTTTTAGAATTTACCTTTACAACATGCTCTCTAATGTTTTAATAACCTAATAGCTCATATTTCTTGGTAGGTTGTGAGTTTAAAAGTCACATTGGACTTTGGATCGGTGTGTCTGGAAATGCAGGTTGTTACAGAAAACCTAGTGCTTTAATATCAAATGTGGGTTATAGAATAAATGATCGTAAGGCTACCATAACACTAGAGAGGGATGAATGATGTTATATAAATTTTTATGAATCTTCTTAGCTTGTTTAATAGTTGAATCAGAACACACATAATCAATCACAGATATATAAACTTGTAGGCAATCAAAGAAGTAAATATAAGCAGTGAAGTAAAAAAGTAAAGAGTTAGAGAGATGACACCAGGGACTTTATACTGGTTCGTATTTTTTCTGCATCCAGTCCTGTACAGTTTCTTGTACATCTTTTCAAGCTTGTACTTTATAAGGTAGCAAGCAAACCAATTACAATCTTGATTTCAAGGCCACAAGACACCCCCTCGTGTATTCCGAGTCCGGGGAAAACTCTCTTGGTTTACCGAGCAACATGATCATCCACTAGATTTGAATGAGCTACTAAGCACACCTACTTGATTTGAATGGGCCACAAGCACACCCACTTGGTTTGACAGGCTACACGCAGATCCACACAAACAAGAGTAGAGTTGATGATTTTCCAAAGACAAATAGTCATACTTTAGATACAATAGATCCCATAGCCTCTTCGATAGCACTTTGATCTTTGAAATGAGAGAGAGGTGCTTGAAAAATAGCAAGTATGTAGCACTAAATCAATATAATGGAGTACGAATTTATTTTGTATGATTTTGAAGAGAATAAAGTATATTTTTCAAGAGAATTTTCAAGAGAGTAAGAAATGAGAAGAAAGTAAGTTATTAGTTGATTAAAACTTTCCTTTTTATAAAGAATGAACAGATGTATCCATTCTTAAAGCGTTATGTCCAAAAGATACATTAAATCAAAATTTAAAAAACAATTTAACGGTCATGTCAACATATTAAAATGTGTATGTCGACATATGCTAGTTAAAGTTGAAAAATGTTTTCATTTAAATGGATTTGAAAAATATATACTTTGTAAAATAATTCGAACATAGTTTCTAAATATTTTTTAACTATTAATTTTTTCAATAAAATATTAAAAAATATATTTAAATTAAAATAGTTTTTTTGAAAAAAAATATCAAAGATAAGAAACTACAGATAAAGATGAGAAATTGCTATAAAGGACTTTAAGATTATGTTATAATGACTCTAGACACTAAGTTACAATTTTGAGCTCTTCGTATCTTTATCTTTGAACTCATGAGTCTTCATATCTTTTATCTTGAGTCTTTATATTTTTATCTTAAGTACTTGTACCATTCAGTCTTCGATTCAGCACCTGTGTAATATTCTATACTATATAACTTGGCAAAATATTAGTATATATATTTTATATGGTTGGTGTCGTCAAAATCAATAATTGAGGTATTAATAAAATGAATACAAGCTCAAGACAAAAAGACAATTGCATTTCAAGCGAAGAAGGAAGAATTCGATATAGATGACGATGGTGTTGCATTTCTAGCTAAAAATTTCAGGAAATTTATGAAGTTTAAGAAGACTAAAAAGTTTGGCAACAACAATAACAATAATAATTTGTCATCTTCATCACCCAAAAGTTATGAATGTGACAAGATGGGCCACATAAATAAATATTGTCCAAATCTCAAAAAGGAGAAGAATACTCGAAAGTGGTTGCTCCAAGCATATAACGACAAATAAAGAAATGCAAGCAAATATTATCTACTCAGATGGAGGATCTGTTACATTTGGAGATAACTTTAAAGAATACGTCATTAGAAAAGGTGATGTGAGCAACGACGGTACATCTAAATTACCACTTATTACAAATGTTTTTTTAGTTAAGAATTTAAAACACAATCTACTTGGTGTAAGTCAACTTTGTGACAAAGGATTTATTGTTTCATTTGAAAAAGATTAATGTAATATTTTTGACTAAAACTAAAATATATTTTTTGAAAGAATTAAAAAAGAAATATTTATGTGTTAAATTTGAAAATGAATCACAATGTAGATATGTGTTTAATGGCTAAAGCAAATGATCTTTGGTTTTGCCACGAATGATTTTGTCACATAAACTTTAAATCCACAAGTAAACCAAGTACCATGAGTATTATAGTACATTTAGATAGAGAAGAAAATGGTAAAAGCATGGATCAAAAACTATACAGAAGTATGATTGGATCATGTTATATCCTACTGCTAGTCATCCAGACATAATGATGAATATTTGATTGTGTGCACGCTTTCAAGCAAATCCTAAAGAATTACATTTGCTAGCGGTAAAACAAATTTTGCATTACGTACCAACCTTAGAGACTATAGACTTTTTTATCTTAAAGAACGTCCTTTAGAGTTAGTATCATATAACGATGCTAACTTTGGATGATGCCAGACGAACAAAAAGAGTACGAGCGGTACTTATCACTTCATCAGAAATTCTCCAGTTACGTGCTTTAGTAAGAAACAAAACTATGCCCACTCTCAACAATGAAGCAGAATATATTTCTGCAGTTTTGGCATGTGTTCAAGTTATGTATATGCAACAAACACTCAAAGATTTTAGAGTTTACTTAGAAATATCTTCAATATTTTGTGATAATACTAGTGCTATAAATTTATCAAAAAATTCAACAAACCATTGTAGTACAAGCATATTGATAAACATTATCACTTTTTATGAGTCAACATAAAAAAAGAAGTAATTTCATTAGAATTTATAATGTCTGAAAATCAAATTGCCGACATTATCACCAAACCATTAAATAATAATTATTTTATTAAACTATGTAGAGAACTTTGAATTTATTCATTACAGGAAATAATTTAATGCATAATTTATTTGTCTAAGAATAGTCAATCTTTAGTATTTTAAAATAAAAGGTACAAATATATTTATCTTTTTTTTCTATGGTAGAATTCATCTTTTATAGAAAACAAAAATTTTGGTTAAAAGATTTTCTATTTTGTCATCTAAACATATATATAAAACTATAACCTTGACAATTTTAAATACGAGAAACAAATTATTTTCAATCAAATATTATTTTAAAAATGGCCTCACCTAAAAGCACACCTTAAAAAAAGAACATTTTCATCCTAGTCAAAAATCACAACTCTTTCTTCTGATAGTTTATCATCACTAAAGATTATTCCATCACCAACCTACCACACCGACTTTTCTCCTAGAGGAAAGAAGGTAAAGCAGTCAATTAATTATAATGGTGCACTATCAATGACTGTCCCATTGGTGAGCTAAATCACTATTAACAAGAAATGATCAGACTTCGGAAACAAATATACTGCGAACAACGCACACTTGGAGCACATCTTAATTTTATTGAAAGATCTCTTTTGGTATTCCATGGACGATCACCAACAACCAGTAGTATATGTAAAAACTCTCCTAGACATATGAAAACACTATTAAAAATATACGATCATGGGAATCAAGGCCATCCGAAGAAGAATATGAACGTTCCAAAAACAAATAATTTGTCGTAGTTCTATCATGTTTTATATTGATACTTATATCCTATTTTATAAATATACATTGCTGTAAACTTTGAAATAATGAATAAGATAACTTGTCTTTGATCCTTGAAAACAAACACTATAGACGACATACTTAAAGAGGTAGACCACAAAGTCAGTCTGCCTACTCAAGACTAACACAATAAACAAGTCTTTAAAACAACAACAACAACAGTCAAAATTTAACATTACCAATCGACTGGTTCAACACTTTCAATCGACTAAAACACCCCGTTTTTACACTAAAAACACGCGGGTTGAAAACCCTGTAATTTATAGACAAAATCAGTCAACTATTTCAATTTTAAAGTCAATTGGACATTGTTTCAGAAATTTTTAACGAAAGCCAAGATGGTCATACAGCTCACCTTTTTATGCAACTACTCCTTCACATCAATAAATACCTATTGAATTCCTATACCTACCCCTGACTTAACCCTTTCATTCATCTTCATTCAACTTTCAAAAACGATTACTCTTCTCAAATCAATTTTTTTTTAATCTTTTTTTTACTAAATCTCAAAAACTATGGGACCAAAGAAAAAAGGAAAGAACTACTACCTCCTCCAACGAGCCTACTGAAGCTCATAATCAAAACTGGCTTCACAATGACATCACAATTAGAAGTTTTGAGAATATGAAGAATATGCAGATATTTAAATGATTGTTTGTTAAAATGGAAGACTTTAACAGATATGCTATTTGAGAATTCACCAGAGATCGTGAAATAGAGTCATCAATTGACTAAAATGTAAGCAACTTGAAGATGCCGCATTTGGTAAAAAAAAATTATGCAAATCTTAATTCAGATTTTCATAGAGCTCACTCAAATAAAGATATCATGTGGAGTTTAGTTTGCGGAGTAAGAAGTGTCGTACCACTACCAAGGCTAGGAATCAGTTTACCTTGCCCAATGGAAGGAGAGGAATTGGAAGAAATAGATGTTAATGATTATGGTAGAGATGTGACTAGTTACAATTTTCTTATTGATGACTTTAGGAATCTAAAGGCCATATATTTGCACCCTAAAGCTAGAATATCCATCAAATCCTTACACAGACTATCTTACTGAGGACTAAAAGCTATGATGTTATGTACAAAATCAATTATCAAGCATTGTATGGGTTGTATGCAGGAACTCAAATAAATTAGGGAAAATATATCACGGATGATATTTGAACCTTCCACCAACGTAAGTCAAAGATGATTCATTATGCCAAGTATATGATACGTATCTTATACTATTCTGAAATCAATCTTCCCGACTCGAAATTTTAATACTACCAATACCCTCAATGCAAAAACTCTTACGTTAATGAAGCTTCCCTCTCAAGATAAGCGACTTATGATATTTGAAGAATGGCAAGCACATAGATCCTCTTCATCAAGTGCTCCATCGACTCAACCTAGGGTAACAACTCCACCTCAACAACAAAAAGAGGGTTCCGAGGATGATGATGCAATACTTGAACTTCCAATCTACTCTTCAGTAACAGACTCCTTTGTCATTATCTCCAGAAAACAAAGCAAGATTGACCATCGCTTAGCTAGAGTAGAAACCACGGTTGCTCGTGTCAAGAGCAAGATGGATAAAATGATGAATTTCATGAGTAAAATCTGGAAAAAATGTCTTGCACTCGACCTTCCGCCTCTAGATATCCTCTACCCCCAAAAGGAGCATCAGAAAATGACGAATACAATTGGAATTCCACGGAAGGGGAAATGAACAAAAGGAACGTGAGAATGAAAATAATGGTAGCGATGAGGAGTAGATTTGGTAACTTTATCCTTGTAAGTTTCTATTTCATGTTTTCAGTAATTAATTACGTTTTCTTTGAGTAATTATATGTTATGAGGTAATTTTATGTGTTTTGTAAAACTATGTTTTATGTTTGATTGTGGATGTGGTCTTGTGATGTGTGTGTTGTGAGATATTTAGTACTTTGTGTTTTTATGATATTGTATGGTTTTATGTAGTTTGAAAATTTGTGATGTTATATGCTTATGTTTATGTAATATATTACATGTGAGACACAAGTTTCATTTGCCCCAACTACTATTCAAGTCTTATATAACTCTTATTGATTTATTTTTCATTTTTGTTGATGATAAAGGGGGATAAAATTATCGGCCATATTGGTAGGGGGAGTATAAACTTAGGGGGGAGCTAACTATGTTTTGAAATTAATTTTTAACTACATAATTGTCATCGTCATAAATGGGGAGAATATAAAAACCTTACAGTTTGATATTTTGAACATGACATCTGCACACGGATATATTCTATATATAATTGACTATTGCAGGAAATATATCAACTATCGAAGAGATCTATACGACAAAGACAAGACAAAGATGACATTCAATTTAATATTAGTCATAGAGTTCCAGGTCTTCAATTTACAGATGTTAAAATCTCTTGAAAGTGGTATACACACACACAAAAAACCAAAATAACATTACCACTTTAAAAAAATGGAAGTATACATAATTAGTCGATTGGTTCACCAATGTCAGTCGATTGATGTAATGTACGCCTATTTTTATTATCTTCTAAAGAAAATCGGTTGACAATACATTTAATTTAGTCGACTAAACAAGGAAAACATCAAACTGAATGGTTTTTTAGTCGACTAAAACATGTCCTTTTTACACCTTTCTTTCTGTTCTAAAATTAACAAATTCAGCTATAGCTAATCGACTAAATACTTCTATTCGATTGGTTGTCGATTAATAATTATATTATTTGAAAATTTTAAAGTGATATTCTTCTTTATGAAGAGTCACTTCCTTCCATAAATGGTTGCAGCACTTTTGACAAATGCTACTCCTTGTGAAGGATTGAAATTACCCATTCTCTATAAATAGAAATCACTTTTAGTATTTCAACAACAATTAATATTGTCTTCTAACTAGAATTCTTGTTGAATTCACTACTTGCATTAATCCACAAATTGCTATTTCTTGATCACTTACACATTCATGTCAAATCTATTAAGTGATCATTCACTTCAATTTCTTCAAATATACACGTTATACCACTTAAGATTATAGGAAGGTTATACTATAACGAACCATCCATGTTATTCAGAGCAAAAGAGGTCAAACACTTTACTACTCGTTATAGTCGAAGTCTCGTTGGAGATCTTCAGGCACGAAGTCCAGTTCGCCACCTCGGCGGTTTGTAATACCCATTCATCTGGGTTAAGTGAGAGTGTCGTTTAAATCAAGAAAGAATCCGAGACTGGATGTAGAACGGAAAGTTCGAAAGTGTATAAAAATATACGTTGTACTTTAATTTACATTCTTTTTATTCTATCAATATTTATATAAATTTTAATTCAGTAGAAATATTCCTACTACTCGATCCATAGCGACTTTCAGCTTAACCCTTTTCCCTTCTCATGCTCATATCTGGAATAGTGCTACTTTCGTTTATAAAGTGTCCTAAAGTAACTCCTCTTACTCTGTTGCTTTTACTTTTAGGTTGACCGATGAATCTATTTGCAATCGTTACATTGCTGAAGGATGTATATGTACCAACTTTAAGTGTCATTTTTTCTAGAGGTGAAATTGACCACATTACTGCTCCTTTTTCATTAGAAATGAATGAAAATGTTGTGTTCGCAAGCTTGGACCATCCACTTTAGGTGTCTGATGTGTCAGACATTTGAACCAGGCTGTACCTTCCATACTCTAGTTGAAATGCACAAAGAGAACGATATGTTGGCGTTCGAAGCGTCGGATGCATATGATATCAATGGCTAATTATGTGCTAATCTATTCAAAAACTATCAAACTATATATCGTCGTATCTCCTACACCGAAAGTCCACTCCATGGAACGAGAGACATCTTTTTTTTTGGAAGTAGTCGTCTGAGGCCCTATTTTGGCTTCCATTAAAAGTTATAGCCCTTGCAAATTTTCAAGTTCAGAACCATCCAATATTTATTTTTAAGGTTAAAAATGTCAATACTCAATATTACCCAAATTTATAGCTAATTTGAAATCATTTTGGTTATAAAAATAATATTTTAACAATTTATTGATATGTAAAAATACGGATCCTTTAGAATCTTATGGTGTAACAGATACGAAGAAAATCTACATCAAAAAAATGCTAGCAATATTTCCAAATGTATACTTTGAAGAATACTACAAGTTATTAGTGTGTAAGAAATAAGCTAGTTCAAAAGATTGTACAAAATACTGTCTGTATCGTATTTATATTTACCATCATGGATTGTAACAAACTAGAAATATATTTTAGTTCTGCGTTACTATATTTGCTCTAATTGTTATTATAAATTTTTCTGTCTTCATTATTGTCTAACATACTTATGTTAATACTGGTATTTGCCGAAAAGGTAATAATAGTTCACAATAATTAATGCAACACAACTTTCATCAAAATAAAAACCCATATTTCGCTTTCCCAATTTGCCCCTTTATCATTTTTAAACTGAAGACGCACCTTGAATAAGGATGCGTTCGCAATGAACGGAAGTGGGGTATTTGGGCAGGGAATTTGAGCGGACCATTTGAGCGAGGAAGTTGAGTGAAAGTGTTATTGGTTTGGGGCTACGAACTGGTATTTCAGTGGGGTATTTAAGTTGTGATTTTAATTTAATTGATTTGTGGCCAACTAATTATTTGTTTTGATGTGTAATATGTGTTTAATTAAAATGTTAAAACAATAAAAAAAACTAAATAAACGAAAATTAATTATATAATAGTAGAAAGCACATATAAAATCATACAATGTTTTAGTGCAATCCTACTGCAACAATTTTATTTGTATGCTATCTCGAATTATTAACGCTTCATAGTCTACATGTCATCACACTGATTCAACTGCTATGTTCGGTGCAATTCTCATATTATAATATTTCTCCTGATATTTCTCTAAAATAAGACCGGGATCATTATCATAAGCTATAAAATCTGGATCAACACTATTGTATTTCGGTATGCAAGAGTGTATAATCATTGTGGATACAACAACTTTTACTTGAGTTTCAAACGAGTATATTGGCATATTCTTCAAAGCGACAACTTTTTCTTCCAATTTCTAAAGGTTATTTTAATTGTCATACGTAAATTTGAATGATAGAAACTAAAATTTTAATTTGTCGATTTTGGTTGATTTGTGGTTTCACGAAAATGGAAAATATGATATCAACTATTAAGATAAGGTGGTAAATAACTAGGTTGAAGTGGATAACCTGAATCAACTAAATAATACTATCCAGGTGGAGGGTGGAGGAAGTTAAAGTTTCTATCATTTATAACTGAACTAAAATTTCTACTATCATGTACAACACCTTTACAACCACTCATAACATAAGTAAATTGTAAATCGAATGAGCATCCTGCTAAGATATTCTGTATAGCATAATTTTTTCGTCCTATATGTGGAACAACTCAATCTAACATGTAAGTGTGTCACTACGTGTGTATCATCTATAGTACCAACACTGTTTCTAAAATATAGGTAGTACCGGTTTGAAGTTTTAATATGACATGGAACAGTATTAAATTGAGGATCATCCGACTTGACAATATTTATGGCTAGTAACTGTACATCTTCTGAAACGGCATGAAAACAAACTGAAATCATGCTGCTTGATATTTGAAAATTTTCTCTCATTTGTTGATTTGAGAGTGTTGCAGCTATGCTGCATATGAATATGACAATTGTTTCTTTGATACTAATTTCTTCCGTTATCGTCAAACCATAATTTTGCAGTCTATCGCACGATGAGAGAAAACAAATTCTTTTAATTTGAAAATTTTATTGACAACATTTTTTATGCCCATTAAATATGTCATCCACCCATCATAAATCGGTATATTCTAACATTTGCCTTTGGATAATATGTCTTCTTCTTCTACGTAGAGAGGTCCGAATTATATGTCGTTTAGATTTGAAGAAATATAAACGTAGAAAGGAGAAGAGATAGGAATATAGTGCAAGAAACATAAAAGATGATGATGTTTGTCCGTAGGAAAAAAGGAGGACGAGGAAAAAAAACGTTGGGTTGTTAATACGTTGGCTTTCAAAACATCAGACTTCACCGTATCTCCAATCAACGTCCAATAACCATGATAGGAAAAGGGAAGTAATGTTGAAGCATCAATGTGTCAACGTGCCACCAACCAACGGTGACCACGTAGAAATTGACAGCAAACGCTTCTATATCAAGTAAATCCAGTAACTGAACTGTTTATCCCGAACCGTGCCGAACCGCACTTCCGAAAGTGAGACAGGTCCACCAACTCTTTCTTCTACCAAAATTATGCTTTAAATCAGTAAATAACAGTGAGCTTCTTTTTGGAAATTCAAGCTCTCAGAAGAACCCATGGCACAGAATTCCTGCAAAATAGTACTGTTTCTTAAGGTAATCCTTACCTCTTTTCATTTGTCCAACTCTAATCTTTAAAAAGCGGTCGATTGTTTAAATAAGCATAGTTATTAGTTAGTAGCAGATTGAAGACTAGAAAGGCAAAATCTGGTTCTTAAGTTGATATCGTAATGGATCCAGGCGAATGAGGAAGGTCGAAATTGAGAGAAAAAAAACCGCCAGCTTGAAAAAAAACCAATTACGCCGTTGCCGGGGATCGAACCCGGGTCACCCGCATGACAGGCGGGAATACGCACCACTATACTACAACAAATTTGTCATAAATAGAATAAAAATCCTTATAGATTTTGTTAATAGTATACAAACAATTTCATAGCAGAAGCATCAGACCGTGACCTTAATTTTGTTCCAGTTATATCCAAGTATGCAATCGGATTGGAGCTGGGGAGCAATATCAGGAAAGTTCTTGATGAGTGCGCAAGGGCTTTTGAACCGCTATTATGTTAGGAAGTTAATGTTCAAAAGGGGTAGTAAAATACTGACGAAGGTAAAGGCGGTAATATTTCATGACTCGGGGTTTAATTTATCTTATATTTCTCCTTTAATTAAAACGAATTTACTAGTTGTGGTGTATGTGAAATTTGGATGCTTTTTACATATTTGTTGATGTTCATAATAGTGGTCTTGCTCCCTGCATGTCTGGTTTACTTCATATCTGGATGGGCTTCACCCTGAAATACCTGCATCACATACTTTTGCTTTATTTTTTATCTTTTGGGCCTAATTTGCTTATAGGGCCTGATTTGCATTTAGCCTAATACCTGTATTATAAATACAGAAGGATTGTGAGATGTAATTGAACAATTGATACAAACTGCAGTTATAAAACTTTTCATTTTAAAACTTCTTTTATGGTATCAGAGCCACCATTGCCAAACGGCAGATTTCATTGAGAAGTTGTTTTCTTGTGAGGCTCCCCTCAGAACATTATCATCATAGGGGAGGCTGTCCTTCTCAAGATCCGTATAGTGACTATGTTCATCAGTTATTTCTACCCACTGTGCCATCCTAGAGGCAGATCAGATTCAAGATCGTCATTTCTACCTCTGGTTGCACCTTTTTTTTTTGCTGCGCAACTTTGATTTATTGATCAAGAAATCGGGATATTCAAATTCTTGATCCTCCATGGCCCTCGAAGAAGAGGACGTTACTTCAGCAAAAACTGGCAACAGATCCAATGACAGTCAAAAATCTGAATCAGTCTTGATCAGACCTAAGAATAAAGCAATAAACACCCCATTAGATGAAGATAATTACATCACATGGAAATATCAAGTTGAAACAGCATTAAGAGGGTATGATCTACAAGATTATGTCAAAGGAACAAAGGTGATTCCATCAGTTAATATTATTGATGATAAAGGCAATAACATCAGCAAACCAGATTATATTTTACATCAGAAACAAGATAACTTGATTGCATCTTGGCTTTTATCTTCTGTGAGTCACACTCTATTGTCACAGCTTGTTGGATGTTACACGTCATATGAAATATGGTCATCCATTGAAAGAATTTTCAATTCCCAATCAGCAGCGAGAATCATGCACTATAGAAGAGAATTACAGAATACAAGAAAAAGTGATATGAGCATGAGAGATTACCTTGCCAAGATCAAGAATCTGTGTGACAGATTAAGGGCAGTTGGCCACAATGTTTCGAACAGTGGATAGATTCTCATCATCACCAATGGGCTTGATCAAGAATATGAATCTCATCATCAACTCCCACCTAAATTACGGACAGTATGGAACACTCGGATACTTCAGCGTGTGAATGTATATTGTAATTCTCCAAGTGGACTGACAGTCGTACTTAGAAAATAACAGGCTACCACGTCTGCATATTGAACTCCGCGTAGTGCAGAAGCCGTTATTTTTTTTGTTCAGACTGCAATAACCCCTTCGTTCTAACTTGGAATCAGGCGAGACTTCGACCGATCAACTTCTAATTAGATTACAGACAGTATGGAATACTCGGATAGTTCATCGTGTAAACGCACAATGTAGTTCTTCAAGGGGACTGACAATTGTACTTAGAAAATAAAAGTCTACCACATCTGCATATTGAACTCTGCCTAGTGCAGAAGCCGCAATTTTTTTGTTCAGACTGCAATAACTCCTTCGTTCCAACTTGGAATCAAGCGATGTTGAGTCAAGATTTTTATAGAGTTTTGATTTCTGACAAAGGAATAAGCCGTGATCGACAAAAAGAAGTTATTCATTTAAGAAACACAAAGAGCTCCATATATTAGAGGTTGATTATTTGGTATGTTAGTAATTTATGTTAAAATCTATCCTCAAATAATCATATAACTTCAATCTTTCAATATATATACATATGCACATTAACTGTGCAAATTGGACTAAACCGGTCGACCGGTTGAAAATAAGGTGGTCGACCGTTTTTGCCCAGAATGCACAGATAACATGCACACATGCACATAACGTATATATATTTGAATTCCTGTCTACCGGTCCATTTTTGACCTGTCGACCGTTTTTAAACAGAAAGCAACTTTTCCAAAAGACACTTCTCTTCTCCAAAGGTTGCATCTCCTATCTTTCATCAATGATCATAACTCTTAATGGCAACTGTTCACAAAGAGTTACAACTATTTTTCTCTATATATACTCATCTAAATCATTGATTCAAACACAAGTTTTTACACGATCATATATGCTCTCTAATCTAATCTCTAACACTCCTGCATTCTAAAAATTAATTTAGCTTATTGAATCATTGAAATTATTTCATATCTTTTGATTCAATAAGTAAATACCTTCTTTAATCTTTACAAAACATCATTCATATTCTTTGAGGATAAGATTATAGGAAGGGTGTACTACTAGTGACAAATCCGTGTTTTCAAGAACACAAGTTGTCAACAACAATTGTATTTGTTTTTGTTGAAGTCCTCGTGTTGTAAGAGGCAAGTGTTGAAGTCCTCGGTGTTGTAAGAGGCAAGTGTTGAAGTCCTCAGTGTATTAGAGGCGTGAAATCCCGTTCGGCTGTTCGGGTATTGTAAACCTGTTCCTCCGGGTGAAGCGAGGTAGTTAATAGTGAAAATCCAGATAGGAGTCTGGGACTGGACGTAGGACGGTGCTCCGAACCAGTATAAAAATCTCTGGTGTGATTTTTCTATTTTTCTATTTACAATGCTATTATCATCTATTTCCGCATTTTTATTGTAATCCATATTACACGATCCGTGTATACTATATTAGCACATATAATTGTATACACACCGCACTTTCAATTGGTATCAGAGCACGGTCATCATATAACCGTAACATAGTTATTTGATATATTCTTGTAATATGACAAATAACGCAAGTACTAGCACTCAAAACACCACTTACACAGAAGGGCAATCGACACAAAGACCTCCATTTTTCAATGGTCTTAACTATAGTTATTGGGCAACACGTATGTCATTCTTTATGCAATCAAGTAGCTATGATGCTTGGAATGCTACTCAAAGAGAAATAGTGAATCCAACAACTGATTATTCAGAATGGACTGTGGCTGAGAAAACGGCAGCAGCCGTAAATGCAAGAGCAATAAATATGTTGTTCTGTGCATTAGACCAAAATGAATATAACCGTGTTAGTATCTGCACTACTGCATATCAAATTTGGCAAACACTAAAAATCACTCATGAAGGTACTAACAAGGTTAAACAAGCCAAAATAGCCATGCTGAAAAGTCAATTTCAAAATTTCAAAATGAAACCAAATGAAACAATCAATGACATGTATTCACGGTTTCAAACTATTCACCATGCACTTATTGGGTTAGGACAAAAGTATTCTGATTTTGATGTTGTTTCAACAGTCCTACATTCTCTGACTAATGAATGGGAAGGAAAAGTATTAGCAATTGAAGAAGCTAATGACCTTTCCGTCATGAAGCCAGATGAATTGATAGGAAATTTAATGTCCTATGAAGCAAATTTGCAGGCTAGAAAAGAACAGAAAGAAGAAAAGAAAAATGTAGCATTTCATGTTGAGAAAGATGAAAATGAATCAGATTCTGAAGATGAAGATTTGGCGTTCATTGCTAAAGGTTTCAAAAAATTCCTAAAATATCGAAAAGCCAGTCGCTACAATAAAAGGAAACCTGGATCAAATAAACCATCTTCATCTGCTATAGAATGTTTCAACTGCCATAAAAAGGGACACATGCAGAAGGATTGTCCAGAACAAAAGAAAAAGTCAGAAAATGACAAATTCAAATATAAGAAGGACAAATCAAAGAAACGAGCCTTCTCAGTAACATGGGATGACTCAGAGTCATCTTCATCAGAAAGTGAAAGTGATTCGGAGAATGAACAAGCTAATGTTTGTTTTATGGCAACAGAAGATGAGGTACAAATTCCTACATTTGATGAATTACTTGATATTAATGCTGAATTGATAGTCAAATATAAAGACATAAAACGTCAATTAAAAGTAGTCAAAGCAGATTTAAGTAGAGCAGAGTTTGAACGAGATATGTTAAAAGATGAGAAGAAAATATTAGAAGAAGAACTTGAAAATATTCAAGAATCATCATCTAATGTTGACTCTCAAATATCTCTTTTGAGTCAAGAAATAGAAGCTCAAAAAGAGAAAAATAACGCTCTCACTACTGAAAATCATGAACTTAAAGCAAAAGTCAAAATTCTAGACCTAGAAAAAGCTAGTTTACAAACAAAGTTTGATGACATTACTCAAAATGTTTCTAACTTTAACAAAGGTCGAGAAAATTTGACTAAAATCATTGAAAGTTCACAATCTATTTCAGATAAACAAGGTTTGGGATATAACAAACATGAAACTAAGAAACATCTTAGAAATAAAAGGAAGAAGAAAGTACAAAAAACTGAAGCTAAGAAAAATCATAGTTTATTATATTTCAAACCAAAACCAGTTGTGAAATTTCAAAAGAGAAATGTCAAGACTATCAAAATATGGGTTCCTAAAACAAATAACAATTTGATTAGGAACAAATATATTCAGAATTTTATGAATACTGTGCATCATAATACTAATTATGTATATAAAGGGGATACCAGACCCGTATGGGTTTGGACTCCTAAGACCTAACTCTTAGGACCCTATAAAAAGTGGGTACCATGGACTTAATTCTATTTTTTGCAGGACCTACTAAAGAAAATAGGAAAATGGATATTCTGGTTGATATACTCCTATATTATTCCATTATCTATTATTCCTTTTTGTCGATGACAAAGGGGGAGAAAGTGCTAACAATTATTTGCAGGAATATATATATATATAAGACAAAATCTCAGGGGGAGATCACATATTCAGGGGGAGATTCAGAACTTCAGATATATGTTGTCATCAATCAAAAAGGGGGAGAATGTTGAGTCAAGATTTTTATAGAGTTTTGATTTCTGACAAAGGAATAAGCCGTGATCGACAAAAAGAAGTTATTCATTTAAGAAACACAAAGAGCTCCATATATTAGAGGTTGATTATTTGGTATGTTAGTAATTTATGTTAAAATCTATCCTCAAATAATCATATAACTTCAATCTTTCAATATATATACATATGCACATTAACTGTGCAAATTGGACTAAACCGGTCGACCGGTTGAAAATAAGGTGGTCGACCGTTTTTGCCCAGAATGCACAGATAACATGCACACATGCACATAACGTATATATATTTGAATTCCTGTCTACCGGTCCATTTTTGACCTGTCGACCGTTTTTAAACAGAAAGCAACTTTTCCAAAAGACACTTCTCTTCTCCAAAGGTTGCATCTCCTATCTTTCATCAATGATCATAACTCTTAATGGCAACTGTTCACAAAGAGTTACAACTATTTTTCTCTATATATACTCATCTAAATCATTGATTCAAACACAAGTTTTTACACGATCATATATGCTCTCTAATCTAATCTCTAACACTCCTGCATTCTAAAAATTAATTTAGCTTATTGAATCATTGAAATTATTTCATATCTTTTGATTCAATAAGTAAATACCTTCTTTAATCTTTACAAAACATCATTCATATTCTTTGAGGATAAGATTATAGAAAGGGTGTACTACTAGTGACAAATCCGTGTTTTCAAGAACACAAGTTGTCAACAACAATTGTATTTGTTTTTGTTGAAGTCCTCGTGTTGTAAGAGGCAAGTGTTGAAGTCCTCGGTGTTGTAAGAGGCAAGTGTTGAAGTCCTCAGTGTATTAGAGGCGTGAAATCCCGTTCGGCTGTTCGGGTATTGTAAACCTGTTCCTCCGGGTGAAGCGAGGTAGTTAATAGTGAAAATCCAGATAGGAGTCTGGGACTGGACGTAGGACGGTGCTCCGAACCAGTATAAAAATCTCTGGTGTGATTTTTCTATTTTTCTATTTACAATGCTATTATCATCTATTTCCGCATTTTTATTGTAATCCATATTACACGATCCGTGTATACTATATTAGCACATATAATTGTATACACACCGCACTTTCAAGCGAGACTTCAACCGATCAACTCCCACTTAAATTACGGACAATATGTAACACTCGAATAGTTCATCGTATGAACACACACTGTAGCTCTCCAAGAGGACTGACAATTGTATTTAGAAAATAACAGGCTACCACATCTGCATATTGGACTCCGCCTAATGAAGAAGCCGCCGTTTTTTTGTTCAGACTGAAATAACTCCTTCGTTCTAATTCAGAATCAGGCAGGACTTCGACCGATTAACTATCACCTAAATTACAGATAGTATGGAACACTTGGATACTTTATCATGTGAACGCACACTGTAGTTCTCCAAGGAGACTGACAGTTGTAAGAAAATAATAAGCTACTCCATCTCTATATTTGAATTTTGATGAAAATTAGAATTTAAATTTTAAATTTTTGTCGGATCTCAAAACATAAAAATTAGAATTAGAATTATTTTATATTTATTTATTTTTTATTAGTTAAATTAAATTTAAATCTTTAGATGGGTTAAATGGGTAACCCGCTTGTTAAGTGGGTTGGGTCATAAATGGGTTAAATGGGTAGCCCGCTTGTTAAGTGGGTTGGGTCATAAATGGGTTGGGTCATAAATGGATAAAAGAGAATGGGTCATAAATGGGTTGGGTCAAACTCGACCCAACCCATTTTGACCCAACTCGATCCGTTTGACAGGCCTAATTATAGATACGACAACTTCTACTTGAGTTTCAGATGAGTATATTGGCATATTCTTTAAAACAACGAACTTTTTCTTCTAATTTTCAAAGGTTCTTTTAATTGCCATACGTAAACTTGAATTATAGAAAATAAAATTTTCAATGGTTGATTTGAGGTTTCGTGAAAATGAGGAATATGATATCCAATATTAAGATAAGGTGATAAATAACCAGATTGAAGTGGATATCCCGAATAAACTAAATAATACTATCGTGGTGGAGGGTGTGGGAAGTTAGAGTTTCTACCGTTTATAACTGAATTAAAAATTTCTACTATCATATGTAGCACCTTCCTAACCAACCATAATATAATTAAATTGTAAATTGAATGAGCATGTTGCTAACATATTCTGTGTAGCACAACCTTCTCAATCTGCATGTAAGTATGTTATTACGCGTGTATCGTCTATAACACTAACACAGTTTATAAAATATGGGTAGTACTGGTTTGAGGTTTTAATATGATATGGAATAATATTAAATTGAGGATCATCCGACTTGACAATATTAATAGCTAGCAATTGTATAACGTCTAAAATTGTATGAAAACAAACTGAAATTGTGCTACTTGACATTTGAAAATTTTCGCTCATTTGTCGATTTGAGAGTGCTGCAGCTACGCTGTATATTAATATGACAACTGTTTCTTTGATACTACTGACTTTCATTGTTATCATATTATAATTTTGCAGTCTGTCGCATAACGATAGAAACCAAAGTCTTTCATTCGAAAATTTCATCGACAATATTTTTGATGTTTATTTAATATGTCATCCACCCGCCTTAAATCGATATATTCTGACGTTTGCATTCGATATGGCTTCTTCTTCTACGATGAGAGGTCCGACTTATACGTCGTTCAGATCCGAGGAAATATAAAAGTAGAAAGGAGAAGAGACGAGAATATGGTGTAAGGAAGATGAAAGATGATGATGTTGTTTTATAGGAAAAGAGGAAGGGAAGGAAAATGAAACATACGTTGGCGTTTAACCTATCGGACATCACCGTATCCCCCCTCAACGTTCAACATACAAGATATGAAAAGGGGAAGTAACGTTGGAGCATCAAATGTGTTATACTTGCCACCAACAAACGGTTGCCATGGAAAAATTGACTGCAGACTCTTCCTGTATCTAGTAAATCCACTAACAGAACTGTTTATCCTGAACCGTGCCAAATCGCAGACTCTTCCTGTTAATTACCATTTTTAAAAAATGGAAATATACAAAAATCGGTCGAATGGTTCACCGAAGTCAATTGAGTGATATAATGTACGTCTATTTTTATTATCTTCTAAAGGAAACCAATTGACAGTACATTTAATTTAGTCGACTTTATAAGAAAAACATCTGATTGAATGGATTTTTTAGTCGACTAAAATTGGTCATTTTACACTGTTTTCTGTATGTTTTAAAATTACCAAATTCAACTATAACAATCGACCAAATTCTTTACGAAGAGTCACTTCCTTCCATGAATGGCTGCAGCACTTAAGACAGATGCTACTCTTTATGAAAGACTGCAGCTACTCGTTTTCTATAAATGGCAATCACTTTTAGTATTTCAACAATAGTTATACTTGTCTTCTAACTCTAATTCTTGTTAAATTCACTACTTGCATTCCAAACCGTAAATTGCTATTTCTTTGTCACTTGCACATTCAATTCAAATCTATCAAGTGATTATTCACTTCCATGTCTTCAAATATATATATATATATATATATATGTTATAACAATTACGAAGAAGATTAAAGAAAGTTTGTACTATAACGACTCATCCGTGTTATCCAGAGCACCGGAGGTTAAAATACTTTACCACTCTTTATAGTCGAAGTCATGTTGGAGATCTTCAGGCACGAAGTCCTATTCGTCATCTCATCGGTTTGTAATACCCATTCCTTTGGGTTAAGTGAGAGTGTTGTTTAAATCCAAAAACATTCTGAGACTAGACGTAGAACGAAAGGTTCGAATAAGTATAAAAATATCCGGTGTACTTTACTTTGTATTTGAAAGTGGCCATGTGATCGTGTAATATGAATAAATTACTTGTGCGGAAAAGTTAGTAAATAGTAAAAGCAGTAAAGTAAATGACATCAGGAATTTTTATACTGGTTCGGACTCCCGTTCTATGTTCAGTCCCAAACTCCTTCTGGAATTCAATCGATACCCTCGCTTCACCCGAAGGAACTTGTATTACACCGCCTAAACAACCGAACATGAATTTTCGGTCTAGACAACCGAATAGGACTTCTACTTCCCGAGGATACTACAACAGGACTTCAAATACAAGTGAAAATGTTTCTGACTGAATATGCTCTGTAATAGCACTGATGAGTCAATATAAGTACACCCTTCCTATAATCTTCTCCTTTATGGTATATAGTGTAATTTATGAAGAAAGAAAGTCTAGTTGACCACACAAAAGTATGCTTGAGTGTTTGGTGATCAAATTGTTTGATTTGTAAAACCTGAAAGTAAATAGCAAGAATATAGAGTTCAGAAATCAAAATAAGAATTAGATAAGAATAGTGTTGAAATTGCTTGCTATTTATAGTGGTTAAAGGTTGCAATAATTGGTGAAGAGTTGCCATGAAACAGAAAGGAAGCAATTGTTGAAATGACTGTTGTTTCTGTTCGGGGAAGAGAAGCAACCGTTCAAGAAGTAGCCGTTAATTTTTAACTCAGACTTCTGAATTAAAATTTAGCCTTCTGAAAGTAGAAGATAACAAGGCAGCGCCAAAATAGTTTATTTTTGATCTTATTCAGACGTCTGAATTTGCTGTTTTAAAAATATCTGTTTCAGCAGTCAGACGTCTGAATTTATGATTCAGACGTCTGAATACTGCTAATTCAGACTATTTTAAAAACTTCTTTTGAAAATAAGTCGTGTTGTCAAATAGTTTGTGCATCTGTACCAATTTGGAGAGATTTTAACATATATTACTAACTAGACACAGATTCTATAACCTGTAAATGATTACGTCCATCGACCTGGAATCTGGCCATCAATGTTTTCCTGTAGAACTTGGTTAGATAAACACATATAATTGTTGTTATCAAAATATCGGGAACCGATGTTCTAACAATATTATTTTTTATTCTATCAATATTCGTAGAAGTTTAATTTAGTAGAAGTATTCATCCTACTCGATCCATAGCACTTTCACCTTAATCCTTTTTCCCTTCTTAACCTCATCTGGATTAGTGCTACTTTAGTCTACGAAGTGTTCTAAAGCAACTCCTCTTACTTTGTTGCTTTTACTCGTAGATTGATCGATGAATCTTTCTGCGATCGTTACATTGCTGAAGGATGTATATGTCCTAGCTTTATGTGTCATTTTTTCAAGAGGTAAAATTGACCATGTTGCTGCTCCTTTTTATTGGAAATGAAAGACAATGGTGTGTTTGCAAGCTTGGGCCATCCACTTTTGGTGTCTGACGCGTCAGACAATCGAACTGGGCTACACCTTCTCTAGTCTACTTGAAATGCGTAGGGAGAACGATATGTTGGCGTTCGAAGCATCACGTATTACATCAACGGCTAATTAGTGGTAGTCTCAAACCCTATTTTGGCTTCCATTAAAAGTTATAGCCCTTGCAAATTTTCAGCTTCAAAACCATTCAATATTTATTTTCTGGGTTAGAAATGTCAATACTCAATATTATCCAAATTTATAATTGATTTGAAATCAATTTGGTTATAAAAATAATATTTTAATGATTCATTGATATGTAAAATTATGGATTTTCTGGAATCTTATGGTGTAACAGCTGCAAAGAATATCTACATCAAAGAAATGTTAGCAATATTTCCGAATGAATAGCTTGAAGAATACTACAAGCTACTGGTGTGTCGGAGAATAAATGGTTTAAAAGATTGTATGAAATACCATCTGTATCATATTTTTATTAACTATTATGGATTGTATGAAATAAAAATATAACTTAATTCTGCATTACTATATTTGCTCTAAATGTTATTACAAATCGTTCTATCTTCATTATTGTCCAACGTACTTATGCTAATATCCATTAATCGAAAAGGTAATAATAGTTAACAATAATTAATACAATACAACTTTAATCAAAATAAAAAACCATATTTCCCTTTCCCAATTTGCTCCTTTAACATTTTTAGACTGAAGACGCACCATGAATAAGGATGCGTATGGAATGAACGGGAGTGAGGTATTTGAACATGGAATTTGAGCGGGGAAGTTGAGTGGACAGGTTATGAGTTTGGGGCTATGAATAGCGTATTTGAGTGGGGTATTTAAGTTGTGATTTTAATTCAGTTGATTTGTGGTTAAGTAATTATTTGTTTCGATGTGTAATATGCGAGTAATTAAAATGTTAAAACAACACAAAAGGCTAAATAAACAAAAAGTTAAATATATATAATAGTAGAAAGCACATACAAAATCATAAGATGCTTTTATGCAACCCTACTGCAACAATTTCATCTCTTATGCTATCTTGAATTGTATATATTTTATGGTCTACGTGTCATTGTGTACTGGTTCAACTGTTGCATTCAGTTTAGTTCTCACATTATAATATTCCTTCTGATATTCTTCTATAATAAGATCGAGATTATCATCATAAGCCACAACATATGGATCACCGCTATTATATCTTCGTATGAAATACTTGTAGTCATTATAGATATGACAACTTCTACTTGAGTTTCAAATGAGTATGTTGGCATATTCTTCAAACGACAAACTTTTTCTTTCAATTTTCAAAGGTTCTTTTAGTCTCCATACATAAATTTGAATTATAGAAATTAAAATTTTCAATGGTTGATTTAAGGTTTCGCGAAAATGAGGAATATGATATCTAATATTAGGATAAGGTGGTAAATAACCAGGCCGAAGTGGATATCATGAGTCAACTAAATAATACTATCTAGGTGGAGGGTGGAGGAAGTTAGAGTTTCTATCATTTATAACTGAATTAAAATTTCTACTATCATGTACACCACCTTCACAATCACTCATAACATAAGTAAATTGTAAATCGAATGAGTATGCTGCTAAGATATTTTGTGTAGCACTATATTTTCGTCCTATATGTGGAACAACTCAATCTGACATATAAGTGTGTCATTACGTGTGTATCATCTATAGTACCAACACAGTTTCTAAAACATAGGTAGTACCGGTTTGAAGTTTTAATATGACATGGAACAGTATTAAATTGAGGATCATCCGACTTGACAATATTTATGGCTAGTAACCGTACATCTTCTAAAACGGTATGAAAACAAACTGAAATCGTGCTGCTTGACATTTGAAAATTTTCTCTCATTTGTCGATTTGAGAGTGTTGTAGCTATGCTGCATATGAATATGACAATTGTTTATTTGATACTAATTTCTTCCGTTATCGTCAAACCATAATTTTGCAGTCTATCGCATGATGAGAGAAAACAAATTCTTTTAATTTGAAAATTTTATTGACAACATTTTTTATGCCCATTAAATATGTCATCCGCCCATTTTAAATCATCAGTATATTCTAACATTTGTCTTCGGATAATATGTCTTCTTCTTCTACGTAGAGAGGTCCGAATTATATGTCGTTTAGATTTGAGGAAATATAAACGTAGAAAGGAAAAAGAGATAGGAATATCGTGCAAGCAAGATAAAAGATGATGATGTTTGTCTATAGGAAAAAAGGAGGACGAGGAAAAAAACGTTGGGTTGTTAATTCGTTGGCTTTCAAAACATCAGACTTCACCGTATCTCCAATCAACGTTCAACAGCCATGATAGGAAAAGGGAAGTAATGTTGAAGCATCCACGTGTCAACGTGCCGCCAACAAACGATAACCACGTAGAAATTGACAGCAAACGCTTCTGTATCCAGTAAATCCAGTAACTGAACTGTTTATCCCGAACCGTGCCGAACCGCACTTCCGAAAGTGAGACAGGCCCACCTACTCTTTCTTCTTCCAAAATTATGCTTTAAATCAGTAAATAACAGTGAGCTTCTTTTTGGAAATTCAAGCTCTCAGAAGAACCCATGGAACAGAATTCCTGCAAAATAGTACTGTTCTTAATGTTGTGAAATCTGAGGTAATCCTTACCTATTTTCATTTGTCCACATCCAATCCTTACTTGCTTTAAAATCTTTAAAAAGCGGTTGATTGTTTAAATAAGCACAGCTAATAGTTAGTAGCAGATTGAAAATTAGAAAGGCAAAATTCGGTTCTTATGTTGATATCGTAAAGGATTCAAGTGAATTAGGAAGGTCAAAATTTATTATTAAAAAAACAAAAATAATTAAAAAAAATCGTCAGGTTGGAACAAAATCTAATTCGCCGTTGCCGGGGATCGAACCCGGGTCACCCGCGTGACAGGCGGGAATACTCACCACTATACTACAACGACTTTGTTACAAGTAGAATAAAAATCCTTATGGATTCTGTTAGTAGTATACAGACAATTTCATAGCAGAAGTATCAGACCGTGACCCTAATTTTGTTCCAGTTATATCCAAGTATTCAATCGGATTGGAGCTGGTGAGCAATATCAGGAAAGTTCTTGATGAGTACGCAAGGGCTTTTGAACAGCTATTATGCTAGCAAGTTAATGTTCAAAAGGGTAGTAAAATGCTGATGAAGGTAAAGACGGTAATCTTTCATGACTCAGGGTTTAATTTATCTTATATTTCTTCTTTACTTGAAACGAATATACTAGTTGGTGTATGTGAAATTTGGATGCTTTTTACGTTTTTGTTGATGTTCAGTCAGTTTGTAAGCTACAAGGCTGAAGCAGAACCTACTAAAGTGGTAAAATGTTGAGGCAGAACCGACTAAAGTGGTAAAATTACAGATAAGAATCTTGTTATCAGACGAAGCTACTAAAGTGGTAAAATGGGAGTCCTCTTCAGCAGTCGAGGCAAGAAATCCCGTTCGGCTGTTCGGATAGTTGTAAACCTATTCCTCCCGGTAAAGAGAGGGTTGTTTTTTGTTAGTGAAATTCCTAAGAGGAGCTTAGGGACTGAACGTAGGACAATGGTCCGAACCAGTATAAATCTCTGGTGCCGCTTTTATTTATTGTTAATATTATGCTATCTACGTATTTCTTTTCATACGATCGTGCTGCAACGTCTCTTTCATGTTAGAGGGTTGCAATGTAAATTTCTGTGGATTACCAAGTTCAAATTTATAAATAAAAGTGTATCTTTTGAAATGACAAGGAATACATTCAAAATGAAAGAGATGTATCTAATAAGGACATTTTTATACTACTTATTTCAATAACTATGAAAATGATAATTCCTTATAATTTCAAACGTAACACAAATCTCCTTTTAGGATAAGACATAGAAATTTACACCGTCAACCTTTCCTTTAGGAGAGATGTAGTTCTAATACATTAAAATTAAAAAAATCTGTAAATATAAACCAAAGTATTGGTCATCATGTTATTGGATAAAAATAGCAAGGCATCATTCCATAGCTAGTTGTCCCAACTATAAAATAACTGGAATAAGGTGATAAGAGGTTATGCTTGGTCAAAAACTCTCATATATGGGAGGACATTAAGAAATGGTAAAAGTTTTGGAAGTTCAAACCAAAAAAGGTATACTAGATAAAAATTATAGTCAAGACTGAGCAAGGGACGGTTAATTCAGGGATTTGGTCTCAGCCAAGAAAAGGATATTGTTATTGGCACGAATTAAGAATGTGAAGGTGATTTTCATAGGAAGCTAGATCGAGAAATTTTTGATAAGATTTGAAGGAAGGGATAAAAATGATTCTTCTTAATCATCCCTCAAATTAGAATGAGACTATTTACTTAAGGAAAATGCATGGTAGACTAGCTTAGAATACATAGTTGTGTGCATGGCAGTCGCACGCGAACAAAGTAGCACTTAGGTGATTATTACCAATGCTAGAGTGTATCTATGTTATGGTTTTAATTAATTTTGAGACTTTTATTGTTAAGGTTGAATGGGAAGAAAGACCAAATTTTCACTCGTAGAATTTAGGATGGATCCCTATAGACTCTAAACGTGATAACTAGGTACCATGATTTTTAAAGGACTGAAGAAACCATTTAGAAGTAATAATAAGATGATTTAAAGTTGAATCGAATTGGAAAAGAAGTTTTGCTATTTTCAACAATTTAAGAAATCACCAAGTTTGGATAACCTTGGTAAAGTGAAGAAATTGCGAAGTGCTGAGTAAGAAGTACCATGGAGGGAGACACCATCTATATTCAAGTTTTCTCACTTGGTATCCAAGAGTTGAGGTACCATGGGGGGAGACACCATCTATATTCAAGTTGTCTCACTTGGTATCCAAGAGTTGAGGTGATTAGGTATACCAATGGACGAGTTAAGGTAGTATGTTGTGTAGTGAGGATTTCATAGAGCTACAATTTTATGGAAAGATACTTATGCTCAAGTTATTTAGCGTGGTGCATGTCGACTCCCTATGAGTTAGTAGTAAGGATTGTAGAGAATTTCCTATGCACATACATTCAGATTAGAGGTTTATGCCAATGGTAAAGAATGAGAAGTTTAGATGGAAAAAATGGATGGATTTGATTCACAGAAGGACAATGACTACACAAGATGGGCAAAAAAAATCTACCAATGGGAAAAATGGAGTAATTCTAGGAGTTTAGTCCTCCATAATCTACAGCACTGAGTCCATAATTAAGAAATAAACAAGTAGAAAATACTTAAGGCAAGATAGAATATGACTAAAATATTGTGAAAACCATTATTAGGTACTCGTGGAAGTGTCTATGCGACATAGTTACCATTCTAAATCGTTCTGCTTGATATTTGAAAATTTTCTCTCATTTGTCGATTTGAGAGTGTTGCAGCTATGCTGCATATGAATATGACAATTGTTTATTTGATACTAATTTCTTCCGTTATCGTCAAACCATAATTTTGCAGTCTATCGCACGATGAGAGAAAACAAATTCTTTTAATTTGAAAATTTTATTGACAACATTTTTTATGCCCATTAAATATGTCATCCACCCATCATAAATCGGTATATTCTAACATTTGCCTTTGGATAATATGTCTTCTTCTTCTACGTAGAGAGGTTCGAATTATATGTCGTTTAGATTTGAAGAAATATAAACGTAGAAAGGAGAAGAGATAGGAATATAGTGCAAGTAAGATAAAAGATGATGATGTTTGCCTATAGGAAAAAAGGAGGACGAGGAAAAAAAACGTTGGGTTGTTAATACGTTGGCTTTCGAAACATCAGACTTCACCGTATCTCCAATCAACGTTCAACAACCATGATAGGAAAAGGGAAGTAATGTTGAAGCATCAACGTGTCAACGTGCCACCAACCAACGGTGACCACGTAGAAATTGACAGCAAACGCTTCTGTAACAAGTAAATCCAGTAACTGAACTGTTTATCCCGAACCGTGCCGAACCGGACTTCCGAAAGTGAGACAGGTCCACCAACTCTTTCTTCTTCCAAAATTATGCTTTAAATCAGTAAATAACAGTGAGCTTCTTTCTGGAAATTCAAGCTCTCAGAACCCATGGCACAGAATTCCTGCAAAATAGTACTGTTTCTTAAGGTAATCCTTACCTCTTTTCATTTGTCCAACTCCCCAACTCTAATCTTTAAAAAGCGGTCGATTGTTTAAATAAGCATAGTTATTAGTTAGTAGCAGATTGAAGACTAGAAAGGCAAAATCTGGTTCTTAAGTTGATATCGTAATGGATCTAGGCGAATGAGGAAGGTCGAAATTGAGAGGAAAAAACCGCCAGCTTGAAAAAAAAACAATTACGCCGTTGCCGGGGATCAAACCCGGGTCACCCGCGTGACAGGAGGGAATACTCACCACTATACTACAACGAATTTGTCATAAATAGAATAAAAATCCTTATAGATTTTGTTAATAGTATACAAACAATTTCATAGCAGAAGCATCAGACCGTGACCCTAATTTTGTTCCAGTTATATCCAAGTATGCAATCGGATTGGAGCTGGTGAGCAATATCAGGAAAGTTCTTGATGAGTGCGCAAGGGCTTTTGAACAGCTATTATGTTAGGAAGTTAACATTCAAAAGGGGTAGTAAAATGCTGATGAAGGTAAAGGCAGTAATATTTCATGACTCAGGGTTTAATTTATCTTCTATTTCTCCTTTACTTAAAACTAATTTACTAGTTGTGGTGTATGTGAAATTTGGATGCTTTTTACATATTTGTTGATGTTCATAATAGTGGACTTGCTCCCTGCATGTCTGGTTTACTTCATATCTGGATGGGCTTCACCCTGAAATACCCGCATAACATACTTTTGCTTTATTTTTTATCTTTTGGGCCTAATTTGCTTATAGGGCCTGATTTGTATTTAGCCTAATACCTGTATTATAAATACAGAAGGATTGTGAGATGTAATTGAACAATTGATACAAACTGCAGTTATAAAACTTTTCATTTTAAAACTTCTTTTATGGTATCAGAGCCACCATTGCCAAACGGCAGATTTCATTGAGAAGTTGTTTTCTTGTGAGGCTCCCCTCAGAACATTATCATCATAGGGGAGGCTGTCTTTCTCAAGATCAGTATAGTGACTATGTTCATCAGTTATTTCTACCCACTGTGCCATCCTAGAGGCAGATCAGATTCAAGATCGTCATTTCTACCTCTGGTTGCACCTTTTTTTTGCTGCGCAACTTTGATTTCTTGATCAAGAAATCGGGATATTCAAATTCTTGATCCTCCATGGCCCACGAAGAAGAGGACGTTACTTCAGCAAACACTAGCAACAGATCCAATGACAGTCAAAAATCTAAATCAGTCTTGATCAGACCTAAGAATCAAGCAATAAACACCCCATTAGATGAAGATAATTACATCACATGGAAATATCAAGTTGAAATAGCATTAAGAGGGTATGATCTACAAGATTATGTCAAAGGAACAAAGGTGATTCCATCAGTTAATATCATCGATGATAAAGGCAATACCATCAGCAACCCAGGTTATATTTTACATCAGAAACAAGATAACTTGATTGCATCTTGGCTTTTATCTTCTGTGAGTCAGACTCTATTGTCACAGCTTGTTGGATGTTACACGTCATATGAAATATGGTCATCCATTGAAAGAATTTTCAATTCCCAATCAGCAGCGAGAATCATGCACTATAGAAGAGAATTACAGAATACAAGAAAAAGTGATATGAGCATGAGAGATTACCTTGCCAAGATCAAGAATCTGTGTGACAGATTAAGGGCAGTTGGCCACAATGTTTCGAACAGTGAATAGATTCTCATTATCACCAATGGGTTTGATCAAGAATATGAATCTCATCATCAACTCCCACCTATATTACGGACAGTATGGAACAATCGGATACTCCAGCGTGCGAATGTATAGTGTAATTCTCCAAGTGGACTGACAGTCGTACTTAGAAAATAACAGGCTACCATGCCTGCATATTGAACTCCGCGTAGTGCAGACGCCGTTATTTTTTTTGTTCAGACTGCAATAACCCCTTCGTTCTAACTTGGAATCAGGCGAGACTTCGACCGATCAACTTCTAATTAGATTACAGACAGTATGGAATACTCGGATAGTTCATCGTGTAAACGCACACTGTAGTTCTTCAAGGGGACTGACAATTGTACTTAGAAAATAAAAGGCTACCACATCTGCATATTGAACTCTGCCTAGTGCAGAAGCCGCTATTTTTTTGTTCAGACTGCAATAACTCCTTCGTTCCAACTCGGAATCAAGCGAGACTTCAACCGATCAACTCCCACTTAAATTACGGACAATATGTAACACTCGAATAGTTCATCGTATGAACGCACACTGTAGTTCTCCAAGAGGACTGACAATTGTATTTAGAAAATAACAAGCTACCACATCTGCATATTGGACTCCGCCTAATGCAGAAGCCGCCGTTTTTTTGTTCAGACTGAAATAACTCCTTCGTTCTAATTCAGAATCAGGCAGGACTTCGACCGATTAACTATCACCTAAATTACAGATAGTATGGAACACTTGGATACTTTATCATGTGAACGCACACTGTAGTTCTCCAAGGAGACTGACAGTTGTAAGAAAATAATAAGCTACTCCATCTCCATATTTGAATTTTGATGAAAATTAGAATTTAAATTTTAAATTTTTGTCGGATCTCAAAACATAAAAATTAGAATTAGAATTATTTTATATTTATTTGTTTTTTATTAGTTAAATTAAATTTAAATCTTTAGATGGGTTAAATGGGTAACCCGCTTGTTAAGTGGGTTGGGTCATAAATGGGTTAAATGGGTAGCCCGCTTGTTAAGTGGGTTGGGTCATAAATGGGTTGGGTCATAAATGGATAAAAGAGAATGGGTCATAAATGGGTTGGGTCAAACTCGACCCAACCCATTTTGACCCAACTCGATCCGTTTGACAGGCCTAATTATAGATACGACAACTTCTACTTGAGTTTCAGATGAGTATATTGGCATATTCTTTAAAACAACGAACTTTTTCTTCTAATTTTCAAAGGTTCTTTTAATTGTCATACGTAAACTTGAATTATAGAAAATAAAATTTTCAATGGTTGATTTGAGGTTTCGTGAAAATGATGAATATGATATCCAATATTAAGATAAGGTGATAAATAACCAGATTGAAGTGGATATCCCGAATCAACTAAATAATACTATCCTGGTGGAGGGTGTGGGAAGTTAGAGTTTCTACCGTTTATAACTTAATTAAAAATTTCTACTATCATATGTAGCACCTTCCTAACCAACCATAACATAATTAAATTGTAAATTGAATGAGCATGTTGCTAACATATTCCGTGTAGCACAACCTTTCGTCCTATATACGAAAAAACTCAATCTGCATGTAAGTATGTTATTACGCGTGTATCGTCTATAACACTAACACAATTTGTAAAATATGGGTAGTACTGGTTTGAGGTTTTAATATGATATGGAATAATATTAAATTGAGGATCATCCAACTTGACAATATTAATAGCTAGCAATTGTATAACGTCTAAAATTGTATGAAAACAAACTGAAATAGTGCTACTTGACATTTGAAAATTTTCGCTCATTTGTCGATTTGAGAGTGCTGCAGCTACGCTGTATATTAATATGACAACTGTTTCTTTGATACTACTTACTTTCGTTGTTATCATATTATAATTTTACAGTCTGTCGCATAACGATAGAAACCAAAGTCTTTCAGTTGAAAATTTCATCGACAATATTTTTGATGTTTATTTAATATGTCATCTACCCGCCTTAAATCGATATATTCTGACGTTTGCATTCGATATGGCTTCTTCTTCTACGATGAGAGGTCCGACTTATACGTCGTTTCGATCCGAGGAAATATAAAAGTAGAAAGGAGAAGAGACGAGAATATGGTGTAAGGAAGATGAAAGATGATGATGTTGTTTTATAGGAAAAGAGGAAGGGAAGGAAAACGAAACATACGTTGGCGTTTAACGTATCGGACATCACCGTATCCCCCCTCAACGTTCAACATACAGGATATGAAAAGGGGAAGTAACATTGGAGCATCAAATGTGTTATACTTGCCACCAAAAAACGGTTGCCATGGAAAAATTGACTGCAGACTCTTCCTATATCTAGTAAATCCACTAACAGAACTGTTTATCCTGAACCGTGCCAAATCGCAGACTCTTCCTGTTAATTACCATTTTTAAAAAATGGAAATATACAAAAATAAGTCGAATGGTTCACCGAAGTCAATTGAGTGATATAATGTACGTCTATTTTTATTATCTTCTAAAGGAAACCAATTGACAATACATTTAATTTAGTCGACTTTATAAGAAAAACATCTGATTGAATGGATTTTTTAGTCGACTAAAATTGGTCATTTTTACACCGTTTTCTTTCTGTTTTAAAATTACCAAATTCAACTATAACAATCGACCAAATTCTTTACGAAGAGTCACTTCCTTCCATGAATGGCTGCAGCGCTTAAGACAGATGCTACTCTTTATGAAAGACTGCAGCTACTCGTTTTCTATAAATGGCAATCACTTTTAGTATTTCAACAATAGTTATACTTGTCTTCTAACTCTAATTCTTGTTAAATTCACTACTTGCATTCCAAACCGTAAATTGCTATTTCTTTGTCACTTGCACATTCAGTTCAAATCTATCAAGTGATTATTCACTTCCATGTCTTTAAATATATATATGTTATAACAATTACGAAGAAGATTAAAGAAAGTTTGTACTATAACGACTCATCCGTGTTATCCAGAGCACAGGAGGTCAAAATACTTTACCACTCTTTATAGTCGAAGTCATGTTGGAGATCTTCAGGCACGAAGTCCTATTCGTCATCTCATCGGTTTGTAATACCCATTCCTTTGGGTTAAGTGAGAGTGTTGTTTAAATCCAAAAAGATTCTGAGACTGGACGTAGTACGAAAGGTTTGAATAAGTATAAAAATATTCGGTGTACTTTACTTTGTATTTGAAAGTGACCATGTGATCGTGTAATATGAATAAATTACTTGTGTGGAAAAGTAAGTAAATAGTAAAAGCAGTAAAGTAAATGACATCAGGAATTTTTATACTGGTTCGGACTCCCGTTCTATGTTCAGTCCCAAACTCCTTCTGGAATTCAATCGATACCCTTGCTTCACCCGGAGGAACTTGTATTACACCGCCTAAACAACCGAACATGAATTTTCGGTCTAGACAACCGAATAGGACTTCTACTGCCTGAGGATACTACAACAGGACTTCAAATACAAGTGGAAATGTTTCTGACTGAATATGCTCTGTAATAGCACTGATGAGTCAATATAAGTACACCCTTCCTATAATCTTCTCCTTTATGGTATATAGTGTAATTTATGAAGAAAGAAAGTCTAGTTGACCACACAAAAGTATGCTTGAGTGTTTGGTGATCAAATTGTTTGATTTGTAAAACTTGAAAGTAAATAGCAAGAATATAGAGTTCATAAATCAAAATAAGAATTGGATAAGAATAGTGTTGAAATTGCTTGCTATTTGTAGTGGTTAAAGGTTGCAATAATTGGTGAAGAGTTTCCATGAAACAGAAAGGAAGCAATTGTTGAAATGACTGTTGTTTCTGTTCGGGGAAGAGAAGCAACCGTTCAAGAAGTAGCCGTTAATTTTTAACTCAGACTTCTGAATTAAAATTTAGCCTTCTGAAAGTAGAAGATAACAAGACAGCGTCGAAATAGTTTATTTTTGATCTTATTCAGACGTCTGAATTTGCTGTTTTAAAAATATCTGTTTCAGTAGTCAGACGTCTGAATTTATGATTCAGACGTCTGAATACTGCTAATTCAGACTATTTTAAAAACTTCTTTTGAAAATAAGTCGTGTTATCAAATAGTTTGTGCATCTGTACCAATTTGGAGAGATTTTAACATATATTACTAACTAGACACAGATTCTATAACCTGTAAATGATTACGTCCATCGACCTGGAATCTGGCCATCAATGTTTTCCTATAGAACTTGGTTAGATAAACACATATAATTGTTATTATCAAAATATCGAGAACCGATGTTCTAACAATATTATTTTTTATTCTATCAATATTCGTAGAAGTTTAATTTAGTAGAAGTATTCATCCTACTCGATCCATAGCACTTTCAGCTTAATCCTTTTTCCCTTCTCAACCTCGTCTGGATTAGTGCTACTTTAGTCTACGAAGTGTTCTAAAGAAACTCCTCTTACTTTGTTGCTTTTACTCTTAGATTGATCGATGAATCTTTCTGCGATCGTTACGTTGCTGAAGGATGTATATGTCCTAGCTTTATGTGTCATTTTTTCAAGAGGTAAAATTGACCATGTTGTTGCTCCTTTTTATTGGAAATGAAAGACAATGGCGTGTTTGCGAGCTTGGGCCATCCACTTTTGGTGTTTGACGCGTCAGACAATCGAACTGGGCTACACCTTCTCTAGTCTAGTTGAAATGCGTAGGGAGAACGATATGTTGGCGTTCGAAGCATCACGTATGACATCAACGGCTAATTAGTGGAAGTCTCAAACCCTATTTTGGCTTCCATTAAAAGTTATAGCCCTTGCAAATTTTCAGCTTCAAAACCATTCAATATTTATTTTCAGGGTTAGAAATGTCAATACCCAATATTATCCAAATTTATAATTGATTTGAAATCAATTTGGTTATAAAAATAATATTTTAATGATTCATTGATATGTAAAATTATGGATTTTCTGGAATCTTATGGTGTAACAGCTGCAAAGAATATCTACATCAAAGAAATATTAGCAATATTTCTGAATGAATAGCTTGAAGAATACTACAAGCTATTGGTGTGTCAGAGAATAAATGGTTTAGAAGATTGTATGAAATACCGTCTGTATCATATTTTTATTAACTATTATGGATTGTATGAAATAAAAATATAACTTAATTCTGCATTACTATATTTGCTCTAAATGTTATTACAAATCGTTCTATCTTCGTTATTGTCCAACGTACTTATGCTTTTTTCCATTAATCGAAAAGGTAATAATAGTTAACAATAATTAATACAATACAACTTTAATCAAAATAAAAAACCATATTTCCCTTTCCCAATTTGCTCCTTTAACATTTTTAAACTGAAGACGCACCATGAATAAGGATGCGTATGGAATGAACGGGAGTGAGGTATTTGAACATGGAATTTGAGCGGGGAAGTTGAGTGAACAGGTTATGAGTTTGGGGCTATGAATAGCGTATTTGAGTGGGGTATTTAAGTTGTGATTTTAATTCAGTTGATTTGTAGTTAAGTAATTATTTGTTTCGATGTGTAATATGTGTGTAATTAAAATGTTAAAACAACACAAAAGGCTAAATAAACAAAAAATTAAATATATATAATAGTAGAAAGCACATATAAAATCATAAGATGCTTTTATGCAACCCTACTGCAACAATTTCATCTCTTATGCTATCTTGAATTGTATATATTTTATGGTCTACGTGTCGTTGTGTACTGGTTCAACTGTTGCGTTAAGTGTAGTTCTCACATTATAATATTCCTTCTGATATTCTTCTATAATAAGATCGAGATTATCATCATAAGCCACAACATATGGATCACCGCTATTATATCTTCGTATGAAATACTATATAGTCATTATAGATATGACAACTTCTACTTGAGTTTCAAATGAGTATGTTGGCATATTCTTCAAACGACAAAATTTTTCTTTCAATTTTCAAAGGTTCTTTTAGTCGCCATACATAAATTTGAATTATAGAAATTAAAATTTTCAATGGTTGATTTAAGGTTTCGCGAAAATGAGGAATATGATATCTAATATTAAGGTAAGGTGGTAAATAACCAGGCCGAAGTGGATATCATGAGTCAACTAGATAATACTATCTAGGTTGAGGGTGGGGGAAGTTAGAGTTTCTATCATTTATAACCGAATTAAAAATTTCTACTATCATGTGCAGCACCTTCCTAACCAGCCATAACATAAGCAAATGTAAATCGAATGAGCATGTTGCCAACCAATTCTGTGTAGCACAACCTTTTCGTCATATATGCGGAATAACTCAATCTGCATGTAAGTGTGTTATTACATGTATACTGTATATAACACCAACACAGTTTCTAAAATATAGGTAGTACCGGTTTGAAGTTTTAATATGACATGGAACAGTATTAAATTGAGGATCATCCGACTTGACAATACTTATGGCTAGTAACTGTACATCTTCTGAAACGGCATGAAAACAAACTGAAATCGTGTTGCTTGATATTTGAAAATTTTCTCTCATTTGTTGATTTGAGAGTGTTGCAGCTATGCTGCATATGAATATGACAATTGTTTCTTTGATGCTAATTTCTTCCATTATCGTCAAACCATAATTTTGCAGTCTATTGCACGATGAGAGAAAACAAATTCTTTTAACTTAAAAATTTTATTGACAACATTTTTTATGCCCATTAAATATGTCATCCACCCATCATAAATCGGTATATTCTAACATTTGCCTTTGGATAATATGTCTTCTTCGTCTACGTAGAGAGGTCCGAATTATATGTCTATAGGAAAAAAGGAGGACGAGGAAAAAAAACGTTGGGTTGTTAATACGTTGGCTTTCAAAACATCAGACTTCACCGTATCTCCAATCAACGTTCAACAACCATGATTGGAAAAGGGAAGTAATGTTGAAGCATCAATGTGTCAACGTGCCACCAACCAACGGTGACCACGTAGAAATTGACAGCAAACGCTTCTGTATCAAGTAAATCCAGTAACTGAACTGTTTATCCTGAACCGTGTCGAACCGCACTTCCGAAAGTGAGACAGGTCCACCAACTCTTTCTTCTTCCAAAATTATGCTTTAAATCAGTAAATAACAGTGAGCTTCTTTTTGGAAATTCAAGCTCTCAGAAGAACCCATGGCACAGAATTCTTGCAAAACAGTACTGTTCTTAATGTTGTGAAATCTGAGGTAATCCTTACCCATTTTCATTTGTCCAAATCTAATCCTTACTTGCTTTAAAATCTTTAAAAAGCGGTTGATTGTTTAAATAAGCACAGCTAATAGTTAGTAGCAAATTGAAAATTAGAAAGGCAAATTTCGGTTCTTATGTTGATATCGTAACGGATTCAAGTGAATTAGGAAGGTCAAAATTTATTATTAAAAAAACCAAAATAATTAAAAAAAGTCGTCGGGTTGGAACAAAATCAGATTCGCCGTTGCCGGGGATCGAACCCGGGTCACCCGCGTGACAGGCGGGAATACTCACCACTATACTACAACGACTTTGTTACAAGTAGAATAAAAACCCTTATGGATTCTGTTAGTAGTATACAGACAATTTCATAGCAGAAGTATCAGACCGTGACCCTAATTTTGTTCCAGTTATATCCAAGTATTCAATCGGATTGGAGCTGGTGAGCAATATAAGGAAAGTTCTTGATGAGTACGCAAGGGCTTTTGAACAGCTATTATGCTAGCAAGTTAATGTTCAAAAGGGGTAGTAAAATGTTGATGAAGGTAAAGACGGTAATCTTTCATGACTCGGGGTTTAATTTATCTTATATTTCTTCTTTACTTGAAACGAATATACTAGTTGGTGTATGTAAAATTTGGATGCTTTTTACGTTTTTGTTGATGTTCAGTCAGTTTGTTAGCTACAAGGCTGAAGCAGAACCTACTAAAGTGGTAAAATGTTGAGGCAGAACCGACTAAAGTGGTAAAATTACAGATAAGAATCTTGTTATCAGACGAAGCTACTAAAGTGGTAAAATGAGAGTCCTCTTCAGCAGTCGAGGCAAGAAATCCCGTTCGGCTGTTCGGATAGTTGTAAACCTATTCCTCCCGGTAAAGAGAGGGTTGTTTTTTGTTAGTGAAATTCCTAAGAGGAGCTTAGGGACTGAACGTAGGACAATGGTCCGAACCAGTATAAATCTCTGGTGCCGCTTTTATTTATTGTTAATATTATGCTATCTACGTATTTCTTTTCATACGATCATGCTGCAACGTCTCTTTCATGTTAGAGGGTTGCAATGTAAATTTCTGTGGATCAAGTTCAAATTTATAAATAAAAGTGTATCTTTTGAAATGACAAGGAATACATTCAAAATGAAAGAGATGTATCTAACAAGGACATTTTTATACTACTTATTTCAATAACTATGAAAATGATAATTCCTTATAATTTCAAACGTAACACAAATCTCCTTTTAGGATAAGACATAGAAATTTACACCGTCAACCTTTGCTTTAGGAGAGATGTAGTTCTAATACATTAAGATTACAAAAATCTATAAATGTAAACCAAAGTATTGGTCATCATGTTATTGGATTAAAATAGCAAGGCATCATTCCATAGCGAGTTGTCCCAACTATAAAATAACTGGAATAAGGTGATAAGAGGTTATGCTTGGTCAAAAAATCTCATATATGGGAGGACATTAAGAAATGGTAAAAGTTTTGGAAGTTCAAACTAAAAAAGGTATCCTAGATAAAAATTATAGTCAAGACTGAGCAAGGGACGGTTAATTCAGGGATTTGGTCTCAGCCAAGAAAAGGATATTGTTATTGGCACGAATTAAGAATCTGAAGGTGATTTTCATAGATAGCTAGATCGAGAAATTTTTGATAAGATTTGAAGGAAGGGATAAAAATGATTCTTCTTAATCATCCCTCAAATTAGAATGAGACTATTTACTTAAGGAAAATGCATGGTAGACTAGCTTAGAATACATAGTTGTGTGCATGGCAGTCGCACGCGAACAAAGTAGCACTTAGGTGATTATTACCAATGCTAGAGTGTATCTATGTTATGGTTTTAATTAATTTTGAGACTTTTATTGTTAAGGTTGAATGGGAAGAAAGACCAAATTTTCACTCGTAGAATTTAGGATGGATCCATATAGACTCTAAACGTGATAACTAGGTACCATGATTTTTAAAGGACTGAAGAAACCATTTAGAAGTAATAATAAGATGATTTAAAGTTGAATCGAATTGGAAAAGAAGTTTTGCTATTTTCAACAATTTAAGAAATCACCAAGTTTGGATAGCATTGGTAAAGTGAAGAAATTGCGAAGTGCTGAGTAAGAAGTACCATGGAGGGAGGCACCATCTATATTCAAGTTGTCTCACTTGGTATCTAAGAGTTGAGGCACCATGGGGGGAGACACCATCTATATTCAAGTTGTCTCACTTGGTATCCAAGAGTTGAGGTGATTAGGTATACCAATGGACGAGTTAAGGTAGTATGTTGTGTAGTGAGGATTTCATAGAGCTATAATTTTATGGAAAGATACTTATGCTCAAGTTATTTAGCGTGGTGCATGTCGACTCCCTATGAGTTAGTAGTAAGGATTGTAGAGAATTTCCTATGCACATACATTCAGATTAGAGGTTTATGCCAATGGTAAAGAATGAGAAGTTTAGATGGAAAAAATGGATGGATTTGATTCATAGAAGGACAATGACTACACAAGATGGGCAGAAAGAATCTACCAATGGGAAAAATGGAGTAATTCTAGGAGTTTAGTCCTCCATAATCTACAGCACTGAGTCCATAATTAAGAAATAAACAAGTAGAAAATACTTAAGGCAAGATAAAATATGACTAAAATATTGTGAAAACCATTATTAGGTACTTGTGGAAGTGTCTATGCGACATAGTTACCATAGTCAAGCTGTGTCAGTTAAGAAAAGTTAAAAAGGATAGATGAGTCTCTTATTCACCATGCACCTACCTCGTATTTTTGGGCTTGGGACAAATCGACTCTACAATGAATAATTAAACTTGTTAGAGTTTAATAGGAAGATGATCAAGTTGAGAGTACATGGGAGTTTGAGGATAAGGTCCAAGCTACATCCCGAACTCTTTTTAGACATGTTTCCATTTTATTTAAAAGAGACTATTTTTGTAAATAGGTTCTAGTATAGGTAAAGTCCATTGGATGTTAGGAATGATTGCAAACATATCATTATGAGAAGTTATGATTGACGATTGCTAGTGGATGTATTGTTTGGATTGTTTCCTTTACATGTTTAGGATAGTATATCCTCTTGGTAGTATACACATTCACATTATCTCTTATTATTGTCTAGCTTGTTAGATATGATACATATGGATGCATGATTGTTTCCATGTTAGTGGATGTTATGCATATGGATATTGCATGTGGGTTGTATGGTTGTGCATGCATATAGAATTGCAAATACACTTACTTAGAATCTTGCATGCATTTGGATGTATAGCATGAGCATCTGCACTATAAGAGGTCGACTGAATCAGAAGACCGTCTATTCTTTTTCATTAATATGGGTTCACGTGCATTTTACATTGCTTATATATGAACATATTGCATTAGAAAATTTCTAAGGACCATGATTTTTCATATAAAACACTTCAAAACAGAGTTAGTACAGAAAAGTTACGGATGTTGGAAGAATTGGAAATAGAAGAAACAATTTGTTTTTAAATATCAAAAAATCACATACTAACCGATCGACCTAAAATGGGTGATGGTTGATCGGTACCGGTCGATCAATGTGGGTTAGACGATCAACTATATCTGTGAAAAATTGAGCGGCTGATGACGTGTTGGAACGATGGTGATTTATTACTTCGTTACCAAGTTTTTGATGAGCATGCCTGATAACCCCAAATATCCTCTACAATAAATCCAACCGCCTAAACTTATTGCCAACCTCTATAATATAAAGCCTAATCTAACCTTAAAATTCATATAACGGTTTACTACGACGAAACTCCACCCAATTCTAATTTCTATTCTAAACCTAAAACTCTTCAAAAATTAAAATAAAATCAAACTAAAAGAACAAAATCCATTGAATCTAGATGGAGAAAAGGGATCAAGTGTACGAAGAGGCGATTCTTAAGCAAAGCAAACAGGAAGAGCTTGAACTTGAGGTGAGTATGCACAAATTTAATTAGGTGGTTATTTATAGTTAAATTTGACATATTCATATTGATCTCGGTTGTTTTAAATAGAATTGAAAACCCTAATTTTACAATCTAGAAATCCTAATTTGAAATCGCTAGGAAGTATCAAATTTGATGCTAGCATGCCCTTTTGATTATTTAATTGTAATTTTAAAATCTGTAGAATCCTAAAATTGAAAATCTTTAACCTAAGGTAGAATTGAAATTAATGTGAATTGTTAAACCTAATATTGATCTAGTACACCCATTTAATTTGGTTAATTATAAACCATAAAATCTACAAACACTAAAACGTGAAACCCCTAGATTGAAGAATTGAAATGGAAATTTGAGAAACATTGGCTGGTCATGTTTACCGTAAATACAGAAATTAACAAGCACTGGAATAATCGATCAACGTAAACCCAAATTAAAAATCGAAACCAGAAAACAACGGAACCTTAATTTTTGACCACGACAGATCGACCCTTAACTTGAACGGTCGACCAGTTAGGCTAGCGGTCGATCGTTAGTCACTTGAAATATGCGATTTCAACCTCGACCTAAGGCCTAGTTAATAATAAAAATTTGTATGATTGTTGTTGATTTGTGGGCTTATATTGGGCTAAGTGATTAGAGATAGTGGGGAAGCTAGTTCGCTATGAGAGGACGCTAAGTCGTTGTGGTGTTGGGTAATGTTGTTTGTCCAATTAAGGGTCGATTATTCGACTAGAGCAATGTATTTTCGCATGTGACACTCATAGCCCACGATGGATGCATAACACTGACTAGAATGCTTGACAAAGTGTGGTCTGGCATAATGAGAATCCCAGTATGCATGATTTCTGACACTAAGTGTTGCAGTTCAGATAGAGAATCCCGACGCAAGCAATAAGAGGTCAACACTACAATAAGACTAGCATTGTGGCGGTGTTTCCATGTTTTAGTAGCCTAGTGGCTGTATTTATATTGTGTAGCTCTAGGAGTGATGGCCAATTGTTAGTTGTGAGGTTCAATGCGTAGTTTGATCCTTGGAATAGCCTACAAAAATAGTAGTGTAGGTATGTAATAGACAAGAACTATAAAGTAACAGACCTTAACAATTCATAAATGCTTACAGTACACCTTATGTCATCTAGAGTAGAATTAAAGTTAACCGCACATGATCATCACATATTTTGTACTCATTCACCAGACTTTTGTTTGACTCATCCACTTCTCTTTATTTTTTCCCCTACAGGATGATAGGTTAGCAGTTGATTGGGCATAGTACGTTGAGAAAGGAGCTTCACGTTTGAGTTCTCATATTCTTTGATATCAATCATGTACCTATTCATTATATTAAAAGTTTATAAAACATATATTTGAAACAATGTATATGGAAAATAAAGTATTTTGAATACTGTTTTTCTTAAATGTCTATTTTCAATACTTATATTTTAATTCCTTCCTTGAGAGATCTAAAAGTGTAGAATGTTTTAGAATTTACCTTTACAACATGCTCTCTAATGTTTTAATAACCTAATAGCTCATATTTCTTGGTAGGTTGTGAGTTTAAAAGTCACAGTGGACTTTGGATCGGTGTGTCTGGAAATGTAGGTTGTTACAGAAAACCAAGTGCTTCAATATCAAATGTGGGTTATAGAATAAATGATCGTAAGGCTACCATAACACTAGAGAGGGATGAATGATGTTATATAAATTTTTATGAATCTTCTTAGCCTGTTTAATAGTTGAATCAAAACACAGATAATCAATTACAAATATATAAACTTGTAGGCAATCAAAGAAGTAAATATAAGCAGTAAAGTCAAAAAGTAAAGAGTTAGAGAGATGACACCAAGGACTTTATACTGGTTCGTATTTTTTCTGCATCCAGTCCTGTACAGTTTCTTGTACATCTTTTCAAGCTTCTACTTTATAAGGTAGCAAGCAAACTAATTACAATCTTGATTTCAAGGCCACAAGACACCCCCTCGTGTATTCCGAGTCCGGGGAAAACTCTCTTGGTTTACCGAGCAACATGATCATCCACTAGATTTGAATGAGCTACTAAGCACACCTACTTGATTTGAATAGGCCACAAGCACACCCACTTGGTTTGACAGGCTACATGCAGATCCACACAAACAAGAGTAGAGTTGATGATTTTCCAAAGACAAATAGTCATACTTTAGATACAATAGATCCCATAGCCTCTTCGATAGCACTTTGATCTTTGAAATGAGAGAGAGGTGCTTGAAAAATAGCAAGTATGTAGCACTAAATCAATATAATGGAGTATGAATTTATTTTGTATGATTTTGAAGAGAATAAAGTATATTTTTCAAGAGCATTTTCAAGAGAGTAAGAAATGAGAAGAAAGTAAGTTATTAGTTGATTAAAAATTCATTGGCACTCTCCTTTTTATAAAGAATGAACAGATGTATCCATTCTTAAAGGGTTATGTCCAAAAGATACATTAAATCAAAATTTAAAAAACAATTTAACGGTCATGTCAACATATTAAAATGTGTATGTAGACATATGCTAGTTAAAGTTGAAAAAAGTTTTCATTTAAATGGATTTGAAAAATATATACGTTGTAAAAGCTTTCGAACATAGTTTCTAAATATTTTTTAACTATTAATTTTTTCAATAAAATATTAAAAAATATATTTAAATTAAAATAGTTTTTTTGAAAAAAAAATATCAAAGATAAGAAACTACATATAAAGATGAGAAATTGCTATCAAGGACTTTAAGATTATGTTATAATGACTCTAGACACTAAGTTACAATTTTGAGCTCTTCTTATCTTTATCTTTGAACTCATGAGTCTTCATATCTTTTATCTTGAGTCTTTATATTTTTATCTTAAGTACTTGTACCATTCAGTCTTCGATTCAGCACCTGTGTAATATTCTATACTATATAACTTGGCAAAATATTAGTATATATACTTTATATGGTTGGTGTCGTCAAAATCAATAATTGAGGTATTAATAAAATGAATACAAGCTCAAGACAAAAAGACAATTGCATTTCAAGCGAAGAAGGAAGAATTCGATATAGATGACGATGGTGTTGCATTTCTAGCTAAAAATTTCAGGAAATTTATGAAGTTTAAGAAGACTAAAAAGTTTGGCAACAACACTAACAATAATAATTTGTCATCTTCATCACCCAAAAGTTATGAATGTGACAAGATGGGCCACATAAATAAATATTGTCCAAATCTCAAAAAGGAGAAGAATACTCGAAAGTAGTTGCTCCAAGCATATAACGACAAATAAAGAAATGCAAGCAAATATTATCTACTCAGATGAGGGATCTGTTAAATTTGGAGATAACTTTAAAGAATACGTCATTAGAAAAGGTGATGTGAGCAACGACGGTACATCTAATTTACCACTTATTACAAATGTTTTTTTAGTTAAGAATTTAAAACACAATCTACTTGGTGTAAGTCAACTTTGTGACAAAGGATTTATTGTTTCATTTGAAAAAGATTAATGTAATATTTTTGACTAAAACTAAAATATATTTTTTGAAAGAATTAAAAAAGAAATATTTATGTGTTAAATATGAAAATAAATCACAATGTAGATATGTGTTTAATGGCTAAAGCAAATGATCTTTGGTTTTGCCACGAATGATTTTGTCACATAAACTTTAAATCCACAAGTAAACCAAGTACCATGAGTATTATAGTACATTTAGATAGAGAAGAAAATGGTAAAAGCATGGATCAAAAACTATACAGAAGTATGATTGGATCATGTTATATCCTACTGCTAGTCATCCAGACATAATGATGAATATTTGATTGTGTGCACGCTTTCAAGCAAATCCTAAAGAATTACATTTGCTAGCGGTAAAACAAATTTTGCATTACGTACCAACCTTAGAGACTATAGACTTTTATCTCTTAAAGAACGTCCTTTAGAGTTAGTATCATATGGTGATGCTGACTTTGGATGATGCCAGACGAACAGAAAGAGTACGAGCGGTACTTATCACTTCATCAGAAATTCTCCAGTATCATGCTTTAGTAAGAAACAAAACTACGCCCACTCTCAACAATGAAGCAGAATATATTTCTGCTGTTTTGGCATGTGTTCAAGTTATGTATATGCAACAAACACTCAAAGATTTTAGAGTTTACTTAGAAATATCTTCAATATTTTGTGATAATACTAGTGCTATAAATGTATCAACAAATTCAACAAACCATTGTAGTACAAACATATTGATAAACAATATCACTTTTTATGAGTCAACATAAAAAAAGAAGTAATTTCATTAGAATTTATAATGTCTGAAAATCAAATTGCCGACATTATCACCAAACCATTAAATAATAATTATTTTATTAAACTATGTAGAGAACTTTGAATTTATTCATTACAGGAAATAATTTAATGCATAATTTATTTGTCTAAGAATAGTCAATCTTTAGTATTTTAAAATAAAAGGTACAAATATATTTATCTTTTTTTTCTATGGTAGAATTCATCTTTTACCTTAAATAGAAAACAAAATTTTTGGTTAAAAGATTTTCTATTTTGTCATCTAAACATATATATAAAACTATAACCTTGAAAATTTTAAATATGAGAAACAAATTATTTTCACTCAAATATTATTTTTAAAATGGCCTCACCTAAAAGCACATCTTAAAAAAAAGCACATTTTCATCCTAGTCAAAAATCACAACTCTTTCTTCTAATAGTTTATCGTCACTAAAGATTATTCCATCACTAACCTACCACACCGACTTTTCTCCTAGAGGAAAGAAGGTAAAGCATTCAATTAATTATAATGGTGTACTATCAATGACTGTCCCATTAGTGAGCTAAATCACTATCAACAAGAAATGATTAGACTTCGAAAACAAATATACGGGAACAACGCACACTTGGAGCACATCTTAATTTTATTGAGAGATCTCTTTTGGCATTCCATGGACGATCACCAACAAACATTAGTATATGTAAAAACTCTCCTAGACATATGAAAACACTATTAAAAATATACGACTCTAAGCCAAGAAACTCATGGGAATCAAGGCCATCCGAAGAAGAATATGAACCTTCCAAAAACAAATAATTTGTCGTAGTTCTATCATGTTTTATATCAATTATATCCTATTTTATAAATATACATTATAATAAACTTTGAAATAATGAATAAGATAACTTGTCTTTGATCCTTGAAAACAAACACTATAGACAACATATTAACGAGGTAGACCACAAAGTCGGTCTTCCTACTCAAGACTAACACAATAAACAAGTATTTAAAAGAACAACAACAACAATAATAATTCTAGAGTCAAAATTTATCATTACCAGTCGACTGGTTCAACACTTCCAATCGACTAAAAGACCTCGTTTTTACACTAAAAACACGCGGGTTGAAAACCCTGTAATTTATAGACAAAATCAGTCAACTATTCCAATTTTTAAGTCAATTGGACATTGTTACAGAAATTTAAAAAAAAATCCTAGATGGTCAAACAGCCCACCTTTTTATGCAACTACTCCTTCACATCAATAAATATCTATTGAATTCCTATACCTACCCCTCGCTTAACCCTTTCATTCATCTTCATTCAACTATCAAAAACACTTACTCTTCTCAAATCAAAAAAGAATTTGGTCTTTTTTTACTAAATCTCAAAAACTATGGGACCAAAAAAAAGGAAAGAACTACTACCTCCTCCAACGAGCCTACTGAAGCTCATAATCAAAACTGGCTTCACAATGACATCACAATTAGAAGTTTTGAGAATATGACGAATATGCAGATATTTAAAGGATTGTTTGTTAAAATGGAAGACTTTAACAGATATTCCATTTGAGAATTCACCAGAGATCGTGAAATAGAGTCATCAATTGACTAAAATGTAAGCAACTTGAAGATACCGCATTTGTTAAAAAAAATTATGAAAATCTTAATTCAGATTTTCATAGAGCTCACTCAAATAAAGATATCATGTGGAGTTTAGTTTGCGGAGTAAGAATTGTCATACCACTACCAAGGCTAGGAATCAGTTTACATTGCCCGATGGAAGGAGAGGAATTGGAAGAAATGGATGTTAATGATTATGGTAGAGATGTGACTAGTTACAATTTTATTATTGATGACTTTAGGAATCTAAAGGACATATATTTGCATCCTAAAGCTAGAATATCCATCGAATCCTTACACACACTATCTTACTGAGGACTAGAAGCTATGATGTTATGTACAAAGTCAATTATCAAGCATTGTATGGGTTGTATGCAGGAATTCAAATAAATTAGGGAAAATATACCATGGATGATATTTGAACCTTCCACCAACGTAAGTCAAAGATGATTCATTATGCCAAGTATATAATACGTATCTTATACCATTTTGAAATCAATCTTCCTGACTCGAAATTTATTACTGTCAATACCCTCAATGCAAAAACTCTTATGTTAATGAAGCTTCCTTCTCAAGATAAGCGACTTATGATATTTGAAGAATGGAAAGCACATAGATCCTCTTCATCAAGTGCTCCATCGACTCAACCTAGGGTAACAACTCCACCTCAACAACAAAAAGAGGGTTCCGAGGATGATGATGCAATACTTGAACTTCCAATTTACTCTTCGATAACAGACTCCTTTGTCATTATCTCCAGAAAACAAAGCAAGATTGACCATCGCTTAGCTAGAGTAGAAACCACGGTTGCTCGTGTCAAGAGCAAGGTGGATAAAATGATGAATTTCATGAGTAAAATCTGGAAAATATGTCTTGCACTCGACCTTCCACCTCTAGATTTCCTCTACCCCCAAAAGGAGCATCATAAAATGATGAATACAATTGGAATTCCACGGAAGGGGAAATGAACAAAAGGAACGTGAGAATGAAAATAATGGTAGCGATGCGGAGTAGATTTGGTAACTTTATCCTGGTAAGTTCCTATTTCATGTTTTCGGTAATTATTTATGTTTTCTTTGAGTAATTATATGTTATGAGGTAATTTTATTGTTTTGTAAAACTATGTTTTATGTTTGATTGTCGATGTGGTCTTGTGATGTGTGTGTTGTGAGATATTTAGTACTTTGTGTTTTTATGATATTGTATGGTTTTATGTAGTTTGAAAATTTGTGATGTTATATGGTTATATCTAAGTAATATATTACATGTGAGACACAAGTTTCATTTGCCCCAACTACTATTCAAGTCTTATATAACTCTTATTTATTTATTTTTCATTTTTGTTGATGATAAAGGGGGATAAAACTATCGGCCATATTGGTAGAGGGAGTATAAACTTAGGGGAGAGCTAACAATGTTTTGAAATTAATTTTTAACTATATAATTGTCATCGTCATAAATGGGGAGAATGTAAAAACCTTACAGTTTGATATTTTGAGCATGACATCTACACACAAATATATTCTATATATAATTGACTATTGCAGGAAATATATCAACTATCGAAGAGATTTTACGAAAAAGACAAGACGAAGATGACATTCAATTTAATATTAGTCATAGAGTTCCAGGTCTTGAATTTACAGATGTTAAAATCTCTTGAAAGTGGTATACACACACACAAAAAACCAAAATAGCATTACCACTTTAAAAAAATGAAAGTATACAAAATCAGTCGATTGGTTCACCAATGTCAGTCGATTGATGTAATGTACGCCTATTTTTATTATCTTCTAAAGAAAATCGGTTGACAATACATTTAATTTAGTCAACTAAACAAGAAAAACATCAAACTAAATGGTTTTTTAGTCGACTAAAACATGTCCTTTTTACACATTTCTTTCTGTTCTAAAATTAACAAATTCAGCTATAATTAATCGACTAAATACTTCTATTCGATTGGTTGTCGAGTAATAATTATATTATTTGAAAATTTTAAATTGATATTCTTCTTTATGAAGAGTCACTTCCTTCCATAAATGGTTGCAGCACTTTTGACAGATGCTACTCCTCGTGAAGTATTGAAATTACCCATTCTCTATAAACAGCAATCACTTTTAATATTTCAACAACAATTATTCTAGTCTTCTAACTAGAATTCTTGTTGAATTCACTACTTGCATTCAAATCCACAAATTGCTATTTCTTGATCACTTACACATTCAAGTCAAATCTATTAAGTGATCATTCACTTCCATTTCTTCAAATATACACGTTATACCACTTAAGATTATAGGAAGGTTATACTATAACGACTCATCCATGTTATTGAGAGCATAAGAGGTCAAACACTTTACTACTCGTTATAGTCGAAGTCTCGTTGGAGATCTTCAGGCATGAAGTCCTGTTCGCCAGCTTGGTGGTTTGTAATACCCATTCATCTGCGTTAAGTGAGAGTGTCGTTTAAATCAAAAAAGAATCCGACTGGATGTAGAACGGAAAGTTCGAAAGTGTATAAAAATATACGATGTACTTTAATTTACATTCTTTTTATTCTATCAATATTCATATAAATTTTAATTCAGTAGAAATATTCATACTACTCGATCCATTGCGACTTCCAGCTTAACATTTTTCCCTTCTCATGCTCATATATGGAATAGTGCTACTTTCGTTTACAAAGTGTCCTAAAGTAACTCCTCTTACTCTGTTTCTTTTACTTTTAGGTTGATCGATGAATCTATTTGCAATCGTTACATTGCTGAAGGATGTATACGTACCAACTTTAAGTGTCATTTTTTCTAGAGGTAAAATTGACCACACTGCTGCTCCTTTTCCATTAGAAATGAATGATAATGTTGTGTTCGCAAGCTTAGTCCATCACTTTAGGTGTCTGACGTGTCAGACATCTGAACTGGGCTATACCTTCCCCACTCCAGTTGAAATGCACAAAGAGAATGATCTGTTGGCGTTCGAAGCGTCGGATGCATATGACATCAACGACTAATTATCTGCTAATCTATTCATAAACTATCAAACTATATATCGCTGTATCTTCTACACCGAAAGTCCACTCCATGGAATGAGAGACATCTTTTTTAAGTAGTCTCTAGACCTATTTTGGCTTGCATTAAAAGTTATAGCCCTTGCAAATTTTCAGGTTCAGAACCATCCAATATTTATTTTTAGGGTTAAAAATGTCAATACTCAATATTACCCAAATTTATAGTTAATTTGAAATCAATTTGGTTATAAAAATAATATTTTAACGATTTGTTGATATGTAAAAATATGGATCCTTTAGAATCTTATGGTGTAACAGATATGAAGAAAATCTACATCAAAAAAATGCTAGCAATATTTCCAAAAGAATACTTTGAAGAATACGACAAGTTATTAATGTGTAAGAAATAAGCTAGTTTAAAAGATTGTACAAAACACTGTCTGTATCGTATTTATATTTACCATCATAGATTGTAACGAACTAAAAAAATATTTTAGTTCTGTGTTACTATATTTGCTCTAATTGTTATTATAAATTTTTCTATCTCCATTATTGTTTAACGTACTTATGTTAATACTGGTATTTGTCGAAAAGGTAATAATAGTTCATAATAATTAATGCAACACAACTTTCATCAAAATAAAAATCCATATTTCACTTTCCCAATTTGCCCATTTAACATTTTTAAACTGAAGACGCACCTTGAATACGGATGTGTTCGCAATGAACGGAAGTGGGGTATTTGGGCAGGAAATTTGAACAGACCATGTGAGCGAGGAAGTTGAGTGAAAGTGTTATGAGTTTGGGGCTACGAACTGGTATTTCAGCGGGGTATTTAAGTTGTGATTTTAATTTAATTGATTTGTGGCCAGCTAATTATTTGTTTTGATGTGTAATATGTATTTAATTAAAATGTTAAAAAAATAAAAAAACTAAATAAACGAAAATTAATTATATAATATTAGAAAGTACATATAAAATCATACAATGTTTTAGTGCAATCCTACTGCAACAATTTTATCTCTATGCTATCTTGAATCATTAACATTTCATAGTCTACATGTCGTCACATTGATTCAACTGCTATATTCGGTGCAATTCTCACATTATATTATTTCTCTTGATATTTCTCTAAAATAAGACCGGGATCATTATCATAAGCCATAAAATCTGGATCACCACTATTGTATTTTCGTATGCAAGAGTGTATAATCATTGTATATAAAACAACTTTTACTTGAGTTTCAAACGAGTATATTGGCATATTCTTCAAAGCGACAAACTTTTTCTTCCAATTTCTAAAGGTTATTTTAATTGTCATACGTAATTTGAATGATAGAAATTAAAATTTTCATTTGTCAATTTTGGTTGATTTGTGGTTTCACGAAAATGGAAAATATGATATCAAATATTAAGATAAGGTGGTAGATAATTAGGTTGAAGTGGATATCCTGAATCAACTAAATAATACTATCTAGGTGGAGGGTGGAGGAAGTTAGAGTTTCTATCATTTATAACTGAATTAAAATTTCTACTATCATGTACAACATCTTCACAATCACTCATAACATAAGTAAATTGTAAATCGAATGAGCATGCTGCCAAGATATTTTGTGTAGCACTATATTTTCGTCCTATATGTGGAACAACTCAATCTGACATATAAGTGTGTCACTACGTGTGTATCATCTATAGTACCAACACAGTTTCTAAAACATAGGTAGTACCGGTTTGAAGTTTTAATATGACATGGAACAGTATTAAATTGAGGATCGTCCGACTTGACAATATTTATGGCTAGTAACCGTACATCTTCTAAAACGGTATGAAAACAAACTGAAATCGTGCTGCTTGATATTTGAAAATTTTCTCTCATTTGTCGATTTGAGAGTGTTGCAGCTATGCTGCATATGAATATGAGAATTGTTTATTTGATACTAATTTCTTCCGTTATCGTCAAACCATAATTTTGCAGTCTATCGCATGATGAGAGAAAACAAATTCTTTTAATTTGAAAATTTTATTGACAACATTTTTTATGCCCATTAAATACGTCATCCATCCATTTTAAATCATCAGTATATTCTAACATTTGTCTACGGATAATATGTCTTCTTCTTCTACATAGAGAGGTCCGAATTATATGTCGTTTAGATTTGAGGAAATATAAACGTAGAAAGGAAGAAGAGATAGGAATATCGTGCAAGCAAGATAAAAGATGATGATGTTTGTGTATAGGAAAAAAGGAGGACGAGGAAAAAAAACATTGGGTTGTTAATACGTTGGCTTTCAAAACATCAGACTTCACCGTATCTCCAATCAACGTTCAACAACCATGATAGGAAAAGGGAAGTAATGTTGAAGCATCCACGTGTCAACGTGCCACCAACAAACGGTAACCATGTAGAAATTGACAGCAAACGCTTCTGTATCCAGTAAATCCAGTAACTGAACTGTTTATCCCGAACCGTGCCGAACCGCACTTCCGAAAGTGAGACGGGCCCACCAACTCTTTCTTCTTCCAAAATTATGCTTTAAATCAGTAAATAACAGCGAGCTTCTTTTTGGAAATTCAAGCTCTCAGAAGAACCCATGACACAGAATTCCTGCAAAACAGTACTGTTCTTAATGTTGTGAAATCTGAGGTAATCCTTACCTTTTTTCATTTGTCCAAATCCAATCCTTACTTGCTTTAAATTCTTTAAAAAGCGGTTGATTGTTTAAATAAGCACAGCTAATAGTTAGTAGTAGATTGAAAATTAGAAAGGCAAAATTCGGTTCTTATGTTGATATCGTAACGGATTCAAGTGAATTAGGAAGGTCAAAATTTAAGCAAAAATAATTTAAAAAAAAATCATCAGGTTGGAACAAAATCTAATTCGCCGTTGCCAGGGGTCGAACCCGAGTCACCCGGGTGACAGGCGAGAATACTCACCACTATACTACAACGACTTTGTTCTAGGTAGAATAAAAGCCTTATAGATTCTGTTAGTAGTATACAGACAATTTCATAGCAGAAGTATCAGACCGTGACCCTAATTTTGTTCCAGTTATATCCAAGTATTCAATCAGATTGGAGCTGGTGAGCAATATCAGGAAAGTTCTTGATGAGTACGCAAGGGCTTTTGAACAGCTATTATGCTAGCAAGTTAATGTTCAAAAGGGGTAGTAAAATGCTGATAAAGGTAAAGACGGTAATCTTTCATGACTCGGGGTTTAATTTATCTTATATTTCTCCTTTACTTGAAACGAATTTACTAGTTGGTGTATGTGAAATTTGGATGCTTTTTACGTTTTTGTTGATGTTCAGTCAGTCTGTTAGCTACAAGGCTGAAGCAGAACCTACTAAAGTGGTAAAATGTTGAGGCAGAACCGACTAAAGTGGTAAAATTACAGATAAGAATCTTGTTATCAGACGAAGCTAAGGATAACAATTAGCTTAAGAACAAATGTTTGGAATAACATTTTCGTATGGTTCTTGAAAATGAAGGGTTAATGATAAGTTTACCTCAAGTTTCAACTTAGAAACATGGTCCTTTTCTAATAATCTCAGTCAGGTAAGAAACTGAAGAAGATGACGGAGTGCAGTTTTATATTAGACCGCTCTATGAGTGACAATAAATTACGAACCAAAGTGTTTAAAGCCTTTTTATAATCGATGATGTTTTTTCCCCATATGATTTTACTATTATTTAAACATAAATAGTATTTTCGCATTATTACTGCATTATATCTAAGGTAGGTGCTGTACAAATTAGTACAAATTTTTGTAATAAAACAATATTGTTTCTCAATTTAATCACACATGGATCGATACTTACGGTCGTCTTATTGCACTGTTCGTAATATCACACTATTACAATTTATTTATATCATTCTTCATCTGTATTAATGGATCAAATCGAATGGAGAACCATTATGCATCTAGCGAACACAAAAATTTTGATGAATCCGAAATGAAGGTTGTAAAGCCGCCTTAAATTCTTTTGACTTACAGAAAATAATACAAATTACGGGTAATAAGATAATAAATTTTATCTATTCATTACAGGTTGATTGTAGTTTCTTTTTTCGTTTCGGTATAGAGTGCGTTTTTTTTTCTTTTTTTCCCGTAGACCTTAAAGCTTCATACAAATCTAAGTGGATCCTTATTTTCTCCTTATATATTTGACACTTATCTAGTCATTCATTAATTTTGCTGGTAAGAATGAATTTGTTGTATTATGTTGTCTTTGTGGCTTATGCCAGAAACATTTCTGTACTCTTTTATTATTTAGTCTAGATGCAGTGTCCATGTGGAAGGTCTGTTAATTTGAACATTCGACGGTTGTATTGAATATTATTCATAATATCCTTATTTGATGATAATAAAACAATACTAATGGCTATAGTAGCATTAACATTCGATATAAATTTGTTAAGCCCATAAATTATTTTAATTAATTGCTTGATTCTTTTTACATTGATATATCCAAGGACTATTTTAGTTTATTATTAAAGAAAATACAATCTTCAAAATAGTGCTCCTTTTTTTTGTAAGGATCGTGCAAAATAGAGACAAGCGAATTTAGTGTAGTTTGTCAATGGATATTTTCGGATACAAATAGTGTTGTATTAGTTTCCGCATCCAAAATTATTTTTAGATATCGATTTTGTATCTATTCAGCAAAAATGAACCAATATCGATAGGCTTCTTACTTAATATGAGTAAGACCTAAGGAAGGTAGAAGGAAATCAACGAGAGTCTTTATTACTACAATCTATGCTCCGCATAAACACATTAAGAACAAGGGAGACAACAACCCCAACGGGATGTGATATAGACAAATGTTAAATGTTTTATCCTATCTGCTGACGATTGATAAATCTAAAAACATAAATAAAAAAATTGTTATTTAACATATTTTTTTCGTTCCTTTGATGATTAAAGTAAAAAATACAGATATGTTGATAATAAGTAGTTTTGAACAGTTAATATGCATTAAATTAAATATAATATAAATTGTTGCCTTTATAAAATAATAAATACATATCATTTCATTATACTAAAATACATATGATACAAACTATAATTTTGATAAAGATTGAATGAATAATTTTCGGATGTAGGTGCCTTCATATTATATCCGTTTTTCCAATATTGTAGATTCATCTATTTTTCAGATATGGATGTGGAAAGATTTAGAACTTTTTGGATATGATCCATTGTCAGACTTACTTCAGTGGCATAATGTATCAATAATTTGCATCGTTAGTTTGATTTGTGCAACACAGCTAACATTCCGTGAATGTATGAAGGTCTTAGTAATTTATCTCAACAATGCTTGTGATTTATGTATGTATACTTAAGTACCGCAATTGAAGTTACTCTCTTAACCCCAATCAGTAATCGAATGTACACGATTAATGGTAATAGTAGGAGCTAAACAAATCAAAATCTGACGTGTTTTTATTACATGTCATATTCCAGTATCCTATCTACAACCTACTTGTTATTGACTCGAACAACAATGCTATCCAATAGCGCGGATCATAACAACAAATATCAACAGTGGAGATATTTATAGCTGGATGGGTGTTCTTTATGTTCACACTTCGAACAAAAGGCTCAACATGGAAAATAGGAGGCTCTGCTATCGATGTTCCATCAGTTGATATGGTTTCAATCTGTTTTGTATGTTGACCACTCCTTGTTGAGTTATTGTGATACTAGTCCCTAGAATTCATGCTTTTTAATGTCATCCCCTTCATGCCTATGTGGTCCTCAAATTGATCATGCCAACCTTATAGAAGGTTGAATAGCTAATATACTACCATGCCACTTGATAAAATATTTCATGTAGAAACTATAACAGTGTGTCAATTTATGCTGTAATGATCGATGGTTAGATGTCCAGGCTAATTCACCCCATTTTGAATTACCACATCATGGTGACTCTCCCTTCTTTCTTGTCAACCTAATACAAACTGCTCCAGCCCCGTAAGATGGACATCCAATTTTACCGGAAATCGACTACAAGTAGTGGAGAATCAACCAACAAATGTTACATTGTGTTGTGTGTTTAGGTGAAGAAGTAATAATTTTGTTTCCCAAACATGCAATTCCACTTAGTTTTATTTCTACTTTTCTTCGTACTACTACAAACATGATTGTTCTTGGGTTGATTTTATGTCAAACTAACCACCCTAAATTTTGTAAACCTTAAAAAGGTCAACATAGATTTTATTGTTAAAGATAATAAGGTCATTTCCACTTTGCTCAAAATATTTTATGTTAATTTCTATTGAATTGGTTCCAAATTTTTTCCCTTAAGTTTCAACATTAAGTTTATCCCTTCAAATTTGTAATTTGGTATGTATGCCGTTACCTAAAATGTGTTGGTACCAGCTGTATGTGAACAATTCATTTTATATCGATTTGACGATTACTACCTAGCTAATAAATTTCAACTTTTTGAGTAAATATGATTTTGCTTCCGTTTTACTTGAATGTGTTGTAACCTGCTTCTCAAATAACATTTCAAATTGTTGGTACCGACTATGTTATGAAAATAGTAGCGCTTTGCGGAAGCTTTTATCAACGGATCTTTCTCATCCAAATCAGAAAGAGATAAATTGGATTGAAAACAAGACAGAATTGAAATCATAAAACAATAACACAAAATATTACATCCAACCACCCACTTAATTGATTCACTAAAATTTCGTTTACAATTAATAGAACAAAGCTAAAGTAAATAAAATACCATTAAATCAATAACTAAATTGAGAAAGAGAGCAAATATCTATATGGCTAAAATTGTTGGAGAAAAAGAACAAAGATGAAGAATAAAAAATTAGCAAATAGATTTTCTATCACACTTTTACTCTCTCTTCCAGTCTCTATTTATATAATCAATTACTTAATGTCTAAGTTAACATTAGATGGCAAAAAATAAGTAGAGGAAATAAAATCTTCTATTTCTTTCTTCTGCATTTTTTTTTATTTGTGATTTTGTATCACCAAAATTTAACAGACTGTTGTAATAGATATCAGTAGTTCGTTTTACATTCATTTGACAATTACTACCTAACTAATAAATTTCAATTTTTTGAGTAACAGTGATTTTGCTTTCACTTTACTTGAATGTGTTGTAACATGCTTCTCAAATAACATTTCCAATGAAGAACATATGAACACTTCCAATGAAGAACATACGAGTAATGTTAAAAAATGTAGTTTTTAATGCAAGATTGCAGGATTATGTGTGTTTTTAATTTTTCAAAAACATTAAGCAGTTAAATATATCAACTTATTTCGTTTGTGGAAAACGATCGAGTTTTATCTCACTTGGCAATGTTTTTTTTTCCTCGTTTGACATTTGCATAAAATGGTGCATTTTGATAGTGTTTTATTTTGAAAATGTATTCTTTGTCTGTGCCACATTATTCGACACATGATATTTCACAAGATACAAAAATAATAGCATTAGACAAGCTTTAAGATAACATGTTTCACATGCATTAACTTTTGCGATAATTTTTTTCACATTAATTCGGTTGCTTTTAATTTCTCTTGTGAAAAATATTATAATTCTTATGTGGTAACTTTTTAAATATTACATCTTTTCTTACTATCATTCATTAACTATTATATTTCATCTATTCCTAACATTTGTACTGGAGATGTAACAGGATAATTGATATAATAATTAAACAAATTGAAACAAGCAACTTAAAAGACACGTTTCTTTCCCACTTCAAATTCAAAGCTTTACCAAACCTATGTAAAAATGTTGTGCAGCTAGTGGAGATTCTTATATGTTTTATTATGATTGCATTTTGATTTGAAACTGATCAAACTACAACTATATTGTTCATCTCTTGAGTTATTATTCTACTGAAGGAAGATGAACTAAATCTGTATCGTGTGTTACGGAAAGAAGCCAATGCCTCTAAGCGCAATACTGTTGTATTGCTATTACAAGATATGTTAGAGGTGCTTACACGTGATATGACGGTTAATGAGAATCGGTAAGTGAACAAACATACAACCTACGTACTGAACTATTGATAATATTTTTTTTAAATCATTTTGTTACGAACTCCTAATTTTTATGACTTCAATGTCTATGTTTTGTATATCTTTTACAGGGTGCTGGTTGAGCTTGGTTACATTAACAAGGATTCTGTTCCCAGATAACCTATTGTACAGGTTCAAAGCCAGGGATACTCTTTCCTCCAGTTATTACCCCACAATGGGAAGAACAGGTTGTTGCCATGATTTTGGTTGACCTCTTTATAAGATACATGACTCAATGTTTTGAATTTTATTTATTTTGCTGGGTTAAACGCTTGTACCTCCTCTTGACAGTAAAAGAAAATGTGATATAGATGTGTTGACAAATTTTGAAGCTCGAAGGAGTATATGATTCTTCACAAACTATTTATTTATGTATATGCCACGAGCGCCTTGAGTTCGTGGACTGTTCTTATTCAGATTCCTGCTATACTTTCAACGGTACATTTGTAACAACCTGTATTTTTAACGATCGGATATTTAAATTGTTTATTTAAATATTTAATCGTTAACTAAATGAAGGTCCAAAAATATGATTTTTCACATACGGTGGAATTAGGACTCGAGACCACTTCTGTTGAGTTCGGATTGACGTTTTGAATTAAAGTGAGTTTAAGGATCACTATTTATAAGATTTTGTGAAGCCGTGATTTTGATCTTGATGATATTTTTAGATGAAATGGTTTTGTATTGCAAGAGAGAAATTGATGTCTATTATGCATTCTCTTTGATACACGGTGCATTGTATTTCTACAGGCAAAGAATACAAAAGAACTTTACATTTGGGTCGAACAAATAAAGGCCTGTGAACATGTTCAATAACCCGAATAGTTTTGTGATAAAAGAATGTTATCTGATGTATTCTCGAAGTCATTTTCTAACTCCTCCCTTCAAAGCGATTAGGGTAACTGAGCCGCCTCTCAAAATTTCTTTGATTTTAGCTGCAAAGACTTTAAATTTCCTTGTGTTTCTGAGATCTGAGAGAAAGAGCAAGGCTTTCATGGCTTCAAGCTCCTATATTGGTGGGTCTTTGAGTGTCGGTGCCTCGATTTGCTTGTGCTTGTTGTCCGAGACTTCATTAGGTTTGCTGATGTTTTCTTCAACCTTCAATTCTTTTCTGAGTCGAACAAAACCTCTCGATGAAAGTGGTTTTGTTAAGATGTCAGCGATCTGGTAAGTTGTAGGTATGTGATTCACTTGTAACTTTTCTTTTAAAATCTACTCTCTTAAGAAGTACAAGTCGATTTTTATGTGCTTTGTTCTTGCATGAAGTATCGGGTTAGCTGATAGATACACAGTGCTTAGATTGTCACACCATAGAGTCGATTTGCTGTTTGTACTTATTTTTAATTCATGCATCAGAGATTGAATCCACATAATTTCGACTGTTGCACTGGCAATACTTCGATATTCTGCTTCTGTGCTTGACCTAGATATTGTATTCTGTTTCTTTGAACACCATGAAATTGCATTATCACCAATATATGTACAGTATCCTATTGTTGATTTCATGTCATCTGGATCAAAGGTCCAGTCAGCATCGGCATGACCAGTTATGTTTAAATGCTTGCTTTTCTTTAGTTGAATGCCATAAATTTGTTGTTCCTTTTAGATATCTTAGTATCATCTTGAATGCTTTACAGTGTTGATCTAGAGTCCCCTGCATGAATTGAAAAGCTTTATTAACACTAAATGAAACATCAGGTCTAGTTATGGAGACATATTGTAATGCACCAACTAGACTTCTATACTGCTTATCATTAAATATGGATTCTTCCCTATTTTTGGATAAACGTTAACTGGTTGCCATTGGTGTTGGTTGTGAATTTGCACTCCTCATTTTGGATTTGTTCAGTGATTCCTTGATGTATTTTGTCTGACACAGCATGATCTCTGTATTAGATTTTCTTTTCACTTCAATGCCCAGAAAGTAGTTTATGCAGTCAAGATCCTTGGTAAAAAATTGTTTGTCTAGAACTTGAATAATTTTATTGATTTCTACTTCATTGTTCCCTGATAGAATCAAATCATCAACATATATTAGTATGTAAATGATAATTTCACCACTGAATTTTGTGAATAATGAGTTGTCTGACTTAGTTGACTGAAAGCCCATATCACATAGAGTGGTTTTTAATTTATCAAACCACACTCTAAATGCTTGTTTGAGTCCCCATATATAGCTTTATTCAGCTTGCACACATGGTTTCTAACTTGCTGAAAGCCTGGTGGTTGCTACATATACACCTCTTCCTTGAGTCCACCATTAAGATAAGAATTGTTCACATCTAGTTGCCTGATATTCCAATCTTTGTATAAGGCTATAGTAAGTATAATCCTAATTGTAGTTGGTTTGACAATTGGACGAAATGTTTCACTAAAGTCAAAGCCATGTTCTTGTATATATCTCTTTGCCACCAACCTTGCCTTATACCTTTCCATTATACCAACTGGATTTTTCTTTAATGTGTATGTCCACTTGCATCCAACAATATTTTTATTCTCTGGTGGCTGAACAAGACTCCATGTCTTGTTTTTTATTAGGGCATTGTATTCATCATTCATTGCAGCTTTCTAGTTTTTGTCCTTGATTGCTTGGTCAATTGTTTCTGGTTCATTTGATATTGTTGCTGTATACATCTTTGGTTTGAATATACCACTCTTTGACCTTGTGATCATGTGATGTTCATTTCTGACTTGAGTTGCATTGAGCGGTGAATTATTGTCTTGACCTAAATCGTTGTCTGACTCATGATTTTAAGTATCTAAATCATGCTGACTTATTCCTTCTGCTTGATTTGTTTGATCTGCTGGCGGACTGAATGACTCTTCCTGACCTGGTTTTGGGAGCATTGTGTATTGTGGAGCAGAGTTCATTGTGTCCCTTTCACGTCGATTATGGATACATTTAGCAGGATCCAAATGTCATGACCCACCCTTTTCGACTTTCGAAAATCAACATAAATACGTTCATCGTATAACATGCCGAACGATCGAATGCTGGAAAGATAGATTGTTGAGGGAAAAGAAGGTAGGTAGAAGAGAAAAGAAACTAACAAAAACAGAATCTCACAGCGAATAGAACAAGATATAATATCAATGGCTCTTTACACAAATCAAACTGTAATATACATATCTCAAATTAGAGTACACAAATCAATAATTACCAGCCTTGACAGTTATAACATCTGTCCTCACAACTGCTGCTACTTTCGAACAACACTGTAGCGGAAGTAAACAAGTATGAGAATACGTCTCGATCTCCAGCTCGTCCCTTGGGCTCCATAGCATCCTAACCTGAACTTGAAATACCCGGTCTGACCCGAGCATTATAATAAAATAACATCCGAGTCAGTCTAGAACACCAGCGTGAGAAAACACACTCAATTTAAATTATTAAAGTTTCAAAATCCTTTGAAAATCAAGGATATCTAGTAAAACCACACCACAAATAAACACAATGGGTTTTTACCTTACGATAACCAAAATATTTCATATCAAAATCCTCTGATATTATAATAGTGAATAAGTACAAATACTTATTCAAATGGCTGAAATTGTTACATTAATTAAATTCCAGCAATACTAGACTCTACAATCAAACCGTAAAGGCACATATTGAAGAATGGATTCCACCTGAATGACTAAGCACTGGGGTACCACCAGTTACAGTATACGTCTAGAATAGGGTACCGAGATCGAACCTCTCTATCCCTGCCAACACAAGACCGGAATACCCCTAACCTGGATAGCCCGAATAAGATTACCCCACGGTTGGGATCAACCGCCACACAGCCGAATAAAAGGGACTCTATATAGGGGTAACCTTACCCTACTTGGGTACGTCCCACTTAGCCTTGCTGCATCTACCCTGATTTTTAGTCATTCCCGATTGATGAGGCTAAAGGCTATGATTATCTTTTTATAAATATTCACTTAGAATGCTCATTGTCCTCCAATGACAATGTACTTATAGCATTCATCCATACAAGTCCGTTCTCGGTCTGAACAGAACCGAATGCACTATTCCTACTACATCCATGTTGGAGTCACCGTCAGGATTAGTAGCGATTAGCCCTTGCATTTCACTGCTCCATCTTTGACTTCATGCTCTTGTCTTCATTTCAAAACCATACTCGTTGGATCGAAGTGGTTTTCAGATCATAAATCCGATCATGGTCTCTTCGAAACAACGTTCGATATTTTCGGTAAACTCAGCCTTGGTTCCCTAGGAAACAAACAGACATAAATAAGATCAGATATCACCTCCTAACCATTAGTGGACGGATTTCTTATAAGCGTCCTAGAAGAACGAAACGAGTTTATACGTACAGTACAACACCTCGAACGGTAACTGTACCATATAATTTCCGTACTTTTCCTAGATATTTTCAAAGTTATATTTGGGTCCAGATTTGATAGTCGGATATTTAACTATCAAATAAACAATCAATTAAACCAACACTTCATTTTACACTTCAAAATATTAAATCCCTTTTAATTTTAATTTAAATACATTATTCTCTTTATCCAAATTATACATACTTATCTTATCGAATTTAGTAAATATTTTAGAAAAACTATCTTTCAACAAATATTTGAAAACCTTCTTAAAATAATGTGGAAAGTACCACTGCAGTATCAAACCATGGATCACGGCTCAATGGATACGGCTCTATCCCAGAGAAATACAAGACTTAGCTGTAGGCACTCACTGCCTCTGATTACGCTATGCGAGCATACCATTACTTCCCAAAAATTTATTTAAAATTTATCTTAAAATAATACTTAAAAGTTCAAAAATAATTTTCAAGTTAAATCTAGTCAAATGTACTTAAGTAAAAAATTATTGCACAAATCCATGTTAATATTTAATAATTTTCTTTTAAAAAACAGAAATGCTGACCAGGTCTTAAATAAAAATAAATCCTTAAAAATCATTAGAAAATAACTATATAATAATTAAATATTCTTTAAACAATTTAACATAATTAAACAACTAATTTTCTAGAATGTTTTAACACTTCTAATTTTTCCCAAATTAAAAATTAAAAACCCTCTTTTAAAACAAGCCCCATCTCCAGATTCTGATTTTCATTTTGCAGATTTTGGAAATCTTACTTGAACCCGGTATAACCAATTTATACTTATTTCCAAAATTCACCTCTGTCCTTTAAAATATTTAAAGTCTCGATTTTGAAACCTTTATATTTTAACAATTTACGGATTTTATTATTTAAAAATCCTTTACAATATACTTTTATCCCGAAATCCTCTTCACAATGTCCCGATTTAGTTAAGTAGAAATTTCAAACCATTTATTTTATTCCATTAATTAACCCAAATTACTTTATAAACATTTTACTTCAAGAATCCCTTTAAATTCTTTTCCAATTTAAACATATATTTCTGGTATTTAAAAGTACCAAAATCTAGGTCAAAACCTGTCATAGCATCAAATCAATTCAAATAACACAATAATTTATCATGGATTATCCAGACAAATCATATACAAATAAATATGAAATTTAATTCAACATTTTTGAGGAATCCAGTTGGATCCCTCCAACCTGTTTCGCTGTATCCAAAATTATAGTACACATAAAATGCCAATTACACATCAAGGTGGAATATCGCGGCATATAGAATCATCCGCTATTATGCTGGGCGCATAGGGTCTCATATGCTATATATATGCGGAAATATCAATTACTTCAATATATATACTACTATTATATATGATATCACATCTAACTGATCAAATGAATCAATTTAACCAATCAATCATTTATTAATTTAACTATTTAAAATAATCATTATTAGTCCAAAATTGAATGAGATTAACTCATCTTGAGTTTTATGTTGCCAAATGTTCCAATTTAAGTTAAATCGAACGGCCTAAAATTTTTACTCAATCCAATCGACTACCACCCTCTTCCACTGCGTAGTGCTTGCCGCTGCGATTCCAACGCCGCTTGTTTCGTCTGATTTCGACCTCGCATGACCAAAATATGAATATTTAAACATTTGAATATAATTTATAGAATTTAATTTTTTTTTTTTTTTTTTTTATCCTACAGACAAAATGTGGGCCATTCGAAATCGAGAACGAAATCTTGGCCGCAAGTTTGTTCTTCCTTCTACCCATTCGTTCGTTTTCCAACCGATATAAAAACCCATCGTCGCCATCAACATACGAACGCCGCCTCCTCGTCGACCACATCTACGATGATCGAAACCCACCCTAACGAAACCCTTCCCGCCCTCCGCCATTGGTCGAAAAATGGGCAAGCTCAGTCACCTCTCTCTCTCTCTCTCGAATTCCGTGCTCGAACGCCCATCTTATCTCGACAAAATGTCGCTTCCTCGATGAACTAAAAATGATCTCGACCGCTGATCGGGTTGAGCTCGATGAGCTCTTCATCTTTCCAGTTGGAAATTTTCGATAAAAATGCTTGTAGGAGAAAAAAAATCGAGGAGAAGGGAAGAAGCTTTTGGCTATTGATAAGAAGAGGGGCGACGGTTGAAGAAAATAGCTAGGGTTTACTGTTTATATGTGTATATATACATATACATTAAGGTTTTAATATTATTTTCCACAATTACATGCTTTTTCAAATAAACTTCAAACGAGACATTCCGCATGCCGTTTATAATGTTTTACCCATATTATTAACACAATGGAACATGTTTCGGGACCTAATTTAATCGTATGTGGAAGATAGCTTTTTGAATCGAATTAAATTCTAAAATTTTCGATATTTACTTCAACGCGTTTCTCTTCCGTATGGACAAAAGGTAACTCCAAACGCTACGAAATTTGAAATCCGAGAATAGTAAACCATTACGGATTCATTGAAAATGGTTTCGTTGAATTCCGAGACTGTGCCCCGGAAGGCTATTTTAACTCGTCGATTGAATCGAGTGATTTTTAAAATCGTCGAAATCATTTAAATTTTTTATTTTTAAAACTTACTAACTCAATTATAAATCACATAGAATTTATATTCATATTAGAAATCGCTCCGATTCATTTTAATCCAAAATTCAATTATTTACATTATCTCCATATATTAATTCCACTATTAAATAAATATATAAATTTCAAATTTAAACCTATTGACTTTTTATTCCATTCCAAAGTTCATAATATAATTCTAATCTAAATAGAATTTAAACAAATTATAGAAACCATTTTCCCTTCCCCTTTAACTTCAGATTTCCACATTTGCCCAATTTCAAATATTAAATTTATGTTTACCCAAATCCAGTTTATCATTATATTTGAAGTTTAGAAACCATTTCACGAATTCTTCCATATTCAAAATCAATTAATAATTCTAATTAAACATTTAAAAATAAATTAAATGCTCAAAACTAGCGACCGAAATTATGGGACATTGCATTTCTCCCCCTTATAAAAATTTCGTCCTCGAAATTTGCCAAGGTCAGGAAAAATGCTTCTAAACCCATTAACTTAACCTAAACCCACCTAATTAAAATCCTATTTTCACTTCTCTAACCCTTTAATTTTTATCTAGAACAATTGGCTTTTATTTCTGACTCAAAAACCTTTTACTTCAACTTCAATTCAAAAACCAACATTTTCTAGTTAACAAAATTTTCAAAAATTTTCAGAATTTTTCTAACGCCCTAAATTTTCGAAAATGTTTGATAGCGTCTTCTTTGTACGGAGAGCCTTTTACAATTTCACAAATACATATACATCAACCCACATTGTAGGAAAAAATAATATATAACAATATATTATCATTACTTAATTTTATTGCATAGGCGTACCTCATATTAGCGTTTTTAAGCGAGCGGCTTATTTTGTATGTAATTACGCGACCAAAATCTACCCAAACAGCTCCCTATACATGTACTTACTCAAAATAAGCACATAAGTTTCATAATCATGAAATTTTAATAACATTTCATTTATTTAACTAGCCGAAAATTTAAACTTCATAACCCAAACATGTCAATCATATATTCACAAGCAAGTTAAGTTTCCAACACTAATTTTAATTTCTTTCCGTGGACCATATATCATTTCGTTAAATTTGAAATGATTTACAACCAAAGTTTATTACATTCATCTCATATTTTCAACAACAACAAACTCATATTCATTCCAAATTGATTTATATGTACCTTACTTGCATAATTCGCTTTTATTCAATTTCAAATTAATTCACAATCAATTTATTTACATTCCATTCATTATTCACTATCACAATATGAAAATCCATTTTATCATCTTCCATTTATTTTATTTTTAATCAATTCTAAACTAATTTATCTAATTTCCATTTGATTCCCATTAAAGTTACTCACAAACCCTTATTTTGCTTCATGTTGTACTAAACAACATTTCCAATCCATGTTTATTTATTCATGAATCCATTTCATAACCATCACTTAAGTTAAATTTTCATTGCAATTCAATTCCATTTCCCTTTTTATTTGGATCTCATTCAATTTAGCTCAGCTTCATGCACTTACATTTCTATTACTTTACTTCCAACTTATTTTACATCTTTACCATTCACTTTCCTTTTATTCACATAGATTTATCCACTTCCTTTTATAGTGAACGACATTTCATTTCATGCCAATTTATTTATAAACCATTTCACGAAGTTATTTCTAAGGTTTGTTATAGACATCCCATATCACTCCTTAAGTTATCCTCAGCGTTTAAAACTTAAGTTCATACCCAATCTATACCCCAAAGTCAAATTTCAATTCATTTACTCTTAAATTGAATTCGTTTCTTTGTTACCAACTACTTAACAATTTTACTTGGTTATGCTTTTTAACCTTTTCCCAATTTAATAAGTTATACAACTTATTTACTTACAATTCCTTTAATTTTTCCACTTAAGTCTTATTCACATTCCATACTTATAACCTATAATTATATAACCACTTCACTATTCATATTTATGTTTAATTGACTCCATTTCTTTTACCATAATACCAGACCAATTTCATTTAGGTTTCACCAATACATTTCTCAATTCATAAGCTCAAAAACTTATTCATTTAAAATTCCATTTTACTCACTTAAGCACATTTACATCTTATAATCATAACCTTATATTATCTATATTACTTAATAGCCTAAGTATGTTCATCCCATTAAATAATTATAACTTATAATTATACAACCATTTTACATTTCAACTTTATATTCCACTCAATTCAAATCAAATTTCAATTTTTATTTAACTTATCTTAAATTAAATTCAACCTATCTTGTTAACTTTAACTTACTCAAGTTAAATTTTAAATTTTAAATTCCAGGATTAAAATTTTCATTTTCTCTTCTTATTATATCACCTTCAAATTATAAGTTCAATAACTGATTTTATCTTAACCTTTCAAATCTTTTAAATAGAAACCCCAGAATTCAATCACCCGGCTTTTATTTCAAAACGTTATCACCTTTGTGTATCAAATCGTGCTTCTGGATTTTTCAAAACAGCTTGGTTTTATCCAAAATAATTTCCCTTTGGAATTTTAAAACAAACTTGTTTATCAAACAAGCCAAAGCAATAATCATAGTCAACCACCACGGTAGCAATCCATCACTTAGAAACGTGGAAATGAATACTGATGATGCGACCATCTTCACCAGGATTATTTTCCAGCGACCGAAGTGAGTTCAGTGCTTTCTTACTTTTAAAATCCATTTTAAAACATTTTCTATTCCAAAAATATCTCCAAAATACTATTACTATCATTCCTTTAAAACCACTTTGAAAAACGTTTCCAAAATTTCCAAGATTTTAAAATTCCCAAACATTTAGTCCAAACCCATTTTTAAAACATTTTCCCAAGATTTCCAGGATTTAAATTCTAGTTCAAAAAAAACTTTAGTAATAACTCATTTGTACAAACCATATTTATAAATTCCTTTTTGGTTATATATATATATATATGTATATAACAGTTTAAATTTTTATAATCTTATTTGATTATAATGTTAACAACCAAACATCCAAATATATATAATAATTTTAGAAAATTATTTCATTTATATCAAAAAAAACTTTGGATAAAATTATTTCATTTACGCACTTTAAAATAATATATGTCGATTCACCTTGTTTAACAGTTTAGAAATCCCTGTTGTACTTCCCGTACCGACCAGAATTCATAAACACTCAACTGATAAGTCAACACAATATAAAAACATTTTATATTCACTAACAATTACGCACTCATAGCTATTAATACACTCAAACTCATTCTAAAGTACTTTTGACTCTATCTCTAAGGAGTAGTCCCCATCAAAGCCTAGGTATATCGCCAACCTAAGCTCCGGTACCACAATGTTACGACCTTCCCTTTTCGACTCTCGAAAATCGACATAAATACATTAATCATATAACATGCCAAACGATTGAGTGCCGGAAAGACAGATTGTTGAGGGAAAAAAAGGTAGGTAGAAGAGGGAAGAAACTAACAAAAACAGAATCTCATATCAATAATTACCAGCCTGGACAGTTATAACATCCTGTTCTCACAACTGCTGGTAATTTCAAACAACACTACAGCGAAAATAAACAAGTACGAGAATACATCTTGGACTCTAGCTCGTCTCTTGATCTCCATAGCATCCTAACCTGAACTTGAAATACTCGGTCTGACCCGAGCATTGTAATAAAATAACATCCGAGTCGGTCTGGAAAACTAGCTTGAGAAAACACATTCAATTTAAATTATTAAAGTTTTAAAAACTTTTGAAAATCAAATGTATCTCGTAAGACCACGCCACAAATAAACACGACGGGTTTTTACCTTACGATAACCAAAACATTTCATATCAAAATCCTCTGATATTATAATAGTGTCTAAGTATAAATACTTACTGAAATAGCTGAAATTGTTACATTAATTAATTTCTAGCAATACTAGGCTCTATAATCAAAACCATAAAGGCACGTATTAGAGAATGGATTCCATCTGAATGATAAGGCATTGGGGTACCACCTGTCGTAGCACACATCTAGAACAACGTACCGAGATCGAACCTATCGATCCCTGCCAACACAAGACCGGACTACCCCAAACCTGGATAGCTCGAATAAGATTACCCCACGGTTGGGATCAGCAACTTCCACACAGCCAAATTAAAGGAACTCTAGATAAGGGTAACCTTACCCTGCTTAGGTGCGACCCACTTAGTCTTGCTGCATCTCCTTTGATTTTCAGTCATTCCCGTTTGATGAGGCTAGAGCCTACGATTACCTTTTTAGAAATATTCAATTAGAAGACTCTTTGTCCTCCAATGATAATGTACTGACAGCATTCATCCATACAAGTCCGTTCTCGGTCCGAACGGAACCAAAGGCACTATTCCTACTACATCCATTTTGGAATCACCCTCGAGATTACTAGCGATTAGCCCTTGCACTTCATTGCTTCATCTTCGACTCCATGATCTTGTCTGCATTCCGAAAAAGTACTCGTTGGATCGAAGTGGTTTTTGGATCACAAATCTGATCCCGGGTCTCTTCGAAACAACGTTCGATATTTCCAGTAAACTCAGCCTCAGTTCTCTAGGAAATAAACAGACGAAGATAAGATTGTAGATTACCTCCTAACCGTTAGTATACGGATTTTTTTATAAACGTCCTAGAAGAACGAAACGAGTTTATACGTACAGTATAGCACCTCGAACGGTAACTGTACCATATAATTCCCGTACTTCTTCTAGATATTTCCAAAGTTATATTTGGATTCAGATTTGGTAGTTGGTTATTTAACTATCAAATAAACAATCAATTCAACCAAAACATCATTTTACACTTAAAAATATTAAATCCCTTTTTAATTTAAAATTAAATACATTAATCTCTTTATCTAAATTATACATAATTATCTTATCGAATTTAGTAAATATTAAAAAAACTATCTTTCAAAAAATATTTGAAAACCTTCTTAGAATAATATGGAAAATACCACTGTGGTATCAAACCATGGATCAGAGCTTAATGGTTACGACTTTATCCTAGAGAAATTGAAAACTTAGCTGCAGGCACTCACTACCTACGGTTTACGCCATGCGAGTATACCATTAGTTCCCAAAACTTTATTTAAATATACCTTAAATTAATACTTATAAGTTCAAAAATAATTTTTAAGTTAAATCTAGTCAAATATGCTTAAGTAAAAGTTATTGCACAAAGCCATGTTAATATTTAATAATTTTCTTTCAAAAAATAAAAATGCTGACCATTTCTTAAATAAAAATAAATCCTTAAAAATCACTATAAAATAACTATATAATAATTAGATATGCTTTAAACAATTTAAAATAATTAAACAACTAATTTTCCAGAATGTTTTAACACTTTTAAATTTTCCAAATTAATAATTAAAAACCCTCTTCTAAAACAAGCCACATTTTTCGATTCTAATTTTCATTTCGTAGATTTTCGAAATCTTACTTGAACCCAGTGTAAACAATTTATACTTATTTCCAAAATTCACCTCTGTCCTTTAAAATATTTAAAATCTTGATTTTGAAACCTTTATATTTTCACAAGTACCATTTACGGATTTTATTATTTAAAAATACTTTATAATATACTTTTATCCTAAAATCTTCTTCATAATGTCCGATTTAGTTTAAGTACAAATTTCAAACCATTTATTTTATTCCATTAATTAACCCAAATTACTTTATAAACATTATACTTCAAAAGTCCCTTTAAATTCTTTTCCAATTCAAACATAAATTTTTGGTATTTAAAAGTACCAAAATCTAGGTCAAAACTTTTCATAGCATTAAATTAATTCAAATAACACAACAATATATCACAAATTATCCAGATAAATCATATAAAAATAAATATGAAATTTAATTCAAATTTTTTGAGGAATCCAGTTGGATCCCTCCAACCTGTTTCCCGGCATCCACAGATGTTAGCACACATAAAAATGCCTATTCCACTTCAAGGTGGAATATCACGGCATATAGGGTCATCCGCTGTTATACAGGGTGCATAGGGTCTCATCCGCTATATATATGTGGGAATATCAATTGCTACACTGTATATACTACTATTATATATAATATCACATCCCATTGACAAAATGCATCAATTTAACCAATCAATCATTTATAAATTTTAACTATTTAAAATCAATTACTAGTAGTCCAAAATTGAGTGAGATTAACTCACCTTGAGTTTTACGTTGCCAAACGTTCCAATTTCAAATTAAATCGAACGACGTTCGATTTAAAATTTCTGCTTACTTCAATCGACTCCCAACATTTTCCACTAAGTGGTGCTCATCGACGTCATTCCTATGTCGCTTATTTCGTTCGATTTCGACCTCGCATGACCAAAATATGAGTTTTTAAACATTTGAATAGAATTTATAGAAATTAATTTCATTTTACAGACCAATTCTGGGCCATTCGAAATTGAGAATGAAATCTTGGCCACAAGTTTGTTCTTCCTTTTACCCGTTCATTCATTTTCCAGTCGATACAAAAAACCCATCATCGCCATCAACATACGATTGTCGCCTCTTCGTCGACGACATCTACGATGATCGAAACCCACCACAACGAATCCCTTCCCATCCTCCACCATCGGCCGAAAAATGGGCAAGCTTCATCACCTCTCTCTCTCTCTCGAATTCCATTCTCGAACACCCAGCCTATCTCAACAAAACGCCGCTTCCTCGATGAACTAAAAATGATCTCGACCGTTGAACGGGTTGAGCTCGATGAGCTCTTCATCTTTCCTGTTGGAAATTTTCGATAAAAATGCTTGTAGGAGAAGAAAAATCGAGGAGAAGGGAAGAAGCTTTCGGGCATTGCTAAGAAGAGGGGCGGCGGCTAAAATTACATGCTTTTTCAAACAAACTCCAAACGAGACGTGCCGTCTGGCGTTTATAATGTTTTACCCATATTCCGAACACAATGGAACATGTTTCGGCATCTAATTCGATCGTATTTGGAAGATAACCTTTTGAATCGATTTAAATTATCGAATTTTCGATATTTATTTCAACGCGTTTTTTCCCATACGAATAAATGCTACGAATAACTGGATTCGTCGAATTCCGAGTCTGTGCTCCGAAAGGCTATTTTAACTCGTCGATTAAATCGAGTGATTTTCAAAATCACCGAAATCGTTTAAATTTTCGATTTTTACAACTTATTACCTCCATTATAAATCGCATAGAATTTATATTCATATTCCAAATCATTCTGATTCATTTTAAGCCAAAATTCAATTATTTACATTATTCTCATATATTAATTCCACTATTAAATTAATATATAAATTTCAAATGTAAACATATTGAATTTTTATTCCATTCCCAAGTTCATATTATAATTCTAATCTAAATAGAATTTAAATAAATTTTAGAAATCATTTTCCCTTCCCATTTAACTTCAGATTCCCACATTTGCCCAATTTCAAATATTAAATTTATATTTACCCAAATCCAGTTTATCATTGTGTTTGAAATTTAGAAACCATTTCATTGATACTTCCATATTCAAAATCAATTAATAATTCTAATACAATATTTAAAAATAAATTAATTGCTCAAAACTAACGACCAAAATTCTGGATCATTACGCCAAATGTATAGGTGGTATTGAAACTCTTGGATTATAAATTTTCTCTGTAGTCTGTATACTTAAATTAGAATAAGGAAAAATATGCTCATTGAAAACAACATGTCTTCTTATAAATATTTTTCCATTGCTATCAATACATTTGTAACCTTTCTGATTTGAAGTGTATCCAACAAAATTGCATGGCGTTGAACTAAAATTTAGTTTGTGTATGTTGTATGGTCTTGTGTAGGGGAAACACAAACATCTAAAGGTTGTTAGAGATTGATAGTCTGGTTTTATTTTGAATAATTTTTCCAATGGGCTTTCTCCTTTTAGTACTTTAGTTGGTAACCTATTGATTAGATGCATTACTAAAAGAGTCTGGCCAGAATTTTAAAGGTAACTTTGCATGAGCTAGCAGAGTTAGATCATATTCCACTCTATGTATGTGTTTCCTTTCCACCAAGCCATTCTGTTCAGAATTTTAGGGACATGTAATTCTGTGAACTATTCCCTTTCCACTAAAATAATTTTTGAGATTTTTAAATTCTGTACCACCATCAGTCTGTATCATTTTGACCTAATGATTGGTTTGTTTTGCAACTTGTGTAATAAAGTGTATCACCACATGGTGTGTTTCAGATTTTGTTTTCAAAAGTATATTCAAGTATGTCTAGAGAAAGCATTAACAAATGATATATAAAACCTATACCCATAATCTGAATTGATAGGAGCTGGACTCCAGAGGTCAGCAGCTATTAACTCTAGCGGCTTGTCATATATGCTTGCTGAGTCAACAAATGCTAATTTGTGACTTTTACCTAGTTGACAATAAGTACATATACAGGGCAAAATGACATTATCAAAAGAAATTTTGATTTCTTCTAAAACTTTATTTACAACATTTACATTGGGATGACTAAGTTTAAAATGTCATACATCAAAATTGCTTATCTTCTTCTCTGTTTGAGAGAGTTCAAAGTAATTATAGTTTTCAGAGATTTTATTTGTACTGGAATTTCTAGAGTCAACAAGATTAAATTTGTACAAGCCTTTTACTGCTTCACCCAGCAATAAATTTCTTTTGTTAGTACGTCTTTGATTAAGAAATAGTTAGGATAGAATTCCAAGTAGACATGGTTGTCACTTGCAAACTGAGATGCACTAAGAAGATTTTTCTTTATCTGTGGTACCATCAGTAAATTATTGAGATATATTTTTCTTTCACCTTTGGTGCAAGCAACTACGACGTTTGTAGTTTTGATTGGCTCACCATTTTCGATGTGTGTGGATTTATTACCTGTGTACTCTTTGTTTCCAAGATTTAGAATATCCAGACTATTGGTGATATGGTTGGTTGCTCCAGAATCTAGGTACCAACTCTCATCAAAGATCTATTCAGGTTTTCTTGTCTCACTTTGACTGTTGGCTTTGTTACTATGTGATTGATTGCTTGTTTCTTGTTGTGCTTGGGCTAACTGAAGTTGTTGTATCTTTGATTTTTTGAATTCTGATATGGAGTATGGTTGAGATTGAGTCTGAAATAACACCTTGGTGCAGTATACGCCACTTTTTCAAATATCTGGCATCTTGGTCTATTGTTGGTGCTCCATATGCCTCTGCCTCTGCCTCTAACTGGAGGATTTGGTTTGTTGTTGAATTGATTCTTGTTTTTGTAGTTTAATGCGTATCTGAAGTTATGGGTTTCTTGAACTCCAACCTTCCCTCATAGGAAAGAAGTATGGAATGCGCATCCTCGATGGATGGAGTAATTCTTTGAGATGATAAGACAACCACAAGGTCTTCATATTCTTCACTTAGGCCACTTAATGTGATTAGTACCTGTTCAGTTACTCGTACTTTGTGGCCAGCTGCTACAAGCAAATCACAAGTTGTTTTGATTTTTAAAAAATATTCTCCCATAATTTGATTTTCTTTCCTGATACTATGCAACTGTCTTTTATGATGCATCACTTTTGCTACTGATTGAGAATTAAAGATTCTTTCAACTGTTGACCATATTCCATTTGCAGTTTTGCTCCCAACAACTTGTGGCAATAGTTTGACACTTATTGATGATAAAATCCATAAACAAATTAGACTATCCTGTCTTTGATATTTTGAAAATCCGGGATTGCTAACAATCTTGTTTTCTTCATTAGTGATGAATCTTGGTGGGGCAGCATGGGTGCCAAGGAAGAAGCCTTCTAAACCATAACCTCTTACGGCTATTTCCACATGCACCTTCCAGAGAAGATAATTGTCTTCTTTTAAGTGGGTTGTGACTAATTGGCTTTTAGGACTTATAATGGTTTTGATCAGACTATCAATGGCTGTTTGATCCGAGTCATTGGTTTCAGATGATTCAGAACTAGTAGCCATGATGATGAATCAAGAAACAAAGGGATGAAACAAATTTGTGGGCAAGAAAATGCGAGAACATATACTATGCTTCAAGAAAAAACTCAAAAACAAAAACAAATGATCTTAGAGATCAGGTAAGTGCAGCCACTAACCCAAATGGTTTCTTTTCTTGATGATGGGTTTTTCAGGCAAGGCACTGCCTCTTTGATTGATTTTCTTGTGTTGGATTTTGCTGGTTTTCTAGGTTTTTCTCTCTTGAATCTGAATTTGATTCTGCTTTTTTGAAAGAAAGCTTGTTGCAGTCTAAGTTGTTTCTGAAGACTTATGGCAAGGCACTTGTTTTCTTTCTATGAAAGCTTACTCAAAATTCCAATCTCAGATGTTGAAATTTTCCAGATGAGATTTTGATGCTTTTGAATTATCCGATGATAAACTTTGATGAATTTAAAACTTGCCTTAATGCTGTTTGACTAAGGCTTTGATACCACATAAGATTTTATGAAACTGTGATTTTGATCTTGGTGATCTTTTGAGATGAAATGGTTTTGTATTGCAAGAGAGAAATTGATGTGTATTATGTATTCTCTTTGATACATGGTGCACTGTATTTTTACATGCACTAAATACAAGGGAACGTTACATTTGGGCCAAACAAATAAAGGCCTGTGAACATGTTCAATAACCTAAATAGCTTTATGATAAAAGAATGCTATCTGATGTATTCTCAAAGTCAATTTCTACCTACTATATTTCGAGATTGGATTATCCGATGGCCAAAACGATCTCGAAATACACGAAACTAGCTTTATGGGATGAAGTTTCAAATGGTGATGTAATTAGTGCCATCGGATCTCGAAAAATAAAGTCATGTACGCAGATGAGTTTCATGGCAATCGAATGCGTCGTATGATCATACGGACTCGAAACGCATGACCATTTATTTGAGAAATTAAAATAAATGGTATAAAATATTATTATTTAAAACCTTCCCTCCATTTTCTCATTTAGCCATACATTGTTCATACCTACTCAAAGAAAATCCATAGTCGAACTTACATTCCTCCACTCAAAAAATAATATCTCCACATCTGCTCAACGATAAATCATGAGATCAGATCCATTGAGATCGTATCGACAGAGGCTACGCATGACCGTGGTGGAATTTTAGATCAACATCATTGGCCGAGAGTGACCTCTTTTTCCGTGATTATGGTTTCAGATGGTTGGATATTCAAGCGAAGATAAGCGAATCCGAGATGTGCGTTGTGATTATCGTACGAAGGAGCACTCATCCCTAATATTTAAGCACATGCGATCAAGAATAGAAAAACATGTTCGTGTTTGGCCAAGCTCCATGCCTTACGTTTTGATCAGGTCGCGAGCTTCGAGGATGGATCGGTCGAAATATCTTGGGACGAATATCGAAATTTGTATGGAGAGGACTCCGTTGGGGAAGAAGGATCGAGGAATCGTTGCTTGTAGAGGAAGAAATCGTCATGTATGCACGCGATTAAATGGGTTCGAGCATGGCCTGTAGTTGTTAAGGAAGAAGGTTTATTCGCTAATGACGGTAATTAGTTTATTAATTAATTATTTGTTTATGGATTTAATACCGAATCTTATATTTTCTATATCTTTTGCATTTGGGGCCCGTTTTGGACGCGGTTTCTTCTGTTGCACTCGTGACAGAAAGATCTATATTTTATCACTGATTTGGACAGATTTGGCTGAGGTGATTGATGTTGCCTCTCACTTTACTATGGTTTATTTTTATTGTTATATTAACGCTCGAGAATGTTTTTTGGTTTTAAAATATGATATTATCATATATATATATATATATATATATAGCAACTATATTTTTATAAAAGAATATATAATTTATTTTAAATGATTTATAAAGAATATCATATATTTTCCATAGTCGTGCCATATTTAGAGAATTATTAGATTAGATCTATTATTGATGTTTTTTCCTACATTGATTGTTATGGATGGATTATTTATGTTATACGTATGACATTTTTGATGGATGTATAGTTGTTTGGATATATCGATGTACATATGCATGTTTGATTATTTGGCTTGTTTGTTATTTGGCTGTTTTGGTTGAAAACGCCAATTAGCGGTACGTGGGTTGTAGAGAGTATCTTGTACGTTGTAGTTCCGGACATGTAGGAATCTATGAATGAATTGAGCTATAGAAGAGGATTTGGGATACATGCCAACGGATCTGGATTTTAAAGTGGATAATGCCTAAAAGTTTTTGTGTGGTCTGTACTTAACCGTTCGGTTAAGTACAAGACCAACATGGATGAAATTGACCATAGTAGAGTGATCAATGTCCATCACTGTTATCAATTGGGCTATTTGACTGATATGTGGCTTGGACATTGGTGAGATATCATGGTGCGTGATGTGTTGGTTTATTCATGCTACCAGTTTTGAGATATGATGTTATTACCCTATGGCGAGTGATACTGATAGCGAGGCAGGGATGTGGTGCTTCGGCCAGTGATATTGATGGTGAGGTAGGGATGTGATGCTTTGACCTGGTAGTCTGATACTGCGGATGGTGACTCGATGATGTATGGAGTAGGCCGACTATATGGATCGTGCTAGACCTCGGGCTTTGGATGGTATGATAGCAGGGTTCTTCGATCGGGAGCTTAAGAAGAGAGCAAGATCGAGGATGGCAGCTCGGAATGGAGCAAGGCTATAGATAGTGGATTGGATTGAGTGTTAGTGCTCATGACCAAAAATTTTAGTAAGCCAGATGGGCTCGGATCTGTATCGAGTGAGTGAGGATTGATGGAAGTGTGTGCCTAGGGATCGCTGATGACTCGGTATGTTTTGATTATGTTCAAAGCAAGAGTACTATATGCGGAGGCACCCGAGTCTGGTAGTGCCAGTCGTGTACTTTGAACTTGTAGTTTCTAGATCAGGTGGTACAAAGGTATCACAAGGGACAACCATGCGGGTTTTCTATCCGGTGAGTACGGTGAACACAATCTAGAACCAAGTTTTCCACTAGTCTTTCATAGTTAGTCATAGAAGTCATCACATAGGGTGACAATTAGTATTGTTGAATGATATTGTGTTTGTTATGGTCGCTCACTAGTCACCTGTCATCTTAGGGATGTCACACTAGGTAGGTATTGTGGTGGGGATACCTAGATATCCTGACTTGACTTAGTATAGAGTAGGTATGGATGGAGATACCTAGATACTTGAAGTTTATTTAGTATGGATTAGGGACTGTAGGCGGAGATACCTAGACACCCTGATTTATACCAAGTATGGTGTACCTTTTTCAGGATGTTATGTAGTAGCATGTTACTTATGATTATGTGCTGACTCTGTGATTGCGGGGATAGGTCGTGTATGGTTTATATACCCTCTGTTCCGTATATTATTGAGTTTTATAGTATTTTAAGATTCGATATCACTCACACCAGACTGTTGTCTGATCTTAGGTTCATGCTTTGCTTCTTTTTATCTAGAGTACTCTTAAATTAGTAGATTGAGAGTAGATGGATGATTATGGAGTTCTACAAATGGATCGACATGAGGTGACGGTTATCTATACTTACATGTGCATTTGTTATTATATTTCCACTGTGTGACACTATGGATTTTTGACAGTGTTGATTTACTATTATTAGACAGTGTACCCGTTGAGTTTACTTTCCCACTGTAAAAACTCTATTATGTTGTTGTATAACTTTGTGGATCTTTATTTAGATGATTATTTCATATTACAGTATTGTCTCTATGGTTTTTTTACCTTATTGATTATTATATTTACTCAGATGCGATGTGAGATATGCGACATGTAATTAGGTTAATTTATGCTTCCTATTTCTTGTTTTCCATTCTTTCCTATTTTATTTCTTCATCTTATTTCTTTTTCTTTCCTTTGACTAATGTTTTGCATCGCAGGTGTAAGGAAGTCGTTGCATTTGGTATCATAGCAAAATTTACCCGATTAACCTTAGTTGATATCACGATCCTATAGAGATAGGGTAGGAGTTATTTCCTTAGACTGGATCTAAAGAGTTTATATATACGAGAGAGTTCGTATTTGTTATATATTTTGGTTCTCAAAAATATATAGTAGTATATATAGTTTATGAGTTGGGAACACACATAAGCACTATTGATGCAGTTTTCTTTATGAGAGATGGATCATCCTTATTATAGAATATGAATGATATAACATGAAAGAAAAAGTGCTTGACTCTATCTTTAGAATTGAGTATTGGGAAGGATGAGGGCCGCTATCCTTGATTGATAGGATATGTCCATAGAATTGGTGCGAACCATTTCCTAGATGCCTAGTTTGTTCTGAAAGTTATGGTGCTTAAGTGAAATAAGCTATAGTCGACTTTGCTGAGCTATACATAGACCTTGGGAGTCTAGGAGGCAGGCCATTTCTTGGAACAGAGTCGGCTATTGGGAGGCATCTTTAGTTGGTTGCTTGTAGAAGGATCTTCGATGACTTGGAGTTAGGAGATGCATGAGGTAGAAGTTAGCCTCTGGATGACTCCAAGAATGGACGATAAACTAGTGGAGTGTTTCTATAGCTCTGATTCCCGTGGCTCGATTTCCTTGGGACTAGTTCATAGTTTGCATTAGAGAAGATTTATCTTAACTTTTCTAAAGTCGGGGATGTTTGGGGAGTTTTTAGATTTGAAGTATGGCAATATGTCTGTGTTTGACTACGTGGTCGGATTCGATCTGATATCGAGGTGCGGTCTATTACTTTTGATCCTCCACATTAAAAGGATTGAGGTTTATCATTGGGTAGAGAGATCATCTTAGGGGTCGATCGATTCTTCACATTAACGAGGGATTCAAGTGGATCATTGATAAGTTCCCAGTATTGAAGAGTTACCCATACTAGTTAAGTAGGGATAGGTTGGGAAGCATATGTATTAATTGCCTTTCTGGTTTCATCGATTGCTCCATGATGAAAAAGAAGGGAAAGGGCATCACCGTTTGAGATATGCTTTCCGCATATGGTGGTTTCATACATATTTTATTTAACGTCAATGTTTCATATTCTTTTATATCTAGATCCAATGATTGGATATTAGGATAGAGACTCAAGATAATTATCGATCTTTGATCGTGACAGACCTAGTTAGGGGCTCATCTAGCCTATACATGGTTTTTCGAGACCTTTGCCCTTTTTTGAGTCATGGTTGTTTGTTTGCTAGACATTGATTGTTTGGGGTTTAGTTGGATAGGTATTATAGTTTAAGAATGAACTGGCTGTATGGATACAAAATAGTGGTGTGCTAAGCGAGGTCGTCGACGATGATCGAGGTTGTGGAGGAGCAAATGGTAGTGATTGGCTGCCATTAGAGGAGCCTAATATATTCACTCGATATTCCACATGATAGGATGTCATTTATGCTTGTAGCTGGAGAGTGTCCGGACATACTCGAGGAGGTGACAGGATTACCACTATATGGGGATAAATTTTGTATCGATCTGGTCAGAGGTGTTGGACCAATAGTTATGCCTTTAACGCATAGATTGTCCAAAGAGCTTAGGCGACTAGAGATGCAAGGAGATGTCCTGTTTAGGTGATAATTCATCAATGGATGTATGTTTGGGTAGGATGCACTTATTGGGTTCATTAGTAGGATGGTGACTCTTTAGAGTTGTTTGTTGGTTGTTGTGGGCTAGATGAGGTGACGAATATGTTCGTACCCCCGTTTGTTGATGACTTTTTCGATCAATTCTATAGCATGAGAATAGTCTCTTGGTTAGACCTTGAGGTGAGGTCTCACCAACTGAGAGTATTTTAGGTGAGTGTCGATTATAGTGTTTCGCACACTATCTTGATTTTAGGTTGGTTATGCCGTTTGGGCTAACCAATGTATCGGCATATGTTATGGATCTCATGGACCATATTTGGAGAGGTTGCTAAAGTGGGTTGTGCTTGTGTTCGATGATGATATTTTTGTCTACCCATGGATGGAAGAGGAGCACAAGACACCAATTGGTGATTAGATTTTTGGTGGTAACACTCCTAAAGGAAGGGAGTGAGATGCATGGGTCGTGTTGTTTCATAGTAGGAGGTTGCTGTACATCCTTCAGTTAGGACAATCTGGAATCTTGATATACCCAAGATAGCAGTATTGTTGACCTGTTATATGTGAGAAGATTAGGCTTTCGTTGAGGCATGAGGTCAAGACACGCATTGGTGAGTCTGGCCGAGAGGTCGACGAGTGCATTGATAGTACTCATTTCGAGTGGGAATGATAAGACTATAGAATGCATTTGCCTGTGGTACTTAACTAGGTATAGTAGTGATATCGAAAGGTAGTATCCGACTCTTGATTCGGAGTTGGAGGTGATAGAGTTTGCTTTGGGAAATTGGAGGCACTATCTGCTAGGAGAGGAGTTTGAGTCATTCAATGATCCCTTGTCATTGTAGTATCTCTTCTCCGAGAAAGGTCTTTACCTTCGTTAGTTGCGATGAGTGGAGTTCTTAGCCTTCTATGGATTTGACATTTCCTAGACGATTGAAAGGGAAATGTTAAAGTTGGTTTTTCTAGTAGGAGACGTACTAGTTTGGGAGCGATATTCCTAGAGTGGGCGTTGCTCGAGCTTATCACTAGTTATGACTACAGGACTCGATGAGCTTTGGCTAAGTGTGATGGATGGTTTCAATGTCAGACATACTTTGATTTAGAAGATTGGTACTAGTCAGAGACATTAAGCTAAACTAGTGGAGATCGTGACTAAATTAAAAGGATGAGTAGTGTCTGATGAGGTGATGTAGTGTGGACCCAACTGAGGCTATTGGTTCCGTAGAGATTGTTTGTTCTCAAGCAGCGAGAACAAATGTTATAGGAATACATCGATGGGTTGCCGATGAATGAGGATAGAGAGATAACATTTGAGTCATAGTCGATTGGTTGATAGATGATGCTAGATTTTTATTCCTTAAGTCCAGTAGTAGTACATCCATTTTAGCTGTGTTGTTTGAGTGGTGATTGGTGTGATTCCAATGTATGCCTAGAGCATTGTAAGTGCCAGGGATCCATTATTCGATAATGGGTGTTGGGAGAACTTGCAGAAGGCATTTGGATATTTGGCACTAAATAGATTAGATGATATCAAGACTGAACCATATACCTGGAGACCTCATAAGCTTATTTGTGTAGATAGATGTGATACGAATCAGGTTAGGAGGAGGTCGAAGAAGTAGTAGGGTTCAGTGGAATGAAAGCGAACGCGATAGGGTAGAGTATACTGTGGGGAGTATGAGGGTCGTTAGTCCGGAGCTCTTTAGACGGTGAGATTTTATTTTTATTGTCAGCTTCCATTACGAATATCATATTTGATGTTTATACTAAATGGTTTAGTATCCCGCATGCTAGTATAGGCATGGATGTTATTTTTGGATGTTAGATCTTATGTACTCATGTTTGATTTGATTGTTAGCGTATGGGATGATAGTTTATGTTTGTATGGTTATTAGGTATGCGGGATAGTTATTATTTGGTATAATATTCTTATTTGATTATTGCTATAGATGATCTAGTATAGTTAAAGATATGAGTTGTATACATATCTTTGTTGTAGCAGATTTTTTCAGACTTAGTCGTTTAAAGGAGTGTTTATCGAATTTTTCTGGAATCTGACAAATTTTTAAGGCCCGACGGTTTAGAAGACATTCTCTTTGATTTGTGATTTCGGAGATGAAATTTTTTAAGGATGGAAGAATGTACCGACCCGTGTTTTTAACGATCAGATATTTAAATATTTAAACGTTTATTAAATAAAGACCCAAAAATGTGATTTTTCGCACACGGCCGAGTTAGAACTCGAGACCACTTCCGTTGAGTTCAGGTTGATGTTGCAAATTAAAATGAGTATAAGGATCACTATATTTCGAGATCAGATGATCCACTGGCCAAAACGATCTCAAAACACACGTAATTAGCTTTTTGAAGTGCAGTCTTAGATGAAGATGCGGTTAGTTACATTGGATTAGGAAAAATGAGATGACGTACGCAAACAAGTTTCGCGACAATCAGATGCATCGTATGATCATACAGACTTGAAACACGTGACCATTTATTTGATAAATTAAAATTAATGTAATAAAATATTATATTATTTAATATCCTTCCCACCATTTTCTAATTTGGCCATACACTATTCATACCTGCTTAAATAAAATCCATGGCCGAACTTACCTTCCTTCATTTGGAAAATAATATCTCTACATCCACTTGACGATAAATCTTGAGATCAGATCCGTTGAGATCGTATCGACATACTCTACACGATGACTGTGGATGAATTTGGATAGACCTCGTTGGTTGAGATCGACCTCTTTGGCCATGATTAGGGTTTCAAATGGTTGGAGATTCGAGCGACGATAGGCGAATCCGAGGTGTGAATTGTGATTCTCATACAGAGGAGCACTCGTCCCCAAATTTGAGCACCTGCGATCAAGAATGGAAAAACGAGCTCATGCTTGGCCGAGCTCTATGCCTTGCGTCTTGATTTCACGATCTTCGAGGATGGATCGGCCGAGATATCTTGGGGGTGCAGATCGAAGTTTTTGCGGAGAGGATTATGTTTAGCGAAGATGGATTAAGAAATCATTGCTTATATAGGGAGAAATTGACATGTATGTACACGATTAAATGGGTCCATGCATGGCCTGTAGTTATTGAGAAAGAAGGATTATTTGCTAATGACGGTAATTAATTGATTGATTAATTATTTGATTACTGATTTAATGGCGAATCTTATATTTGATATATCTTTTGCGTACGGAGTCCATTTTGAATGTGGTTTCTTTTGTTGCGCTTATGATGGCAAGATCTACATTTTGGCACTAGTTTGGATAGATTTGGCTGAGCCAAGTGATATTTTCTCTCACTTTACTACGGTTTATATTTATTGTTATATTTACGCTTGGGAATGATTTTTGGTTTTAAAACGTGATACTATTATACACACACACACATGTCAGCTATATTTTTATAGAAAAATATATAATTATTTTTAAATGATTTATAAAGAATATCACATATTTTCCATTGTCGTGCCATAGTTAGGGAATAATTAGATTAGATCTATTATTGATGTTATTTCCTACACTGATTATTATGGTTGGATTATTTATGTCGTATATATGACGTTTTGGATTGATGTATGGTTGTTTGGATGTATGGATGCATGTTTGATTATTTGGCTTTTTTTGTTATTTGGCTGTTTTGGTTGAAAACACCGATTGACGGTGATTGGCAGTTGTAGAGAGCATCTTGTACATTGGAGTTTTGCACAAGCAGGATTCTAATGAACGAGACGAGCTGTAGAAGAGGGTTTGAGATACATGCCGAAGGATTTGGATTTCAGTGTGCATGATGCCGAACTTTTCCGTTTGGTCTGTACTTAACCTTTCGGTTAAGTACACGACCAAGGTGGATGGTATTGACCATAGTTGAGTGGTCAATGTCCATCACTGTTATCGATTGGGGATTTGGCCAATATGTGACTAGGACGTTGACGAGATATCATGATGCGCGATGTGATGGTTTATTCGTGCGACCAGTTTAAAGGTATGATGTTATTACCCTATTGCGAGTGGTATTGATGGTGTGGTAAGGATGTGGTGCTTTGACTTAGTGATATTGATGGTGAGGTGGAGATGTGGTGCTTCGGCCTGGTAGTCTGATACTGCGGATAGTGACTCGATGATTTACGGAGTATGCTCCGGGATGATAGCATCAAAACTGTATGGATCATGCTAGATCTCAGGCTTTGAATGGCATGATAGTAAAGTTCTTCGATCGGGATCTTAGGCAGAGGGCAAGATTGAGGATGGAAGCTCGGATTAGAGCGAGGCTATAGACAGCAGACTGAATTGAGTGCTAGGGATTGCAATCAGAAATTTTAGTGACCCAGTAGAACTCGGATCTATATCGAGTGAGTAGGGCTCGATGGATGTGTTTGTGCCTAAGGATCGTTGACGACTTAGAGTGTTTTTGTTGTGTTCAAAGCACGAGTACTATATGCAGGGGCTCCCGAGGGTGGTAGTACCAGTTGTGTACTCTGTACCGATAGGGACTAGGTGAGGTGGTACAGACGTATCACAAGAGATAAACGTGCGAGTTTCTAGCCGGTGAGTACGATGAACACAATCGAGAACCGATATTTCCACTAGTCCTCGATATTTGGTCATATGAGTCGTCATATATTTGGCACAGTGAGTGACAGTTAGTATTGTTTGATGGATGCTATGTTTGTTATGGTTGCTCACAAGTCATCTGTCACCTTATGAATGTCATGCTAGGTAGGTATTCTGGTAGGGATACCTAAATACCCCGACTTGATGTAGTATGGAGTAGGTATGGATGGAGATACCCAGATACCTGAAGTCTACTTAGTATGGAGTATGTATGGATGAAGATACCAAGATATTGAAGTTTACTTCGCATGGAGTAGGGACTGTAGGTGGTGATACCAAGGCACCCTGATAGATACTAAGTATGGTCTATTCTTTTTACGATGTTATGGATTAGCATGTCACTTATTGTTTATGTGTTGACTCTGTGGTTGCAGGGACATGTCATGTATGGTTTATATACCCTCTATTCCTTATATCGAGTTTTTAGTATTTTGATATTTGATATCGCTCACACCGTACTATTGTCTATATCAAGTTTTTATCCTTTTCTTCTTATTATCTCGGGTACTCTTAATAAGTAGGCTGAGAGCAGGTGGATGATTATGAAGTTCTGCAGATGGATCGACATGAGGTGACGGTTTTCTGCACTCATATTTGCATTAGTTTTTTTGTTTCCATTATATGATATTGTGGAGCCTTGACGATGTTGGTTTACTATTATGAGACAGTGTACTAGCTGAGTTTACTTACCCGTTGTATAAACTCTATTATGGTGTTGTATAACTTTGTGGATCTTTATTAAGATGATTATTTCACATTGTTATTATTGTCTCTATTGTTTTATACATGTATTGATTATTATATTTACCATGATGCAATGTGAGATATGTGACAGGTAATTTGGTTAGTTTACGCTTCCTTTTCCTTCTTTTTCATTCTTTTCTCTTGTATTTCATCATCTTATTTCTTTTTCTTTCCTTTGATTACCGTTCTATCCCGTAGGTGTAGGGCGGTCGTTACAACATTATACAAATGGATTGACTTTGACATAAAAATGGTAGCAATACATCATCCTTATTAAAAATCCTAAAGTTTACTATTTATCATGTTAATGTATACTTCTTGGAATATCCTTTTGTCATTACCAAATCGGCTCCTTCACTTCTCAATTGGTAATGAAATTCTAATTTGATATTTTTATGTAACCATCAATGCTAAATAGAATATCAAACTTAACATAAATGATTATATATTAAATTTATTAATGTGGAAAATAGACATATGGACAAACTTTGAAAAAAAATTAGGCTGAAGGACAAAAAGTTTCATTTTTAAGCCGAAGGACAAACTTTGAAAGTAATTAGTCTGAAGGACAATGCTAGTTAGAACTAGCATTTTGTATAGTGTAAAAAGTGAATATAATGCTAATTTGAACTAACATTGTCCTTCAGCCTAATTTTTTCTGAAGTTTGTCGTTTAGCCCAAAAATGAATCTTGGTGTCTTTGAGACAATTTTTTTAATCAAAGTTTGTCATTTTCTCTAATTACCTCTTTATTAATTTATGTTTTAAAATTTATGTTAATATCTATCAAAATCAAACCGGCCTTTTGTTATAAACTAAAAAGAGATAAAAAGCCATTAGAAAATAGGAGAGGAGAAAAATGTTATTCAGACTAATATCAGTTACATAGAGATTGATTGATTCAATTACATTATATAGGCTCCTTTATATATAGGCCTTGGAGCATGAGATTGAACATATCTCATGATGTGGGACTAAATAGAAAAACACAAAAGCATATTCACTTTTATATTTACATATATTATAACCCTTGAATATGCGTTTTCAAAATCTTGGATGCTCATATGGTTGCTAGAAATTATTCTTTTTGAAACGTCTATGACAATTGGTCTCCCTCATCATTATATTGCTTTCATACATCCACTCAGTCGTTATGAATATTGTTTGTTGCCTCATTAAAAACCTCTGTTAGGAAAACCTAATGGAAAAACCTTGAACGAGGAAATGAGTGCAACTTGAAATCATAGATATCATACAATGATATTCTTTCTAAAGAGTTTGATACTTCAGGATCAAAATAATGCATCATTAAAACCTTACTAAGAAAAACCCTATAGCAAAAATCTTAGTTAAGAATAAAAATATAATTTAACTTAAATAACATATTTGAGATGTTATTTCTTGAAAAGACGTTTGATTCTTCTAGATCAAGATAATGCCTCATTAAAACCTTAGTAAGAAAAACCCAGTGGAAAAAATCTTAAATAAGGAAAAAGAGTACATTATAACTTATTTTCAAATGTTTTAGGGGAGTTGATACTTCTGGATCAAGATAATGCCTCACTAAAACCTTACTAATGAAAACCCGGTGGGAAAAATCTTAGTTAAAGAAAAAGAGTGCATTATAAAATACTTATGGAAGCATGAATCAACAATATCACATTTTGTCAAGTTCAAACTTGCATTTTAAAATAAATGAACTCAAAAACATAAAAATAAGCATGATATTGAGACATACAATATTATAAGATCAGAAAAATAGCACCAAAAAAAAGATCTGAAATATAACAACTAACAAAATAAGAATGAGATCACAAAGTTTATATCTATATAAGATCTAAAATTATAGGACTAGCATAATAAAATATAAAAGATAAGACATTAGATTCAGATCTGAAGAAGTAGATCTAGAATGGAATAAGATCTAAAAAGAAAGAAAAAAATGATTTGAAAAATTAGATCAATCAGATCAGAAAAATGACTTACCGCTTGAGATCTATAATTGGATCTGGAAAAGAATAAATCTGATTTCATAGATTATCACAATTGTAGATCTATAAATTTTTTTGTATAGATCGTGCTGATAATGTGTTATAAACTAAAAAGAGATAAGAAGCCATTAGAAATAGAAGAGAAGAGAAAAATAATATTCACACTAATATCAGTTACATAGAGATTGATTGATTCAATTACATTACATAGGCTCCTTTATATATAGGCATTGAAGCAAGATTGAACATATCTCATGATGTGAGACTAAATAGAAAAACACAAAAGCATTTTCACTTTTATATTTACATATATTATAACACTTTTGACTTTTTTCATTGTAAATGTCAGTGGCATGAGGTATGAATAGTATAATAAAAATTGCGGTTAAGTCTAATACATTATATAGCATGAAGGTTATCAGGAAAAGTTTGTTTTTTCTTCTTCTTTTAATCAACACAAAATATAACTACAATCTGGCTTAGCATTAATATAACTGATTGCATTTGACATTCTTAATGGAAAATTATTGACTTAACTGATGTTAGCAGTGTCATGGCTCTTTATCATGGTTAAGAGAATGTATATTCAAGAGTGACCATGAGTTGGAGAATGAAGAAGGCATACCAATTATATTATATTCTTCAAAAAATGTGCACTCGTGCATACAAACTTGTGGAACAATTTCAAAGAGAGAATAAATAGCAAAAAGAGAGTGAAATATGAAGAATGAGGAAACCGTCTTGCAATTATGTCACTGATCCTCTTTGGGGGGCAAACGTTGAGCAGAAAAGGTTGCTCTTTTGATCAAAATATTTCACAATTGCATAATATATACGATTTTATTCAATTTAAAAATTTGTGAACTCCATTTAGGGTATGATGTACTACCATAAGGCTCTGAAGCGTCAAACTTTTCTTAATAGGGTTACTGAAAGCTGTGAGAACATTTTTCTTTTTTTCCATGTTCATTAATTTTTTATTCATTATTCATGCAAGTTATCTGACATTATAACTTGAAATATAAATATAAGTTTTCTTTCCTTTTCAAACTTGTAGAAATATGACAAGGTTATAAACCGGTCATTGGTTCAGAAGAAGAAGAAAAGAAGAGCCGGAGAACTCTATCTGCTCAACTTAAAGCAGTAGCAGACATGAAATTCACATATCTTGCTACTTGGTAGATTTTTATGGAAATCGGAAAAGATAGGGAGACTGTCGCTCCACGTATATCTTGAACTTGATGGTCAATCAAGTATATTGTACGACTTAGCAATGTTACTGGAACATAAGCTTATTAGCCATGATAAAGATGCAGGCTTAAACAACTATATTGTCCAATTTCATCAAATGAAAGTGCTTAGTAACAAGAGTGCATTTACGTTTTAATTTGAAAATCTTGAGGTGTGCGTGTCATCTTTAAATTGTTTAATTTTGTTTTGTTTTCGTCCGAGGCCTTGGTGCAGTGGTAAAAACGCCAGGCTGTTGACGACAAGGTCGGCAGTTCGATCCCTGCCTCTGGCATATTAAACTGTGCGCCATGATGATTCTTGCAGACTTGTGTGCTGCCTACTTTGTAAATATAAGTACCCAGTTTCAAAAAAAAAAAATTTTGTTCTGTCAGCCTATATGCTGAAAACATTTATTGTTTTTCTCACCGATAATTATAAGACAAAAAGCTAAATTAATTCCGAAGTTACATTTACATAACTTGAAACCCATCTTCTTTACTGCTGTAAATGGATCGTCTTTATTTTCCTATGCAAACCAATAGCAGTCAGTTATTCCCTATTTGTGGTGGAAGCTATCCACAGTATGTTGTGCTGATCTCGCCATGCCCCTTTAGGAAGATGGATGCTTGAGTTTCTATATATATGGTGCATAGTTCATTGTTCTAAATTTCATATCACTTGTTCTGTGTTAAGTACATTGAATATGATTTTTACCTCACTCTCTATTTAACACGCATGATGGGTTGGACTGTTGGTTCTTTTATCTTTAAGTCATGTTTGTTGAATTTGGATGATTCAAATATTCATTAAAAGGGAAAGAAATTAATTAATTGATTCAATCAAATCAATTAATTTAGCTGATATATGGAAGGATATTTTAAAGGAAACTAATTAATTAGCAAATCAATTAATTAGTCTGCTATATGAAGAAATAAATTATTAGGCATGGAGAATAAAGGAAAGACATGGAAACAAAGATTACGCCATCTATTTATACTAAAATCAAATCACGCAAATTGGAAAGATATCTGCGTAATTAGGGAATTGATTTGCTTAATCTCCAAGCAACCCTTCATTATCAAGTCTATATAAATGAAGGAACTTTATCTTCATATGAACAAGCAAGTGTAGTATCCACCATTATTCTTTCCTCTTTCTTTTGTACTCTCTTCTTTAGTGAAATAAAAAGTTGTTGGGTCTCCGTGGACGTAGGATATTCATATCCGAACCACGTTAAATCTTTTTGTCTTCTATTTCTGTTATTTTTCTGTGAGACTGCATAATTCTTTTTAAGTGTCATTGATATCTAAATATGCAATACTAGATTCTGAACAAATAAACCGCTTCTGCTCAGATAAATAAAAAAAATCACTACAATGTTATATGACTTGATTATGATCTTTGTACAACTAAATTTTACATTGATTGTTAGATTTTTGTTATCATTTCCTTAATTAGTAGCTTCAATCATTCTAGACGTAATACCAAAATAATACCAAGAAATAATCGATACGTTGTACCATTACTTTCGTTTGGTATTTTATTATGCAGCCATTTTGTTTACAATTTTTTTAGTTTGGAGCATATCAAGGCAAAAAAAGATAATTTGAAATAGCATTTGAGTGGCATTTCTTAAACCCCAAGGTGTCAATGGAAAAACGAGAGCTCCCCATTTTCGTTTCCACCAAATATATGTACCAGTTTTAGTATTAACATGCAATGAAATTCTGGATGTTACGTCATTTCCAATTTGGATGGTTACAGTAAAAGTTATTTGTTAATGTCTAGTAATATTTATCATATTCAAGGGTTCATTAATGCATTTGGGTATGTTTTTTAGCTACATTCTGCATCATATCTAAAACAATGTATTTCAAGCATATTGTTGCCAATAAATACAGTTTTGCAGAGAAATTTGCACTTTATTGTTTGATATATACTATTAAAACATGGTATTTTTTTAGACTTAGCCATATTTTACAAACTTATTATGCAAATAGCATTGTATTAAAACTATTTACAAATGTAGCTCTGTTTTGGCCAATTTAGCATCAAATTGGACAGAAAGTACTAGCGCAATTTCAAATTGCACCAATTGAAGTAATTTATTCTATTTTTTTGAATTTATAACTTCCGCTATTTTTAAATAGCGTCATTATAATTCGGTCCAAGAGAATTAAAACATACATATGGCATTTGGCGCAATTTCAAATGTCGTCTCTGCGTATACAAAGCATCGACATCTTCCCTCTTCCTCTCCACTTTTCCAACTCTCCCCAAACATCAAAACCAAAACTGATTTTTTCAATTTTTCAGAATTAAAATCCTAACTTTATTTCATCTAAAAATAAGTGTTTTTCGAAACTACTTCAAGAATAACAACATCTTCTTTCATTTAGCTCATTAAAGATATGATTTTGCAAACCCTAGTTTATTTTTATTATATTTCACTTCATAATGATAATTCCATTATCAAACTAGAATGCTTCCTAATTTTATTACAACTATATGCTATTATAATGGCGAGTTGGTTATTGATGATCAAATGTGTGTATAATGGTGAATCTTACCAATCGGCAAAAGTTCGTAATGGATCTAACTTCGAGAAAGTAAAAGCGCCGGTTTACAAAGCAGTCAAGATCAAATCGAAGGATTTTGATATTGATTTTGTTTGCAACTGGTCAACCGATTATGGATCTAAAGCAATTAAAATTGTAGATGACTACTACGTTGAGTTATTGTTTTCCACCGTCTCTAAATTCATAGAGTTGTTTGTTGTGAAAAACAGAAAGTTGTTGGTAGAACAACCTGTAGCTGCATCCACAACATCATCTACAACCATCTATCATTCGCAACCAATTCCATCTCCTTGTTACAGCAATCCTCCTATGAACATACCGCAATATGGACACTAATAAATGTTGTTTGGTTATCCTTCTTTTATGAATTTTCAACAAAATCTACAATTTAGTCATCCATATCCGATACATGATAGTATTGCATGCATGAGTCAAAGATAACTCCTACTTGCTACTCTTCCTAAACGACATATTGTTCATCGTGTTAAACTTGGCATTAAATATTAGTGTCATGTTAGGTATACTTTGCATCATCATTCGATGCAAAATAGTGCTGGAACATCTACTCATAGGTCTTGTCCGATGCAGTCCATGCCCTCCGAATTATACCATATGAACCAAAAGTAAGTTAAGTTTGACAATGATAATGAATTGTATTGCATATATAGCTATATTTAGAATGTCATATTTTCATATTGTAGCTTTCCAGTACAAGATACAGATGCACAATCAAACATGTAACCAATTGTATCCGTCGATGATATGGACGTGAATGAACATGTAGATGTAAAATTAAACGATGTTGCTCTTGATATCATAACTATTGTATCTATACCAAGAACGATACAATGTGAATCGACAACATGCAAGTAAATAACGATTCGCTAAACTATGATTTTGGAGGCGAAGATAATGCTAGTGCTGATAGTGATGAACCTGAAATGGAGATACCATTGGATGATGAGTTGTGTAATGCGAAAATATTGGTTAGATCCGCCGTCGCAAATATGCAATTCAATGAAGGGCTATTCTCATCGTTTTGTGTTCATAACGGTTTCGAAGTTGGTATGGTATTTTAGATAAAGCAAAATTTCTATAACAACTTAGTGAATGATCAATTTTACATGCAGTTTCTTTTAAGCAAATCAGGTCTAACAAAGAAAAATACACTGCCATTTGCAATGTCGATGCAAACTGTCAATGGATAACTCAAGCTATAGAATCTAAAAAATCATAATCTGGATGGTGGATTTTTAAAAAATATCCTAGTAATCATATTTTCGTTAATTCAAAAGCTAATTCAAATCACAAGCAAGCAACATCTGATTTTTCCGTTTCAAAGATAATGCATTTGTTTGAACATAATGGCTAAAACTGTGCAGGTATTAATGGGGGAACAATTATTTATTAAGATCGATTACATGAAAGCATGGGAGCACTAAGCAAGTCAATAGAATGAATATGAGTTGGTTTTGGTAGAGTCATATTCAAACCTATGACAATATTTTGCTAAAATTACTAGAACGAATCCTGATAGTGTTGGACATGTAACAACCGATGAGTTTGGTGTCTCGATCATGCTTTTTGGGCCTTTAGGCCTTGTATCGAGGGATTTGTGCATTGTCGACCTTTTCTTTGTATCGATGGATGCATCTTTATAGCAAATGCAAATGTACGTTACTTTTTGCAACTGCAGCTGATGCAAATGATCAACTTTATCCTTTGGCTTATGCGATTGTTGAGGGCGGATCATATGTGGGCGTCGATTTATTCATAGTGTTAACAATCGAGTATTACTTTCATTTTCGATAGAATGAAAGGAATACCGACCACATTGGAGAGCAAATAGAGATCACCACATAAGCGTAGATTTTATGCTATACAATCGAAATCAAACTTTCAAGCTGCCAGCTTTAGGGACAAACACTTGAGCAATTTATTCTACACAGCGGCATGTGCTTCGGAGGAGGTTAAATATTTGAAAATCAAGACCACCAATATTAGAGCTCAATGAATTGAGAGAAGTTTGGCGGAGAAGGAGGAGAACTAGGCTTGTGTAAGGATGACGGTGGATGATTTCGTATAATGATAACGAATGCGTCTGAAAGCTTTAATAGTGTACTCAAAGGCGTAAGATAACTGCATACTAAAGCTTTGGTTGCTTGTACCTTCTTGCGATCAGTGGATTATTTCTGTTAATGAAGAGAGTTTGTTGAGGCTTCGACATGTCGATTAACTCCAATGTGGGAAGCAAAGATTGCTGAGAGAGCAAGTGAAGCAAGACATTGTAGAACTGCAACTACCCATACTTTTAACTATTTTAAATCATTAAATTTTATGTGATTATTGGATAAAATGGGTAGAACTAAAAATTTAATGATTTATTATTTCAATTTATTGAACAATTAAATTTTTTAATTTAGTACTGGAAATTATTTGAATAATTGAATTCTGGATTTAATATGAATGAAAATGGTATCAAAAGTTGATTTAAATCTTATTTGAATAAGAATGAAGATTGTTAACATTTAAATTTGAATTCAAAGGTAAATAAACAAAATTGAAAATTTTATATTTTAATTAACGAGTAAAAATAGCCATTTTGGCCACTATCTCGGTTTCAACTAAACAAGTTTCATTAGATCCGTAACAATAAATTATTGTAGGATTTCAATTTCATAGCGATCGGACTTGTCGTTTGGCCGTGCGGACTTAAAATGCATAGAAATTAATTATGAATTTAATTAAAGTTAAGTGATTTTGAAAAGCTATCTCTGCATACGATTGAATTAGGCCTCGGGATTAATTCAATCATATTTGTAATGGGGATAAAACATTATAAATGTCAAGTAGCACAGTATGTTTGGAGCTCTAGAAATTTCGGACGTTAAACATTTGATATTTTCAAATTAATTAATGATATAAATATCTACATCCAAGTCACGTTTTTGCTATTGACCCGTACTCGCTCCTTCCCCCTTTTGTTCTAATCGAAATCGCAGATTTAAAAAGAAAGAAAACGCAACTGCTCGAAAAAAGCAAAATTATAGAATGAAAAAAAAAAATCACGATCGAGAAATTCCTATGGCCGAACGGGAAGACGAAGTGCGTCGACGGTGGAGCGCGATGGATGGCAACTATGATTTTAGGGTTCTCGGGCATGAGTCACGATTGGAGGCTCGATGCTAGCTCGATCGGCGTTTGGTCTTGGGTGGAGGCGAGAGCACGATGAAGCTTGATCGGTGATAAACAAATGAAAATGAAGAGGGGAATCGCGATCTGCAATAGGAAGGCAACTGGCCACTGTACGCGAGCGAGAACTAGTCGAGTTGTGATAGGTTTGTTTTTATTTTATTAATTTGTTATTTAGTTGTTAATTATATTTTAATTATTATCGATATTAATTAAAATCGTAACTCTTTCGTACGAAGTCCATTTCTCGTTAAATGAGTCGCTGAGGATTTATTTCGATGTCGTCTACGATATGAGATCGAGCTGGAATTTATTTGAAACTAAAAATATTTTCGGTTTCAAATAAAGGTGAGTGTTTTATATGCTCACAATTGGCTAAATAAATTATTTATGTTAGTTAAATTAATATCATGAAGTAATTTAATTGCATTGGCTAATGTTTGGAAAATTAATTGACATTAGATTGACATATGAATTGAATTGATAAGAATTTAAATTGATAATTAAATTTGAAAATGGAATTTATTTCCCAGCAAAATACCCGATATTGATAACGATGTAATTGTTGTGAATTATTGGCTGATTTGGTTGATTGATTGAAATTGAATGCTATTGGTTGATATGTTGGATGGATGGATGTTTAATTTTATATATATATATCCCTTATCACCCTGGATATCATTTGACAGTATATGATTATTATTGGAATTATTTCAAATAAATTAAGAAATAGGTTGAAATGATATATACCTATGGATTGAAATGATATATATCCATCCTTTGAATTAAATTGAAATAATTGATTCGTTTGGCCATAGGATAGAAAATTATATACGGACATCAGATTGGTTAAATTAAATGATTTTAAGATTTTGATTTGAAATTATTTAAATTGATTTTTTATTTTTAAGAAATAAAATTGAATTTATGGAAATCGAATTATTTTTGAACTTGAGCTTGGAATTTGGAAATTTAAATTTGATAACATAAATTATTTAAATAATTGAAGTTGAGATGTTGAAGTTATAATCGAAATAGGATTTGAATTTCAGAAATTGATTTATTTTAAAAGATTGGGCTTTATTCGAACTTTGAGTATTGCTAAGTAAAAGTAATATAAAACGATATTTAAAAAAGTTTAGATCAGAATTGAGTTATATTTGAAGATTTGGATTTTCAATTGAATATTGAAAGTAAAATTGATTTAAGTGATTTGAATTGATATTTTAAAAATTGAACACGGAATTGATATAAATTGGAATGGTTTAAATTTGAGAGTTAAGTTGAAATTGAATCACCGAATCGGATAGTAAAAATTGAATTTAATTTGGATTTGAAATTGAAATTAAATTGGGATTGGATTGATATTTATTCAAGTTGGAATATAAATTGAAATCAACTGGAATTGAAAGCGAATTGAATTGATTCACAATCAAAATTATTTGAATTGAAATTGGAATAGAAGTTAAATTCGACGTGAAATCGGAATCGAATTGATTAAATCGAAATGGAAATTGAAACTGATTTGAATTGGAAAATTTAGAAAGTGAACCGGTTTGATTTTGAAACTATTTTCAAATGACTTATTCTAGTATAAATGGTTTAAAATCTATCTTCTTTAAGCATTCAAAAAAAAATTATTCTTCAAACTATATTACTATATAAACCATTTTTAATACTCAAACTATTTTCTATTAAACTATTTTAACTATTTAATTATTTTAAAAATATTTAAAACATTTTCTAAAAATTGAAACTGGTCAAAGGGTGGAATGTTTATATTTTAATCTTGGATTTAAATGCGAATAAGGTTAAAATGAAGTTATAACCTACATTGAAATTCAGAATAATTTTGGAAATGAAATCAAGATATTAAGGCAAAAAAATGGTATGGCATATTTTGAGTAAATATGATGATTTTGAAATGGATTTGATTTTGATGAGAATATGATTTTTTGATATCAAATATGAATCATTTTTGAAATGTACCAACCGATGTGTAAAACTACCTTTTGTTGTTAAAGAGACCGAGGCCTCCTATTGGCATACTCTATATCAATATTGAAACCACTTTGATAATCGTGTACGCGGTGAATGATATTCAGAATGAAGTAGTTGAATTGGCGAACGTTTACTGGAATGAAGTAAGAGAATGATGATGAATAGTCTTGAAATTTGTGTCATAATTAAAATGACTAAAACAAAAGCCTATGTCTGGCTAATAAGGTTAGTTACCTCTAGCGGCGTTGATCCCTTATATTAATATTGTGATTTTTGATTCGATGGGTGCACCTTTTTGTTTGGATTGATAGTCACGGTCAGCCACAGATGGGTTATGACCAGCCAAAAGTGGTAAACTGCTAGAATCCTACCTTATGCGTTGCCTCACGTACCTTTTCATACTTATCCTTATATGAGCCCTATATGACTCTGGATAAGTATTGTACCTATAGGAGAATCATTGGCTACCGACGTTACAAGTTGTGTTACAGGACTTGCATAGACTACGTGCTATAAAATATGTTAAGATGGATCAATGTACAGCCTTAACGCTATTTTGATATTTATGTTACTGATAGACATCAGCTATTTTAGCGTATATTATTAGATATAAACAGTTTAACGGATCCTTAGGAGATGGAAAATCTTATAAAATCACGTTATACACTGGATAACAGATGTAAAATCCCACAATCATCTCTGACGTTGTTACACTCATATTTCATGACTTTGATTTGACTTACGTATGAGTATTTTAGTCCCGACTCGAGTATTTTGTCTTTCCATTAAGCTCGGGTCGGTCCTGAGTTTTCCAGTGCATTGAAAATTATTCTCTGGAGGACGAAGAAGAAGATTTAATATATTATTACTATTATTATTCTCTGCATCACGTTGTCTGCTGCATTATTTTTATTTATCCCTGTTGTATACATAACTCTGATAAATGTTGTATAAATTATAATCAAATATATGATATAAACAGCTTCATAAGCTGTTTATTTGACTATTATATTTAATCATTCTGCTATGAGATTCTGTGATTGTTTTCTTATTCTTTGCTTATTTTTCTTAATTATTCCCTTTGATTATATACATTTCGAATTGCTAAAGTTGGACATGTATGGATTATTGTCGATTTTAACCTTCTGAAATGTGGGTCGTTACAGTCGGTATCAGAGCCATTTTTAGCGATAACCTTAGCTTTGTGGGATTTGACTTATTAGATATAGGAAGTAATACCGTAGAATGAGTCTATTTGAGTGTATATACATGAGAGAGCATACTTGCTAGTGTTATATAATACTTTATATTGTGTTTACTTATCCGTTGAGTTGTTTATGAATTCTGCTCGATGCGTGGGACACCGTGTTATTACTAGGATTTTCAAAACACTTAAACGAGGTAAGTCAACATAGTATCGTTTTAAAATAAGGTAATTTAGATAAATTTTACCTAATTATATTATATATAAATTATATTATGGGACAGTTTGGCACATATCCCTAATAAGTTACAAAATACGCAAAAAACCTTGTAACAACCCGCATATTTTACGATTGTGTATTTAAATATTTTATTTAAATATAGCATCGTTATTCGGATTTAAGGCCGAAAGGTTACTTTTTGCAAACAGTCGAATTAAGACTCGATACCATTTCCATTGAGTTCAAAATGGCGTTTGCGACCTTTTTGAGTATATACATTGATATGTTTGGAGTTAGCCTGAAATTTGACCTTTGCACTTTGGACTTTGGGTTTGGGTTAGCCTAAACTATTAACTCTAGCTGCACCCTCACTTCTCTTCGTTCACTTTCATTTCCTAATACCTTCAAGCTTGAGATAAAAATGAGGGAAGATAAAGAGAATTAGAATTCCTAAGTCCTAGTTCCATTGCAAATCCAAGTTCTAACTCCAAATTCAAAGAGAAGCTATTGGTAAGCATCCTCCTTTTCTTCTCCAACTCATTCTACCTTCAATTTCAGAAATTCCTAAAGTCTAACTTAGAAATGTTTTTCTTTTAAGCTTAGATTCAAGCTTCTTGGGTTGGAATGAGGAGTGATTGTTTTTACCTTGCTCTATAGCTTCTTCTTCCTTGATTATGTGCAAAAGGTGAGATTTTAATCTCACATCTATGTATATATCTATCATTGTTGTTAGGTATGAATTCCTAACTTCTATTCCGTGTTCATTGGCTTTGGATTGAATTGGTTTTATGAATATTTCAAATTTTGGTGTTTTGAAGTTAAATCTTTAAAAATCCTAGCTGTGATGTTTGAACATGTTTTTGAGGTGAGTCGAAGAGCCTATAGGGCAGGGTGGTCGCGTGGCATAAATCTATAGTCGTAAGTGCTCGATCGATAGGCTCCGTTTGGAATTTTTCCCCTAGAGGGGTTGGGCTGAATACACTGGAATTCCCAGTTCAATCGACTGAATTAGAGGGTCAGTCGAATGAACCAAACCCAGGAAATTTGCTGGGCCAGTGTTTGTCGACTGACCACTCTGGGCTAATCGACTGAGCCTGGAAATAGAGAGTTTCCAGGCATGATTCAGTCGACTGACCACTCTGGTTCAGTCGACTGAACCTGGAAACAGACAGTTTCCAGGATCTGAGTCAGTCGAGATGTTACAGGTGCTCCAGCTTGACTCCTCATCAGGGAACATTATCTGACTTTTGTCTAACTACATTAGATTGATAGTTTTTGTTGTTATACATTCGAGATAGAGACTCCTTGATGTATACATATTCTTTTATCTTGCACCTGTATCTATTCTTTTGTTATAATGTGGATCTTGTTTGACCACTACTTTGATAAACACTTCTTAGTGTTATGTTCATATCTGTTTCCGCCTTTGTGAAATGGATATCTGTGACTGATTTATGTTATGATTATTTCTATATTTGTTTCCGAAGATCATATATAGCCACTGTGCTGATGCTTTGAGTTTGTATCGGTGTGTTGGATTTCCTCTTGTTATACTATCTGACATACCGTTGCTCGCACAAGGCAATTACATGGATGGTCGCTCCTCAACAAGCTTATTCTTCGCACTAGTTGACGGCATTACTCCGTAGTGTCCTTGGCTAGCGTGAGTATAGAGGTGGGGCATCACAGCATGGTATCAGAGCCAAACTTCGGAACAATGTAGAATAATTTAACAAGGATCATCGTCCTAAGTCCATCTTAGGAGTCATGCCTTAGGATTTTATTCGAGTCATTGGACCCGTTCTATCCGATTTTCTTTATGATGCCTTGTTTTATCAATCAAGATTGGTTTGATATTCATTCTTAGATTAACCTTTTTCTTCTTCTTTCTTTCTTTATTAAAGAAGATAAATGGTTAGACCATGTCGTTCAAGCGCCGGTCAATCTATGTTACTCCCTAGGATGGAGTATTTATGTCTTCCCAACAGCTTCTTGATCTTGTAAACAATGCTCAAGCTGTCGGACCCATTCCGGAGCCTACTTACCCTAAATCTGGGTTTGCACATTTGTGCAGTGATTATACTAACTTGGGTGGGAAGCCATTCAAGGGTACCGAAAACATCATTGAAGTCCAAGCTTGGCTTAGAACATGCGATCGCATCTTTTCTCGCATGAATCTTATTGGTCTTCATCGAGTCCAAGTGGCTTCTATTATGCTCCAAGAAAGAGCATTACATTGGTACGAACTTCTGATTTCTGAAATTATTGAAGCGGGTCTTACTTGGGAGCAATTTCGGGAAAGATTTCAATCGAAGTTTGAACCAGAAGCTGAGAAAGTGAATTTAGCCTGTCGTTTTATAGACCTTGTTCAAGGTGAGTCTTCTGTGGCAGAATATGTCGCATATTTTGAATCTCTCTCTAATTATGGGGTCGAGTATATAAATACCCCATTGAAGAAAAATCGGAGATTTGTCTATGGCTTGAATAAGAATCTCAAGAAGCCATTACTTCTGAAATTGGAGGTTGCTTTCGATCAGCTTGTTGATATCGCTCTTCGACTTGAAGAGGTTGATAAAGAGGGTGATGCCGAAGTTGTAGGTGCCAGACCGAACTTCAACAACAACAAGAAGAGGCCTAATAAGTTCAAGGGTCCTTATCCCAACAAGAAAGGGAAACATGTAGCAAAGACTCCTAACTCTAGCTGTGGAGAATGCTACAATTGTAGTTCTAAGGACCATTATGCAAATAAGTGTTCAAAGCCCCTTACTTGTCACTATTGCAAAAGCTTGGGCCATTATATATCTTCATGTCTCAAACTTCGAAGTAAGAAGGAGGGAAAACTAAATGTTGTACAAGCCCCTTACGACACTTCTCGTGGTCAAGGTATTTCTCATTCTATCCTTAATGGCATTATTATGTTTCGTGATCAACCTATTCGAGTTCTTTTTGATACTGGTGCATCCCATTCTTTTATATCAAAAGAACTTGTTGATACTTTTTCTTTAAGTGTTATGGCTTTAATGACTTCTTTGAGAATTGCGAATTCGGTCGGTGGATCCTCAACACTTGTTTGCTTTGTAAAGATGTCGAGATTATTTTGTGTGATTTTTCTTTCCAAGCCGATTTGCATGTCATGCGTTACTTGGGCTTCGGTATGATTTTGGGAATGGATTGGCTTAACCGTTATAAAGCTCATATCCTATGTCCTGAGTGGACTATTCATCTTCGACATTCTTAATCTATTAAGCAGATTTCTATTGTTCTTAAAGATTCGGATTCCAACTTCACAGCATCTTTATATTCTTTAAATCCTCATGATGACGATAATGATGATGAGGAAGATGTCATTTCTCTTATTCATGTTGTTCGTGAATTTTCCGTCATATTTGAGCCCTCTTTGGATTACCCCCTAAGCGAGCAATTGAATTCAGAATTAATCTAATTCCTGGAGCTTTGCCCATTACTCGTCCTCCTTATCGTAGGTCCAATAAAGAAAACGAGGAGATGCGTAGACAATTATCCGAATTGGAGACGAAGCAATTTATTTGTTCTAGTTCCTCTTCTTGGGGAGCTTCAACTATTTTTGTGAAGAAATCCAATGGTACACTTAGGCTTTGCGTTGACTACCGTAAGCTTAATGATCTCACCATCAAGAATAAATATCCTTTACCTCGGATTGATGATCTATTCGATCAACTTAGTGGTGCTAGAGTCTTTTCACAGTTAGACTTAGCAACCGGTTTTCATCAGCTTCGTATTGCAAAGGATAGCATTCCTTTGGCATCCTTCCGTACTCGTTATGGATCGTATGAATGGCTTGTTATGCCATTTGGTTTAACGAATGCTCCGTCTTATTTCATTGACCTTATGAATCGAGTTTTCAAAGACTTCCTCGATCGATTTGTTCTCGTCTTTATAGTTGATATTCTTGTGTATTCTATGTGATGACCCGCCCTTCTCACTACCAGAAAGACGCATCATCATTAAGAAAGAAAGGGATAGAAATAGAAAAGAATAGAAAAGAAAGAAACAAAACATCAGAATCTCACAGCGGAACGGAACAAAATATAATATATCATATATCTATTACATAGATTTACATATATCAGAGTTATATAATATCAATACACATGACAATCATACATACATCTGTCACTATATACATCAGAGATACAGTATACATCAACTAACACAGCGGAACTAGATAGATATCTACAACACTGAAGCCTCCAGCTCCATTGCTCCTCCAGAATTTGTCAAAGCCAACCTAAATCCCTTGGCTACCCATAAAAATTTGGGTACCCGAAAGTTTATGAAAAACAAAAATAAACTTCGGGTCAGACATGGGTCTGGTATGAGTAAACAGTTTAAATTGTTTAACTTTGAAAACCTTTTAAAAACAAAGGTATCACGTAAGACTCCCCACAAATAAACACGGGTAAGTTTTTACCTTACGCTAACCAAAACATTTTATAGGAAATCCAGTGATATTATAATAGTGTCTAGGGTTTTCAAGTAAAATACAGAAATAGCTGAAATGCTTACATCTCACATTTCAACGTAGTTGGGCACATTCAAAACGTACGGCGCTTATTGGAAATTGGATCTCATACAATGGCAGGGCTACTGGGGTACCGCCCGTCACAGTACGTGGTCTAGATCACTGTACCAAGGAGCCACCCTAACTCCCCTACAACACAAGGCCGGAACCATTCCTTACTGAACAGTCCCGAACAAGATAACCCCGCAGTTGGTGCGCATATCCAACCGCCCACACAGCCGAGATAAAGGGACATCTAGACAGGGGTATATCTCCTCCTGCTTGGGCATGAACCACCTAACCTTGCTGCACCTCCCCTGTTTTAGCCATTCCCGGTTGATGAGGCTTGAGGCTGCGATTACCTTTATAGGATATATTTCTTAGAATGCTCATCGTTCGCCTGACGATGTGTTGAAAGCATTCAATCCATACAAGTTCGTTCCGGGTTCGAACGAAACCGAAGGCATTATCTCGTTACACTCATTTTGGAATCACCCTCAGAGTCAACGACGATAACCTTTGCATTCTGAAAGCACCATCTCGATCTTCACTTGAGAATTCACGACCTAACGTTTAATTTGGATCGATGTGGTTTTGGAATATCAATTGGATACCCGGTCTCATCGAAATCCAAATGCCATTTTAAAGGCCAAATTGTCTAATTAACTTAAATAGTTTAATTCAATGATTGAATTCATATAACATTTACCACAGATAAATCATACACAATTGCCATGGATCTATTACAGTATATCAGTGAGCATCACAGAATATCATCAATAAACATCACAAACAAATATACAACATATACAACATCCATAAGCAATCATCTTGAATTCTAAATTTAATCAATTCAATTAAACCAGTTACTTGAGGATTACCCTCTTAATCCTGTTAAATTAATCATTAGTCAATAACTCATTACTTATTCTATTTTAAATTATTTAATTAATAATCAACTCTTAATTAATAATTATATCTTAATTACTTAGTTAATTACTCCAAATTATTAATTAATAACTTTAATTATAAACTTATAGAACTTAATTATCCATCAGTTATTTAATTACTTGAGAGTTAATCTCTTAGCCCTGTTTAATCACTTATTTCCCTTCAAATTATTTAATCAACAAATCAATTCCTAATTAGTATATATATGTCTTAATTGCTTAATTACTTAATCACTTTATTCACATTATTTAACTAATTACTTTCTTAATCAAGTTATCTAATTTTAATTACTAAAGTAATTATTATTTTTTATCACTATTCGTCGACCTAAATAGAACTTAATCACCTGTTTAATTATTGCTAATTACTTCATTAATCATTTTTCAATTCTTAGTTTAAATCACTTGATTAAATAACTGTTACTCGTTTATTAATTAAGTAGTTAATTACAGTTACATTTATTTCTTATAATACACTACTAATTATAATTACAAAGTAATTACTCTTAATTACTTCTGCATTCAATCAATTAATATTGATCATTCACATAATTAACATTCAAGTCTTCTTAAAATTTGATATTAATTATATCACTAACTGAAAACATTATTTGTTAATTTACTTAATTTATTACCAAGATTTTAAAAACATGGTTAAGCTTAAAATAATTTGTTAATTTAAATAGTTAATCACGAGTTAACCCGTTAATAAACCTTAAAGATGGTAATCAAGCTTGAATTAAATTGTTCTTTAAATCTTGAACAGTAGTTACTTTATTATGAAACTTGCTGATACATTTGATCATTAACAAATTTCATAAAATGTTACGCGCAGATGTAAGAACCCGAGACCTCCCATGTTCCACGCAACTGCTGCTTCGAGTCGCATGCTGGATTTCCCCCAGTCATCTCTCCATTCCCACGCAACTGCATCTTCTCCTTTTTTTTTAAGTTTATACTTTAAACACGAGTTAAAACTACAGTGAACTCACGCAATCACCCCCAGGTAAAACTCGAAGCGCAAACCCATAAACCCCGAGAAGAACCCGCGACAGTGCCCCCCTCCTTCCATCCTTCAACCACTGATACACCACCGTGCTGTACACGTGCACGGTGGTACGACCTGACTACGACGAACATCCATCATTCCAGCAAATCACAAATACCACAAAAACTCGAAAATCAAACTCGAATAGCAACAAAGGCATTCAAGTCGAAAATTAAGTCTCCAGCTCGAAAACAGAAAACTCGGCCATCCACCAAATCGTTTCGCCACCCACGCACGGTTCACCAGAGGCGATGCCATCTCAACCACATCTTGTCAACATCACCAAAAACCTTCCACCCGAGCCTTGATTCACTCGGTCACGTGTACACATCGATTCCCTCATTTCACTGACAGGTACAAAATCACACAGTAAACCCTATGTTGACCTCGTATTCGATTTCTATGCAATGGAAAAATTATTGAATATTTTTCCTAAGTCCACTATCCCTTACACTTGCTTCAGTAAGAATTGCAGCATTTTATATTGGTTCAAATTCGTGAATTTGATAAAATTTCAATTTTCATTCAACATCGAAATGCTCATGAAATACTTAAGTAAAAGACTTCGTTTTTGTTTCAAAAATCATGAATTCCAGTTATATTTCAAATTATAAACATGAACTAACTTATTTCATCAGATGAACTTATCACATTTTTATTTCATTTCCTGTAATCATGGTTTCCAGATGCTGTTCTTGTAATATGTTTATAACAGTGTTAAGAATCCTAATCTAGACTTTAATTTCCTTGTATGTTTTGTAACTCTAACATTAAACATGATTAGATGCAATATTTTCTTAAGTTTTGAAAATAAATTTCAACTGTTACCATCACAGTGCACAGAGCAACATATAATTATACAAAATAAGGCATATTCCAGATCATAGGATCATTGAATCATAAACTGATTTAAATTGAACTTAAACTTCAAATTTAATGTTTACTCACCTAAGATTGCAGTTGAACAGAGAGGATGTTTGCTTGATGAAGAAAGAAGACAGTTATTTGAAAATTTGAATGCCTGTAACTCTTCTTGCTTCCTGACCTTTATTTAAGCTTGAAAATATACAGTTTTGTTTATATTACTTTGTTTTTCTCAGGGTTGATTTTGAAGTTATGGATTGAACTCACAGATATATATATATATATATATATATATATACACACACACACACACACAAATAGAATGGTGAGTTATTTACAACTAAGAACAGTTTGTATAGGATATTAGCTTCTCAAATAAGCCTTTCCTAGATATAATGACATTTTACTTTATCTTGTTGTACTAAAATCTGAGATAAATCAAATATTTCGGCTGGGAGATTGTTATAAAACCTGAAAGGACAATATGCAATGCTAATTAAATGTTTGTGTTTACATTTAAGTTAACACATGATTAATGCTAGCTGACACAACAATATACATAAAGATATTTGCAGACTTTGGTCTGTACTAATGTTTTATTTGATATGAACTCTTGCTCTCTTATTAATATATAAAAAAAATGTTTTGCTGTAGGTTGATTTGTTCCTTTTCACTTTGCAGGCTAACAAAGCTTGCACAAGAAGCTATTCATTTATACATATTTTCTTTGTACCTTAATTAGCTTGTATAATTATTAAAATGTTTACATAATTACCATGTTTTGTTAAGTATAAGAATTTTGTATGTAAGTATACTTGCAGGTAGATTATGAGACCTGTGCTTCTTTCTTGATTCATATACACTAGTTTGACTTAAAATTCTAACTTAATAATTCATATGTATTTGAAGTTAATTTGTTTTATTATTTCTACGTTATGCTTATTTTATCTTACGCTCTCAAATTAAAAGTTTAGGTTGTATGCTTGTTTATCTATGTTATTTTATTTTATACATTGTTTTTATTCTATTCTATACTTTGTCTTAATTTAGTTATAGTCATTTGTTATACTTAATATTCTTATATTTATATTTTAACTGTCTATATTTAAATTAGATTCGTGAGTTTACTCATTCTTTATATTTATTTTATTTGTATTTAACTATAAATATTTAAATTATGAATAATATGATTTATTTACATTTATACTTATTTATATTTATCTCCATTTGTATTTTATTTAAAATTATATGCATAAGTTTGACTTATATTTCACATTTATATTTTAATTCTATTTCAAACGTCATCACTCATATGTATACTTACCAAATATAAACAAAGTAAGATATTTTAATTCAATCATAAAAGACAAATTTTATTATGAATATTATTGAGAAAATTTATTAAACTTCCAAATCAATTTCCTTTTAAAAATACCATTTATATAAACAATGGCAATTATCTTAAAATTATATCCGTTTCAAATGAATAAGTATACATTTTATTTAAATTGATTTGAATATTTGTTAAAATAAATAGGGCCAAAATCCAGGGTTGTTACATTCCTCCCCCCTTAAAAGAATTTCGTCCCCGAAATTTAAAACAAAGATAATTTAAAAGTTGTCATATCAACCATTCAAACATACATATCATTCATATATTAGCAAACAACCATCAATCTATCCTAACAAACATCGCTAGCTATCCGGACACAAATCCAGATAAGCTTTTCTAAAACTATCCAGAGTTTCTAGGTGAAATCTCTGGAATCCTCGCTCCACTATACTATGACAAGCTACACTACTATACTCCTGAGTAGCCTCTTACCTTAACTAACAATCTGAACTGAATCTCTATCCACAGTCACATTCGGCTCATCTTTCAAGTCTTCCTGTACTATTGATTCTACAACTAATACTGAATCAAGAACAAATTCCTTTAGATGGGTCAAACAGAATACACTATGAATTCCAAACATCTGTTCTGACAATCCGACTCTGCAAGCTACAGTTCAAATCTTTGTTAATTTCCGAAATAGTCCAATATATCTCAGGTCAAGTTTTTCCGCCTTCTGAATTTAATAGTTCCTTTTTAATCGGGAAACTTTGTCCAAAACAAATACCAATTGTCTCCTTCTCATTTGCGTACTTCTTCTGACGGCCTTGAGAAGCTCTTATCTTATCCTTTGATAAGCCTAATCTTAGCAGAAACTTCACAAAACAAAACTGGTCCGAACACAAGATAGTCTTTCCATAATTCACTAGAATCCAAAACTCAAACTTACCGCATATCCTTTAAAATACGGTTCAGTCTCGTTGTTCGTCCGTCTGAGGATGATAGGCTATACTAAATTTCAAATTCGATCCCAAAGTCAATTGTAGAACCTTCCAGAATTTTGCTAATGAAAAATAGGGTCACGATCACTTACTATACTAACAGGAACACCAAGCAATCTAATTATTTTCTGCAAGAAAATTTTCGGCCTGAAACTGTAGTCCGAGTTATCTAACTAGTATATAATGAGCATTCTTAGTTAATCTATCCACAATAATCCCTATTCCATCGCTTCTTTTCTTGGTTCTTGGCAAACCGTCGATGAAATCCATCAAAATCATCGCCCACTTCCATATGAGATTTTCTAAAGATTTCAATAATCCTAGACAACTTCTAATGATCACCTTAACTTGCTGGTAGAAAGTATAACTATAAACGAAAGCAACTACGACTCTCTTGATGCTCGGTCTCTAGAAAATTCTTCTCATATCTTTATACATCTTTAAAGATTCCGGGTGAACATTCAGTCTGGAGTGATGACATTTAGCTAAAACTTATTGCTTCAATTCATCCATATCAAGCACACAAACGGCCACTAATCCTTTAGGCACCTTGATCATCCACTTACAATCTGAACACCTTCCATCCTTAGTTAAGAATCAATTCCCTAAAAGATCTATCCTCCCTTAGCTTACTTATGATTCTGCCCTGGAGAGAATAAACAATTTCTAAAAGAACAATACTGCACTTCTATTAAAGCATCAACCACAACATTCGCTTCTCCTGGGTATACAACATATCCATATCATATGAGGTCAGAAATTCAACTCGCCATGGCTGCCACAAATTAAAATCCCCTTAGAGAAAAAGAATATTTTAATGGTTTGTGATCCGTTAATAACCCAACTTCTCTCCCTTCACAATCCAGAACAGTCATATACTATTCGGATCAATCCACTCTGCTACTTATGAAATCACCTCAAGAAAACTGCTAATCATCAAACCTTCTCGACAGCACACAGAACACTTCCAGCCATAGGGTTAACCTCAATGTCCAAAGACTTCTATTCAAAGCTCTTTGAGAAACTCGGGCCTCATCCAAACAAAAATACCCTTAGTCACAATTCCGAAACGGACATACTTCCTTAACTTGTTCCAAAGAAACATCTTCAGAAACATCCAAAATCACTGTGTCTTATTACGCAGCTACTACACCCTGAGATATCAAGATGTCATGATTTGCTCCTGTCCATCCGATAGATCCAAACTCAAGTTCATCAAAAATTACATTCCAACAATGAAATCCTCACATCACCCAAAGCTCACTCGAGACAGTAATAGGTCTACAGTCTCAACAGATACATTCCAACTACAAATATTCAAAACTCCAACCATCGGTAGTCGTGTTTCACACACCACTATCATATCTACCTTTATAACTTATATTGGAAAACCCGAACAGGTAACCCAATTAATAGGTAGAAATATATATATATATATATATATATATGTATCAAAATTACAAATACGCTCTCTCAAGAAAGAAATCACTCAAAAGCCTAGGTATTCACTCAACCTAGTGCTCTGATACCAAGTGTGATGACCCGCCCTTCTCACTACCAGAAAGACGCATCATCATTAAGAAAGAAAGGGATAGAAATAGAAAAGAATAGAAAAGAAAGAAACAAAACATCAGAATCTCACAGCGGAACGGAACAAAATATAATATATCATATATCTATTACATAGATTTACATATATCAGAGTTATATAATATCAATACACATGACAATCATACATACATCTGTCACTATATACATCAAAGATACAGTATACATCAACTAACACAGCGGAACTAGATAGATATCCACAACACTGAAGCCTCCTGCTCCATTGCTCCTCCAGAATTTGTCAAAGCCAACCTAAATCCCTTGGCTACCCGTAAAAATTTGGGTACCCGAGAGTTTATGAAAAACAAAAATAAACTCCGGGTCAGACATGGGTCTGGTATGAGTAAACGGTTTAAATTGTCTAACTTTGAAAACCTTTTAAAAACAAAGGTATCACGTAAGACTCCCCACAAATAAACACGGGTAAGTTTTTACCTTACGCTAACCAAAACATTTTATAGGAAATCCGGTGATATTATAATAGTGTCTAGGGTTTTCAAGTAAAATACAGAAATAGCTGAAATGCTTACATCTCACATTTCAATGTAGTTGGGCACAATCAAAACGTACGGTGCTTATTGGAAATTGGATCCCATACAATGGCAGGGCTACTGGGGTACCGCCCGTCACAGTACGTGGTCTAGATCACTGTACCGAGGAGCCACCCTAACTCCCCTGCAACACAAGGTCGGAACCATTCCTTACTGAACAGTCCCGAACAAGATAACCCCGCAGTTGGTGCGCATATCCAACCGCCCACACAGTCGAAATAAAGGGACATCTAGACAGGGGTATATCTCGTCCTGCTTGGGCATGACCCACCTAACCTTGCTGCACCTCCTCTGTTTATTCATTCCCGGTTGATGAGGCTTGAGGCTACGATTACCTTCATAGGATATATTTCTTAGAATGCTCATCGTCCGCCTGACGATGTGTTGAAAGCATTCAATCCATACAAGTTCGTTCCGGGTTCGAACGAAACCGAAGGCATTATCTCGTTACACTCATTTTGGAATCACCCTCAAAGTCAACGACGATAACCCTTGCATTCTGAAAGCACCATCTCGATCTTCACTTGAGAATTCACGACCTAACGTTTAATTTGGATCGATGTGGTTTTCGGAATATCAATTGGACACTCGATCCCGGTCTCATCGAAATCCAAACGCCATTTTAAAGGCCAAGTTGTCTAATTAACTTAAATAGTTTAATTCAATGATTGAATTCATATAACATTTACCACAGATAAATCATACACAATTGCCATGGATCTATTACAGTATATCAGTGAGCATCACAGAATATCATCAATAAACATCACAAACAAATATACAACATATACAACATCCATAAGCAATCATCTTGAATTCTAAATTTAATCAATTCAATTAAACCAGTTACTTGAGGATTAGCCTCTTAATCCTGTTAAATTAATCATTAGTCAATAACTCATTACTTATTCTATTTTAAATTATTTAATTAATAATCAACTCTTAATTAATAATTATATCTTAATTACTTAGTTAATTACTCCTAATTATTAATTAATAACTTTAATATTAACTTATAGAACTTAATTATCCATCAGTTATTTAATTACTTGAGAGTTAATCTCTTAGCCCTGTTTAATCACTTATTTCCCTTCAAATTATTTAATCAACAAATCAATTCTTAATTAGTATATATATGTCTTAATTGCTTAATTACTTAATCACTTTATTCACATTATTTAACTAATTACTTTCTTAATCAAGTTATCTAATTTTAATTACTAAAGTAATTATTATTTTTTATCACTATTCGTCGACCTAAATAGAACTTAATCACCTGTTTAATTATTGCTAATTACTTCATTAATCATTTTTCAATTCTTAGTTTAAATCACTTGATTAAATAACTGTTACTCGTTTATTAATTAAGTAGTTAATTACAATTACATTTATTTCTTATAATACACTACTAATTATAATTACAAAGTAATTACTCTTAATTGCTTCTGCATTCAATCAATTAATATTGATCATTCACATAATTAACATTCAAGTCTTCTTAAAATTTGATATTAATTATATCACTAACTGAAAACATTATTTGTTAATTTACTTAATTTATTACCAAGATTTTAAAAACATGGTTAAGCTTAAAATAATTTGTTAATTTAAATAGTTAATCACGAGTTAACCCGTTAATAAACCTTAAAAATGATAATCAAGCTTGAATTAAATTGTTCTTTAAATCTTGAACAGTAGTTACTTTATTATGAAACTTGCTGAAACATTTGATCATTAACAAATTTCATAAAATGTTACGCGCAGATATAAGAACCCGAGACCTTCCCTGTTCCACGCAACTGCTGCTTCGTGTCACATGTTGGATTTCCCCCAGTAATCTCTACATTCCCACGCAACTGCATCTTCTCCTTTTTTTTTTAAGTTTATACTTTAAACACGAGTTAAAACTACAGTGAACTCACGCAATCACCCCCCAGCTAAAAATCGAAGCGCAAACCCATAAACCCCGAGAAGAACCCGCGACAGTGCCCCCCCTCCTTCCATCCTTCAACCACTGATACACCACCATGCTGTACACGTGCACGGTGGTACGACCTGACTACGAAGAACATCCATCATTCCAGCAAATCACATATACCACAAAAAGTCGAAAATCAAACTCGAATAGCAAAAAGGGCATTCAAGTCGAAAATTAAGTCTCCAGCTCGAAAACAGAAAACTCGGCCATCCACCTAATCGTTTCGGCACCCACGCACGGTTCATCAGAGGCGATGCCATCTCAACCACATCTTGTCAACATCACCAGAAACCTTCCACCCGAGCCTTGATTCACTCGGTCACGTGTACACATCGATTCCCTCATTTCACTGACAGGTACAAAATTACACAGTAAACCCTATGTTGACCTCGTATTCGATTTCTATGCAATGGAAAAATTATTGAATATTTTTCCTAAGTCCACTATCCCTTACACTTGCTTCAGTAAGAATTGCAGCATTTTATATTGGTTCAAATTCGTGAATTTGATAAAATTTCAATTTTCATTCAACATCGAAATGCTCGTGAAATACTTAAGTAAAAGACTTCGTTTTTGTTTCAAAAATCATGAATTCCAGTTATATTTCAAATTATAAACATGAACTAACTTATTTCATCAGATGAACTTATCTCATTTTTATTTCATTTCCTGTAATCATGGTTTCCAGATGCTGTTCTTGTAATATGTTTATAACAGTGTTAAGAATCCTAATCTAGACTTTAATTTCCTTGTATGTTTTGTAACTCTAACATTAAACATGATTAGATGCAATACTTTCTTAAGTTTTGAAAATAAATTTCAACTGTTACCATCACAGTGCACAGAGCAACATATAATTATACAAATAAGGCATATTCCAGATCATAGGATCATTGAATCATAAACTGATTTAAATTGAACTTAAACTTCAAATTTAATGTTTACTCACCTAAGATTGCAGTTGAACAGAGAGGATGTTTGCTTGATGAAGAAAGAAGACAGTTATTTGAAAATTTGAATGCCTGTAACTCTTCTTGCTTCCTGACCTTTATTTAAGCTTGAAAATATGCAGTTTTGTTTATATTACTTTGTTTTTCTCAGGGTTGATTTTGAAGTTATGGATTGAACTCACAGATATATATATATATATATATATATACACAAATAGAATGGTGAGTTATTTACAACTAAGAACAGTTTGTATAGGATATTAGCTTCTCAAATAAGCCTTTCCTAGATATAATGACATTTTACTTTATCTTGTTGTACTAAAATCTGAGATAAATCAAATATTTCGGCTAGGAGATTGTTATAAAACCTGAAAGGACAATATGCGGTGCTAATTAAATGTTTGTGTTTACATTTAAGTTAACACATGATTAATGCTAGCTGACACAACAATATACATAAAGATATTTGCAGACTTTGGTCTGTACTAATGTTTTATTTGATATGAACTCTTGCTCTCTTATTAACATATGAACAAAATGTTTTGCTGCAGGTTGATTTGTTCCTTTTCACTTTGCAGGCTAACAAAGCTTGCACAAGAAGCTATTCATTTATACATATTTTCTTTGTACCTTAATTAGCTTGTATAGTTATTAAAATGTTTACATAATTATCATGTTTTGTTAAGTATAAGAATTTTGTATGTAAGTATACTTGCAGGTAGATTATGAGACCTGTGCTTCTTTCTTGATTCATATACACTAGTTTGACTTAAAATTCTAACTTAATAATTCATATGTATTTGAAGTTAATTTGTTTTATTATTTCTACGTTATGCTTATTTTATCTTACGCTCTCAAATTAAAAGTTTAGGTTGTATGCTTGTTTATCTATGTTATTTTATTTATACATTGTTTTTATTCTATTCTATACTTTGTCTTAATTTAGTTATAGTCATTTGTTATACTTAATATTCTTATATTTATATTTTAACTGTCTATATTTAAATTAGATTCGTGAGTTTACTCATTCTTTATATTTATTTTATTTGTATTTAACTATAAATATTTAAATTATGAATAATATGATTTATTTACATTTATACTTATTTATATTTATCTCCATTTGTATTTTATTTAAAATTATATGCATAAGTTTGACTTATATTTCACATTTATATTTTAATTCTATTTCAAACATCATCACTCATATGTATACTTACCAAATATAAACAAAGTAAGATATTTTAATTCAATCATAAAAGACAAATTTTATTATGAATATTATTGAGAAAATTTATTAAACTTCCAAATTAATTTCCTTTTAAAAATACCATTTATATAAACAATGGCAATTATCTCAAAATTATATCCGTTTCAAATGAATAAGTATACATTTTATTTAAATTGATTTGAATATTTGTTAAAATAAATAGGGCCAAAATCCAGGGTCGTTACATTCTAAAACCAAGGAGGTCAAGAAAAGCATCTTCGGATTGTGTTGGAAACTCTTAGGAGTAATCAACTGAAAGCAGAATTTTCTAAATGCCACATTTGGCAATCTCGTGTAAAATTTCTCGGCCATATTGTTTCTGAATTCGGAATTTCCATGGATTCTTCGAAGATTGAAGCGATACAAAATTGGAAGAGACCGGAAAGTGTGACGGAAATCCATAGTTTTCTTGGATTGGCGGGCTATTACCGTCGTTTTATCAACTTTTCTAAAATTTCCGTGCCTCTTACTAGCTTGACAAAGAAAGGAGTTAAATACATTTGGTCGGACAAATGTGAAGCTTCTTTTCAGAAATTAAAAAAAACCTTTTCGATGCTCCTATTCTTGTGATTCCCGAGGGGAACCAAAATTTTATTATTTATACCGATGCTAGTCGTGTTGGTTTGGGAGCCGTTCTTATGCAAAGGGATCGTGTTATTGCTTATGCTTCTAGGCAATTAAAGCCAGCCGAGACAAGATATGCCACTCATGATTTAGAGCTCGTGGCTATTGTTTTCGCCCTTCGAATTTGGCGTCATTATTTTTGGGAGAGAAATTTATTCTCTACACCAATCTTAAATCTTTAAAGTACTTATTTTCCCAAAAGAAACTCAATTTGCGTCAACAACGTTGGCTTGAGTTCCTTGCATCTTGTGATCTTGGTATTCTTTATACTCCGAAAAAGGGAAATCGTGTTGCCGATACACTTAATCGTAAGCAACAAGCGGTTGTTTCTATGATGATATCCAAGTGGAATGATCTCGAGACTTTATCCACCAGTGATATTCGAGATCGTGAATCCAACTAATGTGCATCTCTTGTTTTATGTAGCCTTGAGGCTCATCCTTCTCTTTTAGACCGCATCATTGAAGCTCAAAAGTTAGATCCCGAATTGGCTCTTCATAGCCAAAATTGTAGGGATAAAATTGATGTTGAAGGTTTGAAAGATTTTGATATTGATTTTCGTGGCAGTATTCGAAAATTTGGTAGACTTATCGTGCCAAATATTGATAATCTTCATAAAGATATTTTGGAAGATTCTCATCGTTATAAATTTAACATTCATCCCGGTAGTAGCAAAATGTATGCGGATATGAAATGACTTTGTTATTGGGATGGGATGAAATCTGATATTGTTAACTTTGTTAAGTGTTGCATGACTTGCCAACTCATTAAGGCCGAGCATCAAAGACCCGGTGGGTTATTGCAACCTTTGGAAATTCCAATATGGAAGTGGACCAAATTTCCATGGATTTTATTGACGGTCTTCTCCGTTCTCGTTCGGGTCATGATAGCTTACCGGCGATAGTTGATAGACTTACAAAATCCGTCCATTTTATTCCTGTTCGGTCCAATCAGACCGTACCTCTTTTGGCCAAACTCTTTATTAAAGAAATTATTAAATTGCATTGAGTCCCTACTTTTATTGTTAGCGATCGTGATCCATTGTTTACTAGTGGATTTTGGAAGAGTCTTCAAAAAGCTTTGGGAATAAAGCTTAATTTTAGCACCACTTATCATTCTCAGTCCGATGGACAAACCGAGCGTGTGAATCAAACTCTTGAAGATCTTCTTCATGCATGTGTTCTTGATTTTGGTGGAAGCTAGGAAGATCATATTTCTCTTGTTGAGTTTTCCAATAATAATAGCTTCCAATCTAGTATTGGTATGGCACCTTTTGAGGCACTCTATGGAAGGCCATGCCGATCTCCTTCTTGTTGGCTTGAGGTCGGCAAGATGTTGGTTTTAGGTCCAGATTTTATTCGTGATTCCATAGAAAAGATTGGCCTTATTCATCATAGGATGAAAGAAGCTCAAAGTAGGCAAAAATCCTATGCCGATAACCGAAGAAGGAAATTAGAATTTTCTGTGGGATATTTTGTGTTTATTCGTGTTTTATCTATGAAGGGTGTTGTGCGTTTCAGTCGATCAGGAAAATTAGCACCTCGATATATTGGTCCATTTTCCATCACCGAACGTATTGGTTCTGTGGCTTATCGCCTTTTATTACCAGCTCATTTTTCTGCTATTCATGATGTGTTTCACGTTTCTCAATTACGAAAATGCCTTCGAGATTCTGATTCAATTCTTGAGCTAGGTGTTGTGGAAGAAATTGAAGTTTCACCTAATTTGACTTATGAGCAACATCCTATTCGTATTATTGCATCGGAGGTTAAACGCCTTTGAAATAAAGGTGTCCCTCTTGTGAAGATTCAATGGTCCTCTAATCCTAAGGATTGTTCTTGGGAATCTAGAGAATTCATCGAGCAAACACATCCGGACTTACTTTCTCGTGCTCCTTGAGGTGAACTTATTATTTCAAATTTCTTTTGTGTTGATATGCTTTTATGGTTGTTACTTTTTAATTTCTTCTTTAATATTGCGAGGACGCAATTTCTTTAAAGAGGGGAGTCTGTAACAACCCGCATATTTTATGATTATGTATTTAAATATTTTATTTAAATGTAGCATCGTTATTCGGATTTAAATCCGAAAGGTTACTTTTTACAAACAGTCGAATTAGGACTCGGTACCACTTTCATTGAGTTCAAAATGGCGTTTGCGGTCTTTTTGAGTATAAACATTGATATGTTTGGAGTTAGCTTGAAATTTAACCTTTGGACTTTGGGTTTGGGTTAGCCTAAACTATTAACTCTAGCTCCACCTCCACTTCTCTTCATTCACTTTCATTTCCTAACACCTTCAAGCTTGAGATAAAAATGGGAGAAGAGAAAGAGAATTAGAATTCCTAAGCTCTAGTTCCATTGCAAATCCAAGTTCTAAATCCAAATTCAAAGAGAAGCTATTGGTAAGCATCCTCTTCTTCTTCTCCAACTCATTCTACCTTCCATTTCAGAAATTCCTAAAGTCTAACCTAGAAATATTTTTCTTTTAAGATTAGATTCAAGCTTCTTGGGCTGGAATTGAGGAGTGATTGATTTTACCTTACTCTATAGCTTCTTCTTCCTTGATTTTGTGCAAAAGGTGAGATTTTTATCTCACATCTATGTCTATATCTATCGTTGTTGTTAGGTATGAATTTCTAACTTCTATTCCATGTTCATTGGCTTTGGATCGAATTGGTTTTGTGAATATTTCAATTTTTGGTGTTTTGAAGTTAAATCTTTAGAAATCCTAGCTTTGATGCTTGAACATGTTTTTGGGGTGAGTCGAAGAGCCTATAGGGCTGGGTGGTCGCGTGGCCTAAATTCCTAGTCGCAAGTGCTCGATCGATAGGCTTCGTTTGGAATTTTTCCCCCTTAGGGGCAGGGCTGAATACACTGGAATTCCCAGTTCAGTCGACTGAACCAAACCCAGAAAATTTCTTGGGCCAGTATCAGTCGATTGACCACTCTGGACCAGTCTACTGAGCCTGGAAACAGAGAGTTTTCAGGCATGATTCAGTCGACTGACCACTATGGTTCAGTCGCCTGAACCTGGAAACAGAAAGTTTCCAGGATCTGAGTCAGTCGACTGACCACCCTGGTCCAATCAAATGAATTTGCTATTTTTGCCCAATTTTCCTTTTGGGTTTGAGTTCCACTTTTTAATCGATTCTTGTTTATCCGACTAGTTGTTATCACCTTTGTTGGCTTTGATAACAACTTCTTCGGAATTTTTGGGAATATCCATTTTGATGGATTTGGTACCAATTTCTTTGGAATTAATTCAGGTCTTCGAATGTGGATTTTTGGTGATTGATTGTTTCTACAATCATTTCTTTGACTTGTCGCTTTGAAATACAAAGGTTTCTATACTAGTAATAAATATTCAAACTCTTTCACAAAGTTGATTTCAACTCTATTTTCAATAATAAACTCATTTATCAAACCGTTTTCCAATCTAATAGTATAAACAAACCTTTACCTCACTCGTATGAGAAATATAATTAAAGGGCTTAGTAAAACAAGTGGTACGAAATGCTTGCGTTTACTTCGTCGGCTAATTCTTGAACTTTTTCGATTGAAACTCTTGTGACAACTTTCGAGTGGAGATCTACAATTTGTTCGTAAATATTTAAGTTAAGCCAGTGGTTATGGGACATGAAGCTAAACTCATTTATTTACTAGCTTAGTGTAATTGACACTTCTTGATGATCGATGATGATCATTTTGTGATTTAGACTAGCAACGTGCGATGTCTTTTTGTCTGCGAGGGAGACTAAATCCCGTTTCTGTGGAGCTTCGGCTCAAAATTGGTGGGGTAGCGACCCATGGTCTTCGGGCCGTTTTGTGGAGCTTCGGCTCAAAAATTAACGGTTAGCAACCATGGAATAGCGTTCCGTTTTGTGATACACGCGTTGGTGGGCTTTCATACTCCCGTTTTGTGATAGGCCTCCCCTCTTTTTGTGATTTCTGGATTTCTATTGATGATTTCTAGAATTTTTGTTTCACCAATTTTCGTGATTTCATTGATAAGCTTTATCATTGTGCATTGGTGAATTTGTGTTTTACTAACTTTCACGATTGGCATTGATATACTCGTCAATATTTGTGGTTTGGTGAAAGTGTTAAAGAATATGACATTCTTTTTGGTGCTTTGAGATTTCTTGAGATATTGTATGATTTTAGTTTTTGTTAGATGTATACTTGTCACAGTATGGCATTATTGTTATCATACATTTTTGTCATATCTCTTATTCTATCTCATTTTATCTGATATTTATAGCTAGACTGATCTGTTTATTATTTTCTTATTAAATAATACTCGCGTCAGATCGAGATGTTACAGGTGCTCCAGCTTGATTACTTATCAGGGATCATCATCTGACTTTTGTCTAACTACATTAGATTGGTAGTTTTTGTTCTTATACATTCGAGATAGAGACTTCTTGATGTATATATATTCTTTGTTTAGCACTTGTATCTATTCTTTTGTTATACTGTGGATCTTGTCTGACCACTACTCTGATAAACACTTCTTAGTGTTATGTTCATATCTGTTTCCGACTTTGTGATATGGATATCTGTGACTGATTTATGTTATGATTATTTCTTTATTTGTTTTCGAAGATCATAATAGCCACTGTGTTGATGCTTTGAGTTTGTATCGGTGTGTCGGATTTCCTCTTGTTATACTATCCGACATATCGTTGCTCGCACAAGGCAATTACATGGATGGTTGCTCCTCAACAGCTTATTCTTCGCGCTAGTTGACGGGATTACTCCGTAGTGTCCTTGGCTAGCGTGAATATAGAGGTGGGGCGTCACAAACCTAGTAAAAAAAAATTGTAAATTAGGTACCTAAATTAAGTTACCGAATAATGACATACACTTATGCAATTATTCAGTGAATAATTGCAGACATTTACGCAATTATATCAAAAAAATTGTAGACATTTTCATAATTATTCACTGAAAAATTATTGAAAATTCCGCAATTATTCACCATAAAAATTACGGAGATTTCCACAATTTTTTCAAAAGGTTATGGAAAATTCTGCAATTATTCACCAAAAAGGTTGCAGAAATTTTCGTAATTATTCACCGAAAAAATTGAATAAATTTATGCAACTTTTGGATATAATTGCATAAATGTTTGAAATTATTCGGTGAATACTTGCATGACTATATGCAATTACTTAGTAACTTAATTATAGGGATCTAATTTCTACACTTTTTTTTACTGGGGTTTATGTGTATTTTGTAACTTATTAAGGACTTGAGTCTAATATTCACTTATATTATGTATATAATGATAATTTTAATGAATTGCTGTTAGGAGGTGATAATATTTAGTTATCATCGATTATTGGTTGAATTAAAAATAAAACGAATAATTTGTGAATTTTATTTCATGAAGCGTTTGATAATTATATTGAATTGAAATCTAAATATAACAAGAATTGTTTGAAATAACAAATTTGTAAATTATCGAATTATTTTCACAATGAAATAACGAAATTGTATAAGTATATTTAAATATAGCTTATAAATAGAAGCGATTTAAAGGCTGAGAGTTTTATAATTTAACCCCTGCCGATTTTTCAAAAAAAATTTGAAGCCTTATAAATTAATATTAGTATTATTTGGAAGAGTTTTTATAAGAAAAATATTTTGAAAAGATTTTTGAAAGAAAATAAAAGCATTAAATTCGCGTTGGTCGCTAGGAAATAATTCTAGGGATGACTGCAGCATCGTCAGTATTCATTTTTGAGTTTTTGAGTGAGAATTGCTACCAAAAGAAATTTATTTTTGGTTACAACAAGTTTGATGGTGAAAAAAATATTCTAAGTATGATATTATTTAATTCTATGCTCAATGATTTTAATTTTACAACTCAATATGTTTTGGCTTTTTTTTCCTTTCGTCTTCTTAGCTCTGAATGTAAATGTTTGTGAAATGCGCAACTTTTAGTTGATAGAACAAATTAGTTTCAGTTAGCTGATTAACATATGCAATGTTAATACATTGATTGCGGTATATGTGCGGTGGTGGTTAAATGTATATGACACTTGTTTTGCCATCTAAATTGATGCTTTATGTACAATATGCATTAACTTCAAAGTAACTAGGTTTTAGCTTACTGGTTTTAGATGTATTTTCCATATGCAATCAATTATCATATTTTAGAATCTATTATGCTTCGTGTAACTGCTAAAACTCTTGCGTTATTCCTTGCTGAAGTATTGAACTTCCTACAAAAATCCACTGCTGAAAATTTTATGTCCAATAATATTAGGACTTAACCTAGGCTTGATAATTCATTTGAAAGTAGAGATGAATTCTAAATAGCTCATATACATGCTTAGTTATACTGCATTTTTCTCTATTTAAAACCATTTCTGCAACATATTTGTGTAGCATTTGTGGTATTCATTTTCTTATAAGGTTTCTTTTGGGTTAGGTGATTGCTTACAAGTCCTGACGATTTTAGTACATGTAGCTATTGTAAAATCTATATAATGCCTTTTGACTTTCCTTATTTATAGGCTTCCAAATGTTTGATGATATCAATACTATTCTTACTATCTCATGAGTGTAACAAGATAGACTCTTACCGGTTAGATTCTTGAAATAACAACGATTGAATCAATATGAAGTTTGACCTTTAAGATAATGTATGCCGACAGTATTCTATATTATGTGTGGAACAAGTTTTTATTTCTTTATAAGCATGCATGTATGCATAGTTTTCATAACCCGACCCTGCCGCGGTTGAACCGCGAATAACCCTGAGCCATGAGGGTCAAAGGCCGGGAACTCAATCAAACCTCCTTCATGCAAGAACCTTGGTTCAACCTTTGAATTGGCGGTTTAACCCTTCATTTTAACCCCGTTGAACCCTCTCATATGCACAATTTCTTCGTTTCAAAATATGTTTTCAAATCTCCGTCCGTTTTATGTTCGTAATTAGTGTAGCTAATATACTCATGAAGCGGATAATGAATTGAACATATACTACTAGAATATTGAACATATACTACTAGAATACTTTAAAATGGAGACGGACCACGGAGTCGGTCGGAGTCGGCCTGAGTCGGCTACGTCTCCATTATGGAGTCAGCTGGGGATGGCTACAATTTAGCGTCGGCTGGGGACGGTCTGCAACCGTCCGAGTCGGCTAGCTTCGCCTTTTTAATTATTTTCCCTACCTAATTCTTATATACACCTATTTCGTTTAAAAAAATAAAAAACAGAACTAAAATGGCCAAAAAAATAAAATTGACATGCATGAATATTAATATTCACCCAATAAAGGGTCGTGATAGGTTAAATTGGTATTTTCGATGATATATGTCCGTGTAATTCGAAAAGTTATCGTTGTTGAAAATCTAACTCGCACGATAATTCAATACTACTTTCAGTCGATCCGTTATACAAATTCGGTAAAGGTGGTTATATGTAACATTTTAAAGAATTAAAATAATTTTTTCAACCGTTGGGTAATCAATTATGAATTTTTAAATGTATTAGGTATAATAAAATTGTATAAAATAAAATATGCGGGTAAAAATAAATTATTTGGATCATATGTCGATCTAAGGTATTTTGGATATGTTTTCAGAATATGGTTTAAAAATACACGAATCTGGGGTGTCGATCTTGAATTTCAAATTCATGGCCGTTCGTGGACTTTTGGACAAAAAGCCCTTCGTTCGAAGGCCGAACGACCTTCAAACAAGACAGACTTGAATCAGTGATGCTCCATTGTGTTTTAATTGAATTTGTACAGTTGGATTCGCAAAAAAAATCTTCAAAAATAAAATTATCAAAAAAAATTGTCATTTTGTAGGAGTAAGCTATATATTTTCGATGATTTTTTTGCGAATCCAAAGGTACGGATTCGATTAAAGCACTACGAAGCATCACTGGTTCAAATTTGGTCTCGTTTGAATGTCTTTCGACGTTCGAACGAAGGTTTTTTATTCGGAAGTCCACGAACGGCCATAAATTTGAAATTCAAGATCGACACCTCAGATTCGTGTATTTTTAAACCATATTCTGGAAACATGTCCAAAATACCTTAGATCAGTATAGGATCCAAAGAATTTATTTTTTCGCCGCATATTTTATTTTATATAATTTTATTCTACCACATAATTTCAAAATTCATAATTGATTACCCAAAAGTTTAAAAAATTATTTTAATTTTTGAAAATGTTACATACAACCACCTTTATCGAATTTGTATAAAGGATCGACTAAAAGTATCATCGGATTGTCGTACGAGTTAGATTTTAAACAACGAAAATTTTCGAATCATATGAACATATATCATCGAAAATACCAATTTAACCTATCAGGACCCGTCATAATTGGGTCAATAATAATAATAAATGTCAATTTTTTTTATTGTAGTAGTATTTTTTTTATAAACGAAATAGGTGTAAAAAAAGAATTTAAAAAAATATATACGGGTCGACCCTAGCCGTCACTAAACGGGCCGTTGCTAGCCGACGCCATATCGAGTATACAGGTTTGAACCGACAGCTTCTTCCTCACTTCCTTTGCTTGCTAAAAAAACGATTTTTTTCTTCCCCATCACCGATTCCGACCCTCTCCAGCCGTCTCTCTCCGTAATCGTCGCCGTAGAAACCTAGAACTCGTCGGAACTCATCGGAATCTCCTCTTCTTCCTGAATTTGGTAATTTTTTAAACCCTAATTTCGAATTATATTGTTTAATTATGTTTAAATGTACATTATTGTGATGATAATTGGATGTAGGTATTGCTATTTTAGTGTATTAGGTTATTTTTAGTATGAAATCGTTGAATTTGAAAGTGTAAATTGAGAATAATTAGGTGTAGGTATTTAGAATTTGAAAGTGTGAAAGTGTGAATTGGGAATTTGAAAGTGTGAAAGTGTGATTTGAATTTTATTCCCAATCGATCCCTTATATTTAATTTATATTTGGATTGAGTGAGGACGAATTGGTCGTTGAGTGTTGTTTGACTAGCCTGTGCGCCTTGTATTTGGATTGAGTGAGGACGACTTGGTCATCGAGTGTTGTTTGACTGGACTGTGCGCCATGTGTTTGGGTGTTTATTGCTTTATATGTAGTAAACATCTTAATATAAATGATTTAAAGGAAATAATTTATAAATAAACTTCTTACTTATTTTAGTCTATCTCTAATTTACGAAAATAAGACAGCAACAAAGTCTTTAGTCCCAAAAGACTTTGGTAGATTAGAAAATACGATAATAACCACATAAAACTTCAGATGCAACTATATGCATATAAGAATAGAAAAGAAATGTTGTCTAAATTTCTAATATATATATATATATATATATATATATATATATATATATCTGTGTGTGTGTGTGTTTTTGAATTAGGAAAAATATTCAACTATCTTCTCAACCATACCTGGATGTATGAAAGTCGAACAAGAACGAAAGGTTCAACGAAAAAACATTTTAAGGATTGTGCACATGAATTTGTTAAATTCGCTAAAGCTACTAACGAAGAAGGCGGCACACAAATTCGTTGTCTGTGTCGTAAATGTTGACATTTGCATTCTCGAAAACCGGATTTGGTTATTGTACATTTGTGCAAATCCGATTTTGTGCCAAACTATTATTTCTAGGATCGTCATGGAGAAAAAATTGGTGCATCTAATTCTATAGTGCCTGAGGCTGAGGTGAATAACGATAATGTTACGACGAATCCAATAGTATATATGGTGGAAGATGCAGCACGGTCAATGTTCCCTACTGTTCAAGTTAATGATGTAAATGTCGAAGAAGAACCGACCGAGAGGGTGAAAAGAATTTATGATTTACTGGATTATGTGAAAAGACCATCGTGAGAAGGTTTTAGTAGCGGAACGGAATTATCAGTTACTACCGAATACATTACTATGAAATCAAAATTCAATTTTACAGAAGCTAGATTTATAGCAGTTATACAAGCTGCAAAATGACATATGCCATCCAATAATCTGATGTACGATAGTCGTTATAAAGTGAAAAAACTAATGTCTGCTTTCGGTTTGCCCTACCAGAAGATAGATACATGTATAAAACATTGTACATCGTATTGGAAAGATGACATTAATCTTAAGAAATGCAGAATATGTAATGAGGAATGATACAAACCAAGAAAAAAAAGAAAATGAAGATTCATACAAGAGAATGCATTATTTAACCATCACTCTCAGACTTCAAAGGTTATATGCGTCGTCTGCAACGGCATCACATATGAGATGACACAGTGTGAGAACGCAGAAAGAGGGGACTTTCATACACCCATCGGACGGAGAGCATGGAAACATTTCGATAAGACTTACCTGCGTTTTCCACAGAGAGTCGTAATGTGAGACTTGGTTTATGTACAGATGGATTTTCACCATTCTCTCAATTTGGTAGTAAATATTCGTCTTGACCTATTATCGTTACACCTTATAATTTACCTCCATGGATGTGCACGAAAACTCCATATATGTTTCTTACAATTTTCGTCCCTGGTCCTGATGATCCGACATAAGAAATCGACGATTATCTATAGCCATTGATTGAAAAGTTGAAAACATTATGGTATGAAGGGGTGGATACGTACGACGTGTCGAAAAAAAGAATTTTTGTATGTTTGCATCTTTATTATGGACTATTGGTGATTTTCTGGCTTATGCAATGCATTCAGGCTGGAGTAAGGCCGGTCGTCTGGCTTGTCCATACTATATGGAAGATACAAGGGCATTTTCATTACCGCATGGAAGGAAAATTTCATGGTTTGATTGTCATCGATATTTTCTCCATGTTAATCATACTTTTAGAAGAGATAAGAAAAACTTTGTAGTAAATAGAGCAGAGAATAGACAATGACCAATGACTTTATCAGATGAAGAATTATATGAACTAGTTAAAGAATCTCCAAAGATACATGAAACTGGAGTACAGACTGAAATTCCAGGTAAATCGAACTGGAATAATTGGTGCAAACAATGTATATTTTGGGAGTTATCTTATTGGAAGCATCTTTTACTACGACAGAATATTGATGTGATGCACAACGAAAATAATGTGTTTGATAATGTGTTTAATATAGTTTTGAATGTCAAGGGTACAACTAAGGACGATCTCAATTCAAGACATGATATAGAACAATATTGTAAACGTCCCGAACTTCATATAAACCCTAATGACAGTAAAAAAAAACCCAAAGCATGCTATGAGCTAGGCAGCAATCAAGTAAAACTTGTGGTGAAGTGGATTGAAGGGCTGAGATGTCCTGATGGGATTTCTTCAAATCTCCGTAGATGTGTTGACTTAAAAAACAATAAATTGAGTGGGATGAAAAGTCATGATTTCCATGCCATGATAGAAAATTTCATACCTGTCGTTTTCAAAGAACTATTGCCTGTAAAAGTATGGAGTGCTATAATAGAATTAAGTTTGTTTTATAAAGTGCTTTGTTCGACCACGTTAAAAGTTGAGCATATTTGTAAACTTGAAAATGACAACCGTATACTGCTCAGCAAACGTGAGAAAATATTTCCTCCAGGATTATTTAATGTAGTGGAGCATTTACCTGTTCATCTTCCATATGAAGCACTTCTTCGAGGTCCTGTGCAATATGGATGGATGTATCCATTTGAGAGGTAATTTTGAACATTTGAAATAATTATTTGAATTTGAATTTGATGTAAGTAAATTGTAATCAAACAAATTTGTAATAGGTACTTGAATCATCTCACATAAAAGTTAGACAAAAAGCACGAGTTGAAGGGTCGATTTGCAAATCATATATCGAAGAAGAAGCTTCATTCTTTTTCTCTCACTATTTCAGTGACAATGTGAACTTATCATTTGAAAGTGTTTCACGTAACGATGAAGCCGTTGAAAAATATTATTCTGAATCAGTGTTTTCTATTTTTAGACAGAATGTCCGAGTTGCTGGAAAATGTGTGGAAATATGGTTAGACGATAGAGATTACCATATAGCACATACATTCTTCTTAATTATGCTGAAGTTGCACCATTTATTAGGTAAATATTGAATGATAATTCTCTATAATAGTACATATTTGCATTATTTACGAGTTACCAAATTTAAATTGATTTTTCACTTAATATACGTATACATATATTTGCAGTATTTACGAATCAGAACATCCACTTGGCGATCTCAATAAAGAATTTGCTAACTAGTTTACGAAATACGTTTATGATCAAAGAAATTGCGTTGGTGATGAAGGATTGAAACGTCTTGCGATAGGACCAAAAAGAAATGTCAACACTTATCCAATATTCTTTGTGAATGGATTTAAATTCAACACTAAGGAATACGGTGCTGAAAAATTGACTTATAACAGCAGTGTATTTGTCAAAGGGACTGATGATCCAGATGAACATATAAAAGATTTTTACAGCGTCTTAACACAGGTTTTGAAATTGACATATTCTTCCAATCTGCAGAAAAGTATTTTCATTTAGATGCAGTTGGTTTAGCAATGTTCCGGGCTCTGGTATCAACATGCACAAAGACTATAAACTTATTAAAATAAACCATAAATCATGCTACTCAAAGTATAATCCTTTCGTATTAGCCAAACAAGCGCTACAACTTTATTTTGCTCCGTATCCATCACTAAAACGAGATAAAGCAGACAGGTCGGTTGTTTTTAAAATGAAGACAAGATTTACACTTGACAGAAATAACATTGCAGACAAAGCAGCTTATCAAGCAGATCTTGAGCCAAATAATGAACTAATAATAACTGATGATCATGCTGATATAGGGCCTTTGAACGATGGATCAAATATTCCAATAGAAGCATTTGAGACTTTAGAGGGAAATGACAATATAGAGTGCGGGAAAATGATGATATAGAGTGCGAGACCAAGTCAGAATCATAAAACGATGAAGATTGATATTAATTAGTGATGATGTAATGTATATAAGATGGAAATTTATATCGTTTGTTGCATTATGTCAATTCTAAAACCTGTGTTAATGCAATGGAAATTCGTATCGTTTGTTATATTATTCTTTTATTATTCTGTTGTGAGCTATATGTATGTGATTATTAATCAGGTATGTTTTCTAATTATGAAATGATATATGTTTTTTCATTATATGAAATGATATATATATATATATATATGCATGTTTCTAACATATATTATGTCACACAACAGGCGGTCCCAAGGTTCACGAGGCACTGCTCTTGGTGAGGGTAGTAGTGGTATGGCAGATAATGGCCAGAGAGCATACTCAGTGCCGAGGACCGATGGAAGGTAAGTATTTAATTCAATGCAACTTCATTATATTATTTATTGCATGCTATTAGTATATTTATGATTTATTAACTGACAATATCAAAATGTATTCAGGGGTTTCGATTTACAGCCATCCGAGCCTATTCTAGCTATGTCTCGCAACAGCTACCATGGTAGGGATGACGGACTTGTGGGAGCATTGGGATAGGATCCCACTTTATATCAGAGATGCCATATGGGCTGACCTCCAAGTAAGTATAAAATTCTAATTAATTTGAGATTGGCATATTTGTTCTTTGAAAATTAATATACAATTTATATAATTCATTTAAATTTCAATGTGCAGGCGTCCATTATTATGGATGCCAAAGATCTCACGACGTTCAGGATGGACTAGGAGAGGAAGATGAGAAAATACTATAGAGGCACGCTCTCCAAGATGAAAGAGGCCGGTAAAAAGCCAAACTGGATGAGCAAAATTTTGTATGCGCGGTTTATGCAATATTGAGAAAGCGAAGACGCGAAGGTAAATTTTCTACTTTCGTATGTCTGTAATTATAATTCGTTTAAATGTTTATATAATAGTTAAATTATACAGACGGTAGCATCGTGGAACTATGCAAACAGGCTTAGGAATCCTGCAACACACCGCATTGGATCCAAGTCTTTTCAGCAATATAGAGAAGAAATGGTACATATAAAAATTGTTATTTGTAATTTACTTATAACCTTGTTTAGTTATATATATATATATATATGTATATATACGTGTATATATGCACATTTTTTAATCATATCTAATTCAGACGAGGGAGAGAGGTGGTGTTGCACCGTCTCATTTAGACGTCTTCACCATAACACACACCGTCGAGCATGTAGATGAAGATGGCGTGATCACATATGAATGGTCAGACGCCAAATCAGCAAATATCCGGATATAAAGATTATAATTTTTTCTCTTATTTAACAATACATTAAACTGAATATTCATCTTCTCAAAATTATACTACTAAACAGAGGAGAGATGCGATCAGGAGATTGCTCGCGTGCTTGCAGAGTCTGGTAGGGAGCAATTGACCATTGAGGAGATGGACAGGATATTCGCTCGTATTACCGACCCGCCGACCAAAAATAGATAGTATGGATATGGCAATCAAGCGGTAATATTTGTTGAATTTAATTAATTCATTAACCAGTTTATAAATATTATTGAATATTACGTATAAACTATAACTATGAATTTATTAATACACAGGCCGCGATGCAAGCCGCTTACAATAAACAACAGGTTGAAGAAACAATAGCGGCTCTACAAGCACAAGTCGCCGAGTTGAACGATTGGAGGAAGACTAGATTGAAGCAGCAACTAGACAAAGCGATTGCTGCTTATTTGGCAGAGCACTGGACGAATATGCCGCCATCACAGAGATCTGGTGCTGCTGATGATTGGGGAGAGTGGTAGTAAGTTTTTATGTATGTTTTCTGAGGAATTTTGAATGTCTTGTATGTTTGATGAACTTTTGGTTGAATTTTGTAAATATTATGGATATTTGTGATGATGGAGGTTTAGAGATGTATATTGATGTTTTGTGTTTCTTAGTTGGGCATATATGTGATGTATATTGTTGTCTGGTGAAGTATATTTGAGTAATATATATGATTGTGTGAACGGAAGGTAGAAATGGCTACTGGAAATGCAGAAAAATTTACCCAGAATGGCGTCGGCTGAAGTCGACTAGGGACGACCTATGGGTCATTTATTTTTTTACACGTGGACTACACTTAGCGTTGGCTGGAGTCGGCTAGCCGACGCTAAACTAGGGGATGTACCCGTCCCCATTGCCGTCACCATTTCACTTGGCGACGAGCTATTTAGCGTCGGCTAGAATCGGCCAGAGTCGGCTCGAGTTGGCTAAGCGCCAATGCTAAACAGTCTTCTCCTAGTAGTGATAAATCCATTATATGATTAACGAAATGAATATTAATAGGTGGATGTTAATCAATTAAGAAGTAAATAAAGTGAATGCAAATAAATTGGATGTGAATGTAAATTAATTGAAATCGAGTCAATTAAAATGTTAATAAAATGAATGTTGATAGAAATGGAAGTGTATGAATTGAAATGTTGACATTGAATAATAGTATGGTTATGAATAAAATTTGCATGAATATGGTTGTTTAGATGTTTCTTATATTGCATGGCTATGTTTGCTTATATAGTTGTTGTATAATTATGATATATATTGATTTCTCTTTTCATATATATATATATATATATATATATATATTCTCATCTATTATTTAGTGTTTAGTAGGTATAAAGGGCGTATGCTCGCTTTTGAAGCTTGACTGCGTGTATGTTGCTTTTGCTCGTTGTAAGCATCAAAATTGGTCACTAACACCCAAAGCCAAGTGAAAGCACCAAATACCAGTCATAACTCATAGATAGAATATATGTAGAGAGTATAAATATGATGAACAGTAAAAAATTAAAGAGAAAGTAGTAAAGACATAGAATTTATAGTGGTTCAGCTGACTCCGGCCTAAGTCCACTCTAGAAATTTCCTTTTTATTGATGTTATAATCAATTGCAGTTACAATCCAGATTTTTTATAACAATAATGGCAGAGTAGCCTTTGTGTAGAATATGAAGGGAGACATAATGAAGATCCTTTTTCTAAACCACTACATGCTGTATTTATAGGCAAATCCCGAGTTACTTGACTTACCGAGCTTCTTAGGCCCATCAGGACCATAGCCAAGCCAACATCCTTCATCGTGACCGACCCACATAGTCGTGTCGACCGGCCTATGCCGAACCACTCCACCAATGACCGTGCCACGTATGAACTTCCAACCATCACTGAGCGGCACCCCAAGCAACCACGTTGATCCACCAAATACTCCACCGAGCTACCCGAGTGATGTCCCGAACTCACGTACCTCAGGACTCGATGTAATTGAACCACATGCTCGTGTCGACCCGAAGTTCTCGTCTTGCCCGATCCAGAAATGCCGAACCACATGTGTCGAGCCTTCCCGACTGAACCATACCACTGAGGCCGAACAACCTCCCATGCCCGAACCACACCACTACAACGGGCCACACCGTCCCGACCATACCACCACAACGAGCAGCATCTTTCCGACAGAACCAGGCCACCGAGGCCGAACGACCTCTCATGGCCGAACCACACCACTACATCGGGCTTCATCTTCCCAGTCGAACCGTACCACTGAGGCCGAACAACCTCTCATTGTCGAACCACACCCCTACATCGAGCCACACCATCCCGACCATACCTCCACACGGAGCCACATCTTCTCGAATGAACCATACTACCGAGGCCGAACGGCCTCATCTAGACCGAGCCACATCCACTGTCGATCCAATTCACCTTCGAGCCATTGACACAGCTGATCCACCCTTACCGAGCCACCTTGCCGAGCTACTTATGCCGAGCCACCTAGAGGACTTGAATAAATCATCCATACGACTCGAAGCTCGACTTCATATGACTCGAAGCAAATCCAGGTGACTTGTGACTCATCGAAACCTAAGCTTCAAGTATCCAATAATCTTCATCCATCGACCATGTCGAATCTCGACTGTAAATCCATGATTGTTATCCATGCTTGATTGTCCATCCATCTAGCCAACTAAGTTCATCATAAACCGGCTTCGACAAACGAGAAGTCGATTTAGTTGAATTCGCCAGTATGCGCCCTGGCCAAAAAGACAGGTTAACATTTGCCTCCCAAAACATGACTTGCTATTGGAAGATGTGTTTTGAATAGCCTCAAATCCGATATTCGAAGTCCATATTTCATTCATAACCATATTATTAAATCCATGACCACTCCGGATTTAACCTTGAATCCGTAGACCTCGTCGGGCCGCGTTATCTTGTTCTAGTCTCGACCCTCTGGTCAAGGGCTTGTATGTTCTCCGGCCTCGGTTCTCCGGCCAAGGACTTCTTATATTCTCCAGCCTCGACTCTTCGGTCAAGGACTTCTTATATTCTCCGGCCACGACTCTCCGGTCAAGGACTTCTTATATTCTTCAGCCACGACTCTTCGGTCAAGGACTTCTTATATTCTTCGGCCTCGACTCTCCGATCAAGGACTTTTATATTCTCCAGCCTTGTCTCTCCGATCAATGACTTTTATATTCTCCGGCCTCGGCTCTCCGGCCAAGGACTTTTATATTCTCCGGCCTTGGCTCTCCGACCAAGGAATTTTATATTCTTCGGCCTCGGCTCTCCCTACTCTCTCAGCCTGTGCATCTTTCTGCCTTAGGAACCTTTCCGCCTCATGGTAGAACTCCTCGAAATCCCTCGGTTGGTATCGTTCCAATGATATCTTGAAATTCAAATTATCTGCAATTCCTGAAACTACCGCCATCAAAACCATCGATGGATCGGGCCGATCCACCGAAGCCACCGCCGCATTGAATCTGGTTAAGAAATCCCCGAGACACTCTCCTTTCCATTATTTCATAGATGTTAAAGTCATCACGCTCTTGGGTCTGACTATATGGACCTGAAACTGCCTCATAAACCTTTCAATCAGCTCCGTCCAAGTGTCAATAGAACCAAACTCCATTTGTCTAAACCACATAGCTGCGATATCCATCAAATACAAAGGGAAGCATCGAGCCATGACCTCATCTGATGCCCCAGTGCCTCCATATCTCTCATGTACCTCGTCAGGTGAATGGTGGGATCCGTTTTTCCATCATACATCTCCGGCGTTGGTAGCTTAAAATCCGGTGGGTTCCAAGCTTGCCTGATAGTAGGAGTAAAGGAACTCCTATTCACATCCTCCAAGTCTTTATTTACCTAACCACCTCTCACAGCTCGTCTGACCATCTCTGCTAATCTGTCATTGTCGCTAAGCTGTAATCCTTGTCCGCTACCTCTGATCTGTCCCTCGAATTCACGAGGGAAATCCTGGCATATACTCCTCATCACGCGGTCATGTATTCATGTTGATGTCGGGTTGCATAGCATCACTACGTATCCCTCCAAGGATTGGTCCATCATTTCCTGGTTGTGTGCCCGCAAGCATAGGCCCGTCTAAATTGATAGCCCTTTGTTGATTGGGGGCTGCCCCCTGCTGAACCAGTCCATCTGCTTGCTGGTTGAATTCTTCTTATCTAGCTCCACGGATCAGAGCTCCTGTAGTTCCTACTTGTCCAAATTGTCTGAGACGAGTCTGCATCATCTCCTCTTGTCTTTTCAGCATCACTTCCATCTCGTCTTTGGTGATGTAGGTGGATGCTTGACCAGCTCCAGCTCCAGAGATGGCTTCTTGACTTCCCTCTTGATTGCTTCTTTCTGTCACTTGCTTTCTTGTTGTTGGCCTAGCCGTTGCCTCCTAGAATCCAAATTCCTAGCTTCAAAATACCTGAGTGCTTGCCTTCTCAGTGAAAGCACCAAAATGTTAGCGCCAAAATTGGTAACTAACACCCAAATTCAAGTGAAAGCACCAAATACCAGTCACAACTCACAGATAGAATATATGCAGAGAGTATAAATATGATGAACAGTAAAAATTAAAGAGAAAACAATAAAGACACAGAATTTATAGTGGTTCGGCTGACTCTGGCCTACGTCCACTCTAGAAATTCCTTTTTATTGATGTTAGAATCAATTACAGTTACAATCCAGAGTTTTTAGAACAACAATGGTAGAGTAGCCTTTGTGTAGAAGACGAAAAGAGATAGAATGAAGATCCTTTTTCTGAACCCCCACATGCTGTATTTATAGGCAAATCCCGAGTTACTGGGCTTCCTGAGTTGTCCGGGACCATTAGGACCATAGCCAAGCCAACATCTTTCATCATGACCAATCCACGCCGTCGTGCCGACCAACCTATGCCGAACGACTCCACCAATGACAGAGCCACATACGAACTTTCAACCTTCACCGAGCGGCACCCCAAGCAACCACGCCGATCCACCTGATACTCCAACGAGCTACCCGAGTGATGTCTGAAAGTCACATGCCTCAAGACTCGAAGTAATTGAACTATATGCTCGTGCCGACCCGAAGTTGTCATCTTGGCTGATCCAGAAATGCCGAACCACATGTGCTGAACCTTCCCGACCACATACCACTGAGGCCGAACGACCTCCCCTGGCTAAACCACATCACTACACCGGGCCACACCGTCCCGACCATACCACCACACCGAGTCGCATCTTCCCGATCGAACCATACGACCAAGGCCAAATGACCTCTCATGGCCGAACCACACCGCTACACCCGGCCACATCTTCTCAACTGAACCATACCACCGAGGTCGAACGACCTCTCATGGACGAACCACACCCCTACAGTGGGCCACACCATCGCGACCATACCTCCACACCGAGCCATATATTCCCGACCGAGCCATACTACTGAGGCCGATCGACCTCATCAAGACCGAGCAACATCCATTGTTGATCCAATTCACCTTTGAGCCACTAGCACAACTGAGCCACCCATACCGAGCCACCTTGCCGAGCCACCTAGAGGACTTGAAGAAATCATCCATACGACTCGAAGCTCGACTTTATATGACTCGAAGCAAATCTAGGGCGACTTGCGACTCATCAAAACCCAAGCTTCAAGTATCCAATAACCTTCGTCCATCGACCATGCCGAATTCCGACTGTTTATTGTCCATGCTTGATCGTCCATCCATCCAGTCGACTAAGTTCGTCATAAACGAGAAGTCAATTTAGTTCAATTCGACTGTCTGCGGCCTGGCCAAAAAGGTAGGTTAACACTCGTTTAAACATAAGCTAACTTGCTATAACACTAATAAAAAGGTACACATCTCGGATTACATATCATATTGTCATATTATATAATTTTTTTCCCATGATTGGGATGCCTCATTATTGAGATGAAATGTATGTTATATAACTATATTGATATTGTAATTTTTTTGATCGAGCTGCATAAAGGAGATTCTGTTGAAATTTTCCGTAAATCCGAGAGTTAGAAAATTTTTAAAGTTTTAAAATTTTTACATCTTATTTTTATATATAAGTTATATTTTCCGTAAAACCGATATCGAGGTGGCGTGGTGGCGTGGTGGGAGTGTAGTAATAGTTTTGTAAATAAGATTTTAAATTTTTATAAGTTGATAGTTTTGAATAAAATATGTCAAGTATTAAATTCTGTTCTTAGTTCCTATTCGAAGAAGAAAAGTTTTGAGTAGGCAAGAATGTAACGACCCGTATATTTCACTATTTTAAATTATTAAATTTTATGTGATTATTGGATAAAAATTGGTAGAAATAAAATTTTAATGATTTATTATTGTAATTTATTGAATAGTTAAATCTTTAAATTTAATATTGGAAATCATTTGAATAATTGGATTCTGAATTTAATATGAATGAAAATGGTATCAAAATTTGATTTAAACTTATTTGCACAAGAATGAAGATGGTTAACACTTAAACTTGAATTCAAAGGTGAATAAATAGAAATTGGGAATTCTATATGTTAATTAACAAGTAAAAATAGTCATTTTGGCCATTGTCTCGGATTTCGATGAAACTAGTTTCATCGGGTCTATAATAGTGAATTATTGTAAGATTTCAAGTTTCGTAGCAATCAGACTTGTCGTTTGGCCAAGCGGGCTTGATACGCATAGAAATTAATTTCATAATTTAATTAAAATTAATTAATTTTGAAAATTTATCTTCCGTATACGATCGAATTAGGTTCTGGACTAGTTCCATTGTGTTTGAAATTAGGGTACAATATTATAAACGTCGGGCGGCATGCTTCGTTGGGAGCTCGAGAAATTTCGAACATTAAACGTCAGATATTATCAAATTAATTAATAATATAAATATCTATATCCAAGCCACGTTTTTCCCTATTGACCCATCGCGACCAAGAAATTGCTATGGCCGAACGCGAAGACGAGGGGTGCTGAAGGTGGAGCGCGATGTATGTCGATTATGATTTTAGGGTTCTCAAGCATGACCTGCGATTGGCAGCTCGATGCTAACTCGATCGACGTCTGATTTTGGGTGGAAGTGAGCGCTCGATGAAGCTCGATCGAAAATAATAAAAAATGAAAATGAAGAGGGGAATCACGATCTGCAATAGGGAGGCGACTGGCCACTGTACACGAATGAGAACTAGTTGAATTGTGATAGGTTTGTTTTTATTTTATTAATTTGTTAATTAGTTGTTAAGTATATTTTAATCATTATGGATATTAATTAAAATAGTAACTCTCTCGTCTGAGGTCCATTTCGCGTGAAATGAGTCACTAAGGATTCGTATCGATGTCGTCTACGATTTGGAATCAAGCTGGAATTTATTTGAAGCTAAAAATATTTTCGGTTTCAAATAAAGGTGGATGTTTTATACACTCACAATTGACTAAATAAAATTTTTATGTTAGTTAACTTAATGTCGTGAAGTAAGTTAATTGCATTGGCTGATGTTTGAAAAATTAATTGACATTAGATTGATATATGAATTGAATTGATAAGGATTTAAATTGATAGTTAAATTTGAAAATGGAATTTAGTTTCCAGTAAAAAAAACCCGATATTGATAATGAAGTAATTGTTGTGAATTATTGGCTGATTTGATTGATTGATTGAAATTGAATGTTATTGGTTGATATATTGGATGGTTGGATTTCTACTTATTATATATATATATATATATATATATATATATATATATCCCATTATCACCCTGAATATCATTTGGCAGTATATAATTGTTATTGGAATTATTTCGAATAAATTAAGAAATAGGTTGAAACGATATATACCTATAGCATTTATTTTGGATTGAAATGATATATCCATCTGTTATCCCGCCTTTTGGCAAGGCCGTAAACAGGCGGATTTAATTAAATTGACTACTCGTTTGTCAAGACTGGAATGCGGTAGTTTGAGTCGACTGGATGAGTAGGTAACGCAGTACGTTTGGAAGTCGTTCGGCATGAAAGTCATTCGGCATGGAAGTCGCTCGGCATGGAAGTCGCTCGGCATGTAAGTCGCTACAAGAAGTCGCTATAAGAAGTTGCTACAGGAAGTCGCTCATACCGTGATGAAGGATGTTGGCTCGGCTATGGCCCTAATGGGCCTGGACTGCTAAGGAAGCCCAGTAACTCGGGATTTGCCTATAAATACAGCATGAGGGGGTTCAGAAAGGGGATCTTCTTTCGGCTCTCTAACTTTCTATTTTCTAAGGCTGAGGCTACTTTATCATCTTGTAACTGTAATCGATTGTTATAGCAATAAAATAAAGAAATTTCTGGAGTGGACGTAGCCGGAGTCGGCCGAACCACTGTAAATTCTGTGTTTTTATTGCTTTCTTTTTTGACTGTTCTTCACATTATTACTCTTTATATATACTCCATTTGTTATCTGTGACTGTTAGTTGGTGCTTTCATTCTCATTTGGGTATTAGTGACCAATTTTGGCGCTAACATTTTGGTGCTTTCACTGAGAGGGTAAGCACTCGGGGATTTTGGTGCTAGGAACTTGGATTCTAGAAAGCAATGGCTAGGCCATCAATAAGAAAGCAAGTGATCGAAAGAAGCAATCAAGAGGGAAGTCAAGAGGCCTCCTCTGGAGCTGGAGAAGGTCAAGCATCCACCTATATCACTAGGGACGAGATGGAAACGATGATGAAATGGCAGGAAGACATGATACAAAACCTGCTTCGACAGGTTGGACATGCAGGAGCACAAAATCAAGGGAATGGACCAACCGTGGCTGCTGGCATTGCAGAACAAGGAACCAGAGCTATAGAAGTTTCTGGAGGTCAACACAAGAACCAGGCTGGAGGGATAGAAGGAAATCAGCAAAGGCTCGAGGGCAGACCTCCAGGATTGGACACTGGGAGATCGGTGAATGAAGCTTAGCAAGCAGGAACCAACATGAACGTAAATGACCAACATGAAGAGTACTACCCGGAGTACTCCCTAGGACATGGGGAAAAAGGTAGAGATGCAAACAGAGGACTACCCCTGGATGGAGACGAGCGGATGGATGGATTAACAAGAAGGATTATGAGAGGAGGATTGTCAAACAGAGGCTTAGAGGAAGTTAGTCGGAGTCCGTTCACTCCGAATATCAGAAATGCAAGGAATCCTCGAAAGTTCAAGTTACCCGCGCTGGATCCATATGATGGAAAATCAGACCCAACCATGCATATTACCAGATAAATCAGGCATATGGAAGTGTTGGAGGCATCCGAGGAAGTGATGGCACGATGCTTCCCTCTATATCTAACAGACTTGGCTGCACTTTGGTTCAAGCAACTAGAGAATGGATCAATCAGAACATGGGGTGAGCTAGTGGAATGCTTCATGAGACAGTTTAGGGTCCATGTGATGCAACCCAAGAGTGTGATGACCTTAGCTTCAATGAAGCAGAGGACCGAAGAGTCCATAACATATTTTCTATTGCGATTCAATGCAATGGTGGCTTCAGTAGATCGCCCAGATCCATCATGATTTTGATGGCGGCGGTAGCAGCTGTTGCGGAAGGCACAGAGTTTAAGGATTCTTTGGCAGGAGATCCACCACAAGAACTTGGAGAATTTTACCATGAAGCTGAAATATTCATTCGGCTAAAAGATTCACGCATCGAGAGACAAGAAACAAACGCTATGCAAGGCGAAGGAATCGCCAAAGAATAATCTGGAGCAGACAAAGGAAAGCAAAAGCACGATGACCGATACGATGGTCTTGATAACGTAAGAAATTCCGAGAACCAAGGTTCAGACAATACACGGACTTAACAGCCACCCTAGGACGGATTTACACGGAGACTCGGGAGCAGCTCCCCTATCGAAAACCACCCAGGAGATATCCCACGGAACGAGAACGTAAAAGTGGAAAGTACAGCCTATTCCATGAGCTGGAAGGGCATACTACCGATGAATGTCGCCATCTAAATGATGAGGTGGAAGAGCATGTCAAAAGTGGTAGATTGCCATAATACACCAGAGATCGGACAGCGGCCGTAGGACCTGAGCAACTACCACCTCCGCCCAACAGAATTAACCCTGGATTGAGGTCACGGCTCGCCACCAATTGATCACGATGGCAAGGGCCAAGTTTAGGACTTGAACTTAGGTAGATCATTTAAATTTTATTCCAAAAGATAACGACTATTCCACTTACATATATACGGAAACCGGCGAGATCCCCAGGCTGCTCTGAGATGGCAATAGATCGCTATGCCCGGAGAGGCAATATTTAGATTTTGCCTTTCTTTGTGATTGAACACTTGGAATTTTAAATTAATAAATGAACTTGAGTTTCATAAAATAAATCTTTGACCGGAGAGTTAAAGAATGAATATTGGAAGTCAATTTGAAATTAATCGCTTTATGGCCCTACCCGGAGAGACGGGGTCCAGAGTGCAAGAAGTGAGTTGCTTCGCCAGAGAGCAACAGGATCAACTCACTTAATGCTATTTTCCCTTCACCAGAGAGTGACAGGATGGGATCCAATAAGAGCCTGGAGAGGCTGACATCGGTCCAGAAGGATCATGACATCGCTTAATGTTCAGGGACACTGAATCGAAGTGCAGGGAGTGACGCTGCTTCGCCGGAGAGCGACAGGATCGGCTCACTCAACGCTGTTTCCCCTTCACCAGAGAGTGACGAGATGGGATCCAGTAAGAGTCCGGAGTGGCTATGATTGGCTTAGGATTTAGGCCATGACACCGCTTAATGTTCAATGACACTGAACCTAAAGTGCAGGAAGTGACGCTGCTTCGCCGGAGAGCGACAGGATCGGCTCACTCAACGCTATTTCCTCTTCACCGGAGAGTGACTGGATGGGATCTAGTAAGATCCCGGAGTGGCTATGATCGACTTAGGATTTAGTCCATGACATCGCTTAATGTTCAAGGACACTGAACCGGAATGCAGGGGGTGTTGCCACTCGCCGGAGAGCGAAAGGATCGGCTCACTCGACGTCGTTTCCTCTTCATCGGAGAGTGACAGTTGGAGATCCGGTAAGAGCCCGGAGAGGCTATGATCGGTCTAGAAAGATCAAAACATCGCTATATGCCCTCGCTGAGTTCAGAGTGCAAAGAATAGAAAGCAACGCCGGAGCGCAACATGATCTTTCTATTCGACCGTCGAGTTTGAAATGGACTTGGCAAGGGTCCGAAGTGACCATCGTTAGTCCAGAGAGGATGCAGAATTTAATTCCTGACTTCTACAAGTAGAAATGAATACCGATTCGGCTTCGAACAGCCGCGAACTTGATCACGTATACTATAGCTATTAATAAAATATGGATCACGATATTGGATTTGAAGCCATTTAAAACACGCCTTTAACCAAAAGGCATATTTTGGGGGCAAAGTGTTATCCTGCCTTTTGGCAAGGCCTTAAAAAGGCGGATTTAACTAAATTGACTACTCATTTGTCAAGACTGGAATGTGGTATGTTCGAGTCGACTGGATGAATAGGTAACGCAGCACCTTCGAAAGTCGTTCGGCATGGAAGTCGCTCGGCATGGAAGTCGCTCGGCATGAAAGTCGCTCGGTATGGAAGTCGTTTGGCATGGAAATCGCTAAGGAAGTCACTACAGGAAGTCGCTCGTACCATGATGAAGGATGTTGGCTCGGCTATAGCCCTAATGGGCCCGGACTGCTAAGGAAGCCCAGTAACTCGGGATTTGCCTATAAATACAACATGAGGGGGTTCAGAAAGGGGATCTTCTTTTGGCTATCTGACTTTCTATTTTCTAAGGCTGTGGCTACTTTACCATCTTGTAACTGTAATCGATTGTTACAGCAATAAAAAAGAAATTTCTAGCGTAGATGTAGGCTGGAGCCAGATGAGCCACTATAAATTCTGTATTTTTACTGCTTTCCTTTTAATTTTGATTGTTCTTCACATTATTACTCTATATATACTCTATCTGTTATCTGTCACTGTTAGTTGGTGCTTTCATTCACATTGGGCGTTACTGACCAATTTGGGCACTAATACCATCCTTTGAATTAAATTGAAGTAATTGATTCACTTGGTCATATGATAGAGAATTATATACGGACATCGTATTGGTTAAATTAAATGATTTTAAGATTTTGATCTGAAATTATTTAAACTGATTTATGATTTTTAAGAAATAAAATCGAATTTATGGAAATCCAATTATTTTTGAACTTGAGCTCAGAATGTTGAAATTTAAATTTGATAACAGGAATTATTTAAACAATTGAAGTTGTGATTTTGAAGTTATAATCGAAATAGGATTTGAATTTCAAAGTTGATTTATTTTAAAAGAATGGACTTTTATTCGAACATTGAGTATTGCTAAGTAAAAGTAATATAAAATGATATTTCAAAAAAAATTGAGCTCAGAATTGAATTGTATTTGAAGATTTGGATTTTAAATTGAATATTGAAAGTTAATTTGATTTAAGTGATTTGAATCGATATTTTAAAAATCAAACGTGGAATTTTTACAAATTTATTAACTTTTCGGGTGTTTCTGACAATTGTTTTAAATTTATTTGGAAATCTAACGCTCCTCCGAAATCTAAGATCCACATGTGGCTCATCATTCATGGTAAATTGAATACTATTGAACTTTTAAAAAAGAAAAATATTACTATTAATAATCATTGTTATTTTCTTAACACATACTCTGAAGATATTAATCATATTTATTACGAATGTATGGATACTCATTTTATTCTTATTAAGACCCTTAATATTTTTGAGTTTAATATTAGTTCTAGAGTTACTGATTGTTTTTTCTATTGGAACTCTTTTAGATTTAAGTTCAATAAGGATTTTAGATACTTGCTTGATACTATATTTACAATTTTTTGTTGGTACATTTGGTTTGAGAGAAATAAAAGGATTTTTAATAATAAAAATAATCACTATAATAATTTGATTATTTTAATTTCATCTTTTTTCTTAAATTGGATTTCTAATCCCAAATATAAATTAGTTAAAAATAATTTCTTTAAGGATTATCTTAACAAGGTTAGAAATAATATTAACATATTCAAACTTAACTTTAATAATTTTGTCCCTAATAATATTTTTATTAATTCCTATACTAATTTAAATAATGTTCACGTGACGCGGTATAATTTTCTTCCTATTTTAGGCCCTTAAAGTAGTTTCTTGTATTGCTTTTATTTCTGTTTCTATTTCTTACTTTTTAGTCCTTTAGAATTGTTAGCTTTTGGTTCTAGCTTTTTCTTGCTTTAATTTTCATTTTGGTTTTTATTCTCACATATATGTATATAAAATCTATATATATACATATATGTGATTCATTCTAACTTGGTTTCATAGTTTTGTTTCAGGTTTGGTTTAGACAGGTTGCTAGTTTTCTCTTGACTGGTTTGCAGGATAGCTTGCAGCTTTGTACTGGTTGGTAGGATTGCTTTTCGCAGGGATTCCGATCGCGTCTTGCATTCCTTGGTGGCTACTCGGTGTCTTCTGAGTGGAGTTCTTCTTTTTAGTTCGCCCCTTGGTGTTCTTCTTTTTGGTTCTTCTCTTATTTGTGGTTGTTGTTTTTTAGTTTCTCTGGTTTTAGATACCTCTAACACTCTATTATCGAGCGGTGGCCTTGTCGGAGCTCGGTATTAGGGTTTTATGGGCGGTGGCTTTGCCGGAGCTCATTTGAGGGGTATCTACTTCTTCTTTTTTCTAGTTGATAGTCTTGTCACCTGCCAGGCATGTTGGCAGCTCCATTACATTTGTTATATATATAGCTTCATGTGTGCTCTCCTCGTTTTTTAGAGGGCCACATTTCTCTCAAAAATCGTGGAATTGATATAAATCGGAATAGTTTATATTTGAGAATTAAGTTGAAATTAAATCATTGAATCGGATAGTTGAAATTGAAATTAATTCGGAATTGAAATTGAAAACAATCTGGAGTTGAAATTGAAATTAACTAGTATTGAAATTTAATTTAATTTGGATTTGAAATTGAAATTAAATTGGGATTGGATTGATATTTATTCATGTTGGAATATAAATTGAAATCAATCGGAATTGAAAGCGAAGCTGAGTTGATTCAAAATCCAAATTGAGATATTTTAATTAAAATTGGAATCGAAGTAAAATTTGACTTGAAATCGGAATCGATTCGATTAAGTCGAAATGGAAATTGAAACCGATTTGAATTGGAGATTTTGGAAAGTGAACTGGTTTGATTTTGAAACTATATTCAAATGAATTATTCTAGTGTAAATGGTTTAAAATCCATCTTCTTTAAATATTCAAATTATTTTAATTTTCCAAACTATTTTACTATATAAACCATTTTCAATACTCAAACTATTTTCTATTAAACTATTTTAACTATTTAATTATTTTAAAACTATTCAAACTATTTTCTAGAAATTCAAACTGGTCAAAAGGGTGGAATGCTTATATTTAAATCTTGGATTTAAATGTGAATAAGGTTATAATGAAGTTATAACCTAAACAGAAATTTGAAACAATTATGAAAGCTAAACGAGATGTTAAGGCAAAAAAATGGTACGATATATTTTGATTAAATATGATGATTTCAAAATGGATTTAATTTTGATGCAAATATGATATTTTGACATCAAAGATGAGTCGTTTTCGAAATGTAAAAGACCAACCAGTGTGTAAAACAACGTTTGATTGTTAAAGAGACCAGGGCCTCTTATTGACATACTCTCTGTTAATATTGTAACCACTTTGACAACCGTGTACGCGGTGGATGATGTCCAGAATGTAGTGGTTGAATTGGCGAACGTTTATAGGAATGAAGTAAGAGAACGATGATGGATAGCCTTAACACTTGTATCATAATTAAAATGACTAAAATAGAAGCCTATGTTTGGCCAATGAGGTTAGCTACCTCTAGCGGTATTGATCTCTCGTGTTATTATTGTGATTTTTGATTCGATGGGTGCACTTTTAATTTATTTGGATTGATAGTCGCGGATGGCCACGGATGGGTTACGACCATCCAGAAAAGGTAAACTGGTAGAATGCTACCTTAGGCATTGCCTCACATGCCTTGTCATACTTATCCTTATACGAGCCCATTACGACTTTGGTTTAGTATTGTACCTATAAGGAACTCACTGGCTACCGACGTTATTGGTTGTGTTACAGGACCTGCATAGACTACATGCTATAAAATGTGTTAAGGTGGATCAATGTAATACCTTAACGCTATTTTGATATTTATTTTGCTGATAGACATTATCTATATTAGCGTATACCATTATATATAAATAGTTTAACGGATACTTAGGAGATAGAAAATCATGTAACATCTCTTAAGTTATTGCACGCATGTTATACGCTGGGTAGGAGATGCAAAATCCCATAAACATTTTTTACGCTGTTACACTCATATTTCATGATTTTGATTTGACTTAAATAGGAGTATTTTATTTCTAAATCGAGTGTCTTGTCTTTCCATTACGCTCGGGTCAGTCATGAGTTTTTCCAGCGCATTGAAGATTATTCTCTGGAGGACGAAGAAGAAGATTTGGTATATTATTACTATTATTATTCTCTACATCACGTTGTCTTCTGCATTATTTTTATTTATCTCTGTTGTATATATAGCTCTGATAAATGTTTTTTAAATTATAATCAAATGTATAATATAAACAGCTTCATGAACTGTTTATTTGACTATTATATTTTACCATTCCAATGTGAGATTCTGTGTTTTTCTTTTTCTACTTTCCTTATTTTTCTTAGTTATCCCTATTGATTATCTACGTTCCGAATTGTTTAAATTAGACATAGATTATTGTTGATTTTAACATTTCGAAATATGGGTCGTCATAAGCATACTCCGCTTTAGTCAAACCGAATGACAAGTAATTCTCTACTTTAATGATGAGTTTAAAGTTTCAGTTGATGGTAACACTTGTTCTTGTACATTTAACAACCCTTTACACAACAGCTTCCTTGCACACATGTTATAGCTGCTTTTTCATCATTTGCTAATGGTGCAAACATGGCTCATCATGACTTTGCACCGCTTTGGTACTCGGTTAAGAATTATTTGGTCGCTTACACACCAGAATTTCATCCCGTTCATGAAAAATGTTATTGGAATATATAAGAAAGTCCTTGGGTTATGCCACCAACTGTTCGTAGAGCACCCGAAAGGCCAAGGTCTACATGAATTAAAGGGACCATAGATGAGATGCAACCTCCACGGGGAAATAGGCGTAGGAGGTATGGATTTCTCGGCCCTAAGAGGAGTCGTTGTACATCAGCAACTTAGTTTTTATTATTGTTTTAGTAACTCTTTATTTGTTTATATTTTGTAAAAGAATTGTTGTACTTCAACATATGTCGTTATTGATATTATTCATGTTTGTGTTGTAAGGACTCCAATTTACCAATTAATAATATGCGTCAACGTGAATTACTCATACAACACGACCTACGATACAACACAACAACGTACGAATATATCCAATACAACTTACGATGCAACACAACCTATGATAACATACAATACAATTAACGATACAATGCACAACCAAACACCATGCATTACTCGTTAGGATATCTCGAAAGTCTTAACTCTAGGTCTGCATATTTTTCTTTTAGTCGATAATTCTCCTTTTTTAAATGTGAATTTTCTTCCAGCATCTCAAGCGCATACTCATGCTCTCTACGACAAATTGGAGGATCAATCCACTTGGTATTACTGCAACAACTAAACGATCCAGGAAGTTGTCTACTCAACCATGGTATCACGTTTCGATCGGTACCCCAAAATTTCGGAAGTACCGTACCGGTGCCGACCTAGAGCGAGACGAAACCGAAGTCAAAAACCGGTTTCGCTTAACTCTTCGGAAAAAAAACAGAAAGCATAATCACCAAACCCTAAATTAAAGGAGTAAACAGCAAAATTAGAGGACATGAAAAAGAAAAGGCCAAAGCTAAAAATTCAAATCAACTAAAGAAGTTGAAGATGATGATTGCAGAGTGAATTTTCACTAAATGGTTCGATTTTCCCGGCTGCAAATACAATCGAAATCGAAATAAAGCAAAATACAGCAGTACCTTCGTCTTCAGCATTAGTGCGGCATCGATTTTGAACGGTGATGAAGGATTGTGCGGCGGTGGCAGCGAAGGATTGTGGGCAGTGAAGGATTTGAGCCATCTGAGAGTCGATTTCGAACAGTAGTGAAGTATTTTAATATTTTCTTTTCTTTTTTGTCTGTCGATTCCCTAGTTTTGTGTTGAGCAGGAAGAAAGCAAGTGAAAGTATGAAACATGATTTGTTAAATGGGTGGCTTCAGATTTGGGTTATTCGTTATTTTGGGCTTTCTGGGTATTAATCAATCAACCTTTCCTATCTTATTTTATTAAGTCAATAGGATATAACGTGTTTTGGGTTGTACTTCATATTGATGTATTCAAAAGCCCCTAAAGAATATTACATAGATATTAGAAAACACACAGGAACTTAGACATTATTTCACTACATTTCACTAGATTTTTTTCCTCACATCAAAACAATATTTACTATTTCTTACAAAAACTGCACGTTTATCTGAAAATTTCAAAATTAATATTGATCAAGACTAAATAAAAAATTTGTTCCAGCAAAATACATGCGCTGATGTGTACAAAATGATTAATGTACACTTCTACTTACCAGATTTGGTGCCAATTTGTATAAATTATGAAGGAATCATAAAATTCAGTCTATAATAGCTAAGTTTTTTGGTTGATACAATGAACAACCCATTGAAAACCGAAATCTGAACTGAAACCGAAACAAAATCGAAACTGTCGAAATTTACGAAATCATCTGAAACTAATGAAATTTCAAATGACAGAAACCGAGACCGAAACCGAGTTCTCGAACCTTGTACTCAACATATATTGTGCACAAACGTAGTACCTACTACCTGCGTTGAGTTCATTTTTTTGGACAATCAGTTCACACCTGCTATTACAATGACAAAATTTACGTAGGAGGGCCTTCTCCAATTGATATTCCGTCTTCATTCTCCAGCTCAAGCTCACTCTTGAATATACTTAAGTCAATAATTTCTGATTAAGAATGTCAAATGCAATCAGATATATTAATGGCTACGTCAGATTGTAGTTATATTTTGTATTGATTAAAAGACAGAAAAAAATAAACTTTTCTTGATAACCCTACATGCTAATTAATGTATTAGACTTGAGTGCAATTTTTGTTATACTAGCCATACCTCGGCCACTAACATTTACAATGAAAATAGTCAAAGTTGGTTTGATTTTGATAGATATTTGTATAACTTTTTTGAAATATAAATTAATAAATCTAATATATAATCATTTAGGTTAAGTCTGACATTCTAATTAGCATTGGGGGTTATACAAAAATAACAAATTAGAATTTCATTACCAATAGAGAGGTGAAGGAGTGAATTTTGTCACCAAAATAAATAAATTTCATTACCAATAGCGTTTGATTTGGCAGAATAAATAAAATTCAAAGCATTGAGCCATGTGTCTTATAAAGAGGATAACCAAAATCATGGGGACAGCCTGCTTTTCCCATTGTGGGGGGCAATAACTGGAGGAAATAGTATCGCTGGCTTTATACCTGTACCTGTAGACAATTATCTAGGAACAGAATCCTTATTGTTGTCACCAAGCTTAACCAGCACACTGTAAAAGATATACAAAACATAGATACTGAAGTTTTAAAAATTAGGAGTTTGTAACGGAATGAATAAAAAATGATCATCAATTGTTCAGTACATACACTGCATAGGTTGTATGTTTGTTCATTAACCCATTCTCATTAACCATCATGCCACGTGTAAGCACCTCTAACATATCTTGTAGTAGCAATACAATAGTTTCAGGCTTAGAGGCATCGGCTTCTTTTTGCAACACATGATACAGAATTATTTCTATCTTCCTTCAGTAGAATAATTACTGAAGAGAATAAACAGTATATTTGTAGTTTGATCAGTATCAAATTAAAATGCAATCTTAAAAAAAAGGGTTAAGTATCTCTCCAAGCTGCACAATTTTTTTAAATAAGTTTGGTAAATCTTTCAATTTGAAGTTGGCAAGAAATGTGCCTTTTAGGATGCTTGTTTCAATTTGTTTAATTATTATACCAATTACCCTGTTACATATCCAGTAAAAATGTTAGGAATGAATGTAATATAATAGTCAATGCAAGATAGTAAGAGAAGATGTAATATTTAAAAAATTGCCACATCAGAATTATGATTATTTTCACAAGAGAAAATTATAAGCATCATAAATAATTTGACAAAATTATGCAAAAGTTAACACATGGGAAACATGTTATCTTAGAGGATCTCTAATGCTACTTTATTTGTATCTTATGAAATATCATGTGTCACATAACGTAGCACAAACGAATTGTCAGAAATTCTTTACTGTTCGATCTTTCATGATTAATGATGAACAATTCAATTAATAGCCCAAGGATCACCAATACCAAATATTTCACAAACAAAACTTAATATGATTTTTTTTTTTTTAAGATGACGTACCTTGATTAACAGCGGAAGATGTAATGGCTGTCATCTTCTTCTTCTGACTTCTAATAATTACTCTTCTTCTCAGAATTCGATTTCTCTCTCTAACCCTATTTCTTTATGTGTTTCTTGATGGAGAAGAATACATCTATATCCTAGGAGAGAGAGGACTCAATCCTCTATATAACATTTAACTCTAAATCTGATACGTCCATCATATACCAATTCAATGCTTAAGATTAATCACAGACCTAATATTCTAATTATAGAACGATTCATCTATGACTTAATTAATCGGGTCACATTAAGATCAGAAACTGCATAGCGTTAAAGGTAAATGAAACGTTCTATTTATGACCTAATTAATAGGGTCACATTAAGATTAGAAACTGCATAACGTTAAAAGTAAATGAAACGATTGCAGTTTCTAATAGCAGTTTTCTAACATTCTCCTACTTGACCCAATTATTCATAATATCAAATGTTGAACATCATACTATGATAAATTGCTGAGAGTTATGGCGGTTGTGCATTATTAATTCAATGCATTCCCTTCCACATACTACAATGCCAGCAATTCATCATTTTATGCTCATAATTTATATAAAACAGCATAATGGTTCACATAATGTCTTATATCATAATGATTAAACATAATATCTTTATAAGACTCTTTTTTGTTTAAAATTACATAAAGTACGTACTACCACATTAAAACAAGAGATACATAATTGTATATCAGAAACACACAAAGAAGCTTAGAATGTCACACATCAATTATTATTAATACAACCAAGACCCATTCTTTATACACGTTCCTTAAATTGTCTTGGCTGTAATCCTTTCGTCAAAGGGTCTGCAATCATAAGTTATGTCCTGATGTGCATGATTGACACTCTTTGTTTCTGAACCTTATCTTTCACAACAAGATACTTCAGTTCCATATGTTTGGCACCTTTAGAGTACTTGTCGTTTTTGAGAAAAACACTGCTGCAGAGTTATCACAATAAATTTTCAACGGCTTGCTAATGGTGTCGATAAGCTCAAGTCCTGAAATAAAGTTCCGCAACCATAATGCATGAATTGTGGCTTCATAACATGCCACAAATTCTACCTCTATAGTAGATGAAGCAACGATTGTTTGTTTCACACTTTTCCATGATATGGCTCCTTGAGCAAACATAAACAGGTAACCAAAAGTCGATTTTCTAGTATCGATGCATCCGGCAAAATCTGAATCGCTATATCTAGTCACCTCCAATTCATTGGATCTACTATACATGAGCATGTAATCGTTCGTGCCTTGTAAGTACCTTAACACTTTCTTTGCAGCTTGCCAATATTCCCTTCCTGAATTACTTTGATACCTCGCTAACATACCGACCGCAAAACTGATATCCGGTCTAGTACAGGTTTGAGAATACATTAGGCTACCAACTAAAGATGCATATGGAATTGATTCCATTTCCTTTCGTTCAACATCATTCTTAGGACATTGCATGAGATTGAATTTATCACCTTTTTGTACAGGAACTTTCCCAGGTGAACACTTACTTACTCCAAATCTCTCTAGAATCCTTTCGATATATCCTTTCTGAGACAATCCCAATATTCCTTGTGATCGATCATGAAATATTCATATTCCGATCATATAGGATGCCTCTCCCATATCTTTCATTTCAAAGTTCGTTGAGATAAATTCCTTAGTCTCATGCAATATTCTTAAATTATTTGCAACAAGCAAGATGTCATCAACATAAAGGACTAGATAAATAAACTTGCTCCCACTGATATTTTGGTATAAACAGTGATCAACCGTATTTTCCTTAAAACCAAAAGATGTAATAATGGTATTGAACTTAATATACCATTGTCGGGATGCTTGTTTAAGCCCATATATTGACTTCTTAAGTTTACACACCAATTGTTCTTTACCTTTTACAGAAAAAACCTCAGTTTGATCCATATAAACATCCTCATCAAGATCTCCACTCAGAAAGGCTGTTTTCACATCCATTTGATGCAATTCCAAATCATAATGTGTAACTAATGTCATTATTATCCTTAGTGAGTCCTTTTTCGAAACAGGAGAAAATGTCTCCTTCTAATCAACACCATCTTTCTGAGTGTAACCCTTAGCAACAAGTCTAGCTTTATACCGTTCGACATTACCACTAGAGTCGTGTTTGGTTTTAAAAATGCATTTGCATCCGACTCTTTTACAGCCATGTGGTAACTCAACGAGATCCCAAACTTCATTCTGTTGCATGGATTTTAGTTCTTCTTTCATGGCATTAATCCATTCCTTTGACTCTTTACTTTCTACAGCATGTGAAAACGAAACTGGGTCCTTATTGATTCCTATATCATAAACTGATTCTTACATATAAACCATATAATCATTAGAAATAGCTAACCTACGATGTCTTTGAGATCCTCTTAATGCTACTTGTTGTGGTTCATGCATACCAGCATTATGTAAGTCATTTCCTTCAGGATGTTCTTCTTCATTTATATGTTGTTCATCATCATGCTGTTCTCTAATAGCTGGAACAACATTTGGAGTAATAGTAGATGGAGGAACAATTCTAGGCAATGTAACATTTATCACTGTTTCCTTTATTTCCACTATTTTGTCTTATAGTACTCCAACTGACTTCACCAATCTCAATGAATCTTGCATTACCAGTTTCTACAATTCTCGGACTATAATTAGGACAGTAAAACACATATCCTTTAGATTTATAAGGGTAACCTAAAAGATACCCAGTAATCGTTCGAGAATCTAATTTCTTTTCATGTGGATTATAAATTCTCGCTTCCGCTGGACAACCCCAAACATGCAGGTATCTTTAGCTAGGTTTCCTGTTAGTTCATAATTCAAAAGGAGTCTTTTGAACAGCTTTACTAGGAACCTTATTCAACAAATAATTAGCAGGTTTGAGAGCATACGACCACATATTCTTAGGTAGTGTAGAATATGACATCATACTCCTAATCATATCTATTAACGTCCTATTTCGCCTTTCTGCTACACCATTTTGCTGTGGTGTACCTGGCATTGTGTATTGCGCACATATGCCATGACTTTCGAGGAATTTTGCAAATGGATCTGGACACTGGGCTGACTCATTATATTTTCCATAATATTCACCGCCTCTATCAGACCTTATGATTTTCACCTTTCATCTAATTGCCTCTCAACTTTCTTTAAAAATGTCTCAAGGACATTCATATTGAGATTTTTCATGAAGCAAATAGACATAAGCATAGCGGGAAAGATCGTCAATAAAAATGATGAAATACTTTTCTCCATTAAAGGCTGGAGTGTCCATAGGTCCGCAAATATCAGTGTGTATTATTTCAAGAAGCTGGCTAGTTCTAGTGGCTCCTTTCTTATTATGTTTGGTGTGTTTACCTTTAATACAATCCACACATAATTCTAGATCGCTAAAGTTCAAATTTGAAAAAATTTCATTACTTAGTAATCTCATCATTCTTTCTTTGGATATGTGACCTAGTCTTTTATGCCATAAGAAAGCAGAATTTTCATTCAACATGTTACGTTTCCATCCAACATTATTTATTACGTTCAGCAAGGAATTTGCATAAGTGTTATTCAGTTTCAATTTATATAAACCATCAATTAGAATACCAGAACCAACATTATCAGTATTCTTATATAAATCAAAACAACCAGATCCAAACGTACATCTAAAACCAGAAATATCCAACTTACTTACGGAAATAAGGTTTCAAGATAATGAAGGTACATAAAGGGTACTACATAAGTCTAATATATATCAACTTTCTAGAATTGGACGATAAGTCCCAATGCCTTCTATTGTGGATTTCATTCCGTTTCTCATAAAGAGAAAACGATCTTCAATTGGATTTATGGTTCAGATCATAAGAAATCCCTGCATATTATTGGAGACATGAGTTGTAGCACCAGCATCAAGCCACCATGTATTAATAGGAACTTCAACTAAATTTGATTCAAAATATACGAAAGATAGATGATTACCTTTCTTTTCGAACCAAGCTATCCTTTTCGGACAGTCATTTTGATAATATCCTTTCCTTTTACAGAAATGACATCGAACATCCTTTAGTTCCTTCGTTTTCTTATCCTGCCCATTCTTAGCAGGTGTCTTTTTCTTCTTGAAATGACTTGATTTTCGATTCTTTTCTTTACCGGCTTTATTACTCACAAAACTTACTGAGTGATTCACTTGATTTTTCAAACGTCCTTCTTCCTGAACAAGTCTACTGGCCAATTCATTAACATTCCACTTATCCTTTATAGTGTTATAGTTAATTTGAAAAGGTCCATATTTAGAAGGTAGCGAGTTCAGGATAAACTGGACAAGAAAAGAATTCTCTACTATAAGTCCAAGGGAGTTTAACCTTGCTACAAGATTAGTCATATCTATAATGTGCTCTTGCATAGTTCGCGACCCATCAAACTTCATGGTCGTGAGTTCTGCCATAAGAGTACCAGCGAGTAACTTATTAGCTGAACGAAAACGCTCTTCCACAAACTGCATATATTCCTTAGCACTTTCTGTTTGCGGAATTATTGACTTAATGTTGTTAGCAACAGTCATCTTAATAAACATGAGGCTCAATCTGTTACTACGTTCCCATGCTTTATGTTGTGATTTTTCTATCTCAGTACTAGCTGTTGTAAGAGCAACAGGTTTATCCTCAAGGAGTGCAAAGTCAAGATCCTAAACACCTAAATGGAAATTGACTTGTTCTCTCCATTCAGAAAAATTAACACTAGTGAACAATGTAACGGATGAAGCATGTTTATTCATAGGAACTACTATAAATTAAATAATAATAAAAAATTGAAATAACTATAAGCTCATAGCTAACGCGATTCAGATATGTACATAATAGTATAATATAGCACTCCTTGGGTAGATACTATCTTATATTTAACATAATTAAATACCAAAACATAAGTAAGTAACAAATATATTCAATTAAATAAAACTGACTTCTTTGGATGATCAATATTTATTTAATCAAGATATCTATTAAACCTCATCATGTAAACTTGTGACGCCCCACTTCTATGCTCACAATAACAAAAAGTATTATAAGGAAATACTGTCTGTTATTACGAAGAATAAGGCGGATAGGAGCGGTCATCCGTAGTTAGGCCTTACATTAGTATTGGTTATCTCGATAGGAGTGGTATATATATTTATTTTTCATTTCTTTGTTTATTTACTCCCATCGACATATTCAATTCCAGTATAAAAAGAACTACGATGGTTCATAATAGTTTAGGACAACATATATAATAATAACACAGATAAGCTAAACACAGAACACAGATAATATCAAATCTCATATATATATATATATATATATATATATATATAACTGAAGTTTACAATACACGTGATACAATACATGTGATACAATTACAACTGTCGACATACAAGTACATTATTGTAAATAACATACATGAATACATATCATACATGAATTACAACTGTCAAAATATATTGAATTGGACACACGAAACAATTCAAGCAATTGAAATTATCAATTTAAAACGTCAATTATGTTTTGGCTGCAGTACACGCTCACATGCACTACCTCGCCACTACAGTGATGAAATATGCAAAAGATCAATGAATCAAAAGCAAATGACACCAACTTGAGATCAAGCTCAAGTTATACAAGCAACTCAAACTCAATTGCAACAGAGACAAACAGGGTTCAACATGACTCGAAGTACAAGTCGATACAAACATACATGTGTGGTCAGTGAAACCCAAAGCTAACAGCAACGACACTAGATCAAGAATAATATAAGCATGCTAATCCAACATGGCAGTAAAAAAAGAACACGGTGCAACAATAAAACGGGTAAAAATGCACACAAGAGTGAAAATATTGCACATTGGAGAATAGACAACAAGGGCTAAGGGCAGTGTATAGGGACACAGATTCAAGTGAAGTGAAATGGTTCAACACACACATAGACATGTACAGTAATCGCAAGTGCACAGGTATAAAGTGCACACAAACTATAGAACACGTCAAGGAAGGGCACAAAGGAATACACGCACACAAGGCACACAAAACCACTAGATCATCATCAACACACACCCAGCATGCACCAAAACAACCTCACAAAATCAACTTGTTAAGTTCAAATCAAGGTTATAGATCTAATCAGAAAATCAATAAAGAATAAAGGAGAATTTCAAAGCGTTTGCAAAATTGCCAACACAACCAACAACTACGGTTATTAACATAAATAATCAAAGGGCAACCCACGGCAAGGTTCTAATCAACTTCTAGACAGTTACTCACGTGAAAATTAGTGACCATAAAATAGTCAAAAACAATGAAAATACATGTAAGACACATCAGAAAAATATACAAAGTCATATATGAGAGTAAATAGTCATAAACAGCAAAGAAAGGTATATTCTCATGTTGAAATATCAACTAGAATCAAATATATTCAAAATATATGGAATCAAAAATTTCCAAATATATCATAAAATCGAACAAATCATGTAAGTGCAGACAACTACAAAATCAAGTTTAAAAGGTCAGTACCGAAGTTCAGATGGTAGTCAAGTAGAAGCATTGATCAACAGAAATCGACGTCGTGAAAGAAATCAACATCGTCCAAACGAAATCAAATGACCGAAGTCAAGTGAAACCGAGGTGACCACAAAAACCAAATAGTGTTGTGATAATCAAGCCATGGAAAACAAGTAATCGAACTAAGTCAAAAATCAATACCGAGTCAAAAAATCATCAACATCGAAACAAAAATCGAACGGCCGAAGCACGACACTAAGAGTGAATTAGAATGTGAGTGAAAATCACTCACCTTGCTTCGAAGAGCACAGATCCAATTCGCAGCCGAGATCCCCCTTTTGCTCGCCTTTGCACAGTGCCCGAATCGAAGCAAAGATGAACTCAATCAAGCGGCCGAAAGCATCTCAAGAGACGATCAACCAACAGAGCAAGGAAGTCGAATTCAATCGATTATTTGAAGTCGGCATCTTCGAATTTACGAAAGCCCTAATTTTTAGTCAGGAGGAACGAACGAAGAAAGCCGCCATTATCTCAAAAGGGAACGGGCCGAACTAATAAAAATAAAAGAGAGAGTGTTTTTGGCCAAGATTTTTATTCAAAGCCTGCATAACTCTTAACCGATTTTTAAAAGAATCCCAACCCGATTAAAACTCCCAATAGCAATTAGCTAACAATTTTAATCATCTAATGACGATAATTAACTGGTGCAAAACCCCGGGTTGTTACAGACTCCCCTCCTTATAAAAATTGCGTCCCCGCAATTTTCATAATTAAAGTCATCAATAACAATTATTTTTCTAACATAAACTAGTTAAGCTAGAAAAATAAAGGTCAAGAATGCAAACGCCAAAGAAATCTTTTAATTTCATAAAAGGAATTCACAAATTCTCAACAAAATTACAACAAAATCTAATTGTTAAATAAATAATCAAAAACAACAAAACTGAATAAATATAATTATCAGCAATATTTTAATTATCAATTAGATAACTAGAATACAAAAATCACAAAACAGCTATATCTAATTATCGATACGATAATTAGAAAACAGCAAAATCTAATTATCAACAAAGATAATTAAAACTCAAATCATCAAATATACAATTACCAACAAAGATAATTAGAATGCAAATCATCAAATATCTAATTATCAAAAACGATAATCAAAAAACAACAAATATCTAATTATCAAAAACGATAATCAGAAAACAACAAATATCCAATTATCAACAAAGATAATTAGAACTCAAATCAGCAAATATCTAATTATCAACTAAGATAATTAGAACTCAAATCAACAAATATCTAATTATCAAAAACGATAATCAGAAAACAACAAATATATAATTATCAACAAAGATAATTAGAACTCAAATCAACAAATATCTAATTATCAACTAAGATAATTAGAACTCAAATCAACAAATATCTAATTATCAAAAACAATAATCAGAAAACAACAAATATCTAATTATCAACAAAGATAATTAGAACTCAAATCAGCAAATATCTAATTATCAACTAAGATAATTAGAACTCAAATCAACAAATATCTAATTATCAAAAACGATAATCAAAAAGCAACAAATATCTAATTATCAACAAAGATAATTAGAACTCAAATCAGCAATTATCTAATTATCAACTAAGATAATTAGAACTCAGATCAACAAATATCTAATTATCAAAAACGATAATCAGGAAAGGACAAATATCTAATTATCAACAAAGATAATCAGGAAAGAACAAATATCTAATTATCAACGAAGATAATTAGAACTCAAATCAACAAATATCTAATTATCAAAAATGATAACCAGAAAACAACAAATATCTAATTATCAAAAATGATAATCAGAAAACAACAAATATCTAATTATCAACAAAGATAATTAGAACTCAAATCAGCAATCATCTAATTATCAACTAAGATGATTAGAACTCAAATCAACAAATATCTAATTACCTGCAGATAATTAGAAACAACAAATACCTAGAAATCATAAATAGATAATCTAGAAAATCAACATAAAAGTGGATCGATCCCATCATATGGCGAGTCTAAGCTACGCCGCACGTGCAACAACATATGGCCGAGGCCTACCAAGTACTGTCATCATAATTTTGGCGCCCAACAAATGACCCGAAAGTCCAACATATGACCCGAAGGTCTAGTACTGGTATTTGACCCGAAGGTCCATCATATGACCCGAAGGTCCAGCATAGTGGCTCAAAAGCCAAATAAAATCATCAAAATCATCAAACAGCAAATATTTCAATTAACGAGTCCGGAATTAATCGAAATAGTAAAAGTATGGTTCCATATTCCGCACTTTTGCTAAATCGTTTAAATCTCTTCATCGTTTCCTTGAAAGTGAAAACTTGTGTATTTTAAATAAATAATATTTTACGTTCTCAAAAGGACAAGTCCGGAATTAAGCGAATCAGTAAAGGTGAGGGTTCATAGTTCTCAATTTTGCTGAAGCGTTTAAATCGCTTCCTCATTCTTTTGAAAGCGCAAACTGTAAAATTTTTGAAAACAATCTTATTTTAAAACGATTTGAAAACCCGTGATTAAAATAGCAACATCTGTAGCAATTTCGATAAGGAAATTGCACTTCTCAAAACACCGTAAAAACGGTTATCAAATCAGCATTGCGGGATAACCGTTTGAAAATTCACTTTAAATTTGACAGTTACTGAAGTCAAAGCGACAGTAATTTTTAAACGTCGAAAATCTCATCAAAACAATTTGCATCGAATTATGCTACCGGTGTAAAAATCCCGTTATAAAAATAACGGCAACCAAATATGTTTTAAACTAAACACCGGTTCAATGTAAAATTAATGCGGTAACGTGCAACTCATATTTGCACGCATACTACAAGATGAACAAAGAAATCACTAGATTATATCTTCAATGAAGATAATTTAAAACAGCAAAAATCTAATCAAATATGCAATTAGCATAAAAGAAAACCAGCATAAATCTCAACAAAATCACATAATTGCAATTGCTGCGGATCCTCAAATCGGATTCAAAATTTTCAAAGAAAACAAAAATAAACACATTTATGTAACAACACAATGAAATTAATTTCATTTTCATATTTTTATTTTTAAATCAAGAGGGTTATCAGCTGTACTCAGCGAAGGCAGTCTCACTATTTCCGCTGTGCACTCTGATAAACAGAACACAAATTAATCAATCATCAAAACACAATTTCACTTTTATTTTAAAAAAAAAAATATTTTAAAAAAATTCATCATAATTTCAAAACTTTAGTATTGACTCAAGGCATAATTAAAACATCAACAAATAGTTATAACACATGTTCCATCTACGTTATGTTATATATTATGTCCATTAAAACCTCGCTCTGATACCAATTGTGACGCCCCACCTCTATGCTCACAATAACAAAGAGTATTATAAGGAAATACCGTCTGTTATTACGAAGAATAAGGCTGGATAGGAGCGGCCATCCGTAGTTAGGCCTTACACTAGTATTGGTTATCTCGATAGGAGTGGTATATATATTTATTTTTCATTTCATTGTTTATTTACTCCCATCGACATATTCAATTCCAGTATAAAACGAACTACGATGGTTCATAATAGTTTAGGACAACATATATAATAATAACACAGATAAGCTAAATACAAAACAAGGATAATATCAAATCTCATATATATATATATACATATATATATAACCGAAGTCAGTTACAATACATGTGATACAATACATGTGATACAATTATAACTGCCGACACTTGAAGTTGCATATACAAGTACATTATTGTAAATAATATACATGAATACATATCATCCTATAAAATAACCCTGACTACTCCAAAAGAAATGAAAAGACTTCATAGCTCAAGCAGCATCCCTAAGCGAGATATCAACAGCCTGTAATAACTCGGTCTGACCCGAGTATTAATTCAAAAGAAAATAATGCGCGGGTCAGTATAATTCAAACTCAGTAATTAAAGCACGGAAGCAATAATAATTAAATAACAAATAGACGACAATCACAATAAATCTCGCATATCCAATCCTTCAATAAGAGAATCGGATAACGGTAGAAATAACACGTACATCAATAAACAACGAATTAGGAAAGCCAAATCATCAACAAAGATAAATAAAAGGATTATGAATGAAGATAATTTAGAAAAAACAACAGAATTGCCTAAACAGCAATTAACAGCAAGTGGCCAAAGCAAAACCTAAGCCAGTGAAACAGTATAAACAACAAAATATAATTATCCATACGATAATTAGAAAACACATAACCTAATTATCTAGTCGATAATTAGATAGCAACAAAATAATCAAATTAAACCAAATCAAAATACAATTTCAAAATATAATGAATTGGACACACGAAACAATTCAAGCAATTGAAATTATCAATTTAAAACGTCAATTCTATTTTGGCTGCAGTACACGCTCACGTGCACTGCCTCGCCACTACAGTGATGAAATATGCAAAAGATCAATGAATCAGAAGCAAATGACACCAACTTGAGATCAAGCTCAAGCTATACAAGCAACTCAAATTCAACTGCAACAGAGACAAACAGGGTTCAACATGACTCGAAGTACAAGTCGATACAAACATACATGTGTGGTCAGTGAAACCCAAAGCTAACAGCAACTACACTAGATCAAGAATAATACAAGCACGCTAATGCAACAAGGCAGTAAAAAAAGAACACAGTGCAACAATAAAACAGGTAAAAATGCACACAAGAGTGAAAATATTGCACATTGGAGAATAGACAGCAAGGGCTAAGGGTAGTGTATAAGGACACAGATTCAAGTGAAGTGAAATGGTGCAACACACACATAGACATGTACAGTATTCGCAAGTGCACAGGTATAAAGTGCACACAAAACTACAGAACACGTCAAGGATGGGCACAAAGGAATACACGCACACAAGGCACACAACACCACTAGATCATCATCAACACACACCCAGCATGCACCAAAACAACCTCACAAAATCAAGTTGTTGAGTTCGAATCAAGGTTATAGATATAATCAGAAAATCAGTGAAGAATAAAGGAGAATTTCAAAGCGTTTGCAAAATTGCCAACAAAAACCAACAACTACGGTTATTAACATATATAATCAAGGGGTAACCCAGGGCAAGGTTCCAATCAACTTCTAGAAAATTACTCACGTGAAAATTAGTGACCACAAAACAGTCAAAAACAATGAAAATACATATAAGACACATCATAAAAATACGCAAAGTCATATATGAGAGTAAATAGTCATAAACAACAAAGAAAGGTATATTCTCATGTTGAAATATCAACTAGAATCAAATACATTCGAAATATATGGAATCAAAAATTTCCAAATATATCATAAAATCGAACAAATCATGTAAGTGCAGACAACTACAAAATCAAGTTTAAAAAGTCAGTACCGAAGTTCATATGGTAGTCAAGTCGAAGCCATGATCAACAGAAATCGACGTCGTGAAAGAAATCAGCATCGTCCAAACGAAATCAAATGACCGAAGTCAAGTGAAACCGAGGTGACCACGAAAACCAAACAGTGTCGTGATAATCAAGCCACGGAAAATAAGAAATCGAACTAAGTCAAAAATCAATACCGAGTCAAAAAATCATCAACATCGAAACAAAAATCGAACGGCCGAAGCACAGCACTAAGAGTGAATTAGAATGTGAGTGAAAATCACTCACCTTGCTTTGAAGAGCACAGATCCAATTCGCAGCCGAGATCCCCCTTTTGCTCGCCTTTGTACAGTTCCCGAATCGAAGCAAAGACGAACTCAATCAAGTGGCCGAAAGCATCTCAAGAGACGATCAACCAACAGAGCAAGGAAATCGAATTCAATCGAGTATTTGAAGTCGGCATCTTCGAATTTACGAAAGCCCTAATTTTTAATCAAGAGGAACGAACAAAGAAAGTCGCCATTATCTCAAAAGGGAACGGGCCGAACTAGTAAAAATAAAAAAGAGTGTTTTTGGCCAAGATTTTTATTTAAAGCCCGCATAACTCTTAACAGATATTTAAAAGAATCTCAACCCGATTAAAACTCCCAATGGCAATTAGCTAACAATTTTAATCGTCTAATGACGATAATTAACTGGTGCAAAACCCTGGGTTGTTACAAAACTAGTTATAGAACAAGACTTTCCTTTGTATAAGTTTTCAGGTTCTACCATTAGTGACGCCGATTTTTTTTTAATTGGTATTATTATAACTGGCAATTTCTATCAATAATCATTATGTCACTTATGCACTAAATGATTATTCTGATTTTGACCACTTTGGTGGTTAACAAAATCGTAAATCGCATGTGCATAATTGACTTATAACACATACTTAATTAAACATCATGAGTAAAACATAGAACAGATCAATTGCAATCACAGGAAATATTCAGTTATTGATTGGTTGCTCCGGTATTAAATGTTAGAAATTCTTTACTGTTCGATCTTTCATGATTAATGATGAACAATTCAAGTAATAGCCCAAGGATCACTAATACTGAATATTTCACAAACAAAACTTAATATGATTTTTTTTTTAAGATGACGTACCTTGATTAACAGCGGAAGATGTAATGGCTGTCATATTCTTCTTCTGACTTCTAATAATTACTCTTTTTCTAAGAATTCAGTTTCTCTCTCTAACCCTATTTCTTTATGTGTTTCTTGATGGAGAAGAATACATCTATATCATAGGAGAGAGAGGACCAAATTCTTTATATAACATTTAACTCTAAATCTGGTACGTCTATCATATACCAATTCAACGCTTAAGTTTAATCACTGACCTAATGTTCTAATTATAGAACGGTCTATTTATGACTTAATTAATCGGGTCACATTAAGATTAGAAGCTGCATAACGTTAAAGGTAAATGAAACGTTTTATTTATGACCTAATTAATAGGGTCGCATTAAGAATAGGAACTGCATAACATTAAAAGTAAATGAAACGATTGCAGTTTCTGATAGCAGTTTTCTAACACGAATTATTTTTCCAAAATACAACACATTCCAAAGGCACCATTTTATAGCAATTGTCAAATAAAGGAAAACAGACATTGTCAAGTGAGATAAACTTAATCATTTCCACAAACGAAATAAGTTGATACATTCAGTTGTTTGATGTACTAAAAAAAATAAAAACACATAATCCTGCAATCTTGCATTAAAAAAATTTACATTATTAATATTATTCATATGTCCTTCATTGGAAATGTTATTTGAGAGGCAGGTTAGAACACATTCAAATAAAGTGGAAGTAAAATCATTGTCACTCAAAAAGTTGAAATTTAAGTTAGGTAGTAACTGTCAAATGGATATAAGGTGAACCACCGATTGTTGTTGGCTCCAGCATCGCCTGCTCCAGCATTGCCTATATTATATCTCTTCAGTGTTGGTAGCATTGTCTGTATTATATCTCTTCAGTGTTGGTTGGCTCCTTTGTTCTTAATGTGTTATGCGGATTGTTTTTCTTCCACCTTACTTAGGTCTTTGTCATACTTAGCAAGAAGCCTGTTGATATTGGTTCATTTTTACCAAACAGATACAAAAATCCTATATCTACAAATGATTTCAAATGCAGAAGTTAATACAACACTATCTATATCAAAAATATCCATCTTGTACAATCCTTAAAAGAAGTACTATTGTGAAAATTATAATTTCTTTAATAATAAACTAAAATAGTCCTTGAATATATTAATGTAAAAACGATCAAGCAATTAACTAAAATAATTTATGGGCTTAACAAATTTATATCTGAATGTTAATGCTACTATAGCCATTAGTATTGTTTTATTATTATCAAATAAGGAAATTATGAGTGATATTCAATACAACTATTGAATGTTCAAATTAACAGACCTTCCACATGGACACTACATCTAGACCAAATAATAAAAGAGTACATAAATGTTTCTGAAATAACCCACAAAGACAACATAATACAACAAATTCGTTTCTACTAGCAAAATTAATGAATGACTAAATACGTGTCAAATATATAAGGAGAAAATAAGGATCCACTTAGATTTGTATGAAGATTTAAGGTCTATGGGAAAAAAACCCCACTCTATACTCGAACAAAAAAAGAAACTATACCATAGCCATCACAGATATTTACAATAGTAGCATATAAACCAAAACACTATAACACATTAACCCCAGGTTAGACCAACAAAATATACAACCACAACTACAACAAACAACATACACAGCCTGATGTACAACAGCAGAAAATACAAAGACCCATAACATGAACGCAAAAATCAAAGTCAGACTGAGATAAAATCTTCAGTTGTCCCCTTCATTTCCCCTTCATCTTTTTATCACCGTCTTGCCAATCGTGTCCAAGCTCTCTCTGACTCTCCTCTGCAGCACTGGAAGAATATGTCTCCATTACCAATCATATGGACAAGTACTGCAACAACCCTGAATTTTTGTGATTTATTTTAATTATTTATTTTGATTATTTTATTTGGAAACTTTATTATATTTACTAAAATGAATAAATTTTATTATTTTAAGCATATATTTTGATTTTGTGTTAATTTCAAATCTGAATAAATAAGATATTTTCAGAAAAATGTGGATTTTGGTCAAATTGGGCAAACTTTGGCTTTTAAATTTAAAATTTAAATATTTTAATTTTTGAATTTTATCTTTTATTATGAAAATAGATTAAATTTTAAGAATACTAATTTTCATTTCGTTGAAATCAGATTTATATTGTGAAAGTTATGCTTTTTACAATATTGGGTGTATATTGATTTATTTAATAAAATTATCTATTTTAATTTATATAAATAATATTTTTATTTGTCAAATAATGTTATAATATGTGTTATATGACATGTTAAGTATATATATTTTATTTTAAAATATTTTTAAAGTGATAATAGAATTTTTCCAAAATTTACTGCATTTATTTCCTATTTTTAAAGGCTATTTTCTAATTTTCTGCTATTTTCTTCATTTAAATTATATTTAATTAAATTTTGTTTATTTATTTTTGTGAATTCATTTTTATTTTATGTTCTTATCTTTATTTCTAAATATTTTCCAAGTCCATATAAATTTTCCAAAGTTTATTCTGTTTATTTTCAAATTTTCTAGACTAGTTTTCATTTTTGTGCTATTTTCTTATTTTAATCATATATTGTTAATATTTATTTATTTATATTATATATATTTGTTACATTTTCGAATTCAAACTGAATTTATAATTATTTTCAGCTATTTAAATTTATATAAAGAAAATAATGAAATTTGAAAAGGTTTACGACTTTTGATTTCCTAAGGCCTTTTATATTCCTACATTTTCACATTTCCACATTTCTTTTCATTTTTAGCCTTAACTCCTCATTCTTTTCAGCCGAACTCATTTCCTCATTCACGTAAACTCTAACAAAAAAATTCGGCCATTGTTTGAGGAGAAAAAAATTGGTAAATTTTTTTATTTCTTTCATTAGTTTTATACTTGAATTCATTGATTTGCACTTGCTCTTCCTCTATATAGGTTCGGCCTACCTCCTCCACATTCCCAGCCGCCTCCACCCCCACCTGAGCACATCACTATCACCTCCTCCTCTCTGGCCAAGCCCAAGCCGAGCCTCCTTGTCGATGATCCTTCACCAAAATTGATCAAAACTCCACTTGAATACCACTAGCCGAGCACACATCAACATCCACCACTTCATCACCCCTTAGCCGCCACCATCTCCACCTCCACCACCTCCAGCTCCACCTGAACTCTCTGCCACGCCACCCCCTTGACCACTCCAGTGATGGTCATGACCCATATGGCCTTGGTCGAGCCTTCAATGGCCTTGAAATCATGTGTTGTTCCTTGCTTTGTTTTGTAAGTTGTTTCATGCATCACCACCACCTTTGCACCATGTTAACCAAGTTTGGCCAACCCATATCCACCAATAAGCTGATCTAAACCCTTTCCTTAGACTTGTATTCCACTTAAGGCCGAACCCAAAGAGAGTTGGAAGCAAGTGCAAAGCATTTCTGCTTTGATTTATGCAGTTATTTCCAGCTAAATTTAATCGTATTTGAATTGAAAACTTATATTCGTTATATTATTTTGTTTGATTTGTTTTCAAGGGAATTGATACTTTGGCTCTCCCATCCACTTCTGTGTCGTGCTATCGTGCTTGTGTGGATCTTTTGTGCATTTGTTGTTGTGTCTCCATCTCAAACTAGTGAGTTATTCTCACCAGACATTGTATACCTATATAACTAGTAAACTGACCACTTGTGAATCTGTAAAATGCATCACCATATTATATCTGCTATGCTATGATTATATGATGTTCATCCATGCTTAAACACCTGTTATATCATATATTACTGTTATATTATGTTGTTCTGTTATTTATATTAGTTTATCACACTGCATATTCCTTTTAGATTAGAATCACTATGCGTTGAAATGATACATACCCCAACAGACTTTAGAATAGGGGAAAAATCGTTATGGGCTGAAATGATAGGTCTGAACGATTTTCAAATTATTTCATTTACTTGGGAATGCGGGTTTGAAATGATAAAACCCAAGTTTTCTTTGTAAATTACGGGTTGAAATGATATATTACCCGTATCACTTTACCTAGGCTAGAAAATGAAATACAGACCCGTAGTTAAAATATGTTTTTCTAAAAAATTTAAAATATTTTAGAAATGTAAATATTATAATATTTTGATTTAAATTTGATTAAAATGATTTTTTGTAATGTATTATTGATTTTCTGAAAATTTATAAGTAAATAAATTATGGAGGTTAGAAAATTTGAAATTTAAGTTATTTTAGGAAATTTTTATTTGGTGATAATTGGAATTTAAATTAAATATGAAATATGATAAATTCATGATAATTTGGAATAAAATGAATTTAAATAATTTTATAATATATTGATGATTCTTGAATAAAGTTAAAATGTGAAATGAATGAATATTTAAGTTGAAATTTGGAAATATAACTTAAATTGGAAATTTGTGAATTTGGCTTAAAAGTGAATTTTAAGTTAAGTAATTAAAAAAATGAAATTAAGTTATATTTGAAATTTAAACTTAAATTTAAGTTAAAATTTAATTTAATGAATTTAAATTTAGTGTTGGAATTTAATAAGTGAATTATTATTAAATATTGATTATTGAATGGAAATTTAACTTTATAAAATCATGAATTTAAGGAAAATAAAATGATGATTTTAAAAGTGAAAATATGTGATTTGATAAGTTAAAAATGATTTAAATGAAAATATAATTGTTTTTGAAATTATATTGAATATTTGAAGTTAATTAACTGCATCTTTTGAAATGCAGTTATTTCTAATGTAAATGATTTTACAGCATTTGTAAATGCTGTAGTTGATAATGATGAACTAAATGGCTAAATTTAATTAAAGGTTATTATAGCACTTTGTAAGTGCTGTAATTGCTAAATTTAACTAAGTTTTATTTGGAACCAAAGTAACCCTATTACAGCATTTTAAATGCCATCTTTTGTTAAATTGAACTGTTTTAAACATAACTTTCCGTAGCATTTTCTAAGTGTTGCGAAAGGTGAATTTCCACTGTTTTGATAAATTTAATTGAATAAGTGAACTTTGAAAAGTTTAAATTTTTTAAAATTTAACAATTTAATTATTAAATATAATAACTTCATTTTTATGATTTAAAATGAAGTAATTTGTTTTGAAATATAAACTATTTTGAAATGTGTGTTGAAATGGTATTTTAAATAAATGAACGTGGTTTGGAAGATGCGATATTTTGATATTTTGAAATGGATTTTTAAATGATATTGAATTTTGAAATGATATTTGATTTCGAAGTATAAATTACTATTTTGAAACTTTAACCACCGGATGTATTTAATTTATAGTTTAACTGATCCTTAAAGGATGGACGATCCCAAGCATCATTTAAGTTATGGTACATTACTACTACAGTTCACTTGAGTTGGTTTACATTATATAAGTATATATGTCCTGACTCGAGTGTTTTGTGTTTTACTTTACGCTCGGGTCAACCTGAGTGTTCTCAGCTTTGGATACTCTTTCTGGAGCTGGTCTTTGCTGGAGTTTCTACTTATCTACATTCATATCTGTTTCTATCTCAGCTGTTCTAGTTTATCTCATGTATTAGTGAACTTCTATGTATTTGGGATTTCTATTATGTTGTTTTTAGACTGTATTTATGTATTTGGTTTAAGACTCTGTTATAGTAGCATGTGTGGATACGAATGGCTGAAAATATCAGGTTGTTACAGTTGGTATTAGAGCTTTGGTTTTAGGCAAACCATAGCCTACGGAGCAAAAACTCATTAGAGATAGGGTAGAAATACCCTAGAATGAGTGAAATCAATCTCAGAATCCTTTTTTTGTGAGAGAACATATTTTCGAAGTGTAAAATGATTTCCAAATGATTTTTAAAGTATTTTCAAAGATTATTTTGGTATAAAAATCATCTTATTTTGAAACCAAGATTTTCTAAGCTTCATTCCTTCCGTATCCACTTTGTTAGAAATCTCTTGGTTAGCATTCTTATCGATTAGGATTCATTGAACTATGGAACACACCCACTTGTTCTGAAATCCAGTCTTGTCTTTCCTATTTCATCCATTTTGATTTTGGAGCATTCCATAACTCCCTTTGGAATGACCTCTCTCAAGATCGGTGATTCCACCAATCTTTGAATGATTTGTAAAGAGGTGAAACTCCTTTACAAATTAGCATTGATTCACCGAAGATTTCTGTATTCACGGTTTACGATGCTATCTATCTCCTGCTCTACCGGGATTCTATCTTTGATGATTGAATGTCGATTTGCCTTAGATTTCTGCATCGATTATATTCCTAAAGTCACGATTGACCGATTAAGGTTTCCCGCGATTTATATAGGCTTATCAATCTTCTATTTGGTAATAAAAGTATCTCATCTTCGTTCGAGCTTATCTTCGAACCAGAATTCTATATGATTAATGTTCCTCAAAAATTGAATATTTATTTGTTTGAAATCTATACTTGAATCATTCTTTGAGAATTTGTGTTTGGTTGTATTTTGAATTTGTGCATACATCGAAGGATGACCTTATTTTGTATATAAAATTAAAATGTTTTCGATAAGGATTATATCCCTTTTAAAACGAGAAATTTGAAGCTTTGAAAGAGTTTGAAATTTTGAAATTTTATAAGGACTTATATAAAAATGATTTATAACTGAAGGGTTTTGAATTTGAATTTCGAGGAATCGAACTCCGGTGTTTTGAAATCGGTTTTAAGATTTTGGAAAATATATAATAATAATATGATTTAAACATATTTTATGAATAAGAAATGTTTCAAATGTATTCAAATGAATTCCAAAGATTTCGAAGAGATTTCAAAGAGGTTTCAAGAAATAAAAGTCCAGAACCCACTTATGTCGCTGGAAAATAATTTCGGTGATGAATGCATGCATCATCGACATTAATTTTCGAGTTTCTGAGTGAGGGAGAGGCCACTCTAGTAGCTTTGCTATGCGAGTGATTTTGTGAAACCAAATTTTTGATTTCAGATTTCGAAATATGGTTTGATGTTCGAAAGATATGTGTGTGTGTGTGTGTGTGTGTGTGTTTGAAATGATTTAAAGTAAGCCGGTGTTCGGTCCTCGAAATTCAGATTTGTTTTGGTATAACCATATCTTTTGGAATTGGTTTACTGATTTGTTGGTGATTTCCAACTCTTGGATTGAAAATATGGTTTCTTCGACTATTTTGAAGGTTCGAGCACTTCCAAATCAAGGTTAACTTTTCAAAGCTAAGAAATGTTGAAAAGTATAAGGTATTTGATAAATAATATAAGTTTAGTTTTGTATGATTAATGTATAAAGTAATATGATTTATATAAGTTTGAAACTGTTTGTTGAGTGAAATAAATAAGACTATGCTGAATTATACTGGTATGAAGTATAGATTTGAAATGTTTTGAATAAAGTATATATATAGAATAAAAATCTTTTCAATGGTAAATTGGATTTTTCATACAAAAATAAATAGTTTGAAGGTTTTAAAAGAGATGGTTTTAAACTCTGTAACCATTTTGATATTTTGATGATTGAAATGGTTTGGAAATGATTTAATCTTTATTTCGATAAAGAATGTGAATTTGAAATGATTTGGTGAAATCATATATGATTTTGAAACTGAATTGATATTGAAATGGTTTGAAATTGAGAACCTTGTTTATTTAAGTACTTTGATTTGGGAGTTATCGAACTTATATAAAATGGATTTGTATAAGTATGAAGTTGATTTGAAAACTGTTGATTGAAAAAGGTACTCAATTTGTAAAGTGAAAGCTTATATAATCGAAGCCTATATAAGCATGATTTGATATACTATTGATTTTGGAAGGTATTTGATTTGAAAATGGAATCTTATATACGATGGACTTTATATAAGTATGATATTTGAAAGTGATTTTGAAAGGTACTATATGATACATATTTTCGAAGTAAAGATATGAAAATTGCCTTCTGCTTGATATCCGCTTTGTGGCCACACTGTGGATTCATTCTATCGATATTATTCTCTATCTGATTTGGGTTTTCCGGATATGATACTCGAGCGTCCATTGAATTCCATAGCGATCTTCGTGGTCTTACGAGCGCGACAGCATAGCGTAATTCACAGAAGCTGCGAGAGCCTACTGGTACGGATGTTTCCTGGGGGATTCAAGTGTAACCATTGTGTATCTGTGATCTATTGGGTCGCTTGGTAGCGTAATCTATAGGGACTGCGATAGCCTAAGGGTACGGATGTTTCTTGGGGGATCCAGGCGTAACCATTGTGTATCTGCGGTACTACTAGTCTTCATGGCGTGCAGGGCTACGGTAGTCGACCTAAGGGTACAGATGTTTCCTGGGGGATTCAGGCGTAACCGTTGTGTATCCTCGATCCATGATCAACATGTTTCGGTTTGGATTGTACTTCCCATATCTGTTTTTAAAAGTTTTTCCAGTATTTTCACTAGGTGTTGAAATAAGTCTACTAAGTACCTGAAGAATGCTAGCTTTGCGCCTGATCAACGCATGGCCAGAGTCTGCTAGAACGAAAGTAAACTTGTTAAGACATCGAGTTATAAAAGTATTTTGGTAAAGTATTATATAAAGGATATTTTAATCATGACGATTTAAATTGTTTTAAATATTGTTTACTTCGAACTATTAAAATTGAATCAAATGACTATTCATCATATTATAAAATGTTTAAAATGTTAAATATAAAATTTTAAATTGAAATTTATATGGTTTTAAAATAATGGTTCATCCTTGTCTTTTAACCTATTTTCCCTTCTAGCTATTTCTACCTTTGTCCTCTTCAAGGGTTCTTTCCACATTGTGGAAAGAATTGGTTCTTTGGCTTATCGTCTGGATTTTCCGAGAAGTTGTGTGGAGTGCATAATGTATTCCATGTCTCACATCTTCTATAGTACCTTCTTGACCTATCTCTTTTGTTCAAGCCTTCTGCTCTTGATAGTTTGGATATTTAGCCTAAATTTGACTGTCGAGAGTAAGCCACTTCGTATTGTCGACAGTGGTACGAAGCAGTTAAGAAGGAAATCTGTTAGTCTGATCAAAGTACGATGGGTACTGATGATCGAGAATGTACCTGGAAGACGGAGGAGAAAATTCGTGCTTCGAATCCGGAATTGTTTTTATTCAAGTACTATTTGCTTTTTCTATCTTGCTTTTCCTTATTTTCCTTTTTCGTTCTTTTCGAGGACGAAAAGATTTGAGTAGGGAAGAGTGTAACAACCCTGAATTTTCATGATTTATTTTAATTATTTATTTTGATTATTTTATTTGAAAACTTTATTATATTTATTAAAACGAATAAATTGTATTATTTTAAGCATATATTTTGATTTTGTGTGAATTATAATTTCAAACCGGAATAAATAGGATATTTTCAGAAAAATGTGGATTTTGGTCAAATTGGTCAAACTTTGACTTTTAAATTTAAAATTTAAATATTTTAATTTTTGAATTTTATCTTTTATTATGAAAATAGATTAAATTTTAAGAATACTACTTTTGTTTCGTTGAAATCCGATTTATATTGTGAAAGTTATGCTTTTTACAATATTGGATGCATATTGATTTATTTAATAAAATTATCTATTTTAATTTATACAAATAATATTTTTATTTGTCAAATCATGTTCTAATATGTGTTATATGACATGTTAGGTATATAATTTATTTAAAAATATTTTTAAAGTGATAATAGAATTTTTCCAAAATTTACTGCATTTATTTCCTATTTTTAAAGGCAATTTTCTAATTTTCTGCTATTTTCTTCATTTAAATTATAGTTAATTAAATTTTATTTATTTATTTTTGTGAATGCATTTTTATTTTACATTCTTATCTTTTTTTCTAAATATTTTCCAAGTCCATATAAATTTTTCAAAGTTTATTCTGCTTATTTTCAAATTTTATAGACTAGTTTTCAATTTTGTGCTATTTTCTTATTTTAAACATATATAGTTAATATTTATTTATTTATATTTTATATATTTGTTACATTTTCGAATTTAAACTGAATTTATAATTTTTTTCAGCCATTTAAATTTTTAAAAGAAAATAAAGAAATTTGAAAAAGTTTATGACTTTTGATTTCCTGATGCCTTTTATATTCCTACATTTTCACATTTCCACATTTCTTTTCATTTTTAGCCTTAACTCCTCATTTTTTTCAGCCGGCCTCATTTCCTCATTCACGTAAACTCTTTTTCTCATTTCTGAAACAAAAAAATTCGGCCATTGCTTGAGGAGAAAAAAGTTGGAATTTTTTTTATTTCTTTCTTTAGTTTTATACTTGAGTTCATTGATTTGCACTTGCTCTTCCTTTATATAGGTTCGTCCTACCTCCTCCACATGGCCTGCCGCCTCCACCCCTACCTGAGCACATCACCATCACCTCCTCCTCTCTGGCCAACCCCAAGCCGATCCTCCTTGTTGATAATCCTTCACCAAAATTGATCAAAACTCCACTTGAATACCACTAGCTGAGCACCTTAACCACTCCACCTGAACTCTCTACCTGAACTCTCTACCACGCCACCCCCTTAACCACTCCAGTGATGGCCGTGACCCATATGGCCTTGGCCGAGCCTTGAATGGCCTTGAAATCATGTGTTGCTCCTTGCTTTGTTTTGTAAGTTGTTTCATGCATCGCCACCACCTTTTCACCATGTTAACCAAGTTTGGCCGACCCATATCCACCCATAACTTGATCCAAACCCTTGCCTTAGACCTGTATTCCACTTAAGGCCGAACCCAAAGAGAGTTGGAAGCAAGTGCAAAGCATTTCTGCTTTGATTTATGCAGTTATTTCTAGCTAAATTTAATCGTATTTGAATTGAAAGCTTATATTCGTTATAATATTTTGTTTGATTTGTTTTCAAGGGAATTGATACTTTGGCTATCCCACTAGTATCTGTGTCATGCTATCGTGCTTGTTTGGATCTCTTTTATGCATTCGTTTTTTGTGTCTCCAGCTCAAACCAGTGAGTTATTCTCACCAGACATTGTATATCTATATAACTAGTAAACTGACCACTTGTGAATCTGTAAAATGCATCACCATATTATATCTGCTATGCTATGATTATATGATGTTCACCCATGCTTAAACACATGTTATATCATATATTACTGTTATATTATGTTGTTCTGTTATTTATATCAGTTTATCACACTGCAAGTTCGCTTTAGATTAGAATCACTATGGGTTGAAATGATACATACCCGAACGGACTTTAAAATAGGGGAAAGTCATTATGGGCTGAAATGATAGGCTCGAACGATTTTCAAATTATTTCATTTACTTGGGATTGTGGGTTTGAAATGATAAAACCAGAGTTTTCTTTGTAAATTACGGGTTGAAATGATATATTACCCGTATCACTTTACCTATGCTAGAAAATGAAATACAGACCCGTAGTTAAAATATGTTTTCCTAAAAATTTTAAAATATTTTAGAAATGTAAATATTGTGATATTTTGATTTAAATTTGATTAAAAATGATTTTTTGTAAAGTATTATGATTTTCTGAAAATTTATAAGTTAAATAAATTATGGAGGTTAGAAATTTTGAAATGTTAGTTATTTTAGGAAATTTTAATTTGGTGATAATTGGAACTTAAATTAAATATGAAATATGATAAATTCATGATAATTTGGAATAAAATGAATTTAAATAATTTTATAATATATTAATGATTCTTGAATAAAGTTAAAATGTGAAATGAATGAATATTTAAGTTGAAATTTGGAAATATAACTTAAATTGGAAATTTGTGAATTTGGCTTAAAAGTGAATTTTAAGTTAAGTAATTAAGAAAACGAAATTAAGTTATATTTGAAATTTAAACTTAAGTTTAAGTTAAAATTCAATTTAATGAATTTAAATTTAGTGTTGGAATTTAATAAGTGAATTATTATTAAATATTGATTTTTGAATGGAAATTTAACTTTATAAAATCATGAATTTAAGGAAAATAAAATGATAATTTTAAAAGTGAAAATATGTGATTTGATAAGTTAAAAATGATATAAATAAAAATATAATTGTTTGTGAAACTATATTGAATATTTGAAGTTAATTAACTGCATCTTTTGAAATACTATTATTTCTAATGTAAATGATTTTACAGCATTTGTAAATGCTGTAGTTGATAATAATGAACTAAATGGCTAAATTTAATTAATGGTTATTATAGCACTTTGTAATTGTTGTAATTGCTAAATTTACCTAAGTTTTATTTGGATCCAAAGTAACCCTATTACAGCATTTTAAATGCCATCTTTTGTTAAATTGAACTGTTTTAAACATAACTTTCCATAGCATTTTCTAAGTGCTGCGAAAGGTGAATTTCCACTTTTTTGATAAATTTAATTGAAAAAGTGAACTTTGAAAAGTTTAAAATTTTGAAAATTTAATAATTTAATAATTAAATATAATAGCTTCGTTTTTATGATTTAAAATAAAGTAATTTGTTTTGAAATATAAACTATTTTGAAATGTGTGTTGAAATGGTATTTTAAATAAATGAATGTGGTTTGGAAGATGCGATATTTTGATATTTTGAAATGGATTTTTGAATGATATTGAATTTTGAAATGATATTTGATTTCGAAGTATAAATTACTATTTTGAAACTTTAACCACGGGATGTATGTAATTTATAGTTTAACTGATCCTTAAAGGATGGACGATCCCAAGCATCATTTAAGTTATGGTACATTACTACTACAGTTCACTTGAGTTGGTTTACATTATATAAGTATATATGTCCTGACTCGAGTGTTTTGTGTTTTACTTTACGCTCGGGTCAGCCTGAGTATTCACAGCTTTGGATTCTCTTTCTGGAGCTGGTCTTTGCTGGAGTTCTACTTATCTACATTTATATCTGTTTCTGTTTTAGCTGTTCTAGTTTATCTCATGTATTAGTGAACTTCTATGTATTTGGGATTTCTATTATGTTGTTTTTAGACTATATTTATGTATTTGGTTTGAGACTCTGTTATAGTAGCTTCATGAACTACTATGGTAATTAATTTTCTGTTGCGAGCTATTCTGATATTTCTGTGTCTGTGATTCTGTGATTTGTATTTCATTTGCTCCAAATTTATTTACAATGCGGTTTTTTGAGCAATTCAAGTCCGGCATGTATGGATGCGAATGGCTGAAAATATCGGGTTGTTACAAGTACCACCTATCCAAAATGCAATATTAGAAATAATATTTTTAATTAAAATGTCGTAAGGCTTAGAAGTTTGCTTGAAACATATATTATTTCTTTCAATCCATAAGTCCAAGATAAACTCAAATTAAGAAAATCAACTAAATATCTTTCAACTGCATTGGAGATTAGCTTTCTCTCTTCCTTCCAATACCAATACTAGTCAAGAAAATGAGGAATATTATCAATGTGGAGGTAGTGCAAGCATCTGATCCAGAGAAGATATGTAAAAGGGCATTGAAAATAGAGGTTTAGTGCAAGCATCTGATCCAGAGAAGATATGTAAAAGGGCATTGAAAATAGAGGTTTATCAATGTGGAGGTAGTGCAAGCATCTGATCCAGAGAAGATATGTAGCAGCAGAATATATACATTTTGTATCTAAGGTCATTCTTTATGATTGAGAAGAAGTTTAGTGTTCAGCTTCTTGTTAATAGCCAGCCACATATGCATCTTAATCTTTGGTGGAGCATGAGCTTTCCATAATATTTTATGATACTTAACTTTCCTACCTCCAAAGTTCAAAAGACTATTGTTGAATTTATGTGATTCGGATATTTTCTAAAGAAGACAAGAAAATAATTAATTGATTCATTCAATCAATAAATTTGGTTTGCATATGGAAAGATATGAGAGTATATTTTGAAAGGAAACTAATTAATTAGTCGATGCATTTGTTATACGAAAAAATAAATGATTAGGCACGGAGAATCAATCAATCAAAGGAAAGATATGAAAACCAAGATTACGCCATTTATTTGTACTAAAATCAAATCATGCAATTTAGAAAGATATTTGGGTAATCAGGAAATTGGTTTTCTTAATCTCTAAGCAATCCTTCATTATCAAGTCTATTTAAATGAAGGAAGTTCATCTTCATATTTATGTGTGAGCGTGTGAGAGAGCATCCACCATTATCCTCTTCTTCGGTAAACCCTAATTTCTGTAGTCAATCAATTAGGGGTTTTTGAGCGTAAGCAAGTGTTTGGATAAATTGATTATTCAATTTGTAATTATAGGTTAGTCTCTTCACCACTACCTATAATTTTGTAATCTCTCTTTTGTACTCTCTTTTTTCAGTGAAATAAAGAATAGTTGCTGGGTCCGTGGACGTAGACAATCGAGCCGAACCACGTTAAATTTTTGTGTTCTCCGCTCTTCTATTTTTTTTGTTTGGTGATTATTTTTCATTGAATTTGTGGTTGATAATTAATCGACAAGCTAGATCATTCTTTTGATTGTTTCCGCGCATTAGCATTTCGCTGCAGTTTTGGAGTTAGTGCAAAGCAATTGGAATTTCCGTACAACAGTTTGGTATCGGAGCTAGCTGTCTTGTTTTAGATTAGTTGTCAATGGCAAATTCTTTTAGTAGCAGTATGAAAAATTATGGCATCACCAAATTTGTTAGAAAAGAAGTTTTTGAGACAAGGAAGGTGAAGACTAATGATAGTGTTCTTCATCAACAGCTTCATTCGTTTAAAAGAAGAGATATGCGTAGGTCTCATTTCATGGGTCCTAGAAGAGGTGCTTGCTATTATTGTAAGAAGAATGAACATTTCATACGGGATTGTCCAGCTCTTAGAAAGAAGAGAGAGAAGAAGGAGAAAGCTTCATTTTTACCAGCTGTTAGATCAGATGCGGATAGAAGTGATAGTAATACATCATTACTTTCAGCCAGTATTTCACATTTAGAGCATACAAGTTGGGTGATTGATTCTGGAGCCTCTTGTCATATGACGCTAGATAGGAGTCGTTTTGTCAGTTACAAGTTGATGGCGGAACAGTTCATATGGGAAATGACACATCTTGTCATGTTGTGGGCGTTGGAAGTGTGAAATTTAGAATGTATGATGACATTGTTAGGACTATCATGGATGTTAGACATGTCCCGATGCTGCGTGGAAGTTTGTTATCAGTTGGAACTTTGAGTAGACTTGGTATGAGGATAATAATATATGGAGAGAATTTGAGAGTAGCGAAGGGTTTCTTGGTAGTGATGAAAGGGGTGCGAGTTAATGATATTTATGTGCTTCATGGAGAGACAGTCTTAGACGAGTTGGTAGTTTCTACTGATTCTGGTATTTCAGATTCTACTCAGTTATGCCATCTTCGTTTAGGTCATGTTGATGAGGAGAGTCTTGAAGTATTAAAGAATCGTTGGTTGATTGATGGTGTTTGTCAGTCGAAGCCTAGTTCTTGTGGAGATTGTTCTTTTGGAAAGAAGAAGCATGCCACATTTGATGTTGGAAGACCTAGAGCTACAGAGTTTCTAAGTATGTTTATTCTTATGTATGAGGACCCATCCCAGTTTCATCTTTTGGTGGGGCCAGTTACTTCGTCTATGTTTGCTGATGTGCATACTATCTTTATTGTGCTTGAGAAAGATTTGGAAGCTCTGTTTGGGCAATATTGCCCAAACTAGTTCACATTGAGCTTGTCAACGTAGACCCAACAATTTGTCGAGATGTGGTGATGCAGAGAGATAGTTACATTTGAATCAAGGTGGAGTGTTGAATTTATGTGATTCAAATATTTTCTAAAGAAGACAAGAAAATAATTAATTGATTCATTCAATCAATAAATTTGGTTTGCATATGGAAAGATATGAGAGTATATTTTGAAAGGAAACTAATTAATTAGTCGATGCATTTGTTATACGAAAAAATAAATGATTAGGCACGGAGAATCAATCAATCAAAGGAAAGATATGAAAACCAAGATTACGCCATTTATTTGTACTAAAATCAAATCATGCAATTTAGAAAGATATTTGGGTAATCAGGAAATTGGTTTTCTTAATCTCTAAGCAATCCTTCATTATCAAGTCTATTTAAATGAAGGAAGTTCATCTTCATATTTATGTGTGAGCGTGTGAGAGAGCATCCACCATTATCCTCTTCTTCGGTAAACCCTAATTTCTGTAGTCAATCAATTAGGGGTTTTTGAGCGTAAGCAAGTGTTTGGATAAATTGATTATTCAATTTGTAATTATAGGTTAGTCTCTTCACCACTACCTATAATTTTGTAATCTCTCTTTTGTACTCTCTTTTTTCAGTGAAATAAAGAATAGTTGCTGGGTCCGTGGACGTAGACAATCGAGCCGAACCACGTTAAATTTTTGTGTTCTCCGCTCTTCTATTTTTTTTGTTTGGTGATTATTTTTCATTGAATTTGTGGTTGATAATTAATCGACAAGCTAGATCATTCTTTTGATTGTTTCCGCGCATTAGCATTTCGCTGCAGTTTTGGAGTTAGTGCAAAGCAATTGGAATTTCCGTACAACAGTTTGGTATCGGAGCTAGCTGTCTTGTTTTAGATTAGTTGTCAATGGCAAATTCTTTTAGTAGCAGTATGAAAAATTATGGCATCACCAAATTTGTTAGAAAAGAAGTTTTTGAGACAAGGAAGGTGAAGACTAATGATAGTGTTCTTCATCAACAGCTTCATTCGTTTAAAAGAAGAGATATGCGTAGGTCTCATTTCATGGGTCCTAGAAGAGGTGCTTGCTATTATTGTAAGAAGAATGAACATTTCATACGGGATTGTCCAGCTCTTAGAAAGAAGAGAGAGAAGAAGGAGAAAGCTTCATTTTTACCAGCTGTTAGATCAGATGCGGATAGAAGTGATAGTAATACATCATTACTTTCAGCCAGTATTTCACATTTAGAGCATACAAGTTGGGTGATTGATTCTGGAGCCTCTTGTCATATGACGCTAGATAGGAGTCGTTTTGTCAGTTACAAGTTGATGGCGGAACAGTTCATATGGGAAATGACACATCTTGTCATGTTGTGGGCGTTGGAAGTGTGAAATTTAGAATGTATGATGACATTGTTAGGACTATCATGGATGTTAGACATGTCCCGATGCTGCGTGGAAGTTTGTTATCAGTTGGAACTTTGAGTAGACTTGGTATGAGGATAATAATATATGGAGAGAATTTGAGAGTAGCGAAGGGTTTCTTGGTAGTGATGAAGGGGGTGCGAGTTAATGATATTTATGTGCTTCATGGAGAGACAGTCTTAGACGAGTTGGTAGTTTCTACTGATTCTGGTATTTCAGATTCTACTCAGTTATGCCATCTTCGTTTAGGTCATGTTGATGAGGAGAGTCTTGAAGTATTAAAGAATCGTTGGTTGATTGATGGTGTTTGTCAGTCGAAGCCTAGTTCTTGTGGAGATTGTTCTTTTGGAAAGAAGAAGCATGCCACATTTGATGTTGGAAGACCTAGAGCTACAGAGTTTCTAAGTATGTTTATTCTTATGTATGAGGACCCATCCCAGTTTCATCTTTTGGTGGGGTCAGTTACTTCGTCTTATTTGTGGATGATTTCTCACGTAAGGTCTGGGTTTTTTTCTTAAAGGCCAAAGACAAAATATTTGTCCAGTTTTGTAAGTGGAAGGCCTTGGTAGAAAAGCCGTCGAGGAAGCGTTTGAAGGTTCTCGAAGTTGGAAATAGTAGTGAATTTATGCCACAAGAATTCACTAACTATTGTGCGTCCGAGAATGTAATTAGAGATTTTTCTATTTCTGTCGAGTCACATTGTTATGGAGTGGTGGAGAGCATGTGCCGGATATTGTGGGAGATAGTTATAAGCTTAAGAACGACTGCTGGTCTAGAAAGGAGATTTTGGACAGAAGCGATACCTGCGGCAGTATTTCTCATCAACCGCACACTTTCTATTCTCATAGATATGAAGATCTCAGAAGAGATATGGAAAAAAGAGCATGTTGATTATTCATTTCTTAAAGTGTTTAGTTGTTCAACTTATTTAGAAGATGAGAGGTATGATAAGTTGAAGCCTAGGGAAAGAAAGCGCATTTCGTTAGGCTATAGAGAAGGAGTGAAGAGGTATCGGTTGTGGTGTAAAACAACTAGAAGAATTGTGACTAGCAGGCATGCGATATTTGATGAGAGGTCTTTGCTGAAGGTGGAGCATCTATCGAGTGATGACATTGGAAGGACAGAAAATTGTCAAACACATTTGGAGTCATCAGATTGTTTTCATATTCGGAGAGATATTGGTATTTCCGATGATATCATAGTTGATGAGAAGATTACAGAAGTTCATACTCTAGGTGGAGCTCACTTGCTGGAAAGGCCTTTTGGTTCAGTTGGCACTATTTGCAAGCACATTTGTAGCGATGATTCTTCATCTTATGCTTTCAATGTTGTGGAGCTTGTTGATGAGTCTACTGAAGCTGAATTACGAAAGTCTAGCAAAATTATTATGGAGGAGATTGGAGTAGATAATATTGAGTATGCCCTCACTCAATTTGGAATGGAGAAGGTAAAGCACGCTGTTAAATCTCCATTGGTCTTTCGAAGATTAGTATCTACATGTTCATCTCCAACATTGGATTTGTTGAAGAATTTTGGTACTTTCTCGTATGCATTATGTTTGCTGATGTGCATACTATCTTTATTGTGCTTGAGAAAGATTTGGAAGCTCTGTTTGGGCAATATTGCCCAAACTAGTTCACATTGAGCTTGTCAACGTAGACCCAACAATTTGTCGAGATGTGGTGATGCAGAGAGATAGTTACATTTGAATCAAGGTGGAGTGTTGAATTTATGTGATTCAAATATTATCCAAAGAAGACAAGAAAATATTAATTGATTCATTCAATCAATTAATTTGGTTTGCATATGAAAAGATATGAGAGGATATTTTGAAAGGAAACTAATTAATTAGTCAATTAATTAATTAGTCGATGCATTTGTTATATGAAGAAATAAATGATTAGGCACGGAGAATCAATCAATCAGAGGAAAGATATGGAAACCAAGATTACGCCATCTATTTGTACTAAAATCAAATTATGCAATTTAGAAAGATATTTGGGTAATCAGGAAATTTATTTTCTTAATCTCCAAGCAACCCTTCTTATCAAGTCTATTTAAATGAAGGAAGTTCATCTTCATATTTGTGTGTGAGCATGTGAAAGAGCATCCACCATTATACTCTTCTTCAGTAAACCCTAATTTCTGTAGTCAATCAATTAGGGGTTTTTGAGCGTAAGCAAGTCTTTGGATAAATTGATTATTAAATTTGTAATTATAGGTTAGTCTCTTAACCACTACCTATAATTTTGTAATCTCTCTCTTTTGTACTCTCTTTCTTCAGTGAAATAAAAAATAGTTGTTAGGTCCGTGGACGTAGACAATCTAACCGAACCATGTTAAATTTTTGTGTTATCCACTCTTCTATTTTTTTTGTTTGGTGATTATTTTTCATTGAACTTGTGGTTGATAATTAATCGACAAGATAGATCCTTCTTTTGATTGTTTCCGCACATTAGCATTCCGCGGAAGTTTTGAAGTTAGTGCAAAGCAATTGAAATTTCCGCACAACAACTGTAAATCGAGCTCAACTTAAATTTACTGATGCCTAAGGACCACTCTACTTTACGCAAGTATCCCCAAGAGAAACCTAGCCAAGTAAACTAACTATCTTAAAGTATTGGATAAGACTTTCACCCTCAAGCATTCTGTTAAACTCTAATCTCCATTTAAAATCAATTTCTCCGTGAATGTACAAGTCAACCACCTTTGCATATTGATTAGAAGAGATAAAATAAAGATCAGGGTAAAGATACTTCAAAGCAATGTCAGATATCTATTTGTTATGCCAGAGTAGAACTTTCATACCATTGCCCACATTCCATTTTAATCCAATATTAAAAATGTTTGCTGTTTTATTATTGATTTTCAGAAACTTAAACCTTGAGCAGGAGCTGAAATACCCACTATTAAATGCCTATTATAATAAGCCAACTCCATCCATTTTTTCCACAATGAATTACCTTCATCAGCCACTCTCCATAACCACTTACAAAGCAAAGCACAGTTTAACTGCCTATTAGGGGTTTTGATTTCAATTCCGTCTTGTTTTCAATCCAAATTATCTCTTTGTGATTTGGATGAAAAAGATCCGTTGATATAAGCGTCCGCAAAACGCTATTTTCATAACGCGGTCGGTACCAACAATTTAAAATGTTATTTGAGAAGCAGGTTACAACACATTCAAGTAAAACGGAAGCAAAATCATTTTTACTCAAAAAGTTGAAATTATTAGTTAGGCAGTAATCGTCAAATCGATATAAAATGAATTGTTTACATACAGCTAGTACCAAGGGATAAACTTAATGTTGAAACTTAAGGAAAAAAATTTGGAACCAATTCAATAGAAATTAACATAAAATATTTTGAGCAAAGTGGAAATGACCTTATTATCTTTAACAATAAAATCTATGTTGACCTTTTTAAGGTTTACAAAATTTAGGGTGGTTAGTTTGACATAAAATCAACCCAAGAACAATCATATTTGTAGTAGTAGAAGAAAAGTAGAAATAAAAATAAGTGGAATTGCATGTTTGGGAAACGAAATTATTACTTCTTCACCAAAAAACACAACATAATGTAACATTTGTTGGTTGATTCTCCACTACTTGTAGTTGATTGCCGGTAAAATTGGATGTCCATCTTACAGGGCTGGAGCAGTTTATATTAGGTTGATGAGAAAGAAGGGAGAGTCACCATAATGTGGTAATTCAAAATGTGGTAATTAATCAGTTATAATTAATTACATTTAACCTTAATTAATTACAATTAATTAATCACACTTACATTAATTACTTATATTAATCAACCTTGATTAATATCATTAATTACATTAATTAATGATCCTTACTAATTAATAATTACTTTAATTAATTAAATAATTAACTTATAATTAATCAACTCATTAATCATAATCAATAATTAACAATTTGTAATTACTTAACTTAATTAATTAACTTCTTATTTAATAATCTTCTAAATTAATTATATTAATCCTTTATTAATTAATCCAATTAATTAATCTTTAATATTTCATTAAGTAATTATTAAACAATTAAATAAATAAATAAATCCTTAATTAATTAATTTATTAATTAATTACAGTTTATTAATTACACTTAGTAATTAATCTTAAATTAATCACATTAATTAATTAATTAATCACATTAATTAATTTACTAAAATAATTAAGTAATTAACTCTTAATTACTTAACAAGTAATTATCTCTAATAAATCTTGATTACTCTCTTAATTAATTACCTAACAATTAATTAATCCCATTATTAAACAATCCCTAATTAATTAATTAATTAATTAATTACCCCATAATTAATTAACTTTTATATTAATCAATTCTTTAATTGATATCATCAAGTGATTAACCAATAATCACTTCAACTAATTATTCCATGAGTAAATACCATTAATTACTTCCATAATTAATTAACTTCCTTAATTACATTCAACAATTAACCATTAATTACTTTATTAAGTAATTACACTTAATTAATACATAATTAAGTGATTATTTAAAATTAAATAAATAATTAACTAATTATTTAAAATTAATTAAACAATTTAATTAACTTCTTATATTTAAAGACCCTTAGTTAATTAAGAAAACATTAATCTTAATTAACAAATCATATTTACTAAGTACTCTCAAATTCATATCAAAATAATTTAACATTATTTATCTTTATAAATAAGTTATTTGAAATTGATCAAATTTTAACAAGTCAAAAACAAATTATTCAATTTGGTTTACAAAATTATAACTTAAACTTTACTTAAAAGTGAAGCATTTAGAAATCAAATTTTTAAAAACTAAAACACTTTAAACATCTAATTTTAAACTTATAAATTTTCAAAATAATTTGAAAACTTATTTATTAAAACATCACTTAAAAATTTACTTTAAACTTTGATTCAATATTTAAATTCAAAATACTCTTTTAAATTGAAATTCAAAATACTCTTTTAAATTCAAAATACTCTTTTAAATTCAATATTTAAACTTCTCCAGATCGCTGACATCTTAACAAAACCACTTTCATCGAGAGGTTTTGTTCGACTTGGAAAAGAATTGAAGGTTGAAGAAAACACCAGCAAACCTAATGAAGTCTCGGACAACAAGTACCTGCAAATCGAGGCACCGACACTCAAAGACCCACCAATATAGGAGCTTGAAGCCATGAAAGCCTTGCTCTTTCTCTCAGATCTCAGAAACACAAGGAAATTTAAAATCTTTGCAGCTAAAATCAAAGAAATTTTGAGAGGCGACTCAGTTACCCTAATCGCTTTGAAGGGAGGAGTTAGAAAATGACTTCGAGAATACATCAGATAACAATCTTTTATCACAAAACTATTCGGGTTATTGAACATGTTCATAGGCCTTTATTTGTTCGGCCCAAATGTAACGTTAGTGCACCGTGTATCAAAGAGAATGCATAATAGACATCAATTTCTCTCCTGCAATACAAAACCATTTCATCTAAAAATATCATCAAGATCAAAATCACAGCTTCACAAAATCTTATAAATAGTGATCCTTAAACTCACTTTAATTCACGACGTCAATCCGAACGCAACAGAAGTGGTCTCGAGTCCTAATTTCACCGTATGTGAAAAATCATATTTTTGGACCTTCATTTAGTTAACGATTAAATATTTAAATAAACAATTAAATATCCGATCGTTAAAAATACAGGTTGTTACAAATGTACCGTTGAAAGTATAGCAGGAATCTGAATAAGAACAGTCCACGAACTCATGGCGCTCGTGGCATATACATAAATAAATAGTTTGTGAAGAATCATATACTCCTTCGAGCTTCAAAATTTGTCAACACATCTATAGCACATTTTCTTTTACTGTCAAGAGGAGGTACAAGCGTTTAACCCAGCAAAATAAATAAAATTCAAAACATTGAGTCATGACTCTTATAAAGAGGTCAACCAAAATCATGGCAACAACCTGTTCTTCCCATTGTGGGGTAATAACTGGAGGAAAGAGTATCCCTGGCTTTGAACCTGTACAATAGGTTATCTGGGAACAGAATCCTTGTTAATGTAACCAAGCTCAACCAGCACCCTGTAAAAGATATACAAAACATAGACATTGAAGTCATAAAAATTAGGAGTTCGTAACAAAATGATTTTAAAAAAATATTATCAATAGTTCAGTACGTAGGTTGTATGTTTGTTCACTTACCGATTCTCATTAACCGTCATATCACGTGTAAGCACCTCTAACATATCTTGTAATAGCAATACAACAGTATTGCGCTTAGAGGCATTGGCTTCTTTCCGTAACACACGATACAGATTTAGTTCATCTTCCTTCAGTAGAATAATTACTCAAGAGATGAACAATATAGTTGTAGTTTGATCAGTTTCAAATCAAAATGCAATCATAATAAAACATATAAGAATCTCCACTAGCTGCACAACATTTTTACATAGGTTTGGTAAAGCTTTGAATTTGAAGTGGGAAAGAAACGTGTCTTTTAAGTTGCTTGTTTCAATTTGTTTAATTATTATATCAATTATCCTGTTACATCTCCAGTACAAATGTTAGGAATAGATGAAATATAATAGTTAATGAATGATAGTAAGAAAAGATGTAATATTTAAAAAGTTACCACATAAGAATTATAATATTTTTCACAAGAGAAATTAAAAGCAACCGAATTAATGTGAAAAAAATCATCGCAAAAGTTAATGCATGTGAAACATGTTATCTTAAAGCTTGTCTAATGCTATTATTTTTGTATCTTGTGAAATATCATGTGTCGAATAATGTGGCACAGACAAAGAATACATTTTCAAAATAAAACACTATCAAAATGCACCATTTTATGCAAATGTCAAACGAGGAAAAAAAAAACATTGCCAAGTGAGATAAAACTTGATCGTTTTCCACAAACGAAATAAGTTGATATATTTAACTGCTTAATGTTTTTGAAAAATTAAAAACACACATAATCCTGCAATCTTGCATTAAAAACTACATTTTTTAACATTACTCGTATGTTCTTCATTGGAAGTGTTCATATGTTCTTCATTGGAAATGTTATTTGAGAAGCATGTTACAACACATTCAAGTAAAGTGAAAGCAAAATCACTGATACTCAAAAAATTGAAATTTATCGGTTAGGTAGTAATTGTCAAATGAATGTAAAACGAACTACTGATATCTATTACAACAGTCTGTTAAATTTTGGTGATACAAAATCACAAATAAAAAAAATTGCAGAAGAAAGAAATAGAAGATTTTATTTCCTCTACTTATTTTTTGCCATCTAATGTTAACTTAGACATTAAGTAATTGATTATATAAATAGAGACTAGAAGAGAGAGTAAAAGTGTGATAGAAAATCTATTTGCTAATTTTCTATTCTTCATCTTTGTTCTTTTTCTCCAACAATTTTAGCCATATAGATATTTGCTCTCTTTCTCAATGTGGTTATTGATTTAATGGTATTTTATTTACTTTAGCTTTGTTCTATTAAGTGTAAACGAAATTTTAGTGAATCAATAAAGTGGGTGGTTGGATGGAATATTTTGTGTTATTGTTTTATGATTTCAATTCTGTCTTGTTTTCAATCCAATTTATCTCTTTCTGATTTGGATGACAAAGATCCGTTGATAAAAGCTTCCGCAAAGCGCTACTATTTTCATAACATAGTCGGTACCAGCAATTCGAAATGTTATCTGAGAAGCAGGTTACAACACATTCAAGTAAAACGGAAGCAAAATCATTTTTACTCAAAAAGTTGAAATTTATTAGCTAGGTAGTAATCGTCAAATCGATATAAAATGAATTGTTTACATACAGCTGGTACCAACACATTTTAGGTAACGGCATACATACCAAATTACAAATTTGAAGGGATAAACTTAATGTTGAAACTTAAGGGAAAAAATTTGGAACCAATTCAATAGAAATTAACATAAAATATTTGAGCAAAGTGGAAATGACCTTATTATCTTTAACAATAAAATCTATGTTGACCTTTTTAAGGTTTACAAAATTTAGGGTGGTTAGTTTGACATAAAATCAACCCAAGAACAATCATGTTTGTAGTAGTACGAAGAAAAGTAGAAATAAAACCAAGTGGAATTGCATGTTTGGGAAACAAAATTATTACTTCTTCACCTAAACACACAACACAATGTAACATTTGTTGGTTGACTCTCCACTACTTGTAGTCGATTTCCGGTAAAATTGGATGTCCATCTTACGGGGCTGGAGCAGTTTGTATTAGGTTGACAAGAAAGAAGGGAGAGTCACCATGATGTGGTAATTCAAAATGGGGTGAATTAGCCTGGACATCTAACCATCGATCATTACAGCATAAATTGACACACTGTTATAGTTTCTACATGAAATATTTTATCAAGTGGCATGGTAGTATATTAGCTATTCAACCTTCTATAAGGTTGGCATGATCAATTTGAGGACCACATAGGCATGAAGGGGATGACATTAAAAAGCATGAATTCTAGGGACTAGTATCACAATAACTCAACAAGGAGTGGTCAACATACAAAACAGATTGAAACCATATCAACTGATGGAACATCGACAGCAGAGCCTCCTATTTTCCATGTTGAGCCTTTTGTTCGAAGTGTGAACATAAAGAACACCCATCCAGCTATAAATATCTCCACTGTTGATATTTGTTGTTATGATCCGTGCTATTGGATAGCATTGTTGTTCGAGTCAATAACAAGTAGGTTGTAGATAGGATATTGGAATATGACATGTAATAAAAACACGTCAGATTTTGATTTGTTTAGCTCCTACTATTACCATTAATCGTGTACATTTGATTACTGATTGGGGTTAAGAGAGTAACTTCAATTATGGTACTTAAGTATACATACATAAATCACAAGCATTGTTGAGATAAATTACTATACATTCACGGAATGTTAGCTGTGTTGCACAAATCAAACTAACGATGCAAATTATTGATACATTATGCCACTGAAGTAAGTCTGACAATGGATCATATCCAAAAAGTTCTAAATCTTTCCACATTCATATCCGAAAAATACATGAATCTACAATATTGGAAAAACGGATATAATATGAAGGCACCTACATCCGAAAATTATTCATTCGATCTTTATCAAAATTATAGTTTGTATCATATGTATTTTAGTATAATGAAATGATATGTATTTATTATTTTATAAAGGCGACAGTTTATATTATATTTAATTTAATGCATATTAACTGCTCAAAACTACTTATTATCAACATATCTGTATTTTTTACTTTAATCATCAAAGGAACGGAAAAAAATATGTTAAATAACAATTTTTTTATTTATGTTTTTAGATTTATCAATCGTCAACAGATAGGATAAAACATTTAACATTTGTCTATATCACATCCCGTTGGGGTTGTCGTCTCCCTTGTTCTTAATGTGTTTATGCGGAGCATAGATTGTAGTAAAAAAGACTCGTTGATTTCCTCCTACCTTCCTTAGATCTTACTCATATTAAGTAAGAAGCCTATCAGAGCCATTGGACCAAATAATCTTATTGAAACTTATGCCCTCTTACTTACATCAACCAGACAATTTGTAAACACGGATACTGAAAATCATTTGGTTCGTAATTTACTTTCACTCATAGAGCGGTCTAATATAAAACTGCACTCCGTCACCTTCTTCAGTTTCTTACCTTACTGAGATTATTAGAAAAGGACAATGTTTCTAAGTTGAACTTATCATTAACCCTTCATTTTCAAGAACCATACGAAAATGTTATTCCAAACATTTGTTCTTAAGCTAATTGTTATCCTTAGCTTCGTCTGATAACAAAATTCTTATCTGTAATTTTACCACTTTAGTCGGTTCTGCCTCAACATTTTACCACTTTAGTAGGTTCTGCTTCAGCCTTGTAGCTAACAAACTGACTGAACATCAACAAAAACGTAAAAAGCATCCAAATTTCACATACACCAACTAGTAAATTGGTTTCAAGTAAAGGAAAAATATAAGATAAATTAAACCCCGAGTCATGAAAGATTACCGTCTTTACCTTCATCAGCATTTTACTACCCCTTTTGAACATTAACTTGCTAGCATAATAGCTGTTCAAAAGCCCTTGCGTACTCATCAAGAACTTTCCTGATATTGCTCACCAGCTCCACTCCGATTGAATACTTGGATATAACTGGAACAAAATTAGGGTCACGGTCTGATACTTCTGCTATGAAATTGTCTGTATACTACTAACAGAATCTATAAGGCTTTTATTCTACCTATAACAAAGTCGTTGTAGTATAGTGGTGAGTATTCCCGCCTGTCACGCGGGTGACCCGGGTTTGATCCTCGGCAACGGTGAATTAGATTTTGTTCCAACCTGATGATTTTCTTTTTAATTATTTTTGTTTTTTTAATAATAAATTTTGACCTTCCTAATTCACTTGAATCCGTTACGATATCAACATAAGAACCGAATTTTGCCTTTCTAATTTTCAATCTGCTACTAACTATTAGCTGTGCTTATTTAAACAATCAACCGCTTTTTAAAGATTTTAAAGCAAGTAAGGATTGGATTTGGACAAATGAAAATAGGTAAGGATTACCTCAGATTTCAAAACATTAAGAACAGTACTGTTTTGCAGGAATTCTGTGTCATGGGTTCTTCTGAGAGCTTGAATTTCCAAAAAGAAGCTCACTGTTATTTACTGATTTAAAGCATAATTTTGGAAGAAGAAAGAGTTGGTGGGCCCGTCTCACTTTCGGAAGTGCGGTTCGGCACGGTTCGGGATAAACAGTTTAGTTACTGGATTTACTGGATACAGAAGCGTTTGCTGTCAATTTCTACGTGGTTACCGTTTGTTGGTGGCACGTTGACACGTGGATGCTTCAACATTACTTCCCTTTTCCTATCATGGTTGTTGAACGTTGATTGGAGATACGGTGAAGTCTGATGTTTTGAAAGCCAACGTATTAACAACCCAACGTTTTTTTTCCTCGTCCTCCTTTTTTCCTATACACAAACATCATCATCTTTTATCTTGCTTGCACGATATTCCTATCTCTTCTTCCTTTCTACGTTTATGTTTCCTCAAATCTAAACGACATATAATTCCCACTTCTCTATGTAGAAGAAGAAGACATATTATTCGTAGACAAATATTAGAATATACTGATGATTTAAAATGGATGGATGACGTATTTAATGGGCATAAAAAATGTTGTCAATAAAATTTTCAAATTAAAAGAATTTGTTTTCTCTCATCATGCGATAGACTGCAAAATTATGGTTTGACGATAACGGAAGAAATTAGTATCAAATAAACAATTCTCATATTCATATGCATCATAGCTGCAACACTCTCAAATCGACAAATGAGAGAAAATTTTCAAATATCAAGCAGCACGATTTCAGTTTGTTTTCATACCGTTTTAGAAGATGTACGGTTACTAGCCATAAATATTGTCAAGTCGGACGATCCTCAATTTAATACTGTTCCATGTCATATTAAAACGTCAAACCGGTACTACCTATGTTTTAGAAACTGTGTTGGTACTATATATGATACACACGTAGTGACACACTTATATGTCAGATTGAGTTATTCCACATATAGGACGAAAATATAGTGCTACACAAAATATCTTGGCAGCATGCTCATTCGATTTACAATTTACTTATGTTATGAGTGATTGTGAAGGTGTTGTACATGATAGTAGAAATTTTAATTCAGTTATAAATGATAGAAACTCTAACTTCCTCCACCCTCCACCTAGATAGTATTATTTAGTTGATTCAGGATATCCACTTCAACCTAGTTATCTACCACCTTATCTTAATATTTGATATCATATTTTCCATTTTCGTGAAACCACAAATCAACCAAAATTGACAAATGAAAATTTTAATTTCTATCATTCAAATTTACATATGACAATTAAAATAACCTTTAGAAATTGGAAGAAAAAGTTTGTCGCTTTGAAGAATATGCCAATATACTCGTTTGAAACTCAAGTAAAAGTTGTTTTATATACAATGATTATACACTCTTGCATACGAAAATACAATATTGGTGATCCAGATTTTATGGCTTATGATAATGATCCCGGTCTTATTTTAGAGAAATATCAAGAGAAATATTATAATGTGAGAATTGCACCGAATATAGCAGTTGAATCAATGTGACGACATGTAGACTATGAAATGTTAATGATTCGAGATAGCATAGAGATAAAATTGTTGCAGTAGGCTTGCACTAAAACATTGCATGATTTTATATGTACTTTCTAATATTATATAATTAATTTTCGTTTATTTAGTTTTTTTATTTTTTTTAACATTTTAATTAAATACATATTACACATCAAAACAAATAATTAGCTGGCCACAAATCAATTAAATTAAAATCACAACTTAAATACCCCGCTGAAATACCAGTTCGTAGCCCCAAACTCATAACACTTTCACTCAACTTCCTCGCTCACATGGTCCGTTCAAATTTCCTGCCCAAATACCCCACTTCTGTTCATTGCGAACACATCCGTATTCAAGGTGCGTCTTCAGTTTAAAAATGTTAAATGGGCAAATTGGAAAAGTGAAATATGGATTTTTATTTTGATGAAAGTTGTGTTGCATTAATTATTATGAACTATTATTACCTTTTCGACAAATACCAGTATTAACATAAGTACGTTAAACAATAATGAAGATAGAAAAATTTATAATAACAATTAGAGCAAATATAGTAACACAGAACTAAAATATTTTTTTAGTTCGTTACAATCTATGATGGTAGATATAAATACGATACAGACAGTGTTTTGTACAATCTTTTAAACTAGCTTATTTCTTACACATTAATAACTTGTCGTATTCTTCAAAGTATTCTTTTGGAAATATTGCTAGCATTTTTTTGATGTAGATTTTCTTCATATCTGTTACACCATAAGATTCTAAAGGATCCATATTTTTACATATCAACAAATCGTTAAAATATTATTTTTATAACCAAATTGATTTCAAATTAACTATAAATTTGGGTAATATTGAGTATTGACATTTTTAACCCTAAAAATAAATATTGGATGGTTCTGAACCTGAAAATTTGCAAGGGCTATAACTTTTAATGCAAGCCAAAATAGGTCCTGAGACTACTTCTTAAAAAAAGATGTCTCTCATTCCATGGAGTGGACTTTCGGTGTAGAAGATACAGCGATATATAGTTTGATAGTTTATGAATAGATTAGCAGATAATTAGTCGTTGATGTCATATGCATCCGACGCTTCGAACGCCAACAGATCATTCTCTTTGTGCATTTCAACTGGAGTGGGGAAGGTATAGCCCAGTTCAGATGTCTGACACGTCAGACACCTAAAGTGATGGACTAAGCTTGCGAACACAACATTATCATTCATTTCTAATGAAAAAGGAGCAGCAGTGTGGTCAATTTTACCTCTAGAAAAAATGACACTTAAAGTTGGTACGTATACATCCTTCAGCAATGTAACGATTGCAAATAGATTCATCGATCAACCTAAAAGTAAAAGCAACAGAGTAAGAGGAGTTACTTTAGGACACTTTGTAAACGAAAGTAGCACTATTCCAGATATGTGCATGAGAAAGGAAAAATGTTAAGCTGGAAGTCGCAATGGATCGAGTAGTATGAATATTTCTACTGAATTAAAATTTATGTGGATATTGATAGAATAAAAAGAATGTAAATTAAAGTACATCGTATATTTTTATACACTTTCGAACTTTCCGTTCTACATCCAGTCGGATTCTTTTTTGATTTAAACGACACTCTCACTTAACGCAGATGAATGGGTATTACAAACCACCGAGCTGGCGAACAAGACTTCATGCTTGAAGATCTCCAACGAGACTTCGACTATAACGAGTAGTAAAGTGTTTGACCTCTTATGCTCTCAATAACATGGATGAGTCGTTATAGTATAACCTTCCTATAATCTTAAGTGGTATAACGTGTATATTTGAAGAAATGGAAGTGAATGATCACTTAATAGATTTGACTTGAATGTGTAAGTGATCAAGAAATAGCAATTTGTGGATTTGAATGCAAGTAGTGAATTCAACAAGAATTCTAGTTAGAAGACTAGAATAATTGTTGTTGAAATATTAAAAGTGACTGCTGTTTATAGAGAATGGGTAATTTCAATACTTCACGAGGAGTAGCATCTGTCAAAAGTGCTTCAACCATTTATGGAAGGAAGTGACTCTTCATAAAGAAGAATATCAATTTAAAATTTTCAAATAATATAATTATTACTCGACAACCAATCGAATAGAAGTATTTAGTCGATTAATTATAGCTGAATTTGTTAATTTTAGAACAGAAAGAAAGGTGTAAAAAGGACATGTTTTAGTCGACTAAAAAACCATTTAGTTTGATGTTTTTCTTGTTTAGTTGACTAAATTAAATGTATTGTCAACCGATTTTCTTTAGAAGATAATAAAAATAGGTGTACATTACATCAATCGACTGACATTGGTGAACCAATCGACTGATTTTGTATACTTTCATTTTTTTAAAGTGGTAATGCTATTTTGGTTTTTTGTGTGTGTATATACCACTTTCAAGAGATTTTAACATCTGTAAATTCAAGACCTGGAACTCTATGACTAATATTAAATTGAATGTCATCTTCGTCTTGTCTTTTTCGTAAAATCTCTTCGATAGTTGATATATTTCCTGCAATAGTCAATTATATATAGAATATATTTGTGTGTAGATGTCATGTTCAAAATATCAAACTGTAAGGTTTTTGCATTCTCCCCATTTATGACGATGACAATTATATAGTTAAAAATTAATTTCAAAACATAGTTAGCTCTCCCCTAAGTTTATACTCCCCCTACCAATATGGCCGATAGTTTTATCCCCCTTTATCATCAACAAAAATGAAAAATAAATAAATAAGAGTTATATAAGACTTGAATAGTAGTTGAGGCAAATGAAACTTGTGTCTCACATGTAATATATTACTTAGATATAACCATATAACATCACAAATTTTCAAACTACATAAAACCATACAATATCATAAAAACACAAAGTACTAAATATCTCACAACACACACATCACAAGACCACATCGACAATCAAACATAAAACATAGTTTTACAAAACAATAAAATTACCTCATAACATATAATTACTCAAAGAAAACATAAATAATTACCGAAAACATGAAATAGGAACTTACCAGGATAAAGTTACCAAATCTACTCCGCATCGCTACCATTATTTTCATTCTCACGTTCCTTTTGTTCATTTCCCCTTCCGTGGAATTCCAATTGTATTCATCATTTTATGATGCTCCTTTTGGAGGTAGAGGAAATCTAGAGGTGGAAGGTCGAGTGCAAGACATATTTTCCAGATTTTACTCATGAAATTCATCATTTTATCCACCTTGCTCTTGACACGAGCAACCGTGGTTTCTACTCTAGCTAAGCGATGGTCAATCTTGCTTTGTTTTCTGGAGATAATGACAAAGGAGTCTGTTATTGAAGAGTAAATTGGAAGTTCAAGTATTGCATCATCATCCTCGGAACCCTCTTTTTGTTGTTGAGGTGGAGTTGTTACCCTAGGTTGAGTCGATGGAGAACTTGATGAAGAGGATCTATGTGCTTTCCATTCTTCAAATATCATAAGTCGCTTATCTTGAGAGGGAAGCTTCATTAACGTAAGAGTTTTTGCATTGAGGGTATTGACAGTAATAAATTTCGAGTCAGGAAGATTGATTTCAAAATGGTATAAGATACGTATTATATACTTGGCATAATGAATCATCTTTGACTTACGTTGGTGGAAGGTTCAAATATCATCCATGGTATATTTTCCCTAATTTGTTTGAATTCCTGCATACAACCCATACAATGCTTGATAATTGACTTTGTACATAACATCATAGCTTCTAGTCCTCAGTAAGATAGTGTGTGTAAGGATTCGATGGATATTCTAGCTTTAGGATGCAAATATATGGCCTTTAGATTCCTAAAGTCATCAATAATAAAATTGTAACTAGTCACATCTCTACCATAATCATTAACATCCATTTCTTCCAATTCCTCTCCTTCCATCGGGCAATGTAAACTGATTCCTAGCCTTGGTAGTGGTACGGCAATTCTTACTCCGCAAACTAAACTCCACATGATATCTTTATTTGAGTGAGCTCTATGAAAATCTGAATTAAGATTTTCATAATTTTTTTTAACAAATGCGGTATCTTCAAGTTGCTTACATTTTAGTCAATTGATGACTCTATTTCACGATCTCTGGTGAATTCTCAAATGGCATATCTGTTAAAGTCTTCCATTTTAACAAACAATCCTTTAAATATCTGCATATTCGTCATATTCTCAAAACTTCTAATTATGATGTCATTGTGAAGCCAGTTTTGATTATGAGCTTCAGTAGGCTCGTTGGAGGAGGTAGTAGTTCTTTCCTTTTTTTTTGGTCCCATAGTTTTTGAGATTTAGTAAAAAAAGATCAAATTCTTTTTTGATTTGAGAAGAGTAAGTGTTTTTGATAGTTGAATGAAGATGAATGAAAGGGTTAAGCGAGGGGTAGGTATAGGAATTCAATAGGTATTTATTGATGTGAAGGAGTAGTTGCATAAAAAGGTGGGCTGTTTGACCATCTTGGATTTTTTTTTGAAATTTCTGTAACAATGTCCAATTGACTTAAAAATTGGAATAGTTGACTGATTTTGTCTATAAATTACAGGGTTTTCAACCCGCGTGTTTTTAGTGTAAAAACGAGGTCTTTTAGTCGATTGGAAGTGTTGAACCAGTCGACTGGTAATGATAAATTTTGACTCTAGAATTATTATTGTTGTTGTTGTTGTTGTTTTAAAGACTTGTTTATTGTGTTAGTCTTGAGTAGGAAGACCGACTTTGTGGTCTACCTCGTTAATATGTTGTCTATAGTGTTTGTTTTCAAGGATCAAAGACAAGTTATCTTATTCATTATTTCAAAGTTTATTATAATGTATATTTATAAAATAGGATATAATTGATATAAAACATGATAGAACTACAACAAATTATTTGTTTTTGGAAGGTTCATATTCTTCTTCGGATGGCCTTGATTCCCATGAGTTTCTTGGCTTAGAGTCGTATATTTTTAATAGTGTTTTCATATGTCTAGGAGAGTTTTTACATATACTAATGTTTGTTAGTGATCGTCCATGGAATGCCAAAAGAGATCTCTCAATAAAATTAAGATGTGCTCCAAGTGTGCGTTGTTCCCGTATATTTGTTTTCGAAGTCTAATCATTTCTTGTTGATAGTGATTTAGCTCACTAATGGGACAGTCATTGATAGTACACCATTATAATTAATTGAATGCTTTACCTTCTTTCCTCTAGGAGAAAAGTCGGTGTGGTAGGTTAGTGATGGAATAATCTTTAGTGACGATAAACTATTAGAAGAAAGAGTTGTGATTTTTGACTAGGATGAAAATGTGCTTTTTTTTAAGATGTGCTTTTAGGTGAGGCCATTTTAAAAATAATATTTGAGTGAAAATAATTTGTTTCTCATATTTAAAATTGTCAAGGTTATAGTTTTATATATATGTTTAGATGACAAAATAGAAAATCTTTTAACCAAAATTTTTGTTTTCTATTTAGGGTAAAAGATGAATTCTACCATAGAAAAAAAAGATAAATATATTTGTACCTTTTATTTTAAAATACTAAAGATTGACTATTCTTAGACAAATAAATTATGCATTAAATTATTTCCTGTAATGAATAAATTCAAAGTTCTCTACATAGTTTAATAAAATAATTATTATTTAATGGTTTGGTGATAATGTCGGCAATTTGATTTTCAGACATTATAAATTCTAATGAAATTACTTCTTTTTTTATGTTGACTCATAAAAAGTGATAATGTTTATCAATATGTTTGTACTACAATGGTTTGTTGAATTTTTTGATACATTTATAGCACTAGTATTATCACAAAATATTGAAGATATTTCTAAGTAAACTCTAAAATCTTTGAGTGTTTGTTGCATATACATAACTTGAACACATGCCAAAACAGCAGAAATATATTCTGCTTCATTGTTGAGAGTGGGCGTAGTTTTGTTTCTTACTAAAGCACGATACTGGAGAATTTCTGATGAAGTGATAAGTACCGCTCGTACTCTTTCTGTTCGTCTGGCATCATCCAAAGTCAGCATCGCCATATGATACTAACTCTAAAGGACGTTCTTTAAGATAAAAAAGTCTATAGTCTCTAAGGTTGGTACGTAATGCAAAATTTGTTTTACCGCTAGCAAATGTAATTCTTTAGGATTTGCTTGAAAGCGTGCACAAAATCAAATATTCATCATTATGTATGGATGACTAGCAGTAGGATATAACATGATCCAATCATACTTCTGTATAGTTTTTGATCCATGCTTTTACAATTTTCTTCTCTATCTAAATGTACTATAATACTCATGGTACTTGGTTTACTTGTGGATTTAAAGTTTATGTGACAAAATCATTCGTGGCAAAACCAAAGATCATTTGCTTTAGCCATTAAACACATATCTACATTGTGATTTATTTTCATATTTAACACATAAATATTTCTTTTTTAATTCTTTCAAAAAATAAATTTTAGTTTTAGTCAAAAATATTACATTAATCTTTTTCAAATGAAACAATAAATCCTTTGTCACAAAGTTGACTTACACCAAGTAGATTGTGTTTTAAATTCTTAACTAAAAAAACATTTGTAATAAGTGGTAAATTAGATGTACCGCCGTTGCTCACATCACCTTTTCTAATGACGTATTCTTTAAAGTTATCTCCAAATGTAACAGATCCCCCATCTGAGTAGATAATATTTGCTTGCATTTCTTTATTTGTCGTTATATGCTTGGAGCAACTACTTTCGAGTATTCTTCTCCTTTCTGAGATTTGGACAATATTTATTTATGTGGCCCATCTTGTCACATTCATAACTTTTGGGTGATGAAGATGACAAATTATTATTGTTATTGTTGTTGCCAAACTTTTTAGTCTTCTTAAACTTCATAAATTTCCTGAAATTTTTAGCTAGAAATGCAACACCATCGTCATCTATATCGAATTCTTCCTTCTTCGCTTTAAATGCAATTGTCTTTTTGTCTTGAGCTTGTATTCATTTTATTAGTACCTCAATTATTGATTTTGATGACACCAACCATATAAAATATATATACTAATATTTTGCCAAGTTATATAGTATATAATATTACACAGGTGCTGAATCGAAGACTGAATGGTACAAGTACTTAAGATAAAAATATAAAGACTCAAGATAAAAGATATGAAGACTCATGAGTTCAAAGATAAAGATACGAAGAGCTCAAAATTGTAACTTAGTGTCTAGAGTCATTATAACATAATCTTAAAGTCCTTGATAGCAATTTCTCATCTTTATCTGTAGTTTCTTATCTTTGATATTTTTTTCAAAAAAACTATTTTAATTTAAATATATTTTTTAATATTTTATTGAAAAAATAAATAGTTAAAAAATATTTAGAAACTATGTTCGAATTATTTTACGTATATATTTTTCAAATCCATTTAAATGAAAACATTTTTCAACTTTAACTAGCATATGTCGACATACACATTTTAATATGTTGATATGACCGTTAAATTGTTTTTTAAATTTTGATTTAATGTATCTTTTGGACATAACCCTTTAAGAATGGATACATCTGTTCATTCTTTATAAAAAGGAGAGTGCCGATGAATTTTTAATCAACTAATAACTTATTTTCTTCTCATTTCTTACACTCTTGAAAATTCTCTTGAAAAATATACTTTATTCTCTTCAAAATCATACAAAATAAATTCATACTCCATTATATTGATTTAGTGCTACATACTTGTTGTTTTTCAAGCACCTCTCTCTTATTTCAAAGATCAAAGTGCTATCGAAGAGGCTATGGGATCTATTGTATCTAAAGTATGACTATTTGTCTTTGGAAAATCATCAACTCTACTCTTGTTTGTGTGGATCTGCGTGTAGCCTGTCAAACCAAGTGGGTGTGCTTGTGGCCCATTCAAATCAAGTAGGTGTGCTTAGTAGCTCATTCAAATCTAGTGGATGATCATGTTGCTCGGTAAACCAAGAGAGTTTTCCCCGGACTCGGAATACACGAGGGGGTGTCTTGTGGCCTTGAAATCAAGATTGTAATTAGTTTGCTTGCTACCTTATAAAGTAGAAGCTTGAAAAGATGTATAAGAAACTGTACAGGACTGGATGCAGAAAAAATACGAACCAGTATAAAGTCCCTGGTGTCATCTTTCTAACTCTTTACTTTTTTACTTTACTGCTTATATTTACTTCTTTGATTGCCTACAAGTTTATATATTTGTAATTGATTATCTTTTTGATTCAACTATTAAACAGGCTAAGAAGATTCATAAAAATTTATATAACATCATTCATCCCTCTCTAGTGTTATGGTAGCCTTACGATCATTTATTCTATAACCCACATTTGATATTGAAGCACTAGGTTTTCTGTAACAACCTGCATTTCCAGACACACCGATCCAAAGTCCAATGTGACTTTTAAACTCACAACCTACCAAGAAATATGAGCTATTAGGTTATTAAAACATTAGAGAGCAAGTTGTAAAGGTAAATTCTAAAACATTCTACACTTTTAGATCTCTCAAGGAAGGAATTAAAATATAAGTATTGAAAATAGACATTTAAGAAAAACAGTATTCAAAATACTTTATTTTCCATATACATTGTTTCAAATATATGTTTTATAAACTTTTAATATAATGAATAGGTAAATGATTGATATCAAAGAATATGAGAACTCAAACGTGAAGCTCCTTTCTCAACGTACTATGCCCAATCAACTGCTAACCTATCATCCTGTAGGGGGAAAAATAAAGAGAAGTGGATGAGTCAAACAAAAGTCTGGTGAATGAGTACAAAATATGTGATGATCATGTGCGGTTAACTTTAATTCTACTCTAGATGACATAAGGTGTACTGTAAGCATTTATGAATTGCTAAGGTCTGTTACTTTATAGTTCTTGTCTATTACATACCTACACTACTATTTTTGTAGGCTATTCCAAGGATCAAACTACGCATCGAACCTCACAACTAACGATTGGCCATCACTCCTAGAGCTACACAATATAAATACAGCCACTAGGCTACTAAAACATGGAAACACCGCCACAATGCTAGTCTTATTGTAGTGTTGACCTCTTATTGCTTGCGTCGGGATTCTCTATCTGAACTGCAACACTTAGTGTCAGAAATCATGCATACTGGGATTCTCATTATGCCAGACCACACTTTGTCAAGCATTCTAGTCAGTGTTATGCATCCATCGTGGCCTATGAGTGTCACATGTGAAAATACATTGCTCTAGTCGAATAATCGACCCTTAATTGGACAAACAACATTACCCAACACCACAACGACTTAGCGTCCTCTCATAGCGAACTAGCTTCCCCACTATCTCTAATCACTTAGCCCAATATAATCCCACAAATCAACAACAATCATACAAATTTTTATTATTAACTGGGCCTTAGGTCGAGGTTGAATCGCATATTTCAAGTGACTAACGATTGACCGCTAGCCTAACTGGTCGACCGTTCAAGGTAAGGGTCGATCTGTCGTGGTCAAAATTTAAGGTTCCGTTGTTTTCTGGTTTCGATTTTTAATTTGGATTTACGTTGATCGATTATTCCAGTGCTTGTTAATTTCTGTATTTACGGTAAACATGACCAGCCAATGTTTCTCAAATTTCCATTTCAATTCTTCAATCTAGGGATTTCACGTTTTAGTGTTTGTAGATTTTATGGTTTATAATTAACCAAATTAAATGGGTGTACTAGATCAATATTAGGTTTAACAATTCACATTAATTTCAATTCTACCTTAGGTTAAAGATTTTCAATTTTAGGATTCTACAGATTTTAAAATTACAATTAAATAATCAAAAGGGCATGCTAGCATCAAATTTGATACTTCCTAGCGATTTCAAATTAGGATTTCTAGATTGTAAAATTAGGGTTTTCAATTCTATTTAAAACAACCGAGATCAATATGAATATGTCAAATTTAACTATAAATAACCACCTAATTAAATTTGTGCATACTCACCTCAAGTTCAAGCTCTTCCTGTTTGCTTTGCTTAAGAATCGCCTCTTCATACACTTGATCCCTTTTCTCCATCTAGATTCAATGGATTTTGTTCTTTTAGTTTGATTTTATTTTAATTTTTGAAGAATTTTAGGTTTAGAGTAGAAATTAGAATTGGGTGGAGTTTCGTCGTAGTAAACCGTTATATGAATTTTAAGGTTAGATTAGGCTTTATATTATAGAGGTTGGCAATAAGTTTAGGCGGTTGGATTTATTGTAGAGGATATTTGGGGTTATCAGGCATGCTCATCAAAAACTTGGTAACGAAGTAATAAATCACCATCGTTCCAACACGTCATCAGTCGCTCAATTTTTCACAGATATAGTTGATCGTCTAACCCACATTGATCGACCGGTACCGATCAACCATCACCCATTTTAGGTCGATCGGTTAGTATGTGATTTTTTAATATTTTAAAACAAATTGTTTCTTCTATTTCCAATTCTTTCAACATCCGTAACTTTTCTGTACTAACTCTGTTTTGAAGTGTTTTATATGAAAAATCATGGTCCTTAGAAATTTTCTAATGCAATATGTTCATATATAAGCAATGTAAAATGCACGTGAACCCATATTAATGAAAAAGAATAGACGGTCTTCTGATTCAGTCGACCTCTTATAGTGCAGATGCTCATGCTATACATCCAAATGCATGCAAGATTCTAAGTAAGTGTATTTGCAATTCTATATGCATGCGCAACCATACAACCCACATGCAATATCCATATGCATAACATCCACTAACATGGAAACAATCATGCATCCATATGTATCATATCTAACAAGCTAGACAATAATAAGAGATAATGTGAATGTGTATACTACCAAGAGGATATACTATTCTAAACATGTAAAGGAAACAATCCAAACAATACATCCACTAGCAATCGTCAATCATAACTTTTCATAATGATATGTTTGCAATCATTCCTAACATCCAATGGACTTTACCTAAACTAGAACCTATTTACAAAAATAGTCTCTTTTAAATAAAATGGAAACATGTCTAAAAAGAGTTCGGGATGTAGCTTGGACTTTATCCTCAAACTCCCATGTACTCTCAACTTGATCATCTTCCTATTAAACTCTAACAAGTTTAATTATTCATTGTAGAGTCGATTTGTCCCAAGCCCAAAAATACGAGGTAGGTGCATGGTGAATAAAGACTCATCTATCCTTTTTAACTTTTCTTAACTGACACAGCTTGACTATGGTAACTATGTCGCATAGACACTTCCACAAGTACCTAATAATGGTTTTCACAATATTTTAGTCATATTCTATCTTGCCTTAAGTATTTTCTACTTGTTTATTTCTTAATTATGGACTCAGTGCTGTAGATTATGGAGGACTAAACTCCTAGAATTACTCCATTTTTCCCATTGGTAGATTCTTTCTGCCCATCTTGTGTAGTCATTGTCCTTCTATGAATCAAATCCATCCATTTTTTCCATCTAAACTTCTCATTCTTTACCATTGGCATAAACCTCTAGTCTGAATGTATGTGCATAGGAAATTCTCTACAATCCTTACTACTAACTCATAGGGAGTCGACATGCACCACGCTAAATAACTTGAGCATAAGTATCTTTCCATAAAATTGTAGCTCTATGAAATCCTCACCACACAACATACTACCTTAACTCATCCATTGGTATACCTAACCACCTCAACTCTTGGATACCAAGTGAGACAACTTGAATATAGATGGTGTCTCCGCCCATGGTACCTCAACTCTTGGATACCAAGTGAGACAACTTGAATATAGATGGTGTCTCCCTCCATGGTACTTCTTACTCAGCACTTCGCAATTTCTTCACTTTACCAAGGTTATCCAAACTTGGTGATTTCTTAAATTGTTGAAAATAGCAAAACTTCTTTTCCAATTCGATTCAACTTTAAATCATCTTATTATTACTTCTAAATGGTTTCTTCAGTCCTTTAAAAATCATGGTACCTAGTTATCACGTTTAGAGTCTATAGGGATCCATCCTAAATTCTACGAGTGAAAATTTGGTCTTTCTTCCCATTCAACCTTAACAATAAAAGTCTCAAAATTAATTAAAACCATAACATAGATACACTCTAGCATTGGTAATAATCACCTAAGTGTTACTTTGTTCGCGTGCGACTGCCATGCACACAACTATGTATTCTAAGCTAGTTTTCCATGCATTTTCCTTAAGTAAATAGTATCATTCTAATTTGAGGGATGATTAAGAAGAATCATTTTTATCCCTTCCTTCAAATCTTATCAAAAATTTCTCGATCTAGCTTTCTATGAAAATCACCTTAACATTCTTAATTCGTGCCAATAACAATATCCTTTTCTTGGCTGAGACCAAACCCCTGAATTAACTGTCCTTTGCTCAGTCTTGACTATAATTTTTATCTAGGATACCTTTTTTAGTTTGAACTTCCAAAAACTTTACCATTTCTTAATGTCCTCCCATATATGAGATTTTTTGACCAAGCATAACCTCTTATCACCTTATTCCAGTTATTTTATAGTTGGGACAACTCACTATGGAATGATGCCTTGCTATTTTAATCCAATAACATGATGACCAATACTTTGGTTTATATTTATAGATTTTTGTAATTTTAATGTATTAGAACTACATCTCTCCTAAAGCAAAGGTTGACGGTGTAAATTTCTATGTCTTATCCTAAAAGGAGATTTGTGTTACGTTTGAAATTATAAGGAATTATCATTTTCATAATTATTGAAATAAGTAGTATAAAAATGTCCTTATTAGATACATCTCTTTCATTTTGAATGTATTCCTTGTCATTTCAAAAGATACACTTTTATTTATAAATTTGAACTTGATCCATAGAAATTTACATTGCAACCCTCTAACATGAAAGAGACGTTGCAGCATGATCGTATGAAAAGAAATACGTAGATAGCAGAATATTAACAATAAATAAAAGCGGCACCAGAGATTTATACTGGTTCGGACCATTGTCCTACGTTCAGTCCCTAAGCTCCTCTTAGGAATTTCACTAACAAAAAACAACCCTCTCTTTACCGGGAGGAATAGGTTTACAACTATCCGAACAGCCGAACGGGATTTCTTGCCTCGACTGCTGAAGAGGACTCTCATTTTACCACTCTAGTAGCTTCGTCTGATAACAAGATTCTTATCTGTAATTTTACCACTTTAGTCGGTTCTGCCTCAACATTTTACCACTTTAGTAGGTTCTGCTTCAGCCTTGTAGCTAACAAACTGACTGAACATCAACAAAAACGTAAAAAGCATCCAAATTTCACATACACCAACTAGTATATTCGTTTCAAGTAAAGAAGAAATATAAGATAAATTAAACCCCGAGTCATGAAAGATTACCGTCTTTACCTTCATCAGCATTTTACTACCCCTTTTGAACATTAACTTGCTAGCATAATAGCTGTTCAAAAGCCCTTGCGTACTCATCAAGAACTTTCCTTATATTGCTCACCAGCTCCAATCCGATTGAATACTTGGATATAACTGGAACAAAATTAGGGTCACGGTCTGATACTTCTGCTATGAAATTGTCTGTATACTACTAACAGAATCCATAAGGGTTTTTATTCTACTTGTAACAAAGTCGTTGTAGTATAGTGGTGAGTATTCCCGCCTGTCACGCGGGTGACCCGGGTTCGATCCCCGGCAACGGCGAATCTGATTTTGTTCCAACCTGACGACTTTTTTTTAATTATTTTTTTTTTAATAATAAATTTTGACCTTCCTAATTCACTTGAATCCGTTACGATATCAACATAAGAACCAAATTTTGCCTTTCTAATTTTCAATTTGCTACTAACTATTAACTGTGCTTATTTAAACAATCAACCGCTTTTTAAAGATTTTAAAGTAAAGTAAGGATTAGATTTGGACAAATGAAAATGGGTAAGGATTACCTCAGATTTCACAACATTAAGAACAATACTGTTTTGCAGGAATTCTGTGCCATGGGTTCTTCTGAGAGCTTGAATTTCCAAAAAGAAGCTCACTGTTATTTACTGATTTAAAGCATAATTTTGGAAGAAGAAAGAGTTGGTGGACCTGTCTCATTTCGGAAGTGCGGTTCGACACGGTTCGGGATAAACAGTTCAGTTACTAGATTTACTTGATACAGAAGCGTTTGCTGTCAATTTCTACGTGGTCACCGTTGGTTGGTGGCACGTTGACACGTTAATGCTTCAACATTACTTCCCTTTTCCTATCATGGTTGTTGAACGTTGATTGGAGATACGGTGAAGTCTGATGTTTTGAAAGCCAACGTATTAACAACCCAACGTTTTTTTTCCTCGTCCTCCTTTTTTCCTATAGTCAAACATCATCATCTTTTATCTTACTTGCACTATATTCCTATCTCTTCTCCTTTCTACGTTTATATTTCTTCAAATCTAAACGACATATAATTCGGACCTCTCTACGTAGACGAAGAAGACATATTATCCAAAGGCAAATGTTAGAATATACCGATTTATGATCGGTGGATGACATATTTAATGGGCATAAAAAATGTTGTCAATAAAATTTTCAAGTTAAAAGAATTTGTTTTCTCTCATCGTGCGATAGACTGCAAAATTATGGTTTGACGATAACGGAAGAAATTAGCATCAAAGAAACAATTGTCATATTCATATGCAGCATAGCTGCAACACTCTCAAATCAACAAATGAGAGAAAATTTTCAAATATCAAGCAACACGATTTCAGTTTGTTTTCATGCCGTTTTAGAAGATGTACAGTTACTAGCCATAAATATTGTCAAGTCGGATGATCCTCAATTTAATACTGTTCCATGTCATATTAAAACTTCAAACCGGTACTACCTATATTTTAGAAACTGTATTGGTGTTATATACAGTATACATGTAATAACACACTTACATGCAGATTGAGTTGTTCCGCATATATGACGAAAAGGTTGTGCTACACAGAATTGGTTGGCAACATGCTCATTCGATTTACATTTGCTTATGTTATGGCTGGTTAGGAAGGTGCTGCACATGATAGTAGAAATTTTTAATTCGGATATAAATGATAGAAACTCTAACTTCCCCCACCCTCAACCTGGATAGTATTATCTAGTTGACTCATGATATCCACTTCGGCCTGGTTATTTACCACCTTATCTTAATATTAGATATCATATTCCTCATTTTCGCGAAACCTTAAATCAACCATTGAAAATTTTAATTTCTATAATTCAAATTTATGTATGGAGACTAAAAGAACCTTTGAAAATTGAAAGAAAAAGTTTGTCGTTTGAAGAATATGCCAACATACTCATTTGAAACTCAAGTAGAAGTTGTCATATCTATAATGACTATATAGTATTTCATACGAAGATATAATAGCGGTGATCCATATGTTGTGGCTTATGATGATAATCTCGATCTTATTATAGAATAATATCAGAAGGAATATTATAATGTGAGAACTACACTTAACGCAACAGTTGAACCATTACACAACGACACGTAGACCATAAAATATATACAATTCAAGATAGCATAAGAGATGAAATTGTTGCAGTTGGGTTGCATAAAAGCATCTTATGATTTTATATGTGCTTTCTACTATTATATATATTTAATTTTTTGTTTATTTAGCCTTTTGTGTTGTTTTAACATTTTAATTACACACATATTACACATCGAAACAAATAATTACTTAACTACAAATCAACTGAATTAAAATCACAACTTAAATACCCCACTCAAATACGCTATTCATAGCCCCAAACTCATAACCTGTTCACTCAACTTCCCCGCTCAAATTCCATGTTCAAATACCTCACTCCCGTTCATTCCATACGCATCCTTATTCATGGCGCGTCTTCAGTTTAAAAATGTTAAAGGAGCAAATTGGGAAAGGGAAATATGGTTTTTTATTTTGATTAAAGTTGTATTGTATTAATTATTGTTAACTATTATTACCTTTTCGATCAATGGAAAATAGCATAAGTACGTTGGACAATAACGAAGATAGAACGATTTGTAATAACATTTAGAGCAAATATAGTAATGCAGAATTAAGTTATATTTTTATTTCATACAATCCATAATAGTTAATAAAAATATGATACAGACGGTATTTCATACAATCTTTTAAACCATTTATTCTCTGACACACCAATAGCTTGTAGTATTCTTCAAGCTATTCATTCAGAAATATTGCTAATATTTCTTTGATGTAGATATTCTTTGCAGCTGTTACACCATAAGATTCCAGAAAATCCATAATTTTACATATCAATGAATCATTAAAATATTATTTTTATAACCAAATTGATTTCAAATCAATTATAAATTTGGATAATATTGGGTATTGACATTTCTAACCCTGAAAATAAATATTGAATGGTTTTGAAGCTGAAAATTTGCAAGGGCTATAACTTTTAATGGTAGCCAAAATAGGGTTTGAGACTTCCACTAATTAGCCGTTGATGTCATACGTGATGCTTCGAACGCCAACATATCGTTCTCCCTATGCATTTCAACTAGACTAGAGAAGGTGTAGCCCAGTTCGATTGTCTGACGCGTCAAACACCAAAAGTGGATGGCCCAAGCTTGCAAACACGCCATTGTCTTTCATTTCCAATAAAAAGGAGCAACAACATGGTCAATTTTACCTCTTGAAAAAATGACACATAAAGCTAGGACATATACATCCTTCAGCAATGTAACGATCGCAGAAAGATTCATCGATCAATCTAAGAGTAAAAGCAACAAAGTAAGAGGAGTTGCTTTAGAACACTTCGTAGACTAAAGTAGCACTAATCCAGATGAGGTTGAGAAGGGAAAAAGGATTAAGCTGAAAGTGCTATGGATCGAGTAGGATGAATACTTCTACTAAATTAAACTTCTACGAATATTGATAGAATAAAAAATAATATTGTTAGAACATCGGTTCCCGATATTTTGATAATAACAATTATATGTGTTTATCTAACCAAGTTCTACAGGAAAACATTGATGGCCAGATTCCAGGTCGATGGACGTAATCATTTACAGGTTATAGAATCTGTGTCTAGTTAGTAATATATGTTAAAATCTCTCCAAATTGGTACAGATGCACAAACTATTTGATAACACGACTTATTTTCAAAAGAAGTTTTTAAAATAGTCTGAATTAGCAGTATTCAGACGTCTGAATCATAAATTCAGACGTCTGACTGCTGAAACAGATATTTTTAAAACAGCAAATTCAGACGTCTGAATAAGATCAAAAATAAACTATTTCGACGCTGCCTTGTTATCTTCTACTTTCATAAGGCTAAATTTTAATTCAGAAGTCTGAGTTAAAAATTAACGGCTACTTCTTTAAAGGTTGCTTCTCTTCCCCGAACAGAAACAACAGTCATTTCAACAATTGCTTCCTTTCTGTTTCATGGCAACTCTTCACCAATTATTGCAACCTTTAACCACTATAAATAGCAAGCAATTTCAACACTATTCTTATCCAATTCTTATTTTGATTTATGAACTCTATATTCTTGCTATTTACTTTCAAGTTTTACAAATCAAACAATTTGATCACCAAACACTCAAGCATACTTTTGTGTGGTCAACTAGACTTTCTTTCTTCATAAATTACACTATATACCATAAAGGAGAAGATTATAGGAAGGGTGTACTTATATTGACTCATCAGTGCTATTACAGAGCATATTCAGTCAGAAACATTTCCACTTGTATTTGAAGTCCTGTTGTAGTATCCTCAGGCAGTAGAAGTCCTATTCGGTTGTCTAGATCGAAAATTCATGTTCGGTTGTTTAGGCGGTGTAATACAAGTTCCTCCGGGTGAAGCAAGGGTATCAATTGAATTCCAGAAGGAGTTTGGGACTGAACATAGAACGGGAGTCCGAACCAGTATAAAAATTCCTGATGTCATTTACTTTACTGCTTTTACTATTTACTTACTTTTCCGCACAAGTAATTTATTCATATTACACGATCACATGGTCACTTTCAAATACAAAGTAAAGTACACCGGATATTTTTATACTTATTCAAACCTTTCGTTCTACGTCCAGTCTCAGAATCTTTTTGGATTTAAACAACACTCTCACTTAACCCAAAGGAATGGGTATTACAAACCGATGAGATGACGAATAGGACTTCGTGCCTGAAGATCTCCAACATGACTTCGACTATAAAGAGTGGTAAAGTATTTTGACCTCCTGTGCTCTGGATAACACGGATGAGTCGTTATAGTACAAACTTTCTTTAATCTTCTTCGTAATTGTTATAACATATATATATTTGAAGACATGGAAGTGAATAATCACTTGATAGATTTGAATTGAATGTGCAAGTGACAAAGAAATAGCAATTTATGGTTTGGAATGCAAGTAGTGAATTTAACAAGAATTAGAGTTAGAAGACAAGTATAACTATTGTTGAAATACTAAAAGTGATTGCCATTTATAGAAAACGAGTAGCTGCAGTCTTTCATAAAGAGTAGCATCTGTCTGAAGTGCTGCAGCCATTCATGTATGGAAGTGACTCTTCGTAAAGAATTTGGTCGATTGTTATAGTTGAATTTGGTAATTTTAAAACAGAAAGAAAACAATGTAAAAATGACCAATTTTAGTCGACTAAAAAATCCATTCAATCAGATGTTTTTCTTATTAAGTCGACTAAATTAAATGTATTGTCAATTGGTTTCCTTTAGAAGATAATAAAATTAGACGTACATTATATCACTCAATTGACTTCGGTGAACCATTCGACTTATTTTTGTATATTTCCATTTTTTAAAAATGGTAATTAACAGGAAGAGTCTGCGATTTGGCACGGTTCAGGATAAACAGTTCTGTTAGTGGATTTACTAGATATAGGAAGAGTCTACATTCAATTTTTCCATGGAAACCGTTTGTTGGTGGCAAGTATAACACATTTGACGCTCCAATGTTACTTCCCCTTTTCATATCCTGTATGTTGAACGTTGAGGGGGGATACGGTTATGTCCGATACGTTAAACGCCAACGTATGTTTCGTTTTCCTTCCCTTCCTGTTTTCCTATACAACAACATCATCATCTTTCATCTTCCTTACACCATATTCTCGTCTCTTCTCCTTTCTACTTTTATATTTCCTCGGATCTAAACGACTTATAAGTCGGACCTCTCATCGTAGAAGAAGAAGCCATATCGAATGCAAACGTCAGAATATATCGATTTAAGGCGGGTAGATGACATATTAAATAAACATCAAAAATATTGTCGATGAAATTTTCAAATGAAAGACTTTGGTTTCTATTGTTATGCGACATACTGCAAAATTATAATATGATAACAACGAAAGTAAGTAGTATCAAAGAAACAGTTGTCATATTAATATACAGCATAGCTGCAGCACTCTCAAATCGACAAATGAGCGAAAATTTTCAAATGTCAAGTAGCACAGTTTCAGTTTGTTTTCATACAATTTTAGACGTTATACAATTGCTAGCTATTAATATTGTCAAGTTGGATGATCCTCAATTTAATATTATTCCATATCATATTAAAACCTCAAACCAGTACTACCCATATTTTATAAACTGTGTTAGTGTTATAGACGATACACGTGTAATAACATACTTACATGCAGATTGAGTTTTTTCGTATATAGGACGAAAGGTTGTGCTATACAGAATAGTTAGCAACATGCTCATTCAATTTACAATTTAATTATGTTATGGTTGATTAGGAAGGTGCTACATATGATAGTAGGAATTTTTAATTAAGTTATAAACGGTAGAAACTCTAACTTCCCACACCCTCCACCAGGATAGTATTATTTAGTTGATTCGGGATATCCACTTCAATCTGGTTATTTATCACCTTATCTTAATATTGGATATCATATTCCTCATTTTCACGAAACCTCAAGTCAACCATTGAAAATTTTATTTTCTATAATTCAAGTTTACGTATGACAATTAAAAGAACCTTTGAAAATTAGAAGAAAAAGTTCGTTGTTTTAAAGAATATGCCAATATACTCATCTGAAACTCAAGTAGAAGTTGTCGTATCTATAATTAGGCCTGTCAAACGGATCGAGTTGGGTCAAAATGAGTTGGGTCGAGTTTGACCCAACCCATTTATGACTCATTCTCTTTTATCCATTTATGACCCAACCCATTTATGACCCAACCCACTTAACAAGCGGGTTACCCATTTAACCCATTTATGACCCAACCCACTTAACAAGCGGGTTACCCATTTAACCCATCTAAAGATTTAAATTTAATTTAACTAATAAAAAAAAATATAAAATAATTCTAATTTTAATTTTTATGTTTTGAGATCCGACAAAAAGTTAAAATTTAAATTCTAATTTTCATCAAAATTCAAATATGGAGATGGAGTAGCTTATTATTTTCTTACAACTGTCAGTCTCCTTGGAGAACTACAGTGTGCGTTCACATGATAAAGTATCCAAGTGTTCCATACTATCTGTAATTTAGGTGATAGTTAATCGGTCGAAGTCCTGCCTGATTCTGAATTAGAACGAAGGAGTTATTTCAGTCTGAACAAAAAAACGGCAGCTTCTGCATTAGGCGGAGTCCAATATGCAGATGTGGTAGCCTGTTATTTTCTAAATACAATTGTCAGTCCTCTTGGAGAACTACAGTGTGCGTTCATATGATGAACTATTCGAGTGTTACATATTGTCCGTAATTTAAGTGGGAGTTGATCGGTTGAAGTCTCGCTTGATTCCGAGTTGGAACGAAGGAGTTATTGCAGTCTGAACAAAAAAATAGTGGCTTCTGCACTAGGCAGAGTTCAATATGCAGATGTGGTAGCCTTTTATTTTCTAAGTACAATTGTCAGTCCCCTTGAAGAACTACAGTGTGCGTTTACACGATGAACTATCCGAGTATTCCATACTGTCTGTAATCTAATTAGAAGTTGATCGGTCGAAGTCTCGCCTGATTCCAAGTTAGAACGAAGGGGTTATTGCAGTCTGAACAAAAAAAATAACGGCTTCTGCACTACGCGGAGTTCAATATGCAGGCGTAGCCTGTTATTTTCTAAGTACGACTGTCAGTCCACTTGGAGAATTACACTATACATTCGCACGCTGAAGTATCCGAGTGTTCCATACTGTCCGTAATTTAGGTGGGAGTTGATGATGAGATTCATATTCTTGATCAAACCCATTGGTGATGATGAGAATCTATTCACTGTTCGAAACATTGTGGCCAACTGCCCTTAATCTGTCACACAGATTCTTGATCTTGGCAAGGTAATCTCTCATGCTCATATCACTTTTTCTTGTATTCTGTAATTCTCTTCTATAGTGCATGATTCTCGCTGCTGATTGGGAATTGAAAATTCTTTCAATGGATGACCATATTTCATATGACGTGTAACATCCAACAAGCTGTGACAATAGAGTCTGACTCACAGAAGATAAAAGCCAAGATGCAATCAAGTTATCTTATTTCTGATGTAAAATATAACCTGGGTTGCTGATGGTATTGCCTTTATCATCAATGATATTAACTGATGGAATCACCTTTGTTCCTTTGACATAATCTTGTAGATCATACCCTCTTAATGCTATTTCAACTTGATATTTCCATGTGATGTAATTATCTTCATCTAATGGGGTGTTTATTGCTTGATTCTTAGGTCTGATCAAGACCGATTCAGATTTTTGACTGTCATTGGATCTGTTGCCAGTGTTTGCTGAAGTAACGTCCTCTTCTTCGTGGGCCATGGAGGATCAAGAATTTGAATATCCCGATTTCTTGATCAAGAAATCAAAGTTGCGCAGCAAAAAAAAGGTGCAACCAGAGGTAGAAATGATGATCTTGAATCTGATCTGCCTCTAGGATGGCACAGTGGGTAGAAATAACTGATGAACATAGTCACTATACTGATCTTGAGAAAGACAGCCTCCCCTATGATGATAATGTTCTGAGGGGAGCCTCACAAGAAAATAACTTCTCAATGAAATCTGCCGTTTGGCAATGGTGGCTCTGATACCATAAAAGAAGTTTTAAAATGAAAAGTTTTATAACTGCAGTTTGTATCAATTGTTCAATTACATCTCACAATCCTTCTGTACTTATAATACAGGTATTAGGCTAAATGCAAATCAGGCCCTATAAGCAAATTAGGCCCAAAAGATAAAAAATAAAGCAAAAGTATGTTATGCGGGTATTTCAGGGTGAAGCCCATCCAGATATGAAGTAAACCAGACACGCAGGGAGCAAGTCCACTATTATGAACATCAACAAATATGTAAAAAGCATCCAAATTTCACATACACCACAACTAGTGAATTAGTTTTAAGTAAAGGAGAAATAGAAGATAAATTAAACCCAGAGTCATGAAATATTACTGCCTTTACCTTCATCAGCATTTTACTACCCCTTTTGAACGTTAACTTCCTAACATAAAAGCTGTTCTAAAGCCCTTGCGCACTCATCAAGAACTTTCCTGATATTGCTCACCCGCTCCAATCCGATTGCATACTTGGATATAACTGGAACAAAATTAGGGTCACGGTCTGATGCTTCTGCTACGAAATTGTTTGTATACTATTAACAAAATCTATAAGGATTTTTATTCTATTTATGACAAAGTCGTTGTAGTATAGTGGTGAGTATTCCCGCCTGTCACGCGGGTGACCCGGGTTCGATCCCCGGCAACGGCGTAATTGTTTTTTTTTTTCAAGCTGGCGATTTTTTTCTCTCAATTTCGACCTTCCTCATTCGCCTAGATCCATTACGATATCAACTTAAGAACCAGATTTTGCCTTTCTAGTCTTCAATCTGCTACTAACTAATAACTATGCTTATTTAAACAATCGACCGCTTTTTAAAGATTAGAGTTGGACAAATGAAAAGAGGTAAGGATTACCTTAAGAAACAGTACTATTTTGCAGGAATTCTATGCCATGGGTTCTTCTGAGAGCTTGAATTTTCAGAAAGAAGCTCACTGTTATTTACTGATTTAAAGCCTAATTTTGGATGAAGAAAGAGTTGGTGGACCTGTCTCACTTTCGGAAGTCCGGTTCGGCACGGTTCGGGATAAACAGTTCAGTTACTGGATTTACTTGATACAGAAGCGTTTGCTGTCAATTTCTACGCGGTCACCGTTCGTTGGTGGCACGTTGACACGTTGATGCTTCAACATTACTTCCCTTTTCCTATCATGGTTGTTGAACGTTGATTGGAGATACGGTGAAGTCTGATGTTTTGAAAGCCAACGCATTAACAACCCAACGTTTTTTTTCCTCGTCCTCCTTTTTTCCTATAGACAAACATCATCATCTTTTATCTTACTTGCACTATATTCCTATCTCTTCTCCTTTCTACGTTTATATTTCTTCAAATCTAAACGACATATAATTCGGACCTCTCTACGTAGAAGAAGAAGACATATTATCCAAAGGCAAATGTTAGAATATACCGATTTATGATGGGTGGATGACATATTTAATGGGCATAAAAAATGTTGTCATTAAAATTTTCAAATTAAAAGAATTTGTTTTCTCTCATCGAGCGATAGACTGCAAAATTATGATTTGACGATAACGGAAGAAATTAGTATCAAAGAAACAATTGTCATATTCATATGCAGCATAGCTGCAACACTCTCAAATCAACAAATGAGAGAAAATTTTCAAATATCAAGCAGAACGATTTCAGTTTGTTTTCATGCCGTTTCAGAAGATGTACAGTTACTAGCCATAAATATTGTCAAGTCGGATGATCCTCAATTTAATATTGTTCCATGTCATATTAAAACTTCAAACCTGTACTACCTATATTTTAGAAACTGTGTTGGTACTATAGATGATACACACGTAGTGACACACTTAAATGTTAGATTGAGTTGTTCCACATATAGGACGAAAAAATTGTGCTATACAGAATATCTTAGCAGGATGCTCATTCGATTTACAATTTACTTATGTTATGAGTGGTTGTGAAGGTGTTGTACATGATAGTAGAAATTTTAGTTCAGTTATAAATGATAGAAACTTTAACTTCCTCCACCCTCCACCTGGATAGCATTATTTAGTTGATTCAGGATATCCACTTCAACCTAGTTATTTACCACCTTATCTTAATATTTGATATCATATTTTCCATTTTCGTGAAACCACAAATCAACCAACATCGACAAATGAAAATTTAATTTCTATCATTCAAATTTACGTATGACAATTAAAATAACCTTTAGAATTGGAAGAAAAAGTTGTCGCTTTGAAGAATATGCCAATATACTCGTTTGAAACTCAAGTAAAATTTGTTGTATCTACAATGATTATACACTCTTGCATACGAAAATACAATAGTGTTGATCCAGATTTTATGGCTTATGATAATGATCCCGGTCTTATTTTAGAGAAATATCAGGAGAAATATTATAATATGAGAATTGCACCGAACATAGCAGTTGAATCAGTGCGATGACATGTAGACTATGAAACGTTAATAATTCGAGATAGCATACAGATAAAATTGTTGCAGTAGGATTGCACTAAAACATTGTATGATTTTATATGTACTTTCTACTATTGTATAATTAATTTTCGTTTATTTAGTTTTTTTATTGTTTTAACATTTTAATTAAACACATATTACACATCAAAACAAATAATTAGTTGGCCACAAATCAATTAAATTAAAATCACAACTTAAATACCCAACTGAAATACCAGTTCGTAGCCCCAAACCAATAACACTTTCACTCAACTTCCTCGCTCAAATGGTCCGCTCAAATTCCCTGCCCAAATACCCCACTTCCGTTCATTGCGAACGCATCCTTATTCAAGGTGCGTCTTCAGTTTAAAAATGATAAAGGGGCAAATTGGGAAAGTGAAATATGGGTTTTTATTTTGATGAAAGTTGTGTTGCATTAATTATTGTGAACTGTTATTACCTTTTCGTCAAATACCAGTATTAACATAAGTATGTTAAACAATAATGAAGACAGAAAAATTTATAATAACAATTAGAGCAAATATAGTAACGCAGAACTAAAATATATTTCTAGTTCGTTACAATCTATGATGGTAAATATAAATACGATACAGACAGTATTTTGTACAATCTTTTAAACTAGCTTATTTCTTACACACTAATAACTTGTAGTATGCTTCAAAGTATACATTTGGAAATATTGCTAGCATTTTTTTGATGTAGATTTTCTTCGTATCTGTTACACCATAAGATTCTAAAGGATCCATATTTTTACATATCAATAAATTGTTAAAATATTATTTTTATAACCAAATTGATTTCAAATTAACTATAAATTTGGGTAATATTGAGTATTGACATTTTTAACCTTAAAAATAAATATTGGATGGTTCTGAACTTGAAAATTTGCAAGGGCTATAACTTTTAATGGAAGCCAAAATAGGGCCTGAGACGACTACTTCCAAAAAAAAAAGACGTCTCTCGTTCCATGGAGTGGACTTTCGGTGTAGGAGATACGGCGATATATAGTTTGATAGTTTTTGAATAGATTAGCAGATAATTAGCCATTGATATCATATGCATCCGACGCTTCGAACGCCAACATATCGTTCTCTTTGTGCATTTCAACTGGAGTGGGGAAGGTACAACCCAGTTCAGATGTCTGACACGTCAGACACCTAAAGTGATGGACTAAGCTTGCGAACACAACATTTTCATTCATTTCTAATGAAAAAGGAGCAGTAATGTGGTCAATTTTACCTCTAGAAAAAATGACACTTAAAGTTGGTACATATACATCCTTCAGCAATGTAACGATTGCAAATAGATTCATCGGTCAACCTAAAAGTAAAAGCAACAGAGTAAGAGGAGTTACTTTAGGACACTTTATAAACGAAAGTAGCACTATTCCAGATATGAGCATGAGAAGGGAAAAGGGTTAAGATGAAAGTCGCTATGGATCGAGTAGTATAAATATTTCTACTGAATTAAAATTTATATAAATATTGATAGAATAAAAAGAATGTAAATTAAAGTACAACGTATATTTTTATACACTTTCGAACTTTCCGTTCTACATCCAGTCTCGGATTCTTTCTTGATTTAAACAACACTCTCACTTAACCCAGATGAATGGGTATTACAAACCGCCGAGGTGGCGAACTGGACTTCATGCCTGAAGATCTCCAACGAGACTTCGACTATAACGAGTAGTAAAGTGTTTGACCTCTTTTGCTCTGAATAACATGGATGGGTCGTTATAGTATAACCTTCCTATAATCTTAAGTGGTATAACGTGTATATTTGAAGAAATTGAAGTGAATGATCACTTAATAGATTTGACTTGAATGTGTAAGTGATCAAGAAATAGCAATTTGTGGATTAATGCAAGTAGTGAATTCAACAAGAATTCTAGTTAGAAGACAAGAATAATTGTTGTTGAAATACTAAAAGTGATTGCTATTTATAGAGAATGGGTAATTTCAATCCTTCACGAGGAGTAGCATCTGTCAAAAGTGCTGCAACCATTTATGGAAGGAAGTGACTCTTCATAAAGAAGAATATCACTTTAAAATTTTCAAATAATATAGTTATTACTCGACAACCAATCGAATAGAAGTATTTAGTCGTTAGTTATAGCTGAATTTGTTAATTTTAGAACAGAAAGAAAGGTGTAAAAAGGACATGTTTTAGTCGACTAAAAAACCATTCAGTTTGATGTTTTCCTTGTTTAGTCGACTAAATTAAATGTATTGTCAACCGATTTTCTTTAGAAGATAATAAAAATAGGCGTACATTACATCAATCGACTGACATTGGTGAACCAATCGACTAATTATGTATACTTTCATTTTTTTAAAGTGGTAATGCTATTTTGGTTTTTTTTGTGTGTATACCACTTTCAAGAGATTTTAACATCTGTAAATTGAAGACCTAGAACTCTATGACTAATATTAAATTGAATGTCATCTTTGTCTTGTCTTTGTCATATAGATCTCTTCGATAGTTGATATATTTCCTGCAATAGGCAATTATATATAGAATATATCCGTGTGCAGATGTCATGTTCAAAATATCAAACTGTAAGGTTTTTACATTCTCCCCATTTATGACGATGACAATTATATAGTTAAAAATTAATTTCAAAACATAGTTAGCTCTCCCCTAAGTTTATACTCCCCCTACCGATATGGCCGATAATTTTATCCCCCTTTATCATCAACAAAAATGAAAAATAAATCAATAAGAGTTATACAAGACTTGAATAGTAGTTGGGGCAAATTAAACTTGTGTCTCACATGTAATATATTACTTAAACATAAGCATATAACATCACAAATTTTCAAACTACATAAAACCACACAATATCATAAAAACACAAAGTACTAAATATCTCACAACACACACACCACAAGACCACATCCACAATCAAACATAAAACATAGTTTTACAAAACACATAAAATTACCTCATAACATATAATTACTCAAAGAAAACGTAATTAATTACTGAAAACATGAAATAGAAACTTACCAGGATAAAGTTACCAAATCTACTCCTCATCGCTACCATTATTTTCATTCTCACGTTCCTTTTGTTCATTTCCCCTTCCGTGGAATTCCAATTGTATTCGTCATTTTCTGATGCTCCTTTTGGGGGTAGAGGAAATCTAGAGGCGGAAGGTCGAGTGCAAGACATTTTTTCCAGATTTTACTCATGAAATTCATCATTTTATCCATCTTGCTCTTGACACGAGCAACCGTGGTTTCTACTCTAGCTAAGCGATGGTCAATCTTGCTTTGTTTTCTGGAGATAATGACAAAGGAGTCTGTTATTGAAGAGTAGATTGGAAGTTCAAGTATTGCATCATCATCCTCGGAACCCTCTTTTTGTTGTTGAGGTGGAGTTGTTACACTAGGTTGAGTCGATGGAGAACTTGATGAAGAGGATCTATGTGCTTGCCATTCTTCAAATATCATAAGTCGCTTATCTTGAGAGGGAAGCTTCATTAACGTAAGAGTTTTTGCATTGAGGGTATTGGCAGTAATAAATTTCGAGTCGGGAAGATTAATTTCAGAATGGTATAAGATACGTATCATATACTTGGCATAATGAATCATCTTTGACTTACGTTGGTGGAAGGTTCAAATATCATCCGTGATATATTTTCCCTAATTTATTTGAGTTCCTGCATACAACCCATACAATGCTTGATAATTGATTTTGTACATAACATCATAGCTTCTAGTCCTCAGTAAGATAGTCTGTGTAAGGATTTGATGGATATTCTAGCTTTAGGGTGCAAATATATGGCCTTTAGATTCCTAAAGTCATCAACAAGAAAATTGTAACTACTCACATCTCTACCATAATCATTAACATCTATTTCTTCCAATTCCTCTCCTTCCATTGGGCAATGTAAACTGATTCCTAGCCTTGGTAGTGGTACGACACTTCTTACTCCGCAAACTAAACTCTACATGATATCTTTATTTGAGTGAGCTCTATGAAAATATAAATTAAGATTTGCATAAAAAAGTTTTACCAAATGCGGCATCTTCAAGTTGCTTACATTTTGGTCAATTGATGACTCTATTTCACGATCACTGGTGAATTCTCAAATGGCATATCTGTTAAAGTCTTCCATTTTAACAAACAATCATTTAAATATCTGCATATTCTTCATATTCTCAAAACTTCTAATTGTGATTTCATTGTGAAGCCAGTTTTGATTATGAGCTTTAGTAGGCTCGTTGGAGGAGGTAGTAGTTCTTTCCTTTTTTCTTTGGTCCTATAGTTTTTGAGATTTAGTAAAAAAAGAGATTAAAAAAAATTTCAATTTGAGAAGAGTAATCGTTTTTGAAAGTTGAATGAAGATGAATGAAAGGGTTAAGTCAGGGGTAGGTATAGGAATTCAATAGGTATGTATTGATGTGAAGGAGTAGTTGCATAAAAAGGTGAGCTGTTTGACCATCTTGGATTTCGTTAAAAATTTCTGAAACAATGTCCAATTGACTTTAAAATTGGAATAGTTGACTGATTTTGTCTATAAATTACAGGGTTTTCAACCCGCGTGTTTTTAGTATAAAAACGGGGTGTTTTAGTCGATTGGAAGTGTTGAACCAGTCGATTGGTAATGTTAAATTTTGACTGTTGTTGTTGTTGTTTTAAAGACTAGTTTATTGTGTTAGTCTTGAGTAGGTAGACTGACTTTGTGGTCTACCTCCTTAAGTATGTCGTCTATAGTGTTTGTTTTCAAGGATCAAAGACAAGTTATCTTATTCATTATTTCAAAGTTTATTACAATGTATATTTATAAAATAGGATATAAGTATCAATATAAAACATGATAGAACTACGACAAATTATTTGTTTTTGGATGGTTCATATTCTTCTTCGGATGGCCTTGATTCCCATGAGTTTCTTGGCTTAGAGTCGTATATTTTTAATAGTGTTTTCATATGTCTAGGAGAGTTTTTACATATACTACTGTTTGTTGGTGATCGTCCATGGAATGCCAAAAGAGATCTTTCAATAAAATTAAGATGTGCTCCAGGTGTGCGTTGTTCCCGGTATATTTGTTTCCGAAGTCTGATAATTTCTTATTGATAGTGATTTAGCTCACCAATGGGACAGTCATTGATAGTGCACTATTATAATTAATTGACTGCTTTACCTTCTTTCCTCTAGGAGAAAAGTCGGTTTGGTAGGTTGGTGATGGAATAATCTTTAGTGATGATAAACTATCAGAAGAAAGAGTTGTAATTTTTGACTAGGATGAAAATGTGCTTTTTTTAAGGTGTGCTTTTAGGTGAGGCCATTTTTAAAATAATATTTGATTGAAAATAATTTGTTTCTCGTATTTAAAATTGTCAAGGTTATAGTTTTATATATATGTTTAGATGACAAAATAGAAAATCTTTTAACCAAAATTTTTGTTTTCTATTTAAGGTAAAAGATGAATTCTACCATAGAAAAAAAAGATAAATATATTTGTACCTTTTATTTTAAAATACTAAAGATTGACTATTCTTAGACAAATAAATTATGCATTAAATTATTTCCTATAATGAATAAATTCAAAGTTCTCTACATAGTTTAATAAAAGAATTATTATTTAATGGTTTGGTGATAATGTCGGCAATTTGATTTTCAGACATTATAAATTCTAATGAAATTACTTCTTTTTTTATGTTGACTCATAAAAAGTGATAATGTTTATCAATATGTTTGTACTACAATGGTTTGTTGAATTTTTTGATAAATTTATAGCACTAGTATTATCACAAAATATTGAAGATATTTCTAAGTAAACTCTAAAATCTTTGAATGTTTGTTGCATATACATAACTTGAACACATGCCAAAACAGCAGAAATATATTCTGCTTCATTGTTGAGAGTGGGGCGTAGTTTTGTTTCTTACTAAAGCACGATACTAGAGAATTCCTGATGAAGTGATAAGTACCGCTCGTACTCTTTCTGTTCGTCTGGCAACATCCAAAGTAAGCATCGCCATATGATACTAACTCTAAAGGACGTTCTTTAAGATAAAAAAAGTCTATAGTCTCTAAGGTTGGTACATAATCCAAAATTTGTTTTACCACTAGCAAATGTAATTTTTTAGGATTTGCTTTAAAGCGTGCACACAATCAAATATTCATCATTATGTCTGGATGACTAGCAGTAGGATATAACATGATCCAATCATACTTTTGTATAGTTTTTGATCCATGCTTTTACCATTTTCTTCTCTATCTAAATGTACTATAATACTCATGGTACTTGGTTTACTGGTGGATTTAAAGTTTATGTGATAAAATCATTCGTGGCAAAACCAAAGATCATTTGCTTTAGCCATTAAACACATATCTACATTATGATTTATTTTCATATTTAACACATAAATATTTCTTTTTTTATTCTTTCAACAAAAATATTTTAGTTTTAGTCAAAAATATTACAATAATCTTTTTCAAATGAAACAATAAATCCTTTGTCACAAAGTTGACTTACACCAAGTAGATTGTGTTTTAAATTCTTAACTAAAAAAACATTTGTAATAAGTGGTAAATTAGATGTACCGTCGTTGCTCACATCACCTTTTCTAATGACGTATTCTTTAAAGTCATCTGCAAATGTAACAGATCCCCCATCTGAGTAGATAATATTTGCTTGCATTTCTTTATTTGTCGTTATATGCTTGGAGCAACCACTTTCGAGTATTCTTCTCCTTTTTGAGATTTGGACAATATTTATTTATGTGGCCCATCTTGTCACATTCATAACATTTGGGTGATGAAGATGACAAATTATTATTGTTATTGTTGTTGCCAAACTTTTTAGTCTTCTTAAACTTCATAAATTTCCTGAAATTTTTAGCTAGAAATGCAACACCATCGTCATCTATATCGAATTCTTCCTTCTTCTCTTGAAATGCAAATGTCTTTTTGTCATGAGATTGTATTCATTTTATTAATACCTCAATTATTGATTTTGACGACACCAACCATATACAATATATATACTAATATTTTGCCAAGTTATATAGTATAGAATATTACACAGGTGCTGAATCGAACACTAAATGGTACAAGTACTTAAGATAAAAATATAATGACTCAAGATAAAAGATATGAAGACTCATGAGTTTAAAGATAAAGATACGAAGAGCTCAAAATTGTAACTTAGTGTCTAGAGTCATTATAACATAATCTTAAAGTCCTTGATAGCAATTTCTCATCTTTATCTGTAGTTTCTTATCTTTGATATTTTTTTTCAAAAAAACTATTTTAATTTAAATATTTTTTTTAATATTTTATTGAAAAAATTAATAGTTAAAAAATATTTAGAAACTATGTTCGAATTATTTTACAAAGTATATATTTTTCAAATCCATTTAAATGAAAACATTTTTCCTTTAACTAGCATATGTCGACACACACATTTTAATATGTTGATATGACCGTTAAATTGTTTTTTAAATTTTGATTTAATGTATCTTTTGAACATAACCCTTTAAGAATGGATACATCTGTTCATTCTTTATAAAAAGGAGAGCGCCAATGAATTTTTAATCAACTAATAACTTACTTTCTTCTCATTTCTTACTCTCTTGAAAATTCTCTTGAAAAATATACTTTATTCTCTTCAAAATCATACAAAATAAATTCATACTCCATTATATTGATTTAGTGCTACATACTTGCTGTTTTTCAAGCACCTCTCTCTCATTTCAAAGATCAAAGTGCTATCGAAGAGGCTATGGGATCTATTGTATCTAAAGTATGACTATTTGTCTTTGGAAAATCATCAACTCTACTCTTGTTTGTGTGGATCTGCGTGTAGCCTGTCAAACCAAGTGGGTGTGCTTGTGGCCCATTAAAATCAAGTAGGTGTGCTTAGTAGCTCATTCAAATCTAGTGGATGATCATGTTGCTCGGTAAACCAAGAGATTTTCCCCAGCCTCGGAATACACGAGGGGGTGTCTGGTGGCCTTGAAATCAAGATTGTAATTGGTTTGCTTGCTACCTTATAAAGTAGAAGCTTGAAAAGATGTACAAGAAACTGTACAACACTGGATGCAGAAAAAATACGAACCAGTATAAAGTCCCTGGTGTCATCTCTCTAACTCTTTACTTTTTTACTTTACTGCTTATATTTACTTCTTTGATTGCCTACAAGTTTATATATCTGTGATTGACTATCTGTGTTTTGATTCAACTATTAAACAAGCTAAGAAGATTCATAAAAATTAATATAACATCATTCATCCCTCTCTAGTGTTATGGTAGCCTTACGATCGTTTATTCTATAACCTACATTTGATATTGAAGCACTAGGTTTTCTGTAACAACCTGCATTTCCAGACACACCGATCCAAAGTCCAATGTGACTTTTAAACTCACAACCTACCAAGAAATATGAGCTATTTGGTTATTAAAACATTAGAGAGCATGTTGTAAAGGTAAATTCTAAAACATTCTACACTTTTAGATCTCTCAAGGAAGGAATTAAAATATAAGTATTGAAAATAGACATTTAAGAAAAACAGTATTCAAAATACTTTATTTGCCATATACATTGTTTCAAATATATGTTTTATAAACTTTTAATATAATGAGTAGGTACATGATTGATATCAAAGAATATGAGAACTCCAACGTGAAGCTCCTTTCTCAACATACTATGCCCAATCAACTGCTAACCTATCATCCTGTAGGGGAAAAAATAAAGAGAAGTGGATGAGTCAAACAAAAGTCTGGTGAATGAGTACAAAATATGTGATGATCATGTGCGGTTAACTTTAATTCTACTCTAGATGACATAAGGTGTACTGTAAGCATTTATGAATTGCTAAGGTTTGTTACTTTATAGTTCTTGTCTATTACATACCTACACTACTATTTTTGTAGGCTATTCCAAGGATCAAACTACGCATCGAACCTCACAACTAACGATTGGCCATCACTCCTAGAGCTACACAATATAAATACAGCCACTAGGCTACTAAAACATGGAAACACCGCCACAATGCTAGTCTTATTGTAGTGTTGACCTCTTATTGCTTGCGTCGGGATTCTCTATCTGAACTGCAACACTTAGTGTCAGAAATCATGCATACTGGGATTCTCATTATGCCAGACCACACTTTGTCAAGCATTCTAGTCAGTGTTATGCATCCATCGTGGTCTATGAGTGTCACATGCGAAAATACATTGCTCTAGTCGAATAATCGACCCTTAATTGGACAAACAACATTACCCAACACCACAACGACTTAGCGCCCTCTCATAGCGAACTAGCTTCCCCACTATCTCTAATCACTTAGCCCAATATAAGCCCACGAATCAACAACAATCATACAAATTTTTATTATTAACTGGGCCTTAGGTCGAGGTTGAAATCGCATATTTCAAGTGACTAACGATCGACTGCTAGCCTAACTGGTCGACCGTTCAAGGTAAGGGTCGATCTGTCGTGGTCAAAAATTAAGGTTCCGTTGTTTTCTGGTTTTGATTCTTAATTTGGGTTTACGTTGATCGATTATTCCAGTGCTTGTTAATTTCTGTATTTACGGTAAACATGACCAGCCAATGTTTCTCAAATTTCCATTTCAAGTCTTCTATCTAGGGGTTTCACGTTTTAGTGTTTGTAGATTTTATGGTTTATAATTAACCAAATTAAAGGGGTGTACTAGATCAATATTAGGTTTAACAATTCACATTAATTTCAATTCTACCTTAGGTTAAAGATATTCAATTTTAGGATTCTACAGATTTTAAAATTACAATTAAATAATCAAAAGGGCATGCTAGCATCAAATTTGATACTTCCTAGCGATTTCAAATTAGGATTTCTAGATTGTAAAATTAGGGTTTTCAATTCTATTTAAAACAACCGAGATCAATATGAATATGTCAAATTTAACTATAAATAACCACCTAATTAAATTTGTGCATACTCACCTCAAGTCCATGTCTTCCTGTTTGCATTGCTTAAGAATCGCCTCTTCGTACACTTGATCCCTTTTTTCCATCTACATTCAATGGATTTTTTTCTTTTAGTTTGATTTTATTTTAATTTTTGAAGAATTTTAGGTTTAGAGTAGAAATTAGAATTGGGTGGAGTTTCGTCGTAACCGTTATATGAATTTTAAGGTTAGATTATGCTTTATATTATAGAGGTTGGCAATAAGTTTAGGCGGTTGGATTTATTGTAGAGGATATTTGGGGTTATCAGGCATGCTCATCAAAAACTTGGTAACGAAGTAATAAATCACCATCGTTCCAACACGTCATTAGTCGCTCAATTTTTCACAGACATAGTTGATCGTCTAACCCACATTGATCGACCGGTACTGATCAACCATCACCCATTTTAGGTCGATCGGTTAGTATGTGATTTTTTGATATTTAAAAACAAATTGTTTCTTCTATTTTCAATTCTTCCAACATCCGTAACTTTTCTGTACTAACTCTATTTTGAAGTGTTTTATATGAAAATCATTACGAACGCAATGATGCAAGTTTCCTGGACAAATTCAGATGTCTATGAAAATTTTTTAGCCCTTATTTTATTTAAATCTAAATTTCTTATTAAATTTCTATAAACAAAATTTTGGTGTTACATTCTTTCCCCTTAAAAGGATTTTGTCCTCGAAATCTCAAATGACTGAAAAATGTAACTTACATACAACAACCAATACGTACAACCATCTACTCATCCATCATCCATGAAAAATCATGGTCCTTAGAAATTTTCTAATGCAATATGTTCATACATAAGCAATGTAAAATGCACGTGAACCCATATTAATGAAAAAGAATAGACGGTCTTCTGATTCAGTCGACCTCTTATAGTGCAGATGCTCATGCTATACATCCAAATGCATGCAAGATTCTAAGTAAGTGTATTTGCAATTCTATATGTATGCACAACCATACAACCCACATACAATATCCATATGCATAACATCCACTAACATGGAAACAATCATGCATCCATATGTATCATATCTAACAAGCTAGACAATAATAAGAGATAATGTGAATGTGTATACTACCAAGAGGATATACTATCCTAAACATGTAAAGGAAACAATCCAAACAATACATCCACTAGCAATCGTCAATCATAACTTTTCATAATGATATGTTTGCAATCATTCCTAACATCCAATGGACTTTACCTAAACTAGAACCTATTTACAAAAATAATCTCTTTTAAATAAAATGGAAACATGTCTAAAAAGAGTTCGGGATGTAGCTTGGACTTTCTCCTCAAACTCCCATGTACTCTCAACTTGATCATCTTCCTATTAAACTCTAACAAGTTTAATTGTTCATTGTAGAGTCGATTTGTCCCAAGCCCAAAAATACAAGGTAGGTGCATGCTGAATAAGAGACTCATCTATCCTTTTTAACTTTTTTAACTGACACAACTTGACTGTGGTAACTATGTCGCATAGACACTTCCACAAGTACCTAATAATGGTTTTCACAATATTTTAGTCATATTCTATCTTTCCTTAAGTATTTTCTACTTGTTTATTTCTTAATTATGGACACAGTGCTGTAGATTATGGAGGACTAAACACCTAGAATTACTCCATTTTTCCCATTGGTAGATTCTTTCTGCCCATCTTGTGTAGTCATTGTCCTTCTATGAATCAAATCCATCCATTTTCTCCATCTAAACTTCTCATTCTTTACCATTGGCATAAACCTCTAATCTGAATGTATGTGCACAGGAAATTCTCTACAATCCTTACTACTAACTCATAGGGAGTCGACATGCACCACGCTAAATAACTTGAGCATAAGTATCTTTCCATAAAATTGTAGCTCTATGAAATCCTCACTACATAACATACTACCTTAACTCGTCCATTGGTATACTTAATCACCTCAACTCTCGGATACCAAGTGAGACAACTTGAATATAGATGGTGTCTCCCCCATGGTACCTCAACTCTTGGATACCAAGTGAGACAACTTGAATATAGATGGTGTCTCCCTCCATGGTACTTCTTACTCAGCACTTCGCAATTTCTTCACTTTACCAAGGTTATACAAACTTGGTGATTTCTTAAATTGTTGAAAATAGCAAAACTTCTTTTCCAATTCGATTCAACTTTAAATCATCTTATTATTACTTCTAAATGGTTTCTTCGGTCCTTTAAAAAACATGGTACCTAGTTATCACGTTTAGAGTCTATACGGATCCATCCTAAATTCTACGAGTGAAAATTTGGTCTTTCTTCCCATTCAACCTTAACAATAAAAGTTTCAAAATTAATTAAAACCATAACATAGATACACTCTAGCATTGGTAATAATCACCTAAGTGCTACTTTGTTCGCGTGCGACTGCCATGCACACAACTATGTATTCTAAGCTAGTCTTCCATGCATTTTCCTAAAGTAAATAGTCTCATTCTAATTTGAGGGATGATTAAGAAGAATCATTTTTATCCCTTCCTTCAAATCTTATCAAAAATTTATCGATCTAGCTTTCTATGAAAATCACCTTCACATTCTTAATTCGTGCCAATAACAATATCCTTTTCTTGGCTGAGACCAAATCCCTGAATTAACCATCCCTTGCTCAGTCTTGACTATAATTTTTATCTAGGATACCTTTTTTGGTTTGAACTTCCAAAACTTTTACCATTTCTTAATGTCCTCCCATATATGAGATTTTTTGACCAAGCATAACCTCTTATCACCTTATTCTAGTTATTTTATAGTTGGGACAACTCGCTATAGAATGATGCCTTGCTATTTTAATCCAATAACATGATGACCAATACTTTGGTTTATATTTATAGATTTTTGTAGTTTTAATGTATTAGAACTACATCTCTCCTAAAGCAAAGGTTGACGGTGTAAATTTCTATGTCTTATCCTAAAAGGAGATTTGTGTTACGTTTGAAATTATAAGGAATTATCATTTTCATAGTTATTGAAATAAGTAGTACAAAAATGTCCTTATTAGATACATCTCTTTCATTTTGAATGTATTCCTTGTCATTTCAAAAGATACACTTTTATTTATAAATTTGAACTTGATAATCCACAGAAATTTACATTGCAACCCTCTAACATGAAAGAGACGTTGCAGCATGATTGTATGAAAAGAAATACGTAGATAACAGAATATTAACAATAAATAAAAGCGGCACCAGAGATTTATACTGGTTTGGACCATTGTCCTACGTTCAGTCCCTAAGCTCCTCTTAGGAATTTCACCAACAAAAAACAACCCTCTCTTTACCGAGAGGAATAGGTTTACAACTATACGAACAGCCGAACGGGATTTCTTGCCTCGACTGCTGAAGAGGACTCTCATTTTACCACTTTAGTAGCTTCGTCTGCTAACAAGATTCTTATCTGTAATTTTACCACTTTAGTCGGTTCTGCCTCAACATTTTACCACTTTAGTAGGTTCTGCTTCAGCCTTGTAGCTAACAAACTGACTGAACATCAACAAAAACCTAAAAAGCATCCAAATTTCACATACACCAACTAGTATATTCGTTTCAAGTAAAGAAGAAATATAAGATAAATTAAACCCCGAGTCATGAAAGATTACCGTCTTTACCTTCATCAGCATTTTACTACCCCTTTTGAACATTAACTTGCTAGCATAATAGCTGTTCAAAAGCCCTTGCGTACTCATCAAGAACTTTCCTGATATTGCTCACCAGCTTTAATCCGATTGAATACTTGGATATAACTGGAACAAAATTAGGGTCACGGTATGATACTTCTGCTATGAAATTGTCTGTATACTACTAACAGAATCCATAAGGATTTTTATTCTACTTGTAACAAAGTCGTTGTAGTATAGTGGTGAGTATTCCCGCCTGTCACGCGGGTGACCCGGGTTCGATCCTCGGCAACGGCGAATCTGTTTTTGTTCCGACCTGACGATTTTTTTTAATTATTTTTGTTTTTTTAATAATAAATTTTGACCTTCCTAATTCACTTGAATCCGTTACGATATCAACATAAGAACCGAAATTTGCCTTTCTAATTTTCAATTTGCTACTAACTATTAGCTGTGCTTATTTAAACAATCAACTGCTTTTTAAAGATTTTAAAGCAAGTAAGGATTAGATTTGGACAAATGAAAATAGGTAAGGATTACCTCAGATTTCACAACATTAAGAACAGTACTGTTTTGCAGGAATTATGTGCCATGGGTTCTTCTGAGAGCTTGAATTTCCAAAAAGAAGCTCACTGTTATTTACTGATTTAAAGCATAATTTTGGAAGAAGAAAGAGTTGGTGGACCTGTCTCACTTTCGGAAGTGCGGTTCGGCACGGTTTGGGATAAACAGTTCAGTTACTGGATTTACTTGATACAGAAGCGTTTGCTTTTAATTTCAACGTGGTCACCGTTGGTTGGTGGCACGTTGACACGTTGATGCTTCAACATTACTTCACTTTTCCTATCATGGTTGTTGAACGTTGATTGGAGATACGGTGAAGTCTGATGTTTTGAAAGCCAACGTATTAACAACCCAACGTTTTTTTTCCTCGTCCTCCTTTTTTCCTATAGACAAACATCATCATCTTTTTCTTACTTGCACTATATTCCTATCTCTTCTCCTTTCTACGTTTATGTTTCTTCAAATCAAACGACATATAATTCGGACCTCTCTACGTAGAAGAAGAAGACATATTATCCAAAGGAAAATGTTAGAATATACCGATTTATGATGGGTGGATGACATATTTAATGGGCATAAAAAATGTTGTCAATAAAATTTTCAAGTTAAAAGAATTTGTTTTCTCTCTTCGTGCGATAGACTGCAAAATTATGGTTTGACGATAACGGAAGAAATTAGTATCAAAGAAACAATTGTCATATTCATATGCAGCATAGCTGCAACACTCTCAAATCAACAAATGAGAGAAAATTTTCAAATATCAAGCAGCACGATTTCAGTTTGTTTTCATGCCGTTTCAGAAGATGTACAGTTACTAGCCATAAATATTGTCAAGTCGGATGATCCTCAATTTAATACTGTTCCATGTCATATTAAAACTTCAAACCGGTACTACCTATATTTTAGAAACTGTGTTGGTGTTATATACAGTATACATGTAATAACACACTTACATGCAGATTGAGTTGTTCCGTATATATGACGAAAAGGTTGTGCTACACAGAATTGGTTAGCAACATGCTCATTCGATTTACATTTGCTTATGTTATGGTTGGTTAGGAAGGTGCTGCACATGATAGTAGAAATTTTTAATTCGGTTATAAATGATAGAAACTCTAACTTCCCCCACCCTCAACCTGGATAGTATTATCTAGTTGACTCATGATATCCACTTCGGCCTGGTTATTTACCACCTTATCTTAATATTAGATATCATATTCCTCATTTTTGCGAAACCTTAAATCAACCGTTGAAAATTTTAATTTCTATAATTCAAATTTATGTGTGGCGACTAAAAGAACCTTTGAAAATTGAAAGAAAAAGTTTGTCGTTTGAAGAATATGCCAACATACTCATTTGAAACTCAAGTAGAAGTTGTCATATCTATAATGACTATATAGTATTTCATACGAAGATATAATAGCGGTGATCCATATGTTGTGGCTTATGATGATAATCTCGATCTTATTATAGAATAATATCAGAAGGAATATTATAATGTGCGAACTACACTGAACGCAACAGTTGAACCAGTATACAACGACACGTAGACCATAAAATATATACAATTCAAGATAGCATAAGAGATGAAATTGTTGCAATAGGGTTGCATAAAAGCATCTTATGATTTTATATGTGCTTTCTACTATTATATATATTTAATTTTTTGTTTATTTAGCCTTTTGTGTTGTTTTAACATTTTAGTTACACGCATATTACACATCGAAACAAATAATTACTTAACTACAAATCAACTGAATTAAAATCACAACTTAAATACCCCACTCAAATACGCTATTCACAGCCCCAAACTCATAACCTGTTCACTCAACTTCCCCACTCAAATTCCATGTTCAAATACCTCACTCCCGTTCATTCCATACGCATCCTTATTCATGGTGCGTCTTCAGTTTAAAAATGTTAAAGGAGCAAATTGTGAAAGGGAAATATGGTTTTTTATTTTGATTAAAGTTGTATTGTATTAATTATTGTTAACTATTATTACCTTTTCGATTAATGGATATTAGCATAAGTACGTTGGACAATAATGAAGATAGAACGATTTGTAATAACATTTAGAGCAAATATAGTAATGCAGAATTAAGTTATATTTTTATTTCATACAATCCATAATAGTTAATAAAAATATGATACAGACGGTATTTCATACAATCTTTTAAACCATTTATTCTCTGACACACCAATAGCTTGTAGTATTCTTCATGCTATTCATTCAGAAATATTGCTAATATTTCTTTGATGTAGATATTCTTTGCAGCTGTTACACTATAAGATTCTAGAAAATCCATAATTTTACATATCAATGAATCATTAAAATATTATTTTTATAACCAAATTGATTTCAAATCAATTATAAATTTGGATAATACTGAGTATTGACATTTCTAACCCTGAAAATAAATATTGAACGGTTTTGAAGCTGAAAATTTGCAAGGGCTATAACTTTTAATGGAAGCCAAAATAGGGTTTGAGACTACCACTAATTAGCCGTTGATGTCATACGTGATGCTTCGAACGCCAACATACCGTTCTCCCTACGCATTTCAACTAGACTAGAGAAGGTGTAGCCCAGTTCGATTGTCTGACGCGTCAGACACCAAAAGTGGATGGCCCAAGCTGGCAAACACGCCATTGTCTTTCATTTCTAATAAAAAGGAGCAGCAACATGGTCAATTTTACCTCTTGAAAAAATGACACATAAAGCTAGAACATATACATCCTTCAGCAATGTAACGATCGCAGAAAGATTCATCGATCAATCTAAGAGTAAAAGCAACAAAGTAAGAGGAGTTGCTTTAGAACACTTCGTAGACTAAAGTAGCACTAATCCAGATGAGGTTGAGAAGGGAAAAAGGATTTAGCTGAAAGTGCTATGGATCGAGTAGGATGAATACTTCTACTAAATTAAACTTCTACGAATATTGATAGAATAAAAAATAATATTGTTAGAACATCGGTTCCCGATATTTTGATAATAACAATTATATGTGTTTATCTAACCAAGTTCTACAGGAAAACATTGATGGCCAGATTCCAGGTCGATGGACGTAATCATTTACAGGTTATAGAATCTGTGTCTAGTTAGTAATATATGTTAAAATCTCTCCAAATTGGTACAGATGCACAAACTATATGATAACACGACTTATTTTCAAAAGAAGTTTTTAAAATAGTCTGAATTAGCAGTATTCAGACGTCTGAATCATAAATTCAGACGTCTGACTGCTGAAACAGATATTTTTAAAATAGAAAATTCAGACGTCTGAATAAGATCAAAAATAAACTATTTCGACGCTGCCTTGTTATCTTCTACTTTCAGAAGGCTAAATTTTAATTCAGAAGTCTGAGTTAAAAATTAACGGCTACTTCTTGAACGGTTGCTTCTCTTCCCCGAACAGAAACAACAGTCATTTCAACAATTGCTTCCTTTCTGTTTCATGGCAACTCTTCACCAATTATTGCAACCTTTAACCACTATAAATAGCAAGCAATTTCAACACTATTCTTATCCAATTCTTATTGTGATTTCTGAACTATATATTCTTGCTATATACTTTCAAGTTTTACAAATCAAACAATTTGATCACCAAACACTCAAGCATACTTTTGTGTGGTCAACTAGACTTTCTTTCTTCATAAATTACACTATATACCATAAAGGAGAAGATTATAGGAAGGGTGTACTTATATTGACTCATCAGTGCTATCACAGAGCATATTCAGTCAGAAACATTTTCACTTGTATTTGAAGTCCTGTTGTAGTATCCTCAGGCAGTAGAAGTCCTATTCGGTTGTCTAGACCGAAAATTCATGTTCGGTTGTTTAGGCGGTGTAATACAAGTTCCTCCGGGTGAAGCGACGGTATCGATTGAATTCCAGAAGGAGTTTGGGACTGAACATAGAACGGGAGTCCGAACCAGTATAAAAATTCCTGATGTCATTTACTTTACTGCTTTTACTATTTACTTACTTTTTCGCACAAGTAATTTATTCATATTACACGATCACATGTATACTTTCAAATACAAAGTAAAGTACACCGGATATTTTTATACTTATTCGAACCTTTCGTTCTACGTCCAGTCTCAGAATCTTTTTTGGATTTAAACAACACTCTCACTTAACCCAAAGGAATGGGTATTACAAACCGATGAGATGACGAATAGGACTTCGTGCCTGAAGATCTCCAACATGACTTCGACTATAAAGAGTGGTAAAGTATTTTGACCTCCTGTGCTCTAGATAACACGGATGAGTCGTTATAGTACAAACTTTCTTTAATCTTCTTCGTAATTATTATAACATATATATATTTGAAGACATGGAAGTGAATAATCACTTGATAGATTTGAATTGAATGTGCAAGTGACAAAGAAATAGCAATTTATGGTTTGGAATGCAAGTAGTGAATTTAACAAGAATTATAGTTAGAAGACAAGAATAGCTATTGTTGAAATACTAAAAGTGATTGCCATTTATAGAAAACGAGTAGCTGCAGTCTTTCATAAAGAGTAGCATTTGTCTGAAGTGCTGCAGCCATTCATGGATGGAAGTGACTCTTCGTAAAGAATTTGGCCGATTGTTATAGTTGAATTTGGTAATTTTAAAACAGAAAGAAAACAGTGTAAAAATGACCAATTTTAGTCGACTAAAAAATCCATTCAATCAGATGTTTTTCTTATTTAGTCGACTAAATTAAATGTATTGTCAATTGGTTTCCTTTAGAAGATAATAAAAATAGACGTACATTATATCACTCAATTGACTTCGGCGAACCATTCGACTTATTTTTGTATATTTCCATTTTTTAAAAATGGTAATTAACAGGAAGAGTCTGCGATTTGGCATGGTTCAGGATAAACAGTTCTCTTAGTGGATTTACTAGATACAGGAAGAGTCTGCAGTCAATTTTTCCATGGCAACCGTTTGTTGGTGGAAAGTATAACACATTTGATGCTCCAACGTTACTTCCCCTTTTCATATCCTGTATGTTGAACGTTGAGGGGGGATACGGTGATGTCCGATACGTTAAACGCCAACGTATGTTTCGTTTTCCTTCCCTTCCTCTTTTCCTATAAAACAAAATCATCATCTTTCATCTTCCTTACACCATATTCTCGTCTCTTCTCCTTTCTACTTTTATATTTCCTCGGATCTAAACGACGTATAAGTCGGACCTCTCATCGTAGAAGAAGAAGCCATATCGAATGCAAACGTCAGAATATATCGATTTAAGGCGGGTGGATGACATAGTAAATAAACATCAAAAATATTGTCGATGAAATTTTCAAATGAAAGACTTTGGTTTCTACCGTTATGCGACAGACTGCAAAATTATAATATGATAACAACGAAAGTAAGTAGTATCAAAGAAACAGTTGTCATATTAATATACAGCGTAGCTGCAACACTCTCAAATCGACAAATGAGCGAAAATTTTCAAATGTCAAGTAGCACAATTTCAGTTTGTTTTCATACAATTTTAGACGTTATACAATTGCTAGCTATTAATATTGTCAAGTCGGATGATCCTCAATTTAATATTATTCCATATCATATTAAAACCTCAAACCAGTACTACCCATATTTTATAAACTGTGTTAGTGTTATAGACGATACACGCGTAATAACATACTTACATGCAGATTGAGTTTTTTCGTATATAGGACGAAAGGTTGTGCTACACAGAATATGTTAGCAACATGCTCATTCAATTTACAATTTAATTATGTTATGGTTGGTTAGGAAGGTGTTACATATGATAGTAGAAATTTTTAATTCAGTTATAAAGGGTAGAAACTCTAACTTCCCACACCCTCCACCAGGATAGTATTATTTAGTTGATTCGGGATATCCACTTCAATCTGGTTATTTATCACCTTATCTTAATATTGGATATCATATTCCTCATTTTCACGAAACCTCAAATCAACCATTGAAAATTTTATTTTCTATAATTCAAGTTTACGTATGACAATTAAAAGAACCTTTGAAAATTAGAAGAAAAAGTTCGTTGTTTTAAAGAATATGCCAATATACTCATCTGAAACACAAGTAGAAGTTGTCGTATCTATAATTAGGCCTGTCAAACGGATCGAGTTGGGTCAAAATGGGTTGGGTCGAGTTTGACCCAACCCATTTATGACCCATTCTCTTTTATCCATTTATGACCCAACCCATTTATGACCCAACCCACTTAACAAGCGGGTTACCCATTTAACCCATTTATGACCCAACCCACTTAACAAGCGGGTTACCCATTTAACCCATTTATAACCCAACCCACTTAACAAGCGGGTTACCCATTTAACCCATCTAAAGATTTAAATTTAATTTAACTAATAAAAAACAAATAAATATAAAATAATTCTAAGTCTAATTTTTATGTTTTGAGATCCGACAAAAATTTAAAATTTTAATTCTAATTTTCATCAAAATTCAAATATGGAGATGGAGTAGCTTATTATTTTCTTACAACTGTCAGTCTCCTTGGAGAACTACAGTGTGCATTCACATGATAAAGTATCCAAGTGTTCCATACTATCTGTAATTTAGGTGATAGTTAATCGGTCGAAGTCCTGCCTGATTCTGAATTAGAACGAAGGAGTTATCTCAGTCTGAACAAAAAAACGGCGGCTTCTGCATTAGGCGGAGTTCAATATGCAGATGTGGTAGCCTGTTATTTTCTAAATACAATTGTCAGTCCTTTTGGAGAACTACAGTGTGCGTTCATACGATGAACTATTCGAGTGTTACATATTGTCCGTAATTTAAGTGGGAGTTGATCGGTTGAAGTCTCGCTTGATTCCGAGTTGGAACGAAGGAGTTATTGCAGTCTGAACAAAAAATAGCGGCTTCTGCACTAGGCAGAGTTCAATATGCAGATGTGGTAGCCATTTATTTTCTAAGTACAATTGTCAGTCCCCTTGAAGAACTACAGTGTGCGTTTACACGATGAACTATCCGAGTATTCCATACTGTCTGTAATCTAATTAGAAGTTGATCGGTCGAAGTCTCGCCTGATTCCAAGTTAGAACGAAGGGGTTATTGCAGTCTGAACAAAAAAAATAACGGCTTCTGCACTACGCGGAGTTCAATAAGCAGGCGTGGTAGCCTGTTATTTTCTAAGTACGACTGTCAGTCCACTTGGAGAATTACAGTATACATTCGCACGCTGAAGTATCCGAGTGTTCCATGCTGTCCGTAATTTAGGTGGGAGTTGATGATGAGATTCATATTCTTGATCAAGCCCATTGGTGATGATGAGAATCTATTCACTGTTCGAAACATTGTGGCCAACTGCCCTTAATCTGTCACACAGATTCTTGATCTTGGCAAGGTAATCTCTCATGCTCATATCACTTTTTCTTGTATTCTGTAATTCTCTTCTATAGTGCATGATTCTCGCTGCTGATTGGGAATTGAAAATTCTTTCAATGGATGACCATATTTCATATGACGTGTAACATCCAACAAGCTGTGACAATAGAGTCTAACCCACAGAAGATAAAAGCCAAGATGCAATCAAGTTATCTTGTTTCTGATGTAAAATATAACCTGGGTTGCTGATGGTATTGCCTTTATCATCAATGATATTAACTGATGGAATCACCTTTGTTCCGTTGACATAATCTTATAGATCATACCCTCTTAATGCTATTTCAACTTGATATTTCCATGTGATGTAATTATCTTCATCTAATGGGGTGTTTATTGCTTGATTCTTAGGTCTGATCAAGACTGATTCAGATTTTTGACTGTCATTGGATCTGTTGCCAGTGTTTGCTGAAGTAACGTCCTCTTCTTCGAGGGCCATGGAGGATCAAGAATTTGAATATCCCGATTTCTTGATCAAGAAATCAAAGTTGCGCAGCAAAAAAAAAAGGTGCAACCAGAGGTAGAAATGACGATCTTGAATCTGATCTGCCTCTAGGATGGCACGGAGGGTAGAAATAACTGATGAACATAGTCACTATACTGATCTTGAGAAGGACAACCTCCCCTATGATGATAATGTTCAGAGGGGAGCCTCACAAGAAAACAATTTCTCAATGAAATCTGCCATTTGGCAAGGTGGCTCTGATACCATAAAAGAAGTTTTAAAATGAAAAGTTTTATAACTGCAGTTTCTATCAATTGTTCAATTACATCTCACAATCCTTCTGTATTTATAATACAGGTATTAGGCTAAATGCAAATCAGGCCCTATAAGCAAATTAGGCCCAAAAGATAAAAAATAAAGCAAAAGTATGTGATGCGGGTATTTCAGGGTGAAGCCCATCCAGATATGAAGTAAACCAGACACGCAGGGAGCAAGTCCACTATTATGAACATCAACAAATATGTAAAAAGCATCCAAATTTCACATACACCACAACTAGTAAATTCGTTTTAAGTAAAGGAGAAATATAAGATAAATTAAACCCTGAGTCATGAAATATTACCGCCTTTACCTTCATCAGCATTCTACTACCCCTTTTGAACATTAACTTCCTAACATAATAGCTGTTCAAAAGCCCTTGCGCACTCATCAAGAACTTTCCTGATATTGCACACCAGCTCCAATCTGATTGCATACTTGGATATAACTGAAACAAAATTAGGGTCACGGTCTGATGCTTCTGCTATGAAATTGTTTGTATACTATTAACAAAATCTATAAGGATTTTTATTCTATTTATGACAAAGTCGTTGTAGTATAGTGGTGAGTATTCTCGCCTGTCACGCGGGTGACCCGGGTTCGATCCCCGGCAACGGCGTAATTGTTTTTTCTTTCAAGTTGGCGGTTTTTTTTCTCTCAATTTCGACCTTCCTCATTCGCCTGGATCCATTACGATATCAACTTAAGAACCAGATTTTGCCTTTCTAGTCTTCAATCTGCTACTAACTAATAACTATGCTTATTTAAACAATCGACCGCTTTTTAAAGATTAGAGTTGGACAAATGAAAAGAGGTAAGGATTACCTTAAGAAACAGTACTATTTTGCAGGAATTCTGTGCCATGGGTTCTTCTGAGAGCTTGAATTTCCAAAAAGAAGCTCACTGTTATTTACTGATTTAAAGCATAATTTTGGGAGAAGAAAGAGTTGGTGGACCTGTCTCACTTTCGGAAGTGCGGTTCGGCACGGTTCGGGATAAACAGTTCAGTTACTGGATTTACTTGATACAGAAGCGTTTGTTGTCAATTTCTACGTGGTCACCGTTGGTTGGTGGCACGTTCACACGTTGATGCTTCAACATTACTTCCCTTTTCCTATCATGGTTGTTGAACGTTGATTGGAGATACGGTGAAGTCTGATGTTTTGAAATCCAACGTATTAACAACCCAACGATTTTTTTCCTCGTCCTCCTTTTTTCCTATAGACAAACATCATCATCTTTATCTTACTTGCACTATATTCCTATCTCTTCTCCTTTCTACGTTTATATTTCTTCAAATCTAAACGACATATAATTCGGACCTCTCTACGTAGAAGAAGAAGACATATTATCCAAAGGCAAATGTTAGAATATACCGATTTATGATGGGTGGATGACATATTTAATGGGCATAAAAAATGTTGTCAATAAAATTTTCAAATTAAAAGAATTTGTTTTCTCTCATCGTGCGATAGACTGCAAAATTATGGTTTGACGATAACGGAAGAAATTAGTATCAAAGAAACAATTGTCATATTCATATGCAGCATAGCTGCAACACTCTCAAATCAACAAATGAGAGAAAATTTTCAAATATCAAGCAGCACGATTTCAGTTTGTTTTCATGCCGTTTCAGAAGATGTACAGTTACTAGCCATAAATATTGTCAAGTGGGATGATCCTCAATTTAATACTGTTCCATGTCATATTAAAACTTCAAACCGGTACTACCTATATTTTAGAAACTGTGTTGGTACTATAGATGATACACACGTAGTGACACACTTACATGTTAGATTGAGTTGTTCCACATATAGGACGAAAAAATTGTGCTATACTGAATATCTTAGCAGGATGCTCATTCGATTTACAATTTACTTATGTTATGAGTGGTTGTGAAGGTGTTGTACGTGATAGTAGAAATTTTAGTTCAGTTATAAATGATAGAAACTTTAACTTCCTCCACCCTCCACCTGGATAGTATTATTTAGTTGATTCAGGATATCCACTTCAACCTAGTTATTTACCACCTTATCTTAATATTTGATATCATATTTTCCATTTTCGTGAAACCACAAATCAACCAAAATCGATAAATGAAAATTTTAATTTCTATCATTCAAATTTACGTATGACAATTAAAATAACCTTTAGAAATTGGAAGAAAAAGTTGTCGCTTTGAAGAATATGCCAATATACTCGTTTGAAACTCAAGTAAAAGTTGTTGTATCTACAATGATTATACACTCTTGCATACGAAAATACAATAGTGTTGATCCAGATTTTATGGCTTATGATAATGATCCCGGTTTTATTTTAGAGAAATATCAGGAGAAATATTATAATATGAGAATTGCACCGAACATAGCAGTTGAATCAGTCTGATGACATGTAGACTATGAAACGTTAATAATTCGAGATAGCATACAGATAAAATTGTTGCAGTAGGATTGCACTAAAACATTGTATGATTTTATATGTACTTTCTACTATTATATAATTAATTTTCGTTTATTTAGTTTTTTTATTGTTTTAACATTTTAATTAAACACATATTACACATCAAAACAAATAATTAGTTGGCCACAAATCAATTAAATTAAAATCACAACTTAAATACCCCACTGAAATACCAGTTCGTAGCCGCAAACTAATAACACTTTCACTCAACTTCCTCGCTCAAATGGTCCGCTCAAATTCCCTGCCCAAATACCCCACTTCCGTTCATTGCGAACACATCCTTATTCAAGGTGCGTCTTCAGTTTAAAAATGATAAAGGGGCAAATTGGGAAAGTGAAATATGGGTTTTTATTTTGATGAAAGTTGTGTTGCATTAATTATTGTGAACTATTATTACCTTTTCGGCAAATACCAGTATTAACATATACGTTAAACAATAATGAAGATAGAAAAATTTATAATAACAATTAGAGCAAATATAGTAACGCAGAACGAAAATATATTTTTAGTTCGTTACAATCTATGATGGTAAATATAGATACGATACAGACAGTATTTTGTACAATCTTTTAAACTAGCTTATTTCTTACACACTAATAACTTGTAGTATTCTTCAATGTATACATTTGGAAATATGGCTAGCTTTTTTTTGATGTAGATTTTCTTCGTATCTGTTACACCATAAGATTCTAAAGGATCCATATTTTTACATATCAATAAATTGTTAAAATATTATTTTAAATTGATTTCAAATTAACTATAAATTTGGGTAATATTGAGTATTGACATTTTTAACCATAAAAATAAATATTGGATGGTTCTGAACTTGAAAATTTGCAAGGGCTATAACTTTTAATGGAAGCCAAAATAGGGCCTGAGACGACTACTTCCAAAAAAAAAGATGTCTCTCGTTCCATGGAGTGGACTTTCGGTGTAGGAGATACGGCGATATATAGTTTGATAGTTTTTGAATAGATTAGCAGATAATTAGCCATTGATATCATATGCATCTGACGCTTCGAACGCCAACATATCGTTCTCTTTGTGCATTTCAACTGGAGTGGGGAAGGTACAGCCCAGTTCAGATGTCTGACACATCAGACACCTAAAGTGGACGGTCCAAGCTTGCGAACACAACATTTTCATTCATTTCTAATGAAAAAGGAGCAGTAATGTGGTCAATTTTACCTCTAGAAAAAATGACACTTAAAGTTGGTACATATACATCCTTCAGCAATGTAACAATTGCAAATAGATTCATCGGTCAACCTAAAAGTAAAAGCAACAGAGTAAGAGGAGTTACTTTAGGACACTTTATAAACGAAAGTAGCACTATTCCAGATATAGGCATGAGAAAGGAAAAGGGTTAAGCTGAAAGTCGCTATGGATCGAGTAGTATGAATATTTATACTGAATTAAAATTTATATGAATATTGATAGAATAAAAAGAATGTAAATTAAAGTACAACGTATATTTTTATACACTTTCGAACTTTCCGTTCTACATCCAGTCTCGGATTCTTTCTTGATTTAAACGACACTCTCACTTAACCCAGATGAATGGGTATTACAAACCGCCGAGGTGGCGAACTGGACTTAATGCTGAAGATCTCCAACGAGACTTCGACTATAACGAGTAGTAAAGTGTTTGACCTCTTTTGCTCTGAATAACATGGATGGGTCGTTATAGTATAACCTTCCTATAATCTTAAATGGTATAACGTGTATATTTGAAGAAATTGAAGTGAATGATCACTTAATAGATTTGACTTGAATGTGTAAGTGATCAAGAAATAGCAATTTGTGGATTAATGCAAGTAGTGAATTCAACAAGAATTCTAGTTAGAAGACAAGAATAATTGTTGTTGAAATACTAAAAGTGATTGCTATTTATAGAGAATGGGTAATTTCAATCCTTCACCAGGAGTAGCATCTGTCAAAAGTGCTGCAACCATTTATGGAAGGAAGTGACTCTTCATAAAGAAGAATATCACTTTAAAATTTTCAAATAATATAATCATTACTCGACAACCAATCGAATAGAAGTATTTAGTCGATTAGTTATAGCTGAATTTGTTAATTTTAGAACAGAAAGAAAGGTGTAAAAAGGACATGTTTTACTCGACTAAAAAACCATTCAGTTTGATGTTTTCCTTGTTTAGTCGACTAAATTAAATGTATTGTCAACCGATTTTCTTTAGAAGATAATAAAAATAGGCGTACATTACATCAATTGACTGACATTGGTGAACCAATCGACTAATTATGTATACTTTCATTTTTTTAAAGTGGTAATGCTATTTTGGTTTTTTTTGTGTGTGTATACCACTTTCAAGAGATTTTAACATCTGTAAATTGAAGACCTGGAACTCTATGACTAATATTAAATTGAATGTCATCTTTGTCTTGTCTTTTTCGTATAGATCTCTTCGATAGTTGATATATTTCCTGCAATAGTCAATTATATATAGAATATATACGTGTGCAGATGTCATGTTCAAAATATCAAACTGTAAGGTTTTTACATTCTCCCCATTTATGACGATGACAATTATATAGTTAAAAATTAATTTCAAAACATAGTTAGCTCTCCCCTAAGTTTATACTCCCCCTACCGATATGGCCGATAATTTTATCCCCCTTTATCATCAACAAAAATGAAAAATAAATCAATAAGAGTTATATAAGAATTGAATAGTAGTTGGGGCAAATGAAACTTGTGTCTCACATGTAATATATTACTTAAACATAAGCATATAACATCACAAATTTTCAAACTACATAAAACCATACAATATCATAAAAACACAAAGTACTTAATATCTCACAACACACACATCACAAGACCACATCCACAATCAAACATAAAACATAGTTTTACAAAACACATAAAATTACCTCATAACATATAATTACTCAAAGAAAACGTAATTAATTACTGAAAACATGAAATAGAAACTTACCAGGATAAAGTTACCAAATCTACTCCTCATCGCTACCATTATTTTCATTCCCACGTTCCTTTTGTTCATTTCCCCTTCCGTGGAATTCCAATTGTATTCGTCATTTTCTGATGCTCCTTTTGGGGGTAGAGGAAATCTAGAGGCGGAAGGTCGAGTGCAAGACATATTTTCCAGATTTTACTCATGAAATTCATCATTTTATCCATCTTGCTCTTGACACGAGTGTTATACGTCTAGTATACCAAAACAGAGAATAATCAAATATAAACTCGTCGCACAAGTTTATAACTCAGATTTCCACTACACTGGAATTCTGTAGTAAATATTATAACAATATGAACGTTGTAAATGAATTACAACAACAGCTTTATACTATTTTGAATAAATAGTACAACCAAAATAAAGGATAGAATAAAGAATAATGTATATGAATATACAAACAGACTAAAATTCTAACCGGTTTGTGTCTGAGGCTCGTCGTAACGATTTCCTTAAGAATTTTATTTCAAAATTCTCCCAAGATACAACAGACGAATTCTGCTCGAAACTGTAATGAGTATATCACTCTGTGATTTGATTATAAGAACAGCAGTTAACAGAATAGAAGAGATTAGAAAATTCAGTGAGGAAAGTGATCAGTTTTCCTACTTATTTATAGTTGGTCCGCATCCCTTCGAACGGTCGTGTCTGCAACCGTTCATCCAAACGGTCGCGCCCGTTTCCTTTAATCGCTACTGTTCGTGTGCCTGCTTATGTTCAGTCGCGTCTCATCAGTCAGGCCGCACCTGTTCGCCTCTAACGGGTCGCACCCGCTTCTGTTCGCCTCCAATGGGTCGCACCTCTTCATTTAACCGCGTCCGCTTATGAACAGTCGCATCTTTTCATTCGTCTGCAAATGTTAAAAAAAAAACCCGGCCCAGTTTTTCAGTAAAATTAGAATCATATTAGACCCGAACCCGAGCCCGGCCCGGCCCGGTTCGGTCGGACGGACGGCGGCGCCTCGCGCGTGTGTTTGTGGAGATGCATGATCTCCCTCCGCACAACGAAGCATACATTTGGGAGCCCCAGGCCTCCAAACTCCTCATTGCAAAGCCATATATATTTTGGAATGGTTTTGAAATTTTGGCGATGTGGGACTTTATGTATGTTTCATTCATTTTTTCCTTTGGAATTCCAACAATCCCCCACATGAATGATAATATACATATCCCCCACACAAAGCGAAATATCATAGAGTATATATGGAATTAATGCTTTATCGTGGATAAGTAGATATTTCACTTTGAACTTTACCTAGTTAAAACTTATCGGATTTACTTGGCTAATCGGTGAAATATTTCATCTTGAACCGTCAGCCTTTATTGTATATCCAGACAATAAGCTTTACGAAGCATTGATTCCCTTCTCATCCAATTTCTTGGTTATGTTCATTTTGGTCCTGAACAGTACTTGGTTCTGCGAGTGTTATAGAGAATTTAAAGCCTTGTAAAATTCTCATAGAGCCGACCCAGCTCACACTTACATAGGTGATCGCAACCATTAAGAGTATCCTACAAATACCCCACTTGTTATATTCAAGATATGGTCATCATTAAAAAACATAGTTTTAACCTTTAAATGCTTCTGTAGGCATGCATTTATATTATGCACCATAGGAATGGAATTGGACTATGTCCAAACAAATGCATTACTTCTTGAGTTATTCAGAACTGGTTTGCCTATTGATCCTAGTCCGTGGGATCTCCAGTCGCTAGGATAGGTTTCCGTATAAGATAACTCTTGATGGTTTAGGCCTTTAAGCCCATTCCCCTCGATGCACAGTCAATTTTCTCTCTTGATAAACCTTTAGTAAATGGATCCGCTAGGTTATCATTTGTTCTCACATAATCTATGGAAATAGTTCCATTTGAGAGTAACTGCCTAACTGTATTATGGCGTCGACGAATATGTCGTGACTTTCCATTATACACAAAGTTTTGCGCTCTGCTTAGCGCTGCTTGGTTATCACAGTGTATGCATATGGCCGGTACAGGTTTAGGCCAAAACGGAATATCTTCTAAAAAGTGACGAAGCCATTCTGCTTCTTCGCCTGCCTTATCTAATGCAATGAACTCTGATTCCATAGTGGATCGAGCTATGCATGTTTTTTTAGTAGATTTCCATGATACTGCTGCTCCTGCAAGGGTAAAGACATAACCACTTGTGGATTTTGATTCCTCTGAATCTGCAATCCAGTTTGCATCACTATATCCTTCTAAGACGGCAGGATATTTTCCATAATGTAAGGAAAAATTAGTGGTATTCTTTAAATATCCCAACACTCTCATTAGTGCTTTCCAGTGTTCCTTCCCCGGATTACTTGTATACCTGCTTAGTCGACTTACTGCATAAGCTATATCTGGTCTTGTGCAATTCATGAGATACATGAGACATCCTATTACACGAGAATATTCCAGTTGCATTACACTCTCATTAGTGTTTTTGTGCAGTACTTCTGATGGATTAAAAGGTGTATTTACTCCTTTAATTCCAAAATTTTGAAATCTTTCAATCACTTTGTCTACATAGTGTGACTGAGACAATTCAATTCCATTAGGAGTTTGTATTATTTTGATTCCCAAGATAACGTCTGCAACTCCTAAGTCTTTCATATCGAAATTGCCAGTTAACATTTTTTTTATGGTCTCTATGACTTGAGTATTTGGACCAAATATTAGCATATCGTCTACATATAGACAAATCATCACATATGATTGTCCAATTTGTTTATAATAAACACATTTGTCACATTCATTTATACGAAAACCATTTCTCATCATGACACTATCAAATTTTGCGTGCCATTGCTTTGGAGCTTGTTTTAGTCCGTATAATGATTTGACTAATCTACAGACTTTGTTTTCATTTCCTTTGGAAATAAATCCCTCAGGTTGCTCCATGTAAATCTCCTCATCGAGATTTCCATTTAGGAATGCTGTTTTTACATCCATTTGATGAATCTCTAGATTATAGATGGATGCAATTGCTATTAACATTCTTATAGAGTTTATTCGTGTTACCTGTGAATATGTATCAAAGAAGTCTACTCCTTCTTTTTGACGATATCCTTTGGCTACTAATCTAGCTTTATACTTGTCGATAGAGCCATCTGCTTTCATTTTCTTCTTGAAAATCCATTTGCAGCCAATTGGTTTTATTCCTGGTGGAATATCAACAATTTCCCAAGTTTTATTACTTAGAATTGAATCAATCTCACTTTGGATTGCTTCTTTCCAACATGAAGATTCAGAAGATGACATTGCTTCCTTGTACGTTTGAGGTTCGTGTTCTAACATATAAGTTAAAAAATCCGAACCAAATGTTTCAGAAGTTCTAGCCCTTACGCTTCTTCTTGGTTCAACCTCCTCGTTGTCCTGATGAGTTTCATCTTCACATGTCTCATCTCTGTTATCTCTTGTCCTTTTTGGGACAGGATTTCTATCGTTTCTTTTGTGTGTGAACACATCTTCAAAGAACGGGGCATCTCTTGATTCCATGATTGTATTTACATGAATATCATTTATATCAGACTTGAATACCAAAAATCTATAGGCACTACTATTTTGGGCAGGCACGAGATAATAACAATCTACTGTTTTTGGTCCAAGTTTGACTCTCTTGGGAGGCGGAACTGGAACTTTTGCCAAGCACCCCCACACTTTGAGGTATTTAAAGCTTGGTTTGTGTCCTTTCCATATCTCATATTGAATTGTTCCTGTTTTATTGTGAGGAACTTTATTTAATATATGATTAGACATATTGTAACATCCCCCCTTTTCGCACACTTTAAACCGACACACGTGCCAATTCAAAGCATACGCAAGGGCGAATTGTTATGGGGTAAATAAGAAAAACAGAGAAGAAATAAAGCAAAATAGAATCTCACAGCGGAAGGATAAGATATAATAATCAATATACAGTTCATGATAACTGTTTACAAAATATTTATTTTACTTATATAATGAATATCAGAGTTACACATACCAATACAATCAATGCAGCGGAAATTTAGAGTGTGGTGCAATACTATAAATAATATAATACGGATTCTTCGTCTTCGTCCTCCAAAGCTAAAATCTTCGATCCTGAAATGCTCGGACTGACCCGAGCGAATTTGAAAAGACAAAAACACTCGAGTTAGACTAAAAGATCTTATGTGAGTTAAATTAACAGAAATAAATATGAGTACAGTAACTCAAGAGATGTTGGGGATTTACATCTCCTAAGGATCCGTTAAACTATTTACTATGTAGTATATTGCGCTATTATAATAGTGTCTATTCATAAAATAAACTTACTTTTAAATAGCGTTAAGGCTTTACATTTTCCACCTTAACACGTAAAATGCCAATAGTCTATACAGTACCGTAACACCTCCTGATCGGGAGGCTACCAGAGGATACTCCATAGGTACGACACAAATAGAAACTCGTAGTAAAGGCTCGGTATGGTAGGTGACACGGCACAACTAGGCAATGCCAGGGTAGATATACCAATTGCTATCCAGGCTGGTGGAAACGCGTAGCCGCAGTTACCGCCCACCTCGGACTAACTCCCCAAAATCAAAATATAGAAGTGGCCACTGAATCAATCCAAAATCAAAGTATAATATCGAAGAGGAGGGTCCGATCAGAGGAATGACCTCATTGGCCTGAGAATCGCTCCTGTTTTAGCCACCTTATGCCAACTCACGGGAGTCGGGTCCACGTATTTACCTTACAGGAAACGTCACCACCACCTACTTCATTCTGGAATCTCCACCGCGTACACGGTTAGTCAAAGTGGTTTTCGATATCGACAGAGAGTATGTACATATCCGATCCCGGTCTCTTTGCCAACCCATCGTTATTATAACACCGCGGTCATTTAAAAATAGGTTATACTTTAAAAATCAGAATAAACATTCCATTTCATAACCATGAATACGATATCATTTCAAAACCCAAAACCATATTTTATCACTTATCCCAAATATAATTCTTTTCCAAAATCATAATGCTTTAACTTCATAACGTCTGAAAATCAAATATTTTCAAAGCATAATATTTTGAAAATCATAATTTAAAACCATAACTTCTAAAAAAACTTGAATGGTTTGGACATTCAACGGTATATGAATTAAATGGTTTAACTTAAATGTTACTTTGTAAAGAAAATAGTTCTCATGGCTTTACAAATACATTTCTTTATTAAAGTCTAAACCAAAATTTATATTATCTCCCTCAAGTTCCAAAACCACTTCAATTTATTTATATATACGTATATCCATTTTGAGTAACAATATTTCAAACTAAAATTGGATTTTATTCTTTCAACAGATCAATTGTTCTATTAATTAGTCTTGAATATTAACATAAAATCCATAAATAATAAGACTTCAGTTTCTAGAAATAAAATATATATCTTTTCCCAATTCAAATTTTACTAGAATATTCATTTCAATTTATTTTGGGAAAAATCCAATTTTAAATATCATATCTTAAAATTTCCAAACTTAACATTTAAACATATGATATAAATTATTAAACTCCATTTTCTTAATTTTCTTCCATTTTTAATAAAGATTTTTATACACCTTTTAATTTCAAAATTTTCAACTTCATATGTATATATATATGGAAGAAAAATATTTATACAATATAAAATTTAAGATTATTATAAACCGTATTCCATCCAAACCATAGAAATCACATTTAAATAGTTATATATAGACCGCGGTGCCTGTATATAATTTTCTATCCTATGGTCAAGTGATACGGATATTTATCATTTCAATCCGCAATTTAAAAGATATAAAATTTTGCGGTTGTATATCATTTCAAACCACAATCCCGAATGAAAGGAAATATGCATGATAATTTGCAATTTAATGATATACAATAAAACATCCATCAACATCACCCATCATCCAATCACAATCATCAAGCAATATCAATCAATAACAATTTATATTTGATAATATATAACAGGTAATAACTGGCAATTTTATTCAGATTAAATTTAACAACTATTAATCTAACGGTTTATATTCAGTAATAATCTATATAACTGTTAACTAGCAGTTTATAGGCAAACAAATAAATTCTAACTATCAATTAATACGCAATAAATAAATTAAATTAACAGTTAAATTTAATAAATGTAATTCAACAAATATGAGTGAAATAAACATGCCAAATACTCATAAATAAATTTCTATTCATTTCAAAAATTAATTTAACAAACATAAAAGCTTCTAGTAGTTGTGAGTGGGTTTAAACACTCACCTTTTGAATTTAAATCGAATTTAAATCCGATTTAAACCCAAAAATTCGACGGTCTCAGAATTTGTCCAAACCAGCGTCAATGGATCTGGAATTAAATTACGATCCTAACAAAAGAAATTTCGCGTGAATCGGAGAACGTATGAAAAAGATATTCATTTTAAACGATTTGAAAACAAAAATAAAATAAAATAAAAATAAAAATAAAATAAAATAAAATAAAACAAAACCCACTTAACTTCAATGGCCACGTCAGCCTAAGGCTACAGCACATCGTCGAATTTTTTCTGGTCAAACGAATATCCAAAACAGAAAACGAATTGTACCAGCAGATTACGTGTCTCGAGAACTTTATCATAAAATTTTCTGGAATTTTTGTGGAGAGTTTGAATTTTATTAGAAAATTTGAATTGTAGATAGATTAGGTTCTGTAACCATTGAGGAAAAGAAAGAGATGAAGAAAAATGAACGTACAGCCCATTTGACAATAGAAAGGAGGCTAGGGTTTATCACAGCATATTTATAGATAGATCGCAAAAGGATAGGTGTGCATGAATTTTAACGTGCAAACAGAAGTGGTCCCAAAAGGATATTAATTATACACGTTTACGGATTAAATTATTTCTTTCTCAACATTTACATTGCATTTTAAGCGTATTCACACATGTATAATTAGATGCTTCATTTAAATTTCCATATATATATATTCACAATTCCATAAATTTCCAAATATAGATAAATTTCCAATTTCAACTAAATTCTAAATTACTGTAATAATTACAGATTAAATTTCTATCCATTCTCAATAGATTTACGTTTACATACTAAAATCCACATTTCTATGTATATTTGAATTCCATATTATACATATTTTATTTATCTTAATTACTTCCAAATTAAATTTCAATCAACATAAAACGTTTTATTCAGTTTCCAAAAATTTCAATCATGCTTTAAATCCAAATGAATAAATAACTTAATTCCCATTTAAGCATTTTTCATTTGATTTGCAATCAACCTTTTATGATCAATTAAATCCCGATATATTAATTAAACGTTATTTCCATCATTCTTTATCATATGAAGAAATTTAAGTTATTCACACCTATTACTAAATTTCATATTAATGCACACAAATTTACATTTATTGCAATGGTTACCAAATATTTCCCTGCAACAATTCATTCCCCTATACATACTTACAATTTCACTTAAACTTTACTATACCCATTTATTTTCTCAACATTAAAACCAACGTTACCTCAATTCCACTAATGTACACTTATTCTATTATCACTTACTAACCATTCAAATTTTTATTAACAAATAGGCAGGTAATTCCTATGTTACAAATTTTTAGTTCATCCTAATCCCTTACTATTAACATACATTTGCATTACTTACATATCATTTACAATGTTACCCAAAATCTCTATCCATTGTAATTAATACCTTAAATAAGTTTCAATTTATATTCAAGTGAATACATTACCCTTTTTCGTTATGTCATCCATTTTTCACAAGAAACGTTTTATCGTTTCGACAACATTTTATTTCTAATTACCTACATTGATTTGTGTACGTCTCTACTATTTAAAGCATTACCATTCTCACCTTCATCTAAATCTTCATTTATGAATATTTAAAATAAATTTCACTTATTTCCTATTTATACACTTATAAATTCCAATTCCAATAAATAGATAAATCTCCGTTTGCACTACTTAAATCAAAAATCAGCGATTATCCTATCTATACATTTTAAGTGGATGGATCAAATGTTGTATTCAAAAATCTACTTCTTAATATTCTTAGATTTAAACTCAACTCTCTATTAACAGATGTTTAAACTTCTTTTATTACCATTAACTTATTATTATACATTAAACTTAAATATACTGACAAAGCTTGTTTTTGGCACTCTTTTCATTTCCATAAATAAAATTAGCAGTGGATTCATACCTTATTATGTAATTATCTTTAATTCCACCTAACTAAATATTTACATAATCTTTTATTTGCAATAAATCAACTATTTTATATTAATTAAATTTAATCTTCCTGGTTTACTTATTCATAGTATGTAATTCAGTTACTCACCCTAACCTATTTATTTGAAATCCAATCCAGATTATTTTTACTAAGTTCCAATTTCCAAAGGTTACTGCAATTAATCCAATTAATTGCAATAAATTCTAATAAATTTGATTTTATTGGGTTACAACTCAAAATAAATCAATTATTACTCAACTACCTAATTAACATTTCTTTTATATTCCAATACATAAATATTTCCCAAAATTTCATCTTTTATTTGCATAACTTACCGTATCTAAATTTTATTGGAAATTTTGTTAACTTTACGCATAAATAAAGTTAGAACCTCAATTAATTCATTCCATTTTGGTTTCATTCTTTATATCACATTAATCATCATATTATGAATGGAAATTTATCTAGGTTACATCTTATTTATTCACTTACCAATATTCCACACTAATTGCAATAATTTAGTGCATTAATTGAAATTGATCAAAATAAAACTTAACAAACTAATAGAATAAATAACGTACAAAAATTTATTGTCATTAATCTATTTCATAAGTCTACACTCAAATACTCACTTAAAATAAGTTTTACGTTTCCATTAATTCGCGTTCGCACACCCGTTACTATATTAAAAATTACTAAAGTAACGTTTTTCTTAATAACAACATTAAAATTTATCAATATTTAAATGAATTTTATTTCCAATACATGCTACCTAATTGCATTTACTTATGATCTTATCCAAACATTCATTTATATTTTATTTCCATCAATTAGTTAATATTTACATCCATTTATTAACAATTTACTTCCATTATACAATTGCAATTTATTATAGTTATTATTACATTAAATACTATTTCAATTTTATTCTTTTAGTATTAATTAAATAATCATATTTAAATTAAGATATTATAATGTTTTTCACTATTTATTTACACTCCATTAAAACCCAACAGTCGTCTCAATCACATTTGAATTTGCATTAAATTGGTTGTCCAGCAACTGCCATTTGTATTACTATCTTAATTCTTATACAGTTACCGTTTTACCAATTTACTAATACATAGGTAATTTAAATTTTTGTCTTTAATTCTTTATTTTATATTTTATTCAAGTGCAACAAATTACACTATTCCTTTATTGATATTTCACCTAACCTTTCAACAATTAAGTTTAATAACCGTTTCTACAATTCATTATTAATTATAAATTTAATTCTCCTTTATTTATGCAACTTACACAAGGGTATAAATCTTCCATTATCTCAATCATTAGATTTCTATTAAATTTAACAATAATTAAGATTTTTAATTACCGTTGCTATAAATTTTCATTTAGCGTTCATCTACTATTAATTTACCTCCTTTATATATATATATATTTCCATTTTCTACAAAATTTAAATTTCAAAATCCTTTTTAATTAAAAATTTAATTGTCGAAATTTATGGGTCGTTACACATATTTAGTGCTTCCCCCCACAAGTTCGTTGGTAGACCAGAAGTTAAAAGCAATGCATTAATCATATCTTTTAACGTTCTATTCTTCCTCTCGGCTACACCATTTTGTTGTGGTGAATATGGAGCCGTTGTTTGATGAATTATTCCATTTTCTTCACAGAATTGTTCAAATGGTGATTCATACTCTCCACCTCGATCAGATCTTAATATCTTGATCTTTTTATTTAACTGATTTTCTACCTCAGCCTTGTATTTTATAAACGCTGTTATTGCTTCATCTTTACGATTTAAAAGATATACATAGCAATATCGCGTATAATCGTCAATGAAAGTAATGAAATAATTTTTCCCACCTCTTGTAGGTAGTGATTTAAAATCACATAAATCTATATGTACCAAACCTAATGGTTCGGTGCTTCTGTCAACAGATTTAAATGGTTGTTTGACCATTTTTGCTTCTACACATGTCTCACATTTGTAGTTCTTATTTACTTGGAAATTTGGAATCAATCCCAAGTTTGATAATTTCTTCATTTTTTGGAAGTTTATGTGTCCTAATCTATCGTGCCATAGTAAAATTTCATGCTCAAGCAAATAAGAAACTTCAATTTTATTAATAGCACAATCAGAATACATAGTTTTATTGCCGATAACGGCTACATTTGCCTTAAATAGGCCATCACATAAATATCCCCTTCCTATATATATTCCAGCTTTGGACAGAACCATCTTGTCTGACTCAAACACCATCTTGAATCCCTTCTTTGATAGGACTGCACCAGAGATGAGATTCTTGCGTATGTCTGGAACGTGAAGCACGTCATTCAATTTGACAGTTTTTCCAGAAGTGAACTTGAGGATAACTGTGCCATTGCCTTCGATCATGGAAACTGCAGAATTACCCATGTAGAGTCTTTCTTTCTGATCGAATTTCTGGTAAGTTGAAAACATGGATTTTTTAGAACAAACATGATGAGTAGCGCCTGTATCTACCCACCATTGGTTAGGATTCTGAACCAGATTGCATTCAGATACCACCGCCGAGAAGTTGGACTCGTCTACTTCCATGTTATCCACTATATTTGCCTCTTTATTGCGTTCCTTCTTGTGTCTGCAATCTTTAGCGGCATGTCCAACTTTTCCACAAACTCAACATTCGCCATTAAACTTCTTGGTTCGTTTGTTGTCTTTTGGTTTGTTGTCTTGAGCTTTCCTTTTCTTCTGGAAACTCTTCTTTTTGTTTTCGGTCTTCGACCCTTCAGCCACAAATGCCTCCTCGCTTGGTTTTGTAACTGCACGGTTGTCCGCCTCAATTTTTAATCGGACTATGAGATCCTGCAAAGAGATTTTCTTCTTTTTATGCTTTAGATAATTACGGTAATCTCTCCACGACGGCGGCAGTTTTCCCGTGATGGCTTCAACCAGAAATGATTCTCCAACCTTATGACCTTCCGCCTCGAGTTCATGAATGATGATTTGCAGTTCATGCAGTTGAGCGGTTACTAGTTTGGAGTCAACCATCTTGTAGTCCATGAATTTGTCTACAATAAATTTTTTAAGACTGATATTCTGCGTCTTGTATTTTGCGGTAAGTGCATTCCAGAGTTCTTTTGACGTCTTTAAAGGCTGATATACTTTGTATAACACCTTGTCGAGACAATTCAGAATGTAGTTTCTGCATAAAAAATCGGAATGCTTCCACATATTCACCTCTGCTTCCTTGCCTGGTGCAGGAATCGGTTCCTCCTCGTCGAGGTACTTTTGTAGACCGAGCGTGGTGAGATAAAATAACATCTGATTCTGCCATGTCAAGAAATCATCACCATCTCCCTTTAACAGTTCAGGTCTGTTGTGAGTAGTATTCTTTGAAAATTCTACGGTTGCCATCTCTGTTTTAGTAAGAAAACAGTAAAATTCTTAAGATGTTATACGTCTAGTATACCAAAACAGAGAATAATCAAATATAAACTCGTCGCACAAGTTTATAACTCAGATTTCCACTACACTGGAATTCTGTAGTAAATATTATAACAATATGAACGTTGTAAATGAATTACAACAACAGCTTTATACTATTTTGAATAAATAGTACAACCAAAATAAAGGATAGAATAAAGAATAATGTATATGAATATACAAACAGACTAAAATTCTAACCGGTTTGTGTCTGAGGCTCGTCGTAACGATTTCCTTAAGAATTTTATTTCAAAATTCTCCCAAGATACAACAGACGAATTCTGCTCGAAACTGTAATGAATATATCACTCTGTGATTTGAATATAAGAACAGCAGTTAACAGAAGAGAAGAGATTAGAAAATTCAGTGAGGAAAGTGATCAGTTTTCCTACTTATTTATAGTTGGTCCGCATCCCTTCGAACGGTCGTGTCCGCAACCGTTCGTCCAAACGGTCGCGCCCATTTCCTTTAATCGCTACTGTTCGTGTGCCTGCTTATGTTCAGTCGCGTCTCATCAGTCAGGCCGCACCTGTTCGCCTCTAACGGGTCGCACCCGCTTCTGTTCGCCTCCAACGGGTCGCACCCGCTTCTGTTCGTCACTAACGGGTCGCGCCTCTTCATTTAACCGCGTCCGCTTATGAACAGTCGCATCTGTTCGTTTGTCTGCAAATGTTAAAAAAAAACCCGGCCCAGTTTTTCAGTAAAATTAGAATCATATTAGACCCGAACCCGAACCCGAGCCCGGCCCGGTCGGATGGACGGCGGCGGCGCGCGCGTGTGTGTGGTGGAGATGCATGATCTCCCTCCTCACAACGAAGCATACATTTGGGAGCCCCAGGCCCCGAACCTCCTCATTGCAAAGCCATATATATTGGAATGGTTTTGAAATTTTGGCGATGTGGGACTTTATGTATGTTTCATTCATTTTTTCCTTTGGAATTCCAACAACGAGCAACCGTGGTTTCTACTCTAGCTAAGTGATGGTCAATCTTGCTTTGTTTTCTGGAGATAATGACAAAGGAGTCTGTTATTGAAGAGTAGATTGGAAGTTCAAGTATTGCATCATCATCCTCGGAACCCTCTTTTTGTTGTTGAGGTGGAGTTGTTACCCTAGGTTGAGTCGATGGAGCACTTGATGAAGAGGATCTATGTGCTTGCCATTCTTCAAATATCATAAGTCGCTTATCTTGAGAGGGAAGCTTCATTAACGTAAGAGTTTTTGCATTGAGGGTATTGGCAGTAATAAATTTCGAGTCGGGAAGATTGATTTTAGAATAGTATAAGATACGTATCATATACTTGGCATAATGAATCATCTTTGACTTACGTTGGTGGAAGGTTCAAATATCATCCGTGATATATTTTCCCTAATTTATTTGAGTTCCTGCATACAACCCTTATAATGCTTGATAATTGATTTTGTACATAACATCATAGCTTTTAGTCCTCAGTAAGATAGTCTGTGTAAGGATTTGATGGATATTCTAGCTTTAGGGTGCAAATATATGGCCTTTAGATTCCTAAAGTCATCAATAAGAAAATTGTAACTAGACACATCTCTACCATAATCATTAACATCTATTTCTTCCAATTCCTCTCCTTCCATTAGGCAATGTAAACTGATTCCTAGCCTTGGTAGTGGTACGACACTTCTTACTCCGCAAACTAAACTCCACATGATATCTTTATTTGAGTGAGCTCTATGAAAATCTGAATTAAGATTTGCATAATTTTTTTTACTAAATGCGGCATCTTCAAGTTGCTTACATTTTAGTCAATTGATGACTCTATTTCACGATCTCTGGTGAATTCTCAAATAGCATATCTGTTAAAGTCTTCCATTTTAACAAACAATCATTTAAATATCTGCATATTCTTCATATTCTCAAAACTTCTATTTGTGATGTCATTGTGAAGCCAGTTTTGATTATGAGCTTCAGTAGGCTCGTTGGAGGAGGTAGTAGTTCTTTCCTTTTTTCTTTGGTCCCATAGTTTTTGAGATTTAGTAAAAAAAAGATTAAAAAAATTTGATTTGAGAAGAGTAATCGTTTTTGAAAGTTGAATGAAGATGAATGAAAGGGTTAAGTCAGGGGTAGGTATAGGAATTCAGTAGGTATTTATTGATGTGAAGGAGTAGTTGCATAAAAAGGTGAGCTGTTTGACCATCTTGGCTTTCGTTAAAAATTTCTGAAACAATGTCCAATTTACTTTAAAATTGGAATAGTGGACTGATTTTGTCTATAAATTACAGGGTTTTCAACCCGCGTGTTTTTAGTGTAAAAACGGGGTGTTTTAGTCGATTGGAAGTGTTGAACCAGTCGATTGGTAATGTTAAATTTTGACTGTTGTTGTTGTTGTTTTAAAGACTTGTTTATTGTGTTAGTCTTGAGTAGGCAGACTGACTTTGTGGTCTACCTCTTTAAGTATGTCGTCTATAGTGTTTGTTTTCAAGGATCAAAGACAAGTTATCTTATTCATTATTTCAAAGTTTATTACAACGTATATTTATAAAATAGGATATAAGTATCAATATAAAACATGATAGAACTACGACAAATTATTTGTTTTTGGAAGGTTCATATCCTTCTTCGGATGGCCTTGATTCCCATGAGTTTCTTGGCTTAGAGTCGTACATTTTTAATAGTGTTTTCATATGTCTAGGAGAGATTTTACATATACTACTGTTTGTTGGTGATCGTCCATGGAATGCCAAAAGAGATCTTTCAATAAAATTAAGATGTGCTCCAGGTGTGCGTTGTTCGCAGTATATTTGTTTCCGAAGTCTGATCATTTCTTGTTGATAGTGATTTAGCTCACCAATGGGACAGTCATTGATAGTGCACCATTATAATTAATTGACTGCTTTACCTTCTTTCCTCTAGGAGAAAAGTCGGTGTGGTAGGTTGGTGATGGAATAATCTTTAGTGATGATAAACTATCAGAAGAAAGAGTTGTGATTTTTGACTAGGATGAAAATGTTCTTTTTTTAAGGTGTGCTTTTAGGTGAGGCCATTTTTAAAATAATATTTGATTGAAAATAATTTGTTTCTCGTATTTAAAATTGTCAAGGTTATAGTTTTATATATATGTTTAGATGACAAAATAGAAAATCTTTTAACCAAAATTTTTGTTTTCTATTTAAGGTAAAAGATGAATTCTACCATAGAAAAAAAAGATAAATATATTTGTAACTTTTATTTTAAAATTGACTATTCTTAGACAAATAAATTATGCATTAAATTATTTCCTGTAATGAATAAATTCAAAGTTCTCTACATAGTTTAATAAAATAATTATTATTTAATGGTTTGGTGATAGTGTCGGCAATTTGATTTTCAGACATTATAAATTCTAATTAAATTACTTCTTTTTTTATGTTGACTCATAAAAAGTGATAATGTTTATCAATATGTTTGTACTACAATGGTTTGTTGAATTTTTTGATACATTTATAGCACTAGTATTATCACAAAATATTGAAGATATTTCTAAGTAAACTCTAAAATCTTTGAGTGTTTGTTGCATATACATAACTTGAACACATGCCAAAACAGCAGAAATATATTCTGCTTCATTGTTGAGAGTGGGCGTAGTTTTGTTTCTTACTAAAGCACGATACTGGAGAATTTCTGATGAAGTGATAAGTACCGCTCGTACTCTTTCTATTCGTCTGGCATCATCCAAAGTCAGCATCGCCATATGATACTAACTCTAAAGGACGTTCTTTAAGATAAAAAAGTCTATAGTCTCTAAGGTTGGTACATAATGCAAAATTTGTTTTACCGCTAGCAAATGTAATTCTTTAGGATTTGCTTGAAAGCGTGCACACAATCAAATATTCATCATTATGTCTGGATGACTAGCAGTAGGATATAACATGATCCAATCATACTTCCGTATAGTTTTTGATCCATGCTTTTACCATTTTCTTCTCTATCTAAATGTACTATAATACTCATGGTACTTGGTTTACTTGTGGATTTAAAGTTTATGTGACAAAATCATTCGTGGCAAAACCAAAGATCATTTGCTTTAGCCATTAAACACATATCTACATTGTGATTTATTTTCATATTCAACACATAAATATTTCTTTTTTAATTCTTTCAAAAAATATATTTTAGTTTTAGTCAAAAATATTACATTAATCTTTTTCAAATGAAACAATAAATCCTTTGTCACAAAGTTGACTTACACCAAGTAGATTGTGTTTTAAATTCTTAACTAAAAAAACATTTGTAATAAGTGGTAAATTAGATGTACCGTCGTTGCTCACATCACCTTTTCTAATGACGTATTCTTTAAAGTTATCTCCAAATGTAACAGATCCTCCATCTGAGTAGATAATATTTGCTTGCATTTCTTTATTTGTCGTTATATGCTTGGAGCAACCACTTTCGAGTATTCTTCTCCTTTTTGAGATTTGGACAATATTTATTTATGTGGCCCATCTTGTCACATTCATAACTTTTGGGTGATGAAGATGACAAATTATTATTGTTATTGTTGTTGCCAAACTTTTTAGTCTTCTTAAACTTCATAAATTTCCTGAAATTTTTAGCTAGAAATGCAACACCATCGTCATCTATATCGAATTCTTCCTTCTTCGCTTGAAATGCAATTGTCTTTTTGTCTTGAGCTTGTATTCATTTTATTAATACCTCAATTATTGATTTTGACGACACCAACCATATAAAATATATATACTAATATTTTGCCAAGTTATATAGTATAGTATATTACACAGGTGCTGAATCGAAGACTGAATGGTACAAGTACTTAAGATAAAAATATAAAGACTCAAGATAAAAGATATGAAGACTCATAAGTTCAGAGATAAAGATACGAAGAGCTCAAAATTGTAACTTAGTGTCTAGAGTCATTATAACATAATCTTAAAGTCCTTGATAGCAATTTCTCATCTTTATCTGTAGTTTCTTATCTTTGATATTTTTTTTCAAAAAAACTATTTTAATTTAAATATATTTTTTAATATTTTATTCAAAAAATTAATAGTTAAAAAATATTTAGAAACTATGTTCGAATTATTTTACAAAGTATATATTTTTCAAATCCATTTAAATGAAAACATTTTTCAACTTTAACTAGCATATGTCGACATACACATTTTAATATGTTGACATGGCCGTTAAATTGTTTTTTAAATTTTGATTTAATGTATCTTTTGGACATAACGCTTTAAGAATGGATACATCTGTCCATTCTTTATAAAAAGGAGAGTGCTAATGAATTTTTAATCAACTAATAACTTACTTTCTTCTCATTTCTTACTCTCTTGAAAATTCTCTTGAAAAATATACTTTATTCTCTTAAAAATCATACAAAATAAATTCATACTCCATTATATTGATTTAGTGCTACATACTTGCTGTTTTTCAAGCACCTCTCTCTCATTTCAAAGATCAAAGTGCTATCGAAGAGGCTATGGGATCTATTGTATCTAAAGTATGACTATTTGTCTTTGGAAAATCATCAACTCTACTCTTGTTTGTGTGGATCTGCGTGTAGCCTGTCAAACCAAGTGGGTGTGCTTGTGGCCCATTCAAATCAAGTAGGTGTGCTTAGTAGCTCATTCAAATCTAGTGGATGATCATGTTGCTCGGTAAACCAAGAGAGTTTTCCCCGGACTCGGAATACACGAGGGGGTGTCTTGTGGCCTTGAAATCAAGATTGTAATTGGTTTGCTTGCTACCTTATAAAGTAGAAGCTTGAAAAGATGTACAAGAAATTGTACAGTACTGGATGCAGAAAAAATACGAACCAGTATAAAGTCCCTGGTGTCATCTCTTTAACTCTTTACTTTTTTACTTCACTGCTTATATTTACTTCTTTGATTGCCTACAAGTTTATATATCTGTGATTGATTATCTGTGTTTTGATTCAACTATTAAACAAGCTAAGAAGATTCATAAAAATTTAAATAACATCATTCATCCCTCTCTAGTGTTATGGTAGCCTTACGATCATTTATTCTATAACCCACATTTGATATTAAAGCACTAGGTTTTCTGTAACAACCTGCATTTCCAAACACACCGATCCAAACTCCAATGTGACTTTTAAACTCACAACCTACCAAGAAATATGAGCTATTAGGTTATTAAAACATTAGAGAGCATGTTGTAAAGGTAAATTCTAAACATTCTACACTTTTAGATCTCTCAAGGAAGGAATTAAAATATAAGTATTGAAAATAGACATTTAAGAAAAACAGTATTCAATATACTTTATTTGCCATATACATTGTTTCAAATATATGTTTTATAAACTTTTAATATAATGAATAGGTACATGATTGATATCAAAGAATATGAGAACTCAAACGTGAAGCTCCTTTCTCAACATGCTATGCCCAATCAACTGCTAACCTATCATCCTGTAGGGGAAAAAATAAAGAGAAGTGGATGAGTCAAATAAAAGTCTGGTGAATGAGTACAAAATATGTGATGATCATGTGCGGTTAACTTTAATTCTACTCTAGATGACATAAGGTGTACTGTAAGCATTTATGAATTGCTAAGGTCTGTTACTTTATAGTTCTTGTCTATTACATACCTACACTACTATTTTTGTAGGCTATTCCAAGGTTCAAACTACGCATCGAACCTCATAACTAACGATTGGCCATCACTCCTAGAGCTACACAATATAAATACAGCCACTAGGCTACTAAAACATGGAAACACCGCCACAATGCTAGTCTTATTGTAGTGTTGACCTCTTATTGCTTGCGTCGGGATTCTCTATCTGAACTGCAACACTTAGTGTCAGAAATCATGCATACTGGGATTCTCATTATGCCAGACCACACTTTGTCAAGCATTCTAGTCAGTGTTATGCATCCATCGTGGCCTATGAGTGTCACATGCGAAAATACATTGCTCTAGTCGAATAATCGACCCTTAATTGGACAAACAACATTACCCAACACCACAACGACTTAGCGCCCTCTCATAGCGAACTAGCTTCCCCACTATCTCTAATCACTTAGCCCAATATAAACCCACAAATCAACAACAATCATACAAATTTTTATTATTAACTGGGCCTTAGGTCGAGGTTGAAATCGCATATTTCAAGTGACTAACGATCGACCGCTAGCCTAACTGGTCGACCGTTCAAGGTAAGGGTCGATCTGTCATGGTCAAAAATTAAGGTTCCGTTGTTTTCTGGTTTCGATTTTTAATTTGGTTTTACGTTGATCGATTATTCCAGTTCTTGTTAATTTCTGTATTTACGGTAAACATAACCAGCCAATGTTTCTCAAATTTCCATTTCAATTCTTCAATCTAGGGGTTTCACGTTTTCGTATTTGTAGATTTTATGGTTTATAATTAACCAAATTAAATGGGTGTACTAGATCAATATTAGGTTTAACAATTCACATTAATTTCAATTCTACCTTAGGTTAAAGATTTTCAATTTTAGGATTCTACAGATTTTAAAATTACAATTAAATAATCAAAAGGGCATGCTAGCATCAAATTTGATACTTCCTAGCGATTTCAAATTAGGATTTCTAGATTGTAAAATTAGGGTTTTCAATTCTATTTAAAACAACCGAGATCAATATGAATATGTCAAATTTAACTATAAATAACCACCAAATTAAATTTGTGCATACTCACCTCAAGTTCAAGCTCTTCCTGTTTGCTTTGCTTAAGAATCGCCTCTTCATACACTTGATACCTTTTCTCCATCTAGATTCAATGGATTTTGTTCTTTTAGTTTGATTTTATTTTAATTTTTGAAGAATTTTAGGTTTAGAGTAGAAATTAGAATTAGGTGGAGTTTCGTCGTAGTAAACCGTTATATGAATTTTAAGGTTAGATTAGGCTTTATATTATAGAGGTTGGCAATAAGTTTAGGCAGTTGGATTTATTGTAGAGGATATTTGGGGTTATCAGGCATGCTCATCAAAAACTTGGTAACGAAGTAATAAATCACCATCGTTCCAACACGTCATCAGTCGCTCAATTTTTCACAGATATAGTTGATTGTCTAACCCACATTGATCGACCGGTACCGATCAACCATCACCCATTTTAGGTCGATCGGTTAGTATGTGATTTTTTGATATTTAAAAACAAATTGTTTCTTCTATTTCCAATTCTTCCAACATCCGTAACTTTTCTGTACTAACTCTGTTTTGAAGTGTTTTATATGAAAATCATTACGAACGCAATAATGCAAGTTTCCTGGACAAATTCAGATGTCTATGAAATTTTTTTTAGCCCTTATTTTATTTAAATCTAATTTTCTTATTAAATTTCTATAAACAAAATTTTGGTGTTACATTCTTTCCCCTTAAAAGGATTTTGTCCTCGAAATCTCAAATGACTGAAAAATGTAACTTACATACAACAACCAATACCTACAACCATCTACTCATCCATCATCCATGAAAAATCATGGTCCTTAGAAATTTTCTAATGCAATATGTTCATACATAAGCAATGTAAAATGCACGTGAACCCATATTAATGAAAAAGAATAGACGGTCTTCTGATTCAGTCGACCTCTTATAGTGCAGATGCTCATGCTATACATCCAAATGCATGCAAGATTCTAAGTAAGTGTATTTGCAATTCTATATGTATGCACAACCATACGACCCACATGCAATATCCATATGCATAACATCCACTAACATGGAAACAATCATGCATCCATATGTATCATATCTAACAAGCTAGACAATAATAAGAGATAATGTGAATGTGTATACTACCAAGAGGATATACTATCCTAAACATGTAAAGGAAACAATCCAAACAGTACATCCACTAGCAATCGTCAATCATAATTTTTCATAATGATATGTTTGCAATCATTCCTAACATCCAATGGACTTTACCTAAACTAGAACCTATTTACAAAAATAATCTCTTTTAAATAAAATGGAAACATGTCTAAAAAGAGTTCGGGATGTAGCTTGGACTTTCTCCTCAAACTCCCATGTACTCTCAACTTGATCATCTTCCTATTAAACTCTAACAAGTTTAATTGTTCATTGTAGAGTCGATTTGTCCCAAGCCCAAAAATACAAGGTAGGTGCATGGTGAATAAGAGACTCATCTATCCTTTTTAACTTTTCTTAACTGACACAGCTTGACTATGGTAACTATGTCGCATAGACACTTCCACAAGTACCTAATAATGGTTTTCACAATATTTTAGTCATATTCTATATTGCCTTAAGTATTTTCTACTTGTTTATTTCTTAATTATGGACACAGTGCTGTAGATTATGGAGGACTAAACTCCTAGAATTACTCCATTTTTCCCATTGGTAGATTCTTTCTGCCCATCTTGTGTAGTCATTGTCCTTCTATGAATCAAATCCATTTTTTCCATCTAAACTTCTCATTCTTTACCATTGGCATAAACCTCTAATCTGAATGTATGTGCATAGGAAATTCTCTACAATCCTTACTACTAACTCATAGGGAGTCGACATGCACCACGCTAAATAACTTGAGCATAAGTATCTTTCCATAAAATTGTAGCTCTATGAAATCCTCACTACACAACATACTACCCTAACTCGTCCATTGGTATACCTAATCACCTCAACTCTTGGATACCAAGTGAGACAACTTGAATATAGATGGTGTCTCCCCCCATGGTACCTCAACTCTTTGATACCAAGTGAGACAACTTGAATATAGATGGTGTCTCCCTCCATGGTACTTCTTACTCAGCACTTTGCAATTTCTTCACTTTACCAAGGTTATCCAAACTTGGTGATTTCTTAAATTGTTGAAAATAGCAAAACTTCTTTTCCAATTCGATTCAACTTTAAATCATCTTATTATTACTTCTAAATGGTTTCTTCAGTCCTTTAAAAATCATGGTATCTAGTTATCACGTTTAGAGTCTATAGGGATCCATCCTAAATTCTACGAGTGAAAATTTGGTCTTTCTTCCCATTCAACCTTAACAATAAAAGTCTCAAAATTAATTAAAACCATAACATAGATACACTCTAGCATTGGTAATAATCACCTAAGTGCTACTTTGTTCGCGTGCGACTGCCATGCACACAACTATGTATTCTAAGCTAGTCTTCCATGCATTTTCCTTAAGCAAATAGTCTCATTCTAATTTGAGGGATGATTAAGAAGAATCATTTTTATCCCTTCCTTCAAATCTTATCAAAAATTTCTCGATCTAGCTTTCTATGAAAATCACCTTCACATTCTTAATTCGTGCCAATAACAATATCCTTTTCTTGGCTGAGACCAAATCCTTGAATTAACCATCCCTTGCTCAATCTTGACTATAATTTTTATCTAGGATACCTTTTTTGGTTTGAACTTCCAAAACTTTTACCATTTCTTAATGTCCTCCCATATATGAGATTTTTTGACCAAGCATAACCTCTTATCACCTTATTCCGGTTATTTTATAGTTGGGACAACTCGCTATGGAATGATGCCTTGCTATTTTAATCCAATAACATGATGACCAATACTTTGGTTTATATTTATAGATTTTTGTAATTTTAATGTATTAGAACTACATCTCTCCTAAAGGAAAGGTTGACGGTGTAAATTTCTATGTCTTATCCTAAAAGGAGATTTGTGTTACGTTTGAAATTATAAGGAATTATCATTTTCATAGTTATTGAAATAAGTAGTATAAAAATGTCCTTATTAGATACATCTCTTTCATTTTGAATGTATTCCTTGTCATTTCAAAAGATACACTTTTATTTATAAATTTGAACTTGATAATCCACAGAAATTTACATTGCAACCCTCTAACATGAAAGAGACGTTGCAGCATGATTGTATGAAAAGAAATACGTAGATAACAGAATATTAACAATAAATAAAAGCGGCACCAGAGATTTATACTGGTTCGGACCATTGTCCTACGTTCAGTCCCTAAGCTCCTCTTAGGAATTTCACTAACAAAAAACAACCCTCTCTTTACCGGGAGGAATAGGTTTACAACTATCCGAACAGCCGAACGGGATTTCTTGCCTCGACTGCTGAAGAGGACTCTCATTTTACCACTTTAGTATCTTCGTCTGATAACAAGATTCTTATCTGTAATTTTACCACTTTAGTCGGTTCTGCCTCAACATTTTACCACTTTAGTAGGTTCTGCTTCAGCCTTGTAGCTAACAAACTGACTGAACATCAACAAAAACGTAAAAAGCATCCAAATTTCACATACACCGACTAGTATATTCGTTTCAAGTAAAGAAGAAATATAAGATAAATTAAACCCCGAGTCATGAAAGATTACCGTCTTTACCTTCAACATCATTTTACTACCCCTTTTGAACATTAACTTGCTAGCATAATAGCTGTTCAAAAGCCCTTGCGTACTCATCAAGAACTTTCCTGATATTGCTCACCAGCTTTAATCCGATTGAATACTTGGATATAACTAGAACAAAATTAGGGTCACGGTATTATACTTCTGCTATGAAATTGTCTGTATACTACTAACAGAATCCATAAGGATTTTTATTCTACTTGTAACAAAGTCGTTGTAGTATAGTGGTGAGTATTCCCACCTGTCATGCGGGTGACCCGGGTTCGATCCCCGGCAACGGCGAATCTGATTTTGTTCCAACCTGACGATTTTTTTAATTATTTTTGTTTTTTTAATAATAAATTTTGACCTTCCTAATTCACTTGAATCCGTTACGATATCAACATAAGAACCGAAATTTGCCTTTCTAATTTTCAATTTGCTACTAACTATTAGCTGTGCTTCTTTAAACAATCAACCGCCTTTTAAAGATTTTAAAGCAAGTAAGGATTAGATTTGGACAAATGAAAATAGGTAAGGATTACCTCAGATTTCACAACATTAAGAACAGTACTGTTTTGCAGGAATTTTGTGCCATGGGTTCTTCTGAGAGCTTGAATTTCCGAAAAGAAGCTCATTGTTATTTACTGATTTAAAGCATAATATTGGAAGAAGAAAGAGTTGGTGGACCTGTCTCACTTTCGGAAGTGCGGTTCGGCACGGTTCGGGATAAACAGTTCAGTTACTGGATTTACTTGATACAGAAGCGTTTGCTTTTAATTTCTACGTGGTCACCGTTGGTTGGTGGCACGTTGACACGTTGATGCTTCAACATTACTTCCCTTTTCCTATCATGGTTGTTGAACGTTGATTGGAGATACGGTGAAGTCTGATGTTTTGAAAGCCAACGTATTAACAACCCAACGTTTTTTTCTCGTCCTCCTTTTTTCCTATAGACAAACATCATCATCTTATTCTTACTTGCACTATATTCCTATCTCTTCTCCTTTCTACGTTTATATTTCTTCAAATCTAAACGACATATAATTCGGACCTCTCTACGTAGAAGAAGAAGACATATTATCCAAAGGCAAATGTTAGAATATACCGACTTATGATGGGTGGATGACATATTTAATGGGCATAAAAAATGTTGTCAATAAAATTTTCAAATTAAAAGAATTTGTTTTCTCTCATCGTGCGATAGACTGCAAAATTATGGTTTGACGATAACGGAAGAAATTAGTATCAAAGAAACAATTGTCATATTCATATGCAGCATAGCTGCAACACTCTCAAATCAACAAATGAGAGAAAATTTTCAAATATCAAGCAGCACGATTTCAGTTTGTTTTCATGCCGTTTCAGAAGATGTACAGTTACTAGCCATAAATATTGTCAAGTCGGATGATCCTCAATTTAATACTGTTCCATGTCATATTAAAACTTCAAACCGGTACTACCTATATTTTAGAAACTGTGTTGGTACTATAGGTGATACACACGTAGTGACACACTTACTTGTTAGATTGAGTTGTTCCACATATAGGACGAAAAAATGTGCTATACAGAATATCTTAGCAGGATGCTCATTCGATTTACATTTTACTTATGTTATGAGTGGTTGTAAAGGTGTTGTACATGATAGTAGAAATTTTAGTTCAGTTATAAACGATAGAAACTTTAACTTCCTCCACCCTCCACCTGGATAGTATTATTTAGTTGATTCAGGATATCCACTTCAACCTAGTTATTTACCACCTTATCTTAATATTTGGACAATAATGATGATAGAACGATTTGTAATAACATTTAGAGCAAATATAGTAATGCAGAATTAAGTTATATTTTTATTTCATACAATCCATAATAGTTAATAAAAATATGATACAGACGGTATTTCATACAATCTTTTAAACCATTTATTCTCTGACACACCAATAGCTTGTAGTATTCTTCATGCTATTCATTCAGAAATATTGCTAATATTTCTTTGATGTAGATATTCTTTGCAGCTGTTACACTATAAGATTCTAGAAAATCCATAATTTTACATATCAATGAATCATTAAAATTTTATTTTTATAACCAAATAGATTTCAAATCAATTATAAATTTGGATAATATTGAGTATTGACATTTCTAAACCTGAAAATAAATATTAAACGGTTTTGAAGCTGAAAATTTGCAAGGGCTATAACTTTTAATGGAAGCCAAAATAGGGTTTGAGACTACCACTAATTAGCCGTTGATGTCATATGTGATGCTTCGAACGCCAACATACCGTTCTCCCTACGCATTTCAACTAGACTAGAGAAGGTGTAGCCCAGTTCGATTGTCTGACGCGTCAGACACCAAAAGTGGATGGCCCAAGCTGGCAAACACGCCATTGTCTTTCATTTCTAATAAAAAGGAGCAGCAACATGGTCAATTTTACCTCTTGAAAAAATGACACATAAAGCTAGAACATATACATCCTTCAGCAATGTAACGATCGCAGAAAGATTCATCGATCAATCTAAGAGTAAAAGCAACAAAGTAAGAGGAGTTGCTTTAGAACACTTCGTAGAAAGTAGCACTAATCCAGATGAGGTTGAGAAGGGAAAAAGGATTTAGCTGAAAGCGCTATGGATCGAGTAGGATGAATACTTCTACTAAATTAAACTTCTACGAATATTGATAGAATAAAAAATAATATTGTTAGAACATCGGTTCTCGATATTTTGATAATAACAATTATATGTGTTTATCTAACCAAGTTCTACAGGAAAACATTGATGGCCAGATTCCAGGTCGATGGACGTAATCATTTACAGGTTATAGAATCTGTGTCTAGTTAGTAATATATGTTAAAATCTCTCCAAATTGGTACAGATGCACAAACTATTTGATAACACGACTTATTTTCAAAAGAAGTTTTTAAAATAGTCTGAATTAGCAGTATTCAGACGTCTGAATCATAAATTCAGACGTCTGACTGCTGAAACAGATATTTTTAAAATAGCAAATTCAGACGTCTGAATAAGATCAAAAATAAACTATTTCGACGCTGCCTTGTTATCTTCTACTTTCAGAAGGCTAAATTTTAATTCAGAAGTCTGAGTTAAAAATTAACGGCTACTTCTTGAACGGTTGCTTCTCTTCCCCGAACAGAAACAACAGTCATTTCAACAATTGCTTCCTTTCTGTTTCATGGCAACTCTTCATCAATTATTGCAACCTTTAACCACTATAAATAGCAAGCAATTTCAACACTATTCTTATCCAATTCTTATTTTGATTTCTGAACTCTATATTCTTGCTATTTACTTTCAAGTTTTACAAATCAAACAATTTGATCACCAAACACTCAAGCATACTTTTGTGTGGTCAACTAGACTTTCTTTCTTCATAAATTACACTATATACCATAAAGGAGAAGATTATAGGAAGGGTGTACTTATATTGACTCATCAGTGCTATTACAGAGCATATTCAGTCAGAAACATTTCCACTTGTATTTGAAGTCCTGTTGTAGTATCCTCAGGCAGTAGAAGTCCTATTCGGTTGCCTAGACCGAAAATTCATGTTCGGTTGTTTAGGCGGTGTAATACAAGTTCCTCCGGGTGAAGCGAGGGTATCGATTGAATTCCAGAAGGAGTTTGGGACTGAACATAGAACGGGAGTCCGAACCAGTATAAAAATTCCTGATGTCATTTACTTTACTGCTTTTACTATTTACTTACTTTTCCGCACAACTAATTTATTCATATTACACGATCACATGGTCACTTTCAAATACAAAGTAAAGTACACCGGATATTTTTATACTTATTCGAACCTTTCGTTCTACGTCCAGTCTCAGAATCTTTTTTGGATCTAAACAACACTCTCACTTAACCCAAAGGAATGGGTATTACAAACCGATGAGATGACGAATAGGACTTCGTGCCTGAAGATCTCCAACATGACTTCGACTATAAAGAGTGGTAAAGTATTTTGACCTCCTGTGCTCTGGATAACACGGATGAGTCTTTATAGTACAAACTTTCTTTAATCTTCTTCGTAATTGTTATAACATATATATATTTGAAGACATGGAAGTGAATAATCACTTGATAGATTTGAATTGAATGTGCAAGTGACAAAGAAATAGCAATTTATGGTTTGGAATGCAAGTAGTGAATTTAACAAGAATTAGAGTTAGAAGACAAGAATAACTATTGTTGAAATACTAAAAGTGATTGCCATTTATAGAAAACGAGTAGCTGCAGTCTTTCATAAAGAGTAGCATCTGTCTGAAGTGCTGCAGCCATTCGTGGAAGGAAGTGACTCTTCGTAAAGAATTTGGTCGATTGTTATAGTTGAATTTGGTAATTTTAAAACAGAGAGAAAACAGTGTAAAAATGACCAATTTTAGTCGACTAAAAAATCCATTCAATCAGATGTTTTTCTTATTTAGTCGACTAAATTAAATGTATTGTCAATTGGTTTCCTTTAGAAGATAATAAAAATAGACGTACATTATATCACTCAATTGACTTCGGTGAACCATTCGACTAATTTTTGTATATTTCCATTTTTTAAAAATGGTAATTAACAGGAAGAGTCTGCAATTTGGCATGGTTCAGGATAAACAGTTCTGTTAGTGGATTTACTAGATACAGGAAGAGTCTACAGTCAATTTTTCCATGGCAACCGTTTGTTGGTGGAAAGTATAACACATTTGATGCTCCAACGTTACTTCCCCTTTTCATATCCTGTATGTTGAACGTTGAGGGGGGATACGGTGATGTCCGATACGTTAAACGCCAACGTATGTTTCGTTTTCCTTCCCTTCCTCTTTTCCTATAAAACAACATCATCATCTTTCATCTTCCTTACACCATATTCTCGTCTCTTCTCCTTTCTACTTTTATATTTCCTCGGATCTAAACGACGTATAAGTCGGACCTCTCATCGTAGAAGAAGAAGCCATATCGAATGCAAACGTCAGAATATATCGATTTAAGGCGGGTGGATGACATATTAAATAAACATCAAAAATATTGTCGATGAAATTTTCAAATGAAAGACTTTGGTTTCTACCGTTATGCGATAGACTGCAAAATTATAATATGATAACAACGAAAGTAAGTAGTATCAAAGAAACAGTTGTCATATTAATATACAGCGTTGCTGCAGCACTCTCAAATCGACAAATGAGCGAAAATTTTCAAATGTCAAGTAGCACAATTTCAGTTTGTTTTCATACAATTTTAGACGTTATACAATTGCTAGCTATTAATATTGTCAAGTCGGATGATCATCAATTTAATATTATTCCATATCATATTAAAACCTCAAACCAGTACTACCTATATTTTAAAAACTGTGTTAGTGTTATAGACGATACACGCGTAATAACATACTTACATGCAGATTGAGTTTTTTCGTATATAGGACGAAAGGTTGTGCTACACAGAATATGTTAGCAACATGCTCATTCAATTTACAATTTAATTATGTTATGGTTGGTTAGGAAGGTGTTACATATGATAGTAGAAATTTTTAATTCAGTTATAAACGGTAGAAACTCTAACTTCCCACACCCTCCACCAGGATAGTATTATTTAGTTGATTCGGGATATCCACTTCAATCTGGTTATTTATCACCTTATCTTAATATTGGATATCATATTCCTCATTTTGACGAAACCTCAAATCAACCATTGAAAATTTTATTTTCTATAATTCAAGTTTACGTATGACAATTAAAAGAACCTTTGAAAATTAGAAGAAAAAGTTCGTTGATTTAAAGAATATGCCAATATACTCATCTGAAACTCAAGTAGAAGTTGTCGTATCTATAATTAGGCCTATCAAACGGATCGAGTTGGGTCAAAATGGGTTGGGTCGAGTTTGACCTAACCCATTTATGACCCATTCACTTTTATCCATTTATGACCCAACCCATTTATGACCCAACCCACTTAATAGCGGGTTACCCATTTAACCCATTTATGACCCAACCCACTTAACAAGCGGGTTACCCATTTAACCCATTTATAACCCAACCCACTTAACAAGCGGGTTACCCATTTAACCCATCTAAAGATTTAAATTTAATTTAACTAATAAAAAACAAATAAATATAAAATAATTCTAAGTCTAATTTTTATGTTTTGAGATCCGACAAAAATTTAAAATTTAAATTCTAATTTTCATCAAAATTCAAATATGGAGATGGAGTAGCTTATTATTTTCTTACAACTGTCAGTCTCCTTGGAGAACTACAGTGTGCGTTCACATGATAAAGTATCCAAGTGTTCCATACTATCTGTAATTTAGGTGATAGTTAATCGGTCGAAGTCCTGCCTGATTCTGAATTAGAACGAAGGAGTTATTTCAGTCTGAACAAAAAAACGACGGCTTCTGCATTAGGCGGAGTTCAATATGCAGATGTGGTAGCCTGTTATTTTCTAAATACAATTGTCAGTCCTCTTGGAGAACTACAGTGTGCATTCATACGATGAACTATTCGAGTGTTACATATTGTCCGTAATTTAAGTGGGAGTTGATCGGTTGAAGTCTCGCTTGATTCCGAGTTGGAACGAAGGAGTTATTGCAGTCTGAACAAAAAAATAGTGGCTTCTGCACTAGGCAGAGTTCAATATGCAGATGTGGTAGCCTTTTATTTTCTAAGTACAATTGTCAGTCCCCTTGAAGAACTACATTGTGCGTTTACACGATGAACTTTTCGAGTATTCCATACTGTCTATAATCTAATTAGAAGTTGATCGGTCGAAGTCTCGCCTGATTCCAAGTTAGAACGAAGGGGTTATTGTAGTCTGAACAAAAAAATAACCGCTTCTGCACTACGCGGAGTTCAATATGCAGGCGTGGTAGCCTGTTATTTTCTAAGTACGACTGTCAGTCCACTTGGAGAATTACATTATACATTCGCACGCTGAAGTATCCGAGTGTTCCATATTGTCCGTAATTTAGGTGGGAATTGATGATGAGATTCATATTCTTGATCAAGCCCATTGGTGATGATGAGAATCTATTCACTGTTCGAAACATTGTGGCCAACTGCCCTTAATCTGTCACACAGATTCTTGATCTTGGCAAGGTAATCTCTCATGCTCATATCACTTTTCTTGTATTCTGTAATTCTCTTCTATAGTGCATGATTCTCGCTGCTGATTGGGAATTGAAAATTCTTTCAATGGATGACCATATTTCATATGACGTGTAACATCCAACAAGCTGTGACAGTAGAGTCTGACTCACAGAAGATAAAAGCCAAGATGCAATCAAGTTATCTTGTTTCTGATGTAAAATATAACCTGGGTTGCTGATGGTATTGCCTTTATCATCAATGATATTAACTGATGGAATCACCTTTGTCCCTTTGACATAATCTTATAGATCATACCCTCTTAATGCTATTTCAACTTGATATTTCCATGTGATGTAATTATCTTCATCTAATGGGGTGTTTATTGCTTGATTCTTAGGTCTGATCAAGACTGATTCAGATTTTTGACTGTCATTGGATCTGTTGCCAGTGTTTGCTGAAGTAACGTCCTCTTCTTCGAGGGCCATGGAGGATCAAGAATTTGAATATCCCGATTTCTTGATCAAGAATCAAAGTTGCGCAATAAAAAAAAAGGTGCAACCAGAGGTAGAAATGACGATCTTGAATCTGATCTGCCTCTAGGATGGCACGGTGGGTAGAAATAACTGATGAACATGGTCACTATACTGATCTTGAGAAGGACAGCCTCCCTTATGATGATAATGTTCTGAGGGGAGCCTCACAAGAAAACAACTTCTCAATGAAATCTGCCGTTTGGCAATGGTGGCTCTGATACCGTAAAAGAAGTTTTAAAATGAAAAGTTTTATAACTGTAGTTTGTATCAATTGTTCAATTACATCTCACAATCCTTCTGTATTTATAATACAAGTATTAGGCTAAATGCAAATCAGGCCCTATAAGCAAATTAGGCCCAAAAGATAAAAAATAAAGCAAAAGTATGTGATGCGGGTATTTCAGGGTGAAGCCCATCCAGATATGAAGTAAACCAGACACGCAGGGAGCAAGTCCACTATTATGAACATCAACAAATATGTAAAAAGCATCCAAATTTCACATACACCACAACTAGTAAATTCGTTTTAAGTAAAGAAGAAATATAAGATAAATTAAACCCTGAGTCATGAAATATTACCGCCTTTACCTTCATCAGCATTTTACTACCCCTTTTGAACATTAACTTCCTAACATAATAGCTGTTCAAAAGCCCTTGCGCACTCATCAAGAACTTTCCTGATATTGCACACCAGCTCCAATCCGATAGCATACTTGGATATAACTGGAACAAAATTAGGGTCACGGTCTGATGCTTCTGGTATGAAATTGTTTGTATACTATTAACAAAATCTATAAGGATTTTTATTCTATTTATGACAAAGTCGTTGTAGTATAGTGGTGAGTATTCCCGCCTGTCACGCGGGTGACCCGGGTTCGATCCCCGGCAACGGCGTAATTGTTTTTTTTCAAGCTGGCGGTTTTTTTTCTCTCAATTTCGACCTTCCTCATTCGCCTGGATCCATTACGATATCAACTTAAGAACCAGATTTTGCCTTTCTATTCTTCAATCTGCTACTAACTAATAACTATGCTTATTTAAACAATCGACCGCTTTTTAAAGATTAGAGTTGGACAAATGAAAAGAGGTAAGGATTACCTTAAGAAACAGTACTATTTTGCAGGAATTCTGTGCCATGGGTTCTTCTGAGAGCTTGAATTTCCAAAAAGAAGCTCACTGTTATTTACTGATTTAAAGCATAATTTTGGAAGAAGAAAGAGTTGGTGGACCTGTCTCACTTTCGGAAGGGCGGTTCGGCACGGTTCGGGATAAACAGTTCAGTTACTGGATTTACTTGATACAAAAGCGTTTGCTGTCAATTTCTACATAGTCACCGTTGGTTGGTGGCACGTTGACACATTGATGCTTCAACATTACTTCCCTTTTCCTATCATGGTTGTTGAACGTTGATTGGAGATATGGTGAAGTCTGATGTTTTGAAAGCCAACGTATTAACAACCCAACGTTTTTTTTCCTCGTCCTCCTTTTTTCCTATAGACAAACATCATCATCTTTTATCTTACTTGCACTATATTCCTATCTCTTCTCCTTTCTACGTTTATATTTCTTCAAATCTAAACGACACATAATTCGGACCTCTCTACGTAGAAGAAGAAGACATATTATCCAAAGGAAAATGTTAGAATATACCGATTTATGATGGGTGGATGACATATTTAATGGGCATAAAAAATGTTGTCAATAAAATTTTCAAATTAAAAGAATTTGTTTTCTCTCATCGTGCGATAGACTGCAAAATTATGGTTTGACGATAACGGAAGAAATTAGTATCAAAGAAACAATTGTCATATTCATATGCAGCATAGCTGCAACACTCTCAAATCAACAAATGAGAGAAAATTTTCAAATATCAAGCAGCACGATTTTAGTTTGTTTTCATGCCGTTTCAGAAGATGTACAGTTACTAGCCATAAATATTGTCAAGTGGGATGATCCTCAATTTAATACTGTTCCATGTCATATTAAAACTTCAAACCGGTACTACCTATATTTTAGAAACTGTGTTGGTACTATAGATGATACACACGTAGTGACACACTTACATGTTAGATTGAGTTGTTCCACACATAGGATGAAAAAATTGTGCTATACAGAATATCTTAGCAGGATGCTCATTCGATTTACAATTTACTTATGTTATGAGTGGTTGTGAAGGTGTTGTACATGATAGTAGAAATTTTAGTTCAGTTATAAATGATAGAAACTTTAACTTCCTCCACCCTCCACCTGGATAATATTATTTAGTTGATTCAGGATATCCACTTCAACCTAGTTATTTACCACCTTATCTTAATATTTGATATCATATTTTCCATTTTCGTGAAACCACAAATCAACCAAAATCGACAAATGAAAATTTTAATTTCTATCATTCAAATTTACGTATGACAATTAAAATAACCTTTAGAAATTGGAAGAAAAAGTTGTCGCTTTGAAGAATATGCCAATATACTCGTTTGAAACTCAAGTAAAAGTTGTTGTATCTACAATGATTATACACTCTTGCATACGAAAATACAATAGTGTTGATCCAGATTTTATGGCTTATGATAATGATCCCAGTCTTATTTTAGAGAAATATCAGGAGAAATATTATAATATGAGAATTGCACCGAACATAGCAGTTGAATCAGTGTGATGACATGTAGACTATGAAACGTTAATAATTCGAGATAGCATACAGATAAAATTGTTGTAGTAGGATTGCACTAAAACATTGTATGATTTTATATGTACTTTCTACTATTATATAATTAATTTTCGTTTATTTAGTTTTTTTATTGTTTTAACATTTTAATTAAACACATATTACACATCAAAACAAATAATTAGTTGGCCACAAATCAATTAAATTAAAATCACAACTTAAATACCCCACTGAAATACCAGTTCGTAGCCCCAAACGAATAACACTTTCACTCAACTTTCTCGCTCAAATGGTCCACTCAAATTCCCTGCCCAAATACCCCACTTCCGTTCATTGCGAACGCATCCTTATTCAAGGTGCGTCTTCAGTTTAAAAATGATAAAGGGGCAAATTGGGAAAGTGAAATATGGGTTTTTATTTTGATGAAAGTTGTTTGCATTAATTATTGTGAACTATTATTACCTTTTCGGCAAATACCAGTATTAACATAAGTACGTTAAACAATAACGAAGATAGAAAAATTTATAATAACAATTAGAGCAAATATAGGAACGCAGAACTAAAATATATTTTTAGTTCGTTACAATCTATGATGGTAAATATAAATACGATGCAGACAATATTTTGTACAATCTTTTAAACTAGCTTATTTCTTACACACTAATAACTTGTAGTATTCTTCAAAGTATACATTTGGAAATATTGCTAGCATTTTTTTGATGTAGATTTTCTTCGTATCTGTTACACCATAAGATTCTAAAGGATCCATATTTTTACATATTAATAAATTGTTAAAATATTATTTTTATAACCAAATTGATTTCAAATTAACTATAAATTTGGGTAATATTGAGTATTGACATTTTTAACCTCAAAAATAAATATTGGATGGTTCTGAACTTGAAAATTTGCAAGGGCTAAAACTTTTAATGGAAGCCAAAATAGGGCCTGAGACGACTACTTCCAAAAAAAAAGATGTCTCTCGTTCCATGGAGTGGACTTTCGGTGTAGGAGATACGGCGATATATAGTTTGATAGTTTTTGAATAGATTAGCAGATAATTAGCCATTGATATCATATGCATCCGACGCTTCGAACACCAACATATCGTTCTCTTTGTGCATTTCAACTGGAGTGGGGAAGGTACAACCCAGTTCAGATGTCTGACACATCAGACACCTAAAGTGGATGGTCCAAGCTTGCGAACACAACATTTTCATTCATTTCTAATGAAAAAGGAGCAGTAATGTGGTCAATTTTACCTCTAGAAAAAATGACACTTAAAGTTGGTACATATACATCCTTCAGCAATGTAACGATTGCAAATAGATTCATCGGTCAACCTAAAAGTAAAAGCAACAGAGTAAGAGGAGTTACTTTAGGACACTTTATAAACGAAAGTAGCACTATTCCAGATATGAGCATGAGAAAGGAAAAGGGTTAAGCTGAAAGTCGCTATGGATCGAGTAGTATGAATATTTCTACTGAATTAAAATTTATATGAATATTGATAGAATAAAAAGAATGTAATTAAAGTACAACGTATATTTTGATACACTTTTGAACTTTCCATTCTACATCCAGTCTCGGATTCTTTCTTGATTTAAACGACACTCTCACTTAACCCAGATGAATGGGTATTACAAACCGCCAAGGTGGCGAGCTGGACTTCATGCTGAAGATCTCCAACGAGACTTCGACTATAACGAGTAGTAAAGTGTTTGGCCTCTTTTACTCTGAATAACATGGATGGGTCGTTATAGTATAACCTTCCTATAATCTTAAGTGGTATAACGTGTATATTTGAAGAAATTGAAGTGAATGATCACTTAATAGATTTGACTTGAATGTGTAAGTGATCAAGAAATAGCAATTTGTGGATTAATGCAAGTAGTGAATTCAACAAGAATTCTAGTTAGAAGACAAGAATAATTGTTGTTGAAATACTAAAAGTGATTGCTATTTATAGAGAATGGGTAATTTCAATCCTTCACCAGGAGTAGCATCTGTCAAAAGTGCTGCAACCATTTATGGAAGGAAGTGACTCTTCATAAAGAAGAATATCACTTTAAAATTTTCAAATAATATAATCATTACTCGACAACCAATCGAATAGAAGTATTTAGTCGATTAGTTATAGCTGAATTTGTTAATTTTAGAACAGAAAGAAAGGTGTAAAAACGACATGTTTTAGTCGACTAAAAAACCATTCAGTTTGATGTTTTCCTTGTTTAGTCGACTAAATTAAATGTATTGTCAACCGATTTTCTTTAGAAGATAATAAAAATAGGCGTACATTACATCAATCGACTGACATTGGTGAACCAATCGACTAATTATGTATACTTTCATTTTTTTAAATTGGTAATGCTATTTTGGTTTTTTGTGTGTGTATACCACTTTCAAGAGATTTTAACATCTGTAAATTGAAGACCTGGAACTCTATGACTAATATTAAATTGAATGTCATCTTTGTCTTGTCTTTTTCGTACAGATCTCTTTGATAGTTGATATATTTCCTGCAATAGTCAATTATATGTAGAATATATCCGTGTGCAGATGTCATGTTCAAAATATCAAACTGTAAGGTTTTTACATTCTCCCCATTTATGACGATGACAATTATATAGTTAAAAATTAATTTCAAAACATAGTTAGCTCTCCCCTAAGTTTATACTCCCCCTACCGATATGGCCGATAATTTTATCCCCCTTTATCATCAACAAAAATGAAAAATAAATCAATAAGAGTTATATAAGACTTGAATAGTAGTTGGGGCAAATGAAACTTGTGCCTCACATGTAATATATTACTTAAACATAAGCATATAACATCACGAATTTTCAAACTACATTAAACCATACAATATCATAAAAACACAAAGTACTTAATATCTCACAACACACACATCACAAGACCACATCCACAATCAAACATAAAACATAGTTTTACAAAACACATAAAATTACCTCATAACATATAATTACTCAAAGAAAACGTAATTAATTACTGAAAACATGAAATAGAAACTTACCAGGATAAAGTTACCAAATCTACTCCTCATCGCTACCATTATTTTCATTCTCACGTTCCTTTTGTACATTTCCCCTTCCGTGGAATTCCAATTGTATTCGTCATTTTCTGATGCTCCTTTATGGGGTAGAGGAAATTTAGAGGCGGAAGGTCGAGTGCAAGACATTTTTTCCAGATTTTACTCATGAAATTCATCATTTTATCCATCTTGCTCTTGACACGAGCAACCGTGGTTCCTACTCTAGCTAAGCGATGGTCAATCTTGCTTTGTTTTCTGGAGATAATGACAAAGGAGTCTGTTATTGAAGAGTAGATTGGAAGTTCAAGTATTGCATCATCATCCTCGAAACCCTCTTTTTGTTTTTGAGGTGGAGTTGTTACCCTAGGTTGAGTCGATGGAGCACTTGATGAAGAGGATCTATGTGCTTGCCATTCTTCAAATATCATAAGTCGCTTATCTTGAGAGGGAAGCTTCATTAACGTAAGAGTTTTTGCATTGAGGGTATTGGCAGTAATAAATTTCGAGTCGGGAAGATTGATTTCAGAATGGTATAAGATACGTATCATATACTTGGCATAATGAATCATCTTTGACTTACGTTGGTGGAAGGTTCAAATATCATCCATGATATATTTTCCATAATTTATTTGAGTTCCTGCATACAACCCATACAATGCTTGATAATTGATTTTGTACATAACATCATAGCTTCTAGTCCTCAGTAAGATAGTCTATGTAAGGATTTGATGGATATTCTAGCTTTAGGGTGCAAATATATGGCCTTTAGATTCCTAAAGTAATCAATAAGAAATTGTAACTAGTCACATCTCTACCATAATAATTAACATCTATTTCTTCCAATTCCTCTCCTTCCATTGGGCAATGTAAACTGATTCCTAGCCTTGGTAGTGGTACGACACTTCTTACTCCGCAAACTAAACTCCACATGATATCTTTATTTGAGTGAGCTCTATGAAAATCTGAATTAAGATTTGCATAAAAAAGTTTTACCGAATGCGGCATCTTCAAGTTGGTTACATTTTAGTCAATTCATGACTCTATTTCACGATCTCTGGTGAATTCTCAAATGGCATATCTGTTAAAGTCTTCCATTTTAACAAACAATCATTTAAATATCTGCATATTCTTTATATTCTCAAAACTTCTAATTGTGATTTCATTGTGAAGCCAGTTTTGATTATGGGCTTCAGTAGGCTCGTTGGAGGAGGCAGTAGTTCTTTCCTTTTTTCTTTGGTCCCATAGTTTTTGAGATTTAGTAAAAAAAAGATTAAAAAAATTTTTGATTTGAGAAGAGTAATCGTTTTTGAAAGTTGAATGAAGATGAATGAAAGGGTTAAGTCAGGGGTAGGTATAGGAATTCAATAGGTATTTATTGATGTGAAGTAGTAGTTGCATAAAAAGGTGAGCTGTTTGACCATCTTGGCTTTCGTTAAAAATTTCTGAAACAATGTCCAATTGACTTCAAAATTGGAATAGTTGACTGATTTTGTCTATAAATTACAGGGTTATCAACCCGCGTGTTTTTAGTGTAAAACGGGGTGTTTTAGTCGATTGGAAGTGTTGAACCAGTCGATTGGTAATGTTAAATTTTGACTGTTGTTGTTGTTGTTGTTGTTTTAAAGACTTGTTTATTGTGTTAGTCTTGAGTAGGCAGACTGACTTTGTGTTCTACCTCCTTAAGTATGTCGTCTATAGTGTTTGTTTTCAAGGATCAAAGACAAGTTATCTTATTCATTATTTCAAAGTTTATTACAATGTATATTTATCAAATAGGATATAAGTATCAATATAAAACATGATAGAACTACGACAAATTATTTGTTTTTGGAAGGTTCATATTCTTCTTCGGATGGCCTTGATTCCCATGAGTTTCTTTGCTTAGAGTCGTATATTTTTAATAGTGTTTTCATATGTCTAGGAGAGTTTTTACATATACAACTGTTTGTTGGTGATCGTCCATGGAATGCAAAAAGAGATCTTTCAATAAAATTAAGATGTGCTCCAGGTGTGCGTTGTTCCTAGTATATTTGTTTCCGAAGTCTGATCATTTCTTGTTGATAGTGACTTAGCTCACCAATGGGACAGTCATTGATAGTGCACCATTATAATTAATTGACTGCTTTACCTTCTTCCCTCTAGGAGAAAAGTCGGTGTGGTAGGTTGGTGATGGAATAATCTTTAGTGATGATAAACTATCAGAAGAAAGAGTTGTGATTTTTGACTAGGATGAAAATGTGCTTTTTTTAAGGTGTGCTTTTAGGTGAGGCCATTTTTAAAATAATATTTGATTGAAAATAATTTGTTTCTCGTATTTAAAATTGTCAAGGTTATAGTTTTATATATATGTTTAGATGACAAAATAGATAATCTTTTAACCAAATTTTTTTTGTTTTCTATTTAAGGTAAAAGATGAATTCTACCATAGAAAGAAAAGATAAATATATTTGTACCTTTTATTTTAAAATACTAAAGATTGACTATTCTTAGACAAATAAATTATGCATTAAATTATTTCCTGTAATGAATAAATTCAAAGTTCTCTACATAGTTTAATAAAAGAATTATTATTTAATGGTTTGGTGATAATGTCGGCAATTTGATTTTCATACATTATAAATTCTAATGAAATTACTTCTTTTTTTATGTTGACTCATAAAAAGTGATAATGTTTATCAATATGTTTGTACTACAATGGTTTGTTGAATTTTTTGATAAATTTATAGCACTAGTATTATCACAAAATATTGAAGATATTTCTAAGTAAACTCTAAAATCTTTGAGTGTTTGTTGCATATACATAACTTGAACACATGCCAAAACAGCAGAAATATATTCTGCTTCATTGTTGAGAGTGGGGCGTAGTTTTGTTTCTTACTAAAGCATGATACTGGAGAATTTCTGATGAAGTGATAAGTACCGCTCATACTCTTTCTGTTCGTCTGGCATCATCCAAAGTCAGCATCGCCATATGATACTAACTCTAAAGGACGTTCTTTAAGATAAAAAAGGTCTATAGTCTCTAAGGTTGGTACGTAATGCAAAAAAAATTTACCGCTAGCAAATGTAATTCTTTAGGATTTGCTTGAAAGCGTGCACACAATCAAATATTCATCATTATGTCTGGATGACTAGCAGTAGGATATAACATGATCCAATCATACTTCTGTATAGTTTTTGATCCATGCTTTTACCATTTTCTTCTCTATCTGAATGTACTATAATACTCATGGTAGTTGGTTTACTTGTGGATTTAAAGTTTATGTGACAAAATCATTCGTGGCAAAACCAAAGATCATTTGCTTTAGCCATTAAACACATATCTACATTGTGATTTATTTTCATATTTAACACATAAATATTTCTTTTTTAATTCTTTCAAAAAATATATTTTAGTTTTAGTCAAAAATATTACATTAATCTTTTTCAAATGAAACAATAAATCCTTTGTCACAAAGTTGACTTACACCAAGTAGATTGTGTTTTAAATTCTTAACTAAAAAAACTTTGTAATAAGTGGTAAATTAGATGTACCGTCATTGCTCACATCACCTTTTTAATGACGTATTCTTTAAAGTTATCTGCAAACGTAACAGATCCCCCATCTGAGTAGATAATATTTGCTTGCATTTCTTTATTTGTCGTTATATGCTTGGAGCAACCACTTTCGAATATTCTTCTCCTTTTTGAGATTTGGACAATATTTATTTATGTGGCCCATCTTGTCACATTCATAACATTTGGGTGATGAAGATGACAAATAATTATTGTTATTGTTGTTGCCAAACTTTTTAGTCTTCTTAAACTTCATAAATTTCCTGAAATTTTTAGCTAGAAATGCAACACCATCGTCATCTATATCGAATTCTTCCTTCTTCGCTTGAAATGCAATTGTCTTTTTGTCTTGAGCTTGTATTCATTTTATTAATACCTCAATTATTGATTTTGACGACACGAACCATATAAAATATATATACTAATATTTTGCCAACGTGAAGCTCATTTCTCAACATACTATGCCCAATCAACTGCTAACCTATCATCCTGTAGGGGAAAAAATAAAGAGAAGTGGATGAGTCAAACAAAAGTCTGGTGAATGAGTACAAAATATGTGATGATCATGTGCGGTTAACTTTAATTCTACTCTAGATGACATATGGTGCACTGTAAGCATTTATGAATTGCTAAGGTCTGTTACTTTATAGTTCTTGTCTATTACATACCTACACTACTATTTTTGTAGGCTATTCCAAGGATCAAACTACGCATCGAACCTCACAACTAACGATTGGCCATCACTCCTAGAGCTACACAATATAAATACAGCCACTAGGCTACTAAAACATGGAAACACCACCACAATGCTAGTCTTATTGTAGTGTTGACCTCTTATTTCTTGCGTCGGGATTATCTATCTGAACTGCAACACTTAGTGTCAGAAATCATGCATACTGGGATTCTCATTATGCCAGACCACACTTTGTCAAGCATTCTAGTTAGTGTTATGCATCCATCGTGGCCTATGAGTGTCACATGCGAAAATACATTGCTCTAGTCGAATAATCGACCCTTAATTGGACAAACAACATTACCCAACACCACAACGACTTAGCGTCCTCTCATAGCGAACTAGCTTCCCCACTATCTCTAATCACTTAGCCCAATATAAGCCCACAAATCAACAACAATCATACAAATTTTTATTATTAACTGGGCCTTAGGTCGAGGTTGAAATCGCATATTTCAAGTGACTAACCATAGACCGCTAGCCTAACTGTTCGACCGTTCAAGGTAAGGGTCGATCTGTCGTGGTCAAAAATTAAAGTTCCGTTGTTTTATGGTTTCGATTTTTAATTTGGGTTTACGTTGATCGATTATTCCAGTGCTTGTTAATTTCTGTATTTACGGTAAACATGACCAGCCAATGTTTCTCAAATTTCCATTTCAATTCTTCAATCTAGGGTTTCACGTTTTAGTGTTTGTAGATTTTATGGTTTATAATTAACCAAATTAAAGGGGTGTACTAGATCAATATTAGGTTTGACAATTCACATTAATTTCAATTCTACCTTACATTAAAGATTTTCAATTTTAGGATTCTACAGATTTTAAAATTACAATTAAATAATCAAAAGGGAATGCTAGCATCAAATTTGATACTTCCTAGTGATTTCAAATTAGGATTTCTAGATTGTAAAATTAGGGTTTTCAATTCTATTTAAAACAACCGAGATCAATATGAATATGTCAAATTTAACTATAAGTAACCACCTAATTAAATTTGTGCATACTCACCTCAAGTCCAAGTCTTCCTGTTTGCTTTGGTTAAGAATCGCCTCTTCGTACACTTGATCCCTTTTTTCCATCTAGATTCAATGGATTTTGTTCTTTTAGTTTGATTTTATTTTAATTTTTGAAGAATTTTAGGTTTAGAGTAGAAACTAGAATTGGGTGGAGTTTCGTCGTAGTAAACCGTTATATGAATTTTAAGGTTAGATTAGGCTTTATATTATAGAGGTTGGCAATAAGTTTAGGCGGTTGGATTTATTGTAGAGGATATTTGGGGTTATCAGGCATGCTCATCAAAAACTTGGTAACGAAGTAATAAATCACCATCGTTCCAACACGTCATCAGTCGCTCAATTTTTCACAGATATAGTTGATCGTCTAACCCACATTGATCCACCGGTACCGATCAACCATCACCCATTTTAGGTCGATCGGTTAGTATGTGATTTTTTGATATTTAAAAACAAATTGTTTCTTCTATTTCCAATTCTTCCAACATCCGTAACTTTTCTGTATTAACTCTGTTTTGAAGTGTTTTATATGAAAATCATTACGAACGCAATGATGCAAGTTTCCTGGACAAATTCAGATGTCTATGAAATTTTTTTTAGCCCTTATTTTATTTAAATTTAATTTTCTTATTAAATTTCTATAAACAAAATTTTGGTGTTACATTCTTTCCCCTTAAAAGGATTTTGTCCTCGAAATCTCAAAGGACTGAAAAATGTAACTTACATACAACAACCAATACCTACAACCATCTACTCATCCATCATCCATGGAAAATCATGGTCCTTAATGTTCATACATAAGCAATGTAAAATGCACGTGAACCCATATTAATGAAAAAGAATAGACGGTCTTCTGATTCAGTCGACCTCTTATAGTGCAGATGCTCATGCTATACATCCAAATGCATGCAAGATTCTAAGTAAGTGTATTTGCAATTCTATATGTATGCACAACCATACAACCCACATGCAATATCCATATGCATAACATCCACTAACATGGAAACAATCATGCATCCATATGTATCATATCTAACAAGCTAGACAATAATAAGAGATAATGTGAATGTGTATACTACCAAGAGGATATACTATCCTAAACATGTAAAGGAAACAATCCAAACAATACATCCACTAGCAATCGTCAATCATAACTTTTCATAATGATATGTTTGCAATCATTCCTAACATCCAATGGACTTTACCTAAACTAGAACCTATTTACAAAAATAATCTCTTTTAAATAAAATGGAAACATGTCTAAAAAGAGTTCGGGATGTAGCTTGGACTTTCTCCTCAAACTCCCATGTACTCTCAACTTGATCATCTTCCTATTAAACTCTAACAAGTTTAATTGTTCATTGTAGAGTCGATTTGTCCCAAGCCCAAAAATACAAGGTAGGTGCATGGTGAATAAGAGACTCATCTATCCTTTTTAACTTTTCTTAACTGACACAGCTTGACTATGGTAACTATGTCGCATAGACACTTCCACAAGTACCTAATAATGGTTTTCACAATATTTTAGTCATATTCTATATTGCCTTAAGTATTTTCTACTTGTTTATTTCTTAATTATGGACACATTGCTGTAGATTATGGAGGACTAAACTCCTAGAATTACTCCATTTTTCCCATTGGTAGATTCTTTCTGCCCATCTTGTGTAGTCATTGTCCTTCTATGAATCAAATCCATTTTTTCCATCTAAATTTCTCATTCTTTACCATTGGCATAAACCTCTAATCTGAATGTATGTGCATAGGAAATTCTCTACAATCCTTACTACTAACTCATAGGGAGTCGACATGCACCACGCTAAATAACTTGAGCATAAGTATCTTTCCATAAAATTGTAGCTCTATGAAATCCTCACTACAAAACATACTACCTTAACTCGTCCATTGGTATACCTAATCACCTCAACTCTTGGATACCAAGTGAGACAACTTGAATATAGATGGTGTCTCCCCCCATGGTACCTCAACTCCTGGATACCAAGTGAGACAACTTGAATATAGATGGTGTCTCCCTCCATGGTACTTCTTACTCAGCACTTCGCAATTTCTTCACTTTACCAAGGTTATCCAAACTTGGTGATTTCTTAAATTGTTGAAAATAGCAAAACTTCTTTTCCAATTCGATTCAACTTTAAATCATCTTATTATTACTTCTAAATGATTTCTTCAGTCCTTTAAAAATCATGGTACCTAGTTATCACGTTTAGAGTCTATAGGGATCCATCCTAAATTCTACGAGTGAAAATTTGGTGTTTCTTCCCATTCAACCTTAACAATAAAAGTCTCAAAATTAATTAAAACCATAACATAGATACACTCTAGCATTGGTAATAATCACCTAAGTGCTACTTTGTTCGCGTGCGACTGCCATGCACACAACTATGTATTCTAAGCTAGTCTTCCATGCATTTTCCTTAAGCAAATAGTCTCATTCTAATTTGAGGGATGATTAAGAAGAATCATTTTTATCCCTTCCTTCAAATCTTATCAAAAATTTCTCGATCTAGCTTTCTATGAAAATCACCTTCACATTCTTAATTCGTGCCAATAACAATATCCTTTTCTTGGCTGAGACCAAATCCTTGAATTAACCATCCCTTGCTCAGTCTTGACTATAATTTTTATCTAGGATACCTTTTTTGGTTTGGACTTCCAAAACTTTTACCATTTCTTAATGTCCTCCCATATATGAGATTTTTTGACCAAGCATAACCTCTTATCACCTTATTCCGGTTATTTTATAGTTGGGACAACTCGCTATGGAATGATGCCTTGCTATTTTAATCCAATAACATGATGACCAATACTTTGGTTTATATTTATAGATTTTTGTAATTTTAATGTATTAGAACTACATCTCTCCTAAAGGAAAGGTTGACGGTGTAAATTTCTATGTCTTATCCTAAAAGGAGATTTGTGTTACGTTTGAAATTATAAGGAATTATCATTTTCATAGTTATTGAAATAAGTAGTATAAAAATGTCCTTATTAGATACATCTCTTTCATTTTGAATGTATTCCTTGTCATTTCAAAAGATACACTTTTATTTATAAATTTGAACTTGATAATCCACAGAAATTTACATTGCAACCCTCTAACATGAAAGAGACGTTGCAGCATGATCGTATGAAAAGAAATACGTAGATAGCAGAATATTAACAATAAATAAAAGTGGCACCAGAGATTTATACTGGTTTGGACCATTGTCCTACGTTCAGTCCCTAAGCTCCTCTTAGGAATTTCACTAACAAAAAACAACCCTCTCTTTACCGGGAGGAATAGGTTTACAACTATCCGAACAGCCGAACGAGATTTCTTGCCTCGACTGCTGAAGAGGACTCTCATTTTACCACTATAGTAGCTTCGTCTGATAACAAGATTCTTATCTGTAATTTTACCACTTTAGTCGGTTTTGCCTCAACATTTTACCACTTTAGTAGGTTTTGCTTCAGCCTTGTAGCATTAACTTGCTAGCATAATAGCTGTTCAAAAGCCCTTGCGTACTCGTCAAGAACTTTCCTGATATTGCTCACTAGCTCCAATCCGATTGAATACTTGGATATAACTGGAACAAAATTAGGGTCACGGTCTGATACTTCTGCTATGAAATTGTCTGTATACTACTAACAAGATCCATAAGGATTTTTATTCTACTTGTAACAAAGTCGTTGTAGTATAGTGGTGAGTATTCCCGCCTGTCACGCGGGTGACCCGGGTTCGATCCCCGGCAACGGCGAATTAGATTTTGTTCCAACATGACAATTTTTTTTAATTATTTTTGTTTTTTTAATAATAAATTTTGACCTTCCTAATTCACTTGAATCCGTTACGATATCAACATAAGAACCGAATTTTGCCTTCCTAATTTTCAGTCTGCTACTAACTATTAGATGTGCTTATTTAAACAATCAACCGCTTTTTAAAGATTTTAAAGCAAGTAAGGATTGGATTTGGACAAATGAAAATAGGTAAGGATTACCTCAGATTTCACAACATTAAGAACAGTACTGTTTTGCAGGAATTCTGTGCCATGGGTTCTTCTGAGAGCTTGAATTTCCAAAAAGAAGCTCACTGCTATTTACTGATTTAAAGCATAATTTTGGAAGAAGAAAGAGTTGGTGGGCCTGTCTCACTTTCGAAAGTGCGGTTCGGCACGGTTCGGGATAAACAGTTCAGTTACTGGATTTACTGGATACAGGAGCGTTTGCTGTCAATTTCTACGTGGTTACCGTTTGTTGGTGGCACGTTGACACGTGGATGCTTCAACATTACTTCCCTTTTCCTATCATGGTTGTTGAACGTTGATTGGAGATACGGTGAAGTCTGATGTTTTGAAAGCCAACGTATTAACAACCCAACGTTTTTTTTCCTCGTCCTCCTATTTTCCTATAGACAAACATCATCCTCTTTTATCTTGCTTGCACGATATTCCTATCTCTTTTTCCTTTCTACGTTTATATTTCCTCAAATCTAAACGACATATAATTCGGACCTCTCTACGTAGAAGAAGAAGACATTTTATCCGAAGACAAATGTTAGAATATACTGATGATTTAAAATGGGTGGATGACATATTTAATGGGCATAAAAAATATTGTCAATAAAATTTTCAAATTAAAAGAATTTGTTTTCTCTCATCATGCGATAGACTGCAAAATTATGGTTTGACGATAACGGAAGAAATTAGTATCAAATAAACAATTGTCATATTCATATGCAGCATAGCTGCAACACTCTCAAATCGACAAATGAGAGAAAATTTTCAAATATCAAGCAGCACGATTTCATTTTGTTTTCATACCGTTTTAGAAGATGTACGGTTACTAGCCATAAATATTGTCAAGTCGGATGATCCTCAATTTAATACTGTTCCATGTCATATTAAAACTTCAAACCGGTACTACCTATATTTTAGAAACTATGTTGGTACTATAGATGATACACACGTAGTGACACACTTATATGTCAGATTGAGTTGTCCTACATATAGGACGAAAATATAGTGCTACACAAAATATCTTAGCAGCATGCTCATTCGATTTACATTTGCTTATGTTATGGCTGGTTATGAAGGTGCTGCACATGATAGTAGAAATTTTTAATTCGGTTATAAATGATAGAAACTCTAACTTCCCCCACCCTCAACCTGGATAGTATTATCTAGTTGACTCATGATATCCACTTCGGCCTGGTTATTTACCACCTTATCTTAATATTAGATATCATATTCCTCATTTTCGCGAAACCTTAAATCAACCATTGAAATTTTTAATTTCTACAATTCAAATTTATGTATGGCGACTAAAACAACCTTTGAAAATTGAAAGAAAAAGTTTGTCGTTTGAAGAATATGCCGACATACTCATTTGAAACTCAAGTAGAAGTTGTCATATCTATAATGACTATATAGAATTTCATACGAAGATATAATAGCGGTGATCCATATGTTGTGGCTTATGATGATAATCTCGATCTTATTATAGAAGAATATCAGAAGGAATATTATAATGTGAGAACTACACTGAACGCAACAGTTGAACCAGTACACAACGACACGTAGACCATAAAATATATACAATTCAAGATAGCATAAGAGATGAAATTGTTGCAGTAGGGTTGCATAAAAGCATCTTATGATTTTATATGTGCTTTCTACTATTATATATATTTAATTTTTTGTTTATTTAGCCTTTTGTGCTGTTTTAACATTTTAATTACACGCATATTACACATCGAAACAAATAATTACTTAACTACAAATCAACTGAATTAAAATCACAACTTAAATACCCCACTCAAATACGCTATTCATAGCCCCAAACTCATAACCTGTTCACTCAACTTCCCCGCTCAAATTCCATGTTCAAATACCTCACTCCCGTTCATTCCATACGCATCCTTATTCATGGTGCGTCTTCAGTTTAAAAATGTTAAAGGAGAAAATTGGGAAAGGGAAATATGGTTTTTTATTTTGATTAAAGTTGTATTGTATTAATTATTGTTAACTATTATTACCTTTTCGATTAATGGATATTAGCATAAGTACGTTGGACAATAATGAAGATAGAACGATTTGTAATAACATTTAGAGCAAATATAGTAATGCAGAATTAAGTTATATTTTTATTTCATACCATCCATAATAGTTAATAAAAATATGATACAGATGGTATTTCATACAATCTTTTAAACCATTTATTCTCTGACACACCAATAGCTTGTAGTATTCTTCAAGCTATTCATTCGGAAATATTGCTAACATTTCTTTGATGTAGATATTCTTTGCAGCTGTTACACCATAAGATTCCAGAAAATCCATAATTTTACATATCAATGAATCATTAAAATATTATTTTTATAACCAAATTGATTTCAAATCAATTATAAATTTGGATAATATTGAGTATTGACATTTCTAACCCTGAAAATAAATATTGAATGGTTTTGAAGCTGAAAATTTGCAAGGGCTATAACTTTTAATGGAAGCCAAAATAGGGTTTGAGACTACCACTAATTAACAGTTGATGTCATACATGATGCTTCGAACGCCAACATATCGTTCTCCCTACGCATTTCAACTAGACTAGAGAAGGTGTATTTCAACTAGACTAGAGAAGGTGTAGCCCAGTTCGATTGTCTGATGCGTCGGACACCAAAAGTGGATGGCCCAAGCTTGCAAACACGCCATTGTCTTTCATTTCCAATAAAAAGGAGTAGCAACATGGTAAATTTTACCTCTTGAAAAAATGACACATAAAGCTAGGACATATACATCCTTCAGCAATGTAACGATCGCAGATCGATCAATCTAAGAGTAAAAGCAACAAAGTAAGAGGAGTTGCTTTAGAACACTTCGTAGACTAAAGTAGCACTAATCTAGATGAGGTTGAGAAGGGAAAAAGGATTAAGCTGAAAGTGCTATGGATCGAGTAGGATGAATACTTCTACTAAATTAAACTTCTACGAATATTGATAGATTAAAAAATAATATTGTTAGAATATCGGTTCCCGATATTTTGATAATAACAATTAATTGTGTTTCTGTAACGATCCCGGATTTTAATCGAGTGTAAATTTATAATTAATTTAATTTTTTAATAAAATTGTGGAATTAATTGGAAATCAATATGAAATATTAGTTAAAATATGAATCTATTAAGAAATATATATGTGTTAAATTTGAATTGGGACTAAATTTTAAATGCCTTAGAAAATAAATTTGAATTTGAACTTCATATATATACATGTGAATATATATGTATATGTGCATATATTGGATTTGAATCTAAAATTTTAGGTTAAAGAAAGAATTAAATATGCAAAGTAAAACAAAACTAAAGCAAAGTACAATAGTGCATGAACATAAACAAAGGAAAAATGTGTTGAGTATAAAATGTAGGCTTCTCCGATCAAGCCAGTTCAAATGCATCTCAATGCAAACAGAAACTAGTAAACTAAAAAAAAATGAATGCAAGAAAATAAGTGAACAGAATAAAAAAAAAGTATAGTAAAATAAATATGTTAGAATAAATAAAGTAAAAGCAACAAGCACACCACATAAATCATCTCAGCCGAAATGCAACTGAACACATGGATGAAGGAACAAGTATATACAAATAAAAGTAGTGAGTCTGTATAGTAAAATAAAAATAAAATAAAGAAAGTATAGAAACATAAAGTACCTATGTACATGCTTATATAAAGCAAAGAGGACTGTACACCCAAATTCTTCAGCATGGGCAAGATATCAGCCGAGCAAATAAGTGAAGACAAGAAACATATAAATACATACAAACAGTCAAGCATGCATGTACAAGGGAAAAAAAAAGAAAGACAACAAAATATATAAGTATATGTAGGCTGAGAATACACTTGAAAAAAAATATGTGAAAGCTTGCTAATGAAGTTTATCCAAGTATTCAACAAAAGAAAGGCCAAAGTACAACAGATATACATATTTAAGTATACAATATGAAAAGAAGAGGTACAAAGCAATTAATGCAAGCTTACAAAATGAGATTTGTAGCCACCAGCCGAGATAAAAGAATGTAACAAGTAAATATCTACAAAGCTTATAAAACAAGACCAATAGCAATAAATGTTAGCACACAATTTGTATATGTCAGCCAGCATATATGTAAGAAAGAAAAAAATAAGTATGAAGGGTTGTACATGGTAATTAATGTTAGCATATCCTAATACCACTTCAGCCACCAAGAGCAAAGAAAAATCTCTGCTCTTCATTGTACAAAATAATGTTTTTGTCCTGCTTTGTACAAAACAAATTTATAATCACCCTGTACAATATGATACCCTGTACAACACTGTCTTCTTCATACGCACACATACCCATATTTCTCATTTCATTCGAAAAGAAAAAGAAACACAGCAAAGCTAGAGAAAGAAAAAAAATAAACACCATTTCATACTGCAACAAACTTCAGTTTAAACATAATCAATTCAAACCAGAGGAGAGGATCAAATTGCAGGCTTCAACTTTCTACAACATGTTCCAACACAAAAGAAACTCTGTTATTTATCTTTGGAAAATCACCGTGAGTAACTTATTCTTTTTAGATACTTTTAAAATATAAAACTGTTGCATATATATAGGTATGTCTGTGAGTAGCAATTAGTTTTTCCTACTTGAAATTTGTTGCATTGGCTCTGTGTATCTATGTTGTTCATCTCTCTGCTTAGTTCCAGAGTATCGGATCACCAAGAAAAAATTCCATTTCTTCCTCTCTGATCAATGTTAAGCCTTGCTTCTAAAAACAAATATGTATGTTTTAGTTTGGGTTGCCATCTAAAAATAGATGCATAACATAAAAATGCATATAGAATGAAAGCTCAAAATTTTTTTACAGTGAAGGACTTTGTTTCTGAAAATTTCCAGTATCATAAAACATTGATTCAAGTTTGTAGTTTGAATCCTTACACGAAACGATGATTTTTAAGGCAAATTTGGTGATTTTTAATGGTGAGTTTCATGAGCAGTTTGGAGATGAGCGTTTGAGGCATTTTGATCGAATTCAGGTGATTGATGGAAGTGGGGTGGTCAGGGTCGTGCGTGAAGGTGGAGGCGCGTACCACGGTGATGGGAAAAATAATGGGAAGTAGTCGCGAGGTAGGGGGTAGCGGCGGTGTCGAATTTCCCCTGGGAACCCTAGTTTTACTGATGCTTATATTTGTGATCGCCACGTCGTCGTCATAGCATCGAGTGCGGCCGCGTTTGGAGGGGAGGTGTCTGGGTCGTGGATGAGCATGTAGGCGAAGGGAGCGGTGATGCTGGAGATCGTAGTTGTCAGGCCGAGACGTTTTTGTGAGTGGTGATGGGTTCGAAGTTATCGAGCTATGCTCGATTTTGATCGACGATGAAATTGGGTTGTTTGATGACTTGTGGCCAACGTTGAGGTGATTTGCGACTTGAAGGGGGTGGTCTCGATCGCCAGAGCCCCGGCGCCGCCGCGTACACGTGCACGTGCATGTTGGAATTGAGTTTGGCTGTGGGTTGCGTTGTTGAAGAAGAAGCTGGGTAACTCTCGTGTGTTTACTCGAAGCATACTCGGGGGATTTGAGTAGTTTACTCGAAGCGAATTTTAAACAAATACTTGGGTAAATTTTTGTTATCAGGGTTTCAAACCTGAACCTGTTTTCTGGGTCGAGATTTTGAAATTAAATTTTAATTTATAAAGAAAGGTTTTGAACTGAGTTTAAATCAAGATATAAATATAATTCCAATTTGAATTAAGAATTTAGTATTGAACACAAACAAAGTTTAAATTCAAATTGCGAAAACAACTCGAAAGTAACTAAATGTTTGAAGAAATTTGCAAAGAAAATAGACTTGAAATTGTAGATGGAAGATTTAAACGAGCTAAAATTTAAAAGTTTAAAACTGAAATAAATTTTAAAACCAGATTTCCAGAATTTGGAATCTAATTTAGTTTTAAAACTTAAGGGTTTAAAATAAGTTTAAGCGTGTTAAATCTAAAAAGAAAAATTGATTTCAATTATATGGTAAATGAGAAAAGAAAATAAAATCATAAAATATGGAAGAATGACTTTAAATAATATAGATTTATGGTTTCAAATTCACTAACGAATGAGTGCTAAATGGTGAATCGATTTATAATCAATATTGATTTATATAAGTGAATTTCTTTAGAAAGGGAATTAAAGAAATTTAATAGTATTAAAATCATTAACTAAGATTATTTGAACAATTAATCAATGTGATAAATCTTATTAATAAATTTGATTGATTAAATTAATAATAATCAACTGTGAAACTATTAAGACAATTACTTAATGACGGGGATTGTGAAATTAAATACTCGATGTTATTTATTGAGTAAATCGAATCTGTTCAATGAAATTTTCTTAAGTTAATTAATTCAGAAATATCATTTGGTAATTTTGAAAAATATAATTACTTAGAGAAGTAATTAATTAATAATTACTGAATGTAATTTAATTAATGATGATTAAGAATTTCAGTTAATGAATAAATTTAAGGATTAACTAATAATGGCAATTAATTAAGATAATTTAATAATTATAGATTAATTGATTCATGGATTGAAATGATTAGTTAATAATTAAGGATTAACTAATAAAAATTTGAATGAAGATTTATTTCAAATAATTAGTAATTAAATCATGATAATTAACCCGGATTAATAATTGATACATCCGATTTAAATTAATTATTTGATTAATAAATTCAATTGTGAATGTTTGGACTTGGCTGAATAATTGTTTTATTTGATACCCCTGATATGTGATGCCTTGTTTTGATTTGAGCTGTGTGACTTATTTATCTGTGATATATATTATCTGTGAATTTGTGAATGGATGATAAGCGTTATTGTTTATATCGCTTATCAACTATATTTCTATGTTTTAATCTGTGATGATTGATGATGTGGCACTTTTATTGTGTTAAACCCCCGGACCACACTTATACACACACAAATATGGATTTCACGAGGAAATCGATTGAGTCACAGATTTTTGAAAATAGTTTTGATTTTGAATTTTAAATTCAAATGGTTTGAAAATAAGATTGGGTTTTAAGTGAAAAGCTTTTGAAATGGAATTTCAAAGATGAAGCTTATTTTGAATAACTTGATAAAGTTTGAAATTTAAATAATTTGATTTAAATTTAAATTCAAAAATTGTGAAACTGAATTCTATAATTTGAAACTAGGGATTAAAAATGTTATACCAGTTATATATGGGTTGAACCATTTTAAAATGTATTAATTTGGGAATATGAATATGAATTAAGAACTTTAATTTGTGCAAATATAATTAGATTTTTCTGAAACAAAAACTGTTTGTTTTCAATTAATTAAAGCTTTCACAGAAGTAATGAACTTCCAATTTGTGTTAAAATGATTTCTAGTTTAAAATGAAAATGATTTCCAAGTTATAGAAGCGGTTTGAAAGCTATAAGTTAAAATCTTTGATTTAAAGATTTAACGAGTTAATACAATTGAATGAAATTGGTTTGGAAATCTATGAATTGATCTTTGTGAAATAAATCTTTTTGTTTAAAGATTTGAAATGGTAATTTGTTTAAACCATTTGAAAGAAATGTTTGAATAATAAGTTGTGGCTTAATTGAAATCCCAATATCCATATGTTTTTAAATATTGCGCTCACTATTCGGTTTAGCCGGGAGAGGACCTTTGTGTCATATATCCCATTCCGAATATGTGATACGTCGTTATGGATAGCATTTGAAGACCGGTGACGAAGACCGGATATTTTTGAAAACGGAAGGACAACTCGTCGAATGTCTTTGCATCGACTGGTCCCCGGTATAGAGACTCCATATGTGATAGAAAGTCCGAACGTGAGTAGTGAATATCCGGATTGCAAGGGCTTCTTTGGAAGTGCCTTCGGTTCTGTTCGAGCCCGGAACAGACTTGTATGGATTGTGTGTCTGACATTACAATTTGAGATATAAAGCAGATTTCTTTCAAATACATTTCTGTTGGTGGCGGAGAATTTATTCTCTTAGCTTAACACCCTTCTCTGAGACGTACGAGCTCAGAGGTTATGTAGTTGAAGGTTATCAGCGATATATTCCCAATTTGGTAATGTGACATGCTAAGTGTTGCTGTGTAATGATCATTGTTTGATCATTTGTGATAGGATCATTTGTTTGATCATTTATCTTTGTGATCATTACTTTGATCATTTGTTGACCCAAAGCATGGCTTTGTACCAAAGCGTGGCTTTGTGGACGAGACTTCGTCGAGCCTCACACCCCGGAATGGTCAAAACAGGAAAGATGCAGCAAGGTTATTAGGGGGTAGCGCCCCTTTAGGGTATGTCCATTTCCTTCTGGAAAGGGGTGGTATCATGGTATGGAGCCCAGATACTTACTCATGTGGAAAACACTCTATTTACTATAGTGTGATGTTGGTTATCGAGCGCTCGGATAAAGGTCCTAAAGGACCGGGGGATGGCATACCCGTGTCAGTAGTTACCCAGTTAGGGGTAACCCGGCCTTGTGTTGGCAGAGATCCGGTTAGGTTCTCGGGGACGTCCTTCCAGAGGCGTTCTCATGTGGCAATGGGAAGTTCCTTGGCCTGACCATTTGTTGGAAATCCAAAGAAACAATACGAAACCCTGTACGGTTTTAGTTGTAGAACCTATCATTCACTTATGGTGGCTCCCCACTGTTTGGATGGTAGCTATAGTAGGCATAGTTCGAAATGTCTATGCTGGCTAAGATTTATATTCTACTTTCGAAAATGTTTTCTGCACCGTGCACTTATAATAATAATATCAAAGAAATTGCGTATCAAGCATGTTTGACTATCATAAGAAGAAATCTCCTCCAATTCTGCGTTTGCATTGTGTGTGTGGCGGGAGGTCTTATGGTAGTTTCATTTTCAAAAAGCATTGCGAATTTATTTTAAATTCTTTTGTCGATTGTTTTTAAAGACAAACTGTTTTTGTTGCTCACACCAGTCCCATGACTGACCTGGAGTTTATTGTTCCTTTCCTAAACTCTGGGTGCTCATTATTTTCTACACGAGCAGTCTAGAGTTGGGTTTTTCAGATAGTTAGATATAGTGGATTATGTGGAGTTAGTTCAGTCTTTGGTTCGCACCGGTCTTGCTTCTCTTGGTGCATTGTTATTGGGAGTTGGAGCTATTGCTGGATTGGTTCTTGGAAATGGAGTTGCAGTTCTCGGAGTTCTCTTTTGAAGACTATCTTAGAGTTAGTGGTTCCGCTGCTAGATGTTATCTATTTTTCTTTTCCGCTGCTATTTTATTGTATCTCTGACGTATATTGATATCATTGTATCACTCTGTTGTATCAGTGTTGTATATCAATGTATTATTCTTTTTATTCCGCTGTGTTATTTACTTAATGTTGTTATAAGCTCCGGCGAATCGGATTTGAACGGTTGAATCTTCGGCATTCGAATACGATTTGAAGTATGGATGTCGATTTTCGAGCGGGCAAAACCCGTTTCGTTACATTTGGTATCAGAGCTAAGGTTGAACTTTAGCTCAGGAGTATAACACATTAAGTAGCTCATTAGAGATAGGGTGAAGTAAACCCTAGAATGAGTAATCCCTAAGATATCCGTTTGAATGCCTCAGTAAATTCTCTTACTATCCACCGATAGTAGATATGAGTGCGAGAAGAGGACGCGATAGGGGACAGGGAAGTATCACTAAATGGTCAATTTCCTGCAACAGTGGAAACAATCTTTTCTCTATCAATCCCTTTGTTCAGCGTCTCTTTTCAATTCTTTGATAGTTCCTGGTAGATCCAGGAAGGAAATTCGAGATATTAATATGGGACATAAACTCCAATTTGGTCAAAATTGTTTGTTTGGATGAATTGGTTGCTTTGGTTGATATGGTTGATAGATATACTTTAGTTTTAAACTGAAAAAAATATTGAAATTGTTCCTCTATCTTTTGTCTATCTTTGTTATCTCTCTTTGGCGAATTTCGAGGACGAAATTCTTTTTAAGGGGGGAAGTCTGTAACGATCCCGGATTTTAATCGAGTGTAAATTTATAATTAATTTAATTTTTTAATAAAATTGTGGAATTAATTGGAAATCAATATGAAATATTAGTTAAAATATGAATCTATTAAGAAATATATATGTGTTAAATTTGAATTGGGACTAAATTTTAAATGCCTTAGAAAATAAATTTGAATTTGAACTTCATATATATACATGTGAATATATATGTATATGTGCATATATTGGATTTGAATTTAAAATTTTAGGTTAAAGAAAGAATTAAATATGCAAAGTAAAACAAAACTAAAGCAAAGTACAATAGTGCATGAACATAAACAAAGGAAAAATGTGTTGAGTATAAAATGTAGGCTTCTCCGATTAAGCCAGTTCAAATGCATCTCAATGCAAATAGAAACCTAAAAAAAAATGAATGCAAGAAAATAAGTGAACAGAATAAAAAAAAGTATAGTAAAATAAATATTTAAGAATAAATAAAGTAAATCAACAAGTACACCGCATAAATCATCTCAGCCGAAATGCAACTGAACACATGGATGAAGGAACAAGTATATACAAATAAAAGTAGCGAGTCTGCATAGTAAAATAAAAATAAAATAAAGAAAGTATAGAAACATAAAGTACCTATGTACATGCTTATATAAAGCAAAGAGGACTGAAAGTGCTGTAGCCATTCATGGAAGGAAGTGACTCTTCGTAAAGAATTTGGTCGATTGTTATAGTTGAATTTGGTAATTTTAAAACAGAAAGAAAACCGTGTAAAAATGACCAATTTTAGTCGACTAAAAAATCCATTCAATCAGATGTTTTTCTTATTTAGTCGACTAAATTAAATGTATTGTCAATTGGTTTCCTTTAGAAGATAATAAAATTAGACGTACATTATATCACTCAATTGACTTCGGTGAACCATTCGACTTATTTTTGTATATTTCCATTTTTTAAAAATGGTAATTAACAGGAAGAGTCTGCGATTTGGCACGGTTCAGGATAAACAGTTCTGTTAGTGGATTTACTAGATACAGGAAGAGTCTGCAGTCAATTTTTCCATGGCAACCGTTTGTTGGTGGCAAGTATAACACATTTGATGCTCCAACGTTACTTCCCCTTTTCATATCCTGTATGTTGAACGTTGAGGGGGGATACGGTGATGTCCAATACGTTAAACGCCAACGTATGTTTCGTTTTCCTTCCCTTCCTCTTTTCCTATAAAACAACATCATCATCTTTCATCTTCCTTACACCATATTCTCGTCTCTTCTCCTTTCTACTTTTATATTTCCTCGGATCTAAACGACGTATAAGTCGGACCTCTCATCGTAGAAGAAGAAGCCATACCGAATGCAAACGTCAGAATATATCGATTTAAGGCGGGTGGATGACATATTAAATAAACATCAAAAATATTGTCGATGAAATTTTCATATGAAAGACTTTGGTTTCTACCGTTATGCGACAGACTGCAAAATTATAATATGATAACAACGAAAGTAAGTAGTATCAATGAAACAGTTGTCATATTAATATACAGCGTAGCTGCAGCACTCTCAAATCGACAAATGGGCGAAAATTTTCAAATGTCAAGTAGCACAATTTCAGTTTGTTTTCATACAATTTTAGACGTTATACAATTGCTAGCTATTAATATTGTCAAGTCGGATGATCCTAATTTAATATTATTCCATATCATATTAAAACATCAAACCAGTACTACCCATATTTTATAAACTGTGTTAGTGTTATAGACGATACACGCGTAACAACATACTTACATGCAGATTGTGTTTTTTCGTATATAGGACGAAAGGTTGTGCTACACAGAATATGTTAGCAACATGCTCATTCAATTTACAATTTAATTATGTTATGGTTGGTTAGGAAGGTGCTACATATGATAGTAGAAATTTTTAATTCAGTTATAAACGGTAGAAACTCTAACTTCCCACACCCTCCACCATGATAGTATTATTTAGTTGATTCGGGATATCCACTTCAATCTGGTTATTTATCACCTTATCTTAATATTGGATATCATATACCTCATTTTCACGAAACCTCAAATCAACCATTGAAAATTTTATTTTCTATAATTCAAGTTTACGTATGACAGTTAATAGAACCTTTGAAAATTAGAAGAAAACGTTTGTTGTTTTAAAGAATATGCCAATATACTCATCTGAAACTCAAGTAGAAGTTGTCGTATCTATAATTAGGCCTGTCAAACGGATCGAGTTGGTTCAAAATGGGTTGGGTCGAGTTTGACCCAACCCATTTATGACCCATTCTCTTTTATCCATTTATTACCCAACCCATTTATGAGCGGGTTACCCATTTAACCCACTTAACAAGCGGGTTACCCATTTAACCCATTTATGACCCAACCCACTTAACAAGCGGGTTACCCATTTAACCCATCTAAAGATTTAAATTTAATTTAAGTAATAAAAAACAAATAAATATAAAATAATTCTAATTCTAATTTTTATATTTTGAGATCCGACAAAAATTTAAAATTTTAATTCTAATTTTCATCAAAATTCAAATATGGAGATGGAGTAGCTTATTATTTTCTTACAACTGTCAGTCTCCTTGGAGAACTACAGTGTGCGTTCACATGATAAAGTATCCAAGTGTTCCATACTATCTGTAATTTAGGTGATAGTTAATCGGTCGAAGTCCTGCCTGATTCTGAATTAGAACGAAGGAGTTATTTCAGTCCGAACAAAAAAAAGGCGGCTTCTGCATTAGGCGGAATTCAATATGCAGATGTGGTAGCCTGTTATTTTCTAAATACAATTGTCAGTCCTTTTGGAGAACTATAGTGTGCGTTCATACGATGAACTATTCGAGTGTTACATATTGTCCGTAATTTAAGTGGGAGTTGATCGGTTGAAGTCTCGCTTGATTTCGAGTTGGAACGAAGGAGTTATTGCAGTCTGAACAAAAAAATAGCGGCTTCTGCACTAGGCAGAGTTCAATATGCAGATGTGGTAGCCTTTTATTTTCTAAGTACAATTGTCAGTCCCCTTGAAGAACTACAGTGTGCGTTTACACGATGAACTATCTGAGTATTCCATACTGTCTGTAATCTAATTAGAAGTTGATCGGTCGAAGTCTCGCCTGATTCCAAGTTAGAACGAAGGGGTTATTGCAGTCTGAACAAAAAAAATAACGGCTTCCGCACTACGCGGAGTTCAATATGCAGGCGTGGTAGCCTGTTATTTTCTAAGTACGACTGTCAGTCCACTTGGAGAATTACAGTATACATTCGCACGCTGAAGTATCCGAGTGTTCCATACTGTCCGTAATTTAGGTGGGAGTTGATGATGAGATTCATATTCTTGATTAAGCCCATTGGTGATGATGAGAATCTATTCACTATTCGAAACATTGTGGCCAACTGCCCTTAATCTGTCACACAGATTCTTGATCTTGGCAAGGTAATCTCTCATGCTCATATCACTTTTTCTTGTATTCTGTAATTCTCTTCTATAGTGCATGATTCTCGCTGCTGATTGGGAATTGAAAATTCTTTCAATGGATGACCATATTTCATATGACGTGTAACATCCAACAAGCTGTGACAATAGAGTCTGACTCACCGAAGATAAAAGCCAAGATGCAATCAAGTTATCTTGTTTCTGATGTAAAATATAACCTGGGTTGCTGACGGTATTGCATTTATCATCAATGATATTAACTGATGGAATCACCTTTGTTCCTTTGACATAATCTTGTAGATCATACCCTCTTAATGCTATTTCAACTTGATATTCCCATGTGATGTAATTATCTTCATCTAATGGGGTGTTTATTGCTTGATTCTTAGGTCTGATCAAGACTGATTCAGATTTTTGACTGTCATTGGATCCGTTGCCAGTGTTTGCTGAAGTAACGTCCTCTTCTTCGAGGGCCATGGAGGATCAAGAATTTGAATATCCCGATTTCTTGATAAAGAAATCAAAGTTGCACAGCAAAAAAAAGGTGCAACCAGAGGTAGAAATGACGATCTTGAATCTGATCTGCCTCTAGGATGGCACAGTGGGTAGAAATAACTGATGAAGATAGTCACTATACTGATCTTGAGAAGGTCAGCCTCCCCTATGATGATAATGTTCTGAGGGGAGCCTCACAAGAAAACAACTTCTCAATGAAATCTGTCGTTTGGCAATGGTGGCTCTGATACCATAAAAGAAGTTTTAAAATGAAAAGTTTTATAACTGCAGTTTGTATCAATTGTTCAATTACATCTAACAATCCTTCTGTATTTATAATACACGTATTAGGCTAAATGCAAATCAGGCCCTATAAGCAAATTAGGCCCAAAAGATAAAAATAAAGCAAAAGTATGTGATGCAGGTATTTCAGGGTGAAGCCCATCCAGATATGAAGTAAACCAGACACGCAGGGAGCAAGTCCACTATTATGAACATCAACAAACATGTAAAAAGCATCCAAATTTCACATACACCCCAACTAGTAAATTCGTTTTAAGTAAAGGAGAAATATAAGATAAATTAAACCCTGACTCATGAAATATTACCGCCTTTACCTTCATCAGCATTTTACTACCCCTTTTGAACATTAACTTCCTAACATAATAGCTGTTCAAAAGCCCTTGCGCACTCATCAAGAACTCTCCTGATATTTCTCACCAGCTCCAATCCGATTGCATACTTGGATATAACTGGAACAAAATTAGGGTCACGGTCTGATGCTTCTGCTATGAAATTGTTTGTATACTATTAACAAAATCTATAAGGATTTGTATTCTATTTATGACAAAGTCGTTGTAGTATAGTGGTGAGTATTCCCGCCTGTCACGCGGGTGACCCGGGTTCGATCCCCGGCAACGGCGTAATTGTTTTTTTTTTCAAGCTGGCGGTTTTTTCTCTCAATTTCGACCTTCCTTATTCGCCTGGATCCATTATGATATCAACTTAAGAACCAGATTTTGCCTTTCTAGTCTTTAATATGCTACTAACTAATAACTATGCTTATTTAAACAATTGACCGCTTTTTAAAGATTAGAGTTGGACAAATGAAAAGAGGTAAGGATTATCTTAAGAAACAGTACTATTTTGCAGGAATTCTGTGCCATGGGTTCTTCTGAGAGCTTGAATTTCCAAAAAGAAGCTCACTGTTATTTACTGATTTAAAGCATAATTTTGGAAGAAGAAAGAGTTGGTGGACCTGTCTCACTTCCGGAAGTGCGGTTCGGCACGGTTCGGGATAAACAGTTCAGTTACTGGATTTACTTGATACAGAAGCGTTTGCTGTCAATTTCTACGTGGTCACCGTTGGTTGGTGGCACGTTGACACGTTGATGCTTCAACATTACTTCCCTTTTCCTATCATGGTTGTTGAACGTTGATTGGAGATACGGTGAAGTCTGATGTTTTGAAAGCCAACGTATTCGCAACCCAACGTTTTTTTTCCTCGTCCTCCTTTTTTCCTATAGACAAACATCATCATCTTTTATCTTGCTTGCACTATATTCCTATCTCTTCTCCTTTCTACGTTTATATTTCTTCAAATCTAAACGACATATAATTCGGACCTCTCTACGTAGAAGAAGAAGACATATTATCCAAAGACAAATGTTAGAATATACTGATGATTTAAAATGGTGGATGACATATTTAATGGGCATAAAAAATGTTGTCAATAAAATTTTCAAATTAAAAGAATTTGTTTTCTCTCATCATGCGATAGACTGCAAAATTATGGTTTGACGATAACGGAAGAAATTAGTATCAAATTAACAATTGTCATATTCATATGCAGCGTAGCTGCAACACTCTCAAATCGACAAATGAGAGAAAATTTTCAAATATCAAGCAGCACGATTTCAGTTTGTTTTTATACCGTTTTAGAAGATGTACGGTTACTAGCCATAAATATTGTCAAGTCGGATGATCCTCAATTTAATACTGTTCCATGTCATATTAAAACTTCAAACCGGTACTACCTATATTTTAGAAACTATGTTGGTACTATAGATGATACACACGTAGTGACACACTTATATGTCAGATTGAGTTGTTCCACATATAGGACGAAAATATAGTGCTACACAAAATATCTTAGCAGCATGCTCATTCGATTTACATTTGCTTATGTTATGGCTGGTTAGGAAGGTGCTGCACATGATAGTAGAAATTTTTAATTCGGTTATAAATGATAGAAACTCTAACTTCCCCCACCCTCAACCTGGATAGTATTATCTAGTTGACTCATGATATCCATTTCGGCCTGGTTATTTACCACCTTATCTTAATATTAGATATCATATTCCTCATTTTCGCGAAATCTTAAATCAACCATTGAAAATTTTAATTTCTATAATTCAAATTTATGTAGGGCGACTAAAAGAACCTTTGAAAATTGAAAGAAAAAGTTTGTCGTTTAAAGAATATGCCAACATACTCATTTGAAACTCAAGTAGAAGTTGTCATATCTATAATGACTATATAGTATTTCATACGAAGATATAATAGTGGTGATCCATATGTTATGGCTTATGATGATAATCTCGATCTTATTATAGAAGAATATCAGAAGGAATATTATAATGTGAGAACTACACTGAATGCAACAGTTGAACCAGTACACAACGACATGTAGACCATAAAATATATACAATTCAAGATAGCATAAGAGATGAAATTGTTGCAGTAGGGTTGCATAAAAGCATCTTATGATTTTATATGTGCTTTCTACTATTATATATATTTAATTTTTTGTTTATTTAGCCTTTTGTGTTGTTTTAACATTTTAATTACACGCATATTACACATCGAAACAAATAATTACTTAACTACAAATCAACTGAATTAAAATCGCAACTTAAATACCCCACTCAAATATGTTATTCATAGCCCCAAACTCATTACCTGTTCACTTAAATTCCCCGCTCAAATTCCATGTTCAAATACCTCACTCCCGTTCGTTCCATACGCATCCTTATTCATGGTGCGCCTTCAGTTTAAAAATGTTAAAGGAGCAAATTGGGAAAGGGAAATATGGTTTTTTATTTTGATTAAAGTTGTATTGTATTAATTATTGTTAACTATTATTACCTTTTCGATTAATGGATATTAGCATAAGTACGTTGGACAATAATGAAGATAGAACGATTTGTAATAACATTTAGAGCAAATATAGTAATGCAGAATTAAGTTATATTTTTATTTCATACAATCCATAATAGTTAATAAAAATATGATACAGACGGTATTTCATACAATCTTTTAAACCATTTATTCTCTGACACACCAATAGCTTGTAGTATTCTTCAAGCTTTTCATTCAGAAATATTGCTAATATTTCTTTGATGTAGATATTCTTTGCAGCTGTTACACCATAAGATTCCAGAAAATCCATAATTTTTCATATCGGTGAATCAATAAAATATTATTTTTATAACCAAATTGATTTCAAATCAATTATAAATTTGGATAATATTGAGTATTGACATTTCTAACCCTGAAAATAAATATTGAATGGTTTTGAAGCTTAAAATTTGCAAGGGCTATAACTTTTAATGGAAGCCAAAATAGGGTTTGAGACTACCACTAATTAGCCGTTGATGCCATACGTGATGCTTCGAACGCCAACATATCGTTCTCCCTACGCATTTCAACTAGACTAGAGAAGGTGTAGCCCAGTTCGATTGTCTGACGCGTCAGACACCAAAAGTGGATGGCCCAAGCTTGCAAATACGCCATTGTCTTTCATTTCCCATAAAAAGGAGCAGCAACATGGTCAATTTTACCTCTTGAAAAAACAACACATAAAGCTAGGACATATACATCCTTCAGCAATGTAACGATCGCAGAAAGATTCATCGATCAATCTAAGAGTAAAAGCAACAAAGTAAGAGGAGTTGCTTTAGAACACTTCGTAGACTAAAGTAGCACTAATCCAAATGAGGTTGAGAAGGGAAAAAGGATTAAGCTGAAAGTGCTATGGATCGAGTAGGATGAATACTTCAACTAAATTAAACTTCTACGAATATTGATAGAATAAAAAATAATATTGTTAGAACATCGGTTCCCGATATTTTGATAATAACAATTATATGTGTTTATCTAACCAAGTTCTACAGGAAAACATTGATGGCCAGATTCCAGGTCGATGGACGTAATCATTTATAGGTTATAGAATCTGTGTCTCGTTAGTAATATATGTTAAAATCTCTCCAAATTGGTACAGATGCACAAACTATTTGATAACACGACTTATTTTCAAAAGAAGTTTTTAAAATAGTCTGAATTAGCAGTATTCAGACGTCTGAATCATAAATTCAGACGTCTGACTGCTGAAACATATATTTTTAAAACATCAAATTCAGACGTCTTAATAAGATCAGAAATAAACTATTTCGACGCTGCCTTGTTAGCTTCTACTTTCAGAAGGCTAAATTTTAATTCAGAAGTCTGAGTTAAAAATTAACGGCTACTTCTTGAACGGTTGCTTCTCTTCCCCGAAAAGAAACAACAGTCATTTCAACAATTGCTTCCTTTCTGTTTCATGGAAACTCTTCACCAATTATTGCAACCTTTAACCACTATAAATAGCAAGCAATTTCAACACTATTCTTATCCAATTCTTATTTTGATTTCTGAACTCTATATTCTTGCTATTTACTTTCAAGTTTTACAAATCAAACAATTTGATCACCAAACACTCAAGCATACTTTTGTGTGGTCAACTAGACTTTCTTTCTTCATAAATTACACTATATACCATAAAGGAGAAGATTATAGGAAGGGTGTACTTATATTGACTCATCAGTGCTATTACAGAGCATATTCAGTCAGAAACATTTCCACTTGTATTTGAAGTCCTGTTGTAGTATCCTCAGGCAGTAGAAGTCCTATTCGGTTGTCTAGACCGAAAATTCATGTTCGGTTGTTTAGGCGGTGTAATACAAGTTCCTCCGGGTGAAGCGAGGGTATCGATTGAATTCCAGAAGGAGTTTGGGACTGAACATAGGACGGGAGTCCGAACCAGTATAAAAATTCCTGATGTTATTTACTTTACTGCTTTTACAATTTACTTACTTTTCCGCACAAGTAATTTATTCATATTACACGATCACATGGTCACTTTCAAATACAAAGTAAAGTACACCGGATATTTTTATACTTATTCGAACCTTTCGTTCTACGTCCAGTCTCAGAATCTTTTTGGATTTAAACAACACTCTCACTTAACCCAAAGGAATGGGTATTACAAACCGATGAGATGACGAATAGGACTTCGTGCCTGAAGATCTCCAACATGACTTCGACTATAAAGAGTGGTAAAGTATTTTGACCTCCTGTGCTCTGGATAACACGGATGAGTCGTTATAGTACAAACTTTCTTTAATCTTCTTCGTAATTGTTATAACATATATATATTTGAAGACATGGAAGTGAATAATCACTTGATAGATTTGAATTGAATGTGCAAGTGACAAAGAAATAGCAATTTATGGTTTGGAATGCAAGTAGTGAATTTAACAAGAATTAGAGTTAGAAGACAAGAATAACTATTGTTGAAATACTAAAAGTGATTGCCATTTATAGAAAACGAGTAGCTGCAGTCTTTCATAAAGAGTAGCATCTGTCTGAAGTGCTGCAGCCATTCATGGAAGGAAGTGACTCTTCGTAAAGAATTTGGTCGATTGTTATAGTTGAATTTGGTAATTTTAAAACAGAAAGAAAACAGTGTAAAAATGACCAATTTTAGTCGACTAAAAATTCCATTCAATCAGATGTTTTCTTGTTTAGTCGACTAAATTAAATGTATTGTCAATTGGTTTCCTTTAGAAGATAATAAAAATAGACGTACATTATATCACTCAATTGACTTCGGTGAACCATTCGACTGATTTTTGTATATTTCCATTTTTAAAAAATGGTAATTAACAGGAAGAGTCTGCGATTTGGCACGGTTCAGGATAAACAGTTCTGTTAGTGGATTTACTAGATACAGGAAGAGTCTGCAGTCAATTTTTCCATGGCAACCGTTTGTTGGTGGCAAGTATTACACATTTGATGCTCCAACGTTACTTCCCCTTTTCATATCCTGTATGTTGAACGTTGAGGGGGGATACGGTGATGTCCGATACGTTAAACGCCAACGTATGTTTCGTTTTTCTTCCCTTCCTCTTTTCCTATAAAACAACATCATCATCTTTCATCTTCCTTACACCATATTCTCGTCTCTTCTCCTTTCTACTTTTATATTTCCTCGGATCTGAATGACGTATAAGTCGGACCTCTCATCGTAGAAGTAGAAGCCATATCGAATGCAAACGTCAGAATATATCGATTTAAGGCGGGTGGATGACATATTAAATAAACATCAAAAATATTGTCGATGAAATTTTCAAATGAAAGACTTTGGTTTCTATCGTTATACGACAGACTGCAAAATTATAATATGATAACAACGAAAGTAAGTAGTATCAAAGAAACAGTTGTCATATTAATATACAGCGTAGCTGCAGCACTCTCAAATCAACAAATGAGCGAAAATTTTCAAATGTCAAGTAGCACAATTTCAGTTTGTTTTCATACAATTTTAGACGTTATACAATTGCTAGCTATTAATATTGTCAAGTCGGATGATCCTCAATTTAATATTATTCCATATCATATTAAAACCTCAAACCAGTACTACCCATATTTTATAAACTGTGTTAGTGTTATAGACGATACACGCGTAATAACATACTTACATGCAGATTGAGTTTATTCGTATATAGGACGAAAGGTTGTGCTACACAGAATATGTTAGCAACATGCTTATTCAATTTACAATTTAATTATGTTATGGTTGGTTAGGAAGGTGCTACATGTGATAGTAGAAATTTTTAATTCAGTTATAAACGGTAGAAACTCTAACTTCCCACACCCTCCACCAGGATAGTATTATTTAGTTGATTCGGGATATCCACTTCAATCTGGTTATTTATCACCTTATCTTAATATTGGATATCATATTCCTCATTTTCACGAAACCTCAAATCAACCATTGAAAATTTTATTTTCTATAATTCAAGTTTACGTATGACAATTAAAAGAACCTTTGAAAATTAGAAGAAAAAGTTCATTGTTTTAAAGAATATGCCAATAAACTCATCTGAAACTCAAGTAGAAGTTGTCGTATCTATAATTAGGCATGTCAAACGGATCGAGTTGGGTCAAAATGGGTTGGGTCGAGTTTGACCCAACCCATTTATGACCCCTTATCTTTTATCCATTTATGACCCAACCCATTTATGACCCAACCCACTTAACAAGCGGGTTACCCATTTAACCCATTTATGACCCAACCCACTTAACAAGCGGGTTACCCATTTAACCCATCTAAAGATTTAAATTTAATTTAAGTAATAAAAAACAAATAAATATAAAATAATTCTAATTCTAATTTTTATGTTTTGAGATCCGACAAAAATTTAAAATTTTAATTCTAATTTTCATCAAAATTCAAATATGGAGATGGAGTAGCTTATTATTTTCTTACAACTGTCAGTCTCCTTGGAGAACTACAGTGTGCGTTCACATGATAAAGTATCCAAGTGTTCCATACTATCTGTAATTTAGGCGATAGTAAATCGGTCGAAGTCCTGCCTGATTCTGAATTAGAACGAAGGAGTTATTTCAGTCTGAACAAAAAAAACGGCGGTTTCTTCATTAGGCGGAGTTCAATATGCAGATGTGGTAGCCTGTTATTTTCTAAATACAATTGTCAGTCCTCTTGGAGAACTACAGTGTGCGTTCATACGATGAACTATTCGAGTGTTACATATTGTCCGTAATTTAAGTGGGAGTTGATCGGTTGAAGTCTCGCTTGATTCCGAGTTGGAACGAAGGAGTTATTGCAGTCTGAAAAAAAAATAGCGGCTTCTGCACTAGGTAGAGTTCAATATGCAGATGTGGTAGCCTTTTATTTTCTAAGTACAATTGTCAGTCCCCTTGAAGAACTACATTGTGTGTTTACACGATGAACTATCCAAGTATTACATACTGTCTGTAATCTAATTAGAAGTTGATCGGTCGAAGTCTCGCCTGATTCCAAGTTAGAACGAAGGGGTTATTGCAGTCTGAGCAATAAAATAACGGCTTCTGCACTACGCGGAGTTCAATATGCAGGCGTGGTAGCCTGTTATTTTCTAAGTACGACTGTCAGTCCACTTGGAGAATTACAGTATACATTCACACGCTGAAGTATCCGAGTGTTCCATACTGTCCGTAATTTAGGTGGGAGTTGATGATGAGATTCGTATTCTTGATCAAGCCCATTGGTGATGATGAGAATCTATTCACTGTTCGAAACATTGTGGCCAACTGCCCTTAATCTGTCACACAGATTCTTGATCTTGGCAAGGTAATCTCTCATGCTCATATCACTTTTTCTTGTATTCTGTAATTCTCTTCTATAGTGCATGATTCTCGCTGCTGATTGGGAATTGAAAATTCTTTCAATGGATGACCATATTTCATATGACGTGTAACATCCAACAAGCTGTGACAATAGAGTCTGACTCACAGAAGATAAAAGCCAAGATGCAATCAAGTTATCTTGTTTCTGATGCAAAATATAATCTGGGTTGCTGATGATATTGCCTTTATCATCAATGATATTAACTGATGGAATCACCTTTGTTCCTTTGACATAATCTTGTAGATCATACCCTCTTAATGCTATTTCAACTTGATATTTCCATGTGATGTAATTATCTACATCTAATGGGGTGTTTATTGCTTGATTCTTAGGTCTGATCAAGACTGATTCAGATTTTTGACTGTCATTGGATCTGTTGCTAGTGTTTGCTGAAGTAACGTCCTCTTCTTCGAGGGCCATGGAGGATCAAGAATTTGAATATCCCGATTTCTTGATCAAGAAATCAAAGTTGCGCAGCAAAAAAAAAGGTGCAACCAGAGGTAGAAATGACGATCTTGAATCTGATCTGCCTCTAGGATGGCAGAGTGGGTAGAAATAACTGATGAACATAGTCACTATACTGATCTTGAGAAGGTCAGCCTCCCCTATGATGATAATGTTCTGAGGGGAGCCTCATAAGAAAACAACTTGTCAATGAAATCTACCGTTTGGCAATGGTGGCTCTGATACCATAAAAGAAGTTTTAAAATGAAAAGTTTTATAACTGCAGTTTGTATCAATTGTTCAATTACATCTCACAATCCTTCTGTATTTATAATACAGGTATTTGGCTAAATGCAAATCAGGCCCTATAAGAAAATTAGGCCCAAAAGATAAAAAATAAAGCAAAAGTATGTGATGCGGGTATTTCAGGGTGAAGCCCATCCAGATATGAAGTAAACCAGACACGCAGGGAGCAAGTCCACTATTATGAACATCAACAAACATGTAAAAAGCATCCAAATTTCCCATACACCACAACTAGTAAATTCATTTTAAGTAAAGGAGAAATATAAGATAAATTAAACCCCGAGTCATGAAATATTACCGCCTTTAGCTTCGTCAGCATTTTACTACCCCTTTTGAACATTAACTTCCTAACATAATAGCTGTTCGAAAGCCCTTGCGCACTCATTAAGAACTTTCCTCATATTGCTCACCAGCTCCAATCCGATTGCATACTTGGATATAACTGGAACAAAATTAGGGTCATGGTCTGATGCTTCTGCTATGAAAATGTTTGTATACTATTAACAAAATCTATAAGGATTTTTATTCTATTTATGACAAAGTCGTTGTAGTATAGTGGTGAGTATTCCCGCCTGTCACGCGGGTGACCCGGGTTCGATCCCCGGCAACGGCGTAATTGTTTTTTTCTCAAGCTGGCGGTTTTTTTTCTCTCAATTTCGTCCCTCCTCATTCGCCTGGATCCATTACGATATCAACTTAAGAACCAAATTTTGCCTTTCTAGTCTTCAATCTGCTACTAACTAATAACTATGCTTATTTAAACAATCGACCGCTTTTTAAAGATTAGAGTTGGACAAATGAAAAGAGGTAAGGATTACCTTAAGAAACAGTACTATTTTGCAGGAATTCTGTGCCATGGGTTCTTCTGAGAGCTTGAATTTCCAAAAAGAAGCTCACTGTTATTTACTGATTTAAAGAATAATTTTGGAAGAAGAAAGAGTTGGTGGACCTGTCTCACTTCCGGAAGTGCGGTTCGGCACGGTTCGGGATAAACAGTTCAGTTACTGGATTTACTTGATAGAGAAGAGTTTGCTGTCAATTTCTACGTGGTCACCGTTGGTTGGTGGCACGTTGACACGTTGATGCTTCAACATTACTTCCCTTTTCCTATCATGGTTGTTGAACGTTGATTGGAGATACGGTGAAGTCTGATGTTTTGAAAGCCAACGTATTAACAACCCAACGTTTTTTTCCTCGTCCTCCTTTTTTCCTATAGACAAACATCATCATCTTTTATCTTACTTGCACTATATTCCTATCTCTTCTCCCATCTACGTTTATATTTCTTCAAATCTAAATGACATATAATTCGGACCTCTCTACGTAGAAGAAGAAGACATATTATCCAAAGGAAAATGTTAGAATATACCGATTTATGATGGGTGGATGACATATTTAATGGGCATAAAAAATGTTGTCAATAAAATTTTCAAATTAAAAGAATTTGTTTTCTCTCATCGTGCGATAGACTGCAAAATTATGGTTTGACGATAACGGAAGAAATTAGTATCAAAGAAACAATTGTCATATTCATATGCAGCATAGCTGCAACACTCTCAAATCAACAAATGAGAGAAAATTTTCAAATATCAAGCAGCACGATTTCAGTTTGTTTTCATGCCGTTTCAGAAGATGTACAGTTACTAGCCATAAATATTGTCAAGTCGGATGATCCTCAATTTAATACTGTTCCATGTCATATTAAAACTTCAAACCGGTACTACCTATATTTTAGAAACTGTGTTGGTACTATAGGTGATACACACGTAGTGACACACTTACTTGTTAGATTGAGTTGTTCCACATATAGGGCGAAAAAATTGTGCTATACAGAATATCTTAGCAGGATGCTCATTCGATTTACATTTTACTTATCTTATGAGTGGTTGTAAAGGTGTTGTACATGATAGTAGAAATTTTAGTTCAGTTATAAATGATAGAAACTTTAACTTCCTCCACCCTCCACCTGGATAGTATTATTTAGTTGATTCAGGATATCCACTTCAACCTAGTTATTTACCACCTTATCTTAATATTTGATATCATATTTTCCATTTTCGTTAAACCACAAATCAACCAAAATCGACAAATGAAAATTTTAGTTTCTATCATTCAAATTTACGTATGACAATTAAAATAACCTTTAGAAATTGGAAGAAAAAGTTGTCGCTTTGAAGAATATGCCAATATACTCGTTTGAAACTCAAGTAAAAGTTGTTGTATCTACAATGATTATACACTCTTGCATACGAAAATACAATAGTGTTGATCCAGATTTTATGGCTTATGATAATGATCCCGGTTTATTTTAGAGAAATATCAGGAGAAATATTATAATATGAGAATTGCACCGAACATAGCAGTTGAATCAGTGTGATGACATGTAGACTATGAAACGTTAATAATTCGAGATAGCATACAGATAAAATTGTTGCAGTAGGATTGCACTAAAACATTGTATGATTTTATATGTACTTTCTACTATTATATAATTAATTTTCATTTATTTAGTTTTTTTATTGTTTTAACATTTTAATTAAACACATATTACACATCAAAACAAATAATTAGTTGGCCACAAATCAATTAAATTAAAATCACAACTTAAATACCCCACTGAAATACCAGTTCGTAGCTGCAAACTAATAACACTTTCACTCAACTTCCTTGCTCAAATGGTCCGCTCAAATTCCCTGCCCAAATACCCCACTTCCGTTCATTGCGAACGCATCCTTATTCAAGGTGCGTCTTCAGTTTAAAAATGATAAAGGGGCAAATTGGGAAAGTGAAATATGGGTTTTTATTTTGATGAAAGTTGTGTTGCATTAATTATTGTGAACTATTATTACCTTTTCGACAAATACCAGTATTAACATAAGTACGTTAAACAATAATGAAGATAGAAAAATTTGTAATAACAATTAGAGCAAATATAGCAACGCAGAACTAAAATATTTTTTTAGTTCGTTACAATCTATGATGGTAAATATAAATACGATACAGACAGTATTTTGTACAATCTTTTAAACTAGCTTATTTCTTACACACTAATAAATTGTAGTATTCTTCAAAGTATACATTTGGAAATATTGCTAGCATTTTTTTGATGTATATTTTCTTCGTATCTGTTACACCATAAGATTTTAAAGGATCCATATTTTTACATATCAATAAATTGTTAAAATATTATTTTTATAACCAAATTGATTTCAAATTAACTATAAATTTGGGTAATATTGAGTATTGACATTTTTAACCTTAAAAATAAATATTGGATGGTTCTGAACTTGAAAATTTGCAAGGGCTATAACTTTTAATGGAAGCCAAAATAGGGCCTGAGACGACTACTTCCAAAAAAAAGATGTCTCTCGTTCCATGGAGTGAACTTTCGGTGTAGGAGATACGGCGATATATAGTTTGATAGTTTTTGAATAGATTAGCAGATAATTAGCCATTGATATCATATGCATCCGACGCTTCGAACGCCAACATATCGTTCTCTTTGTGCATTTCAACTGGAGTGGGGAAGGTACAACCCAGTTCAGATGTCTGACACATCAGACACCTAAAGTGGACGGTCCAAGCTTGCGAACACAACATTTTCATTCATTTCTAATGAAAAAGGAGCAGTAATGTGGTCAATTTTACCTCTAGAAAAAATGACACTTAAAGTTGATACATATACATCCTTCAGCAATGTAACGATTGCAAATAGATTCATCGGTCAACCTAAAAGTAAAAGCAACAGAGTAAGAGGAGTTACTTTAGGACACTTTATAAACGAAAGTAGCACTATTCCAGATATGAGCATGAGAAGGGAAAAGGGTTAAGCTGAAAGTCGCTATGGATCGAGTAGTATAAATATTTCTACTGAATTAAAATTTATATAAATATTGATAGAATAAAAAGAATGTAAATTAAAGTACAACGTATATTTTTATACACTTTCGAACTTTCCGTTCTACATCCAGTCTCGGATTCTTTCTTGATTTAAACGACACTCTCACTTAACCCAGATGAATGGGTATTACAAACCGCCGAGGTGGCGAACTGGACTTCATGCCTGAAGATCTCCAACGAGACTTCGACTATAACGAGTAGTAAAGTGTTTGACCTCTTTTGCTCTGAATAACATGGATGGGTCGTTATAGTATAACCTTCCTATAATCTTAAGTGGTATAACGTGTATATTTGAAGAAATTGAAGTGAATGATCACTTAATAGATTTGACTTGAATGTGTAAGTGATCAAGAAATAGCAATTTGTGGATTAATGCAAGTAGTGAATTCAACAAGAATTCTAGTTAGAAGACAAGAATAATTGTTGTTGAAATACTAAAAGTGATTGCTATTTATAGAGAATGGGTAATTTCAATCCTTCACGAGGAGTAACATCTGTCAAAAGTGCTGCAACCATTTATGGAAGGAAGTGACTCTTCATAAAGAAGAATATCACTTTAAAATTTTCAAATAATATAATTATTACTCGACAACCAATCGAATAGAAGTATTTAGTCATTAGTTATAGCTGAATTTGTTAATTTTAGAACAGAAAGAAAGGTGTAAAAAGGACATGTTTTAGTCGACTAAAAAACCATTCAGTTTGATGTTTTCCTTGTTTAGTTGACTAAATTAAATGTATTGTCAACCGATTTTCTTTAGAAGATAATAAAAATAGGCGTACATTACATCAATCGATTGACATTGGTGAACCAATCGACTAATTATGTATACTTTCATTTTTTTAAAGTGGTAATGCTATTTTGGTTTTTTTTGTGTGTATACCACTTTCAAGAGATTTTAACATCTGTAAATTGAAGACCTGGAACTCTATGACTAATATTAAATTGAATGTCATCTTTGTCTTGTCTTTGTCATATAGATCTCTTCGATAGTTGATATATTTCCTGCAATAGGCAATTATATGTAGAATATATCCGTGTGCAGATGTCATGTTCAAAATATCAAACTGTAAGGTTTTTACATTCTCCCCATTTATGACGATGGTAATTATATAGTTAAAAATTAATTTCAAAACACAGTTAGCTCTCCCCTAAGTTTATACTCCCCTACCGATATGGCCGATAATTTTATCCCCCTTTATCATCAACAAAAATGAAAAATAAATCAATAAGAGTTATATAAGACTTGAATAGTAGTTGGGGCAAATGAAACTTGTGTCTCACATGTATATATTACTTAAACATAACCATATAACATCACAAATTTTCAAACTACATAAAACCATACAATATCATAAAAACACAAAGTACTAAATATCTCACAACACACACATCACAAGACCACATCCACAATCAAACATAAAACATAGTTTTACAAAACACATAAAATTACCTCATAACATATAATTACTCAAAGAAAACGTAATTAATTACTGAAAACATGAAATAGAAACTTACCAGGATAAAGTTACCAAATCTACTCCTCATCGCTACCATTATTTTCATTCTCACGTTCCTTTTGTTCATTTCCCCTTCCGTGGAATTCCAATTGTATTCGTCATTTTCTGATGCTCCTTTTGGAGGTAGAGGAAATCTAGAGGCAGAAGGTCGAGTGCAAGACATTTTTTCCAGATTTTACTCATGAAATTCATCATTTTATCCAGCTTGCTCTTGACACGAGCAACCGTGGTTTCTACTCTAGCTAAGCGATGGTCAATCTTGCTTTGTTTTCTGGAGATAATGACAAAGGAGTCTGTTATTGAAGAGTAGATTGGAAGTCAAGTATTGCATCATCATCCTTGGAACCCTCTTTTTGTTGTTGAGGTGGAGTTGTTACCCTAGGTTGAGTCGATGGAGCACTTGATGAAGAGGATCTATGCGCTTGCCATTCTTCAAATATCATAAGTCGCTTATCTTGAGAGGGAAGCTTCATTAACGTAAGAGTTTTTGCATTGAGGGTATTGGCAGTAATAAATTTCAAGTCGGGAAGATTGATTTCAGAATGGTAAAAGATACGTATCATATACTTGGCATAATGAATCATCTTTGACTTACGTTGGGGGAAGGTTCAAATATCATCCGTGATATATTTTCCCTAATTTATTTGAGTTCCTGCATACAACCCATACAATGCTTGATAATTGATTTTGTACATAACATCATAGCTTCTAGTCCTCAGTAAGATAGTCTGTGTAAGGATTTGATGGATATTCTAGCTTTAGGGTGCAAATATATGGCCTTTAGATTCCTAAAGTCATCAATAAGAAAATTGTAACTAGTCACATCTCTACCATAATCATTAACATCTATTTCTTCAAATTCCTCTCCTTCCATTGGGCAATGTAAACTGATTCCTAGCCTTGGTAGTGGTACGACACTTCTTACTCCGCAAACTAAACTCCACATGATATCTTTATTTGAGTGAGCTCTATGAAAATCTGAATTAAGATTTGCATAAAAAAGTTTTACCAAATGCGGCATCTTCAAGTTGCTTACATTTTAGTCAATTGATGACTCTATTTCACGATCTCTGGTGAATTCTCAAATGGCATATCTGTTAAAGTCTTCCATTTTAACAAACAATCATTTAAATATCTGCATATTCTTCATATTCTCAAAACTTCTAATTGTGATGTCATTGTGAAGCCAGTTTTGATTATGAGCTTCAGTAGGCTCGTAGGAGGAGGTAGTAGTTCTTTCCTTTTTTCTTTGGTCCCATAGTTTTTGAGATTTAGTAAAAAAAAAGATTAAAAAAATTTTTGATTTGAGAAGAGTAATCGTTTTTGAAAGTTGAATGAAGATGAATGAAAGGGTTAAGTCAGGGGTAGGTATAGGATTTCAATAGGCATTTATTGATGTGAAGGAGTAGTTGAATAAAAAGGTGAGCTGTTTGACCATCTTGGCTTTCGTTAAAAATTTCTGAAACAATGTCCAATTGACTTTAAAATTGGAATAGTTGACTGATTTTGTCTATAAAGCACAGGGTTTTCAACCCGCGTGTTTTTAGTGTAAAAACGGGGTGTTTTAGTCGATTGGAAGTGTTGAACCAATCGATTAGTAATGTTAAATTTTGACTGTTGTTGTTGTTGTTTTCAAGACTTGTTTATTGTGTTAGTCTTGAGTAGGCAGACTGACTTTGTGGTCTACCTCCTTAAGTATGTCGTCTATAGTGTTTGTTTTCAAGGATCCAAGACAAGTTATCTTATTCATTATTTCAAAGTTTATTACAATGTATATTTATAAAATAGGATATAAGTATCAATATAAAACATGATAGAACTACGACAAATTATTTGTTTTTGGAAGGTTCATATTCTTCTTCGGATGGCCTTGATTCCCATGATCGTATATTTTTAATAGTGTTTTCATATGTCTAGGAGAGTTTTACATATACTACAGGTTGTTGGTGCTCGTCCATGGAATGCCAAAAGAGATCTTTCAATAAAATTAAGATGTGCTCCAGGTGTGCGTTGTTCGCAGTATATTTGTTTTCGAAGTCTGATCATTTCTTGTTGATAACGATTTAGCTCACCAATGGGACAGTCATTGATAGTGCACCATTATAATTAATTGACTGCTTTACCTTCTTTCCTCTAGGAGAAAAGTCGGTGTGGTAGGTTGGTGATGGAATAATCTTTAGTGATGATAAACTATCAGAAGAAAGAGTTGTGATTTTTGACTAGGATGAAAATGTTCTTTTTTTAAGGTGTGCTTTTAGGTGAGGCCATTTTTAAAATAATATTTAATTGAAAATAATTTGTTTCTCGTATTTAAAATTGTCAAGGTTATAGTTTTATATATATGTTTAGATGACAAAATAGAAAATCTTTTAACCAAAATTTTTGTTTTCTATTTAAGGTAAAAGATGAATTCTACCATAGAAAAAAAAGATAAATATATTTGTACCTTTTATTTTAAAATACTAAAGATTGACTATTCTTAGACAAATAAAATATGCATTAAATTATTTCCTGTAATGAATAAATTCAAAGTTCTCTACATAGTTTAATAAAATAATTATTATTTAATGGTTTGGTGATAATGTCGGCAATTTGATTTTCAGACATTATAAATTCTAATGAAATTACTTCTTTTTTTATGTTGACTCATAAAAAGTGATAATGTTTATCAATATGTTTGTACTACAATGGTTTGTTGAATTTTTTGATAAATTTATAGCACTAGTATTATCACAAAATATTGAAGATATTTCTAAGTAAACTCTAAAATCTTTGAGTGTTTGTTGCATATACATAACTTGAACACATGCCAAAACAGCAGAAATATATTCTGCTTCGTTGTTGAGAGTGGGCGTAGTTTTGTTTCTTACTAAAGCACGATACTGGAGAATTTCTGATGAAGTGATAAGTACCGCTCGTACTCTTTCTGTTCGTCTGGCATCATCCAAAGTCAGCATCGCCATATGATACTAACTCTAAAGGACGTTCTTTAAGATAAAAAAGTCTATAGTCTCTAAGGTTGGTACGTAATGCAAAATTTGTTTTACCGCTAGCAAATGTAATTCTTTAGGATTTGCTTGAAAGCGTGCACACAATCAAATATTCATCATTTTGTCTGGATGACTAGCAGTAGGATATAACATGATCCAATCATACTTCTGTATAGTTTTTGATCCATGCTTTTACCATTTTCTTCTCTATCTAAATGTACTATAATACTCACGGTACTTGGTTTACTTGTGGATTTAAAGTTTATGTGACAAAATCATTCGTGGCAAAACCAAAGATCATTTGCTTTAGCCATTAAACACATATCTACATTGTGATTTATTTTCATATTTAACACATAAATATTTCTTTTTTAATTCTTTCAAAAAATATATTTTAGTTTTAGTCAAAAATATTACATTAATCTTTTTCAAATGAAACAATAAATCATTTGTCACAAAGTTGACTTACACCAAGTAGATTGTGTTTTAAATTCTTAACTAAAAAAACATTTGTAATAAGTGGTAAATTAGATGTACCGTCGTTGCTCACATCACCTTTTCTAATGACGTATTCTTTAAAGTTATCTCCAAATGTAACAGATCCTCCATCTGAGTAGATAATATTTGCTTGCATTTCTTTATTTGTCGTTATATGCTTGGAGCAACCACTTTCGAGTATTCTTCTCCTTTTTGAGATTTGGACAATATTTATTTATGTGGCCCATCTTGTCACATTCATAACTTTTGGGTGATGAAGATGACAAATTATTATTGTTATTGTTGTTGCCAAACTTTTTAGTCTTCTTAAACTTCATAAATTTCCTGAAATTTTTAGCTAGAAATGCAACACCATCGCCATCAATATCGAATTCTTCCTTCTTCGCTTGAAATGCAATTGTCTTTTTGTCTTGAGCTTGTATTCATTTTATTAATACCTCAATTATTGATTTTGACGACACCAACCATATAAAATATATATACTAATATTTTGCCAAGTTATATAGTATAGAATATTACACAGGTGCTGAATCGAAGACTGAATGGTACAAGTACTTAAGATAAAAATATAAAGACTCAAGATAAAAGATATGAAGACTCATGAGTTCAAAGATAAAGATACGAAGAGCTCAAAATTGTAACTTAGTGTCTAGAGTCATTATAACATAATCTTAAAGTCCTTGATAGCAATTTCTCATCTTTATCTGTAGTTTCTTATCTTTGATATTTTTTTTCAAAAAAACTATTTTAATTTAAATATATTTTTTAATATTTTATTGAAAAAATTAATAGTTAAAATTTTTTTGGAAACTATGCTCGAATTATTTTACAAAGTATATATTTTTCAAATCCATTTAAATGAAAACATTTTTCAACTTTAACTAGCATATGTCGACATACACATTTTAATATGTTGACATGACCGTTAAATTGTTTTTTAAATTTTGATTTAATGTATCTTTTGGACATAACGCTTTAAGAATGGATACATCTGTTCATTCTTTATAAAAAGGAGAGTGCCAATGAATTTTTAATCAACTAATAACTTACTTTCTTCTCATTTCTTACTCTCTTGAAAATTCTCTTGAAAAATATACTTTATTCTCTTCAGAATCATACAAAATAAATTCGTACTCCATTATATTGATTTAGTGCTACATACTTGCTGTTTTTCAAGCACCTCTCCCTCATTTCAAAGATCAAAGTGCTATCGAAGAGGCTATGGGATCTATTATATCTAAAGTATGACTATTTGTCTTTGGAAAATCATCAACTCTACTCTTGTTTGTGTGGATCTGCGTGTAGCCTGTCAAACCAAGTGGGTGTGCTTGTGGCCCATTCAAATCAAGTAGGTGTGCTTAGTAGCTCATTCAAATCTAGTGGATGATCATGTTGCTCGGTAAACCAAGAGAGTTTTTACCGAACTCGGAATACACGAGGGGGTGTCTTGTGGGCTTGAAATCAAGATTGTTATTGGTTTGCTTGCTACCTTATAAAGTAGAAGCTTGAAAAGATGTACAAGAAACTGTACAGGACTGGATGCAGAAAAAATACGAACCAGTATAAAGTCCCTGGTGTCATCTCTCTAACTCTTTACTTTTTTACTTCACTGCTTATATTTACTTCTTTGATTGCCTACAAGTTTATATATCTGTGATTGATTATCTGTGTTTTGATTCAACTATTAAACAAGCTAAGAAGATTCATAAAAATTTATATAACATCATTCATCCCTCTCTAGTGTTATGGTAGCCTTACGATCATTTATTCTATAACCCACATTTGATATTAAAGCACTAGGTTTTCTGTAACAACCTGCATTTCCAGACACACCGATCCAAAGTCCAATGTGACTTTTAAACTCACAACCTACCAAGAAATATGAGCTATTAGGTAATTAAAACATTAGAGAGCATGTTGTAAAGGTAAATTCTAAAACATTCTACACTTTTAGATCTCTCAAGGAAGGAATTAAAATATAAGTATTGAAAATAGACATTTAAGAAAAACAGTATTCAATATACTTTATTTGCCATATACATTGTTTCAAATATATGTTTTATAAACTTTTAATATAATGAATAGGTACATGATTGATATCAAAGAATATGAGAACTCAAACGTGAAGCTCCTTTCTCAACATAGTATGCCCAATCAACTGCTAACCTATCATCCTGTAGGGGAAAAAATAAAGAGAAGTGGATGAGTCAAACAAAAGTCTGGTGAATGAGTACAAAATATGTGATGATCATGTGCGGTTAACTTTAATTCTACTCTAGATGACATAAGGTGTACTGTAAGCATTTATGAATTGCTAAGGTCTGTCACTTTATAGTTCTTGTCTATTACATACCTACACTACTATTTTTGTAGGCTATTCCAAGGTTCAAACTACGCATCGAACCTCACAACTAACGATTGGCCATCACTCCTAGAGCTACACAATATAAATACAGCCACTAGGCTACTAAAACATGGAAACACCGCCACAATGCTAGTCTTATTGTAGTGTTGACCTCTTATTGCTTGCGTCGGGATTCTCTATCTGAACTACAACACTTAGTGTCAGAAATCATGCATACTGGGATTCTCATTATGCCAGACCACACTTTGTCAAGCATTCTAGTCAGTGTTATGCATCCATCGTGGCCTATGAGTGTCACATGCGAAAATACATTGCTCTAGTCGAATAATCGACCCTTAATTGGACAAACAACATTACCCAACACCACAACGACTTAGCGTCCTCTCATAGCGAACTAGCTTCCCCACTATCTCTAATCACTTAGCCCAATATAACCCCACAAATCAACAACAATCATACAAATTTTTATTATTAACTGGGCCTTAGGTCGTGGTTGAAATTGCATATTTCAAGTGACTAACGATCGACCGCTAGCCTAACTGGTCGACCGTTCAAGGTAAGGGTCGATCTGTCGTGGTCAAAAATTAAGGTTCCGTTGTTTTCTGGTTTCGATTTTTAATTTGGGTTTACGTTGATCGATTATTCCAGTGCTTGTTAATTTCTGTATTTACGGTAAACATGACCAGCCAATGTTTCTCAAATTTCCATTTCAATTCTTCAATCTAGGGGTTTCACGTTTTAGTGTTTGTAGATTTTATGGTTTATAATTAACCAAATTAAATGGGTGTACTAGATCAATATTAGGTTTAACAATTCACATTAATTTCAATTCTACCTTAGGTTAAAGATTTTCAATTTTAGGATTCTACAGATTTTAAAATTACAATTAAATAATCAAAAGGGCATGCTAGCATCAAATTTGATACTTCCTAGCGATTTCAAATTAGGATTTCTAGATTGTAAAATTAGGGTTTTCAATTCTATTTAAAACAACCGAGATCAATATGAATATGTCAAATTTAACTATAAGTAACCACCTAATTAAATTTGTGCATACTCACCTCAAGTCCAAGCTCTTCCTGTTTGCTTTGCTTAAGAATCGCCTCTTCATACACTTGATCCCTTTTCTCCATCTAGATTCAATGGATTTTGTTCTTTTAGTTTGATTTTATTTTAATTTTTGAAGAATTTTAGGTTTAGAGTAGAAATCAGAATTGGGTGGAGTTTCGTCGTAGTAAACCGTTATATGAATTTTAAGGTTAGATTAGGCTTTATATTATAGAGGTTGGCAATAAGTTTAGGCGGTTGGATTTATTGTAGAGGATATTTGGGGTTATCAGGCATGCTCATTAAAAACTTGGTAACGAAGTAATAAATCATCATCGTTCCAACACGTCATCAGTCGCTCAATTTTTCACAGATATAGTTGATCGTCTAACCCACATTGATCGACCGGTACCGATCAACCATCACCCATTTTAGGTCGATCGGTTAGTATGTGATTTTTTGATATTTAAAAACAAATTGTTTCTTCTATTTCCAATTCTTCCAACATCCATAACTTTTCTGTACTAACTCTGTTTTGAAGTGTTTTATATGAAAATCATTACGAACGCAATGATGCAAGTTTCCTGGACAAATTCAGATGTCTATGAAATTTTTTTTAGCCCTTATTTTATTTAAATCTAATTTTCTTATTAAATTTCTATAAACAAAATTTTGGTGTTACATTCTTTCCCCTTAAAAGGATTTTGTCCTCGAAATCTCAAATGACTGAAAAATGTAACTTACATACAACAACCAATACCTACAACCATCTACTCATCCATCATCCATGAAAAATCATGGTCCTTAGAAATTTTCTAATGCAATATGTTCATACATAAGCAATGTAAAATGCACGTGAACCCATATTAATGAAAAAGAATAGACGGTCTTCTGATTCAGTCGACCTCTTATAGTGCAGATGCTCATGCTATACATCCAAATGCATGCAAGATTCTAAGTAAGTGTATTTGCAATTCTATATGTATGCACAACCATACGACCCACATGCAATATCCATATGCATAACATCCACTAACATGGAAACAATCATGCATCCATATGTATCATATCTAACAAGCTAGACAATAATAAGAGATAATGTGAATGTGTATACTACCAAGAGGATATACTATCCTAAACATGTAAAGGAAACAATCCAAACAATACATCCACTAGCAATCGTCAATCATAACTTTTCATAATGATATGTTTGCAATCATTCCTAACATCCAATGGACTTTACCTAAACTAGAACCTATTTACAAAAATAATCTCTTTTAAATAAAATGGAAACATGTCTAAAAAGAGTTCGGGATGTAGCTTGGACTTTCTCCTCAAACTCCCATGTACTCTCAACTTGATCATCTTCCTATTAAACTCTAACAAGTTTAATTATTCATTGTAGTGTTGATTTGTCCCAAGCCCAAAAATACAAGGTAGGTGCATGCTGAATAAGAGACTCATCTATCCTTTTTAACTTTTCTTAACTGACACAGCTTGACTGTGGTAACTATGTCGCATAGACACTTCCACAAGTACCTAATAATGGTTTTCACAATATTTTAGTCATATTCTATCTTGCCTTAAGTATTTTCTACTTGTTTATTTCTTAATTATGGACACAGTGCTGTAGATTATGGAGGACTAAACTCCTAGAATTACTCCATTTTTCCCATTGGTAGATTCTTTCTGCCCATCTTGTGTAGTCATTGTCCTTCTATGAATCAAATCCATCCATTTTTTCCATCTAAACTTCTCATTCTTTACCATTGGCATAAACCTCTAATCTGAATGTATGTGCATAGGAAATTCTCTACAATCCTTACTACTAACTCATAGGGAGTCGGCATGCACCACGCTAAATAACTTGAGCATAAGTATCTTTCCATAAAATTGTAGCTCTATGAAATCCTCACTACACAACATACTACCTTAACTCGTCCATTGGTATACCTAATCACCTCAACTCTTAGATACCAAGTGAGACAACTTGAATATAGATGGTGTCTCCCCCCATGGTACCTCAACTCTTGGATACCAAGTGAGACAACTTGAATATAGATGGTGTCTCCCTCCATGGTACTTCTTACTCAGCACTTCGCAATTTCTTCACTTTACCAAGGTTATCCAAACTTGGTGATTTCTTAAATTGTTGAAAATAGCAAAACTTCTTTTCCAATTCGATTCAACTTTAAATCATCTTATTATTACTTCTAAATGGTTTCTTCAGTCCTTTAAAAATCATGGTACCTAGTTATCACGTTTAGAGTCTATAGGGATCCATCCTAAATTCTACGAGTGAAAATTTGGTCTTTCTTCCCATTCAACCTTAACAATAAAAGTTTCAAAATTAATTAAAACCATAACATAGATACACTCTAGCATTGGTAATAATCACCTAAGTGCTACTTTGTTCGCGTGCGACTGCCATGCACACAACTATGTATTCTAAGCTAGTCTTCCATGCATTTTCCTAAAGTAAATAGTCTCATTCTAATTTGAGGGATGATTAAGAAGAATCATTTTTATCCCTTCCTTCAAATCTTATCAAAAATTTCTCGATCTAGCTTCCTATGAAAATCACCTTCACATTCTTAATTCGTGCCAATAACAATATCCTTTTCTTGGCTGAGACCAAATCCCTGAATTAACCATCCCTTGCTCAGTCTTGACTATAATTTTTATCTAGGATACCTTTTTTGGTTTGAACTTCCAAAAATTTTACCATTTCTTAATGTCCTCCCATATATGAGATTTTTTGACCAAGCATAACCTCTTATCACCTTATTCCAGTTATTTTATAGTTGGGACAACTCGCTATGGAATGATGCCTTGCTATTTTAATCCAATAAAATGATGACCAATACTTTGGTTTATATTTATAGATTTTTGTAATTTTAATGTATTAGAACTACATCTCTCCTAAAGCAAAGGTTGACGGTGTAAATTTCTATATCTTATCCTAAAAGGAGATTTGTGTTTCGTTTGAAATTATAAGGAATTATCATTTTCATTGTTATTGAAATAAGTAATATAAAAATGTCCTTATTAGATACATCTCTTTCATTTTGAATGTATTCCTTGTCGTTTCAAAAGATACACTTTTATTTATAAATTTGAACTTGATAATCCACAGAAATTTACATTGCAACCCTCTAACATGAAAGAGACGTTGCAGCATGATTGTATGAAAAGAAATACGTGGATAACAGAATATTAACAATAAATAAAAGCGACACCAGAGATTTATACTGGTTCGGACCATTGTCCTACGTTCAGTCCCTAAGCTCCTCTTAGGAATTTCACTAACAAAAAACAACCCTCTCTTTACCGGGAGGAATAGGTTTACAACTATCCGAACAGCCGAACGGGATTTCTTGCCTCGACTGCTGAAGAGGACTCTCATTTTACCACTTTAGTAGCTTCGTCTGCTAACAAGATTCTTATCTGTAATTTTACCACTTTAGTCGGTTCTGCCTCAACATTTTACCACTTTAGTAGGTTCTGCTTCAGCCTTGTAGCTAACAAACTGACTGAACATCAACAAAAACGTAAAAAGCATCCAAATTTCACATACACCAACTAGTATATTCGTTTCAAGTAAAGAAGAAATATAAGATAAATTAAACCCCGAGTCATGAAAGATTACCGTCTTTACCTTCATCAGCATTTTACTACCCCTTTTGAACATTAACTTGCTAGCATAATAGCTGTTCAAAAGCCCTTGCGTACTCATCAAGAACTTTCCTGATATTGCTCACCAGCTTTAATCCGATTGAATACTTGGATATAACTGGAACAAAATTAGGGTCACGGTATGATACTTCTGCTATGAAATTGTCTGTATACTACTAACAGAATCCATAAGGATTTTTATTCTACTTGTAACAAAGTCGTTGTAGTATAGTGGTGAGTATTCCCGCCTGTCACGCGGGTGACCCGGGTTCGATCCCCGGCAACGGCGAATATGTTTTTGTTCCGACCTGACGATTTTTTTTAATTATTTTTGTTTTTTTAATAATAAATTTTGACCTTCCTAATTCACTTGAATCCGTTACGATATCAACATAAGAACCGAAATTTGCCTTTCCAATTTTCAATTTGCTACTAACTATTAGCTGTGCTTATTTAAACAATCAACTGCTTTTTAAAGGTTTTAAAACAAGTAAGGATTAGATTTGGACAAATGAAAATAGGTAAGGATTACCTCAGATTTCACAACATTAAGAACAGTACTGTTTTGCAGGAATTCTGTGCCATGGGTTCTTCTGAGAGCTTGAATTTCCAAAAAGAAGCTCACTGTTATTTACTGATTTAAAGCATAATTTTGGAAGAAGAAAGAGTTGGTGGACCCGTCTCACTTTCGGAAGTGCGGTTCGGCACGGTTCGGGATAAACAGTTCAGTTACTGGATTTACTTGATACAGAAGCATTTGCTTTTAATTTCTACGTGGTCACCGTTGGTTGGTGGCACGTTGACACGTTGATGCTTCAACATTACTTCCCTTTTCCTATCATGGTTGTTGAACGTTGATTGGAGATACGGTGAAGTCTGATGCTTTGAAAGCCAACGTATTAACAACCCAACGTTTTTTTCCTCGTCCTCCTTTTTTCCTATAGACAAACATCATCATCTTTTTCTTACTTGCACTATATTCCTATCTCTTCTCCTTTCTACGTTTATATTTCTTCAAATCTAAACGACATATAATTCGGACCTCTCTACGTAGAAGAAGAAGACATATTATCCAAAGGCAAATGTTAGAATATACCGATTTATGATGGGTGGATGACATATTTAATGGGCATAAAAAATGTTGTCAATAAAATTTTCAAGTTAAAAGAATTTGTTTTCTCTCATCGTGCGATAGACTGCAAATTATGGTTTGACGATAACGGGAGAAATTAGTATCAAAGAAACAATTGTCATATTCATATGCAGCATAGCTGCAACACTCTCAAATCAACAAATGAGAGAAAATTTTCAAATATCAAGCAGCACGATTTCAGTTTGTTTTCATGCCGTTTCAGAAGATGTACAGTTACTAGCCATAGATATTGTCAAGTCCGATGATCCTCAATTTAATACTGTTCCATGTCATATTAAAACTTCAAACCGGTACTACCTATATTTTAGAAACTGTGTTGGTGTTATATACAGTATACATGTAATAACACACTTACATGCAGATTGAGTTGTTCCGTATATATGACGAAAAGGTTGTGCTACACAGAATTGGTTAGCAACATGCACATTCGATTTACATTTGCTTATGTTATGGTTGGTTAGGAAGGTGCTGCACATGATAGTAGAAATTTTTAATTCGGTTATAAATAATAGAAACTCTAACTTCCCCCACCCTCAACCTGGATAGTATTATCTAGCTGACTCATGATATCCACTTCGGCCTGGTTATTTACCACCTTATCTTAATATTAGATATCATATTCCTCATTTTCGCGAAACCTTAAATCAACCGTTGAAAATTTTAATTTCTATAATTCAAATTTATGTATGGCGACTAAAAGAACCTTTGAAAATTGAAAGAAAAAGTATGTCGCTTGAAGAATATGCCAACATACTCATTTGAAACTCAAGTAGAAGTTGTCATATCTATAATGACTATATAGTATTTCATACGAAGATATAATAGCGGTGATCCATATGTTGTGGCTTATGATGATAATCTCGATCTTATTATAGAATAATATCAGAAGGAATATTATAATGTGAGAACTACACTGAACGCAACAGTTGAACCAGTACACAACGACACGTAGACCATAAAATATATACAATTCAAGATAGCATAAGAGATGAAATTGTTGCAATAGGGTTGCATAAAAGCATCTTATGATTTTATATGTGCTTTCCACTATTATATATATTTAATTTTTTGTTTATTTAGCCTTTTGTGTTGTTTTAACATTTTAATTACACGCATATTACACATCGAAACAAATAATTACTTAACTACAAATCAACTGAATTAAAATCACAACTTAAATACCCCACTCAAATACGCTATTCACAGCCCCAAACTCATAACCTGTTCACTCAACTTCCCCGCTCAAATTCCATGTTCAAATACCTCACTCCCGTTCATTCCATACGCATCCTTATTCATGGTGCGTCTTAAGTTTAAAAATGTTAAAGGAGAAAATTGTGAAAGGGAAATATGGTTTTTTATTTTGATTAAAGTTGTATTGTATTAATTATTGTTAACTATTATTACCTTTTCGATTAATGGATATTAGCATAAGTACGTTGGACAATAATGAAGATAGAACGATTTGTAATAACATTTAGAGCAAATATAGTAATGCAGAATTAAGTTATATTTTTATTTCATACAATCCATAATAGTTAATAAAAATATGATACAGACGATATTTCATACAATCTTTTAAACCATTTATTCTCTGACACACCAATAGCTTGTAGTATTCTTCATGCTATTCATTCAAAAATATTGCTAATATTTCTTTGATGTAGATATTCTTTGCAGCTGTTACACTATAAGATTCCAGAAAATCCATAATTTTACATATCAATGAATCATTAAAATATTATTTTTATAACCAAATTGATTTCAAATCAATTATAAATTTGGATAATATTGAGTATTGACATTTCTAACCCTGAAAATAAATATTGAACGGTTTTGAAGCTGAAAATTTGCAAGGGCTGTAACTTTTAATGGAAGCCAAAATAGGGTTTGAGACTACCACTAATTAGCCGTTGATGTCATACGTGATGCTTCGAACGCCAACATATCGTTCTCCCTACGCATTTCAAGTAGACTAGAGAAGGTGTAGCCCAGTTCGATTGTCTGACGTGTCAAACACCAAAAGTGGATGGCCCAAGCTTGCAAACACGCCATTGTCTTTCATTTCCAATAAAAACGAGCAGCAACATGGCCAATTTTACCTCTTGAAAAAATGACACATAAATCTAGGACATATACATCCTTCAGCAATGTAACGATCGCAGAAAGATTCATCGATCAATCTAAGAGTAAAAGCAACAAAGTAAGAGGAGTTGCTTTAGAACACTTCGTAGACTAAAGTAGCACTAATCCAGATGAGGTTGAGAAGGGAAAAAGGATTAAGCTGAAAGTGCTATGGATCGAGTAGGATGAATACTTCTACTAAATTAAACTTCTACGAATATTTGATAGAATAAAAAATAATATTGTTAGAACATCGGTTCCCGATATTTTGATAATAACAATTATATGTGTTTATCTAACCAAGTTCTACAGGAAAACATTGATGGCCAGATTCCAGGTCGATGGACGTAATCATTTACAGGTTATAGAATCTGTGTCTAGTTAGTAATATATGTTAAAATCTCTCCAAATTGGTACAGATGCACAAACTTTTTGATAACACGACTTATTTTCAAAAGAAGTTTTTAAAATAGTCTGAATTAGCAGTATTCAGACGTCTGAATCATAAATTCAGACGTCTGACTGCTGAAACAGATATTTTTAAAACAGCAAATTCAGACGTCTGAATAAGATCAAAAATAAATTATTTCGACGCTTCCTTGTTATCTTCTACTTTCAGAAGGCTATATTTTAATTCAGAAGTCTGAGTTAAAAATTAACGGCTACTTCTTGAACGGTTGCTTCTCTTCCCCGAACAGAAGCAACAGTCATTTCAACAATTGCTTCCTTTCTGTTTCATGGCAACTCTTCACCAATTATTGCAACCTTTAACCACTATAAATAGCAAGCAATTTCAACACTATTCTTATCCAATTCTTATTTTGATTTCTGAACTCTATATTCTTGCTATTTACTTTCAAGTTTTACAAATCAAACAATTTGATCACCAAACACTCAAGCATACTTTTGTGTGGTCAACTAGACTTTCTTTCTTCATAAATTACACTATATACCATAAAGGAGAAGATTATAGGAAGGGTGTACTTATATTGACTCATCAGTGCTATTACAAAGCATATTCAGTCAAAAACATTTTCACTTGTATTTGAAGTCCTGTTGTAGTATCCTCAGGCAGTAGAACTTCTATTCGGTTGTCTAGACCGAAAATTCATGTTCGGTTGTTTAGGCGGTGTAATACAAGTTCCTCCTAGTGAAGCGACGGTATCGATTGAATTCCAGAAGGAGTTTGGGACTGAACATAGAACGGGAGTCCGAACCAGTATAAAAATTCCTGATGTCATTTACTTTAATGCTTTTACTATTTACTTACTTTTCCGCACAAGTAATTTATTCATATTACACGATCACATGGTCACTTTCAAATACAAAGTAAAGTACACCGGATATTTTTATACTTATTTGAACCTTTCGTTCTACGTCCAGTCTCAGAATCTTTTTTGGATTTAAACAACACTCTCACTTAACCCAAAGGAATGGGTATTACAAACCGATGAGATGACGAATAGGACTTCGTGCCTGAAGATCTCCAACATGACTTCGACTATAAAGAGTGGTAAAGTATTTTGACCTCCTGTGCTCTGGATAACACGGATGAGTCGTTATAGTACAAACTTTCTTTAATCTTCTTCGTAATTGTTATAACATATATATATTTGAAGACATGGAAGTGAATAATCACTTGATAGATTTGAATTGAATGTGCAAGTGACAAAGAAATAGCAATTTATGGTTTGGAATGCAAGTAATGAATTTAACAAGAATTAGAGTTAGAAGACAAGAATAACTATTGTTGGAATACTAAAAGTGATTGCCATTTATAGAAAACGAGTAGCTGCAGTCTTTCATAAAGAGTAGCATCTGTCTGAAGTGCTGCAGCCATTCATGGATGGAAGTGACTCTTCGTAAAGAATTTGGTCGATTGTTATAGTTGAATTTGGTAATTTTAAAACAGAAAGAAAACAGTGTAAAAATGACCAATTTTAGTCGACTAAAAAATCCATTCAATCAGATGTTTTTCTTATTTAGTCGACTAAATTAAATGTATTGTCAATTGGTTTCCTTTAGAAGATAATAAAAATAGACGTACATTATATCACTCAATTGACTTCGGTGAACCATTCGACTTATTTTTGTATATTTCCATTTTTTAAAAATGGTAATTAACAGGAAGAGTCTGCGATTTGGCACGGTTCAGGATAAACAGTTCTGTTAGTGGATTTACTAGATATAGGAAGAGTCTGCAGTCAATTTTTCCATGGCAACCGTTTGTTGGTGGAAAGTATAACACATTTGATGCTCCAACGTTACTTCCCCTTTTCATATCCTGTATGTTGAACGTTGAGGGGGGATACGGTGATGTCCGATACGTTAAACACCAACGTATGTTTCGTTTTCCTTCCCTTCCTCTTTTCCTATAAAACAACATCATCATCTTTCATCTTCCTTACACCATATTCTCGTCTCTTCTCCTTTCTACTTTTATATTTCCTCGGATCTAAACGACGTATAAGTCGGACCTCTCATCGTAGAAGAAGAAGCCATATCGAATGCAAACGTCAGAATATATCGATTTAAGGCGGGTGGATGACATATTAAATAAACATCAAAAATATTGTCGATGAAATTTTCAAATGAAAGACTTTGGTTTCTACCGTTATGCGACATACTGCAAAATTATAATATGATAACAACGAAAGTAAGTAGTATCAAAGAAACAGTTGTCATATTAATATACAGCGTAGCTGCAGCACTCTCAAATCGACAAATGAGCGAAAATTTTCAAATGTCAAGTAGCACAATTTCAGTTTGTTTTCATACAATTTTAGACGTTATACAATTGCTAGCTATTAATATTGTCAAGTCGGATGATCCTCAATTTAATATTATTCCATATCATATTAAAACCTCAAACCAGTACTACCCATATTTTATAAACTGTGTTAGTGTTATAGACGATACACGCGTAATAACATACTTACATGCAGATTGAGTTTTTTCGTATATAGGACGAAAGGTTGTGCTACACAGAATATGTTAGCAACATGCTCATTCAATTTACAATTTAATTATGTTATGGTTGGTTAGGAAGGTGTTACATATGATAGTAGAAATTTTTAATTCAGTTATAAACGGTAGAAACTCTAACTTCCCACACCCTCCACCAAGATAGTATTATTTAGTTGATTCGGGATATCCACTTCAATCTGGTTATTTATCACCTTATCTTAATATTGGATATCATATTCCTCATTTTCACGAAACCTCAAATCAACCATTGAAAATTTTATTTTCTATAATTCAAGTTTACGTATGACAATTAAAAGAACCTTTGAAAATTAGAAGAAAAAATTCGTTGTTTTAAAGAATATGCCAATATACTCATCTGAAACTCAAGTAGAAGTTGTCGTATCTATAATTAGGCCTGTCAAACGGATCGAGTTGGGTCAAAATGGGTTGGGTCGAGTTTGACCCAACCCATTTATGACCCATTCTCTTTTATCCATTTATGACCCAACCCACTTAACAAGCGGGTTACCCATTTAACCCATTTATGACCCAACCCACTTAACAAGCGGGTTACCCATTTAACCCATTTATAACCCAACCCACTTAACAAGCGGGTTACCCATTTAACCCATCTAAAGATTTAAATTTAATTTAACTAATAAAAAACAAATAAATATAAAATAATTCTAAGTCTAATTTTTATGTTTTGAGATCCGACAAAAATTTAAAATTTTAATTTTAATTTTCATCAAAATTCAAATATGGAGATGGAGTAGCTTATTATTTTCTTACAACTGTCAGTCTCCTTGGAGAACTACAGTGTGCATTCACATGATAAAGTATCCAAGTGTTCCATACTATCTGTAATTTAGGTGATAGTTAATCGGTCGAAGTCCTGCCTGATTCTGAATTAGAACGAAGGAGTTATTTCAGTCTGAACAAAAAAAACGGCGGCTTCTGCATTAGACGGAGTTCAATATGCAGATGTGGTAGCCTGTTATTTTTTAAATACAATTGTCAGTCCTTTTGGAGAACTACAGTGTGCGTTCATACGATGAACTATTCGAGTGTTACATATTGTCCGTAATTTAAGTGGGAGTTGATCGGTTGAAGTCTCGCTTGATTCTGAGTTGGAACGAAGGAGTTATTGCAGTCTGAACAAAAAAATAGCGGCTTCTGCACTAGGAAGAGTTCAATATGCAGATGTGGTAGCCTTTTATTTTCTAAGTACAATTGTCAGTCCCCTTGAAGAACTACAGTGTGCGTTTACATGATGAACTATCCGAGTATTCCATACTGTCTGTAATCTAATTAGAAGTTGATCGGTCGAAGTCTCGCCTGATTCCAAGTTAGAACGAAGGGGTTATTGCAGTCTGAACAAAAAAAATAACGGCTTCTGCACTACGCGGAGTTCAATATGCAGGCGTGGTAGCCTGTTATTTTCTAAGTACGACTGTCAGTCCACTTGGAGAATTACAGTATACATTCGCACGCTGAAGTATCCGAGTGTTCCATACTGTCCGTAATTTAGGTAGGAGTTGATGATGAGATTCATATTCTTGATCAAGCCCATTGGTGATGATGAGAATCTATTCACTGTTCGAAACATTGTGGCCAACTGCCCTTAATCTGTCACACAGATTCTTGATCTTGGCAAGGTAATCTCTCATGCTCATATCACTTTTTCTTGTATTCTGTAATTCTCTTCTATAGTGCATGATTCTCGCTGCTGATTGGGAATTGAAAATTCTTTCAATGGATGACCATATTTCATATGACGTGTAACATCCAACAAGCTGTGACAATAGAGTCTGACTCACAGAAGATAAAAGCCAAGATGCAATCAAGTTATCTTGTTTCTGATGTAAAATATAACCTGGGTTGCTGATGGTATTGCCTTTATCATCAATGATATTAACTGATGGAATCACCTTTGTTCCTTTGACATAATCTTATAGATCATACCCTCTTAATGCTATTTCAACTTGTTATTTCCATGTGATGTAATTATCTTCATCTAATGGGGTGTTTATTGCTTGATTCTTAGGTCTGATCAAGACTGATTCAGATTTTTGACTGTCATTGGATCTGTTGCCAGTGTTTGCTGAAGTAACGTCCTCTTCTTCGAGGGCCATGGAGGATCAAGAATTTGAATATCCCGATTTCTTGATCAAGAAATCAAAGTTGCGCAGCAAAAAAAAAGGTGCAACCATAGGTAGAAATGACGATCTTGAATCTGATCTGCCTCTAGGATGGCACAGTGGGTAGAAATAACTGATGAACATAGTCACTATACTGATCTTGAGAAGGACAGCCTCCCCTATGATGATAATGTTCTGAGGGGAGCCTCACAAGAAAACAACTTCTCAATGAAATCTGCCATTTGGCAATGGTGGCTCTGATACCATAAAAGAAGTTTTAAAATGAAAAGTTTTATAACTGCAGTTTCTATCAATTGTTCAATTACATCTCACAATCCTTCTGTATTTATAATACAGGTATTAGGCTAAATGCAAATTAGGCCCTATAAGCAAATTAGGCCCAAAAGATAAAAAATAAAGCAAAAGTATGTAATGCGGGTATTTCAGGGTGAAGCCCATCCAGATATGAAGTAAACCAGACACGCAGGGAGCAAGTCCACTATTATGAACATCAACAAATATGTAAAAAGCATCCAAATTTCACATACACCACAACTAGTAAATTCATTTTAAGTAAAGGAGAAATATAAGATAAATTAAACCCTGAGTCATGAAATATTACCGCCTTTACCTTCTTCAGCATTTTACTACCCCTTTTGAACATTAACTTCCTAACATAATAGCTGTTCAAAAGCCCTTGCGCACTCATCAAGAACTTTCCTGATATTGCACACCAGCTTCAATCCGATTGCATACTTGGATATAACTGGAACAAAATTAAGGTCACGGGCTGATGCTTCTGCTATGAAATTGTTTGTATACTATTAACAAAATCTATAAGGATTTTTATTCTACATATGACAAAGTCGTTGTAGTATAGTGGTGAGTATTCCCGCCTGTCACGCGGGTGACCCGGGTTCGATCCCCGGCAACGGCGTAATTGTTTTTTTTTTCAAGTTGGCGGTTTTTCTCTCTCAATTTCGACCTTCCTCATTCGCCTGGATCCATTATGATATCAACTTAAGAACCAGATTTTGCCTTTCTAGTCTTCAATCTGCTACTAACTAATAACTATGCTTACTTAAACAATCGATCGCTTTTTAAAATTAGAGTTGGACAAATGAAAAGAGGTAAGGATTACCTTAAGAAACAGTACTATTTTGCAGGAATTCTGTGCCATGGGTTCTTCTGAGAGCTTGAATTTCCAAAAAGAAGCTCACTGTTATTTACTGATTTAAAGCATAATTTTGGAAGAAGAAAGAGTCGGTGGACCTGTCTCACTTTCGGAAGTGCGGTTCGGCACGGTTCGGGATAAACAGTTCAGTTACTGGATTTACTTGATACAGAAGCATTTGCTGTCAATTTCTACGTGGTCACCGTTGGTTGGTGGCACGTTGACACGTTGATGCTTTAACATTACTTCCCTTTTCCTATCATGGTTGTTGAACGTTGATTGGAGATACGGTGAAGTCTGATGTTTTGAAAGCCAACGTATTAACAACCCAACGTTTTTTTTCCTCGTCCTCCTTTTTTCCTATAGAAAAACATCATCATCTTTTATCTTACTTGCACTATATTCCTATCTCTTCTCCTTTCTACGTTTATATTTCTTCAAATCTAAACGACATATAATTCGGACCTCTCTACGTAGAAGAAGAAGACATATTATCCAAAGGCAAATGTTAGAATATACCGATTTATGATGGGTGGATGACATATTTAATGGGCATAAAAAATGTTGTCAATAAAATTTTCAAATTAAAAGAATTTGTTTTCTCTCATCGTGCGATAGACTGCAAAATTATGGTTTGATGATAACGGAAGAAATTAGTATCAAAGAAACAATTGTCATATTCATATGCAGCATAGCTGCAACACTCTCAAATCAACAAATGAGAGAAAATTTTCAAATATCAAGCAGCACGATTTCAGTTTGTTTTCATGCTGTTTCGGAAGATGTACAGTTACTAGCCATAAATATTGTCAAGTAGGATGATCCTCAATTTAATACTGTTCCATGTCATATTAAAACTTCAAACCGGTACTACCTATATTTTAGAAACTGTGTTGGTACTATAGATGATACACACGTAGTGACACACTTACATGTTAGATTGAGTTGTTCCACATGTAGGACGAAAAAATTGTGCTATACAGAATATCTTAGCAGGATGCTTATTCGATTTACAATTTACTTATGTTATGAGTGGTTGTGAAGGTGTTGTACATGATAGTAGAAATTTTAGTTCAGTTATAGATGATAGAAACTTTAACTTCCTCCACCCTCCACCTGGATAGTATTATTTAGTTGATTCAGGATATCCACTTCAACCTAGTTATTTACCACCTTATCTTAATATTTGATATCATATTTTCCATTTTCGTGAAACCACAAATCAACCAAAATCGACAAATGAAAATTTTAATTTCTATCATTCAAATTTACGTATGACAATTAAAATAACCTTTAGAAATTGGAAGAAAAAGTTGTCGCTTTGAAGAATATGCCAATATACTCGTTTGAAACTCAAGTAAAAGTTGTTGTATCTACAATGATTATACACTCTTGCATACGAAAATACAATAGTGTTGATCCAGATTTTAAGGCTTATGATAATGATCGCGGTCTTATTTTAGAGAAATATCAGGAGAAATATTATAATATGAGAATTGCACCAACATAGCAGTTGAATCAGTGTGATGACATGTAGACTATGAAGCGTTAATAATTCGAGATAGCATACAGATAAAATTGTTGCAGTAGAATTGCACTAAAACATTGTATGATTTTATATGTACTTTCTACTATTATATAATTAATTTTCTTTTATTTAGTTTTTTTTATTGTTTTAACATTTTAATTAAACACATATTACACATCAAAACAAATAATTAGTTGGCCACAAGTCAATTAAATTAAAATCACAACTTAAATACCATACTGAAATACCAGTTCGTAGCCCCAAACTAATAACACTTTCACTCAACTTCCTCGCTCAAATGGTCCGCTCAAATTCCCTGCCCAAATACCCCACTTCCGTTCATTGCGAACGCATCCTTATTCAAGGTGCGTCTTCAGTTTAAAAATGATAAAGGGGCAAATTGGGAAAGTGAAATATGGGTTTTTATTTTGATGAAAGTTGTGTTGCATTAATTATTGTGAACTATTATTACCTTTTCGGCAAATACCAGTATTAACATAAGTACGTTAAACAATAATGAAGATAGAAAAATTTATAATAACAATAAGAGCAAATATAGTAACGCAGAACGAAAAAATATTTTTAGTTCGTTACAGTCTATGATGGTAAATATAAATACGGTACAGACAGTATTTGTACAATCTTCTAAACTAGCTTATTTCTTACACACTAATAACTTGTAGTATTCTTCAATGTATACATTTGGAAATATTGCTAGCATTTTTTTGATGTAGATTTTCTTCGTATCTGTTACACCATAAGATTCTAAAGGATCCATATTTTTACATATCAATAAATTGTTAAAATATTATTTTTATAACCAAATTGATTTCAAATTAACTATAAATTTGGGTAATATTAAGTATTGACATTTTTAACCTTAAAAATAAATATTGGATGGTTCTGAACTTGAAAATTTACAAGGGCTATAACTTTTAATGGAAGCCAAAATAGGGCCTGAGACGACTACTTCCAAAAAAAAAGATGTCTCTAGTTCCATGGAGTGGACTTTCGGTGTAGGAGATACGACGATATATAGTTTGATAGTTTTTGAATAGATTAGCAGATAATTAGCCATTGATATCATATGCATCCGACGCTTCGAACGCCAACATATCGTTCTCTTTGTGCATTTCAACTGGAGTGGGGAAGGTACAGCCCAGTTCAGATGTCTGACACATCAGACACCTAAAGTAGACGGTCCAAGCTTGCGAACACAACATTTTCATTCATTTCTAATGAAAAAGGAGCAGTAATGTGGTCAATTTTACCTCCAGAAAAAATGACACTTAAAGTTGGTACATATACATCCTTCAGCAATGTAACGATTGCAAATAGATTCATCGGTCAACCTAAAAGTAAAAGCAACAGAGTAAGAGGAGTTACTTTAGGACACTTTATAAACGAAAGTAGCACTATTCCAGATATGGGCATGAGAAAGGAAAAGGGTTAAGCTGAAAGGCGCTATGGATCGAGTAGTATGAATATTTCTACTGAATTAAAATTTATATGAATATTGATAGAATAAAAAGAATGTAAATTAAAGTACAACGTATATTTTTATACACTTTCGAACTTTCCGTTCTACATCCAGTCTCGGATTCTTTCTTGATTTAAACGACACTCTCACTTAACCCTGATGAATGGGTATTACAAACCGCCGAGGTGGCGAACTGGACTTCATGCTGAAGATCTCCAACGAGACTTCGACTATAACGAGTAGTAAAGTGTTTGACCTCTTTTGCTCTGAATAACATGAATGGGTCGTTATAGTATAAACTTCCTATAATCTTAAGTGGTATAACGTGTATATTTGAAGAAATTGAAGTGAATGATCACTTAATAGATTTGACTTGAATGTGTAAGTGATCAAGAAATAGCAATTTGTGGATTAATGCAAGTAGTGAATTCAACAAGAATTCTAGTTAGAAGACAAGAATAATTGTTGTTGAAATACTAAAAGTGATTGCTATTTATAGAGAATGGGTAATTTCAATCCTTCACCACGAGTAGCATCTGTCAAAAGTGCTGCAACCATTTATGGAAGGAAGCGACTCTTCATAAAGAAGAATATCACTTTAAAATTTTCAAATAATATAATCATTACTCGACAACCAATCGAATAGAAGTATTTAGTCGATTAGTTATAGCTGAATTTGTTAATTTTAGAACAGAAAGAAAGGTGTAAAAAGGACATGTTTTAGTCGACTAAAAAACCATTCAGTTTGATGTTTTCCTTGTTTAGTCGACTAAATTAAATGTATTGTCAACCGATTTTCTTTAGAAGATAATAAAAATAGGCGTACATTACATCAATCGACTGACATTGGTGAACCAATCGACTAATTATGTATACTTTCATTTTTTTAAAGTGGTAATGCTATTTTGGTTTTTTTTGTGTGTGTATACCACTTTCAAGAGATTTTAACATCTGTAAATTGAAGACCTGGAACTCTATGACTAATATTAAATTGAATGTCATCTTTGTCTTGTCTTTTTCGTATAGATCTCTTCGATAGTTGATATATTTCCTGCAATAGTCAATTATATATAGAATATATCCGTGTGCAGATGTCATGTTCAAAATATCAAACTGTAAGGTTTTTACATTCTCCCCATTTATGACGATGACAATTATATAGTTAAAAATTAATTTCAAAACATAGTTAGCTCTCCCCTAAGTTTATACTCCCCCTACCGATATGGCCGATAATTTTATCCCCCTTTATCATCAACAAAAATGAAAAATAAATCAATAAGAGTTATATAAGACTTGAATAGTAGTTGGGGCAAATGAAACTTGTGTCTCACATGTAATATATTACTTAAACATAAGCATATAACATCACAAATTTTCAAACTACATAAAACCATACAATATCATAAAAACACAAAGTACTTAATATCTCACAACACACACATCACAAGACCACATCCACAATCAAACATAAAACATAGTTTTACAAAACACATAAAATTACCTCATAACATATAATTACTCAAAGAAAACGTAATTAAGTACTGAAAACGTGAAATAGAAACTTACCAGGATAAAGTTACCAAATCTACTCCTCATCGCTACCATTATTTTCATTCTCACGTTCCTTTTGTTCATTTCCCCTTACGTGGAATTCCAATTGTATTCGTCATTTTCTGATGCTCCTTTTGGGGGTAGAGGAAATCTAGAGGCGGAAGGTCGAGTGCAAGACATTTTTTCCAGATTTTACTCATGAAATTCATCATTTTATCCATCTTGCTCTTGACACGAGTGCTATACGTTTAGTATACCAAAACAGAGAATAATCAAATATAAACTCGTCGCACAAGTTTATAACTCAGATTTCCACTACACTGGAATTCTGTAGTAAATATTATAACAATATGAACGTTGTAAATGAATTACAACAACAGCTTTATACTATTTTGAATAAATAGTACAACCAAAATAAAGGATAGAATAAAGAATAATTATATGAATATGCAAACAGACTAAAATTCTAACCGGTTTGTGTCTGAGGCTCGTCGTAACGATTTCCTTAAGAATTTTATTTCAAAATTCTCCCAAGATACAACAGACGAATTCTGCTCGAAATTGTAATGAGTATATCACTCTGTGATTTGAATATAAGAACAGCAGTTAACAGAAGAGAAGAGATTAGAAAATTCAGTGAGGAAAGTGATCAGTTTTCCTACTTATTTATAGTTGGTCCGCATCCCTTCGAACGGTCGTGTCTGCAACCGTTCGTCCAAACGGTCGCGCCCGTTTCCTTTAATCGCTGCTGTTCGTGTGCCTGCTTATGTTCAGTCGCGTCTCATCAGTCAGGCCGCACCTGTTCGCCTCTAACGGGTCGCACCCGCTTCTGTTCGCCTCCAATGGGTCGCACCTCTTCATTTAACCGCGTCCGCTTATGAATAGTCGCATCTGTTCGTTCGTCTGCAAATGTTAAAAAAAAACTCGGCCCAGTTTTTCAGTAAAATTAGAATCATATTAGACCCGAACCCGAGCCCGGCCCGGCCCGGTTCGGTCGGACGGCGGCGGCGCGCGCGTGTGTGTGGTGGAGATGCATGATCTCCCTCCTCACAACGAAGCATACATTTGGGAGCCCCAGGCCCCCAAACTCCTCATTGCAAAGCCATATATATATTGGAATGGTTTTGAAATTTTGGCGATGTGGGACTTTATGTATGTTTCATTCATTTTTTCCTTTGGAATTCCAACAATCCCCCACATGAATGATAATATACATATCCCCCACACAAAGCGAAATATCACAGAGTATATATGAAATTAATGCTTTATCGTGGATAAGTAGATATTTCACTTTGAAATTTCCCTAGTTAAAACTTATCGGATTTACTTGGCTAATCGGTGAAATATTTCATCTTGAACCGTCAGCCTTTATTGTATATCCAGACAATAAGCTTTACGAAGCATTGATTCCCTTCTCATCCAATTTCTTGGTTGTGTTCATTTTGGTCCTGAACAGTACTTGGTTCTGTGAGTGTTATAGAGAATTTAAAGCCTTGTAAAATTCTCATAGAGCCGACCCAGCTCACACTTACATAGGTGATCGCAACCATTAAGAGTATCCTACAAATACTCCACTTGTTATATTCAAGATATGGTCATCATTAAAAAACATAGTTTTAACCTTTAAATGCTTCTGTAGGCATGCATTTATATTATGCACCATAGGAATGGAATTGGACTATGTCCAAACAAATGCATTACTTCTTGAGTTATTCAGAACTGGTTTGCCTATTGATCCTAGTCCGTGGGATCTCCAGTCGCTAGGATAGGTTTCCGTATAAGATAACTCTTGATGGTTTAGGCCTTTAAGCCCATTCCCCTCGATGCACAGTCAATTTTCTCTCTTGATAAACCTTTAGTAAATGGATCTGCTAGGTTATCATTTGTTCTCACATAATCTATGGAAATAGTTCCATTTGAGAGTAACTGCCTAACTGTATTATGGCGTCGACGAATATGTCGTGACTTTCCATTATACACAAAGTTTTGCGCTCTGCTTAGCACTGCTTGGTTATCACAGTGTATGCATATGGCCGGTACAGGTTTAGGCCAAAACGGAATATCTTCTAAAAAGTGACGAAGCCATTCTGCTTCTTCGCCTGCCTTATCTAATGCAATGAACTCTGATTCCATAGTGGATCGAGCTATGCATGTTTTTTAGTAGATTTCCATGATACTGCTGCTCCTGCAGGAGTAAAGACATAACCACTTGTGGATTTTGATTCCTCTGAATCTGCAATCCAGTTTGCATCACTATATCCTTCTAAGACGGCAGGATATTTTCCATAATGTAAGGAAAAATTAGTGGTATTCTTTAAATATCCCAACACTCTCATTAGTGCTTTCCAGTGTTCCTTCCCTGGATTACTTGTATACCTGCTTAGTCGACTTACTACATAAGCTATATCTAGTCTTGTGCAATTCATGAGATACATGAGACATCCTATTACACGAGAATATTCCAGTTGCATTACACTCTCATTAGTGTTTTTGTGCAGTACTTCTGATGGATTAAAAGGTGTATTTACTCCTTTAATTCCAAAATTTTGAAATCTTTCAATCACTTTGTCTACATAGTGTGACTGAGACAATTCAATTCCATTAGGAGTTCGTATTATTTTGATTCCCAAGATAACGTCTGCAACTCCTAAGTCTTTCGTATCGAAATTGCTAGTTAACATTTTCTTTATGGTCTCTATGACTTGAGTATTTGGACCAAATATTAGCATATCGTCTACATATAGACAAATCATCACATATGATTGTCCAATTTGTTTATAATAAACACATTTGTCACATTCATTTATACGAAAACCATTTCTCATCATGACACTATCAAATTTTGCGTGCCATTGCTTTGGAGCTTGTTTTAGTCCGTATAATGATTTGACTAATCTACAGACTTTGTTTTCATTTCCTTTGGAAATAAATCCCTCAGGTTGCTCCATGTAAATCTCCTCATCGAGATTTCCATTTAAGAATGCTGTTTTTACATCCATTTGATGAATCTCTAGATTATAGATGGATGTAATTTCTATTAACATTCTTATAGAGGTTATTCGTGTTACCGGCGAATATGTATCAAAGAAGTCTACTCCTTCTTTTTGACGATATCCTTTGGCTACTAATCTAGCTTTATACTTGTCGATAGAGCCATCTGCTTTCATTTTCTTCTTGAAAATCCATTTGCAGCCAATTGGTTTTATTCCTGGTGGAATATCAACAATTTCCCAAGTTTTATTACTTAGAATTGAATCAATCTCACTTTGGATTGCTTCTTTCCAACATGAAGATTCAGAAGATGACATTGCTTCCTTGTACGTTTGAGGTTCGTGTTCTAACATATAAGTTAAAAAATCCAAACCAAATGTTTCAGAAGTTCTAGCCCTTACGCTTCTTCTTGGTTCAACCTCCTCGTTGTCCTGATGAGTTTCATCTTCACATGTCTCATCTCTGTTATCTCTTGTCCTTTTTGGGACAGGATTTCCATCGTTTCTTTTATGTGGGAACACATCTTCAAAGAACGGGGCATCTCTTGATTCCATGATTGTATTTACATGAATATCATTTATATCAGACTTGAATACCAAAAATCTATAGGCACTACTATTTTGGGTTGGCCCGAGATAATAACAATCTACTGTTTTTGGTCCAAGTTTGACTCTCTTGGGAGGCGGAACTGGAACTTTTGCCAAGCACCCCCACACTTTGAGGTATTTAAAGATTGGTTTGTGTCCTTTCCATATCTCATATTGAATTGTTCCTGTTTTATTGTGAGGAACTTTATTTAACATATAATTAGACATATTTAGTGCTTCCCCCCACAAGTTCGTTGGTAGACCAGAAGTTAAAAGCAATGCATTAATCATATCTTTTAACGTTCTATTCTTCCTCTCGGCTACACCATTTTGTTGTGGTGAATATGGAGCCGTTGTTTGATGAATTATTCCATTTTCTTCACAGAATTGTTCAAATGGTGATTCATACTCTCCACCTCGATCAGATCTTAATATCTTGATCTTTTTATTTAACTGATTTTCTACCTCAGCCTTGAGTTTTATAAACGCTGTTATTGCTTCATCTTTACGATTTAAAAGATATACATAGCAATATCGCGTATAATCGTCAATGAAAGTAATGAAATAATTTTTCCCACCTCTTGTAGGTAGTGATTTAAAATCACATAAATCTGTATGTACCAAACCTAATGGTTCGGTGCTTCTGTCAATAGATTTAAATGGTTGTTAGACCATTTTTGCTTCTACACATGTCTCACATTTGTAGTTCTTATCTACTTGGAAATTTGGAATCAATCCCAAGTTTGATAATTTCTTCATTTTTCGGAAGTTTATGTGTCCTAATCTATCGTGCCATAGTAAAATTTCGTGCTCAAGCAAATAAGAAACTTCAATTTTATTAATAGCACAATCAGAATACATAGTTTTATTGCCGATAACGGCTACATTTGCCTTAAATAGGCCATCACATAAATATCCCCTTCCTATATATATTCTAGCTTTGGACAGAACCATCTTGTCTGACTCAAACACCATCTTGAATCCCTTCTTTGATAGGACTGCACCAGAGATGAGAATCTTGCATATGTCTGGAACGTGAAGCACATCATTCAATTTGACAGTTTTTCCAGAAGTGAACTTGAGGATAACTGTGCCACTGCCTTCGATCATGGAAACTGCAGAATTACCCATGTAGAGTCTTTCTTTCTGATCGAATTTCTGGTATGTTGAAAACATGGATTTTTCAGAACAAACATGATGAGTAGCGCCTCTATCTACCCACCATTGGTTACGATTCTGAACCAGATTGCATTTAGATACCACCGCCGAGAAGTTGGACTCGTCTACTTCCATGTTATCCACTATATTTGCCTCTTTATTGCGTTCCTTCTTGTGTCTGCAATCTTTAGCGGCATGTCCAACTTTTCCACAAACCCAACATTCGCCATTAAACTTCTTGGTTCGTTTATTGTCTTTTGGTTTGTTGTCTTGAGCTTTCCTTTTCTTCTGGAAACTCTTCTTTTTGTTTTTGGTCTTCGACCCTTCAGCCACAAATGCCTCCTCGCTTGGTTTTGTAACTGCACGGTTGTCCGCCTCAATTTTTAATCGGACTATAAGATCCTGCAAAGAGATTTCCTTCTTTTTATGCTTTAGATAATTGCGGTAATCTCTCCACGACGGCGGCAGTTTTCCCGTGATGGCTTCAACCAGAAATGATTCTCCAACCTTATGACCTTCCGCCTCGAGTTCATGAATGATGATTTGCAGTTCATGCAGTTGAGCGGTTACTGGTTTGGAGTCAACCATCTTGTAGTCCATGAATTTGTCTACAATAAATTTTTTAAGACTGATATTCTGCGTCTTGTATTTTGCGGTAAGTGCATTCCAGAGTTCTTTTGACGTCTTTAAAGGCTGATATACTTTATATAGCACCTTGTCGAGACAATTCAGAATGTAGTTTCTACATAAAAAATCGGAATGCTTCCACATATTCACCTCTGCTTCCTTGCCTGGTGCAGGAATCGGTTCCTCCTCGTCGAGGTACTTTTGTAGACCGAGCGTGGTGAGATAAAATAACATCTGATTCTGCCATGTCAAGAAATCATCACCATCTCCCTTGAACGGTTCAGGTCTGTTGTGAGTAGTATTCTTTGAAAATTCTACGGTTGCCATCTCTGTTTTAGTAAGAAAACAGTAAAATTCTTAAGATGTTATACGTCTAGTATACCAAAACAGAGAATAATCAAATATAAACTCATCGCACAAGTTTATAACTCAGATTTCCACTACACTGGAATTCTGTAGTAAATATTATAACAATATGAACGTTGTAAATGAATTACAACAACAGCTTTATACTATTTTGAATAAATAGTACAACCAAAATAAAGGATAGAATAAAGAATAATGTATATGAATATACAAACAGACTAAAATTCTAACCGGTTTGTGTCTGAGGCTCGTCGTAACGATTTCCTTAAGAATTTTATTTCAAAATTCTCCCAAGATACAACAGACGAATTCTGCTCGAAACTGTAATGAGTATATCACTCTGTGGTTTGAATATAAGAACAGCAGTTAACAGAAGAGAAGAGATTAGAAAATTCAGTGAGGAAAGTGATCAGTTTTCCTACTTATTTATAGTTGGTCCGCATCCCTTCGAACGGTCGTGTCTGCAACCGTTCGTCCAAACGGTCGCGCCCGTTTCCTTTAATCGCTACTGTTCGTGTGCCTGCTTATGTTCAGTCGCGTCTCATCAGTCAGGCCGCACCTATTCGCCTCTAACGGGTCGCACCCGCTTCTGTTCGCCTCCAACGGGTCGCACCCGCTTCTGTTCGTCACTAACGGGTCGCGCCTCTTCATTTAACCGCGTCCGCTTATGAACAGTCGCATCTGTTCGTTCGTCTGCAAATGTTAAAAAAAACCCGGCCCAGTTTTTCAGTAAAATTAGAATCATATTAGACCCGAACCCGAACACGAGCCCGGCCCGGTCGGACGGACGGCGGCGGCACGCGCGTGTGTGTGGTGGAGATGCATGATCTCCCTCCTCACAAAGAAGCATACATTTGGGAGCCCCAGGCCCCCAACCTCCTCATTGCAAAGCCATATATATATTGGAATGGTTTTGAAATTTTGGCGATGTGGGACTTTATGTATGTTTCATTCATTTTTTCCTTTGGAATTCCAACAACGAGCAACCGTGGTTTCTACTCTAGCTAAGCGATGGTCAATCTTGCTTTGTTTTCTGGAGATAATGACAAAGGAGTCTGTTATTGAAGAGTAGATTGGAAGTTCAAGTATTGCATCATCATCCTCAGAACCCTCTTTTTGTTGTTGAGGTGGAGTTGTTACCCTAGGTTGAGTCGATGGAGCACTTGATGAAGAGGATCTATGTGCTTGCCATTCTTCAAATATCATAAGTCGCTTATCTTGAGAGGGAAGCTTCATTAACGTAAGAGTTTTTGCATTGAGGGTATTGGCAGTAATAAATTTCGAGTCGGGAAGGTTGATTTCAGAATAGTATAAGATACGTATCATATACTTGGCATAATGAATCATCTTTGACTTACGTTGGTGGAAGGTTCAAATATCATCCGTGATATATTTTCCCTAATTTATTTGAGTTCCTTCATACAACCCATACAATGCTTGATAATTGATTTTGTACATAACATCATAGCTTTTAGTCCTCAGTAAGATAGTCTGTGTAAGGATTTGATGGATATTCTAGCTTTAGGGTGCAAATATATGGCCTTTAGATTCCTAAAGTCATCAATAAGAAAATTGTAACTAGTCACATCTCTACCATAATCATTAACATCTATTTCTTCCAATTCCTCTCCTTCCATTGGGCAATGTAAACTGATTCCTAGCCTTGGTAGTGGTACGACACTTCTTACTCCGCAAACTAAACTCCACATGATATCTTTATTTGAGTGAGCTCTATGAAAATCTGAATTAAGATTTGCATAAATTTTTTTTACCAAATGCGGCATCTTCAAGTTGCTTACATTTAGTCAATTGATGACTCTATTTCACGATCTCTGGTGAATTCTCAAATAGCATATCTGTTAAAGTCTTCCATTTTAACAAACAATCATTTAAATATCTGCATATTCTTCATATTCTCAAAACTTCTAATTGTGATGTCATTGTGAAGCCAGTTTTGATTATGAGCTTCAGTAGGCTCGTAGGAGGAGGTAGTAGTTCTTTCCTTTTTTCTTTGGTCCCATAGTTTTTGAGATTTAGTAAAAAAAAAGATTAAAAAAATTTTTGATTTGAGAAGAGTAATCGTTTTTGAAAGTTGAATGAAGATGAATGAAAGGGTTAAGTCAGGGGTAGGTATAGGATTTCAATAGGCATTTATTGATGTGAAGGAGTAGTTGCATAAAAAGGTGAGCTGTTTGACCATCTTGGCTTTCGTTAAAAATTTCTGAAACAATGTCCAATTGACTTTAAAATTGGAATAGTTGACTGATTTTGTCTATAAAGCACAGGGTTTTCAACCCGCGTGTTTTTAGTGTAAAAACGGGGTGTTTTAGTCGATTGGAAGTGTTGAACCAATCGATTAGTAATGTTAAATTTTGACTGTTGTTGTTGTTGTTTTCAAGACTTGTTTATTGTGTTAGTCTTGAGTAGGCAGACTGACTTTGTGGGCTACCTCCTTAAGTATGTCGTCTATAGTGTTTGTTTTCAAGGATCCAAGACAAGTTATCTTATTCATTATTTCAAAGTTTATTACAATGTATATTTATAAAATAGGATATAAGTATCAATATAAAACATGATAGAACTACGACAAATTATTTGTTTTTGGAAGGTTCATATTCTTCTTCGGATGGCCTTGATTCCCATGAGTTTCTTGGCTTAGAGTCGTATATTTTTAATAGTGTTTTCATATGTCTAGGAGAGTTTTTACATATACTACTGTTTGTTGGTGATCGTCCATGGAATGCCAAAAGAGATCTTTCAATAAAATTAAGATGTGCTCCAGGTGTGCGTTGTTCGCAGTATATTTGTCTCCGAAGTCTGATCATTTCTTGTTGATAGTGATTTAGCTCACCAATGGGACAGTCATTGATAGTGCACCATTATAATTAATTGACTGCTTTACCTTCTTTCCTCTAGGAGAAAAGTCGGTGCGGTAGGTTGGTGATGGAATAATCTTTAGTGATGATAAACTATCAGAAGAAAGAGTTGTGATTTTTGACTAGGATGAAAATGTTCTTTTTTTAAGGTGTGCTTTTAGGTGAGGCCATTTTTAAAATAATATTTGATTGAAAATAATTTGTTTCTCGTATTTAAAATTGTCAAGGTTATAGTTTTATATATATGTTTAGATGACAAAATAGGAAATCTTTTAACCAAAATTTTTGTTTTCTATTTAAGGTAAAAGATGAATTCTACCACAGAAAAAAAAGATAAATATATTTGTACCTTTTATTTTAAAATACTAAAGATTGACTATTCTTAGACAAATAAATTATGCATTAAATTATTTCCTGTAATGAATAAATTCAAAGTTCTCTACATAGTTTAATAAAATAATTATTATTTAATGGTTTGGTGATAATGTCGGCAATTTGATTTTCAGAAATTATAAATTCTAATGAAAGTACTTCTTTTTTTATGTTGACTCATAAAAAGTGATAATGTTTATCAATATGTTTGTACTACAATGGTTTGTTGAATTTTTTGATACATTTATAACACTAGTATTATCACAAAATATTGAAGATATTTCTAAGTAAACTCTAAAATCTTTGAGTGTTTGTTTCATATACATAACTTGAACACATGCCAAAACAGCAGAAATATATTCTGCTTCATTGTTGAGAGTGGGCGTAGTTTTGTTTCTTACTAAAGCACGATACTGGAGAATTTTTGATGAAGTGATAAGTACCGCTCGTACTCTTTCTGTTCGTCTGGCATCATCCAAAGTCAGCATCGCCATATGATACTAACTCTAAAGGACGTTCTTTAAGATAAAAAAGTCTATAGTCTCTAAGGTTGGTACGTAATGCAAAATTAGTTTTACCGCTAGCAAATGTAATTCTTTAGGATTTGCTTGAAAGCGTGCACACAATCAAATATTCATCATTATGTCTGGATGACTAGCAGTAGGATATAACATGATCCAATCATACTTCTGTATAGTTTTTGATCCATGCTTTTACCATTTTCTTCTCTATCTAAATGTACTATAATACTCATGGTACTTGGTTTACTTGTGGATTTAAAGTTTATGTGACAAAATCATTCGTGGCAAAACCAAAGATCATTTGCTTTAGCCATTAAACACATATCTACATTGTGATTTATTTTCATATTTAACACATAAATATTTCTTTTTTAATTCTTTCAAAAAATATATTTTAGTTTTAGTCAAAAATATTACATTAATCTTTTTCAAATGAAACAATAAATCCTTTGTCACAAAGTTGACTTACACCAAGTAGATTGTGTTTTAAATTCTTAACTAAAAAAACATTTGTAATAAGTGGTAAATTAGATGTACCGTCGTTGCTCACATCACCTTTTCTAATGACGTATTCTTTAAAGTTATATCCAAATGTAACAGATCCTCCATCTGAGTAGATAATATTTGCTTGCATTTCTTTATTTATCGTTATATGCTTGGAGCAACCACTTTCGAGTATTCTTCTCCTTTTTGAGATTTGGACAATATTTATTTATGTGGCCCATCTTGTCACATTCATAACTTTTGGGTGATGAAGATGACAAATTATTATTGTTATTGTTGTTGCCAAACTTTTTAGTCTTCTTAAACTTCAAAAATTTCCTGAAATTTTTAGCTAGAAATGCAACACCATCGTCATCTATATCAAATTCTTCCTTCTTCGCTTGAAATGCAATTGTCTTTTTGTCTTGAGCTTGTAATCATTTTATTAATACCTCAATTATTGATTTTGACGACACCAACCATATAAAATATATATACTAATATTTTGCCAAGTTATATAGTATAGAATATTACACAGGTGCTGAATCGAAGACTGAATGGTACAAGTACTTAAGATAAAAATATAAAGACTCAAGATAAAAGATATGAAGACTCATGAGTTCAAAGATAAAGATACGAAGAGCTCAAAATTGTAACTTAGTGTCTAGAGTCATTATAACATAATCTTAAAGTCCTTGATAGCAATTTCTCATCTTTATCTGTAGTTTCTTATCTTTGATATTTTTTTTCAAAAAAACTATTTTAATTTAAATATATTTTTTTATATTTTATTCAAAAAATTAATAGTTAAAAAATATTTAGAAACTATGTTCGAATTATTTTACAAAGTATATATTTTTCAAATCCATTTAAATGAAAACATTTTTCAACTTTAACTAGCATATGTCGACATACACATTTTAATATGTTGACATGGCCGTTAATTTTTTTTTAAAATTTTGATTTAATGTATCTTTTGGACATAACGCTTTAAGAATGGATACATCTGTCCATTCTTTATAAAAAGGAGAGTGCTAATGAATTTTTAATCAACTAATAACTTACTTTCTTCTCATTTCTTACTCTCTTGAAAATTCTCTTGAAAAATATACTTTATTCTCTTCAAAATCATACAAAATAAATTCATACTCCATTATATTGATTTAGTGCTACATACTTGCTGTTTTTCAAGCACCTCTCTCTCATTTCAAAGATCAAAGTGCTATCGAAGAGGCTATGGGATCTATTGTATCTAAAGTATGACTATTTGTCTTTGGAAAATCATCAACTCTACTCTTGTTTGTGTGGATCTGCGTGTAGCCTGTCAAACCAAGTGGGTGTGCTTGTGGCCCATTCAAATCAAGTAGGTGTGCTTAGTAGCTCATTCAAATCTAGTGGATGATCATGTTGCTCGGTAAACCAAGAGAGTTTTCCCCGGACTCGGAATACACGAGGGGGTGTCTTGTGGCCTTGAAATCAAGATTGTAATTGGTTTGCTTGCTACCTTATAAAGTAGAAGCTTGAAAAGATGTACAAGAAACTGTACAGTACTGGATGCAGAAAAAATACGAACCAGTATAAAGTCCCTGGTGTCATCTCTCTAACTCTTTACTTTTTTACTTCACTGCTTATATTTACTTCTTTGATTGCCTACAAGTTTATATATCTGTGATTGATTATCTGTGTTTTGATTCAACTATTAAACAAGCTAAGAAGATTCATAAAAATTTATATAACATCATTCATCCCTCTCTAGTGTTATGGTAGCCTTACGATCATTTATTCTATAACCCACATTTGATATTAAAACACTAGGTTTTCTGTAACAACCTGCATTTCCAGACACACCGATCCAAACTCCAATGTGACTTTTAAACACACAACCTACCAAGAAATATGAGCTATTAGGTTATTAAAACATTATAGAGCATGTTGTAATGGTAAATTCTAAAACATTCTACACTTTTAGATCTCTCAAGGAAGGAATTAAAATATAAGTATTGAAAATAGACATTTAAGAAAAACAGTATTCAATATACTTTATTTGCCATATACATTGTTTCAAATATATGTTTTATAAACTTTTAATATAATGAATAGGTACATGATTGATATCAAAGAATATGAGAACTCAAACGTGAAGCTCCTTTCTCAACATAATATGCCCAATCAACTGCTAACCTATCATCCTGTAGGGGAAAAAATAAAGAGAAGTGGATGAGTCAAACAAAAGTCTGGTGAATGAGTACAAAATATGTGATGATCATGTGCGGTTAACTTTAATTCTACTCTAGATGACATAAGGTGTACTGTAAGCATTTATGAATTGCTAAGGTCTGTTACTTTATAGTTCTTGTCTATTACATACCTACACTACTATTTTTGTAGGCTATTCCAAGGTTCAAACTACGCATCGAACCTCACAACTAACGATTGGCCATCACTCCTAGAGCTACACAATATAAATACAGCCACTAGGCTACTAAAACATGGAAACACCACCACAATGCTAGTCTTATTGTAGTGTTGACCTCTTATTGCTTGCGTCGGGATTCTCTATCTGAACTGCAACACTTAGTGTCAGAAATCATGCATACTGGGATTCTCATTATGCCAGACCACACTTTGTCAAGCATTCTAGTCAGTGCTATGCATCCATCGTGGCCTATGAGTGTCACATGCGAAAATACATTGCTCTAGTCGAATAATCGACCCTTAATTGGACAAACAACATTACCCAACACCACAACGACTTAGCGTCCTCTCATAGCGAACTAGCTTCCCCACTATCTCTAATCACTTAGCCCAATATAAGCCCACAAATCAACAACAATCATACAAATTTTTATTATTAACTGGGCCTTAGGTCGAGGTTGAAATCGCATATTTCAAGTGACTAACGATCGACCGCTAGCCTAACTGGTCGACCGTTCAAGGTAAGGGTCGATCTGTCGTGGTCAAAAATTAAGGTTCCGTTGTTTTCTGGTTTCGATTTTTAATTTGGGTTTACGTTGATCGATTATTCCAGTGCTTGTTAATTTCTGTATTTACGGTAAACATGACCAGCCAATGTTTCTCAAATTTCCATTTCAATTCTTCAATCTAGGGTTTTCACGTTTTAGTGTTTGTAGATTTTATGGTTTATAATTAACCAAATTAAATGGGTGTACTAGATCAATATTAGGTTTAACAATTCACATTAATTTCAATTCCACCTTAGGTTAAAGATTTTCAATTTTAGGATTCTACAGATTTTAAAATTACAATTAAATAATCAAAAGGGCATGCTAGCATCAAATTTGATACTTCCTAGCGATTTCAAATTAGGATTTCTAGATTGTAAAATTAGGGTTTTCAATTCTATTTAAAACAACCGAGATCAATATGAATATGTCAAATTTAACTATAAATAACCACCTAATTAAATTTGTGCATACTCACCTCAAGTTCAAGCTCTTCCTGTTTGCTTTGCTTAAGAATCGCCTCTTCATACACTTGATCCCTTTTCTCCATCTAGATTCAATGGATTTTGTTCTTTTAGTTTGATTTTATTTTAATTTTTGAAGAATTTTAGGTTTAGAGTAGAAATTAGAATTGGGTGGAGTTTCGTCGCAGTAAACCATTATATGAATTTTAAGGTTAGATTAGGCTTTATATTATAGAGGTTGGCAATAAGTTTAGGCGGCTGGATTTATTGTAGAGGATATTTGGGGTTATTAGGCATGCTCATCAAAAACTTGGTAACGAAGTAATAAATCACCATCGTTCCAACACGTCATCAGTCGCTCAATTTTTCACAGATATAGTTGATCGTCTAACCCACATTGATCGACCGGTACCGATCAACCATCACCCATTTTAGGTCGATCGGTTAGTATGTGATTATTTGATATTTAAAAACAAATTGTTTCTTCTATTTCCAATTCTTCCAACATCCGTAACTTTTCTGTACTAACTCTGTTTTGAAGTGTTTTATATGAAAATCATTACGAACGCAATGATGCAAGTTTCCTGGACAAATTCAGATGTCTATGAAATTTTTTTTAGCCCTTATTTTATTTAAATCTAACTTTCTTATTAAATTTCTATAAACAAAATTTTGGTGTTACATTCTTTCCCCTTAAAAGGATTTTGTCCTCAAAATCTCAAATGACAGAAAAATGTAACTTACATACAACAACCAATACCTACAACCATCTACTCATCCATCATCCATGAAAAATCATGGTCCTTAGAAATTTTCTAATGCAATATGTTCATACATAAGCAATGTAAAATGCACGTGAACCCATATTAATGAAAAAGAATAGACGGTCTTCTGATTCAGTCGACCTCTTATAGTGCAGATGCTCATGCTATACATCCAAATGCATGCAAGATTCTAAGTAAGTGTATTTGCAATTCTATATGTATGCACAACCATACGACCCACATGCAATATCCATATGCATAACATCCACTAACATGGAAACAATCATGCATCCATATGTATCATATCTAACAAGCTAGACAATAATAAGAGATAATGTGAATGTGTATACTACCAAGAGGATATACTATCCTAAACATGTAAAGGAAACAATCCAAACAATACATCCACTAGCAATCGTCAATCATAACTTTTCATAATGATATGTTTGCAATCATTCCTAACATCCAATGGACTTTACCTAAACTAGAACCTATTTACAAAAATAATCTCTTTTAAATAAAATGGAAACATGTCTAAAAAGAGTTCAGGATGTAGCTTGGACTTTCTCCTCAAACTCCCATGTACTCTCAACTTGATCATCTTCCTATTAAACTCTAACAAGTATAATTGTTCATTGTAGAGTCTATTTGTCCCAAGCCCAAAAATACAAGGTAGGTGCATGGTGAATAAGAGACTCATCTATCCTTTTTAACTTTTCTTAACTGACACAGCTTGACTGTGGTAACTAGGTCGCATAGACACTTCCACAAGTACCTAATAATGGTTTTCACAATATTTTAGTCATATTCTATATTGCCTTAAGTATTTTCTACTTGTTTATTTCTTAATTATGGACACAGTGCTGCAGATTATGGAGGACTAAACTCCTAGAATTACTCCATTTTTCCCATTGGTAGATTCTTTCTGCCCATCTTGTGTAGTCATTGTCCTTCTATGAATCAAATCCATTTTTTCCATCTAAACTTCTCATTCTTTACCATTGGCATAAACCTCTAATCTAAATGTATGTGCATAGGAAATTCTCTACAATCCTTACTACTAACTCATAGGGAGTCGACATGCACCACGCTAAATAACTTGAGCATAAGTATCTTTCCATAAAATTGTAGCTCTATGAAATCCTCACTACACAACATACTACCTTAACTCGTCCATTGGTATACCTAATCACCTCAACTCTTGGATACCAAGTGAGACAACTTGAATATAGATGGTGTCTCCCCCCATGGTACCTCAATTCTTGGATACCAAGTGAGACAACTTGAATATAGATGGTGTCTCCCTCCATGGTACTTCTTACTCAGCACTTCGCAATTTCTTCACTTTACCAAGGTTATCCAAACTTGGTGATTTCTTAAATTGTTGAAAATAGCAAAACTTCTTTTCCAATTCGATTCAACTTTAAATCATCTTATTATTACTTCTAAATGGTTTCTTCAGTCCTTTAAAAATCATGGTACCTAGTTATCACGTTTAGAGTCTATAGGGATCCATCCTAAATTCTACGAGTGAAAATTTGGTCTTTCTTCCCATTCAACCTTAACAATAAAAGTCTCAAAATTAATTAAAACCATAACATAGATACACTCTAGCATTGGTAATAATCACCTAAGTGCTACTTTGTTCGCGTGCGACTGCCATGCACACAACTATGTATTCTAAGCTAGTCTTCCATGCATTTTCCTTAAGCAAATAGTCTCATTCTAATTTGAGGGATGATTAAGAAGAATCATTTTTATCCCTTCCTTCAAATCTTATCAAAAATTTCTCGATCTAGCTATCTATGAAAATCACCATCACATTCTTAATTCGTGCCAATAACAATATCTTTTCTTGGCTGAGACCAAATCCTTGAATTAACCATCCCTTGCTTAGTCTTGACTATAATTTTTATCTAGGATACCTTTTTTGGTTTGAACTTCCAAAACTTTTACCATTTCTTAATGTCCTCCCATATATGAGATTTTTTGACCAAGCATAACCTCTTATCACCTTATTCCAGTTATTTTATAGTTGGGACAACTCGCTATGGAATGATGCCTTGCTATTTTAATCCAATAACATGATGACCAATACTTTGGTTTATATTTATAGATTTTTGTAATTTTAATGTATTAGAACTACATCTCTCCTAAAGGAAAGGTTGACGGTGTAAATTTCTATGTCTTATCCTAAAAGGAGATTTGTGTTACGTTTGAAATTATAAGGAATTATCATTTTCATAGTTATTGAAATAAGTAGTATAAAAATGTCCTTATTAGATACATCTCTTTCATTTTGAATGTATTCCTTGTCATTTCAAAAGATACGCTTTTATTTATAAATTTGAACTTGATAATCCACAGAAATTTACATTGCAACCCTCTAACATGAAAGAGACGTTGCAGCATGATCGTATGAAAAGAAATACGTAGATAGCAGAATATTAACAATAAATAAAAGCGGCACCAGAGATTTATACTGGTTCGGACCATTGTCCTACGTTCAGTCCCTAAGCTCCTCTTAGGAATTTCACAAACAAAAAACAACCCTCTCTTTACCGGAAGGAATAGGTTTACAACTATCCGAACAGCCGAACGAGATTTCTTGCCTCGACTGCTGAAGAGGACTCTCATTTTACCACTTTAGTAGCTTCGTCTGATAGCAAGATTCTTATCTGTAATTTTACCACTTTAGTCGGTTTTGCCTCAACATTTTACCACTTTAGTAGGTTTTGCTTCAGCCTTGTAGCTAACAAACTGACTGAACATCAACAAAAACGTAAAAAGCATCCAACTTTCACATACACCAACTAGTATATTCGTTTCAAGTAAAGAAGAAATATAAGATAAATTAAACCCCGAGTCATGAAAGATTACCTTCTTTACCTTCATCAGCATTTTACTACCCCTTTTGAACATTAACTTGCTAGCATAATAGCTGTTCAAAAGCCCTTGCGTACTCATCAAGAACTTTCCTGATATTGCTCACCAGCTCCAATCCGATTGAATACTTGGATATAACTGGAACAAAATTAGGGTCACGGTCTGATACTTCTGCTATGAAATTGCCTGTATACTACTAACAGAATCCACAAGGATTTTTATTCTACTTGTAACAAAGTCGTTGTAGTATAGTGGTGAGTATTCCCGCCTGTCACGCGGGTGACCCGGGTTCGATCCCCGGCAACGGCGAATTAGATTTTGTTCCAACCTGACAATTTTTTTAAATTATTTTTGTTTTTTTAATAGTAAATTTTGACCTTCCTAATTCACCTGAATCCGTTACGATATCAACATAAGAACCGAATTTTGCCTTTCTAATTTCCAATCTGCTACTAACTATTAGCTGTGCTTATTTAAACAATCAACCGCTTTTTAAAGATTTTAAAGCAAGTAAGGATTGGATTTGGACAAATGAAAATAGGTAAGGATTACCTCAGATTTCACAACATTAAGAACAGTACTGTTTTGCAGGAATTCTGTGCCATGGGTTCTTCTGAGAGCTTGAATTTCCAAAAAGAAGCTCATTGTTATTTACTGATTTAAAGCATAATTTTGGAAGAAGAAAGAGTTGGTGGGCCTGTCTCACTTTCGGAAGTGCGGTTCGGCACGGTTCGGGATAAACAGTTCAGTTACTGGATTTACTGGATACAGAAGCGTTTGCTGTCAATTTCTACGTGGTTACCGTTTGTTGGTGGCACGTTGACACGTGGATGATTCAACATTACTTCCCTTTTCCTATCATGGTTGTTGAACGTTGATTGGAGATACGGTGAAGTCTGATGTTTTGAAAGCCAACGTATTAACAACCCAACTTTTTTTTTTCCCTCGTCCTCCTATTTTCCTATAGACAAACATCATCATCTTTTATCTTGCTTGCACGATATTCCTATCTCTTTTTCCTTTCTACGTTTATATTTCCTCAAATCTAAACGACATATAATTCGGACCTCTCTACGTAGAAGAAGAAGACATATTATCCGAAGACAAATGTTAGAATATACTGATGATTTAAAATGGGTGGATGACATATTTAATGGGCATAAAAAATGTTGTCAATAAAATTTTCAAATTAAAAGAATTTGTTTTCTCTCATCATGCGATAGACTGCAAAATTATGGTTTGACGATAACGGAAGAAATTAGTATCAAATAAACAATTGTCATATTCATATGCAGCATAGCTGCAACACTCTCAAATCGACAAATGAGAGAAAATTTTCAAATATCAAGCAGCACGATTTCATTTTGTTTTCATACCGTTTTAGAAGATGTACGGTTACTAGCCATAAATATTGTCAAGTCGGATGATCCTCAATTTAATATTGTTCCATGTCATATTAAAACTTCAAAACGGTACTACCTATATTTTAGAAACTATGTTGGTACTATATATGATACACACGTAGTGACACACTTATATGTCAGATTGAGTTGTCCCACATATAGGACGAACATATAGTGCTACACAAAATATCTTAGCAGCATGCTCATTCGATTTACATTTGCTTATGTTATGGCTGGTTAGGAAGGTGCTGCACATGATAGTAGAAATTTTTAATTCGGTTATAAATGATAGAAACTCTAACTTCCCCCACCCTCAACCTGGATAGTATTATCTAGTTGACTCATGATATCCACTTCGGCCTGGTTATTTACCACCTTATCTTAATACTAGATATCATATTCCTCATTTTCGCGAAACCTTAAATCAACCATTGAAAATTTTAATTTCTACAATTCAAATTTATGTATGGCGACTAAAAGAACCTTTGAAAATTGAAAGAAAAAGTTTGTCGTTTGAAGAATATGCCAACATACTCATTTGAAACTCAAGTAGAAGTTGTCATATCTATAATGACTATATAGTATTTCATACGAAGATATAATAGCGGTGATCCATATGTTATGGCTTATGATGATAATCTCGATCTTATTATAGAAGAATATCAGAAGGAATATTATAATGTGAGAACTACACTGAACGCAACAGTTGAACCAGTACACAACGACACGTAGACCATAAAATATATACAATTCAAGATAGCATAAGAGATGAAATTGTTGCAGTAGGGTTGCATAAAAGCATCTTATGATTTTATATGTGCTTTCTACTATTATATATATTTAATTTTTTGTTTATTTAGCCTTTTGTGTTGTTTTAACATTTTAATTACACGCATATTACACATCGAAACAAATAATTACTTAACAACAAATCAACTGAATTAAAATCACAACTTAAATACCCCACTCAAATACGCTATTCATAGCCCCAAACTCATAACCTGTTCACTCAACTTCCCCGCTCAAATTCCATGTTCAAATACCTCACCCCCGTTCATTCCATACGCATCCTTATTCATGGTGCGTCTTCAGTTTAAAAATGTTAAAGGAGCAAATTGGGAAAGGGAAATATGGTTTTTTATTTTGATTAAAGTTGTATTGTATTAACTATTGTTAACTATTATTACCTTTTCGATTAATGGATATTAGCATAAGTACGTTGGACAATAATGAAGATAGAACGATTTGTAATAACATTTAGAGCAAATATAGTAATGCAGAATTAAGTTATATTTTTATTTAATACCATCCATAATAGTTAATAAAAATATGATACAGATGGCATTTCATACAATCTTTTAAACCATTTATTCTCTGACACACCAATAGCTTGTAGTATTCTTCAAGCTATTCATTCAGAAATATTGCTAACATTTCTTTGATGTAGATATTCTTTGCAGCTGTTACACCATAAGATTCCAGAAAATCCATAATTTTACATATCAATGAATCATTAAAATATTATTTTTATAACCAAATTGATTTCAAATCAATTATAAATTTGGATAATATTGAGTATTGACATTTCTAACCCTGAAAATAAATATTGAATGGTTTTGAAGCTGAAAATTTGCAAGGGCTATAACTTTTAATGGAAGCCAAAATAGGGTTTTAGACTACCACTAGTTAACTGTTGATGTCATACGTGATGCTTCGAACGCCAACATATCGTTCTCCCTACGCATTTCAACTAGACTAGAGAAGGTGTATTTCAACTAGACTAGAGAAGGTGTAGCCCAGTTCGATTGTCTGATGCGTCGGACACCAAAAGTGGATGGCCCAAGCTTGCAAACACGCCATTGTCTTTCATTTCCAATAAAAAGGAGTAGCAACATGGTCAATTTTACCTCTTGAAAAAATGACACATAAAGCTAGGACATATACATCCTTCAGCAATGTAACGATCGCAGAAAGATTCATCGATCAATCTAAGAGTAAAAGCAACAAAGTAAGAGGAGTTGCTTTAGAACACTTCGTAGACTAAAGTAGCACTAATCCAGATGAGGTTGAGAAGGGAAAAAGGATTAAGCTGAAAGTGCTATGGATCGAGTAGGATGAATACTTCTACTAAATTAAACTTCTACGAATATTGATAGATTAAAAAATAATATTGTTAGAATATCGGTTCCCGATATTTTGATAATAACAATTAATTGTGTTTCTGTAACGATCCCGGATTTTAATCGAGTGTAAATTTATTAATTTAATTTTTTAATAAAATTGTGGAATTAATTGGAAATCAATATGAAATATTAGTTAAAATATGAATCTATTAAGAAATATATATGTGTTAAATTTGAATTGGGACTAAATTTTAAATGCCTTAGAAAATAAATTTGAATTTGAACTTCATATATATACATGTGAATATATATGTATATGTGCATATATTGGATTTGAATTTAAAATTTTATGTTAAAGAAAGAATTAAATATGCAAAGTAAAACAAAACTAAAGCAAAGTACAATAGTGCATGAACATAAACAAAGGAAAAATGTGTTGAGTATAAAATGTAGGCTTCTCCGATCAAGCCAGTTCAAATGCATCTCAATGCAAACAGAAACTAGTAAACTAAAAAAAAATGAATGCAAGAAAATAAGTGAACAGAATAAAAAAAAGTATAGTAAAATAAATATGTTAGAATAAATAAAGTAAAAGCAACAAGTACACCACATAAATCATCTTAGCCGAAATGCAACTGAACACATGGATGAAGGAACAAGTATATACAAATAAAAGTAGTGAGTCTGCATAGTAAAATAAAAATAAAATAAAGAAAGTATAGAAACATAAAGTACCTATGTACATGCTTATATAAAGCAAAGAGGACTATACACCCAAATTCTTCAGCATGGGCAAGATATCAGCCGAGCAAATAAGTGAAGACAAGAAACATATAAATACATACAAACAGTCAAGCATGCATGTACAAGGAAAAAAAAAAGACAACAAAATATATAAGTATATGTGGGCTGAGAATACACTTGAAAAAAAATATCTGAAAGCTTGCTAATGAAGTTTATCCAAGTATTCAACAAAAGAAAGGCCAAAGTACAACAAATATACATATTTAAGTATACAATATGAAAAGAAGAGGTACAAAGCAATTAATGCAAGCTTACAAAATGAGATTTGTAGCCACCAGCCGAGATAAAAGAATGTAACAAGTAAATATCTACAAAGCTTATAAAACAAGGCCAATAGCAATAAATGTTAGCACACAATTTGTGTATGTCAGCAACCATATATGTAAGAAAGAAAAAAATAAGTATGAAGGGTTGTACATGGTAATTAATGTTAGCATATCCTAATACCACTTCAGCCACCAAGAGCAAAGAAAAATCTCTGCTCTTCATTGTACAAAATAATGTTTTTGTCCTGCTTTGTACAAAACAAATTTATAATCACCCCGTACAATATGATACCCTGTACAACACTGTCTTCTTCATACATACACACACCCATATTTCTCATTTCATTCGAAAAGAAAAAGAAACACAGCAAAGCTAGAGAAAGAAAAAAAAATAAACACCATTTCATACTGCAACAGACTTCAGTTTAAACATAATCAATTCAAACCAGAGGAGAGGATCAAATTGCAGGCTTCAACTTTCTACAACCTGTTCCAACACAAAAGAAGCTCTGTTATTTATCTTTGGAAAATCACTGTGAGTAACTTATTGTTTTTAGATACTTTTAAAATATAAAACTGTTGCATATATATATAGGTATATCTGTGAGTAGCAATTAGTTTTTCCTACTTGAAATTTGTTGCATTGGCTCTGTGTATCTATGTTGTTCATCTCTCTGCTTAGTTCCAGAGTATCAGATCACCAAGAAAAAATTCCATTTCTTCCTCTCTGATCAATGTTAAGCCTTGCTTCTAAAAACAAATATGTATGTTTTAGTTTGGGTTGCCATCTAAAAATAGATGCATAACATAAAAATGCATATAGAATGAAAGCTCAAATTTTTTTTACAGTGAAGGACTTTGTTTCTGAAAATTTCCAGTATCATAAAACATTGATTCAAGTTTGTAGTTTGAATCCTTACACGAAACGATGATTTTTAAGGCAAATTTGGTGATTTTTAATGGTGAGTTTCATGAGCAGTTTGGAGATGAGCGTGTGAGGCATTTTGATCGAATTCAGGTGAGTGATGGAACTGGGGTGGTCGGGGTCGTGCGTGAAGGTGGAGGAGCGTACCACGGTGATGGGAAAAATAATGGGAAGTAGTCGCGAGGTAGGGGGTAGCGGCGGTGTCGAATTTCCCCTGGGAACCCTAGTTTTACTGATGCTTATATTTGTAATCGCCACGTCGTCGTCATAGCATCAAGTGCGGCCGCGTTTGGAGGGGAGGTGTCTGGGTCGTGGATGAGCATGTAGGCGAAGGGAGCGGTGATGCTGGAGATCGTAGTTGTCAGGCCGAGACGTTTTTGTGAGTGGTGATGGGTTCGAAGTTATCGAGCTATGCTCGATTTTGATCGACAATGAAATTGGGTTGTTTGATGACTTGTGGCCAACGTTGAGGTGATTTGCGACTTGAAGGGGGTGTTCTCGATCGCCAGAGCCCCGGCGCCGCCGCGTACACGTGCACGTGCATGTTGGAATTGAGTTTGGCTGTGGGTTGCGTTGTTGAAGAAGAAGCTGGGTAACTCTCGTGTGTTTACTCGAAGCATACTCGGGGGATTTGAGTAGTTTACTCGAAGCGAATTTTAAACAAATACTCGGGTAAATTTTTGTTATCAGGGTTTCAAACCTGGACCTGTTTTCTGGGTCGAGATTTTGAAATTAAATTTTAATTTATAAAGAAAGGTTTTGAACTGAGTTTAAATCAAGATATAAATATAATTCCAATTTGAGTTAAGAATTTAGTATTGAACACAAACAAAGTTTAAATTCAAATTGCTAAAACAACTCGAAAGTAACTAAATGTTTGAAGAAATTTGCAAAGAAAATAGATTTGAAATTGTAGATGGAAGATTTAAACGAGCTAAAATTTAAAAGGTTAAAACTGAAATAAATTTTAAAACCAGATTTCCAGAATTTGGAATCTAATTTAGTTTTAAAACTTAAGGGTTTAAAATAAGTTTAAGCGTGTTAAATCTAAAAAGAAAAATTGATTTCAATTATATGGTAAATGAGAAAAGAAAATAAAATCATAAAATATGGAAGAATGACTTTAAATAATATAGATTTATGGTTTCAAATTCACTAACGAATGAGTGCTAAATGGTGAATCGATTTATAATCAATATTGATTTATATAAGTGAATTTCTTTAGAAAGGGAATTAAAGAAATTTAATAGTATTAAAATCATTAACTAAGATTATTTGAACAATTAATCAATGTGATAAATCTTATTAATAAATTTGATTGATTAAATTAATAATAATCAACTGTGAAACTATTAAGACAATTACTTAATGACGGGGATTGTGAAATTAAATATTCGATGTTATTTATTGAGTAAATCGAATCTGTTCAATTAAATTCTCTTAAGTTAATTAATTCAGAAATATCATTTGGTAATTTTGAAAAATATAATTACTTAGAGAAGTAATTAATTAATAATTACTGAATGTAATTTAATTAATGATGACTAAGAATTTGAGTTAATGAATAAATTTAAGGATTAACTAATAATGGCAATTAATTAAGATAATTTAATAATTATAGATTAATTGATTCATGGATTGAAATGATTAGTTAATAATTAAGGATTAACTAATAAAAATTTGAATGAAGATTTATTTCAAATAATTCGTAATTAAATCATGACAATTAACCCGGATTAATAATTGATACATCCGATTTAAATTAATTATTTGATTAATAAATTCAATTGTGAATGTTTGGACTTGGCTGAATAATTGTTTTATTTGATACCCCTGATATGTGATGCCTTGTTTTGATTTGAGCTGTGTGACTTATTTATCTGTGATATATATTATCTGTGAATGGACGATAAGCGTTATTGTTTATATCACTTATCAACTATATTTCTATGTTTTAATCTGTGATGATTGATGACGTGGCGCTTTTATTGTGTTAAACACCTGGACCACACTTATACACACACAAATATGGATTTCACGAGGAAATCGATTGAGTCACAGATTTTTGAAAATAGTTTTGATTTTGAATTTTAAATTTAAATGGTTTGAAAATAAGATTGGGTTTTAAGTGAAAAGCTTTTGAAATGGAATTTCAAAGATGAAGCTTATTTTGAATAACTTGATAAAGTTTGAAATTTAAATAATTTGATTTAAATTTAAATTTAAAAATTGTGAAACTGAATTCTATAATTTGAAACTAGGGATTAAAAATGTTATACCAGTTATATATGGGTTGAACCATTTTAAAATGTATTAATTTGGGAATATGAATATGAATTAAGAACTTTAATTTGTGCAAATATAATTAGATTTTTCTGAAACGAAAACTGTTTGTTTTCAATTAATTAAAGCTTTCACAGAAGTAATGAACTTCCAATTTGTGTTAAAATGATTTCTACTTTAAAATGAAAATGATTTCCAAGTTATAGAAGCGGTTTGAAAGCTATAAGTTAAAATCTTTGATTTAAAGATTTAACGAGTTAATACAATTGAATGAAATTGCTTTGGAAATCTATGAATTGATCTTTGTGAAATAAATCTTTTTGTTTAAAGATTTGAAATGGTAATTTATTTAAACCATTTGAAAGAAATGTTTGAATAATTAAGTTGTGGCTTAATTGAAATCCCAATATCCATATGTTTTTAAATATTGCGCTCACTATTCGGTTTAGCCGGGAGAGGACCTTTGTGTCATATATCCCATTCCGAATATGTGATACGTCATTATGGATAGCATTTGAAGACCGGTGATGAAGACCGGATATTTTCGAAAACGGAAGGACAACTCGTCGAATGTCTTTGCATCGACTGGTCCCCGGTATAGAGACTCCATATGTGATGGGAAGTCCGAACGTGATTAGTGAATATCCGGATTGCAAGGGCTTCTTTGGAAGTGCCTTTGGTTCTGTTCGAGCCCGAAACAGACTTGTATGGATTGTGTGTCTGACATTACAATTTGAGATATAAAGCACATTTCTTTCAAATACATTTCTGTTGGTGGCGGAGAATTTATTCTCTTAGCTTAACACCCTTCTCTGAGACGTACGAGCTCAGAGGTTATGTAGTTGAAGGTTATCAGCGATATATTCCCAATTTGGTAATGTGACATGCTAAGTGTTGCTGTGTAATGATCATTGTTTGATCATTTGTGATAGGATCATTTGTTTGATCATTTATCTTTGTGATCATTACTTTGATCATTTGTTGACCCAAAGCATGGCTTTGTACCAAAGCGTGGCTTTGTGGACGAGACTTCGTCGAGCCTCACACCCCGGAATGGTCAAAACAGGAAAGATGCAGCAAGGCTATTAGGGGGTAGCGCCCCTTTAGGGTATGGCCATTTCCTTCTGGAAAGGGGTGGTATCATGGTATGGACCCCAGATACATACTCATGTGGAAAACACTCTATTTACTATAGTGTGATGTTGGTTATCGAGCGCTCGGATAAAGGTCCTAAAGGACCGGGGGATGGCATACTCGTGTCAGTAGTTACCCAGTTAGGGGTAACCCGGCCTTCTGTTGGCAGAGATCCGGTTAGGTTCTCGGGGACGTCCTTCCAGAGGCGTTCTCATGTGGCAATGGGAAGTTCCTTGGCCTGACCATTTGTTGGAAATCCAAAGAAACAATACGAAACCCTGTACGGTTTTAGTTGTAGAACCTATCATTCACTTATGGTGGCGCCCCACTGTTTGGATGGTAGCTATAGTAGGCATAGTTCGAAATGTCTATGCTGGCTAAGATTTATATTCTACTTTCGAAAATGTTTTCTGCACCGTGCACTTATAATAATAATATCAAAGAAATTGCGTATCAAGCATGTTTGACTATCATAAGAAGAAATCTCCTCCAATTCTGCGTTTGCATTGTGTTTGTGGCGGGAGGTCTTATGGTAGTTTCATTTTCAAAAAGCATTGCGAATTTATTTTAAATTCTTTTGTTGATTGTTTTTAAAGACAAACTGTTTTTGTTGCTCACACCAGTCCCATGACTGACCTGGAGTTTATTGTTCCTTTCCTAAACTCTGGGTGCTCATTATTTTCTACACGAGCAGTCTAGAGTTGAGTTTTTCAGATAGTTAGATACAGTGGATTATGTGGAGTTAGTTCAGTCTTTGGTTCACACCAGTCTTGCTTGTCTTGGTGCATTGTTATTGGGAGTTGGAGCTATTGCTGGATTGGTTCTTGGAAATGGAGTTGCAGTTCTCGGAGTTCTCTTTTGAAGACTATCTTAGAGTTAGTGGTTCCGCTGCTAGATGTTATCTATTTTTCTTTTCCGCTGCTATTTTATTGTATCTCTGATGTATATTGATATCATTGTATCACTCTTTTGTATCAGTGTTGTATATCAATGTATTATTCTTTTTATTCCGCTGTGTTATTTACTTAATGTTGTTATAAGCTCCGGCGAATCGGATTTGAACGGTTGAATCTTCGGCATTCGAATACGATTTGAATTATGGATGTCGATTTTCGAGCGGGCAAAACCCGTTTCGTTACATTTGGTATCAGAGCTAAGGTTGAACTTTAGCTCAGGAGTATAACAGATTAAGTAGCTCATTAGAGATAGGGTGAAGTAAACCCTAGAATGAGTAATCCCTAAGATATCCGTTTGAATGCCTCAGTAAATTCTCTTACTATCCACCGATAGTAGATATGAGTGCGAGAAGAGGACGCGATAGGGGACAGGGAAGTATCACTAAATGGTCAATTTCCTGCAACAGTGGAAACAATCTTTTCTCTATCAATCCCTTTGTTCAGCGTCTCTTTTCAATTCTTTGATAGTTCCTGGTAGATCCAGGAAGGAAATTCGAGATATTAATATGGGACATAAACTCCAATTTGGCCAAAATTGTTTGTTTGGATGAATTGGTTGCTTTGGTTGATATGGTTGATAGATATACTTTAGTTTTAAACTGAAAAAAATATTGAAATTGTTCCTCTACCTTTTGTCTATCTTTGTTATCTCTCTTTGGCGAATTTCGAGGACGAAATTCTTTTTAAGGGGGGAAGTCTGTAACGATCCCGGATTTTAATCGAGTGTAAATTTATAATTAATTTAATTTTTTAATAAAATTGTGGAATTAATTGGAAATCAATATGAAATATTAGTTAAAATATGAATCTATTAAGAAATATATATGTGTTAAATTTGAATTGGGACTAAATTTTAAATGCCTTAGAAAATAAATTTGAATTTGAACTTTATATATATACATGTGAATATATATGTATATGTGCATATATTGGATTTGAATTTAAAATTTTAGGTTAAAGAAAGAATTAAATATGCAACGTAAAACAAAACTAAAGCAAAGTACAATAGTGCATGAACATAAACAAAGGAAAAATGTGTTGAGTATAAAATGTAGGCTTCTCCGATCAAGCCAGTTCAAATGCATCTCAATGCAAACAGAAACTAGTAAACTAAAAAAAAAATGAATGCAAGAAAATAAGTGAACAGAATAAAAAAAAGTATAGTAAAATAAATATGTAAGAATAAATAAAGTAAATCAACAAGTACACCACATAAATCATCTCAGCCGAAATGCAACTGAACACATGGATGAAGGAACAAGTATATACAAATAAAAGTAGTGAGTCTGCATAGTAAAATAAAAATAAAATAAAGAAAGTATAGAAACATAAAGTACCTATGTACATGCTTATATAAAGCGAAAGAGGACTGTACACCCAAATTCTTCAGCATGGGCAAGATATCAGCCGAGCAAATAAGTGAAGACAAGAAACATATAAATACATACAAACAGTCAAGCATGCATGTACAAGGAAAAAAAAGAAAGACAACAAAATATATAAGTATATGTAGGCTGAGAATACACTTGAAAAAAAATGTGAAAGCTTGCTAATGAAGTTTATCCAAGTATTCAACAAAAGAAAGGCCAAAGTACAACAGATATACATATTTAAGTATACAATATGAAAAGAAGAGGTACAAAGCAATTAATGCAAGCTTACAAAATGAGATTTGTAGCCACCAGCCGAGATAAAAGAATATAACAAGTAAATATCTACAAAGCTTATAAAACAAGACCAATAGCAATAAATGTTAGCACACAATTTGTATATGTCAGCCACCATATATGTAATAAAGAAAAAAATAAGTATGAAGGGTTGTACATGGTAATTAATGTTAGCATATCCTAATACCACTTCAGCCACCAAGAGCAAAGAAAAATCTCTGCTCTTCATTGTACAAAATAATGTTTTTGTCCTGCTTTGTACAAAACAAATTTATAATCACCCTGTACAATATGATACCCTGTACAACACTGTCTTCTTCATACACACACACACCCATATTTCTCATTTCATTCGAAAAGAAAAAGAAAAACAGCAAAGCTAGAGAAAGAAAAAAAAATAAACACCGTTTTATACTGCAACAAACTTCAGTTTAAACATAATCAATTCAAACCAGAGGAGAGGATCAAATTGCAGGCTTCAACTTTCTACAACCTGTTCCAACACAAAAGAAGCTCTGTTATTTATCTTTGGAAAATCACTGTGAGTAACTTATTCTTTTTAGATACTTTTAAAATATAAAACTGTTGCATATATATATAGGTATATCTATGAGTAGCAATTAGTTTTTCCTACTTGAAATTTGTTGCATTGGCTCTGTGTATCTATGTTGTTCATCTCTCTGCTTAGTTCCAGAGTATCCGATCACCAAGAAAAAATTCCATTTCTTCCTCTCTGATCAATGTTAAGCCTTGCTTCTAAAAACAAATATGTATGTTTTAGTTTGGGTTGCCATCTAAAAATAGTTGCATAACATAAAAATGCATATAGAATGAAAGCTCAAGTTTTTTTTACAGTGAAGGACTTTGTTTCTGAAAATTTCCAGTATCATAAAACATTGATTCAAGTTTGTAGTTTGAATCCTCACACGAAACGATGATTTTTAAGGCAAATTTGGTGATTTTTAATGGTGAGTTTCATGAGTAGTTTGGAGATGAGCATGTGAGGCATTTTGATCGAATTCAGGTGATTGATGGAACTGGGGTGGTCGGGGTCGTGCGTGAAGGTGGAGGAGTGTACCACGGTGATGGGAAAAATAATGGGAAGTAGTCGCGAGGTAGGGGGTAGCGGCGGTGTCGAATTTCCCTTGGGAACCCTAGTTTTACTGATGCTTATATTTGTGATCGCCACGTCGTCGTCATAGCATCGAGTGCGGCCGCGTTTGGAGGGGAGGTGTCTGGGTCGTGGATAAGCATGTAAGCGAAGGGAGCGGTGATGCTGGAGATCGTAGTTGTCAGGCCGAGACGTTTTTGTGAGTGGTGATGGGTTCGAAGTTATCGAGCTATGCTCGATTTTGATCGACAATGAAATTGGGTTGTTTGATGACTTGTGGCCAACGTTGAGGTGATTTGCGACTTGAAGGGGGTGTTCTCGATCGCCAGAGCCCCGGCGCCGCCGCGTACACGTGCACGTGCATGTTGGAATTTGAGTTTGGCTGTGGGTTGCGTTGTTGAAGAAGAAGCTGGGTAACTCTCGTGTGTTTACTCGAAGCATACTCGGGGGATTTGAGTAGTTTACTCGAAGCGAATTTTAAACAAATACTCGGGTAAATTTTTGTTATCAGGGTTTCAAACCTGAACCTGTTTTCTGGTCGAGATTTTGAAATTAAATTTTAATTTATAAAGAAAGGTTTTGAACTGAGTTTAAATTAAGATATAAATATAATTCCAATTTGAATTAAGAATTTAGTATTGAACACAAACAAAGTTTAAATTCAAATTGCTAAAACAACTCGAAAGTAACTAAATGTTTGAAGAAATTTGCAAAGAAAATAGATTTGAAATTGTAGATGGAAGATTTAAACGAGCTAAAATTTAAAAGCTTAAAACTGAAATAAATTTTAAAACCAGATTTCCAGAATTTGGAATCTAATTTAGTTTTAAAACTTAAGGGTTTAAAATAAGTTTAAGCGTGTTAAATCTAAAAAGAAAAATTGATTTCAATTATATGGTAAATGAGAAAAGAAAATAAAATCATAAAATATGGAAGAATGACTTTAAATAATATAGATTTATGGTTTCAAATTCACTAACGAATGAGTGCTAAATGGTGAATCGATTTATAATCAATATTGATTTATATAAGTGAATTTCTTTAGAAAGGGAATTAAAGAAATTTAATAGTATTAAAATCATTAACTAAGATTATTTGAACAATTAATCAATGTGATAAATCTTATTAATAAATTTGATTGATTAAATTAATAATAATCAACTGTGAAACTATTAAGACAATTACTTAATGACGGGGATTGTGAAATTAAATATTCGATGTTATTTATTGAGTAAATCGAATCTGTTCAATTAAATTCTCTTAAGTTAATTAATTCAGAAATATCATTTGGTAATTTTGAAAAATATAATTACTTAGAGAAGTAATTAATTAATAATTACTGAATGTAATTTAATTAATGATGACTAAGAATTTGAGTTAATGAATAAATTTAAGGATTAACTAATAATGGCAATTAATTAAGATAATTTAATAATTATAGATTAATTGATTCATGGATTGAAATGATTAGTTAATAATTAAGGATTAACTAATAAAAATTTGAATGAAGATTTATTTCAAATAATTCGTAATTAAATCATGACAATTAACCCGGATTAATAATTGATACATCCGATTTAAATTAATTATTTGATTAATAAATTCAATTGTGAATGTTTGGACTTGGCTGAATAATTGTTTTATTTGATACCCCTGATATGTGATGCCTTGTTTTGATTTGAGCTGTGTGACTTATTTATCTGTGATATATATTATCTGTGAATTTGTGAATGGACGATAAGCGTTATTGTTTATATCGCTTATCAACTAAATTTCTATGTTTTAATCTGTGATGATTGATGATGTGGCACTTTTATTGTGTTAAACCCCTGGACCACACTTGTACACACACAAATATGGATTTCACGAGGAAATCGATTGAGTCACAGATTTTTGAAAATAGTTTTGATTTTGAATTTAAATTCAAATGGTTTGAAAATAAGATTGGGTTATAAGTGAAAAGCTTTTGAAATGGAATTTCAAAGATGAAGCTTATTTTGAATAACTTGATAAAGTTTGAAATTTAAATAATTTGATTTAAATTTAAATTCAAAAATTATGAAACTGAATTCTATAATTCGAAACTAGGGTTTAAAAATGTTATACCAGTTATATATGGGTTGAACCATTTTAAAATGTATTAATTTGGGAATATGAATATGAATTAAGAACTTTAATTTGTGCAAATATAATTAGATTTTTCTGAAACGAAAACTGTTTGTTTTCAATTAATTAAAGCTTTCACAGAAATATTGAACTTCCAATTTGTGTTAAAATGATTTCTAGTTTAAAATGAAAATGATTTCCAAGTTATAGAAGCGGTTTGAAAGCTATAAGTTAAAATCTTTGATTTAAAGATTTAACGAGTTAATACAATCGAATGAAATTGTTTTGGAAATCTATGAATTGATCTTTGTGAAATAAATCTTTTTGTTTAAAGATTTGAAATGGTAATTTGTTTAAACCATTTGAAAGAAATGTTTGAATAATTAAGTTGTGGCTTAATTGAAATCCCAATATCCATATGTTTTTAAATATTGCGCTCACTATTCGGTTTAGCCGGGAGAGGACCTTTGTGTCATATATCCCATTCCGAATATGTGATACGTCGTTATGGATAGCATTTGAAGACCGGTGACGAAGACCGGATATTTTCGAAAACGGAAGGACAACTCGTCGAATGTCTTTGCATCACTGGTCCCCGGTATAGAGACTCCATATGTGATGGGAAGTCCGAACGTGATTAGTGAATATTCGGATTGCAAGGGCTTCTTTGGAAGTGCCTTCGGTTCTGTTCGAGCCCGGAACAGACTTGTATGGATTGTGTGTCTGACATTACAATTTGAGATATAAAGCAGATTTCTTTCAAATACATTTCTGTTGGTGGCGGAGAATTTATTCTCTTAGCTTAACACCCTTCTTGAGACGTACGAGCTCATAGGTTATGTAGTTGAAGGTTATCAGCGATATATTCCCAATTTGGTAATGTGACATGCTAAGTGTTGCTGTGTAATGATCATTGTTTGATCATTTGTGATAGGATCATTTGTTTGATCATTTATCTTTGTGATCATTACTTTGATCATTTGTTGACCCAAAGCATGGCTTTGTACCAAAGCGTGGCTTTGTGGACGAGACTTCGTCGAGCCTCACACCCCGGAATGGTCAAAACAGGAAAGATGCAGCAAGGCTATTAGGGGGTAGCGCCCCTTTAGGGTATGTCCATTTCCTTCTGGAAAGGGGTGGTATCATGATATGGAGCCCAGATACTTACTCATGTGGAAAACACTCTATTTACTATAGTGTGATGTTGGTTATCGAGCGCTCGGATAAAGGTCCTAAAGGACCGGGGGATGGCATACCCGTGTCAGTAGTTACCCAGTTAGGGGTAACCCGGCCTTCTGTTGGCAGAGATCCGGTTAGGTTCTCGGGGACGTCCTTCTAGAGGCGTTCTCATGTGGCAATGGGAAGTTCCTTGGCCTGACCATTTGTTGGAAATCCAAAGAAACAATACGAAACCCTGTACGGTTTTAGTTGTAGAACCTATCATTCACTTATGGTGGCGCCCCACTGTTTGGATGGTAGCTATAGTAGGCATAGTTCGAAATGTCTATGCTGGCTAAGATTTATATTCTACTTTCGAAAATGTTTTCTGCACCGTGCACTTATAATAATAATATCAAAGAAATTGCGTATCAAGCATGTTTAACTATCATAAGAAGAAATCTCCTCCAATTCTGCGTTTGCATTGTGTGTGTGGCGGGAGGTCTTATGGTAGTTTCATTTTCAAAAAGCATTGCGAATTTATTTTAAATTCTTTTGTTGATTGTTTTTAAAGACAAACTGTTTTTGTTGCTCACACCGGTCCCATGACTGACCTGGAGTTTATTGTTCCTTTCCTAAACTCTGGGTGCTCATTATTTTCTACACGAGCAGTCTAGAGTTGGGTTTTTCAGATAGTTAGATATAGTGGATTATGTGGAGTTAGTTCAGTCTTTGGTTCGCACCAGTCTTGCTTATCTTGGTGCATTGTTATTGGCAGTTGGAGCTATTGCTGGGTTGGTTCTTGGAAATGGAGTTGCAGTTCTAGGAGTTCTCTTTTGAACACTATCTTAGAGTTAGTGGTTCCGCTGCTAGATGTTATCTATTTTTCTTTTCCGCTGCTATTTTATTGTATCTCTGATGTATATTGATATCATTGTATCACTCTGTTGTATCAGTGTTGTATATCAATGTATTATTCTTTTTATTCTGTTGTGTTATTTACTTAATGTTGTTATAAGCTCTGGCGAATCGGATTTGAACGGTTAAATCTTCGGCATTCGAATACGATTTGAAGTATGGATGTCAATTTTCGAGCGGCAAAACCCGTTTCGTTACAGTTTATCTATCTAAGTCCTACAGGAAAACATTGATGGCCAGATTCCAGGTTGATGGACGTAATCATTTACAGGTTATAGAATCTGTGTCTAGTTAGTAATATATGTTAAAATCTCTCCAAATTGGTACAGATGCACAAACTATTTGATAACACGACTTATTTTCAAATGAAGTTTTTAAAATAGTCTGAATTAGTAGTAGTCAGACGTCTAAATCATAAATTCTGACGTCTGACTGCTGAAACAGATATTTTTAAAACAGCAAATTCAGACGTCTGAATAAGATCAAAAATAAACTATTTCGACGCTGCCTTGTTATCTTCTACTTTCAGAAGGCTAAATTTTAATTCAGAAGTCTGAGTTAAAAATTAACGGCTACTTCTTGAAAGGTTGCTTCTCTTCCCTGAACAGAAACAACAGTCATTTCAACAATTGCTTCCTTTCTGTTTCATGGCAACTCTTCACCAATTATTGCAACCTTTAACCACTATAAATAACAAGCAATTTCAACACTATTCTTATCCAATTCTTATTTTGATTTCTGAACTCTATATTCTTGCTATTTACTTTCAAGTTTTACAAATCAAACAATTTGATCACCAAACACTCAAGCATACTTTTGTGTTGTCAACTAGACTTTCTTTCTTCATAAATTACACTATATACCATAAAGGAGAAGATTATAGGAAGGGTGTACTTATATTGACTCATCAGTGCTATTACAGAGCATATTCAGTCAGAAACATTTCCACTTGTATTTGAAGTCCTGTTGTAGTATCCTCAGGCAGTAGAAGTCCTATTCGGTTGTCTAGACCGAAAATTCGTGTTCGGTTGTTTAGGCGGTGTAATACAAGTTCCTCCGGGTGAAGCGAGGGTATCGATTGAATTCCAGAAGGAGTTTGGGACTGAACATAGGACGGGAGTCCGAACCAGTATAAAAATTCCTGATGTCATTTACTTTACTGCTTTTACTATTTACTTACTTTTCCGCACAAGTAATTTATTCATATTACACGATCACATGGTCACTTTCAAATACAAAGTAAAGTACACCGGATATTTTTATACTTATTCAAACCTTTCGTTCTACGTCCAGTCTCAGAATCTTTTTGGATTTAAACAACACTCTCACTTAACCCAAAGGAATGGGTATTACAAACCGATGAGATGACGAATAGGACTTCGTGCCTGAAGATCTCCAACATGACTTCGACTATAAAGAGTGGTAAAGTATTTTGACCTCCTGTGCTCTGGATAACACGGATGAGTCGTTATAGTACAAACTTTCTTTAATCTTCTTCGTAATTGTTATAACATATATATATTTGAAGACATGGAAGTGAATAATCACTTGATAGATTTGAATTGAATGTGCAAGTGACAAAGAAATAGCAATTTATGGTTTGGAATGCAAGTAGTGAATTTAACAAGAATTAGAGTTAGAAGACAAGAATAACTATTGTTGAAATACTAAAAGTGATTGCCATTTATAGAAAACGAGTAGCTGCAGTCTTTCATAAAGAGTAGCATCTGTCTGAAGTGCTGCAGCCATTCATGGAAGGAAGTGACTCTTCGTAAAGAATTTGGTCGATTGTTATAGTTGAATTTGGTAATTTTAAAACAGAAAGAAAACAGTGTAAAAATGACCAATTTTAGTCGACTAAAAAATCCATTCAATCAGATGTTTTTCTTATTTAGGCGACTAAATTAAATGTATTGTCAATTGGTTTCCTTTAGAAGATAATAAAAATAGACGTACATTATATCACTCAATTGACTTCGGTGAACCATTCGACTTATTTTTGTATATTTCCATTTTTAAAAAATGGTAATTAACAGGAAGAGTCTGCGATTTGGCACGGTTCAGGATAAACAGTTCTGTTAGTGGATTTACTAGATACAGGAAGAGTCTGCAGTCAATTTTTCCATGGCAACCGTTTGTTGGTGGCAAGTATAACACATTTGATGCTCCAACGTTACTTCCCCTTTTCATATCCTGTATGTTGAACGTTGAGGGGGGATACGGTGATGTCCGATACGTTAAACGCCAACGTATGTTTCGTTTTCCTTCCCTTCCTCTTTTCCTATAAAACAACATCATCATCTTTCATCTTCCTTACACCATATTCTCGTCTCTTCTCCTTTCTACTTTTATATTTCCTCGGATCTAAACGACGTATAAGTCAAACCTCTCATCGTAGAAGAAGAAGCCATACCGAATGCAAACGTCAGAATATATCGATTTAAGGCGGGTGGATGACATATTAAATAAACATCAAAAATATTGTCGATGAAATTTTCAAATGAAAGACTTTGGTTTCTACCGTTATGCGACAGACTGCAAAATTATAATATGATAACAACGAAAGTAAGTAGTATCAAAGAAACAGTTGTCATATTAATATACAGCGTAGCTGCAGCACTCTCAAATCGACAAATGGGCGAAAATTTTCAAATGTCAAGTAGCACAATTTCAGTTTGTTTTCATACAATTTTAGACGTTATACAATTGCTAGCTATTAATATTGTCAAGTCGGATGATCCTCAATTTAATATTATTCCATATCATATTAAAACATCAAACCAGTACTACCCATATTTTATAAACTGTGTTAGTGTTATAGACGATACACGCGTAACAACATACTTACATGCAGATTGAGTTTTTTCGTATATAGGACGAAAGGTTGTGCTACACAGAATATGTTAGCAACATGCTCATTCAATTTACAATTTAATTATGTTATGGTTGGTTAGGAAGGTGCTACATATGATAGTAGAAATTTTTAATTCAGTTATAAACGATAGAACCTCTAACTTCCCACACCCTCCACCAGGATAGTATTATTTAGTTGATTCGGGATATCCACTTCAATCTGGTTATTTATCACCTTATCTTAATATTGGATATCATATTCCTCATTTTCACGAAACCTCAAATCAACCATTGAAAATTTTATTTTCTATAATTCAAGTTTACGTATGACAGTTAAAAGAACCTTTGAAAATTAGAAGAAAAAGTTCGTTGTTTTAAAGAATATGCCAATATACTCATCTGAAACTCAAGTAGAAGTTGTCGTATCTATAATTAGGCCTGTCAAACGGATCGAGTTGGGTCAAAATGGGTTGGGTCGAGTTTGACCCAACCCTTTTATGACCCATTCTCTTTTATCCATTTATGACCCAACCCATTTATGACCCAACCCACTTAACAAGCGGGTTACCCATTTAACCCATTTATGACCCAACCCACTTAGCAAGCGGGTTACCCATTTAACCCATCTAAAGATTTAAATTTAATTTAAGTAATAAAAAACAAATAAATATAAAATAATTCTAATTCTAATTTTTATGTTTTGAGATCCGACAAAAATTTAAAATTTTAATTCTAATTTTCATCAAAATTCAAATATGGAGATGGAGTAGCTTATTATTTTCTTACAACTGTCAGTCTCCTTGGAGAACTACAGTGTGCGTTCACATGATAAAGTATCCAAGTGTTCCATACTATCTGTAATTTAGGTGATAGTTAATCGGTCGAAGTCCTGCCTGATTCTGAATTAGAACGAAGGAGTTATTTCAGTCTGAACAAAAAAAAGGCGGCTTCTGCATTAGGCGGAATTCAACATGCAGATGTGGTAGCCTGTTATTTTCTAAATACAATTGTCAGTCCTTTTGGAGAACTACAGTGTGCGTTCATACGATGAACTATTCGAGTGTTACATATTGTCCGTAATTTAAGTGGGAGTTGATCGGTTGAAGTCTCGCTTGATTCCGAGTTGGAACGAAGGAGTTATTGCAGTCTGAACAAAAAAATAGCGGCTTCTGCACTAGGCAGAGTTCAATATGCAGATGTGGTAGCCTTTTATTTTCTAAGTACAATTGTCAGTCCCCTTGAAGAACTACAGTGTGCGTTTAAACGATGAACTATCTGAGTATTCCATACTGTCTGTAATCTAATTAGAAGTTAATCGGTCGAAGTCTCGCATGATTCCAAGTTAGAACGAAGGGGTTATTGCAGTCTGAACAAAAAAAATAACGGCTTCTGCACTACGCGGAGTTCAATATGCAGGCGTGGTAGCCTGTTATTTTCTAAGTACGACTGTCAGTCCACTTGGAGAATTACAGTATACATTCGCACGCTGAAGTATCCGAGTGTTCCATACTGTCCGTAATTTAGGTGGGAGTTGATGATGAGATTCATATTCTTGATCAAGCCCATTGGTGATGATGAGAATCTATTCACTGTTCGAAACATTGTGGCCAACTGCCCTTAATCTGTCACACAGATTCTTGATCTTGGCAAGGTAATCTCTCATGCTCATATCACTTTTTCTTGTATTCTGTAATTCTCTTCTATAGTGCATGATTCTCGCTGCTGATTGGGAATTGAAAATTCTTTAAATTGATGACCATATTTCATATGACGTGTAACATCCAACAAGCTGTGACAATAGAGTCTGACTCACAGAAGATAAAAGCCAAGATGCAATCAAGTTATCTTGTTTCTGATGTAAAATATAACCTGGGTTGCTGATGGTATTGCATTTATCATCAATGATATTAACTGATGGAATCACCTTTGTTCCTTTGACATAATCTTGTAGATCATACCCTCTTAATGCTGCTTCAACTTGATATTCCCATGTGATGTAATTATCTTCATCTAATGGGGGTGTTTATTGCTTGATTCTTAGGTCTGATCAAGACTGATTCAGATTTTTGACTGTCATTGGATCTGTTGCCAGTGTTTGCTAAAATAACGTCCTCTTCTTCGAGGGCCATGGAGGATCAAGAATTTGAATATCCCGATTTCTTGATAAAGAAATCAAAGTTGCACAGCAAAAAAAAAAGGTGCAACCAGAGGTAGAAATGACGATCTTGAATCTGATCTGCCTCTAGGATGGCACAGTGGGTAGAAATAACTGATGAAGATAGTCACTATACTGATCTTGAGAAGGTCAGCCTCCCCTATGATGATAATTTTCTGAGGGGAGCCTCACAAGAAAACAACTTCTCAATGAAATCTACCGTTTGGCAATGGTGGCTCTGATACCATAAAAGAAGTTTTAAAATGAAAAGTTTTATAACTGCAGTTTGTATCAATTGTTCAATTACATCTCACAATCCTTCTGTATTTATAATACAGGTATTAGGCTAAATGCAAATCAGGCCCTATAAGCAAATTAGGCCCAAAAGATAAAAAATAAAGCAAAAGTATGTGATGCGGGTATTTCAGGGTGAAGCCCATCCAGATATGAAGTAAACCAGACACGCAGGGAGCAAGTTCACTATTATGAACATCAACAAACATGTAAAAAGCATCCAAATTTCACATACACCACAACTAGTAAATTCGTTTTAAGTAAAGGAGAAATATAAGATAAATTAAACCCTGAGTCATGAAATATTACCGCCTTTACCTTCGTCAGCATTTTACTACCCCTTTTGAACATTAACTTCCTAACATAATAGCTGTTCAAAAGCCCTTGCGCACTCATCAAGAACTTTCCTCATATTGCTCACCAGCTCCAATCCGATTGCATACTTGGATATAACTGGAACAAAATTAGGGTCACGGTCTGATGCTTCTGTAATGAAATTGTTTGTATACTATTAAGAAAATCTATAAGGATTTTTATTCTATTTATGACAAAGTCGTTGTAGTATAGTGGTGAGTATTCCCGCCTGTCACGCGGGTGACCCGGGTTCGATCCCCGGCAACGGCGTAATTGTTTTTTTTCAAGCTGGCGGTTTTTTCTCTCAATTTCGACCTTCCTCATTCGCCTGGATCCATTACGATATCAACTTAAGAACCAGATTTTGCCTTTCTAGTCTTCAATATGCTACTAACTAATAACTATGCTTATTTAAACAATTGACCGCTTTTTAAAGATTAGAGTTGGACAAATGAAAAGAGGTAAGGATTACCTTAAGAAACAGTACTATTTTGCAGGAATTCTGTGCCATGGGTTCTTCTGAGAGCTTGAATTTCCAAAAAGAAGCTCACTGTTATTTACTGATTTAAAGCATAATTTTGGAAGAAGAAAGAGTTGGTGGACCTGTCTCACTTTCGGAAGTGCGGATCGGCACGGTTCGGGATAAACAGTTCAGTTACTGGATTTACTTGATACAGAAGCGTTTGCTGTCAATTTCTACGTGGTCACCGTTGGTTGGTGGCACGTTGACACGTTGATGCTTCAACATTACTTCCCTTTTCCTATCATGGTTGTTGAACGTTGATTGGAGATACGGTGAAGTCTGATGTTTTGAAAGCCAACGTATTAACAACCCAACGTTTTTTTTCCTCGTCCTCCTTTTTTCCAATAGACAAACATCATCATCTTTTATCTTGTTTGCACTATATTCCTATCTCTTCTCCTTTTGACGTTTATATTTCTTCAAATCTAAACGACATATAATTCGGACCTCTCTACGTAGAAGAAGAAGACATATTATCCAAAGACAAATGTTAGAATATACTGATGATTTAAAATGGGTGGATGACATATTTAATGGGCACAAAAAATGTTGTCAATAAAATTTTCAAATTAAAAGAATTTGTTTTCTCTCATCATGCGATAGACTGCAAAATTATGGTTTGACGATAACGGAAGAAATTAGTATCAAATTAACAATTGTCATATTCATATGCAGCATAGCTGCAACACTCTCAAATCGACAAATGAGAGAAAATTTTCAAATATCAAGCAGCACGATTTTAGTTTGTTTTCATACCGTTTTAGAAGATGTACGGTTACTAGCCATAAATATTGTCAAGTCGGATGATCCTCAATTTAATACTGTTCCATGTCATATTAAAACTTCAAACTGGTACTACCTATATTTTAGAAACTATGTTGGTACTATAGATGATACACACGTAGTGACACACTTACATGTCAGATTGAGTTGTTCCACATATAGGACGAAAATATAGTGCTACACAAAATATCTTAGCAGCATGCTCATTCGATTTACATTTGCTTATGTTATGGCTGGTTAAGAAGGTGCTGCACATGATAGTAGAAATTTTTAATTCGGTTATAAATGATAGAAACTCTAACTTCCCCCACCCTCAACCTGGATAGTATTATCTAGTTGACTCATGATATCCACTTCGGCCTGGTTATTTACCACCTTATCTTAATATTAGATATCATATTCCTCATTTTCGCGAAACCTTAAATCAACCATTGAAAATTTTAATTTCTATAATTCAAATTTATGTAGGGCGACTAAAAGAACCTTTGAAAATTGAAAGAAAAAGTTTGTCATTTGAAGAATATGCCAACATACTCATTTGAAACTCAAGTAGAAGTTGTCATATCTATAATGATTATATAGTATTTCATACGAAGATATAATAGCGGTGATCCATATGTTATGGCTTATGATGATAATCTCGATCTTATTATAGAAGAATATCAGAAGGAATATTATAATGTGAGAACTACACTGAATGCAACAGTTGAACCAGTACACAACGACACGTAGACCATAAAATATATACAATTCAAGATAGCATAAGAGATGAAATTGTTGCAGTAGGGTTGCATAAAAGCATCTTATGATTTTATATGTGCTTTCTACTATTATATATATTTAATTTTTTGTTTATTTAGCCTTTTGTGTTGTTTTAACATTTTAATTACACGCATATTACACATCGAAACAAATAATTACTTAACTACAAATCAACTGAATTAAAATCACAACTTAAATACCCCACTCAAATATGCTATTCATAGCCCCAAACTCATTACCTGTTCACTCAACTTCCCCGCTCAAATTCCATGTTCAAATACCTCACTCCCGTTCGTTCCATACGCATCCTTATTCATGGTGCGTCTTCAGTTTAAAAATGTTAAAGGAGCAAATTGGGAAAGGGAAATATGGTTTTTTATTTTGATTAAAGTTGTATTGTATTAATTATTGTTAACTATTATTACCTTTTCGATTAATGGATATTAGCATAAGTACGTTGGACAATAATGAAGATAGAACGATTTGTAATAACATTTAGAGCAAATATAGTAATGCAGAATTAAGTTATATTTTTCTTTCATACAATCCATAATAGTTAATAAAAATATGATACAGACGGTATTTCATACAATCTTTTAAACCATTTATTCTCTGACACACCAATAGCTTGTAGTATTCTTCAAGCTATTCATTCAGAAATATTGCTAATATTTCTTTGATGTAGATATTCTTTGCAGCTGTTACACCACAAGATTCCAGAAAATCCATAATTTTACATATCAACGAATCATTAAAATATTATTTTTATAACCAAATTGATTTCAAATCAATTATAAATTTGGATAATATTGAGTATTGACATTTCTAACCCTGAAAATAAATATTGAATGGTTTTGAAGCTTAAAATTTGCAAGGGCTATAACTTTTAATGGAAGCCAAAATAGGGTTTGAGACTACCACTAATTAGCCGTTGATGTCATACGTGATGCTTCGAACGCCAACATATCGTTCTCCCTACGCATTTCAACTAGACTAGAGAAGGTGTAGCCCAGTTCGATTGTCTGACACGTCAGACACCAAAAGTAGATGGCCCAAGCTTGCAAACACGCCATTGTCTTTCATTTCCCATAAAAAGGAGCAGCAACATGGTCAATTATACCTCTTGAAAAAACGACACATAAAGCTAGGACATATACATCCTTCAGCAATGTAACGATCGCAGAAAGATTCATCGATCAATCTAAGAGTAAAAGCAACAAAGTAATAGGAGTTGCTTTAGAACACTTCGTAGACTAAAGTAGCACTAATCCAGATGAGGTTGAGAAGGGAAAAAGGATTAAGCTGAAAGTGCTATGGATCGAGTAGGATGAATACTTCAACTAAATTAAACTTCTACGAATATTGATAGAATAAAAAATAATATTGTTAGAACATCGGTTCCCGATATTTTGATAATAACAATTATATGTGTTTATCTAACCAAGTTCTACAGGAAAACATTGATGGCCAGATTCCAGGTCGATGGACGTAATCATTTATAGGTTATAGAATCCGTGTCTCGTTAGTAATATATGTTAAAATCTCTCCAAATTGGTACAGATGCACAAACTATTTGATAACACGACTTATTTTCAAAAGAAGTTTTTAAAATAGTCTGAATTAGCAGTATTCAGACGTCTGAATCTGACTGCTGAAACATATATTTTTAAAACAGCAAATTCAGACGTCTGAATAAGATCAGAAATAAACTATTTCGACGCTGCCTTGTTAGCTTCTACTTTCAGAAGGCTAAATTTTAATTCAGAAGTCTAAGTTAAAAATTAACGGCTACTTCTTGAATGGTTGCTTCTCTTCCCCGAAAAGAAACAACAGTCATTTCAACAATTGCTTCCTTTCTGTTTCGTGGAAACTCTTCACCAATTATTGCAACCTTTAACCGCTATAAATAGCAAGCAATTTCAACACTATTCTTATCCAATTCTTATTTTGATTTCTGAACTCTATATTCTTGCTATTTACTTTCAAGTTTTACAAATCAAACAATTTGATCACCAAACACTCAAGCATACTTTTGTGTGGTCAACTAGACTTTCTTTCTTCATAAATTATATTATATACCATAAAGGAGAAGATTATAGGAAGGGTGTACTTATATTGACTCATCAGTGCTATTACAGAGCATATTCAGTCAGAAACATTTCCACTTGTATTTGAAGTCCTGTTGTAGTATCCTCAGGCATTAGAAGTCCTATTTGGTTGTCTAGACCGAAAATTCATGTTCGGTTGTTTAGGCGGTGTAATACAAGTTCCTCCGGGTGAAGCGAGGGTATCGATTGAATTCCAGAAGGAGTTTGGGACTGAACATAGGACGGGAGTCCGAACCAGTATAAAAATTCCGGATGTTATTTACTTTACTGCTTTTACAATTTACTTACTTTTCCGCACAAGTAATTTATTCATATTACACGATCACATGGTCACTTTCAAATACAAAGTAAAGTACACCGGATATTTTTATACTTATTCGAACCTTTCGTTCTACGTCCAGTCTCAGAATCTTTTTGGATTTAAACAACACTCTCACTTAACCCAAAGGAATGGGTATTACAAACCGATGAGATGACGAATAGGACTTCGTGCCTGAAGATCTCCAACATGACTTCGACTATAAAGAGTGGTAAAGTATTTTGACCTCCTGTGCTCTGGATGACACGGATGAGTCGTTATAGTACAAACTGTCTTTAATCTTCTTCGTAATTGTTATAACATATATATATTTGAAGACATGGAAGTGAATAATCACTTGATAGATTTGAATTGAATGTGCAAGTGACAAAGAAATAGCAATTTATGGTTTGGAATGCAAGTAGTGAATTTAACAAGAATTAGAGTTAGAAGACAAGAATAACTATTGTTGAAATACTAAAAGTGATTGCCATTTATAGAAAACGAGTAGCTGCAGTCTTTCATAAAGAGTAGCACCTGTCTGAAGTTCTGCAGCCATTCATGGAAGGAAGTGACTCTTCGTAAAGAATTTGGTCGATTGTTATAGTTGAATTTGGTAATTTTAAAACAGAAAGAAAACAGTGTAAAAATGACCAATTTTAGTCGACTAAAAAATCCATTCAATCAGATGTTTTTCTTGTTTAGTCGACTAAATTAAATGTATTGTCAATTGGTTTCCTTTAGAAGATAATAAAAATAGACGTACATTATATCACTCAATTGACTTCGGTGAACCATTCGACTGATTTTTGTATATTTACATTTTTAAAAAATGGTAATTAACAGGAAGAGTTTGCGATTTGGCACGGTTCAGGATAAACAGTTCTGTTAGTGGATTTACTAGATACAGGAAGAGTCTGCAGTCAATTTTTCCATGGCAATCGTTTGTTGGTGGCAAGTATTACACATTTGATGCTCCAACGTTACTTCCCCTTTTCATATCTTGTATGTTGAACGTTGAGGGGGGATACGGTGATGTCCGATACGTTAAACGCCAACGTATGTTTCGTTTTCCTTCCCTTCCTCTTTTCCTATAAAACAACATCATCATCTTTCATCTTCCTTACACCATATTATCGTCTCTTCTCCTTTCTATTTTTATATTTCCTCGGATCTGAACGACGTATAAGTCGGACCTCTCATCGTAGAAGAAGAAGCCATATCGAATGCAAACGTTAGAATATATCGATTTAAGGCGGGTGGATGACATATTAAATAAACATCAAAAATATTGTCGATGAAATTTTCAAATGAAAGACTTTGGTTTCTATCGTTATGCGACAGACTGCAAAATTATAATATGATAACAACGAAAGTAAGTAGTATCAAAGAAACAGTTGTCATATTAATATACAGCGTAGCTGCAGCACTCTCAAATCGACAAATGGGCGAAAATTTTCAAATGTCAAGTAGCACAATTTCAGTTTGTTTTCATACAATTTTAGACGTTATACAATTGCTAGCTATTAATATTGTCAAGTCGGATGATCCTCAATTTAATATTATTCCATATCATATTAAAACATCATAACATACTTACATGCAGATTGAGTTTTTTCGTATATAGGATGAAAGGTTGTGCTACACAGAATATGTTAGCAACATGCTTATTCAATTTACAATTTAATTATGTTATGGTTGGTTAGGAAGGTGCTACATGTGATAGTAGAAATTTTTAATTCAGTTATAAACGGTAGAAACTCTAACTTCCCACACCCTCCACCAGGATAGTATTATTTAGTTGATTCGGGATATCCACTTCAATCTGGTTATTTATCACCTTATCTTAATATTGGATATCATATTCCTCATTTTCACGAAACCTCAAATCAACCATTGAAAATTTTATTTTCTATAATTCAAGTTTACATATGACAATTAAAAGAACTTTTGAAAATTAGAAGAAAAAGTTCGTTGTTTTAAAGAATATGCCAATAAACTCATCTGAAACTCAAGTAGAAGTTGTCATATCTATAATTAGGCCTGTCAAACGGATCGAGTTGGGTCAAAATGGGTTGGGTCGAGTTTGACCCAACCCATTTATGACCCATTATCTTTTATCCATTTATGACCCAACCCATTTATGACCCAACCCACTTAACAAGCGGGTTACCCATTTAACCCATTTATGACCCAACCCACTTAACAAGCGGGTTACCCATTTAACCCATCTAAAGATTTAAATTTAATTTAAGTAATAAAAAACAAATAAATATAAAATAATTCTAATTCTAATTTTTATGTTTTGAGATCCGACAAAAATTTAAAATTTTAATTCTAATTTTCATCAAAATTCAAATATGGAGATGGAGTAGCTTATTATTTTCTTACAACTGTCAGTCTCCTTGGAGAACTACAGTGTGCGTTCACATGATAAAGTATCCAAGTGTTCTATACTATCTGTAATTTAGGCGATAGTTAATCGGTCGAAGTCCTGCCTGATTCTGAATTAGAACGAAGGAGTTATTTCAGTCTGAACAAAAAAAACGGCGGCTTCTTCATTAGGCGGAGTTCAATATGCAGATGTGGTAGCCTGTTATTTTCTAAATACAATTGTCAGTCCTCTTGGAAAACTACAGTGTGCGTTCATACGATGAACTATTCGAGTGTTACATATTGTCCGTAATTTAAGTGGGAGTTGATCGGTTGAAGTCTCGCTTGATTCCGAGTTGGAACGAAGGAGTTATTGCAGTCTGAACAAAAAAATAGCAGCTTCTGCACTAGGAAGAGTTCAATATGCAGATGTGGTAGCCTTTTATTTTCTAAGTACAATTGTCAGTCCCCTTGAAGAACTACATTGTGTGTTTACACGATGAACTATCCGAGTATTACATACTGTCTGTAATCTAATTAGAAGTTGATCGGTTGAAGTCTCGCCTGATTCCAAGTTAGAACGAAGGGGTTATTGCAGTCTGAATAATAAAATAACGGCTTCTACACTACGCGGAGTTCAATATGCAGGCGTGGTAGCCTGTTATTTTCTAAGTATGACTGTCAGTCCACTTGGAGAATTACAGTATACATTCACACGCTGAAGTATCCGAGTGTTCCATACTGTCCGTAATTTAGGTGGGAGTTGATGATGAGATTCATATTCTTGATCAAGCCCATTGGTGATGATGAGAATCTATTCACTGTTCGAAACATTGTGGCCAACTGCCCTTAATCTGTCACACAGATTCTTGATCTTGGCAAGGTAATCTCTCATGCTCATATCACTTTTTCTTGTATTCTGTAATTCTCTTCTATAGTGCATGATTCTCGCTGCTGGTTGGGAATTGAAAATTCTTTCAATGGATGACCATATTTCATATGACGTGTAACAACCAACAAGCTTTGACAATAGAGTCTGACTCACAGAAGATAAAAGCCAAGATGCAATCAAGTTATCTTGTTTCTGATGTAAAATATAAACTGGGTTGCTGATGGTATTGCCTTTATCATCAATGATATTAACTGATGGAATCACCTTTGTTCCTTTGACATAATCTTGTAGATCATGCCCTATTAATGCTATTTCAACTTGATATTTCCATGTGATGTAATTATCTACATCTAATGGGGTGTTTATTGATTGATTCTTAGGTCTGATCAAGACTGATTCAGATTTTTGACTGTCATTGGATCTGTTTCTAGTGTTTGCTGAAGTAACGTCCTCTTCTTCGAGGGCCATGGAGGATCAAGAATTTGAATATCCCGATTTCTTGATCAAGAAATCAAAGTTGCGCAGCAAAAAAAAAGGTGCAACCAGAGGTAGAAATGACGATCTTGAATCTGATCTGCCTCTAGGATGGCACAGTGGGTAGAAATAACTGATGAACATAGTCACTATACTGATCTTGAGAAGGACAGCCTCCCCTATGATGATAATGTTCTGAGGGGAGCCTCACAAGAAAACAACTTCTCAATGAAATCTACCATTTGGCAATGGTGGCTCTGATACCATAAAAGAAGTTTTAAAATGAAAAGTTTTATAACTGGAGTTTGTATCAATTGTTCAATTACATCTCACAATCCTTCTGTATTTATAATACAGGTATTAGGCTAAATGCAAATCAGGCCCTATAAGCAAATTAGGCCCAAAAGATAAAAAATAAAGCAAAAGTATGTGATGCGGGTATTTCAGGGTGAAGCCCATCCAGATATGAAGTAAACCAGACACGCAGGGAGCAAGTCCACTATTATGAACATCAACAAATATGTAAAAAGCATCCAAATTTCACATACACCACAACTAGTAAATTCGTTTTAAGTAAAGGAGAAATATAAGATAAATTAAACCCCGAGTCATGAAATATTACCGCCTTTACCTTCGTCAGCATTTTACTACCCCTTTTGAACATTAACTTCCTAACATAATAGCTGTTCAAAAGCCCTTGCGCACTCATCAAGAACTTTCCTCATATTGCTCACCAGCTCCAATCCGATTGCATACTTGGATATAACTGGAACAAAATTAGGGTCACGGTCTGATGCTCCTGCTATGAAATTGTTTGTATACTATTAACAAAATCTATAAGGATTTTTATTCTATTTATGACAAAGTCGTTGTAGTATAGTGGTGAGTATTCCCGCCTGTCACGCAGGTGACCCGGGTTCGATCCCTGGCAACGGCGTAATTGTTTTTTTTTTTCAAGCTGGCGGTTTTTTTCTCTCAATTTCGACCTTCCTCATTCGCCTGGATCCATTACGATATCAACTTAAGAACCAGATTTTGCCTTTCTAGTCTTCAATCTGCTACTAACTAATAACTATGCTTATTTAAACAATCGACCGCTTTTTAAAGATTAGAGTTGGACAAATGAAAAGAGGTAAGGATTATCTTAAGAAACAGTACTATTTTGCAGGAATTCTGTGCCATGGGTTCTTCTGAGAGCTTGAATTTCCAAAAAGAAGCTCACTGTTATTTACTGATTTAAAGCATAACTTTGGAAGAAGAAAGAGTTGGTGGACCTGTCTCACTTTCGGAAGTGCGGTTCGGCACGGTACGGGATGAACAGTTCAGTTACTGGATTTACTTGATACAGAAGCGTATGCTGTCAATTTCTACGTGGTCACCGTTGGTTGGTGGCACGTTGACACGTTGATGCTTCAACATTACTTCCCTTTTCCTATCATGGTTGTTGAACGTTGATTGGAGATACGGTGAAGTCTGATGTTTTGAAAGCCAACGTATTGACAACCCAACGTTTTTTTCCTCGTCCTCCTTTTTTCCTATAGACAAACATCATCATCTTTTATCTTACTTGCACTATATTCCTATCTCTTCTCCTTTCTACGTTTATATTTCTTCAAATCTAAACGACATATAATTCGGACCTCTCTACGTGGAAGAAGAAGACATATTATCCAAAGGAAAATGTTAGAATATACCGATTTATGATGGGTGGATGACATATTTAATAGGCATAAAAATTGTTGTCAATAAAATTTTCAAATTAAAAGAATTTGTTTTCTCTCATCGTGCGATAGACTGCAAAATTATGGTTTGACGATAACGGAAGAAATTAGTATCAAAGAAACAATTGTCATATTCATATGCAGCATAGCTGCAACACTCTCAAATCAACAAATGAGAGAAAATTTTCAAATATCAAGCAGCACGATTTCAGTTTGTTTTCATGCCGTTTCAGAAGATGTACAGTTACTAGCCATAAATATTGTCAAGTCGGATGATCCTCAATTTAATACTGTTCCATGTCATATTAAAACTTCAAACCGGTACTACCTATATTTTAGAAACTGTGTTGGTACTATAGGTGATACACATGTAGTGACACACTTACTTGTTAGATTGAGTTGTTCCACATATAGGACGAAAAAATTGTGCTATACAGAATATCTTAGCAGGATGCTCATTCGATTTACAATTTACTTATGTTATGAGTGGTTGTAAAGGTGTTGTACATGATAGTAGAAATTTTAGTTCAGTTATAAATGATAGAAACTTTAACTTCCTCCACCCTCCACCTGGATAGTATTATTTAGTTGATTCAGGATATCCACTTCAACCTAGTTATTTACCACCTTATCTTTATATTTGATATCATATTTTCCATTTTCGTTAAACCACAAATCAACCAAAATCGACAAATGAAAATTTTAGTTTCTATCATTCGAATTTGCGTATGACAATTAAAATAACCTTTAGAAATTGGAAGAAAAAGTTGTCGCTTTGAAGAATATGCCCATATACTCGTTTGAAACTCAAGTAAAAGTTGTTGTATCTACAATGATTATACACTCTTGCATACGAAAATACAATAGTGTTGATCCAGATTTTATGGCTTATGATAATGATCCCGGTCTTATTTTAGAGAAATATCAGGAGAAATATTATAATATGAGAATTGCACCGAACATAGCAGTTGAATCAGTGTGATGACATGTAGACTATGAAACGTTAATAATTCGAGCTAGCATACAGATAAAATTGTTGCAGTAGGATTGCACTAAAACATTGTATGATTTTATATGTACTTTCTACTATTATATAATTAATTTTCGTTTATTTAGTTTTTTTATTGTTTTAACATTTTAATTAACCACATATTACACATCAAAACAAATAATTAGTTGGCCACAAATCAATTAAATTAAAATCACAACTTAAATACCCCATTGAAATACCAGTTCGTAGCCGCAAACTAATAACACTTTCACTCAACTTCCTTGCTCAAATGGTCCGCTCAAATTCCCTGCCCAAATAACCCACTTCCGTTCATTGCGAACGCATCCTTATTCAAGGTGCGTCTTCAGTTTAAAAATGATAAAGGGGCAAATTGGGAAAGTGAAATATGGGTTTTTATTTTGATGAAAGTTGTGTTGCATTAATTATTGTGAACTATTATTACCTTTTCGACAAATACCAGTATTAACATAAGTACGTTAAACAATAATGAAGATAGAAAAATTTGTAATAACAATTAGAGCAAATATAGTAACGCAGAACTAAAATATTTTTTTAGTTCGTTACAATCTATGATGGTAAATATATATACGATACAGACAGTATTTTGTACAATCTTTTAAACTAGCTTATTTCTTACACACTAATAAATTGTAGTATTCTTCAAAGTATACATTTGGAAATATTGCTAGCATTTTTTTGATGTAGATTTTCTTCGTATCTGTTACACCATAAGATTTTAAAGGATCCATATTTTTACATATCAATAAATTGTTAAAATATTATTTTTATAACCAAATTGATTTCAAATTAACTATAAATTTGGGTAATATTGAGTATTGACATTTTTAACCTTAAAAATAAATATTGGATGGTTCTGAACTTGAAAATTTGCAAGGGCTATAACTTTTAATGGAAGCCAAAATAGGGCCTGAGACGACTACTTCCAAAAAAAAGATGTCTCTCGTTCCATGGGTTGGACTTTCGGTGTAGGAGATACGGCGATATATAGTTTGATAGTTTTTGAATAGATTAGCAGATAATTAGCCATTGATATCATATGCATCCGACGCTTCGAACGCCAACATATCGTTCTCTTTGTGCATTTCAACTGGAGTGGGGAAGGTACATCCCAGTTCAGATGTCTGACACATCAGACACCTAAAGTGGATGGTCCAAGCTTGCGAACACAACATTTTCATTCATTTCTAATGAAAAAGGAGCAGTAATGTGGTCAATTTTACCAAAATGACACTTAAAGTTGGTACATATACATCCTTCAGCAATGTAACGATTGCAAATAGATTCATCGGTCAACCTAAAAGTAAAAGCAACAGAGTAAGAGGAGTTACTTTAGGACACTTTATAAACGAAAGTAGCACTATTCCAGATATGAGCATGAGAAGGGAAAAGGGTTAAGCTGAAAGTCGCTATGGATCGAGTAGTATGAATATTTCTACTGAATTAAAATTTATATAAATATTGATAGAATAAAAAGAATGTAAATTAAGGTACAACGTATATTTTTATACACTTTCGAACTTTCCGTTCTACATCCAGTCTCGGATTCTTTCTTGATTTAAACGACACTCTCACTTAACCCAGATGAATGGGTATTACAAACCGCCGAGGTGGCGAACTGGACTTCATGCCTGAAGATCTCCAACGAGACTTCGACTATAATGAGTAGTAAAGTGTTTGACCTCTTTTGCTCTGAATAACATGGATGGGTCGTTATAGTATAACCTTCCTATAATCTTAAGTGGTATAACGTGTATATTTGAAGAAATTGAAGTGAATGATCACTTAATAGATTTGACTTGAATGTGTAAGTGATCAAGAAATAGCAATTTGTGGATTAATGCAAGTAGTGAATTCAACAAGAATTCTAGTTAGAAGACAAGAATAATTGTTGTTGAAATACTAAAAGTGATTGCTATTTATAGAGAATGGGTAATTTCAATCCTTCACGAGGAGTAGCATCTATCAAAAGTGCTGCAACCATTTATGGAAGAAAGTGACTCTACATAAAGAAGAATATCACTTTAAAATTTTCAAATAATATAATCATTACTCGACAACCAATCGAATAGAAGTATTTAGTCGATTAGTTATAGCTGAATTTGTTAATTTTAGAACAGAAAGAAAGGTGTAAAAAGGACATGTTTTAGTCGACTAAAAAACCATTCAGTTTGATGTTTTCCTTGTTTAGTCGACTAAATTAAATGTATTGTCAACCGATTTTCTTTAGAAGATAATAAAAATAGGCGTACATTACATCAATCGACTGACATTGGTGAACCAATCGACTCATTATGTATACTTTCATTTTTTTAAAGTGGTAATGCTATTTTGATTTTTTTTGTGTGTGTATACCACTTTCAAGAGATTTTAACATCTGTAAATTGAAGACCTGGAACTCTATGACTAATATTAAATTGAATGTCATCTTTGTCTTGTCTTTGTCGTATAGATCTCTTCGATAGTTGATATTTTCCTGCAATAGTCAATTATATATAGAATATATCCGTGTGCAGATGTCATGTTCAAAATATCAAACTGTAAGGTTTTTACATTCTCCCCATTTATGACGATGACAATTATATAGTTAAAAATTAATTTCAAAACATAGTTAGCTCTCCCTAAGTTTATACTCCCCTACCGATATGGCCGATAATTTTATCCCCCTTTATCATCAACAAAAATGAAAAATAAATCAATAAGAGTTATATAAGACTTGAATAGTAGTTGGGGCAAATGAAACTTGTGTCTCACATGTATATATTACTTAAACATAACCATATAACATCACAAATATTCAAACTACATAAAACCATACAATATCATAAAAACACAAAGTACTAAATATCTCACAACACACACATCACAAGACCACATCCACAATCAAACATAAAACATAGTTTTACAAAACACATAAAATTACCTCATAACATATAATTACTCAAAGAAAACGTAATTAATTACTGAAAATATGAAATAGAAACTTACCAGGATAAAGTTACCAAATCTACTCCTCATCGCTACCATTATTTTCATTCTCACGTTCCTTTTGTTCATTTCCCCTTCCGTGGAATTCCAATTGTATTCGTCATTTTCTGATGCTCCTTTTGGGGGTAGAGGAAATCTAGAGGCGGAAGGTCGAGTGCAAGACATTTTTTCCAGATTTTACTCATGAAATTCATCATTTTATCCATCTTGCTCTTGACACGAGCAACCGTGGTTTCTACTCTAGCTAAGCGATGGTCTATCTTGCTTTGTTTTCTGGAGATAATGACAAAGGAGTCTGTTATTGAAGAGTAGATTGGAAGTTCAAGTATTGCATCATCATACTCGAAACCCTCTTTTTGTTGTTGAGGTGGAGTTGTTACCCTAGGTTGAGTCGATGGAGCACTTGATGAAGAGGATCTATGTGCTTGCCATTCTTCAAATATCATAAGTCGCTTATCTTAAGAGGGAAGCTTCATTAACGTAAGAGTTTTTGCATTGAGGGTATTGGAAGTAATAAATTTCGAGTCGGGAAGATTGATTTCAGAATGGTATAAGATACGTATCATATACTTGGCATAATGACTCATCTTTGACTTACGTTGGTGGAAGGTTCAAATATCATCCGTGATATATTTTCCATAATTTATTTGAGTTCCTGCATACAACCCATACAATGCTTGATAATTGATTTTGTACATAACATCATAGCTTCTAGTCCTCAGTAAGGTAGTGTGTGTAAGGATTTGATGGATAATCTAGCTTTAGGGTGCAAATATATGGCCTTTAGATTCCTAAAGTCATCAATAAGAAAATTGTAACTAGTCACATCTCTACCATAATCATTAACATCTATTTCTTCCAATTCCTCTCCTTCCATTGGGCAATGTAAACTGATTCCTAGCCTTGGTAGTGGTACGACACTTCTTACTCCGCAAACTAAACTCCACATGATATCTTTATTTGAGTGAGCTCTATGAAAATCTGAATTAAGATTTACATAAAAAAGTTTTACCAAATGCGGCATCTTCAAGTTGCTTACATTTTAGTCAATTGATGACTCTATTTCACGATCTCTGGTGAATTCTCAAATGGCATATCTGTTAAAGTCTTCCATTTTAACAAACAATCATTTAAATATCTGCATATTCTTCATATTCTCAAAACTTCTAATTGTGATGTCATTGTGAAGCCAGTTTTGATTATGAGCTTCAGTAGGCTCGTTGGAGGAGGTAGTAGTTCTTTCCTTTTTTTCTTTGGTCCCATAGTTTTTGAGATTTAGTAAAAAAAGATTTAAAAAAATTTGATTTGAGAAGAGTAATCGTTTTTGAAAGTTGAATGAAGATGAATGAAAGGGTTAATTCAGGGGTAGGTATAGGAATTCAATAGGTATTTAATGATGTGAAGGAGTAGTTGCATAAAAATGTGAGCTGTTTGACCATCTTGGCTTTCGTTAAAAATTTCTGAAACAATGTCCAATTGACTTTAAAATTGGAATAGTTGACTGATTTTGTCTATAAATTACAGGGTTTTCATCCCGCGTGTTTTTAGTGTAAAAACGGGGTGTTTTAGTCGATTGGAAGTGTTGAACCAGTCGATTGGTAATGTTAAATTTTGACTGTTGTTGTTGTTGTTGTTTTAAAGACTTGTTAATTGTGTTAGTCTTGAGTAGGCAGACTGACTTTGTGGTCTACCTCTTTAAGTATGTCGTCTATAGTGTTTGTTTTCAAGGATCAAAGACAAGTTATCTTATTCATTATTTCAAAGTTTATTACAACGTATATTTATAAAATAGGATATAAGTATCAATATAAAACATGATAGAACTACGACGAATTATTTGTTTTTGGAAGGTTCATATTCTTCTTCGGATGGCCTTGATTCCCATGAGTTTCTTGGCTTAGAGTCGTATATTTTTAATAGTGTTTTCATATGTCTAGGAGAGTTTTTACATATACTACTGTTTGTTGGTGATCGTCCATGGAATGCCAAAAGAGATCTTTCAATAAAATTAAGATGTGCTCCAGGTGTGCATTGTTCCCAGTATATTTGTTTCCACAGTCTGATCATTTCTTGTTGATAGTGATTTAGCTCACCAATGGGACAGTCATTGATAGTGCACCATTATAATTAATTGACTGCTTTACCTTCTTTCCTCTACGAGAAAAGTCGGTGTGGTAGGTTAGTGATGGAATAATCTTTAGTGATGATAAACTATCAGAAGAAAGAGTTGTGATTTTTGACTAGGATGAAAATGTGCTTTTTTTAAGGTGTGCTTTTAGGTGAGGCCATTTTTAAAATAATATTTGATTGAAAATAATTTGTTTCTCGTGTTTAAAATTGTCAAGGCTATAGTTTTATATATATGTTTAGATGACAAAATAGAAAATCTTTTAACCAAAATTTTTGTTTTCTATTTAAGGTAAAAGATGTATTCTACCATAGAAAAAAAAGATAAATATATTTGTACCTTTTATTTTAAAATGCTAAAGATTGACTATTCTTAGACAAATAAATTATGCATTAAATTATTTCCTGTAATGAATAAATTCAAAGTTCTCTACATAGTTTAATAAAATAATTATTATTTAATGGTTTGGTGATGACGTCGGCAATTTGATTTTCAGACATTATAAATTCTAATGAAATTACTTCTTTTTTTATGTTGACTCATAAAAAGTGATAATGTTTATCAATATGTTTGTACTACAATGGTTTGTTGAATTTTTTGATAAATTTATAGCACTAGTATTATCATAAAATATTGAAGATATTTCTAAGTAAACTCTAAAATCTTTGAGTGTTTGTTGCATATACATAACTTGAACACATGCCAAAATAGCAGAAATATATTCTGCTTCATTGTTGAGAGTGGGCGTAGTTTTGTTTCTTACTAAAGCACGATACTGGAGAATTTCTGATGAAGTGATTAGTACCGCTCGTACTCTTTCTGTTCGTCTGGCATCATCCAAAGTCAGCCTCGCCACATGATACTAACTCTAAAGGACGTTCTTTAAGATAAAAAAAAGTTTATAGTCTCTAAGGTTGGTACGTAATGCAAAATTTGTTTTACCGCTAGCAAATGTAATTCTTTAGGATTTGCTTGAAAGCGTGCACACAATCAAATATTCATCATTATGTCTGGATGACTAGCAGTAGGATATAACATGATCCAATCATACTTCTGTATAGTTTTTGATCCATGCTTTTACCATTTTCTTCTCTATCTAAATGTACTATAATACTCATGGTACTTGGTTTACTTGTGGATTTAAAGTTTATGTGACAAAATCATTCGTGGCAAAACCAAAGATCATTTGCTTTAGCCATTAAACACATATCTACATTGTGGTTTATTTTCATATTTAACACATAAATATTTTCTTTTAATTCTTTCAAAAAAAATATTTTAGTTTTAGTCAAAAATATTACATTAATCTTTTTCAAATGAAACAATAAATCCTTTGTCACAAAGTTGACTTACACCAAGTAGATTGTGTTTTAAATTCTTAACTAAAAAAACATTTGTAATAAGTGGTAAATTAGATGTACCGTCGTTGCTCACATCACCTTTTCTAATGACGTATTCTTTAAAGTTGTCTCCAAATGTAACAGATCCCCCATCTGAGTAGATAATATTTGCTTGCATTTCTTTATCTGTCGTTATATGCTTGGAGCAACCACTTTCGAGTATTCTTCTCCTTTTTGAGATTTGGACAATATTTATTTATGTGGCCCGTCTTGTCACATTCATAACATTTGGGTGATGAAGATGACAAATTATTATTGTTATTGTTGTTGCCAAACTTTTTAGTCTTCTTAAACTTCATAAATTTCCTGAAATTTTTAGCTAGAAATGCAACACCATCGTCATCTATATCGAATTCTTCCTTCTTCGCTTGAAATGCAATTGTCTTTTTGTCTTGAGCTTGTATTCATTTTATTAATACCTCAATTATTGATTTTGACGACACCAACCATATAAAATATATATACTAAAATTTTGCCAAGTTATATAGTATAGAATATTACACAGGTGCTGAATCGAAGACTGAATGGTACAAGTACTTAAGATAAAAATATAAAGACTCAAGATAAAAGATATGAAGACTCATGAGTTCAAAGATAAAGATACGAAGAGCACAAAATTGTAACTTAGTGTCTAGAGTCATTATAACATAATCTTGAAGTCCTTGATAGCAATTTCTCATCTTTATCTATAGTTTCTTATCTTTGATATTTTTTTCAAAAAAAACTATTTTAATTTAAATATATTTTTAATATTTTATTGAAAAAATTAATAGTTAAAAAATATTTAGAAACTATGTTCGAATTATTTTACAAAGTATATATTTTTCAAATCCATTTAAATGAAAACATTTTTCGACTTTAACTAGCATATGTCGACATACACATTTTAATATGTTGACATGACCGTTAAATTGTTTTTTAAATTTTGATTTAATGTATCTTTTGGACATAACCCATTAAGAATGGATACATCTGTTCATTCTTTATAAAAAGGAGAGTGCCAATGAATTTTTAATCAACTAATAACTTACTTTCTTCTCATTTCTTACTCTCTTGAAAATTCTCTTGAAAAATATACTTTATTCTCTTCAAAATCATACAAAATAAATTCATACTCCATTATATTGATTTAGTGCTACATACTTGCTGTTTTTCAAGCACCTCTCTCTCATTTCAAAGATCAAAGTGCTATCGAAGAGGCTATGGGATCTATTGTATCTAAAGTATGACTATTTGTCTTTGGAAAATCATCAACTCTACTCTTGTTTGTGTGGATCTGCCTGTAGACTGTCAAACTAAGTGGGTGTGCTTGTGGCCCATTCAAATCAAGTAGGTGTGCTTAGTAGCTCATTCAAATCTAGTGGATGATCATGTTGCTCGGTAAACCAAGAGAGTTTTCCCTGGACTCGGAATACACGAGGGGGTGTCTTGTGGCCTTGAAATCAAGATTGTAATTGGTTTGCTTGCTACCTTATAAAGTAGAAGCTTGAAAAGATGCACAAGAAACTGTACAGGACTGGATGTAGAAAAAATACGAACCAGTATAAAGTCCCTGGTGTCATCTCTCTAACTCTTTACTTTTTTTACTTTACTGCTTATATTTACTTCTTTGATTGCCTACAAGTTTATATATCCGTGGTTGATTATCTGTGTTTTGATTCAACTATTAAACAAGCTAAGAAGATCCATAAAAATTTATATAACATCATTCATCCCTCTCTAGTGTTATGGTAGCCTTACGATCATTTATTCTATAACCCACATTTGATATTGAAGCACTAGGTTTTCTGTAACAACCTGCATTTCCAGACACACCGATCCAAAGTCCAATGTGACTTTTAAACTCACAACCTACCAAGAAATATGAGCTATTAGATTATTAAAACATTAGAGAGCATGTTGTAAAGGTAAATTCTAAAACATTCTACACTTTTAGATCTCTCAAGGAAGGAATTAAAATATAAGTATTGAAAATAGACATTTAAGAAAAACAGTATTCAAAATACTTTATTTGCCATATACATTGTTTCAAATATATGTTTTATAAACTTTTAATATAATGAATAGGTACATGATTGATATCAAAGAATATGAGAATTCCAACGTGAAGCTCCTTTCTCAACATACTATGCCCAATCAACTGCTAACCTATCATCTTGTAGGGGAAAAAATAAAGAGAAGTGGATGAGTCAAACAAAAGTCTGGTGAATGAGTACAAAATATGTGATGATCATGTGCGGTTAACTTTAATTCTACTCTAGATGACATAAGGTGTACTGTAAGCATTTATGAATTACTAAGGTCTGTTACTTTATAGTTCTTGTCTATTACATACCTACACTACTATTTTTGTAGGCTATTCCAAGGATCAAACTACGCATCGAACCTCACAACTAATGATTGGCCATCACTCCTAGAGCTACACAATATAAATACAACCACTAGGCTACTAAAACATGGAAACACCGCCACAATGCTAGTCTTATTGTAGTGTTGAGCTCTTATTGCTTGCATCGGGATTCTCTATCTGAACTGCAACACTTAGTGTCAGAAATCATGCATACTGGGATTCTCATTATGCCAGACCACACTTTATCAGCATTTTACCGTGTCATGAAATATTACCGCCTTTACCTTCCTCAGCATTTTACTACCCCTTTTAAACATTAACTTCCTAACATAATAGCTTTTCAAAAGCCCTTGCGCACTCATCAAGAACTTTCCTGATATTGCTCACCAGCTCCAATCCGATTGCATACTCGGATATAACTGGAAGAAAATTAGGCTCACGGTCTGATGCTTCTGCTATGAAATTGTTTGTATACTATTAACAAAATCTATAAGGATTTTTATTCTATTTATGACAAAGTCGTTGTAGTATAGTGGTGAGTATTCCCGTCTGTCACGCGGGTGACCTGGGTTTGATCCTCGGCAACGGCGTAATTGTTTTTTTTTCAAGCTGGCGGTTTTTTCCTCTCAATTTCGACCTTCCTCATTCGCCTGGATCCATTACGATATCAACTTAAGAACCAGATTTTGCCTTTCTAGTCTTCAATCTGCTACTAACTAATAACTATGCTTATTTAAACAATCGACCGCTTTTTAAAGATTAGAGTTGGACAAATGAAAAGCGGTAAGGATTACCTTAAGAAACAGTACTATTTTGCAGGAATTCTGTGCCATGGGTTCTTCTGAGAGCTTGAATTTCCAAAAAGAAGCTCACTGTTATTTACTGATTTAAAGCATAATTTTGGAAGAAGAAAGAGTTGGTGGACCTGTCTCACTTTCGGAAGTGCGGTTCGGCACGGATCGGGATAAACAGTTCAGTTACTAGATTTACTGGATACAGAAGCGTTTGCTGTCAATTTCTACATGGTCACCGTTTGTTGGTGGCACGTTGACACGTGGATGCTTCAACATTACTTCCCTTTTCCTATCATGGTTATTGAACGTTGATTGGAGATACGGTGAAGTCTGATGTTCTGAAAGCCAACGTATTGACAACCCAACGTTTTTTTTCCTCGTCCTCCTTTTTTCCTATAGACAAACATCATCATCTTTTATCTTACTTGCACTATATTCCTATCTCTTCTCCTTTCTACGTTTATATTTCTTCAAATCTAAACGACATATAATTCAGACCTCTCTACGTAGAAGAAGAAGACATATTATCCAAAGGCAAATGTTAGAATATACCGATTTATGATGGGTGGATGACATATTTAATGGGCATAAAAAATGTTGTCAATAAAATTTTCAAATTAAAAGAATTTGTTTTCTCTCATCGTGCGATAGACTGCAAAATTATGGTTTGACGATAACGGAAGAAATTAGTATCAAAGAAACAATTGTCATATTCATATGCAGCATAGCTGCAACACTTTAAAATCAACAAATGAGAGAAAATTTTCAAATATCAAGCAGCACAATTTCAGTTTGTTTTCATGCCGTTTCAGAAGATGTATAGTTACTGGCCATAAATACTGTCAAGTCGGGTGATCCTCAATTTAATACTGTTCCATGTCATATTAAAACTCCAAACCGGTACTACCTATATTTTAGAAACTGTGTTGGTACTATAGATGATACACACGTAGTGACACACTTACATGTTAGATTGAGTTGTTCCACATATAGGACGAAAAAATTGTGCTATACAGAATATCTTAGCAGGATGCTCATTCGATTTACAATTTACTTATGTTATGAGTGGTTGTTAAGGTATTGTACATGATAGTAGAAATTTTAGTTCAGTTATAAATGATAGAAACTTTAACTTCCTCCACCCTTCACCTGGATAGTATTATTTAGTTGATTCAGGATATCCACTTCAACCTAGTTATTTACCACCTTATCTTTATATTTGATATCATATTTTCCATTTTCGTGAAACCACAAATCAACCAAAATCGACAAATGAAAATTTTAATTTCTATCATTCAAATTTACGTATGACAATTAAAATAACCTTTAGAAATTGGAAGAAAAAGTTGTCGCTTTGAAGAATATGCCAATATACTCGTTTGAAACTTAAGTAAAAGTTGTTGTATCTACAATGATTATACACTCTTGCATACGAAAATACAATAGTGTTGATCCAGATTTTATGGCTTATGATAATGATCCCGGTCTTATTTTAGAGAAATATCAGGAGAAATATTATAATATGAGAATTGCACCGAATATAGCAGTTGCATCAGTGTGATGACATGTAGACTATGAAACGTTAATAATTCGAGATAGCATACAGATAAAATTGTTGCAGTAGGATTGCACTAAAACATTGTATGATTTTATATGTACTTTCTATTATTATATAATTAATTTTCGTTTATTTAGTTTTTTTTATTGTTTTAACATTTTAATTAAACACATATTACACATCAAAACAAATAATTAGTTGGCCACAAATCAATTAAATTAAAATCACAACTTAAATACCCCACTGAAATACCAGTTCGTAGCCCCAAACTAATAACACTTTCACTCAACTTCCTCGCTCAAATGGTCTGCTCAAATTCCCTGCCCAAATACCCCACTTCCGTTCATTGCGAACGCATCCTTATTCAAGGTGTGTCTTCAGTTTAAAAATGATAAAGGGGCAAATTGGGAAAGTGAAATATGGGTTTTTATTTTGATGAAAGTTGTGTTGCATTAATTATTGTGAATTATTATTACCTTTTCGACAAATACCAGTATTAACATAAGTACGTTAAACAATAATGAAGATAGAAAAAATTATAATAACAATTAGAGAAAATATAGTAACGCAGAACTAAAATATATTTTTAGTTCGCTACAATCTATGATGGTAAATATAAATACGATACAGACAGTATTTTGTACAATCTTTTAAACTAGCTTATTTCTTACACACTAATAACTTGTAGTATTCTTCAAAGTATACATTTGGAAATATTGCTAGCATTTTTTTGATGTAGATTTTCTTTGTATCTGTTACACCATAAGATTCTAAAGGATCCATATTTTTACATATCAATAAATTGTTAAAATATTATTTTTATAACCAAATTGATTTCAAATTAACTATAAATTTGGGTAATATTGAGTATTGACATTTTTAACCTTAAAAATAAATATTGGATGGTTCTGAACTTGAAAATTTGCAAGGGCTATAACTTTTAATGGAAGCCAAAATAGGGCCTGAGACGACTACTTCCAAAAAAAAGATGTCTCTCGTTCCATGGAGCGGACTTTCGGTGTAGGAGATACGGCGATATATAGTTTGATAGTTTTTGAATAGATTAGCAGATAATTAGCCATTGATATCATATGCATCCGACGCTTCGAACGCCAACATATCGTTCTCTTTGTGCATTTCAACTGGAGTGGGGAAGGTACAGCCCAGTTCAGATGTCTGACTTATCAGACACCTAAAGTGGATGGTCCATGCTTGCGAACACAACATTTTCATTCATTTCTAATGAAAAAGGAGCAGTAATGTGGTCAATTTTACCTCTAGAAAAAATGACACTTAAAGTTGGTACATATACATCCTTCAGCAATGTAACGATTGCAAATAGATTCATCGGTCAACCTAAAAGTAAAAGCAACAGAGTAAGAGGAGTTACTTTAGGACACTTTATAAACAAAAGTAGCACTATTCCAGATATGAGCATGAGAAAGGAAAAAGGTTAAGCTGAAAGTCGCTATGGATCGAGTAGTATGAATATTTCTACTGAATTAAAATTTATATGAATATTGATAGAATAAAAAGAATGTAAATTAAAGTACAACGTATATTTTTATACACTTTCGAACTTTCCATTCTACATCCAGTCTCGGATTCTTTCTTGATTTAAACGACACTCTCACTTAACCCAGATGAATGGGTATTACAAACCGCCGAGGTGGCGAACTGGACTTCATGCTGAAGATCTCCAACGAGACTTCGACTATAACGAGTAGTAAAGTGTTTGACCTCTTTTGCTCTGAATAACATGGATGGGTCGTTATAGTATAACCTTCCTATAATCTTAAGTGGTATAACGTGTATATTTGAAGAAATTGAAGTGAATGATCACTTAATAGATTTGACTTGAATGTGTAAGTGATCAAGAAATAGCAATTTGTGGATTAATGCAAGTAGTGAATTCAACAAGAATTCTAGTTAGAAGACAAGAATAATTGTTGTTGAAATACTAAAAGTGATTGCTATTTATAGAGAATGGGTAATTTCAATCCTTCACCAGGAGTAGCATCTGTCAAAAGTGCTGCAACCATTTATGGAAGGAAGTGACTCTTCATAAAGAAGAATATCACTTTCAAATTTTCAAATAATATAATCATTACTCGACAACCAATCGAATAGAAGTATTTAGTCGATCAGTTATAGCTGAATTTGTTAATTTTAGAACAGAAAGAAAGGTGTAAAAAGGACATGTTGTAGTCGACTAAAAAACCATTCAGTTTGATGTTTTCCTTGTTTAGTCGACTAAATTAAATGTATTGTCAACCGATTTTCTTTAGAAGATAATAAAAATAGGCGTACATTACATCAATCGACTGACATTGGTGAACCAATCGACTCATTATGTATACTTTCATTTTTTTAAAGTGGTAATGCTATTTTGGTTTTTTTTGTGTGTGTATACCACTTTCAAGAGATTTTAACATCTGTAAATTGAAGACCTGGAACTCTATGACTAATATTAAATTGAATGTCATCTTTGTCTTGTCTTTGTCGTATAGATCTCTTCGATAGTTGATATATTTTCTGCAATAGTCAATTATATATAGAATATATCCGTGTGCAGATGTCATGTTCAAAATATCAAACTGTAAGGTTTTTACATTCTCCCCATTTATGACGATGACAATTATATAGTTAAAAATTAATTTCAAAACATAGTTAGCTCTCCCCTAAGTTTATACTCCCCCTACGGATATGGCCGATAATTTTATCCCCCTTTATCATCAACAAAAATGAAAAATAAATCAATAAGAGTTATATAGGACTTGAATACTAGTTGGGGCAAATGAAACTTGTGTCTCACATGTAATATATTACTTAAACATAAGCATATAACATCACAAATTTTCAAACTACATAAAACCATACAATATCATAAAAACACAAAGTACTAAATATCTCACAACACACACATCACAAGACCACATCCACAATCAAACATAAAACATAGTTTTACAAAACACACAAAATTACCTCATAACATATAATTACTCAAAGAAAACGTAATTAATTACTGAAAACATGAAATAGAAACTTACCAGGATAAAGTTACCAAATCTACTCCTCATCGCTACCATTATTTTCATTCTCACGTTCCTTTTGTACATTTCCCCTTCCGTGGAATTCCAATTGTATTCGTCATTTTCTGATGCTCCTTTTGGGGGTAGAGGAAATCTAGAGGCGGAAGGTCGAGTGCAAGACATTTTTTCCAGATTTTACTCATGAAATTCATCATTTTATCCATCTTGCTCTTGACACGAGCAACCGTGGTTTCTACTCTAGCTAAGCGAAGGTCAATCTTGCTTTGTTTTCTGGAGATAATGACAAAGGAGTCTGTTATTGAAGAGTAGATTGGAAGTTCAAGTATTGCATCATCATCCTCGGAACCCTCTTTTTGTTGTTGAGGTGGAGTTGTTACCCTAGGTTGAGTCGATGGAGCACTTGATGAAGAGGATCTATGTGCTTGCCATTCTTCAAATATCATAAGTCGCTTATCTTGAGAGGGAAGCTTCATTAACGTAAGAGTTTTTGCATTGAGGGTATTGGAAGTAATAAATTTCGAGTCGGGAAGATTGATTTCAGAATGGTATAAGATACGTATCATATACTTGGCATAATGAATCATCTTTGACTTACGTTGGTGGAAGGTTCAAATATCATTCGTGATATATTTTCCCTAATTTATTTGAGTTCCTGCATACAACCCATACAATGCTTGATAATTGATTTTGTACATAACATCATAGCTTCTAGTCCTCAGTAAGATAGTCTGTGTAAGGATTTGATGGATATTCTAGCTTTAGGGTGCAAATATATGGCCTTTAGATTCCTAAAGTCATCAATAAGAAAATTGTAACTAGTCACATCTCTACCATAATCATTAACATCTATTTCTTCCAATTCCTCTCCTTCCATTGGGCAATGTAAACTGATTCCTAGCCTTGGTAGTGGTACGACACTTCTTACTCCGCAAACTAAACTCCACATGATATCTTTATTTGAGTGAGCTCTATGAAAATCTGAATTAAGATTTGCATAAAAAAGTTTTACCAAATGCGGCATCTTCAAGTTGCTTACATTTTGGTCAATTGATGACTCTATTTCACGATCTCTGGTGAATTCTCAAATGGCATATCTGTTAAAGTCTTCCATTTTAACAAACAATCATTTAAATATCTGCATATTCTTCATATTCTCAAAACTTCTAATTGTGATTTCATTGTGAAGCCAGTTTTGATTATGAGCTTCAGTAGGCTCGTTGGAGGAGGTAGTGGTTCTTTCCTTTTTTCTTTGGTCCCATAGTTTTTGAGATTTAGTAAAAAAAAAGATTAAAAAAAAATTTGATTTGAGAAGAGTAATCGTTTTTGAAAGTTGAATGAAGATGAATGAAAGGGTTAAGTCAGGGGTAGGTATAGGAATTCAATAGGTATTTATTGATGTGAAGGAGTAGTTGCATAAAAAGGTGAGCTGTTTGACCATCTTGGCTTTCGTTAAAAATTTCTGAAACAATGTCCAATTGACTTTAAAATTGGAATAGTTGACTGATTTTGTCTATAAATTACAGGGTTTTCAACCCGCGTGTTTTTAGTGTAAAAACGGGGTGTTTTAGTCGATTGGAAGTGTTGAACCAGTCGATTGGTAATGTTAAATTTTGACTGCTGTTGTTGTTTTAAAGACTTGTTTATTGTGTTAGTCTTGAGTAGGTAGACTGACTTTGTGGTCTACCTCCTTAAGTATGTCGTCTATAGTGTTTGTTTTCAAGGATCAAAGACAAGTTATCTTATTCATTATTTCAAAGTTTATTACAATGTATATTTATAAAATAGGATATAAGTATCAATATAAAACATGATAGAACTACGACAAATTATTTGTTTTTGGAAGGTTCATATTCTTCTTCGGATGGCCTTGATTCCCATGAGTTTCTTGGCGTGTATTTTTAATAGTGTTTTCATATGTCTAGGAGAGTTTTTACATATACTACTGTTTGTTGGTGATCGTCCATGGAATGCCAAAAGAGATCTTTCAATAAAATTAAGATGTGCTCCAGGTGAGCGTTGTTCCCAGTATATTTGTTTCCGAAGTCTGATCATTTCTTGTTGATAGTGATTTAGCTCACCAATGGGACAGTCATTGATAGTGCACCATTATAATTAATTGACTGCTTTACCTTCTTTCCTCTAGGAGAAAAGTCGGTGTGGTAGGTTGGTGATGGAATAATCTTTAGTGATGATAAACTATCAGAAGAAAGAGTTGTGATTTTTGACTAGGATGAAAATGTGCTTTTTTAAGGTGTGCTTTTAGGTGAGGCCATTTTTAAAATAATATTTGATTGAAAATAATTTGTTTCTCGTATTTAAAATTGTCAAGGTTATAGTTTTATATATATGTTTAGATGACAAAATAGAAAATCTTTTAACCAAAAATTTTGTTTTCTATTTAAGGTAAAAGATGAATTCTACCATAGAAAAAAAAGATAAATATATTTGTACCTTTTATTTTAAAATACTAAAGATTGACTATTCTTAGACAAATAAATTATGCATTAAATTATTTCCTGTAATGAATAAATTCAAAGTTCTCTACATAGTTTAATAAAAGAATTATTATTTAATGGTTTGGTGATAATGTCGGCAATTTGATTTTCATACATTATAAATTCTAATGAAATTACTTCTTTTTTTATGTTGACTCATAAAAAGTGATAATGTTTATCAATATGTTTGTACTACAATGGTTTGTTGAATTTTTTGATAAATTTATAGCACTAGTATTATCACAAAATATTGAAGATATTTCTAAGTAAACTCTAAAATCTTTGAGTGTTTGTTGCATATACATAACTTGAACACATGCCAAAACAGCAGAAATATATTCTGCTTCATTGTTGAGAGTGGGGCGTAGTTTTGTTTCTTACTAAAGCACGATACTGGAGAATTTCTGATGAAGTGATAAGTACCGCTCGTACTCTTTCTGTTCGTCTGGCATCATCCAAAGTCAGCATCGCCATATGATACTAACTCTAAAGGACGTTCTTTAAGATAAAAAAGTTTATAGTCTCTAAGGTTGGTACGTAATGCAAATTTTTTTTTACCGCTAGCAAATGTAATTCTTTAGGATTTGCTTGAAAGCGTGCACACAATCAAATATTCATCATTATGTCTGGATGACTAGCAGTAGGATATAACATGATCCAATCATACTTCTGTATAGTTTTTGATCCATGCTTTTACCATTTTCTTCTCTATCTAAATGTACTATAATACTCATGGTACTTGGTTTACTTGTGGATTTAAAGTTTATGTGACAAAATCATTCGTGGCAAAACCAAAGATCATTTGCTTTAGCCATTAAACACATATCTACATTGTGATTTATTTTCATATTTAACACATAAATATTTCTTTTTTAATTCTTTCAAAAAAAATATTTTAGTTTTAGTCAAAAATATTACATTAATCTTTTTCAAATGAAACAACAAATCCTTTGTCACAAAGTTGACTTACACCAAGTAGATTGTGTTTTAAATTCTTAACTAAAAAAACATTTGTAATAAGTGGTAAATTAGATGTACCGTCGTTGCTCACATCACCTTTTTAATGACGTATTCTTTAAAGTTATCTGCAAATGTAACAGATCCCCCATCTGAGTAGATAATATTTGCTTGCATTTCTTTATTTGTCGTTATATGCTTGGAGCAACCACTTTCGAGTATTCTCCTCCTTTTTGAGATTTGGACAATATTTATTTATGTGGCCCATCTTGTCACATTCATAACATTTGGGTGATGAAGATGACAAATTATTGTTATTGTTGTTGCCAAACTTTTTAGTCTTCTTAAACTTCATAAATTTCCTAAAATTTTTAGCTAGAAATGCAACACCATCGTCATCTATATCGAATTCTTCCTTCTTCGCTTGAAATGCAATTGTCTTTTTGTCTTAAGCTTGTATTCATTTTATTAATACCTTAATTATTGATTTTGACGACACCAACCATATAAAATATATATACTAATATTTTGCCAAGTTATATAGCATAGAATATTACACAGGTGCTGAATCGAACACTGAATGGTACAAGTACTTAAGATAGAAATATAAAGACTCAAGATAAAAGATATGAAGACTCATGAGTTCAAAGATAAAGATACGAAGAGCTCAAAATTGTAACTTAGTGTCTAGTGTCATTATAACATAATCTTAAAGTCCTTGATAGCAATTTCTCATCTTTATCTGTAGTTTCTTATCTTTGATTTTTTTTTTCAAAAAAAATATTTTAATTTAAATATTTTTTTAATATTTTATTGAAAAAATTAATAGTTAAAAAATATTTAGAAACTATGTTCGAATTATTTTACAAAGTATATATTTCTCAAATCCATTTAAATGAAAACATTTTTCAACTTTAACTAGCATATGTCGACATACACATTTTAATATGTTGACATGGCCGTTAGATTTTTTTTAAATTTTGATTTAATGTATCTTTTGGACATAACCCTTTAAGAATGGATACATATGTTCATTCTTTATAAAAAGGAGAGTGCCAATGAATTTTTAATCAACTAATAACTTACTTTCTTCTCATTTCTTACTCTCTTGAAAATTCTCTTGAAAAATATACTTTATTCTCTTCAAAATCATACAAAATAAATTCATACTCCATTATATTGATTTAGTGCTACATACTTGCTGTTTTTCAAGCACCTCTCTCGCATTTCAAAGATCAAAGTGCTATCGAAGAGGCTATGGGATCTATTGTATCTAAAGTATGACTATTTGTCTTTGGAAAATCATCAACTCTACTCTTGTTTGTGTGGATCCACGTGTAGCCTGTCAAACAAGTGGGTGTGCTTGTGGCCCATTCAAATCAAGTAGGTGTGCTTAGTAGCTCATTCAAATCTAGTGGATGATCATGTTGCTCGGTAAACCAAGAGATTTTCCCTGGACTCGGAATACACGAGGGGGGTGTCTTGTGGCCTTGAAATCAAGATTGTAATTGGTTTGCTTGCTACTTATAAAGTAGAAGCTTGAAAAGATGTACAAGAATCTGTACAGGACTGGATGTAGAAAAAATACGAACCAGTATAAAGTCCCTGGTGTCATCTCTCTAACTCTTTACTTTTTTACTTTACTGTTTATATTTACTTCTTTGATTGCCTACAAGTTTATATATCTGTGATTGATTATCTGTGTTTTGATTCAAATATTAAACAAGCTAGGAAGATTCATAAAAATTTATATAACATCATTCATCCCTCTCAAGTGTTATGGTAGCCTTACGATCATTTATTCTATAACCCACATTTGATATTGAAGCATTAGGTTTTCTGTAACAACCTGCATTTCCAGACACACCGATACTAAGTCCAATGTGACTTTTAAACTCACAACCTATCAAGAAATATGAGCTATTAGGTTATTAAAACATTAGAGAGCATGTCGTAAAGGTAAATTCTAAAACATTCTACACTTTTAGATCTCTCAAGGAAGGAATTAAAATATAAGTATTGAAAATAGACACTTAAGAAAAACAGTATTCAAAATACTTTATTTGCCATATACATTGTTTCAAATATATGTTTTATAAACTTTTAATATAATGAATAGGTACATGATTGATATCAAAGAATATGAGAACTCCAACGTGAAGCTCCTTTCTCAACATACTATGCCCAATCAACTGCTAACCTATCATCCTGTAGGGGAAAAAATAAAGAGAAGTGGATGAGTCAAACAAAAGTCTGGTGAATGAGTACAAAATATGTGATGATCATGTGCGGTTAACTTTAATTCTACTCTAGATGACATAAGGTGTACTGTAAGCATTTATGAATTGCTAAGGTCTATTACTTTATAGTTCTTGTCTATTACATACCTACACTACTATTTTTGTAGGCTATTCCAAGGATCAAACTACGCATCGAACCTCACAACTAACGATTGGCCATCACTCCTAGAGCTACACAATATAAACACAGCCACTAGGCTACTAAAACATGGAAACACCGCCACAATGCTAGTCTTATTGTAGTGTTGACCTCTTATTGCTTGCGTCGGGATTCTCTATCTGAACTGCAACACTTAGTGTCAGAAATCATGCATACTGGGATTCTCATTATGCCAGACCACACTTTGTCAAGCATTCTAGTCAGTGTTATGCATCCATCGTGGCCTATGAGTGTCACATGCGAAAATACATTGCTCTAGTCGAATAATCGACCCTTAATTGGACATACAACATTACCCAACACCACAATGACTTAGCGTCCTCTCATAGCGAACTAGCTTCCCCACTATCTCTAATCACTTAGCCCAATATAAGCCCACAAATCAACAACAATCATACAAATTTTTATTATTAACTGGGCCTTATGTCGAGGTTGAAATCGCATATTTCAAGTGACTAACAATCGACCACTAGCCTAACTGGTCGACCGTTCAAGCTCAGGGTCGATCTGTCGTGGTCAAAAATTAAGGTTCCCTTGTTTTCTGGTTTCGATTTTTAATTTGGGTTTACGTTGATCGATTATTCCAGTGCTTGTTAATTTCTGTATTTATGGTAAACATGACCAGCCAATGTTTCTCAAATTTCCATTTCAATTCTTCAATCTAGGGGTTTCATGTTTTAGTGTTTGTAGATTTTATGTATTATAATTAACCAAATTAAAGGGGTGTACTAGATCAATATTAGGTTTAACAATTCACATTAATTTCAATTCTACCTTAGGTTAAAGATTTTCAATTTTAGGATTCTACAGATTTTAAAATTACAATTAAATAATCAAAAGGGCATGCTAGCATCAAATTTGATACTTCCTAGTGATTTCAAATTAGGATTTCTAGATTGTAAAATTAGGGTTTTCAATTCTATTTAAAACAACCGAGATCAATATGAATATGTCAAATTTAACTATAAATAACCACCTAATTAATTTTGTGCATACTCACCTCAAGTCCAAGTCTTCCTGTTTGCTTTGCTTAAGAATCGCCTCTTCGTACACTTGATCCCTTTTTTCCATCTAGATTCAATGGATTTTGTTCTTTTAGTTTGATTTTATTTTAATTTTTGAAGAATTTTAGGTTTAGAGTAGAAATTAGAATTGGGTGGAGTTTCGTCGTAGTAAACCGTTATATGAATTTTAAGGTTAGATTAGGCTTTATATTATAGAGGTTGGCAATAAGTTTAGGCGGTTGGATTTATTGTAGAGGATATTTGGGGTTATCAGGCATGCTCATCAAAAACCTGGTAACGAAGTAATAAATCACCATCATTCCAACACGTCATCAGTCGCTCAAGTTTTCACAGATATAGTTGATCGTCTAACCCACATTGATTGACCGGTACCGATCAACCATCACCCATTTTAGGTCGATCGGTTAGTATGTGATTTTTTGATATTTAAAAACAAATTGTTTCTTCTATTTCCAATTCTTCCAAAATCCGTAACTTTTCTGTATTAACTCTATTTTGAAGTGTTTTATATGAAAATCATTACGAACGCAATGATGCAAGTTTCCTGGACAAATTCAGATGTCTATGAAATTTTTTTTAGCCCTTATTTTATTTAAATTTAATTTTCTTATTAAATTTCTATAAACAAAATTTTGGTGTTACATTCTTTCCCCTTAAAAGGATTTTGTCCTCGAAATCTCAAAGGACTGAAAAATGTAACTTACATACAACAACCAATACCTACAACCATCTACTCATCCATCATCCATGGAAAATCATGGTCCTTAGAAATTTTCTAATGCAATATGTTCATATATAAGCAATGTAAAATGCACGTGAACCCATATTAATGAAAAAGAATAGACGGTCTTCTGATTCAGTCGACCTCTTATAGTGCAGATGCTCATGCTATACATCCAAATGCATGCAAGATTCTAAGTAAGTGTATTTGCAATTCTATATGTATGCACAACCATACAACACACATGCAATATCCATATGCATAACATCCACTAACATGGAAACAATCATGCATCTATATGTATCATATCTAACAAGCTAGACAATAATAAGAGATAATGTGAATGTGTATACTACCAAGAGGATATACTATCCTAAACATGTAAAGGAAACAATCCAAACAATACATCCACTAGCAATCGTCAATCATAACTTTTCATAATGATATGTTTGCAATCATTCCTAACATCCAATAGACTTTACCTAAACTAGAACCTATTTACAAAAATAATCTCTTTTAAATAAAATGGAAACATGTCTAAAAAGAGTTCGGGATGTAGCTTGGACTTTCTCCTCAAACTCCCATGTACTCTCAACTTGATCATCTTCCTATTAAACTCTAACAAGTTTAATTATTCATTGTAGAGTCGATTTGTCCCAAGCCCAAAAATACAAGATAGGTGCATGGTGAATAAGAGACTCATCTATCCTTTTTAATTTTTCTTAACCGACACAGCTTGACTATGGTAACTATGTCGCATAGACACTTCTACAAGTACCTAATAATGGTTTTCACAATATTTTAGTCATATTCTATCTTGCCTTAAGTATTTTCTACTTGTTTATTTCTTAATTATGGACTCAGTGCTGTAGATTATGGAGGACTAAACTCCTAGAATTTCTCCATTTATCCCATTGGTAGATTTTTTTCTGCCATCTTGTGTAGTCATTGTCCTTCTATGAATCAAATCCATCCATTTTTTCCATCTAAACTTCTCATTCTTTACCATTGGCATAAACCTCTAATCTGAATGTATGTGCATAGGAAATTCTCTACAATCCTTACTACTAACTCATAGGGAGTCGACATGCACCACGCTAAATAACTTGAGCATAAGTATCTTTCCATAAAATTGTAGCTTTATGAAATCCTCACTACACAACATACTACCTTAACTCGTCCATTGGTATACCTAATCACCTCAACTCTTGGATACCAAGTGAGACAACTTGAATATAGATGGTGTCTCCCCCCATGGTACCTCAACTCTTGGATACCAAGTGAGACAACTTGAATATAGATGGTGTCTCCCTCCATGGTACTTCTTACTCAGCACTTCGCAATTTCTTCACTTTACCAAGGTTATCCAAACTTGGTGATTTCTTAAATTGTTGAAAATAGCAAAACTTCTTTTCCAATTCGATTCAACTTTAAATCATCTTATTATTACTTCTAAATGATTTCTTCAGTCCTTTAAAAATCATGGTACCTAGTTATCACGTTTAGAGTCTATAAGGATCCATCCTAAATTCTACGAGTGAAAATTTGGTCTTTCTTCCCATTCAACCTTAACAATAAAAGTCTTAAAATTAATTAAAACCATAACATAGATACATTCCAGCATTGGTAATAATCACCTAAGTGCTACTTTGTTCGCGTGCGACTGCCATGCACACAACTATGTATCCTAAGCTAGTCTTCCATGCATTTTCCTTAAGTAAATAGTCTCATTTTAATTTGAGGGATGATTAAGAAGAATCATTTTTATCCCTTCCTTCAAATCTTATCAAAAATTTCTCGATCTAGCTTTCTATGAAAATCACCTTCACATTCTTAATTCGTGCCAAACAATATCCTTTTCTTGGCTGAGACCAAATCCTTGAATTAACCATCCCTTGCTCAGTCTTGACTATAATTTTTATCTAGGATTTGGTTTGAACTTCCAAAACTTTTACCATTTCTTAATGTCCTCCCATATATGAGATTTTTTGACCAAGCATAACCTATTATCACCTTATTCCAGTTATTTTATAGTTGGGACAACTCGCTATGGAATGATGCCTTGCTATTTTAATCCAATAACATGATGACCAATACTTTGGTTTATATTTATAGATTTTTGTAATTTTAATGTATTAGAACTACATCTCTCCTAAAGGAAAGGTTGACGGTGTAAATTTCTATGTCTTATCCTAAAAGGAGATTTGTGTTACGTTTGAAATTATAAGGAATTATCATTTTCATAGTTATTGAAATAAGTAGTATAAAAATGTCCTTATTAGATACATCTCTTTCATTTTGAATGTATTCCTTGTCATTTCAAAAGATACACTTTTATTTATAAATTTGAACTTGATAATCCACAGAAATTTACATTGCAACCCTCTAACATGAAAGAGACGTTGCAGCATGATCGTATGAAAAGAAATACGTAGATAGCATAATATTAACAATAAATAAAAGCAGCACCAGAGATTTATACTGGTTCGGATCATTGTCCTACGTTCAGTCCCTAAGCTCCTCTTAGGAATTTCACTAACAAAAAACAACCCTCTCTTTACCGGGAGGAATAGGTTTACAATTATCCGAACAGCCGAACGGGATTTCTTGCCTCGACTGCTGAAGAGGACTCTCATTTTACCACTTTAGTAGCTTCGTCTGATAACAAGATTCTTATCTCTAATTTTACCACTTTAGTCGGTTCTGCCTCAACATTTTACCACTTTAGTAGGTTCTGCTTCAGCCTTGTAGCTAACAAACTGACTGAACATCAACAAAAACGTAAAAAGCATCCAAATTTCACATACACCAACTAGTATATTCGTTTCAAGTAAAGAAGAAATATAAGATAAATTAAACCCCGAGTCATGAAAGATTACCGTCTTTACCTTCATCAGCATTTTACTACCCCTTTTGAACATTAACTTGCTAGCATAATAGCTGTTCAAAAGCCCTTGCGTACTCATCAAGAACTTTCCTGATATTGCTCACCAGCTCCAATCCGATTTAATACTTGGATATAACTGGAACAAAATTAGGGTCACGGTCTGATACTTCTGCTATGAAATTGTCTGTATACTACTAACAGAATCCATAAGGATTTTTATTCTACTTGTAACAAAGTCGTTGTAGTATAGTGGTGAGTATTCCCGCCTGTCACGCGGGTGACCCGGGTTCGATCCCCGGCAACGGCGAATTAGATTTTGTTCCAACCTGACAATTTTCTTTTAATTATTTTTGTTTTTTTAATAATAAATTTTGACCTTCCTAATTCACTTGAATCCGTTACGATATCAACATAAGAACCGAATTTTGCCTTTCTAATTATCAATCTGCTACTAACTATTAGCTGTGCTTATTTAAACAACCAACCACTTTTTAAAGATTTTAAAGCAAGTAAGGATTGGATTTGGACAAATGAAAATAGGTAAGGATTACCTCAGATTTCACAACATTACGAACAATACTGTTTTGTAGGAATTCTGTGCCGTGGGTTCTTCTGAGAGCTTGAATTTCCAAAAAGAAGCTCACTGTTATTTACTGATTTAAAGCATAATTTTGGAAGAAGAAAGAGTTGGTGGGCCTATCTCACTTTCGGAAGTGTGGTTCGGCACGGTTCGGGATAAACAGTTCAGTTACTGGATTTACTGGATACAGAAGCGTTTGCTGTCAATTTCTACGTGGTTACCGTTTGTTGGTGGCACGTTGACACGTGGATGCTTCAACATTACTTCCCTTTTCCTATCATGGTTGTTGAATGTTGATTGGAGATACGGTGAAGTCTGATGTTTTGAAAGCCAACGTATTAACAACCGAATGTTTTTTTCCTCGTCCTCCTATTTTCCTATAGACAAACATCATCATCTTTTATCTTGCTTGCACGATATTCCTATCTCTTCTTCCTTTCTACGTTTATATTTCCTCAAATCTAAACGACATATAATTCGGACCTCTCTATGTAGAAGAAAAAGACATATTATCCGAAGACAAATGTTAGAATATACTGATGATTTAAAATGGATGGATGACATATTTAATGGGCATAAAAAATATTGTCAATAAAATTTTCAAATTAAAAGAATTTGTTTTCTCTCATCATGCGATAGACTGCAAAATTATGGTTTGACGATAACAGAAGAAATTAGTATCAAATAAATAATTGTCATATTCATATGCAGCATAGCTGCAACACTCTCAAATCGACAAATGAGAGAAAATTTTCAAATGTCAAGCAGCACGATTTCATTTTGTTTTCATACCGTTTTAGAAGATGTACGTTTACTAGCCATAAATATTGTCAAGTCGAATGATCCTCAATTTAATACTGTTCCATGTCATATTAAAACTTCAAACCGGTACTACCTATATTTTAGAAACTATGTTGGTAAGACGATACACACGTAGTGACACACTTATATGTCAGATTGAGTTGTTCCACATATAGGACGAAAATATAGCGCTACACAAAATATCTTAGCAGCATGCTCATTCGATTTACATTTGCTTATGTTATGGCTGGTTAGGAAGGTGCCCACATGATAGTAGAAATTTTTAATTCGGTTATAAATGATAGAAACTCTAACTTCCCCCACCCTCAACCTGGATAGTATTATCTAGTTGACTCATGATATCCACTTCGGCCTGGTTATTTACCACCTTATCTTAATATTAGATATCATATTCCTCATTTTCGCGAAACCTTAAATCAACCATTGAAAATTTTAATTTCTATAATTCAAATTTATGTATGGCGACTAAAAGAACCTTTGAAAATTGAAAGAAAAAGTTTGTCGTTTGAAGAATATGCCAACATACTCATTTGAAACTCAAGTAGAAGTTGTCGTATCTATAGTGACTATATAGTATTTCATACGAAGATATAATAGCGGTGATCCATATGTTGTGGCTTATGATGATAATCTTGATCTTATTATAGAAGAATATCAGAAGGAATATTATAATGTGAGAACTACACTGAACGCAACAGTTGAACCAGTACACAACGACACGTAGACCATAAAATATATACAATTCAAGATAGCATAAGAGATGAAATTGTTGCAGTAGGGTTGCATAAAAGCATCTTATGATTTTATATGTGCTTTCTACTATTATATATATTTAATTTTTCGTTTATTTAGCCTTTTGTGTCGTTTTAACATTTTAATTACACGCATATTACACATCGAAACAAATAATTACTTAACTACAAATCAACTGAATTAAAATCACAACTTAAATACCCCACTCAAATACGCTTTTCATAGCCCCAAACTCATAACCTGTTCACTCAACTTCCCCGCTCAAATTCCATGTTCAAATACCTCACTCCCGTTCATTCCATACGCATCCTTATTCATGGCGCGTCTTCAATTTAAAAATGTTAAAGGAGCAAATTGGGAAAGGGAAATATGGTTTTTTATTTTGATTAAAGTTGTATTGTATTAATTATTGTTAACTATTATTACCTTTTCGATTAATGGATATTAGCATAAGTACGTTGGACAATAATGAAGATAGAACGATTTGTAATAACATTTAGAGCAAATATAGTAATGCAGAATTAAGTTATAATTTTATTTCATACTATCCATAATAGTTAATAAAAATATGATACAGATGGTATTTCATATAATCTTTTAAACCATTTATTCTCTAACACACCAATAGCTTGTAGTATTCTTCAAGCTATTCATTCGGAAATATTGCTAACATTTCTTTGATGTAGATATTCTTTGCAGCTGTTACACCATAAGATTCCAGAAAATCCATAATTTTACATATCAATGAATCATTAAAATATTATTTTTATAACCAAATTGATTTCAAATCAATTATAAATTTGGATAATATTGAGTATTGACATTTCTAACCCTGAAAATAAATATTGAATGGTTTTGAAGCTGAAAATTTGCAAGGGCTATAACTTTTAATGGAAGCCAAAATAGGGTTTGAGACTACCACTAATTAGCCGTTGATGTCATACGTGATGCTTCGAATGCCAATATATCGTTCTCCCTACGCATTTCAACTAGACTAGAGAAGGTGTATTTCAACTAGACTAGAGAAGGTGTAGCCCAGTTCGATTGTCTGATGCGTCGGACACCAAAAGTGGATGGCCCGATCTTGCAAACATGCCATTGTCTTTCATTTCCAATAAAAAGGAGTAGCAACATGGTCAATTTGACCTCTTGAAAAAATGACACATAAAGCTAGGACATATACATCCTTCAGCAATGTAACGATCGCAGAAAGATTCATCGATCAATCTAAGAGTAAAAGCAACAAAGTAAGAGGAGTCGCTTTAGAACACTTCGTAGACTAAAGTAGCACTAATCCCGATGAGGTTGAGAAGGGAAAAAGGATTAAGCTGAAAGTGCTATGGATCGAGTAGGATGAATACTTCTACTAAATTAAACTTCTACGAATACTGATAGATTAAAAAAAATATTGTTAGAATATCAGTTCCCGATATTTTGATAATAACAATTATATGTGTTTATCTAACCAAGTTCTACAGGAAAACATTGATGGCCAAATTCCAGGTCGATGGACGCAATCATTTACAGGTTATAGAATCTGTGTCTAGTAGTAATATATGTTAAAATCTCTCCAAATTGGTATAGATGCACAAACTATTTGATAACACGACTTATTTTCAAAAGAAGTTTTTAAAATAGTCTGAATTAGCAGTATTCAGACGTCTGAATCATAAATTCAGACGTCTGACTGCTGAAATAGATATTTTTAAAACAGCAAATTCAGACGTCTGAATAAGATCAAAAATAAACTATTTCGACGCTGCCTTGTTATCTTCTACTTTCATAAGGCTAAATTTTAATTCAGAAGTCTGAGTTAAAAATTAACGGCTACTTCTTTAAGGTTGCTTCTCTTCCCCGAACAGAAACAACAGTCATTTCAACAATTGCTTCCTTTCTGTTTCATGGCAACTCTTCACCAATTATTGCAACCTTTAACCACTATAAATAGCAAGCAATTTCAACACTATTCTTATCCAATTCTTATTTTGATTTTTGAACTCTATATTCTTGCTATTTACTTTCAAGTTTTACAAATCAAACAATTTGATCACCAAACACTCAAGCATACTTTTGTGTGGTCAACTAGACTTTCTTTCTTCATAAATTACACTATATAGCATAAAGGAGAAGATTATAGGAAGGGTGTACTTATATTGACTCATCAGTGCTATTACAGAGCATATTCAGTCAGAAACATTTCCACTTGTATTTGAAGTCCTGTTGTAGTATCCTCAGGCAGTAGAAGTCCTATTCGGTTGTCTAGACCGAAAATTCATGTTCGGTTGTTTAGGCGGTGTAATACAAGTTCCTCCGGGTGAAGCGAAGGTATCGATTGAATTCCAGAAAGAGTTTGGGACTGAACATAGAACGGGAGTCCGAACCAGTATAAAAATTCCTGATGTCATTTACTTTACTGCTTTTACTATTTACTTACTTTTCCGCACAAGTAATTTATTCATATTACACGATCACATGGTCACTTTCAAATACAAAGTAAAGTACACCGGATATTTTTATACTTATTCGAACCCTTCGTTCTACGTCCAGTCTCAGAATCTTTTTGGATTTAAACAACACTCTCACTTAACCCAAAGGAATGGGTATTACAAACCGATGAGATGACGAATAGGACTTCGTGCCTGAAGATCTCCAACATGACTTCGACTATAAAGAGTGGTAAAGTATTTTGACCTCCTGTGCTCTGGATAACACGGATGAGTCGTTATAGTACAAACTTTCTTTAATCTTCTTCGTAATTGTTGTAACATATATATATTTGAAGAAATGGAAGTGAATAATCACTTGATAGATTTGAATTGAATGTGCAAGTGACAAAGAAATAGCAATTTATGGTTTGGAATGCAAGTAGTGAATTTAACAAGAATTAGAGTTAGAAGACAAGAATAACTATTGTTGAAATACTAAAAGTGATTGCCATTTATAGAAAACGAGTAGCTGCAGTCTTTCATAAAGAGTAGCATCTGTCTGAAGTGCTGCAGCCATTCATGGAAGGAAGTGACTCTTCGTAAAGAATTTGGTCGATTGTTATAGTTGAATTTGGTAATTTTAAAACAGAAAGAAAACAGTGTAAAAATGACCAATTTTAGTCGACTAAAAAATCCATTCAATCAGATGTTTTTCGTGTTTAGTCGACTAAATTAAATGTATTGTCAATTGGTTGCCTTTAGAAGATAATAAAAATAGACGTACATTATGTCACTCAATTGACTTCGGTGAACCATTCGACTTATTTTTGTATATTTCCATTTTTTAAAAATGGTAATTAACAGGAAGAGTCTGCGATTTGGCACGGTTCAGGATAAACAGTTCTATTAGCGGATTTACTAGATACAGGAAATGGCAACCGTTTGTTTGTGGCAAGTATAACACATTTGATGCTCCAACGTTACTTCCCCTTTTCATATCCTGTATGTTGAACGTTGAGGGGGGATACGGTGATGTCCGATACGTTAAACGCCAACGTATGTTTCGTTTTCCTTCCCTTCCTCTTTTCCTATAAAACAACATCATCATCTTTCATCTTCCTTACACCATATTCTCGTCTCTTCTCCTTTCTACTTTTATATTTCCTCGGATCTAAACGACGTATAAGTCGGACCTCGCATCGTAGAAGAAGAGGCCATATCGAATGCAAACGTCAGAATATATCGATTTAAGGCGGGTGGATGACATATTAAATAAACATAAAAAATATTGTCGATGAAATTTTCAAATGAAAGACTTTGGTTTCTACCGTTATGCGACAGACTGCAAAATTATAATACGATAACAACGAAAGTAAGTAGTATCAAAGAAACAGTTGTCATATTAATATACAGCGTAGCTGCAGCACTCTCAAATCGACAAATGAGCGAAAATTTTCAAATGTCAAGTAGCACAATTTCAGTTTGTTTTCATACAATTTTAGACGTTATACAATTGCTAGCTATTAATATTGTCAAGTCGGATGATCCTCAATTTAATATTATTCCATATCATATTAAAACCTCAAACCAGTACTACCCATATTTTATAAACTGTGTTAGTGTTATAGACGATACACGCGTAATAACATACTTACATGCAGATTGAGTTTTTTCGTATATAGGACGATAGGTTGTGCTACACAGAATATGTTAGCAACATGCTCATTCAATTTACAATTTAATTATGTTATGGTTGGTTAGGAATGTGCTACATATGATAGTAGAAATTTTTAATTCAGTTATAAACGGTAGAAACTCTAACTTCCCACACCCTCCACCAGGGTAGTATTATTTAGTTGATTCGGGATATCCACTTCAGTCTGGTTATTTATCAACTTATCTTAATATTGGATATCATATTCCTCATTTTCACGAAACCCCAAATCAACCATTGAAAATTTTATTTTCTATAATTCAAGTTTACGTATGACAATTAAAAGAACCTTTGAAAATTAGAAGAAAAAGTTCATTGTTTTAAAAAATATGCCAATATACTCATCTGAAACTCAAGTAGAAGTTGTCGTATCTATAATTAGGCCTGTCAAACAGATCGAGTTGGGTCAAAATGGGTTGGGTCGAGTTTGACCCAACCCATTTATGACCCATTCTCTTTTATCCATTTATGACCCAACCCCTTTATGACCCAACCCACTTAACAAGCGGGTTACCCATTTAACCCATTTATGACCCAACCCACATAACAAGCGGGTTACCCATTTAACCCATCTAAAGATTTAAATTTAATTTAACTAATAAAAAACAAATAAATATAAAATAATTCTAATTCTAATTTTTATGTTTTGAGATCCGACAAAAATTTAAAATTCTAATTCTAATTTTCATCAAAATTCAAATATGGAGATGGAGTAGCTTATTATTTTCTTACAACTGTCAGTCTCCTTGGAGAACTACAGTGTGCGTTCACATGATAAAGTATCCAAGTGTTCCATACTATCTGTAATTTAGGTGATAGTTAATCGGTCGAAGTCCTGCCTGATTCTGAATTAGAATGAAGGAGTTATTTCAGTCTGAACAAAAAAAACGGCGGCTTCTGCATTAGGCAGAGTTCAATATGCAGATGTGGCAGCCTGTTATTTTCTAAATACAATTGTCAGTCCTTTTGGAGAACAACAGTGTGCGTTCATAGGATGAACTATTCGAGTGTTACATATTGTCCGTAATTTAAGTGGGAGTTGATCGGTTGAAGTCTCGCTTGATTCCGAGTTGGAACGAAGGAGTTATTGCAGTCTGAACAAAAAAATAGCGGCTTCTGCACTGGGTAGAGTTCAATATGCAGATGTGGTAGCCTTTTATTTTCTAAGTACAATTGTCAGTCCCCTTGAAGAACTACAGTGTGCATTTACACGATGAACTATCCGAGTATTCCATACTGTCTGTAATCTAATGAGAAGTTGATTGGTCGAAGTCTCGCCTGATTCCAAGTTAGAACGAAGGGGTTATTACAGTCTGAACAAAAAAAATAACGGCTTCTGTACTACGCGGAGTTCAATATGCAGGTGTGGTAGCCTGTTATTTTCTAATTACGACTGTCAGTCCACTTGGAGAATTACAGTATACATTCGCACGCTGAAGTATCCGAGTGTTCCATACTGTCCGTAATTTAGGTGGGAGTTGATGATGAGATTCATATTCTTGATCAAGCCCATTGGTAATGATGAGAATCTATTCACTGTTCGAAACATTGTGGCCAACTGCCCTTAATCTGTCACACAGATTCTTGATCTTGGCAAGGTAATCTCTCATGCTGATATCACTTTTTCTTGTATTCTGTAATTCTCTTCTATAGTGCATGATTCTCGCTGCTGATTGGGAATTGAAAATTCTTTCAATGGATGACCATATTTCATATGACGTGTAACATCCAACAAGCTGTGACAATAGAGTCTGACTCACAGAAGATAAAAGCCAAGATGCAATCAAGTTATCTTGTTTCTGATGTAAAATATAACCTGGGTTGCTGATGGTATTGCCTTTATCATCAATGATATTAACTGATGGAATCACCTTTGTTCCTTTGACATAATCTTGTAGATCATACCCTCTTAATTCTATTTCAACTTGATATTTCCATGTGATGTAATTATCTTCATCTAATGGGGTGTTTATTGCTTGATTCTTAGGTCTGATCAAGATTGATTCAGATTTTTGATTGTCATTGGATCTGTTGCCAGTGTTTGCTGAAGTAACGTCCTCTTCTTCGAGGGCCATGGAGGATCAAGAATTTGAATATCCTGATTTCTTGATCAATAAATCAAAGTTGCGCAGCAAAAAAAAAAAGGTGCAACCAGAGGTAGAAATGACGATCTTGAATCTGATCTGCCTCTAGGATGGCACAGTGGGTAGAAATAACTGATGAACATAGTCACTATACTGATCTTGAGAAGGACAGCCTCCCCTATGATGATAATGTTCTGAGGGGAGCCTCACAAGAAAACAACTTCTCAATGAAATCTGCCGTTTGGAAATGGTGGCTCTGATACCATAAAAGAAGTTTTAAAATGAAAAGTTTTATAACTGCAGTTTGTATCAATTGTTCAATTACATCTCACAATCCTTCTGTATTTATAATACAGGTATTAGGCTAAATGCAAATCAGGCTCTATAAGCAAATTAGGCCCAAAAGATAAAAAATAAAGCAAAAGTATGTGATGCGGGTATTTCAGGGTGAAGCCCATCCAGATATGAAGTAAACTAGACACGCAGGGAGCAAGTCCACTATTATGAACATCAACAAATATGTAAAAAGCATCCAAATTTCACATACACCACAACTAGTAAATTCGTTTTAAGTAAAGGAGAAATATAAGATAAATTAAACCCCGAGTCATGAAATATTACCGCCTTTGCCTTCGTCAGCATTTTACTACTCCTTTTGAACATTAACTTCCTAACAGAATAGCTGTTCAAAAGCCCTTGCGCACTCATCAAGAACTTTCCTGATATTTCTCACCAGCTCCAATCCGATTGCATACTTGGATATAACTGGAACAAAATTAGGGTCACGGTCTGATGCTTCTGCTATGAAATTGTTTGTATACTATTAACAAAATCTATAAGGATTTTTATTCTATTTATGACAAAGTCGTTGTAGTATAGTGGTGAGTATTCTCGCCTGTCGCGCGAGTGACCCGGGTTCGATCCTCGGCAACGGCGTGATTTTTTTTTTAAGCTGGCTGTTTTTTTTCTCTCAATTTCGACCTTCCTCATTCGCCTGGATCCATTACGATATCAACTTAAGAACCAGATTTTGCCTTTCTAGTCTTCAATCTGCTACTAACTAATAACTATGCTTATTTAAACAATCGATCGCTTTTTAAAGATTAGAGTTGGACAAATGAAAAGAGGTAAGGATTACCTTAAGAAACAGTACTATTTTGCAGGAGTTCTGTGCCATGGGTTCTTCTGAGAGATTGAATTTCCAAAAAGAAGCTCACTGTTATTTACTGATTTAAAGCATAATTTTGGAAGAAGAAAGAGTTGGTGGACCTGTCTCACTTTCGGAAGTGCGGTTCGGCACGGTTCGGGATAAACAGTTCAGTTAGTGGATTTACTTGATACAGAAGTGTTTGCTGTCAATTTCTACGTGGTCACCGTTGGTTGGTGGCACGTTGACACGTTGATGCTTCAACATTACTTCCCTTTTCCTATCATGGTTGTTGAACGTTGATTGGAGATACGGTGAAGTCTGATGTTTTGAAAGCCAACGTGTTAACAACCCAACGTTTTTTTTCCCAGTCCTCCTTTTTTCCTATAGACAAACATCATCATCTTTTATCTTACTTGCACTATATTCCTATCTCTTCTCCTTTCTACGTTTATATTTCTTCAAATCTAAACGACATATAATTCGTACCTCTCTACGTAGAAGAAGAAGACATATTATCCGAAGACAAATGTTAGAATATACTGATGATTTAAAATGGGTGGATGACATATTTAATGGGCATAAAAAATATTGTCAATAAAATTTTCAAATTAAAAGAATTTGTTTTCTCTCATCATGCGATAGACTGCAAAATTATGGTTTGACGATAACGGAAGAAATTAATATCAAATAAACAATTGTCATATTCATATGCAGCATAGCTGCAACACTCTCAAATCGACAATGAGAGAAAATTTTCAAATATCAAGCAGCACGATTTCAGTTTGTTTTCATAACATTTTAGAAGATGTACGGTTACTAGCCATAAATATTGTCAAGTCGGATGATCCTCAATTTAATACTGTTCCATGTCATATTAAAACTTCAAACCGGTACTACCTATATTTTAGAAACTATGTTGGTACTATAGATGATACACACGTAGTGACACACTTATATGTCAGATTGAGTTGTTCCACATATAGGACAAAAATATAGTGCTACACAAAATATCTTAGCAGCATGCTCATTCGATTTAGATTTGCTTATGTTATGGCTGGTTAGGAAGGTGCTGCACATGATAGTAGAAATTTTTAATTCGGTTATAAATGATAGAAACTCTAACTTTCCCCACCCTCAACCTGGATAGTATTATCTAGTTGACTCATGATATCCACTTCGGTCTGGTTATTTACCACCTTATCTTAATATTAGATATCATATTCCTCATTTTCACGAAACCTTAAATCAACCATTGAAAATTTTAATTTCTATAATTCAAATTTATGTATGGCGACTAAAAGAACCTTTGAAAATTGAAAGAAAAAGTTTGTCGTTTGAAGAATATGCCAACATACTCATTTAAAACTCAAGTAGAAGTTGTCATATCTATAATGACTATATAGTATTTCATTCGAAGATATAATAGCGGTGATCCATATGTTGTGGCTTATGATGATAATCTCGATCTTATTATAGAGAATATCAGAAGGAATATTATAATGTGAGAACTACACTGAATGCAACAGTTGAACCAGTACACAACGACACGTAGACCATAAAATATATACAATTCAAGATAGCATAAGAGATGAAATTGTTGCAGTAGGATTGCATAAAAGCATCTTATGATTTCATATGTGCTTTCTACTATTATATATATTTAATTTTTTGTTTATTTAGCCTTTTGTGTTGTTTTAACATTTTAATTACACGCATATTACACATCGAAACAAATAATTACTTAACTACAAATCAACTGAATTAAAATCACAACTTAAATACCCCACTCAAATATGCTATTCATAGCCCCAAACTCATAACCTGTTCACTCAACTTCCCCGCTCAAATTCCATGTTCAAATACCTCACTCCCGTTCATTCCATACGCATCCTTATTCATGGTGCGTCTTCAGTTTAAAAAAGTTAAAGGAGCAAAGTGGGAAAGGGAAATATGGTTTTTTATTTTGATTAAAGTTGTATTGTATTAATTATTTTTAACTATTATTACCTTTTCGATTAATGGATATTAGCATAAGTACGTTGGACAATAATGAAGATAGAACGATTTGTAATAACATTTAGAGCAAATATAGTAATGCAGAATTAAGTTATATTTTTATTTCATACAATAATAGTTAATAAAAATATGATACAGACGGTATTTCATACAATCTTTTAAACCATTTATTCTCTGACACACCAATAGCTTGTAGTATTCTTCAAGCTATTTATTCAGAAATATTGCTCATATTTCTTTGATGTAGATATTCTTTGCAGCTGTTACACCATAAGATTCCAGAAAATCCATAATTTTACATATCAATGAATCATTAAAATATTATTTTTATAACCAAATTGATTTCAAATCAATTATAAATTTGGATAATATTGAGTATTGACATTTCTAACCCTGAAAATAAATATTGAATGGTTTTGAAGCTGAAAATTTGCAAGGTCTATAACTTTTAATGGAAGCCAAAATAGGGTTTGAGCTACCACTAATTAGCCGTTGATGTCATACGTGATGCTTCGAACGCCAACATATCGTTCTCCTTACGCATTTCAACTAGACTAGAGAAGGTGTAGCCCAGTTCGATTGTCTGACGCGTCAGACACCAAAAGTGGATGGCCCAAGCTTGCAAACACGCCATTGTCTTTCATGTCCAATAAAAAGGAGCAGCAACATGGTCAATTTTACCTCTTGAAAAAACGACACATAAAGCTAGGACATATACATCCTTCAGCAATGTAACGATCGTAGAAAGATTCATCAATCAATCTAAGAGTAAAAGCAACAAAGTAAGAGGAGTTGCTTTAGAACACTTCGTAGACTAAAGTAGCACTAATCCAGATGAGGTTGAGAAGGGAAAAAGGATTAAGCTGAAAGTGCTATGGATCGAGTAGGATGAATACTTCTACTAAATTAAACTTCTACGAATCCTGATAGATTAAAAAAAAATATTGTTAGAATATCGGTTCCCGATATTTTGATAATAACAATTATATGTGTTTATCTAACCAAGTTCTACAGGAAAACATTGATGGCCAGATTCTAGGTCGATGGACGTAATCATTTACAGGTTATAGAATCTGTGTCTAGTTAGTAATATATGTTAAAATCTCTCCAAATTGGTATAGATGCACAAACTATTTGATAACACGACTTATTTTCAAAAGAAGTTTTTAAAATAGTCTGAATTAGCAGTATTCAGACGTCTGAATCATAAATTCAGACGTCTGACTGATGAAATGGATATTTTTAAAACAGCAAATTCAGACGTCTGAATAAGATCAAAAATAAACTATTTCGACGCTGCCTTGTTATCTTCTACTTTCATAAGGCTAAATTTTAATTCAGAAGTCTGAGTTAAAAATTAACGGCTACTTCTTTAAAGGTTGCTTCTCTTCCCCGAACAGAAACAACAGTCATTTCAACAATTGCTTCCTTTCTGTTTCATGGAAACTCTTCACCAATTATTGCAACCTTTAACCACTATAAATAGCAAGCAATTTCAACACTATTCTTATCCAATTCTTATTTTGATTTCTGAACTCTATATTCTTGCTATTTACTTTCAAGTTTTACAAATCAAACAATTTGATCACCAAACACTCAAGCATACTTTTGTGTGGTCAACTAGACTTTCTTTCTTCATAAATTACACTATATACCATAAAGGAGAAGATTATAGGAAGGGTGTACTTATATTGACTCATCAGTGCTATTACAGAGCATATTCAGTCAGAAACATTTCCACTTGTATTTGAAGTCCTGTTGTAGTATCATCAGGCAGTAGAAGTCCTATTCGGTTGTCTAGACCGAAAATTCATGTTCGGTTGTTTAGGCGGTGTAATACAAGTTCCTCCGGGTGAAGCGAGGGTATCGATTGAATTCCAGAAGGAGTTTGGGACAGAACATAGAACGGGAGTCCGAACTAGTATAAAAATTCCTGATGTCATTTACTTTACTGCTTTTACTATTTACTTACTTTTCCGCACAAGTAATTTATTCATATTACACGATCACATGGTCACTTTCAAATACAAAGTAAAGTACACCGGATATTTTTATACTTATTCGAACCTTTCGTTCTACGTCCAGTCTCAGAATCTTTTTGGATTTAAACAACACTCTCACTTAAACCAAAGGAATGGGTATTACAAACCGATGAGATGACGAATAGGACTTCGTGCCTGAAGATCTCCAACATGACTTCGACTATAAAGAGTGGTAAAGTATTTTGACCTCCTGTGCTCTGGATAACACGGATGAGTCGTTATAGTACAAACTTTCTTTAATCTTCTTCGTAATTGTTATAACATATATATATTTGAAGACATGGAAGTGAATAATCACTTGATAGATTTGAATTGAATGTGCAAGTGACAAAGAAATAGCAATTTATGGTTTGGAATGCAAGTAGTGAATTTAACAAGAATTAGAGTTAGAAGACAAGAATAACTATTGTTGAAATACTAAAAGTGATTGCCATTTATAGAAAACGAGTAGCTGCAATCTTTCATAAAGAGTAGCATCTGTCTGAAGTGCTGCAGCCATTCATGGAAGGAAGTGACTCTTCGTAAAGAATTTGGTCGATTGTTATAGTTGAATTTGGTAATTTTAAAACAGAAAGAAAACAGTGTAAAAATGACCAATTTTAGTCGACTAAAAAATCCATTCAATCAGATGTTTTTCTTGTTTAGTCGACTAAATTAAATGTATTGTCAATCGGTTTCCTTTAGAAGATAATAAAAATAGACGTACATTATGTCACTCAATTGACTTCGGTGAACCATTCGACTGATTTTTGTATATTTCCATTTTTTAAAAATGGTAATTAACATGAAGAGTCTGCGATTTGGCACGGTTCAGGATAAACAGTTCTGTTAGTGGATTTACTAGATACAGGAAGAGTCTGTAGTCAATTTTTCCATGGCAGCCATTTGTTGGTGGCAAGTATAACACATTTGATGCTCCAACGTTACTTCCCCTTTTCATATCCTGTATGTTGAACGTTGAGGGGGGATACGGTGTTGAGGGGGGATACGGTGATGTCCGATACGTTAAACGCCAACGTATGCTTCGTTTTCCTTCCCTTACTCTTTTCCTATAAAACAACATCATCATCTTTCATCTTCCTTACACCATATTCTCGTCTCTTCTCCTTTCTACTTTTATATTTCCTCGGATCTGAACGACGTATAAGTCGGACCTCTCATCGTAGAAGAAGAAGCCATATCGAATGCAAACGTCGGAATATATCGATTTAAGGCGGGTGGATGACATATTAAATAAACATCAAAAATATTGTCGATGAAATTTTCAAATGAAAGACTTTGGTTTCTATCGTTATGCGACAGACTGCAAAATTATAATATGATAACAACGAAAGTAAGTAGTATCAAAGAAACAGTTGTCATATTAATATACAGCGTAGCTGCAGCACTCTCAAATCGACAAATGAGCGAAAATTTTCAAATGTCAAGTAGCACAATTTCAGTTTGTTTTCATACAATTTTAGACGTTATACAATTGCTAGCTATTAATATTGTCAAGTCGGATGATCCTCAATTTAATATTATTCCATATCATATTAAAACCTCAAACCAGTACTACCCATATTTTATAAACTGTGTTAGTGTTATAGACGATACACGCGTAATAACATACTTACATGCAGATTGAGTTTTTTCGTATATAGGACGAAAGGTTGTGCTACACAGAATATGTTAACAACATGCTTATTCAATTTACAATTTAATTATGTTATGGTTGGTTAGGAAGGTGCTACATGTGATAGTAGAAATTTTTAATTCAGTTATAAACGGTAGAAACTCTAACTTCCCACACCCTCCACCAGGATAGTATTATTTAGTTGATTCGGGGTATCCACTTCAATCAGGTTATTTATCACCTTATCTTAATATTGGATATCATATTCCTCATTTTCACGAAACCTCAAATCAACCATTGAAAATTTTATTTTCTATAATTCAAGTTTACGTATGACAATTAAAAGAACCTTTGAAAATTAGAAGAAAAAGTTCGTTGTTTTAAAGAATATGCCAATATACTCATCTGAAATTCAAGTAGAAGTTGTCGTATCTACAATTAGGCCTGTCAAACGGATCGAGTTGGGTCAAAATGGGTTGGGTCGAGTTTGACCCAACCCATTTATGACCCATTCTCTTTTATCCATTTATGACCCAACCCATTTATGACCCAACCCACTTAACAAGCGGGTTACCCATTTATGACCCAACCCACTTAACAAACGGGTTACCCATTTAACCTATCTAAAGATTTAAATTTAATTTAACTAGTAAAAAACAAATAAATATAAAATAATTCTAATTCTGATTTTTATGTTTTGAGATCCGACAAAAATTTAAAATTTTAATTCTAATTTTCATCAAAATTCAAATATGGAGATGGAGTAGCTTATTATTTTCTTACAACTGTCAGTCTCCTTGGAGAACTACAGTGTGCGTTCACATGATAAAGTATCCAAGTGTTCCATACTATCTGTAATTTAGGTGATAGTTAATCGGTCGAAGTCCTGCCTGATTCTGAATTAGAATGAAGGAGTTATTTCAGTCTGAACAAAAAAAGGCGGCTTCTTCATTAGGCGGAGTTCAATATGCAGATGTGGTAGCCTGTTATTTTCTAAATACAATTGTCAGTCCTCTTGGGGAACTACAGTGTGCGTTCATACGATGAACTATTCGAGTGTTACATATTGTCCGTAATTTAAGTGGGAGTTGATCGGTTGAAGTCTCGCTTGATTCCGAGTTGGAACGAAGGAGTTATTGCAGTCTGAACAAAAAAATAGCGGCTTCTGCACTAGGCAGAGTTCAATATGCAGATGTGGTAGCCTTTTATTTTCTAAGTACAATTGTCAGTCCCCTTGAAGAACTATAGTGTGCGTTTACACGATGAACTATCCGAGTATTCCATACTGTCTGTAATCTAATTAGAAGTTGATCGGTCGAAGTCTCGCCTGATTCCAAGTTAGAACGAAGGGGTTATTGCAGTCTGAACAAAAAAAATAACGGCTTCTGCACTACGCGGAGTTCAATATGCAGGCGTGGTAGCCTGTTATTTTCTAAGTACGACTGTCAGTCCACTTGGAGAATTACAGTATACATTCACACGCTGAAGTATCCGAGTGTTCCATACTGTCCGTAATTTAGGTGGGAGTTGATGATGAGATTCATATTCTTGATCAAGCCCATTGGTGATGATGAGAATCTATTCACTGTTCGAAACATTGTGGCCAACTGCCCTTAATCTGTCACACAGATTCTTGAACTTGGCAAGGTAATCTCTCATGCTCATATCACTTTTTCTTGTATTCTGTAATTCTCTTCTATAGTGCATGATTCTCGCTGCTGATTGGGAATTGAAAATTCTTTCAGTGGATGACCATATTTCATATGACGTGTAACATCCAACAAGCTGTGACAATAGAGTCTGACTCACAGAAGATAAAAGCCAAGATGCAATCAGGTTATCTTGTTTCTGATGTAAAATATAATCTGGGTTGCTGATGGTATTGCCTTTATCATCAATGATATTAACTGATGGAATCACCTTTGTTCCTTTGACATAATCTTGTAGATCATACCCTCTTAATGCTATTTCAACTTGATATTTCCATGTGATGTAATTATCTTCATCTAATGGGGTGTTTATTGCTTGATTCTTAGGTCTGATCAAGACTGATTCAGATTTTTGACTGTCATTGGATCTGTTGCCAGTGTTTGCTGAAGTAACGTCCTCTTCTTCGAGGGCCATGGAGGATCAAGAATTTGAATATCCCGATTTCTTGATCAAGAAATCAAAGTTGCGCAGCAAAAAAAAAGGTGCAACCAGAGGTAGAAATGACGATCTTGAATCTGATCTGCCTCTAGGATGGCACAGTGGGTAGAAATAACTGATGAACATAGTCACTATACTGATCTTGAGAAGGACAGCCTCCCCTATGATGATAATGTTCTGAGGGGAGCCTCACAAGAAAACAACTTCTCAATGAAATCTGCCGTTTGGCAATGGTGGCTCTGATACCATAAAAGAAGTTTTAAAATGAAAAGTTTTATAACTGCAGTTTCTATCAATTGTTCAATTACATCTCACAATCCTTCTGTATTTATAATACAGGTATTAGGCTAAATGCAAATCAGGCCCTATAAGCAAATTTGGCCCAAAAGATAAAAAATAAAGCAAAAGTATGTGACGCGGGTATTTCAGGGTGAAGCCCATCCAGATATGAAGTAAACCAGACACGCAGGGAGCAAGCCCACTATTATGAACATCAACAAATATGTAAAAAGCATCCAAATTTCACATACACCACAACTAGTAAATTCGTTTTAAGTGAAGGAGAAATATAAGATAAATTAAACCCCGAGTCATGAAATATTACCGCCTTTGCCTTCGTCAGCATTTTACTACCCCTTTTGAACATTAACTTCCTAACATAATAGCTGTTCAAAAGCCCTTGCGCACTCATCAAGAACTTTCCTGATATTGCTCACCAGCTCCAATCCGATTGCATACTTGGATATAACTGGAACAAAATTAGGGTCACGGTCTGATGCTTCTGCTATGAAATTGTTTGTATACTATTAACAAAATCTATAAGGATTTTTATTCTATTTATGACAAAGTCGTTGTAGTATAGTGGTGAGTATTCCCGCCTGTCACGCGGGTGACCCGGGTTCGATCCCTGGCAACGGCGTAATTGTTTTTTTTTTCAAGCTGGCGGTTTTTTTCTCTCAATTTCGACCTTCCTCATTCGCCTGGATCCATTAGGATATCAACTTAAGAACCAGATTTTGCCTTTCTAGTCTTCAATCTGCTACTAACTAATAACTATGCTTATTTAAACAATCGACCGCTTTTTAAACATTTGAGTTGGACAAATGACAAGAGGTCAGGATTACCTTAAGAAACAGTACTATTTTGCAGGAATTCCGTGCCATGGGTTCTTCTGAGAGCCTGAACTTCCAAAAAAAAGCTCACTGTTATTTGCTGATTTAAAGCATAATTTTGGCAGAAGATGGAGTTGGTGGCACGTTGACACGTTGATGCTTCAACATTACTTCCCTTTTCCTATCATGGTTGTTGAACGTTGATTGGAGATATGGTGAAGTTTGATGTTTTGAAAGCCAACGTATTAACAACCCAACGTTTTTTTTTCCTCGTCCTCCTTTTTCCTATAGACAAACATCATCATCTTTTATCTTACTTGCACTATATTCCTATCTCTTCTCCTTTCTACGTTTATATTTCTTCAAATCTAAACGACATATAATTCGGACCTCTCTACGTAGAAGAAGAAGACATATTATCCAAAGGCAAATGTTAGAATATACCGATTTATGATGGGTGGATGACATATTTAATGGGCATAAAAAATGTTGTCAATAAAATTTTCAAATTAAAAGAATTTGTTTTCTCTCATCGTGCGATAGACTGCAAAATTATGGTTTGACGATAACAAAAGAAATTAGTATCAAAGAAACAATTGTCATATTCATATGCAGCATAGCTGCAACACTCTCAAATCAACAAATGAGAGAAAATTTTCAAATATCAAGTAGCACGATTTCAGTTTGTTTTCATGCCGTTTCAGAAGATGTACAGTTACTAGCCATAAATATTGTCAAGTCGGATGATCCTCGATTTAATACTGTTCCATGTCATATTAAAACTTCAAACCGGTACCACCTATATTTTAGAAACTGTGTTGGTACTATAGATGATACACACGTAGTGACACACTTACTTGTTAGATTGAGTTGTTCCACATATAGGACGAAAAAATTGTGCTATACAGAATATCTTAGCAGGATGCTCATTCGATTTACAATTTACTTATGTTATGAGTGGTTGTGAAGGTGTTGTACATGATAGTAGAAATTTTAGTTCAGTTATAAATGATAGAAACTTTAACTTCCTCCACCCTCCACCTGGATAGTATTATTTAGTTGATTCAGGATATCCACTTCAACCTAGTTATTTACCACCTTGTCTTAATATTTGATATCATATTTTCCATTTTCGTGAAACCACAAATCAACCAAAATCGACAAATGAAAATTTTAATTTCTATCACGTATGATAATTAAAATAACCTTTAGAAATTGGAAGAAAAAGATGTCGCTTTGAAGAATATGCCAATATACTCGTTTGAAACTCAAGTAAAAGTTGTTGTATCTACAATGATTATACACTCTTGCATACGAAAATACAATAGTGTTGATCCAGATTTTATGGCTTATGATAATGATCCCGGTCTTATTTTAGAGAAATATCAGGAGAAATATTATAATATGAGAATTGCACCGAACATAGCAGTTGAATCAGTGTGATGACATGTAGACTATGAAACGTTAATAATTCGAGATAACATACAGATAAAATTGTTGCAGTAGGATTACACTAAAACATTGTATGATTTTATATGTACTTTCTACTATTATATAATTAATTTTCGTTTATTTAGTTTTTTTATTGTTTTAACATTTTAATTAAACACATATTACACATCAAAACAAATAATTAGTTGGCCACAAATCAATTAAATTAAAATCACAACTTAAATACCCCACTGAAATACCAGTTCGTAGCCCCAAACTAATAACACTTTCACTCAACTTCCTCGCTCAAATGGTCCGCTCAAATTCCCTGCCCAAATACCCCACTTCCGTTCATTGCGAACGCATCCTTATTCAAGGTGCGTCTTCAGTTTAAAAATGATAAAGGGGCAAATTGGGAAAGTGAAATATGGGTTTTTATTTTGATGAAGGTTGTATTGCATTAATTATTGTGAACTATTATTACCTTTTCGGAAAATACCAGTATTAACATAAGTACGTTAAACAATAATGAAGATAGAAAAATTTATAATAACAATTAGAGCAAATATAGTAACGCAGAACTAAAATATATTTTTAGTTCGTTACAATCTATGATGGTAAATATAAATACGATACAGACAGTATTTTGTACAATCTTTTAAACTAGCTTATTTCTTACACACTAATAACTTGTAGTATTCTTCAAAGTATACATTTGGAAATATTGCTAGCATTTTTTTGATGTAGATTTTCTTCGTATCTGTTACACCATAAGATTCTAAAGGATCCATATTTTTACATATCAATAAATTGTTAAAATATTATTTTTATAACCAAATTGATTTCAGATTAACTATAAATTTGGGTAATATTGAGTATTGACATTTTTAACCTTAAAAATAAATATTGGATGGTTCTGAACTTGAAAATTTGCAAGGGCTATAAGTTTTAATGGAAGCCAAAATAGGGCCTGAGACGACTACTTCCAAAAAAAAGATGTCTCTCGTTCCATGGTGTGGACTTTCGGTGTAGGAGATACGGCGATATATAGTTTGATAGTTTTTGAATAGATTAGCAGATAATTAGCCATTGATATCATATGCATCTGACGCTTCGAACGCCAACATATCGTTCTCTTTGTGCATTTCAACTGGAGTGGGGAAGGTACAGCCCAGTTCAGATGTCTGACACATCAGACACCTGAAGTGGATGGTCCAAGCTTGCGAACACAACATTTTCATTCATTTCTAATGAAAAAGGAGCAGTAATGTGGTCAACTTTACCTCTAGAAAAAATGACACTTAAAGTTGGTACATATACATCCTTCAGCAATGTAACGATTGCAAATAGATTCATCGGTCAACCTAAAAGTAAAAGCAACAGAGGAAGAGGAGTTACTTTAGGACACTTTATAAACGAAAGTAGCACTATTCCAGATATGAGCATGAGAAAGGAAAAGGGTTAAGCTGAAAGTCGCTATGGATCGAGTAGTATGAATATTTCTACTGAATTAAAATTTATATGAATATTGATAGAATAAAAAGAATGTAAATTAAAGTACAACGTATATTTTTATACACTTTCGAACTTTCCGTTCTACATCCAGTCTCGGATTCTTTCTTGATTTAAACGACACTCTCACTTAACCCAGATGAATGGGTATTACAAACCGCCGAGGTGGTGAACTGGACTTCATGCTGAAGATCTCCAACGAGACTTCGACTATAACGAGTAGTAAACTGTTTGACCTATTTTGCTCTGAATAACATGGATGGGTCGTTATAGTATAACCTTCCTATAATCTTAAGTGGTATAACGTGTATATTTGAAGAAATTGAAGTGAATGATCACTTAATAGATTTGACTTGAATGTGTAAGTGATCAAGAAATAGCAATTTTTGGATTAATGCAAGTAGTGAATTCAACAAGAATTCTAGTTAGAAGACAAGAATAATTGTTGTTGAAATACTAAAAGTGATTGCTATTTATAGAGAATCGGTAATTTCAATCCTTCACCAGGAGTAGCATCTGTCAAAAGTGCTGCAACCATTTATGGAAGGAAGTGACTCTTCATAAAGAAGAATATCACTTTCAAATTTTCAAATAATATAATTATTACTCGACAACCAATCGAATAGAAGTATTTAGTCGATTAGTTATAGCTGAATTTGTTAATTTTAGAACAGAAAGAAAGGTGTAAAAAGGACATGTTTTAGTCGACTAAAAAACCATTCAGTTTGATGTTTTCCTTGTTTAGTCAACTAAATTAAATGTATTGTCAACCGATTTTCTTTAGAAGATAATAAAAATAGGCGTACATTACATCAATCGACTGACATTGGTGAACCAATCGACTAATTATGTATACTTTCATTTTTTTAAAGTGGTAATGCTATTTTGGTTTTTTTTTTGTGTGTGTATACCACTTTCAAGAGATTTTAACATCTGTAAATTGAAGACCTGGAACTCTATGACTAATATTAAATTGAATGTCATCTTTGTCTTGTCTTTGTCGTATAGATCTCTTCGATAGTTGATATATTTCCTGCAATAGTCAATTATATATAGAATATATCCGTATGCAGATGTCATGTTCAAAATATCAAACTGTAAGGTTTTTACATTCTCCCCATTTATGACGATGACAATTATGTAGTTAAAAATTAATTTCAAAACATAGTTAGCTCTCCCCTAAGTTTATACTCCCCCTACCGATATGGCCGATAATTTTATCCCCCTTTATCATCAACAAAAATGAAAAATTAATCAATAAGAGTTATATAAGACTTGAATAGTAGTGGGGGCAAATGAAACTTGTGTCTCACATGTAATATATTACTTAAACATAAGCATATAACATCACAAATTTTCAAACTACATAAAACCATACAATATCATAAAAACACAAAGTACTAAATATCTCACAACACACACATCACAAGACCACATCCACAATCAAACATAAAACATAGTTTTACAAAACACATAAAATTACCTCATAACATATAATTACTCAAAGAAAACGTAATTAATTACTGAAAATATGAAATAGAAACTTACCAGGATAAAGTTACCAAATCTACTCCTCATCGCTACCATTATTTTCATTCTCACGTTCCTTTTGTACATTTCCCCTTCCGTGGAATTCCAATTGTATTCGTCATTTTCTGATGCTCCTTTTGGGGGTAGAGGAAATCTAGAGGCGGAAGGTCGAGTGCAAGACATCTTTTCCAGATTTTACTCATGAAATTCATCATTTTATCCATCTTGCTCTTGACACGAGCAACCGTGGTTTCTACTCTAGCTAAGCGATGGTCAATCTTGCTTTGTTTTCTGGAGATAATGACAAAGGAGTCTGTTATTGAAGAGTAGATTGGAAGTTCAAGTATTGCATCATCATCCTCGGAACCCTCTTTTTGTTGTTGAGGTGGAGTTGTTACCCTAGGTTGAGTCGATGGAGCACTTGATGAAGAGGATCTATGTGCTTGCCATTCTTCAAATATCATAAGTCGCTTATCTTGAGAGGGAAGCTTCATTAACGTAAGAGTTTTTGCATTGAGGGTATTGGCAGTAATAAATTTCGAGTCGGGAAGATTGATTTCAGAATGGTATAAGATACGTATCATATACTTGGCATAATGAATCATCTTTGACTTACGTTGGTGGAAGGTTCAAATATCATCCGTGATATATTTTCCCTAATTTATTTGAGTTCCTGCATACAACCCATACAATACTTGATAATTGATTTTGTACATAACATCATAGCTTCTAGTCCTCAGTAAGATAGTCTGTGTAAGGATTTGATGGATATACTAGCTTTAGGGTGCAAATATATGGCCTTTAGATTCCTAAAGTCATCAATAAGAAAATTGTAACTAGTCACATCTCTACTATAATCATTAACATCTATTTCTTCCAATTCCTCTCCTTCCATTGGGCAATGTAAACTGATTCCTAGCCTTGGTAGTGGTACGACACTTCTTACTCCGCAAACTAAACTCCACATGATATCTTTATTTGAGTGAGCTCTATGAAAATCTGAATTAAGATTTGCATAAAAAAGTTTTACCAAATGCGGCATCTTCAAGTTGCTTACATTTTGGTCAATTGATGACTCTATTTCACGATCTCTGGTGAATTCTCAAATGGCATATCTGTTAAAGTCTTCCATTTTAACAAACAATCATTTAAATATCTGCATATTCTTCATATTATCAAAACTTCTAATTGTGATTTCATTGTGAAGCCAGTTTTGATTATGAGCTTCAGTAGGCTCGTTGGAGGAGGTAGTGGTTCTTTCCTTTTTTCTTTGGTCCCATAGCTTCAGTAGGCTCGTCTATAGTGTTTGTTTTCAAGGATCAAAGACAAGTTATCTTATTCATTATTTCAAAGTTTATTACAATGTATATTTATAAAATAGGATATAAGTATCAATATAAAACATGATAGAACTACGACAAATTATTTGTTTTTGGAAGGTTCATATTCTTCTTCGGATGGCCTTGATTCCCATGAGTTTCTTGGCGTGTATTTTTAATAGTGTTTTCATATGTCTAGGAGAGTTTTTACATATACTACTGTTTGTTGGTGATCGTCCATGGAATGCCAAAAGATATCTTTCAATAAAATTAAGATGTGCTCCAGGTGTACGTTGTTCCCAGTATATTTGTTTCCGAAGTCTGATCATTTCTTGTTGATAGTGATTTAGCTCACCAATGGGACAGTCATTGATAGTGCACCATTATAATTAATTGACTGCTTTACCTTCTTTCCTCTAGGAGAAAAATCGGTGTGGTAGGTTGGTGATGGAATAATCTTTAGTGATGATAAACTATCAGAAGAAAGAGTTGTGATTTTTGACTAGGATGAAAATGTGCTTTTTTAAGGTGTGCTTTTAGGTGAGGCCATTTTTAAAATAATATTTGATTGAAAATAATTTGTTTCTCGTATTTAAAATTGTCAAGGTTATAGTTTTATATATATGTTTAGATGACAAAATAGAAAATCTTTTAACCAAAATTTTTGTTTTCTATTTAAGGTAAAAGATGAATTCTACCATAGAAAAAAAGATAAATATATTTGTACCTTTTATTTTAAAATACTAAAGATTGACTATTCTTAGACAAATAAATTATGCATTAAATTATTTCCTGTAATGAATAAATTCAAAGTTCTCTACATAGTTTAATAAAAGAATTATTATTTAATGGTTTGGTGATAATGTCGGCAATTTGATTTTCAGACATTATAAATTCTAATGAAATTACTTCTTTTTTATGTTGACTCAAAAAAAGTGATAATGTTTATCAATATGTTTGAGCTACAATGGTTTGTTGAATTTTTTGATAAATTTATAGCACTAGTATTATCACAAAATATTGAAGATATTTCTAAGTAAACTCTAAAATCTTTGAATGTTTGTTGCATATACATAACTTGAACACATGCCAAAACAGCAGAAATATATTCTGCTTCATTGTTGAGAGTGGGGCGTAGTTTTGTTTCTTACTAAAGCACGATACTGGAGAATTTCTGATGAAGTGATAAGTACCGCTCGTACTCTTTCTATTCATCTCGCATCATCCAAAGTCAGCATCGCCATATGATACTAACTCTAAAGGACGTTCTTTAAGATAAAAAAAGTCTATAGTCTCTAAGGTTGGTACGTAATGCAAAATTTGTTTTACCGCTAGCAAATGTAATTCTTTAGGATTTGCTTGAAAGCGTGCACACAATCAAATATTCATCATTATGTCTGGATGACTAGCAGTAGGATATAACATGATCCAATCATACTTCTGTATAGTTTTTGATCCATGCTTTTACCATTTTCTTCTCTATCTAAATGTACTATAATACTCATGGTACTTGGTTTACTTGTGGATGTAAAGTTTATGTGACAAAATCATTCATGGAAAAACCAAAGATCATTTGCTTTAGCCATTAAACACATATCTACATTGTGATTTATTTTCATATTTAACACATAAATATTTCTTTTTTAATTCTTTCAAAAAAAAATTTAGTTTTAGTCAAAAATATTACATTAATCTTTTTCAAATGAAACAATAAATCCTTTGTCACAAAGTTGACTTACACCAAGTAGATTGTGTTTTAAATTCTTAACTAAAAAAACATTTGTAATAAGTGGTAAATTAGATGTACCGTCGTTGCTCACATCACCTTTTCTAATGACATATTCTTTAAAGTCATCTGCAAATGTAACAGATCCCCCATCTGAGTAGATAATATTTGCTTGCATTTCTTTATTTGTCGTTATATGCTTGGAGCAACCACTTTCGAGTATTCTTCTCCTTTTTGAGATTTGGACAATATTTATTTATGTGGCCCATCTTGTCACATTCATAACATTTGGGTGATGAAGATGACAAATTATTATTGTTGTTGCCAAACTTTTTAGTCTTCTTAAACTTCATAAATTTCCTGAAATTTTTAGCTAGAAATGCAACACCATCGTCATCTATATCGAATTCTTCCTTCTTCGCTTGAAATGCAATTGTCTTTTTGTCTTGAGCTTGTATTCATTTTATTAATACCTCAATTATTGATTTTGACGACACCAACCATATAAAATATATATACTAATATTTTGCCAAGTTATATAGTATAGAATATTACACAGGTGCTGAATCGAACACTGAATGGTACAAGTACTTAAGATAAAAATATAAAGACTCAAGATAAAAGATATGAAGACTCGTGAGTTCAAAGACAAAGATACGAAGAGCTCAAAATTCTAACTTAGTGTCTAGAGTCATTATAACATAATCTTAAAGTCCTTGATAGCAATTTCTCATCTTTATCTGTAGTTTCTTATCTTTGATATTTTTTTCCAAAAAAACTATTTTAATTTAAATATATTTTTTAATACTTTATTGAAAAAATTAATATTTAAAAAATATTTAGAAACTATGTTCGAATTATTTTGCAAAGTATATATTTTTCAAATCCATTTAAATGAAAACATTTTTCCTTTAACTAGCATATGTCGACATACACATTTTAATATGTTGATATGACCGTTAAATTGTTTTTTAAATTTTTATTTAATGTATCTTTTGGACATAACCCTTTAAGAATGGATACATCTGTTCATTCTTTATAAAAAGGAGAGTGCCAATGAATTTTTAATCAACTAATAACTTACTTTCTTCTCATTTCTTACTCTCTTGAAAATTCTCTTGAAAAATATACTTTATTCTCTTCAAAATCATACAAAATAAATTCATACTCCATTATATTGATTTAGTGCTACATACTTGCTGTTTTTCAAGCACCTCTCTCTCATTTCAAAGATCAAAGTGCTATCGAAGAGGCTATGGGATCTATTGTATCTAAAGTATGACTATTTGTCTTTGGAAAATCATCAACTCTACTCTTGTTTGTGTGGATCTGCGTGTGGCCTGTCAAACCAAGTGGGTGTGCTTGTGGCCCATTCAAATCAAGTAGGTGTGCTTAGTAGCTCATTCAAATCTAGTGGATGATCATGTTGCTCGGTAAACCAAGAGATTTTCCCCGGACTCGAAATACACGAGGGGATGTCTTGTGGCCTTGAAATCAAGATTGTAATTGGTTTGCTTGCTACCTTATAAAGTAGAAGCTTGAAAAGATGTACAAGAAACTGTACAGGACTGGATGCAGAAAAAATACGAACCAGTATAAAGTCCCTGGTGTCATCTCTCTAACTCTTTACTTTTTTACTTTACTGCTTATATTTACTTCTTTGATTGCCTACAAGTTTATATATCTGTGATTGATTATCTGTGTTTTGATTCAACTATTAAACAAGCTAAGAAGATTCATAAAAATTTACATAACATCGTTCATCCCTCTCTAGTGTTATGGTAGCCTTACGATCATTTATTCTATAACCCACATTTGATATTGAAGCACTAGGTTTTCTGTAACAACCTGCATTTCCAGACACACCGATCCAAAGTCCAATGTGACTTTTAAACTCACAACCTACCAAGAAATATGAGCTATTAGGTTATTAAAACACTAGAGAGCATGTTGTAAAGGTAAATTCTAAAACATTCTACACTTTTAGATCTCTCAAGGAAGGAATTAAAATATAAGTATTGAAAATAGACATTTAAGAAAAACAATATTCAAAATACTTTATTTGCCATATACATTGTTTCAAATATATGTTTTATAAACTTTTAATATAATGAATAGGTACATGATTGATATCAAAGAATATGAGAACTCCAACGTGAAGCTCCTTTCTCAACATACTATGCCCAATCAACTGCTAACCTATCATCCTGTAGGGGAAAAAATAAAGAGAAGTGGATGAGTCAAACAAAAGTCTGGTGAATGAGTACAAAATATGTGATGATCATGTGCGGTTAACTTTAATTCTACTCTAGATGACATAAGGTGTACTGTAGGCATTATGAATTGCTAAGGTCTGTTACTTTATAGTTCTTGTCTATTACATACCTACACTACTATTTTTGTAGGCTATTCCAAGGATCAAACTACGCATCGAACCTCACAACTAACGATTGGCCATCACTCCTAGAGCTACACAATATAAATACAGCCACTAGGCTACTAAAACATGGAAACACCGCCACAATGCTAGTCTTATTGTAGTGTTGACCTCTTATTGCTTGCGTCGGGATTCTCTATCTGAACTGCAACACTTCGTGTCAGAAATCATGCATACTGGGATTCTCATTATGCCAGACCACACTTTGTCAAGCATTCTAGTCAGTGTTATGCATCCATCGTGGTCTATGAGTGTCACATGCGAAAATACATTGCTCTAGTCGAATAATCGACCCTTAATTGGACAAACAACATTACCCAACACCACAACGACTTAGCGTCCTCTCATAGCGAACTAGCTTCCCCACTATCTCTAATCACTTAGCCCAATATAAGCCCACAAATCAACAACAATCATACAAATTTTTATTATTAACTGGGCCTTAGGTCGAGGTTGAAATCGCATATTTCAAGTGACTAACGATCGACCGCTAGCCTAACTGGTCGACCGTTCAAGGTAAGGGTCGATCTGTCGTGGTCAAAAATTAAGGTTCCGTTGTTTTCTGGTTTTGATTTTTAATTTGGGTTTACGTTGATCGATTATTCCAGTGCTTGTTAATTTCTGTATTTACGGTAAACATGACCAGCCAATGTTTCTCAAACTTCCATTTCAATTCTTCAATCTAGGGGTTTCACGTTTTAGTGTTTGTAGATTTTATGGTTTATAATTAACCAAATTAAAGGGGTGTACTAGATCAATATTAGGTTTAACAATTCACATTAATTTCAATTCTACCTTAGGTTAATGATATTCAATTTTAGGATTCTATAGATTTTAAAATTACAATTAAATAATCAAAAGGGCATGCTAGCATCAAATTTGATACTTCCTAGTGATTTCAAATTAGGATTTCTAGATTGTAAAATTAGGGTTTTCAATTCTATTTAAAACAACCGAGATCAATATGAATATGTCAAATTTAACTATAAATAACCACCTAATTAAATTTGTGCATACTCACCTCAAGTCCAAGTCTTCCTGTCTGCTTTGCTTAAGAATCGCCTCTTCGTACACTTGATCCCTTTTTTCCATCTAGATTCAATGGATTTTGTTCTTTTAGTTTGATTTTATTTTAATTTTTGAAGAATTTTAGGTTTAGAGTAGAAATTAGAATTGGGTGGAGTTTCGTCGTAGTAAACCGTTATATGAATTTTAAGGTTAGATTAGGCTTTATATTATAGAGGTTGGCAATAAGTTTAGGCGGTTGGATTTATTGTAGAGGATATTTGGGGTTATCAGGCATGCTCATCAAAAACTTGGTAACGAAGTAATAAATCACCATCGTTCCAACACGTCATCAGTCGCTCAATTTTTCACAGATATAGTTGATCGTCTAACCCACATTGATCGACCGGTACCGATCAACCATCACCCATTTTAGGTCGATCGGTTAGTATGTGATTTTTTGATATTTAAAAACAAATTGTTTCTTCTATTTCCAATTCTTCCAACATCCGTTACTTTTCTGTACTAACTCTGTTTTGAAGTGTTTTATATGAAAATCATTACGAACGCAATGATGCAAGTTTCCTAGACAAATTCAGATGTCTATGAAATTTTTTTTAGCCCTTATTTTATTTAAATTTAATTTTCTTATTAAATTTCTATAAACAAAATTTTGGTGTTACATTCTTTCCCCTTAAAAGGATTTTGTCCTCGAAATTTCAAAGGACTGAAAAATGTAACTTACATACAACAACCAATACCTACAACCATCTACTCATCCATCATCCATGGAAAATCATGGTCCTTAGAAATTTTCTAATGCAATATGTTCATATATAAGCAATGTAAAATGCACGTGAACCCATATTAATGAAAAAGAATAGACGGTCTTCTGATTCAATCGACCTCTTATAGTGCAGATGCTCATGCTATACATCCAAATGCATGCAAGAATCTAAGTAAGTGTATTTGCAATTCTATATGTATGCACAACCATACAACCCACATGAAATATCCATATGCATAACATCCACTAACATGGAAACAATCATGCATCCATATGTATCATATCTAACAAGCTAGACAATAATAAGAGATAATGTGAATGTGTATACTACCAAGAGGATATACTATCCTAAACATGTAAAGGAAAAATACAAACAATACATCCACTAGCAATCGTCAATCATAACTTTTCATAATGATATGTTTGCAATCATTCCTAACATCCAATGGACTTTACCTAAACTAAAACCTATTTACAAAAATAATCTCTTTTAAATAAAATGGAAACATGTCTAAAAAGAGTTCGGGATGTAGCTTGGACTTTCTCCTCAAACTCCCATGTACTCTCAACTTGATCATCTTCCTATTAAACTCTAACAAGTTTAATTATTCGTTGTAGAGTCGATTTGTCCCAAGCCCAAAAATACAAGGAGGTGCATGGTGAATAAGAGACTCGTCTATCCTTTTTAACTTTTCTTAACTGACACAGCTTGACTATGGTAACTATGTCGCATAGACACTTCCACAAGTACCTAATAATGGTTTTCACAATATTTTAGTCATATTCTATCTTGCCTTAAGTATTTTCTACTTGTTTATTTCTTAATTATGGACACAGTGCTGTAGATTATGGAGGACTAAACTCCTAGAATGTGACGGCCCGAACTCGATGTCCGACAACAACATCAAATTCGTATCGCCGGAGCTTGCAACAACATTAGAGGATAAATAACACAGCGGAAAAATAAAAGATGATATCACTGATACAACATGAATACAATATCCAATACATCAATTTGATACAATGATAATCATCAACATCAGAGAATACCAAAAAAAACAGCGGAACACGATACAATATGATAAGTCTTCACAGAATCCAATACTGCAACTCTGATCCAAAAGCACCAAAGAAAAAGCTCCCAAAACTCCAAGCTCGATCCACCATAAAGGTTGCACAAAGATAAGCAAGTCCGTCCGTGGACTCAAAAGACTCCAAAATGATCAAATAGAAGGATGAAGGCTATCAAAACGATATCTACTACCTGACTATCTGAAAAACCAAACTCTAGACTGCCCGTGTGGAAAATGGTGGGCACCCAGAGTTTAGAAAGGGAACAATAAACTCCGGGTCAGTCGTGGGACTGGTATGAGCAAACAAAAACATTTGGTCTTTGAAACAAACAAAAGGTTTTAAGTTTTGAAATCCGCAATGCTTTTGGAAAATGAAACTACCATAAGGCCTCCCGCCACACACACAATGCAAACGCAGAATTGGAGGAGATTTCTCCTTATGATAGTAAAAAATGCTTGATACGAGAAAATTTCTTTGATATTATTACTATAAGTGCAAAGTGCATAAAAACCATTTCGAAAGTATAATATAAATCCTAGCCAGCATAGACATTTCGAACTATGCCTACTATAGCTACCATCCAAACAGTGGGGCGCCACCATAAGTAGATGGCAGGTAATACAACTAAAACCGTACAAGGCGCGTATTGGATGAATGGATTTCCAACAAACGGTCAGGCTAAGGAACTTCCTATTGCCACATGGGAACGCCTCTGGCGGGACGTCCCGAGAACCTACCCGGCTCTCTGCAAAACAAGGCCGGCTACCCCCTTCCCGGGGAATAAAACCTCAGATATGCCACCCCCGGTCCTTTGGGACCTTTAACCAAGGATCCTCCACACCAACAACATCACACAGTAATAAATATATACTACAGTGCCCACATGAGTAAGTATCTGGGCTCCATACCATGATACTACCCTTTTCCAGAAGGAATGGTCATACCCTAGGGGAGCTACCCTTGAAACCTTGCCGCATCTTTCCTGTTTCGACCATTACCGGTTTGTGAGGCTCGATGAGGTTTCGTCCACAAAGCTACGCTTTACACGAAAGCCATGATTCGATCACAAATGATCAACAAATGATCATCAATCACACAGCAGCACTTAGCATGCCACACTACCAAATTGGAAGTATATCGCTGATAACCTTCAACTACATAACCACTGAGCTCGTACGTCTCAGAGAAGTGTGTTAAGCTAAGAGAATAAATTCTCCGCCACCAATAGATATGTATTTGAAAGAAATCGGCTTTATATCTCAAAGTGTAGTGTCAGACACACGACCATACAAGTCTGTTCCGAGCTCGAACAGAACCGAAGGCACTTCCGAAGAAGCCCTTGCAAATCCGGGTATCCACAATCCCGATCGGACTTCCCATCACTTAGGAAATCTCTATACCGTAGCTACTCAGTGCAGAGACAATCGATAGGTCATCCTATCGTTCTCGCAAATACCCGGTCTTCACCACTGGTCTTCAAATGCTATCCATAATGACGTATTATTATTCGGAATGGGTTATATGACACAAGGTCCTCTCCCGGCTAAACCGAATAACGAGCGCAAAATTTTAAAAACATATGGATATGGATTTCAGTTAAGTCACAACTTAAATTCAAAACTATTTTTAAATGGTTTACACAGTTTACCATTTCAAATCTTTGAACAAAAAGATTTATTTCACAAAGTTCGCCAAGTTTCACAAAGATCCCTTTACGGATTTCAAAACAATTTCCATTTCGAGTGGATTAATACATTTAATCTTTAAATCAAAGATTTAACCCATAACTTTCAAAAAAAAATCGTTTCCAAAGGTTCATTCATAACTTGGAAAACTGTTTTTCAATTCAAACTTGAAATTCCTATAATACCAATTTGGAAATTCATTTCTTATATGAAAGCTTTTATCATTTGGAAACAAACAGTTTTCATCTTGGAAAACCAAACATTTAAATTATACAAGTTTCTCAAACTTGGGTTAAATTAATTCTCAAAACAACACTTTTAAAATTGGTTTAAAAACCCATATAAACTTGTATGACCCTTTACTTCATAAATTCTCAAAATAGAATTTAATTTCAAATTTTGAATTCAATTTTAAATTGAATTATTAAGTTTCAAAACTTTATTAAGTTATTCAAAATAACTTTTATTTTAGAAATTCTTTTCCAAAAGCTTTTCATTTTAAAACCCGATCCATTTTCAAAATCATTTAAATTTAAAAATTCAATTTTTACAATCTATTTCAAAAATCCGTGACTTAACCAATTTCCACGTGCAATCCATATTTGTGTGTATAGTGTAGTCCAAGGGGTTTTACACAATAGTGCACACATCTATCATAAGAATATCGATAAGCGGTATAACTCATAACGCTTATCTTCATTCACAGATTCATAGATAAAGTAAATTTATCAAACACAAAGATTTACTATTACAATTCGATGTGGGTTTCGGATAACCAATTGGAATCCGACTCCCTGTCGCATCGAAATTCAAATGTCGTTTACGGGTCAAAGGGTTTGCATATCCATATAATAATATATTCATCACAAATAGAACAGCCCAACACAAAGCGTCACATAGCATCAAATCACATATCAAATAAATCAATCCATCACAGAACATCCAATACCAATCAAACAACTACAACTAGGATGAATAAATTGGGTGGTTTAATTTATCAACAACATAATTACTTTCATTAGTAATTTTTAATCAATTATTATTATCATTAATTTCAATTGATTAAGTTTTACTCACTTTCATTAATTAATCATTTCTTAAGTAATTAACTTAATTAATTAACCCCTTTATTGTAATTAATTAAATTTTAATTACCTATTCCCTAATTAATTACTTTAATTAATAAACCTTTAATTATTGATTAAATCTTAATTATAATTAATTATCCTTAATTGATTAAATGATTTCTTAATCACTCTAAGTTAATTAACTTTTAATTACCTTCTCTTAGTCACTTTCACTAAGTAATTACTATTTTTATTAAATCATTCATAAATTACTTGATTAATTAAATTGACTTATTAATCAATTTTATCTTACTTACTTTCATTTATTAATCCCTTATTAATTACACTAAGTAATTAATTATTATTTTTAATCAATTCAATAACTTTGGGGCTTTTAACATTTCCTTTGAAACTTATCCATCCTTTAATATATTTTAAAACTTTGTTTAAATCAAAATTTCTTGAAACTTCGTACATTTTTTTTTACTGCTTTTAATTACCGAGCAAAACTTACTTTCTAGTTTTTGAAACTAGATCATCACTCGGCCCAATTTTTTTCCTTTCGGCCCAGTCCACCTTTCTAAACCCATACCCCAAAAATAACAATCCTCTTCCATCCCCTGTTTTATTTTTTATTTTTATTTTTATCTTCATTCGTTTCTTTTTCTTCCAAAACTTCATCCTCCCCAGATACACACGTATACGCGTGCACCTGCACACGAAGCTCCGACACATCCAACCACCACCGCAACGCCCAACAAGTCGGCAATGACGTCCCCACACCATCGAGCCACTCGACAACCTCGAACGAATCACCCAAACGAATCGAGCTTTCAGCTGCAACCAGAGACCCCAACCTCATCAGCAAAACCCTCGTATCGCAGTGCTCTGACCATCTTGCCCTCTGAAACCACCGCCGCACCTCCACAACCCTTCCACGAAGCCACCACCAGAACGCGATGCAACTCGATCGACCAGAAAGACACTGCCGATCCAAACTCTCGTCTCAACCAAAACTAGGGTTACACGAGAAAATCCATTACCGCCGACGCCTCAACACTCTGATCGCCACTCTGACAATTTTCCCGAGTCCTCTGATCATCGATGCAACTCAATGCGAAACCCCGACACCCCCAGTAACGCTGACCACCGGCATCTCCTAAAAACTCAATTTTTTGGTTAACCCAGAATTTCTCACAAAATTTTCAACTAAAAATTTTGATCTTTGTTTTAAAAATCATATTTTCCCAAATCAATTCAAATTATAAACATGAATCAAGTAATCTCAACATTTGGTTTATCATGTTGTTTGGCTTACTGCTGTGTTGCTTGATTTTTTTTTTCCAGATAATGTAGGAACAAATCATTCTTAAATATATATATATATTTTTAAAATCTCAGTTTAAACTTAAACAAGGATAACTTGTTTTGAAAATCCTAAGTCTACAAGAAATGTATTGAGGAGAGATGAATTTATGTTAGATGTCCATGCCTGTTATTCAAACAGAGGACCCAAAAATTGACATGCACAGTCATTCTCATGTGTATATGTACATGTAAGCATAACTTGGCAACCACATAAATAGTTATCATAAAAAAAACATCAAGCATCAAGCACAGAAAAAACAGGATATTCAAGTTTGGAATCAAAAAGAAAGGTTTGCTCACCTGACTTGGATGAAGAACAGAGAACCTAATATCTGTAACTGCAGATCAACTCTTAAACTTGATTGTTTGTTGCTTGCTTAAGCTTTGTATTGGGTCTTTTTTTATATATAATTACTTATCTCTAAATTTAAACCAAATTCTACTTATAATCTAAAATTCTAAATTCATTCAAGAAATTTCCTAATTAATTCATGAATAAATTCACAATTTAATTCCAAAATTAAATTAATTGCCAAATTAATCGTAGTAAATTTTCAGGAATGTTACATAGAATTACTCCATTTTTCCCATTGGTAGATTCTTTCTGCCCATCTTGTGTAGTCATTGTCCTTCTATGAATCAAATCCATCCATTTTTTCCATCTAAACTTCTCATTCTTTACCATTGGCATAAACCTCTAATCTGAATGTATGTGCATAGGAAATTCTCTACAATCCTTACTACTAACTCATAGGGAGTCGACATGCACCACGCTAAATAACTTGAGCATAAGTATCTTTCCATAAAATTGTAGCTCTATGAAATCCTCACTACACAACATACTACCTTAACTCATCCATTGGTATACCTAATCACCTCAACTCTTGGATACCAAGTGAGACAACTTGAATATAGATGGTGTCTCCCCCCATGGTACCTCAACTCTTGGATACCAAGTGAGACAACTTGAATATAGATGGTGTCTCCCTCCATGGTACTTCTTACTCAGCACTTCGCAATTTCTTCACTTTACCAAGGTTATCCAAACTTGGTGATTTCTTAAATTGTTGAAAATAGCAAAACTTCTTTTCCAATTCGATTCAACTTTAAATCATTGTAACGACCCAGAATTTTTGATAACTTGAATTTGAATATTTAATTTATTTTTAATATTAATAAGTGGAATTTTTAAGTCGAATAATTTATTTTTCGAATATTGGGTTTAATGGGATAATTAAATCGATGATTTAATAGTGAGATTCCAAAAATAATTAAATATTGGGTTAAATATGATTTGAAAATGATTTGGAAAATTTTGTTTTATCATATTAAAGTTATAGAAATGTTTTAGAACTTGTAAAACTGAATTTGGAATTTATTTGTAAAAATTGAATATTTTAATATTTAATTATCGACTGAAAAATAGCCAATTTTTGAACAGTCTCAGAATTGAACGAAACGAGTTCCATTGGATCCGTAATAGTTAGTTATTATCGGATTTCATATTTCGTAGCAAACGGAGTTGTCGTTTGACCGTGGCAGCTCGAAACGCATCGATATCGTTTTAATTTTAATTCGGCGAGTTAAAATAGCCATTTTTCAAATGGTCTCGGATTTCGACGAAACCAGTTTCATCGGATCCGTAATGTGATATTATTGTAAGATTTCAAATTTCAAGTCGATTGGATTTATCGTTTGTCCGGTACAAGCCAAAACGCCTAGAAATCGTTTAAATCGGTTTTAATTTAAATTGATCGTTTATTGTCGTATCTCACACATACAATCGAATTAGCTTACGAAACCTGTTCCATTGCGTCCGGAACGCGGAAAAACTTTAGAATCGCCTGTCGGAACGTGAGAATTGGAGTTCGTTTGCATAAGTTGTTAACAAGAGAATTTTATTAATAAAATAATATTAAAACATACAATTAATTTTCCAAAACCCTAATCCACTATAGCCGGCCGCCGTTCATACCATTCATGGCCGAAAACTCATCATGCTCTCCTCCAATTTTCTTCCAATCCACTCAACAATTTCAAAAACTTCCAACATGAAAGTTGGAGAGCGTCCCGAGATCTCGAGATCCAACGGTCATGATTTAAAACGAAGCATCGTAGAGGCCAAATTTCTGATGTGAAGTAGCCGTGTTCACTCACGTTTTTCGAAGGGAATAGGCAACCGAGTGGGGCCGTATCCAGGGCGCTGGCGTGGTGGAGCTAGGCGAGCAAGGTGGTGGTTCCTGATCGGAGTATCGATGCATGTTGGTGGTCGTGTGTATTAGGGCTTGGGGCCGGCCATGGGTTTCAAGTCGCATGTTTTCACCTGGCGGTTCTTGCGTGCGCGTAGAGAGAAGGAAGGGTGGGGAGCAACACGTGCGGCCTGGTAAAAATATACAAAAAAAAATGTAAATTTATTTATTTAAATCGTGTACAAACTTATAAATGTCGTATCTCTTTCGTGCGAGGTCGGAAAATTATGAAACGAAGTGCGTTGGAATCGTATGGTCGTGCTCTTCGCGATGAAGCTGTTTTGGAGTCGAATGGAGCTCGTTTGAATTTCGGGTAAAATTAAACGTTCGTTTAATTTTATTCGAAACGAACGCCGAAACCGAAAATAAAATCAAGGTGAGAACTCCTCACTCGATCGAACTGTTTGGTTTAAAATTTTAAATAGTTATTGTTGATTGATGATTGTTGTTTGATTGTGCTAGTAGATATAGTAGGATATATACTATATATAGCAATATATATATATATATTGGCATATGTATATATTGGATTTGATTTCCCGCCTCGTATAGCGGATGAGACCCTATTGCGCCGTTAGTAAGCGGATAATATTTTTTAAATCCCATATACCGCGATATTCCACCTTGAAGTGGAATTGGTATTGTGCTAATGTCTGTGGATGCAGGGAAACAGGTTGGAGGGATCCAACTGGATTCCTCGCAAATATTTATTTGTTTATAGATATTGTGTTGATTGTTAACTATCATATTTATATATGATGTTTATTCCCGTGATTGACCATTTGATGCGGTTGCATCATCGGATTCATTTTTAAAAAAGTTAAAAATAACGATTTTGAATTTAAAAGGATTTTTAAGTAATTTTTCAAGTATATGTTTTTATTTAATTTTGAACTTGATTCATTTTAAATAAATTAAGATTTTAATATTTTAAAGTTATAAAACTATGATTTTTATGAAATATAACCAAAAGGAAAATTTTAAAAATAAATAGATTTATAAAATAGTTAAATTGGGTTTTTGGGTAATTTTTATTAATAGTTTATGTAAAAGATTTTATAAATTGATATCTATAAATTTAAAATTTTTGGAATTATAAGACGAGTTATTAAGTGTTAAAATGAAGTATAAAAATGGATTTCATTTAAATTATAGTTTTATAAATTGTGAAAGTTATGAAATGAATTGATGTTGAAAATAAAAGTTTAAAAGTAATTAACTTATAAAATGGCTTTAGGCATTTAAAAGGGGATTTTTATAGAAATTGTTAATAAAGGAGGTTTTTATAAGTTGAAAACTATTATAAAAGGTGAGAAATCTTATCAGTAATAGGATTAACAATTTGTGAAGTTTTAAAAGGAATGACTTGGTAAATAAATAATATTTTAAGTATTTGACTTATAATACGAACCTTTGGTATAGAAATTGGGTTTATAAATTGAATTGGCTTAATAAAAGAGATTTCTAAACCGAAGTTATTAACAGAAATAGAATCTATAAACGTTGTTTATAAATTTGAAATCAATGGAATTTGATAAATTGAATTTAGAATTTGTTAAAGGAGTTATATTCACTCTTTTAAACGATGAATATATTATTAAGTAAAATGTGCACGTTTTGGGAGAAGAATGTTTTAAAGGGAATTTTAAAACGATTTAAAAGATGCTTTAAAATGCATTGAGTATCGAATACGTGGATTTCAACATTTATTGTTGAAATAGACGTTTTCGAGAAATAGAAGGATGAATACGTAGATTTCAACATTCATTGTTGAAATAGGCGTTTTCGAGAAAATAAGGAAATGGTGGACTATAACACTGTTGTTATAGTAAATGGTTTCCAAATGGAAATATTTTGTGTAGTATTGGAATTTATGTTTCTATTTTTATTTTGAATCCCTATTCTAGTGATTTTGGGTTGTCGTAACGATGTTTTACGTAACATTCGTTTTAACCCAAATAAAAGTGAATAAAAGAATGTTTGAAGAATGAAATATATACTTAACTAGGGTTTAAGTATGGTGGATATTCTCGAATTGTTGAAAATAAATAAAATTGTGGATTACTTATTATTATATAAGTATGGAAATGCTTTTCAAATATAAATGGAACGTTTTTGAGGATTCATCTTTTAAAGGTAAATTGAAAGCAAATATTTGAAATCGATTTGTAAATCGTATATCAGTAGATATTTGGAATTTAAATTCACTATGGAATTTATAAAGGAAAGGAAATTTGTTAAAAATAAATATTGATTTATTTTGAAGTATGGAAATGAATTTACGAATTTGGAACGTAAATTTAAAATAAATCGGTAAAGACTTATTTGATGATTTGAAATTTGTTTTCAAAGGGTATGAATGATGTAAAGTAATTTGAAATTGGTTTCAAATGGTTGAAGTGTGAAATTATATCGTGTAAAGATATTTTGGTAAAACAAATAATTTGGGCAATTATTTGGAAGGTGTGTGTATAGATATCTTGTGAAGATATTTTTGGGATTAAATAATTTTGGAAAATTATTTGGAATCTGATGATGTGGCGCATCTTTATTGATAGTTAAATAACCGAGTATCAGTATTTACCCTTGGATGGTAATTGTTGTGATTGTTTGAAATTGAATGCTACACTTATTTTTAAAATAAGCGCTCGCTATTCGGTTTAGCCGGGAGAGGACCTTTGTGTCGTATATCCCATTCCGAATAGGTGATTCGTCGTTATGGATAGCATTTGAAGACCGGTGTTGAAGACCGGGCATTTGTGAAAACGATAGGATGACCTATCGATTGTCTCTGCATCGTTAGCTACGGTATGGAGATTTCCTTTGTGATGGGAAATTTTATCGGGATTATGAATACCCGGATTGCAAGGGCTTCTTTGGAAGTGCCTTCGGTTCTGTTCGAACCCGGAACAGACTTGTATGGTTACGTGTCTGACATTATATTTTGAGAATTAGAGCCGATTTCTTTCAAATACATTTCTGTTGGTGGCGGAGAATTTATTCTCTTAGCTTAACACCCTTCTCTGAGACGTACGAGCTCAGAGGTTATGTAGTTGAAGGTTATCAGCGATATATTCCCAATCTGGTAATGTGACATGCTGAGTGCTGCTGTGTGATGATCATTGGTTGGTCATTTGTGATATGATCATTTGTTTGATCATTTATCTTTGTGATCATTGCTTTGGTCATCTGTTGACCCAAAGCATGGCTTTGTTGCACAAAGCGTAGCTTTGTGGACGAGACTTCGTCAGGACCTCACTCCCCGGAAATGGTCGAAACAGGAATATGCGGTAAGGTTATGAGGGTCGCTCCCTTTAGGGTATGTCATTTCCTTCTGGAAAAGGGTGGTATCATGGTATGTAGCCCAGATACTTACTCATGTTGATACACTATATCTATTACTGTGTGGTGTTGTTGGATCGAGCGCTCGGATAAAGGTCCCAAAGGACCGGGGGATGACATATTCGTGTAGTAGTTACCTAGTTACAGAGGTAACCCGGCCTTGTGTTGGCAGAGATCTAACCGTAACGTTAGTTTCTCGGGACGTCCCGCCAGAGGCGATCCCATGTGGCAGTAGGAAGTTCCTTAGCCTGACCATTTGTTGGAAATCCATTCATCCAATACGCGCCTTGTACGGTTTTAGTTGTATTACCTGCCATTTACTTATGGTGGCGCCCCACTGTTTAGATGGTAGCTATAGTAGGCATACGATACTGGTCGTATGTTGGCTAGGATTTATATTCTACTTTCGAAACTGTTTTCTACACTATGCACTAATAATAATATCGAAATGATTTAAATTTTGCGTAGTAAGCATCTTTGACTATCATAAGGAGAAATCTCCTCCAATTCTGCGTTTGCATTGTGTGTGTGGCGGGAGGCCTTATGGTAGTTTCATTTTCAAAAAGCATTGCGGATTTCAAAATTTAAATTTTCTTGTTGCTTGTTTAAAGATAAACTGTTTTGAGTTCTCACACCAGTCCCATGACTGACCTGGAGTTTATTGTTCCTTTCCTAAACTCTGGGTGCCCACTATTTTCCACACGGGCAGTCTAGAGTTAGGTTATCAGGTTATTCTGGATTCGAGAGTTGCCGTGCAGATTTGGAGGCGAGCTTGGATAGCGTAGTCTATTATCTATTGTATATAGTATTCTTTCCGCTGTTTTATTGTTGTACACTCTGATGATATGATGTATTGTGATGTATGTATAAAATGTATAGTTCTTTTGTTTAAATGATTGTTCATTTATCTATTATATGTTGTTCCGCTGCGATTGTGAGATTCTGATATTGCCTTCATGTTCTGTTGGTTGTTTCTGTTTCTTCTCTCTTTTCTCTCTTCTTCTACCTCTTTCTTCTTCTTAAACCCTAAAGATTCGGAAGTTCGTTCCTCTTTGGCTGGATTGTGGTGGAATGTTGCCAGCTCAAGGAAGTACGGATTTTCGGTTCTTTACAATCATCTTATTATTACTTCTAAATGATTTCTTCAGTCCTTTAAAAATCATGGTACCTAGTTATCATGTTTAGAGTCTATAGGGATCCATCCTAAATTCTACGAGTGAAAATTTGGTCTTTCTTCCCATTCAACCTTAACAATAAAAGTCTCAAAATTAATTAAAACCATAACATAGATACACTCTAGCATCGGTAATAATCACCTAAGTGCTACTTTGTTCGCGTGCGACTGCCATGCACACAACTATGTATTCTAAGCTAGTCTTCCATGCATTTTCCTTAAGTAAATAGTCTCATTCTAATTTGAGGGATGATTAAGAAGAATCATTTTTATCCCTTCCTTCAAATCTTATCAAAAATTTCTCGATCTAGCTTTCTATGAAAATCACCTTCACATTCTTAATTCGTGCCAATAAAAATATCCTTTTCTTGGCTGAGACCAAATCCCTGAATTAACCATCCCTTGCTCAGTCTTGACTATAATTTTTATCTAGGATACCCTTTTTGGTTTGAACTTCCAAAACTTTTACCATTTCTTAATGTCCTCCCATATATGAGATTTTTTGACTAAGCATAACCTCTTATCACCTTATTCCAGTTATTTTATAGTTGGGACAACTCGCTATGGAATGATGCCTTGCTATTTTAATCCAATAACATGATGACCAATACTTTGGTTTATATTTATAGATTTTTGTAATTTTAATGTATTAGAACTACATCTCTCCTAAAGGAAAGGTTGACGGTGTAAATTTCTATGTCTTATCCTAAAAGGAGATTTGTGTTACGTTTGAAATTATAAGGAATTATCATTTTCATAGTTATTGAAATAAGTAGTATAAAAATGTCCTTATTAGATACATCTCTTTCATTTTGAATGTATTCCTTGTCATTTCAAAAGATACACTTTTATTTATAAATTTGAACTTGATAATCCACAGAAATTTACATTGCAACCCTCTAACATGAAAGAGACGTTGGAGCATGATCGTATGAAAAGAAATACGTAGATAGCATAATATTAACAATAAATAAAAGCGGCACCAGAGATTTATACTGGTTCGGACCATTGTCCTACGTTCAGTCCCTAAGCTCCTCTTAGGAATTTCACTAACAAAAAACAACCCTCTCTTTACCGGGAGGAATAGGTTTACAACTATCCGAACAGCCGAACGGGATTTCTTGCCTCGACTGCTGAAGAGGACTCTCATTTTACCACTTTAGTAGCTTCGTCTGATAACAAGATTCTTATCTGTAATTTTACCACTTTAGTCGGTTCTGCCTCAACATTTTACCACTTTAGTAGGTTCTGCTTCAGCCTTGTAGCTAACAAACTGACTGAACATCAACAAAAACGTAAAAAGCATCCAAATTTCACATACACCAACTAGTATATTCGTTTCAAGTAAAGAAGAAATATAAGATAAATTAAACCCCGAGTCATGAAAGATTACCGTCTTTACCTTCATCAGCATTTTACTACCCCTTTTGAACATTAACTTGCTAGCATAATAGCTGTTCAAAAGCCCTTGCGTACTCATCAAGAACTTTCCTGATATTGCTCACCAGCTCCAATCCGATTGAATACTTGGATATAACTGGAACAAAATTAGGGTCACGGTCTGATACTTCTGCTATGAAATTGTCTGTATACTACTAACAGAATCCATAAGGATTTTTATTCTACTTGTAATAAAGTCGTTGTAGCATAGTGGTGAGTATTCCCGCCTGTCACGCGGGTGACCCGGGTTCGATCCCCGGCAACGGCGAATTAGATTTTGTTCCAACCTGACGATTTTTTTTTAATTATTTTTGTTTTTTTAATAATAAATTTTGACCTTCCTAATTCACTTGAATCCGTTACGATATCAACATAAGAACCGAATTTTGCCTTTCTAATTTTCAATCTGCTACTAACTATTAGCTGTGCTTATTTAAACAATCAACCGCTTTTTAAAGATTTTAAAGCAAGTAAGGATTGGATTTGGACAAATGAAAATAGGTAAGGATTAACTCAGATTTCACAACATTAAGAACAGTACTGTTTGCAGGAATTCTGTGCCATGGGTTCTTCTGAGAGCTTGAATTTCCAAAAAGAAGCTCACTGTTATTTACAGATTTAAAGCATAATTTTGGAAGAAGAAAGAGTTGGTGGGCCTGTCTCACTTTCGGAAGTGCGGTTCGGCACGGTTCGGGATAAACAGAAGCGTTTGCTGTCAATTTCGACGTGGTTACCGTTTGTTGGTGGCACGTTGACACGTGGATGCTTCAACATTACTTCCCTTTTCCTATCATGGTTGTTGAACGTTGATTGGAGATACGGTGAAGTCTGATGTTTTGAAAGCCAACGTATTAACAACCCAACGTTTTTTTTCCTCGTCCTCCTTTTTTCCTATAGACAAACATCATCATCTTTTATCTTGCTTGCACGATATTCCTATCTCTTTTTCCTTTCTACGTTTATATTTCCTCAAATCTAAACTACATATAATTCGGACCTCTCTACGTAGAAGAAGAAGACATATTATCCGAAGACAAATGTTAGAATATACTGATGATTTAAAATGGGTGGATGACATATTTAATGGGCATAAAAAATGTTGTCAATAAAATTTTCAAATTAAAAAAATTTGTTTTCTCTCATCATGCGATAGACTGCAAAATTATGGTTTGATGATAACGGAAGAAATTAGTATCAAATAAACAATTGTCATATTCATATGCAGCATAGCTGCAACACTCTCAAATCGACAAATGAGAGAAAATTTTCAAATATCAAGCAGCACGATTTTAGTTTATTTTCATACCGTTTTAGAAGATGTACGGTTACTAGCCATAAATATTGTCAAGTCGGATGATCCTCAATTTAATACTGTTCCATGTCATATTAAAACTTCAAACCGGTACTACCTATATTTTAGAAACTATGTTGGTACTATAGATGATACACACGTAGTGACACACTTATATGTCAGATTGAGTTGTTCCACATATAGGACGAAAATATAATGCTACACAAAATATCTTAGCAGCATGCTCATTCGATTTACATTTGCTTATGTTATGGCTGGTTAGGAAGGTGCTGCACATGATAGTAGAAATTTTTAATTCGGTTAAAATGATAGAAACTCTAACTTCCCCCACCCTCAACCTGGATAGTATTATCTAGTTGACTCATGATATCCACTTCGGCCTGGTTATTTACCACCTTATCCTAATATTAGATATCATATTCCTCATTTTCGCGAAACCTTAAATCAACCATTGAAAATTTTAATTTCTATAATTCAAATTTATATATGGCGACTAAAAGATCCTTTGAAAATTGAAAGAAAAAGTTTGTCGTTTGAAAAATATGCCAACATACTCATTTGAAACTCAAGTAGAAGTTGTCATATCTATAATGACTATATAGTATTTCATACGAAGATATAATAGCGGTGATCCATATGTTGTGGCTTATGATGATAATCTCGATCTTATTATAGAAGAATATCAGAAGGAATATTATAATGTGAGAACTACACTAAACGCAACAGTTGAACCAGTACACAACGACACGTAGACCATAAAATATATACAATTCAAGATAGCATAAGAGATGAAATTGTTGCAGTAGGGTTGCATAAAAGCATCATATGATTTTATATGTGCTTTCTACTATTATATATATTTAATTTTTTGTTTATTTAGCCTTTTGTGTTGTTTAAACATTTTAATTACTCGCATATTACACATCGAAACAAATAATTACTTAACTACAAATCAACTGAATTAAAATCACAACTTAAATACCCCACTCAAATACGCTATTCATAGCCCCAAACTCATAACCTGTTCACTCAACTTCCCCGCTCAAATTTCATGTTTAAATACCTCACTGCCGTTCATTCCATACGCATCCTTTTTCATGGTGCGTCTTCAGTTTAAAAATGTTAAAGGAGCAAATTGGGAAAGGGAAATATGGTTTTTTATTTTGATTAAAGTTGTATTGTATTAATTATTGTTAACTATTATTACCTTTTCGATTAACGGATATTAGCATAAGTACGTTGGACAATAATGAAGATAGAACGATTTGTAATAACATTTAGAGCAAATATAGTAATGCAGAATTAAGTTATATTTTTATTTCATACAATCCATAATAGTTAATAAAAATATGATACAGATGGTATTTCATACAATCTTTTAAACCATTTATTCTCCGACACACCAATAGCTTGTAGTATTCTTCAAGCTATTCATTCGGAAATATTGCTAACATTTCTTTGATGTAGATATTCTTTGCAGCTGTTACACCATAAGATTCCAGAAAATCCATAATTTTACATATCAATGAATCATTAAAATATTATTTTTATAACCAAATTGATTTCAAATCAATTATAAATTTGGATAATATTGAGTATTGACATTTCTAACCCTGAAAATAAATATTGAATGGTTTTGAAGCTGAAAACTTGCAAGGGCTATAACTTTTAATGGAAGCCAAAATAGGGTTTGAGACTACCACTAATTAGCCGTTGATGTAATACGTGATGCTTCGAACGCCAACATATCGTTCTCCCTACGCATTTCAACTAGACTAGAGAAGGTGTATTTCAACTAGACTAGAGAAGGTGTAGTCCAGTTCGATTGTCTGACGCGTCAGACACCAAAAGTGGATGGCCCAAGCTTGCAAACACGCCATTGTCTTTCATTTCCAATAAAAAGGAGCAGCAACATGGTCAATTTTACCTCTTGAAAAACCGACACATAAAGCTAGGACATATACATCCTTCAGCAATGTAACGATCGCAGAATGATTCATCGATCAATCTAAGAGTAAAAGCAACAAAGTAAGGGGAGTTGCTTTAGAACACTTCGTAGACTAAAGTAGCACTAATCCAGATGAGGTTGAGAAGGGAAAAAGGATTAAGCTGAAAGTGCTATGGATCGAGTAGGATGAATACTTCTACTAAATTAAACTTCTACGAATATTGATAGATTAAAAAATAATATTGTTAGAATATCGGTTCCCGATATTTTGATAATAACAATTATATGTGTTTATCTAACCAAGTTCTACAGGAAAACATTGATGGCCAGATTCCAGGTCGATGGACGTAATCATTTACAGGTTATAGAATCTGTGTCTAGTTAGTAATATATGTTAAAATCTCTCCAAATTGGTATAGATGCACAAACTATTTGATAACATGACTTATTTTCAAAAGAAGTTTTTAAAATAGTCTGAATTAGCAGTATTCAGACGTCTGAATCATAAATTCAGACGTCTGACTGCTGAAACAGATATTTTTAAAACAGCAAATTCAGACGTCTGAATAAGATCAAAAATAAACTATTTCGACGCTGCCTTGTTATCTTCTACTTTCATAAGGCTAAATTTTAATTCAGAAGTCTGAGTTAAAAATTAACGGCTACTTCTTTAAAGGTTGCTTCTCTTCCCCGAACAGAAACAACAGTCATTTCAACAATTGCTTCCTTTCTGTTTCATGGCAACTCTTCACCAATTATTGCAACCTTTAACCACTATAAATAGCAAGCAATTTCAACACTATTCTTATCCAATTCTTATTTTGATTTCTGAACTCTATATTCTTGCTATTTACTTTCAAGTTTTACAAATCAAACAATTTGATCACCAAACACTCAAGCATACTTTTGTGTGGTCAACTAGACTTTCTTTCTTCATAAATTACACTATATACCATAAAGGAGAAGATTATAGGAAGGGTGTACTTATATTGACTCATCAGTGCTATTACAGAGCATATTCAGTCAGAAACATTTCCACTTGTATTTGAAGTCCTGTTGTAGTATCCTCAGGCAGTAGAAGTCTATTCGGTTGTCTAGACCGAAAATTCATGTTCGGTTGTTTAGGCGGTGTAATACAAGTTCCTCCGGGTGAAGCGAGGGTATCGATTGAATTCCAGAAGGAGTTTGAGACTGAACATAGAACGGGAGTCCGAACCAGTATAAAAATTCCTGATGTCATTTACTTTACTGCTTTTACTATTTACTTACTTTTCCGCACAAGTAATTTATTCATATTACACGATCACATGGTCACTTTCAAATACAAAGTAAAGTAAACCGGATGTTTTTATACTTATTCGAACCTTTCGTTCTACGTTCAGTCTCAGAATCTTTTTGGATTTAAACAACACTCTCACTTAACCCAAAGGAATGGGTATTACAAACCGATGAGATGACGAATAGGACTTCGTGCCTGAAGATCTCCAACATGACTTCGACTATAAAGAGTGGTAAAGTATTTTGACCTCATGTGCTCTGGATAACACGGATGAGTCGTTATAGTACAAACTTTCTTTAATCTTCTTCGTAATTGTTATAACATATATATATATATATTTGAAGACATGGAAGTGAATAATCACTTGATAGATTTGAATTTAATGTGCAAGTGACAAAGAAATAGCAATTTATGGTTTGGAATGCAAGTAGTGAATTTAACAAGAATTAGAGTTAGAAGACAAGAATAACTATTGTTGAAATACTAAAAGTGATTGCCATTTATAGAAAACGAGTAGCTGCAGTCTTTCATAAAGAGTAGCATCTGTCTGAAGTGCTGCAGCCTTTCATGGAAGGAAGTGACTCTTCGTAAAGAATTTGGTCGATTGTTATAGTTGAATTTGGTAATTTTAAAACAGAAAGAAAACAATGTAAAAATGGCCAATTTTAGTCGACTAAAAAATCCATTCAATCAGATGTTTTTCTTGTTTAGTCGACTAAATTAAATGTATTGTCAATTGGTTTCCTTTAGAAGATAATAAAAATAGACGTACATTATATCACTCAATTGACTTCGGTGAACCATTTGACTGATTTTTGTATATTTCCATTTTTTAAAAATGGTAATTAATAGGAAGAGTCTGCGATTTGGCACGGTTCAGGATAAACAGTTCTGTTAGTGGATTTACTAGATACAGGAAGACTCTGCAGTCAATTTTTCCATGGCAACCGTTTGTTGGTGGCAAGTATAACACATTTGATGCTCCAACGTTACTTCCCCTTTTCATATCCTGTATATTGAACGTTGAGGGGGGATACGGTGATGTCCGATACGTTAAACCCCAACGTATGTTTCGTTTTCCTTCCCTTCCTCTTTTCCTATAAAACAACATCATCATCTTTAATCTTCCTTACACCATATTCTCGTCTCTTCTCCTTTCTACTTTTATATTTCCTCGGATCTGAACGACGTATAAGTCGGACCTCTCATCGTAGAAGAAGAAGCCATATCGAATGCAAACGTCAGAATATATCGATTTAAGGCGGGTGGATGACATATTAAATAAACATCAAAAATATTGTCGATGAAATTTTCAAATGAAAGACTTTGGTTTCTATCGTTATGCGACAGACTGCAAAATTATAATATGATAACAACGAAAGTAAGTAGTATCAAAGAAACAGTTGTCATATTAATATACAGCGTAGCTGCAGCACTCTCAAATCGACAAATGGGCGAAAATTTTCAAATGTCAAGTAGCACAATTTCAGTTTGTTTTCATACAATTTTAGACGTTATACAATTGCTAGCTATTAATATTGTCAAGTCGGATGATCCTCAATTTAATATTATTCCATATCATATTAAAACCTCAAACCAGTACTACCCATATTTTATAAACTGTGTTAGTGTTATAGAAGATACACACGTAATAACATACTTACATGCAGATTGAGTTTTTTCGTATATAGGACGAAAGGTTGTGCTACACAGAATATGTTAGCAACATGCTTATTCAATTTGCAGTTTAATTATGTTATAGTTGGTTAGGAAGGTGCTACATATGATAGTAGAAATTTTTAATTCAGTTATAAACGGTAGAAACTCTAACTTCCCACACCCTCCACCAGGATAGTATTATTTAGTTGATTCGGGATATCCACGTCAATCTGGTTATTTATCACCTTATCTTAATATTGGATATCATATTCCTCATTTTCACGAAACCTCAAATCAACCGTTGAAAATTTTATTTTCTATAATTCAAGTTTACGTATGACAATTAAAAGAACCTTTGAAAATTAGAAGAAAAAGTTCGTTGTTTTAAAGAATATGCCAATATACTCATCTGAAACTCAAGTAGAAGTTGTCGTATCTATAATTAGGCCTGTCAAACGGATCGAGTTGGGTCAAAATGGGTTGGGTCGAGTTTGACCCAACCCATTTATGACCCATTCTCTTTTATCCATTTATGACCCAACCCACTTAACAAGCGGGTTACCCATTTAACCCATTTATGACCCAACCCACTTAACAAGCGGGTTACCCATTTAACCCATTTAAAGATTTAAATTTAATTTAACTAATAAAAAACAAATAAATATAAAATAATTCTAATTCTAATTTTTATGTTTTGAGATCCGACAAAAATTTAAAATTTTAATTCTAATTTTCATCAAAATTCAAATATGGAGATGGAGTAGCTTATTATTTTCTTACAACTGTCAGTCTCCTTGGAGAACTACAGTGTGCATTCACATGATAAAGTATCCAAGTGTTCCATACTATCTGTAATTTAGGTGATAGTTAATCGGTCGAAGTCCTGCCTGATTCTGAATTAGAACGAAGGAGTTATTTCAGTCTGAACAAAAAAAAACGGCGGCTTCTTCATTAGGCGGAGTTCAATATGCAGATGTGGTAGCCTGTTATTTTCTAAATACAATTGTCAGTCCTCTTGGAGAACTACAGTGTGCGTTCATACGATGAACTATTCGAGTGTTACATATTGTCCGTAATTTAAGTGGGAGTTGATCGGTTGAAGTCTCGCTTGATTCCGAGTTGGAACGAAGGAGTTATTGCACTCTGAACAAAAAAATAGCGGCTTCTGCACTAGGCAGAGTTCAATATGCAGATATGGTAGCCTTTTATTTTCTAAGTACAATTGTCAGTCCCCTTGAAGAACTACAGTGTGCGTTTACACGATGAACTATCCGAGTATTCCATACTGTCTGTAATCTAATGAGAAGTTGATCGGTCGAAGTCTCGCCTGATTCCAAGTTAGAACGAAGGGGTTATTGCAGTCTGAACAAAAAAAAATAACGGCTTCTGCACTACGCGGAGTTCAATATGCAGGCGTGGTAGCCTGTTATTTTCTAAGTACGACTGTCAGTCCACTTGAAGAATTACAGTATATATTCACACGCTGAAGTATCCGAGTGTTCCATACTGTCCGTAATTTAGGTGGGAGTTGATGATGAGATTCATATTCTTGATCAAGCCCATTGGTGATGATGAGAATCTATTCGCTGTTCGAAACATTGTGGCCAACTGCCCTTAATCTGTCACACAGATTCTTGATCTTGGCAAGGTAATCTCTCATGCTCATATCACTTTTTCTTGTATTCTGTAATTCTCTTCTGTAGTGCATGATTCTTGCTGCTGGTTGGGAATTGAAAATTCTTTCAATGGATGACCATATTTCATATGACGTGTAACATCCAACAAGCTGTGACAATAGAGTCTGACTCACAGAAGATAAAAGCCAAGATGCAATCAAGTTATCTTGTTTCTGATGTAAAATATAATCTGGGTTGCTGATGGTATTGCCTTTATCATCAATGATATTAACTGATGGAATCACCTTTGTTCCTTTGACATAATCTTGTAGATCATACCCTTTTAATGCTATTTCAACTTGATATTTCCATGTGATGTAATTATCTTCATCTAATGGGGTGTTTATTGCTTGATTCTTAGGTCTGATCAAGACTGATTCAGATTTTTGACTGTCATTGGATCTGTTGCCAGTGTTTGCTGAAGTAACGTCCTCTTCTTTGAGGGCCATGGAGGATCAAGAATTTGAATATCCCGATTTCTTGATCAAGAAATCAAAGTTGCGCAGCAAAAAAAAAAGGTGCAACCAGAGGTAGAAATGACGATCTTGAATCTGATCTGCCTCTAGGATGGCACAGTGGGTAGAAATAACTGATGAACATAGTCACTATACTGATCTTGAGAAGGACAGCCTCCCTTATGATGATAATGTTCTGAGGGGAGCCTCACAAGAAAACAACTTCTCAATGAAATCTGCCGTTTGGCAATGGTGGCTCTGATACCATAAAAGAAGTTTTAAAATGAAAAGTTTTATAACTGCAGTTTGTATCAATTGTTCAATTACATCTCACAATCCTTCTGTATTTATAATACAGGTATTAGGCTAAATGCAAATCAGGCCCTATAAGCAAATTAGGCCCAAAAGATAAAAAATAAAGCAAAAGTATGTGATGCGGGTATTTCAGGGTGAAGCCCATCCAGATATGAAGTAAACCAGACACGCAGGGAGCAAGTCCACTATTATGAACATCAACAAATATGTAAAAAGCATCCAAATTTCACATACGCCACAACTAGTAAATTCGTTTTAAGTGAAGGAGAAATATAAGATAAATTAAACCCCGAGTCATGAAATATTACCGCCTTTACCTTCGTCAGCATTTTACTACCCCTTTTGAACATTAACTTCCTAACATAATAGTTGTTCAAAAGCCCTTGCGCACTCATCAAGAATTTTCCTCATATTGCTCACCAGCTCCAATCCGATTGCATACTTGGATATAACTGGAACAAAATTAGGTTCACGGTCTGATGCTTCTGCTATGAAATTGTTTGTATACTATTAACAAAATCTATAAGGATTTTTATTCTATTTATGACAAAGTCATTGTAGTATAGTGGTGAGTATTCCCGCCTGTCACGCGGGTGACCCGGGTTCGATTACGATATCAACTTAAGAACCAGATTTTGCCTTTCTAGTCTTCAATCTGCTACTAACTAATAACTATGCTTATTTAAACAATCGACCGCATTTTAAACATTTGAGTTGGACAAATGACAAGAGGTCAGGATTACCTTAAGAAACAGTACTATTTTGCAGGAATTCCGTGCCATGGGTTCTTCTGAGAGCCTAAACTTCCAAAAAAAAGCTCACTGTTATTTGCTGATTTAAAGCATAATTTTGGCAGAAAAAAGAGTTGGTGGACCTGTCTCACTTTCGGAAGTGCGGTTCGACACGGTTCGGGATAAACAGTTCAGTTACTGGATTTACTTGATACAGAAGCGTTTGTTGTCAATTTCTACGTGGTCACCGTTGGTTGGTGGCACGTTGATGCTTCAACATTACTTCCCTTTTCCTATCATGGTTGTTGAACGTTGATTGGAGATACGGTGAAGTCTGATGTTTTGAAAGCCAACGTATTAACAACCCAATGTTTTTTTTCCTCGCCCTCCTTTTTTTCCTATAGACAAACATCATCATCTTTTATCTTACTTGCACTATATTCCTATCTCTTCTCCTTTCTACGTTTATATTTCTTCAAATCTAAACGACATATAATTCGGACCTCTCTACGTAGAAGAAGAAGACATATTATCCAAAGGCAAATGTTAGAATATACCGATTTATGATGGGTGGATGACATATTTAATGGGCATAAAAAATGTTGTCAATAAAATTTTCAAATTAAAAGACTTGTTTTCTCTCATCGTGCGATAGACTGCAAAATTATGGTTTGACGGTAACGGAAGAAAATAGTATCAAAGAAACAATTGTCATATTCATATGCATCATAGCTGCAACACTCTCAAATCAACAAATGAGAGAAAATTTTCAAATATCAAGCAGCACGATTTCAGTTTGTTTTCATGCCGTTTCAGAAGATGTACAGTTACTAGCCATAAATATTGTCAAGTCGGATGATCCTCAATTTAATACTGTTCCATGTCATATTAAAACTTCAAACCGGTACTACCTATATTTTAGAAACTGTGTTGGTACTATAGATGATACACACGTAGTGACACACTTACTTGTTAGATTGAGTTGTTTCACATATAGGACGAAAAAGTTGTGCTATACAGAATATCTTAGCAGGATGCTAATTCGATTTACAATTTACTTATGTTATGAGTGGTTGTGAAGGTGTTGTACATGATAGTAGAAATTTTAGTTCAGTTATAAATGATAGAAACTTTAACTTCCTCCACCCTCCACCTGGATAGTATTATTTAGTTGATTCAGGATATCCACTTCAACCTAGTTATTTACCACCTTATCTTAATATTTGATATCATATTTTCCATTTTCGTTAAACCACAAATCAACCAAAATCAACAAATGAAAATTTTAGTTTCTATCATTCAAATTTACGTATGACAATTAAAATAACCTTTAGAAATTGGAAGAAAAAGTTGTCGCTTTGAAGAATATGCCAATATACTCGTTTGAAACTCAAGTAAAGTTGTTGTATCTACAATGATTATACACTCTTGCATACGAAAATACAATAGTGTTGATCCAGATTTTATGGCTTATGATAATGATCCCGGTCTTATTTTAGAGAAATATCAGGAGAAATATTATAATATGAGAATTGCACCGAACATAGCAGTTGAATCAGTGTGATGACATGTAGACTATGAAACGTTAATAATTCGAGATGGCATACAGATAAAATTGTTGCAGTAGGATTGCACTAAAACATTGTATGATTTTATATGTACTTTCTACTATTATATAATAATTAATTTTCGTTTATTTAGTTTTTTTTTATTGTTTTAACATTTTAATTAAACACATATTACGCATCAAAACAAATAATTAGTTGGCCACAAATCAATTAAATAAAAATCACAACTTAAATACCCCACTGAAATACCAGTTCGTAGCTGCAAACTAATAACACTTTCACTCAACTTCCTCACTCAAATGGTCCGCTCAAATTCCCAGCCCAAATACCCCACTTCCGTTCATTGCGAACGCATCCTTATTCAAGGTGCGTCTTCAGTTTAAAAATGATAAAGGGGCAAACTGGGAAAGTGAAATATGGGTTTTTATTTTGATGAAAGTTGTGTTGCATTAATTATTGTGAACTATTATTACCTTTTCGACAAATACCAGTATTAACATAAGTACGCTAAACAATAATGAAGATAGAAAAATTTATAATAACAATTAGAGCAAATATAGTAACGCAGAACTAAAATATTTTTTTAGTTCGTTACAATCTATGATGGTAAATATAAATACGATACAGACAGTATTTTGTACAATCTTTTAAACTAGCTTATTTCTTACACACTAATAACTTGTAGTATTCTTCAAAGTATACATTTGGAAATATTGCTAGCATTTTTTTTGATGTAGATTTTCTTCGTATCTGTTACACCATAAGATTCTAAAGGATCCATATTTTTACATATCAATAAATTGTTAAAATATTATTTTTATAACCAAATTGATTTCAAATTAACTATAAATTTGGGTAATATTGAGTATTGACATTTTTAACCTTAAAAATAAATATTGGATAGTTCTGAACTTGAAAATTTGCAAGGGCTATAAGTTTTAATGGAAGCCAAAATAGGGCCTGAGACGACAACTTCCAAAAAAAAGATGTCTCTCGTTCCATGGAGTGGACTTTCGGTGTAGGAGATACGGCGATATATAGTTTGATAGCTTTTAAATAGATTAGTAGATAATTAGACATTGATATCATATGCATCCGACGCTTCGAACGCCAACATATCGTTCTCTTTGTGCATTTCAACTGGAGTGGGGAAGGTACAGCCCAGTTCAGATGTCTGACACATCAGACACCTAAAGTGGATGGTCCAAGCTTGCGAACACAACATTTTCATTCATTTCTAATGGAAAAGGAGCAGTAATGTGGTCAATTTTACCTCTAGAAAAAATGACACTTAAAGTTGGTACATATACATCCTTTAGCAATGTAACGATTGCAAATAGATTCATCTGTCAACCTAAAAGTAAAAGCAACAGAGTAAGAGGAGTTACTTTAGGACACTTTATAAACGAAAGTAGCACTATTCCAGATATGAGCATGAGAAGGGAAAAGGGTTCAGCTGAAAGTCGCTATGGATTGAGTAGTATGAATATTTCTACTGAATTAAAATTTATATAAATATTGATAGAATAAAAAGAATGTAAATTAAAGTACAACGTATATTTTTATACACTTTCGAACTTTCCGTTCTACATCCAGTCTCGAATTCTTTCTTGATTTAAATGACGCTCTCACTTAACCCAGATGAATGGGTATTACAAACCGCCGAGGTGGCGAACTGGACTTCATGCCTGAAGATCTCCAACGAGACTTCGACTATAACGAGTAGTAAAGTGTTTGACCTCTTTTGCTCTGAATAACATGGATGGGTCGTTATAGTATAACCTTCCTATAATCTTAAGTGGTATAACGTGTATATTTGAAGAAATTGAAGTGAATGATCACTTAATAGATTTGACTTGAATGTGTAAGTGATCGAGAAATAGCAATTTGTGGATTAATGCAAGTAGTGAATTCAACAAGAATTCTAGTTAGAAGATAAGAATAATTGTTGTTGAAATACTAAAAGTGATTGCTATTTATAGAGAATGGGTAATTTCAATCCTTCACGAGGAGTAGCATCTATCAAAAGTGTTGCAACCATTTATGGAAGGAAGTGACTCTTCATAAAGAAGAATATCACTTTAAAATTTTCAAATAATATAATTATTACTCGACAACCAATCGAATAGAAGTATTTAGTCGATTAGTTATAGCTGAATTTGTTAATTTTAGAACAGAAAGAAAGGTGTAAAAAGGACATGTTTTAGTCGACTAAAAAACCATTCAGTTTGATGTTTTCCTTGTTTAGTCGACTAAATTAAATGTATTGTCAACCGATTTTCTTTAGAAGATAATAAAAATAGGCGTACATTACATCAATCGACTGACATTGGTGAACCAATCGACTAATTATGTATACTTTCATTTTTTTAAAGTGGTAATGCTATTTTGGTTTTTTTTTGTGTGTGTATACCACTTTCAAGAGATTTTAACATCTGTAAATTGAAGACCTGGAACTCTATGACTAATATTAAATTGAATGTCATCTTTGTCTTGTCTTTGTCGTATAGATCTCTTCGATAGTTGATATATTTCCTGCAATAGTCAATTATATATAGAATATATCCGTATGCAGATGTCATGTTCAAAATATCAAACTGTAAGGTTTTTACATTCTCCTCATTTATGGCGATGACAATTATGTAGTTAAAAATTAATTTCAAAACATAGTTAGCTCTCCCCTAAGTTTATACTCCCCCTAGCGATATGGCCGATAATTTTATCCCCCTTTATCGTCAACAAAAATGAAACATAAATCAATAAGAGTTATATAAGACTTGAATAGTAGTTGGGGAAAATGAAACTTGTGTCTCACATGTAATATATTACTTAAACATAAGCATATAACATCACAAATTTTCAAACTACATAAAACCATACAATATCATAAAAACACAAAGTACTAAATATCTCACAACACACACATCACAAGACCACATCCACAATCAAACATAAAACATAGTTTTGCAAAAACACATAAAATTACCTCATAACATATAATTACTCAAAGAAAACGTAATTAATTACTGAAAATATGAAATAGAAACTTACCAGGATAAAGTTACCAAATCTACTCCTCATCGCTACCATTATTTTCATTCTCACGTTCCTTTTGTACATTTCCCCTTCCGTGGAATTCCAATTGTATTCGTCATTTTCTGATGCTCCTTTTGGGGGTAGAGGAAATCTAGAGGTGGAAGGTCGAGTGCAAGACATTTTTTCCAGATTTTACTCATGAAATTCATCATTTTATCCATCTTGCTCTTGACACGAGCAACCGTGGCTTCTACTCTAGCTAAGCGATGGTCAATCTTGCTTTGTTTTCTGGAGATAATGACAAAGGAGTCTGTTATTGAAGAGTAGATTGGAAGTTCAAGTATTGCATCATCATCCTCGGAACCCTCTTTTTGTTGTTGAGGTGGAGTTGTTACCCTAGGTTGAGTCGATGGAGCACTTGATGAAGAGGATCTATGTGCTTGCCATTCTTCAAATATCATAAGTCGCTTATCTTGAGAGGGAAGCTTCATTAACGTAAGAGTTTTTGCATTGAGGGTATTGGCAGTAATAATTTTCGAGTCGGGAAGATTGATTTCAGAATGGTATAAGATACGTATCATATACTAGCATAATGAATCATCTTTGACTTACGTTGGTGGAAGGTTCAAATATCATCCGTGATATATTTTCCCTAATTTATTTGAGTTCCTGCATACAACCCATACAATGCTTGATAATTGATTTTGTACATAACATCATAGCTTCTAGTCCTCAGTAAGATAGTCTGTGTAAGGATTTGATGGATATTCTAGCTTTAGGGTGCAAATATATGGCCTTTAGATTCCTAAAGTCATCAATAAGAAAATTGTAACTAGTCACATCTCTACCATAATCATTAACATCTATTTCTTCCAATTCCTCTCCTTCCATTGGGCAATGTAAACTGATTCCTAGCCTTGGTAGTGGTACGACACTTCTTACTCCGCAAACTAAACTCCACATGATATCTTTATTTGAGTGAGCTCTATGAAAATCTGAATTAAGATTTGCATAAAAAAGTTTTACCAAATGCGGCATCTTCAAGTTGCTTACATTTTGGTCAATTGATGACTCTATTTCACGATCTCTGGTGAATTCTCAAATGGCATATCTGTTAAAGTCTTCCATTTTAACATACAATCATTTAAATATCTGCATATTCTTCATATTCTCAAAACTTCTAATTGTGATTTCATTGTGAAGCCAGTTTTGATTATGAGCTTCAGTAGGCTCGTTGGAGGAGGTAGTAGTTCTTTCCTTTTTTCTTTGGTCCCATAGTTTTTGAGATTTAGTAAAAAAAGATTAAAAAAAATTTTGATTTGAGAAGAGTAATCGTTTTTGAAAGTTGAATGAAGATGAATGAAAGGGTTAAGTCAGGGGTAGGTATAGGAATTCAATAGGTATTTATTGATGTGAAGGAGTAGTTGCATAAAAAGGTGAGCTGTTTGACCATCTTGGCTTTCGTTAAAAATTTCTGAAACAATGTCCAATTGACTTTAAAATTGGAATAGTTGACTGATTTTGTCTATAAATTACAGGGTTTTCAACCCGCGTGTTTTTAGTGTAAAAACGGGGTGTTTTAGTCGATTGGAAGTGTTGAACCAGTCGATTGGTAATGTTAAATTTTGACTGTTGTTGTTGTTTTAAAGACTTGTTTATTGTGTTAGTCTTGAGTAGGCAGACTGACTTTGTGGTCTACCTCCTTAAGTATGTCGTCTATAGTGTTTGTTTTCAAGGATCAAAGACAAGTTATCTTATTCATTATTTCAAAGTTTATTACAATGTATATTTATAAAATAGGATATAAGTATCAATATAAAACATGATAGAACTACGACAAATTATTTGTTTTTGGAAGGTTCATATTCTTCTTCGGATGGCCTTGATTCCCATGAGTTTCTCGGCGTGTATTTTTAATAGTGTTTTCATATGTCTAGGAGAGTTTTTACATATACTACTGTTTGTTGGTGATCGTCCATGGAATGCCAAAAGAGATCTTTCAATAAAATTAAGATGTGCTCCAGGTGTACGTTGTTCCCAGTATATTTGTTTCTGAAGTCTGATCATTTCTTGTTGATAGTGATTTAGCTCACCAATGGGACAGTCATTAATAGTGCACCATTATACTTAATTGACTGCTTTACCTTCTTTCCTCTAGGAGAAAAGTCGGTGTGGTAGGTTGGTGATGGAATAATCTTTAGTGATGATAAACTATCAGAAGAAAGAGTTGTGATTTTTGACTAGGATGAAAATGTGCTTTTTTAAGGTGTGCTTTTAGGTGAGGCCATTTTTAAAATAATATTTGATTGAAAATAATTTGTTTCTCGTATTTAAAATTGTCATGGTTATAGTTTTATATATATGTTTAGATGACAAAATAGAAAATCTTTTAACCAAAATTTTTGTTTTCTATTTAAGGTAAAAGATGAATTCTACCATAGAAAAAAAAGATAAATATATTTGTACCTTTTATTTTAAAATACTAAAGGTTGACTATTCTTAGACAAATAAATTATGCATTAAATTATTTCCTGTAATGAATAAATTCAAAGTTCTCTACATAGTTTAATAAAAGAATTATTATTTAATGGTTTGGTGATAATGTCGGCAATTTGATTTTCAGACGTTATAAATTCTAATGAAATTACTTCTTTTTTTATGTTGACTCATAAAAAGTGATAATGTTTATCAATATGTTTGTACTACAATGGTTTGTTGAATTTTTTGATAAATTTATAGCACTAGTATTATCACAAAATATTGAAGATATTTCTAAGTAAACTCTAAAATCTTTGAATGTTTGTTGCATATACATAACTTGAACACATGCCAAAACAACAGAAATATATTCTGCTTCATTGTTGAGAGTGGGGCGTAGTTTTGTTTCCTACTAAAGCACGATACTGGAGAATTTCTGATGAAGTGATAAGTACCCCTCGTACTCTTTCTGTTCGTCTGGCATCATCCAAAGTCAGCATCGCCATATGATACTAACTCTAAAGGACGTTCTTTAAGATAAAAAAGTCTATAGTCTCTAAGGTTGGTACGTAATGCAAAATTTGTTTTACCGCTAGAAAATGTAATTCTTTAGGATTTGCTTGAAAGCGTGCACACAATCAAATATTCATCATTATGTCGGGATGACTAGCAGTAGGATATAACATGATCCAATCATACTTCTGTATAGTTTTTGATCCATGCTTTTACCATTTTCTTCTCTATCTAAATGTACTATAATACTCATGGTACTTGGTTTACTTGTGGATTTAAAGTTTATGTGACAAAATCATTCGTGACAAAACCAAAGATCATTTGCTTTAGCCATTAAACACATATCTACATTGTGATTTATTTTCATATTTAACACATAAATATTTCTTTTTTAATTCTTTCAAAAAATATATTTTAGTTTTAGTCAAAAATATTACATTAATCTTTTTCAAATGAAACAATAAATCCTTTGTCACAAAGTTGACTTACACCAAGTAGATTGTGTTTTAAATTCTTAACTAAAAAAACATTTGTAATAAGTGGTAAATTAGATGTACCGTCGTTGCTCACATCACCTTTTCTAATGACGTATTCTTTAAAGTCATCTGCAAATGTAACAGATCCCCCATCTGAGTAGATAATATTTGCTTGCATTTCTTTATTTGTCGTTATATGCTTGGAGCAACCACTTTCGAGTATTCTTCTCCTTTTTGAGATTTGGACAATATTTATTTATGTGGCCCATCTTGTCACATTCATAACATTTGGGTGATGAAGATGACAAATTATTATTGTTGTTGCCAAACTTTTTAGTCTTCTTAAACTTCTTAAATTTCCTGAAATTTTTAGCTAGAAATGCAACACCATCGTCATCTATATCGAATTCTTCCTTCTTCGCTTGAAATGCAATTGTCTTTTTGTCTTGAGCTTGTATTCATTTTATTAATACCTCAATTATTGATTTTGACGACACCAACCATATAAAATATATATACTAATATTTTGCCAAGTTATATAGTATAGAATATTACACAGGTGCTGAATCGAACACTAAATGGTACAAGTACTTCAGATAAAAATATAAAGACTCAAGATAAAAGATATGAAGACTCGAGAGTTCAAAGATAAAGATACGAAGAGCTCAAAATTCTAACTTAGTGTCTAGAGTCATTATAACATAATCTTAAAGTCCTTGATAGCAATTTCTCATCTTTATCTGTAGTTTCTTATCTTTGATATTTTTTTTCAAAAAAACTATTTTAATTTAAATATATTTTTTAATATTTTATTGAAAAAATTAATAGTTAAAAAATATTTAGAAACTATGTTCGAATTATTTTACAAAGTATATATTTTTCAAATCCATTTAAATGAAAACATTTTTCCTTTAACTGGCATATGTCGACATACACATTTTAATATGTTGATATGACCGTTAAATTGTTTTTTAATTTTGATTTAATGTATCTTTTGGACATAACCCTTTAAGAATGGATACATCTGTTCATTCTTTATAAAAAGGAGAGTGCCAATGAATTTTTAATCAACTAATAACTTACTTTCTTCTCATTTCTTACTCTCTTGAAAATTCTCTTGAAAAATATACTTTATTCTCTTCAAAATCATACAAAATAAATTCATACTCCATTATATTGATTTAGTGCTACATACTTGCCGTTTTTCAAGCACCTCTCTCTCATTTCAAAGATCAAAGTGCTATCGAACAGGCTATGGGATCTATTGTATCTAAAGTATGACTATTTGTCTTTGGAAAATCATCAACTCTACTCTTGTTTGTGTGGATCTGCGTGTAGCCTGTCAAACCAAGTGGTTGTGCTTGTGGCCCATTCAAATCAAGTAGGTGTGCTTAGTAGCTCATTCAAATCTAGTGGATGATCATGTTGCTCGGTAAACCAAGAGATTTTCCCCGGACTCGGAATACACGAGGGGGTGTCTTGTGGCCTTGAAATCAAGATTGTAATTGGTTTGCTTGCTACCTTATAAAGTAGAAGCTTGAAAAGATGTACAAGAAACTGTACAGGACTGGATGCAGAAAAAATACGAACCAGCATAAAGTCCCTGGTGTCATCTCTCTAACTCTTTACTTTTTTACTTTACTGCTTATATTTACTTCTTTGATTGCCTACAAGTTTATATATCTGTGATTGATTATCTGTGTTTTGATTCAACTATTAAACAAGCTAAGAAGATTCATAAAAATTTACATAACATCATTCATCCCTCTCTAGTGTTATGGTAGCCTTACGATCATTTATTCTATAACCCACATTTGATATTGAAGCACTAGGTTTTCTGTAACAACCTGCATTTCCAGACACACCGATCCAAAGTCCAATGTGACTTTTAAACTCACAACCTACCAAGAAATATGAGCTATTAGGTTATTAAAACACTAGAGAGCATGTTGTAAAGGTAAATTCTAAAACATTCTACACTTTTAGATCTCTCAAGGAAGGAATTAAAATATAAGTATTGAAAATAGACATTTAAGAAAAACAGTATTCAAAATACTTTATTTGCCATATACATTGTTTCAAATATATGTTTTATAAACTTTTAATATAATGAATAGGTACATGATTGATATCAAAGAATATGAGAACTCCAACGTGAAGCTCCTTTCTCAACATACTATGCCCAATCAACTACTAACCTATCATCCTGTAGGGGGAAAAATAAAGAGAAGTGGATGAGTCAAACAAAAGTCTGGTGAATGAGTACAAAATATGTGATGATCATGTGCGGTTAACTTTAATTCTACTCTAGATGACATAAGGTGTACTGTAAGCATTATGAATTGCTAAGGTCTGCTACTTTATAGTTCTTGTCTATTACATACCTACACTACTATTTTTGTAGGCTATTCCAAGGATCAAACTACGCATCGAACCTCACAACTAACGATTGGCCATCACTCCTAGAGCTACACAATATAAATACAGCCACTAGGCTACTAAAACATGGAAACACCGCCACAATGCTAGTCTTATTGTAGTGTTGACCTCTTATTGCTTGTGTCGGGATTCTCTATCTGAACTGCAACACTTAGTGTCAGAAATCATGCATACTGGGATTCTCATTATGCCAGACCATACTTTGTTAAGCATTCTAGTCAGTGTTATGCATCCATCGTGGCCTATGAGTGTCACATGCGAAAATACATTGCTCTAGTCGAATAATCGACCCTTAATTGGACAAACAACATTACCCAACACCACAACGACTTAGCGTCCTCTCATAGCGAACTAGCTTCCCCACTATCTCTAATCACTTAGCCCAATATAAGCCCACAAATCAACAACAATCATACAAATTTTTATTATTAACTGGGCCTTAGGTCGAGGTTGAAATCGCATATTTCAAGTGACTAACGATCGACCGCTAGCCTTACTGGTCGACCGTTCAAGGTAAGGGTCGATCTGTCGTGGTCAAAAATTAAGGTTCCGTTGTTTTCTGGTTTTGATTTTTAATTTGGGTTTACGTTGATCGATTATTCCAGTGCTTGTTAATTTCTGTATTTACGGTAAACATGACCAGTCAATGTTTCTCAAATTTCCATTTCAATTCTTCAATCTAGGGGTTTCACGTTTTTGTGTTTGTAGATTTTATGGTTTATAATTAACCAAATTAAAGGGGTGTACTAGATCAATATTAGGTTTAACAATTCACATTAATTTCAATTCTACCTTAGGTTAAAGATATTCAATTTTAGGATTCTATAGATTTTAAAATTACAATTAAATAATCAAAAGGGCATGCTAGCATCAAATTTGATACTTCCTAGTGAATTCGAATTAGGATTTCTAGATTGTAAAATTAGGGTTTTCAATTCTATTTAAAACAACTGAGATCAATATGAATATGTCAAATTTAACTATAAATAACCACCTAATTAAATTTGTGCATACTCACCTCAAGTCCAAGTCTTCCTGTTTGCTTTGCTTAAGAATCGCCTTTTCGTACACTTGATCCCTTTTTTCCATCTAGATTCAATGGATTTTGTTCTTTTAGTTTGATTTTATTTTAATTTTTGAAGAATTTTAGGTTTAGAGTAGAAATTACAATTGGGTGGAGTTTCGTCGTAGTAAACCGTTATATGAATTTTAAGGTTAGATTAGGCTTTATATTATAGAGGTTGGCAATAAGTTTAGGCGGTTGGATTTATTGTAGAGGATATTTGGGGTTATCAGGCATGCTCATCAAAAACTTGGTAACGAAGTAATAAATCACCATCGTTCCAACACGTCATCAGTCGCTCAGTTTTTCACAGATATAGTTGATCGTCTAACCCACATTGATCGACCGGGTACCGATCAACCATCACCCATTTTAGGTCGATCGGTTAGTATGTGATTTTTTGATATTTAAAAACAAATTGTTTCTTCTATTTCCAATTCTTCCAACATCCGTAACTTTTCTGTACTAACTCTGTTTTGAAGTGTTTTATATGAAAATCATTACGAACGCAATGATGCAAGTTTCCTGGACAAATTCAGATGTCTATGAAATTTTTTTTAGCCCTTATTTTATTCAAATTTAATTTTCTTATTAAATTTCTATAAACAAAATTTTGATATTACATTCTTTCCCCTTAAAAGGATTTTGTCTTCGAAATCTCAAAGGACTGAAAAACGTAACTTACATACAACAACCAATACCTACAACCATCTACTCATCCATCATCCATGGAAAATCATGGTCCTTAGAAATTTTCTAATGCAATATGTTCATATATAAGCAATGTAAAATGCACGTGAACCCATATTAATGAAAAAGAATAGACGGTCTTCTGATTCAGTCGACCTCTTATAGTGCAGATGCTCATGTTATACATCCAAATGCATGCCAGATTCTAAGTAAGTGTATTTGCAATTCTATATGTATGCACAACCATACAACCCACATGCAATATCCATATGCATAACATCCACTAACATGGAAACAATCATGCATCCATATGTATCATATCTAACAAGCTAGACAATAATAAGAGATAATGTGAATGTGTATACTACCAAGAGGATATACTATCCTAAACATGTAAAGGAAACAATCCAAACAATACATCAACTAGCAATCGTCAATCATAGCTTTTCATAATGATATGTTTGCAATCATTCCTAACATCCAATGGACTTTACCTAAACTAGAACCTATTTACAAAAATAATCTCTTTTAAATAAAATGGAAACATGTCTAAAAAGAGTTCGGGATGTAGCTTGGACTTTCTCCTCAAACTCCCATGTACTCTCAACTTGATCATCTTCCTATTAAACTCTAACAAGTTTAATTATTCATTGTAGAGTCGATTTGTCCCAAGCCCAAAAATACAAGGTAGGTGCATGGTGAATAAGAGACTCATCTATCCTTTTTAACTTTTCTTAACTGACACAGCTTGACTATGGTAACTATGTTGCATAGACACTTCCACAAGTACCAAATAATGGTTTTCACAATATTTTAGTCATATTCTATCTTGCCTTAAGTATTTTCTACTTGTTTATTTCTTAATTATGGACTCAGTGCTGTAGATTATGGAGGACTAAACTCCTAGAATTACTCCATTTTTCCCATTGGTAGATTTTTTCAGCCCATCTTGTGTAGTCATTGTCCTTCTATGAATCAAATCCATCCATTTTTTCCATCTAAACTTCTCATTCTTTACCATTGGCATAAACCTCTAATCTGAATGTATGTGCATAGGAAATTCTCTACAATCCTTACTACTAACTCATAGGGAGTCGACATGCACCACGCTAAATAACTTGAGCATAAGTATCTTTCCATAAAATTGTAGCTCTATGAAATCCTCACTACACAACATACTACCTTAACTCGTCCATTGGTATACCTAATCACCTCAACTCTTGGATACCAAGTGAGACAACTTGAATATAGATGGTGTCTCCCCCCATGGTACCTCAACTCTTGGATACCAAGTGAGACAACTTGAATATAGATGGTGTCTCCCTCCATGGTACTTCTTACTCAGCACTTCGCAATTTCTTCACTTTACCAAGGTTATCCAAACTAGGTGATTTCTTAAATTGTTGAAAATAGCAAAACTTATTTTCCAATTCGATTTAACTTTAAATCATCTTATTATTACTTCTAAATGGTTTCTTCAGTCCTTTAAAAATCATGGTACCTAGTTATCACGTTTAGAGTCTATAGGGATCCATCCTAAATTCTACGAGTGAAAATTTGGTCTTTCTTCCCATTCAACCTTAACAATAAAAGTCTCAAAATTAATTAAAACCATAACATAGATACACTCTAGCATTGGTAATAATCACCTAAGTGCTAATTTGTTCGCGTGCGACTGCCATGCACACAACTATGCATTCTAAGCTAGTCTTCCATGCATTTTCCTTAAGTAAATAGTCTCATTCTAATTTGAGGGATGATTAAGAAGAATCATTTTTATCCCTTCCTTCAAATCTTATCAAAAATTTCTCGATTTAACTTTCTATGAAAATCACCTTCACATTCTTAATTCGTGCCAATAACAATATCCTTTTCTTAGCTGAGACCAATTCCCTGAATTAACCATCCCTTGCTCAGTCTTGACTATAATTTTTATCTAGGATACCTTTTTTGGTTTGAACTTCCAAAACTTTTACCATTTCTTAATGTCCTCCCATATATGAGATTTTTTGACCAAGCATAACCTCTTATCACCTTATTCCAGTTATTTTATAGTTGGGACAACTCGCTATGGAATGATGCCTTGCTATTTTAATCCAATAACATGATGACCAATACTTTGGTTTATATTTATAGATTTTTGTAATTTTAATGTATTAGAACTACATCTCTCCTAAAGGAAAGGTTGACGGTGTAAATTTCTACGTCTTATCCTAAAAGGAGATTTGTGTTACGTTTGAAATTACAAGGAATTATCATTTTCATAGTTATTGAAATAAGTAGTATAAAAATGTCCTTATTAGATACATCTCTTTCATTTTGAATGTATTCCTTGTCATTTCAAAAGATACACTTTTATTTATAAATTGAACTTGATAATCCACAGAAATTTACATTGCAACCCTCTAACATGAAAGAGACGTTGCAGCATGATCGTATGAAAAGAAATACGTAGATAACATAATATTAACAATAAATAAAAGCGGCACCAGAGATTTATACTGGTTCGGACCATTGTCCTACGTTCAGTCCCTAAGCTCCTCTTAGGAATTTCACTAACAAAAAACAACCCTCTCTTTACCGAGAGGAATAGGTTTACAACTATCCGAACAGCCGAACGGGATTTCTTGCCTCGACTGCTGAAGAGGACTCCCATTTTACCACTTTAGTAGCTCCGTCTGATAACAAGATTCTTATCTGTAATTTTACCACTTTAGTCGGTTCTGCCTCAACATTTTACCACTTTAGTAGGTTCTGCTTCAGCCTTGTAGCTAACAAACTGACTGAACATCAACAAAAATGTAAAAAGCATCCAAATTTCACATACACCAACTAGTATATTCGTTTCAAGTAAAGAAGAAATATAGGATAAATTGAACCCCGAGTCATGAAAGATTACCGTCTTTACCTTCATCAGCATTTTACTACCCCTTTTGAACATTAACTTGCTAGCATAATAGCTGTTCAAAAGCCCTTGCGTACTCATCAAGAACTTTCCTGATATTGCTCACCAGCTCCAATCCAATTGAATACTTGGATATAACTGGAACAAAATTAGGGTCACGGTCTGATACTTCTGCTATGAAATTGTCTGTATACTACTAACAGAATCCATAAGGATTTTTATTCTACTTGTAATAAAGTCGTTGTAGCATAGTGGTGAGTATTCCCGCCTGTCACGCGGGTGACCCGGGTTCGATCCCCGGCAACGGCGAATTAGATTTTGTTCCAACCTGACGATTTTTTTTAATTATTTTTGTTTTTTTAATAATAAATTTTGACCTTCCTAATTCACTTGAATCCGTTACGATATCAACATAAGAACCGAATTTTGCCTTTCTAATTTTCAATCTGCTACTAACTATTAGCTGTGCTTATTTAAACAATCAAGCGCTTTTTAAAGATTTTAAAGCAAGTAAGGATTGGATGTGGACAAATGAAAATAGGTAAGGATTACCACAGATTTCACAACATTAAGAACAGTACTGTTTTGCAGGAATTCTGTGCCATGGGTTCTTCTGAGAGCTTGAATTTCCAAAAAGAAGCACACTGTTATTTACTAATTTAAAGCATAATTTTGGAAGAAGAAAGAGTTGGTGGGCCTGTCTCACTTTCGGAAGTGCGGTTCGGCACGGTTCGGGATAAACAGAAGCGTTTGCTGTCAATTTCGACGTGGTTACCGTTTGTTGGTGGCACGTTGACACGTGGATGCTTCAACATTACTTCCCTTTTCCTATCATGGTTGTTGAACGTTGATTGGAGATACGGTGAAGTCTGATGTTTTGAAAGCCAACGTATTAACAACCCAACGTTTTTTTTCCTCGTCCTCCTTTTTTCCTATAGACAAACATCATCATCTTTTATCTTGCTTGCACGATATTCCTATCTCTTTTTCCTTTCTACGTTTATATTTCCTCAAATCTAAACTACATATAATTCGGACCTCTCTACGTAGAAGAAGAAGACATATTATCCGAAGACAAATGTTAGAATATACTGATGATTTAAAATGGGTGGATGACATATTTAATGGGCATAAAAAATGTTGTCAATAAAATTTTCAAATTAAAAAAATTTGTTTTCTCTCATCATGCGATAGACTGCAAAATTATGGTTTGATGATAACGGAAGAAATTAGTATCAAATAAACAATTGTCATATTCATATGCAGCATAGCTGCAACACTCTCAAATCGACAAATGAGAGAAAATTTTCAAATATCAAGCAGCACGATTTTAGTTTATTTTCATACCGTTTTAGAAGATGTACGGTTACTAGCCATAAATATTGTCAAGTCGGATGATCCTCAATTTAATACTGTTCCATGTCATATTAAAACTTCAAACCGGTACTACCTATATTTTAGAAACTATGTTGGTACTATAGATGATACACACGTAGTGACACACTTATATGTCAGATTGAGTTGTTCCACATATAGGACGAAAATATAATGCTACACAAAATATCTTAGCAGCATGCTCATTCGATTTACATTTGCTTATGTTATGGCTAGTTAGGAAGGTGCTGCACATGATAGTAGAAATTTTTAATTCGGTTAAAATGATAGAAACTCTAACTTCCCCCACCCTCAACCTGGATAGTATTATCTAGTTGACTCATGATATCCACTTCGGCCTGGTTATTTACCACCTTATCCTAATATTAGATATCATATTCCTCATTTTCGCGAAACCTTAAATCAACCATTGAAAATTTTAATTTCTATAATTCAAATTTATATATGGCGACTAAAAGATCCTTTGAAAATTGAAAGAAAAAGTTTGTCGTTTGAAGAATATGCCAACATACTCATTTGAAACTCAAGTAGAAGTTGTCATATCTATAATGACTATATAGTATTTCATACGAAGATATAATAGCGGTGATCCATATGTTGTGGCTTATGATGATAATCTCGATCTTATTATAGAAGAATATCAGAAGGAATATTATAATGTGAGAACTACACTAAACGCAACAGTTGAACCAGTACACAACGACACGTAGACCATAAAATATATACAATTCAAGATAGCATAAGAGATGAAATTGTTGCAGTAGGGTTGCATAAAAGCATCATATGATTTTATATGTGCTTTCTACTATTATATATATTTAATTTTTTGTTTATTTAGCCTTTTGTGTTGTTTAAACATTTTAATTACTCGCATATTACACATCGAAACAAATAATTACTTAACTACAAATCAACTGAATTAAAATCACTACTTAAATACCCCACTCAAATACGCTATTCATAGCCCCAAACTCATATCCTGTTCACTCAACTTCCCTGCTCAAATTTCATGTTTAAATACCTCACTGCCGTTCATTCCATACGCATCCTTATTCATGGTGCGTCTTCAGTTTAAAAATGTTAAAGGAGCAAATTGGGAAAGGGAAATATGGTTTTTTATTTTGATTAAAGTTGTATTGTATTAATTATTGTTAACTATTATTACCTTTTCGATTAACGGATATTAGCATAAGTACGTTGGACAATAATGAAGATAGAACGATTTGTAATAACATTTAGAGCAAATATAGTAATGCAGAATTAAGTTATATTTTTATTTCATACAATCCATAATAGTTAATAAAAATATGATACAGATGGTATTTCATACAATCTTTTAAACCATTTATTCTCCGACACACCAATAGCTTGTAGTATTCTTCAAGCTATTCATTCGGAAATATTGCTAACATTTCTTTGATGTAGATATTCTTTGCAGCTGTTACACCATAAGATTCCAGAAAATCCATAATTTTACATATCAATGAATCATTAAAATATTATTTTTATAACCAAATTGATTTCAAATCAATTATAAATTTGGATAATATTGAGTATTGACATTTCTAACCCTGAAAATAAATATTGAATGGTTTTGAAGCTGAAAATTTGCAAGGGCTATAACTTTTAATGGAAGCCAAAATAGGGTTTGAGACTACCACTAATTAGCCGTCGATGTAATACGTGATGCTTCGAACGCCAACATATCGTTCTCCCTACTCATTTCAACTAGACTAGAGAAGGTGTATTTCAACTAGACTAGAGAAGGTGTAGTCCAGTTCGATTGTCTGACGCGTCAGACACCAAAAGTGGATGGCCCAAGCTTGCAAACACGCCATTGTCTTTCATTTCCAATAAAAAGGAGCAGCAACATGGTCAATTTTACCTCTTGAAAAACCGACACATAAAGCTAGGACATATACATCCTTCAGCAATGTAACGATCGCAGAATGATTCATCGATCAATCTAAGAGTAAAAGCAACAAAGTAAGGGGAGTTGCTTTAGAACACTTCGTAGACTAAAGTAGCACTAATCCAGATGAGGTTGAGAAGGGAAAAAGGATTAAGCTGAAAGTGCTATGGATCGAGTAGGATGAATACTTCTACTAAATTAAACTTCTACGAATATTGATAGATTAAAAAATAATATTGTTAGAATATCGGTTCCCGATATTTTGATAATAACAATTATATGTGTTTATCTAACCAAGTTCTACAGGAAAACATTGATGGCCAGATTCCAGGTCGATGGACGTAATCATTTACAGGTTATAGAATCTGTGTCTAGTTAGTAATATATGTTAAAATCTCTCCAAATTGGTATAGATGCACAAACTATTTGATAACATGACTTATTTTCAAAAGAAGTTTTTAAAATAGTCTGAATTAGCAGTATTCAGACGTCTGAATCATAAATTCAGACGTCTGACTGCTGAAACAGATATTTTTAAAACAGCAAATTCAGACGTCTGAATAAGATCAAAAATAAACTATTTCGACGCTGCCTTGTTATCTTCTACTTTCATAAGGCTAAATTTTAATTCAGAAGTCTGAGTTAAAAATTAACGGCTACTTCTTTAAAGGTTGCTTCTCTTCCCCGAACAGAAACAACAGTCATTTCAACAATTGCTTCCTTTCTGTTTCATGGCAACTCTTCACCAATTATTGCAACCTTTAACCACTATAAATAGCAAGCAATTTCAACACTATTCTTATCCAATTCTTATTTTGATTTCTGAACTCTATATTCTTGCTATTTACTTTCAAGTTTTACAAATCAAACAATTTGATCACCAAACACTCAAGCATACTTTTGTGTGGTCAACTAGACTTTCTTTCTTCATAAATTACACTATATACCATAAAGGAGAAGATTATAGGAAGGGTGTACTTATATTGACTCATCAGTGCTATTACAGAGCATATTCAGTCAGAAACATTTCCGCTTGTATTTGAAGTCCTGTTGTAGTATCCTCAGGCAGTAGAAGTCCTATTCGGTTGTCTAGACCGAAAATTCATGTTCGGTTGTTTAGGCGGTGTAATACAAGTTCCTCCGGGTGAAGCGAGGGTATCGATTGAATTCCAGAAGGAGTTTGGGACTGAACATAGAACGGGAGTCCGAACCAGTATAAAAATTCCTGATGTCATTTACTTTACTGCTTTTACTATTTACTTACTTTTCCGCACAAGTAATTTATTCATATTACACGATCACATGGTCACTTTCAAATACAAAGTAAAGTACACCGGATATTTTTATACTTATTCGAACCTTTCGTTCTACGTCCAGTCTCAGAATCTTTTTGGATTTAAACAACACTCTCACTTAACCCAAAGGAATGGGTATTACAAACCGATGAGATGACGAATAGGACTTCATGCCTGAAGATCTCCAACATGACTTCGACTATAAAGAGTGGTAAAGTATTTTGACCTCCTGTGCTCTGGATAACACGGATGAGTCGTTATAGTACAAACTTTCTTTAATCTTCTTCGTAATTGTTATAACATATATATATTTGAAGACACGGAAGTGAATAATCACTTGATAGATTTGAATTGAATGTGCAAGTGACAAAGAAATAGCAATTTATGGTTTGGAATGCAAGTAGTGAATTTAACAAGAATTAGAGTTAGAAGACAAGAATAACTATTGTTGAAATACTAAAAGTGATTGTCATTTATAGAAAACGAGTAGCTGCAGTCTTTCATAAAGAGTAGCATCTGTCTGAAGTGCTGCAGCCATTCATGGAAGGAAATGACTCTTCGTAAAGAATTTGGTCGATTGTTATAGTTGAATTTGGTAATTTTAAAACAGAAAGAAAATAGTGTAAAAATGACCAATTTTAGTCGACTAAAAAATCCATTTAATCAGATGTTTTTCTTGTTTAGTCGACTAAACTAAATGTATTGTCAATTGGTTTCCTTTAGAAGAAAATAAAAATAGACGTACATTATATCACTCAATTGACTTCGGTGAACCATTCGACCGATTTTTGTATATTTCCATTTTTTAAAAATGGTAATTAACAGAAAGAGTCTATGATTTGGCACGGTTCAGGATAAACAGTTCTGTTAGTGGATTTACTAGATACAGGAAGAGTCTGCAGTCAATTCTTCCATGGCAACCGTTTGTTGGTGGCAAGTATAACACATTTGATGCTCCAACGTTACTTCCCCTTTTCATATCCTGTATGTTGAACGTTGAGGGGGGATACGGTGATGTCTGATACGTTAAACGCCAGCGTATGTTTCGTTTTCCTTCCCTTCCTCTTTTCCTATAAAACAACATCATCATCTTTCATCTTCCTTACACCATATTCTCGTCTCTTCTCCTTTCTACTTTTATATTTCCTAGGATCTGAACGACGTATAAGTCGGACCTCTCATCGTAGAAGAAGAAGCCATATCGAATGCAAACGTCAGAATATATCGATTTAAGGCGGGTGGATGACATATTAAATAAACATCAAAAATATTGTCGATGAAATTTTCAAATGAAAGACTTTGGTTTCTATCGTTATGCGACAGACTACAAAATTATAATATGATAACAACGAAAGTAAGTAGTATCAAAGAAACAGTTGTCATATTAATATACAGCGTAGCTGCAGCACTCTCAAATCGACAAATGAGCGAAAATTTTCAAATGTCAAGTAGCACAATTTCAGTTTGTTTTCATACATTTTAGACGTTATACAATTGCTAGTTATTAATATTGTCAAGTCGGATGATCCTCAATTTAATATTATTCCATATTATATTAAAACCTCAGACCAGTACTACCCATATTTTATAAACTGTGTTAGTGTTATAGACGATACACGCGTAATAACATACTTACATGCAGATTGAGTTTTTTCGTATATAGGACGAAAGGTTGTGCTACACTGAATATGTTAGCAACATGCTCATTCAATTTACAGTTTAATTATGTTATGGTTGGTTAGGAAGGTGCTACATGTGATAGTAGAAATTTTTAATTCAGTTATAAACGGTAGAAACTCTAACTTCCCATACCCTCCACCAGGATAGTATTATTTAGTTGATTCGGGATATCCACTTCAATCTGGTTATTTATCACCTTATCTTAATACTGGATATCATATTCCTCATTTTCACGAAACCTCAAATCAACCGTTGAAAATTTTATTTTCTATAATTCAAGTTTACGTACGACAATTAAAAGAACCTTTGAAAATTAGAAGAAAAAGTTCGTTGTTTTAAAGAATATGCCAATATACTCATCTGAAACTCAAGTAGAAGTTGTCGTATCTATAATTAGGCCTGTCAAACGGATCGAGTTGGGTCAAAATGGGTTGGGTCGAGTTTGACCCAACCCATTTATGACCCATTCTCTTTTATCCATTTATGACCCAACCCATTTATGACCCAACCCACTTAACAAGCGGGTTACCCATTTATGGCCCAACCCACTTAACAAGCGGGTTACCCATTTAACCCATCTAAAGATTTAAATTTAATTTAACTAATAAAAAACAAATAAATATAAAATAATTCTAATTCTAATTTTTATGTTTTGAGATCCGACAAAATTTTAAAATTTTAATTCTAATTTTCATCAAAATTCAAATATGGAGATGGAGTAGCTTATTATTTTCTTACAACTGTCAGTCTCCTTGGAGAACTACAGTGTGCGTTCACATGATAAAGTATCCAAGTGTTCCATACTATCTGTAATTTAGGTGATAGTTAATCGGTCGAAGTCCTGCCTGATTCTGAATTAGAACGAAGGAGTTATTTCAGTCTGAACAAAAAAACGGCGGCTTCTGCATTAGGCGGAGTTCAATATGCAGATGTGGTAGCCTGTTATTTTCTAAATACAATTGTCAATCCTCTTGGAGAACTACAGTGTGCGTTCATACGATGAACTATTCGAGTGTTACATATTGTCCGTAATTTAAGTGGGAGTTGATCGGTTGAAGTCTCGCTTGATTCCGAGTTGGAACGAAGGAGTTATTGCAGTCTGAACAAAAAAATAGCGGCTTCTGCACTAGGCAGAGTTCAATATGCAGATGTGGTATCCTTTTATTTTCTAAGTACAATTGTCAGTCCCCTTGAAGAACTACAGTGTGCGTTTACACGATGAACTATCTGAGTATTCCATACTGTCTGTAATCTAATTAGAAGTTAATCGGTCGAAGTCTCGCCTGATTCCAAGTTAGAACGAAGGGGTTATTGCAGTCTGAACAAAAAAAATAACGGCTTCTGCACTACGCGGAGTTCAATATGCAGGCGTGGTAGCCTATTATTTTCTAAGTACGACTGTCAGTCCACTTGGAGAATTACAGTATACATTCACACGCAGAAGTATCCGAGTGTTCCATACTGTCAGTAATTTAGGTGGGAGTTGATGATGAGATTCATATTCTTGATCAAGCCCATTGGTGATGATGAGAATCTATTCACTGTTCAAAACATTGTGGCCAACTGCCCTTAATCTGTCACACAGATTCTTGATCTTGGCAAGGTAATCTCTCATGCTCATATCACTTTTTCTTGTATTCTGTAATTCTCTTCTATAGTGCATGATTCTCGCTGCTGATTGGGAATTGAAAATTCTTTCAATGGATGACCATATTTCATATGACGTGTAACATCCAACAAGTTGTGACAATAGAGTCTGACTCACAGAAGATAAAAGCCAAGATGCAATCAAGTTATCTTGTTTCTGATGTAAAATATAATCTGGGTTGCTGATGTTATTGCCTTTATCATCAATAATATTAACTGATGGAATCACCTTTTTTCCTTTGACATAGTCTTGTAGATCATTCCTTTTTAATGCTGTTTCAACTTGATATTTCCATGTGATGTAATTATCTTCATCTAATGGGGTGTTTATTGCTTTATTCTTAGGTCTGATCAAGACTGATTCAGATTTTTGACTGTCATTGGATCTGTTGCCAGTGTTTGCTGAAGTAACGTCCTCTTCTTCGAGGGCCATGGAGGATCAAGAATTTGAATATCCCGATTTCTTGATCAAGAAATCAAAGTTGCGCAGCAAAAAAAAAGGTGCAACCAGAGGTAGAAATGACGATCTTGAATCTGATCTGCCTCTAGGATGGCACAGTGGGTAGAAATAACTGATGAACATAGTCACTATACTGATCTTGAGAGGGACAGCCTCCCCTATGATGATAATGTTCTGAGGGGAGCCTCACAAGAAAACAACTTCTCAATGAAATCCGCCGTTTGGAAATGGTGGCTCTGATACCATAAAAGAAGTTTTAAAATGAAAAGTTTTATAACTGCAGTTTGTATCAATTGTTCAATTACATCTCACAATCCTTCTGTATTTATAATACAGGTATTAGTCCAAATGCAAATCAGGCCCTATAAGCAAATTAGGCCCAAAAGATAAAAAATAAAGCAAAAGTATGTGATGCGGGTATTTCAGGGTGAAGCCCATCCAGATATGAAGTAAACCAGACACGCAGGGAGCAAGTCCACTATTATGAACATCAACAAATATGTAAAAAGCATCCAAATTTCACATACACCACAACTAGTAAATTCGTTTTAAGTAAAGGAGAAATATAAGATAAATTAAACCCCGAGTCATGAAATATTACCGCCTTTACCTTCGTCAGCATTTTACTACCCCTTCTGAACATTAACTTCCTAACATAATAGCGTTCAAAAGCCCTTGCGCACTCATCAAGAACTTTCCTGATATTGCTCACCAGCTCCAATCCGATTGCATACTTGGATATAACTGGAACAAAATTAGGGTCACGGTCTGATGCTTCTGCTATGAAATTGTTTGTATACTATTAACAAAATCTATAAGGATTTTTATTCTTTTTATGACAAAGTCGTTGTAGTATAGTGGTGAGTATTTCCGCCTGTCACGCGGGTGACCCGGGTTCGATCCCCGGCAACGGTGTAATTGTTTTTTTTCAAGCTGGCGGTTTTTTCTCTCAATTTCAACCTTCCTTATTCGCCTGGATCCATTACGATATCAACTTAAGAACCAGATTTTGCCTTTCTAGTCTTCAATCTGCTACTAACTAATAACTATGCTTATTTAAACAATCGACCGCTTTTTAAAGATTAGAGTTGGACAAATGAAAAGAGGTAAGGATTACCTTAAGAAACAGTACTATTTTGCAGGAATTCTGTGCCATGGGTTCTTCTGAGAGCTTGAATTTCCAGAAAGAAGCTCACTGTTATTTACTGATTTAAAGCATAATTTTGGAAGAAGAAAGAGTTGGTGGACCTGTCTCACTTTCGGAAGTGCGGTTCGGCACGGTTCGGGATAAACAGTTCAGTTACTGGATTTATTTGATACAGAAGCGTTTGCTGTCAATTTCTACGTGGTCACCGTTGGTTGGTGGCACGTTGACACGTTGATGCTTCAACATTACTTCCCTTTTCCTATCATGGTTGTTGAACGTTGATTGGAGATACGGTGAAGTCTGATGTTTTGAAAGCCAACGTATTAACAACCCAACGTTTTTTTTCCTCGTCCTCCTTTTTTCCTATAGATAAACATCATCATCTTTTATCTTACTTGCACTATATTCCTATCTCTTCTCCTTTCTACGTTTATATTTCTTCAAATCTAAACGACATATAATTCGGACCTCTCTACGTAGACGAAGAAGACATATTATCCAAAGGCAAATGTTAGAATATACCGATTTATGATGGGTGGATGACATATTTAATGGGCATAAAAAATGTTGTCAATAAAATTTTCAAATTAAAAGAATTTGTTTTCTCTCATCGTGCGATAGACTGCAAAATTATGGTTTGACGGTAACGTAAGAAATTAGTATCAAAGAAACAATTGTCATATTCATATGCAGCATAGCTGCAACACTCTCAAATCAACAAATGAGCGAAAATTTTCAAATATCAAGCAGAACGATTTCAGTTTGTTTTCATGCCGTTTCAGAAGATGTACAGTTACTAGCCATAAATATTGTCAAGTCGGATGATCCTCAATTTAATACTGTTCCATGTCATATTAAAACTTCAAACCTGTACTACCTATATTTTAGAAACTGTGTTGGTACTATAGATGATACACACGTAGTGACACACTTACATGTTAGATTGAGTTGTTCCAAATATAGGACGAAAAAATTATGCTATATACAGAATATCTTAGCAGGATGCTCATTCGATTTACAATTTACTTATGTTATGAGTGGTTGTGAAGGTGTTGTACATGATAGTAGAAATTTTAGTTCAGTTATAAATGATAGAAACTTTAACTTCCTCCACCCTCCACCTGGATAGTATTATTTAGTTGATTCAGGATGTCCACTTCAACCTAGTTATTTACCACCTTATCTTAATATTTGATATCATATTTTCCATTTTCGTGAAACCACAAATCAACCAACATCGACAAATGAAAATTTTAATTTCTATCATTCAAATTTACGTATGACAATTAAAATAACCTTTAGAAATTGGAAGAAAAAGTTGTCGCTTTGAAGAATATGCCAATATACTCGTTTGAAACTCAAGTAAAAGTTGTTGTATCTACAATGATTATACACTCTTGCATACGAAAATACAATAGTGTTGATCCAGATTTTATGGCTTATGATAATGATCCCGGTCTTATTTTAGAGAAATATCAGGAGAAATATTATAATATGAGAATTGCACCGAACATAGCAGTTGAATCAGTGTGATGACATGTAGATTATGAAACGTTAATAATTCGAGATAGCATACAGATAAAATTGTTGCAGTAGGATTGCACTAAAACATTGTATGATTTTATATGTACTTTCTACTATTATATAATTAATTTTCGTTTATTTAGTTTTTTTATTGTTTTAACATTTTAATTAAACACATATTACACATCAAAACAAATAATTAGTTGGCCACAAATCAATTAAATTAAAATCACAACTTAAATACCCCACTGAAATACCAGTTCGTAGCCCCAAACCAATAACACTTTCACTCAACTTCCTCGCTCAAATGGTCCGCTCAAATTCCCTGCCCAAATACCCCACTTCCGTTCACTGCGAACGCATCCTTATTCAAGGTGCGTCTTCAGTTTAAAAATGATAAAGGGGCAAATTGGGAAAGTGAAATATGGGTTTTTATTTTGATGAAAGTTGTGTTGCATTAATTATTGTGAACTATTATTACCTTTTCGGCAAATACCAGCATTAACATAAGTATGTTAAACAATAATGAAGATAGAAAAATTTATAATAACAATTAGAGCAAATATAGTAACGCAGAACTAAAATATATTTCTAGTTCGTTACAATCTATGATGGTAAATATAAATACGATACAGACAGTATTTTGTACAATCTTTTAAACTAGCTTATTTCTTACACACTAATAACTTGTAGTATTCTTCAAAGTATACATTTGGAAATATTGCTAGCATTTTTTTGATGTAGATTTTCTTTGTATCTGTTACACCATAAGATTCTAAAGGATCCATATTTTTACATATCAATAAATTGTTAAAATATTATTTTTATAACCAAATTGATTTCAAATTAACTATAAATTTGGGTAATATTGAGTATTGACATTTTTAACCTTAAAAATAAATATTGGATGGTTCTGAACTTGAAAATTTGCAAGGGCTATAACTTTTAATGGAAGCCAAAATAGGGCCTGAGACGACTACTTCCAAAAAAAAAGATGTCTCTCGTTCCATGGAGTGGACTTTCGGTGTAGGAGATACGGCGATATATAGTTTGATAGTTTTTGAATAGATTAGCAGATAATTAGCCATTGATATCATATGCATCCGACGCTTCGAACGCCAACATATCGTTCTCTTTGTGCATTTCAACTGGAGTGGGGAAGGTACAGCCCAGTTCAGATGTCTGACACATCAGACACCTAAAGTGGATGGTCCAAGCTTGCGAACGCAACATTTTCATTCATTTCTAATGAAAAAGGAGCAGTAATGTGGTCAATTTTACCTCTAGAAAAAATGTCACTTAAAGTTGGTACATATACATCCTTCAGCAATGTAACGATTGCAAATAGATTCATCGGTCAACCTAAAAGTAAAAGCAACAGAGTAAGAGGAGTTACTTTAGGACACTTTATAAACGAAAGTAGCACTATTCCAGATATGAGCATGAGAAAGGAAAAGGGTTAAGCTGAAAGTCGCTATGGATCGAGTAGTATGAATATTTCTACTGAATTAAAATTTATATGAATATTGATAGAATAAAAAGAATGTAAATTAAGGTACAACGTATATTTTTATACACTTTCGAACTTTCCGTTCTACATCCAGTCTCGGATTCTTTCTTGATTTAAACGACACTCTCACTTAACCCAGATGAATGGGTATTACAAACCGCCGAGGTGGCGAACTGGACTTCATGCCTGAAGATCTCCAACGAGACTTCGACTATAATGAGTAGTAAAGTGTTTGACCTCTTTTGCTCTGAATAACATGGATGGGTCGTTATAGTATAACCTTCCTATAATCTTAAGTGGTATAACGTGTATATTTGAAGAAATTGAAGTGAATGATCACTTAATAGATTTGACTTGAATGTGTAAGTGATCAAGAAATAGCAATTTGTGGATTAATGCAAGTAGTGAATTCAACAAGAATTCTAGTTAGAAGACAAGAATAATTGTTGTTGAAATACTAAAAGTGATTGCTATTTATAGAGAATGGGTAATTTCAATCCTTCACGAGGAGTAGCATCTGTCAAAAGTGCTGCAACCATTTATGGAAGGAAGTGACTCTTCATAAAGAAGAATATCACTTTAAAATTTTCAAATAATATAATTATTACTCGACAACCAATCTAATAGAAGTATTTAGTCGATTAGTTATAGCTGAATTTGCTAATTTTAGAACAGAAAGAAAGGTGTAAAAAGGACATGTTTTAGTCGACTAAAAAACCATTCAGTTTGATGTTTTCCTTGTTTAGTCGATTAAATTAAATGTATTGTCAACCGATTTTCTTTAGAGGATAATAAAAATAGGCGTACATTACATCAATATACCACTTTCAAGAGATTTTAACATATGTAAATTGAAGACCTGGAACTCTATGACTAATATTAAATTGAATGTCATCTTTTTCTTGTCTTTGTCGTATAGATCTCTTCGATAGTTGATATATTTCCTGCAATAGTCAATTATATATAGAATATATCCGTGTGCAGATGTCATGTTCAAAATATCAAACTGTAAGGTTTTAACATTCTCCCCATTTATGACGATGACAATTATATAGTTAAAAATTAATTTCAAAACATAGTTAGCTCTCCCCTAAGTTTATACTCCCCCTACCGATATGGCCGATAATTTTATCCCCCTTTATCATCAACAAAAATGAAAAATAAATCAATAAGAGTTATATAAGACTTGAATAGTAGTTGGGGCAAATGAAACTTGTGTCTCCCATGTAATATATTACTTAAACATAAGCATATAACATCACAAATTTTCAAACTACATAAAACCATACAATATCATAAAAACACAAAGTACTAAATATCTCACAACACACACATCACAAGACCACATCCACAATCAAACATAAAACATAGTTTTACAAAACACATAAAATTACCTCATAACATATAATTACTCAAAGAAAACGTAATTAATTACTGAAAATATGAAATAGAAACTTACCAGGATAAAGTTACCAAATCTACTCCTCATCGCTACCATTATTTTCATTCTCACGTTCCTTTTGTTCATTTCCCCTTCCGTGGAATTCCAATTGTATTCGTCATTTTCTGATGCTCCTTTTGAGGGTAGAGGAAATCTAGAGGCGGAAGGTCGAGTGCAAGACATTTTTTCCAGATTTTACTCATGAAATTCATCATTTTATCCATCTTGCTCTTGACACGAGCAACCGTGGTTTCTACTCTAGCTAAGCGATGGTCAATCTTGCTTTGTTTTCTGGAGATAATGACAAATGAGTCTGTTATTGAAGAGTAGATTGGAAGTTCAAGTATTGCATCATCATCCTCGGAACCCTCTTTTTGTTGTTGAAGTGGAGTTGTTACCCTAGGTTGAGTCGATGGAGCACTTGATGAAGAGGATCTATGTGCTTGCCATTCTTCAAATACCATAAGTCGCTTATCTTGAGAGGGAAGCTTCATTAACGTAAGAATTTTTGCATTGAGGGTATTGGCAATAATAAATTTCGAGTCGGGAAGATTAATTTCAGAATGGTATAAGATACGTATCATATACTTGGCATAATGAATCATCTTTGACTTACGTTGGTGGAAGGTTCAAATATCATCCGTGATATATTTTCCCTAATTTATTTGAGTTCCTGCATACAACCCATACAATGCTTGATAATTGATTTTGTACATAACATCATAGCTTCTAGTCCTCAGTAAGATAGTCTGTGTAAGGATTTGATGGATATTCTAGCTTTAGGGTGCAAATATATGGCCTTTAGATTCCTAAAGTCATCAATAAGAAAATTGTAACTAGTCACATCTCTACCATAATCATTAACATCTATTTCTTCCAATTCCTCTCCTTCCATTGGGCAATGTAAACTGATTCCTAGCCTTGGTAGTGGTACGACACTTCTTACTCTGCAAACTAAACTCCACATGATATCTTTATTTGAGTGAGCTCTATGAAAATCTGAATTAAGATTTGCATAAAAAAGTTTTACCAAATGCGGCATCTTCAAGTTGCTTACATTTTAGTCAATTGATGACTCTATTTCACGATCTCTGGTGAATTCTCAAATGGCATATCTGTTAAAGTCTTCCATTCTAACAAACAATCATTTAAATATCCGCATATTCTCCATATTCTCAAAACTTCTAATTGTGATGTCATTGTGAAGCCACTTTTGATTATGAGCTTCAGTAGGCTCGTTGGAGGAGGTAGTAGTTCTTTCCTTTTTTCTTTGGTCCCATAGTTTTTGAGATTTAGTAAAAAAAAGATTAAAAAAAAAATTGATTTGAGAAGAGTAATCGTTTTTGAAAGTTGAATGAAGGTGAATTAAAGGGTTAAGTCAGGGGTAGGTATAGGAATTCAATAGGTATTTATTGATGTGAAGGAGTAGTTGCATAAAAAGGTGAGCTGTTTGACCATCTTGGCTTTCGTTAAAAATTTCTGAAACAATGTCCAATTGACTTTAAAATTGGAATAGTTGACTGATTTTGTCTATAAATTACAGGGTTTTCAACCCGCGTGTTTTTAGTGTAAAAACGGGGTGTTTTAGTCGATTGCAAGTGTTGAACCAGTCGATTGGTAATGTTAAATTTTGACGTTGTTGTTGTTGTTTTAAAGACTTGTTTATTGTGTTAGTCTTGAGTAGGCAGACTGACTTTGTGGTCTACCTCCTTAAGTATGTCGTCTATAGTGTTTGTTTTCAAGGATCAAAGACAAGTTATCTTATTCATTATTTCAAAGTTTATTACAATGTATATTTATAAAATAGGATATAAGTATCAATATAAAACATGATAGAACTACGACAAATTATTTGTTTTTGGAAGGTTCATATTCTTCTTCGGATGGCCTTGATTCCCATGAGTTTCTTGGCTTAGAGTCGTATATTTTTAATAGTGTTTTCATATGTCTAGGAGATTTTTTACATATACTACTGTTTGTTGGTGATCGTCCATGGAATGCCAAAAGAGATCTTTCAATAAAATTAAGATGTGCTCCAGGTGTGCGTTGTTCCCAGTATATTTGTTTCCGAAGTCTGATCATTTCTTGTTGATAGTGATTTAGCTCACCAATGGGACAGTCATTGATAGTGCACCATTATAATTAATTGACTGCTTTACCTTCTTTCCTCTAGGAGAAAAGTCGGTGTGGTAGGTTGGTGATGGAATAATCTTTAGTGATGATAAACTATCAGAAGAAAGAGTTGTGATTTTTGACCAGGATGAAAATGTGCTTTTTTTAAGGTGTGCTTTTAGGTGAGGCCATTTTTAAAATAATATTTGATTGAAAATAATTTGTTTCTCGTATTTAAAATTGTCAAGGTTATAGTTTTATATATATGTTTAGATGACAAAATAGAAAATCATTTAACCAAAATTTTTGTTTTCTATTTAAGGTAAAAGATGAATTCTACCATGGAAAAAAAAGATAAATATATTTGTACCTTTTATTTTAAAATACTAAAGATTGACTATTCTTAGACAAATAAATTGTGCATTAAATTATTTCCTGTAATGAATAAATTCAAAGTTCTCTACATAGTTTAATAAATGAATTATTATTTAATGGTCTGGTGATAATGTCGGCAATTTGATTTTCAGACATTATAAATTCTAATGAAATTACTTATTTTTTTATGTTGACTCATAAATAGTGATAATGTTTATCAATATGTTTGTACTACAATGGTTTGTTGAATTTTTTGATAAATTTATAGCACTAGTATTATCACAAAATATTGAAGATATTTCTAAGTAAACTCTAAAATCTTTGAGTGTTTGTTGCATATACATAACTTGAACACATGCCAAAACAGCAGAAATATATTCTGCTTCATTGTTGAGAATGGGGCGTAGTTTTGTTTCTTACTAAAGCACGATACTGGAGAATTTCTGATGAAGTGATAAGTACCGCTCGTACTCTTTCTGTTCGTCTGGCATCATCCAAAGTCAGCATCGCCATATGATACTAACTCTAAAGGACGTTCTTTAAGATAAAAAAGTCTATAGTCTGTTGAATATGCGCTATGCGCTTATTTGATTTTTGTTTGATGATAATAAACATATATGCATTCGTTTAAATGTATTTGTTAATATACTATTTTGTTTTCACAGATTAAATAAATATTTGTTGAATAAATTAAATAACACAGAATTTGAATTCAAACGAATATTTTATTCAAACAAATATTTATTACAACTTTTAATAGTACAATTTCAAGCTCTCACTATAACTATACAACTTTGATTACAATAACATCACATTTCATATTTACAGTTCACCTCACTACATATCACTCACACTCGTATTTATCTTCAACTTCTTTCCAGTTTGAATCCAGCATCTGAGCAATCTGCAAAAATATTTACTAACGCAGTAAAATTGAAAAGAAAACATTTTTGCAATATAAAATAAAAGATGAATTTTGAAAATAATATTTGCCTCAGTTATTTGGGTTGTTCGTCATCATTTAAATTTGAATTCATCATACACGAACAACTTGTGACATACACAGTGTATCACTGTATATGTCACAAGGCCGTGCACATCTATATATACTTGATAATGCTACAGGGACAGGTGAGCACAGGTCAAACCCAAATGAAAAGCCGGGTTCAACTCACGTGCAATATGTTCAAAATCACGACTCAAGCACAAGGTCAAACCCGAGTTTTTGAAAAACTGGATTCAACACCGGGTAGGTCACAAGTCAAAAACAGTAACAAAACTCGAGTGCAGCAATGAAACCACAAGTTACACAATCAAGTGATCAACACAGCAACATGGACTGCACAAATTCAAGACAGCACCAAAGACTCAGCAGTGCCACAAGACCATCAAACAAAACCAGAAACATGATCAACTCAGCAATGAATTTAACCAAGTACAGTAATGCAACAATGACCAACCAGAGTACAACTACTGAAGCTCAAGTATACCACAATATCAACATACAAGTCAGACCAACATAATGCAATAGCGACATGCACATCAACCAAAGTCAAGACCGAAAATGAAGACTGCAAGAACATGAATACAGGAAAACATGTCACTGCAACATGAATGTCATCACATCCATCACAATGCAACACAGTGGCAATGCACCATTTAGAAGTGATTCAAAACAAGCAGTGCAGACCACAAAAGTGCAACAGAGAGACATACAATGTATGGAAATTGAACAACGGTATCAATGACAGATGCATCATATATACAACCAAAGTGCAACAAGTATTGCAGTAATAAACAACATCAGAAAATCAAGTTCAAAGCAACAGTGACAATGCAGACACAACTGAAATGAGACAGTTCAAGAAATGGAGTATCAAAATGATGCAAATAACACAAGTACAGGCCGCAACAGTATGCACCAGTCCAGGCTACTACATGAAGCAAACAGAATGAATGAACTCGACCAATAACCAAGGCTACAAAGTGCGCAGTGACTATAATAAGTAGCAGTATGCAACATGATGAAGCGGTAATGATACAAGCACTTATACAAGTCTCAAAGCAGCATAATGATGAAACGCAGAAACCAATACAACATAAACCAGAGGAGATGGCCAGAGACAAAGCTCACAGGGGCCAGAAAGTCAAAGCCATGATTTTATCCAGGAATCAAAACAATTTCAAGTTGAACAAATCATGGCCGAAGTCAAATGGATTCGAAACCGTGATAGACAAGCAAATTGACCAAGCCACAAATCAATACAGTAGTGGCCAAGCAAACTGAACAAGTCACGGTTTAAAACCGTGTTATTCAAGTAACATGAACAGGTCAGAATTCATCGCAAACATCCAAACAAAATCGAACGATCAAAGCAACAAATATGAAATTATCAGACGAACGAGAAAATAGGGTAACGAACCCTATAAAAGACCCAACATCATCATCGGCAGAATGTGCGAGTTCGAATAAAAATAAAACGAAGAGGAACAGAGCTAAAATCTTACCAAAAGCAAAATCGAACTCACCAAAGCGCGAAGCCATAGCCATGTACAAATCTAATTTGCGCCAAGCCGAAGCCATAGCAAATTCTCATAGAAGCAAAAGCAACTTCGAAAGCCCTAATTTATTGAAGGAAGAGGAACGAAGAAGAAACGCAAGCCGCCATTATAAATTACAAGAGATGAAGCCCTAATCAGGTTGCAAAGAGGAACGACCACCGCAAAGGAACGAGACAAAAAGGAACGGGCTAGAGTGAATGAAGTTACAAAAGGGCCCGGCCTTGTTAAAAGAAAAGGGGATTAATTTTTGTTTAGGCTTTTATTTTAATTTAGGGTTATTATTTATTGTCTTTTGATTGTTGTTTTTTACTTTTTCGAATCAAAACTTTGTAAATCACCACCTAGGGTTTAGGTAGTGTCAGATTGTTTAGTTAGAATTAGTTCAGTGAGCAGGGTGTGCGAGTTTGCAAATCTCTATAGGCGGGAGCAGAGTTTGCGAGTAAGCAAAGCTCTATAGTAGGCGGGAGCAGAGTTTGCGAGTAAACGAAACTCTATAGGCGGGAGCAGGGTGTGCGAGTCTAGTAGAGTGTTTGTGAGCGGGAGCAAATGTTTGCGAGTGTAGTAGAGTGTTTGTGAGTGGGAGCAAATGTTTGCGAGTCTAATAGAGTGTTTGTAAGCGTGATACTGTTTAATTCTAATAGAAATCTGGGAATGCAGCAGTAGGCAGGGGTTGCCGAAGCTGGATAAATTTTGTGTGTGATTTACTTTTCAGCATATTTATTTCTGCAGTTTATTTCTGTGTTTAAATCGAGAAAATTTGCTTTAACCCTATTCACCCCTCCTCTAGGGTTAATCTAGATTCTACAAGTGGTATCAGAGCCCGGTATTTTGTTTTTAACTCTAGAGTCATGAATTCACCGAATAATGCTTTTTCTGAGGGGCAATCTATTGCTAGGCCACCCATGTTTAACGGGAATGATTATGCTTATTGGAAAGTTAGGATGGGTATCTATCTTAGTTCTGTTGATTATGATGTTTGGGATATTATTTAAACTGGCTATAAACCTCCCACTATAATCGTTGGTGATACTGAGATTCCTAAACCTAAGGATAGGTGGGATGCTAACGATAAGAGATTGAAAGCGAAAAATGCTAAAGCCATGAATTCTTTGATATGTGCTCTTGATAAAAATGAATTTAATAGAATTTCTCATTGTACAACAGAACAGGAAATTTGGCACACTTTGGAGGTGACACACGAAGGAACTTCTCAAGTCAAGGAGTCTCGTCTAGCCCTATTCAGCAATGAATACGAAAACTTTGTGATGGACAAAGGCGAGATCATAAAGGATATGTTTGGACGCTTTTCAACCTTGGTATACAACGCTAGAGCGCTTGGGAAGGTATTCACTGAAGTAGAGCTTGTAAGAAAGATACTACGAGTCTTACCGATGAACTTTGAGGCAAAAGTCACAGCAATACAAGAATCGAAAGATCTGAGTAAGTTAAGCATGGAGGAGTTGATTGGTAACTTGATGACATATGAGCTTGAGCTAAAAGCAAAGGAAGAACGCAACAACTCCGAACCAAAGAAGAAGACGATTGCCTTAAAGAGCAAACAAGAGAGCGATGAAGATGAAATAGATCCAATTGAAGAGCTTACAATGGCTGTCAATAAACTTAGAAACTCATCAAGATTCAAGCCACGCAAGAAGAAAACAAAGGGCAATAGGTCAAAAGATTCTGAAAATTCCGAAAATGAACTGACGTGTTATAACTGCAACAAGCCTGGCCACATCAAATCAGAATGCCCACTTCTCAAATACAAAAAAGGAAAGAAAAAGAAGAAGAAGGCTTTTGCAGCGACTTAGGATGATGAAGAAGGAGAGGAAGTTTCGGATAGCAGCTCAGAGGAGGCTAACTTGTGTCTTATGGCAAAATCAAATTCAGAAGCAAGCTCCGAGGAATCTAGTGAGGAAGGTGAGTATTCCTATAGAGATCTTGTTCTTATGTGCTTAGATCTTACTAAAACAATTGATAGTCTTGAATCAAAAATTGAAAAACTGAAATCTGAAAGGAGGAAACTCGCCCATGAAAATTCTAGATTAGAAATTGAACTTGATAATATTCAAAACCTAGACTATAAAAATTGTAAGATTTTAGATTGAGATTTATCAAAACTTAGGAATAACTATGAGAATCTTGAAAAAGAAAACTTGAATCTTAAGGAAACCATTGACACTAGAAAAAAGGATTTCATAAATAGATGCACCTCACTTGTAACTGAAAACACGTCACTAAAAAGCAAAGTCCAAAATCTTGAGAAATCTTTGAAGAACTTTTCAAAAGGAGAAAAATCTTTAAATGTTATTGGGAAATCAATTTTTTGCTAACAACAGAAAAGGACTGGGTTTTGGGAAATCACAAGATGATGATAATGCAAAAGGTATAAGTGTCTTTGCTCGATCTGAAATAATTGGACATCATGTTGAAAATTATAGTCATAGGAATAAGAACACAAAATTTAATCAAGTCAATTTAATGTGCACAATTTGTAGAAAATTTGGACACATTCAAAATATTGTTGGTATAGACCCAAACACGTAAAAACTATACCAATTTGGGTTCCAAAAGGCACAAATATAAAATCTTTGAAAGTCAAACAAATTTGGGTGCCAAAAGGAACATATATAAATAGTTTTGGGTCTCCACAAACATATTTTTCATATTCTTCCACTAACAACCATGGACCTATAAAAACAAATAGGTCACAAAAATCTTTTATCGTGTAGGTGTGGTGGCAGGCTAAGGAACAACAACAGTGTTCTCTGGATTTTGGCTGTTCCAGAAACACAACGGGCGACAAAGCAAAGTTCCTTAGCCTAGTATAAAGGTGACAGAATCACAATGGACAACGACGAAAAATTATCGTAAAGGTAAAACAGGTAAATATGTTTTGAACGATATATTAAATGTGATAATCTGCACCATAATCTGAATTAAATCAGCCAATATTGAGATGAACAAAAGATGATGATTTAGATTCTATGACTTTTTCAAAATATTGACCAATCATCTTTAAATAGAATTACTTGGAGTAATTATGATGGTTGACTGATTCAGACTTACTTGACTTGATCCTACATGACTTGTTCTTATTTATGACCTTATTTTGTGCTTAAATGATGACCAACCAGATTTTCAACTTTGAACTAATCCATATAAATTTGTTCGGTCAAATGATGGTATTTTATTGATCTTTGATTACTCATGCTACACGTAGATATATTTGTTTTGACATTTTGGTCACTGTTTGTAAATTTGCACGATTTCAAATTTCATGTGAAAGCTGTTAAAAAGGATTTTAAGAAATTGTTGAAACTTCAAGAAATTGGTTTTTGAAACAATTATGATGTTGATTGACAGTTGATTACTCATGAAAATAACTGTTTCTGAAAATGACACTATGATATTTGTTTGATTGTTAACACGGTCTCAATTCAAATCCAAGAGAATTTCATTTAAAAATTGTTGAAAACAATTATGAGATAATTTGTTGAAATTTCACAATCTGGTCTTTGACATCCAACGAGTGAATATTGAGTGAAATTTAAATTCAGATGCAGATTACACTGGTAATATAGTTGATAGAAAAATTATTAGTGTAACGTGATTAATTTTTGAAACATTCATTTGCTGCATCGTTTTTTCAAAGAAAATATCTGCATATTTTTCAATTGAAATAATTTCTCAAATAGCAGAATTTTTCTCATATAACCCCTCGAGAAAATCATGTTTGACCATATTTACAGATTAGTCATTTTTATTTGATTTTAAATGACAAATTTTGACTAATCTAACTCCCTAATGATTGTCGAAAAGATCAATAGTGATTGAAAAAGTGATGAGTGTCGATATTTGTCATACATTACTCAAGACAATATATTTAGAAAAATTTCTTTAGAATTTCATAACAAGAGTTATAAAAACTTTTTGTTGGGTAAAAATTCCATGATCATTTCTATTTATATCATCTTTCTATCGACCATCACTCATCAAAATCATATATAGCATGTAAATTTGTGGTAGTTTACAAAGGAAATTATTCGTTCTTCAATTTATTATTATAAAGGAAATTATTTGTGCTTCAATTTATTATATTCTTCAATAAAATAAATATCCAAAATATTCACTCTCATTTAAAGGTCCTCACGGTTATGCATGGGTGAATTACTTGGATTTTTGATTGTGTGCTTCCATGCTCATTTAAAAGTCCTCACGGTTATGCATGTATGGAACGCATATCAAAATTAATTGATTAAATAGACAAGTTGATTCTAATCCCATTTAAAAGTTCTCACGGTCATGCGTGGTTAGAAGATACTTGATTTCATTTTTTAAATTAAACTGGAATACTACTAATCTCATTTAAAAGTCCTAACGGTTATGCATGATTAGTAGATAATCAAATTTCCTGAAATAAATATACCACAAATAGACAGAACTGTATGTTTTTTTTTGATGATTTTATCCCCATCACTTCTGAAAGTGGAATATGCGTCTGATTAGAGTAATTATGATTTTTGTTTGAGTTTTATTGAAATTTGATATTTATATTCAATAGAGTTAAATGTTTGATTCATGTCTGTCACTTCATCCCAATTTTTATAACACTGTTATTCTTTTGTTGATAACAAAAGGGGGAGAGAAAAGTTAAGATTTTGTCAAATAGAATCAAGCAAAGGTCAAATAATTTTCCATTTTCATATAGGATCATTTACATATTTTTATTTGTATGCATATATGTAGGGGGAGTATTGTGTTGAGAGGGAGCATTTAAATAGGGGGAGCAAATTGAACGATCAAATACATTTAATACATTCAAAATCTTAAATATATGTTTGTTATCATCAAAAGGGGGAGATTGTTGAATATGCGCTCTGCGCTTATATGATTTTTGTTTGATGATAATAAACATATATACATTCGTTTAAATGTATTTGTCAATATACTATTTTGTTTTCACAGATTAAATAAATATTTGTTGAATAAATTAAATAACACAGAATTTGAATTCAAACGAATATTTTATTCAAACAAATATTTATTACAACTTTTAATAGTACAATTTCAAGCTCTCACTATAACTATACAACTTTGATTACAATAACATCACATTTCATATTTACAGTTCACCTCACTACATATCACTCACACTCGTATTTATCTTCAACTTCTTTCTAGTTTGAATCCAGCATCTGAGCAATCTGCAAAAATATTTACTAACGCAGTAAAATTGAAAAGAAAATATTTTTGCAATATAAAATAAAAGATGAATTTTGAAAATAATATTTGCCTCAGTTATTTGGGTTGTTCGTCATCATTTAAATTTGAATTCATCATACACGAACAGCTTGTGACATACACAGTGTATCACTGTATATGCCACAAGGCCGTGCACATCTATATATACTTGATAATGCTACAGGGACAGGTGAGCACAGGTCAAACCCAAATGAAAAGCCGGGTTCAACTCACGTGCAATATGTTCAAAATCACGACTCAAGCACAAGGTCAAACCCGAGTTTTTGAAAAACTAGATTCAACACAGGGTAGGTCACAAGTCAAAAACAGTAACAAAACTCGAGTGCAGCAATGAAACCACAAGTTACACAATCAAGTGATCAACACAGCAACATGGACTGCACAAATTCAAGGCAGCACCAAAGACTCAGCAGTGCCACAAGACCATCAAACAAAACCAGAAACATGATCAACTCAGCAATGAATTTAACCAAGTATAGTAATGCAACAATGACCAACCAGAGTACAACTACTGAAGCTCAAGTATACCACCATATCAACACACAAGTCAGACCAACATAATGCAATAGCGACATGCACATCAACCAAAGTCAAGACCGAAAATGAAGACTGCAAGAACATGAATACAGGAAAACATGTCACTAAACATGAATGTCATCACAGCCATCACAATGCAACACAGTGGCAATGCACCATTTAGAAGTGATTCAAAACAAGCAGTGCAGACCACAAAAGTGCAACAGAGAGACATACAATGTATGGAAATTGAACAACCGTATCAATGACAGATGCATCATATATACAACCAAAGTGCAACAAGTATTGCAGTAATAAACAACATCAGAAAATCAAGTTCAAGGCAACAGTGACAATGCAGACACAACTTAAATGAGATAGGTCAAGAAATGGAGTATCAAAATGATGCAAATAACAACAAGTACAGGCCGCAACAGTATGCACCAGTCCAGGCTACTACATGAAGCAAACAGAATGAATGAACTCGACCAATAACCAAGGCTACAAAGTGCGCAGTGACTATAATAAGTAGCGGTATGCAACATGATGAAGCGGTAATGATACAAGCACTTATACAAGTCTCAAAGCAGCATAATGATGAAACGCAGAAACCAATACAACATAAACCAGAGGAGATGGCCAGAGACAAAGCTCACAGGGGCCAGAAAGTCAAAGCCATGATTTTATCCAGGAATCAAAACAATTTCAAGTTGAACAAATCATGGCCGAAGTCAAATGGATTCGAAACCGTGATAGACAAGCAAATTGACCAAGCCACAAATCAATACAGTAGTGGCCAAGCAAACTGAACAAGTCACGGTTTAAAACCGTGTTATTCAAGTAACATGAACAGGTCAGAATTCATCGCAAACATCCAAACAAAATCGAACGATCAAAGCAACAAATATGAAATTATCAGATGAACGAGAAAATAGGGTAACGAACCCTATAAAAGACCCAACATCATCATCGGCAGAATGTACGAGTTCGAATAAAAATAAAACGAAGAGGAACAGAGCTAGAATCTTACCAAAAGCAAAATCGAACTCACCAAAGCGCGAAGCCATAGCCAAGTACAAATCTAATTTACGCCAAGCCGAAGCCATAGCAAATTCTCACAGAAGCAAAAGCAACTTCGAAAGCCCTAATTTATTGAAGGAAGAGGAACGAAGAAGAAACGCAAGCCGCCATTATAAATTACAAGAGACGAAGCCCTAATTAGGTTGCAAAGAGGAACGACCACCGCAAAGGAACGAGACAAAAAGGAACGGGCTAGAGTGAACGAAGTTACAAAAGGGGCCGGCCTTGTTAAAAGAAAAGGGGATTAATTTTTGTTTAGGCTTTTATTTTAATTTAGGGTTATTATTTATTGTCTTTTAATTGTTGTTTTTTACTTTTTCGAATCAAAACTTTGTAAATAACCACCTAGGGTTTAGGTAGTGTCAGATTGTCTAGTTAGAATTAGTTCAGTGAGCAGGGTGTGCGAGTTTGCAAAGCTCTATAGGTGGGAGCAGAGTTTGCGAGTAAGCAAAGCTCTACAGTAGGCGGGAGGAGAGTTTTCGAGTAAGCAAAGCTCTATAGGCGGGAGCAGGGTGTGCGAGTCTAGTAGAGTGTTTGTGAGCGGGAACAAATGTTTGCGAGTCTAGTAGAGTGTTTGTGAGCGGGAGCAAATGTTTGCGAGTCTAGTAGAGTGTTTGTAAGCGTGATACTGTTTAATTCTAATAGAAATCTGGGAATGCAGCAGTAGGTAGGGGTTGCCGAAGCTGGGTAAATTTTGTGTGTGATTTACTTTTCAGCATATTTATTTCTGCAGTTTATTTCTGTGTTTAAATCGAGAAAATTTGCTTTAACCCTATTCACCCCCCCTCTAGGGTTAATCTAGATTCTACAAGTGGTATCAGAGCCCGGTATTTTGATTTTAACTCTAGAGTCATGAATTCACCGAATAATGCTTTTTCTGAGGGGCAATCTATTGCTAGGCCACCCATGTTTAACGGGAATGATTATGCTTATTGGGAAGTTAGGATGGGTATCTATCTTAGTTCTGTTGATTATGATGTTTGGGATATTATTGAAACTGGCTATAAACCTCCCACTATAATCGTTGGTGATACTGAGATTCCTAAACCTAAGCATAGGTGAGATGCAAATGATGAGAGATTGAAAACGACAAATGCTAAAGCCATGAATGCTTTGATATGTGCTCTTGATAAAAATGAATTTTATAGAATTTCTCATTGTACAACAGCACAGGAAATTTGGCACACTTTGGAGGTGACACACGAACGAACTTCTCAAGTCAAGGAGCCTCGTCTAGCCCTATTCAGCAACGAATACGAAAACTTTGTGATGGACAAAGGCGAGAGCATAAAGGATATGTTTGGACGCTTTTCGACCTTGGTATACAACGCTAGAGCGCTTGGGAAGGTATTCACTGAAGTAGAGCTTGTAAGAAAGATACTACGAGTCTTACCGATGAACTTTGAGGCAAAAGTCACAGCAATACAAGAATCGAAAGATCTGAGTAAGCTAAGCATGGAGGAGTTGATTGGTAACTTGATGACATATGAGCTTGAGCTAAAAGCAAAGGAAGAACGCAACAACTCCGAACCAAAGAAGAAGACGATTGCCTTAAAGAGCAAACAAGAGAGCGATGAAGATGAAATAGATCCAATTGAAGAGCTTGCAATGGCTGTCAATAAACTTAGAAACTCATCAAGATTCAAGCCACGCAAGAAGAAAACAAAGGGCAATAGGTCAAAAGATTTTGAAAATTCCGACAATGAACTGACGTGTTATAACTGCAACAAGCCTGGCCACATCAATCCAGAATGCCCACTTCTCAAATACAACAAAGGAAAGAAAAAGAAGAAGAAGGCTTTTGCAGCGACTTGGGATGATGAAGAAGGAGAGGAAGTTTCGGATAGCAGCTCAGAGGAGGCTAACTTGTGTCTTATGGCAAAATCAAATCCAGAAGCAAGCTCCGAGGAATCTAGTGAGGCAGGTGAGTATTGCTATAGAGATCTTGTTTTTATGTGCTTAGATCTTACTAAAACAATTGATAGTCTTGAATCAAAAATTGAAAAACTGAAATCTGAAAGGAGGAAACTCGCCCATGAAAATGCTAGGTTAGAAATTGAACTTGATAATATTCAAAACCTAGACTTTAAAAATTGTAAGATTTTAGATTGAGATTTATCAAAACTTAGGAATAACTATGAGAATCTAGAAAAAGAAAACTTGAATCTTAAGGAAACCATTGACACTAGGAAAAAGGATTTCATAAATAGATGCACCTCACTTGTAACTGAAAACACGTCACTAAAAAGCAAAGTCCAAAATCTTGAAAAATCTTTGAATAACTTTTCAAAAGGAGAAAAATCTTTCAAAATGTTATTGGGAAATAAATTTTTTGCTAACAACAGAAAAGGACTAGGTTTTGGGAAATCACAAGATGATGATAATGCAAAAGGTAAAAGTGTCTTTGCTCGATCTGAAATAATTGGACATCATGTTGAAAATTATAGTCATAGGAATAAGAACACAAAATTTAATCAAGTCAATTTAATGTGCACAATTTGTAGAAAATTTGGACACAATCAAAATAATTGTTGGTATAGACCCAAACACGTAAAAACTATACCAATTTGGGTTCCAAAATGCACAAATATAAAATCTTTGAAAGTCAAACAAATTTGGATGCCAAAAGGAACATATATAAATAGTTTTGGGTCTCCACAAACATATTTTTCATATTCTGCCACTAACAACCATGGACCTATAAAAACAAATAGGTCACAAAAATCTTTCATCGTGTAGGTGTGGTGGCAGGCTAAGGAACAACAACAGTGTTCTCTGGATTTTGGCTGTTCCAGAAACACAACGGGCGACAAAGCAAAGTTCCTTAGCCTAGTATAAAGGTGACAGAATCACAATGGACAACGACGAAAAATTATCGTAAAGGTAAAACAGGTAAATATGTTTTGAACGATATATTAAATGTGATAATCTGCACCATAATCTGAATTAAATCAGCCAATATTGAGATGAACAAAAGATGATGATTTAGATTCTATGACTTTTTCAAAATATTGACCAATCATATTTAAATAGAATTACTTGGAGTAATTATGATGGTTGACTGATTCAGACTTACTTGATTTGATTCTACATGACCTGTTCTTATTTATGACCTTATTTTGTGCTTAAATGATGACCAATCAGATTTTCAACTTTGAACTAATCCATAAAAATTTGTTCGGTCAAATGATGGTATTTTATTGATCTTTGATTACTCATGCTACACGTAGATATATTTGTTTTGACATTTTGGTCACTGTTTGTAAATTTGCACGATTTCAAATTTCATGTGAAAGCTATTAAAAAGGATTTTAAGAAATTGTTGAAACTTCAAGAAATTGGTTTTTGAAATAATTATGATGTTGATTGACAGTTGATTACTCATGAAAATAACTGTTTCTGAAAATGACACTATGATATTTGTTTGATTGTTAACACGGTCTCAATTCAAATCCAAGAGAATTTCATTTAAAAATTGTTGAAAACAATTATGAGATAATTTGTTGAAATTTCACAATCTGGTCTTTGACATCCAACGAGTGAATATTGAGTGAAATTTAAATTCAGATGCAGATTACACTGGTAATATAGTTGATAGAAAAATTAATAGTGTAACGTGATTAATTTTTGAAACATTCATTTGCTGCATCGTTTTTTCAAAGAAAATATATTTTTCACTTGAAATAATTTCTCAAATAGCAGAATTTTTCTCATATAACCCCTCGAGAAAATCATGTTTGACCATATTTACAGATTAGTCATTTTTATTTGATTTTAAATGACAAATTTTGACTAATCTAACTCCCTAATGATTGTCGAAAAGATCAATAGTGATTGAAAAAGTGATGAGTGTCGATATTTGTCATACATTACTCAAGACAATATATTTAGAAAAATTTCTTTAGAATTTCATAACAAGAGTTATAAAAACTTTTTGTTGGGTAAAAATTCCATGATCATTTCTATTTATATCATCTTTCTATCGACCATCACTCATCAAAATCATATATAGCATGTAAATTTGTGGTAGTTTACAAAGGAAATTATTCGTTCTTCAATTTATTATTATAAAGGAAATTATCTGTGCTTCAGTTTATTATATTCTTCAATAAAATAAATATCCAAAGTATTCACTCTCATTTAAAAGTCCTCAAGGTTATGCATGGGTGAATTACTTGGATTTTTGATTATGTGCTTCCATGCTCATTTAAAAGTCCTCGCGGTTATGCATGTATGGAAGCATATCAAAATTAATTGATTAAATAGACAAGTTAATTCTAATCCCATTTAAAAGTTCTCACGGTCATGCGGGTTAGAAGATACTTGATTTCATTTTTTAAATTAAATTGGAATACTACTAATCTCATTTAAAAGTCCTAACGGTTATGCATGATTAGTAATAATCAAATTTCCTGAAATAAATATACCACAAATAGACAGAACTGTATGTTTTTTTTTGATGATTTTACCCCATCACTTCTGAAAGTGGAATATGCGTCTGATTAGAGTAATTATGATTTTTGTTTGAGTTTTATTGAAATTTGGTATTTATATTCAATTGAGTTAAATGTTTGATTCATGTCTGTCACTTCATCCCTATTTTTATAACACTGTTATTCTTTTGCTGATAACAAAAGCGGGAGAGAAAAGTTAAGATTTTGTCAAATAGAATCAAGCAAAGGTCAAACAATTTTCCATTTGCATAAAGGATCATTTACATATTTTTATTTGTATGCATATATGTAGGGGGAGTATTGTGTTGAGAGGGAGCATTTAAATAGGGGGAGCAAATTGAACGATCAAATACATTTAATACATTCAAAATCTTAAATATATGTTTGTTATCATCAAAAGGGGTAGATTGTTGAATATGCGCTCTGCGCTTATATGATTTTTGTTTGATGATAATAAACATATATACATTCGTTTAAATGTATTTGTTAATATACTATTTTGTTTTCACAGATTAAATAAATATTTGTTGAATAAATTAAATAACACAGAATTTGAATTCAAACGAATATTTTATTCAAACAAATATTTATTACAACTTTTAATAGTATAATTTCAAGCTCTCACTATAACTATACAACTTTGATTACAATAACATCACATTTCATATTTACAGTTCACCTCACTACATATCACTCACACTCGTATTTATCTTCAACTTCTTTCCAGTTTGAATCCAGCATCTGAGCAATTTGCAAAAATATTTACTAACGCCGTAAAATTTAAAAGAAAATATTTTTGCAATATAAAATAAAAGATGAATTTTGAAAATAATATTTGCCTCAGTTATTTGGGTTGTTCGTCATCATTTAAATTTGAATTCATCATACACGAACAACTTGTGACATACAGTGTATCACTGTATATGCCACAAGGCCGTGCACATCTATATATACTTGATAATGCTACAGGGACAGGTGAGCACAGGTCAAACCCAAATGAAAAGCCGGGTTCAACTCACGTGCAATATGTTCAAAATCACGACTCAAGCACAAGGTCAAACCCGAGTTTTTGAAAAACTGGATTCAACACAGGGTAGGTCACAAGTCAAAAACAATAACAAAACTCGAGTGCAGCAATGAAACCACAAGTTACACAATCAAGTGATCAACACAGCAACATGGACTGCACAAATTCAAGACAGCACCAAAGACTCAGCAGTGCCACAATACCATCAAACAAAACCAGAAACATGATCAACTCAGCAATGAATTTAACCAAGTACAGTAATGCAACAATGACCAACCAGAGTACAACTACTGAAGCTCAAGTATACCACAATATCAACATACAAGTCAGACCAACATAATGCAATAGCGACATGCACATCAACCAAAGTCAAGACCGAAAATGAAGACTGCAAGAACATGAATACAGGAAAACATGTCACTGCAACATGAATGTCATCACAGCCATCACAATGCAACACAGTGGCAATGCACCATTTAGAAGTGATTCAAAACAAGAAGTGCACACCACAAAAGTGCAACAGAGAGACATACAATGTATGGAAATTGAACAACAGTATCAATGACAGATGCATCATATATACAACCAAAGTGCAACAAGTATTGCAGTAATAAACAACATCAGAAAATCAAGTTCAAGGCAACAGTGACAATGCAGACACAACTGAAATGAGATAGGTCAAGAAATGGAGTATCAAAATGATGCAAATAACAACAAGTACAGGCCGCAACAGTATGCCCCAGTCCAGGCTACTACATGAAGCAAACAAAATGAATGAACTCGACCAATAACCAAGGCTACAAAGAGCGCAGTGACTATAATAAGTAGCAGTATGCAACATGATGAAGCGGTAATGATACAAGCACTTATACAAGTCTCAAAGCAGCATAATGATGAAACGCAGAAACCAATACAACATAAACCAGAGGAGATGGCCAGAGACAAAGCTCACAGGGGCCAGAAAGTCAAAGCCATGATTTTATCCAGAAATCAAAACAATTTCAAGTTGAACAAATCATGGCCGAAGTCAAATGGATTCGAAACCGTGATAGACAAGCAAATTGACCAAGTCACAAATCAATACAGTAGTGGCCAAGCAAACTGAACAAGTCACGGTTTAAAACCGTGTTATTCAAGTAACATGAACATGTCAGAATTCATCGCAAACATCCAAACAAAATCGAACGATCAAAGCAAAAAATATGAAATTATCAGACGAACGAGAAAATAGGGTAACGAACCCTATAAAAGACCCAACATCATCATCGGCAGAATGTGCGAGTTCGAATAAAAATAAAACGAAGAGGAACAGAGCTAAAATCTTACCAAAAGCAAAATCGAACTCACCAAAGCGCGAAGCCATAGCCAAGTACAAATCTAATTTGCGCCAAGCCGAAGCCATAGCAAATTCTCACAGAAGCGAAAGCAACTTCGAAAGCCCTAATTTATTGAAGGAAGAGGAACGAAGAAGAAACCCAAGCCGCCATTATAAATTACAAGAGACGAAGCCCTAATCAGGTTGCAAAGAGGAACGACCACCGCAAAGGAACGAGACAAAAAGGAACGGGCTAGAGTGAACGAAGTTACAAAAGGGGCCGGCCTTGTTAAAAGAAAAGGGGATTAATTTTTGTTTAGGCTTTTATTTTAATTTAGGGTTATTATTTATTGTCTTTCAATTGTTGTTTTTTACTTTTTCGAATCAAAACTTTGTAAATCACCACCTAGGGTTTAGGTAGTGTCAGATTGTCTAGTTAGAATTAGTTCAGTGAGCAGGGTGTGCGAGTTTGCAAAGCTCTATAGGCGGGAGCAGCGTTTGCGAGTAAGCAAAGCTCTATAGTAGGCGGGAGCAGAGTTTGCGAGTAAACGAAACTCTATAGGCGGGAGCAGGGTGTGCGAGTCTAGTAGAGTGTTTGTGAGCGGTAGCAAATGTTTGCGAGTCTAGTAGAGTGTTTGTGAGCGGGTGCAAATGTTTGCGAGTCTAGTAGAGTGTTTGTAAGCGTGATACTGTTTAATTCTAATAGAAATCTGGGAATGCAGCAGTAGGCAGGGGTTGCCGAAGCTGGGTAAATTTTGTGTGTGATTTACTTTTCAGCATATTTATTTCTGCAGTTTATTTCTGTGTTTAAATCGAGAAAATTTACTTTAACCCTATTCACCCCCCCCCCCCTCTAGGGTTAATCTAGATCCTACATAGTCTCTAAGGTTGGTACATAATGCAAAATTTGTTTTACCGCTAGCAAATGTAATTCTTTAGGATTTGCTTGAAAGCGTGCGCACAATCAAATATTCATCATTATGTCTGGATGACTAGCAGTAGGATATAACATGATCCAATCATACTTCTGTATAGTTTTTGATCCATGCTTTTACCATTTTCTTCTCTATCTAAATGTACTATAATACTCATGGTACTTGGTTTACTTGTGGATTTAAAGTTTATGTGACAAAATCATTCATGGCAAAACCAAAGATCATTTGCTTTAGCCATTAAACACATATCTACATTGTGATTTATTTTCATATTTAACACATAAATATTTCTTTTTTAATTCTTTCAAAAAATATATTTTAGTTTTAGTCAAAAATATTACATTAATCTTTTTCAAACGAAACAATAAATCCTTTTTCACAAAGTTGACTTACACCAAGTAGATTGTGTTTTAAATTCTTAACTAAAAAAACATTTGTAATAAGTGGTAAATTAGATGTACCGTCGTTGCTCACATCACCTTTTCTAATGACGTATTCTTTAAAGTTATCTACAAATGTAACAGATCCACCATCTGAGTAGATAATATTTGCTTGCATTTCTTTATTTGTCGTTGTATGCTTGGAGCAACCACTTTCGAGTATTCTTCTCCTTTTTGAGATTTGGACAATATTTATTTATGTGGCCCATCTTGTCACATTCATAACATTTGGGTGATGAAGATGACAAATTATTATTGTTATTGTTGTTGCCAAACTTTTTAGTCTTCTTAAACTTCATAAATTTCCTGAAATTTTTAGCTAGAAATGCAACACCATCGTCATCTATATCTAATTCTTCCTTCTTCGCTTGAAATGCAATTGTCTTTTTGTCTTGAGCTTGTATTCATTTTATTAATACCTCAATTATTGATTTTGATGACACCAACCATATAAAATATATATACTAATATTTTGCCAAGTTATATAGTATAGAATATTACACAGGCGCTAAATCGAACACTGAATGGTACAACTTAAGATAAATATATAAAGACTCAAGATAAAAGATATGAAGACTCTTGAGTTCAAAGATAAAGATACGAAGAGCTCAAAATTGTAACTTAGTGTCTAGAGTCATTATAACATAATCTTAAAGTCCTTGATAGCAATTTCTCATCTTTATCTGTAGTTTCTTATCTTTGATATTTTTTTCAAAAAAACTATTTTAATTTAAATATATTTTTTAATATTTTATTGAAAAAATAAATAGTTAAAAAATATTTAGAAACTATGTTCGAATTATTTTACGTATATATTTTTCAAATCCATTTAAATGAAAACATTTTTCAACTTTAACTAGCATATGTCGACATACACATTTTAATATGTTGATATGACCGTTAAATTGTTTTTTAAATTTTGATTTAATGTATCTTTTGGACATAACCCTTTAAGAATGGATACATCTGTTCATTCTTTATAAAAAGGAGAGTGTCGATGAATTTTTAATCAACTAATAACTTATTTTCTTCTCATTTCTTACACTCTTGAAAATTCTCTTGAAAAATATACTTTATTCTCTTCAAAATCATACAAAATAAATTCATACTCCATTATATTGATTTAGTGCTACATACTTGTTGTTTTTCAAGCACCTCTCTCTTATTTCAAAGATCAAAGTGCTATCGAAGAGGCTATGGGATCTATTGTATCTAAAGTATGACTATTTGTCTTTGGAAAATCATCAACTCTACTCTTGTTTGTGTGGATCTGCGTGTAGCCTGTCAAACCAAGTGGGTGTGCTTGTCGCCCATTCAAATCAAGTAGGTGTGCTTAGTAGCTCATTCAAATCTAGTGGATGATCATGTTGCTCGGTAAACCAAGAGAGTTTTCCCCGGACTCGGAATACACGAGGGGGTGTCTTGTGGCCTTGAAATCAAGATTGTAATTGGTTTGCTTGCTACCTTATAAAGTAGAAGCTTGAAAAGATGTACAAGAAACTGTACAGGACTGGATGCAGAAAAAATACGAACCAGTATAAAGTCCCTGGAGTCATCTCTCTAACTCTTTACTTTTTTACTTTACTGCTTATATTTCCTTCTTTGATTGCCTACAAGTTTATATATCTGTGATTGATTATCTGTGTTTTGATTCAACTATTAAACAAGCTAAGAAGGTTCATAAAAATTTATATAACATCATTCATCCCTCTCTAGTGTTATGGTAGCCTTACGATCATTTATTATATAACCCACATTTGATATTGAAGCACTAGGTTTTCTGTAACAACCTGCATTTCCAGACACACCGATCCAAAGTCCAATGTGACTTTTAAACTCACAACCTACCAAGAAATATGAGCTATTAGGTTATTAAAACAGTAGAGAGCATGTTGTAAAGGTAAATTCTAAAACATTCTACACTTTTAGATCTCTCAAGGAAGGAATTAAAATATAAGTATTGGAAATAGACATTTAAGAAAAACAGTATTCAAAATACTTTATTTGTCATATACATTGTTTCAAATATATGTTTTATAAACTTTTAATATAATGAATAGGTACATGATTGATATCAAAGAATATGAGAACTCCAACGTGAAGCTCCTTTCTCAACATACTATGCCCAATCAACTGCTAACCTATCATCCTGTAGGGGAAAAAATAAAGAGAAGTGGATGAGTCAAACAAAAGTCTGGTGAATGAGTACAAAATATGTGATGATCATGTGCGGTTAACTTTAATTCTACTCTAGATGACATAAGGTGTACTGTAAGCATTTATGAATTGCTAAGGTCTGTTACTTTATAGTTCTTGTCTATTACATACCTACACTACTATTTTTGTAGGCTATTCCAAGGATCAAACTACGCATCGAACCTCACAACTAACGATTGGCCATCACTCCTAGACCTACACAATATAAATACAGCCACTAGGCTACTAAAACATGGAAACACCGCCACAATGCTAGTCTTATTGTAGCGTTGACCTCTTATTGCTTGCGTCGGGATTCTCTATCTGAACTGCAACACTTAGTGTCAGAAATCATGCATACTGGGATTCTCATTATGCCAGACCACACTTTGTCAAGCATTCTAGTCAGTGTTATGCATCCATCGTGGCCTATGAGTGTCACATGCGAAAATACATTGCTTTAGTTGAATAATCGACCCTTAATTGGACAAACAACATTACCCAACACCACAACGACTTAGCGTCCTCTCATAGCGAACTAGCTTCCCCACTATCTCTAATCACTTAGCCCAATATAAGCCCACAAATCAACAACAATCATACAAAATTTTATTATTAACTGGGCCTTAGGTCGAGGTTGAAATCGCATATTTCAAGTGACTAACGATCGACCGCTAGCCTAACTGGTCGACCGTTCAACGAAAGGGTCGATCTGTCGTGGTCAAAAATTAAGGTTCCGTTGTTTTCTGGTTTCGATTTTTAATTTGGGTTTACGTTGATCGATTATTCCAGTGCTTGTTAATTTCTGTATTTACGGTAAACATGACCGGCCAATGTTTCTCAAATTTCCATTTCAATTCTTCAATCTAGGGGTTTCACGTTTTTGTGTTTGTAGATTTTATGGTTTATAATTAACCAAATTAAAGGGGTGTACTAGATCAATATTAGGTTTAACAATTCACATTAATTTCAATTCTACCTTAGGTTAAAGATTTTCAATTTTAGAATTCTACAGATTTTAAAATTACAATTAAATAATCAAAAGGGCATGCTAGCATCAAATTTGATACTTCCTAGTGATTTCCAATTAGGATTTCTAGATTGTAAAATTAGGGTTTTCAATCCTATTTAAAACATCCGAGATCAATATGAATATGTCAAATTTAACTATAAATAACCACCTAATTAAATTTGTGCATACTCACCTCAAGTCCAAGTCTTCCTGTTTGCTTTGCTTAAGAATCGCCTCTTCGTACACTTGATCCCTTTTTTCCATCTAGATTCAATGGATTTTTTTCTTTTAGTTTGATTTTATTTTAATTTTTGAAGAATTTTAGGTTTAGAGTAGAAATTTGAATTGGGTGGAGTTTCGTCGTCGTAAACCGTTATACGAATTTTAAGGTTAGATTAGGCTTTATATTATAGAGGTTGGCAATAAGTTTAGGTGGTTGGATTTATTGTAGAGGATATTTGGGGTTATCAGGCATGCTCATCAAAAACTTGGTAACGAAGTAATAAATCACCATCGTTCCAACACGTCATCAGTCGCTCAATTTTTCACAGATATAGTTGATCGTCTAACCCACATTGATCGACCGGTACCGATCAACCATCACCCATTTTAGGTCGATCGGTTAGTATGTGATTTGTTTATATTTAAAAACAAATTGTTTCTTCTATTTCCAATTCTTCCAACATCCGTAACTTTTCTGTACTAACTCTGTTTTGAAGTGTTTTATATGAAAATCATTACGAATGCAATGATGCAAGTTTCCTGGACAAATTCAGATGTCTATGAAATTTTTTTTAGCCCTTATTTTATTTGAATTTAATTTTCTTATTAAATTTCTATAAACAAAATTTTGGTGTTACATTCTTTCCCCTTAAAAGGATTTTGTCCTCGAAATCTCAAAGGACTGAAAAATGTAACTTACATACAACAACCAATACCTACAACCATCTACTCATCCATCATCCATGGAAAATCATGGTCCTTAGAAATTTTCTAATGCAATATGTTCATATATAAGCAATGTAAAATGCACGTGAACCCATATTAATGAAAAAGAATAGACGGTCTTCTGATTCGGTCGACCTCTTATAGTGCAGATGCTCATGCTATACATCCAAATGCATGCAAGATTCTAAGTAAGTGTATTTGCAATTCTATATGTATGCACAACCATACAAACCACATGCAATATCCATATGCATAACATCCACTAACATGGAAACAATCATGCATCCATATGTGTCATATCTAACAAGCTAGACAATAATAAGAGATAATGTGAATGTGTATACTACCAAGAGGATATACTATCCTAAACATGTAAAGGAAACAATCCAAACAATACATCCACTAGCAATCGTCAATCATAACTTTTCATAATGATATGTTTGCAATCATTACTAACATCCAATGGACTTTACCTAAACTAGAACCTATTTACAAAAATAATCTCTTTTAAATAAAATGGAAACATGTCTAAAAAGAGTTCGGGATGTAGCTTGGACTTTCTCCTCAAACTCCCATGTACTCTCAACTTGATCATCTTCCTATTAAACTCTAACAAGTTTAATTATTCATTGTAGAGTCGATTTGTCCCAAGCCCAAAAATACAAGGTAGGTGCATGATGAATAAGAGACTCATCTATCCTTTTTAACTTTTCTTAACTGACACAGCTTGACTATGGTAACTATGTTGCATAGACACTTCCACAAGTACCAAATAATGGTTTTCACAATATTTTAGTCACAATATTTTAGTCATATTCTATCTAGTAAAAAGCATCCAAATTTCACATACACCAACTAGTATATTCGTTTCAAGTAAAGGAGAAATATAAGATAAATTAAACCCCGAGTCATGAAAGATTACCGTCTTTACCTTCATCAGCATTTTACTACCCCTTTTGAACATTAACTTGCTAGCATAATAGCTGTTCAAAAGCCCTTGCGTACTCATCAAGAACTTTCCTGATATTGCTCACCAGCTCCAATCCGAATGAATACTTGGATATAACTGGAACAAAATTAAAGTCACGGTCTGATACTTCTGCTATGAAATTGTCTGTATACTACTAACAGAATCCATAAGGATTTTTATTGTACTTGTAACAAAGTTGTTGTAGTATAGTGGTGAGTATTCCCGCCTGTCACGCGGGTGACCCGAGTTCGATCCCTGGCAACGGCGAATCTGATTTTGTTCCAACCTGACGAATTTTTTTAATTATTTTTGTTTTTTTAATAATAAATTTTGACCTTCCTAATTCACTTGAATCCGTTACGATATCAACATAAGAACCGAAATTTGCCTTTCTAATTTTCACTTTGCTACTAACTATTAGCTGTGCTTATTTAAACAATCAACCGCTTTTTAAAGATTTTAAAGCAAGTAAGGATTAGATTTGGACAAATGAAAATGGGTAAGGATTACCTCAGATTTCACAACATTAAGAACAGTACTGTTTTGCAGGAATTCTGTGCCATGGATTCTTCTGAGAGCTGGAATTTCCAAAAAGAAGCTCACTGTTATTTACTGATTTAAAGCATAATTTTGGAAGAAGAAAGAGTTGGTGGACCTGTCTCACTTTCGGAAGTGCGGTTCGGCGCGGTTCGGGATAAACAGTTCAGTTACTGGATTTACTGGATACAGAAGCGTTTGCTATCAATTTCTACGTGGTTCCCGTTTGTTGGTGGCACGTTGACATGTTGATGCTTCAACATTACTTCCCTTTTCCTATCATGGTTGTTGAACGTTGATCGGACATACGGTGAAGTCTGATGTTTTGAAAGCCAACGTATCAACAACCCAACGTTTTTTTCCTCGTCTTCCTTTTTTCCTATAAACAAACATCATCATCTTTTATCTTCCTTGCACAATATTCATATCTCTTCTTTTTTCTACGTTTATATTTCCTCAAATCTTAACGACATATAATTTGGACCTCTCTACGTAGAAGAAGAAAACATATTATTCGAAGGCAAATGTTAGAATATACTGATTATTTAAAATGGGTGGATGGCATATTTAATGGGCATAAAAAATGTTGTCAATAAAATTTTCGAATTAAAAGAATTTGTTTTCTCTCATCATGCGATGGACTGCAAAATTATGGTTTGACGATAACGGAAGAAATTAGTATCAAATAAACAATTGTCATATTCATATGCAGCATAGCTGCAACACTCTCAAATCGACAAATGAGAGAAAATTTTCAAATATCAAGCAGCACGATTTCAGTTTGTTTTCATACCGTTTTAGAAGCTGTACGGTTACTAGCCATAAATATTGTCAAGTCAGATGATCCTCAATTTAATACTGTTCCATGTCATATTAAAACTTCAAACCGGTACTACCTATATTTTAGAAACTGTTTTGGTGTTATATACAGTATACATGTAATAACACACTTACATGCAGATTGAGTTGTTCCATATATAGGACGAAAAGGTTGTGCTACACAGAATCGGTTAGCAACATGCTCATCCGATTTACATTTGCTCATGTTATGGCTGGTTAGGAAGGTGCTGCACATGATAGTAGAAATTTTTAATTCGGTTATAAATGATAGAAACTCTAACTTCCCCCACCCACAACCTGGATAGTATTATCTAGTTGACTCATGATATCCACTTCAGCTTGGTTATTTACCACCTTATCTTAATATTAGATATCATATTCCTCATTTTCGCGAAACCTTAAATCAACCATTGAAAATTTTAATTTCTATAATTCAAATTTATGTATGGCGATTAAAAGAACCTTTGAAAATTGAAAGAAAAAGTTTGTCGTTTGAAGAATATGCCAACATACTCATTTGTAACTCAAGTAGAAGTTGTCATATCTATAATGACTATATAGTATTTCATACGAAGATATAATAGCGGTGATCCATATGTTGTGGCTTATGATGATAATCTCGATCTTATTATAGAAGAATATCAGAAGGAATATTATAATGTGAGAACTACACTTAACGCAACAGTTGAACCAGTACACAACGACACGTAGACCATAAAATATATACAATTCAAGATAGCATAAGAGATGAAATTGTTGCAGTAGGGTTGCATAAAAGCATCTTATGATTTTATATGTGCTTTCTACTATTATATATATTTAATTTTTTGTTTATTTAGCCTTTTGTGTTGTTTTAACATTTTAATTACACACATATTACACATCGAAACAAATAATTACTTAACTACAAATCAACTGGATTAAAATCACAACTTAAATACCCCACTCAAATACGCTATTCGTAGCCCCAAACTCATAACATGTTCACTCAACTTCCCCGCTTAAATTCCATGTTCAAATACCTCACTCCCGTTCACTCCCTACGCATCCTTATTCATGGTGCGTCTTCAGTTTAAAAATGTTAAAGGAGCAAATTGGGAAAGGGAAATATGGTTTTTTATTTTGATTAAAGTTGTATTGTATTAATTATTGTTAACTATTATTACCTTTTCGATTAATGGATATTAGCATAAGTACGTTGGACAATAATGAAGATAGAATAATTTGTAATAACATTTAGAGCAAATATAGTAATGCAGAATTAAGTTATATTTTTATTTCATACAATCCATAATAGTTAATAAAAATATGATACAGATGGTATTTCATACAATCTTTTAAACCTTTTGTTCTCTGACACACCAATAGCTTGTAGTATTCTTCAAGCTATTCATTCGGAAATATTGCTAACATTTCTTTGATGTAGATATTCTTTGCAGCTGTTACACCATAAGATTCCAGAAAATCCATAATTTTACATATCAGTGAATCAATAAAATATTATTTTTATAACCAAATTGATTTCAAATCAATTATAAATTTGGATAATATTGAGTATTGACATTTCTAACCTTGAAAATAAATATTGAATGGTTTTGAAGCTGAAAATTTGCAAGGGCTATAACTTTTAATGGAAGCCAAAATAGGGTTTGAGACTACCACTAATTAGCCGTTGATGTCATACGTGATGCTTCGAACGCCAACATATCGTTCACCCTACGCATTTCAACTAGACTAGAGAAGGTGTAGCCCAGTTCGATTGTCTGACGCGTCAGATACCAAAAGTGGATGGCCCAAGCTTGCAAACACGCCATTGTCTTTCATTTCCAATAAAAAGGAGCAGCAACATGGTCAATTTTACCTCTTGAAAAATGACACATAAAGCTAGGACATATACATCCTTCAGCAATGTAACGATCGTAGAAAGATTCATCGATCAATCTAAGAGTAAAAGCAACAAAGTAAGAGGAGTTGCTTTAGAACACTTCGTAGACTAAAGTAGCACTAATCCAGATGAGCTTGAGAAGGGAAAAAGGATTAAGCTGAAAGTGTTATGGATCGAGTAGGATGAATACTTCTACTAAATTAAACTTCTACGAATATTGATAGAATAAAAAATAATATTGTTAGAACCTCGGTTCCCGATATTTTGATAATAACGTTTATATGTGTTTATCTAACCAAGTTCTACAGGAAAATATTGATGGCCAGATTGCAGGTCGATGGACTTAATCATTTACAGGTTATAAAATCTGTGTCTAGTTAGTAATATATGTTAAAAGCTTTTCAAATTGGTACAGATGCACAAACTATTTGATAACACGACTTATTTTCAAAAGAAGTTTTTAAAATAGTCTGAATTAGCAGTATTCAGACATCTGAATCATAAATTCAGACGTCTGACTGCTGAAACAGATATTTTTAAAACAGCAAATTCAGACATCTGAATAAGATCAAAAATAAACTATTTCGGCGCTGCCTTGTTATCTTCTACTTTCAGAAGGCTAAATTTTAATTCAGAAGTCTGAGTTAAAAATTAACGGCTACTTCTTGAAAGGTTGTTTCTCTTCCCCGAACAGAAACAACAGTCATTTCAACAATTGCTTCCTTTCTATTTCATGGCAACTCTTCACCAATTATTGCAACCTTTAACCACTATAAATAGCAAGCAATTTCAACACTATTCTTATCCAATTCTTATTTTGATTTCTGAACTCTATATTCTTGCTATTTACTTTCAAGTTTTACAAATCAAACAATTTCATCACCAAACACTCAAGCATACTCTTGTGTGGTCAACTAGACTTTCTTTCTTCATAATTTACACTATATACCATAAAGGAGAAGATTATAGGAAGGGTGTACTTATATTGACTCATCAGTGCTATTACAGAGCATATTCAGTCAGAATCATTTCCACTTGTATTTGAAGTCCTGTTGTAGTATCCTCAGACAGTAGAAGTCCTATTCGGTTGTCTAGACCGAAAAGTCATGTTCGGTTGTTTAGGCGGTGTAATACCAGTTTCTCCGGGTGAAGCAAGGGTATCGATTGAATTCCAGAAGGAGTTTGGGACTGAACATAGAACGGGAGTCCGAACCAGTATAAAAATCCCTGATGTCATTTACTTTACTGCTTTTACTATTTACTTACTTTTCCGCACAAGTAATTTATTCATATTACACGATCACATGGTCACTTTCAAATACAAAGTAAAGTACACCAGATATTTTTATACTTATTCGAACCTTTCGTTCTACGTCTAGTCTCAGAATCTTTTTGGATTTAAACAACACTCTCACTTAACCCGAAGGAATGGGTATTACAAACCGATGAGACGACGAATAGGACTTCGTGCCTAAAGATCTCCAACATGACTTCGACTATAAAGAGTGGTAAAGTATTTTGACCTCCTGTGCTCAAGATAACACGGATGAGTCGTTATAGTACAAACTTTCTTTAATCTTCTTCGTAATTGTTATAACATATATATATTTGAAGACATGGAAGTGAATAATCACTTGATAGATTTGAATTGAATGTGCAAGTGACAAAGAAATAGCAATTTATGGTTTGGAATGCAAGTAGTGAATTTAACAAGAATTAGAGTTAGAAGACAAGAATAACTAATGTTGAAATACTAAAAGTGATTGCCATTTATAGAAAACGAGTAGTTGCAGTCCTTCATAAAGAGTAGCATCTGTCTGAAGTGCTGCAGCCATTCATGGAAGGAAGTGACTCTTCGTAAAGAATTTGGTCGATTGTTATAGTTGAATTTGGTAATTTTAAAACAGAAAGAAAACAGTGTAAAAATGACCAATTTTAGTCGACTAAAATATCCATTCAATCAGATGTTTTTCTTATTTAGTCGACTAAATTAAATGTATTGTCAATTGGTTTCCTTTAAAAGATAATAATAATAGACGTACATTATATTGTTAGGAACTGAGTTGATGATGTTTTGATGACAACAACCTTATATAGTTACTATACTTTACTTTATAAAATATATACTAACACTTCCATATAGATTGATATATATATCTATGTATGTATGTATGTATGTATATAGGAAGTATATGCAGGTATCATCGAAGACTGATCGGTATAAAGACTCAAGCATCAAGATGAAGATTAGAGATTCAAGATTCAAGACTCTAGAGAATCAAGATTTCAAGATCTCAAGATAAATGTCTAGTATTTTGTTAAAACTTCATAATAGCACTTTCATCTTTCTTCCAATTTTCTTTTGGGATGGAACCCAGTTTCTATCAAAACCAGTGGCTTACAAACCCACGACAAGTAGTTTACAAACCTACGACAACTGGCTTACAAACCCACGAAAATCAAAATCATTTAAACTACTTTGTACAATTTCTCGAGTCCTATGGAGGAGCTCTGTAGGAAGGTTCTTGCAATTTCAGTTTGAATAGATTTTTCAAAATGTTTTTAAATCTGTTTTCAAAATGTTTTAGCTTTCAAAATCATGTTTTCAAAAATATTTTCAAACTTTGTTTTAGCCTTGAAATATTCCTCTATTCTGATTTTTAAAAACTTCTATTTTTAAAACATCAAAACTTATTCTGATTTTAAATATTACTTATATAATTGACGGTCTATATCAATTATATATATATTTAAAATAATGTTTTATATTCATTCTCTATCTCAAAATATTATTTAAACACTTTACTTTACTTCAGATAAGTTTCAACTTGTTTTAAATTCAATTGTCTTTACAAAACAACATCTCTATAATTTTGAACTAAGGGATGTCGACATAAGGGGATACCCCATGTCGACATGGTGACAGTTGGATTCAAAATTCAATTTTCAAAAGAAGTGTCCATTCGTTCGAAAACCTTTCGCCAATGGTTATGACTGTTGTGCATCTATATAAAGGCTTCCAAAATGAATTTTTTTAACAACTACTTTCTTATTTTCTTCACTTTTTCTTCTCCACCATTCCATATCCATAAAACTTCATATTTTCAAGATCGTGACATCATTCTACCAAATTCTCAATAGGAAATCATTTAGATACTCTCTCTATTTGATTCTCCATCATTCTACTAAAGATCAAAGTGCTATTCAGAGTTATAGGATCAATTTGTATTCAAAAAGTCCATAGAGTCTATCCATTCAAAAGGATTGTTGTTAGAAAGTATTAGGGTGATCTTGTGTCCCTAAAATCAAGAGAGTTTACCCCAGACTCGGAGATAGGAGGGTTCCTCAAGGCCTTAGAAATTGAGGGTTGTAATTTGGATATTGGCTTATAAAAATCTATACAAGGATATTGCCTTGGTGCAGGACTGAATGTAGGAGGATTCCGAACCAGTAAAAAATCCGGTGTGTTCTTTCCTTTTACTTGCTTTACTTTACTATTTGCATTTGTTATATGTTCTGTGATCATTCTGTGTTAGAACTCTGTTTAGATTTGTGTTGAAAGTTTTAATTTAGTCATATAGTTCATATATTCTATAAAACACTATTCACCCCCTCTAGTGTTATTTCTGTCTTAAGATCCTTAATCCGCATCCCTAACAATTGGTATCAGAGCATTTCCCTTATGAAAATTAAGAGTTTGTAAGGGTGGATGTTAAAAAGGAAGAGTTTGTAAGTAGAAAAGTGTTCAATCATGGGAATATTTCCCTTATGAAAATCCCACTTATGTTTCAACCGTATGAAACACTTACCGAAAAGAAAGAGAGACTTGCTCGTGAAGAGGTGAAAGAAGAGGGAGAAGAAGAGGAAGAAGAAGGGGAAGGAATGGAAATTGAAGAAGAAGAGGAAGATGAAGAAACCTCTTTGGAAAGTATAGAGTATCCACATACACCCGCCAATCCGTCCAACAAAACCATACTCAAGAACCAAAAGATACTTGATCAAAACCAAAAGGTTCTTAAGAGATCTATTAGCAAGAAAATGGATAAAATCTCTACCAAGATCGACAAGTTCTTTGGGAAGATAGGCAGGAAACTTGGCTTGTCCTCATCATCATCTTCATCAAGCTAATCCTAGCCATTATCTCTCTAGCTATCGTTTATGTATCTTTGTATTTTCTATTTTTTTGGTTAATATTATGTAATGTTAACTAATATAAGTAATGCTACCTTATTCTCTGTTTTCCAGCTTTATATATCTCTGATAGTTATTTATTTTAAGTTTATATAGGTCCGCTAGTATAAAAATAAACTTAGAAATCAAAAATAACTCAACTTGGTTATTATGTCTAGACCTTGTCGACATGCCCCATCCTCTCATGTCGACATATAACAGTCAGAAAGTAGTTACAGTTTCTAACTTCAAATTCTTGTAACTACCAAGTGACAATTCATTTTGAACGGCCAATGACTCCTAAAAATACCTATTTCTTCCAGAAAAACTTCTCTACCTCCATTTCCATTCATCTCCTCTCATACTTCAACTTATTTCTTAAATTATGGCTTCTCCAATTAAGAATTTAAGTGAAAATCTTGAAGAAACTCTTACTTCTTTCAAGAATATTCTCTCTTTTATACTTAGAAATCAAAGGCACTTAGAATTAAGCCAAATGCAGATAATCAAAGAGCAAGAGAGGCACTTCGACGCACTTCGTTGGATGATCTCAAGCCTTAGCAAAGACGAACCCGAAGCAAATCCACCGGTCACTCTCGACAAGAATAATTAGGATGTTATCAAAACTGATCCTATCTTTGGAGAAGATGGATGCGTGGAAGTTCCAAGGAATGTCTGATCATTATGTATGTTTGTTTGTTTGATTGATTTGATTTGATTTAGATTTGATTAGGATTTGATTGAATTGTTTACTTAAGTTTGATTTTGATTTGGTTTGTATATAACTTCATATACTATACATGATTGGTTTGCTATGTATGATACTGATTTGATTGTCAAGTTACACTTATATATATGCTCACACACTTGATCACTTACACGTTCACTTTACACTTTTATTCTATATATATATATATATATATATATATATATATACTTGATTATCTTAGAACAGGTAAATCTTTTATTCCTTTTTGCTGATGCCAAAGGGGGAGAAAGTTATAAAATATATGTGCTTGGTGTAAAGGGGAGTCATGGAATAAAGGGGAGTTGTAGTTTTAAGAAGAAGTCACGGAGTAAGGGGGAGTTATGGAGAATTATGGTATGGTAAGAATATTTTATAAATAAAGGTTGTCATCATCAAAAAGGGGGAGATTGTTAGGAACTGAGTTGATGATATTTTCATGACAACAACCTTATATAGTTATTATACTTTACTTTATAAAATATATACTAACATTTCCATATATATGTGTGTGTGTGTGTGTGTCTAGGAAGTATATGCAGGTATCATCGAAGACTGATCAGTATAAAGACTCAAGCATCAAGATGAAGATTAGAGATTCAAGATTCATGACTCTAGAGAATCAAGATTTCAAGATCTCAAGATAAGTGTCTAGTATTTTGTTAAGACTTCATAATAGCACTCTCATCTTTCTTCCAATTTTCTTTTGGGATGGAACCCAGTTTCTATCAAAACCAGTGGCTTACAAACCTACGCTTAGTAGTTTACAAACCTACGACAAGTGGCTTACAAACCCATGAAAATCAAAATCATTTAAACTACTTTGTACAAGTTCTCGAGTCCTATGGATGAGCTCTGTAGGAAGGTTCTTGCAATTTCAGTTTGAATAGATTTTTCAAAATGTTTTTAAATCTGTTTTCAAAATGTTTTAGCTTTCAAAATCATGTTTTCAAAAATATTTTCAAACTTTGTTTTAGCCTCGAAATATTCCTCTATTCTGATTTTTAAAAACTTCTATTTTTAAAACATCAAAACTTATTCTGATTTTAAATATTACTTATATAATTGACGGTCTATATCAATTATATATATATATATATATATATATTTAAAATAATGTTTTATATTCATTCTCTATCTCAAAATATTGTTTAAACACTTTACTTTGCTTCAGAGAAGTTTCAACTTGTTTTAAATTCATTTGTCTTTACAAAACAACATCTCTATAATTTTGAACTAAGGGATGTCGACATAAGGGGATACCCCATGTCAACATGGTGACAGTTGGATTCAAAATTCAATTTTCAAAAGAAGTGTCCATTCGTTTGAAAACCTTTCGCCAATGGTTATGACTGTGTGCATCTATATAAAGGCTTCCAAAACGAATTTTTTTAACAACTACTTTCTTATTTTCTTCACTTTTTCTTCTCCACCATTCCATATCCATAAAACTTCATATTTTCAAGATCGTGCCATCATTCTGCCAAATTCTCAATAGGAAATCATTTAGATACTCTCTCTATTTGATTCTCCATCATTCTACTAAAGATCAAAGTGCTATTCAGAGTTATAGGATCAATTTGTATTCAAAAAGTCCATAGAGTCTATCCATTCAAAAGGATTGTTATTAGAAAGTATTAGGGTGATCTTGTGTCCCGAAAATCATGAGAGTTTACCCCAGACTCGGAGATAGGAGGGTTCCTCAAGGCCTTAGAAATTGAGGGTTGTAATTTGGATATTGGCTTATAAAAATCTGTACTATTGCCTTGGTGATGGACTGAATGTAGGAGGATTCCGAACCAGTATAAAATCCAGTGTGTTCTTTCCTTTTACTTGCTTTACTTTACTATTTGCATTTGTTATATGTTCTGTGATCATTCTGTGTTAGAACTCTGTTTAGATTTGTGTTGAAAGTTTTAATTTAGTCATATAGTTCATATATTCTTTAAAACACTATTCACCCCCCCCCCCCCCCCTCTAGTGTTATTTCTGTCTTAAGATTCTTAATCTGCATCCCTAACAATTGGTATCAAAGCATTTCCCTTATGAAAATTAAGAATTTGTAAGGGTGGATGTTAAAAAGGAAGAGTTTGTAAGTAGGAAAGTGTTCAATCATGGGAACATTTCCCTTATGAAAATCCCACTTATGTTTCAACCGTATGAAACACTTACCAAAAAGAAAGAGAGACTTGCTCATGAAGAGGTGGAAGAAGAGGAAGAAGAAGAGGAAGAAGAAAGGGAAGGAATGGAAATTAAAGAAGAAGAGGAAGATGAAGAAACCTCTTTGGAAAGTATAGAGTATCCACATACACCCGCCAATCCGTCCAACAAAACCATACTCAAGAACCAAAAGATACTTGATCAAAACCAAAAGGTTCTTAAGAGATCTATTAGCAAGAAAATGGATAAAATCTCTACCAAGATCGACAAGTTCTTTGGAAAGATAGGCAAGAAACTTGGCTTGTCTGTTGAGTCAAGATTTTTATAGAGTTTTGATTTCTGACAAAGGAATAAGCCGTGATCGACAAAAAGAAGTTATTCATTTAAGAAACACAAAGAGCTCCATATATTAGAGGTTGATTATTTGGTATGTTAGTAATTTATGTTAAAATCTATCCTCAAATAATCATATAACTTCAATCTTTCAATATATATACATATGCACATTAACTGTGCAAATTGGACTAAACCGGTCGACCGGTTGAAAATAAGGTGGTCGACCGTTTTTGCCCAGAATGCACAGATAACATGCACACATGCACATAACGTATATATATTTGAATTCCTGTCTACCGGTCCATTTTTGACCTGTCGACCGTTTTTAAACAGAAAGCAACTTTTCCAAAAGACACTTCTCTTCTCCAAAGGTTGCATCTCCTATCTTTCATCAATGATCATAACTCTTAATGGCAACTGTTCACAAAGAGTTACAACTATTTTTCTCTATATATACTCATCTATATCATTGATTCAAACACAAGTTTTTACACGATCATATATGCTCTCTAATCTAATCTCTAACACTCCTGCATTCTAAAAATTAATTTAGCTTATTGAATCATTGAAATTATTTCATATCTTTTGATTCAATAAGTAAATACCTTCTTTAATCTTTACAAAACATCATTCATATTCTTTGAGGATAAGATTATAGGAAGGGTGTACTACTAGTGACAAATCCGTGTTTTCAAGAACACAAGTTGTCAACAACAATTGTATTTGTTTTTGTTGAAGTCCTCGTGTTGTAAGAGGCAAGTGTTGAAGTCCTCAGTGTATTAGAGGCGTGAAATCCCGTTCGGCTGTTCGGGTATTGTAAACCTGTTCCTCCGGGTGAAGCGAGGTAGTTAATAGTGAAAATCCAGATAGAAGTCTGGGACTGGACGTAGGACGGTGCTCCGAACCAGTATAAAAATCTCTGGTGTGATTTTTCTATTTTTATTTTTACTTTGCTACTATCATCTATTTTCCGCATTTATATTATTGTCCATATTACACGATCCGTGTGTACTATATTAGCACATATAATTGTATACACACCGCACTTTCATTTGGTATCAGAGCACGGTCATCATATAACCGTAACACAGTTATATGATATATTCTTGTAATATGGCAAATAACGCAAGTACTAGCACTCAAAACACCACTTACACAGAAGGGCAATCGACACAAAGACCTCCATTTTTCAATGGTCTTAACTATAGTTATTGGGCAACACGTATGTCATTCTTTATGCAATCAAGTAGCTATGATGCTTGGAATGCTACTCAAAGAGAAATAGTGAATCCAACAACTGATTATTCAGAATGGACTGTGGCTGAGAAAACGGCAGCAGCCGTAAATGCAAGAGCAATAAATATGTTGTTCTGTGCATTAGACCAAAATGAATATAACCGTGTTAGTATCTGCACTACTGCATATCAAATTTGGCAAACGCTAAAAATCACTCATGAAGGTACTAACAAGGTTAAACAAGCCAAAATAGCCATGCTGAAAAGTCAATTTCAAAATTTCAAAATGAAACCAAATGAAACAATCAATGACATGTATTCACGGTTTCAAACTATTCACCATGCACTTATTGGGTTAGGACAAAAGTATTCTGATTTTGATATTGTTTCAACAGTCCTACATTCTCTGACTAATGAATGGGAAGGAAAAGTATTAGCAATTGAAGAAGCTAATGACCTTTCCGTCATGAAGCCAGATGAATTGATAGGAAATTTAATGTCCTATGAAGCAAATTTGCAGGCTAGAAAAGAACAGAAAGAAGAAAAGAAAATTGTAGCATTTCATGTTGAGAAAGACGAAAATGAATCAGATTCTGAAGATGAAGATTTGGCGTTCATTGCTAAAGGTTTCAAAAAATTCCTAAAATATCGAAAAGCCAGTCGCTACAATAAAAGGAAACCTGGATCAAATAAACCATCTTCATCTGCTATAGAATGTTTCAACTGCCATAAAAAGGGACACATGCAGAAGGATTGTCCAGAACAAAAGAAAAAGTCAGAAAATGACAAATTCAAATATAAGAAGGACAAATCAAAGAAACGAGCCTTCTCAGTAACATGGGATGATTCAGAGTCATCTTCATCAGAAAGTGAAAGTGATTCGGAGAATGAACAAGCTAATGTTTGTTTTATGGCAACAGAAGATGAGGTACAAATTCCTACATTTGATGAATTACTTGATATTAATGCTGAATTGATAGTCAAATATAAAGACATAAAACGTCAATTAAAAGTAGTCAAAGCAGATTTAAGTAGAGCAGAGTTTGAACGAGATATGTTAAAAGATGAGAAGAAAATATTAGAAGAAGAACTTGAAAATATTCAAGAATCATCATCTAATGTTGACTCTCAAATATCTCTTTTGAGTCAAGAAATAGAAGCTCAAAGAGAGAAAAATAATGCTCTCACTACTGAAAATCATGAACTTAAAGCAAAAGTCAAAATTCTAGACCTAGAAAAAGCTAGTTTACAAACAAAGTTTGATGACATTACTCAAAATGTTTCTAACTTTAACAAAGGTCGAGAAAATTTGACTAAAATCATTGAAAGTTCACAATCTATTTCCGATAAACAAGGTTTGGGATATAACAAACATGAAACTAAGAAACATCTTAGAAATAAAAGGAAGAAGAAAGTACAAAAAACTGAAGCTAAGAAAAATCTTAGTTTATTATATTTCAAACCAAAACCAGTTGTGAAATTTCAAAAGAAAGATGTCAAGACTATCAAAATATGGGTTCCTAAAACAAATAACAATTTGATTAGGAACAAATACATTCAGCAATTCATGAATACTGTGCATCTTAATAATAATTATATATATAAAGGGGATACCGGACCCATATGGGTTTGGACTCCTAAGACCTAACTCTTAGGACCCTATAAAAAGTGGGTACCATGGACTTAATTCTATTCTTTGCAGGTCCTACTTAAGAAAAAAATGGATATTCTGGCTGATATACTCCTATATTATTCCATTATCTATTATTCCTTTTTGTCGATGACAAAGGGGGAGAAAGTGCTAACAATTATTTGCAGGAATATATATATATAAGACAAAATCTCAGGGGGAGATCACATATTCAGGGGGAGATTCAGAACTTCAGATATATGTTGTCATCAATCAAAAAGGGGGAGAATGTTGAGCCAAGATTTTTATAGAGTTTAGATTTCTGACAAAGGAATAAGCCGTGATCGACAAAAAGAAGTTATTCATTTAAGAAACACAAAGAGCTCCATATATTAGAGGTTGATTATTTGGTATGTTAGTAATTTATGTTAAAATCTATCCTCAAATAATCATATAACTTCAATCTTTCAATATATATACATATGCACATTAACTGTGCAAATTGGACTAAACCGGTCGACCGGTTGAAAATAAGGTGGTCGACCGTTTTTGCCCAGAATGCACAGATAACATGCACACATGCACATAACGTATATATATTTGAATTCCTGTCTACCGGTCCATTTTTGACCTGTCGACCGTTTTTAAACAGAAAGCAACTTTTCCAAAAGACACTTCTCTTCTCCAAAGGTTGCATCTCCTATCTTTCATCAATGATCATAACTCTTAATGGCAACTGTTCACAAAGAGTTACAACTATTTTTCTCTATATATACTCATCTATATCATTGATTCAAACACAAGTTTTTACACGATCATATATGCTCTCTAATCTAATCTCTAACACTCCTGCATTCTAAAAATTAATTTAGCTTATTGAATCATTGAAATTATTTCATATCTTTTGATTCAATAAGTAAATACCTTCTTTAATCTTTACAAAACATCATTCATATTCTTTGAGGATAAGATTATAGGAAGGGTGTACTACTAGTGACAAATCCGTGTTTTCAAGAACACAAGTTGTCAACAACAATTGTATTTGTTTTTGTTGAAGTCCTCGTGTTGTAAGAGGCAAGTGTTGAAGTCCTCAGTGTATTAGAGGCGTGAAATCCCGTTCGGCTGTTCGGGTATTGTAAACCTGTTCCTCCGGGTGAAGCGAGGTAGTTAATAGTGAAAATCCAGATAGAAGTCTGGGACTGGACGTAGGACGGTGCTCCGAACCAGTATAAAAATCTCTGGTGTGATTATTCTATTTTTATTTTTACTTTGCTACTATCATCTATTTTCCGCATTTATATTATTGTCCATATTACACGATCCGTGTGTACTATATTAGCACATATAATTGTATACACACCGCACTTTCATTGTCCTCATCATCATCTTCATCAAACTAATCCTAGCCATTATCTCTCTAGCTATCGTTTATCTATCTTTGTATTTTCTATTTTTTTGGTTAATATTATGTAATGTTAACTAATATAAGTAATGCTATCTTATTCTCTGTTTTCCAGCTTTATATATCTCTGATAGTTATTTATTTTAAGTTTATATAGGTCCGCTAGTATAAAAATAAACTTAGAAATAAAAAATAACTCAACTTGGTCATTCTGTCTAGACCATGTCGACATGCCCCATCCCCCCATGTCGACATATAACAGTCAGAAAGTAGTTACAATTTCTAACTTCAAATTCTTGTAACTACCAAGTGACAATTCATTTTGAACGGCCAATAACTCCTACAAATACCTATTCCTTCCAGAAAAACTTCTCTACCTCCATTTCTATTCATCTCCTCTCATACTTCAACTTATTTCTTAAATTATGGCTTCTCCAATTAAGAATTTAAGTGAAAATCTTGAAGAAACTCTTACTTCTTTCAAGAATATTCTCTCTTTTATACTTAGAAACAAAAGGCACTTAGAATTAAGCCAAATGCAGATAATCAAAGAGCAAGAGAGGCACTTCGATGCACTTCGTTGGATGATCTCAAGCCTTAGCAAAGAGAACCCGAAGCAAATCCATCGGTCACTCTCGACAAAGATAATTGGGATGTTATCAAAACTGATCCTATCTTTGGAGAAGATGGATGCGTGGAAGTCCCAAGGAATGTCTGATCATTATGTATGTTCGTTTGTTTGTTTGATTTGATTTGATTTAGATTTGATTAGGATTTGATTGAATTGTTTACTTAAGTTTGATTTTGATTTGGTTTGTATATAACTTCATATACTATACACGATTGGTTTGTTATGTATGATATTGATTTGATTGTCAAGTTACACTTATATATATGCTCACACACTTGATCACTTACACGTTCACTTTACACTTTTATTCTATATATATATATATATATATACTTGATTATCTTAGAACAGGTAAATCTTTTATTCCTTTTTGCTGATGTCAAAGGGGGAGAAAGTTATAAAAATATATGTGCTTGGGGTAAAGGGGAGTCATGGAATAAAGGGGAGTTGTAGTTTTAAGAAGAAGTCACGGAGTAAGGGGGAGTTATGGAGAATTATGGTATGGTAAGAATATTTTATAAATAAAGGTTGTCATCATCAAAAAGGGGGAGGTTGTTAGGAACTGAGTGGATGATGTATTGATGACAACAACCTTATATAGTTATTATACTTTACTTTAGAAAATATATACTAACATTTCCATATAGATATATATATATATAGGAAGTATATGCAAGTATCATCGAAGACTGATCAGTATAAAGACTCAAGCATCAAGAAGAAGATTAGAGATTCGAGATTCAAGACTCTAGAGAATCAAGATTTCAAGATCTCAAGATAAGTGTCTAGTATTTTGTTAAAACTTCATAATAGCACTCTCATCTTTCTTCCAATTTTCTTTTGGGATGGAACCCAATTTCTATCAAAACCAGTGGCTTACAAACCCACGACAAGTAGCTTACAAACCTACGACAAGTGGCTTACAAACCCACGAAAATCAAAATCATTTAAACTACTTTGTACAAGTTCTCGAGTCCTATGGAGGAGCTCTGTAGGAAGGTTCTTGCAATTTCAGTTTGAATAGATTTTTCAAAATGTTTTTAAATCTGTTTTCAAAATGTTTTAGCTTTCAAAATCATGTTTTCAAAAATATTTTCAAACTTTGTTTTAGCCTTGAAATATTCCTCTATTCTGATTTTTAAAAACTTCTATTTTTAAAACATCAAAACTTATTCTGATTTTAAATATTACTTATATAATTGACGGTCTATATCAATTATATATATATATATATATATATATTTAAAATAATGTTTTATATTCATTCTCTATCTCAAAATATTGTTTAAACACTTTACTTTGCTTCAGAGAAGTTTCAACTTGTTTTAAATCCAATTGTCTTTACAAAACAACATCTCTATAATTTTGAACCAAGGGATGTCGACATAAGGGGATACCCCATGTCGACATGGTGACAGTTGGATTCAAAATTCAATTTTCAAAAGAAGTGTCCATTCGTTCGAAAACCTTTCGCCAATGGTTATGACTGTTGTGCATCTATATAAAGGCTTTCAAAATGAATTTTTTTTAACAACAACTTTCTTATTTTCTTCACTTTTTCTTCTCCATCATTCCATATCCATAAAACTTCATATTTTCAAGATCGTGCCATCATTCTGCCAAATTCTCAATAGGAAATCATTTAGATACTCTCTCTATTTGATTCTCCATCATTCTACTAAAGATCAAAGTGCTATTCAGAGTTATAGGATCAATTTGTATTCAAAAAGTCCATAGAGTCTATCCATTCAAAAGGATTGTTATTAGAAAGTATTAGGGTGATCTTGTGTCCCGAAAATCAAGAGAGTTTACCCCAGGCTCGGAGATAGGAGGGTTCCTCAAGGCCTTAGAAATTGAGGGTCGTAATTTGGATATTGGCTTATAAAAATCTGTACAAGGATATTGCCTTGGTGTAGGACTGGATGTAGGAGGATTCCGAACCAGTATAAAATCCGGTGTGTTCTTTCCTTTTACTTGCTTTACTTTACTATTTGCATTTGTTATATGTTCTGTGATCATTCTGTGTTAGAATTCTGTTTAGATTTGTGTTGAAAGTTTTAATTTAGTCATATAGTTCATATATTCTTTAAAACACTATTCACCCCCCTCTAGTATTATTTCTGCCTTAAGATCCTTAATCTGCATCCCTAACATATATCACTCAATTGACTTCGGTGAACCATTCGACTGATTTTGTATATTTCCATTTTTAAAAATGGTAATTAACAGGAAGTGTCTGCGATTTGGCACGGTTCAGGATGAACAGTTCTGTCAGTGGATTTACTAGATACTGGAAGAGTCTGCAGTCAATGTTTCCATGGCAACCGTTTGTTGGTGGCACGTATAACACATTTGATGCTCCAACGTTACTTCCCCTTTTCATATCCTGTATGTTGAATGTTGAGGGGGGATACGGTGATGTCTGATACGTTAAACGCCAACGTATGTTTCGTTTTCCTTCCCTTCCTCTTTTCCTATAAACCAACATCATCATCTTTCATCTTCCTTACACCATATTCTCGTCTCTTCTCCTTTCTAATTTTATATTTCCTCGGATCAAAACGACGTATAAGTCGGACCACTCATCGTAGAAGAAGCCATATCATTCGGATGCAAACGTCAGAATATATCGATTTAAGGCGTGTGGATGACATATTAAATAAACATAAAAAATATTGTCGATGAAATTTTCAAATGAAAGACTTTGGTTTCTATCGTTATGCGACAGACTGCAAAATTATAATATGATAACAACGAAAGTAAGTAGTATCAAAGAAACAGTTGTCATATTAATATACAGCGTAGCTGCAGCACTCACAAATCGACAAATGAGCGAAAATTTTCAAATGTCAAGTAGCACAATTTCAGTTTGTTTTCATACCATTTTAGAAGTTATACAATTGCTAGCTCTTAATATTGTCAAGTCGGATGATTCTCAATTTAATATTGTTGCATATCATATTAAAACCTCAAACCGGTACTACCCATATTTTATAAACTGTGTTAGTGTTATAGACGATACACACGTAATAACATACTTACATGCAGATTGAGTTTTTTTTGTATATAGGACGAAAAGGTTGTGCTGCACAGAATATGTTAGCTACATGCTCATTCGATTTACAATTTAATTATGTTATGGTTGGTTAGGAAGGTGCTTCATATGATAGTAGAAACTTTTAATTCAGTTATAAACGGTAGAAACTCTAACTTCCCATACCCTCCACCAGGATAGTATTATTTAGTTGATTCGGGATATCCACTTCAATCTGGTTATTTATCACCTTATCTTAATATTGGATATCATATTCCTAATTTTCACGAAACCTAAAATCAACCATTGAAATTTTTATTTTCTATAATTCAAGTTTACATATGACAATTAAAATAACCTTTGAAAATTAGAAGAAAAAGTACGTTGTTTTAAAAAATATGTCAATATACTCATCTGAAACTCAAGTAGAAGTTGTCGTATCCATAATTAGGCCTGTCAAACGGATCGAGTTGGGTCAAAATGGGTTGGGTCGAGTTTGACCCAACCCATTTATGACCCATTCTCTTTTATCCATTTATGACCCAACCCATTTATGACCCAATCCACTTAACAAGCGGGTTACCCATTTAACCCATTTATGACCCAACCCACTTAACAAGCGGGTTACCCATTTAACCCATCTAAAGATTTAAATTTAATTTGACTAATAAAATAAAAAAAATTCCAATTCTAATTTTTATGTTTTGAGATCCGACAAAAAATAAAAATTTTAATTCTAATTTTCATCAAAATTCAAATATGGAGATGGGGTAGCTTATTATTTTCTTACAACTGTCAGTCTCCTTGGAGAACTACAGTGTGCGTTCACATGATAAAGTATCCGAGTGTTCCATACTATCTGTAATTTAGGTGATAGTTAATCGGTCGAAGTCCCGCCTGATTCTGAGTTAGAACGAAGGAGTTATTTCAATCTGAACAAAAAAAAGGTGGCTTCTGCATTAGACGGAGTTCAATATGAAGATGTGATAGCCTGTTATTTTCTAAGTACAATTGTCAGTCCTCTTGGAGAAATACAGCGTGCGTTCATAACGATGAACTATTCGAGTGTTCCATATTGTCCGTAATTTAAGTGGGATTGTAACGATCCAGAATTTTTAACAATTTAATTTGAGAATATTTAATTAAGTTTAAATATTTGAATGATGGTTTGAATTGAATTTCAAATTATCAGAATGAATTTGACGATTAAGTTATAGAATTTAATCTATTGAAAGTTGAATAAAAATTTGAATCTTCAATTTTAAGCCAATTAAAAATATTTCAAAGGCTTGTAAAATTCATATTGATAATATTGAAGATTATAGGAGCTTCAGAATTTAATTTGGAAGTGAATTGTTCGGTTTTGAAATTTTTATCGTTTGAATCGATATTTAAAAATAGCCGTCCGAGGCACAGTCTCGGAATTCGACGAAACCAGTTCCATTGGGTCCGTAATATTGAATTATTCTCGGATTTCAAATTTCGTATTTTTCGGAGTTGATATGTGAGCACACGACGTGTAAACGCGTTGAAATTTTCAACGAATTCAATTTAAATTTAAATTTAAATTTAAATTTAGTCAACATCAGCACATTCCTAAACTCACGCAGAAAATCACGCCTACGATCACGAAGAAAGGATCGTGCAAGCATGCCTCTTCTCTGATAAATCACGTTCTCTCCCCCTTCACTCTCGTTCAAAAGCAAAATCAAAAGAAAGAAAACAAATAATGGCCGAAGCCAATTTTCTTTCTCCCTCCCTCACTTTCAAAACCCCTTCCTCTTCAATTTGTTATGAATGGCCGCAGCCGTATAAAAAAAAAAAAAAAAAAAGAGACGAACGAAATCGAAATCGCATCGGCAAAGGGCGAGGCAGCGGCGACGGCGACACGAGGCGATGGCTTCTAGAGGGGCGCGGCAAGGGGGGGTTCGTGGCAGTGACGATCGAGGCTGGTGGAGGAGACGCAGGAGGCGCGGCGGCTACTAGCGTTCGCGATGGAGTCAGGGTTCGCGTTCATGGCAGTGGCATTCGAGCGGCGGCGACGACGCAACTGAGGTGCTCGCGAGGCGGCGCTAGGGCTCGGCGGCGCGCCCGAGGTGATGGGGCAGCGCTGATGGGTTCGTGGGTGACTCGAGCAAGGGGGGGCCGGCTGTGCTCTCCATTTCGAGACTGCAGTAAGGTAATTTTCGAGTTTTTAAAATTTTAATGATTTCAAAATTAATTTAATTTAAGTAAAATGTATATAGATTAGAAATAGGATTTTAAAAGTTTGAAGATTTAAAAATGCAATTTCAATTATCTTCAGTCCAATTTAAAAATGTATTGTGGTATTTTAAATATTACAGTAAAGAAAATATTTTACATAAATAAAGTTTGGAAAAAAATTATTATTTATGAATTTTAAAATCTATATATATTATCTTCAAAGAAAAATACAGTGAATATATATATATATAATATAATTTTTAGTTAATCGAATTTATTAAAAAAAAAAGGGGGAATTTAATCATTAGTTAGATAAATTTAATTTTTTAAAATAAATTGATATAAGGATATTAATTTAAAATAAAATGATTAGTTAAGTTGTTATAAAATAAATAGTTTACGATAATAAATTTGTTTTATCTACTATAGTTACTAAAAAATAAAATTTTTAGTTAAAAAAATTGAATTTATAATTGATTAAGTTATTAAAGGGTAAGTGATTTTTCACTTAGTTCAAATATTCTATTTAAAAGGAAAATTTATTTATAACAAATTTAATAGTTAAAACCAAAATTTGTTAGTTGATTTAATTTATAAAAAGGAAATTTAGTTCAATTGGGAATTTCTAGTTAGAATTATTTTAAAAGGAAAATTTGTTAAAATAAATTTATTTAAGAAGAGATTGGTTTAAATAAAACTATTGATTAATTAAACAATCAAGAACGAAATTTAATTTATTCGATCTGTTCGAATATTAATAAATTGTGTAAATATTTATACAAGGTATAGATCAAGAAAATCGAGTCAAGAGTTAAGGTTTATCAGGATATTCTGGAAATTCAGGAATTGTTGGAGGCAGGCTGGATGGCATGGCGTATTACTAGTATCTAGTATTTCTTTTTCCACTGTTTGTTGTTGTTGTTGTACACTCTGATGATGTAATGTAATGTAATGTAATAACTGATGTAGTTCTTTGTTTAAAAATTATTCATTTATCTATTATATGTTGTTCCGCTGCGAATTGTGAGATTCTGATATTGTTCTGCTGTTTTCTGTTCCGTTCTATTTTCTTTTCTCTCTATTTTCTACTATCTTCTCTCTTCTTCTCTCTTTTTCTTCTTTCTTAAACCCTCAGTGTTCAGTTTTCCGGCATCCGACTGATCGGCATTCGATACAGTGGTCGTATTGATATCGATATTCGGGAGTCGAAGAATCGGGTCCTAACATGGGAGTTGATCGGTTGAAGTCTTGCTTGATTCCGAGTTAGAACGAAGTAGTTATTGCAGTCTGAACAAAAAAATAGCGGCTTCTGCACTAGGCAGAGTTCAATATGCAGATGTGGTAGCCTTTTATTTTTTAAGTACAATTGTCAGTCCCCTTGGAGAACTACAGTGTGCGTTCACATGATGAACTATCCGAGTATTCCATACTGTCCGTAATCTAAGTAGGAGTTGATTGGTCGAAGTCTCGCCTGATTACAAGTTAGAACGAAGGGGTTATTACAGTCCGAACAAAAAAAATAACGGCTTCTGCACTACGCGGAGTTCAATATGCAGGCGTGGTAGCCTGTTATTTTCTAAGTACGACTGTCAGTCCATTTGGAGAATTACAGTATACATTCGCACGATGAAGTATCCGAATGTTCCATACTGTCCGTGATTTAGGTAAGAGTTGATCGGTCGAAGTTTCGCTTGATTCCGAGTTAAAACGAAGGAGTTATTTCAGTCCGAACAAAAAAATGGCGGCTTCTACACTAGGCGGGGTTCAAATATAGGAATGTTGTAGCTTATTATTTTCTAAGTACAACTGTCGGTCCCCTTGGAGAGACAAAAAAAATAGCGGCTTCTGCACTAGGTGGAATTCAAATACGGAGATGCGTAGCCTGTTAGTTTCTAAGTATAATTGTCAGTCTCCATGAAAAATTATAATGTATGTTCAAATTCTTGTTTTTCAAATTTATATTAAAATTTAATGTTTTTAATAAATGGTTAAATAGGTTATCCACTTATAACACTTTTAAAAATGGGTCAATCCGACCCATAACCTATTGTATGATTTTCATAAATGGGTTGATCCAACACATTTATAGGTAGGATAAATGAGTTTGGTTAATGAGTTGTGTCAAATTTTGACAGGTATATCTACAATGACCATACACTATTTCATAGGCAGATAAGCGGCCAAGTATATTAATTAATAATAGTGCTAACTCCTATTTAGCCATATTTTGGTCTCATTTTTTTGGTTGAACGTCCCTACAAGCTGTGATAAATAAAAGGTAGAGACAAGACTGGATGGGACACCAAATTGGAATTTGTTACGTGCAATGATCATTTTCGAGAGATAGCAGCCTAGTATGTTCGGTTTGCTTCTACTTTTGTCTCTCAAAATGGAAGCTATTCGACGTGATGTACAAGCATGTAATCCATACAGAAGTATACTTTTTTTCGTTGCTAACAAGATTACCCTGCAACTACGATAACGGTCTTTTAGGTGGTCCTTGGGCTAGGTAGTGTCCAAGGCCCAATTTGAAGGGGGCCTTGTATGATATATCAAAACATAAAGTCGGCACCATTGAACTAAAAAAATTATTTCCTGGCCCAAACAATGTATTTATATAGGTCATTTAGAACAATACTAAAAAGTTTTACTCTGTATTTGTTTTCTTCAGTTCCAATGACAACTTTACATTCTTCGAAGTTCAAATATCCACAGCGATTTTCCTTCTTTCCGTTTATTAATGGGTACGTAATGTTCCTTCTTCTTGTTCATTTCCTATTACTTAAAGAACACATGATCTATCAACCGAGACACTTAACCACATCTGAACTATAGAAATGAAAGTTAACATCCCTTTCTCATTTTTTCTCCAAAATTACATAGAGAAAGCATAAAAGTTACTCTATGATATATTTTTGATTGCTGATGAATTATATGATTTGCATTTTGAAACATATCATTTCAAATCATGCATACTGTTACTAGCAAATTTATGCAATCTTCGAATTGACTTAGATCGAAGAAATTGGACTACAAAATAATGAAGTATTGAGTTAAGGAGCTCAGAAGATGTCGGGGCTTGGAAGATGTTAAGGTCGAAGAAATCAAAGTTTTGGTTAAATTTCTAAAATGCAAAACGTCTTGTTGTTTGAATTTCTCGCAAGTATGATTAGTCGGCCAGCACATCAAGACCCGACATCGATCCATGTTAACTTGCGCTTCTTAGCCCAGTCCAGTTCTAGCTGATCCATAGTAAACCAGACTCCATCCTAGCAAATCCAACATGCATTTCACAGATTGTCCGTCTTGGACTCCTATGCCTGGCTCAACCCAGTACAAAGTGACACGATCGTCTCATATGGCTCTACCAGACCTGGCTTTCTCAGCCCATCTACTCGGCTACACTATAAGTCCATGACCAACCGTCTCAATTCAACTCAAAGCGGCTCCAACGGCCCTCTCCAGGCAAGGCTCGGCTTAATTACGACCCATCTTAGGCATGGCTTTATCACAACCCACCATCGATCTGTATTAAGCAATCTCTCTCGTCATCCCTTAGCCGATTCATCGCATTCCTTGCAACTTAATCCTTAGTAACACTTGGTTTTCCTCAGTAGGCGTCGACAGTAAATGCACGGCCAGCATAGCCTGGAAGAAGTTACTCGTCTGCCTCGCCATATATACAGGAAAAAGTAAATAACAATTCGAACAGTCAACCGTACTGGGTACGACGAAAAATCTTCCAAAGCATGCCTACTCCGGTAGCACATCACCAACATTAAATATGCATTAAACGCAAAGCATGCATCGGGGTATAGAGTGACAATTGACATACTTCTTGACCACACATTCACATCACCTTTACAGCCGTCTTCCATCAACCCATGAGACCAGATCGACAATCATGTGTGCTGCTTGCCTGTTTTTTCTACGCAATATTAGTCGTCCTCATCCATTTCACCTACTCTAAATGCCTCATGTCATAGAACATCAATGGGATGGAACATTGATTTCTGGTTATTTTCTCTCACTGCAAACCAAAGCTCTTAAAATTAGCAACTTTTTCGTCTTAAGTTTTTATTTCTTATTATTCTCTTGTAATTGAAAGCGAGAAATGTAGTAAGAGGTTTTCATAGTGGATGTAGATAAGCTTGGCTGAACCACTCTACATCTCGGTGTCAGTTACTTTGAATTGCTAGTTTTCTCCTCATTGTATATTTTTTAAGCCTAGTGTTAGTAAGTAACATTTGTTTTCACAAATGCATTACTCTAATTCTGAGGTCGGCTAGTTCATTAGTTAGCATTTTGACGTTCGAATGAGGGGCACCCCTAAAATCTCTCACCAAGCTAGGGGTGCTGATGTGCACGTAAATGTACATATTTTACCACCATATCTAATCGAATTTGATTAAATAAATGATTATATTGGATATTTTAACATGTTTAAACCAAAATTCAACTTATTTTCAAATCGTCATATATTCATCTTCATATAGAGGCAAAATGGTCATTTATGTGCATATATTAATTTGAGAATTTTTACTTGGACATTTTTATGATTTTTATAGGAATTTGAATGGAAATTACAAGAGGCTTCATTGAAGTATACATGCACAGGAGTGAAAGAAGCAAATGAAGATGGAAATAATTCATGTCATGAATCATGAAGGACCCCATCTACCTTGATGTACAAATTAGAAGCTAATACACGTGCTAATGGCCATTAAATTTTCATGCACACTTAATGGAGGATTATCTTATGCTAATAATAACCCGATGACCACACTTCCTCAAGCGTAGTTTGATTAGCTCCCAAAAAATGGATTAGAATTTTAAAACATGTATAAATACCATATGTTCATGTAACTCTCCTCTCTGCCTCTTAGCTTTTTAGTTTAGGATCAAAAATAAAACAAAGTTCTTTTTTTTCATGGCTACATAACAATTTCTTTTATGTTATTCTTTTATGCAATGTTAGTTCTTGCTCTCTTTTTATTTACATGCTTTTTCCTTTCATGTTAGTAGTGTAGTTTATTTTTCATGTAAGTAGATTAGTGTTTATTTCTTGTTAATTAGCTCTCTTCTTCATTAGCTTGCATTTTTTTTTTTTTGTTCCATGTTGCGTTCTACATTTGTTGATATGATAACAAATATGAGAGGCTGAACCTCTTTAATTTAGGGGTAATGAATCTCTCTAGTGTGTAGATTCAACATTTTGACCATTTATGTTCTCTGTTTGTGCTTAATGTAAATATTTGAAGTGGTTTAAGTTATTGTTTTAGCTTTGAATTTGATAGCATATATTGTCGATGCCAAATAGACTGTGTTTAAACAAACAACAAACACAAATTACCTCTTCATCTATATATAACGTTGGTAATGAAGTAATTTTAAAATCAAAAGTTGATAGTCTATATTTCTAATCAATGTTTAATAGGTCATGCTTAGAATAGATTTTATTTTCAAGTTCATTATCAAATTTTCATGAGAGTTAAAATTGAGTTAGTAGTTGTGTTATAGTTTGATGATTTATATTGGGCTAATTAATAGCACAAATACGTCATACTTATGATAAACACATCAACTAATTTTACTAATGACCGAAAGAGAGATCATAATTTCATATTTTATTGAACTATGTTATCTAGAGAGTGGATTTATCTCTAAATTGCCTTCAAACTCTCATAGTTATCACTCACTTTTGTAGGTTGTTAATTTTTGCAATTTTTAGTAGTTAACAACAATCTCAAATCTTTGATTAATTTGAATGAATGGAAATTTAAAATCCAACAATATTCTATGGATCAATCTGTACTCGCCACGTATTAGAATTGTACGTCGTGTGCTTACGGTTAATTTTATTATAAATTCGTTCGATGGCGTTCTAAACCGCTAGAATTACGGTTGACGAACAAGTTTTTGACGCCATCGCTGAGAAATGGTTTTGATTTTGATTTTGATTTTTCGAATTATTTTCGTTCGATTTTTATTGTGTGTTTGTTTTGTGTGTTAGTTTCTATTTAAAAAAAGTTATGTGAATGTTGTGTGATTTGATTTGTGTGATTGTTTATTGTCTGTTGTTTTCTTTACGCATTGCATTTGCATATTTTCTAAAAAGAAAAATAACCCACACAATTTCATTTGAAAAAAAAAAAATATTTCATCACGAATTATAGTTTGCATTGTACATACATTTTACATTGTTATTCTCTTTTCCAAACTGTGCACTGTGCACACAACTCCACACGCTCAACTGTTTTTACATTGCCATATCAACCAACCACACAATAGTTTCACTCTGTCTACCACCAGTTACAACACACTTCCCACAGCAACTATCATCAGCACCTCCTCTCCACTTCCGTCGAACTGTTACGAACTGCAGTGCCTTCCACTGCTCTACCCACATGCAACAAACCACGCTAATCTATCACAAACAACACTCTTCCATCACCACTCATCCACCCTACATACACGTCGACACAAAAGTGCCCTATCCCTCTGCCATCTACCAGTCAAACTCCATGATTCGTTCAATACCCTCTCCTACTTCAGCCATACAAACTTCCAGCTGACTGCCCCCTCACACACAAATTACAACAAACTTCATACAGCAGTAACGATAGCAACAAACATCTCATCGCAAGCTTCTCTCAAACCACGCTGACATCCCCTCTTCAATACCACACCACTTCCTCCAGTCCACATTTCGACCAACTGCCTACATCTTTTACCACCCTCGCTTCATCGCCTCCCATCACTGCCATTGCCAGTTACATCAACAACCCTGCATCGCCGACCATCCCACTTCCTCACCTACAATCTGTTACATTCAACTCCACATTACCACACAAGCATTTCCCCCGATAGCAACCACCCTCCCTGCATACAACCATCAGTACTTCCATTAACCACGACTACAACGGCTGCTTGCCTCGAAACATCATACTATGCTCCAAACCACATCCTTCTTGCTACTGCTCAAACCAGCAACCGCCTGCACGGTTTCATGCAACCACCTCTACTTCAACCAGACCACCATGACCGTAATCAGCCAAGCAAATACCAGACAATCATCAAATACATCCCAACAACTACATATTACACAGTCACCAATAACTGCTGCAAGTCCATTGCTTTCACATTCATCAAACATACACCCAGTTCCGGTCATCCTTCATCACCCACCAGACTTCCCTCTTCAACAACTGACATTGCATACTTCACCATTGTCCCATTCAACATCACAAGCATAGACCACCCTTCTAATCAGACAACTCCACAACCAAATACTACAACTCCACCACTGTGCCTTCAATTCCACTGACTCAAAAAAAAAAATCAAAAATCAAAAATCAAAAATTTCTTCCAACAAACCACCCCACCAAAAAAAATGACCATCTACTTGCCTCGACCACATCATCATATAAACTAACCACGAACACCCAATACTACACTCCCTGACCCACAATACAGCCACTGCAATTTGCCTCCAACATCGAAATCACGAATCGCCTGCAACAGAGCCACGCCGAACCACAGCAGCTCCACCTTCGAGCTTCAACATTCCACCCCTTCCAAAATCCAACAATCGCCTCGCATCGTAGCAGCTCTCCCAAACTAGAGACGCCTGAACCACCCTCGAATCGCCCCAAATCGACTTCGCAACCGCCTCAACAATCCCCAAATTCACTGCTTCAAAATCGACAAACCACAGCCTTCTTACTTGAGTGTGAGAATCAAATTTTTTTTCCCTCTCGAATTGAGACGTGAATTTGCGAATAAGTGTGTTCGATTTTGTGAAGCCACTGAACTTGTGATTTTGGGTTTAGTGATTTATGTTAGTGCGCCGGGTTTGGAAATTTTGTCTTTAATTTAATCCTTCTTTAAATTCTTCTACAAGTTTGTTGAAATTTCCCTTGTTTAAATCTTCTTTGATTTGACTAGAAAAATAAAAATAAATTAAGTGTTGTTCTATTTAGAAATCTTTTGTTTTGAATTGTTTCTTTTGATTTTGATTGTTTTGATTTTCCATTGTTCAGTTTCTCATTTAGAAAAAAGATTATAAAATAAAGGGGTTGTTTTCAATTGGTTTTAGTTTGTTTTGTTTTGTTTTCCTTTGTTTTAGTTACTCTTTATTATTAACTAAAATTGTATATAAAAAAGTTATTATATATATATATATATATATATGTATGTATGTATGTATGTATGTATGTATGTATGTATACACACACACACACACATATATATATACATACATACATACATACATACATACATACATATATATATGTGTGTGTGTGTGTATATACATACATACATACATACATACATACATATATATATATATATATATATATATATATATCTTGTTTTTATTTGCAGAGATAAGGAAGAATAAGTTGCTTGCTTTGCTTAGCTTACAAAAAAAAAATAACTTCTTGCTTGCTTATAATTTTTTTTTAACCCCTGTCTATTGTTTTTATTTGTCTTGCATTATTGTTTGCTTGCATTTAAATTCAAAAACAAAAACAAATTTCATTTGTAGTTGCATTGTTAATACACGTTTAATTTCTGCTTTGCATTTCATCCTAGAGTTTTGATTAATAATAACAGTTAGAAATCAATAACGCTTAATTGTATATTAACAATTTGTCCTTTTTCAACTATTTAATTTCTTGGTGTCTAGGCTACGCCAGAGCAATAATCAGTTACAAATATTACGGTAATTCGTAAATATTATACTGAATTGTTTTTTTTAAGGTACTTAAACCTTCGGCTGCATTGCTATGATGATTCTTGGTGCACCAATAAATCTTATCTGTTAACTGGCTGAGAACTATCTTGTTGATTTAAGACAAAGTGCGATTATACAATTTTGAGTTAGGAGCAAATTAGGATAGAAAATTTGTAATTAATTATCGCATTTATTTAGTTGCATCAGTTCATGTATATTAAAAAGAAAACAAAAAAAAATTGTAAATAGTTTTTAACTTAGTTTTTTCTTTCTTTTGAAATTTATTTAAAATCATAATCCAAAATTTAAAAAAAATCCAAATACAAAAAATATTTTCAAAAAAAAAATTGAAAATCCGAAAACCAAAAAAAATCAAATTTTCCTTTTGAAAAATAAATTCCTTTTTGGTAAATATTTTTCCTTTATAAAAAAAAAAACCAAAAACATTCTTAAAAATATCCGAGTTTCGCATTGTTTACTCACCAAAATTTTACAATAGTTGTGAAAATCAATATAATCCATATAATTTAACTTCAAATTTTTATGAAAATTTCAACAACTATTGTGTAAACAATTTGAATTTTGAACAACAATGTTTTCAAAATAATGAGCAACTCTCAAACCTCGAAAATAGTATTGAAATGATATCATCTTTAGTTGAAAAACAAATCACATGAATATTTTGTGTAATTCATATCTGTGCAACAATTCAAGTCAAAGTTTTCAAAATAATCAAATTTGAATTCACTTCCAAATTCTAATGATTTTGATTATAACTCATGCTAATTCAACTTCGAACTCCAAAATGAATTTCAAATCACAATGGAAATGTGAATCACTTTTCAAATGATTTTAGCAATTGGAATAGTTTCAATTTTTGTGCAATTGACAATTTTTGTTCTCAACAAATTCAAATTGAAAATTCTCAAATTAATAATCATGAATTTGATTTAGTTGAGCAAATGGAAAAAGATTATGAGGATTTGTTGCCTTGAACTTACAAATTTTTTAATGAGAAATAAAATCAAATTCCAACGTGTGAAGAATCAAATTATAATCCACCGTTTATCGAAATTTGCAATTTTTGTTCTCAACATGTTCAAATTAAAAATTCTCACTACAAGAAAATCTGCTTTTAATTGCATTAATCGGTGGCGTTTCATGTTATATGCAACCATTGACCTATCTAAAATATAAAATTTAAGGTATAAACGCGGCCAAATCATTCCCGCCATTAATTCAGTGAAATTTTGCTAAAATTTTATGTGGCCGCTCATAATTTTTCTTTTCTTCTCTGAAATGAATCAAATCCTCAAAAAAATCTTCCTCCTTTTTTCTTTCTCATCCACTTTTATAGCTTCACAAAATCTTCATCTCATATGGCCAAATCATTCCCACCATCAAATCCCGTAACTTCATCTTCCAAAATCACTTCGTCTTTGGCTTTACCCCCAAATCGATTAATGAAGAGAAAAAATATATTATAATTTCACGCACAAGAAAAGTTAGCGCTGGTGGCAACAGAGGAGGTCGACCAATGTTCAGATCTAAAATATTCAAGGCTTCAAACCAATGTTCGGATGAAATATTTTCAAATTTTGGTAATTTTATTTGTTCAATCCTTTTCTACTTACCTTTGTTTTCAATTTTTCCTTCGTTCACGATGTTTGACCTACGTTCGTATTTACAGTGTATTGAACTGTAAACCATTCTTGGATTTGGGTTTTGGCATCTTCTATGTCGCTGGAGTAATTTGGGAGAACGACGATAGTCCATTAAACCATTGGCGGTTTATTTAGTTGTTGTCCACAACCATTAAGAACTTACTTTGCAAAATTTGGTTGCCGATTAGATATAGGTACGATTATTTCAATCAACTTTGGAGGATTTATATTTTTTCAGATCGATCTAGGCAGGAATATTTGGCATTACTTTAGTATAGTCCTGTAGTTCGGTGCTTTGCTATGCATACGTTGATTAACCATAATTACATGATCCATATATTGAAATACCATCTGACTACCCATGTACTTAGTTCATTAGTTTGTTATTGCTTTTCTATTAGACGAGCGTAACGACACGCGCTTCGTGCGTGATGAAGAAGGCTGAATTGTTTTTCTACAAATTGTATTTATTTAATACGTTCAAAAAAAATGATTTCCACATATATTTAGTCATATTTTTGTGTTTAATCATACGTAAATAATTTGAAATTTTATTTCTAAGTTGCAATATCTAATTTCTCGTAAGTTTAAATTTTTATTTATATTATTAATTAATATAAATTTTTTGTCAAGTAGTTTATTTGCTAGATCCTATTTTTAAGTGATATTAAGACTTAATAAATATTTGTAGATGAATTTTGAATTTTAAAATAAGCTTAATTGTCAGATCCTAATTTTAAACGATGTTAAATTTTAATAATATATGTAGAAAGACATTTTTAATATTTGATGCTAATACCAAAAGAGTGCGACAACAAACATATTACAACTATTAATAAAAATTACATATAAAGGGTAATTTTGGAAGTTCATGGTCAAGCCAAAAGTTTGCGCCTCCAAACCAACTATTAATTAAAACAATATGTTTAAATCGGTAAAAAAAATGATTTTTTATTTTTAAGCGATAATAAGATTTGTGTATTTGTAAAGAAGTATTCTAAATTTATAAAGGAAGTTTAATTTTAGATCCTATTTTTAGAAGTGTTTTGAATTCGTAAAGCATTTTTATCGTTAGATCCTACTTTTAGGGGCGTTTGAATTTGTAAAAGAAGTTTAATGTTAGATCCTATTTTTAAGTTATTAAGATTTGATAATATATAAAGGACATTTTTGGTAGTTCACGTTGATACCAAAAAAACGTGACAATAAAACTATTACAACTATTATTAAAGATATGTTTAAATTAGTAAAAAATGATTTTTTTATTTTCAAGTGATATTAAGATTTGTGTATTTGTAAAAAAGTATTCTAAATTTATAAAAGAAGTTTAATTTTAGATCCTAATTTTAGAAGTGTTTTGAATTCATATAACATTTTTAGTTGTTAGATCCTACTTTTAGGGGCGTTTGAATTTGTAAAAGAAGTTTAATGTTAGATCCTAGTTTTAAGTTATTAAGATTCGAAAATATATAGAGGGGAGTTTTTGGTAGTTCACGTTGATAGAAAAAAAGTATGTTACCAAAGTTATTACAACTATTATTAAAGATATGTTTAAATCGGTAGAAAAAATGATTTTTTTATTTTCAAGTGATATTAAGATTTGTGTATTTGTCAAAAAGTATTCTAAATTTACAAAGTAAGTTTAATTTTGGATCCTATTTTTAGAAGTATTTTAAATTCGTAAAGCATTTTTTATTGTTAGATCCTACTTTTAGGAGCGTTTGAATTTGTAAAAGAAGTTTAATATAGAGGGGCATTTTTGGTAGTACACGTTGATACCAAAAAAGTGTGACACAAAATCTATTACAACTATTATTAAAGATTTGCACCTGAATGATTTTTCCTTATTTTATATATGTACCTAAATTTTACTCCATTCAAGCATTTTTATCACTTTGTTCTGTAGTTCAAGTTGTTATTCATAATTTTATTTTGATGAAAACGTAATGACACCGTGACTTATAAACCAAAATTGATTGTTGTACATGGTGGGTAGATACATTGATTAACTAGGGAAATATATATGCCAAGACTATGATTTTTGTTCATTATTCCTATTGATGATGACTACTTGGTATAATTTATTTATAACTACTTATTCATATCTTTTATTCGTGCCTTTCATTCTATAAGTTGAATTATGAACACCATTTTCCTACAATACAACAATTATTCCATTCCTCATTAAATCCGAGTTTTGTAAATTTGATAAGGAGAGTAGTTTGTGGTTGAACTGACAAGATAAGTGTAGTTTGTGGTCGAACTGATACTGTAGGGGATTTGGTGGTGGCTGTTGTGCTACTGGCTGTTGTGCTACTGGCTGTGACCGTTTTCTAACGGTTGTTACTGTTGGCTGTTGAATTTGAATTCAACAGTCAATAAAATGTACCGTAGCGGGGGCGTTGCCCCCGCACCCCACCTTGGAGGGTTGCCACCCCCGGAACCCCCTCCGTAGGGGATCTTATTTGAAAAAACATTCAACAGTTTTGGGTCTTGTTTGAAAGTGAGGTAATTGTAGAAGTGTGCAGGGGGAGGTGGTAGAAAAGAGCCGCGGTTAAATGTCTCAAAGAAAAGTAGTTTTATAAGTTGTAAACCCAAATCAAAAATGCAAACCCAAAGAAGAACATATTGTAATGCAAACACAATGTATTACAAGCAATCAAATGAAATACAATGCATAATTGGTTTGGTTTTTATTTGGTGGAAGTTGTCTTTTTTGTGAACAGAAGTGTTCAAATAAAAAAAGTGCACAAATGACAAGGAGAGTAGTTTGTGGTTGAACTGATAGGATAAGTGTAGTTTGTGGTTGAACTAATATTGTAGGCGTTCTGGTGGTGTTGTTGCTATCAACAGTGATTGTGGCAGATGGCTATAAGTGGAGGTGAAAGCAGTGAAGGTATGATAGTGTTGTGAAGTGCTGCGATATGAGTACTATTGTTTGTTGAAGTTAGAGGTTGAAGTTGATGGTTTCTCTGAAGTGATGGCAGCAGTGTGGGTTTTCTGGTTGCAGGGTGTAGATGGCAGAACTTCTGGTGAAGTGACAGGGAACTGGAAGGGGCAGAGAATGTGAACAAGATGTTGATGGGCAGAAATGTTGATGGGTAGAGATGTATGCTGAAGTGTAGTTGGTCAGAGGTAGGAAGCCTGATGATGGCTGCAGGGGAGATTGATAGAGGAAATGCAGCAGTTTGTATAGGATTGAAGGGTTTTAGGGGATGGTTCAAAGTGGAGCAGTGGTGATTGTATGTAAGTATGGCAGTGCTGGGATGCACACAGTAGATAATGAATGACTGGAGTGCCAGAGGAGTATAAAGTGGAACTTGGTGGTCAAGAGGAAATGTGGCGAAGTTTGTGATCAGGTGCAGATGTATGTGGTTGTGGTAGATGTTGTAGAGTGGTAGATGTCGTATAGTATGTTGCTGGAAGTGAAGTTTTGTAATTTTGTGGTAGATATTGCTGGAAGTGAAGTATGTGTCAGGATGGGTTGCAAAAGTTTGAAGTTTTTATTTACGGTTGTTCAAAAATTTGTAATAGTAATATAAGCAAACTGAGTTTTATAAATAGCAATAGTAGTACTAATAGTAATAATAATAATATAATTAAGTTTATTGAGTTTTATAAATAATAATAATAGTAACTTAACTAAGTTAACCAAGTTAATAAAAATTAACTAAGTTTTGTTAAAATTAAGCAAATTTTATAAAACTAACTAAGTTTAAGTTAACTAAATTTTATAAATAATAATAATAATATAACTAATTTAACAAAGTTTTACAAATAATAATAATGATGATGATGAATTAACAAAGTTTATAAAAATTAACTAATATTATAATGATAATATAATAATAAAAATTAAGTTAACTGTGTTTTAGTAATAATAATAAATGGACTAAGTTAACCGAGCTTTATAAATAATAATAATAATAATAATAATAAATTAACCAAGTCAACCAAATTAATAAAAATCAACTAACTTTTGTTAAATTTAAGCAAGTTTCATAAAAAATTAACTAAGTTTAAGTTAACTAATTTTATAAATAATAATAATATAACTAATTTAACAAAGTTTTATAAATAATAATGATGATGATGAATTAACAAAGTTTATAAAAATTAACTAATATAATGATAATAATATAATAATTATGTTAACTGAGTTTTAATAATAATAATAATAATAGCAATAATAATAAATTAACTAAGTTAACCGAGTTTTATAAATAATAATAATTAATTAATTAATTAACTAAGTTAACAAAAATTAATTAAGTTTTGTTAAAATTATACAAGTTTTATAAAATTAACTAAATATAAGTTAATTAAATTTTTATAAATAATAATAATATAACTAATTTAACAAATTTTATAAAAAATAATAATGACGACGATGATTTAACTAAGTTCATAAAAATGAAATAAGTTCATAAAAACAACAACAACAATAATAAAATTAAGTTAAATCGAGTTTTAATAATAATAATAATAATAATAATAATAATAATAATAATAAATTAACTAAGTTAATCGAGTTTTATAAATAATAATAATTATAATAATAAATTAACTAATTTAACCAAGTTAATAAAAATTAACTAAGTTTTGTTAAAATTAATTAAACAAGTTTTATAAAATTAACTAAGTTTAAGTTAACTAAATTTTATAAATAATAATAATATAATTAATCTAACAAAGTTTTATATATAACTGTAAGATTGGACTTTATTTATTTCATTTCGTTTATATCTTTGATTATTTATATGACGTTATTTATAGTATGATATGCTTGTACAATGCTATAGATGTTTGATATCAGATTTAAACTCCTACGAATTAACATGATTGTTTGACTATATGTTGTGCTTTCACTTGTGTAGACATTGGATTTCCGAAGAGGGCAAGGTTGGACTTTTATGGTTCTAGCTTTCACTTGTGCATGCAATAAAGAATTATGGTTGATCGAGCGTTTTGTTAGCACCAGTTTGGTATAATATTTTACTAGTACTTGGTGTGTAAATTTGTATACGAATGTTTATTGTATGTTGGTCATTTTATAAAAAATCTACTGTGTTAGAACGGTTATGGATATCTTATTTGATTATATGGTTAATTTTTTTAATAATTGTTCGAATATGATGATTATGTGAGTGATTGTTGATTGTAGAAATAAAATAGACCATCGACAGGAAATAATAGCATGAAAAAATGGTGCAAAATGATCAATAACTTTTAGTAGCGTTTCAAAAACGCTACGAAAATACATATAGTGGCGTTGAGCAAACGCAACCGTAAAGTAGGAGTAAAGTTGGAAATTCTATTGGTAGCGTCAAAAAACCTTTTGGTAGCGTTTTATACACGCTGCAAAAAAAGAATTTAGTGGCGTTTCATAAACGCTGTAGTAAAACGATTTATGGTAGCGTTGAAATAAGTGCAACTAAAAATCAGGTGTTTTTAGTCGCGGGCTTTATAACAGCGTTCATGAAAACGCTGCTAAAAGTTTTAGTATCATTTTTTGAGCGCTACTAAAAATCAAAATAGTGTCTCACATTAATAATTATGAATTTTATTTTGTTGAAAAAATGGATGAAATTTATAACAATCGTACGAATTTGTCGCTTGAAACCTACAAAAAAATGTGCAAGCAACAAAAGCAAATCTCAACTTTGGACGAATCAAATAACAATCCATCTTTTACCGAAATTGACGATTTTCAAATAACAACTTTGTACATTGAAAATGAAAATTTTAATGAAGTTGTTGATAATGTGGTAATTGAGTTGGATTTTAATTCTTTTGAGACTGTGGAACCAAATTTAAAATTCGATTTCCTTTCTCCGATTTTGAAAAGCTAAATATAACAACTTTGGATCTTGAACTTGATTTATGCAATGAAATTGTAAATAAACAAATGAAGACAAATTTTATGGACATTTTGAAGATGAGTTGTTAAATTCCGAAGGGGAAGATTTAAATCACCATTTTGATTTTGAAATCAATACTTCTAAGGAAGTTTTCAATGATAAGTTTGAATTTCAAATTGGTGAAAATAAACTTGAATTTCAGTCAATCATTTTATCAACCCCAAAAATCACCGAAAATAAAACAACTCGTACGATTTTTAATAAAATGACATTCATTTATCCAGATCAACTTTCAACTCAAAATCTTTTATGATTTGGTTTTCCGTGATTAAGCTGCGTCTCTCATACGTGACGAGACAAATGAGTTGGTCTTCGGAAGACCGTTTCATTTACTCTTTGATGATCTACTTTCTGATGTCGTGTAAATACCATTCATTTTCATGTAAATATAAGTCGTGTTTTTTTTTCCTTCCACATGGGTTGACTGTGGGGGCATAGTAAAAATCTAGTGTGAGAGGAATCTCGTCTTCATTTTTAATTTTTCATGGTTTATTTTTGCATTTTCTTTCCAAAACTTATTTTTCTTAAAAACCCCTTTTAAGCATTTTGATTTATTTTTAAAGAAATACTATATGATAAATGTATGGTTTTTGTTAGTTAAATTGAAATTTTTAAAAAATTATTTGTCTCAAAATAAAATAAAAATCAAATTTGATTAAAAATAACGATGATTTAACCAGTATATAGGAAGATTCATATGCGTTAATTATGAAGTATATCCTAACCGAAAATTTTCGTTTTAAAAAGCGGTGAATTTAAAGTAAAGGGTATAATATTTTTTATCTTCTAAGTTAAATGGTACTAAGATGATTTTGCAAAACTCTCTATTCAAAAAAAGAAATAAAAAAAAGTATATATAAAAAAAAAGAAGATATTTTTATATATGTATATATTTTTTACTATTAATACCTAGAGTCATATATTCACATTTGTGTGTTCACTCGCCATGCTCTGGACCCTTCTCGTGTAAGCCCGAAAGGCAGTGCACGATCGGTATATCTGGCCTTAGGTTATCTTAGCTAGGTGTATGTATATAAAAAATTCTTTTATTAATAATTCTCACAGTCGATAGGTGTTCACACTTGTGTGTTCACTCGTCATGCTCTGTATTCCCCTCACATAAGCCCGAAAGACAGTGCATGGATAATATATCTGGCCTCAGTTTTCTGTATTAGGCATATGTAAATATTATTAATATTAATAAAATTTTCAAAAATAAAGAGAGTAAGCAATTGAAATTCAAGCACTATTTTAACTTGTTTGATTTGACTTATTATGGAAAAGAAATAAAAATATCACTTTGATAAACTTTGATAATCAACTAAGGATCTATCATAGTTACACTGTGTTACCAACCGAAACCATTAGTCGAACTTGAGTATAATTATAACGGTAACTTAACTTTTATTGGAAATTTTGACAAGTAAATGGTCTTAACTTTCATGGCGATTAGCAAAACCTATATTTAACTTATTTGTGTCGATTTAAAAGTAAATCTTTCATTTGTAAATATTTTCAAAAAAAAACTTGCATTCATATCTTTGTAAATAAATTTTGCATTTTGGAATTTTTAATTTTGCAAATATTTTCACTTTGCATTCGGATTTTGTGGGTAGTATCTGCTGAAAACCTTCACGAGACAACACTCGCCCTACTAGGAATACCCAGAGATTTAGAGGCTTGCTACATACACTCAATGCAATCGTGCTCCTTGCGAAAACAAATTTATCTTAGTTTTTAGTTTATTCGAGGACGAATAAAAAGATAAGTATGGGGGTATTTCATATGCATGTAATTGTGCATATTTTTACCACCATATTTAATCTAATTTAATCAAATAAATGATCATATTGGATATTTTAACATGTTTAAACCAAAATTTAATTTTTTTCAAATCGTCGTATATTCATCTTCATATAGGAGCAAAATGGTCGTTTTTGTGCTTCATTAATTTGGGAATTTTTACTTGGACATTTTTATGATTTTTGTAGGAATTTGATTGGAAATTACAAGAGGCTTCGTTGAAATATGCATGCGCAAGAGTGAAGAGAAACAAATAAAGATGGAAACAATTCATGTCAAGAATCATGAAGGACCACATCTACCCACCTACCTTGATGTTCAAATTAGAAGCTAATACATATGCTAATGGCCATTAAACTTTCATGCACACTTAATAGAAGATTATCTTACGCTAGTGATATCTTGGTGGCCATACTTTCTCAAGGGTGGTTTGGTAGTTCCCAAAAATGAATTAGGGTTTCAAAACATGTATAAATACCCTATATGTTCATATAACCATCCTCTCTTCCTCTTAGCTCTTTAGTTTAGGATCGAAAATAAAATAAAGCTCACTTTCTTTTCATGGCAACTCAACAATTTATTTTATGTAATTCTTTTTTTATGCAATGTTTGTTCTTGCTCTCTTTTTATTTACATGCTTTTTCCTTTAATTTTAGTAGTGTAGTTTATTTTTCATGCAAGTAGATTAGTGTTTATTTCTTTTTAGTTAGCTCTCTTTTTCATTAGCTTGCATTTTCTTTTTCTTTTTGTTTCATATTTCTTTCTACATTTGTCGATATGATAACAAATACAATAGGCTAAACCCCTTCAATTTAGGGGTAATGAAGCTCTCTAGTATGTAGATTTAACATTTTGACCATTTACGTTCTCTTTTTGTGTTTAATGGAAATATTTGAAGTAGTTTAACTTGGGTTTTAGCTTTGAATTTGATGGCCTATATTGTTGACACCAAATAGGTTGTGCTTAAACAAACAACAAACACAAAATACCTCTTCATCAACATATGATGTTGGTAATGAAGTAATTTTAAAATCAAAATTTGATAGTTTATATTTCTAATAGATAGTTAATAGATCATGCTTAGAATAGATTTATTTTCAAGTTCATTATCAATTTTCATGAGAGTTAAAAGTGAGTTAGTGGCTGTGTTATAGTTTGATGGTTTATATTGGGCTAATTAATAGCACAAATATGTCATACTTATGATAAGCACATCAATTAATTTCACTAATGATCAAAAGAGAGATCATAATTTCTATTGAACTATGTGATCCAGAGAGTGGATTTATCTCTAAATTTCCTTCAAACTCTCATAGTTTTCATTCACTTTTGTAGTTGCTAGTTTTTGCAATTTTTAGTAGTTAACAACATTCCAAATCTTTGGTTAATTTGATTAAATAGAAATTTAAAATCTAACAATTCCCTGCGGATCGATCCATACTCGCCACGTACTAAAATTGTACGCCGTGCGCTTGCGGTTAATTTTATTATAAATTCGTCCGATGGTGTTCTAATCCGATAGAATTACGGTCGATGAATAAGTGCTGACAAGAATAATCTGGTCATGGCCTTCTGTTCGGGTTCTAGGTTTAAGTCAAGAATGTGGTAAGAGCTTCAAAAGTAGCCAACTACCTCCCTACCTAATTTTTATCAGCGGGAGAATGACATAATATGGATGGTGGATGCAGCTTTATGACAACGATAATGAAACCCGGCATACCACCTAAGCTAGTCCTCGTGATAATATTGACCATCAACCTGATTGTCGACATAGCACCAAGAAGCGTGCAAAGACAGACACCCAATATAGGTCCTGGTACGCTAACTATGTTAGGTTGAACATGGATATAGAGACAATATATCTTACACCTCGGGGTTGGGTGCAATTTCAAGGACCAAATTCCAGCATATGTGGGAGAATGGAAAAAACTCTCGGCAATGGTAAATATTGTCATCTCAATCAAATCAATGATCAATCCACGAATGAGCACCAGGTGCTCAAAAGAGAAATTGAAATACTAATCCAAGAATGGATGCTTTTAGAGTTGTTTCAGCATCAAGTGGAACAAAGGACGACTCACAACAACTAGCCGGAACCACCCCGCAACCCAATAGAACGTCGTAGTCATAACTGCCATCTTGACGATATGCGGAGGGTCGTATAAGGTCTGAACCAAAGTAACCGAGGAGCATAGTCCTGATATCATAGGGAAGTGGGTTCAGCTGGTCAGATCTATTGCTTACAACATCGACCATCTAAAGCACCTAAAATGGAAGCAGATCAGTTAATCGCCTTCATTGTTGAGAATAGGAAAATAGTCTCGTACGCTCCGTCACGATCCATTAGTCATCGCTCTTGCAAAAGTTAATTTAAATGTTAATCCTTTATGGATAAAGCAGCTCAATCAAAGTCATGTTCGAACATGTTGTTTAGGCTCTCAAGCTCCCTGCCTCCAACCATAGCCCCTTCACCTTGCCCATCTAGGACTTTGGGGGTGTGGGCATTGTTCCAATGGGTACTACCAACCTTTTAACCACATTCGATAAAGAGCACTAGTACAAAAAGTGCATATTGCTTTGCCTCATTTGCATCGGTTGAAGTAAAAACTGATGCAAATAGAATTATTTGCATCATTTCTATCTTAATAACCGATGCAGTTGGTACGTGGAAAGCAATAGGTAATAAAAAAAATCAAAGTTACATCAGTTCTCACCAACAACCGATGCAAATAGTTTTAGTCGCATCGGTTTTAAATTCAACCGATGCAACTACATGTTGATGGCAATATGAAATTTAGGCGGGAAATAATGAAAAATTGGCTCCAAAGTTACTACTTTGGACAAATGTACTCCTTCCTCCTCAATAACCCACTCCCAAAAAAAAATTCTTCTCCTCCTCAAAAACAACTACACGCGTGCTTGTTTATATAATCAGAAAGCTTATACAAAAAAAAAATCGAAATCAAACTTTCACGATTAGCCCCACATTCACAATTCAATCAAACTTTCACAATTCAACCAATTTTCTTGATTCGGCCACACTAATTGGTGAAAGCGGTTCGGTTCATTATGGGTTCGACGCTAGTTCGAGTTCGAGTGGATGATTTCATAGCTGTTGAGGGTGGTTCGAATTGGGAAGTCGATGGCGGGCGGTTTGCAAAACACGTGGTGCTAATTCTATGAAGGTCGCGATTGGGATGTTGGTTTCTGGTTGAGGAATCGTGGCAGTAAGTTTTTTTCTTAGTTGTTTGGAGCAATTCGTTGTTGTTGATTGCATGATACAGGATGTTTTTTTCTTCTGTAAGTGGCGGTTTGGAGGCAGTTTGTTGAGCAGACAGTATGAAGGTCGGTTGGCAGTGGAAGTTTGGGGTGATCTGAAGTTTACTGTGATGAAAGGCAGTTGTCAGTGGTTGTGATGTGGTGATGTGAAGTTAGATGGTATGTTGGAAACTATGGATGATCGGGGATTGGGATAGGAAGTGGGTGGTAGCTTTTGACAGTTTGTTCTCAAGCTGAAGCGATATGGGATGTTTTTGTGTAGAATATAAAGCCAGAAGTTGATGATGTGGCGATTGTATTGATCAGGTAGTTGTGCACAACGTAGTATGGTGGGTTTATGGTTTGTATGGGGATTATGGCACTGCAGTTTGAAGTGTTGAGTTTTTCTCTCGATGGAATGTTTGGTCGAAGCGGTAGCAGTAGTTGCAAATTGTAGGTCGAGGCAAGGGGAACGACACTGTTTTGTATGTAGAAGTAGGTTGAATGTAAACATAGATGTAATTGTGATGTATAGGGTAGTTCGATGTTTGAGTGGATGAAGTTGAATTGTGTGGAGGTGTATGGGAATGAGGTGATGAAGCAGTTATGGTGTGGTTTGAGACCGTGGAAGGGTGCGACACTATAGAGGGCCTGTTGAAGCAGAAGCAGGTGATGTTGTAGATTGGGTAGTAGTCTGTAGGTTGTCTGGTGGGGAAAGGTAGTGGACAGTGAAGTTTTGGGCAGTATTTGGTGGATAGTGGTAAACGATGTTTGTGGTGATGACTATTGTAACAGAGCCAATAGTTGGTGAAGTGTATAAGTGTAGAGTTGTAGAAGTGGGTAGTGGGTATGTGTACAGGCAGCAGTGATGCGTTAGTGAGCAGTAAGGATGTAAAGGGTTGACGAACAACACAGTGATGTTGAGGGGATGTCTGATGTGATGATGGTTCAGCTGCAGTGTTTCTCTGATGGCAGGTCAGTGATTGAAATTGTTGTGAATGAGATGAATGGACAGTGATGTCTGTATATGAGGTTCCAGTTATGGTTGTATGTGAGAAGCAATTAAATGAATTTGTCTTTGCAGTTTTGTAGTATCAGATGACTGGGTCAAATGGAATTGGTGAAATGGTATGTGGCAGGTCTTGGAGGAGTATGATGGACCGGCAGCACTTATTGTTGGTTGTTGGTTGTTGGTTGAGGAATTGTTGTAGTAAGTTTTTTTCTTGGTTGTTTGGAGTAATTTGTTGTTGTTGATTGTGTGGAGTAATTTATTGGTTTCATTTTACAGTTGGTTGTGTACACCCTTCCATTCCATCACCTCCATACAAACTACAATAACATTCAACTACAACTGAAACGTGACCGATAAACTCCAACCTAATCACACTTCCTACTCATCTCCTCCCCTGCATCACAATCCTTGACCAAACCATCACCACAACTTTCCATCACTGCATCCATCAACACACTTCTCTGCCATAACACATCCACCCAACTACATCATCTTATGTTGCCTCCTTCTCCCTACCATGGCTACATCACCACCACTTGAACCATAAACTTCACCTACCTACCAATAGCAAACTTCTATACCCCTTCCGCTCTACTACAACCACACTTGTTGCACATCAATACAACAATACTTCACCACCAACATGCAGCTCACTTCCCTGCCACCAACATGCAAGGCATGAATGTAATCAGAATTGAGAGGCAAGCATAGGTATTTAATAGGTAACTTATGCTCTTCAACCTTTAAAATATTTTTAATCTCCATTTTCCAACCGCACCATAACTGGAAAAAATTGTGAATTGGTTTTAATTTTTGTATTATTATGTTGAAAGTCAAAGGAGTGGCTTCTAATTCTAATCATTGTCTTTGTCTTAGCCTGTAGCCAACAAGGTGTTTGTTGATATTATAATGTGATTTCTCCTCTTATATGTTGATGTCCAGATATCATTTGGAAAACTAATTCACTCAAAAGGTTTTTACGTGATGCCTAGTTATAATATACACATATTATACTAATATATAATCAAATGGATTAAGTTTGTAACTTTTCCTACATTAACATGGAATCATCAACGACCAACTGAATTACCGTAGTAATTAATTATGAGTGTGTGTGACAGGTGTTGATGTGGTCAAGGAAAAGTTATTGATAACTACAGATCGACCTTCACGGCGATCCTCTCATTACGAGCTTTTGATAAAATAATCCAAAGCTAGCCAACGAGGAGATCATTCGTTAAAATATCAAAAGGAAAGGTAGCTTTCTCTTTATTAGTTTAACATCCATATGGACCTTCTGTTTGTTAATTACTTAAGACATTGATTGAGGCTAGTTGTCCTTTTAAACAAACTCACATAGCATCTTATGTTATGGAACAACTTGCCTTTTGAAACTTTAACTGCAATATCTTTAATTTTACTTTAGGGCAGATGTTCATTTATATCCTTGCCCATTCTCTGTAAAAAAAAGATGGACATCATTATAGTAAGTCGATCCTTAAAAAAGGATGGACATTAATTTAGGCTTTTAACATGTTCTCCAAACAGGTGAAAACTCAAAATATTATTTTTCTTTCAGAATCTGATGAAATATAAGGAATTTTGAGGGAACATGGGAGCAAATATGAGGTTAGGCACAATGACATATATTCAGTTTTTCTTTGAAATAAGTCGTTAAAAAGGTGAAAGGTATTTGTACCAGTTTTGAACTCATCATGTATCAAATTGCACAAGTCATGTCTGTTATTTTTGTTTACTTACTCATACCATTACATTGAACTGAATATATTTGAGTAGCCAAACTATTTTTATATGTCCACACTCAAGTGGGTTAATCTAGGTTTATGTATCAAATTAAGCTATTTAAAATTATTAATTAATGAATCAGAGGTACAAAGTTCGAAGATTCTTTGATTCCTTTCCGACATTTTATGTAATTTACAGTTAATCTAATATTTGGTACCTTGTTAATAGTTTAATTTGTATATTTTACATTTTCTTCCCAATGGTATCATTTTCCCTCCAAATATTAAACAATGAAGCTGGGCTTTAATTCATTTAAGCACCCTAAAGGTTGCTATCACTCCTTGAGTTTGAAATTCAAATGATGACGTCAAATAAATTGCTTCCCCACCTTACAATGTATTTTTAACTTATCCCACTTGTTTAATTTTCATCATTTTAATTGGTAGAGGTAGTAACTTAACCTTGTTGCTTGCACTAACATGACTACATAACCAATATCTTTATTAACTGACTATTATAAATGGTCATTGTCTGTGTACCTATTCAGTTTGTTCTCGCCTTATTAATATTTTTTTTCTAACTTTAGTTTGCGACATAGAAACTTCTAAACATAGTAGGAAGATTAGGTGCCTGTTTGTTTATCTTTTTCCATTAACCTTCAGTCATCCATCTACTAACAATTCATTCAGTTTAATGGGAAAAAATATTGAAAACAATGTTCTTTCTGAAACTCAGGTATGGGTTATTCGCTTTCATTAATCCTTGGTTTTTTCTTATACATATTTTGGGTGTCATGTGGAGCTCTTTCTACACTTTGTATTTTTTACAATTCAAAATCAAATGTTTTTAACTCATGATGGTATTTTGATCAATGTTTAAAGAGGGTATTCACAACAATTTTCAGGAAATGATAGGAGAAGGGTATAGAAACGATGAATCAAAGTAGGAAATGATGTGAGTATTGATGGTTGAACTGCAGGGGATGGTTGCAGCAATTAGGTGATGTGAAGTGAAGTATAGAGAATGGCAATTCTGTGGTGTTCAGGTGAGTTGATGTGAATACGAAGTGTTTAGCGGTATAGTTTGAAATGATATGTGTGAGTAGGCAGGGAAGTATGGTATAGTATGAAATTGTACTAGTGGGTAAGTTGTATAAGGCAGAGGGGAGTTGACAAGGTTGAAGTGCAGTGGCAAGTGTGGTATAGCAGTTGAAGTAGTGGGTGGGTAGTTGTATGTATGGTAGTATGAGAGGTATGGAAGTAGTGAACTATACCAGTGTACAGTGTGTGAAGGGTGCATCAGTTTGGAGATGTCTGAAGGCAATAAAGCAGCAAAGGCAACGCAGTGTGGTAAACTGTTGTGCGTTTTTTCTAATTTGTAAAACACTTCAATCATATAGTTAGCAACAAAGGTCAGGTGGCAAATGGAGTGGTATAGTTGCTGTGAATTGATGAATGTGAATGAAAGGAAGTTGAGGGACTCGACTACAGTGAAGTGGTGGAGGAGCAGTTGATGAATGAAGTGCAGATGTTTTTGACAACAGTGTTTGGCAGAGAAGTGGTTTAGTGGTTGTAGGCGTATAGCAGCAGTAAATGGATATGAAGAAGTATGGGACTGTTGATGTTCATTGTGGTCAGTTGAAGAAGTTGTGGTCGTTGTAGAAGTAATGGGCAGTGGATGGTAGGCACGTAAATGATGTTTCTGGGCAGGTAGGAGTAGTGAGATGGTTTGCAGTGCACAGTTTTGTTGGTGGTGGATGATAGTTGAAAGAGAACCGTCATTTCATAATTTCGGACATGTGAAAATCTTCCATTCATATTTAGACCTTGTAGAGCAATATGAATATTTTGGCAAAAATTTGCTATTTTAAATTTTGTCATGTAATTTTAAGACGCATTAACCTGTAAGCCATTTTCACATATTTATTTCTTGTTTTTCCTGGTTCAAGTTGACATCACAAAAAAAGAAATGCAGCATTTGGTTTTGAGTTAAAGCCTAAAAATTTGGGTTTTCAAGATTCCATGAAGTTTTTAAGGTTTTTACTATACTATTTCTTAATGGTTGTACTAATTAAAGATCTGAATTAAGACTATATCACTTAATGATTGTACTAAAGATCTGAATTATGCTGCAAAAATGAATGTATGAACCATTATTTTGTATAGATTATTAACACTTTAATTGATATATGTTTATTTTGGTATTATTTTATTCAGTTTGTATTTTCATCAAATTTAATTTTGAATGATTGTAATATTGCATGCAATAATTGTTTATTATAATCAATATATATATATATATATAGTCTATTTCAGTACTGTAATAATGGTTTCTGAGAATGGCTTTTTTGCATCAGGTATAAATAGCTGATGCAATAGAGGAATTAGTTCGCATCGGTTGTTATAAAAAACCGATGCAATAGAGGGATAAGTTTGCATCGGTTTTTAACAACAACATATGCAACAAGTTTCTTTGTTGCATTGGTTTTCATTACAATCGATGCAACATGGGGGCTGTGTTCAAGCAACCAACCATGATATTTTGCATCAGTTGTTAGTAACAACCGATGCAAAAAGGACCTTTTTGCATCGGTTTCAGAACTGATGCAAAAGTGTTAAGCCTGTTGCATCGATTGTATATGCATCGGCTGTTGAACTGATGCAAAAGGGGGGTAAACAACCGATGCAAATGGCATGTTTTATAGTAATGGAGCCCGTTGCAGTGAAGATTCACATGAACTTTGTAGTTTTTGATTGTCCATCAGCTTATAATCTCTTAATAAGATGGCGAATAACTGCGAAACTAGATGCGATCAACTCCTACAACTGGCTCATTACGAAGTTCCATGCCCTAGGTGGGATCGTGAAATATGAGGAAAATCAACAGAAATTTCATAAGTGCTATGGGACCTTTCTCGGGTTAGCTAAGAAAGATGTCCACATGCTTTAGCAAGAACTTGCGATGCACAGTGTCGACTCACTCGAGCGGATCATCGAGCCAGTCAACACCCTTGCTCAAACCAAGACCACCTCCAACTCTGAAGCGTCAACATCAGTAACTCCTCCCACTAACAATGTATTACCTGAGCAGGTTGCAACAAACAATAATGTGTTATTCGAGAGTACCCGCGATCCTAAAAGGGCTCAAGGTCATGCTGGGATCATCCTTGCCCTTGAAGTTGCAAATGTCGATGGCATGCCATCGGAGTGTACCATTGAGCCTAGCAATGCCCAGGATCATGTTAGGACCACCATCAGCCATGAAGTTGCATCAAATGGTGGCGTATCATCCAAAAGTACCCTCGAGCCTAACAAAGCTTAGGGTCGTTCCAGGACCGCCCGCATATATGAAGACTGGGAGAGGCGGAATTCTACCTACTTAGCCTCTCTCTAAAGAACTAAAGAATTTATCTCAACATGGTAACAACAAGATGTGCCCCATTGGCAAGTGTGTACATCCCACAATACAACTCCCACACTCTCAGTGATGGAAGATTCATCTATCAAAGTCAAAGGCAACATCAACCCCCCGATTTGAGCACCATATCCGTCCCGACGAGAATGTCATAGAGCACATGATTCATGCACTGCACTAATATGACTTAGAAGCTAGCTCAGATGGTGACGATGACCCACTCGACCCTCGCATGGGAGAATAAAACATTAAGGGCGGGCTTACTACTCCCTTGGAGTAAATATATATATATATATATATATATATATATATATATTGTGCCGACTCTAGAAAATTTGTTCAAATCAACATGTAACTTAGCCCTACAGTTAGAAATGGTCTGATCAAATTATTGTAATAAAGCAAAGACATCTTTACATGGGGGCACAATGACATGACCGATACTAATCCCACGATCATTTGTTATGCAGTCAATAGTGATCCCAAAGCCACCCTCATCCATCAAAAACGTCGACCACTCAACCAAGAAAGGTACCAAGCTCTTGAAAAAGAGGTGGAGAAGCTATTAGCCAATGTCAATCAGAAAACCAAATGTATCTTGGAGAATTTTCTTTGACTTCTTCGATCCTAACAAAGCATGCCCCATAGAGATATTTTCATTGCCACGCATTGATTCGCTAGTGGATGCGACTAATGGAAACAAGTTCCCCACTTTCATGGATGCCTATTCTGGGTGTAATTAGATTATCATGCATGGCCTGGATCAAGAGCACGCCTCCTTCATCACAAATGCAGGCCTATATTGTTATGTGCCATGCCTTTATGTTTATAAAACATTGATGCAACTTATCAACGCTTCGTCAACTAAATATTCTCTGAACATAGGTCAGTCTATGGAGGTGTATGTAGACGACATGCTGGTAAAGTCTGAAAAAGCCAGGAGGGAAGTATATAACCTGGCTGAGACTTTCAACATACCGTGCTAGTACAACATGAAGATGAACTCGAAGAAGTTCTCATTCGCCATCCGGACTGGTAAATTTCTTAGTTATGTTATAAGCATCAAGGGTATGGAGGCTAACTCCAAAAAAATCCAATCCATCCAAGACATGCAAGTCTCCGGTACAATGAAGAAATACAAAGCTTAAATGCAATAATAGCAACATTAAGTCAGTTTCGTGACTGTGGCGACCAACTGATGTCTCTCTTTATTCAAACTTATCAAGACGAGGAAGTCAGTTACTTGTAACGATGAATGCACAAAAGCATTCGAGGAGCAGAAACATCATTTGGCCACTCCTTTGGTACTATCCAACCCCGCCGAAGGGGAGGGTATAAACATATTCATAAATCTGAGGGAGATTACATTTTCAAAAACCATACTTAATTCGGATTAAAACAAATGTTACTTAAAAACATTAATAACACTAACCCAATTCCTTTGGTATAAGTAAATAGATCATATAGAAACTAGACCAAGTATACTTAACACCACTTTCCGATTTCAAACGGTATTATCTTTTGATTAACATTAAAATCGGACAAGTTAGAAAACTATTCTTGCATCAGTACACATTCTTAATTCTCAATATAGACACGAGTTTCCATACCTCATAAATTGGATGTTAATATGGAAAAAACATTTTTCATGCCATCGTAAATTAAAATGATCATTTCTAGAAATCAATTTCCTTTCCATTTTACTAAACTCTTTTTTATAAAACTATTTCATATGTATAATTCTATTCATAAACTTCATTTATAAGTCTTCTTTATAAATATCATTTATAAGACTTCTTTATAAAATATCATTTATAAATCTCCTCTTATAAATATTAAAGTATAATTATAAACTTCTTTTCTAAATTTCCAAATATAATTATAAAACTCTAAATTCATTTGTAAAATTTCTTTTATAAAACTCATTTCTATTTATAACTTTTTACACATTTCCTTTTATAATTATTAAAAATTCTTTTAAACACTTCTTTCCTATTTACAAAATTCTTTACTAAAATCATTTCTATTCATAAAACACGGTTTATAAATCCTTAAATTTATAACAAACTTTTCAATTTTCGAAACAGAGCCAAAAACATTCCAAAACAACCATTCTACATATTACAATATATATCCACAAATGTGATTTGTTATCCACTTCCTCAAAATTGTATTATCTCCCCTTTAAAAAATATTATTTTTATAAAACTATTCTTATTTATAAAAACACCATTATTAAACTATCCTTTTCATTATAAAAACCCAATTTATATAAACTACTCTTTTATTTACAAACATTATTTATAAATCTATCTTATACTTATAAAATAATATTTATAAATCTACCCCTTTATACAGTATTTTATATAATGTTTCATCAATATTTATTTCAAAATATTTTTGTCTTCTTAAAAAACAGAGTCACTTTAAAATAAAGGATATTCCCCTTTATTTTCTTTTAAAATAAACTTTCAATATTATGATAACTTTTCTATAAAATTAAATACTTTTCAAAATAATTTAAATCATTTCTATATGTTAAGAAAAGATAAATAAAAAGGTTGAAATAAAATAGAGAGGTTCAAAATTTATTTTAAATAAATATCGTAGAAATTTTCAAAAATCATATTTAAAAATCATTCTTTAAATCAAAACCATTTCAAGGCCAAAACAACAGTTAATAGTAGTTCAGAATGCTATAAAAAGGACAATAGCTACTATTACACTTAAGCAACGTTATTACTACATTAGGCACCCAAAAAGGTTTAACTTTTAACACATGTTATTATCATATCCAATATGGCTAAAACTATCCAATTTCAACATTTAGCAATCTAGATAACATGTATATAACTGAAATTAAAAATCAACAGGTATATATATCTGGAATCAAAAATCACAACAATGAGAAATCAGTATTTCTCTAAAAATTCTTTGTTTTTCAATTTAAATAACATTCGTTCAAAAGCAGATATTTAACCAAAGCAACCAATAAGTCATCCAAACACAATTAGTAAATTTTATCTACTATATATACTGAATATTCAAAAAGGTGAACTTAACTCATCGAAATTCCAGCGGTGCATAGGCATTTCAGTTTGAACTAAAATCGAACGATATTTGATTTTAGCCAAAATTTCACTTGCTCCAAATTTGACGAAACTAGTTCCATTGCGTAGCATCGCTATTATAAGTGCAACACAAAAAACCGTGTCTTGATTGGACCTCGTATGAGAGATATATGTTTAATAAGTTTTTCACTTAAATTAAATATAGTTTATCCTTAATTACATAGTTTAAATTAATTATCCTACTTATACATCTTCTTCTCCAAACAAATTCCTCCCTATTTCCTTAAGCCAAACCCACACTTCCATCCTCCTTGCTCCTACTACCTCTCCCGTTTCACAATGAAAATGGAACCTGTCATGGCTAAACAAATCCACTACGAACATACTCCACGACTGACCCAACAACCCTAAGCTTGCACCCCTCGTAAGAATCACGACCAAGAAAAAGTCTTGTGTGACCCTAAATGTCGCAACTTCCAATAATGCACCGCCTTCCACGAAACGTGGCCCATAGATAATTCTCGACATGACGAACGCAATGTACTCCTCCAAATCACCAATCGTCGACTAAAGCATAAGAAAAATCAAAACCTAGTTTGCCCTTCCTTTCGTTCACTATCGTCGAACAACCCTAAAAAAACAGCACACCATACAAAGGGTATAGAAGTGTAGATATATCAACAAGAGATCAAAGATTTTTGTGTTACATTTGTTGGTGGAGTACATTATTTGATCTTGAGATTACTTTTTTTTTGTTTTTTTTTATTCTAAATTGAGATTGAAAAAGAGATAGAGGGAAAAAAAGTGAACTCAAAACGACTAAATCATTGAAGGATTGAGTTTAGGTTTAATTTGTAATTTTTGTCACTCGCCGCACAGGTTTTTGTCTGCGTACGAACTGTGAATAAAAAAAATACAATAACATGCAAAAATGCAACATGATTCCAAAACAGTAATAATATACAGAGTTATCGTATTCTGTACGGTCATAAAAATGTCATCGTCTGTTGAAAATTCGTCAAACGTAATTTAAGTACTTCTTAAATTGAAAATTATGGAAAAATCAAATAAATTATAATAAAAATACATCAATAAAAATTGATTCGTTATATTCAAAATTTATTTTATTATTATTTATTAATTTTGAATCAAATCTGAATATTTCAATAAATTAAATATTCACATTCAAAACGTTAAAAACTCCGGGTTGTTACATTCTCCTCCCTTAAAAGAATTTCGTTCCCAAAATTCCCAAAGGAAAAAAGTGTCACCAAACCCTTAACTTTTCAAAATCAATTAGTTGTAATATATTACTAATTTTCAAGTCTCTTAAAGTTACGAAAAATTTCGACAGTACTTTTTTTGCGCTGCTCGATCGGAAAAATTACAACTTGCCATAATGGGCTCAAACCAAAAAAAGAAAACAAAATCCTAAAAGTGGCCTTCCATATCTAGGGCATAAAATCAGCACAACAATATAAATATGTGTCTATTTGTCGAGCAATCATACTCTATTCGTAAAACCAAAAGCAGCAAGCTAGTCTTTGTTTCCATGAACATATATCTCACTTACAAATGATATCACCATGTAACTTGCATTATCTATTATCAAAACTCTAAAATTTATTAAAGCCTATACGATGTACATATACCATCTGTATGCAATATCAAACTCGATCACTCGCTCGACCACACAAATTTCACTTTCAAATTAGTATCGCTCACTCGACTCTAATGCTGACTTCGATCTGATTCCTTTATTAAAACCTCTGTTCTATTACAATAGAAAATTAAAAATCTTATCAAAAATTTGTATTAAGTGTTCGCAGTCAAGAGTCGAGTGAAAAATTCTTGATCGGACTAGTCTAAATCACTTCAAAATCGTGTACCCAAATTCAGATAAAAATAGTTATACGAATAAAATGATCTACGTATTATGCATTTATTCAATTTGTTTCTTAATTATACCAATTACCTTTATTCGCATTCATTTTAAATAGCAGTTAATTTCCTTAAGTATTTTCTTTAATACTAAAATCATTGGTGAACTATCTCATAGAACTATCACTTAAGTCTATTAACATCTTATGAAACACAACTTATGTAAATCAATCACTTTTAAAACCTAAGTTTGTATTCATACAACATTCTTCTACCTCCTAAGAGTATATGTACAAATCTAGATTTATTTTGCGTAGCCAGAATGCCCAATAAATTTAAAACTTGTTTTAACTTACCATCTTCCTAAATCTATAAATTATAAAATTTATTCTCTTATGTTTTCACAAAATACTTAGCTTCAATTTATATATCAACTTAGAAGTTTTCGACTGTCCAAAATCGTCAAAAATCCATTTCATTTCAACAAATGAAAATTTCCAAATAACAAATCATAATGAGATACAAAACCCAAACTACCCTAGTGGATAGGATATATGAGCCCAATTTTTTCAAGAGAACTTCAAAATTAAACACCTGGGTTTTAATTCAAATCATTTTGAAACAATAATAATACAATATACATATCTCTTTCCTGTATATCCAATCATAGTTGTTGGAATCTAAAACGAAATTTGTTTTACCAAAACAACTCTATAACCAATTACTAAAATAACAATCCCTCGTTTAGAAACTTAATAATGAACACCAATGATGCCGTAGTCATCACTAGAATTATTTTCTAGCGACAGAAGTTAGTTCATTACTTTCCATCTCTTTTAAATCCATTTTAAAATATTTCTATTCAAGAATACCTCCAAATAATACCATTATTATTTTTCCTCAACACTTTGAAAAACAGTTTCCAAAACACAGGGTTTTAAGTTTCCAAATTCTCAGTTTAAAAACCTTTTTTATTTATAAACTCTTTTTATAAACCATACTTATAAATTTTCATTTCTCAAATGTATATCTTTGTTTATATTATAATAAACAACTTTTATTAATAATTAAAATTTAACTCAACATTAACATAACATGCCTTATAGCAAAATGTGAAACAGAACTCAAAAGGTATTCATATTTAATTCTACCAAAGTAATAAATGCTCATAAACAATCTGAGCATAAATGATAATGATCAAAATCTTATCATTGTCTAACAACCAAACACATCATAAAAAAATATATTAATTTTCAAAAATTATTCTTTTATATATAAAATATAATCCTAAATAAAATTAATTCATTTACCCACTTTCAAAACAATATTGTGTCAGTTTGCCTTGTCCAAGTGTTTAGAAATCCCTATCGATATAGTTATTGCTTCTACATCGACCAGAATCCAAAAACCATTCGATCGATAAATCAACACAATACAAAATATTTTTATAGCACTCACAAATATGCGTTCATATATGTAACACACTCAAACTCATTTTAGGGTGTCACTTCCCTTATCTTTAATGAGTCTAACCAGTTGTAATGATCCACCTTTTCAACCCTTAAATGTTGACATTAATACATCTACGATATTCATGTGACGAGCATCCAAGTGTCGGAAAGTCAGATTGTTGGGGGAAAAGAAAGAAAAAATGGAACATAATCTCACTTCTTGACGAGTAATATATAATATACAACAAATCTCTACAAAAGAAAAACTGTAATATACATGCATCAAATTAGAGTAACTACATATCATCAGCATGGACAGTGCTAACAACCTGTCCTCATAAATGCTGATAAATATATACAAGCATTGCAATGAAAATTAACATATATGTGAGTACGTCTTGAAGGCCTCCGGCTCATCCCTGGAAACACCAAAGCATTCATAGCTAAATCTAAAAATATGCTCGGTCTGACCCGAGCATTACAAGAAAATAACGCTCGGATCATCCTGGTAAACCAGCGTGATAAAACACACTTCAAATAGATTTTTAATGTTATGAAAATCTTTCAAAATAAAGGTATCTCATAAGACCATATCCCACATAAACACGAAAGGATTTTTACCTTACGGTAACCAAACCATTTCATACGGAATCTTCTGATATTACAATAATGTATATGCTTTAAAATAAATTATGAATAGCTGGAATGCTTGCATCCAACGTTCTAGCATAATAGGCATACAACTAAGTCCAAAGGTACTTATTGGAGAATGGATTCCATACATGACAAGGTAAAAGTTTACCTTTTGTACAACACACTTCGTAGAAAATGTACAAAGCATGCCTTAATTACACCTTTGCTACTCAGGACCGACCTACTCCTTGGATAGTACTAAATATGATCACCCCGGGACTGTCGACTTGACAAACTGTTTTTGTGGACACAAGCATACATAATCAGAAAATGTTAATCTAAATACAAGTGATGATCATACCATAGTGAGAGCGACCCACGTAGCCCTACTGCACATTCATACTTTAGTCATTTACCAGTTGTGAGGTCTGAGGTTATGTTTTACCTTTTATATAGCAATCCTGTTTGGAATGCTAACACTTCCGTTTAGGCAATAATGCAATGCTATCATTCATTCATACAAGGCACTTCAAAATACTTCATCTTCAATTTCATCAACTTTAAGATTTCTTCAATTCGAACGCTTATGCTAGTTCGAAGTGGAGTTCGAATAATATATGATTCCATTCTCTCCAAACAACAATGATAATTTTAAAAGCTAGCCGACATTTGATAATCGGTTATTTAACTATCAAATAATTCAACCAAAAATTTAACCAAGCATGGTTAAGCATAAAACAACCATTAAGCCTCTTAAATTAATTTTTCATTAATTAAAACCACTTTGTAAATACTTGTATAAAAAATACATTTATAAAGATAAATTCACAAGTCTACTCGACTCTTTCAATACTAAACATTTACATACTTATCTCGACGGTATAAGTACATTCACACGCCATTTCACTTTTCAATACTTAGAAACTTTTTCATATACTTAAATCAACACGATAGTATATTCACAAAAAGCTGCATTTTCAATACTTAGAAAATGTACTCATATACTTATCTCAATGGTACAAGTATATTCATAAATCTTAATTCCAAAAACCACACTTTATTTGGGTTAAAACAAATGTTACCCAAAAATATTGATAACAATAAACCCAAAACACTTTCCTTTGGTGTAAGTAAATATCATACAGAAACTAGACCAAGTATGCTTAATACCACATTCTAATTTCAAATAGTACTATCCCTTGATTAACAATGAAATTGAACAAGTTAGAAAACTATTCCTGCCTCGATACACATTTTTAATTCTAAAGATAGAGATGAGTTTCCATACCTCGAAAATTAGTTATTAAGTATGGAAAGAACATTTATTAAACCACCGTAATTTAAAATGATCATCTCTGGAAATTAAATCTCATTTCTTTTTACAAAACTCCTTTTTATAAAAACTCTTCCATGTTTGTAACTCTATTTATAAATTCCTTTACAAAACTTCATTTATAAATCTCCTTTATAAAATATCGTTTACAAGTCCCCATTATAAAATATCATTTATAAGTCCCCTCTTATAAATCTAAAATTAAAATTATAACTCCTTTTGTAAATCTCCAAATATAATTATAAAACTCTAAATTCATTTATAAAATTTCTTTTATATAACTCATTTCACTTTATAAATTTTTTATAAATCTCCTTTTATAGTAAACACTTCTTTCCTATTTATAAAATCCTTTTATAAATTCATTTCTATTTATAAAGTACCGTTCATAAATTCCTAAATATATCACAAACTTTTTAGTTTCCAAAAAGGAACCAAATACTTTCAAAGCATTCATTCCACATTATTGCTATAAATCCACAAATATGATTTATTATTGAATTCCTCAAAATGGTATTGTTTCCCCTTCAAAAAATATCATTTTTATGAAACTGTTCTTTATTTATAAAAACACCATTAATAAACTATTCTTTTCATTATAAAATCCCCATTTATAAATAGTATTCTTTCATTTATAAAACGCTATTTATAAAACTATCTTTAATTATAAAATATTATTTACAAATCTATCTTATACTTATAGAATAATATTTATAAAGCTATCCTTTTATACAACATTTTATATAAACTTTTCATCAATATTTATTCCAAAACATTTCCATCTTCTTAAAAAATAAAATCTTTTTAAAATAAAGGGCCAACCCCTTTATTTTGTTTAAAATAAACATTCATTATTATAATAACTTTTCTATAAAAATAAATACTTTTTAAAATAATATAAAACATTCCCATAAGTTTAGAAAAGAAAAATAAAAAGGTTGAAACGAAATAGAGAATTTCAAAAACTATTTTAAATAAAACATCATGGAAATTTGTAAAATTCATATTTAAAAATCGTACTCAAAATCAAAACCATTCCAAGCCAAAACAACAGTCAATAACATTTAAAAATACTATAATGAGGCCAATAGCTACTATAGAACTTAACCAATGTTATTACTACCTTTATCATCCAAAAAGGTTTAACTCTTAACATATGACATTATCACATCCAATAGGACCAAAATGAAGGTTTAACTCTTAACATATGACATTATCACAACCAATAGGACCAAACTATAAAATTTTAGCATTTAACAATCTAGATATCGTGTATATAACTGAAATTAAGAATCAACAAGCATATGTTTGAAATTAGAAATCACAATAATGAGAAATTTGGATTTCTCTACAAAATTCTCTGATTTTCAGTTTAAATGACATTCGGTTTTCAAAGGTGGATATTTAACCAAACCAACCAATAATTCATCCAAACACAGTCGGTAAATTTTATCCAATATATCATACTAATTATCCAAAATGGTAAGTTTAACTTACCGAAATTTCAATGGAGGCTTAAGCGTTCTTGTTTAACTTATAATCGAACGACGCTCGATTTTAGTCCAAAAAATCACATGTTTCAAATTTGACGAAATTAGCTCCATCGCGTAGCTATCGCTATTACGAGCGCAACACAAAGGGCCACGTCTCGATTGGACCTTGTATGAGAGAGATATATATTTATTAGTTTTTGATTATATAAAATATAATTTATTCCTTGATTACATAGTTTAAATTAATTACCATATTTCCTAAAGTCGAATCCACTCTTTCATCCTCCACTCTCATCCTACCTGTCTCGTTTCACCATAAAAACAGAATCTGTCTTCGTCAAATAACTCCACTACAAATATACTCCACGGCCGACCCAATAAATCCTAAGTTTGCATGCCTCGTAAGAATCGCAACTAGTACAGAGTCTTGCGCGACCCTAAATGTTGCAATTTCCAATAGTGTGCCACCCTCCACGAAACTCGGCCCATGGATGCTCCTCGACACAACAAAAAAGTGCACTCCTCCAAAACACCAATCGTTGACCAAACCATAAGAAAAATTAAACCCTAGTTTGCCCTTCCTCTCATTCGCCACTGTCGAACAGCTCCAAAGGATACTGTGCACCACACAGTGGGTATAGAAGTGCATATCTACTCAACACAAGTTCAAAGATTTTTGTTTTACAATTTTTTTGTGAAGTACATTAATTGATCTTGATTTTTAAAGTCTCAAGGCTTACTTTATTTTTGTTTTTGTTTATTGTAAATTGAGATTGAAAAGGAGATAGAGGGAAAAAGGTGAAATCGGAGTGGTGAATTGATTGAAGGGTTGAATTTGTAATTTCCAAGGCGTTATCACATAGGTTTTCGTCCGCGTACAAACTGCTAATAACAAAATAAAAATACAATCGCGTACAAAAATGTGACACGATCCCAAAACAATAATAATATACACTGGTTATCGTATTCTGCAAAATTACAAAATACCATCGATTGCCAAAAAATCGTCAAACTGTAATTTAAATATTTTCTAAATTAAAAATTATGGAAAAATCAAATAAATTAAATTAAAAATACGTTAATAAAAATTGAGTCGTTATGTTCAAAATTTATTTTCTTATCATTTATTAATTTCAATCAAATCTGAACGTTTAAATAAATTAAATATTCTCATTCAAAACATTAAAAATTCCGGGTCATTACAGAATATTTCCCAATTACTTGATTTTAGGATGTTAGCAAACGAACCCTGGAAACGATATATCGAGACTGCTTAAGTTAAAGAAATCTTAAATATGCGTAGTAAAACGATAATTTACTTTAACTGTAAAAGAAAAAAAGATACATGTAGCCAAACTGGTCAGTGAGCTGACATGCGCTTTCTCTTCTTGAAGTAACCGAAAATCTGTAAAAAACTTATCCCCACTTAGATTTAGATCCCCAAAACCATTTAGCTCAGCAACTCTGGTAGAAAATGCAGATTACGGATCTTAAAGCAGAATTACCACTAAAGGGGAGGGTGAATAGTGTTTAATTAATTTTATGAATCTTTTTGAAATATTTTCAAATTAAATCCAAACAGATGCAATTCACAAACACAGAAACAATCACAGAATCAGACACAAATGCAAATAGTAAATAAAAGCAGTAGAGGAAAGAACACACCAGAATTTTATACTGATTCAAAGTTACCCTACATCCAGTCACACACAATTTCTAATGTAGATTTCTTTTCAAATATAATATCGATATTACAACCTCGATTTCAAGGCCATGAGATACACCCTCTTGTCTTCGAGTCTAGGCTAAACTCTCTTGATTTAACCAGGCTACAAGATCACCTAATTGATTTACAGGCTACCATCACACCTAATTTATTTACGGGTCACAGTCACATTGTTTCCAATCACACTTTGATAGAGAGAGACTCGATACACTTCGTCTTTCGATCTTTGATTACAAATGATCTTATAACTCTGAATAGCACTGAGATCTTTGCAAGAAAGTGGCGGAGAATCAAACTAGAGATGATCGAGTTTGATTCACTTAGAATTTCAGGAGAGCTTTGTTAAAGCATTTGAAATATAAGAGAATATTTGAGTGGAGAAGGAGCGAAGAAATGAAGAAAAACTAACTTTAAATTCGATGAAAACAACTATTATTTAAATGAGAACAACGGTCATGTCCATTCGTGGGTTCTATCCCGCTAAATAGTGGGTTGCATCCCACTATTAAAGCGAGAAGGTGGATTCCATTCCACAATTAAAATCCAAATAAAGATTTTAGTGCTATTATGAAGTTTTAACATAAATCTAGAGTCTATTACTTATCTTGATATCTTGAATTCTTGATAATCTTGATATCTTGAACTCTTGATACTCATGCGTCTTCAGTCTTGATTTCTTCAGTCTTGAATTCGTCAGTGTTGAATCTCTATACTCAGTCTTGAATCTTTATAGTGTACAGTTTTCATTCTTAGTACCTACCTATATATCATGCATACATAAAAATCTAGACAAAAATATTCGTATACATATTTTATAACAAGTCCTAAGGTTATTGTCATCAAAACCAACATCTTAGGAACTAACAACTCCAGTAGAAATCTACCCAACTTCCCTAGGATTCCTATCCGCTCGACCACCTATGCGACCTCCATAACCCCATCGACCTTCGCGACCGCCTCCATTCTCCTCGTTGGATTTTCGACGCTTTCAAGTAGCTCTTCTATTTCGTGTTCATATCCATACGATACAATCGAATTCTCTTTTCCACAACGACCACCGACACCGTCGTCGTCGCTACTACTTTTCGTATGCATGAACTTTTTTTCGTCAAATTTTTTAGAAAATCTTCCAACACGTATGGATCAAAAAAATAAGATTTAATTTGTGTATTTTTGCTTCGATTTAGGGGTTTAAGATTTAGGGGTTTAAGGTTACATTTTTTTGATGAAATGGGGTAAAAAAATTCTTTCGACCGAAGTAAAAATAATAATGAAGGCGGAAGGAGAAATAGTGGCTTTGGTCGGATTATGCGTTTTAATTATAATGGTGAAAACTTCACCGATTTTAATCCTATTTAACTAGTATATGGTTATTTCTAGTGTCACCTGAATGCATATTTAGTTTATTCAGTGCAACAAGTAAAAAGAGACGAAGTTAACAAGTCCATTGTTGGTAATGGTCTTACACATGCTATGTTTAATTGTTCCACATCGGCTGCTAGAGGAGACATTTCCATATTACTCTGCAAAAAGAGTGGTCGTTGCATATGCGGTTCATAATTATTTATCGATCCTGCATAAATAATAAACTATTTTTGGCTTTGGTTTAATTTTCTTACATAATTCTGGTTTTTCTAATTGGACAGTCGTGGTTTATTGCAGACCACGGGCAGCTTTTATTTGCTAGGCCATGGTTGGCAATATTTTTGGTCCAACCGACAAGGTCTACTCAGGTTAATGGATGAATTGTTTTTTCACTATAGAGACCACAAAGAGGGAATTAGGCATAAGGAAAAACTTTGAAGAAAAAAATTAGACCGAAGGACTTTCATTTTTACATTGTACAAAATACTAGTTATATTTAGCATTGTCCTTCAGCCCAATTTTCTTCAAAATTTATCCTTCAGTCCAAAAATGAAACTAGTTGTACTTCAGGCTATTTTTTTTTTTAAAGTTTGTCATTGGATCAATTTTCCACTACCAGAAATTATACCTGGACAATTTGAATTTGCAAAGATTTCAAAAAAAAATTACATTCGCATAATTTCAAAGCGTGAAACACAAATTTTAAGATTGCATTTACGTACTTTGAAATTACGGAAGTACGGATTTTAAAAAATAAAAGATTTTTCACTCTAATGGCTTCTTTGTGCAGGGTAATAAGTTTTGAGGACGTCAATTCTGAAAAATTAGCTTTAAAGACAAATTATAGATAAAAGATAATGAATTTATCATTTCAGTTATACAAAAATAATGATAAATAAATCAATATTTTTCCCATATAACCTAAAAAGATAACTAAATTTATCATTTTTCTGTAAATTGCCCTTAAAACTAATTATCATAACTGTTGTTCTTAAAACTTATTATCCTAAAATAAAAATCTCTACAACCTAATTTCTAGATTAATAAAAAAGGTTTTTAGACTCAAGGAAAAAGTTGGAGAAAAAATTAGTTTTAAGGACAAGAAGTTTGATTTTTAGGCTTAAGGACACTTTTTAGTGTAAATCAAAGAATGATAGTTGTAACTATCGTTTTCAGTTCACACTAAAAAATGTCCTTCAGACTAAAAAGCGAATTTGCTGTCCCTGAAACTAAAACTTTTTGCAACTTCTTCCTTGTGCCTATTTTGCTGATTAATAAAAAGTATGCTAGTGTGATTTCAAATTGAAAACCATGTCTGTTTTGAACGATAGATAAAATTTGTCCTATAATTGTTCAACAGCAAGCCCAATTTTTTTTTTTTTAACCGCCGCTCTAAAATTTACCACTAAAAATGTAGAACCACTTCACTTAAACAGTTCACATGATTCATTTGAGCGCAAACCTAGAGATCCATGGATTTAGCATTAGCAAACAGTTTCTAGAAAAGTAAAGTACTCCAAAATAGCATTATGAATTTTACAACATAGCAATGATAAGTTTGATGAAGGTTATAACTACTAAATAATAACATAGTTTGACGAGAATGATATGGAATATACACAAGGTACACCATTTACAAATTGCACTGCACTTGATTTTTCAAACGACCAAAACTGTTCCAACAAAAACAGCTGTACCTCAGTTTAATGTAAATACAATTACTGCCTATTGGGCACAAAACTGACAGAAGTAACTTGCACATATCATAGGTTTTGTAAAGCAACTTCGAGTTAGAATCAACGTTGGCACTCTTGTGAATTTACTCTGATTGCACGCCATCATTTGATTTAACATTTTCAGAATCATTATCACTTAGTTCTCTTGTTTTTATTTTCAGAGAAAGGCTTCACAAAGTAATCTTTCTTCTTTGGAGATTAACTGGCTCCCAGACTCTTCGTCATCCAGACACTGATTTTGATTTGCTTCACTTTCAACTTGATGATTGACTTCATCAGCATTTAATGGGTTCGAGTTCAAACCCGCTTCATTGTTCTCAGCCACATATTGAAGCTCCAGAATGTGCATCATCACATTGCACAACTTCTCTACTATCAGCAAAGAAGCTGTTTTGATTCTGATTTGATAGAGTATAATTTGATATAAGTGAACTTAACTCTAAATGGTGCCAAACAGCCAAAGCAAAAGTATGATCATGAATAATATAATCATTTAGAGCGAAAGTATCCTTTCCAGAATACTCAGCTAACCAATAATACAACATGTATTTTGGTACCTAACTTATAGACAAGCCAGCCTGCATGGTTATGCATGCTTGGATCATCCAGGTTAAATAGGATGTACTTCCAAGTCTTTAAACTTTAGTAGCATTTATTAGCTGTGAGACTTCAGTGCTAGCTAAAGTAGACATTAAAAAAAAAAAAAAAAAAAATGGCTTCGGACATTGTGATGGTTGGCTTATGACATTAACTACATATTTGCATTATGAGAAATTGGATTGCACTTCCATAGATTGTCATCATCTCAACCTTGCAATACAAAACTATAATTTTAAACTCAACATATAAAACCAAACAAGCTAGGATATTATATGGATTGAGCATGTTTTAATTTTTGGAGCAAAGGTAAAAACGCTTAAGATGGTGAAACAAGCCCATGGAAATAAGATTAATGGAGCTCAATCAATATGGTCTAAGTGATTAGTACTAAAAAGTAATAGCAATCTATCCTAAATTCCACACTAGGGGCATGCCTAGTCCAAGGCTAACTGTAATGTAAAATGAACTCCACATCATCAATTTGTAATTTTATTGAAAAGTCCTTCTCCAATGCCGAAGTTAATTAAGTTACGAAGATGATATGTCAAAAATATGAATAGACTAAATTTTAATGGGAATTTTACCACCACTTCCTACAAAATTTAATTTTTGCATATAAATAAAATGATTAGCATGTAGTTAATTTTCTACTTTAGCATTGAAAATACGTTTGCATGATATTATCATGTGTATTTACATTGACTCCACATTGTTAAAAGAACCATGCCACGTGGGATTTAAACTGACATCACATATATAGGATGGGTTATTAGAGATGCCCTAATAAAAAAGTAGCCACGGTAATTGTGTATATGTGCATGAGTCGTGCAAACTTATACAAGCATGCGTTAGCTAGGTAGACCATTTAGACCAATGTCTAAGTTGGCTACCATGAGAGATTCAGGTTCAATACAAAAAAAAAAAAAAAAAAAAAAAACATCTGGTAATATTAAGTCTTACTAACAGCTGGAGAGAAACCGAGAAATTACATTTTAAACCATCATTTACAGTGATATTATGGAAAAAAACTGAGAAAGGCCAGGACAACAGCTAGTCTAGGATACCATGTAGCCTTAGCCTTATAATAATCCACAAAGTTCAGCAAATCTGCAAAATAATCGAAGAACGCTTCAAAAAGGTTAAACGCTTTCGTTTCCTCTGCAGATGCTAGATATTATGTCTCCTTGTTGACGTTCCTACTGACATCTTACATTCTAAACATCCCTCCGTCAAATTTTTATTCCATGCATGACAAACCGAGCACTGGAATAATGCTCGGCTTAAAACAAGATGTTCGAAGTTCAAATTGTTAATAAATTGTGTGCTAAATAAGATTTTAATACAAATCTTACCTTGATAGAAGAAAAATATACTTCTGAATCAAGAACAAGAAATCCGCTGTGGTTTCCAATGGAAAATAGGTGTTATGTTATATTAAAATTTTGTTTGTATGTACGGTATGGCACCCCTTGGTCATTTAAGGTGTGTGTGTGTATGAATGAACGAACGAACATACATACATACACAAGTACATACTTTATACATTACGTAATTTCAAACATTTTTGAAAGTTTTCAAACAAAGAATAATAGATAAATAAAAAATCTTAATGATGAGATGGATTGTTTGATTAATAAACAAAAGTATAAATACATTCACTCTCCCAAAACGGCACTAATGCTCTCATTGCGTACTGTTATGAAGTGATTGTTCACAAACCACCGTAAAAACACATCTAAATGTGCAATTACAGCAGATCTCTAATGTTTGTGATTTGAATTATCACAAACAAATTTAAGCTCCAATTAAGGTTTACAAAAGGGATAATTTGAAAAGATATGTGAATTTGAGAAAGACCAAAGAGTAAATGACAAAACTAAGTATTATATTCCTAAAATTTAGCTTTGTTGTCAATTTCAGCCATTTTGTAATTGTTTAAAATCACATTTTTCAATAATATGAACAGAAAAATCCTTCTTAGGATATCAACAAAAATTATTTCCATTTCTAAACAGTTTGTCTCATTCAAATAATCATCCACAATTGTTCTTTATCTAATAAATTTATTTTGAATTTTCTTTCATTTTATCAACAAAGCCCAATAACAACATCAGAGGACCATCTGAAAAATTCAAATATTATCCCATAATAACGGCAATAGCAATATATAAACTTAAGGTACATAAATGGGCATAAACCACTTCCATGTTCACACTGCTTGCAAGACTGTAAGGTTATGTAGTGGCAAATTCAAAAATCCCATTCAAAATGGACTAATGTCAAGAGGAAAAAAAAGGGGAAAAAAAAAAATCTTACCAAACAAAAAAATACATGAAAATAACAAGATGACAAAATTTTAAGATTTTAACTAATGTCAAGTAAGAATTAGTTGTCCCCTCTTAATATTCATTTTTAGAAATTAATTAATGATAACACGTTCAACAAACAATTTAGTTTATCGTTTTTAGTATACACAGCCAAGCAACCATTTATTATTATTGATCGCTCATTCAATTATGAAAGACAATTCTACAGACTTCATACCATAGAATGTGCACTATCATGGCACTATGGCAGATGCAACTTACTCTCCAGCAACCAACAAAAGAAATGGGACAATAAGGTTAAGATACTTGTTTACTTCTTAAACCAATTATAAATACCTCTCGCTTTTAATAATACAAAACTAACCCCTACAAGGATTCGGTTCACAAGTGTAAGGGGGAGGGGTGATCAATCCCTCTCAGCAGAAAAATAGAATCTTGCAATTTGGCGTGATAGAACAAACAGATAATTATATATCACAGAAAAAAATAATATAGAGACAAGAGAGAACACACAGATTTATAGTGGTTCCACTATCGCGAGATAGTGTACGTCCACTTTAATGGGTAAGAGCTTTATTACTATTTGAAGAGGTTACAGAGTAAAGAAATGAAGAAAAATAAACAAGAGATTGTTTTCTCACATCTGATATCTTAACATTCTCTATGCCTCTCTTTATATATAGAGAAAAGTTACTTAGGGATGAAGCAATTGATTTATGTAAATAAATCAATTCATAGAATAATAATATTCCCATTAATTGTCTTGCCATGTAATTGATTGATAATATTCCATTTTCTCCATCAATCAATTATTTCCCTATTTGATTCCTTTTGTTTCTCCTTTTATAAAATATGGCAATCAAATATATATGGCAAATATCTCCACATCCCTATCTCTTTAATTTCTCTTTCCATTTCCTTCATGTACAGAACGGGTAACTAAATACCGAGAATATCTCCAAAATCTATTAATTTTGAAAATATTGTATCACAAAAAAAATCCTAATAATCTCCACCTTGATACAATATCTCTTCCAAACCAAGATACTCCAAAATGAATGCTTCCCAATGAGTTCCTGCAAATGCCACCTCTCATTGCACTTTGTTAATGAACTCCGGCAAGGTCACCGCCCACCAACAAAGTGTTGGAAACACTCAAAAAAAATAAGGCAGACGTTGTGCAACCAAAAAATAAACTCATATCCCTTCATACAAGAAGAATGCCACATCTTCTCTTAAATTCAACCAAGTTACTCTCTTCCGCATAGTGCCACCATGTGGCATCTAGCACTTCATCAAGTGAATCAAGTTCGAGCAATGCTCGAACTTAGTAGCAGGTAAGGCCTTCGTAAACATATCTGCTGCATTGTCATTTGTATGAACCTTCTGAAGGCGAACTAACTTCTCTTCATTCATGGCGCAATTCCACTTCGAATTATCATTCGAGTTCATGGCTTCTTCAAGGCTTAATGGTTCATCATGAACAACATGTAAAGCATATTCAAACTGATCATCAAGGCTCAAATTTGCATAATCTCAATCTCCATATCTAATTGGAGCTCTCTTTGGTCTCTGACTAGCCCGAATGACTATATCGCCTGACTCTCCTTCAGCTCCACCTTGAGCTCCATCTTGAGCTGAATCCTCTCTAGCTTCATGACCATCTCCATCACTACTAGAGGAAATCTGTGGACTATCATGTGATGTATCATCAACTGTTCTATCACTATTGCCAATAGTAATAGCTGTACTTCGGGTTTGAAAGTTGGAAATCTCGGTCTTTTCGGCCTTCTCATCAAATGAATCTGAACCGTCTGATAAACCTTCCAAAGGTTTAAACATCGCTGACTCGTCAAAAGTCACATATCTGGAGTGTGTAAATTTCTTCGTAACTGGATTCCAAATTCTGTATCCTTTTATTCCATCTGTATAACCAAGAAAAAACACACTTGGAAGCCCTAGGCTCCAACTTATCTTGTCCTATATTGTGAACATAAACTGGACATCCAAATATACGAAAATAATTTAATAAAGTGCTTTTACCTCTCCATAACTCCTCTGGAATCTTCCCACCAATGGATGAGCACGGAATCCGATTAATAATATGTGTTGCAGTCGAAACAGCTTCAGCCCAAAAACCCTTAGACATACCCGCAGTCAATATCAAGCAACGGGCCTTCTCAAGTAGAGTCATATTCATCCTCTCAGCAACCCAATTGGATTGCGGATCACCAGGTGTAGTAAAATGTCTTCTAATACCGCGTTGTCTGCGGTAGTCGAGGAACTCTTTGGAGACATAATCTTTAATTTCTTTCCTGTTTGGTTTTCAACAAGAGCTAACCAAACCTTAAAATTCTGAAATACTTCCGACTTAGCTTTCATTACATACACCCAAACCTTGCGCGAGTAGTCATCAATGAATGAAACAAAATAATAAGCTCCACCAATGGAAGCAGTAGGGTATGGCCCCCAAACATCTGAATGTACATAATCAAGTACACTCTAAGAAGTATGCATACCGTCACCAAAAGAAACTCTGGTTTGCTTTGCCAATACACACTCCTTACAAAAGTTCAACTTGTTGAAGATTTCTCTCTTGATCTTTTTCTTCTTACGAAGCAACTCTAAGTTCTTCTCCGAAGTATGACCTAGTCTCATATGCCAAAGCTTGGTAGCATCCAAACTTTTAGCACTATCAACTCCAACACATAATTCTCCATGAACAGTGGTACCCATCAGCAAATACAGAGTTCTTACCATAACACCCTTCATCAATACAAGTGTCTCTCTAGAAACTCTCATACCATCTTTGACAATGATTATCTTGCATCCCAATGATGTCAATTGGCCTAATGATATCAATGACTTCCGAAGACCAGGAACATAGCGAACATCTGAAAGTGTGCGAACAATCCCATCATACATGCGAATGCGAACTGAACCAAGTCCCATAGACTTACATGTAGCATCGTTTCCCATAAGGATGGAACTTCCTTTAGCATCAAAGGAAGAAAAATAATTCTTATTAGGAGTCATGTGAAATGATGCTCCAGAATCTAATACCCAGTGGTCCGCAACATCTGATACAACCGCTGTCAATAAATCGCTATCATCTTTCTCCATCGCAATAGATGAAGAACCTTCAGTCTCTTCTCCAATGGCCTGGTTTCTTACAATAATGACACCTTCCATCTTTTGACTTACTCCGCCAATGAGGCTTCCTAGAATTGAAACGCCCCCTGTAATTCTTCACTTTCTTCTCTGCTCTACCTCTCTCAACAAATAAACCTGAACTACTATTACTTCCTCCACTACTATCACCAACACCAAACTCTTTCATCTGATCTCTCAGCTCCTCACTGAGCAAACCTATCTTCACATCATCTAATGTCAATGTATCTCTACCATAGATAAGGCTGTTAGCGAAACCAGTGTATCGTTCTGGAAGCGAACACAACAGAATCATTGCTTTCTGTTCTTCATCAACTTTCAACTCAACAGACTTCATCTTCATCAACAGGTCATCAAACACACTTAGGTGTGTTTTAATTGAAGAACCTTCCTTCATTTTATAAGTGAAAAAAGTCTTCAATAGGATCAGACGGTTAGTTAGGGATTTCTTCATGTAGAGGTCCTCCAACTTCTTCCAAATGCCTTTGGCTGTGGTTTCCTGACTGATTTCAGAAATTACATTCTTTCCCATAGCAAGATGGAGAGTAGTAAAGACTCATTCTTCCATCTCTTCTAATTCCACTGATGAAATATCAGCAGGCAGTATCTCTGTATCAAATACTCTCGATGAACGCGATTTCTCCTCAAAACTGCTTTCATCATCCATTGCCATTTTTCAAAACCTCCTTCACCATTCCACTTCTCTATCGTCAACTGTGATCCTGAAGCCACATAGGAGCCTCTGACGTATGGAGCAACTACTGGCACTAAAGTACTATTTGTACTATTTTCATCTCCTCCTGCCATTCTACCAAAACACCTTCTTTGCGAATCTAGCTCCGATACCAGTTGTAAGGGGAGGGGTGATCAATCCCTCTCAGCAGAAAAATAGGATCTTGCAATTTGGCGTGATAGAACAAACAGATAATTATAGATCACAGAAAAAAAAATATAGAGACAAGAGAGAACACACAGATTTATAGTGGTTCCACTATCGCGAGATAGTGTACGTCCACTTTAATGGGGAAGAGCTTTATTACCATTTGAAGAGGTTACAGAGTAAAGAAATGAAGAAAAATAAACAAGAGATTGTTTTCTCACATCTGATATCTTAACATTCTCTATGCCTCTCTTTATATATAGAGAAAAGTTACTTAGGGATGAAGCAATTGATTTATGTAAATAAATCAATTCATAGAATAATAATATTCTCATTAATTGTCTTGCCATATAATTGACTGATAATATTCCATTTTCTCCATCAATCAATTATTTCCCTATTTGATTCCTTTTGTTTCTCCTTTTATAAAATATGGCAATCAAATATATATGGCAAATATCTCCACATCCCTATCTCTTTAATTTCTCTTTACATTTCCTTCATGCACAGAACGGGTAACTAAATACCGAGAATATCTCCAAAATCTATTAATTTTTGAAATATTGTATCACCAAAAAAAATCCTAATAACAAGTTACAACCTTGCTTATAATTTTCCTACAAATTTAATCCTTATTTAGCTTGCAATAAATCCCTTTCTATGCAAATGTTTTATCTAGCTCTATATAGAACCATGACGAGTAGTGATGACAAACCACAAAAGAGAATTGATAAAGCATTTGAAACACTAGCCATATTGGCAAAGTTTGAGGAACGTACCCACAGAGGTAGTCCCTTTCTTAGAAGCTTGCCTCCATGTGTCCATTTTATTCAATTGCTTAGAATTTGCTTTGAAGTTCATCTGAGGTTGAGCATATGAAAACAATACTAAATTGGATCTGAAAGATGATTATGTAAGACACAGAGGAAGCCATTCAAGACTCTTCTTCGAGTCGAGAGAGAAATTGATATGGTTAAAAGTGCTTCTAGAGAAAACTATCATCATAATGTATGCATTTTGCTATCTTCTACTATTTGATGAATGATGCTTAAATGATTTTGGAGAATTCGCAGTGTGCTTTTACATTGGGATTTTGTCTCTGTAACAATAAATTCAAATATTCCAGGTTCATTTACTTCAGTTCCCATATCATCAAAGCCAATTTCAGTTAAAAAAATAATTCATACTTGCTGATGGATTGGACAGTTTGAGAAAATATTTTGGGTAATAAAGAATGCTGGAGAGTTGACAGGGGTTTTGAGAAAATAATTTAAATTGCAAAGAATGTTGTGTTTTTTGAAGGAGTATTGAAATCAATTTTTTTTGATGATTACGTATGGTATATGGAAGTAAATTTAGTGTGGTTTAAGGAATTTAAAATTCTTAAATTGTGAGTCAATTTTGAATACAATACAAGTGAATTTACATATAATGCAAATTAATTTATTGTAATGCCAGTAAATATCAATATATAATACCAACTAATTCAAGTCATATAATGCAATACAATCTGTACTATAATATAAGCAAATTCTGAAGACAACACAAGTCAATTTTGAATATAGTGCGAGCTAATATGTATCACAATGCAATTTAATTCAATCATTTTTTCATATTTTTTAAAAATTGTATTATATAGAGAATACATAAAGGAATTGGTTGAAATAAAAAATAATCAAAGTTGTTTTGATCTTTTTTTTAACAAAAAATGACTGTTTAGGTTATGATAAATGGAAGATTTTTTCAATTTATATATATTGGAGGGACCTCTAACAAAAAGCGTCGATATCAGGAACCACTGGCTCAAATGGTAAGTGAGAATGCACTCTAGACTGGGATTCTAGAGGTCTTACGTTTGAACCCTCAAGTCATCAAATGAGTGGTCGGTGTGAATATAAAAAAGGACCTATATTTTGCCATAATCCCTCTTTATTTGAACAAGGAATATTAATTCAAGTATAAAATAATATCTAAAATATGAAACATACAATCAGAATTTCGTTTTTATAGTGCAATCACGATTTTTATAAATTTTCAACATAATCCATACGTTGTTTATATTGCCAAAAAATTACTGGTGCAAATTTTGAAGCACCAATTGAAAAAATGTGCAATTCAAAACATTCGCAAATATTTACAACTACATGCATTCTAAATAGTAAAATAGATGGAAGAAATACTTGCATTCATCTCGCATTTGAATATTCAACAAACTTCATATGCCATTTATTTCTATAAAAATTTATTTATGCAAATATTTACAATTAGAAGCAAAATTTTGCAACCGTCTGCACTTCAAAATATTCATGCAAATATTGACAGGCATCTCACATTTGGAACATCAAATAAGAATTTTTATTTTTTTTTCAATATTAAATCTCAAATTGTTTTGATCTTTCCACCAAATATTTCTATAAAATTTTCTTGGTGCAAATATATGATATTTGAAACAAAACTTCAAATATTTGCAATTACCAGCACTTTGTGCAAGTTAATATAAATATGATCTTTGAATATTGTTAAAAAGAGATTAAAATTATGATTTTATAGTGAAAATGAAATTTTATTTAGAATTTTCTACAAAATAGATGTTTAGTATTCCGTGCATAAGAAATAATGATATGTATATAACATAGTACGTTATAGTTTCTATTACCTTGTTTGAAGAGATGTTTGATCTATTTTGAAAATTAACACGGATTTGAGCGAAACTCCACTTTACATATTAGTATTTATAATTAATTTCATCGTTTGCAGAATTTCATATGGCTCATAGATTGACTCTATCTTTTATATTTGTAGGTAAATAAACTCATGTAAAAGTTGCAAATTGGTCATCAAAGAATGATTCAATTTCTATAATTTTGTCGCATACAGCTTACAAATTTGAAGGTTGAGATGAGATTAATTCGACAACGATGAAGGTAATAAGACACTGAGCATGTGTAGGCACAAACGACATGATAAAAGGCATATCAGCATGCCTAGCTCAGTCGCAAGAGATCACAACTAGCATGACAACGAATACAAAATGACATGGAGGAACATTGATAAATGCGACAGTTGGAGAAATTTCAAAGCATTTATTGGATGTGTTTGTTCAGTAATGGGGGAAAAAATAAAGTTAATGGGGAATGGGGAAACAAGTCAAAGATGAAGCATGGGACGTGGCAACAAATGCATGTTGGTCTCTATGTATACCCCCCTAAGGTATATGCATACATATGTATGCGTATATATACATACAAGGAAGGTTCCATGGCACCAATTTTTTATGGCACTTCTTTAACACCATTATCGCCTCTTGTGCTACACAATTTCAAATGACAAATGCTATAAAATTTGTGTATACGATCATATCATGCTTAAAATAATATCTACAAAAACTGATCTAATTTGAGTATTTCTAAAACCATTAAATTAATATTTCAAATCAACGGTCAAAAATATGTTCCAACAGTTCATATTGACTTATAATTTTGGAAGTTTAGAAATTTTAATACCGTCTCATTTTGTTGTAAAGATGATATTTACTATTAAATTTGGTAATCATTTAGTCGATTAATTAATGAATAATCAATTAATTAATGAATAATAAAAGAGAAAGTTATTATCAAATGATGCATTGGAAGAAAATTGATTAATCAATCCATCAATCAATAGAGACAAATATTACCATACAACAAAAAGTGGTATGCAAATTAGTGCATACGGTGATTATTTTAAATTTTCTTATAGGAATTTAATGCTTCCTAAATTAATTCTTTGCCCATGAAGAAATAAGGTATGCATGCAAATTATTTATGCAACAAATACCATTTGTCTTTTAAGGAAATATATTCATACTCAAGTAATACTTCTATTATTGAAGTTTTACCTCTTCTATTTTAGTGCTCCACTGCATCGTATGATCTCTCTGGTAACTCCTCTATTGTTCCCGCAATAAAAGAAGTTTAGTTCAAATTTGTGAGTCCCTTTATAATTGTTTCTATTTTACTTATTCCCTGTTTGATTTATTTGTCATCAAATCGGGATTTTGGGCAAAGACGGATCCATGTCAGTTTATCTCATTAATTGTACACCTTCCAATATCATAGATATGAAGATCCCGAAGGAAATATGAAAAGAAAACGCATGTAAGGTTTCCATTTTTACGAGTTTTTGGTTTTCCAGTATATGTAGACAAAAGTGATGATAAGTTGATGCCTAGACACAGCAAGCACGTTTTGTTAGGCTATAGCAAAATACTGAACGGGTGTGGACCATGGTGTATAGAAACCATGATTATTATGATTAGCATGCGCGAGTGGATTGATGAGAAGTCCTTGCTAAAGGTGAAGCTTCCATCAAATGATAACATAAAGGAGGATAGAAAATTACCGAATACAATAGAGCGAGTTATCGGTTTTTTTCCATATGCAGAATGAGAGTGGTGCGATCGATGCTATGTTACCACAATTCACACTCTCCCTATCGTATTCCGTTTTGGCATGTGCATTCTGAAACACAACACATCAGCATTCTGAAACGGGGTACGCACATGATTTAGTACACTAATTTTAACGTTCGAAAAGGTCGAATCCAACATTATAAAACGTTTAATCCAACATTATAAAACGTTCATTTTGAATATTTTAAGTGCGTTATACTAATATGCATTAAGTAATAATGATTTTCTGTAGAAAATATAGATAAATAATGAATAATGGTTTCGAATTAACCTTGAGAAGATTAAACGTTTGTATTTTAACTTTCGACTATCATAATAATGTAAAGTAACATACATACATTTGCGAGATTTACATATACACTCATCTACACTTCTATTTTCTCTAAGCATCATAACATTTTGCAGTTTTGTCTGGCCTTAACTGCCATAAGGCGTAACTTATAAGTTATAACTAGTTGGAAATTTGGAAATGGATGGTAGTGGTACAACCGCTATAGTAATGGAAACCGTCACCTGTAAAAAAAACCATTACCGTACTGATACTATTGGTAAACCAAAAATGACTCCTGATAATTACTGTTACCGTTAGTGACAATAGTTGGTATACTAATAACTGATAAACCGTTGACTGGTCATGATAAATTTATCAGTACATAAAACATTGAAATTTATTGCATTAAAATTTTGATAATGGAAAAAAAAATGGAAGGAAAAAATGTTTTTATTTATATTAGATATTCTAGGCTATTACTGCTTAATTGTGAAAAAAATCAATAACATGCCAAACACCCAAGGTTCGAGAACTCGGTTTCGGTCATTTGAAATTTTGTTAGTTTCGGATGATTTCGTCAATTTCGGAAGTTTCGGTTTCAATCCAAATTTTGGTTTTCAGTAGTTTGTTAATAAACTTGTGAACAATCAATAAAATATAATTACAGTGTACAAAGAAATAGAATACAACATACAACATCATAAATTTACTACATCCAAAAACTATTTCTCGATGATGTAGATGGATTGTTCTCATAATTTTCTTCATCCACTTGTGTCGTATGTTATGGTGGATAACCATATTGCATTTGTCATGTACCTAGAAACGCCAACATGTTATCAAACAGGGAGGGTTTGTCATTTTGTGTTGTACATGTAGTCTGACTATTTTGATCACTTGATATATCACTGTTATATATCTCGTTTGCTTCGTGATAATAATAGCAACCGGTGTAGTCGGAAGTAGAATGTATGTAGTTAGGTGGATCATTTGACGGATACGGATTATTAGCATAATCATAATTTTGTTGTTGTCCATATTCAACATCCAAATTACTCTCTTCTGTCATGATTGCCCATCACACCTCTTCTTCTCACGTAAGGTATAGTTCGTCTATGCGAACCATCACCATCACTAGAACCAAGACCATACTTGCTAAACTGATACTGTTACCACCAGTATTGTCATTACCACCTTTTGAGGAGCCACTACTATTTTCAGTGCTTTGACTTGCCATTGTTTGTGCAGGTTTTCCATCCACTGCAGCAATGACATCATTCATCATATTAACCATCAAATGATCGTCATCAAGCAACCGTGGTTCAACTTCAGTAGTCCACTCAACTAATGGATCCTTTTTATGAAATATATAATTCAGATCAATCAATTGATCATTTGTATCGTGACGTTTAACATTCTTTGCTCGTAATCTCATATTATAATGTACATACTAGTTTTTCTAGATTTTTCATTTTGATTCTATTTCTCAATTTTGTATGAATCATGAAAAATGCAGTTCAATTTCTTTCACAGTTTGAAGAAGAAACCGTCTGACTTAGAATATGCATTGCTAAGCGTGTTAGATTTGGAGCATCCTCTCTACCAATTATTGACCACCACTTAGCAGGTGAACAACTATTTATAGCTGATTTTGCTTTTGAAGAGCCAAATGAGCCAACTTTCATTCTGTAATTGTCCACGTGTGGATATAAAAATTAAATATTGGATCTATATTTTGAATAAAACATCTGATGCAATTTACCTATTTTCCAATCTCGATTTGTGTCAATATGTCTGGAATCATTCTTTCAACAACGTTGTTGAATCCATTTAACACTTCATTATCGTTTACCGCATCACCATATTGAATGATAGGATTAAGAAAATAACCTATATTTTAAATAGTACAAACATGAATGTTATGCATTTTAACTATTTGGATGTGGTTGTTTTTTCATCTTTTATCTATAATGTCCCACCATTTTTTTGCTTGCCTTGAGCCAACGTTTTTTCTAATTGACTCTTTCGCGAGTTCCATCGCTTCATAAAGGTAGCCCATGTCTGCTTTATCATCACTATCCACCATTCTTAATACTTTAACTAGTGGTTCAAATACAAGAATGATGGAAGCAGCGGCAGTCCAAAAAATATCATTGTAAATCAGGTCGGAAACATTGATTGCAGTTCTTTTGTCCTTAACAGCGAGTCTAGGCATTTTAGATGTTCATTCCCTCATAGCAATCATTCTTCTCAAGTCATTTTTGTGTTTATAAATAGAGTCTAATGCAATAAAATAAGTGGCAAACCTAGTCACTGCCGGTCTGATCAATTCTTTGTCATTTGTCTCTTTTCTCATTATGGAGAGTAATCAACCATGATTGCATATGAATGTCGTTATTAATTGACAATTTGAGATGACAGATGTTACCTCCGGTTCTTTCGAGATATCTTTTAAGATCAGATCAATGCAATGTACTACACATGGCGTCCAGTATAAATGTTTTCTTTTTTGCATCAACAATTAACCGACAGCTTTATAGTTGGCCCCATTATCTGTCACTACTTGCACTATTCTATTTTCTCCAATAGTCTTATCAATCCACATATATATTCACTGCTTTGAAATTCATTAGTAGCATCTACAGATTTGAGAAATATCGTCCCAAAGTACACAAGAAAATTTATAATTTTTCGTCGGTTCTGAGTACTCCAACCATCACACATCAACGTACAACTATATTTATCCCAAAAATTATGAAAAGTGGTAATATATGATCGAACTTCTTCTAATTCCATTTCCAAGTATGAATGTGATAATTCATATGCGGTAGGTGGATATATTCCACGACCGCATTCCGCAATCGCATCAACCATCGTTGCATAATAAGAACTATTTGCAATGTTATGTAGAATGTGATTAAAGTAAAAGAATTTAGCAATTGCACGACTTATGTGCTTTTTAGCATTTTTAATGCCTTTAATTGCAGACTTAATAGAAGGTTGAGAACTACCTTCTTTTTTCTGCATGTATGAATCAATCCTTGCAACAGAGCGAGTTTCAAAATCACTTTCTAGTCTCGTAGATCTACTACGTACATTCCAACTGGTTGACTGGGACCAACACCTGATTGTCTGTAAGATCTTTGCATCTCATGTTCTCTAAATGTATCTCTGCTTTGTCGCATGGCACGATGAACATCTCTATCATCTTCGTTTTCATCATCTTCACTGTTCGAGTCATGTTGTTGAGGTCTACTCATCAATTCTTGTTGTACACGTTGTTTCTCTAGTTTTCCTTTAGTACGGTCATTTTTCTTTCCAACAATATGAGCTCGTACTAGTTTTTTGACGTCTTGAGGAACGTTTGGACATGCCATTACATTGCCGCCTACACCTGCCAAATGTTCTTTCAAACGCGTTATGGCGTCACTATTGATTTATTTATTACAAAACTGTATTTTGTTTTTCGAACATTGTCATCGATTGGGGTACCATAATTCCAACCGATCTCTGTAGTGTTTGCTTGATTTTCCATAGCGTACCCTATAAATCGTGAACAATATCATTAGAAAACAGTTGAATAAACTTAGGTTAGAATTACAGTAATTTCTTCTCAATATAACTTCTCTGCAATATAACTTAAAATAATTCTCCCCAATATAACTTAAATTAAGTTCCAAATAAAATTAAAATAAAAAAATGCTTAAAAAAAACTACAGTTCATAGAAATAAAAGTCGAGCCCATCAAAAACATGCTTAAGTAAATAAAAGACTTGCTGAAGTAAACTAGCAGCCCAACTTCCCTTCATGAGCCCAATATAAGTTTAAGTAAATTAAATGAAACCCTAAATAAAACAAGTATCCCAATAGCCCAGCAGCCCTCCATTAAACCTAACAGCTGTTTCATTCCCCATTTCCATCTTCCGTATCCAATATCGAACAAAAAAAAAACGAAGCTCTGTAGAAAAGACGAAAGCTAAAAAAATGAAAAGAAGATCTATCATTTATGTCGACGGCGAAAACAAGAAGAAGAAGAATTAATCAATTACTGTAAAGCCAAGGAAAACGGTGTCTGAAGAGGAGAATTCCAATTGAGCTGTAATTTGAGTTTTTCTTGATAGAGTAAGTATATTCTCTATCTAGCGCAATTTATAAGCTTTTGAAATGATCTGATAATTTGATTGTCTACTATTGCTTCACGTTTGAATTATTAAAGCTTTTGATTTGATGTATTATTTGAAATTTTTTGGTTTCTAATTGCTTTCTGCCTTTAATCTTGCTTTTCCTTCAATGTTTGCTGCAAGATTCTTTTTTTTCATGCTTGAATGACGCGTTTGATTTTTTCTGCCCTAAATCTGTTTGTCGTTCCTTCAAAAGTAGCAAAATCACGTTTTTTCTGGAAAAAAAGGTGCTATTGTTTTTTTTGCCCTAGTCCGAAATCGATTTTTTATGTCGGTTTCAGACCGTTCCACAACGAGACCCGTCCGGTACCCCCGAAATTTCGGGTACCAGACGAAACCTCATTCCTTGCAAACACCACAATGCCATGCTTCATACAATCATTTAGGCCTAGGTATCAGCAACGATGTATTGCAAATACATACAAATTTCCACATTAGTAAATGTTTATTCACTACAAAACAACATGGTTTTTTAAGCATATATATGTGTGATGTTAGTTATGTTGCACAAATTGAATTTAGATAATGCATTATGATTCCTAGATGCACTTGCTATCTCTGTCATATTCTAACACACACCATAAAAAAAACTATTTCAAAATTATAATTCATTTATTAAAAAACTAAAGTTGCCTACGATTTTCCAATATAAGAATGATCAAATTAGCTCATTAAAATAACCTGTGAACTTAGCGACCTGAAACAACGATAAGATTGTTATATTGCGACCTTGTCATCACAGGTTCAAGTCCCAGAAACACCCTCTTAGCTTGCAGGGTAAGGTTGCGTACAATCTTTACATTTACTGGAGTCTGGTTATAGCAGTCGTGCATGATATCAAGCTCATTCATATCAGAAGTATTAAAAATTGACAGTGTATTAAGTGTCTCGGAAACAGATGAAAAAAATGTAGCATTCCTTAGATCTATATAAAGATTTGTGGTTTGCATTATGTTAACCTATAAAGCCAAATAAAAAGAAACTATAACCGTACTTGTAAAAAAGAAACAGACAAAATTTCTTACTTTATCACTCACAATTTCGTAGCATTTTCTTTAAATTTGATGAATTCAAGGTTGCTTTACATCCACTGTTTTAAATCTCAATCATCTCGGCCGATATCTCGATTGAAGGCTTGGGTGAAACGAAACATGAGATATCGGTTGATATCTTGTTTTGATTATATCGCCGAAATTTACATATATCGGTCGATATTTGGAGCGAAACGATATTCCGAAATATCCTCGATATATTGTTTTTTATAAAAAAAAGGTTCATCTCAGTCTATCATAAAAAATAATGAACAAAGTCATTTCCATTCCGATTCAACTTCTCAAAAGATCACGTTCCTCGTCAAAATATCGAACTCCCTCTTCTCTAGAGAAAAAATCAAACTCTCTTTTAAAAAAATCGAACTCCCTCTTCCAACATCCAACAGCTCGCGGTTCCTTCCAATTTTCGACTACTTGATCTCGCTTTTGACAGTCTGCAGCTTCGTCTTCGACCAATCTCTCTTCTCTCTACATGTATGTAAATTAAGGTTGTTTCTATTTTAATGAAATTCAATCTTTCAAAAATTGAATAGAATAGATGTGCAAGTAGATTTAGTTTGTTATTCTTACTGCAGGCATAACCTTCTGCAAGTAGATTTGCATTGCCTGAAACCCTTCGATTCTTGATATCTCTTATATGCATTTGTTTTTATTTGCATCAGTTCCTGATACTGCTATTATGTTATTCTTACTGCATATATGTAATTGTGTAAAACTCATTTTCAGTTAATTTGTCGCATTTCATATACTTATATGTAATTGCTAAAACTGATGATGTTTTGTGACGTTAGTTGAACAATTTCATATAGTTGAAGTATAATTGCATTATTTTTTCAGTTAGAATAGTGAAGATTAGTTGCAGCAATTCAGTAAATAATAAATAAACCAATACCATGCATTTTTTTCTATAAATTATGTGATGTGTTATACTCTGATATAATCTCGAGATGGCATTTAGGTCCGAGATGTAAATACGATATTGACGTCCGAGATGCACTCGTCTCGTTCGAGATCTCCCCCGATACGATACCGAGTCACTAAAATCGCCGAGACGAAACGTGTCTGATATCCGAGATTTAAAACCTCGTTTATATCTTTTGTTTTATAATTATTAAATGCCTGTGTTCACCAAAGCATAATGATTTTCGATCATCATTCAATTCGTAATACTTATGAATAATGATATAAATATCTTGCAATAATGCCATATAAAAGAAGACTAATGAATGCATATACCAGTCTCATGTAAATCGATAACCAGTATCATTTTTGTTACAAAAACATACCAATGAGCAATTAGGCAACAACTACTCTAGATATAATGCAGTTTAAATAAATATCTATTAATTTCAAGAAAGATCGGTAAAATTAGGAGCATTATTGAATGTTACTCATAGAATGGTCATATATAAAAGTTGCATTAGTCTTCTTCAGTTACTGAAATTATTACCAAAGAAAAACGTTAATTTCTGCTTTGATGTGAACTTATAATCAATCGTTCAATTTCAAGGTTGCTATCAAAACACTATTACTTCAAATATTTGACCTTGAACTGATTATTATTCTTAGCATCGTCTTATCCGTATATTTATCTCTTTGTTCAGTTTTCATTACTATCTATCTTTTATATAATAAAAAATTAGTCGTATGTTAAATGATTGTGAAGAATGCTGAAGAGAAAAGGTTAAAGTTTCAAGAGATGAATACTGTTATTTAACTTTGAATTAGCAAGCAAAATAATAGTGCATAGTGAATAAACTCAAAATTCAATGAGAGTCACCAATACTTACCAAGTTTCTACAATTATAAGATTTAAGAATTTATCTGTGAACAGCTGAAAACAGTTTGATTAGGTGTTTGAAAACCAAACAAGAATAGAAAATCGGATTCAAATACACACATGATGCACACGTACATATGTATGTATGTGCATGTATATGTACATATATGTCTGTATATGTATATACATCTATATCTTTATATGTTGGGTGCTAAAGAGATCCGTTTTGTACCCCTTTTTGGACCACTGTCGCAAAGGTAAGTGGAAAGTGAGATAATCCATCTTCTAAAAGTCCAAAGAAACTATGCATAACATAACTGTTGGCTAAAGCAAATGTGTGTCTTAGTTAGGAATCTTATTTCAAATACTTTATGGGCATAAATAAGATCGGATTGAAGAAAAATAAGAGCGAGCAAACTTATGAACATCAAATTAACTGGTATAAATAAACGAAGAACACTATATCAACTTTTTCATAATTATATGTAAATAAAATCAACAGCAAAAATAAGAGCAAACACACACACACACACACCCCTCATACATCACCTGCTACGGTTTGGCCCGTTTGGGTGTATATATAGCATACTGTCATTACTGCTAAAATGAACTCGACGTGATATCATTAAATTTATTTTGGACTCTGTTCAACTTATCGTAAAACTACCATAAACTAACGTTTCTCTTCTTTTTTCTCTCAAAATTTCAGATCCTATTGTCCTTCATTTCCTATATTAGCTTCTTTTAGTCCCACATCGTTAAAAATATTTTAATATTTGTTGTATGTAAGCTAAGGGATAAAGAAGAATGGTGTTCTAATAACACCTAACCAGGTTGAGATGATAGCAGATGGCATAACATAACTCTTCGCTGAAGCAAATGTGTGTCTTGGTGAATTGTATAGCAAGTTCTCCTATGCTTCTAGCACCTAATAGAGCTATGCGTAATAAGTTAGTTTCCACATTGTGTTTTGCAAACACACAATTAAAAGATGAGAAATCATTTCAAAATAGCTATAAAAGTACACATTTTTGTGTTTAATTATAAATTTTCCTTAGTTGACAGTCAACCACTAATAGAGTTCCATCTCACTCCAAGCTTTGATTAAAATTCCAAAAGAAGATTTAAGATATCCTGATTGAATAAGACTTTAAAGCATAGTACATGCTACAACTATACATCTTTGTCTGATAAAAGCAATGGATCATTCCCCCAATTACTTTTCAAGATTACATGCACTGTGCCTCAGCCTTGTAGCTGATGCACTAATTAAAAATTAATAGATAAAAAGCGTCTAAATTTCACACGCAGCGCATCTAGTAAAATCATCTCAAGTAAAGAAGATAATCAAGATAAATTAGACCCTAAATTATGATAGCTTACCTTATTTACCAGCATTTGACTGGTCCTTTTGAGCATTTGCTTCCTCAAACAATAGCTGTTCAAAAGCCCTCATATGCCCGTCAGAATCATTACTACTATTGTTCACCCGCTCCAATTTGTTTGTAAACTTGGACATATCTGAAACAGAACTAGGGTTATGGTCCTGGAAACTGGGACAAATACAGTAGTATACCACCAACAAAATCTATAAAGGAAAAATTGAATTCGTGCAACGAAGTCGTTGTAGTATAGTGGTGAGTATTCCCGCCTGTCACGCGGGTGACCCGGGTTCGATCCCCGGCAACGGCGAATAGGGCTTTTGTCCAGTTTTTGTAAATTCGATTACGATATCGATTTGCGCACGAAAGTTGCTGATTTTTGCCCTTTTTCTCATCGTTCTGCTGCAAAATATACTTATCTCCGCAACTTAATCAATTTTTTATATCTGAGATCAATAAATATAAGTAAGGATTTGATTCGACAAAATAATTACCTCAGAATTTGAAGGACCAAATAAATATGTGCAGGAATTCCATGGGTTCTTGTGAGAATTTGAAGGTCCAAATAAGCGCATTTTAGTTGCAATCTCTAAGCCAAATTTGGGAAGAAGAAATAATTGGTGGACCGGATGAAGAAAGAAGAAGGGAATTGCAGAACGCTGCTGTTGTCAACACGCCCGAATCAAAGCGGCAAATGCAACAATTTCATCTTCCCAAGTTCCACCCATCCATTGTAATATGCACGCTCTCGCAACCCACTTTCTGGACCCTGTACCAGATGTGCCCTTTGATTTTTTTTTTTTTTTCTTCTTTTGAAAATGGTACTTTATATACAACAAATCATTGGGACAACATATCCCATGTCAACAAACGTTCGAAAGCAAGTTTCGAACTGTGACCTCTTACACCAAAGCCGAATCAATTAACCACTTGAACAATGGTGTTTGTCACCCTTTGATATTATCAGAGATAAAAAGACTTTTTCTAAGTTTATTTATTTTGATGTCCTTGCAAGAAAGCAATTGTCAAGTCATAATCATACTCAATTCCTCAGTCTCTGTGCTACTAAAAGCAGTCCGGTGATTAAATGTCCGTCTAACAAATATTGACCAATATCTCTGCCAACAAAAACATTTGTCTACCAAATACTTCTGGCTAATTAGAAATTATTTACCAACCAAACATTTTGAAACATCATTCCACATGCTATTCATCGGAATTCGGTAAATATTATCCACAGATTTTGGTAATATCCTCTACGAATTTTGATGCATATTTAGCTAATAATATTGGACCACGATAATATCATGTTGCAATATTCTATGCATTTTCAAGTACATATTAAGTTAAATTTCAGTAATAATAACTTTGAATAAAGATACTCAATCACAATAACATATTTACTTTTTAATTATTTTTATTTAAAATTTATATTGCCTTTTTGTTAAAAGTTTATAATATATTTAATGGTTTATATTTATATAAAGTTTATAGCATACAGACTTAATTTGATTTTTTTAATTGAACAAATTTACTGGTTTTTGAAAATTTAAAATTTATAAATTTGTGTTATAGTATAAAATAGTCAAAACAAGAAGACAAACAAATACTAAATTTCATAACTCAATTTCTAATAAAAAGACAATAATACAAATTTTCTAGCTGAGCCAAACATTAAATACTTTGAAACATAAAATATAAACTGTGACTCCTCTTCGTTCGCTTTTTCCTTAGCAAGAACGTTTTTCAAAATTTGACTTTTCTTTATGCTCAAGTATTTTAGTTACCCTTCACTCATACCTCTTGTATTAATTAATGTGATTTGACCTACCTAACTTCGAACCATGATCTCAAACAACTTCTTCGTCATCACCTTCTCTTCAGCATCATCGCTTGTTTTTTTATCATAATGTGATCATATCTCCGTCGAGCCTAAAAAATTAGTGAATCCATTGTAAACTTCGTGCTCTGCTTCTTTTAAGAAGTTTTTACTCCTCGAGGTCTATTGATATTATCATTAGCCACAGGATTGGATTCGTCTATAGACATGTCATGACTTCCTTGAGATTCTCCCAGACTTGAAGTGTAGATAGTTTTTTGTTTTCTTTTTTCGTTTCTTTGTTTCTTTGTTGCCCTAGCATGATCTCCACACTCGAGGATTTCCATTTTATATGTTGAGTAAGTCGTTGCAATGCACGAATTGATAATAAACATTGTTTTCGGTAACGAAAACTTGAATGAAAAGCTTATTTGTGGTTTTTTCTACAAAAAAATATATTTATATAATTTTAATAAATGTTAGCATATAATAAAATTTAAATATATAAATATATACCATGAAATAATCATAGCTCATGTCATTTGGGTTCGCTTGTTTAATCGTGTACACTTGGGATTCAAGGCTTGGGTTATGACGATTAATTTTCCTCAATGGTTCCTCAACGACAAAAGTGAACGTTTTCTTTTCACATGCTTCACATTTGTAGTTGTGCGTGATTTTTCCCCAAATGTGCTAGCAAACTGATCGTTTTCGAATGTTAGATCGACGGAGAAATGAAGCCAAATGTAGAAAATGTGGTAATCTTCTTTTGATTTCTAGAGGAACTAAGACAGTTGAAAGTGGGGTAAATGAGTGAATTTCAAAAAAAATTCTCTTTTGATCTTTGTTTAGTCTATGAAGCCTAAAAGAATTTTAGATCCAATCTAATATTTTAAATAGTATCATTATTTTATTTAATTATGTTTTAAAAAAAATAGGATTTAGTTTATAGGTATATCAAATATACTTGTTTGTGTGAAGTGCCATGTTACAGATAAGTGTACATAGTTAATATGATCGTATGTAGTTGTTGGAATTTGCACTGCAATAGATGCATCCCCCTTTAGATATGCCTTTGTTGTCCAAGTTTTTGATTTAAAATATTTATACATAATAAAAGTGGAGAAGTATATAAACATGTACGTATAAGTTAAAAACATATTGTACGATTTTATATGATTTGAAATCCAAAATTACCAATAACGAGTTTGGTTTTAATTAAAAAATGAATTTGAAATTAGATATGACATTTATTACACAAGCCTATCTTGTGGTGGCAAATTAGAGCAACACATGTATGTTACCATATGTGTGTGTTGTGTGTTGCAATCAATCTTTTAGATATTTAACATAATTATTTATATGTAAACATTTGTAAATTATACATATAAGAATATAAAGTTAACATTTAAATTAAGCTTTTAGTTTGGAAACAAAATACCCAAAACTTTAAAGTTTAAAAGAAATTAAGAATTTAAAATTTACACAAAAATCCATTTATAAATTCTGGATCAAAGATTTTAAAAAAAAAAACAATGATAAAAACATTCATATTCAAAGTATCTACTATTTGACAAAACGGAATTAATTTACAAGCGAAAGTTAATTAAATAACATAAATAGTTTATTTACATTTACGTATATAAATAATATAACATTCTAAAATAGATCTCACTAAAACGGAAAAAAAGGCATGGGGAAGAAGTAGCAAAAAAAATTAGTCTCAGGATCAACAAGTTTGTTTTTTTAGTTTGGAGGACACTTTATAGTGTAAATAAAAAATGATAGTTGCAACTATCATTCTGTGATTTACACTAAAAATTGCCTTTCATCCTAAAAAGAAAACATCTTATCTCTGAAACTAAATTTTTCTCCGACTTTTTCCCTGAGCCTAAAAGCCCCTCACTAAAACTAGTTTTGTTTATTAATAAAATTTCAATGCAATGGAAAAGGAGTTGGACAAGTTAAGCATATGTAAATTCATGATAATAACACATAATTGAGTAACACAAAAAAATCAACAAAGTGACAAAGGAGTGGAGGACTTAATCATATCAATAATAATAAACATATTTTGATATCATATAAAAAGCAAGACTATTGACTAGTTTTTAGCCAACCTTAGAATGATACAAGTGCATTGTGAAAAGCAAAGATTGTTTACTAATCACTAAGCTTAAAATGGTTTAAATAAAGAGTTAAATATAGCCGAAAGTTAAATAACACACGATGTAAAATGATATAGCAAAGCTGCTGATGTCCATTGCAAAGTTCTTTTACTGTATATTTCTCTTACAACTATAGAAAATTACAAGACAATAATAAGAAAAAAGGAATAATGCTATGCAATCTTAAGAACTTATGTGGTAAAAAGAGCGTTGAATTGTGTGAAGTATTCAAAGTTCTTGAATATTTCAACAAGAGCTCAACCCTTTTGAAGTTGCAAAGTAGAGGTTATTTATAGCAACCGAAGTGGATGGTGGACGGTTGAGATCACACTTTAGAGCTAGTGAGAAAAGTGTCTGACTATTGATCTGACTATAAACGTGGATGGTCGTGTAAAGTATGCCAAAAGATGGGTGGTGGATGAGAAAGTACTCATTGCCTGTTTGCACCGGGTGTGGAATTGCATTAAATGCGCGTTAAATGCTGATGGTAAGCCACATCAATTCAGTTATCTAACTACGGTGCTCTGAATGGATGGATTGATAACTTTGTCAATCACTCGAGTACCCACAAGGCTAACTAGCCGACCAGCTGTTGGAAATACCGAAGAGACTTGAAATATTGTTGAGGACCATGTGAGGGAGACATGTAAATGACCGAGGGTGAGGCACTTGAGAGGGAGGCTTGATGTCGGTAGGAGTTGGTTATACTAAAGCCATGCTTAGAAACCGGCTATGCTTGGGTCATTCTTGCCTAATGTGTTGTTTGCTGGGGCAGGCTTGGTAAGAGTCGGCCATCAACTAATGTGATGCCGGGTGAACTGTGTTGGTCTTTAGCTACCACTAGAAGTTCGATATATGGAAGCCAGTCAGAAACGAGCTGAACCCAATTCAGATCTTGTTTTGAGTGTAAAGGTTGCTTCAAGGTGAAAACAGTTGAGACCGTAATAACAATGTGAACAAATCATTAGAGTACAAGATCCACAAAGTTATATAACACGGTAATAAAGTTTATACAATAAGAAAATAAACTCAATAGATACACTATCTCTAATAATGGAAAATTAAACACTGTCAATGCTCTAGTGTCACACAATTAAATATACAGTAACAACTCAAATATAAGTATGAGTAAATGTCACCTCCTGTTAATCCATCTGGAGAACTCCATATACCATCCACACCTTCTTTCTAGTCTACTATTCAGGAGTACCCGAGATAATAAGAAGCAAAACATAAAATCTCGGGTCAGACAACGGTCTGGTGTGAGTGATAAACAATCTCAAAATACTATAAAAGTCAGTATAGTATACGGAACAATGGGTTTACGGATCATACCTTCCATGTCCTTGCAACCAAAGATTCAACACATAACATCGATAATATGCAACTCTACAACATTATAAAAAGGATACTCATAGTCCGTACACTATCGGGGTGCCTAGGTATCTCCATCCACAGTACCTACTCCATACTAAGTGAATTGTCGGGGTGTCTAGGTATCTCTATGCACAATACCTACCTCGTGTGACATCCCTAGGGTGATAAGTGACTAGTGAAGCAACCATAGCAAACATAGCATCCATCAAATAATACTAACTGTCACCTAGTGTGCCCTAAATATATGGTAACTCATATAACCTTCTTTGTACCAGGGATTAGTAGAAATCTCGATTCTCCATTATACTCCCGTACCTCGTAGCCCAAAACTAGATATGTGCCTCGTAGCCCAAAGCTGGACACAAGACCCAAAGGGTCATGGAATGTGGATCCTCGCTACAAATCCATCGGCGTCCCCATACCCCTACTTCAAGTACAATAGAAAACACTTCGAGTCATCAATGATCCCTTAACACATACACATCCATCCGAGACCTACTAGCTCAATACAATTTCCACTATTCGGAAGCCACCATGTTCCTCCGCTCCACGACTCCTAAAATGAGCCTCTTTAGTACCCGAAACTCCTACGAGCCACAAACCGAAGATACATAGTGTATAATCTTCGGTACCTATTATCCCTACGAGCCACGAAACGAAGATACAAGACTTTACATCATGTTGTACATCGTTATCCCCCATGATGCAAACGAGCCAACTCCTCCAACACAATCTATAAAGTCCTAAAATTATGTACCTTGGAACCTACTCCGAAGACGAGCCAATATTCAAAGTACCAACTCTCATGTCGAAGCATCAAATCATCGCCTTACCATCTAAATTGTCGTCTAGAGCAACAACATTAAGACTCTAAGTCGGTTGAACGAAAAAACAATCAAATCGTGCAACAAGAAATCTCCATAATGTCCAAGCTAAAGATCGGCCACATCGCTAATCAAAAATAGTGATAGACATTGACCACTCTATAGTAGTCAATACCAACCACCTTGGCCTTGGACTTAACCAAAATGAATAAGTACAAGCCAATTGGAAATGTCCAGCATCCATCCGAAAGTCCGAAGCGTCATCTTCCTCCTTCAGATCCGTCAGCATGTATCCTAACACTACTCTACAACTTATTGCATTTATTAGGTTTTTGTGTGTACGAAACCCAAACGCACAAGAGACCCCTAACATCCGATCACCGCTAATCGACATTTTCAACCAAAAACAAGCAAATAACCAAACAAGCAACCATTCAACCAACATCCATACATACATTAAAAATAGCATGCATATAATATGTATGTAACGATCCCGAATTTTAATTTATTTTAAATTGATAATTTAATTTATTTTTGATTTAATATTGAGTTATTTTTAAACAATATTAATATAGAGATATTTGAATTCAGTCTTATGAAATGGATTTTTAAAGTTGTGTAAATATAACAAAATTTTTGAAATAAATATTTAAGTTAAAAATAAAAGCAAACATGCAAAATATAAAGTATTCAAACAAATATATACAAGTTGTACATACAAAATAAACAAAGAAAAGTTTTAAATATATGTATGAAGACAAAACAAAAATAAAATATGCAGCCTATAGAGTTAGAAAAATCATGCAAAATAAAATGTTGCCAGCCAAAACAAAGAGATGCAAGGCAAAGAAATAAACAAATTTGCTAAATTTTAACAACATAAATAAAATAGAAATTTATTTATATTATAATATAACAAAAGAAGTATAAACACAATAAACAAAATAATAAAAAAATAAAAATAAAAAGAAACTCAACCTGGAAATGAAAATCAGTAGCAAGCAATGACAAGTGTTAAACAAAGCAAAGAAAAAAAAATCTACATGAACAAAACATCAAATGAGATGATTCCATGTAAACAAATATGGGAACATATGTACAAATTCATATCATCTCAGCAGCACAAAGATATGAAGCAACAAAGAAAAGAAATATGAATGCATCTATGTATAAACAAATGAAGACAAGTAGTAGGCTGCAACAAAATGTCTTTGATATTGTACATAACAACATCACTTCAGCCGAGATAAGGGAATAAACAAAGTAATATGTACTAAAGCAATTAATGAATACATCTCAGCCATGCTTATTTTATAAATATGAATAATATCACACAGTAAACTCAGTGTATATACAACAACTTCATCTCAGTCTCGTATATTCTAAACTGAGAAAAATCTGAAGTGATACTATCTAAAACTCAAACAAACTTCCACTTAAAACAACAATTCAAATCAAACCCAGAGATCAAAGAGAAAAAGAAAAGAGGCTTTAGCAAACAAATTCAAAGCCAGAGTTAAAGAACTTTGGCAATCTCCATCTAACAACGGTGAGTAACACAACTTTTAAACAAGTTTAAAGTATAAGTCTGTTGCTTATGTGTAGGTGAATAACTATGTTTGTATCTATATATATATATATATATATATATATATATATGGATGCTCTGTGGATGATGAATAGCATTTGTGTGCAGGCTGTTAATCATATATGTTCTCTGTTCTGAGTTCTAAACAAAAGATTTTGATTTAAAGAACTATTTCCACTTGATTTACTCGATGTTTGAATTTAGTATTAAAACAAAATTTGTTTGATATAGCATAAGCTTAAGATTTAAAATTTATTCAAGTAAAAATAACTTGTAAAGGCCTCTGGAAATCAACATGACTGGGAAAAGCTTTAAACAAGTTACAATTCAAAACTTTTATTTTTCGAATTCAGTTATGTGGATTGAATTCTCATACTTTAATATGAATTTTAAAGCAAAAATCTTAATTTTTAGATCAAAGATAAGAGAGCGGTTTGAGGTTGTTTGTTTTAAGCATTTCGAGTTGTCTCGATCGATCTAGAGGGTCGGAGGCGTCGTGTTTCTTCCAGTGGGTAGAGGAGAGATCAGTGAAGCTTGGAAAAATAGTGTGATGACATGAAGTTCATCGTGGATGAGGCGGCGACGTTTTCTTTTTCGTAAACCTAATTTTGACTGGGTCGAGTGTTTCGATTGGCTCGTCGTCGTCGTGCGATCGAGTGCGGCGAGTTTTCGGGTGATGGTAGGGCGAATGTGAACGAGTAGAGGGTCGAAGTTTGAGGCTCTCTAGTGGACGGGATTTCGAGAACGTCGACGAGTTCCAGGTTGAGGTTAGGCCGGTTGTTGGTTTCCAGGTTTTGAGTTTTACTCAATTTCGATTTCGAAGTGATGTCAGCGCCCTGGTGATTGGGGAAGGGTGTGTAAGTGGTTGTCGACTTGCTTGACAAAGGGAAGTTGATTGGAGAAGTTCGACGGAGCTGTGCACGTACACCGTGCACTAGGTCTGATGATCTGGAATTTTGTTAAGTTTGGGAAGAGTAGGAATTTGCGTTGGTCTCGGGTGACTCGGGTGATTGCTCGATGTAAATGGGGTTGGTCTCGAAGCAGGTTTTAATAATTCTCGGGTCAAAATACCGTAACAGGCTTTCAACCCTGTTTTTCTATTTTGAAATCTAGAGACTAGATTTAAATTTTTAATCAAGGTTTAAAAACAGAGTTTAAACCAAAATGTAATTATAGATTCTAGTTTGAATTGAAATTTAGTTTATAAATAAATGAAGTTTACAAATTCAAAAAAAAAATGTTTTTAATAACTTGAAGGTAATTCAATGTGTTGGAAAAATTTGGATTTAAATAGAATTGAATTGTAGATGGGAATTAAACAAGTTAAATTCTTCCATTAAATGATTTTGAATAAAAGTTAAATAATTTGTTAACTGGAATTTGCAAGTTAAATAATTAATCTATTTAAAAAGCTAAATTTTTAAATATAAATTAAGTAATCTAGTTTAAAATTTTCTTACATAAGTTTCATATGTAAGTAACAAATGTCATTTACATTTATTTAAAAGATTATAAATTGAATTTAAAATTGGTTAATGTTTAAATAAATAATCATTTTGAATCTTAAATTTAAAAATGGAATTTGAATTTAAATTTAAAATGTAATGTTCTAATACACTTTAATATTAATGAAGTCATTAATAAAGGAATAGATTATCTTAGAAATTATTAAGGTATTAAAATGATTTAATTTAATAAGATAATTAAGGAATGACTTATGTATTTAATTTATAAATTAATAATTTAGATTAATTTATAATTAGAGATTAATTTATAATTAGAGATTAATTAAGAAGTAAATTAAGAAATGTTATTAGTTAATGAGGATAATTAACTATGAATTATTAAGTAACAAAATTAATGTGATAAATTTTGATAACAAATTAGATTAATTAATTGAATTAATTGTAAATTGTTAATTACTTAATGAAAGCAATTAAGGGATTAATTACTAATTGTAATTAAATTTGGATATTTTGATTAAATTAACGATAAAGATAAATTGGTAATTAATGATTTGTTATTATGAGATGATTGCTTAATGGTAAGTAATTAAAGAGTAAATTTCTTGAAATAATTAATTAAAAAGTTAATAAATTATATAATTGGTTCAAAAGTCAATTTAATTAATATGATTGATTAAGAATAATTTAATTAATTAAAGTGTTTGATAAATCAATTTATATCAAATGATTTGGAATTAATAAATCAGAATTGGATAATAAATTCATAAGTAATTAATTTAATTGGAAATGAATTGAATTAATTAGGATTAAACAATTAATTAATCCTGCTTATAAACGATTATTAAATACTTGACCTTGCCTATGAATGATTGCATTGTATGGAATGCCTTGAATTGATTGTCCTATCTGATGTTCTTGTGATATATTTGATTTGTGACATTTTGTTCTATGGATTGAGCTGTGTATAATTTATTCATTTATTTACATTTGTATATTATCTGTGAATCTCTGAATGGACGATAAGCGTTATAGTTTATATCGCTTATCAACTATATTTCTATGTTTTAATCTGTGATGGTTGAATGATGTTGCACTATTGTGTTAAACCCCTGTATCACACCATACACACACAAATATGGATTTCACGAGAAAATCGATTAAGTCACAGATTTTTTAAAATAGTTTTGAATTTGAATTTTAAATTCAAATGGTTTGAAAATAAGATTGGGTTTAAAGTGAAAAGCTTTTGACATGGAATTTCAAAGATGAAATTTATATGAATAACTTGATAAAGTATGAAGTTTAAATAATTTGATTCAAACTTAAATTTAAGATTTGAAATTAAACTCTATGATTTGAAACTAGGGATTAAAGATGTTATACCAGTTATATATGGTTTAAACTATTTTAAATGTATTGATTTGAGAATTTGAATTTGAATTCAAGGGCTTTAACTCAAGCAAATATAATTGGATTTTTCTGAAACGAAAACTATTTGTTCTCAAATAATTAAAGCTTTCATATAAGAAATGAACATCCAATTTGTGTTAAAAAGATTTCTAGTTTAAAATGAAAATAATTTCCAAGTTATAGAAACGGTTTGAAAGCTATAAGTTAAATCTTTGATTTAAAGATTTAACGAGTTAATCCAATTAGAATGGAAATTGTTTTGAAGCCTATGAATTGATCTTTGTGAAATAAATCTTTTTGTAATATAAAGATTTGAAATGGTAATTGGTTTAAACCATTCGAAAAGGAAAGTTTTTGGGTTTTAAGTTATGACTTAATTGAAATCCCATATCCATATGTTTTTAAATACTGCGCTCACTATTCGGTTTAACCGGAAGATGATCTTTGTGTCATATATCCCATTCCGAATATGTGATATGTCGTTATGGATAGCATTTGAAGACCGGTGGTGAAGACCGGATATTTTTGAAAACGAAAGGACAACTCGTCGAATGTCTTTGCATCGACTGGTCCCCGGTATAGAGACTCCATATGTGATGGGAAGTCCGAACGTGATTAATGAATATCCGGATTGCAAGGGCTTCTTTGGAAGTGCATTCGGTTCTGTTCGAACCCAAAACAGACTTGTATGGATTGTATGTCTGACATTACAAATTAAGATATAAAGCAGATTTCTTTCAAATACATTTCTGTTGGTGGCGGAGAATTTATTCTCTTAGCATTAACACCCTTCTCTGTGACGTATGAGCTCAGAGGTTATGTAGTTGAAGGTTATCAGCGATATACTCCCAATTTGGTAATGTGGCATGCTGAGTGCTGCTGATCATTTGTTGATCAAAGCGTGACGTTTGTAAAAAGCGTAGCTTTGTGGACGAGACTTCGTCGAACCTCACACCCTGGAATGGTCGAAACAGGAAAGATGCGGCAAGGTTATTGGGGTAGCGCCCCTTAGGGTATGTTCATTTCTTTCTGGAAAAGGGTGGTATCATGGTATGGAGCCCAAATACTTACTCATGTTGAAACACTTTATTTATTAATGTGTGATGTTGGTTATCGAGCGCTCGGATAAAGGTCCTAAAGGACCGGGGGATGGCATACTCGTGTCAGTAGTTACCCAGTTAGGGGTAACCCGGCCTTGTGTTGGTAGAGATCCGGTTAGGTTCTCGGGATGTCCTTTCAGAGGCGTTTTCATGTGGCAATGGGAAGTTCCTTGGCCTGACCATTTGTTGGAAATCCAAATAAACAATACGAACCTTTATGATTGCAAATTGTAGAACCTGCCTCCTCAGGAGGTAGCTATAGCGGGCATAATATATTGGTACCTATGCTGGCTAAGATTTATATTCTACTTTCGAAATGTTTCTAATTCATTATTATGAACATTATTTGTGCAATGTTAAATGTTTTCTCGATTTTTTCTCACGTGCCTATAATTGTATTTTATTATTATTTTTTATATTACAGACAAATTTAAAACGTAGACTTTACCTATGTTATAGTTATTTTTGAATAAAGAATATATAAGTTTAGATGGTTTGTCCATATTAAATGAAAAGTTAAAGTTATGACTTTGTTATTTTGTTTTTCAATAATTAGTAATTTACCATGAGTTATTTGTACTATATACATTGGGAATTCAAAAACGGTGTACTTTGGAGTAGATGTAGATGTTAGAATTGAAATTAAGTAGATTCATAAAGCATATACAACAAATAGTTTGAAAGTATATTATACGATACAATGATAAAGTTAATGTTAAGTTTGAGTAATTGTTAGTCTGAAGTGAATTTTTTAACTTAGTTGAAATGACATTGAGTATTTTGCTTCTATTCAAACTGCATTAGTGCTTGTATTGCCAGAGTAAATGGTAGTACAAACTCAAAAGATATAATATTTAATATTAATGTGAGTGGGAAGGTACATGCATGGGATGTTGGTAAACGATCCAATAAGGACACAGTCAACGTTATTTTCATTAGTTGAAGCGAAGATGAATCTTTTATTTCAACGTGGTATCATCTTGCTTTTTACTTTTAAATATTTACCCAAAGCCACAGCTACCACAATAGCATAAGAAAATTGTAGGACATAAATCGCATAAAAACAAATCTCAATGCAATTAATTTCAGTACAGTAGTTCCTATTAAGTGTTCTCGCGCCAAAGCAAAACAACATAAATAGTAAAATAAAACATTCAAACCAAAAATAATATAGAAATAAATTGATTTGAGAACATGTAAAAGAATTATTTTGTGTTATCATGCCTCTATCACTATGATGTCCATGGTAAGCACAACCGCCGCATCCACAGCCACCAATTAGAACTAAGTTTGCCTTCCATTTAGCACATTTTCCAACCGAGGATCTTTCATTATTTCACAAACTCAGCTTCCGCAACAACATTTGCATAGTCTTCTTAGCAATTGATGGTTTTCCTACAAAATTTGCAACATAATTAATGAGTAACCCAACAATGATATTTACACAACAGTATACAGTTTGACCAGTTGCACACTTCTGCTTGAGGTCGGTCAAAAAAAATTAGATGGATCAATACCAATATAGTCACATAGCTGTTGAATGCAAAGGCATTAGCAAATGAATTCATAAACACATGTGATTTTCTAGCAATTGCCTGGGTGTTCGAATATAATGCTGATTAAGTAAATTTTCTTTTCCTTTAATAAATATGCTCTACGTCTCGGATCAAACTATAACTAAACATGGTTTAAATGAATAAGAATTTCTACACATTAACAGTCATTTGTCAGAAACTGAATATAATATAGTAAATACGGCATAAATACTGAACCATAAAACAATGCTCAAAAGCTTGGGTTCGCTTGTTTGTCAAAAATGATAGAAAGATCTATTAACTGATAAGGTTGAAAGTGATTAAAAAATTTATTTCAACTATTTTACATCAAATATAGTATCACTGCAGGAAAATGTAAACCCAATGAATGAATAAGCTTGATTACCCTATGACTGTGTACTTGGAGTCCGGTTGCAACTGGGAAAAGCAAGCGGTTGTGGACGTGGTTCAGACAGCGGAGGATTAGATTGTGCCAAAAAATGGGTAGTAATTTGCCATGTAGAGAAATATAACAATAAGTTTGAGTACCGCTAAATAAGGTACTATAATGTCAGTAGCTTTTATGGGTTCATAAACATGTTACCACATTAGTATGTTGGGGATCTGGAACTATATATGCTCAGACAACATTCCAGTGAGAAATTCAATTTGAGGAAGACCAGTCTACAAAGCTGCATTGCAAACCAAAATATTTGTTCATTTGATAAACTTAAATCTTATGAGTGTGGTCACTAAGGTTATCAATGATTCGTGCATCAAAGAAATAGAAGTGTTATCATTAACAGGAGATGAGTCTAGTCAGAAGTAAAACATAAATAGTAGCTATCGTTTTATCTTATCCACCGGCCAATTAATCTATTTTAAAATCAGTATACACATATCACCGGAAATGTCAACAAAATATTTTGACTAACAAAATGATATTTTTAATTAAAATTTTACTATATTAATAAGCTACGAAACACACTCAGTTTGGTCGTAAATGAGTTGTATCAAGTAGATTTGATATGAAATTGGATAAATTTTGTTCTGCAATGTTGTTTTCATAACTGTATCTTCATACATAAGACGCAGTAGGTAAAATTGTATGTTATGTTTTTTATAGTAATAACATGTAAATATCAAATATTAAGATTTTACCAAAGCATGACAGTTTATATTGAATAGTAATGTAAAGAATAAGTAGTTTGATCCGCTGAGATGAAGCATTTTTTATCGAATTGAAACGACGAACGAACCTGACGAATTTTGATTCTTCCATGCTTTCTTGGTTCTTCATCAACAGCAGCTTTGTTGTCCACTGTCCTAGCAAACTACCTACACAATAATTCTTTAAACAAACATTATCTTAGTATGCATATTTAATATAAAAAGTAAGTTTTAAGATCAATATGCAAACAGAAACGTCAGCCGATCAACAAAATGTGGAACTTTAGAAACCTAGAGTTACGACCATACCATGACTAAGAAACCTTGCTATATTGTTGTATAATAGCACAAGGGTTAGTGAATCATGCTGTTATTAAAATATTTTTTATATGAACTCTTTCTGCAAGAGTCGCACTGAGAAATGTAAATAAAAACTTTCTCAAAATTCTTACTATTGTATGTCATTTCTTATTGGTTAACTTAATAGACTTTATTTTTCTTCAAATGGATATAAAACGTAGTTCATTGAACAGCATAAAAATATGAACATGGTTCAACGTAAACAAAGTTCAGCTCATGGAAAAAGCTAGCCTGAGGTAACCATGCATGCCACATAGAAATAGCATACATATTGCCACTTACAGACTGATTACAGTGTTTTCTACTGACTATAGTGGACACAGTACACTGTTTAGGTGGGAGGATGTACTTATAACTCGAAAGATGTTCAGCATACCAACGATTAAATAAATGATAAACGATACGGCTACCTTATTTTTGTCAAAGTTATTTATAACAACTAACATAACAGCTTAGGCTAATACAAATCCATAACAGCTAACATAACAGTTCAGGCTACAAATCCATAACAGCATAACCTACGGAACAAACAACCAAAATCAATATCAGTGGAATAAAGATGACAATAAAAAAATCGATTAGAATATGAATTCGCAAGTACAGTTTAGACCTGTCTGACAACTACTTGTTGCAAAATGACTTATAAGTTACTTCTCACAAAAATAACTTATAAGTCATAAGAAACACTTTGTTACTTATAAAAGTAGTTAAATTTTTGACTTAAGTCAAAAAAAGTAGTTGTCAAATACTTTTTTGATAGGGTTACTTAGAAATCAATAAGCAGAAAAATAAGTTGTTCCCTAACAGGCCTTAGTGGACATCACAAATTTGGATCATCAATAGTTGAGGACAGTCTATTTGAGTTGAAGCAAATTGAAATATACTACACTTTGTAAAATTTCATCTCCGTAAGAATGTCAAACACAAAAATAAATTAGTATTAAAATTGGAAAAACGCAGTACATAAGCTAGAGAAATAGGCGAATATCTAGAAAACCAATGCAACAAAATGGTAAAAATAAAAATACTGGTTGGAGTAGGATATCATTAAACAATGAAAACAACGATTGAAAATCAAATCGTAGGAGAAGAAGGAATATCAATAAATTATACCTCATAGTTCACCGGAGATATTGGACCAATACATCGACGATAGGCCATTGACATTTGTTCATCAATAATTGTAGAGGCGACATGGTCCAATTATCGGTTTGGCCGTCAATTGATATCAACATAATTGGGGAACCAATATGAAATTAGGTTGCCAATGGTGAAAATGAAGGTGTAATTGGGTTATGGAATAACATATGTTTTGGTGGAAGAATTAATTTAGGGCAAGTCTGTTGATTTGCGATCAAACATGAAGAATTTTAGGACCGAGAAGCAATATCAAGCGGAGTTGAGAAAGAAAACAATATCAACAATATCAATTCGAGACTATGCAATCAAAATCCACATGTCGAAATAAGTTTTGTCTACCAAAAGAAGAAAACAGAAACAGACTTTATACAAAAAATAAGAAGACACCTTCAAATTAAGGGACATAATTTGAAATTCATACCTCAAATCGATCGATTACCAATAGTTCAAATCCATCTTGAAACCCTAGATCTACTCTTTTTGCCATTAAAGATTAAAGCTTTTTAAAAGATTTAAAGAACCGATGAAGATGAAGAGTTTAAGAAAGAACCGTGGTAGTTGTTTGAGTAAATTGAAAGTGAAAAGCAAAAGGTCAGTGGAAGAGAACGAACAGTTGGAGAAACTAACAGAGAAAAAATAAATAGAGTACGTGGTGCAGCAGTTGCAGATAAAATAGGAAAAAAAAAGGCGAAGCGGACAGCAAAGTGTTATTTTAAAATGAGAAAAGTAGAAGAGTCCACGTCAGCTTGAAGAAGTTCCCGCTTTAATATAAAGTAATAGATTTGCACGCTCTCGCAACCCACTTTCTGGACCCTGTACCAGATGTGCCCTTTGACATTATCAGAGATAAAAGACTTTTTCTAAGTTTATTTATTTTGATGTCCTTGCAAGAAAGCAATTATCAACTCATAATCATACTCAATTCCTCCGTCTCTGTGCTACTAAAAGCAGTCCGGTGATTAAACGTCTGTCTAGCAAATATTGGCCAATATATCTGCCAACAAAAACATTTGTCTACCAAACGCTTCTAGCTAATCAAAAATTATTTACCAACCAAACATATTGAAATATCATTCGACGTGCTATTCATCGGAATTCGGTAAATATTATCCATAGATTTTGGTAATATCCTCTACGAATTTCGATGCATATTTAGCTAATAATATTTGACCACGATAATATCACGTTGCAATATTCTGTGCATTTTCAAGTACACACTAAGTTAAATTTCAGTAATAATAACTTTGAATAAAGATACTCAATCGCAATAACATATTTACTTTTTAATTATTTTTATTTAAAATTTATATTGCCTTTTTGTTAAAAGTTTATAATATATTTAATGGTTTTTATTTATATAAAATTTATAGCATACAGACTTAATTTGATCTTTTAATTGAACAAATTTACTGGTTTTTGAAAATTTAAAACTTATAAATTTTTGTTATATTATAAAATAGTCAAAACAAGAAAACAAACAAATACTAAATTTCATAACTCAATTTCTAATAAAAACACAGCAATACAAATTTTCTAGCTGAGCCAAACATTAAATACTTTGAAACATAAAATATAAATCGTGACTCCTTTTCGTTCGCCTTTTCCTTAGCAAGAACGTTTTTCAAATTTTGATTTTTCTTTATGCTCAAGTATTTTAGTTACCCTTCATCCATACCTCTTGTATTAATTAGCATGATTTGGTCTACCTCACTTCGAACCATGATCTCAAGCAACTTCTTCATCATCACCTTCTCTTCGGCATCATCGCTTGTTTTTCTATAATAATGTGATCATATCTCTGGTGAGCCTAAATAATTAGTGAATCACTGTAGACGTCGAGCTTTGGTTCATTTTAGAAGCTTTTACTCCTTGAGGTCTACTGATATTATCATTGGCCAAGGGATTTGATTCGTCTATCGACATGTCATGACTTCCTTGAGATTCTCCCAGACTTGAAGTGTAGATAGTTTTGTTTTTTTCTTTTCTTTGTTTCTTTGTTGCCCTAGCATGATCTCCACACTCGACGATTTCCATTTTATATGTTGAGTAAGTCGTTGCAATGCATGAATTGATAATAAACATTGTTTTCGGTAACGAAAACTTGTATGAAAAGCTTATTTGTGGTTTTTTCTAAAAAAAATACTTAGATAATTTTAATAAATGTTAGCATATAATAAAATTTAAATATATAAATACATATCATGAAATAATCATAGCTCATGCCATTTGGGTTCGCTTGTTTAATCGTGTACACTTGGGATTCAAAGGCTTGGTTATGATGATTAATTTTCCTCAATGGTTCCTTAACAACGAAAGTGAACGTTTTCTTTTCACATGCTTCGCATTTGTAGTTGTATGTGACCTTTCCCCAAATGTGCTGGCAAACTGATCGTTTACGAATGTTGGATCGATGGAGAAATGAAGCCAAATGTAGAAAATGTCGTAATCTTCTTGTGATTTCTAGAGGAAATAGGACAGTTGAAAGTGGGATAAATGAGTGAATCTCAAAAAAAATTCTCTTTTGATATTTGTTTAGTCTATGAAGCCTAAAAGGATTTTAGATCCAATCTAAATATTTTAAATAAAATCATTATTTTATTTAATTATGTTTAAAAAAATTAGGTTTTAGTTTATAGGTATATCAAATATACTTGTTTGTGTGAAGTGCCCATCTTACAGATAAGTGTACATAGTTAATATGATCGTATGTAGGCGTAGGGATTTACACTGCAATGGATGCATTCCCCCTTTAGATATGCGTTTGCTGTCCAAGTTTTTGATTTAAAATATTTATACAAGCAATGGATACATTCCCCCTATGCCTTTGTTGTCCGAATTTTTGATTTAAAATATTTATACATAATAAAAGTAGAGAAGTATATAAACATGCACGTATAAGTTAAAAACATATTAAATGATTTTATATGATTTGAAATCCAAAATTACCAATAACGAGTTTGGTTTTAATTAAAAAATAAATTTGAAATTAGATATGACATTAATTACACAAGACCTATCTTGTGGTGGCAAATTAGAGCAACACATGTAAGTTACCATATGTGTGTGTGTGTGTTGTGTTTGTTGCAATCAATATTTTACATATTTAACATAAACATAATTATTTATATGTAAACATTTGTAAATTATACATATTAGAATATAAAGTTAATATTTAAATTAAGCTTTTAGTTTGGAAACGAAATACCCAAAACTTTAAAGTTTAAAAGAAATAAAGAATTTAAAATTTACACAAAAGTCCATTTTTAAATTTTGGATCAAAGATTGTTTTTAAACAATGATAAAAACATTCATATTCAAAGTATCTACTATTTGACAAAAGGAATTAATTTACAAGTGAAAGTTAGTTAAATAACATAAATAGTTTATTTACATCTACGTATATAAATATTATAACATTCTAGAATAGATCTCACTAAAACGAGAAAAAAAGGTACGGGAAGAATTTGCAAAAAAAAAATAGTCTCAGGAACAACAAGTTTGTTTTTTTAGTTTAGTCTCCGACTTTTTCCCTGAGCCTAAAAATCCCTCACTAAATTAGTTTTGTTTATTGATAAAATTTCAATGCAATAGAAAAGGAATTGGACAAGTTAAGCATATGTAAATTCATGATAATAACACATAATTTAGTAACACAAAACATAAACAAAGAGACAAAGGAGTGGAGGACTAAATCATATTGATAATAATAAACATATTTTGATATGAGATAAAAGGCAAGACTATTGACTAGTTTTTAGCAACCTTAGAATGATACAAGTGCATTGTGAAAAGCAAAGATTGTTTACTAATCGCTAAGCTTAAAATGGTTTAAATAAAGAGTTAAATATAGCCGAAAGTTAAATAACACGTGATGTAAAATGATATAGCAAAGCTGCTTATGTCCATTGCAAAGTTCTCTTACTGTATATTTCTCTTACAACTATAGAAAATTACAAGAGAATAATAAGAAAAAAGGAATAATGCTATGCAAGCTTAAGAACTTATGTGTTAAAAAGAGTGTTGAATTGTGTGAAGTATTCAAAGTTCTTGAATATTTCAACCAGAGCTCAACCCTTTTGAAGGTGCAAAGTAGAGGTTATTTATAGCAACTGAAGTGGATGGTGGACGGTTGAGTCACGCTTTAGAGCTAGTGAGAAAAGTGCTTGACTACTTATCTGACTATAAACATGGATGGTCGTGTAAAGTGTGCTAAAAGATGGGTGGTGGATGAGAAAGTACTCATTGCCTCTTTGCATCGGGTGTGGAATTGCATTATATGCACCTTAAATGTTGACGGTAAGCCAAATCAATTCAGTTTTCTAACTACGGTGCTCTGAATGGATGGGTTGATAACTTTGTCAGTCACTCGAGTACCCACAAGGCTGAGCTAGCAGACCAGCTGTTGGAAATACCGAAGAGACTTGAAATATTGTTGAGGACCATGTGAGGGAGACATGTAAATGACCGAGGGTGAGGCATTTGAGAGGGAGGCTTGATGCCGGTAGGAGTTGGTTATACTAAAACCATGCTTGGAAACCGGCTATGCTTGGGTCATTCTTGCCTAATGTGTTGTTTGCCGGGGCAGGCTTGGATAAGAGTCGGCAGTCAACTAATGTGATGTCGGGTGAACTGTGTTGGTCTTTAGCTACCACTAGAAGTTCGATATGTGGAAGCCAATGAGAAACGAGCTGAACCCGGTCCAGATCTTGCTTTAAGTGTAAAGGTTGCTTCAAGGTGAAATGGCCAAGACTCATCTTGGCTCCTTATTGAATAGAAAGATTGGTTTGGAATTATGTGCTTAGGCCGGCCTTTTCGGGCCAGTGGTGGATCAGTTGGGTTGGCTTTGATTGGGCTAAATCATTTAATTAGTGTAACAAGTGCCCTACACCAATGGTTCAGAATGGTTGTCAAAGGAAAGAAATGAAATAAAGAAGAGGAAATAGAAGAGAAGAGAATGGAAAAGAAAAAGAAGAAAACATCAAATAATCACATAATCTGTCGTACATCTCACATCGCATCGGATAAAATATAATAGTCAACATAGATATAAAACGGTTGAGATAGTAATAACAATGTAAACAAATCATTAGAGTACAAGATCCATAGAGATACAACACAATAATAAAATTTATACAATTAGAAAATAAACTCAACTGATACACTATCTCTAATAATGGCAAAACAAACACTGTTAATGCTCTAGTGTCACACAACTAAATATACAGCAACAACTCAAATATAAGTATGAGTAAACGTCACCTCCTTTTAATCCATATGGAGAACTCCATATATCATCCACACTTGCTCTCTAGTCTACTCATTCAAGAGTACATGAGATAATAAGAAGCAAAGCATAAAACCTCGGGTCAGACAACGGTCTGGTGTGAGTGATGAACAATCTCAAAATACTATAGAAGTCAGTACAGTATATGGAACAATGGGTATACAGATCATACCTGACCTGTCCTTGCAACCAAATATTCAACACATAACATCGATAATATGCAACTCTATAGCATTATAAAAAGGATACTCATAGTCAGTACACTATCGGGTACCTAGGTATCTCCATCCATGGTACCTACTCCATACTAAGTGAATTGTCGGGGTGTCTAGGCATCTCTATGCATAATACCTACCTCGTGTGACATCCCTAGGGTGATAAGTGACCAGTGAAGCAACCATAGCAAACATAGCATCCATCAAATAATACTAACCGTCACCTAGTGTGCCCTAAACATATGATAACTCATATAACCTTCTTTTTACCAGGGATTAGTAGAAATCCCGATTCCCTATTGTACTCCCATACCTCGCAGCCCAAAACTAGATATGTGCCTTGTAGCCCAAATCTGGACACTAGACCCAAAGTGTCCAGGTTATGTAGATCCTCGCTGTCAATCCATCGACGTCCCCACTATATAATACCCCTGCTTCAAGTACAATAGAAAACACTTCGAGTGATCAACGATCCCTTAACACATACACATCCATCCGAGACCTACTAGCTCAATACAATTTCCACTATTCGAAAGCCACCATGTTCCTCCACTCCACGACTTCTAAAATGAGCCTCTTTAGCACCCGGCACCCCTATGAGCCACAAACCAAAGATGCAGAGTGTATAATCTTCGGTACCTGCTATTCCTACGAGCCACAAACCGAAGATACAAGACTTTCCATCATGTTGTATGTCGCTATCCCCCATGATGCAAACGAGCCAACGCCTCCAACACGATCTACAAAGTCCTAAAATTATGAACCTCGAAACCTACTCCGAAGACGAGCAATATCCAAAGTACCAACTCTCATGTCGAAGCATCAAATCATCGCCTCGCGATCTAAATTGCCGTTGTAGAGCAACAACATTAAGACTCTAAGTCGGTTGAACGAAAAAACATCAAATCGTGCAACAAGAAATCTCCATAATGTCCAAGCTAAAGATAGGCCACATCGCTAATCAAAAATAGTGATGGACATTGACCACTCTATAGTAGTCAATACCTACCACCTTGGCCTTGTACTTAACCAAAATGAATTAGTACAAGCCAAATAGAAATGTCCAACATCCATTCGGAAGTTCGAAGCCTCATCTTCCTCCTTCGGATCCGTCAGCATGTATCCTAACACTACTCTACAGCTTATTTCATTTGTTAGGTTTCTGTATGTACGAAACCCTAACGCACAAGAGTCCCGTAACATTTGATCACCGCTAATCGGCATTTTCAACCAAAAACAACCAAATAACCAAAACAAGCAACCATTCGACCAACATCTATACATACATCCAAAACAGCATGCATATAATATGTATAATTCATCCATATCAACTAATGGGGAAAACGTATCAAAAATAGCTCAAATCTAATAATTTCATACTAATGGCACATCGACGGAAAATATGTGATATTTAATATAAATCATTTTAGAATACTCTTATTTTCTTTTATAATAATCTAGTAGGTATATAAGTATAGGAAAATCATATTTTAAAACCAAAAATCATTCCAGAATGTCGATTTAATACTATACAACCAATCATAGTATGGTAAAAGACAATATCATTCACCTCCATAAAGTCTATCCAAACTAATGCCAAAGTGTGGATCTCTCTATTGTAAGCGCAACCCAAGAAAAAATGGACCTCGTATGCAAAAGATGTGGCCATTAAATACTAATTACTTAATTACCTCCATTATCCTTCTTCCCTAATGCCTGTACATGTACAAACATACTAAGCTCTGCACAAACCCACTCTTTCCCTCCTTCTCTATTTAATTTCTCATTCAATACTTGACGAAACGACGAACGGATTTCGCCAATACGCTCCACTATGAGATCTCCCTGCCCCAGATCCAAAGAGATATAGCTTGATCAACCACATGAAGAAGCGACTTGACGTGTGCTCTCGATCCAAGCAATGAATACATTTTGACATAGATGCTCGAATTCGAAGAATTTTGGTAGAGAGTGTGAGAAATGTGGATTACAGATCTTAAGGCTAAGATTAACACTAGAGGGGGGTGAATAGTGTTAATAAAGAATTACTAAATCTTTTTAATTTATGTTAATTTAGACACAAAAGTATGCAATATACAGACACAGATATGATCACAGAAACAATCACAGATGCAGAAATAAAATAAAAGCAGTAAAGGAAAGAACACACCGGATTTTATACTGGTTCGGAATTACCCTACATCCAGTCCCGCAACACAAGTCCGTATTTCCTTTCAAAAGCAATTATACAATTACACCCTCGGTTTCAAGGCTACGAGGTACAACCTCCAGAATTTCGATCCTCTGGGTAGAGATACTTGATTTCCGAGCCACAAGTTTACCCAATTGATTTACCAAGGCTACAATCACACCTTTTCCCTTTTGATTGATTTCCAATGCTACAATCATACATTTTCTCACTTAATGGATTACAAAGATGTTTATAACTCTGAATAGCACTGAGAATCTTGTAGAGATAGTGATAGATAATCAAACTAGAAGTAATCGAGTATGATTCAATGTTGATTTCGGTAGAGTAATGATAAGAATATGTATTAAGAAATGAAGAAGAAGAAGAGGAGTGAAAACCAGAAAATTATGATTTTAAAAATTCGTTGAAACTGACCCCTATTTATAGAAGACAACAACCATGACTATTCATGAAGAGTTATGGCAAATGGACACTTCTTTTGAAATTTGAATTTTTGAATCAAACTGTCACCATGTCGACATGGTCATGCTAGGCATGTCGATATCCCAGAGGATTTTTTGGTGTTTTTATTTTTCTTTGAAAATAACATTTATCTTATATAAAAACTATTTTAAACTTTATAAATATACTTGACTATAATTAAAATTCATAAGTAGATATAAAGAATAATATATATAGATTTTAACTATAATTTTATATTGAAATCTAAGTATAAATATTTAAAAGTTAAATATATTATTTAAAAAGTTAGTTTAAAATCAGGAGTAATTTGACTTTGAAAATAAAGATGTTTTTGAGGCTAAAATTATTTAAAATCAGGATCGAGGGTTTTGAATCTTTTGAAATGAAAGTTTTGAAAACATTTGATATAATTTTGAAAAATCATTTTGAATAAAAGTTAGAGGATACAAAACAATGTTCCACTAGATTTCTCGTAGGCTCCATCCTACTTTGGCTTCCATCCCTTTAAAAACGGGCTCGAAGTGGATTCCATTCCACGAATAAATTGGATTTTAAGATGCCAGTGCTTTTCTACGAGTTTTAACAAAAATTCCTAATAATAATAAAAAATACTTATCCTTGAAATCTTGAACTCTTGATAATCTTGATACTCATGAGTCTTCTATCTTGATATTTTATCTTGATATCTTGAATCTCTATACTGTACAGTCTTCATTCTTAGTACCTGCATGGTTAAATCCTGCATATACATATATATTTAAACTTATAATGTTAGTATTTATATTTTATAATCTATTCAAAGGTTGTTGTCATCAAAACCATCGTCTCACGGACTAACACGGAGGTGCCATTCGCCAAGAGAAATCCAACGGCAATCTCCATTTCGCCTATCATCGACCGTAGCTTCAGCCATCTCAAACCCTAGATCCAGCTATGAAGAGTTCAATGTCGCCAATCACCATCGTTCAAAATTCCACCACAGTCATCGTGAAGCTCTCGTCCATACGAACTCATCGGATCTAGTTTCGTGATTTTTAATGGAGCGGATCTCATGATTTTAATTTTTGAACGAGATTGAGAGAAGGCTATGAATATTTGTTCTCTAGAATGGAACGGTGGAATGAGATCAAATGAGAGAGAGGGATCTAATTTGAGGATATTTATAATAATATTATGTTCCATTTATTTATTTTTCTCGAATAAATGGTTGTACGTTTCAAGCTTGCACGACCACACGGCGCGTCCAATCGTAACAGAACTCGTCTACTTACATCACCTCATATTTTCAGATCCAACGGTATACATCTCATCGCTATCTGAGACTACACATCGGGATACCAATTTCGTGCATTTCGATATTGTTTCAGCTATCGGATCGTCCACTCTTCAAATATAGCGATCCTTATACTTATTTTAATTCACAACGTCAATCTAAACTCAACGGAAGTGGTCTTGAGTCATCATTCGGCAATGTAAAAAAATCATATTTTTGGATCTTCACTTAATTAGTGATTAAATATTTAACTATCTAATAGTTAAAATATGGGTCATTACATTCTCCCCTCCTTAAAAATATTTGGTCCTCAAAATCACAAAGAAAAGAGAACGCCTCCTAACCCATGGGCCCTTGAAAGCCTCTTAGATTTTGAAAAAATTCAGCAGCACGCGCGACTAGGTCCGTGGAAAATCCTAATGCAACAAAGATACACACACATACACATCATATATTTAAACATACTAGATCACGTATAACAATCGTCTCAAATGAATATGCTATATCCAACCATAACTATCCCGCATGCCTAACAATCACATAAGCATAAACTACCATATCAAAAACCAATTATCCAACATTAAACATACATACATAAGGTCAAACATAAAAATGTAACATCCATGCCTATTCTAGTATGCAAGATACTAAACTATCTAGTATAAAACATCGAATATGATATTCAATATAAAAGGCAACGATAAAATGATATCTCACCATCCGAGGAGCTTTGGATAAGTGGTCCTCCTGCCCTTCTCGGTCTACCATATACAATCATATTCGCTTGCACTCCATTGAACCTATACTACTCCACTACCCTCCTCCTAACATGTTTCATATCATATCTATTGGTACAAATTGATCTACAAGGTCTCGAAGTCTTTAGTTCGGCCTTGATGTCATAAAATCAATTCGGTGCAAAATATCCAAATGCCTCTTGTAAGTTCTTCCGAAATCCACTATCGAACAACGGGTCTCGACCACTTATAATGCTCTTGGCACACAATGAAATCATACTATCCATCCCACATATAACTCAACAAATACGGATGTCATTCTATTGGACTTAACGAATACAAATCTAGCATTATTCGTCAACCAATCGGCTGTGACTCAAATGCTATCATACTATCCTCAGTCATAGACAATCCATCGATGCAATCTATAAATATAGGTTCCCACCACTCGAAACATGATCCATGAGATCAACAAGGCACGACGACACATCAGTTAGCCCGAACGGCATAACCAACCAATCAAAAATCAAGATAGCGCATAAAATGCTATAATCGGCACAATATTTTCAAATACTCTTAGTTGGTGAACCTCATCACAGGGTCCACTAAGAGAACATCCTCATGCTATAGATTTGATTGAACAAGCCATCAATAAATGGGAGTAGAAACTTGTTTGTCATCTCATTCAGCTCACGACAACCAACAAACAATCTTAAAGAGCCATCCACCATAGTGGCAAACACTATAGGTGCATCCTAGCCAAATATGCTCCTATGAATGAACCATTAACTCAACAGGTCTTCCGCTCACACCTTTAACTTCCTTTGTACTTTGAGCATCATATGCCATAGAGGCATGACTGCTGGTCTAGCACATCTAACTAGACCGATACGAAACTTTATATCTACACGATTGTAATCCGGTCACCTCCTCGAATATGTCTGGGCACTCTCTTTCTATAGGCACAGATAACAGCCCATTATATGGAAGATCGAGAAATATAAAAAGCCAATTGTAACCTTATCCTCTATAGGGAGCCAATCACTACTATTCACTCCTCTACAACCCAAGTCATCATCAACGTCCTCTCACAACCCACCACTATTCTACATCCCCTTCAGTTAGTCCATTCCTAAACTATAATACCGAACCCAATCAAACCTAAGAACAAATCACAAAAAATCTATTAGACGGGCAGATTCACATCTTTTACAACCTACACAGTCTTCCGTTCTTGGTGAAGAAGCAATTTTCTTAGCTTACATCCGTCCCAAGATATAATTTCCAATACATTTGTTGAGCAGGCTCGTACACATTGAGTGAACCCTATACATGTATCATAAATTTTTACTGAATATGACATTGGGTCTATGAATTCCAGTTGGTAGGCAAACAAACAAACATCCATGACTCAATAAGACAAAGTCTTGAAAAACCATACATAGGCTGGCTGATCCCCTAACTAGGTCCGTCACAATCAAAGGCCAGTTAACAATCTTTAGTTTAAATCCCATTATCTCCAACAAATCTAGATACGAAGGAATATGAAACCTCTACGTCAAATAAAACACATATGGAAATGCAATAAGTGGAACGCATAGCGAACTATAAGCTAATCCCAAATAAATGATCCTCGAGAGTCGAAGCTATAAAAGCACTTCAATTGTTCATTGTTCATCCCTAGAGTTATCTAGAGGTCAACTTCTACCCCCCCACATCATCTAACTCTAAGTCATTGGAGATCTTCTCGCAAGTAACCATCCAATCTTGCCTTTCAATAGCCGACTTTGTTCCAATGGAACAGTTTGCCTCTTAGATTTCCGTAGTCTCTATATAGCTCGGCAATGTCAACTTTAACCATTTGCACCTTAGCACCACCATAATCATCCAGGAAATGATTCACACCATCTCTGCGAACATATCCTATCAATCAGGGTTAGTAACCCCGATCCTGCCTACTCCTAGACTCTAAAGATAGAGTCAATAGCAACATTTCTCATATGCCAGATCATTCCTACTCTATAATAAGGAAGATCGATCTCTTACAAAGGAAACTGCATCAATAGTGCTCGTGTGTGCAACACAACCATATATATTATATACTATTATATTGTTTGAAAACCAAAATATATAACAAATACGAACTTTCTCGTATATACACACACACTCTAGATCTAGTCTAAGGCAATAACTATTACTATCTCTACTGGATTGCGGTATCAACTTAGGTTAAATCATATAACATACACTCTGATACTAAATATAATGATCGCCCTACACTTATGGTGCAAAATGGTAGTTAAAGAAAAGAAAAGAAGGAAAGAAGAGGAAATATAAAAGAAGAGAATGGAAAAGAAGAAAAAGAAAACATCAAATAATTACATACTCCATCGTATATCTTACATCTCATCAGATAAAATATAATAGCAACGCAAATAAAACGGTCGAGACAATAATAACAATGAGAACTAATCATCAAAGTACAAGATCCACAGAGTTATATAAAACAGTAGTAGCATTTATACAACTGGAAAATAAACTCAACCGATACACTATCTTTAATAATAGTAAGTTAAACACTGTCAAGGCTCTATAGTGTCACACAACGGAATATACAATAATATCTTAAATATAAGTATGAGTAAACATCACCTCCTGCTAATCCATTTGTAGAACTCCATATCCATCCACACCTACTTTCTGGTCTACTTGTTTAAGAGTACCTGAGATAATAAGAAGAAAAGCATAAAACCTCAGGTCAGTCAATAGTCTGATGTGATCCATAAAAGATCACAAAATACAATAAAAGTCGATATAATGTACGGAACAGTGGGTATACAAATCATAGCTGACTTGTTCCTACAACCAAAGAGTCATCACATAACATCGATAATATACTACTCTACAACATCATAAAAAAGGTAGTCATACTCAATAAACTGTCAGGGTACCTAGATATCTCCATCCGCAATACCTACTCCATACTAAGTAAACTGTCGGGGTGTCTGCGTATCCCTATGCACAAACCTCGTATGAAAACGCTAGGGTGACATGTGGCTAGTGAAGCAAGCAAAACAAACGTAAAATCCATCAAACAATACTAACAGCCACCCAATGTGCTCTAAATATATGATAACTCGTATGGCCTCCTTTCCTCCAGGGACTAGTGGAAATCTCGGTTATCTATTGTACCGTCATATCTTGTAGCCCAAAGTTGGACACTAGACCCAAAGGGTCTAGGGTATACGGATCCTCGCTACCAATCCATAATCGTCCCCACTATACAATACCCCTGCTTCAAGTACAATAGAAAACACTTCTAATCATCAACGATCCCCTAACACATAAAAATCCATCCAAGCCCTCCTGGCCCAATACAATTTCCACTATCTGGAACCCACCGTGTTCCTCCCCTCCACGACTCCCAAAATAACCTCTTCTATGCCTTCTACCCCCACTAGCCACAAACCAAAGATACAGAGTGTCTAATCTTCGGTACATGCTACCTCCACAAGCTACAAACTAAAGATACAAGACTTTCCATCATGTTGTACATCGCCATCCCCCATGATGTGAATAACTATCTATCTCGGAACCTACTCCCAACACGAGCCAATATCCAAAGCACCAACTCTCATGTTGAAGCATCACATCATCGCCTCACCATCTAAATCGCTCGCCGTAAAGCAACAACATCAAGACTCTAAGTTGGTCGCACGAACAAACTATCAAATCACATATCTTAAAATCTCCATAACAACCAAGCTACAGATAAGGCAATCTCTAATCAAAAATAGCAATGGACATTAACCACTCTATAGTGGTTGATATCTACCACTATGGTCTTGTACTCAACCAATATGGATAAGTACAAACGAAGCAGAAACGTCTAGCATCCATCCTGTAGTCTAAAGCCTTATCTTTGACCTTCAGATTCATTGACACATATCCTAACACTACTCTACAACTTATCTTGTTCGTTAGGCTTTCATGTGTATAAAACCTCAACGTACAAGATATTCTCATAACACTCAATCACTGCTGATTGGCGTTTCCAACAAAAGCAACCAAACGACCAAATAAGCAACCATGCAACCAACATTTATACATACATCCGAAACAACATACATACAACATGTATAATAAATTCATATCAACTAATCTCATGCAAAACTGTAGTTCTCTCCATTACGAGTGCAACACAAGTAACTGCATTCAAAACGGATATCGTATGCAAAAGATATGACCAATATAGGAATCGAGATTATTTAAATAATAAATTCACTAATTAGAAAAACTAATTACCTGATTGCCTCTCTAATTCTTTTTCCCCAATACATGTACATGCACAAACATACCAGATCATGCACAAACCCACTCTTCTCCCACTTCTCTCTTCGATTTCTCATCCAATACTAGACGAAACAACGAACATATTTTGCCAAAACGCTCCACTATGATATCTCCATGCCCCAGACTCAAAGAGATAGAGCTCGATCAACCACATGAAGAAGCAACCTAACCCATGCTCTCGACCCAAGAAATGAACATGTTTTTACATCGGTGCTCAGATTCGATGAATTTTCATGGAGAGGCGCTATTTACCAAGAGAAATCCAATAGCGATTTTTGTTTCACCTATCGTCGACCATAGCTTCGGCCATCTCAAACCCTAGATCCAGCCATGAAGAGGTCGATGTTGCCAATCACCAACGGTCAATATTCTGCCATAGTCATCGCAAAGCTCTCGTCGACACGAACTCTTCGGATCGGGTTTCATGATTTTTAGTGGAGCGGATCTCACCATTTTAATTTTTGAATAAGATTTGAGAGGTGGCTACGAATATTTGTTCTCTGGAATGGAACAGTGGAATGGATAAATGAGAGAGAGAGAGAGGGATCTATTTTGGGGATATTTATAATACTATTACACTATATTTATTTATTTATTTTTCTTAACAAATGGTCAAAAAATTACTGGTGCAAATTTTGAAGCATCAATTGCAAAAATGTGCAATTCAAAACATTCTCAAATATTTACAACTACATGCATTCTAAATAATAAAATAGATGGAAGAAATATTTGCATTTATCTCGCATTTGAATATCTGACTGGAATGTACATTAGATCACAAATTTTATATCTATTCAACAAGCTTCATATGCCATTTATTTCTATAAAAATTTATTTATGCAAATATATACAATTAGAAGCAAAATTTTGCGACTGTCTATACTTCAAAATAGTCATGCAAATATTGACAAGCATCTCACATTTAGAACATCAAATCAGAATTTTGTTTTCAATATCAAATCTCAAATTGTTTTGATCTTTTCCACCAAATATTTCAATAAAATTTTCTTGGTGCAAGTATATGATATTCGAAACAAAACCTCAAATATTTGCAATCACCAGCACTTTGTGCAAGTTACTATAAATATGATCTTTGAATACTGTTAAAAAGAGATTAAAATTATGATTTTATAGTGAAAATGAAATTTTATTTAGAATTTTATACGAAATAGATGTTTAGTATTCTGTGCATAAGAAATAATGATATGTATATAACATAGTACGTTATAGTTTCTATCACCTTGTTTGAAGAGATGTTTGATCTATTTTCAAAATTAACACGGATTGAGGGAAACTACACTTTATATATTATTATTTATAATTAATTTCATCGTTTGCTGAATTTCATATGGATCATAGATTAACTCTATCTTTTATATCTGTAAATAAATAACTCATGTAAAAGTTGCAAATTGATCATCAAAGAATGATTCAATTCTATAATTTTGTCGCATATAGCTTACAAGTTTGAAGACTGAGATGAGACTAATTCGACAACGATGAAGGTAATAAGACACTGAGCATGTGTAGGCAGAAACGACATGATACAGGCATATCAGCATATGCAGAATGAGAGTGGTGTGATCGATGCTATGTTACCACAATTCACACTCTCCCTATCGTATTCCGTTTTGGTATGTGCATTCTGAAACACAACACATTAGCATTCTGAAACAAGGTACGCACACGATTTAGTACTTTAATTTTAACGTTCGAAAAAGTCGAATCCAACATTATAATACGTTTAATCCAACTTTTCAGAACATTCATTTTGAATATTTTAAGTGCATTATACTAACATGCATTAAGTAATAACGATTTTCTGTAGAAAAAATAGATAAACAATGGATAATGTTTTCAAATCGACCTTGAGAAGATTAAAAGTCTGTATTTTAACTTTCGTCTATCATAATAATGCAAGGTAACATACGTAACATTTGTGAGATTTACATATACATTCGTCTACACTTCTATTTTCTCTAAGCATCATAACATTTTGTAGTTTTGTCCGACCTTAATTGCTAAGGCGTAACTTATAACTAGTTGGAAATGGATGGTGGTGGTACAATCGCTATAGCAATGGAAACCATTACCAGTACGAGAAAACCATTACCGTATTTATACTATTGGTAAACCAAAAATAACTCCTGATACTTACCGTTACCGTTACCGTTAGTGACAATAGTTGGTATACCGATAACTGGAAAACCGTTGACTGGTCATGGTAAATTCACCAGTACATAAAATATTGAAATTTATTGTATTAAAATTTTGATAATAAAAGAATATTTTGGAAGAAAAAATGTTTTTATTATATATTAGATATTCTATGCTATTACTGCTTAATTGTGAGAAAAATCAATAACATGCCAAACACCACAATGCCATGCTTCATGCAATCATTTAAGCATAGGTATTAGCAACAATGCAAAATTGCAAATACATACAAATTTCCACATTAGTAAATATTTATTCAGTACAAAACAACACGGTTTTTTGAGCATATATATGTGTGGTGTTAGTTATGTTGCATGTAACAACCCAATATTTTGTAATTATTTTAAATTGAAATTCCTGATTTAAAAACTTTATTTTATTTATTAAAATGGATAAATTTTGTTATTTTAAATATAAATTTTGATTTTGATGTAAATTAGAATTTCAAACATGAATAAATAGTATATTTTCCAGATATGTGAATTTTGGTCAATGTGGTCAAACTTTGACTTTTAAATTTAAATTAAAAAAATTAAATTTTTTAATTTTATCTTTTATTATGAAAATAAATAAAATTTTAAGTATACTGCTTTTCATTTCGTTGAAATCCGATTAATATTGTGAAGTTATGCTTTTTAAACTATTGTATGTAAATTGTTTATTTAATAAAATTGTTTATTTTAATTTATATAAATAATATTTTCGTATGCCATATCATGTTCTAATTTGTGTATATAAGTGTAACATGACATGTTATGTATATATTTTATTTTTAAAACATTTTAAAAGTGTAGTTAAAATTTTCAAATGTTTATTGGATTTTGTTTACAATTTTTAATGCAAGTTTCAATTTAGTAAACGATTTTCTTATTTATTTTCTATTTTTCATAAAAATAATTGTTTTTTTTTATTTTTCACTTTATTTTTTTGTCTTTTATTTTTATTTACTGAATTTTATTTTGTTTATTTTGAATTAAAAGAAATGGAAATTCAAAGAGACAAACCTTTTCGTTTCTCGGGACTTTTCATTTGCCCTGTCTTTTCATTTTTCTTTTGACTTTTCATTTTAGCTTTAGCCATGCACTTCCCTTGGTATAGCCGTGTATTCCTCATCTTCTATTCACGTGAGAAATTTCCTTCTCCTCAAAACTCATGGCTATCTTCAAATACATAAAAAAGAATGGTAATGGCTTCTCACTTTTCCTCTTCATTTTCAATGATTTTCGCCTTCCTCCTCTTCAAGCCTGGCTCGACCCTACCACCCATCATCACCACCATCCTCTCCACTATCACCAGCCATAGAAACCACCACCTCCTCATCTGACCAATGGTGGTCGTGACTTCCAAATGAGCCATCGCCACAAACTTTGCATAAAATCACTTGAAAATGCCTAGCCGACCACAAAACTTCGCTACCCCTTCATATATTGCTTCGGCCACACCCCTAGCTCCACCACCACCTCCTACACCACCTCTGTACATCACTTCAGATATGGACAGACCTGAACCTTGATATGGCCGAGCCCAATTGACCCATAGCCGAGCCAAGTGGTGCACCAAAACCTTCCTATTTTGCCTTGCCTTTGACCTTCCTTCACTAGTAACTCAAAAACACTTCGCATTCCTTGCTAGCCTTGTGTTATGATGCTAAACCCGACCTACATTGTAACGTTTGTGATTTTTCGTCCACGGAGGTCGACATTAATACGTCCACTGTATCAACTGCCGAGCAATCGAAGGCCGGAAAACCGTACCGTTATGGTTAAAGAAGAGGTAGAAGATGGAAGAAGAAAGAAAAAGCAACAGAAACAATATCAGAAACTCGTAGCGGAACAACATATAATAGATAAATGAATATCTTTAAAACAAAGAACTATAACAGTTATTACATTACATCACATTACATTATCAGAGTTTACAATAACAAACGGCGGAAAAGAAATACTATATACTAGTTGATACCCCAAGCCATCCAGCCTGCTCCTGATCTCCACAGCAACTCCTGAATTCCAGAATGACCTGATAATCTGACTCTAGACTGCCCGTGTTAAAATTGGTGGGCACCCAGAGTTTAGGAAAAGAACAATAAACTCCAGGTTAGTCATGGGACTGGTGCGAGAACTTAAAATAGTTTATCTTTAAAAAATAAACAAAGATATATTTTAAAATTTAGATTCGCAATGCTTTTAGAAAATGAGACTACCATAAGGCCTCCCGCACACACACACACAATGCAAATGTAGAATCGGAGGAGATTTCTCCTTATGATAGTCAAACATGCTTGATACGCTAATTTTCTTTGATATTATTATTATTATAAGTGCAAAGTGTAGGAAAACATTTCGAAAGTATGATATAAATCTTAGCCAGCATAGGCATTCCGCACTTATGCCTACTATAGCTAGCATGTTCAATAGCAGGTTACCGCCACATTCCATGGCAGGTTATACAACTAAAACCGTACAAGGCTCGTATTGTTTCTTTGGATTTCCATCAAATGGTCAGACAAAGGAACTTCCCATTGCCACATGGGTACGCCTCTGGAAAGACGCCCCGAGAACCTAACCGGATCTCTGCCAACACAAGGCGGGTTACCCCTAGCTGGGTAACTACTGAGACGAATATGCCATCCCCCGATCGCGACCGACCTAAATCCCGGGATTCACCAACAACCACAAAGTAATAAGTTTGCAGCAACAACATAGGTTAAGTATCAGGGCTCCATACCATAATACCACCTCTATCCAGAAGGAAATGACATACACTAAGGGAGCCCTATCCCCTAATAACCTTGCCGCATCTTTCCTGTTTTGACCATTTCTCGGGTGTGAGGTCCGATGAAGTCTCGTCCACAAAGCTACGCTTTATACAAACGCCACGCTTTGATCAATAAATGCTCAACAGCACTTTGTATGCCACATTACCAATTTGGGAATATATCACTAGTAACCATCAACTGCATAACCTATGAGCTCGTACGTCTCAGAGAAGGGTGTTAAGCTAAGAGAATAAATTCTCCGCCACCAACAGAAATATATTTGATAGAAATCAGCTTTACATCTCAAATTGTAATGTCAGACACACATCCATACAAGTCCATTCTGGGTTCGATCAAAACCGAAGGCACTTTCAAAAAAGCCCTTGCAATCTGGATATTCGCTAATCACGACCGGGCTTCCCATCACAAAGGGTGATAAAATCTCTATATCGAAGATCAGCCGATGCAGAGTCATTCGACGGTAATCCTTCCGTTTTCAAAAATATCCGGTCTTCAACACCGGTCTTCAAATGTTATCCATTACGACATATTGTTATTCGGAATGGTATTTATGACACAAAGGTCCTCTCCCGGCTAAACCGAATAACGAGCACTTATTTTCAAAAATAAGTGTAGCATTCAAATTCAAGCAAATCACAACAAATACCCATTTAAAGGTAAATATTGATAGTCGGTTATTTAACTATCAAGGCCCACAACCAAATATCCAGCACCATAACAATCACTAGGCCCTTTTTATTAATCTTCCATAAATTAATAACTTGCCAGATATTCACTTCAATTTATCTTTAAAAAGATATATTCTCTAAACCATTTCAATTTCTTCATTGGAAAAGCAATTCCAAATACTTATTCATTTTCAATTTATCTTTAAAAGATAAAAACCCAAAACATTTCACTTCATATTGGAAAACATTTCCATACTTATTTAACAATAAGTAATTCACAAATCTATTTATTTTCAATACTTAGAAAATATCCAATATACTTAAAACACGATTAAGTGTATATTTTATTCCTTTAAGAAAAACGTTTTCTTTAAACACATTTATTTGGGTCAAAACGTGTAATGACCAGCTATTTTGGATCATTCAAATCGACAATAAAACCATACATATCCGACTTGAATAATTCAAAGTACCGAATTGTTAATTAAAATTTGGCAAAACTTAAAATATACAGTAAATAAATCAATCACAGATCACAGAGTAATATAATAAAGCGGAATAGATAAAGAATAGTAGTTCATGAAGCTACTATATACATCAGAGTTAGAAAAACACAACCGAATAGTTCAAATGCAGTGAAGTCTCCAATGCAACAGATGACTTATCTGAACCAATCAACTGGAAAGGCTGGAATCTGAATCGATAGTTGGATTTCCAAATGAAGCTCCGAACTCCAAAGGCGAGTCTCAAATGCTGTATCACTCAGTCTGACCCGAGCGTAAAGCAAAACACAAAACATTCGAGTCAGGATTAACATTCTTATATCAATAAATCCAACTCAAGTGAAATATCAACTGAAATACAAATAACTTAAAGGATGTTTGGGATAACCATCCTCTAAGGGTCCATGGAACTTTCTACAAGGTAGAAATATACACTACAACACCTTGGTCATTTCAGCTAAATTTACACTTCAAAACCAAATCTCATTTTCAAATATCTCTATATTTCCCAAAATAGTATTTATATATATTAAATAATTTATACAGTAAAGTATTTTCAATTTCCTCAACTTAACAAATCGTTCCAACATCAACCCGACCTTCCCATTCAAATTAAATTCAATCTCATTTTATCAATTTAAATTCAACTCAATTTCTAAAATAACCACTTAAATTTTATCGATCTCAAATAAGGATTTATAATCACAAATACCCCTTTATATTTCCATATATTTCAAAACTTTAAGTATTCAACGTTTCGTCTAAATTTTCATTCAATTTAGTTTTCTAAATAATAAATTCAAATTTAGTTCAACCTAAATTTTCATTTTAATTCAATTTAGTTGCTTAATAACAAATTCAACTGCGTTGATTTCAAATACAGATCCGAATCTCGACATAAACCATTTAAATTCCAATATAGTTCAAGGCTTTAATATTTAAATGTTCTATATAACAGTTTCATATAGATCTCGATTTAACCTCATTATTATTTAGTCTTGAAATACTCCCTTATTAGATTCAATATCATTTAAGTAACCTTAAATTACATTTTACTCAATATTTTCTTTAATTTATTTAAACGTGAAATATTCATTAAATCACTTAAATCAAAAATCCAGTTATAAAATCATACCCTTTAAATTTCCCATTCAAAAATTTCAAATCGATTTAATTAAATAAATCCTTATTTAAATACCCTTTTTATAAACCCAAATTTATCTCCCAATCTTAATTATTCAATTTATTACAAGAGAATCTATTTGAAATATAGATTTACATAAATACTTAACCATATTATATGTATTAAATCAATCTAATTTAAATCAAATATTACTACTAAATCTATATATACAATTTTAATTTATATAATATCTTAAGAATCAAATTTATTAAACCATATATTTCTTTGCAAAATTATAGAAATTATTTTCAAAATATTTATATGGACCAACGGTGTCTGTATATATTTCCTATCATATAGTCAAGTGCTACAGATATTTATCATTTCAATCCGTATACTAAATATATACGGGTGGATATCATTTCAACCCGTAATCCTAAATTCAATTAAATGAAAATCGCTTGGGTTTATCATTTCAACCCATAACGATTTTCTCCTATTCTAAAGTCTGTTCGGGTATGTATCATTTCAACCCATAGTGATTTCTAAACTACAGGGAACTTGCAGAGTGATAACATAAAATACAATAAAATAACAGGCATATATCATCAATAACAATATAATATAAACAACAGGATATGGTGTCATATCCCGCAGGTGAACAATTACAGATAATAGCATATATAACAAATTTAAATAACTACAACAGCATATTTCAATTGTCGCTTCAATTGAAATCAAATTTAATGAAATAAAAAATGTTAATCGTGAGTGATTGCTCACCTTTCGAGGCTAGAGAATATAGAAGGAGACACGGATACGCACACTGATACAGACACTGAAAATAAATTTCAAATCCAAGCAAAGCAAAATCGGCACGAATTCAACGATCAAAGCTGATTGGCTCGAATCGATGAAATGGATCAGATCAGAACTAGAACGATGAAGATAAATGGTATAAGCGAACTTTTATGACCACCTATAACTATATATACACATATGAAATTTATATTCTAAGTTCAAACATCACAAATTTAATTTACATGTTTTTCAAACATATAAATAAATAAATAAATCAAGCTTACATTTTTTTTTAAAATCAACATACACTTAAAAATATATATATATACTAACACCTTTATACTAAACTTATATAACCAGTATATATATATATATTCTCAAACAGATAAAATAAATGTTTAAATATGAATACCTAAAATAAAACTTTTTTTATATATAACTATTTATATATATTAAATGTTATATATATATATATAAAATTTAAATCATTCCATATTTTTACATTCAATAACATATTATATTCAACCTATATAAATTTCCAAATTATATATGTGTATTAAAATAATTTATAAAGTAGAGCATTTATAGAATCATCTTAAATCCAAAATAGTATAAATATAATACTGTAACAAAATATATACAATCATCAACTAAATAAGTCAGTACCACATAGAAACCCATATGGTAACAAACCGCATAATATACATATGTTAAAGTATTTTATATAGTCTGTAACAAAACAAATATATGACTTACATAAGCGAATAACCATATTATACGAAACCTGATATCAACAAATAGAAGCTGACCCATATTAAAATATAAAACACAATATATATATATATATATATATATATATTCTTATTAAAAATGAAAGATACTTATTTTATAGTATGTTTCCTTCAAAATATTGCATACATAATTCAAAATATTAACATGACTTATAAGCTGTGAGGAAGATCAAATAGAAACTATATATAAATATACACTGTCATGTTATGAAAATAAACTTTTGAAAAAATAGTATTCAATACTTATATAAATAGTATGTTTAACACAACTAACAAAACAAAAAAACAAAAAAACAAAAAAACATGTAATTACGAATATAATCAAAACATATATGTGCTCACACGCCTATACCTCACTGATCAAACAGAAGCAACCGGAAGGCGAGGTGATGGGTTTCATTTGATGAGGAGGTTGGAAGAAAGGTGAAGTGGCGGATGCAAATAATGGTGACAGCCGCATGCTTCAGTTTACTTTTTTTCCAAAGAAAAGTAGGGAGGGGAAAGAGCAGATCTAGAGAAAAGAGAAGTGAAAGCGAAAATAAATAGGGATGTACCGCACGTTTTCAGGCAAATATAACGGAAGAAAATGAATAGGCAACCAAATTTTAAGTGAATAGATAAATAAATAAAAGTGATTGTAACGGTCAACCCTTGATTTGGTGAAAATAATTATAGCAATTAATAAAAGAAATAAATAGCAACGGTCACGTTGCTTGATTCAGCTGACCCATAGAAGCAGATTATTTAAAATTTAAACGGTAGGAAACGTAAAAAAACGTACCACCATAAAATGAAATTGATAACGTCTGTGCATTGATTCCGCAATATTTATTAAAGCAATTGATAGATGCGCGTTTAAATTTGAACGGAAGAAAAGAGAAAAGTCACAATTAAAGGTAAGCTTTAAATTTTTAATAAATACAAAACGTTTCTAATTTGTACGTTTATAACTTTCCAGCTGTAGTATATATATAATGAATGGTCATAAGGAAAGAAGTGGAAACAGGGAGCGTAGGAAAGGAAAGGTTAGAAAAATAAAATTTTGTTGAGAAATGAATATTTGCATGAGTTATATAGGTTTGATCAGAGAGGTAGCGTGATTTAAGGAGAAGAAAGAACGGCAATAAATCAACCTGCTTTGAAATGGAAAGGAAATTAAACTAGCATTGATTTTTAATGAGCAGTTATAGGCAAGAAATAAGATATTGATTAAAAAAAGGGCCACGATTTTGATTGAGCACTGATTTTTCTTGTTATACACGGTTACTAGATTTTTAACAAATTTTAAGCAAATGGGTTTCAAAATTAAAGCAGAAGAAACGGTCAGCTAAGACTAGATTTTGGAATAAGATTTTTAAACAATATTGAATGCGTTTAAAATTTAAAGCTCGCATTGATGGGAACAATGGCAAGAAATTAAAAAAGCGAACGGTTATAAAATTTGTAAATAACGTTCCTATTAAATCAGGAGAGTAAAAGGAAAGTGAATAAGAATGCGTACAACAGACGCAGTGATTTTTGTCCAAAAAAATGAAAATAACGGATTTAAATTTTATATGTTTTCTTATATGTGCATATACATTATTTATTCCATCAAATAACGCACCTTTTAAACGCGAAATTAAACAGTTTATTTATACACAAAGTTTTGGAAATTTATTACTTATATAAAAATATGATTCGTTTACACATTTACTAAGAAATTTATATTCAAAAATGTATATAAGTAAAATATAAAATATTAAATTTTTAAAAGTATAAAATCAATTTTTTTTAAAGAACAAAAGGCGAAATAAACGTTGTTACGAATATATTAAATTAAACCAAAAGATTAAAAATTAAAAATTTAAAGATTTATAACTTCAAAAAAATGTTAAGTTTTAACCAAAATAAGAATTTTAGAATTTTCACACTAATAAAAATCTTGGGTGATTATTTATAATTAAATTTAGACAATCAAATTTTCGAAAAATAAAACCCCAGAGTTATAAATAAAGAATAAAATATTGCTAAAATTTGGGCTGTTACACTCTCCCCCACTCAAAACTTTTCGTCCCCGAAAAGGAAGGAGGTAGGAGAATTAAAACAACCAGAAAGAAAATAGATTGAAAGACAAGATAAACAATCAATTTTAAAATTATATAAATTTTGCTCGAAATATTCATTTGAAAACTTCACTTGGAAATCTTAAGATACTTTCAACATTATAGATACATCAATAATCATTTTATTTAAACATGTTTTATTAAATTAATAACTTCAAAATATTTATAACACTAAAATTTTCTATTAAACAATGTAGTATACAAATAAGCAATATTTAAAAAGGATATATCCAATAAGGAAGGAAGGTAGATTTGAAAACAGAATCAAGGTGAATAACTAAACTGAGCAGATAAGGTAGATGCAAGGAATAGTATCGGGCACGAATAATTAATCTAGAACCATAAGAATTTAAATTTCAAATATTAATTCAAAATTTCTTTGTTGGGAAAAATGCTTTTATAATAAATACCTTTATAATAATACTTTTATAATAAAATACTATTATATCAAAATAGATTTTCCTTTCGAAAATACTTTTATAACTCGATGTTTCAACAAGTTTATCCTCGTTCTTGCAGACTCTGGCCATGCATTGATCAGGCGCAAAGCTAGAATTCTTCAAGTATTTAGTAGACTTGTTTCAACACTCAGTGAAAATACTTGAAAAACCTTTAAAACAGATATGGAAAGTACAATCCAAACAAAACAACCAAACCAAAACCTTTGTCCGACCATGGTTCGCAGATACACAATGGTTACGCCTGTATCCCCCAGGAAACAATCCGTATCCGTAAGCTTTCTCAGCCCTGCGAGTTACGCCATGATGACTAGTAGAGTGCAGGATACACAATGGTTACGCCTGGGTCCCCCAAGAAACAATCCGTGCCCCTAGGCTGTCTCAGCCATGCAGTTTCGCTACTATTCGCGACCTACACAGATTGCAGGATACAAAATGGTTACGCCTGGATCCCCTAGGAAACAATCTGTACCCCTAGGCCAGACTCAGCCAGGAAATTACGCTATGCAGTCGCGAGAGAAAAAAACCATGGATTACGCCACGGTGGGAACACTCGAGTATTACATCCGGAAAACCAAAAATCAGAGCGAATAATATCGATAGAATGAATCCACGATGTGGCCACAAAGCGGATATCAAGCAGAAGGCACTTTCCATATCTTTACTTCGAAAATATATATCATATAGTACCTTTTCAAATCACTTTCAAATATCGTACTTATATAAAGTCCATATATATAGGATTCCATTTTTCCCAAATCGAATACTTTCCAAAATCAATAGTAGATCAAATCATACTTATATAGACTTCGATTATATAAAATCTCTTTCCAAATTGAGTACCTTTCAAATCAATAGATTTCAAATCAACTTCATACTTATACAATCCATTTTATATAAGTTCGACCACTCCCAAATCAAGTGCTTAATAATATAAGGTTCTCAAATTTCAAATCATTTCAATATCAATTCAGTTTCAAAATCATATATGATTTCACCAATTTTCTTCCAAATTAAATATCTAAATTTCAAAGTTCCCAAAATAATAGGTTTGTAAAATTATCTCATTTTCCAAATTAAAATAATTCAAGTCAAACATATTCATTTCCAAAAACCACCATATAAGTACTGAATTTTAATTCCAATTTAATTTCAAAACCAAATATTTTTCCAAAATCAATTATACTCAAAATGGTTTCCAAATTTATAATTATCCTTTTTTTTAACTTTTAAACTATCCATTTCTATGTGAAATATCCAATTTACCTTTCTGAACACCATTATTCAACTTTTTTTTTCAAAACGTTTCGAAACTAAATTTATATTCTTTATCAAACATTTTATACTCTTCGAAATTTCTTAGCTTTGAAAATTTAATCTCGATTTGGAAGTGTTCGAACATTCAAAATAGTTAGGGAAATCAAATTTTCAATTTAAGAGTTGAAAATCAACAATAAATCAATAAATCAATTATTGAATCCGAAACTCGAGGACTGAACAGCGGTCTCATTTTAAATTATTTCAAATATATACTTATATCTTTCTAAAATATCAAATTATACTTCGGAATTTGAAATCAAAAACGGTTTTACAAAATCACTTGCATAGCGAAGCTATTAAAGTGGCCTCTCCCCCACTCTGAAACTCGAAAATCAATGTCGATGATGCGTGCACTCATCTCCAAAATTATTTTCCAGCGACATAAGTAAGTTTTGGACTTCTATTTTCTTGAAAACTTCTTTGAAATTTCTTCAAAATTATTGGAATTCATTTGAACTCATTTGAAACATTTCTTATTCGGAAAAATATTTTTAAATCGTATTATTTTTATATATTTTCCAAAATCTTAAAACCAATTTCAAAATACCGGAATTCAATTCTCGAATTTCAAATTTAACTCTACAGTTATAAATCATTTTTATATAAATCAATTTCTTATAATTTTTCAAAATTCCAAAAACTTTTTATATAGAATAACATTTCTTATTTGCTTTATACATATAGGTATATAATCCTTATCGAAAACATTTTCACTTTTATATATAAAAAAAAATCATAGTTATCAAAATAAAATTTCGGTATAAACAATTTCAAAAATACAAACAAAACCCGATTTACAAAGGATGATTCAAAAATGGATTTCAAAACAAAGATAGCGATTTAATTTAGAGGAACTCCAATCAATAGAATCCTGATTCGAAGATAGACTCGATCGAAGATGAGTTAATAAAATTACAAAATAGAAGATGGATATACTTCTATAAATCGTGGGAGACCTTTACCGGTCAACCATGATTCCAAAATTAGATCGGTGTAGAACTCTGAGGCAATTCGACATTCGATCGCTAAAGATATTGAATTCGGCATAACAAGATATAGCAGCATCGTAAACCGAGGACACAGAAATCTTCGGTGAGTCAATGCCAATTGAAAAGGTGTTTTCACCCCCTTTACAAATCATTCAGTGGAGTTATGGGATACTCCGGAATCAAACGATATAAATAGGGAGAGACAGAATGAATTTTCGAACCGAGGGACACTCCAAAATTCAAATGAAATCGAGTCAAAAGGAAGAGATTCAACTCGAGCGAAAGTGATTCTGTAAATAAATTTACCATATATGCTAAGTTTTGCCTAGAGCCAAAGCTCTGATACCAACTGTAATGACCCGCTATTTTGGACCATTCAAATCGACAATAAAACCATACATATCCGACTTAAATAATTCAAAATACCGAATTGTTAATTAAAATTTGGCAAAATTAAAATATACAGTAAATAAATCAATCACAGATCACAGAGTAATTAATGCAGCGGAATAGATAAAGAATAGTAGTTCATGAAGCTACTGTATACATCAGAGTTAGAAAAATACAACCGAATAGTTCAAATGCAGTGAAGTCTCCAATGCAACAGATGACTTCTCTAAACCAATCAACTGGAAAGGCTGGAATCTAAATCGATAGTTGGATTTCCAAATGAAGCTCCGAACTCCAATGGTGGGTCTCAAATGCTGTATCACTCAGTCTGACCCGAGCGTAAAGCAAAACACTCGAGTCAGGATTAACATTCTTATATCAATAAATCCAACTCAAGTGAAATATCAACTGAAATACAAATAACTTAAAGGATGTTTGGGATAACCATCCTCTAAGGGTCCATGGGACATTCTACACGGTAGAAATATACACTACAACATCTTGGTCATTTCAGCTTAATTTACACTTCAAAACCAAATCTCATTTTCAAATATCTCTATATTTCCCAAAATAGTATTTATATATATTAAATAATTTATACAGTAAAGTATTTTCAATTTCCTAAACTTAACAAATCATTCCAACATCAACCCGACCTTCCCATTCAAATTAAATTCAATCTCATTTTATCAATTTAAATTCAACTCAATTTCTAAAATAACCACTTAAATTTTATCGATCTCAAATAAGGATTTATAATCACAAATACCCCTTTATATTTCCATATATTTCAAAACTTTAAGTATTCAACGTTTCGTCAAAATTTTCATTCAATTTAGTTTTCTAAATAATAAATTCAAATTTAGTTCAACCTAAATTTTCATTTTAATTCAATTTAGTTGCTAAATAACAAATTCAACTGCGTTGATTTCAAATACAGATCCGAATCTCGACATAAACCATTTAAATTCCAATATAGTTCAAGGCTTTAATATTTAAATGTTCTATATAACAGTTTCATATAGATCTCGATTTAACCTCATTATTATTTAGTCTTGAAATACTCCCTTATTAGATTCAATATCATTTAAGTAACCTTAAATTACATTTTACTCAATATTTTCTTTAATTTATTTAAACGTGAAATATTCATTAAATCACTTAAATCAAAAATCCAGTTATAAAATCATACCCTTTAAATTTCCCATTCAAAAATTTCAAATCGATTTAATTAAATAAATCCTTATTTAAATACCATTTTTATAAACCCAAATTTATCTCCCAATCTTAATTATTCAATTTATTACAAGAGAATCTATTTGAAATATAGATTTACATAAATACTTAACCATATTATATGTATTAAATCAATCTAATTTAAATCAAATATTACTACTAAATCTATATATACAATTTTCATTTATATAATATCTTAAGAATCAAATTTATTATACCATATATTTCTTTCCAAAATTATAGAAATTATTTTCAAAATATTTATATGGACCAACGGTGTCTGTATATATTTCCTATCATATAGTCAAGTGCTACGGATATTTATCATTTCAATCCGTATACTAAATATATACGGGTGGATATCATTTCAACCCGTAATCCTAAATTCAATTAAATGAAAATCGCTTGGGTTTATCATTTCAACCCATGACGATTTTCTCCTATTCTAAAGTCTGTTCGGGTATATATCATTTCAACCCATGGTGATTTCTAAACTACAGGGAACTTGCAGAGTGATTACAGAAAATACAATAAAATAACAGGCATATATCATCAGTAACAGTATAATATAAACAACAAGATATGGTGTCATATCCCCCAGGTGAACAGTTACAGATAATAGCATATATAACAAATTTAAATAATTACAGCAGCATATTTCAATTGTCGTTTCAATTGAAATCAAATTTAATGAAATAAAAAATGTTAATCGTGAGTGATTGCTCACCTTCCGAGACTAGAGAATATAGAAGGAGACACGGATACGCACACTGATACAGACACTGAAATTAAATTTCAAATCCAAGCAAAGCAAAATCGACACGAATTCAACGATCAAAGCTGATTGGCTCGAATTGATGAAACGGATCAGATCAGAACTGGAACGATGAAGATAAATGGTATAAGCAAACTTTTATAACCACCTATAACTATATATACACATATGAAATTTATATTCTAGGTTCAAACATCACAAATTTAATTTACATGTTTTTCAAACATATAAATAAATAAATAAATCAAGCTTACAATTTTTTTTTAAAATCAACATACACTTAAATATATATATATATATATATATATATATACACATATACTAACACCTTTATACTAAACTTATATAACTAGTATATATATATATATTCTCAAACAGATAAAATAAATGTTTAAATATGAATACCTAAAAGAATTTTTTATATATATAACTATTTCTATATATATTAAATGTTATATATATATAATTTAAATCCATCCATATTTTTACATTCAATAACATATTATATTCAACCTATATAAATTTCCAAATTATATATGTGCATTAAAATAATTTATAAAGTAGAGTATTTATAGAATCATCTTAAATCCAAAATAGTATAAATATAATACTGTAACAAAATATATACAATCATCAACTAAATAAGTCAGTACCACATAGAAATCCATATGGTAAGAAACTGCATAATATACATATGTTAAAGTATTTTATATAGTCTGCAACAAAACAAATATATGACTTACATAAGCGAATAACCATATTATACGAAACCTGATATCAACAAATAGAAGCTGACCCATATTAAAATATAAAACACGATATATATATATATATATTATATATATTCTTATTAAAAATGAAAGATACTTATTTAATAGTATGTTCCCTTCAAAATGTGGCATACATAATTCAAAATATTAACATGACTTATAAGCTGCGAGGAAGATCAAATAGAAACTATATATAAATATACACTGTCATGTTATGAAAATAAACTTTTGAAAAAATAGTATTCAATACTTATATAAATAGTATGTATATCACAACTAACAAAACAAAAACAAAAAAAAGAACAAAAAAAAAACATGTAATTACGAATATAAATCAAAACATATATGTGCTTATATGCCTATACCTCACTGATCAAACCGAAGCAACCGGAAGGCGAGGTGATAAGTTTCATTTGATGAGGAGGTTTGGAAGAAAGGTGAAGTGGCAGATGCAAATAATGGTGACAGCCGCATGCTTCAGTTTGCTTTTTTTTTCCAAAGAAAAGTAGGAAGGGGAATGAACAGATCTAGAGAAAAGAGAAGTGAAAGCGAAAATAAATAGGGATGAACCGCATGTTTTCAGGCAAATATAACGGAAGAAAATGAATTGGCAACCAAATTTTAAGTGAATAAATAAATAAATAAAAGTGATTATAACGGTCAACCCTTGATTTGGTGAAAATAATTGTAGCAATTAATAAAAGAAATAAATAGCAACGGTCACATTGCGTGATTCAGCTGACCCATGGAAGCAGATTATTTAAAATTTAAACGGTAGAAAACGTAAAAAAACGTACCACCATGAAATGAAATTGATAACGTCTGCGCATTGATTCTGCAATATTTATTAAAGCAATTGATAGATGCGCGTTTAAATTTGAACGGAAGGAAAGAGAAAAGTCACAATTAAAGGTAAGCTTTAAATTTTTAATAAATACAAAATGTTTCTAATTTGTACGTTTATAACTTTCCAGTTGTAGTATATATATAATGAATGGTCATAAGGAAAGAAGTGGAAACAGGGAGCGTAGGAAAGGAAAGGTTAGAAAAATAAATTTTTGTTGAGAAATGAATATTTGCGTGAGTTATATAGGTTTGATCAGAGAGGTAGCGTGATTTAAGGAGAAGAAAGAACGGCAATAAATCAACTTGCTTTGAAATGGAAAGGAAATTAAACTAGCGTTGATTTTTAATGAGCAGTTATAGGCAAGAAATAAGATATTGATTAAAAAAAAGGCCACGATTTTGATTGCGCACTGATTTTTCTTGTTATACACGGTTACTAGATTTTTAACAAATTTTAAGCAAATGAGTTTCGAATTTAAAGCAGAAGAAACGGTCAGCTAAGATTAGATTTTGGAATAAGATTTTTAAACAATATTGAATGCGTTTAAAATTTAAAGCTCGCATTGATGGGAACAATGACAAGAAATTAAAAAGGCGAACGGTTATAAAGTTTGTAAATAACGTTCCTATTAAATCAGGAGAGTAAAAGGAAAGTGAATAAAATTAGAATGCGTACAACAGACGCAGTGATTTTTGTCCAAAAAAATGAAAATAACGGATTTAAATTTTATACGTTTTCTTGTATGTGTATATACATTATTTATTACATCAAATAACGCACCTTTTAAACGCGAAATTAAACAGTTTATTTATACACAAAGTTTTGGAAATTTATTACTTATATAAAAATATGATTCGTTTACATATTTACCAAGAAATTTATATTCAAAAATGTATATAAGTAAAATATAAAATATTAAATTTTTAAAAGTATAAAATCAATTTTTTTAAAGAACAAAAGGTGAAATAAATGTTGTTACGAATATATTAAATTAAACCAAAAGATTAAAAATTAAAAATTTAAAGATTTATAACTTCAAAAAAAATGTTAAGTTTTAACCAAAATAAGAATTTTAGAATTTTCACACTAATAAAAATCTTGGGTGATTATTTATAACTGTAACAGCCCGCAAATCCGTACCCCTTGAGTCAACACTATCCTACAGCAATCAACTCAAGTTGCATAGAAATACGAACCATTTGGGTTTAAGAAGAAGAGGTAGGAGAAGAGAAAACAAAAATCAACATCAGAATCTAACCATCGCAGCGGAATAAAATATAATAGATAATAAATAATCTTTACTCGAAATCAAATATATCAGTTTACATATATTACATCATCTGAGTACATCAATCACAGCTCACATCAATAACATACAATGGATACACAATAACTCAACACAGCGGCATATATATATATATATATATATATATATATATATATATATATATAAGTACGAGAATAAGTATCGTCATCCAGCTCGTCTCCTGAGCGTCACAGCATCATATCCTGTATCCTATAATACTCGGTCTGACCCGAGCATTACAGTTAAATAACACCCGAGTCAGTCTGGAATACCAGCGTGAGAAAATCACACCCAATTTATTATTAAAGTTTCAAAAATCCTTTGAAAATAAAAGCATCTCGTAAGACCACGCCACAAATAAACATGTCGGGTTTTTACCTTACGATAGCTAAAACAATTTTTATAGAAATCCTCTGATATTATGATAGGGTCTATTTACAAATACTTATAAAATAGCCGAAATTGTTACATTATTAAATTCCTGCTACTAGCCACAAAAGTGGGTAATACAAACAAAACTCGTACAAGGCTCGTAGGGAGAATGGATTTCCATCAATGACTAGGCACTGGGGTACCACCTGTCACAGTACGTGGTCTAGATCACAGTACCGAGGACTACTCCTTTCATCCCCTGCAACACAAGGCCGGAACCAATCCTTACTGAACAGTCCCGAACAAGATAAACTCCGTGGTTGGCGCGACCAACCACCCACTAAGCCGAAATATATAAGGGACATCTAGACAGAGGAATTACCTTGTCCTGCTTGGGCATGACCCACCTAACCTTGCTGCATATCCCCTGATTTTCAGTCATTCCCGGTTGATGAGGCTTGAGGCTAAGCGTTATCTTTTAAGAACGTTACACTTAGAATGCCCATCGTCCACCTGACGATGTTTCGCAAGCATTCATCCATACAAGTCCGTCCCGGGTTCGAACGGAACCGAAGGCACTACTCCTATTACATCCATTTTGGAAATATCCTCAGGATTAGTAGCGACTAGCCCTTGCACTTCACTGCTCCATCTTCGACTCCGAACAAGTTTTTCGCACGAAAAGTACAAACCGGATCGAAGTGGTTTTCGAGAAGTAAATCTCGATCCGGTCTCTTCGAAACGATCAACGCATTTGTCCAATATTGATAGTCGGTTATTTAACTATCAATTAATATTCACACAACAACCATCAACCAATAAATAATTTTCCAAATTATTTATTAATCTCCAAAAATACCTTCACAAGATATATTTCTATCTTCAATCCCTTGAAAACAGTTTTCAAAACCATCTTTCTTCTGAATCAACTTTCGCACATATTTCTATCTCCTCTGAAATCACCAAGCACAAAACTAGATTTAAAATAATCTAAAACACTTTACTTAGAAATATATACTTTTAAACATATAAATTAAAACTACTTTAGTAATTTGTTAAAAATACATCCTATATGAATATTTGAAAATAAAGTTACTTAATAAAATATAAAACTAGATTTTCACTGTTGAAACAAAATGCTAAGTCACTCTTTAAATAATTACTACTATAATAGATTTGAGAAAATACTTACTTTAAAATTTTAAATAATAAATTTTCCAAAACATACTTTAAAACAAATTTTAAAACTAAAACTATTAACTTATATTTAAAATTTGCTTTGAAAACGTACTTGGTTATCCAAGGAGAATCCCAACTTAAATCAATTTCCCTAATTGATTTCCAATTTATTCCCTTTTTATTTCAGAATCTACTAATTTCAGATTTCCTTTCCTGATTATGATTTAAAAATATTTTAACTAAAAAAAAAATCCAATTTTTAGATTTCTCAATTACTTCTTTATTCTTTTAAATAAATTTAAACTTTGAATTTTATATAATTCTTTATTTCTTTAATTGATATAACTTAAGTTTACAATTTATCAATTTCATTTTATTCAAAAATCTATTTCTCTTCATACTTGAAGTTATTTATTATCATTTTCATATTACTTCTATTTCTTTTCAATTCATTCTTATGTTATTCAAGCTTTCTATAATTATTTCGCTCACAAATTTACTTCCTTTTAATTTCTTTTCAACAATCCAATTCATATATTTTGGTAATTCATTATACCCGAATATCCAATCAAACCATAACATTCAATATTCCAATATAACTCATCATAGGAAATCAAATAATCTAACGGAGAATATTGAATAATTGAAATAAATGTGAGGGGTCCAGTTGGATCCCTCCAACCTGTTTCCCTGCATCCACAGATGTTAGCACAACATAATATCCATTTCAAAATATATACCAGATTAAAGCACATCAATCAATTCAACCATTCAAGCAATTATTTAAATTTAATCATTTAAATTTAAATTATACTGAGTGAGATTAACTCACCTTTCGCTTTTGATTTGCAGTCTATTCCATCTTGACTTGTTTTCCATTGTTGTTTTCAGACCTTGTAAAAATATTAGACGTTCTATTAATATTCGATTCAATTAGAAGATTAAGTCCCCATTTGATAAATTAATTAACTCTATATTTTATTACCCTTAACAAAATTTAAATTTACTAATTATTTAATTTAAGCTAATACTTCCCTTGAATAATCTTTAATAGCTAAAATTTATTAAATAGGTAAATCGTACAATTTTATCACCAAATCCTTTACATAATTTTCTTCCAAAATCTTATATCGATTTCCCGTATATATATATGTACTTTAAACTTTAGAACATTTAAAACTAAACAGTAAATATCCTTTACTGAAAAATAGAATACTGAGTTATGTTATATATATATTTAACTGCATATATATATATATATATATATATATATATATATATATATATATCCCTATTTATAATTACAATAATACTTTAAATGCGTATATGTATATAGATTTATACTTATATCACCTTTATTTTAATTTTTCCTTTCCGTACAAAATTTAAATCTCAACAGCAATTTATTAAACTTCAAAATTAAATTGCTTAAACTAAAGAATACCTTACTGCGTACCATACGTGCCCTGCCATCGAACAAATCTCCCTCATCACTCGAAGAAGTCGCCAATGCCTTCACCTCTCCTCTACTTCGTCCCACCTGTGAGCCACCACGCCCGAACTTCCACGCGCGAACGCCTCCCCTCAACTTCGAATTCGAGCTCGCCAACGGTCGAACTCGCGGCAACCACACGAGCCTGCGACCTCGTCTCCGCCCTCTACCAGCATCGCGATACCATTCTCGATCAAGACAAAAATCCAACCCTAATTTGCGAAGCCTACGCAGTGCTTGACTCGGCCTAACACGCGACTTCAATTCGAAAGCGTGCGCGAGGTCTCCTCCCCTCTAGCCTCAATTCAGATCGAGCTTCTAGGATTTAGGCTTGATTCGAGACCGAGTTTCCCAATCTCGCGTACACCGTCCCAAATCGCGAGCGTACAAACTGGATCGGCTCGAAGATTTGACAGTGTTCGAATTCGATTTTTTTTTTTTAGAAGTGAATCTGAAAACGAAAGTAAGAAGGGGAAGAAGGCTTCGGTCTATAACTATTTTAATAAATTTTCTTCTGAACGAATTTGAGAGGGAATATACACGATCGGCCATTGATTAGTTTCTGAATCTCGTTCGAATAACTGAGGATAAGGATGCGCGAATTGATTTAGAAAGGCTTGATTTTGGCTTCCAGGAGAAGGAAAGGGAACAAGAATAGATGTTGTCGTACTTAAAACTGAGAAAGGGAGACAAGATTTGAGGGTTTGCAGAGATGGTGAATAAAAATTCGGCTGAAAGATGATAGGTTCATGAGAATATTTTATTTTAAATTTAAATCGATAATTATTGTCTAAGCGTTTTTATCTCGTACGATCACACATCTACTCAGATTACTACGAAATTTGAAATCCGTTAATAATTCAATATTACGGATCCAATGAGACTGGTTTCGCCAAATTCTGAGACTGTGCCTCGGAAGGTTATTTTTAAATTCAATTTAAAAAAAATAAAATTTTAAAACTGAACAAACCACTGTTAATTTCAATTTTACAACTTCTATTATCTTCAGTGTTATCCGTATAAGTTTTTATAAGCCTTCACATTATTTTTAATAGGCTTAAAATCCCAGGTTTCATACTTTATCCAATTCAAATTATTTAATTCAACAATTTAATTGTCAAATAAATTATGATATTCGTAACTTAAGTTGATAATTAATCTTTAAATAATTAAAATCAATTAAATATTCCAATTTGAAATGTTTGAAAATTCTGGGTCGTCACATTCCTCCCCCCTTAAAAGAATTTTGTCCCCGAAATTACGAGTTAGGAAGAATGGTTCAAAACCCATTTACCTTTCCCAAAACCAAACAGTTTCTAACAATACAACATCTTACCAACTACTTATTTAACAGACTCATTATCATTCTTATTAACTTTCCAAACCTTCCCTAGTTTCAAACTATACTATTTCCTTAATCATTCGAGTTTCAATGTAAAACTAAATTTTGAATTATCAAAATTTTCTCAAAATTTTTCTAACTCCCTAAATTCCTGAAATTTTTTGCCAACGTCTCCTTTGCGCGGCTGACTCGGTACAACTACAAAATGGCTCTACGGCCTCCCAAATCCAAAAAGAAAACAAAAAGCCAAGTGGCTCAATCCAAATCCAAATCCCAATCAAATTCCATAACAAATTTAAATACATACCTTTTGTCGAGCATTTCAAATTTTATCCTTTCATATCAAATCCAATTCTCTTTTTCCCTTTATAATACCTACATACCTGCTTAGCACCAATATCCAAACACAATATTCCAAAACATTTTATCGACTTTCTTACAAAATGTCAATATCTATTCATTCTAATATTATCTTAGAATATATTTATAGCACCAACTTCCAATTAAGAATTCACCATTCCCTTCTTAAGTTTAATATAAGCATTATATACGTTTCTTATATTTATTTTCATCTCCCACTTTAGTTTATATCTATTTCCATTCAAATTGATTCCTTCATGATCATATAAATTTAATTTATTTTCAACTCCAAATATTGAATTTTATTTTTCATTTATAACAAATCCATGCCATTATTTTAATTATTTACATTTACTAATTAATTTTAGTTTCCAATTTAAATTCGTTTTGTTATTAACAAAAATTCTTCAAAAATTTTCAAAAATTTTCTAACTTCCAAAATTTTCGAAAATTTTTGGCAGAGTCCCCTTTGTACGGAGGAGCTTTTGCAATTTGACAAAAGAGATAAATATATATACATCGACCCATACGGTCGGAAAAATCAAACCAGTTCATATTTCCTATTTGTATTGCGTAGGCGTACCTTATTTAGCATTTTAAGCAAGCAGCTTATTATTTTTAGCAATAGCACTACCAAATCCAGCCACACGGCTCCTAGGTACCTGTACTTACTCAATTTAAACATATAAGTGCCATATAAATGAAGTTTAACTACATTTCACTTGTTTAAAATAGTTAAAACATATGAATCCTAAAAGAAACTCATACCAAACATTTTTGTTTTTTTCGTAAGCAATTTATATAGTTTCCATGCTAATTCAACTGTTTCAATTAATTTATAAACCATTTTCATTCAATTTGAATGGTTTTCAGTCCATTCGTATGCAACTTCATCAATTTGATTGGTTTAAAACTCAATCGCTTACATTTAATTTATTTTTATGCAAACCGAGCTCATATTTAATTCAATTGATCTCAAAATCAATTTATTTTACTTCTATCAATTCATAGAATTTAATTACTTCCATTTATATCTAATAACAAATTATTCTATGCAATTGGACGAGATCTATGTGAATAAACAAGTATTTATGCTTTATAACCGATTTAAATTGATTTCAACTCAATTTACACTTAATTCTATTCCACTTTTAAATTTATTCACAATCCATATATTCTCATTTTCATTGCATTTCAAGTTTAAATCCATTCACTTCATTATTCAACAGGTTCCATTAAAACCATTAATACCTTAGGTTCATCTTTATTACCAATTAAATTTCCCTTTTATTTTAATCCATTCACAATCATTTATTTAGCTCGACGCATCCTATTTAAATTTCATTTACAATCCATTTATTTACATTTCATTCCATATTTGTTTATTCCAAACTATTTCATTTAGCTCGACGACAATCCAAGCTATTTCATTTAGTAATCATTAACAACTTATTTAAACCACATTTCATTTGATACTTATTTATTCCATCATTTATTTATTCAATATAATTAGTTTATCCACGTTCACTTAAACCATTCTAAATAACTTGAAACATTCTATTTTCCTTATTGTCTCAAGTTATTTCAATTCCTTAATAATTTAAATGGTTTACAATTATTTATTTAAGCATTTGCATTCCATTAAATATTATCGGCAACACACCGAATTTTTTTTATATTTGCAATTCATACCATTACTATTCTAATCCATTACATTTTTATTATATTCTTTTCAAATTATAATTATTTTGTTAACACTTCGAGTCCAATTTTAATTTATAACTCAAGTTCTGATTCTATTATTCACCTTAAATTTACCATCCAATTTATTAACACACAATTCAGCTTCATTCTCAATTACTTTCACTTCATCAACAATTTGAATCAATTTTAATTTATAACTTGAGTTTATTTCCAACTTCATCATAAACTCACAATTCAATTCCATTAACTAATTTATTATCCAATTAGTTCTCCCCTTATTCATAATCCAACACTTGAATTTTTATTCCAAATATCACTCCATTTAATTTTCTTAAGTTCAATATTTATTTTATACTTCAAGTTTGGATCCTCATTTCATTTTCAATTTATCAAAATATTGATTTTAGGCATTGTATTCCATTTTCAATTTAATAAGTCACAACTTATTATTTTATACAATTCCATTCATCATAAGCTGGAATATATTCATCTTTTATTTTGAACTGAAGCCTTCTATTTATTTATAGCCCAAGCATATTTTATTTCTATGGATCTTTAATTCTTTTATAAGTTATTCTGATTTATTGATTTCAATTCCAATCCTTATTCAATTTACTTTCCATTTATTCAGGTAAGAATCTAATTCATTCAATAATTCAATTGAATTTTTATTCCAATTCAATTTTATTTCAACTCTGACGTATTCAACTCAATTCGATTTCAACTTAATTTGAAAATAATTGGATATTATTTTCAGCTTATTCAATTTATTTTAATCCAGTTAAATTTTGTTCTCCCAATCCAAGTTAATTTCAATTTTACAACTTCTCATTTTATTTAATTCCAACATTCAAAGCCTATATTTCCTTCCTGATTTAAAACTCATCTCAATTTTATAAGCTTACAACCCATCCTATCAGGATTTTTAAACTCCCGGCTTTAGTTTCAATTTGATTTGAAATCTCCAACATCTCAAATCACATTTCTCAAAAATTAAACTAATCCTGTTTTATTCCCAACAAATTTCCTTTGAAATTTTCAAAAACAACTAGCTTTTCAGAGCAAATCAATTTTTTGGCAGCAATCCATCACTTAAGAATTCGAAAATGAATACTGATGATGCGGCCGTCATCATCAGAATTATTTTCCAATAATCCAAGTGATTTCAATGCTATATCACTTTCAAAATCCATTTAAAACAGATTTCCATTCAGAAATATCTCCAAAACAATAATGCTATCATTTATCTTTAAAAATACTTCCAAATTCCCGGGATTTAAATTCCAAATCTTGCTTAAATAAGTTTTAACTATATTTCTTTTGTACAGTTTATGCTTATACAAATTCTCATTTGATTATATTTCAATTTTATAATTACATTTATAACTCATATTTATACATTTCATTTTATAACGAATTTATTTCCTTAAACTTTGGTTATTTTCAATTTCTAGTTAAATTTTCACTTAACAATGATAATACTATAATATTACCATTTCTAACATCCAAGCAACCGTATATTAGCTAAGATAGTTTACAAAACTTTTATTTATATCAAAATATATTTTGGGTAAAATTATTTCATTTACCCACATTTAAAACAATACCATGTCGATTGTTCTATTCAAGTGTTTAGAAACCCCTTCAATACAGTTGCGCAGACTGTGTCGACGAAGGTCCATATGCCACTCAATAAACCAATCAACACAATATTAAAACAATTTATATTCACTAACAAATATGCGCTCATATCTATTAATACGCTCAATCTCATTTTTAGAGTACTACAGACTCTATTTTAAATGAGAAATTCCCACCAGAGCCAAGGTTATCTCCAACCTAAGCTCTGATACCAACTGTAACGGCCCGCAAATCCGTACCCCTTGAGTCAACACTATTCTACAACAATCAACTCAAGTTGCACAGAAATACGAACCATTTGGGTTTAAGAAGAAGAGGTAGGAGAAGAGAAAACAAAAATCAACATCAGAATCTAACCATCGCAGCGGAATAAAATATAATAGATAATAAATAATCTTTACTCAAAATCAAATATATCAGTTTACATATATTACATCATCTGGGTACATCAATCACAGCTCACATCAATAACATACAATGGATACACAACAACTCAACACAGCGGCATATATATATATATATATATATATATATATATATATATATATAAGTACGAGAATAAGTATCGTCATCCAGCTCGTCTCCTGAGCGTCACAGCATCATATCCTGTATCCTATAATACTCGGTCAGACCCGAGCATTACAGTTAAATAACACCCGAGTCAGTCTGGAATACCAGCGTGAGAAAATCACACCCAATTTATTATTAAAGTTTCAAAAATCCTTTGAAAATAAAAGCATCTCGTAAGACCAGGTTTTTACCTTACGATAGCTAAAACAATTTTTATAGAAATCCTCTGATATTATGATAGGGTCTATTTACAAATACTTATAAAATAGACGAAATTGTTACATTATTAAATTCCAGCTACTAGCCACAAAAGTGGGTAATACAAACAAAACTCGTACAAGGCTCGTAGGGAGAATGGATTTCCATCAATGACTAGGCACTGGGGTACCACCTATCACAGTACGTGGTCTAGATCACAGTACCGAGGACTACTCCCTTCATCCCCTGCAACACAAGGCCGGAACCATTCCTTACTGAACAGTCCCGAACAAGATAAACCCCGTGGTTGGCGCGACCAACCACCCACTAAGCCGAAATATATAAGGGACATCTAGACAGAGGAATTATCTTGTTCTGCTTGGGCATGACCCACCTAACCTTGCTGCATATCCCCTGATTTTCAGTCATTCCCGGTTGATGAGGCTTGAGGCTAAGCGTTACCTTTTAAGAACGTTACACTTAGAATGCCCATCGTCCACCTGACGATGTTTGGCAAGCATTCATCCATACAAGTCCGTCCCGGGTTCGAACGGAACCGAAGGCACTACTCCTACTACATCCATTTTGGAAATATCCTCAGGATTAGTAGCGACAAGCCCTTGCACTTCACTCTCCATCTTCGACTCCGAACACGTTTTTCGCACGAAACGTACAAACCGGATCGAAGTGGTTTTCGAGAAATAAATCTCGATCCCGGTCTCTTCGAAACGATCAACGCATTTGTCCAATATTGATAGTCGGTTATCTAACTATCAATTAATATTCACACAACAACCATCAACCAATAAAAATCTCCAAAAATATCTTCACAAGATATATTTCTATTTTCAATCCCTTGAAAACAGTTTTCAAAACCATCTTTCTTCTGAATCAACTTTCCCACATATTTCTATCTCCTCTGAAATCACCAAGCACAAAACTAGATTTAAAATAATCTAAAACACTTTACTTAGAAATATATACTTTTAAACATATAAATTAAAACTACTTTAGTAATTTGTTAAAAATACATCTTATATGAATATTTGAAAATAAAGTTACTTAATAAAATATAAAACTAGATTTTCACTGTTGAAACAAAATGCTAAGTCACTCTTTAAATAATTACTACTATAATAGATTTGAGAAAACACTTACTTTAAAATTTTAAATAATAAATTTTCCAAAACATACTTTTTAAAACAAATTTTAAAACTAAAACTATTAACTTATATTTAAAATTTGCTTTGAAAACGTACTTGGTTATCCAAGGAGAATCCCAACTTAAATCAATTTCCCTAATTGATTTCCAATTTATTCCCTTTTTATTTCAGAATCTATTAATTTCAGATTTCCTTTCCTGATTATGATTTAAAAATATTTTAACTAAAAAAAAAATCCAATTTTTAGATTTCTCAATTACTTCTTTATTCTTTTAAATAAATTTAAACTTTGAATTTTATATAATTCTTTATTTCTTTAATTGATATAACTTAAGTTTACAATTTATCAATTTCATTTTATTCAAAAATCTATTTCTCTTCATACTTGAAGTTATTTATTATCATTTTCATATTACTTCTATTTCTTTTCAATTCATTCTTATGTTATTCAAGCTTTCTATAATTATTTCGCTCACAAATTTACTTCCTTTTAATTTCTTTTCAACAATCCAATTCATATATTTTGGTAATTCATTATTCCCGAATATCCAATCAAACCATAACATTCAATATTCCAATATAACTCATCATAGGAAATCAAATAATCATAACGGAGAATATTGAATAATTTAAATAAATGTGAGGGGTCCAGTTGGATCCCTCCAACCTATTTCCCTGCATCCACAGATGTTAGCATAACATAATATCCATTTCAAAATATATACATGACTAAAGCACGTCAATCAATTCAACCATTCAAGCAATTATTTAAATTTAATCATTTAAATTTAAATTATACTGAGTGAGATTAACTCACCTTTCGCTTTTGATTTGCAGTCTATTCCATCTTGACTTGTTTTCCATTGTTGTTTTCAGACCTTGTAAAAATATTAGATGTTCTATTAATATTCGATTCAATTAGAAGATTAAGTCCCCATTTGATAAATTAATTAACTCTATATTTTATTACCCTTAACAAAATTTAAATTTACTAATTATTTAATTTAAGCTAATACTTCCCTTGAATAATCTTTAATAGCTAAAATTTATTAAATAGGTAAATCGTACAATTTTATCACCAAATCCTTTACATAATTTTCTTCCAAAATCTTATATCGATTCCCGTATATATATGTACTTTAAACTTTGGAACATTTAAAACTAAACAGTAAATATCCTTTACTGAAAATAGAATACTGAGTTATGTTATATATATATTTAACTGCATATATATATATATATATATATATTATCCCTATTTATAATTACAGTAAGACTTTAAATGCGTATATGTATATAGATTTATACTTATATCCCCTTTATTTTAATTTTTCCTTTCTGTACAAAATTTAAATCTCAACAGCAATTTATTAAACTTCAAAATTAAATTGCTTAAACTAAAGAATACCTTACTGCGTACCACCTTACTGCGTACCATACGTGCCCTGCCATCGAACAAATCTCCCTCATCACTCGAAGAAGTCGCCAATGCCTTCACCTCTCCTCTACTTCGTCCCACCTGTGAGCCACCACGCCCGAACTTCCACGCGCGAACGCCTCCCCTCAACTTCGAATTCGAGCTCGCCAACGGTCGAACTCGCGGCAACTACACGAGCCTGCGACCTCGTCTCCGCCCTCTACCAGCATCGCGATACCATTCTCGATCAAGACAAAAATCCAACCCTAATTTGCGAAGCCTACGCAGTGCTTGACTCGGCCTAACACGCGACTTCAATTCGAAAGCGTGCGCGAGGTCTCCTCCCCTCTAGCCTCAATTCAGATCGAGCTTCTAGGATTTAGGCTTGATTCGAGACCGAGTTTCCCAATCTCGCGTACACCGTCCCAAATCGCGAGCGTACAAACTGGATCGGCTCGAAGATTTGACAGTGTTCGAATTCGATTTTTTTTTTTTTAGAAGTGAATATGAAAACGAAAGTAAGAAGGGGAAGAAGGCTTCGGTCTATAACTATTTTAATAAATTTTCTTCTGAACGAATTTGAGAGGGAATATACACGATCGGCCATTGATTAGTTTCTGAATCTCGTTCGAATAACTGAGGATAAGGATGCGCGAATTGATTTAGAAAGGCTTGATTTTGGCTTCCAGGAGAAGGAAGGGGAACAAGAATAGATGTTGTCGTACTTAAAACTGAGAAAGGGAGACAAGATTTGAGGGTTTGCAGAGATGGTGAATAAAAATTCGGCTGAAAGATGATAGGTTCATGAGAATATTTTATTTTAAATTTAAATCGATAATTATTGTCTAAGCGTTTTTATCTCGTACGATCACACATCAACTCAGATTACTATGAAATTTGAAATCCGTTAATAATTCAATATTACGGATCCAATGAGACTGGTTTCGCCAAATTCTGAGACTATGCCTCGAAAGGTTATTTTTAAATTCAATTTAAAAAAAATAAAATTTTAAAACTGAACAAACCACTGTTAATTTCAATTTTACAACTTCTATTATCTTCAGTGTCATCCGTATAAGTTTTTATAAGCCTTCACATTATTTTTAATAGGCTTAAAATCCCAGGTTTCATACTTTATCCAATTCAAATTATTTAATTCAACAATTTAATTGTCAAATAAATTATGATATTCGTAATTTAAGTTGATAATTAATCTTTAAATAATTAAAATCAATTAAATATTCTAATTTTAAATGTTTGAAAATTCCGGGTCGTCACAATAATTAAATTTAGACAATCAAATTTTCGAAAAATAAAACCCCAGAGTTATAAATAAAGAATAAAATATGCTAAAATTTGGGCTGTTACAAAACGAATGTTGCGTAAAACATCGTTACGACAACCCAAAATCACTAGTATAGGGATTCGAAATTTAGATAGATATATAAATCCCAATACTATATAAAACATTTCCTTTCGGAAATCATTTACTATAACAACAGTGTTATAGTCCACCATTTCCTTATTTCTCGAAAACGTCTATTTCAACAATGAATGTTGAAGTCCATGGTTTCGATCCTTAACACATTTTAAAACAACTTCAAATCGTTTTAATTCCATTTAAAAGATTACTTTCTAAACATTTCTTTAATATATTATTCACTATCCAAAATCGTGAATATAAACCATTTACCAAATTCAACACTTCTACACATTCAATTTAAGGATTATCCACTGTTCAAAATCGTGGATATGCTTCCTTTAGTAAGCTATAAAAATTAACTTATCAAATTCAATCAATCTTGAATTTATAAATCGATGTTTATAAATTCACATTTATATATTATAAAAACTTCAAGTTATAAAAATTACTTTATTTACAAATTCTATTATATGTTATTTAGTTGCCAAATCCAAATTATAAGTAAATTTAACTATAAATTTTTTATTTTACAAAATCTATTCACTTTATAACTTCACAATTTATAAATCTATAAATTTCATTTACTTACGAAATCCATTTATATTTCATTTTAACACTTATAAAAACTCATTTTTTTATAATTCCAATATTTTAATTTATAAATATCAATTTTATAAATCTTTTATATAAACCATTTATAATAATTCAAAAATTCCAATTTAATCTATTTTATAAAATCATTAACTCCATATTTTCAAAAATCAATTTTTCAACTATATTTCTCAAAAATCATAATTTTTATAACATTAAAATTATAACGATTATTTATTTAAAATGAATCAATTCCAAAATTTTAAATAAAACGTATACTTTCAAAAATCACTTGAAAATCCTTTTAAATTCAAAATCGTTATTTTAACACTTTCAAAACTCCAAAAATATGCCCAATGCTGCAACAACACTAAATATAACAATCACGGCATCCAAAACATCATATATCATATGATAACAGAATATATCACAATATCTGTAAATAAATCAATACGGTTGAGGAATCCAGTTGGATCCCTCCAACCTGTTTCCCTGCATCCACAGATGTTAGCATAATACCAATCCCATTCCAATACGGGATATCGCGGTATATGGGTTCATATAAAATATTATCCGTTATTATGCGGCGCAATAGAATCTCATCCGCTATATAATGCGGGAAAATCAACTCCAAGTACATATATAATACCAATTCCATTCACGGTGGAATTATCGCGGTATATGTGTTTAATAAATAACATCCGCTTAATATACGACGTATATGTCCATTTTAAAACAATAGATAATAATTTATCATTCAATCACACAATCAAGCAATTTTAAATCTAACTATTTAAAATTTAAATCAAAACAGATTTGATTAAGTGAGAAGTTCTCACCTTGCTTCAATAACAGTCGCAGTGTTTTATTTCGAATAAAATTAAACGCGCGTTTAATTTTATCCAAAATTTTCACTAGCTCCAATCGATTCCAATCCAGCTCCATCGCGTAGTGCTCGTCAATACGAAGCCAACGCAATTCGTTTTGTCAAAAACGGACCTCGTATGAAAAAGTTATCAATTTTTAAAGTTCACACATTATAATATAAATTAATTGCAATTTCTTTTATATTTTATACCCAGATTCATCTGGACCGTCCATTTCCACCAGCTTGCATCAGGGCCGTCCCCCCATCCTTCTTCCCCATCGCGTTATTACGCGTTCAACAACCCATTCGGCCGCCACTTAAACCTAATTGCCCCGGCCTCCTCGTGCACTTCTTCATCGATCAAGTAATGCCATCCTGAAGCCCACTCCCCCGTGCACCACCGCCTTGAACGAAGGCGAGCTCGACTGCGTATTTTCATCGAAAATCGTGCCCAAAGCCGGCCTAAACGCGATCCATTTTCCCCCTCCACGTCGCTCCATACTCGATCTCCACCGTTGGATTTACTCGTCTCGACGAGATCTACAACTTTGTAGTTGAAAACATTTGATGATAGTGAGTGGATTGTTATGTAAGAATGATCAAATTAGCTCACTAAAATAATCTGTGAACTTAACGACCCGACACAACAGTAAGATTGTTATATTCTGACCTTGGCATCACAGGTTCAAGTCCCGCAAATACCCTCTTAGCTTGCGGGGTAAGGTTGCGTACTATCTTTACATTTACTGGAGTCCAGTTATAGCAGGAGCCGTGTGCATGATATCAGGCTCATTCATATCAGAAGTACAAAAAATTGACAGTGTATTAAGCGTCTCAGAAACAGAAGAAAAAAGGTAGCATTCCTTAGATCTATATAAAGATTTGTGGTATGCATTATGTTAACCTATAAAGCCAAATAAAAAGAAATCGTAACCGTACTTGTAAAAAAGAATCAAACAAAATTTCTTACTTTATCACTCACAATTTCATAGCATTTTCTTTAAATTTGATAAATTCAATGTTGTTTTATATCCACTGTTTTAAATATCGGCCATCTCGGTTGAAGGCTTGGACGAAACAAAACATGAGATATCGGTCGATATCTCATTTTGATTATATCGGCCGATATTCGAAGCGAAACGATATTCCGAGATATCCCCGATATATTGTATTTTTCAAAAAAATATGTCCATCTCAGTCTATCATAAAAAAATGAATAAAGCCCTTTTCTTTCCGAGTCAACTTCTCAAAAGATCACGTCCTCGTCAAAATATCGAACTCCCTCTTCTCTAGAGAGAAAAATCGAACTCTCTCTTTTAAAAAAATCGAACTCCCTCTTCCAACATCCAACAGCTCGCGGTTCCTTCCAACTTTCGACTACTCGATCTGCTTTTGATAGTCCACAGCTTCGTCTTCGACCAATCTCTCCACTCTCTACATGTATGTAAATTAGGGTTGTTTCTATTTTAATGAAATTCAATCTTTCAAAAATTGAATATACAATATAATTTAGAATAAATGTGCAAGTAGATTTAGTTTGTTATTCTTAGTGCATAACCTTCTGCAAGTAGATTTGCATTGCATGAAACTTTTCGATTCTTGATATTACTTATATGCATTTGCTTTTATTTGCATCAATTCCTGATGTTGTTATTATGTTATTCTTACTACATATATGTAATTATATAGAACCCGCTTTTTTCAGTTAATTTATCGCATTTCATCTACTTATATGTAATTGCTAAAATCGATGATGTTTTGTAACTTTTGTTGAACAATTTCATATAGTTGAAGTATAATTGCATTATTTTTTCAGTTAGAATAGCGGAGATTAGTTGCATTAATTCAGTAAATGTTAAATAAACCAATACCATGCATTTTTTTTATAAATTATGTGACGTGTTATACTCCAATATGGTCCCGAGATGAACTTTAGGTCCGAGATGTAAATCCGATATTGGCGTCCGAGATGCAGTCGTCTCGTCCGAGATCTCCTCCGATATAATACCGAGTCACTAAAATCGCCGAGATGAAATGTGTCTGGTATCCGAGATTTAAAACCTAGTTTATATCTTTTGTTTTATAATTATTAAGTGCCTATGTTCACCAAAGCATAATGATTTTCGATCATCATTCAGTTTGTAATATTTATGAATAATAGTGTCATATAAAAGAAGAGTAATGAATGCATATACCAGTCTCATGTAAATCGATAACCAGTATCATTTTTGTTACAAAAACATACCAATGAGTAATTAGGCAACAACTACTCTACATATAATGCAGTTTAAATAAATATCTATTAATTTCAAGAAAGACCGGTAAAATTAGGAGCATTATTCAATGTTACTCGTAGAATGGTCATATATAAAAGTTGCACTCGTCTTCACCAAAGAAAAACGTTAATTTATGCTTTGATGTGAACTTATGATCAACTGTTCAATTTCAAGGTTGCTACCAAAACATTATTACTCCAAAAATTTGACCTTGAACTGATTATTATTCTTAGCTTCGTCTTACCCATATATTTATCTCTTTGTTCAGTTTCCATTACTATCTATCTATTATATAATAAAAAATTAGTCGTATGTTAAATGATTGTAGAGAATGCTAAAAAGAAAAGGTTAAGTTTCAAGAGACGAGTATATATGCGCGTCCAGGTGGACTTGCGTTTGATTGTTGAACCGTATTTTTATGGTGTAGCCGTCACAAAACAAATATAATAAAATTAGTGAAAGTGAACAAATTTTGTAAATATTATTTGTAGAATCATTACATATTAATCATGCATATCACATCAATACAAACTATGATGCATAGCTTTAGACAAATGTAGTATATGCATCATTAATGTATACATAAATGGAAATTGTGCAGGCATAAATGAATAATAAGAACCCAAGTCAAATTGAATGCTCATAAATTGAGTATTACGTTAACCTAATGCATATATAAGGGACAAATAGAATAAAGCCACAATAAATACAAAGGAGTAATAAAAATATACTAATATGAGGTGGCATATTAATAAGTATAATACGATACATCTCTTCTCTATCAACTATTAATAAAAAGCAATGAATAGTATTTTCATTGTCTTTTGGAGCCCCACAAATGATTTGCAACCTCCACCACTGTCCCTTTTCCGACCATACACCAATGGTATTTCACCATCAATTTGCATCCGACACCATGAACAACTGCTTAAAATAAAAGTGTTGTGACCATCAAAGCTTTTACAATACATCTGTTCATTAGTTTTTTTATTAAATAAAATAAAAAATTTCTCTATACTTTATGGATAATATCAATAACATAGCAAGAATGACCTCTCTAATATATTGCTTAGCATACAAATATATCATATGAAAACATGCAAATTGTGTAATAGCAAAATCAAACAAAAGACAGAATTAAAGGTGAATCAAGTATTATACCTCAATTTTATTTGAATCAATTTCATTTACAACTACTCCGTCAAAGCTTTCTCGAGTAATAAACTATTATCAGGTCATAACTTGTTGGAGTTCAACCTTATATGCTTTTGGGTGTGGCAGTAGGATATTCGCAATATCCCGCTGAAATTACAAAGAGGAATCTCGATAAATTTGTTTATACTTGCAATTTACATTACTATGTAATAATATACGTGCATTCTTCTTTAATTTTTCTATAAAAAGAAATGGATTTGAAAAGGGGCAGTTGCAGTGAATAATGTATTTGCAGCTTTTGTTGGGGAAGTCCACTTTTATGGAATTTAACTGGACGAACGGATGTTGTTTCTTTTTTTTTTCTCTTCTTGTTCTTTCGATTCTTTAACTCCACCTAACTCCATACTCAGAGAATTTTCTCTCTCATCCAACTCGACTTCCCAAAGTTTTGGTTCATCTTTAATGTTCCATCGCTTATCGAATGTAACTAAACAATCTATCTCTATTGATTCCTCTTTCCGTACCAAACTAACATTGTAGTCAGATTTGAAAATATGGATCATATCATATTGATCAAATGACGTTTATATTGTCATATCTTTATAGTATAGTTATGTGCGTTTGGATGATTATTTGGTAATTTCAGTCATGGTAGTTGACAATAATTAGTTGGTAAATATAAGTCAGTGAACACCACGTTTCAAATTAATCCTTAGCCATTTACGTATGTTATTACATGTCATTTAGATGGTAGGCAGCATCAAATATATTTAGGACTGCATGTTCATTCACGTGCGCGAGCACACACAAACACACACACACATATATGTGTGTGTGTGTAAATGTATTTACAACTACATGTCCAACTCGAAGCATTGCTATTTCGTTTGAAGCATGTGGATTTATGTGGTCGTCAAAACTAAATTAACTTACTAAATATTAGTAGTAAATTAGTTTGCAAAATATTTATATTTTCCTTATAATAAGAACAAACCATAGCAAGATGATTTTATTGAAGTTTGCGCCTCTACCGTTACTTGGTTTTGTTTGTTAATCTTGATTGTCTCGTCCTGAAAATTAGATAAGAGAAAGACTAACATAACATGATTGAGTAGTTCATTTTATTTTATTTATCATTAAAAAAGAAAAAAACAGTTCCAAGTTGAGTAAAACTACATCATAATATGTAACAATTCTTCTATTATTGTAACTACACCTAGAGCTACAGTGTTTGAAAATATATCACCCATCAACAAAAATCAAGCATTTTCAAAAAAAATCAATTGATGCAACTTTAAATTTTGCAAACCCAGGCAGGCGAATCTTGATTACCAAATAATAACATACAACACGTTGTTATCAAACCAAACTATCTCTTGTTTAAACGCTGACAGACCCACTCCAATATTGCTGACAATCGTTGTATATCTATACATCCACAAACATCTGCAAGTATGTGACACTAATCAGAATCAAGAGCAGCACTCGATTTTAATGCACATCAGCAACAACAAACGAACAAAATTCAACCAAATTATGCTAATGTCCAACCATGTATGTATTAAGCCGGTAAACTCGTTTCATATTTATATACCTTCCTTCTAAAACAACAAAAAGAAGCAGTTAGGAATCTTATTTCAAATACTTTATGGGCATAAATAAGATCGGATTGAAGAAAAATAAGAGCGAGCAAACTTATGAACATCAAATTAACTGGTATAAATAAACGAAGAACACTATATCAACTTTTTCATAATTATATGTAAATAAAATCAACAGCAAAAATAAGAGCAAACACACACACACACACCCCTCATACATCACCTGCTACGGTTTGGCCCGTTTGGGTGTATATATAGCATACTGTCATTACTGCTAAAATGAACTCGACGTGATATCATTAAATTTATTTTGGACTCTGTTCAACTTATCGTAAAACTACCATAAACTAACGTTTCTCTTCTTTTTTCTCTCAAAATTTCAGATCCTATTGTCCTTCATTTCCTATATTAGCTTCTTTTAGTCCCACATCGTTAAAAATATTTTAATATTTGTTGTATGTAAGCTAAGGGATAAAGAAGAATGGTGTTCTAATAACACCTAACCAGGTTGAGATGATAGCAGATGGCATAACATAACTCTTCGCTGAAGCAAATGTGTGTCTTGGTGAATTGTATAGCAAGTTCTCCTATGCTTCTAGCACCTAATAGAGCTATGCGTAATAAGTTAGTTTCCACATTGTGTTTTGCAAACACACAATTAAAAGATGAGAAATCATTTCAAAATAGCTATAAAAGTACACATTTTTGTGTTTAATTATAAATTTTCCTTAGTTGACAGTCAACCACTAATAGAGTTCCATCTCACTCCAAGCTTTGATTAAAATTCCAAAAGAAGATTTAAGATATCCTGATTGAATAAGACTTTAAAGCATAGTACATGCTACAACTATACATCTTTGTCTGATAAAAGCAATGGATCATTCCCCCAATTACTTTTCAAGATTACATGCACTGTGCCTCAGCCTTGTAGCTAATGCACTAATTAAAAATTAATAGATAAAAAGCGTCTAAATTTCACACGCAGCGCATCTAGTAAAATCATCTCAAGTAAAGAAGATAATCAAGATAAATTAGACCCTAAATTATGATAGCTTACCTTATTTACCAGCATTTGACTGGTCCTTTTGAGCATTTGCTTCCTCAAACAATAGCTGTTCAAAAGCCCTCATATGCCCGTCAGAATCATTACTACTATTGTTCACCCGCTCCAATTTGTTTGTAAACTTGGACATATCTGAAACAGAACTAGGGTTATGGTCCTGGAAACTGGGACAAATACAGTAGTATACCACCAACAAAATCTATAAAGGAAAAATTGAATTCGTGCAACGAAGTCGTTGTAGTATAGTGGTGAGTATTCCCGCCTGTCACGCGGGTGACCCGGGTTCGATCCCCGGCAACGGCGAATAGGGCTTTTGTCCAGTTTTTGTAAATTCGATTACGATATCGATTTGCGCACGAAAGTTGCTGATTTTTGCCCTTTTTCTCATCGTTCTGCTGCAAAATATACTTATCTCCGCAACTTAATCAATTTTTTATATCTGAGATCAATAAATATAAGTAAGGATTTGATTCGACAAAATAATTACCTCAGAATTTGAAGGACCAAATAAATATGTGCAGGAATTCCATGGGTTCTTGTGAGAATTTGAAGGTCCAAATAAGCGCATTTTAGTTGCAATCTCTAAGCCAAATTTGGGAAGAAGAAATAATTGGTGGACCGGATGAAGAAAGAAGGAGAAGGGAATTGCAGAACGCTGCTGTTGTCAACACGCCCGAATCAAAGCGGCAAATGCAACAATTTCATCTTCCCAAGTTCCACCCATCCATTGTAACTGGCGTGTAACCTGTGCGTTGCATACGGTAACGATGTTAAAAAGTAATATTTAAATTTTAATTATTGTTAAAAATTGAATTTTTTAAGCACTATATGATAAACTTGTTGAAATAAAAAAAAATTATAATTTAAAATGAAATAAAACACTCAATGTAAGATAAAGGGTCGCTTATATATATGTGTGTGTGTATGGTATTTATGTATGTATGTGTGTGTATATATATGTATATATATATATATGTATGTATGTATGTATGTATGTTGCTATTATTATATATGTAAATAGTTGATGCTATGTGATACAAGTATTTTTTATATAAATGGATGAAAAAAATTGAATTTTCCATTTCTATCAATATGAATATTGTGTACATAATTTTAATGATTTACAATGGAATAATGAATATTATGTAATTTAATATATTTAAATATTTTAAACCAATGATCAGCTTAACTAATTAGATATATGAAGCTGAATGTTAGAAAGGAGAGTAAAAAATGAGAAGAGCTTTGTATGTAGTTGTAGTTGAGAAAAATATCTTACGATCAACTTATCTGAAATGAACTTTTATTCATTATCTGAGATTTCAATTAGTAAACTTTTTTTTAACTTAGCAATTAATCATAAATTTCACGTTATTATAGGAGTGTCATGTTTAAAACTTCAATATTTGCAACAACAAAAAATGTTGTGTTAATTTGAGTTGTGAGTTCGGTAAGTTTTAATATCATGTTGAAAATGAGAATGTCGACATAACCTGATTTATATTAGAGTAATCCGTGCATCCACATCCCAATGCTGTAAATTATAAATTTGTCCTTTAAAAGTTGTAAAAAATGAAATTTTGTATTAAAAACGTATGATATTATTTTGAGATAAATGAATTATAAATTAAAAATATATTATTGTTTATGTTTACATTTTATGTTATGCGATCCATATATCTTTATATATGAATAAAAATAACAAATTTTATCATCTTCGCGCGCGCGTGTTGTATGCATACTTAAATCGATATATATTTTAAGATTTATTAGATGAATTATTAAATAACAGTAAATTGAATTTATTTGAATGATTTAAAATAAAGATTACATAATTGGTTAAATACATGTATATGAGTTAAAAAAATATTAGAAGAGAATTGTGAAGGGTTTGTAAGTAACTATAGGAATTTAAAATATAGGTGTTTAAAGTTAAAAATATAATTTTTCAGTGCAATACATGATAACTTCATTGAGATAACCGAATTATAAAATAAATTTTTTATCGTTGTTGATGCATATAATTTATGCCATGTGATTTATATATCTTTATATGCAAATAAATTTTTTATTTTACCAGTTTGTTGATGCTACTATGGTATACTGTTGAAATTTTCATATTTTAGAATTTACATGGTATATCGAATGTTAGATAACTGAGTTTATCAAATGGTTTAAATTTTTAATTACGTAATTAGTTTAATTGTATGGACTTAAATGTAAAATATTAGAAGAGAATTAAGAAAGCATTTGTGAATAATCTTAGAAAATTTTAAAAGTATGTATTTGATTATAAATTGGCGGTAGAAGTTTAGTAGAATAATTATAAAGTGATAAATTACAAAAATTTAAAATTACATTATTGAGAGAAAATTAAGGAGAGTAAAGAAAACTCCTACAATTAATGAGAGGGTTTGAATTTCTTCTGCTTTACTATTATTTAATAGATATGCACGCTCTCGCAACCCACTTCTGGACCCTGTACCAGATGTGCCCTTTGATATTATCAGAGATAAAAAGACTTTTTCTAAGTTCATTTATTTTGATGTCTTGCAAGAAAGCAATTGTCAAGTCATAATCGACTCCTCCGTCTCTGTGCTACTAAAAGCAGTCCGGTGATTAAATGTCTGTCCAGCAAATATTGGCCAATATATCTGCCAACAAAAACATTTGTCTACCACATACTTCTAGCTAATCAAAAATTATTTACCTACCAAACATTTTGAAATATCATTCGGCACGTCATTCATCGAAATTCGGTAAATATTATCCACATATTTTGCAAATATCCTCTACAAATTTTGATGCATATTTACCTAATAATATTTGACCACGATAATATCGTTTTGCAATATCCTATGCATTTTTTAGTATATATTAAGTTAAATTTTAATAATAATAGCTTTGAATAAAGATATTCATTCACAATAATATATTTATAAAACATATTTACTTTTCTATTTTTTTATTTAAAATTTATATTGGCTTTTTGTTAAAAGTTTATAATATATTTAATGGTTTTTATTTATACAAAATTTATAGCATACAGACTTAATTTCATTTTTTTGATTGAACAAATTTATTGGTTTTTGAAAATTTAAAAATTTTAAATTTGTGCTGTAGTATAAAATTGTCAAAAAAAGAAAACAAACAAATACTAAATTTCATAACTCAATTTCTAATAAAAAGACAGTAATACAAATTTTCTAGCTGAGCCAAACATTAAATACTTTGAAACATAAAATATAAATCGTGACTCCTCTTCATTCGCCTTTTCCTTAGCAAGAACGTTTTTCAAAATTTGATTTTTCTTTATGCTCAAGTATTTTAGTTACCCTTCATCCATACATCTTGTATTAATTAACATGATTTGACCTACCTCACTTCGAACCATGATCTCAAGCAACTTCTTCATCATCACCTTCTCTTCAGCATCATCGCTTGTTTTTCTATCATAATGTGATCATATCTCTGTCGAGCCTAAAAAATTAGTGAATCCATTGTAGACGTCGAGCTCTGCTTCTTTTAAGAAGTTTTAACTCCTTGAGGTCTACTGATATTATCATTAGCCACAGGATTGGATTCATCTATAGACATGCCATGACTTCCTTGAGATTCTCCCGGACTTGAAGTGTAGATAGCTTTTTGTTTTGTTTTTTCTTTTCTTTGTTTCTTTGTTTCCCTAGCATGATCTCCACAATCGACGATTTCCATTTTATATGTTGAGTAAGTCGTTGCAATGCATGAATTGATAATAAACATTGTTTTCGGTAACGAAAACCTGAATGAAAAGCTTATTTGTGGTTTTTTCTACAAAAAAAATACTTGTATAATTTTAATAAATGTTAGCATATAATAAAATTTAAATATATAAATACATACCATGAAATAATCATAGCTCATGCCATTTGGGTTCGCTTGTTTAATCGTGTACACTTGGGATTCAAAGGCTTGGTTATGACGATTAATTTTCCTCAATGGTTCCTCAACGACGAAAGTGAACATTTTCTTTTCATATGCTTCGCATTTGTAGTTGTGCGTTATCTTTCCCAAATGTGCTAGCAAACTGATCATTTTCGAATGTTGGATCGACGGAGAAATGAAGCCAAATGTAGAAAATGTCGTAATCTTCTTCTGATTTCTAGAGGAACTAGGACAGTTGAAAGTGGGATAAATGAGTGAATTTCAAAAAAAAATCTCTTTTGATCTTAAAAGGATTTTAGACCCAATCTAAATATTTTAAATAAAATCATTATTTTGTTTAATTATGTTTAAAAAAAATTAGGTTTTAGTTTATAGGATATCAAATATACTTGTTTGTGTGAAGTGCTCATGTTACAGATAAGTGTACATAGTTAATATGATCGTATTTAGGTTTTGGGATTTACACTGCAATTGATACATTCCCCCTTTAGATATGCCTTTGTTGTCCAAGTTTTTGATTTTAAATATTTATACATAATAAAAGTGGAGAAGTATATAAACATGTGTGTATAAGTTAAAAACATATTATACGATTTTATATGATTTGAAATCCAAAATTGCCAATAATGAGTTTGGTTTTAGTTAAAAAATAAATTTGAAATTAGATATGACATTTATTACACAGGACCTATCTTGCGGTGGCAAATTAGAGCAACACATGTATGTTGCCATATGTGTGTGTGTGTTGTGTGTGTTGCAATCAATATTTTAGATATTTAACATAATTTTTTATATGTAAACATTTGTAAATTATACATATTAGAATATAAAGTTAGCATTTAAAATAAGCTTTTAGTTTGGAAACGAAATACCCAAAACTTTAAAGTTTAAAAGAAATAAAGAATTTAAAATTTACACAAAAGTCCATTTATAAATTCTGGATCAAAGATTTTATTTTAAAACAATGATAAAAACATTCATATTCAAAGTATCTACTATTTGACAAAAGGAATTAATTTACAAGCGAAAGTTAATTAAATAACATAAATAGTTTATTTACATTTACGTATATAAATATTATAACATTCTAAAATAGATCTCACTAAAACAAAAAAAAAGACATGGGGAAGAAGTTGTAAAAAAAATTTAGTCTCAGGAACAACAAGTTTGTTTTTTTAGTTTGGAGGACACTTTATAGTGTAAATAAAAAATGATAGTTGCAACTATCATTCTGTGATTTACACTAAAAATTGTCTTTCATCCTAAAAAGAAAACTTCTTATCTCTGAAACTAAATTTTTCTCCGACTTTTTCCCTGAGCGTAAAACCCCCTCACTAAAATTAGTTTTGTTCATTAATAAAATTTCAATGCAATGGAAAAGGAATTGGACAAGTTAAGCATATGTAAATTCATGATAATAACACATAATTGAGTAACACAAAAAAATCAACAAAGTGACAAAGGAGTGGAGGACTAAATCATATCAATAATAATAAACATATTTTGATATGAGATAAAAAGCAAGACTATTGCCTGGTTTTTAGCCAACCTTAGAATGATACGAGTGCATTGTGAAAAGAAAAGATTGTTTACTAATCACTAAGCTTAAAATGGTTTAAATAAAGAGTTAAATATTACCAAAAGTAACTCATGATGTAAAATGATATAACAAAGCTGCTTATGTCCATTGCAAAGTTCTTTTACTGTATATTTCTCTTACAACTATAGAAAAATACAAGAGAATAATAAGAAAAAAGGAATAATGCTATGCAATCTTAAGAACTTATGTGGTAAAAGAGCGTTGAATTGTGTGAAGTATTCAAAGTTCTTGAATATTTCAACCAGAGCTCAACCCTTTTGAAGTTGCAAAGTAGAGGTTATTTATAGCAACTGAAGTGGATGGTGGACGGTTGAGATCACGCTTTAGAGCTAGTGAGAAAAGTGCTTGACTATTGATCTGACTATAAATGTGGATGGTTGTGTAAAGTGTGCCAAAAGATGGATGGTGGATGAGAAAGTACTCATTGCCGCTTTGCACCGGGTGTGGAATTGCATTAAATGCGTGTTAAATGCTGATGGTAAGCAATATCAATTCAGTTATCTAACTACAATGCTCTGAATGGATGGATTGATAACTTTGTCAGTCACTCGAGTACCCACAAGGCTGAGCTAACGGACCAGCTGTTGGAAATACCAAAGAGACTTGAAATATTGTTGGGGACCATGTGAGGGAGACATGTAAATGACCGAGGGTGAGGCTTTTGAGAGGGTGGCTTGATGCCGGTAGGAGTTGGTTATACTAAAGCCATGCATAGAAACCGGATATGCTGGGGTCATTCTTGCCTAATGTGTTGTTTGTTGGGGCAGGCTTGGATAAGAGTCGATCGTCAACTAATGTGATGCCGGGTGAACTGTGTGGTCTTTAGCTACCACTAGAAGTTCGATATATGGAAGCCAGTCAGAAACGAGCTGAACCCGGTCCAGATCTTGTTTTAATGTAAAGGATGCTTCAAGGTGAAATGGTCAAGCCTCATCTTGGCTCCTTATTGAGTAGAAAGATTGGTTTGGAACTATGTGCTTGGGCCGGACTTTTCGGGCCAGTGGTGGATCAGTTGAGTTGGCTTTGATTGGGCTAAATCATTTAATTAGTGTAACAAGTGCCCTACATCTATGGTGCAAAACGGTGGTCAAAGGAAAGAAAAGAAATAAAGAAGAGGAAACAGAAGAGAAGGGAATGGAAAAGAAGAAGAAGGCATCAAATAATCACATAATTTGTCGTACATCTCACATCGCATAGGATAAAATATAATAGTCAACGTAGATATAAAATAGTTGAGACAGTAATAACAATGTGAACAAATCATTAGAGTACAAGATCCACAGAGTTATACAACACAGTAATAAAGTTTATACAATTAGAAAATAAACTCAACTGATACACTATCTCTAATAATGGCAAATCAAACACTGTCAATGCTCTAGTGTCACACAACTAAATATATAGTAACAACTCAAATATAAGTATGAGTAAACATCATCTCCTATTAATCCATCTGGAGAACTCCATATACCATCCACACCTGCTCTCTAGTCTACTCATTCAGGAGTACCTGAGATAATAAGAAGCAAAGCATAAAATCTCGAGTCAGACAACGGTCTGGGGTAGGTGATAAACAATCTCAAAATACTATAAAAGTCAGTATAGTATACGGAAAAATGGGTTTACGGATCATACCTGCCCTGTCCTTGCAACCAAAGATTAAACACATAACATCGATAATATGCAACTCTACAACATTATAAAAAGGATACTCATAGTCTGTACACTATCGGGGTGCCTAGGTATCTCCATCCACAGTGCATACTCCATACTAAGTGAATTGTCGGGGTGTCTAGGTGTCTTTATGCACAATACCTACCTCGTGTGACATCCTTAGGGTGATAAGTGACTAGTGAAGCAACCATAACAAACATAGCATCCATCAAATAATACTAACTGTCACCTAGTGTGCCCTAAATATATGATAACTCGTATAACCTTCTTTCTACCAGGGATTAGTAGAAATCTCGATTCTCCATTATACTTTCGTACCTCGCAGCCTATGTGCCTCGTAGCCCAAAGCTGGACACTAGACCCAAAGGGTCTAGGGTATGTGGATCCTCGCTACCAATCCATCGGCGTCCCCATACCCCTGCTTCAAGTACAATAGAAAACACTTAGAGTCATCAACGATCCCTTAACACATACGCAATCCATCCGAGACCTACTAGCTCAATACAATTTCCACTATTCGGAAGCCACCATGTTCCTCCACTCCACGGCTCCTAAAATGAGCGTCTTTAGTACCCGGCACTCCTACGAGCCACAAACTGAAGATACAGAGTGTATAATCATCGGTACCTGCTATCCCTACGAGCCACGGACCGAAGATACAAGACTTTCCATCATGTTGTACATCGCTATCCCCCACGATGCAAACGAGCCAACGCCTCCAACACCATCTGTAAAGTCCTAAAATTATGTGCCTCGAAACCTACTCCAAAGATGAGCCAATATCCAAAGTACCAACTCTCATGTCGAAGCATCAAATCATCGCCTCGCCATCTAAATTGTCGTCTAGAGCAACAACATTAAGACTCTAAGGCGGTTGAACGAAAAAACATCAAATCGTGCAACAAGAAATCTCCATAATGTCCAAGCTAAAGATCGGCCACATCGCTAATCAAAAATAGTGATGGACGTTGACCACTCTATAGTAGTCAATATCAATCACCTTGGCCTTGGACTTAACCAAAATGAATAAGTACAAGCCAAATGGAAATGCCCAGCATCTATCCAGAAGTCCGAAGCATCATCTTCCTCCTTCGAATCCGTCAGCATGTATCCTAACACTACTCACCAGCTTATTTCATTTATTAGGTTTCTGTGTGTATGAAACCCTAACGCACAAGAGACCACTAACATCCGATCACCGCTAATCGGCATTTTCAACCAAAAACAACCAAATAACCAAACAAGAAACCATTCAACCAACATCCATACATACATCCAAAATAGCATGCATATAATATGTATATGTAACGTCCCGCCTTTTTATACGTTTTAAATCGACGATAAACCACACACGTCAGACTTAAACCATACAGAATGGTGGATTGTTATGGGGTAAATAAGAATAAGCAGAGAAAGGAAAAAAAATAAAATAGAATCTTGCAGTGGAACGATAAAATATAATAATTAAATAAACAGTTCATGAAGCTGTTTTACAAAACATTTGATTATACTTATGCAATGCATATCAGAGTTACACATACCAGAGAATAATCAATAACAATGCAGCAGAATAAAATGGTGTAGTGGAATACAATAAATAATAGTAATACAAATCTTCGTCTTCGTCCTCCACAGCTAAAGTCTTCGAATCCTGAACTACACAGGCTGACCCGAGCGAATTGAAAAGACAAAACACTCGAGTCAGAACTAAAAGATCTTATGTAAGTTAAATCAATAGTATATAATATGAGTGTAACGGCGTCAGAGATGTTTACGGGATTTGACATCTCCTGTCCAGTATCTAACGTGAGTGCAGTAACTCAAGAGATGTTCGGGATTCACATCTCCTAAGGATCTATTAAACTATTTACTATGTAGTAGCTATTATAATAATGTCTATTAGTAAAATAAACTTACTTTTAAATAACGTTAAGGAGTGACTCATTATTCCCCTTAACACGTAATAGTCCCAGTAGTCCATCCAATATCATAGTCCCTCCTAATCGGAAAGCCACCAGAGGATACCACACGGGCTACGGGAGAAAACCAAACTCGTACAAGGTGCGATAGGGTAGGTGACACGGCACAACTAGGCAATGTCAGGGTAGATATACCAATTACGCTTCCGGGCCGGTGGTAGCGCGTAGGGCGAAGCTACCGCCCACCTCGAACCACACCCCCAAATCAAAAAATCAAAAGTGGCCACCAAATCAATCCAAAAGTCAGAGTATAATAACGAAGGGATGTGTCCGATCAAAGGAGCTACCTCATTAGCCCGTCAATCGCTCCTGTTTTTGCCACCTTATGCCAACTCACGGGAGTCGGGTCCACGTATTTACCTCAAAGGAAACGCCGCCACCATCCTACTTCATTCTGGAATCTCCACCACGTACACGGTTGTTAAAGTGGTTTTCAGAGTTGGCAGAGAGTATGACAACTTCCGATCCCGGTCTCTTTAACAACCAAATATTATTATAACATCGCGGTCTTTTCAAAATAGTTTATACTTAAACCAGGATACAGTATCCATTTCAAAACCATATAATTACGATATCATTTCTATTTTAAAACCCAAATCAATATGATATCATTTTTATTTCAAATATATCTTTTTTCAAATCATATCACTTTCAAATCTATATACCTTGAAACCCATAGCTTTGAAACATAACTTCTAATACTTAAATGGTTTAAATATTAAATTACTTTATATAATAAAATAGCTTCTTTTTATTTCTCAAATAAATTCCAAATACCGATTTGAACTCTAATTAAACCATTTGGACCCACATAATTCAAAGTTTTAAATATTCCACCATTTTAAAACTAATTCTTTGATAATTCCTCATACATCAAATTTAAATATATTATTTAGATTTGAAATGTCTACTTAATAAATCCAATATAATTTAAGTAAAACCTTTAACTTCAAACAACTGGATATTCTTTAATTAACCTGATATATTCATTTAAGTCAACTTTATACTCATTTAAATCACTCCAAGCCAAATCAAGTTATAAGAATCCCACCCTTTAAAACTCAATTTTAATTAAATTTCAAATCAAATTTATTCGAGTAAAATTCTTAATTACTTCAAATTAAACCAATTTCATATTTATCTTCCAACTTAATTTTTATTTAAGTCATTAAACTCTATATATACAATATCTTAAATAGGTACTTAACCATATAATATAAAACAATCAAACTCCATGAATAAACTTATTTTGATTACACAAATTTATACATAGCTTAAATTCAAGAATTTAACTATATATATAAAATAATATTTATATAATATCAAAATTTAATATTTATTAAACCTTATATTTCTTTCCAAAACCTTAGAAATTATTTTCAAAATATTTATATATACAGACCGACGGTGTCTGTATATAATTTTCTATCCTATGGTCAAGTGATACGGATATTTATCATTTCAATCCGTGATTTAAAATAAAAATACGATTATAGATCATTTCAAACCGCAATCCCCAATGAAATAAAGTACATAACAAATCTATAGTTTAAAACTATATGAAATACAACATCCATTCATCCAATAACAATCATCAACCATGTATTACAATCATCATCCAATTTAAACAATAACATCAATATAGAGCATATAATAAATAAAAGGTAATTACTGACAGTTATATTCAATAATAAATTAAACAATCTATCTAACTGGCAGTTTATATGCAATAATAAATTAAATAACAGTTAAATTTAAATAAATGCAATTTACTGAGATGATGATTTGAAAATATACAAACAGTTATAAATAAATTCAAAATCACAACAGAAATTTAATTTAACGAACAAAGAAATTTTAGAAGTTGTGAGTGGGTTAAAACACTCACCTTTTGAATTTAAATTGAATTCAAATCCAATTTAAACCCAAAAATTAAACGATCTCAGAATTTGTCCAAACTAGTGCCAAAATGTCCGGAATTCCAATACGAACCTAGCGGAGAAAACCGCACGTGAATAGGACCTCGTATGTAATAGTTATACATTTTAGAAGTTATACGATTAATACTAGAAATAAATAAATAAAATAAAGCAACCGGTACCAACGACGAATAGGCACGTCATCGAGAGCACACGCACGCATCAGAAGCCGCTCAAACCCTGATCTCCTTCAATAACGAACTGCAACCGCCACCTATCGAATAAAAACGCAGCCGCCTCGCCTAGCGTTGCCACGATCGGAGCACACGGCCGCGCTCGCTATCCCCTGCCGACCCAACTACGCAGACGCTGTATGCTCCGGTCCCCCAAACTCCACCGTGTTGCGCACGAAATTCGGCCAAAGAACGGCAAATCACGGCAACCACGATCGACTACGGCCAGAGTTGAGCCACTAGATCTCTACTGCTAGGTCTCCTCTACAACTCTATACCACCCGATCGAACCCAGGAGAAGGATCCACCGTCCATCACAACAACCCCACACGAACGAAAATAAATTTGCGCCTCAAGGGAAAACGATGATTCAAAACCAAGAATGAACTGCAGATCTGAGATGCGTACATCGAGATCTTCGATATATAATTTTTCTGAATTTTTTTGAGAAGTTTGAAATTTCACTTTGGTTTTTGAATTGTAATTGATGTTAGGTATTTGTATGCCATTGAAATGAAGAGATGAAAGAAAATGTACGCGCAGACAGTTGAGAAATAGAGGTAGGCTAGGTTTTATAACAGGGTATTTATAGGTAGGGTTGAAATAGAATAGATGGACCCGATTTCTAAACGCGCCGAACGATGAAGTGACCCAAAAAACCCATTCTGACTCCGGAACGAAATTGGGTCAACCCGTATACCAAAATAGATGTTTTAAAATATTTTAAATACAATGGAAAAGGTTTCAAGTCCAAATTCCATCGTATGAAGAAGTTATGCTAAAATCAATATTTTTTAAATTGATTTCAATTGATTTCAATTAAATCAATTTCAAGGCGTTTCAAGCCCATACAATCAAACACCGAGTCCATTCGAAACGAAACTTGAAATTCTACAATAATTCACCGTTATGGATCCGATGAAACTGGTTTCGTCGAAATCCAAGTCAGTGGCCAAAATAGCTATTTTTATACTAGTTAAATAAATTAAAAATAAATTAATTAAATCACTTTTCAACTCCAACTCTATAATTAACAAATTTCATCGAATTTAACTTTCTAATCATTTACACTAATTTAACCAAATTCAAATGTTGATTTAGAGTTGATTAATTTATCAATTTCAGCGTTAAATTTTCAATTTCATTATATTCACAAATTAAAATTAAAATTCTCAATAATCCCATTGAATTTACTTTTCATTCTTATTATTCAATTCAATATTATCCAACGAATGAAATTAACATCTGTTTACGGTTTATTACATTATTATTCTCAAATTTCATCTTAATCTCCATTAACACAATAAATTAAATGTCATTTATAATAAATTCATTTATTAAAATTTGAGTTCCAATTAATTATAATAAATTCCAAATAACTTTGATTTGATTAGTTTCAATCTTTATACTAAGTCCATTATTACTTTATACCTAGTCCCTATGTTTTCCCTTCATTTACTTAACATTTAAATGAACTTGATTTTCAATAAATTCATTGACCAATAAATTAGGTAATTTATAATAATTGTTATACTATGAATGGAATTAATGTTAATTTCCAATATTATCTCAATTTACAATAAGATAATATTTAATTACCTTTAAATGAAATTTATTTCCCGTTGCACTAATATATGCCTATTTACATCTTAATTTGAATAAATATTACATTTCTAAATGTGTACTACTATCAATTGTACACATTAATTAAGGGTTAAAGCCAATTAATGAATTTAACTTAATTCCATTCTTATACCAATTTATTACTTATACATACATTAGTTTCTATGTAATTTATACATTCACACTTCCGTTGTTTTATTAATTACCATTAAAGTAACGTTTATTATCAACAACAAACATTATAATTACTTATCTACATTGATTGTATAAATTTTCAATTTATTTCGTATTACTTCATTGGATAATATAACTTTGAATTCATTCAATCACCACTAATTAAGTCAATTACTACAATTGCTTTAAAATTAAATTTTTATGAACTAAACAAATAGGTAACTTACACAATTGTAACCATAAAAAATTAATTAACTTTAAGTTTATTACTTTCAAGCAAATAGCATGATTTCTTATAGAACATTGACTTTTATTCGATTACCATTTATTGAAATTCAAATTCATTAATAAATTTAATGCTTACATTTATTTTCATATATCCAATTTGTAGCTAAGTATAACATCTACATTAATTCCATTGATTTGAATTAAATTCCCATCTTTGTGTTATGCCTATTATTACGCTATAAACTGGTTAGTATTGTTTGCCTTTCATTTACTTGACATATTATCATTCCATTATTGTAACCTTTATTTATATTCATAAAAATTTAATTTAAATTCCATTTCAATCAACTAATTCAACAGACAACTTAAAATAATTGTTTATAAGCTAAGGTCACACTTGAGTTTATCATACTTCAACCCATTATTATAATTACATACAAAATGCCAAATTCATTCAATTATTATTATTAATTATGTACAAATTCCATTATTTATACAACACTTACATTTATTTACTTATTGTCGATTTAATTCCCAAGTGCAACAATTTACACTATTTCATTTTATTTATTTATTTTTTCCAATTCAATTGTCAAAATTTAGTTTTTAATAACCATTGCTACAATTCATTCTAACATTTACTTCATTATAAATCATAAATTTTTTATTTCTTTCTAAAATTTAATTACAAAATTCTTAATTCAACAAATTTAATTATCGAAATTTACGGATCGTTACACTCTTCCCCACTCAAAACTTTTCGTCCCCGAAAAGGAAAAAGAGGGAAAAGAAGAATTAAGAAGTCAATATATATTATTTAAATATTAAATTTATAAAAATATAAATTTACAAAATTAATTAATTTAAATAAAATATACCAGCTTATACCTATTAAATCTTTTTAATACTCAAATTAATAAAGCTTGGTAAACATTTTCAAAACATTTTCTAAGTCCAAAATTTACGGAAAACTTCGGCAGAGTCTTCTTTGTACGGGGAGGCTCAGGAGAAAATATAATATCAAAAATAATAATATACAACATAAATTTTCCAAAATAACATATATCCCAACCCGAGAAAATAATATAATAACGCTATAAACCGAAATCCGAAAACGTACCTATTTGTCGAGCAAACAACGCTTAAATTATGAAACCAAAAGCAGTAGCAACTGCTTCCATAACCTGTATTTCACTTATATAATCCAAAAAGGTTAACAATTATATAAAATGAAATATTTAAAGTGGTTTCAATCATAAATAGCCAAATCAATACAAACAACAACCACTTGCAACAAGGCATACAACCATCACATAGAATCAACACAAAACAATCATTCATTCATATCAAACAAACAAATAGTTGTTCGGGTTCAAATTTTAAATTGTAAAGAATGAAAAATAAACTACTTAGTGCACCATTTACGCAACAGTCTTGGATGAAACTAAATGGATTATTTATTCGTCCAACCAATTTTAAGGTATCTTTACCCAAACAACCATAAACCAAACAAACAACAACAATTTCGAACAACAGATTTAGTTTATCCTTATTAATTCCATTCATGCATTTGTTGTTTGATTTCTCTTTTTCGTTCATTTAATGGTTTATCTTTTTAATTTACATTTATTTCTTACAATTTTATTTAGAAATAACTTCAACTTATTTACTTAAGTTTAACATTTCTTACTTACAATACCTGCCTTCTATTATATTTAATTAGTAGTATTTTAATTATACTTTAGTTTATAATAACTACAACATCAACTTCTTATATATTTGAAGAATTTCATTCATTACTTTCATTACCTCAAGTTTATTTCTAGTATAATATCTATTATATTTTCTTATTAACATTTCAACTTTTTATATCTTTTAGTAAGTTATATATATGCCTTTAAGGATGTAATTGAAAGTTATACAAGTTTTTCTCAATTAATTAAATGTTCAATAATAATCCTTTGTTTTATATGTTACAAATTTAACGTAGCATTAAATCTCTTATTTTCTTTAGAGGTTTTATTAATTACCTACGTTCCAATTAACTGCAATAATTGAAACTATTAATTAATGGAAACTTAAGAACTAAATACCGGGTTAAATCTCAAATCATTTTAAAATATACACGTATTTATATATCCAATTATATTTAAAACAATTTAAAATTAACAATATTTTTTTTCCAAATAAATATGTAGTAAAACTGCTACAATGACCTTCCCACTTCGAAACTCGAAAATGAATGTCGATGATGCGGTCGCCGTCACCGAAATTTTTTTCCAGCGACAGAGAGGGAAGTATAGAACTTATTTCTATTCAAAATTTCTTTTTAAAACAATTCTTTCAAATTATATTGAAATATTTATATCAGAAAATACTTTAATAATATTATTGTTATACTCCAAAATCAATTGAAAGAAATTTTCAAAACCCCGGAACTTAAGTTCTAAAATTTTCAATTTTCATTTATTTTATTTTCAATCTTATTTTACTGATATTTATAGATTACACTACTTAACAACCAATATTTTACAACCAAATATAACCTTTATAAAAAAAATATTTTATATATACAAAATATAATAGGCAAAATTATTTCATTCACCTATAATCAAAACAAATATTGTGCTGGTCTGTTCTGTTTAGTGTTTAGAAATCCCTATCGATATCATAGTGTCCCATGTACCAACCAGAATTTATAAATACAAAACAAAATAGATTAACACAGTATTAAAACCTTTATATAACACTAACAAATACGTTCTCTCATATATATACACTCAGCGACTCATCATAGGGTATTACCACCCTATTGATAAAGAGTCTGACCCCATAAAGCTAAAGTTTATCGCTAAACCAAAGCTCTGATACCAGATGTAGTGTCCCGCCTTTTTATACGCTTTAAATCGACGATAAACCACACACGTCAGACTTAAACCATACAGAAGGGCGGATTGTTATGGGGTAAACAAGAATAAGCAGAGAAAGAAAAAAACAAAATAGAATCTTACAGCGGAACGATAAAATATTATAATCAAATAAACAGTTCATGAAGCTGTTTTACAAAACATTTGATTATACTTATACAATGCATATCAGAGTTACACATACCAGAGAATAATCAATAACAATGCAGCAGAATAAAGTGGTGTAGTGGAATATAATAATAATAGTAATTTAAATCTTCGTCTTCGTCCTCCAAAGCTAAAGTCTTCGAATCTTGAACTGCTCAGGCTGACCCGAGCGAATTGAAAAGACAAAACATTCGAGTCAGAACTAAAAGATCTTATGTAAGTTAAATCAACAGTAAATAATATGAGTGTAATGGCGTCAGAGATGTTTACGGGACTTGATATCTCCTGTCCAGTATCTAACGTGAGTGCAGCAACTCAAGAGATGCTCGGGATTCACATCTCCTAAGTATCCATTAAACTATTTACTATGTAGTCGCTATTATAATAATGTCTATTAGTAAAATAAACTTACTTTTAAATAGCGTTAAGGAGTAACTCATTATTCCCCTTAACACGTTATAGTCCCATTGGTCCATCCAATATTATAGTCCCTCCTAATCGGGAAGCCACCAGAGGATACCACACGGGCTACAGGAGAAAACCAAACTCGCACAAGGTGCGATATGGTAGGTGACATGGCACAGCTAGGCAATGCCAGGGTATATATACCAATTACGCTTCCGGGCCAGTGGTAACACGTAGCGCACAGCTACCGCCCACCTCGAGCCACACCCCCAAATCAAAAAAATCAAAAGTGGCCACCGAATCAATCCAAAAGTCAGAGTATAATATCGAAGGGATGTGTCCGATCAAAAGAGCTACCTCATTAGCCCATCAATCGCTCCTATTTTAGCTACCTTATGCCAACTCACGAGAGTTGGGTCCACATATTTACCTCAAAGGAAACGCCGCCACCATCCTTGTAACGACCCAGAAATTTTGATAATTAAAATTTGAATATTTAATTAATTTTAAATATTAATAAGTGGAATTTATAAGTCGAATAATTTATTTTTCGAATATTAGATTTAATTTGACAATTAAACCGATAATTTAATAGTTGAAATTACAGAAATAATTGAAAACAGGGTTAAATATGATTAAATTTGATTGTAAAATTTTATTTTATCATGTTGGAGTTAGAACGATATTATAGAACTTTTAAAATCGAATTAAAAGTTAATTTGTGAAAATTGAATATTTTAATATTTAATTATCGACTGTAAAATAACCAATTTTCAAACAGTCTCAGAATTGGACGAAACCAGTTCCATTGGATCCGTAATAGTTTGTTATTATCGGATTTCAATTTTCGTAGTAATCAGAGTTGTCGTTTGATCGTGGCAGCTTGAAACGCATCGAAATTGTTTTAATATTAATTTGGCGAGTTAAAATGGCCATTTTTCAAACAGTCTCGGATTTCGACGAAACCAGTTTCATCAGATCCGTAATGTGATATTATTATATGGTTTCAAATTTCGTTTCAATCGGATTTACCGTTTGTCCGGTGCAAGCTAAAACGCCTAGAAAATCGTTAAATCGGTTTAATTTTAAATCGAACGTTTATTTCCATAACTCGCACAGATGACCGAATTAGCTCCCGAAACACGTTCCATTATGTTCGAAACGCGGGGTAAACCCTAGAAACACCAACCGGCACGCTTCGTTTGGAGTTCGGAAAATCCGGGATGAATAGTGTCGCGTGAATTTTCTATATAAGCCCTTCACTCTTCATAAATTGCAAAAGAAATAAAAACCTAGGTCAAAACTGCAGCCGCCTCCAATAACAATCTATGGCCGAAATCTTCCAGGCTTCCTCCCTAAAATTCTCTCGATCTAAGCTACGATTCCAAAAGGTTCCAACTACAAACTTAAAGAGCGATGTGAGGGCTTTCAATCTATACGGGGATGAAGAGATATGGAGCGTCGTGGAGGCCAGAAATTGCTCGTGTTCGTGCTCGGTTGCGCACGCATTTCGAGACCCAATAAGGGGCCGAGCTGCACGTGGTACATGGTGGAGATGGAGCTTGCGTAGGGGAGTGGAATGGTGGTGCCTGATCGGAGCGAAGTCGAACGATATTGGCTCGAAAATTAACCCTAGTTTTGAACGTTGATGGGTTCTCACGCGTTTTTTTTTCGAGCTGGAGGAGAAGCATCGCGCGCGGGCCTGGGAACTTGGGCAACAAAATCAACGGCCTGGATTAAAGGTTGTTAAAATATAAAGGGAAATTAGTGAATTTATTTTATTTTAAAATCGTTCAAACTTTGAATTGCCGTAATTTGTTCATACGAGGTCGAAAAATTACGAATCAAATTACGTTAGAATCATATGGACGAGCACTACGCAATGGAATTGGATTGGATTTGTTTGGGATTAGTGAGAATTTCGGATAAAACTAATCGCCCGTTTAATTTTATTCGAAATAAAAGCTGAAAACGAAATTGAAATCAAGGTGAGAACTTCTCACTCAATCGAATTGATTTCGATTTTAATTTTAAATAGTTAGATTTAAAATTATTGATTGTATGTTGAATGATGATTGTTATCTATTGATTGTTAAAATAGACATTATGCGCCGTTAGTAAGCGGAGGTTATTTATTAAAAACATATACCGCGAATATTTCACAGTATAGTGAAATTGGTATTATTTATGTACTTGGAATTGATTTCCCGCATTATATAGCGGATGAGACCCTATTGCGCCGTCTATTAAGCGGATAATATTTTAAATCCCATATACCGCGATAATTCCGTACTGGAGCGGAATTGGTATTGTGCTAATGTTTTTGGATGCAGGGAAACAGGTTGGAGGGATCCAACTGGATTCCTCAACTGTATTGATTTATTTACAAATATTTTGATATTTGTTGATTATCATATCGATATATGATATTTGGATGTCGTGATTGACTATTTGGTGCTGTTGCATCATCGGATCCATTTCTGAAGTTTTAAAATAATGATTTTGGTTTTAAAAAGAATTTTAAAGTGATTTTCGAAAGTATACGTTTTATTAAATTTTGACTTGTTAAAAATAAATAAACGTTAAAATTTTAATGTTATAAAAGTATGGTTTTTATGAAATGTAAGTGAAAAGTGATTATTGAAATAAATAGTTAATAAATTTATGAAATGGTTTAAATTGGAATTTTTGGACTATTACAAACAATTTTTATAAAAGATTTATAAAATGGATATTTATAAATTAAAAATATTGGAATTATAAAACGAAGTTTTTTTATAAGTGTTAAAATGAAGTATAATGGATTCATAAGTGAATGAGAATTTATAGATTTATAAATTGTGAAGTTATAAAATGAATAGATTTTGTAAAATAGAAGATTTATAAGTAATTATCTTATAAATCGGATTTTGGCATTTAAATGAGATATAAATGGAATTTGTTAATAATGAGATTTATAAATCGAAGCATATAAATAGAAATGGAATTTATAAACATTGTTTATAAACTCGAAATCAATTGAATTTGATAAATTGAATACTGAAGTTCATTAAAGGAAATATATTCACGATTCTGGACAGTGAATACCTTATTGAATAAAATGGTCATGTTTGGCAAAATGAATATTATAGAATGAAGTTAATTATTTTAAAGATGTTTTAAAATGTATTATGAATCGAAACCATAGATTTCAACATTTATTGTTGAAATAGACGTTTTCGAGAAAGAAGGAAATGGTGGACTATAACACTGTTGTTATAGTAAATGATTTCCGAAAGGAAATGTTTTATATAGTATTGGGATTTATATATCTATCTAAATTTCGAATCCCTATAATAGTGATTTTGGGTCGTAGTAACGATGTTTTACGCAACATTCGTTTTAGCCTAAATAAATGTGTTAAGTGAATGTTTTCCTTAAAGAAAGAAATATATACTTAATTTCGATATTAAGTATATGGAATATTTTCTAAGTATTGAAAATAAATGGATTTGTGAATTAATTATTAATAGATAAGTATGGAAATGTTTTTCCAATGTGAAATGAAATGTTTTGAGAATTTATCCTTTTGAAGATAAATTGAAAATGAATAATTGAAATCGTATATTCATAAATATTTTGGAATGTAAATTCATTATGGAATTTATAAATGAAAAGGGGAATTTGTTTAAAAATAAATGTTGATTTATTTCTGAAGTGTGGGAATTAATTTACGGATTTGGAACGTAAATATAAAGTAAATCGTTAAGCATTTATTTAATTGGTTTAAATGAACCATGTTGAAATGAAAGTATTTCGAGTAAGGAAAATGTTTGAAATTTGTTTTCAAAAGTGGTAAAGGTGAAAAGTGATCTGAAAATTAGTTTTCAAATGTTGAAGTGTGGGAAATTTTATATCTAGTAAAGATATTTTGGAAAGTAAATAATTTGGAAAATTATTTGGAATTTGGTGATGTTGAGCATGCCTATTGATAGTTAAATAATCGGACTATCAATATTTACCTTTAAATAGGTATTTGTTGTGATTTGTTTGAATTTGAATGCCACACTTATTTTTGAATAAGCGCTCACTATTCGGGTTAGCCGGGAAAGGACCTTGGGTTCGTTTAACCCATTCCGAATATGTGATACGTCGTAATGGATTGCATTTGATGACCGGTGTTGAAGACCGGATATTTTTGAAAACGGAAGGATTACGGTTGAGTTACTCTGCATCGGCTGATCTCCGATATAGAGGTTTTATCACCCTTAGTGACGGGAAATCCGGACGTGATTAGAAATTATCCGGAATGCAAGGACTTCTTTGGAAGTGCCTTCGGTTCTGTTCGATCCCGGAACAGACTTGTATGGATTGTATGTCTGACATTACAAATTGAGATATAAAGCTGATTTCTTTCAAATATATTTCTGTTGGTGGCGGAGAATTTATTCTCTTAGCTTAACACCCTTCTCTGAGACGTACAAGCTTAGTGGTTATATAGTTGAAGGTTATTAGTGATATACTCCCAATTTGGTAGTGTGGCATGCTGAGTGTTGCTGTGAAATGATCATTGTTTGATCATTTGTGATAGGATCATTTATTTGATCATTTATCTAGGTGATCATTTCTATGATCATTTGTTGACCCAAAGCACGACTTTTGTATAAAGCGTGGCTTTGTGGACGAGACTTCGTCGGACCTCACACCCCGGAAATGATCAAAACAGGAAGGATGCAGCAAGGTTGTTAGGGGGTAGCACCCCTTTAGTGTATGTCATTCCTTTTGGATAGAGGTGGTATCATGGTATGGAGCCCAGATATTTAACTTATGTTGTTGCTGCAAATTTTGTGGTTGCTGGAAATCGAGGATCCTCGGATAGATCGGTTACGATCGGGGGATGACATATTTGTGTCAGTAGTTACCCAGTTAGGGGTAACCCGGCCTTGTGTTGGCAGAGATCCGGTTTGGTTCTCGGGACGTCATTCCAGAGGCATTTCCATGTGGCGATGGGAAGTTCCTTGGCCTGACCATTTGTTGGAAATCCAAAGAAACAATATGATCTTGTACGGATTTAGTTGTAGAACTTATCATTCACTTATGGTGGCGCCCCACTGTTTGGATGGTAGCTGTAGTAGGCATAAGTGCGGAATGCCTATGCCGGCTAAGATTTATATTCTACTTTCGAAATTGTTTTCTACACTATGCACTAATAATAATATCAAATGTTTCTTTTTAATGCGTATCAAGCATCTTTGACTATCATAAGGAGAAATCTCCTCCGATTCTGCGTTTGCATTGTGTGTGCGTGCGGGAGGCCTTATGGTAGTCTCATTTTTAAAAGCATTGCGAATTGACTTTAAAAATATTCCTCTATTTTGATTTAAAGAAAAATAAACTGTTTTAGTTCTTACACCAGTCACATGACTGACTCGGAGTTTATTGTTTTTCTTCCTAAACTCTGGGTGCCCACCAATTTCCACACGGGCAGTCAAGAGTAAAGGTTCATCAGGATATTCTGGAAATCAGGAGTTGTTGGAGGCAAGCTGGATGGCATGGCGTATTACTAGTATATAGTATTTCTTTTCCGCTGTTGATGTCGTTTGTTGTTGTACACTCTGATGTAATGAAATGAAATGTAATGTAATGTAATAACTGATATAGTTGTTTGTTTAAAGATTATTCATTTATTTATCATATGTTGTTCCGTTGCGATTGTGAGATTCTGATATTGTTATGTTGTTTTCTTTATGTTCCGTTCTATTTTCATTTCTCTTTATTTTCTATCTTTTTCTCTTTCTTCTACCTTTTTCTTCTTCTTTAACCCTAGCATTTCGGTTTTTTGGCAACGAAAAATCGCAAACGTTACATTTGGTATCAGAGCTTATGGTTAAGCGACAACCATGGCTCTGTTGGGTATTACTCATTAGAGATATAGTCAGCAGTACTCTAGAATGAGTGTGAGTGTAATAATAGATACGAGCGCGTATTTGTTAGTGAATATAAATTGTTTTATATTGTGATGATTGGTTTGTTGAGTGGTATATGGATTTTGGTCAACACGAATAATTAACGTTGTTGATAGGGATCTCTTAACACTTGTGCAGAACAAATTGACACGATATTGTTTTAAATTGGGTAAATGAAATAATTTTACTTTGATTATATTTTGTATATAAAGGAATAATTTTTCGGAATTATTAAAGTGTATATAAGTTGATTGTTTGGTTGTTGAATAAGTTGTTTGAATAAGTTAAATAAAACTTATTGTAAAAGAATAATTGTATAAGCAAATGAATTATAAGTATGGAACTATAATTAATATGATTATAATTGTGAAATAATCTTGTATATATATAAAGTGAAACTCTATAAGAAAAAGATGTATAAATGTCATTTATAAATGAAAGGAAAATTTTTGAAAAAATATTAAGCACTGAATTCACTAATGTTACTGGGAAATATTAAGGGTGATGACTCCAGCATCATCAGTATCATTTTCGAGTCTCCATGTGATAGATTTGCTACCATAGTAATTTGGGAATGATAAATGAGTTGATAACTTATACAATTTGAATTTTGATAGAATAAATTTAACTTAAAGGATGAAGTTAAATTAAAGGAAGTATAAGTAAATCAATAAAAATCCAAGTAGTAATTGTTGAATATAAGTTGTATAACTTATAAGATGATGAATATAAGTGAAATAAGTTTTGAACTTATGATAGGAGTTAATAAATTTAGCTTTGGTAAAAAGTTAAATAGGATTGGAATTTGAATTGGATTTATAAGTGAAAACTTAAGTTAAATTAAAACAAAAGGTGTTTGGAATGAAATATAACTTAAGTGATGTTGAATGAAGTTGAATTTTGGTATCGAAGTAAATTAATAAGTGAATTAATGAAGTGAAGTCATTAAGAATTTGAACTTGAGTTATATAAATGAAATTCAACACTTTATTGTTAAAGGAATTAGCAATTGAATTAATAAATGTATTGAATATTAATCAATCGAATGTAAAAGGATTTACATGGGATAATGAATGTAAGTGTTAATTCATTAAAAGTTAATGTTATTGGAAGTTGAATAAATTGAATGAAAGTCAATTGAGTGTTGGACCAAATTGAATGTAAAGTGAATAAATTTGGTTGTATTGAATAAACATTGGTTGTTATTTGATTGTTGATTGATTGTCTATAAATTCATCAAGTGTTAATGAAATTGAATTAGCGAAATTGGAAGCTATGTGATTGAATTCAAATGGATAATATGTAAATTTGAATAGAATTGAAGGTGAATTGGATTTAAATTAGTGAATGCAAACTAATTAAAATTTAATATGAATGAATGTTAGTAAATCCAATGTTAATGAATCAATTGAAAACCAATTCATTGAATATTAATGAGAATATAAATGAATATTGATTTGGTTATGAATGATAGTTGGTTGATGTTTGCATTTGTTGCTTTAGTTGCATTTGCTATATTGGCATATATAGATGTTGCTATATGTTGTATATTGAGATTATTTTCATATATACATGTTCTCATGTTGTTTGTTGAGTTTTTAGTAGGTGCGGATTGCGCTTGCTTCGCTTTTGGAGCTCGCTTTCGTGCTATATTAGCCGTATATGCTCGCTAATAATATAATAAGGTACATATCTCGGATTACATACCGTACTTTTACACTTTTTTCCCTGCGGGATGCCTCATCACTTGATGAGATGTATATTTGTGATATATATACTGTCATTTTTTTTCGGATCGAGCCGCGCAAATGAGACTATGGCGAATTTTTCCGAAAATTTAAGGCGTTAGAATATTTTTGAGAAAATTGAAAAAATTTTGAAAACTATAATTTTGATATGGAATTGAAAGTTAAACAACAGTAGTTGTTTTTGAAAAGATAACTAAGTATGCTTTGAAAACTTAGTAAGTTATTGTAAGAAGTTTAACTATGGATTTTGGGAAAGTTAATTGATTCCGTAATTTCTCTTGCCTGCTAATTTCGAGGACGAAATTCTTTTAAGGGGGAAAGTCTGTAACGACCCAGAAATTTTGATAATTAAAAATTGAATATTTAATTAATTTTAAATATTAATAAGTGTAATTTATAAGTCGAATAATTTATTTTTCGAATATTAGATTTAATTTGACAATTAAACCGATAATTTAATAGTTGAAATTACCGAAATAATTGAAAATAGGGTTAAATATGATTAAAATTGATTTGTAAAATTTTATTTTATCATGTGGAGTTAGAACGATATTATAGAACTTTTAAAATCGAATTAAAAGTAATATTTAATTATCGACTGTAAAATAGCCAATTTTCAAACAGTCTCAGAATTGGACGAAACCAGTTCCATTGGATCCGTAATAGTTTTTTATTATCGGATTTCAATTTTCGTAGCAATCGGAGTTGTCGTTTGATCGTGGCAGCTTGAAACGCATCGAAATTGTTTTAATATTAATTTGGCGAGTTAAAATAGCCATTTTTCAAACAGTCTCGGATTTCGACGAAACCAGTTTCATCAGATCCGTAATGTGATATTGTTATATGTTTTCAAATTTCGTTTCAATCGGATTTACCGTTTGTCCGGTGCAAGCAAAAACGCCTAGAAAATCGTTAAATCGGTTTAATTTTAAATCGAACGTTTATTGCCATAACTCGCACAGATGACCGAATTAGCTCCCGAAACACGTTCCATTGTGTTTGGAACGCGGGGTAAACCTTAGAAACGCCAATCGGCACACTTCGTTTGGAGTTCAGAAAATCCGGGATGAATAATGTCGCGTGAATTTTCTATATAAGCCCTTCACTCTTCATAAATTGCAAAAGAAATAAAAACCTAGGTCAAAACTGCAGCCGCCTCCAATAACAATCTATGGCCGAAATCTTCCAGGCTTCCTCCCTAAAATTCTCTCGATCTAAGCTACGATTCCAAAAGGTTCCAACTACAAACTTAAAGAGCGATGTGAGGGCTTTAAATCTATACGGGGATGATGAGATATGGAGCGTCGTGGAGGCCAGAAATTGCTCGTGTTCGTGCTCGGTTGCACACGCATTTCGAGACCCAATAAGGGTCCGAGCTTCACGTGGTTCATGGTGGAGATGGATCTTGCGTAGGGGAGTGGAATGGTGGTGCCTGATCGGAGCGAAGTCGAACGATATTGGCTCAAAAATTAACCCTAGTTTTGAACGTTGATGGGCTCTCACGCGTTTTTTTTCGAGCTGGAGGAGAAGCATCGCGCACGGGCCTGGGTACTTGGGCAACAAAATCAACGGCCTGGATTAAAGGTTGTTAAAATATAAAGGGAAATTAGTGAATTTATTTTATTTTGAAATCGTTCAAACTTTGAATTGCCGTAATTTGTTCATACGAGGTCGAAAAATTACGAATCAAATTGCGTTGGAATGGTATGGACGAGCACTACGCAATGGAATTGGATTGGAGTCATTTGGAGTTAGTGAGAATTTCGGATATATTCGAAATAAAAGTTGAAAACGAAATTGAAATCAAGGTGAGAACTTCTCACTCAATCAAATCGGTTTCGATTTTAATTTTAAATAGTTAGATTTAAAATTGTTGATTGTATGTTGAATGATGATTGTTGTCTATTGATTGTTAAAATAGACATTATGCGCCGTTAGTAAGCGGAGGTTATTTATTAAAAACATATACCGCGAATATTTCACAGTAAAGTGAAATTGGTATTATTTATGTACTTGGAATTGATTTCCCGCATTATATAGCGGATGAGACCCTATTGCGCCGTCTATTAAGCGGATAATATTTTAAATCCCATATACCGCGATAATTCCGTACTGGAGCGGAATTGGTATTGTGCTAATGTTTTTGGATGCAGGGAAGCAGGTTGGAGGGATCCAACTGGATTCCTCAACTGTATTGATTTATTTACAGATATTTTGATATTTGTTGATTATCATATCGATATAAGATATTTGGATGTCGTGATTGACTATTTGGTGCTATTGCATCATCGGATCTATTTCTGAAGTTTTAAAATAATGATTTTGGTTTTAAAAGGAATTTTAAAGTGATTTTCGAAAGTATACGTTTTATTAAATTTTGAATTGTTAAAAATAAATAAACGTTAAAATTTTAATGTTATAAAAGTATGGTTTTTATGAAATGTAAGTGAAAAGTGATTTTTGAAATAAATAGTTAATAAATTTATGAAATGGTTTACATTGGAATTTTTGGACTATTACAAATAATTTTTATAAAAGATTTATAAAATGGATATTTATAAATTAAAAATATTGGAATTATAAAACGAATTTTTTTTATAAGTGTTAAAATGAAGTATAATGGATTCATAAGTGAATGAGAATTTATAGATTTATAAATTGTGAAGTTATAAAATGAATAGATTTTGTAAAATAGAAGATTTATAAGTAAATCAGATTTTGTCATTTAAATGAGATATAAATGGAATTTGTTAATAATGAGATTTATAAATCGAAGCATATAAATAGAAATGGAATTTATAAACATTGTTTATAAACTCGAAATCAATTGAATTTGATAAATTGAATATTGAAGTTTATTAAAGGAAATATATTCACGATTTTGGACAGTGAATACCTTATTGAATGAAATGGTCATGTTTGGCAAAATGAATATTATAGAATGAAGTTAATTATTTTAAAGATGTTTTAAAATGTATTATGAATCGAAACCATAGATTTCAACATTTATTGTTGAAATAGACGTTTTCGAGAAAGAAGGAAATGGTGGACTATAACACTGTTGTTATAGTAAATGATTTCCGAAAGGAAATGTTTTATATAGTATTGGGATTTATATATCTATCTAAATTTCGAATCCCTATACTAGTGATTTTGGGTCGTAGTAACGATGTTTTACGCAACATTCGTTTTAGCCCAAATAAATGTGTTAAGTGAATGTTTTCTTTAAAGAAAGAAATATATACTTAATTTCGATATTAAGTATATGGAATATTTTCTAAGTATTGAAAATAAATGGATTTGTGAATTACTTATTAATAGATAAGTATGGAAATGTTTTTCCAATGTGAAATGAAATGTTTTGAGAATTTATCTTTTTGAAGATAAATTGAAAATGAATAATTGAAATCGTATATTCATAAATATTTTGGAATGTAAATTCACTATGGAATTTATAAATGAAAAGGGGAATTTGTTTAAAAATAAATGTTGATTTATTTTTGAAGTGTGGGAATTAATTTACGGATTTAGAACGTAAATATAAAGTAAATCGTAAGGATTATTTAATTGGTTTAAATGAACCATGTTGAAATGAAAGTATTTCGCGTAAGGAAAATGTTTGAAATTTGTTTTTAAAAGTGGTAAAGGTGAAAAGTGATCTGAAAATTAGTTTTCAAATGTTGAAGTGTGGGAAATTTTATATCTAGTAAAGATATTTTTGAAAGCAAATAATTTGGAAAATTATTTGGAATTTGGTGATGTTGAGCATGCCTATTGATAGTTAAATAATCCGACTATCAATATTTACCTTTAAATAGGTATTTGTTGTGATTTGTTTGAATTTGAATGCCACGCTTATTTTTGAATAAGCGCTCACTATTCTGGTTAGCCGGGAAAGGACATTGGGGTCGTATAACCCATTCTGAATATGTGATACATCGTAATGGATTGCATTTGATGACCGGTGTTGAAGACCGGATATTTTTGAAAACGGAAGGATTACGGTTGAGTTACTCTGCATCGGCTGATCTCCGATATAGAGGTTTTATCACCCTTAGTGACGGAAAATCCGGACGTGATTAGAAATTATCCGGAATGCAAGGACTTCTTTGGAAGTGCCTTCGGTTCTATTCGATCCCGGAACAGACTTGTATGGATTGTATGTCTGACATTACAGATTGAGATATAAAGCTGATTTCTTTCAAATATATTTCTGTTGGTGGCGAACAATTTATTCTCTTAGCTTAACACCCTTCTCTGAGACGTACGAGCTTAGAGGTTATATAGTTGAAGGTTATTAGTGATATACTCCCAATTTGGTAGTGTGGCATGCTGAGTGTTGCTGTGAAATGATCATTGTTTGATCATTTGTGATAGGATCATTTATTTGATCATTTATCTAGGTGATCATTTCTATGATCATTTGTTGACCCAAAGCACGGCTTTTGTATAAAGCGTGGCTTTGTGGACGAGAATTCGTCGGACCTCACACCCCGGAAATGGTCAAAACAGGAAGGATGCAGCAAGGTTATTAGGGGGTAGCACCCCTTTAGTGTATGTCATTCCTTTTCGATAGAGGTGGTATCATGGTATGGAGCCCAGATATTTAACCTATGTTGTTGCTGCAAATTTTGTGGTTGTTGGAAATCGAGGATCCTCGGATAGATCGGTTACGATCGGGGGATGACATATTCGTGTCAGTAGTTATCCAGTTAGGGGTAACCCGACCTTGTGTTGGCAGAGATCCGGTTTGGTTCTCGGGACGTCATTCCAGAGGCGTTTCCATGTGGCAATGGGAAGTTCCTTGGCCTGACCATTTGTTGGAAATCCAAAGAAACAATACGATCTTGTACGGATTTAGTTGTAGAACTTATCATTCACTTATGGTGGCGCCCCACTGTTTGGATGGTAGCTGTAGTAGGAATAAGTGCGGAATGCCTATGCTGGCTAAGATTTATATTCTACTTTCGAAATTGTTTTCTACACTATGCACTAATAATAATATCAAATGTTTCTTTTTAATGCGTATCAAGCATCTTTGACTATCATAAGGAGAAATCTCCTCCGATTCTGCGTTTGCATTGTGTATGTGTGTGCGGGAGGCCTTATGGTAGTCTCATTTTTAAAAGCATTGCGAATTGACTTTAAAAATATTCCTCTATTTTGATTTAAAGAAAAATAAACTGTTTTAGTTCTCACACCAGTCACATGACTGACTCGGAGTTTATTGTTTTCCTTCCTAAACTCTGGGTGCCCACCAATTTCTACACGGGCAGTCAAGAGTAAAGGTTTATCAGGATATTCTGGAAATCAGGAGTTGCTGGAGGCAAGCTGGATGGCATAGCGTATTACTAGTATATAGTATTTCTTTTCCGCTGTTGATGTCGTTTGTTGTTGTACACTCTGATGTAATGAAATGAAATGAAACGTAATGTAATGTAATAACTGATATAGTTCTTTGTTTAAAGATTATTCATTTATTTATTATATGTTGTTCCGCTGCGATTGTGAGATTCTGATATTGTTCTGTTGTTTTCTTTCTGTTCCATTCTATTTTCTTTTCTCTCTATTTTCTATCCTTTTCTCTTTCTTCTACCTTTTTCTTCTTCTTTAACCCTAACATTTTGGTTTTTCGGTAACGAAAAATCGCAAACGTTATAATCCTACTTCATTCTGGAATCTCCACCGCGTACATGGTTGTTAAAGTGGTTTTCGGAGTTGGCAGAGAGTATGAAAACTTCCGATCTCGGTCTCTTCAACAACTAAATGTTATTATAACACCGCGGTCTTTTCAAAATAGTTTATACTTAAACCAGAATATAATATCCATTTCAAAACCATATAAATACGATATCATTTCTATTTTAAAACCCAAATCAATATGATATCATTTTTATTTCAAATATATCATTTTCCAAATCATATCACTTTTAAATCTATATACCTTGAAACCCATAGCTTTGAAACATAAATTCTAATACTTAAATGGTTTAAATATTAAATTACTTTATATAATAAAATAGCTTTTTTTTATTTCTCAAATAAATTCTAAATACCGTTGAACCTCTAATTAAACCATTTAAATTCTCATATAATTCAAAGCTTTAAATATTCCACCATTTCAAAACTAATTCTTTGATAATTCCTCATATATCAAATTTAATTACTATTATTTAGATTTGAAATGTCTAATTAATAAATCCAATATAATTTAAATAAAACCTTTAACTTCAAACAACTGGATATTCTTAAATTAAATAACCTGATATATTCATTTAAGTCAACTTTATATTCATTTAAATCACTCTAAGCCAAATCAAGTTATAAGAATCCCACCCTTTAAATCTATGTTTTATTTAAATTTCAAATCAAATTTATTCGAGTAAAATTCTTAATTACTTCAAATTAAACCAATTTCATATTTATCTTACAACTTAATTTTTATTTAAGTCATTAAACTCTATATATACAATATCTTAAACAGGTACTTAACCATATAATATAAAACAATCAAACTCCATGAATAAACTTATTTTTATTACACAAATTTATACATAGATTAAATTCAAGAATTTAACTGTATATATAAAATAATATTTATATAATATCAAAATTTAATATTTATTAAACCGTATATTTCTTTCCAAAACTATAGAAATCATTTTAAAATATTTATATATATAGACTGACGGTGTCTGTATATAATTTTCTATCCTATGGTCAAGTGATACAAATATTTATCATTTCATTCCGTAATTTAAAATAAAAATACGGTTATATATCATTTCAAACCGCAATCCCGAATGAAATTAAGTGCATAACAAATTTGTAGTTTAAAACAATATGAAATACAACATCCATTCATCTAGTAACAATCATCAACCATTTATTACAATCATCATCCAATTTAAACAATAACATCAATATAGAGCATATAATAAATAACGGGTAATTACTGACAGTTATATTCAATAATAAATTAAACAATCTATCTAACCAGCAGTTTATATGCAATAATAAATTAAATAACAGTTAAATTTAAATAAATGCAATTTACTGAGATGATGATTTAAAAATATACAAACAGTCATAAATAAATTCAAAATCACAACAAAATTTAATTTAACGAACATAAGAAATTTTAGAAGTTGTGAGTGGGTCAAAACACTCACCTTTTGAATTTTAATTGAATTCAAATCCAATTTAAACCCAAAAATTGAACGGTCTCAGAATTTGTCCAAACTAGCACCAAAATGTCTGGAATTCCAATACGAACCTAGCGGAGAAAACCGCGCATGAATAGGATCTCGTATGTAATAGTTATACATTTTAGAAGTTATACGATTAAAACTAGAAATAAACAAAATAAAGCAACCGGTACCGATCACGAATTGCCACGTCATCGAGCGCACACGCACATATCAGAAGCCGCTCAAACCCTAATATCCTTCGATAACGAACTACAACCGCCACCTATCGAATAAAAATGCAGCCGCCTCGCCTAGCGTTGCCACGATAGGAGCACACGGCCGCGCTCGCTGTAACAACCCGCATATTTATCGAGTTTACATTTAAATATTTTTATTTAAATATTAAATCGTTAATCGGATTTTGGTCCCAAAAAAAAAAATACTTTTTGCAAACGGTCAAATTAGGACTCGAGACCACTTCCATTGAGTTCGAAATGTCGTTTACAACTTTTTAAGTATAAACATCGATAGGTTTGGAGTTAGTGAAATTTCACTAACTTTTCCCGCTTTGGACTTTGGGTTAGTTTAGCCTATTAAGCCCAAGTTCCAACCCTCTTCTCCTCACTCTTCATAAATTTCCTAACTAACTCAAGCTTTGGCATTAATGGTGAAGAGAATGGGAAATTAAAACTCCAAGCTCAAATTCAATTGCAACTCCATCATTCAACTCCAAATTCAAGTAGAAGATATTGGATTCAAGCTTTGGATTGCTTCTCCTTGCTTTCAAGCTTCATCTTCATAAATTTTAGTGCAAAGGTGAGATTTTTATCTCACAATTCTAGCCTATAACTATATTGGACTGTTGGGAATGATTCCCTATCATTTTTGCATGCATGTTAGCATTTGGTTTGGATTGGATTGGCAAAAAACTCCAATTTTTAGCGTTTTGTTGAATTTTCTGCACTTGAGTCGCTGAGTCGTTCACCCTTGAGTCGCTGAGTCGTTCACCCTTGAGTCGCTGAGTCGTTGGACCCTTGAGTCGCTGAGTCGTTGGACCCTTGAGTCGCTGAGTCGTTGGACCCTTGAGTCGCTGAGTCGTTGGACCCTTGAGTCGCTGAGTCGTTCACCCTTGAGTCGCTGAGTCGTTGGACCCTTGAGTCGCTGAGTCGTTGGACCCTTGAGTCGCTGAGTCGTTGGACCCTTGAGTCGCTGAGTCGTTCACCCTTGAGTCGCTGAGTCGTTGGACCCTTGAGTCGCTGAGTCGTTGGACCCTTGAGTCGCTGAGTCGTTGGACCCTTGAGTCGCTGAGTCGTAGACCCTTGAGTCGTTAGGTCGTATGACCCTTGAGTCGTTAGGTCGTTAGACCCTTGAGTCCTTAGGTCGTTAGACCTCATTTTATCTTCACTAGGTCGAACCCCGTAAGCGGTGGCGTTGCCCCCGCACCCCCACCTTGGGGGGTTGCCACCCCCCCTGGACCCCCCCTCCGTAGGGGATCTTATCTGAAAAACATTGAGCTGATTTCCTGGGATTTTATTCGCATCTCCGTATGCGATCTTTGTGACTGATTGTTTCTACACTTGCTTATGTGTTTTGTCACTTTATAATATAAAGGTTTCAATACTAGTAGTAAATATCAAAACTCTTTTAACAAACAATTTCAACTCTATTTTTAATAACAAAGCTCTTTTCTTAAACCGTTTTCCAATCTATTAGTATATACAAGCCTTTACCTCACTCGGATGAGAAATCTAATTAAACGACTTAGTAAAACAAGTGGTATGAAACGCTTGCGTTCACTTCGTCGGTTAATTCTTGGACTTGTTCGATTGAACCTCTTGTGACAATTTTATTAGTGAAGATTTACAGTTTGTTCGTAAATATTTAAGTTAAGCAAGTGGTTATGGGACATGAAGCTAAACTTCTATATTTACTAGCTTAGTGTAATTGACACTTCTCGTTGATCTTGATGATCGCTTTATGAATTAGACTAGCAATTGCGCGATGTCTCTTTCATTGCAAGGTTAGACTAGACACCACTTGTGTGACTCCATTCACACATACCTTTCTGCCTTTTGGTTAGTCTTGACCTCAATCTGTGTGATTCCATTCACACATGCGGGGTAGCTCCCCTTGGTCTTCGGACCGTCATGTGATAGGCCTCTTTCCCTTTTTATGATTTCTGGATTTCTCGTGTTGATTTCTGGAATTTATGTCATTGACTTGTTATGAGTACAAGTTTAGGGTATGATGCCCCCTTCGAATCTTTGAGAAGATTCTTGTGATATTGATTATCTCTTATTGATTGATCTTCTGTTGATCATTATTTACATACTTATAGTGGTATGTCGTTATGGATGTTTATGTTTATGCCATATCTTTTATGTTATATCATGTCATCTGATATTTATAGCTAGACTGATCCGTTTATTATTTTCTTAAATAATACTCGGGTCAGACCGAGATGTTACAGGTGCTTCTGCTTGACTTCTTCCCAGGGATTCATCACTCTGACTTTTGGCTAACTGTTTAGATTAGCAGTTTTTGTTGTATACACTTGAGATATAGACTCATAGTTGTATTCTTTTGTATAGCACGTGTTGCTATCCTTTTGTATTATCGTGGATCTTATTGACCACTACTCTGATGTACACTTTCATGTGTTAGTTATATATTCATATCTTCTTCCGCCTTTGTGATATGGATATCTGTGACTGATTTGTGATATGATTATTTCTATGTTTGTTTCCGAAGATTATTTATAGCCACCGTGTGATAAGCAATTACATGGATGGTCGCTCCTCAACAGCCTCATTCTCCGTGCTAGTTGACAGCACTACTCCGGAGTGTTCTTGGCTAGCGTGGGTATAGAGGTGGGGCGTCACACTCGCTATCCCCTGTCGACCTAACTACGCCGACGCTGCCTGCTCCGGTCCCCCAAACTCCACCGTGTTGCGCACGAAATTCGGCCAAGAACGACAAATCACGGCAACCACGATCGGCTACGGCCAGAGTTGAGCCACTGGATCTCTACTGCAGGTCTCCTCTACAACCCTTTACCACCCGATCGAACCCAGGAGAAGGATCCACCATCCATCACAACAACCCCCACGAACGGCTGAAAATAAATTTGCGATTCCAGGGAAAACGATGATTCAGAATCGAAAACGAACTGCAGATCTGAGATGCATACATCGAGATCTTCGATATATAATTTTTCTGAATTTTTTTGAGAAGTTTGAAATTTCACTTTGGTTTTTGAATTGCAATTGATATTATGTATTTTTCTGCCATTGAAATGAAGAGGTGAAAGAAAATGTATGCGCAGACAATTGAGAAACAGAGGTAGGCTAGGTTTTATAACAGGGTATTTATAGGTAGGGGATGTATACAATGTTTTATCTCGTGAGTGACAGATTTGAAAACTGAAGAGAGAGGATGCGTGTTTTAAAAATGTTGCGTGTTGAATGGGGTAGGAATTTCGGCTAAACAGAGATAGACTAGACAAATTTTTTTTCTTTTTCGGCGTGAAAAATGAATTAGAAGGGAGGAGAAGATTCTATCATTTAACTGAGCTCGATATTATCCTTTTACTTTCATTTTCTTTTCGGCTGATGTAAAGTTGATGGAGGGAGATGTTTGTGTGCTGGATTATACCTGCTACAGTGACATTTGAATTGAAGAAAAAGTGCCGATACGAATGCCCTTTTGACCAGAATATAAAGACATATATACTTAATTAAATTTGAATTTTCGATATAAACTACAACGCGTTAATCTACCGTACGATCACACGACAACTCCAAACGCTACGGAAATTGAAATCCAATAATAATACCATATTACGGATCTAATGGAACTAGTTTCGTCGAATTCCGAGATTGTGTCTCGGAAGGCTATTTTTAAACGTCAATTTAAACGATAAAATTTCAAAACCTAACAAAACACTTCCAAATTGAATTTCAACACTTTTACTATCTTCAGTACTATCAATATAAATTTTACAAGCCCTTAAAATATTTTTAGCAGGCTAAAAATTCCAGATTTAATATTTTATCCAACTTCAAATAATTTAATTTAATAATTAAATTATCTAATAATTAGTGATATTTGAATTCAAATTAAAAAATTCACTTTTAAATATTTAAAATCAATTAAATATTTTGATTTCAAATGTCCAAAATCCCGGGTCGTCACACCACCATCCTCTCCACTATCACCATCCACAGCAACCACCACCTCCTCCTCTGACCAATGGTGGTCGTGATTTCCATATGAGCCATCCCCACAAACTTTGCATAAAACTCCACTTGAAAATGCCTAGGAGACCACAGAACTTCACTATCCCTTCATATATTGCTTCGGTCACACCCCTAACTCCACCACCACCTGCCTACACCACCTCTGGACATCACTTCAGATCTGGCCAGACCTAAACCCTGATATGGCCGAGCCCAATTGACCCATAGTCGAGCCAAGTGGAGCACCAAAACCTTCCTATTTTGCGTTGCCTTTGACCTTCCTTCACTAGTAACTCAAAAACACTTCACATTCCTTGCTAGCCGTGTGTTATGATGCTAAACCCGACCTACATGATGCCATACCCGAGCCAAAGCACCATCATAGCCGAGCACATGGAACCCTAGGCCGAGCACTTGAATGGTTAAAGCAAGGTCGAGCTATCTTGTTTTGTTGCTTCTTATTTTCATTTGTTCAATATTGTTTTTGTGTTTAATATTCATGTGTTACATTATCTTGTTTATATGTTGTCTACAAGATTAATATCAAGGCTCTCTATTCATTCAAATCAAAAGTCGTGTTGTATCGTGCTTGTCGTGCTTTTGTAATCGTTCTTGTGTGTTGTAGTGGTCTCTAGCTTTGATAAAGGTGAGTCCTTCTCACTCTGACATTTTTACTTATGAAATGGTAAATGGATGACAAGTGTTCAGTAATTAAAAATGTTCTGCAAGTAAATGATGATTATATTATATGCTATGCCATGTTAACTCTGTTAATTATCATCTGACATATGATATATGACAGTATATTGTGACATTGACATGTTAGTATAATTGTTTATGCATATATTCACACTGCAAGTTTCCCTGTTAGAATAGAATCATTATGGGTTGAAATAATACATACCCGGAGGACTTTAGAATAAGGAAAAATCATTATGGGCTAAAATGATAGGCCTGAGCAATTTTTATTTATTTTTATTTTACTTGGGATTGCGGGTTTGAAATGATAGAACCCGGGTTTTTCTTTTTAAATTGCGGATTGAAATGATACATATCTGTATCACTTGTCTAGGTTAGAAAATTATATACAGACTCCGAGGTATATTTTTAAATGATTTTTATATAGGTATTTATTTTTAAAGTACGAAATTTTGATTTAAAAATATATATTTCATGGTTTTGGGAAGGCTAAATATTTAGTTTTGATTTTTGTAAATTATATGTAAATTTGAATTAAATGTGATTTTTGACTTTAAATTATATTTTTAAATGCAAGTAAATAATGGAAATTTAAATTTAAAGTTTTGAAATGATATTTGAAGTAAAATGTTAAGTTTTGGTTAAATTAATAAGTTAAGAAAACAGTGAATTTTGACTTAACAAATGAATTTGAGTTTTAAATTGGATATTTAATTATAAAATTTTGTTGTGATAAATCATATGTTAAAATTATTTAAATGTGAAATTTTAAAGTCTAGAAATATGATTTATAAGTTTAAATTAACAAAAATTTGAAGTGTTAATGTTTCTGAAGTTATAATAAAATCTAGAATTCTATTAATAGCATTTTCAAAAAATCCCGTGGTCTTATGACAGCATTTTTAAGTGCTGTTGTTTTGAATTTAACTATGTTTGAAATAACTAAATATCTATTATGACATTTTATAAATGCCGTTGTTCCTGAACTAAACTATTTTGGAAACTATAAGTTATGATAGCACTTTATAAATGCTGTCGTTGCTATAATTTGACAATGTTTTGAAATGTTATAGATTTTAACACTATTTGAGCTATATTTTAAAGTGTTAAATGATTTAACTTTTGGAAATTGATTATTTGTGAAATTTAAGGAGTTTAATATATATTTTAATGTTTAAATTTGAATTTTAAGAAATTTAAATTGAATTTGAATTTAAATAATGGTTTTTGAATGGAATTTTAAAATGTGTTTTGTAATGATATTTGGAATAATAAATGAATGACTTATTTGATTTTTAAATGATATTTTAATTTGAATATTTGAATTTGAATTCAAATAATGATTTAATAATGAGGTTTTGAAAGGATATGATATTTTAATGATTTTGAAATGGATTTGAATGATAAAATATTTATTTTGATAAAGAGCGTGAATTTGGAATGATATTTGATTTTGATTTATTCGATAAATGAATATTTGAAGTTTACGTTAGTATGAAGGATATTTGATTTACTTGTAATTTGAGTTTGTTTAAAAGATATTCGATTTATGAAATGAACTTTTCAAAACTGAGTAATAATGAAGTTAAATTTGAGTTATATGAAATTATAAAAATTAGTTTTGAAATGTGGGATATTAAAGCTGTGAAATACATTAAAAATTAAATAGTTTATTTTGTGGATCAAATCTATATTTGAAATTGATAAAATTTGAAATGTTTGTTGGGAAACTGAAATGAATTGAAACTGATGGTTTGAATTGAATTAAATTGGAAATTTGAATATTTGGGTTTAATTGAAATAATTAAAGGAATGTTTCATGATTTCAAATGTATGATTTCGAAATGTTATGCTTTTCAAAGTGTAATGATTTCAAGTATTTTGGTTTTGAAAGAATTATAACTTTGAAAGTATTATGATTTTTGAAAGATAGGTATATGTTTGAAAATGGAAATGATAAACTATTATGATTTGAATATATTTTTTAAATAAAAATGGTTTTGGTTTCGAAGTATAAACTATTTTGAAAGGAATATAGTTTTGAAATGAAATGATTTTATTTTTGAAGTATAAATTGTATTGAAATGACCACGGCGTTATAATAACATTTGGTTGTTAAAAAGACCGAGATTGAAAGTTGTCATACTCTCTGCTAACTCCGAAAATCACTTTAACAACTGTGTATACGGTGGAGATTTCAGAATGAAGTAGGATGGTGGAGACGATCCTATTGAGGTATGAACGTGGCCCCGACTCTCGTGAGTTGGCTTAAGGTGGCTAAAACAGGAGCGATCGACGGGTCAAGTGAGGTCATTCCTCCTAACGAACGCACTTCTTTGATACTATACTCTTACTTGTGGTTGATTTGATGGCCATCCTCCGATTTTGATTTGGGAGTGTGTTCCGAGGTGGGCGGTAGTGGCTGCTATGCGTTACTACCAGCCTAGAAGCGTAATTGGTATATCTACCCTGGCATTGCCAAGTTGTGCCGTGTCACCTACCATAGCGAGCCTTACTACGAGTTTGTTTTTCTCCCGTAGCCCATGGAGTATTTAGGGCAGCCTCCCGACCTGGAGGTACACTGATACTGGATGGACTACTGGGACTATTACGTGTTGGGGGCTATATGGGTAACCCTTCAACGCTATTTTAAAGTAAGTTTATTTTACTGTAGACGTTATTATAATAGCGCAATATCACAACATAGTAAACAGTTTAATGGATCCTTAAAGGATGGGCGATCCCAAACATCCTTTAAGTTACAGACGCATTTTTGTTACTGTTCACTAGAGTTAATTTACAGTTCATAAGTATTTATGTCCCGACTCAAGTGTTTTGTGTTTTGCTTTACGCTCGAGTCAGACTGAGTAATTCAACATTCAAGACTCACCTTCGGAGTTGGTGCTTTGCTTGAAGATCCAACCATCTATTTTGCTTTCGGTATTCAGTGATTCCAGTTATGTATTCTGATTTGTACCTGATGTATTTTTTTACTCTTCTGATGTATCTTGTTGAACCCTGATGTATCTTATATATATAATAGCTTCATAAAATATTATCTTTTTTACTTCCGCTGCATTATTATTTACTCCGTGTCTATGATCTGTGATTGTTTATTTACTGTATATTCTGAGATTTGCCAAATTTTATTTACAACGCCGTATTTTGAGCAGTTCAAGTCCGACATGTGCGGAAGCGAACGATTGAAAATATCGGGTTGTTACATTGCACAAATTGAATTTAGATGATGCATTATGATTCCTAGATGCACTTGCTATCTTTGTCATATTCTAACACACACCATAAAAAAAACTATTTCAAAATTATAATTCATGTATTAAAAAACTAAAGTTTTCTACGATTTTCCAATATAAGAATGATCAAATTAGGCTCATTAAAATAATCTGTGAACTTAACGACCTGACACAACGGTAAGATTGTTATATTGTGACCTTGGCATCACAGGTTCAAGTCCCGGAAACATCCTCTTAGCTAGCGGGGTAAGGTTAAGTACTAACTTTACATTTACTGGAGTCTGGTTATAGCAGGAGTCGCGTGCATGATATCAGGCACTTTCATATAAAGAGTATTAAAAATTGACAGTGTATTAAGTGTCTCAGAAATAGACGAAAAAAAGGTAGAATTCCTTAGATCTATATAAAGATTTGTGGTTTGCATTATGTTAACCTATAAAGCCAAATAAAAAGAAACCATAACCGTACTTGTAAAAAAGAATCAAACAAAATTTCTTACTTTATCACTCACAATTTCATAGCATTTTCTTTAAATTCGATGAATTCAATGTTGCTTTATATCCACTGTTTTTAAATCTCGGCTGAGATCTCGGTTGAAGGCGTGGACAAAACAAAACATGAGATATCGGTTGATATCTCATTTTGATTATATTGTCCGATATTCGAAGCAAAACGATATTCCGAGATATCCCAGATTTATTGTTTTTTTTTAAATATGCACATCTCAGTCTATCATAAAAAAATAAATAAAGCCATTTTCTTTCCGATTCAACTTCTCAAAAGATCACGTCCTTGTCAAAATATCGAACTCCCTCTTCTCTAGAGAAAAAAACGAACTCCTTCTTCCAACATCCAACAGCTCGCGGTTCCTTCCAATTTTCGACTACTCGATCTCGCTTTTGACAGTCCGCAGCTTCATCTTCAACCAATCTCTCCACTCTCTACATGTATGTAAATTAGGGTAGTTTCTATTTTAATGAAATTCAATCTTTCAAAAATTGAATATACAGTATAATTTAAAATAGATGTGCAAGTAGATTTAGTTTGTTATTCTTACCGCATAACCTTCTGCGAATAGATTTGCATTGCATGAAACTTTTTGATTCCTGATATCTCTTATATGCATTTGCTTTTATTTGCATCAGTTCCTGATATTTTTATTATGTTATTCTTATTACATATATGTAATTGTATAGAACCTACTTTTTTTAGTTAATTTATCGCATTTCATCTACTTATATGTAATTGCTAAAACCGATGATGTTTTGTAACTTTTGTTGAACAATTTCATATAGTTGAAGTATAGTTGCATTATTTTTTCAGTTAGAATAGTGGAGATTAGTTGCATTAATTCAGTAAATGTTAAATAAACCAATACCATGCTTTTTTTTATAAATTATGTGATGTGTTATACTCCGATATGGTCCCGGAATGAACTTTAGGTCCGAGATGTAAATCCAATATTGGCATCCGAGATGCACTCGTCTCGTCCGAGATCTCCTCCGATATAATACCGAGTCACTAAAATAGCCGAGACGAAACGTGTCTAATATCCGAGATTTAAAACCTAGTTTATATCTTTTGTTTTATAATTATTAAATGCCAATGTTCACCAAAGCATAATGATTTTCGGTCATCATTCAATTCGTAATACTTATGAATAATAGTGCCATATAAAAGAAGAGTAATGAATGCATATACCAGTCTCATGTAAATCGATAACCAGTATCATTTTTGTTACAAAAACATACCAATGAGTAATTAGGAAACAACTACTCTAGTTATAATGCAGTTTAAATAAATATCTATTAATTTCAAGAAAGACCAGTAAAATTAGGAGCATTATTCAATGTTACTCGTAGAATGGTCATATATAAAAGCTGCACTCGTCTTCACCAAAGAAAAACGTTAATTTATGCTTTGATGTAAACTTATGATCAACTGTTCAATTTCAAGGTTGCTACCAAAACATTATTACTCCAAATATTTGACTTTGAACTGATTATTATTCTTAGCTTCGTCTTATCCATATATTTATCTCTTTGTTCAGTTTTCATTACTATCTATCTTTTATATAATAAAAAATTAGTCGTATGTTAAATGATTGTGGAGAATGCTGAAGAGAAAAGGTTAAGTTTCAAGAGACGAGTATATATGCACGTCCAGGTGGACTTGCGTTTGATTGTTGAACCATATTTTTGTGGTTTAGCTGTCACAAAACAAATAAAATAAAATTAGTGCAAGTGAACAAATTTTGTAAACATTATTTGTAGAATCATTACATATTAATCATGCATATCACATCAATACAAACTATGATGCATAGCTTTAGACAAATGTAGTATATGCATCATTAATGTATACGTAAATGGAAAGTTCGCATACATAAATGAATAATAAGAACCCACGTCAAATTGAATGCTCATAAATTGAGTATTATGTTAACCTAATGCATATATAAGGGACAAATAGAATAAAGCCACAATAAATACAAAGGAGTAATAAAAATATACTAATACGAGGTGGCATATTAATAAGTATAATACGATACATCTCTTCTCTATCTACTATTAATAAAAAGAAATGAATGGCATTTTCATTGTCTTTTGGAGTCCCACAAATGATTTGCAACCTCCACCACTGTCCCTTTTTCGACCATACACCAATGGCATTTCACCATTAATTTGCATCCGACACCATGAACAACTGCTTAAAATAAAAGTATTGTGACTATCAAAGCTTTTGCAATACATCTTGTTCATTAGTTTATTTATTAAATAAAATAAAAAAATTCTCTATACTTTATGGATAATATCAATAACATAGCAAGAAAGACCTCTCTAATATATTGCTTAGCATACAAATATATCATATGAAAACATGCATATTGTATAATAGCAAAATCAAACAAAAGACAGAATTAAAGGTGAATCAAGTATTATTCCTCAATTCTACTTGAATCAGTTTCATTTACAACTACTCCGTCAAAGCTTTCTCAAGTAATAAACTATTATCAGGTCATAACTTGTTGGAATTCAACCTTTTATACTTATGGGTGTGGCAATAGGATATTCGCAATAGCCCACTGAAATTATAAAAAGGAATCTCCGTAAATTTGTTTGTACTTGCAATTTACATTACTATGTAATAATATACGCACGTTCTTCTTTATTTTTTCTATAAAAAGAAATGGATTTGAAAAGGGGTAGTTGCAGTGAATAATGTATTTGCAGCTTTTGTTGGGAAATTCCACTTTTATGGAGTTTAACTAGACGAACAGATTTTGTTTCTTTTTTTTTTCTCTTCTTGTTCTTTCGATTCTTTAACTCCACCAAACTCCATACTCAGAGAATTTTCTCTCTCATCCAACTCGACTTCCCAAAGTTTTGGTTCATCTTTAATGTTCTATCGCTTATCGAATGTAACTAAACAATCTATCTCTATCGATTCCTCTTTCTGTACCAAACTAACATTGTAGTCAGATTTGAAAATATGGATCATATCATATTGATCAAATGACGTTTATATTGTCATATCTTTATAGTATAGTTATGTGCGTTTGGATGATTATTTGGTAATTTCAGTCATGGTAGTTGACAATAATTAGTTGGTAAATATACATCAGTGAACACCACATTTCAAGCTAATCCTTAGCCATTTACCGTATGTTATTACATGTCACTTAGGTGGTAGGCAGCATCAAATATTTTTAGGACAGCGTGTTCATTCACGTGCGCGGGCACACACAAACACACACACACACATATGTGTGTGTGTATGTAACTGTATTTAAAACTACATGTCCAACTCAAAGCATTGCTATTCCGTTTGAAGCACGTGGATTTATGTGGTCGTCAAAACTAAATTAACTTACCATCATAACAACACTAACTATTAGTAGTAAATTAGTTTGCAAAGTATTTATATTTTCCTTATAGTAAGAACAAATCATAGCAAGATGATTTTATTGAAGTTTGCGCCTCTATCGTTACTTGGTTTTGTTTGTTAATCTTGACTGTCTCGTCCTGAAATTTAGATAAGAGAAAAACCAACATAACATGATTGAGTAGTTCATTTTATTTTATTTATCATTTAAAAAAACAGTTCCAAGTTGAGTAAAACTACATCATAATATGAAACAATTCTTCTATTATTCTAACTACACCTAGAGCTACAATGTTTGATAATATATCACCCATCAACAAAAATCAAGCATTTAAAAAAAAAAAATCAATTGATGTAACTTTAAATTTTGCAAACCCAGACAGGTGAATCTTGATTACCAAATAATAACATACAGCACGTTGTTATCAAACCAAACTATCGCTTGTATACACGCTGACAGACCCACTCCATTATTGCTGACAACCGCTATATATCTATACATCCACAAACATATGCAAATATGTGACACTAATCAGAATCAAGAGCACCACTCGATTTTAATGCACATCAGCAACAAAAAACGAACAAAATTCAACCAAATTATGCTAATGTCCAACCATGTATGTATTAAGCCGGTAAACTCGTTTCATATTTATATACCTTCCTTCTAAAACAACAAAAAGAAGCAGTTAGGAATCTTATTTCAAATACTTTATGGGCATAAATAAGATCGGATTGAAGAAAAATAAGAGCGAGCAAACTTATGAACATCAAATTAACTGGTATAAATAAACGAAGAACACTATATCAACTTTTTCATAATTATATGTAAATAAAATCAACAGCAAACAGGGTTAACTGATGCATACAGTTCCAAATTAAGTTCAAAACCTAAATGCGATACTAATGTCATCGAAATATACATTACTACGAAATGATTAGTAGATATAAACGGCTCTCAATTAGTATACAAAAACGGAAACGTGGAAAAATGTTAAATTTAGTTAAACGTTTTTGATTTATAGTGGTAGAGATATAAATAAACTTAAGGAAAGTAACAGAATTATAACAAAATGGGAAATAAGTAAACATACTTAGCAGTTATAAAGTCTAGTGATTCACTGCTAACAAATACACATAGGAAATTTTACATATATAGCCTAGTTTTGAAAAGATATAACAAATATAGGCCAGTTCTAAAAGTATTTACAAATATAGACCAGTTTTCGTTTTGCTGGTCTATAGCGTTGACGATTTTTTGGGAATCGCCAACGTGCGATTGTTCAAAAATCGCCCACATGGAAATAACCACAAACAGCCCTCCCTTTCTCTCTCATTTCCACCATTTTCTCAAAACTAAAACAAACTTCTTTAATGACAGATCTGTTCTGAAATTATTCTTCATATTCTTTAAAATCTTAGTTCGGTGGTAAATCTGTAGATCGAGTTCACGTTGCTTAGCAAATTTCAGCTAGTTGGAGGTAAATTCACTAAACCCTAGTTTTTTTTGTCTATTCTGTATTTTGGTGAACTTGGTAATTGGTTATGTTAAGTTAGAAAATTGGTATAATGTGTACGTATTGAAAGATTTGTATATTGATCTGTAGAATGGCGAGAATTATGATTCCTATGCTTTGCTACTATGACGGCGAACTACTTGTCGATGATCAAAGGAATGTTAAATATGCTGGTGGTATTTGTAAACCAAGAAGAGTGCGAAAAGGTTGCAAATTGACCGAATTAAAAGATGCTGTGTACAGAAGGACGAAGATTAATAAAGAAGAATTTGAATTTGAGCTAGTGGTTAACTGGCCTACAGACTCGGGTTCTAAAGCAATAGCATTGACGGACGATGACGATGTAATGTTTTCTGTTGTTGCAAAATCTATTGAGTTATACGTAGGGAAAGTAGCAAAGCAACAACAAGAACATCAGGTGGCATCTCCCGTTGTGAGTACTGGAATTGGATACTATACACAGATGTTGGAGACTGCGGATCCATCTACTGACTACGTATCTTATAACTATAGCAATCCTTTTCCAAACGATGGAATAAACCGTCCTCCATCCATGCAGTATGAATTTATGCCGTACGAAGACGCGCAACAATTTACGCAACAAAGCAACATTTATTGCAACCCGCCTAGGGATGCAAATACGACTGCAAGGTAAAAAAAAATTGATGAACTGATAGATGAACTATTATGTAGTTAATTTTTCTTATGTTACGCCATAATTTAAACAGCTTCCAACAACAAGACATTCAGCATGACGAAAATGATAGACATGTTAATGCAAATATGTCGCAGTCAATGTATCCTAATCCATACGAACTATACGATATTGTTTACAGATTGGGCTATATTTTTCGTCTCATTTGGTCTCTATTATCGGTTAGCTGACTTCTATATATGAATTAGGTATACGACACTTGATTCTGGTGCGCAATGGAGTGCTGAACCATCTACTAATTCTCCGTATGCAAATTTTGACAATGATATGGATGTTGGTGGGAATGCAGCCGTGGATGAAGAACGTCATGTAGATAGCATGGTCGTTGCTTCTATGAATGTTAACGAAGACTTTTGGATACAAAGAATGCAAGTTAACAACGAGCCGTTGAACTATGACTTCCCTGCAGCAGATGACAATGATGCAGATAGTGATGAAGCAGAGATGGAAGTGTCTTTGGATGATGATCTTTGCACTGCTCAAATGTTGGCAAGATCTGTTGTTGGTAATCTTCAATTTTCCGATGAACGATTTTCGACCTCTTGCGTTCAAGCTGGTTTCAGTGTTGGAATAGTTTTTGAGACAAAAGAGAAGTTTCTTCAACAATTAAAGGAATGATCAATTCTGCATGCTGTTTCATACAAACCAATAAAGTCGAACAAAACACAATATACCGCTATATGCACCGTTGAAGGTAATTGTCCATGGAGAATACATGCCATAGTTTCGAAAAAATCCGAGTCGCGATGGTGGAAAATTCGGAAGTATCCAAGCGAACACACTTGTGTCAACCCAATAGTTAATTCCAACCATAAGCAAGCAACTTCAAAATTTATTGTAACAAAAATCATGTCTTTTGTCAAAGCCAATTTGGATATTTCAGCTGGTACAGTCCAAGTGTTTGTGCACGATCAGTTGTTCATCAACATAAGTTACATGAAAGCGTGACGAGCATTAAGCAAAGCAATAGAGAGAATTTATGGTGATTAGGCATAATCGTACTCGAATTTACCACAGTTCTTTGACGAGATAAAAAGAACGAACCCTGGCTCTATAGGTAACGTGACACATGATGAAGTGGGAGTGTTCGATCGAGCTTTTTGGGCATTTGGGCCTTGCATGACAGGTTTTGCGCATTGTCGGCCATTGTTATGTATTGACGGTACGCACTTGTACGCTAAATACAAAGGCACGTTGCTTGTTGCAACCGCGATAGATGCAGATGATTGTCTCTATCCTTTGGCATACGCAGTAGTTGAATCGGAGTCATGTGATTCTTGGGGTTGGTTTTTTTCCTGCATGCTAGAATTCATACATAGTGTCCGCGGTCGTTGTATTACTTTCATATCCGATAGGATGAAAGGAATTCCAAAAGCTTTACACGGAAAATGGCGACAACCGCACAAACATCTTTATTGTGCAAGACATATAAAAGCCAACTTTCAAGCGGCAGCATTCAGAGATAAGCGTTTGACAGGGTTATTTTATTCGGCAGCGTGCGCGTCCGAGGTAGTGGAGTACATGAAAATTAGAGAAGAGATAAAAGCAACAAGTAGGCGTGCGCATGAGTGGATTGAGCGTAGTCTGGGAAATTTTGAAGAAAAATGGGCCTGGTGCAAAGACGATGGAGGACACTTTCATGTAATGACAACTAATTCTTCTGAAATTTTTAACGGTATATTGAAAGGAGCTTGATCACTACTATAAAGGCCTTGGTTGCACGAACATTCTATCGCTCAGTTGAATATTTCTGCAAGCGTCGCCAAATTGCAGATGAACTAGCGACACGCTTGACTCCAAAGTGGGAAGCCAAAATAGCAGAAAGAGCCAGTGAAGCACGTCGCTGCAGACTAGTACGATTTAGTCAAACCGAATGGCAGGTAATTCACTATTTGGTGATGAATACAAAGTTAAAATTGACGACACCAACTGCTCGTGCACATGCAACATTCTGATACTGCAGAAGATACCATGCTGTCATGTAATGGTAGCTTGTTCGACGTAAACAGGTGGGGCTAATAGAGCACACCATGACTTAGCGTCAAGCTGGTACTCCGTTGACAGCTACAAAGCCACTTATAAGCCAGAGTTTAATCCCGTGCGTGATCGGAGATTTTGGGGCGCATATAATGGTCTTCACATTTGGCGCCGACTGCGAGACGACAATCGGGAAGGCCACGATCTACAAGGATGAAAGGTGTGATGGATGAAGGCCAGTCGTCCAAATCAAACAGGTGTACCAAATGCGGTGTGCTAGGCCATAATCGTAAGCGATGTGTTACTGCCGTGTAGATGTGTTTGTATTATTTGAATTCTATGTAATTGAACTCTACTGTCTACTTACTATGTCATGTTGTTTGCTGCTGTAAGAAAATTTGTAAAATGCTATATATTGCAGGTCCTTGCTTTGTTTGTTATATATGAAACAACCTGCTGCTGTCCGGTAGTTGCAGCAGGAAAAAGAGCGATTTTTGGAAAGTCGGCCAAGGGTGATTTTTGGAAAATTGCCATAGGGCGATTTGTCAAAAATCGCCTTCCACAACCTGCTGCAGCTAACAAACAGCAACAAGTCCACACCCATAATAATGCATACAAATATCACAGTGTTTTTCATCCCATACAAAAACATCAGTAGTAGCCATATCCAATCAATACACAAAAGCATGTTCATACCATACACAATTATACCGTACACAACACAGTTCAAATTACATTGCAATATCCAATATAATGCACGTATCACCTACGCAAGCGACGAACTTCCATAGGCGTACGGCGACGACGACGTTCCGACCGTTGAGACATGCACTCTTCTTCCTCGATCTCGGTGGTAGGATCAAATGTACATGGTGGTTGAGAAGGTCCATGGGTGAAATCTTCCGGTTGTTGGGACGTCGAAGGGCCTTCTTTGTACGAAGTTCCTTCACCTCTTCTGTGACGCCGCCTGTAAGTTAGTAGGAGCGGCGGTGCCTCCCCTTGAGGTGGAGGTATGTCTGATGGAGGTGGAGGTATAGGGGGAAGGACGTCTTGGCCTCTCTAATTTGTTTCTTCCCAAGACTGCGCGTAGAATGTTTTTGATGTTCATGCACATTCCTTTCGACTGCGCATCGTGATCTAGACGTTGTTCGAGTTTTTCGGCGGTTTCCAACGCCTTGTAAATGCCATCAGCCTGTACAACGCAAAGACAATTAGTTATCTTTTTTCGAAAATATGGTTAACTTAACGGGGTTCAGTATACTTACAACGTTTCTCTCAAGAGGCGCACGGGGGGTGTATGGATGATGGGGAACAGCCTGTATAGGCACCTGAAGAACATACCTATGCGTGATATGCCAATACCACCACATATATGTCTCTAGAGGGGTGATTGGCTCTCTTTCAAATTGCGTAAACAAATGGCGCTCATTCCATATTTCCATAGCATTTGCAATTTCCTCGATATGGTACTCGTCGGTATAGACTGGCGCATTTTCTGGAATATGCTGCGCCATTGCAAACTGGCGCATGACCCTATCGGGTAGGTGGTGTGCGCAACGAGTAGTGCAAATGAGTGGAAGCCTGGCAGTCCACAGATATCTAGCGGCCGTACATATAGCCGGAAGACCCTCCAATACATTCTGCGTGTATGGATTCCAGGTCACTACAGCTGGGTCTATAACGTCTAGCACATTGCAGTAAAAGCGTACATTCCGCCGGGGGGGTCTGAGATGTCTTTTTTGGACCAACCCATCTGTCAACAAGCGAAGAAACAATATTTTAGCGTAAACAAATTTCGAATTACAAAATTAATTTTCAAAGGACATGAAGTTATACCGAGATCCAAGAGCATGTGTGTGATCGACGACAACATTTCGGACTTGGATCCGTCCGACAGGTAGATATGTCCATGACCAAATCTATAGGAAAAAACAATTTAGCTACTTACAACATATTTCAATTTGGTCGAAGTAGCAAGATAAATTATACGTGTACCTGAACAAGCGTCAAACACCCCTTATAAGCTTAGTCACCATAAGAGCGAGATTGGAGAGCTCCATATAGGTGTACGCCAAAACAGCACTACCCCATGAGTACTGAGCACACTGATCGAGGTCGGCTAAGTATGGTAGTCATTTCAAGTCCACGCGATTTTTGGAATGATCGCACATTAAACGGGATGTAATGATGTGTAGAATAATGGCTCGTGCCCGCTGCTGTATCCGAACCTCTGTAGCATCGGCAGGCATATCATCAGCTACAGCGTGTCGAAACCATTTCACTTCTACCATGATGTTACCCCTTACTTGTTGCGGAGGAGTAATACCGAGCAAATCCGTGCACAACTGAATATAATCATGATGGTCCTCGCCCGTCACTGGATTGCCTTCTATAGGCAAACCTAAAAGCACGGCCATATCCCCGAATGTGATCGTCATCTATCCGACAGGAAGATGGAATGTAGATGTCTCTGGTCTCCATCTATCGAAAAGAGCTGTGACCAAATGTTGATCTAACTGGAGATAGCCTAACCGCAGTACTGTCGAAAAGCCCGCTCGATCAATCTCCTCTAATACTCTAGGATGATGTGAAGTGACTTTCTTGAGAGAAATAGAGTGATCGATGGTGAAATCTGCTTCTTCGCTCTGTTTAACATCACATGTACAGATATTAGCATTCACACAATTTGTGAAACGAAAATCATAGGAAATTACCATCGTATACGCTTCACTAGACATGCGATGTCTAGGCTGTAAGTACAACACGCTCGGGTCCACTAGACCGGGCTCCATCTCGATGTAATCTACAACACAAAGATTAATGCATACAACCCTTAACTATCATAAATTTAATTATCTTCAATCTACACTAAAGTACACACAATTGAATGAACATTCACTTGCAAATACCTCGTAATGCAATCTACAACACTTAGCTTTCACAACAACTTGCAAAAAATTGAAATCTAGAAAACCCTAAATCAAGAAATTAGAGATGAGTGCATTACCAATATCCTCCACTATTCCGGATGTTGAAGCCAAGGTCCGAATGAGCTTCGAATTTGATTAAAAAGCAAAGAAAATATTAATTTTTGGGAGGGAGAGAGCTCAAACCCGAAATGGGTTTTTTGGAGTTAGGTTGAAAGTTGTAGAGTGAGTGGGAGAGGGCTTGCTGCCTGTCTGTTTTGTAGCAGGCAAAACAGCGGGTGATTTTTCAAAAATCGCCAAAACAAAATACCAAAGAGCGATTTTTCAAAAATCGCCCTTGGCGAATTTTGAAAAATCGCCAGATTCAAAATAGTGGGATGCCTGTTTTGGCAACTGTTTGTTTTCACTTAAAAGATAGAACTGGTATAGAGATTCCTCCAAACAACTCTATTAATTCGTCCGACGAGAAATACTTGGATATAACCATCAATTTCAGAGAAAATCAAACATACATTCTACGAATAGGTGAGATTATCCCTCAATTACAGAGTACTAACAACAAATAAAAATAACAACACAAAACTAAAAACGTACGACCTACGAAAGATGAAAATATCCATCGACTACATGAAAATAAATGAAGTACCCAACATAGAGTTCATAATATGAAACCGTTTGTCAAATGTTTCCATGACGAACATAAGCTAAAGATGACATTTTCTTCTCTACCAACATTTTCTACTCATTTCTTCAACTAATTTTTTCAAACGTCCAACTTCAGCGTGCATTTCGAGGGCGTATTCCACTCCTCGAGCACACAATGAAGGGTCGATCCACTTCATAAATTTACAACACCCCACTTCGCCATGATTCATCATGTGATCTTCGCAAGAAGTACAACCGTAAAATCTTCGTCCAGCATTGGTTTTAGTTTTGGCTACGACAACCATGCATTCATCGCCACATCAGCAAACTGGATATGCACCGGATGGCAACGTAGGCCCTACAGGATTACAAGGACTAAGTACTTTACCTTCAAAAGAAATTTGCTTGTCCGGTCTTTGGTTCGCTACAACTTCACGTAAGCGAGTGTTGAGAGACGATGTTCCTGAATGGAACTTTTGACGTATCGGCCCAAATTGCGTTTCCGGAACAAATTCAACATCACTTAGATGCGTAATGTCCCTTCGAGCTTCAAAATCATCGTAACATTTCGACATTGTCTCGTCGTCTATCTCTCAATCATCCATGTTTGTTTCAGCTGCGAGTACGTCAACATTGGTTACAATACACAACAGCTCCAAATTAGGATTGTAGTAAGCGTAAACATATTATAAATCGATGTATATTACCCTGTAACGAAGATTACACTTACTTGTTCAGAAACTTTGATTGTATTTTGTGAGAATCAGAATTTTTTTGGATTTTCTATGAAGTATGGTTTGCAAACTTTCGGGAATTTGATGATGAGTTTGGTAAAGATGATGAGTTCGGTAAATTAGGAGCATTATTCAATGTTACTCGTAGAATGGTCATATATAAAAGTTGCACTCGTCTTCACCAAAGAAAAACGTTAATTTATGCTTTGATGTAAACTTATGATCAACTGTTCAATTTCAAGGTTGCTACCAAAACATTATTACTCCAAAAATTTGACCTTGAACTGATTATTATTCTTAGCTTCGTCTTACCCATATATTTATCTCTTTGTTCAGTTTCCATTACTATCTATCTATTATATAATAAAAAATTAGTCGTATGTTAAATGATTGTAGAGAATGCTAAAAAGAAAAGGTTAAGTTTCAAGAGACGAGTATATATGCGCGTCCAGGTGGACTTGCGTTTGATTGTTGAACCGTATTTTTATGGTGTAGCCGTCACAAAACAAATATAATAAAATTAGTGAAAGTGAACAAATTTTGTAAATATTATTTGTAGAATCATTACATATTAATCATGCATATCACATCAATACAAACTATGATGCATAGCTTTAGACAAATGTAGTATATGCATCATTAATGTATACATAAATGGAAATTGTGCAGGCATAAATGAATAATAAGAACCCAAGTCAAATTGAATGCTCATAAATTGAGTATTACGTTAACCTAATGCATATATAAGGGACAAATAGAATAAAGCCACAATAAATACAAAGGAGTAATAAAAATATACTAATATGAGGTGGCATATTAATAAGTATAATACGATACATCTCTTCTCTATCAACTATTAATAAAAAGCAATGAATAGTATTTTCATTGTCTTTTGGAGCCCCACAAATGATTTGCAACCTCCACCACTGTCCCTTTTCCGACCATACACCAATGGTATTTCACCATCAATTTGCATCCGACACCATGAACAACTGCTTAAAATAAAAGTGTTGTGACCATCAAAGCTTTTACAATACATCTGTTCATTAGTTTTTTTATTAAATAAAATAAAAAATTTCTCTATACTTTATGGATAATATCAATAACATAGCAAGAATGACCTCTCTAATATATTGCTTAGCATACAAATATATCATATGAAAACATGCAAATTGTGTAATAGCAAAATCAAACAAAAGACAGAATTAAAGGTGAATCAAGTATTATACCTCAATTTTATTTGAATCAATTTCATTTACAACTACTCCGTCAAAGCTTTCTCGAGTAATAAACTATTATCAGGTCATAACTTGTTGGAGTTCAACCTTATATGCTTTTGGGTGTGGCAGTAGGATATTCGCAATATCCCGCTGAAATTACAAAGAGGAATCTCGATAAATTTGTTTATACTTGCAATTTACATTACTATGTAATAATATACGTGCATTCTTCTTTAATTTTTCTATAAAAAGAAATGGATTTGAAAAGGGGCAGTTGCAGTGAATAATGTATTTGCAGCTTTTGTTGGGGAAGTCCACTTTTATGGAATTTAACTGGACGAACGGATGTTGTTTCTTTTTTTTTCTCTTCTTGTTCTTTCGATTCTTTAACTCCACCTAACTCCATACTCAGAGAATTTTCTCTCTCATCCAACTCGACTTCCCAAAGTTTTGGTTCATCTTTAATGTTCCATCGCTTATCGAATGTAACTAAACAATCTATCTCTATTGATTCCTCTTTCCGTACCAAACTAACATTGTAGTCAGATTTGAAAATATGGATCATATCATATTGATCAAATGACGTTTATATTGTCATATCTTTATAGTATAGTTATGTGCGTTTGGATGATTATTTGGTAATTTCAGTCATGGTAGTTGACAATAATTAGTTGGTAAATATAAGTCAGTGAACACCACGTTTCAAATTAATCCTTAGCCATTTACGTATGTTATTACATGTCATTTAGATGGTAGGCAGCATCAAATATATTTAGGACTGCATGTTCATTCACGTGCGCGAGCACACACAAACACACACACACACATATGTGTGTGTGTGTAAATGTATTTACAACTACATGTCCAACTCGAAGCATTGCTATTTCGTTTGAAGCATGTGGATTTATGTGGTCGTCAAAACTAAATTAACTTACTAAATATTAGTAGTAAATTAGTTTGCAAAATATTTATATTTTCCTTATAATAAGAACAAACCATAGCAAGATGATTTTATTGAAGTTTGCGCCTCTACCGTTACTTGGTTTTGTTTGTTAATCTTGATTGTCTCGTCCTGAAAATTAGATAAGAGAAAGACTAACATAACATGATTGAGTAGTTCATTTTATTTTATTTATCATTAAAAAAGAAAAAAACAGTTCCAAGTTGAGTAAAACTACATCATAATATGTAACAATTCTTCTATTATTGTAACTACACCTAGAGCTACAGTGTTTGAAAATATATCACCCATCAACAAAAATCAAGCATTTTCAAAAAAAATCAATTGATGCAACTTTAAATTTTGCAAACCCAGGCAGGCGAATCTTGATTACCAAATAATAACATACAACACGTTGTTATCAAACCAAACTATCTCTTGTTTAAACGCTGACAGACCCACTCCAATATTGCTGACAATCGTTGTATATCTATACATCCACAAACATCTGCAAGTATGTGACACTAATCAGAATCAAGAGCAGCACTCGATTTTAATGCACATCAGCAACAACAAACGAACAAAATTCAACCAAATTATGCTAATGTCCAACCATGTATGTATTAAGCCGGTAAACTCGTTTCATATTTATATACCTTCCTTCTAAAACAACAAAAAGAAGCAGTTAGGAATCTTATTTCAAATACTTTATGGGCATAAATAAGATCGGATTGAAGAAAAATAAGAGCGAGCAAACTTATGAACATCAAATTAACTGGTATAAATAAACGAAGAACACTATATCAACTTTTTCATAATTATATGTAAATAAAATCAACAGCAAAAATAAGAGCAAACACACACACACACACCCCTCATACATCACCTGCTACGGTTTGGCCCGTTTGGGTGTATATATAGCATACTGTCATTACTGCTAAAATGAACTCGACGTGATATCATTAAATTTATTTTGGACTCTGTTCAACTTATCGTAAAACTACCATAAACTAACGTTTCTCTTCTTTTTTCTCTCAAAATTTCAGATCCTATTGTCCTTCATTTCCTATATTAGCTTCTTTTAGTCCCACATCGTTAAAAATATTTTAATATTTGTTGTATGTAAGCTAAGGGATAAAGAAGAATGGTGTTCTAATAACACCTAACCAGGTTGAGATGATAGCAGATGGCATAACATAACTCTTCGCTGAAGCAAATGTGTGTCTTGGTGAATTGTATAGCAAGTTCTCCTATGCTTCTAGCACCTAATAGAGCTATGCGTAATAAGTTAGTTTCCACATTGTGTTTTGCAAACACACAATTAAAAGATGAGAAATCATTTCAAAATAGCTATAAAAGTACACATTTTTGTGTTTAATTATAAATTTTCCTTAGTTGACAGTCAACCACTAATAGAGTTCCATCTCACTCCAAGCTTTGATTAAAATTCCAAAAGAAGATTTAAGATATCCTGATTGAATAAGACTTTAAAGCATAGTACATGCTACAACTATACATCTTTGTCTGATAAAAGCAATGGATCATTCCCCCAATTACTTTTCAAGATTACATGCACTGTGCCTCAGCCTTGTAGCTGATGCACTAATTAAAAATTAATAGATAAAAAGCGTCTAAATTTCACACGCAGCGCATCTAGTAAAATCATCTCAAGTAAAGAAGATAATCAAGATAAATTAGACCCTAAATTATGATAGCTTACCTTATTTACCAGCATTTGACTGGTCCTTTTGAGCATTTGCTTCCTCAAACAATAGCTGTTCAAAAGCCCTCATATGCCCGTCAGAATCATTACTACTATTGTTCACCCGCTCCAATTTGTTTGTAAACTTGGACATATCTGAAACAGAACTAGGGTTATGGTCCTGGAAACTGGGACAAATACAGTAGTATACCACCAACAAAATCTATAAAGGAAAAATTGAATTCGTGCAACGAAGTCGTTGTAGTATAGTGGTGAGTATTCCCGCCTGTCACGCGGGTGAACCGGGTTCGATCCCCGGCAACGGCGAATATGGCTTTTGTCCAGTTTTTGTAAATTCGATTACGATATCGATTTGCGCACGAAAGTTGCTGATTTTTGCCCTTTTTCTCATCGTTCTGCTGCAAAATATACTTATCTCCGCAACTTAATCAATTTTTTATATCTGAGATCAATAAATATAAGTAAGGATTTGATTCGACAAAATAATTACCTCAGAATTTGAAGGACCAAATAAATATGTGCAGGAATTCCATGGGTTCTTGTGAGAATTTGAAGGTCCAAATAAGCGCATTTTAGTTGCAATCTCTAAGCCAAATTTGGGAAGAAGAAATAATTGGTGGACCGGATGAAGAAAGAAGGAGAAGGGAATTGCAGAACGCTGCTGTTGTCAACACGCCCGAATCAAAGCGGCAAATGCAACAATTTCATCTTCCCAAGTTCCACCCATCCATTGTAACTGGCGTGTAACCTGTGCGTTGCATACGGTAACGATGTTAAAAAGTAATATTTAAATTTTAATTATTGTTAAAAATTGAATTTTTTAAGCACTATATGATAAACTTGTTGAAATAAAAAAAAATTATAATTTAAAATGAAATAAAACACTCAATGTAAGATAAAGGGTCGCTTATATATATGTGTGTGTGTATGGTATTTATGTATGTATGTGTGTGTATATATATGTATATATATATATGTATGTATGTATGTATGTATGTTGCTATTATTATATATGTAAATAGTTGATGCTATGTGATACAAGTATTTTTTATATAAATGGATGAAAAAAATTGAATTTTCCATTTCTATCAATATGAATATTGTGTACATAATTTTAATGATTTACAATGGAATAATGAATATTATGTAATTTAATATATTTAAATATTTTAAACCAATGATCAGCTTAACTAATTAGATATATGAAGCTGAATGTTAGAAAGGAGAGTAAAAAATGAGAAGAGCTTTGTATGTAGTTGTAGTTGAGAAAAATATCTTACGATCAACTTATCTGAAATGAACTTTTATTCATTATCTGAGATTTCAATTAGTAAACTTTTTTTTAACTTAGCAATTAATCATAAATTTCACGTTATTATAGGAGTGTCATGTTTAAAACTTCAATATTTGCAACAACAAAAAATGTTGTGTTAATTTGAGTTGTGAGTTCGGTAAGTTTTAATATCATGTTGAAAATGAGAATGTCGACATAACCTGATTTATATTAGAGTAATCCGTGCATCCACATCCCAATGCTGTAAATTATAAATTTGTCCTTTAAAAGTTGTAAAAAATGAAATTTTGTATTAAAAACGTATGATATTATTTTGAGATAAATGAATTATAAATTAAAAATATATTATTGTTTATGTTTACATTTTATGTTATGCGATCCATATATCTTTATATATGAATAAAAATAACAAATTTTATCATCTTCGCGCGCGCGTGTTGTATGCATACTTAAATCGATATATATTTTAAGATTTATTAGATGAATTATTAAATAACAGTAAATTGAATTTATTTGAATGATTTAAAATAAAGATTACATAATTGGTTAAATACATGTATATGAGTTAAAAAAATATTAGAAGAGAATTGTGAAGGGTTTGTAAGTAACTATAGGAATTTAAAATATAGGTGTTTAAAGTTAAAAATATAATTTTTCAGTGCAATACATGATAACTTCATTGAGATAACCGAATTATAAAATAAATTTTTTATCGTTGTTGATGCATATAATTTATGCCATGTGATTTATATATCTTTATATGCAAATAAATTTTTTATTTTACCAGTTTGTTGATGCTACTATGGTATACTGTTGAAATTTTCATATTTTAGAATTTACATGGTATATCGAATGTTAGATAACTGAGTTTATCAAATGGTTTAAATTTTTAATTACGTAATTAGTTTAATTGTATGGACTTAAATGTAAAATATTAGAAGAGAATTAAGAAAGCATTTGTGAATAATCTTAGAAAATTTTAAAAGTATGTATTTGATTATAAATTGGCGGTAGAAGTTTAGTAGAATAATTATAAAGTGATAAATTACAAAAATTTAAAATTACATCATTGAGAGAAAATTAAGGAGAGTAAAGAAAACTCCTACAATTAATGAGAGGGTTTGAATTTCTTCTGCTTTACTATTATTTAATAGATATGCACGCTCTCGCAACCCACTTCTGGACCCTGTACCAGATGTGCCCTTTGATATTATCAGAGATAAAAAGACTTTTTCTAAGTTCATTTATTTTGATGTCTTGCAAGAAAGCAATTGTCAAGTCATAATCGACTCCTCCGTCTCTGTGCTACTAAAAGCAGTCCGGTGATTAAATGTCTGTCCAGCAAATATTGGCCAATATATCTGCCAACAAAAACATTTGTCTACCACATACTTCTAGCTAATCAAAAATTATTTACCTACCAAACATTTTGAAATATCATTCGGCACGTCATTCATCGAAATTCGGTAAATATTATCCACAGATTTTGCAAATATCCTCTACAAATTTTGATGCATATTTACCTAATAATATTTGACCACGATAATATCGTTTTGCAATATCCTATGCATTTTTTAGTATATATTAAGTTAAATTTTAATAATAATAGCTTTGAATAAAGATATTCATTCACAATAATATATTTATAAAACATATTTACTTTTCTATTTTTTTATTTAAAATTTATATTGGCTTTTTGTTAAAAGTTTATAATATATTTAATGGTTTTTATTTATATAAAATTTATAGCATACAGACTTAATTTCATTTTTTTGATTGAACAAATTTATTGGTTTTTGAAAATTTAAAAATTTTAAATTTGTGCTGTAGTATAAAATTGTCAAAAAAAGAAAACAAACAAATACTAAATTTCATAACTCAATTTCTAATAAAAAGACAGTAATACAAATTTTCTAGCTGAGCCAAACATTAAATACTTTGAAACATAAAATATAAATCGTGACTCCTCTTCTTTCGCCTTTTCCTTAGCAAGAACGTTTTTCAAAATTTGATTTTTCTTTATGCTCAAGTATTTTAGTTACCCTTCATCCATACATCTTGTATTAATTAACATGATTTGACCTACCTCACTTCGAACCATGATCTCAAGCAACTTCTTCATCATCACTTTCTCTTCAGCATCATCGCTTGTTTTTCTATCATAATGTGATCATATCTCTGTCGAGCCTAAAAAATTAGTGAATCCATTGTAGACGTCGAGCTCTGCTTCTTTTAAGAAGTTTTAACTCCTTGAGGTCTACTGATATTATCATTAGCCACAGGATTGGATTCATCTATAGACATGCCATGACTTCCTTGAGATTCTCCCGGACTTGAAGTGTAGATAGCTTTTTGTTTTGTTTTTTCTTTTCTTTGTTTCTTTGTTTCCCTAGCATGATCTCCACAATCGATGATTTCTATTTTATATGTTGAGTAAGTCGTTGCAATGCATGAATTGATAATAAACATTGTTTTCGGTAACGAAAACCTGAATGAAAAGCTTATTTGTGGTTTTTTCTACAAAAAAAATACTTGTATAATTTTAATAAATGTTAGCATATAATAAAATTTAAATATATAAATACATACCATGAAATAATCATAGCTCATGCCATTTGGGTTCGCTTGTTTAATCGTGTACACTTGGGATTCAAAGGCTTGGTTATGACGATTAATTTTCCTCAATGGTTCCTCAACGACGAAAGTGAACATTTTCTTTTCATATGCTTCGCATTTGTAGTTGTGCGTTATCTTTCCCAAATGTGCTAGCAAACTGATCATTTTCGAATGTTGGATCGACGGAGAAATGAAGCCAAATGTAGAAAATGTCGTAATCTTCTTCTGATTTCTAGAGGAACTAGGACAGTTGAAAGTGGGATAAATGAGTGAATTTCAAAAAAAAATCTCTTTTGATCTTAAAAGGATTTTAGACCCAATCTAAATATTTTAAATAAAATCATTATTTTGTTTAATTATGTTTAAAAAAAATTAGGTTTTAGTTTATAGGTATATCAAATATACTTGTTTGTGTGAAGTGCTCATGTTACAGATAAGTGTACATAGTTAATATGATCGTATTTAGGTTTTGGGATTTACACTGCAATTGATACATTCCCCCTTTAGATATGCCTTTGTTGTCCAAGTTTTTGATTTTAAATATTTATACATAATAAAAGTGGAGAAGTATATAAACATGTGTGTATAAGTTAAAAACATATTATACGATTTTATATGATTTGAAATCCAAAATTGCCAATAATGAGTTTGGTTTTAGTTAAAAAATAAATTTGAAATTAGATATGACATTTATTACACAGGACCTATCTTGCGGTGGCAAATTAGAGCAACACATGTATGTTGCCATATGTGTGTGTGTGTTGTGTGTGTTGCAATCAATATTTTAGATATTTAACATAATTTTTTATATGTAAACATTTGTAAATTATACATATTAGAATATAAAGTTAACATTTAAAATAAGCTTTTAGTTTGGAAACGAAATACCCAAAACTTTAAAGTTTAAAAGAAATAAAGAATTTAAAATTTACACAAAAGTCCATTTATAAATTCTGGATCAAAGATTTTATTTTAAAACAATGATAAAAACATTCATATTCAAAGTATCTACTATTTGACAAAAGGAATTAATTTACAAGCGAAAGTTAATTAAATAACATAAATAGTTTATTTACATTTACGTATATAAATATTATAACATTCTAAAATAGATCTCACTAAAACGAAAAAAAAGACATGGGGAAGAAGTTGTAAAAAAAATTTAGTCTCAGGAACAACAAGTTTGTTTTTTTAGTTTGGAGGACACTTTATAGTGTAAATAAAAAATGATAGTTGCAACTATCATTCTGTGATTTACACTAAAAATTGTCTTTCATCCTAAAAAGAAAACTTCTTATCTCTGAAACTAAATTTTTCTCCGACTTTTTCCCTGAGCGTAAAACCCCCTCACTAAAATTAGTTTTGTTCATTAATAAAATTTCAATGCAATGGAAAAGGAATTGGACAAGTTAAGCATATGTAAATTCATGATAATAACACATAATTGAGTAACACAAAAAAATCAACAAAGTGACAAAGGAGTGGAGGACTAAATCATATCAATAATAATAAACATATTTTGATATGAGATAAAAAGCAAGACTATTGCCTGGTTTTTAGCCAACCTTAGAATGATACGAGTGCATTGTGAAAAGAAAAGATTGTTTACTAATCACTAAGCTTAAAATGGTTTAAATAAAGAGTTAAATATTACCAAAAGTAACTCATGATGTAAAATGATATAACAAAGCTGCTTATGTCCATTGCAAAGTTCTTTTACTGTATATTTCTCTTACAACTATAGAAAAATACAAGAGAATAATAAGAAAAAAGGAATAATGCTATGCAATCTTAAGAACTTATGTGGTAAAAGAGCGTTGAATTGTGTGAAGTATTCAAAGTTCTTGAATATTTCAACCAGAGCTCAACCCTTTTGAAGTTGCAAAGTAGAGGTTATTTATAGCAACTGAAGTGGATGGTGGACGGTTGAGATCACGCTTTAGAGCTAGTGAGAAAAGTGCTTGACTATTGATCTGACTATAAATGTGGATGGTTGTGTAAAGTGTGCCAAAAGATGGATGGTGGATGAGAAAGTACTCATTGCCGCTTTGCACCGGGTGTGGAATTGCATTAAATGCGTGTTAAATGCTGATGGTAAGCAATATCAATTCAGTTATCTAACTACAATGCTCTGAATGGATGGATTGATAACTTTGTCAGTCACTCGAGTACCCACAAGGCTGAGCTAACGGACCAGCTGTTGGAAATACCAAAGAGACTTGAAATATTGTTGGGGACCATGTGAGGGAGACATGTAAATGACCGAGGGTGAGGCTTTTGAGAGGGTGGCTTGATGCCGGTAGGAGTTGGTTATACTAAAGCCATGCGTAGAAACCGGATATGCTGGGGTCATTCTTGCCTAATGTGTTGTTTGCTGGGGCAGGCTTGGATAAGAGTCGATCGTCAACTAATGTGATGTCGGGTGAACTGTGTGGTCTTTAGCTACCACTAGAAGTTCGATATATGGAAGCCAGTCAGAAACGAGCTGAACCCGGTCCAGATCTTGTTTTAATGTAAAGGATGCTTCAAGGTGAAATGGTCAAGCCTCATCTTGGCTCCTTATTGAGTAGAAAGATTGGTTTGGAACTATGTGCTTGGGCCGGACTTTTCGGGCCAGTGGTGGATCAGTTGAGTTGGCTTTGATTGGGCTAAATCATTTAATTAGTGTAACAAGTGCCCTACATCTATGGTGCAAAACGGTGGTCAAAGGAAAGAAAAGAAATAAAGAAGAGGAAACAGAAGAGAAGGGAATGGAAAAGAAGAAGAAGGCATCAAATAATCACATAATTTGTCGTACATCTCACATCGCATAGGATAAAATATAATAGTCAACGTAGATATAAAATAGTTGAGACAGTAATAACAATGTGAACAAATCATTAGAGTACAAGATCCACAGAGTTATACAACACAGTAATAAAGTTTATACAATTAGAAAATAAACTCAACTGATACACTATCTCTAATAATGGCAAATCAAACACTGTCAATGCTCTAGTGTCACACAACTAAATATATAGTAACAACTCAAATATAAGTATGAGTAAACGTCATCTCCTATTAATCCATCTGGAGAACTCCATATACCATCCACACCTGCTCTCTAGTCTACTCATTCAGGAGTACCTGAGATAATAAGAAGCAAAGCATAAAATCTCGAGTCAGACAACGGTCTGGGGTAGGTGATAAACAATCTCAAAATACTATAAAAGTCAGTATAGTATACGGAAAAATGGGTTTACGGATCATACCTGCCCTGTCCTTGCAACCAAAGATTAAACACATAACATCGATAATATGCAACTCTACAACATTATAAAAAGGATACTCATAGTCTGTACACTATCGGGGTGCCTAGGTATCTCCATCCACAGTGCATACTCCATACTAAGTGAATTGTCGGGGTGTCTAGGTGTCTTTATGCACAATACCTACCTCGTGTGACATCCTTAGGGTGATAAGTGACTAGTGAAGCAACCATAACAAACATAGCATCCATCAAATAATACTAACTGTCACCTAGTGTGCCCTAAATATATGATAACTCGTATAACCTTCTTTCTACCAGGGATTAGTAGAAATCTCGATTCTCCATTATACTTTCGTACCTCGCAGCCTATGTGCCTCGTAGCCCAAAGCTGGACACTAGACCCAAAGGGTCTAGGGTATGTGGATCCTCGCTACCAATCCATCGGCGTCCCCATACCCCTGCTTCAAGTACAATAGAAAACACTTAGAGTCATCAACGATCCCTTAACACATACGCAATCCATCCGAGACCTACTAGCTCAATACAATTTCCACTATTCGGAAGCCACCATGTTCCTCCACTCCACGGCTCCTAAAATGAGCGTCTTTAGTACCCGGCACTCCTACGAGCCACAAACTGAAGATACAGAGTGTATAATCATCGGTACCTGCTATCCCTACGAGCCACAGACCGAAGATACAAGACTTTCCATCATGTTGTACATCGCTATCCCCCACGATGCAAACGAGCCAACGCCTCCAACACCATCTGTAAAGTCCTAAAATTATGTGCCTCGGAACCTACTCCAAAGATGAGCCAATATCCAAAGTACCAACTCTCATGTCGAAGCATCAAATCATAGCCTCGCCATCTAAATTGTCGTCTAGAGCAACAACATTAAGACTCTAAGGCGGTTGAACGAAAAAACATCAAATCGTGCAACAAGAAATCTCCATAATGTCCAAGCTAAAGATCGGCCACATCGCTAATCAAAAATAGTGATGGACGTTGACCACTCTATAGTAGTCAATACCAATCACCTTGGCCTTGGACTTAACCAAAATGAATAAGTACAAGCCAAATGGAAATGCCCAGCATCTATCCAGAAGTCCGAAGCATCATCTTCCTCCTTCGAATCCGTCAGCATGTATCCTAACACTACTCACCAGCTTATTTCATTTATTAGGTTTCTGTGTGTATGAAACCCTAACGCACAAGAGACCACTAACATCCGATCACCGCTAATCGGCATTTTCAACCAAAAACAACCAAATAACCAAACAAGCAACCATTCAACCAACATCCATACATACATCCAAAATAGCATGCATATAATATGTATATGTAACGTCCCGCCTTTTTATACGTTTTAAATCGACGATAAACCACACACGTCAGACTTAAACCATACAGAATGGTGGATTGTTATGGGGTAAATAAGAATAAGCAGAGAAAGGAAAAAAAATAAAATAGAATCTTGCAGTGGAACGATAAAATATAATAATTAAATAAACAGTTCATGAAGCTGTTTTACAAAACATTTGATTATACTTATGCAATGCATATCAGAGTTACACATACCAGAGAATAATCAATAACAATGCAGCAGAATAAAATGGTGTAGTGGAATACAATAAATAATAGTAATACAAATCTTCGTCTTCGTCCTCCACAGCTAAAGTCTTCGAATCCTGAACTACACAGGCTGACCCGAGCGAATTGAAAAGACAAAACACTCGAGTCAGAACTAAAAGATCTTATGTAAGTTAAATCAATAGTATATAATATGAGTGTAACGGCGTCAGAGATGTTTACGGGATTTGACATCTCCTGTCCAGTATCTAACGTGAGTGCAGTAACTCAAGAGATGTTCGGGATTCACATCTCCTAAGGATCTATTAAACTATTTACTATGTAGTAGCTATTATAACAATGTCTATTAGTAAAATAAACTTACTTTTAAATAACGTTAAGGAGTGACTCATTATTCCCCTTAACACGTAATAGTCCCAGTAGTCCATCCAATATCATAGTCCCTCCTAATCGGAAAGCCACCAGAGGATACCACACGGGCTACGGGAGAAAACCAAACTCGTACAAGGTGCGATAGGGTAGGTGACACGGCACAACTAGGCAATGTCAGGGTAGATATACCAATTACGCTTCCGGGCCGGTGGTAGCGCGTAGGGCGAAGCTACCGCCCACCTCGAGCCACACCCCCAAATCAAAAAATCAAAAGTGGCCACCAAATCAATCCAAAAGTCAGAGTATAATAACGAAGGGATGTGTCCGATCAAAGGAGCTACCTCATTAGCCCGTCAATCGCTCCTGTTTTTGCCACCTTATGCCAACTCACGGGAGTCGGGTCCACGTATTTACCTCAAAGGAAACGCCGCCACCATCCTACTTCATTCTGGAATCTCCACCACGTACACGGTTGTTAAAGTGGTTTTCAGAGTTGGCAGAGAGTATGACAACTTCCGATCCCGGTCTCTTTAACAACCAAATATTATTATAACATCGCGGTCTTTTCAAAATAGTTTATACTTAAACCAGGATACAGTATCCATTTCAAAACCATATAATTACGATATCATTTCTATTTTAAAACCCAAATCAATATGATATCATTTTTATTTCAAATATATCTTTTTTCAAATCATATCACTTTCAAATCTATATACCTTGAAACCCATAGCTTTGAAACATAACTTCTAATACTTAAATGGTTTAAATATTAAATTACTTTATATAATAAAATAGCTTCTTTTTATTTCTCAAATAAATTCCAAATACCGATTTGAACTCTAATTAAACCATTTGGACCCACATAATTCAAAGTTTTAAATATTCCACCATTTTAAAACTAATTCTTTGATAATTCCTCATACATCAAATTTAAATACTATTATTTAGATTTGAAATGTCTACTTAATAAATCCAATATAATTTAAGTAAAACCTTTAACTTCAAACAACTGGATATTCTTTAATTAACCTGATATATTCATTTAAGTCAACTTTATACTCATTTAAATCACTCCAAGCCAAATCAAGTTATAAGAATCCCACCATTTAAAACTCAATTTTAATTAAATTTCAAATCAAATTTATTCGAGTAAAATTCTTAATTACTTCAAATTAAACCAATTTCATATTTATTTATCTTCCAACTTAATTTTTATTTAAGTCATTAAACTCTATATATACAATATCTTAAATAGGTACTTAACCATATAATATAAAACAATCAAACTCCATGAATAAACTTATTTTGATTACACAAATTTATACATAGCTTAAATTCAAGAATTTAACTATATATATAAAATAATATTTATATAATATCAAAATTTAATATTTATTAAACCTTATATTTCTTTCCAAAACCTTAGAAATTATTTTCAAAATATTTATATATACAGACCGACGGTGTCTGTATATAATTTTCTATCCTATGGTCAAGTGATACGGATATTTATCATTTCAATCCGTGATTTAAAATAAAAATACGATTATAGATCATTTCAAACCGCAATCCCCAATGAAATAAAGTACATAACAAATCTATAGTTTAAAACTATATGAAATACAACATCCATTCATCCAATAACAATCATCAACCATGTATTACAATCATCATCCAATTTAAACAATAACATCAATATAGAGCATATAATAAATAAAAGGTAATTACTGACAGTTATATTCAATAATAAATTAAACAATCTATCTAACTGGCAGTTTATATGCAATAATAACTTAAATAACAGTTAAATTTAAATAAATGCAATTTACTGAGATGATGATTTGAAAATATACAAACAGTTATAAATAAATTCAAAATCACAACAGAAATTTAATTTAACGAACAAAGAAATTTTAGAAGTTGTGAGTGGGTTAAAACACTCACCTTTTGAATTTAAATTGAATTCAAATCCAATTTAAACCCAAAAATTAAACGATCTCAGAATTTGTCCAAACTAGTGCCAAAATGTCCGGAATTCCAATACGAACCTAGCGGAGAAAACCGCACGTGAATAAGACCTCGTATGTAATAGTTATACATTTTAGAAGTTATACGATTAATACTAGAAATAAATAAATAAAATAAAGCAACCGGTACCAATGACGAATAGGCACGTCATCGAGAGCACACGCACGCATCAGAAGTCGCTCAAACCCCGATCTCCTTCAATAACGAACTGCAACCGCCACCTATCGAATAAAAACGCAGCCGCCTCGCCTAGCGTTGCCACGATCGGAGCACACGGCCGCGCTCGCTATCCCCTGCCGACCCAACTACGCAGACGCTGTATGCTCCGGTCCCCCAAACTCCACCGTGTTGCGCACGAAATTCGGCCAAAGAACGGCAAATCACGGCAACCACGATCGACTACGGCCAGAGTTGAGCCACTAGATCTCTACTGCTAGGTCTCCTCTACAACTCTATACCACCCGATCGAACCCAGGAGAAGGATCCACCGTCCATCACAACAACCCCACACGAACGAAAATAAATTTGCGCCTCAAGGGAAAACGATGATTCAAAACCAAGAACGAACTGCAGATCTGAGATGCGTACATCGAGATCTTCGATATATAATTTTTCTGAATCTTTTTGAGAAGTTTGAAATTTCACTTTGGTTTTTGAATTGTAATTGATGTTAGGTATTTGTATGCCATTGAAATGAAGAGGTGAAAGAAAATGTACGCGCAGACAGTTGAGAAATAGAGGTAGGCTAGGTTTTATAACAGGGTATTTATAGGTAGGGTTGAAATAGAATAGATGGACCCGATTTCTAAACGCGCCGAACGATGAAGTGACCCAAAAAACCCATTCTGACTCCGGAACGAAATTGGGTCAACCCGTATACCAAAATAGATGTTTTAAAATATTTTAAATACAATGGAAAAGGTTTCAAGTCCAAATTCCATCGTATGTAGAAGTTATGCTAAAATCAATATTTTTTAAATTGATTTCAATTGATTTCAATTAAATCAATTTCAAGGCGTTTCAAGCCCATACAATCAAACACCGAGTCCATTCGAAACGAAACTTGAAATTCTACAATAATTCACCGTTATGGATCCGATGAAACTGGTTTCGTCGAAATCCAAGTCAGTGGCCAAAATGGCTATTTTTATACTAGTTAAATAAATTAAAAATAAATTAATTAAATTACTTTTCAACTCCAACTCTATAATTAACAAATTTCATCGAATTTAACTTTCTAATCATTTACACTAATTTAACCAAATTCAAATGTTGATTTAAAGTTGATTAATTTATCAATTTCAGCGTTAAATTTTCAATTTCATTATATTCACAAATTAAAATTAAAATTCTCAATAATCCCATTGAATTTACTTTTCATTCTTATTATTCAATTCAATATTATCCAACGAATGAAATTAACATCTGTTTACGGTTTATTACATTATTATTCTCAAATTTCATCTTAATCTCCATTAACACAATAAATTAAATGTCATTTATAATAAATTCATTTATTAAAATTTGAGTTCCAATTAATTATAATAAATTCCAAATAATTTTGATTTGATTAGTTTCAATCTTTATACTAAGTCCATTATTACTTTATACCTAGTCCCTATGTTTTCCCTTCATTTACTTAACATTTAAATGAACTTGATTTTCAATAAATTCATTGACCAATAAATTAGGTAATTTATAATAATTGTTATACTATGAATGGAATTAATGTTAATTTCCAATATTATCTCAATTTACAATAAGATAATATTTAATTACCTTTAAATGAAATTTATTTCCCGTTGCACTAATATATGCCTATTTACATCTTAATTTGAATAAATATTACATTTCTAAATGTGTACTACTATCAATTGTACACATTAATTAAGGGTTAAAGCCAATTAATGAATTTAACTTAATTCCATTCTTATACCAATTTATTACTTATACATACATTAGTTTCTATGTAATTTATACATTCACACTTCCGTTGTTTTATTAATTACCATTAAAGTAACGTTTATTATCAACAACAAACATTATAATTACTTATCTACATTGATTGTATAAATTTTCAATTTATTTCGTATTACTTCATTGGATAATATAACTTTGAATTCATTCAATCACCACTAATTAAGTCAATTACTACAATTGCTTTAAAATTAAATTTTTATGAACTAAACAAATAGGTAACTTACACAATTGTAACCATAAAAAATTAATTAACTTTAAGTTTATTACTTTCAAGCAAATAACATGATTTCTTATAGAACATTGACTTTTATTCGATTACCATTTATTGAAATTCAAATTCATTAATAAATTTAATGCTTACATTTATTTTCATATATCCAATTTGTAGCTAAGTATAACATCTACATTATTTCCATTGATTTGAATTAAATTCCCATCTTTGTGTTATGCCTATTATTACGCTATAAACTGGTTAGTATTGTTTGCCTTTCATTTACTTGACATATTATCATTCCATTATTGTAACCTTTATTTATATTCATAAAAATTTAATTTAAATTCCATTTCAATCAACTAATTCAACAGACAACTTAAAATAATTGTTTATAAGCTAAGGTCACACTTGAGTTTATCATACTTCAACCCATTATTATAATTACATACAAAATGCCAAATTCATTCAATTATTATTATTAATTATGTACAAATTCCATTATTTATACAACACTTACATTTATTTACTTATTGTCGATTTAATTCCCAAGTGCAACAATTTACACTATTTCATTTTATTTATTTATTTTTTCCAATTCAATTGTCAAAATTTAGTTTTTAATAACCATTGCTACAATTCATTCTAACATTTACTTCATTATAAATCATAAATTTTTTATTTCTTTCTAAAATTTAATTACAAAATTCTTAATTCAACAAATTTAATTATCGAAATTTACGGATCGTTACACTCTTCCCCACTCAAAACTTTTCGTCCCCGAAAAGGAAAAAGAGGGAAAAGAAGAATTAAGAAGTCAATATATATTATTTAAATATTAAATTTATAAAAATATAAATTTACAAAATTAATTAATTTAAATGAAATATACCAGCTTATACCTATTAAATCTTTTTAATACTCAAATTAATAAAGCTTGGTAAACATTTTCAAAACATTTTCTAAGTCCAAAATTAACGGAAAACTTCGGCAGAGTCTTCTTTGTACGGGGAGGCTCAGGATAAAATATAATATCAAAAATAATAATATACAACATAAATTTTCCAAAATAACATATATCCCAACCCGAGAAAATAATATAATAACGCTATAAACCGAAATCCGAAAACGTACCTATTTGTCGAGCAAACAACGCTTAAATTATGAAACCAAAAGCAGTAGCAACTGCTTCCATAACCTGTATTTCACTTATATAATCCAAAAAGGTTAACAATTATATAAAATGAAATATTTAAAGTGGTTTCAATCATAAATAGCCAAATCAATACAAACAACAACCACTTGCAACAAGGCATACAACCATCACATAGAATCAACACAAAACAATCATTCATTCATATCAAACAAACAAATAGTTGTTCGGGTTCAAATTTTAAATTGTAAAGAATGAAAAATAAACTACTTAGTGCACCATTTACGCAACAGTCTTGGATGAAACTAAATGGATTATTTATTCGTCCAACCAATTTTAAGGTATCTTTACCCAAACAACCATAAACCAAACAAACAACAACAATTTCGAACAACAGATTTAGTTTATCCTTATTAATTCCATTCATGCATTTGTTGTTTGATTTCTCTTTTTCGTTCATATAATGGTTTATCTTTTTAATTTACATTTATTTCTTACAATTTTATTTAGAAATAACTTCAACTTATTTACTTAAGTTTAACATTTCTTACTTACAATACCTGCCTTCTATTATATTTAATTAGTAGTATTTTAATTATACTTTAGTTTATAATAACTACAACATCAACTTCTTATATATTTGAAGAATTTCATTCATTACTTTCATTACCTCAAGTTTATTTCTAGTATAATATCTATTATATTTTCTTATTAACATTTCAACTTTTTATATCTTTTAGTAAGTTATATATATGCCTTTAAGAATGTAATTGAAAGTTATACAAGTTTTTCTCAATTAATTAAATGTTCAATAATAATCCTTTGTTTTATATGTTACAAATTTAACGTAGCTGTAACGACCCGTAAATTTCCGATAATTAAAATAGCTAATTTAATAAGTTTTCGTGATTTTAGTGTTAGAAAAAAATTGTAAGTCGTTTGAAATAATAATAATTAGAATGAATTGCAACAATAATTATCCAAGTAACGATAAATAAAAGCTACTTAGTGAATGCCTTTGAAACGAAAAGTTGAATAAGATAATAAATGTTGAATTCATTGGGTAAAATAGAGTAATTGATTGATAAGTAAAATCTATTGAAAATCAAATATGGAATATTGAACACGTAAAGTGTTTAAATTAAATATTTAAAACTTATTGAATGATTGAATAACTGTAAAATAAAGATAGTGTTCTAAATTGTGAATTGGTTTTAAAGGTTGATTCGTATAAATTCAATTTCAATATTTCAAAAGATAATGAATTATGGGATAATCGAAATTGTTTAAATTAAGTATTTGGAAATTATTGAACAATTTAATAATGGGGATTTCAATAACGGTATAATGGAAATAGTTGTTTTATAATTTTAATTCGTTTCAAAAGTTAAATTTTATAAGTTCGTTTTGAATATTTCAAAAGATAGTGATTTAAGAATAATCAAATTGGTTTAAATTTAATATTACAAATGTTTGGAAAATTAAATTTCGAATTTGATATGGTTAATTTGATATTGAAATTTAATATAGGGAAATAGAATGAATAACTGAAATTTGGTTTAATGTGATTCAAATTGGTTTCCAAAGTGAATGTAAGTTATATTTGGATTTTAATAGAGTTAATAAGATTTAAAATTGGAATTTATTGGATAAATTAAATAACGGGTTTAATATGATTAAAAATGATTTGTAAAATTTTATTTTATCATATTAAAGTTAGAGTGATGTTGTAGAACTTTTAAAATCGAATTAAGAGTAAATTTGTGAAAATTGAATATTTTAATATTTAATTATCGATTGAAAAATAGCCAAATTTTGAACAGTCTCAGAATTGGACGAAACTAGTTCCATTGGATCCGTAATAATTTGTTATTATCGGATTTCAATTTTCGTAGAAATCGGAGTTGTCATTTGATCGTGGCAGCTCGAAACGCATCAAAATTGTTTTTAATATTAATTTGGCGAGTTAAAATAGCCATTTTTCAAACAGTCTCGGATTTCGATGAAACCAGTTTCATCGGATCCGTAATGTGATATTATTGTATGGTTTCAAATTTCGTGTCAATTGGATTTATCGTTTGTCCGGTGCAAGCTAAAACGCCTAGAAAATCGTTTAAATCGGTTTAATTTTAATTGAACGTTTATTGCCATAACTCGCACAGATGACCGAATTAGCTTCCGAAACCTGTTTCATTGTGTCCAAAAGGCGGGTCGTTACAGTTGGTAGATTCTGTGTTGTTTCATTTCCTTTATTTCCCTTCCTTTTCTTTTCTTAATTACCCCAATAACTATCTGCCCTTTTAATGGTTTGGAATCGACATGGGTATTTGATCGTCGGTTTAAACTGTCCAAAAAGGCGGGTCGTTACAGTTGGTATCAGAGCTTAGGTTTAGCGATAAACCTTGGCTCTAGTGGGGAATAACTCATTGAAATAGAGGTAAACTATACGAATGAGTTGAGTGTATATGAGAGAGCGTACTTGTTATTTGATATAAATTAGTTTTATATTGTGTTAATTTGTTCCGTTGAGTATTTATGAATTCTGGTTGATACTTGGGACGCCAAGGCGTCGATAGGAATTTCTAAACACTCGAATAGGACAAACCAACACAATATCGTTTTGGAATATATTTTTATATAAAGAATTATTTGAATATTTATTCATTTTGATTGAATTGATTGTTAGGAGATGATAATATTAGATTATTATCGTTATTGTTTGATCAGTCAATATTTACAACAATTGATTAAATAACAATGGATTTAGGAAAATGAAATCTTGTAGACACAATTGATAATGAATATAAATGAATTTTAACTTGGATTTGGGAATTTGAATTTCGGTGTTTGAAATTGACTTACAAGAATTTGAAAAACATAATATGAGTATTATATGATAGTATAATTGAGTTGAAATTGTTTTCGAAGGATTTTTTTTTTTTTATGATAAGTGTTATATTCCCTACTCTTGACGTTAGAAAATGATTTCGGTGATGAGTGCACGCATCATCGGCGTTTATTTTCGAGAGTCTGAGTGGGGAGACCACTTAATAGCTTGTCTAAACCTTGTTTTGATTCAAATTTATTTTATTTTGTATTCTCTATAGTATGATTTGATATATAAATTATATAAGTATATATTATTTCAAAACTTGATTTGAAATGAAACCGGGATTGGAATTCTTAAGTCCTTTAAAAAATTAATGATTTTTTTAAATGATTGAAATGAATTTAGACTTGAATCATTAAGGAACTTCTGAATTGTGAAATGAGAAATGAACCTAAGAGCTAAGTGAAATATCAATTGAAGTAGAAATCCTTAGAATTAGGAAATTATGAACTTAAAATAAAAATTGAAACTGTAAAACTCGCATAGTATTAAATTTCATTCTATAGCATAGATATAACTTACCAAAATATTTAAGTTCAAAAATGTTATATGAATTGTTAATTGGATAATATACAAGTATAGGTTTGAATAATGGAATATGCATTTAATCAATGGTTTGCAAATATAAATAAAATTGTTAGTAAATAATTGGAATTTAAATTAACATTTAAAGGTGATTCACAATTTTGTTAATATAAAATGGAAATACTATATGTGAATGTAAATGTGAAAAAAAAATTATAGGGCAATTTAAGTAATGGCTTAAGAATTAATAAATTGAAAATTCAACTTTAAATGGAAAGAAGTTGTATGTTGTTTAACTACATTCTATTTGCATAACTATAACTTACCAAATACTTAAAAGGTTTAAAATGCTAATAAGGATAAGTAGAGTAATAATATACCAGTGTGAGAGTGAAAGATAAAATGTGAAGATCTATTGATAGTTGTAAATATAAAAGAAATTTAAGCTGTAAAATGGATGATATATCTAAGTGAATATATAAAATTTAAAATTAATGAAATATAAAATTTGTAAATGGAAACTAATTAAATTTGAATATAGTTAAATGTCAATAAACTTGGAAGTGTATGAAATTAAAGTTGACTTGAAATTGTATAATTGATTTAGTGTAGATTTTGGATGGATGTTAATGTTTGATATGCATTGGCTGTTAGATGGATGATAATTGATTAAGTAGAATTCATTAGTGTTAATGGAATTGAATAAACGGAATAAAATTGTAAAATAATTAAATTCAAATTTGAAGCAAAGTGAAATTAAATATAATTGAATTCAATTTAAATTGAAGCAAATTGACTTGAATTTAAAGTGTGAATGAAACAAACTTGAATAAATCGGAAACAAATTGAATGCAAACCTATTGCATGGATGAATAAGAAAATAAATGACTTTGTGTTTATGATTGTTTTTTTTAGAAAATTTGAAGTTTTGATGGTTTGCACTTTGAAATAATAAAAGCAAATTTTTGGGAAAATCCAAAATTGTCCAATGTATGCTGAAACGAAAACAACCATAACTTTTAAATGGCTGAACGGAATTTGACAATCTTGGACTTTTCGAAAAGCTTAGAAACTATAGCACAACTTTTATTTAGAGTGTCTTGAGAAATTCCTTCGTCTACTAGGTTAAAAACTTGAATGTTACTCGCTGGCCTGTGTAAAATAGGTAAAAATCTGTAGTATACATCTTTAGTATTTTCGCCATATCTTTTGACTAGTTTATCGGATTTTGATGATCTTGCCCTTTCTGGAAAGCTAAGAACTTAAGCTAAAACTTTTGTTTTAAGTGTTTTGTGTTTTCATGTCGTTTAGAAGGTCGGAAATATAGGTGAACGTCGCGGACCTGCGCAAACACTGCCCAGGCTGAGGCGTATACTCTAAGTAAAACAGCCATAACTTTTGAACGGATGATCCGAATTCGATGATTTTGGACATTCCGGAAAGCCTGAAATGAATGCAACAACTTTTGTTTAGATTCTGTTGTCAAATTTTACCGTTTAGATGACCTAAAGCTAAAATTTGTTTGCTGTCCAGAAATTGAAATCTCAGTTTTGAAGCTAAATATGTTATATATATGTTGTGTAGGCTAAGTATAGTGATCTATCTTTATATGCATGGTTCTAACTTAGTTATTGAGCATTTTAGTAGGTAGCAAAGGGGATGCGCTTCGTTGTGGGGCTCGCTTCTACGCTAAACGCATAATGTAAGTAAAATGCTAATAAATGCTAAATAAAAGGTACGTTTACGGTTTTATATGATATTGGTGATATTTATATGTTGTTTCCCCACATATGGGATGCCTCATCATTGAGATGAGATGTATATTTGTGATATATATGCTATTATATTTTTTCCGATCGAGCCGCGCAAAGGAGACTCTGCCGAATTTTTCCGTAAATCCGGGTGTTAGAAAATTTTTTCAAGTTTAAATTTTTTTTTTTTATAACTTGTTTTGATAATTGACTTTTAAGTTTAGAAAGCCGTTTGGAGTAACTTAGTGGAAGCGTAGTTATGACTTTATAAATGGAATTTCATTGTTTTATAAGTTGGTAACTTTGAATAAAATATATCTAATGTTGAATTCTATACTTAGTTTCTTTTCCTTTCTTTTCCCTTCTTTTCCTTTTCGAGGACGAAAAGTTTTGAGTGGGGGAGAGTGTAACGACCCGTAAATTTTCGATAATTAAAATAGCTAAATTAATAAGTTTTCGTGATTTAGTGTTAGAAAAAAATTGTAAGTCGTTTGAAATAATAATAATTAGAATGAATTGCAACAATAATTATCCAAGTAACGATAAATAAAAGCTACTTAGTGAATGCCTTTGAAACGAAAAGTTGAATAAGATAATAAATGTTGAATTCATTGGGTAAAATAGAGTAATTGATTGATAAGTAAAATCTATTGAAAATCAAATATGGAATATTGAACACGTAAAGTGTTTAAATTAAATATTTAAAACTTATTGAATGATTGAATAACTGTAAAATAAAGATAGTGTTCTAAATTGTGAATTGGTTTTAAAGGTTGATTCGTATAAATTCAATTTCAATATTTCAAAAGATAATGAATTATGGGATAATCGAAATTGTTTAAATTAAGTATTTGGAAATTATTGAACAATTTAATAATGGGGATTTCAATAACGGTATAATGGAAATAGTTGTTTTATAATTTTAATTCGTTTCAAAAGTTAAATTTTATAAGTTCGTTTTGAATATTTCAAAAGATAGTGATTTAAGAATAATCAAATTGGTTTAAATTTAATATTACAAATGTTTGGAAAATTAAATTTCGAATTTGATATGGTTAATTTGATATTGAAATTTAATATAGGGAAATAGAATGAATAACTGAAATTTGGTTTAATGTGATTCAAATTGGTTTCCAAAGTGAATGTAAGTTATATTTGGATTTTAATAGAGTTAATAAGATTTAAAATTGGAATTTATTGGATAAATTAAATAACGGGTTTAATATGATTAAAAATGATTTGTAAAATTTTATTTTATCATATTAAAGTTAGAGTGATGTTGTAGAACTTTTAAAATCGAATTAAGAGTAAATTTGTGAAAATTGAATATTTTAATATTTAATTATCGATTGAAAAATAGCCAAATTTTGAACAGTCTCAGAATTGGACGAAACTAGTTCCATTGGATCCGTAATAATTTGTTATTATCGGATTTCAATTTTCGTAGAAATCGGAGTTGTCATTTGATCGTGGCAGCTCGAAACGCATCAAAATTGTTTTTAATATTAATTTGGCGAGTTAAAATAGCCATTTTTCAAACAGTCTCGGATTTCGATGAAACCAGTTTCATCGGATCCGTAATGTGATATTATTGTATGGTTTCAAATTTCGTGTCAATTGGATTTATCGTTTGTCCGGTGCAAGCTAAAACGCCTAGAAAATCGTTTAAATCGGTTTAATTTTAATTGAACGTTTATTGCCATAACTCGCACAGATGACCGAATTAGCTTCCGAAACCTGTTTCATTGTGTCCAAAAGGCGGGTCGTTACAGTTGGTAGATTCTGTGTTGTTTCATTTCCTTTATTTCCCTTCCTTTTCTTTTCTTAATTACCCCAATAACTATCTGCCCTTTTAATGGTTTGGAATCGACATGGGTATTTGATCGTCGGTTTAAACTGTCCAAAAAGGCGGGTCGTTACAGTAGCATTAAATCTCTTATTTTCTTTAGAGGTTTTATTAATTACCTACGTTCCAATTAACTGCAATAATTGAAACTATTAATTAATGGAAACTTAAGAACTAAATACCGGGTTAAATCTCAAATCATTTTAAAATATACACGTATTTATATATCCAATTATATTTAAAACAATTTAAAATTAACAATATTTTTTTTCCAAATAAATATGTAGTAAAACTGCTACAATGACCTTCCCACTTCGAAACTCGAAAATGAATGTCGATGATGCGGTCGCCGTCACCGAAATTTTTTTCCAGCGACAGAGAGGGAAGTATAGAACTTATTTCTTTTCAAAATTTCTTTTTAAAACAATTCTTTCAAATTATATTGAAATATTTATATCAGAAAATACTTTAATAATATTATTGTTATACTCCAAAATCAATTGAAAGAAATTTCAAAACCCCGGAACTTAAGTTCTAAAATTTTCAATTTTCATTTATTTTATTTTCAATCTTATTTTACTGATATTTATAGATTACACTACTTAACAACCAATATTTTACAACCAAATATAACCTTTATAAAAAAAAAATTTATATATACAAAATATAATAGGCAAAATTATTTCATTCACCTATAATCAAAACAAATATTGTGCTGGTCTGTTCTATTTAGTGTTTAGAAATCCCTATCGATATCATAGTGACCCATGTACCAACCAGAATTTATAAATACAAAACAAAATAGATTAACACGGTATTAAAACCTTTATATAACACTAACAAATACGTTCTCTCATATATATACACTCAACGACTCATCATAGGGTATTACCACCCTATTGATAAAGAGTCTGACCCCATAAAGCTAAAGTTTATCGCTAAACCAAAGCTCTGATACCAGATGTAGTGTCCCGCCTTTTTATACGCTTTAAATCGACGATAAACCACACACGTCAGACTTAAACCATACAGAAGGGCGGATTGTTATGGGGTAAACAAGAATAAGCAGAGAAAGAAAAAAACAAAATAGAATCTTACAGCGGAACGATAAAATATTATAATCAAATAAACAGTTCATGAATCTGTTTTACAAAACATTTGATTATACTTATACAATGCATATCAGAGTTACACATACCAGAGAATAATCAATAACAATGCAGCAGAATAAAGTGGTGTAGTGGAATATAATAATAATAGTAATTTAAATCTTCGTCTCGTCCTCCAAAGCTAAAGTCTTCGAATCTTGAACTGCTCAGGCTGACCCGAGCGAATTGAAAAGACAAAACATTCGAGTCAGAACTAAAAGATCTTATGTAAGTTAAATCAACAGTAAATAATATGAGTGTAATGGCGTCAGAGATGTTTACGGGACTTGACATCTCCTGTCCAGTATCTAACGTGAGTGCAGCAACTCAAGAGATGCTCGGGATTCACATCTCCTAAGTATCCATTAAACTATTTACTATGTAGTCGCTATTATAATAATGTCTATTAGTAAAATAAACTTACTTTTAAATAGCGTTAAGGAGTAACTCATTATTCCCCTTAACACGTTATAGTCCCATTGGTCCATCCAATATTATAGTCCCTCCTAATCGGGAAGCCACCAGAGGATACCACACGGGCTACAGGAGAAAACCAAACTCGCACAAGGTGCGATATGGTAGGTGACATGGCACAGCTAAGCAATGCCAGGGTAGATATACCAATTACGCTTCCGGGCCAGTGGTAACACGTAGCGCACAGCTACCGCCCACCTCGAGCCACACCCCCAAATCAAAAAAATCAAAAGTGGCCACCGAATCAATCCAAAAGTCAGAGTATAATATCGAAGGGATGTGTCCGATCAAAAGAGCTACCTCATTAGCCCATCAATCGCTCCTATTTTAGCTACCTTATGCCAACTCACGAGAGTTGGGTCCACATATTTACCTCAAAGGAAACGCCGCCACCATCCTTGTAACGACCCAGAAATTTTGATAATTAAAATTTGAATATTTAATTAATTTTAAATATTAATAAGTGGAATTTATAAGTCGAATAATTTATTTTTCGAATATTAGATTTAATTTGACAATTAAACCGATAATTTAATAGTTGAAATTACAGAAATAATTGAAAACAGGGTTAAATATGATTAAATTTGATTGTAAAATTTTATTTTATCATGTTGGAGTTAGAACGATATTATAGAACTTTTAAAATCGAATTAAAAGTTAATTTGTGAAAATTGAATATTTTAATATTTAATTATCGACTGTAAAATAACCAATTTTCAAACAGTCTCAGAATTGGACGAAACCAGTTCCATTGGATCCGTAATAGTTTGTTATTATCGGATTTCAATTTTCGTAGTAATCAGAGTTGTCGTTTGATCGTGCCAGCTTGAAACGCATCGAAATTGTTTTAATATTAATTTGGCGAGTTAAAATAGCCATTTTTCGAACAGTCTCGGATTTCGACGAAACCAGTTTCATCAGATCCGTAATGTGATATTGTTATATGGTTTCAAATTTCGTTTCAATCGGATTTACCGTTTGTCCGGTGCAAGCTAAAACGCCTAGAAAATCGTTAAATCGGTTTAATTTTAAATCGAACGTTTATTTCCATAACTCGCACAGATGACCGAATTAGCTCCCGAAACACGTTCCATTATGTTCGAAACGCGGGGTAAACCCTAGAAACACCAACCGGCACGCTTCGTTTGGAGTTCGGAAAATCCGGGATGAATAGTGTCGCGTGAATTTTCTATATAAGCCCTTCACTCTTCATAAATTGCAAAAGAAATAAAAACCTAGGTCAAAACTGCAGCCGCCTCCAATAACAATCTATGGCCGAAATCTTCCAGGCTTCCTCCCTAAAATTCTCTCGATCTAAGCTACGATTCCAAAAGGTTCCAACTACAAACTTAAAGAGCGATGTGAGGGCTTTCAATCTATACGGGGATGAAGAGATATGGAGCGTCGTGGAGGCCAGAAATTGCTCGTGTTCGTGCTCGATTGCGCACGCATTTCGAGACCCAATAAGGGGCCGAGCTGCACGTGGTTCATGGTGGAGATGGAGCTTGCGTAGGGGAGTGGAATGGTGGTGCCTGATCGGAGCGAAGTCGAACGATATTGGCTCGAAAATTAACCCTAGTTTTGAACGTTGATGGGTTCTCACGCGTTTTTTTTTCGAGCTGGAAGAGAAGCATCGCGCGCGGGCCTGGGAACTTGGGCAACAAAATCAACGGCCTGGATTAAAGGTTGTTAAAATATAAAGGGAAATTAGTGAATTTATTTTATTTTAAAATCGTTCAAACTTTGAATTGCCGTAATTTGTTCATACGAGGTCGAAAAATTACGAATCAAATTGCGTTAGAATCGTATGGACGAGCACTACGCAATGGAATTGGATTGGAGTTGTTTGGGATTAGTGAGAATTTCGGATAAAACTAAACGCCCGTTTAATTTTATTCGAAATAAAAGCTGAAAACGAAATTGAAATCAAGGTGAGAACTTCTCACTCAATCGAATTGATTTCGATTTTAATTTTAAATAGTTAGATTTAAAATTATTGATTGTATGTTGAATGATGATTGTTATCTATTGATTGTTAAAATAGACATTATGCGCCGTTAGTAAGCGGAGGTTATTTATTAAAAACATATACCGCGAATATTTCACAGTATAGTGAAATTGGTATTATTTATGTACTTGGAATTGATTTCCCGCATTATATAGCGGATGAGACCCTATTGCGCCGTCTATTAAGCGGATAATATTTTAAATCCCATATACCGCGATAATTCCGTACTGGAGCGGAATTGGTATTGTGCTAATGTTTTTGGATGCAGGGAAACAGGTTGGAGGGATCCAACTGGATTCCTCAACTGTATTGATTTATTTACAAATATTTTGATATTTGTTGATTATCATATCGATATATGATATTTGGATGTCGTGATTGACTATTTGGTGCTGTTGCATCATCGGATCCATTTCTGAAGTTTTAAAATAATGATTTTGGTTTTAAAAAGAATTTTAAAGTGATTTTCGAAAGTATACGTTTTATTAAATTTTGACTTGTTAAAAATAAATAAACGTTAAAATTTTAATGTTATAAAAGTATGGTTTTTATGAAATGTAAGTGAAAAGTGATTTTTGAAATAAATAGTTAATAAATTTATGAAATGGTTTAAATTGGAATTTTTGGACTATTACAAACAATTTTTATAAAAGATTTATAAAATGGATATTTATAAATTAAAAATATTAGAATTATAAAACGAAGTTTTTTTATAAGTGTTAAAATGAAGTATAATGGATTCGTAAGTGAATGAGAATTTATAGATTTATAAATTGTGAAGTTATAAAATGAATAGATTTTGTAAAATAGAAGATTTATAAGTAATTATCTTATAAATCGGATTTTGGCATTTAAATGAGATATAAATGGAATTTGTTAATAATGAGATTTATAAATCGAAGCATATAAATAGAAATGGAATTTATAAACATTGTTTATAAACTCGAAATCAATTGAATTTGATAAATTGAATATTGAAGTTTATTAAAGGAAATATATTCACGATTTTGGACAGTGAATACCTTATTGAATAAAATGGTCATGTTTGGCAAAATGAATATTATAGAATAAAGTTAATTATTTTAAAGATGTTTTAAAATGTATTATGAATCGAAACCATAGATTTCAACATTTATTGTTGAAATAGACGTTTTCGAGAAAGAAGGAAATGGTGGACTATAACACTGTTGTTATAGTAAATGATTTCCGAAAGAAAATGTTTTATATAGTATTAGGATTTATATATCTATCTAAATTTCGAATCCCTATAATAGTGATTTTGGGTCGTAGTAACGATGTTTTACGCAACATTCGTTTTAGCCTAAATAAATGTGTTAAGTGAATGTTTTCCTTAAAGAAAGAAATATATACTTAATTTCGATATTAAGTATATGGAATATTTTCTAAGTATTGAAAATAAATGGATTTGTGAATTAATTATTAATAGATAAGTATGGAAATGTTTTTCCAATGTGAAATGAAATGTTTTGAGAATTTATCCTTTTGAAGATAAATTGAAAATGAATAATTGAAATCGTATATTCATAAATATTTTGGAATGTAAATTCATTATGGAATTTATAAATGAAAAGGGGAATTTGTTTAAAAATAAATGTTGATTTATCTGAAGTGTGGGAATTAATTTACGGATTTGGAACGTAAATATAAAGTAAATCGTTAAGCATTTATTTAATTGGTTTAAATGAACCATGTTGAAATGAAAGTATTTCGAGTAAGGAAAATGTTTGAAATTTGTTTTCAAAAGTGGTAAAGGTGAAAAGTGATCTGAAAATTAGTTTTCAAATGTTGAAGTGTGGGAAATTTTATATCTAGTAAAGATATTTTGAAAAGTAAATAATTTGGAAAATTATTTGGAATTTGGTGATGTTGAGCATGCCTATTGATAGTTAAATAATCGGACTATCAATATTTACCTTTAAATAGGTATTTGTTGTGATTTGTTTGAATTTGAATGCCACACTTATTTTTGAATAAGCGCTCACTATTCGGGTTAGCCGGGAAAGGACCTTGGGTTCGTTTAACCCATTCCGAATATGTGATACGTCGTAATGGATTGCATTTGATGACCGGTGTTGAAGACCGGATATTTTTGAAAACGGAAGGATTACGGTTGAGTTACTCTGCATCGGCTGATCTCCGATATAGAGGTTTTATCACCCTTAGTGACGGGAAATCCGGACGTGATTAGAAATTATCCGGAATGCAAGGACTTCTTTGGAAGTGCCTTCGGTTCTGTTCGATCCCGGAACAGACTTGTATGGATTGTATGTCTGACATTACAAATTGAGATATAAAGCTGATTTCTTTCAAATATATTTCTGTTGGTGGCGGAGAATTTATTCTCTTAGCTTAACACCCTTCTCTGAGATGTACGAGCTTAGAGGTTATATAGTTGAAGGTTATTAGTGATATACTCCCAATTTGGTAGTGTGGCATGCTGAGTGTTGCTGTGAAATGATCATTGTTTGATCATTTGTGATAGGATCATTTATTTGATCATTTATCTAGGTGATCATTTCTATGATCATTTGTTGACCCAAAGCACGGCTTTTGTATAAAGCGTGGCTTTGTGGACGAGACTTCGTCGGACCTCACACCCCGGAAATGATCAAAACAGGAAGGATGCAGCAAGGTTGTTAGGGGGTAGCACCCCTTTAGTGTATGTCATTCCTTTTGGATAGAGGTGGTATCATGGTATGGAGCCCAGATATTTAACTTATGTTGTTGCTGCAAATTTTGTGGTTGCTGGAAATCGAGGATCCTCGGATAGATCGGTTACGATCGGGGGATGACATATTTGTGTCAGTAGTTACCCAGTTAGGGGTAACCCGGCCTTGTGTTGGCAGAGATCCGGTTTGGTTCTCGGGACGTCATTCCAGAGGCGTTTCCATGTGGCAATGGGAAGTTCCTTGGCCTGACCATTTGTTGGAAATCCAAAGAAACAATATGATCTTGTACGGATTTAGTTGTAGAACTTATCATTCACTTATGGTGGCGCCCCACTGTTTGGATGGTAGCTGTAGTAGGCATAAGTGCGGAATGCCTATGCCGGCTAAGATTTATATTCTACTTTCGAAATTGTTTTCTACACTATGCACTAATAATAATATCAAATGTTTCTTTTTAATGCGTATCAAGCATCTTTGACTATCATAAGAAGAAATCTCCTCCGATTCTGTGTTTGCATTGTGTGTGTGTGCGGGAGGCCTTATGGTAGTCTCATTTTTAAAAGCATTGCGAATTGACTTTAAAAATATTCCTCTATTTTGATTTAAAGAAAAATAAACTGTTTTAGTTCTCACACCAGTCACATGACTGACTCGGAGTTTATTGTTTTTCTTCCTAAACTCTGGGTGCCCACCAATTTCCACACGGGCAGTCAAGAGTAATGGTTTATCAGGATATTCTGGAAATCAGGAGTTGTTGGAGGCAAGCTGGATGGCATGGCATATTACTAGTATATAGTATTTCTTTTCCGCTGTTGATGTCGTTTGTTGTTGTACACTCTAATGTAATGAAATGAAATGTAATGTAATGTAATAACTGATATAGTTGTTTGTTTAAAGATTATTCATTTATTTATCATATGTTGTTCCGTTGCGATTGTGAGATTCTGATATTGTTATGTTGTTTTCTTTATGTTCCGTTCTATTTTCATTTCTCTTTATTTTCTATCTTTTTCTCTTTCTTCTACCTTTTTCTTCTTCTTTAACCCTAACATTTCGGTTTTTTGGCAACGAAAAATCGCAAACGTTACATTTGGTATCAGAGCTTATGGTTAAGCGACAACCATGGCTCTGTTGGGTATTACTCATTAGAGATATAGTCAGCAGTACTCTAGAATGAGTGTGAGTGTAATAATAGATACGAGCGCGTATTTGTTAGTGAATATAAATTGTTTTATATTGTGATGATTGGTTTGTTGAGTGGTATATGGATTTTGGTCAACACGAATAATTAACGTTGTTGATAGGGATCTCTAAACACTTGTGCAGAACAAATTGACACGATGTTGTTTTAAATTGGGTAAATGAAATAATTTTACTTTGATTATATTTTGTATATAAAGGAATAATTTTTCGGAATTATTAAAGTGTATATAAGTTGATTGTTTGGTTGTTGAATAAGTTGTTTGAATAAGTTAAATAAAACTTATTGTAAAAGAATAATTGTATAAGCAAATGAATTATAAGTATGGAACTATAATTAATATGATTATAATTGTGAAATAATCTTGTATATATATAAAGTGAAACTCTATAAGAAAAAGATGTATAAATGTCATTTATAAATGAAAGGAAAATTTTTGAAAAAATATTAAGCACTGAATTCACTAATGTTACTGGGAAATATTAAGGGTGATGACTGCAGCATCATCAGTATCATTTTCGAGTCTCCATGTGATAGATTTGCTACCATAGTAATTTGGGAATGATAAATGAGTTGATAACTTATACAATTTGAATTTTGATAGAATAAATTTAACTTAAAGGATGAGGTTAAATTAAAGGAAGTATAAGTAAATCAATAAAAATCCAAGTAGTAATTGTTGAATATAAGTTGTATAACTTATAAGATGATGAATATAAGTGAAATAAGTTTTGAACTTATGATAGGAGTTAATAAATTTAGCTTTGGTAAAAAGTTAAATAGGATTGGAATTTGAATTGGATTTATAAGTGAAAACTTAAGTTAAATTAAAACAAAAGGTGTTTGGAATGAAATATAACTTAAGTGATGTTGAATGAAGTTGAATTTTGGTATCGAAGTAAATTAATAAGTGGATTAATGAAGTGAAGTCATTAAGAATTTGAACTTGAGTTATATAAATGAAATTCAACACTTTATTGTTAAAGGAATTAGCAATTGAATTAATAAATGGATTGAATATTAATCAATCGAATGTAAAAGGATTTACATGGGATAATGAATGTAAGTGTTAATTCATTAAAAGTTAATGTTATTGGAAGTTGAATAAATTGAATGAAAGTCAATTGAGTGTTGGACCAAATTGAATGTAAAGTGAATAAATTTGGTTGTATTGAATAAACATTGGTTGTTATTTGATTGTTGATTGATTGTATATAAATTCATCAAGTGTTAATGAAATTGAATTAGCGAAATTGGAAGCTATGTGATTGAATTCAAATGGATAATATGTAAATTTGAATAGAATTGAAGGTGAATTGGATTTAAATTAGTGAATGCAAACTAATTAAAATTTAATATGAATGAATGTTAGTAAATCCAATGTTAATGAATCAATTGAAAACCAATTCATTGAATATTAATGAGAATATAAATGAATATTGATTTGGTTATGCATGATAGTTGGTTGATGTTTGCATTTGTTGCTTTAGTTGCATTTGCCATATTGGCATATATAGATGTTGCTATATGTTGTATATTGAGATTATTTTCATATATACATGTTCTCATGTTGTTTGTTGAGTTTTTAGTAGGTGCGGATTGCGCTTGCTTCGCTTTTGGAGCTCGCTTTCGTGCTATATTAGCCGTATATGCTCGCTAATAATATAATAAGGTACATATCTCGGATTACATACCGTACTTTTACACTTTTTTCCCTGCGGGATGCCTCATCACTTGATGAGATGTATATTTGTGATATATATACTGTCATTTTTTTTCGGATCGAGCCGCGCAAAGGAGACTATGGCGAATTTTTCCGAAAATTTAAGGCGTTAGAATATTTTTGAGAAAATTGAAAAAATTTTGAAAACTATAATTTTGATATGGAATTGAAAGTTAAACAACAGTAGTTGTTTTTGAAAAGATAACTAAGTATGCTTTGAAAACTTAGTAAGTTATTGTAAGAAGTTTAACTATGGATTTTGGGAAAGTTAATTGATTCCGTAATTTCTCTTGCTTGCTAATTTCGAGGACGAAATTCTTTTAAGGGGGAAAGTCTGTAACGACCCAGAAATTTTGATAATTAAAAATTGAATATTTAATTAATTTTAAATATTAATAAGTGTAATTTATAAGTCGAATAATTTATTTTTCGAATATTAGATTTAATTTGACAATTAAACCGATAATTTAATAGTTGAAATTACCGAAATAATTGAAAATAGGGTTAAATATGATTAAAATTGATTTGTAAAATTTTATTTTATCATGTGGAGTTAGAACGATATTATAGAACTTTTAAAATCGAATTAAAAGTAATATTTAATTATCGACTGTAAAATAGCCAATTTTCAAACAGTCTCAGAATTGGACGAAACCAGTTCCATTGGATCCGTAATAGTTTGTTATTATCGGATTTCAATTTTCGTAGCAATCGGAGTTGTCGTTTGATCGTGGCAGCTTGAAACGCATCGAAATTGTTTTAATATTAATTTGGCGAGTTAAAATAGCCATTTTTCAAACAGTCTCGGATTTCGACGAAACCAGTTTCATCAGATCCGTAATGTGATATTGTTATATGTTTTCAAATTTCGTTTCAATCGGATTTACCGTTTGTCCGGTGCAAGCAAAAACGCCTAGAAAATCGTTAAATCGGTTTAATTTTAAATCGAACGTTTATTGCCATAACTCGCACAGATGACCGAATTAGCTCCCGAAACACGTTCCATTGTGTTCGGAACGCGGGGTAAACCTTAGAAACGCCAATCGGCACACTTCGTTTGGAGTTCAGAAAATCCGGGATGAATAATGTCGCGGGAATTTTCTATATAAGCCCTTCACTCTTCATAAATTGCAAAAGAAATAAAAACCTAGGTCAAAACTGCAGCCGCCTCCAATAACAATCTATGGCCGAAATCTTCCAGGCTTCCTCCCTAAAATTCTCTCGATCTAATCTACGATTCCAAAAGGTTCCAACTACAAACTTAAAGAGCGATGTGAGGGCTTTAAATCTATACGGGGATGATGAGATATGGAGCGTCGTGGAGGCCAGAAATTGCTCGTGTTCGTGCTCGGTTGCACACGCATTTCGAGACCCAATAAGGGGCCGAGCTTCACGTGGTTCATGGTGGAGATGGATCTTGCGTAGGGGAGTGGAATGGTGGTGCCTGATCGGAGCGAAGTCGAACGATATTGGCTCAAAAATTAACCCTAGTTTTGAACGTTGATGGGTTCTCACGCGTTTTTTTTCGAGCTGGAGGAGAAGCATCGCGCACGGGCCTGGGTACTTGGGCAACAAAATCAACGGCCTGGATTAAAGGTTGTTAAAATATAAAGGGAAATTAGTGAATTTATTTTATTTTAAAATCGTTCAAACTTTGAATTGCCGTAATTTGTTCATACGAGGTCGAAAAATTACGAATCAAATTGCGTTGGAATGGTATGAACGAGCACTACGTAATGGAATTGGATTGGAGTCATTTGGAGTTAGTGAGAATTTCGGATAAAATTAAACACCCGTTTAATTTTATTCGAAATAAAAGTTGAAAACGAAATTGAAATCAAGGTGAGAACTTCTCACTCAATCAAATCGGTTTCGATTTTAATTTTAAATAGTTAGATTTAAAATTGTTGATTGTATGTTGAATGATGATTGTTGTCTATTGATTGTTAAAATAGACATTATGCGCCGTTAGTAAGCGGAGGTTATTTATTAAAAACATATACCGCGAATATTTCACAGTAAAGTGAAATTGGTATTATTTATGTACTTGGAATTGATTTCCCGCATTATATAGCGGATGAGACCCTATTGCGCCGTCTATTAAGCGGATAATATTTTAAATCCCATATACCGCGATAATTCCGTACTGGAGCGGAATTGGTATTGTGCTAATGTTTTTGGATGCAGGGAAGCAGGTTGGAGGGATCCAACTGGATTCCTCAACTGTATTGATTTATTTACAGATATTTTGATATTTGTTGATTATCATATCGATATAAGATATTTGGATGTCGTGATTGACTATTTGGTGCTATTGCATCATCGGATCTATTTCTGAAGTTTTAAAATAATGATTTTGGTTTTAAAAGGAATTTTAAAGTGATTTTCGAAAGTATACGTTTTATTAAATTTTGAATTGTTAAAAATAAATAAACGTTAAAATTTTAATGTTATAAAAGTATGGTTTTTATGAAATGTAAGTGAAAAGTGATTTTTGAAATAAATAGTTAATAAATTTATGAAATGGTTTACATTGGAATTTTTGGACTATTACAAATAATTTTTATAAAAGATTTATAAAATGGATATTTATAAATTAAAAATATTGGAATTATAAAACGAATTTTTTTTATAAGTGTTAAAATGAAGTATAATGGATTCATAAGTGAATGAGAATTTATAGATTTATAAATTGTGAAGTTATAAAATGAATAGATTTTGTAAAATAGAAGATTTATAAGTAAATCAGATTTTGTCATTTAAATGAGATATAAATGGAATTTGTTAATAATGAGATTTATAAATCGAAGCATATAAATAGAAATGGAATTTATAAACATTGTTTATAAACTTGAAATCAATTGAATTTGATAAATTGAATATTGAAGTTTATTAAAGGAAATATATTCACGATTTTGGACAGTGAATACCTTATTGAATAAAATGGTCATGTTTGGCAAAATGAATATTATAGAATGAAGTTAATTATTTTAAAGATGTTTTAAAATGTATTATGAATCGAAACCATAGATTTCAACATTTATTGTTGAAATAGACGTTTTCGAGAAAGAAGGAAATGGTGGACTATAACACTGTTGTTATAGTAAATGATTTCCGAAAGGAAATGTTTTATATAGTATTGGGATTTATATATCTATCTAAATTTCGAATCCCTATACTAGTGATTTTGGGTCGTAGTAACGATGTTTTACGCAACATTCGTTTTAGCCCAAATAAATGTGTTAAGTGAATGTTTTCTTTAAAGAAAGAAATATATACTTAATTTCGATATTAAGTATATGGAATATTTTCTAAGTATTGAAAATAAATGGATTTGTGAATTACTTATTAATAGATAAGTATGGAAATGTTTTTCCAATGTGAAATGAAATGTTTTGAGAATTTATCTTTTTGAAGATAAATTGAAAATGAATAATTGAAATCGTATATTCATAAATATTTTGGAATGTAAATTCACTATGGAATTTATAAATGAAAAGGGGAATTTGTTTAAAAATAAATGTTGATTTATTTTTGAAGTGTGGGAATTAATTTACGGATTTAGAACGTAAATATAAAGTAAATCGTAAGGATTATTTAATTGGTTTAAATGAACCATGTTGAAATGAAAGTATTTCGCGTAAGGAAAATGTTTGAAATTTGTTTTTAAAAGTGGTAAAGGTGAAAAGTGATCTGAAAATTAGTTTTCAAATGTTGAAGTGTGGGAAATTTTATATCTAGTAAAGATATTTTTGAAAGTAAATAATTTGGAAAATTATTTGGAATTTGGTGATGTTGAGCATGCCTATTGATAGTTAAATAATCCGACTATCAATATTTACCTTTAAATAGGTATTTGTTGTGATTTGTTTGAATTTGAATGCCACGCTTATTTTTGAATAAGCGCTCACTATTCTGGTTAGCCGGGAAAGGACATTGGGGTCGTATAACCCATTCTGAATATGTGATACATCGTAATGGATTGCATTTGATGACCGGTGTTGAAGACCGGATATTTTTGAAAACGGAAGGATTACGGTTGAGTTACTCTGCATCGGCTGATCTCCGATATAGAGGTTTTATCACCCTTAGTGACGGGAAATCCGGACGTGATTAGAAATTATCCGGAATGCAAGGACTTCTTTGGAAGTGCCTTCGGTTCTGTTCGATCCCGGAACAGACTTGTATGGATTGTATGTCTGACATTACAGATTGAGATATAAAGCTGATTTCTTTCAAATATATTTCTGTTGGTGGCGAACAATTTATTCTCTTAGCTTAACACCCTTCTCTGAGACGTACGAGCTTAGAGGTTATATAGTTGAAGGTTATTAGTGATATACTCCCAATTTGGTAGTGTGGCATGCTGAGTGTTGCTGTGAAATGATCATTGTTTGATCATTTGTGATAGGATCATTTATTTGATCATTTATCTAGGTGATCATTTCTATGATCATTTGTTGACCCAAAGCACGGCTTTTGTATAAAGCGTGGCTTTGTGGACGAGAATTCGTCGGACCTCACACCCCGGAAATGGTCAAAACAGGAAGGATGCAGCAAGGTTATTAGGGGGTAGCACCCCTTTAGTGTATGTCATTCCTTTTCGATAGAGGTGGTATCATGGTATGGAGCCCAGATATTTAACCTATGTTGTTGCTGCAAATTTTGTGGTTGTTGGAAATCGAGGATCCTCGGATAGATCGGTTACGATCGGGGGATGACATATTCGTGTCAGTAGTTACCCAGTTAGGGGTAACCCGGCCTTGTGTTGGCAGAGATCCGGTTTGGTTCTCGGGACGTCATTCCAGAGGCGTTTCCATGTGGCAATGGAAAGTTCCTTGGCCTGACCATTTGTTGGAAATCCAAAGAAACAATACGATCTTGTACGGATTTAGTTGTAGAACTTATCATTCACTTATGGTGGCGCCCCACTGTTTGGATGGTAGCTGTAGTAGGACTAAGTGCGGAATGCCTATGCTGGCTAAGATTTATATTCTACTTTCGAAATTGTTTTCTACACTATGCATTAATAATAATATCAAATGTTTCTTTTTAATGCGTATCAAGCATCTTTGACTATCATAAGGAGAAATCTCCTCCGATTCTGCGTTTGCATTGTGTATGTGTGTGCGGGAGGCCTTATGGTAGTCTCATTTTTAAAAGCATTGCGAATTGACTTTAAAAATATTCCTCTATTTTGATTTAAAGAAAAATAAACTGTTTTAGTTCTCACACCAGTCACATGACTGACTCGGAGTTTATTGTTTTCCTTCCTAAACTCTGGGTGCCCACCAATTTCCACACGGGCAGTCAAGAGTAAAGGTTTATCAGGATATTCTGGAAATCAGGAGTTGCTGGAGGCAAGCTGGATGGCATAGCGTATTACTAGTATATAGTATTTCTTTTCCGCTGTTGATGTCGTTTGTTGTTGTACACTCTGATGTAATGAAATGAAATGAAACGTAATGTAATGTAATAACTGATATAGTTCTTTGTTTAAAGATTATTCATTTATTTATTATATGTTGTTCCGCTGCGATTGTGAGATTCTGATATTGTTCTGTTGTTTTCTTTCTGTTCCATTCTATTTTCTTTTCTCTCTATTTTCTATCCTTTTCTCTTTCTTCTACCTTTTTCTTCTTCTTTAACCCTAACATTTTGGTTTTTCGGTAACGAAAAATCGCAAACGTTATAATCCTACTTCATTCTGGAATCTCCACTGCGTACATGGTTGTTAAAGTGGTTTTCGGAGTTGGCAGAGAGTATGAAAACTTCTGATCTCGGTCTCTTCAACAACTAAATGTTATTATAACACCGCGGTCTTTTCAAAATAGTTTATACTTAAACCAGAATATAATATCCATTTCAAAACCATATAAATACGATATCATTTCTATTTTAAAACCCAAATCAATATGATATCATTTTTATTTCAAATATATCATTTTCCAAATCATATCACTTTTAAATCTATATACCTTGAAACCCATAGCTTTGAAACATAAATTCTAATACTTAAATGGTTTAAATATTAAATTACTTTATATAATAAAATAGCTTTTTTTTATTTCTCAAATAAATTCTAAATACCGTTGAACCTCTAATTAAACCATTTAAATTCTCATATAATTCAAAGCTTTAAATATTCCACCATTTCAAAACTAATTCTTTGATAATTCCTCATATATCAAATTTAATTACTATTATTTAGATTTGAAATGTCTAATTAATAAATCCAATATAATTTAAATAAAACCTTTAACTTCAAACAACTGGATATTCTTAAATTAAATAACCTGATATATTCATTTAAGTCAACTTTATATTCATTTAAATCACTCTAAGCCAAATCAAGTTATAAGAATCCCACCCTTTAAATCTATGTTTTATTTAAATTTCAAATCAAATTTATTCGAGTAAAATTCTTAATTACTTCAAATTAAACCAATTTCATATTTATCTTACAACTTAATTTTTATTTAAGTCATTAAACTCTATATATACAATATCTTAAACAGGTACTTAACCAATAATATAAAACAATCAAACTCCATGAATAAACTTATTTTTATTACACAAATTTATACATAGATTAAATTCAAGAATTTAACTGTATATATAAAATAATATTTATATAATATCAAAATTTAATATTTATTAAACCGTATATTTCTTTCCAAAACTATAGAAATCATTTTAAAATATTTATATATATAGACTGACGGTGTCTGTATATAATTTTCTATCCTATGGTCAAGTGATACAAATATTTATCATTTCATTCCGTAATTTAAAATAAAAATACGGTTATATATCATTTCAAACCGCAATCCCGAATGAAATTAAGTGCATAACAAATTTGTAGTTTAAAACAATATGAAATACAACATCCATTCATTTAGTAACAATCATCAACCATTTATTACAATCATCATCCAATTTAAACAATAACATCAATATAGAGCATATAATAAATAACGGGTAATTACTGACAGTTATATTCAATAATAAATTAAACAATCTATCTAACTAGCAGTTTATATGCAATAATAAATTAAATAACAGTTAAATTTAAATAAATGCAATTTACTGAGATGATGATTTAAAAATATACAAACAGTCATAAATAAATTCAAAATCACAACAAAATTTAATTTAACGAACATAAGAAATTTTAGAAGTTGTGAGTGGGTCAAAACACTCACCTTTTGAATTTTAATTGAATTCAAATCCAATTTAAACCCAAAAATTGAACGGTCTCAGAATTTGTCCAAACTAGCACCAAAATGTCTGGAATTCCAATACGAACCTAGCGGAGAAAACCGCGCATGAATAGGATCTCGTATGTAATAGTTATACATTTTAGAAGTTATACGATTAAAACTAGAAATAAACAAAATAAAGCAACCGGTACCGATCACGAATTGCCACGTCATCGAGCGCACACGCACATATCAGAAGCCGCTCAAACCCTAATCTCCTTCGATAACGAACTACAACCGCCACCTATCGAATAAAAATGCAGCCGCCTCGCCTAGCGTTGCCACGATAGGAGCACACGGCCGCGCTCGCTATCCCCTGTCGACCTAACTACGCCGACGCTGCCTGCTTCGGTCCCCCAAACTCCACCGTGTTGCGCACGAAATTCGGCCAAGAACGACAAATCACGGCAACCACGATCGGCTACGGCCAGAGTTGAGCCACTGGATCTCTACTGCTAGGTCTCCTCTACAACCCTTTACCACCCGATCGAACCCAGGAGAAGGATCCACCATCCATCACAACAACCCCCACGAACGGCTGAAAATAAATTTGCGATTCCAGGGAAAACGATGATTCAGAATCGAAAACGAACTGCAGATCTGAGATGCATACATCGAGATCTTCGATATATAATTTTTCTGAATTTTTTTGAGAAGTTTGAAATTTCACTTTGGTTTTTGAATTGCAATTGATATTATGTATTTTTCTGCCATTGAAATGAAGAGGTGAAAGAAAATGTATGCGCAGACAATTGAGAAACAGAGGTAGGCTAGGTTTTATAACAGGGTATTTATAGGTAGGGGATGTATACAATGTTTTATCTCGTGAGTGACAGATTTGAAAACTGAAGAGAGAGGATGCGTGTTTTAAAAATGTTGCGTGTTGAATGGGGTAGGAATTTCGGCTAAACAGAGATAGACTAGACAAATTTTTTTTCTTTTTCGGCGTGAAAAATGAATTAGAAGGGAGGAGAAGATTCTATCATTTAACTGAGCTCGATATTATCCTTTTACTTTCATTTTCTTTTCGGCTGATGTAAAGTTGATGGAGGGAGATGTTTGTGTGCTGGATTATACCTGCTACAGTGACATTTGAATTGAAGAAAAAGTGCCGATACGAATGCCCTTTTGACCAGAATATAAAGACATATATACTTAATTAAATTTGAATTTTGGATATAAACTACAACGCGTTAATCTACCGTACGATCACACGACAACTCCAAACGCTACGAAAATTGAAATCCAATAATAATACCATATTACGGATCCAATGGAACTAGTTTCGTCGAATTCCGAGATTGTGTCTCGGAAGGCTATTTTTAAACGTCAATTTAAACGATAAAATTTCAAAACCTAACAAAACACTTCCAAATTGAATTTCAACACTTTTACTATCTTCAGTACTATCAATATAAATTTTACAAGCCCTTAAAATATTTTTAGCAGGCTAAAAATTCCAGATTTAATATTTTATCCAACTTCAAATAATTTAATTTAATAATTAAATTATCTAATAATTAGTGATATTTGAATTCAAATTAAAAAATTCACTTTTAAATATTTAAAATCAATTAAATATTCTGATTTCAAATGTCCAAAATCCCGGGTCGTCACACCACCATCCTCTCCACTATCACCATCCACAGCAACCACCACCTCCTCCTCTGACCAATGGTGGTCGTGATTTCCATGTGAGCCATCCCCACAAACTTTGCATAAAACTCCACTTGAAAATGCCTAGGAGACCACAGAACTTCACTATCCCTTCATATATTGCTTCGGTCACACCCCTAACTCCACCACCACCTGCCTACACCACCTCTGGACATCACTTCAGATCTGGCCAGACCTAAACCCTGATATGGCCGAGCCCAATTGACCCATAGTCGAGCCAAGTGGAGCACCAAAACCTTCCTATTTTGCGTTGCCTTTGACCTTCCTTCACTAGTAACTCAAAAACACTTCACATTCCTTGCTAGCCGTGTGTTATGATGCTAAACCCGACCTACATGATGCCATACCCGAGCCAAAGCACCATCATAGCCGAGCACATGGAACCCTAGGCCGAGCACTTGAATGGTTAAAGCAAGGTCGAGCTATCTTGTTTTGTTGCTTCTTATTTTCATTTGTTCAATATTGTTTTTGTGTTTAATATTCATGTGTTACATTATCTTGTTTATATGTTGTCTACAAGATTAATATCAAGGCTCTCTATTCATTCAAATCAAAAGTCGTGTTGTATCGTGCTTGTCGTGCTTTTGTAATCGTTCTTGTGTGTTGTAGTGGTCTCTAGCTTTGATAAAGGTGAGTCCTTCTCACTCTGACATTTTTACTTATGAAATGGTAAATGGATGACAAGTGTTCAGTAATTAAAAATGTTCTGCAAGTAAATGATGATTATATTATATGCTATGCCATGTTAACTCTGTTAATTATCATCTGACATATGATATATGACAGTATATTGTGACATTGACATGTTAGTATAATTGTTTATGCATATATTCACACTGCAAGTTTCCCTGTTAGAATAGAATCATTATGGGTTGAAATAATACATACCCGGAGGACTTTAGAATAAGGAAAAATCATTATGGGCTAAAATGATAGGCCTGAGCAATTTTTATTTATTTTTATTTTACTTGGGATTGCGGGTTTGAAATGATAGAACCCGGGTTTTTCTTTTTAAATTGCGGATTGAAATGATACATATCTGTATCACTTGTCTAGGTTAGAAAATTATATACAGACTCCGAGGTATATTTTTAAATGATTTTTATATAGGTATTTATTTTTAAAGTACGAAATTTTGATTTAAAAATATATATTTCATGGTTTTGGGAAGGCTAAATATTTAGTTTTGATTTTTGTAAATTATATGTAAATTTGAATTAAATGTGATTTTTGACTTTAAATTATATTTTTAAATGCAAGTAAATAATGGAAATTTAAATTTAAAGTTTTGAAATGATATTTGAAGTAAAATGTTAAGTTTTGGTTAAATTAATAAGTTAAGAAAACAGTGAATTTTGACTTAACAAATGAATTTGAGTTTTAAATTGGATATTTAATTATAAAATTTTGTTGTGATAAATCATATGTTAAAATTATTTAAATGTGAAATTTTAAAGTCTAGAAATATGATTTATAAGTTTAAATTAACAAAAATTTGAAGTGTTAATGTTTCTGAAGTTATAATAAAATCTAGAATTCTATTAATAGCATTTTCAAAAAATCCCGTGGTCTTATGACAGCATTTTTAAGTGCTGTTGTTTTGAATTTAACTATGTTTGAAATAACTAAATATCTATTATGACATTTTATAAATGCCGTTGTTCCTGAACTAAACTATTTTGGAAACTATAAGTTATGATAGCACTTTATAAATGCTGTCGTTGCTATAATTTGACAATGTTTTGAAATGTTATAGATTTTAACACTATTTGAGCTATATTTTAAAGTGTTAAATGATTTAACTTTTGGAAATTGATTATTTGTGAAATTTAAGGAGTTTAATATATATTTTAATGTTTAAATTTGAATTTTAAGAAATTTAAATTGAATTTGAATTTAAATAATGGTTTTTGAATGGAATTTTAAAATGTGTTTTGTAATGATATTTGGAATAATAAATGAATGACTTATTTGATTTTTAAATGATATTTTAATTTGAATATTTGAATTTGAATTCAAATAATGATTTAATAATGAGGTTTTGAAAGGATATGATATTTTAATGATTTTGAAATGGATTTGAATGATAAAATATTTATTTTGATAAAGAGCGTGAATTTGGAATGATATTTGATTTTGATTTATTCGATAAATGAATATTTGAAGTTTACGTTAGTATGAAGGATATTTGATTTACTTGTAATTTGAGTTTGTTTAAAAGATATTCGATTTATGAAATGAACTTTTCAAAACTGAGTAATAATGAAGTTAAATTTGAGTTATATGAAATTATAAAAATTAGTTTTGAAATGTGGGATATTAAAGCTGTGAAATACATTAAAAATTAAATAGTTTATTTTGTGGATCAAATCTATATTTGAAATTGATAAAATTTGAAATGTTTGTTAGGAAACTGAAATGAATTGAAACTGATGGTTTGAATTGAATTAAATTGAAAATTTGAATATTTGGGTTTAATTGAATAAATTTGTAATTAAAGGAATGTTTCATGATTTCAAATGTATGATTTCGAAATGTTATGCTTTTCAAAGTGTAATGATTTCAAGTATTTTGGTTTTGAAAGAATTATAACTTTGAAAGTATTATGATTTTTGAAAGATAGGTATATGTTTGAAAATGGAAATGATAAACTATTTTGATTTGAATATATTTTTTAAATAAAAACGGTTTTGGTTTCGAAGTATAAACTATTTTGAAAGGAATATAGTTTTGAAATGAAATGATTTTATTTTTGAAGTATAAATTGTATTGAAATGACCACGGCGTTATAATAACATTTGGTTGTTAAAAAGACCGAGATTGAAAGTTGTCATACTCTCTGCTAACTCCGAAAACCACTTTAACAACTGTGTATACGGTGGAGATTTCAGAATGAAGTAGGATGGTGGCGACGATCCTATTGAGGTATGAACGTGGCCCCGACTCTCGTGAGTTGGCTTAAGGTGGCTAAAACAGGAGCGATCGACGGGTCAAGTGAGGTCATTCCTCCTAACGAACGCACTTCTTTGATACTATACTCTTACTTGTGGTTGATTTGATGGCCATCCTCCGATTTTGATTTGGGAGTGTGTTCCGAGGTGGGCGGTAGTGGCTGCTATGCGTTACTACCAGCCTAGAAGCGTAATTGGTATATCTACCCTGGCATTGCCAAGTTGTGCCGTGTCACCTACCATAGCGAGCCTTACTACGAGTTTGTTTTTCTCCCGTAGCCCATGGAGTATTTAGGGCAGCCTCCCGACCTGGAGGTACACTGATACTGGATGGACTACTGGGACTATTACGTGTTGGGGGCTATATGGGTAACCCTTCAACGCTATTTTAAAGTAAGTTTATTTTACTGTAGACGTTATTATAATAGCGCAATATCACAACATAGTAAACAGTTTAATGGATCCTTAAAGGATGGGCGATCCCAAACATCCTTTAAGTTACAGACGCATTTTTGTTACTGTTCACTAGAGTTAATTTACAGTTCATAAGTATTTATGTCCCGACTCAAGTGTTTTGTGTTTTGCTTTACGCTCGAGTCAGACTGAGTAATTCAACATTCAAGACTCACCTTCGGAGTTGGTGCTTTGCTTGAAGATCCAACCATCTATTTTGCTTTCGGTATTCAGTGATTCCAGTTATGTATTCTGATTTGTACCTGATGTATTTTTTTACTCTTCTGATGTATCTTGTTGAACCCTGATGTATCTTATATATATAATAGCTTCATAAAATATTATCTTTTTTACTTCCGCTGCATTATTATTTACTCCGTGTCTATGATATGTGATTGTTTATTTACTGTATATTCTGAGATTTGCCAAATTTTATTTACAACGCCGTATTTTGAGCAGTTCAAGTCCGACATGTGCGGAAGCGAATGATTGAAAATATCGGGTTGTTACATTGCACAAATTGAATTTAGATGATGCATTATGATTCCTAGATGCACTTGCTATCTTTGTCATATTCTAACACACACCATAAAAAAAACTATTTCAAAATTATAATTCATGTATTAAAAAACTAAAGTTTTCTACGATTTTCCAATATAAGAATGATCAAATTAGGCTCATTAAAATAATCTGTGAACTTAACGACCTGACACAACGGTAAGATTGTTATATTGTGACCTTGGCATCACAGGTTCAAGTCCCGGAAACACCCTCTTAGCTAGCGGGGTAAGGTTAAGTACTAACTTTACATTTACTGGAGTCTGGTTATAGCAGGAGTCGCGTGCATGATATCAGGCACTTTCATATAAAGAGTATTAAAAATTGACAGTGTATTAAGTGTCTCAGAAATAGACGAAAAAAAGGTAGCATTCCTTAGATCTATATAAAGATTTGTGGTTTGCATTATGTTAACCTATAAAGCCAAATAAAAAGAAACCATAACCGTACTTGTAAAAAAGAATCAAACAAAATTTCTTACTTTATCACTCACAATTTCATAGCATTTTCTTTAAATTCGATGAATTCAATGTTGCTTTATATCCACTGTTTTAAATCTCGGCTGAGATCTCGGTTGAAGGCGTGGACAAAACAAAACATGAGATATCGGTTGATATCTCATTTTGATTATATTGTCCGATATTCGAAGCAAAACGATATTCCGAGATATCCCAGATTTATTGTTTTTTTTTTAAATATGCACATCTCAGTCTATCATAAAAAAATAAATAAAGCCATTTTCTTTCCGATTCAACTTCTCAAAAGATCACGTCCTTGTCAAAATATCGAACTCCCTCTTCTCTAGAGAAAAAAACGAACTCCTTCTTCCAACATCCAACAGCTCGCGGTTCCTTCCAATTTTCGACTACTCGATCTCGCTTTTGACAGTCCGCAGCTTCATCTTCAACCAATCTCTCCACTCTCTACATGTATGTAAATTAGGGTAGTTTCTATTTTAATGAAATTCAATCTTTCAAAAATTGAATATACAGTATAATTTAAAATAGATGTGCAAGTAGATTTAGTTTGTTATTCTTACCGCATAACCTTCTGCGAATAGATTTGCATTGCATGAAACTTTTTGATTCCTGATATCTCTTATATGCATTTGCTTTTATTTGCATCAGTTCCTGATATTTTTATTATGTTATTCTTATTACATATATGTAATTGTATAGAACCTACTTTTTTTAGTTAATTTATCGCATTTCATCTACTTATATGTAATTGCTAAAACCGATGATGTTTTGTAACTTTTGTTGAACAATTTCATATAGTTGAAGTATAGTTGCATTATTTTTTCAGTTAGAATAGTGGAGATTAGTTGCATTAATTCAGTAAATGTTAAATAAACCAATACCATGCTTTTTTTTTTATAAATTATGTGATGTGTTATACTCCGATATGGTCCCGGGATGAACTTTAGGTCCGAGATGTAAATCCAATATTGGCATCCGAGATGCACTCGTCTCGTCCGAGATCTCCTCCGATATAATACCGAGTCGCTAAAATAGCCGAGACGAAACGTGTCTAATATCCGAGATTTAAAACCTAGTTTATATCTTTTGTTTTATAATTATTAAATGCCAATGTTCACCAAAGCATAATGATTTTCGATCATCATTCAATTCGTAATACTTATGAATAATAGTGCCATATAAAAGAAGAGTAATGAATGCATATACCAGTCTCATGTAAATCGATAACCAGTATCATTTTTGTTACAAAAACATACCAATGAGTAATTAGGAAACAACTACTCTAGATATAATGTAGTTTAAATAAATATCTATTAATTTCAAGAAAGACCAGTAAAATTAGGAGCATTATTCAATGTTACTCGTAGAATGGTCATATATAAAAGCTGCACTCGTCTTCACCAAAGAAAAACGTTAATTTATGCTTTGATGTAAACTTATGATCAACTGTTCAATTTCAAGGTTGCTACCAAAACATTATTACTCCAAATATTTGACTTTGAACTGATTATTATTCTTAGCTTCGTCTTATCCATATATTTATCTCTTTGTTCAGTTTTCATTACTATCTATCTTTTATATAATAAAAAATTAGTCGTATGTTAAATGATTGTGGAGAATGCTGAAGAGAAAAGGTTAAGTTTCAAGAGACGAGTATATATATGCACGTCCAGGTGGACTTGCGTTTGATTGTTGAACCATATTTTTGTGGTTTAGCTGTCACAAAACAAATAAAATAAAATTAGTGCAAGTGAACAAATTTTGTAAACATTATTTGTAGAATCATTACATATTAATCATGCATATCACATCAATACAAACTATGATGCATAGCTTTAGACAAATGTAGTATATGCATCATTAATGTATACGTAAATGGAAAGTTCGCAGACATAAATGAATAATAAGAACCCACGTCAAATTGAATGCTCATAAATTGAGTATTATGTTAACCTAATGCATATATAAGGGACAAATAGAATAAAGCCACAATAAATACAAAGGAGTAATAAAAATATACTAATACGAGGTGGCATATTAATAAGTATAATACGATACATCTCTTCTCTATCTACTATTAATAAAAAGAAATGAATGGCATTTTCATTATCTTTTGGAGTCCCACAAATGATTTGCAACCTCCACCACTGTCCCTTTTTCGACCATACACCAATGGCATTTCACCATTAATTTGCATCCGACACCATGAACAACTGCTTAAAATAAAAGTATTGTGACCATCAAAGCTTTTGCAATACATCTTGTTCATTAGTTTATTTATTAAATAAAATAAAAAAATTCTCTATACTTTATGGATAATATCAATAACATAGCAAGAAAGACCTCTCTAATATATTGCTTAGCATACAAATATATCATATGAAAACATGCATATTGTATAATAGCAAAATCAAACAAAAGACAGAATTAAAGGTGAATCAAGTATTATTCCTCAATTCTACTTGAATCAGTTTCATTTACAACTACTCCGTCAAAGCTTTCTCAAGTAATAAACTATTATCAGGTCATAACTTGTTGGAATTCAACCTTTTATACTTATGGGTGTGGCAATAGGATATTCGCAATAGCCCACTGAAATTATAAAAAGGAATCTCCGTAAATTTGTTTGTACTTGCAATTTACATTACTATGTAATAATATACGCACGTTCTTCTTTATTTTTTCTATAAAAAGAAATGGATTTGAAAAGGGGTAGTTGCAGTGAATAATGTATTTGCAGCTTTTGTTGGGAAATTCCACTTTTATGGAGTTTAACTAGACGAACAGATTTTGTTTCTTTTTTTTTCTCTTCTTGTTCTTTCGATTCTTTAACTCCACCAAACTCCATACTCAGAGAATTTTCTCTCTCATCCAACTCGACTTCCCAAAGTTTTGGTTCATCTTTAATGTTCTATCGCTTATCGAATGTAACTAAACAATCTATCTCTATCGATTCCTCTTTCTGTACCAAACTAACATTGTATTCAGATTTGAAAATATGGATCATATCATATTGATCAAATGACGTTTATGTTGTCATATCTTTATAGTATAGTTATGTGCGTTTGGATGATTATTTGGTAATTTCAGTCATGGTAGTTGACAATAATTAGTTGGTAAATATACATCAGTGAACACCACATTTCAAGCTAATCCTTAGCCATTTACCGTATGTTATTACATGTCACTTAGGTGGTAGGCAGCATCAAATATTTTTAGGACAGCGTGTTCATTCACGTGCGCAGGCACACACAAACACACACACACACACATATGTGTGTGTGTATGTAACTGTATTTAAAACTACATGTCCAACTCAAAGCATTGCTATTCCGTTTGAAGCACGTGGATTTATGTGGTCGTCAAAACTAAATTAACTTACCATCATAACAACACTAACTATTAGTAGTAAATTAGTTTGCAAAGTATTTATATTTTCCTTATAGTAAGAACAAATCATAGCAAGATGATTTTATTGAAGTTTGCGCCTCTACCGTTACTTGGTTTTGTTTGTTAATCTTGATTGTCTCGTCCTGAAAATTAGATAAGAGAAAGACTAACATAACATGATTGAGTAGTTCATTTTATTTTATTTATCATTAAAAAAAAAAAACAGTTCCAAGTTGAGTAAAACTACATCATAATATGTAACAATTCTTCTATTATTGTAACTACACCTAGAGCTACAGTGTTTGAAAATATATCACCCATCAACAAAAATCAAGCATTTTCAAAAAAAATCAATTGATGCAACTTTAAATTTTGCAAACCCAGGCAGGCGAATCTTGATTACCAAATAATAACATACAACACGTTGTTATCAAACCAAACTATCTCTTGTTTAAACGCTGACAGACCCACTCCAATATTGCTGACAATCGTTGTATATCTATACATCCACAAACATCTGCAAGTATGTGACACTAATCAGAATCAAGAGCAGCACTCGATTTTAATGCACATCAGCAACAACAAACGAACAAAATTCAACCAAATTATGCTAATGTCCAACCATGTATGTATTAAGCCGGTAAACTCGTTTCATATTTATATACCTTCCTTCTAAAACAACAAAAAGAAGCAGTTAGGAATCTTATTTCAAATACTTTATGGGCATAAATAAGATCGGATTGAAGAAAAATAAGAGCGAGCAAACTTATGAACATCAAATTAACTGGTATAAATAAACGAAGAACACTATATCAACTTTTTCATAATTATATGTAAATAAAATCAACAGCAAACAGGGTTAACTGATGCATACAGTTCCAAATTAAGTTCAAAACCTAAATGCGATACTAATGTCATCGAAATATACATTACTACGAAATGATTAGTAGATATAAACGGCTCTCAATTAGTATACAAAAACGGAAACGTGGAAAAATGTTAAATTTAGTTAAACGTTTTTGATTTATAGTGGTAGAGATATAAATAAACTTAAGGAAAGTAACAGAATTATAACAAAATGGGAAATAAGTAAACATACTTAGCAGTTATAAAGTCTAGTGATTCACTGCTAACAAATACACATAGGAAATTTTACATATATAGCCTAGTTTTGAAAAGATATAACAAATATAGGCCAGTTCTAAAAGTATTTACAAATATAGACCAGTTTTCGTTTTGCTGGTCTATAGCGTTGATGATTTTTTGGGAATCGCCAACGTGCGATTGTTCAAAAATCGCCCACATGGAAATAACCACAAACAGCCCTCCCTTTCTCTCTCATTTCCACCATTTTCTCAAAACTAAAACAAACTTCTTTAATGACAGATCTGTTCTGAAATTATTCTTCATATTCTTTAAAATCTTAGTTCGGTGGTAAATCTGTAGATCGAGTTCACGTTGCTTAGCAAATTTCAGCTAGTTGGAGGTAAATTCACTAAACCCTAGTTTTTTTTGTCTATTCTGTATTTTGGTGAACTTGGTAATTGGTTATGTTAAGTTAGAAAATTGGTATAATGTGTACGTATTGAAAGATTTGTATATTGATATGTAGAATGGCGAGAATTATGATTCCTATGCTTTGCTACTATGACGGCGAACTACTTGTCGATGATCAAAGGAATGTTAAATATGCTGGCGGTATTTGTAAACCAAGAAGAGTGCGAAAAGGTTGCAAATTGACCGAATTAAAAGATGCTGTGTACAGAAGGACGAAGATTAATAAAGAAGAATTTGAATTTGAGCTAGTGGTTAACTGGCCTACAGACTCGGGTTCTAAAGCAATAGCATTGACGGACGATGACGATGTAATGTTTTCTGTTGTTGCAAAATCTATTGAGTTATACGTAGGGAAAGTAGCAAAGCAACAACAAGAACATCAGGTGGCATCTCCCGTTGTGAGTACTGGAATTGGATACTATACACAGATGTTGGAGACTGCGGATCCATCTACTGACTACGTATCTTATAACTATAGCAATCCTTTTCCAAACGATGGAATAAACCGTCCTCCATCCATGCAGTATGAATTTATGCCGTACGAAGACGCGCAACAATTTACGCAACAAAGCAACATTTATTGCAACCCGCCTAGGGATGCAAATACGACTGCAAGGTAAAAAAAAATGATGAACTGATAGATGAACTATTATGTAGTTAATTTTTCTTATGTTACGCCATAATTTAAACAGCTTCCAACAACAAGACATTCAGCATGACGAAAATGATAGACATGTTAATGCAAATATGTCGCAGTCAATGTATCCTAATCCATACGAACTATACGATATTGTTTACAGATTGGGCTATATTTTTCGTCTCATTTGGTCTCTATTGTCGGTTAGCTGACTTCTATATATGAATTAGGTATACGACACTTGATTCTGGTGCGCAATGGAGTGCTGAACCATCTACTAATTCTCCGTATGCAAATTTTGACAATGATATGGATGTTGGTGGGAATGCAGCCGTGGATGAAGAACGTCATGTAGATAGCATGGTCGTTGCTTCTATAAATGTTAACGAAGACTTTTGAATACAAAGAATGCAAGTTAACAACGAGCCGTTGAACTATGACTTCCCTGCAGCAGATGACAATGATGCAGATAGTGATGAAGCAGAGATGGAAGTGTCTTTGGATGATGATCTTTGCACTGCTCAAATGTTGGCAAGATCTGTTGTTGGTAATCTTCAATTTTCCGATGAACGATTTTCGACCTCTTGCGTTCAAGCTGGTTTCAGTGTTGGAATAGTTTTTGAGACAAAAGAGAAGTTTCTTCAACAATTAAAGGAATGATCAATTCTACATGCTGTTTCATACAAACCAATAAAGTCGAACAAAACACAATATACCGCTATATGCACCGTTGAAGGTAATTGTCCATGGAGAATACATGCCATAGTTTCGAAAAAATCCGAGTCGCGATGGTGGAAAATTCGGAAGTATCCAAGCGAACACACTTGTGTCAACCCAATAGTTAATTCCAACCATAAGCAAGCAACTTCAAAATTTATTGTAACAAAAATCATGTCTTTTGTCAAAGCCAATTTGGATATTTCAGCTGGTACAGTCCAAGTGTTTGTGCACGATCAGTTGTTCATCAACATAAGTTACATGAAAGCGTGACGAGCATTAAGCAAAGCAATAGAGAGAATTTATGGTGATTAGGCATAATCGTACTCGAATTTACCACAGTTCTTTGACGAGATAAAAAGAACGAACCCTGGCTCTATAGGTCACGTGACACATGATGAAGTGGGAGTGTTCGATCGAGTTTTTTGGGCATTTGGGCCTTGCATGACAGGTTTTGCGCATTGTCGGCCATTGTTATGTATTGACGGTACGCACTTGTACGCTAAATACAAAGGCACGTTGCTTGTTGCAACCGCGATAGATGCAGATGATTGTCTCTATCCTTTGGCATACGCAGTAGTTGAATCGGAGTCATGTGATTCTTGGGGTTGGTTTTTTTCCTGCATGCTAGAATTCATACATAGTGTCCGCGGTCGTTGTATTACTTTCATATCCGATAGGATGAAAGGAATTCCAAAAGCTTTACACGGAAAATGGCGACAACCGCACAAACATCTTTATTGTGCAAGACATATAAAAGCCAACTTTCAAGCGGCAGCATTCAGAGATAAGCGTTTGACAGGGTTATTTTATTCGGCAGCGTGCGCGTCCGAGGTAGTGGAGTACATGAAAATTAGAGAAGAGATAAAAGCAACAAGTAGGCATGCGCATGAGTGGATTGAGCGTAGTCTGGGAAATTTTGAAGAAAAATGGGCCTGGTGCAAAGACGATGGAGGACACTTTCATGTAATGACAACTAATTCTTCTGAAATTTTTAACGGTATATTGAAAGGAGCTTGATCGCTACTATAAAGGCCTTGGTTGCACGAACATTCTATCGCTCAGTTGAATATTTCTGCAAGCGTCGCCAAATTGCAGATGAACTAGCGACACGCTTGACTCCAAAGTGGGAAGCCAAAATAGCAGAAAGAGCCAGTGAAGCACGTCGCTGCAGACTAGTACGATTTAGTCAAACCGAATGGCAGGTAATTCACTATTTGGTGATGAATACAAAGTTAAAATTGACGACACCAACTGCTCGTGCACATGCAACATTCTGATACTGCAGAAGATACCATGCTGTCATGTAATGGTAGCTTGTTCGACGTAAACAGGTGGGGCTAATAGAGCACACCATGACTTAGCGTCAAGCTGGTACTCCGTTGACAGCTACAAAGCCACTTATAAGCCAGAGTTTAATCCCGTGCGTGATCGGAGATTTTGGGGCGCATATAATGGTCTTCACATTTGGCGCCGACTGCGAGACGACAATCGGGAAGGCCACGATCTACAAGGATGAAAGGTGTGATGGATGAAGGCCAGTCGTCCAAATCAAACAGGTGTACCAAATGCGGTGTGCTAGGCCATAATCGTAAGCGATGTGTTACTGCCGTGTAGATGTGTTTGTATTATTTGAATTCTATGTAATTGAACTCTACTGTCTACTTAATATGTCATGTTGTTTGCTGCTGTAAGAAAATTTGTAAAATGCTATATATTGCAGGTCCTTGCTTTGTTTGTTATATATGAAACAACCTGCTGCTGTCCGGTAGTTGCAGCAGGAAAAAGAGCGATTTTTGGAAAGTCGGCCAAGGGTGATTTTTGGAAAATTGCCATAGGGCGATTTGTCAAAAATCGCCTTCCACAACCTGCTGCAGCTAACAAACAGCAACAAGTCCACACCCATAATAATGCATACAAATATCACAGTGTTTTTCATCCCATACAAAAACATCAGTAGTAGCCATATCCAATCAATACACAAAAGCATGTTCATACCATACACAATTATACCGTACACAACACAGTTCAAATTACATTGCAATATCCAATATAATGCACGTATCACCTACGCAAGCGACGAACTTCCATAGGCGTACGGCGACGACGACGTTCCGACCGTTGAGACATGTACTCTTCTTCCTCGATCTCGGTGGTAGGATCAAATGTACATGGTGGTTGAGAAGGTCCATGGGTGAAATCTTCCGGTTGTTGGGACGTCGAAGGGCCTTCTTTGTACGAAGTTCCTTCACCTCTTCTGTGACGCCGCCTGTAAGTTAGTAGGAGCGGCGGTGCCTCCCCTTGAGGTGGAGGTATGTCTGATGGAGGTGGAGGTATAGGGGGAAGGACGTCTTGGCCTCTCTAATTTGTTTCTTCCCAAGACTGCGCGTAGAATGTTTTTGATGTTCATGCACATTCCTTTCGACTGCGCATCGTGATCTAGACGTTGTTCGAGTTTTTCGGCGGTTTCCAACGCCTTGTAAATGCCATCAGCCTGTACAACGCAAAGACAATTAGTTATCTTTTTTCGAAAATATGGTTAACTTAACGGGGTTCAGTATACTTACAACGTTTCTCTCAAGAGGCGCACGGGGGGTGTATGGATGATGGGGAACAGCCTGTATAGGCGCCTGAAGAACATACCTATGCGTGATATGCCAATACCACCACATATATGTCTCTAGAGGGGTGATTGGCTCTCTTTCAAATTGCGTAAACAAATGGCGCTCATTCCATATTTCCATAGCATTTGCAATTTCCTCGATATGGTACTCGTCGGTATAGACTGGCGCATTTTCTGGAATATGCTGCGCCATTGCAAACTGGCGCATGACCCTATCGGGTAGGTGGTGTGCGCAACGAGTAGTGCAAATGAGTGGAAGCCTGGCAGTCCACAGATATCTAGCGGCCGTACATATAGCCGGAAGACCCTCCAATACATTCTGCGTGTATGGATTCCAGGTCACTACAGCTGGGTCTATAACGTCTAGCACATTGCAGTAAAAGCGTACATTCCGCCGGGGGGGTCTGAGATGTCTTTTTTGGACCAACCCATCTGTCAACAAGCGAAGAAACAATATTTTAGCGTAAACAAATTTCGAATTACAAAATTAATTTTCAAAGGACATGAAGTTATACCGAGATCCAAGAGCATGTGTGTGATCGACGACAACATTTCGGACTTGGATCCGTCCGACGGGTAGATATGTCCATGACCAAATCTATAGGAAAAAACAATTTAGCTACTTACAACATATTTCAATTTGGTCGAAGTAGCAAGATAAATTATACGTGTACCTGAACAAGCGTCAAACACCCCTTATAAGCTTAGTCACCATAAGAGCGAGATTGGAGAGCTCCATATAGGTGTACGCCAAAACAGCACTACCCCATGAGTACTGGGCACACTGATCGAGGTCGGCTAAGTATGGTAGTCATTTCAAGTCCACGCGATTTTTGGAATGATCGCACATTAAACGGGATGTAATGATGTGTAGAATAATGGCTCGTGCCCGCTGCTGTATCCGAACCTCTGTAGCATCGGCAGGCATATCATCAGCTACAGCGTGTCGAAACCATTTCACTTCTACCATGATGTTACCCCTTACTTGTTGCGGAGTAATACCGAGCAAATCCGTGCACAACTGAATATAATCATGATGGTCCTCGCCCGTCACTGGATTGCCTTCTATAGGCAAACCTAAAAGCACAGCCATATCCCCGAATGTGATCGTCATCTATTCGACAGGAAGATGGAATGTAGATGTCTCTGGTCTCCATCTATCGAAAAGAGCTGTGACCAAATGTTGATCTAACTGGAGATAGCCTAACCGCAGTACTGTCGAAAAGCCCGCTCGATCAATCTCCTCTAATACTCTAGGATGATGTGAAGTGACTTTCTTGAGAGAAATAGAGTGATCGATGGTGAAATCTGCTTCTTCGCTCTGTTTAACATCACATGTACAGATATTAGCATTCACACAATTTGTGAAACGAAAATCATAGGAAATTACCATCGTATACGCTTCACTAGACGTGCGATGTCTAGGCTGTAAGTACAACACGCTCGGGTCCACTAGACCGGGCTCCATCTCGATGTAATCTACAACACAAAGATTAATGCATACAACCCTTAACTATCATAAATTTAATTATCTTCAATCTACACTAAAGTACACACAATTGAATGAACATTCACTTGCAAATACCTCGTAATGCAATCTACAACACTTAGCTTTCACAACAACTTGCAAAAAATTGAAATCTAGAAAACCCTAAATCAAGAAATTAGAGATGAGTGCATTACCAATATCCTCCACTATTCCGGATGTTGAAGCCAAGGTCCGAATGAGCTTCGAATTTGATTAAAAAGCAAAGAAAATATTAATTTTTGGGAGGGAGAGAGCTCAAACCCGAAATGGGTTTTTTGGAGTTAGGTTGAAAGTTGTAGAGTGAGTGGGAGAGGGCTTGCTGCCTGTCTGTTTTGTAGCAGGCAAAACAGCGGGTGATTTTTCAAAAATCGCCAAAACAAAATACCAAAGAGCGATTTTTCAAAAATCGCCCTTGGCGAATTTTGAAAAATCGCCAGATTCAAAATAGTGGGATGCCTGTTTTGGCAACTGTTTGTTTTCACTTAAAAGATAGAACTGGTATAGAGATTCCTCCAAACAACTCTATTAATTCGTCCGACGAGAAATACTTGGATATAACCATCAATTTCAGAGAAAATCAAACATACATTCTACGAATAGGTGAGATTATCCCTCAATTACAGAGTACTAACAACAAATAAAAATAACAACACAAAACTAAAAACGTACGACCTACGAAAGATGAAAATATCCATCGACTACATGAAAATAAATGAAGTACCCAACATAGAGTTCATGATATGAAACCATTTGTCAAATGTTTCCATTGCGAACATAAGCTAAAGATGACATTTTCTTCTCTACCAACATTTTCTACTCATTTCTTCAACTAATTTTTTCAAACGTCCAACTTCAGCGTGCATTTCGAGGGCGTATTCCACTCCTCGAGCACACAATGAAGGGTCGATCCACTTCATAAATTTACAACACCCCACTTCGCCATGATTCATCATGTGATCTTCGCAAGAAGTACAACCGTAAAATCTTCGTCCAGCATTGGTTTTAGTTTTGGCTACGACAACCATGCATTCATCGCCACATCAGCAAACTGGATATGCACCGGATGGCAACGTAGGCCCTACAGGATTACAAGGACTAAGTACTTTACATTCAAAAGAAATTTGCTTGTCCGGTCTTTGGTTCGCTACAACTTCACGTAAGCGAGTGTTGAGAGACGATGTTCCTGAATGGAACTTTTGACGTATCGGCCCAAATTGCGTTTCCGGAACAAATTCAACATCACTTAGATGCGTAATGTCCCTTCGAGCTTCAAAATCATCGTAACATTTCGACATTGTCTCGTCGTCTATCTCTCAATCATCCATGTTTGTTTCAGCTGCGAGTACGTCAACATTGGTTACAATACACAACAGCTCCGAATTAGGATTGTAGTAAGCGTAAACATATTATAAATCGATGTACATTACCCTGTAACGAAGATTACACTTACTTGTTCAGAAACTTTGATTGTATTTTGTGAGAATCAGAATTTTTTTGGATTTTCTATGAAGTAGGGTTTGCAAACTTTCGGGAATTTGATGATGAGTTTGGTAAAGATGATGAGTTCGGTAAATTAGGAGCATTATTCAATGTTACTCGTAGAATGGTCATATATAAAAGTTGCACTCGTCTTCACCAAAGAAAAACGTTAATTTATGCTTTGATGTAAACTTATGATCAACTGTTCAATTTCAAGGTTGCTACCAAAACATTATTACTCCAAAAATTTGACCTTGAACTGATTATTATTCTTAGCTTCGTCTTACCCATATATTTATCTCTTTGTTCAGTTTCCATTACTATCTATCTATTATATAATAAAAAATTAGTCGTATGTTAAATGATTGTAGAGAATGCTAAAAAGAAAAGGTTAAGTTTCAAGAGACGAGTATATATGCGCGTCCAGGTGGACTTGCGTTTGATTGTTGAACTGTATTTTTATGGTGTAGCCGTCACAAAACAAATATAATAAAATTAGTGAAAGTGAACAAATTTTGTAAATATTATTTGTAGAATCATTACATATTAATCATGCATATCACATCAATACAAACTATGATGCATAGCTTTAGACAAATGTAGTATATGCATCGTTAATGTATACATAAATGGAAATTGTGCAGGCATAAATGAATAATAAGAACCCAAGTCAAATTGAATGCTCATAAATTGAGTATTAGGTTAACCTAATGCATATATAAGGGACAAATAGAATAAAGCCACAATAAATACAAAGGAGTAATAAAAATATACTAATATGAGGTGGCATATTAATAAGTATAATACGATACATCTCTTCTCTATCAACTATTAATAAAAAGCAATGAATAGTATTTTCATTGTCTTTTGGAGCCCCACAAATGATTTGCAACCTCCACCACTGTCCCTTTTCCGACCATACACCAATGGTATTTCACCATCAATTTGCATCCGACACCATGAACAACTGCTTAAAATAAAAGTGTTGTGACCATCAAAGCTTTTACAATACATCTGTTCATTAGTTTTTTTATTAAATAAAATAAAAAATTTCTCTATACTTTATGGATAATATCAATAACATAGCAAGAATGACCTCTCTAATATATTGCTTAGCATACAAATATATCATATGAAAACATGCAAATTGTGTAATAGCAAAATCAAACAAAAGACAGAATTAAAGGTGAATCAAGTATTATACCTCAATTTTATTTGAATCAATTTCATTTACAACTACTCCGTCAAAGCTTTCTCGAGTAATAAACTATTATCAGGTCATAACTTGTTGGAGTTCAACCTTATATGCTTTTGGGTGTGGCAGTAGGATATTCGCAATATCCCGCTGAAATTACAAAGAGGAATCTCCATAAATTTGTTTATACTTGCAATTTACATTACTATGTAATAATATACGTGCATTCTTCTTTAATTTTTCTATAAAAAGAAATGGATTTGAAAAGGGGCAGTTGCAGTGAATAATGTATTTGCAGCTTTTGTTGGGGAAGTCCACTTTTATGGAATTTAACTGGACGAACGGATGTTGTTTCTTTTTTTTTCTCTTCTTGTTCTTTCGATTCTTTAACTCCACCTAACTCCATACTCAGAGAATTTTCTCTCTCATCCAACTCGACTTCCCAAAGTTTTGGTTCATCTTTAATGTTCCATCGCTTATCGAATGTAACTAAACAATCTATCTCTATTGATTCCTCTTTCCGTACCAAACTAACATTGTAGTCAGATTTGAAAATATGGATCATATCATATTGATCAAATGACGTTTATATTGTCATATCTTTATAGTATGGTTATGTGCGTTTGGATGATTATTTGGTAATTTCAGTCATGGTAGTTGACAATAATTAGTTGGTAAATATAAGTCAGTGAACACCACGTTTCAAATTAATCCTTAGCCATTTACGTATGTTATTACATGTCATTTAGATGGTAGGCAGCATCAAATATATTTAGGACTGCATGTTCATTCACGTGCGCGAGCACACACAAACACACACACACATATATGTGTGTGTGTGTAAATGTATTTACAACTACATGTCCAACTCGAAGCATTGCTATTTCGTTTGAAGCATGTGGATTTATGTGGTCGTCAAAACTAAATTAACTTACTAAATATTAGTAGTAAATTAGTTTGCAAAATATTTATATTTTCCTTATAATAAGAACAAACCATAGCAAGATGATTTTATTGAAGTTTGCGCCTCTACCGTTACTTGGTTTTGTTTGTTAATCTTGATTGTCTCGTCCTGAAAATTAGATAAGAGAAAGACTAACATAACATGATTGAGTAGTTCATTTTATTTTATTTATCATTAAAAAAAAAAAACAGTTCCAAGTTGAGTAAAACTACATCATAATATGTAACAATTCTTCTATTATTGTAACTACACCTAGAGCTACAGTGTTTGAAAATATATCACCCATCAACAAAAATCAAGCATTTTCAAAAAAAATCAATTGATGCAACTTTAAATTTTGCAAACCCAGGCAGGCGAATCTTGATTACCAAATAATAACATACAACACGTTGTTATCAAACCAAACTATCTCTTGTTTAAACGCTGACAGACCCACTCCAATATTGCTGACAATCGTTGTATATCTATACATCCACAAACATCTGCAAGTATGTGACACTAATCAGAATCAAGAGCAGCACTCGATTTTAATGCACATCAGCAACAACAAACGAACAAAATTCAACCAAATTATGCTAATGTCCAACCATGTATGTATTAAGCCGGTAAACTCGTTTCATATTTATATACCTTCCTTCTAAAACAACAAAAAGAAGCAGTTAGGAATCTTATTTCAAATACTTTATGGGCATAAATAAGATCGGATTGAAGAAAAATAAGAGCGAGCAAACTTATGAACATCAAATTAACTGGTATAAATAAACGAAGAACACTATATCAACTTTTTCATAATTATATGTAAATAAAATCAACAGCAAAAATAAGAGCAAACACACACACACACACCCCTCATACATCACCTGCTACGGTTTGGCCCGTTTGGGTGTATATATAGCATACTGTCATTACTGCTAAAATGAACTCGACGTGATATCATTAAATTTATTTTGGACTCTGTTCAACTTATCGTAAAACTACCATAAACTAACGTTTCTCTTCTTTTTTCTCTCAAAATTTCAGATCCTATTGTCCTTCATTTCCTATATTAGCTTCTTTTAGTCCCACATCGTTAAAAATATTTTAATATTTGTTGTATGTAAGCTAAGGGATAAAGAAGAATGGTGTTCTAATAACACCTAACCAGGTTGAGATGATAGCAGATGGCATAACATAACTCTTCGCTGAAGCAAATGTGTGTCTTGGTGAATTGTATAGCAAGTTCTCCTATGCTTCTAGCACCTAATAGAGCTATGCGTAATAAGTTAGTTTCCACATTGTGTTTTGCAAACACACAATTAAAAGATGAGAAATCATTTCAAAATAGCTATAAAAGTACACATTTTTGTGTTTAATTATAAATTTTCCTTAGTTGACAGTCAACCACTAATAGAGTTCCATCTCACTCCAAGCTTTGATTAAAATTCCAAAAGAAGATTTAAGATATCCTGATTGAATAAGACTTTAAAGCATAGTACATGCTACAACTATACATCTTTGTCTGATAAAAGCAATGGATCATTCCCCCAATTACTTTTCAAGATTACATGCACTGTGCCTCAGCCTTGTAGCTAATGCACTAATTAAAAATTAATAGATAAAAAGCGTCTAAATTTCACACGCAGCGCATCTAGTAAAATCATCTCAAGTAAAGAAGATAATCAAGATAAATTAGACCCTAAATTATGATAGCTTACCTTATTTACCAGCATTTGACTGGTCCTTTTGAGCATTTGCTTCCTCAAACAATAGCTGTTCAAAAGCCCTCATATGCCCGTCAGAATCATTACTACTATTGTTCACCCGCTCCAATTTGTTTGTAAACTTGGACATATCTGAAACAGAACTAGGGTTATGGTCCTGGAAACTGGGACAAATACAGTAGTATACCACCAACAAAATCTATAAAGGAAAAATTGAATTCGTGCAACGAAGTCGTTGTAGTATAGTGGTGAGTATTCCCGCCTGTCACGCGGGTGACCCGGGTTCGATCCCCGGCAACGGCGAATAGGGCTTTTGTCCAGTTTTTGTAAATTCGATTACGATATCGATTTGCGCACGAAAGTTGCTGATTTTTGCCCTTTTTCTCATCGTTCTGCTGCAAAATATACTTATCTCCGCAACTTAATCAATTTTTTATATCTGAGATCAATAAATATGAGTAAGGATTTGATTCGACAAAATAATTACCTCAGAATTTGAAGGACCAAATAAATATGTGCAGGAATTCCATGGGTTCTTGTGAGAATTTGAAGGTCCAAATAAGCGCATTTTAGTTGCAATCTCTAAGCCAAATTTGGGAAGAAGAAATAATTGGTGGACCGGATGAAGAAAGAAGAAGGGAATTGCAGAACGCTGCTGTTGTCAACACGCCCGAATCAAAGCGGCAAATGCAACAATTTCATCTTCCCAAGTTCCACCCATCCATTGTAATATGCACGCTCTCGCAACCCACTTTCTGGACCCTGTACCAGATGTGCCCTTTGATTTTTTTTTTTTTTTTTTCTTTTTTTGGAAATGGTACTTTATATACAACAAATCATTGGGACAACATATCCCATGTCAACAAACGTTCGAAAGCAAGTTTCGAACTGTGACCTCTTGCACCAAAGCCGAATCAATTAACCACTTGAACAATGGTGTTTGTCACCCTTTGATATTATCAGAGATAAAAAGACTTTTTCTAAGTTTATTTATTTTGATGTCCTTGCAAGAAAGCAATTGTCAAGTCATAATCATACTCAATTCCTCAGTCTCTGTGCTACTAAAAGCAGTCCGGTGATTAAATGTCTGTCTAACAAATATTGACCAATATCTCTGCCAACAAAAACATTTGTCTACCAAATACTTCTGGCTAATTAGAAATTATTTACCAACCAAACATTTTGAAACATCATTCCACATGCTATTCATCGGAATTCGGTAAATATTATCCACAGATTTTGGTAATATCCTCTACGAATTTTGATGCATATTTAGCTAATAATATTGGACCACGATAATATCATGTTGCAATATTCTATGCATTTTCAAGTACATAATAGTACGAACCCATGCTTCGCACACGGGCCGACGAAAGAAGTCTAATAAAACTAATAACTCAAAACAACTGGAATGCTTTTGCTGCAACTTATCAATAATTAATAGTAGTAAAAAATGAAGAGTAATGCAGAACATAGCGGGTTAAATAGAAAAAGCTCAGACTAAACAGTTACCTATTCTTTTTTAATAATTACAATGGTGGACCTTTATTAGATTACAGTTCTTTTTTATCGTAACTTTATTAAGGTATAGAATAAAGTCATTAATTCAAGTGAATTGAGTTGGGAATTTCAAAGCTACAAAATTGTACTCATCTCATTCTATTTGTGCTACAGCATTACTCATAACTGAGCTTGTTCTGTGAGTGTTCTTCTGGTACCGGAGGTGGTTTTGTGTTCATGGAGCTGTCTTCTTTGCTGTTGTGGCTTTGGAATTCAGTTTCTCCTATCCCATGGAGGTGGTGCCAACATTTTTGTAGACTTTTAGGAGCTCACATCTTTATTCCTGTTTGAATTTGAGCAGCGTTGTTTATATATGAGTGTGGGCTGTTAACATGAGATGTGTTTGGATCTGTGATCTTATTCCTTTTTTTCAGCTGAGTTAGTGAGGTTGCATGATTTTGTTTACGCACAGGGTCGCATGCTTTTGTTTGTGCACACATCAGAATATTTTTTGTGCATATTTTTTTATGGTTAGTAATTAAGGCTCTGAATCAGTTCAAAAAAAAATTACAATGGGATATAATAGCCATGACAGTGGACACTGTCGAGCTCTTCATCAGACCACCTTCACTGAATCCTAGCTGCAGTAACCATCCATTTAGCAAGTCTCTCCCGTAATCTTTATGCAACCTATAAAATTAATGCAACTGAAAATTTCGAAGCTAATACTATGAGTGAGATGAAGGATGCACTTAGAATAACAACCACAGGATAAGTGGATACGCACTTCTTGTCCATATCAATACAACTACAGTATTGGCGCTTTACCACACAATATCAAATTACCTCCTGAAGTAGCAACGCCAATGTTGGTATGTGCATGCATATACACAGTCCAGTCTATCAACTTTTACGCCAACAATCTATTCTCACCGTAAAAGTGATTAGCACACTCAATCAGCAGTTGTCACTACTTCAAACATAGTTCAACCCATAATTTACACTCACTCAACATACTTACAAACACACTATCCAGCCTACTCACACTTTGTACGGCCCAGTTGCAAACATGTTGTCCACGCCAAATTTGTACCGCCTGCAGACATGCAGAATTTGTAAAATTGCAAGTGTCCATGTAAATTATTGATACTCTTTATTACCAATTGAAACTGAAACACCAAAACAACACAAAATATAGAACATGCAAAGATCATTCAAATATAAAAGGAAGATACATACGACATTTATTTCTCTTCATTGTTGCATAGACATGGCCAATAAATTAGCCAGCATTGGGATTCTTATACCATCATGGGCTTGTGTTTAAAAAGGACAAAAACAGTTGGCATAAAACCGTCTTTTCCATAGTATGCACCACAACCTATAACTTACAAAATCTGATTTGTTAAAACTACAGTGAAGAATATTTGCTATGACAATGAAACATCTAAATATTGAATTACTAATTTCTACCATTCCTGATGTTTAATGATGTAGCATTTTGCTTTTGAATAATTGATTTCTACCCTTCTAGAAGTTCATTGAAACAGACCATGTAGATATACATGTTGGACAAATATTTGCTCCAATACATCCTTTTGCATGCCTCATAAACCCATCAATCATCTGATACTTCTTAAAAATTCATTAATATATATCATGGATGATACATATATATCCATATCAAACTAATGTATTTCAACACATACGATCAAAAAATTCATGGTTCATTATCGTGTAGATGTATGTGTGCTTTGATGCATGGATGTGCTAGTGTGTAAATATATTTTACTGTAGGTGTGCCTATATCTACCTCTGCCTCACCTGCTATTTTTTAGAACCAACAGTTGAACTTTTGTGCAAGTCTAATATACACGTCCATTTGTGGACATGCATATAAGAAGAAATTTTGCTTATATGTGTGCTACAACGCATTTTTCCATAACAAATAGTTTATAATAAGAATTGACTTCTCCTCTAAATTCAGTATTTAAGCTAAGCAATCATTTTACCTTTAACAAATTAATATGTATAGCAGTTAAGATAGAATAATAATAATTGTAGTGAAAATATGACATATGAGATTATCTCTAATGTATTAGCGAAAAGCAACCAAGTCATACTTAAGCTCAGTTTCTTTAGAATATAAGTAGTACGGTATAATAGCAACGCAATAAAATAGAAACATTGTACAAAACGTTATTTCAAAAACATAACGAATTAATGACAGCAAGGAAAAATTAACTTCAAACAGATTATACGCTTTACTAAAAAGTAAAACAATACAGCTACGACTATTTTTTAAAATCATATTTCAAGGGAAAAAACCTATTTTTGGACCATCGGAAGGTTCAAATCACAATGACAAATGAGAAAGTGACCATATTTAAATAAATTTGTATTGTTTCTTTTATAACTTTTATAATCACAGTTATTATATGCGCTTAGGGATTCCAATGCAAGACATCTACAAACAACTATAGTAAACCTTCAAAACCATTTACAACAGTCGAGTCTGTATGAATAAAATGAATAGCCAACATTCTAAATTAGTGATATATACTAATTAATGTTAAACAAATTTCGTAAGAAAATGTTTAAATACATCAACACCTAATTTTCATTATAACCAAGAGAATATTTTGATCTGCTAAGAAATGGACTCTACTTCAGTTGCCATAATGGTTTGACTGAATACCTTTGACTGTGGAATCCAAAGGGGAGTACTTTAAAATGTAGGTTCAATCAACAATAATTCTTCAGTAAAAAAATTCAAAATAAAATACATATAAATTGGCCAATTGATATGATTGAGTGCAGACATTCTACTATAATGTTTCCCACACCATGTAAATTGTAGCCTCTTCTCAACATATAGTGAACAAAAATAAAAATTCATGGTACTAAAGAAAAGAAAAACAGGTTGATCAATCACCAAATCAACTAAGCAATCATAATGAAAATAGTATACAAAAGTTATGTAAAAGCAATCAATCCTTTATGACAATTTTGCATCAGAAAGATTGAAGTATGGCACATCAAAAACCATTAATAAATAGATATAGCTTGTAAACATTAAATTAATCACTTACACGACTTCCGTTAAAAGTTCAGTTGCTTCATCAGCAAATACTCTAGCCTTAAAACCATTATAAAAACTTAGAGCCATACTTTGCCTTCGTGTAGAAACTTGATCAGCATGGTCTCCTTTTTCAAAATATGACCTTGAATTATATCATTTATTATTATTCCTAAATCAAAAATAAACAATAGGGAAAAAACATTAATTACTGATATTTTAGTAAACCAACTTAATGCTTTTTTACCTCGTCGTATGGTTTTTAACAAACAATGACACTGACATTGCTTCCATGAGAAGCTCTTAGAGTAAATAAACATATGCTTAAAGTCTTAGTCCAACCGTTGCCTAAATAAAACACAAACAAACAATGACATATTTCATAATACTGATATCTAGTTACAATGCAGGAAGGAAAAACATTTCTAGCCCCATCCCTACATGTAGATCGCATGTATAAGATATATGCATTTTCCCGTTAAATGCAGATAATAGGTCTAAAATATTATGGTAGTAAACATAATAATTAAGAAGAAAACGATAATTAAGTTTAAGGAAATCATGTTTAATGATATACAGATAGTTACTCATATAGCTTCTGGCAAATATTCTGCAATTTTTTTCCTTGTAGTCAAGGACCTATAAGCAAAGTTAGTAGAGATGCATAATATATTGAGAACATAATAAATTTAAAACCAAATATCATTTAATATAAGATCCTCTTTGGCACAAAAAATATAAAAAATCATGAAAATGTTCATTATCCTACGGCAGGTTGCTTGTTCTGTCATTTAATCAACGCTTTGGATGCGATGTTTGAAACATATATTAAAAATCCTTGCTAAGTTGAGTAGAACAACTAAAATTACCAAGAGTTCTAGTGGACACGAAGCAAAAAAAAGAAGTTAATCCAAATGGCATACCTGTTGGAAAGAACAATACTTCCACTAAGATGCATTAGATTGTCCATATGAGTGTACTTCGTTTACTTTTCGTCCAAGCCACAACTTACCATGTTAGCATAAACCAATCTGAAAAGAAAACAATCTTTGCCAACTTCAGTTTTTGCCTCACTCAACATTTACATTCCTTTGATGCGCGAGCATTGAATAATATACACTATTATAGATACATGGAAAAATCATCAAACAATTGTTGATTGACAATGTAAAGTGTTGCATCCATTATTTCTATGCATTTCATTTTCATTAACAATCCACATGAAGCATGCTTGAAGTATTGCTAGGGATCACAGATTTAAATGGTTGTATAAGTTGTAAAGTAGTGGTACTAAAGTTTGCTCACCTGCAAAAAATGGCTTAATATGCACTTGAAAACCTGCTTTTTAACTATGAAAGCTACTGACTTCATATATTTTTGGTCTGCACTCAGCAGGAATAAATTATGTGTGTTGGAAGAAAAATAGCTAGCACACAATGCAGTTTGATAAAAAATAACTATTTGCTTGGCAAGTGGTGTAACTAGCCGTGAATGTTGACCATCCACCATTTGAGACAAAGTAAAAAAGAAGTATATATTAGCATAATGCATATATGAAATGCTAGTACGGTATCAGGTCCAATGTTTAGTAATCACCTTAGATGTATTTCATCATGAATCATTCTGTCCTGACTATATGCGTAGAAATTAGTTCTGCATTGAGAAGAATGTCAGTTACCCCAATGCCAACTCCACCAAGGACAATAGCCCCAATACCCTACTGCTTCATGTCCCAACGCTCATGGAAATAGCAGCTGCACAATTTCCAATTTATAGTAAAAATTAGTGAAATTCAAACTTGGGTTAATTCAATATATATATCTATGTATGTGTGTGTGTGTGTGTTTGTGTGTTCCTAGTTGACTTTACACCCAGGATTTATGGTAAGTATAGAGGATAAAAGAAAGGATAATGAATTCTGGCATTAAACCTTTTTATCATGAAATAGAAATTTTGTTCTAGACATCGAAGGCTAAAAGTAAGCTATATGCTATAGCTTTCATATTCTCTTTTTTCTTCACTCTTTTTACTGTGCCAGTAGTGGGAAAATTAATCAAAAAGATATATTCTTCTAGAAGACTGACCATGACTTCAATTAGCAAAACATCAGACCATAAAAAGAAGATTGTGCTCTCCAAGGAATCATTAATTCTAAAAGTATAGAGTTCAATCATATACATCTAATGACATCATGCCTAGATTTTCAAAGAATATTATAAGGAGTAAGTGACTTGGTTGATGTTCAATCGCATATACAAAGGCTCATATTTGTGATGAGCAAACATAATTGATGTCTTTTGGGTTGCATGAGTTTCCTTATGAATAAGTCATTCGAATACGTAATGTACAAATGGAAAATACGTCTAATGATCTCCAAAAAAAAAAAATTGTTTATGTAAAACTACAGTTTAGTGAATTTAAAAAAACAAATCCTATAATCCAAATTCAAACCTTATAATCCAAATCAAATCCATTTAGGACATCGACTGTGAAATTACTTGTTGTAGTAAATAAGTCATTTGAATACCTATTCTACAAATGGAAGATACGTTTAGTGATCCGTAGAAAACGTTATGTATATATAAAACTGCGGTTTAATGAATTAAAATATTCAAATCCAAACTCAAACCCTAGAATCCAAATCAACTGCACAGTCGATTGTAGGACACCAACAGTGCGAATATTATCAAGTGGAGCAAAAAGTGTAAAAATTCAATTCTAAAAAACAGAACAACGAATGTCTAATTCTACTGTGGAATAAACAGTTGAAAGCTTGATAGTGTCAACATACATACCAGATATCTGCTCCAAACAAAAAAGGGATGGAGTGAATCGGTAGGGTTGAAGCTGTGAAGTAATCGGGCTACCAAAGGCAACACGCGCCAAATCGACCCATAGAATGACATGTTGCGAGAGAATGAGGCAGACCTAGGCCAGGAAATCCACTGGAAAACGATGATAGGAACTAAGAGGAATAGTTTGCGTCAAAGAGCAGCTGCAAATAACGATGCAGGGAAATGACCGGAAACAACCTACGTTGGAAGATAACTATTGGCGATTAGTGGAGCACCAATCACCTGCTCGAAGAGTTACCTGAGGAACGTAAATAGCTAGGGTTTGGGTACGAAGGGAGGAATAAATGAAAATGCGATGGAGAAGTGGCAACAAAGGGTACTTGAAAATGCGATGGATGAAAAAGCGACTCTTGAGTTGACAAAATACTTGGAGGCTTCTGCGTACTTGAAACGAACAGCTCAAGTACACATACAATGAAATTTTCTTGAATTTAAAACTATAAAATTTTCCACAAAAACTAACTATACACATACAATCCACACTATTCTAACTGAAGCCTAGAGAAAATCTTTTTTTACGAATAACATGTAAATTGTAATCTATAATGCGGTAGCCAAAATCACTAACGCCAACATGAACAAAGTTAAAAACACATCAGCATCATTTGGATAGAAGTTCAATATCGAAGTTCTTAGTTTCAAATAGGAAACGAACAATTGTTCCACCAATGCTGCAAACAGAAAAGGGTACAACGAACAGAAGGAAGCCGATATTAAATTTGAATACAGTTTTCAAGGACAACCGATATATGGAGTTCGAAAATAATAATCGAAAAATTCGAATTAGGGAAAACTCATACCAGAAGTGTATCTATTTGTTGGTGTTTTGAAGGAACCGAAAAACGTCTTCAAACGATAGCAGTTTGGCAGATCTGGACCCGATTAATGCTGATTTTAATGGCGTCATAATCCATTTCCTTCCTGCCGTAATCCAAGGCCGCCATAAGAACTGCGTAGTCGCCGAAGTTTTGGGATCGGTGTTTGCCTTGGAATATGATCTCTGGATTCGAACTGAGTTAAGTATGAATCACGGTGGATTTGATCTGTGTTTGCCTTGAGATTAGAGTACATAGTGGGAACCGAAAACCGAAAGGGAGGGGCGGTGGGAGAATTGAACCGGAAATGGGGGAGAGAAAGGAGTAAGTATGTATGGAGAAATTCTTGTTTAGAATTGCATGAAGGAAGGGCAGAAGCGGAAAGGGAGAAAAAAATATAAAAAAATAAAAAGACCATTCATTTCCAAAAATTGGTGGAGGCTTCTATGAGCTTGAAACTGGACTCACTATTAATATAATATTAAAAATTAAGTTAAATTTCAGTAATAATAATTTTGAATAAAGATACTCAATCACAATAACATATTTACTTTTTAATTATTTTTATTTAAAATTTACATTGCCTTTTTGTTAAAAGTTTATAATATATTTAATGGTTTTTATTTATATAAAATTTATAGCATACAGACTTAATTTGATTTTTTTAATTGAACAAACTTATTGGTTTTTGAAAATTTAAAATTTATAAATTTGTGTTATAGTATAAAATAGTCAAAATAAGAAAACAAACAAATACTAAATTTCATAACTCAATTTCTAATAAAAAGACAATAATACAAATTTTCTAGCTGAGCCAAACATTAAATACTTTGAAACATAAAATATAAATCGTGATTCCTCTTCGTTCGCCTTTTCCTTAGCAAGAACATTTTTCAAAATTTGATTTTTCTTTATGCTCAAGTATTTTAGTTACCCTTCATCCATACCTCTTGTATTAATTAACATGATTTGGTCTACCTCACTTCGAACCATGATCTCAAGCAACTTCTTCATCATCACCTTCTCTTCAGCATCATCACTTGTTTTTCTATAATAATGTGATCATATCTTTGTCGAGCCTAAAAAATTAGTGAATCCACTGTAGACGTCGAGCTTTGCTTCATTTTACAAGCTTTTACTCCTTGAGGTCTACTGATATTATCATTAGCCACGGGATTGGATTCGTCTATAGACATGTCATGACTTCCTTGAGATTCTCCCAGATTTGAAGTGCAGATAGTTTTTTTTTGTTTTTTCTTTTCCTTGTTTCTTTGTTGCCCTAGCATGATCTCCACACTCGACGATTTCCATTTTATATGTTGAATAAGTCGTTGCAATGCATGAATTGATAATAAACATTGTTTTCGGTAACGAAAACTTGTATGAAAAGCTTATTTGTGGTTTTCTCTACAAAAAAAATACTTATATAATTTTAATAAATGTTAGCGTATAATAAAATCTAAATATATAAATACATAACATGAAATAATCATAGCTCATGCCATTTGGGTTCGCTTGTTTAATCGTGTACACTTGGGATTCAAAGGCTTGGTTATGACGATTAATTTTCCTCAATGGTTCCTCAACGACGAAAGTGAACGTTTTCTTTTCACATGCTTCGTATTTGTAGTTGTACGTGATCTTTCCTCAAATGTGCTAGCAAACTGATCGTTTTTGAATGTTGGATAGACAGAGAAATGAAGCCAAATGTAGAAAATGTCGTAATCTTCTTTTGATAGACAGAGAAATGAAGCCAAATGTAGAAAATGTCGTAATCTTCTTTTGATTTCTAGAGGAACTAGGACGGTTGAAAGTGGGATACATTAGTGAATTTCAAAAAAAATTCTCTTTTGATATTTGTTTAGTCTATGAAGCCTAAAATGATTTTAGATCCAATCTAAATAAATTAAATAAAATCATTATTTTATTTAATTATGTTTAAAAAAATTAGGTTTTAGTTTATAGGTATGTTAAATATACTTGTTTGTGTGAAGTGCTAATCTTACAGATAAGTGTACATAGTTAATATGATCGTATGTATGTGTTGGAATTTACACTGCAATGGATGCATTCCCCCTTTAGATATGCCTTTGTTGTCCAAGTTTTTGATTTAAAATATTTATACATAATAAAAGTGGAGAAGTATAGAAACATGTACGTATAAGTTAAAAACATATTATACGATCTTATATGATTTGAAATCCAAAATTACCGATAACAAGTTTGATTTTAATTAAAAAATAAATTTGAAATTAGATATGACATTTATTACACAAGACCTATCTTGTGGTGGCAAATTAGAGCAACACATGTATGTTACCATATGTGTGTGTGTGTTGTGTGTGTTGCAATCAATATTTTAGATATTTAACATAATTATTTATATGTAAACATTTGTAAATTATATATATTAGAATATAAAGTTAACATTTAAATTAAGCTTTTAGTGTGGAAACGAAATACCCAAAACTTTAAAGTTGAAAAGAAATAAAGAATTTAAAATTTACACAAAAGTCCATTTATAAATTCTGGATCAAAGATTTTTTTTTGAAACAATGATGAAAATTATATTCAAAGTATCTACGATTTGACAAAAGGAATTAATTTACAAGTGAAAGTTAAATAAATAACATGAATAGTTTATTTACATTTATGTATACAAATATTATAAAATTTTAAAATGGATCTCACTAAAATAGAAAAATATGCACGGGGAAGAAGTTGCAAAAAAATTTAGTCTTAGGGACAACAAGTTTGTTTTTCTAATCTAGAGGACACTTTATAGTGTAAACTGAAAATGATAGTTGCAACTAATATTCTATGATTTACACTAAAAATTGTCTTTTGGCCTAAAAGCAAACTTCTTGTCTTTGAAACTAAATTTTTCTCCGACTTTTTCCCTAAGCCTAAAAACCCCTCACTAAAATTAATTTTTTTATTAATAAAATTTCAATGCAATGGAAAAGGAATTGGACAAGTTAAGCATATGTAAATTCACAATAATAACACATAATTAAGTAATACAAAAAAATCAACCAAGTGACAAAGGAGTGGAGGACTAAATCACATCAATAATAATAAACATATTTTGAGATGAGATAAAAAGCAAGACTATTGACTAGTTTTTTAGCCAACCTTAGAATGATACAAGTGCATTGTGAAAAGCAAAGATTGTTTACTAATCACTAGGCTTAAAAAGGTTAAAACGAAGAATTAAATCCAGTTGAAAGTTAAATAACACACGATGTAAAATGATATAGCAAAGCTGCTTATGTCTATTGCAAAGTTCTCTTATTGTAAATTTCTCTTACAACTATTGAAAATTACAAGAGAATAATAAGAAAAAAGGAACAATGCTATGCAATCTTAAGAACTTATGTGGTAAAAAGAGCGTTGAATTGTGTGATGTATTCAAAGTTCTTGAATGTTTCAACCAGAGCTCAACCCTTTTGAAGTTGCAAAGTAGAGGTATTTATAGCAACTGAAGTGGATGGTGGACGGTTGAGATCACACTATAGAGCTAGTGAGAAAAGCGCTTGACTATTGATCTGACTATAAACGTGGATAGTTGTGTAAAGTGTGCCAAAAGATGGATGGTGGATGAGAAAGGACTCGTTGCCTCTTTGCATCGAGTGTGGGATTGCACCGAGTGCTGAACAAAAACAATCAAACGACCAAATAAGCAGCCATGCAACCAACATCCATAATACATCCAAAACAACATACATACAACATCTATAATAAATCCATATCTACTAATCTAGTGCAAAACTGTAGATCTCTCCATTACGAGTGCAACGCAAGTGACTACATTCAAAATGGACCTCGTATCCAAAAGATATGGCCGATATAAGAATCGAGAATATTTAAATAATAAATTCACTAATTAGAAAAACTAATTACCTAATTGGCTCTCTAATTCTTTTTCCTCAATGCCTGTACATGCACAAACATACCACATCATGCACAAACCCACTCTTCTCCTCCTTCTCTCTTCAATTTCTCATCCAATACTAGACGGAACGACGAACGTCTTTCGCCAAAATGCTCCACTATGCGATCTCCATGCCCCGGACTCAAAGAGATAGAGCTCGATCAACCACATGAAGAAGCAACCTAACCCATGCTCTCGACCCAAGCAACGAACATGTTTTTGAAAAGTATGTGGTGCGAGTGCACGTGCTAATATAGTACACACGGATCGTGTAATATGGAAAATAATATAAATGCAGAAATAGATGATAGTACCAAAGTAAATAAAAATAGAAAAAACACACCAGAGATTTTTATACTGGTTCGGAACACCGTCCTACGTCCAGTCCCAGACTTCTATCTGGATTTTCACTATTAACTACCTCGCTTCACCCGGAGGAACATGTTTACAACACCCGAGCAAACGAATGGGATTTCACGCCTCTAATACACTGAGGACTTCAACACTTGCCTCTTACAACACCGAGGACTTCAACACTTGCCTCTTACAACACCGAGGACTTCAACAAAGATGAATATAATTGTTTGTTGACGGTATGTGTTCTTGCTAACACAGTTTTGTCACTTGTAGTGCAAACTTCCTATAATCTTATCCTCAAAATATGTGAATGATGTTTTGTGAAGATTAAGGGAAGTATATTACTTATTAAATCAAAAGGTATGAAACAATTTCAATGATTCAATAAGCAATTAAAATAATTGAGAGCTTTTAGAATGCAGGAGTATTTAGAAAGTAAGATCAGAAATTAGAGTAGTAAAAAATATATATTCATATATCTTGAATCAATGATTTAGATGAGTTTATGTAGAAAAAAATGGTTGTAACTCTTTGTGAACAGTAGTCATTAATAGATATGATCATTGATGAAAGGTAAGAGATGCAACCATTGGAGAAAGAAGTGTCTTTTGGAAAAGGTTGCTCTCTGTTTAAAAACGGTCGACAGGTCAAAAAATGGCCAGTAGACAGGATTTCAAATATATAGTCGTTATGTGCATGTGTGCATGTTCATTGTGCATTTTACACAGAAACGGCCGACCGCCTAATTTAATACCGATCGACCGGTCGCTGTCAAATTGCTCAATGAATGTGCAATGCTATTCAAACGTATATATATCGATTATATTGAGGTGCACGATTATTTGAGGATAGATTTTAACAAGTTTATCACTATTACAATATCAAATGATCAACCTATAATTTAGAGTACTATATGTAGCTCTTTTGTGCCTCTTTATAGCCATGATGTCTTTGTTTTGTCGATCTCCTTTATTTCTTTGTGAGAAATCAAAAACTTCATAGAACATGTGACTCAACATTCTCCCCCTTTTTGATTGATGACAACATATATCTGAAGTTCTGAATCTCCCCCTAAATATGTGATCTCCCCCTGAGATTTTGTCCTGCATATATACTATTAGCACAATTTTCTCCCACTTTGTCATCGACAAAAAGGAGTTGTTTAAATGGAGGATGTAAAAGAGATTATAAGCAACATAAAACTACTACCATAGACCAAGAGTAACATTCACAAGATGATAATACACACAAGTTTAGTACGAATTAAAACACGACACTATTTAGTACAAGTGCCAGATAATGTCTTTAAAGCTCCACCTAAGTATAATATCTCCCCCTAAGTATAATATCTCCCTCTATTTATATTCATATATGAATTTCTCCCTCTTTGTCATTATCAAAAAGAATGAGGAAATATATAAAATTATATAAAATATCTTGTATATAATGAGATAAACTCATTATTAATTATGAAGGAAAAATAAAATAAATTTTACCATATTTACCGAAGTCTATATTTTATTGTAAGCACGTAATTCTATTAAACATATGGAACATTCTTTGAAATTCCAAAATCTATCCTTTTCCTTTTGTTTCTCTGAGTACCTGCAAAAAATAATAATAATTTTCGGTACCCACTTACTATGTTAGGGTCCGGGGGGTTAGGTCTTTGGAAACCATACCCATTTGGGTGTGGTTGAACCTTTATAAATATAATTTTCATTACAAATTACATTCTTATAATAGTTGCTAATATAAAGTTGTTTATCATGATCAATCATATTAGCTGGAATCCATATCTTAATACTATTAGTCATTAGCTTAGTACTTGTAGAATAATTTCTATCATTTCTAAACAAAGTACTATTATGACTATAACTGGTTTTAAAACTATCTTGATTACTAGTACTAGCACTAAAGTTAGTATGCATGAATGCATATCTAGTACTATTTTTACTTTTAGCTTGTTTATAGCCTACACCACTTCTATCATTGTGAGCTTTTGAATTCTTAACATAACCTAATCCCTTCTTATTTGAAGCAGGTTGAGAATTTTCAATAATCCTGGATAAATTTTCTCTCCCTTTATTAAAATTGGAAATATTTTTAGTAATGTCATCAAGCTTAGTTTTGAGACTAGTGTTATCTAACTCAACAATTTTAATTTTTGTTTTTAACTCATGATTTTCAGAAGCTAGAGCATTATTCTTTTCTTTTTGAGCTTCTATTTCTTGACTTAATAGAGCAAGTTGAGAATTTTCTGAATCTTGAATTTTCTCAAGTTCTTCTTCTAATATTCTCTTCTCGTCTTTAAGCATATCTCTTTCGAATTCTGCTTTCTTCTGATTTTCCAGAGCTTCCTTATATTTTCTTTTGAGACTTTTTAAAGTGTCTAGAAGTTCTGAATTTATTTCTATCATATCATCAAAAGTTAGATCACTAACCTCGTTATCTTTTGCCATGAAGCATTTGTTTGTTTGCTCCTTTGATTGTTCTTTATTGCTCTTCCTCTTCTTATTGCCTTGACTAGATCTCTTTGTAGCCATTTTTTCTAGGATGTTGTTATGATCTCTAGAAAACCTACTCTGATACCAAATGAAAAGTATGTGGTGCGAGTGCACGTGCTAATATAGTACACACGGATCGTGTAATATGGAAAATAATATAAATGCGGAAATAGATGATAGTACCAAAGTAAATAAAAATAGAAAAATCACACCAGAGATTTTTATACTGGTTTGGAGCACCGTCCTACGTCCAGTCCCAGACTTCTATCTAGATTTTCACTATTAACTACCTCGCTTCACCCGGAGGAACATGTTTACAACACCCGAGCAAACGAACGGGATTTCACGCCTCTTACAACACCGAGGACTTCAACACTTGCCTCTTACAACACCGAGGACTTCAACACTTGCCTCTTACAACACCGAGGACCTCAACACTTGCCTCTTACAACACCGAGGACCTCAACACTTGCCTCTTACAACACCGAGGACTTCAACACTTGCCTCTTACAACACCGAGGACTTCAAGAAAGATGAATATAATTGATTGTTGACGGTATGTGTTCTTGCTAACACAGTTTTGTCACTTGTAGTACAAACTTCCTATAATCTTATCCTCGAAATATGTGAATGATGTTCTGTGAAGATTAAGGGAAGTATATTACTTATTGAATCAAAAGATATGAAATAATTTCAATGATTCAATAAGCAATTAAAATAATTGAGAGCTTTAAGAATGCAGGAGTATTTAGAAAGTAAGATCAGAAATTAGAGTAGTAAAAAATATATATTCATATATCTTGAATCAATGATTTAGATGAGTTTATATAGAAAAAAATGGTTGTAACTCTTTGTGAACAGTAGCCATTAATAGATATGATCATTGATGAAAGGTAAGAAATGCAACCATTGGAGAAAGAAGTGTCTTTTGGAAAAGGTTGCTCTTTATTTAAAAATGGTCGACAGGTCAAAAAATGGCCAGTAGACAGGATTTCAAATATATAGTCGTTATATGCATGTGTGCACGTTCATTGTGCATTTTACACAGAAACGGCCGACCGTCTGATTTATTACCGGTCGACCGGTCGCTGTCAAATTGCTCAATGAATGTGCAATGCTATTCAAACGTATATATATCGATTATATTGAGGTGCATGATTATTTGAGGATAGATTTTAACAAGTTTATCACTATTACAATATCAAATAATCAACCTATAATCTAGAGTACCATATGTAGCTCTTTTGTACCTCTTTATAGCCATGATGTCTTTGTTTTGTCGATCTCCTTTATTTCTTTGCCAGAAATCAAAAACTTCATAGAACCTGTGACTCAACAGTTTTTACATAAAAGCTCAGATCTGATGAATTTTCATGGAGAGGCGTTATTCACCAAGAGAAATCCAATGGCGATTTCTGTTTCTTCTATTGTCGACCATAGCTCTGGCCATCTCAACGATGTTTCCAATCACCATCGATCAAAATTATGCCATAGTCACCGCGAACCTCTCGTCGATACGAACTCTTCGGATTGGGTTTCATGATTTTTAGTGGAGCAGATCTCACGATTTTAATTTTTGAATTAGATTTGAGAGGTGGCTATGAATATTTGTTCTCTAGAATGGAACGGTTGATTGTATAAATGAGAGAGAGGGAGAGGGATCTACATTGGGGATATTTATAATAATATTGCATTATATTTATTTATTTTTCTCAAATAAATGGTCATATGTTTCGAGCTCGCATAACTAACCGGCGCGTCCGATCGAAGCAAAACTCATCTACATATATCACCTTATTTTTTTTGGATCCAATGTATAAGTCTCATCGATATATGGGACATTGCCCCGGGATGCCAATTTCATGCATTTTGGGATCGTTTCGGCCATCGGATCGTCCGATCTTCAAATATAGCGATCCTTATACTTATTTAAAACTCACAATGTCAGTCTAAGCCCAATGAAAGTAGTCGAGAGTCTTGATTTGACCGTATAAAAAAATTCATATTTTTGGACTTTATTTAATTAACGATAAATATTTAAATTAACTATTTAAATATCCATTCGTTAAAAATACGGGTCGTTACAATTAGTCTATTAGCTGCTTGGTGCATATAAAAAATTTTAAGCAATATTTTTCCTCTTAAGTCTGTATCTGTTTATGGGTGCGAGTTTAAAGAAAAACCATACAAACCTTACCGATCGATGGTTCTACAATGCATTTAATGTGCTTTCCAAATGGCTTTATGTAATTGGTTCTGATAGTTTGTTTCCAGAACATAGTAGGGATGTCTTACGTCTTCCCACATGCATGGCTTCACTTAATATCTATTGAGGGGTTGGGATTCTTTTTTCCTGATAAAAAACTGTTGGCTTCGTCATCTATTTCCTTTCTAAACTCTTTTGCATGCATGCCTCTTTATCAAATTAAGTTGGGATGTGGAGGGAGGAGAAAGCCCTTTAGTGCTTGAACCATTAGTTGTAAACTTATTCTTGGGGCAGAATATGCCTTGTAGCTTGACTTGGACGCCTGCCTACCAGCTGGCCAAGGTCCTGGTAGTGGTCAGACGTTGATTAAAGACTAGATCTAGATCAAACTAAGGCGCTTCCTTGCTTTGAGGTTCCGACACTCCTGACCTTAGGTCGGTTTGGATGCTTCTGTGCCTCTTTGGAAGGGTATGGGCCATAGCCTCTACTTCTTCTTCCATGACCGAAACCTTGGTCCGCACCTTGGCTATGTTGTTCGAAAGCTTCTTATGATCCTTGACTGGACTTAATAGAGTCATTGCATTCCCAACGAGGCGGGCATCATGCCCTCATGCTCTTTTGAACCGAATGAAATAGATCTTTTATTGCAGACTCTAATTTGAGAAATTTGGTTTGTTGCTTCATCATCTGTGCAACTTGTCAAGCAGAATACTTTGAGTATCTAATAGTTCCTATATTTACTCTATAGAAATTTCTTTCCTTTTTAGGATTATGCTAATTATCAAAAAGATAATAAGGCGTGCAGGATATAGTCGTTAATGCACGTAAGTGACAACCGTATGTAAAGTTGTGGTTTGTCCAACATGAGCTAAAACATAAATTTGTCTGTGGGTCCTTTTGCAGGCAAGTTGGTTGAGCATAAAGTGCCGATTAAGCCTAGGACTCGAGCACATAGGGTGGTGAGGTTAAGTTAGGTGCCATGTTGCCAGTCGAGAGGTCATTGTTGATCCATGAATTGAACCGTAGTGCATTCTCTTAGTTCAAACAATCTAGCGCAAGTGGGTTACATGATGGTGAGGCAGACAATATGCAACCCGCTCATAAGGACTTGATCTTGAGATGGGCTATAAATAGGTCATTCACAAGGAATAGAAAGATGACAAAATATTCATATTATTTTCTTTTTATTTTTTTGAAAGGAGAACGTATTTGTATTGATGGATCCGGCCAAAATTTTGGTACCCATGGCTTTTAGATGAGGTGGCTAATTAGGAGAGGGTAGGGATTGTAGACAATACCTCGAGATTGAGGGTGGTCTTGAAAAGAATCAGGGCATTGACCGACCCATAGGATCTATTGAGAAACCTATCATTGATGGTGGAATGTTCTTAATGCAGCATGTGAACACCATTTTTGCTTCCCTAAGCAGAGTTTGGTAACATTCTCTTTCTTTTTGCTGGTTGACCCTACGTTCATCAAACCCGTCTTGGATAGGGAACTTCATGATGAGATGGCTGTAGGAGACAATGGCATCCATCTCGGAAAGCATTAGTTGTCCTATTAACAAGTTATAAGTGACAGGCAATCAACTATTTAGAGTTTACCTAGATATTTGAAGCGAGGGGCTCTTGGCCGGATATTGTTGCGAGTGTGGTTATGCCCATTGGAGCAATCCCCGCACCCCCAAAACCATAAATGGGCAAGGCACATAGGGTAAGGTTGCAGGTTGGAAGCTTAAGACTTCAAAGATATTCTTGAAATGACATTTACCGAGTTGCCTCCATCCATGAAGGCCTGATGCATATTGCAATTGGCCAAGGCAAGAGTGATGACCATGGGAAGTGATAGGATAGGACAATACTTCCTTATCCTCGACCATGAAGATGATTGGACACTCTAATTCTAATCGAGGAGCATTGGATACCTCGGACTCTATTGAGTGAACCTGCTTAGCAGTGCCCACTTCTATTTGATAATAGGACCGGGCCCCTCGACTACTATCGGCTACATGTGGTCCCTTGTTTATGGTCAAGATCTCAATAATGGCTTGAACTCTGACATATTTGGCTGAGGTGGATGATTTTGCTGTTCTTCACAGTTTTCCCTTTACTCGACCTAATTTCAAACAAGTTCCAGAAGGACTCCTTCCTAGATGAGCCTTTTGATCCCATCCTTGAGCATATGGCAGTCTATCATAGAATGGTTATTGATTTGAAGGAACTGGCAATACTTAGCGTTGCAGTGAGGTTCCTCATGCTTTTAGTCTCTGATGGTGGTGGGTATTTGATACAGCACTTGGTTATTGGTGGTAAGGTAGACGGGGGAAATGTCCATATTGATACTTGGGTTTGTATGGAGGGTCAGCCTCTCGGCACCTTCTGATGTCATCTTAACGATCACAGTTGCGGCGATCGTTGTTGTTGCAAGGGTCGATTTGGGTGGGTCAGTTTTCCTCACCCTTGCTGTCTAAGAGATCTGCATCTTCCATTCTCATTGTTTTGTTTTCCCATTGATAGAAGTCAGTTTGGGATGAGGCTGGCTACTTCTAGAGTAACCTCCACATCCTGGATACGTAGCCAACCCCAGAGCATAGAGCCACGATCGAACTGCTTACATCTGCACCCCTAGCCCAGGTGGACTCTCTCTTAAAGCGACTAACATATGACCGCAAGCTTTCATAAGGACCCTACTTTATGCTTCCAAGCTGATTGGCTAGCATGACATGGGCACAGGACGGGAATAAATGACTTTTGAAGTCCGCACATAGTTGGGCCCAAGTGTGGATACTGCCCAGTCGTAGGTGCAAGAACCAATGGGAGGTCGGTCCCTTAAGGGTGGAGAGGAAAGAAAGCAATTTGTTAAGCCAGAGAGATGTTTGGTGTGAATGATGGAGCTGAACACCATGATGTGGTCGGATAAGTTTGCTCTCCCATTGTACTTATCAACTGGTGGTAGAGCATACCACCGATGGATGTAAGTATCCAAGATTTCATTATAGAACGGTTCCTTATTCTCGTCATTCAACAACGTCTTCCCTCATTATTGCATGATTGCATTCTGTTGAGCTGTTGGTGGAGAACGTGCATCTCTTCTGTAAGGCTAGCATCGACTTGTTGCAGGATGTCCTAGCTGACCACAGGTTGAGGACTCAGCTTGCATCGGTGCAGGATGGGAGATCGTTGACAATACGGAGAATGAAGAGGATGAGCTGAAGAATTACCTTATGCACTAAGGGGGATCTGGAATGCATGGCTTGCTCTTCTCTTCACTATTTTCGACCACATCCCTAAGGGATCGAGAATGCGTCGAGGTAGCCATGCATGCCCTTCTAACGACAAAGGGACCACCATTGAGATGATCAAAAGCCGAAATTTACAGAAGACTAGGAGCTGACGGTCATTCCATTAAAGGGAACGACGGAAGGTTGGCTGATGTGCACATAAATGTGCATATTTTTATTATCATATTTTATCGAATTAAATTAAATAAATGATCGTATTGGGTGTTTTAACATGTTTAAACCAAAAATTAAAATTATTTCAAATCATCACATATTCATCTTCATTCAGGGGCTACATGGTCATTTTTGTGTATATATTAATTTTTTAAAATTTAATTGAAAATTTCTATGTTATTTTGTAGAAATTTAAGTTGAAATACAAGTGGCTTTATGAAGATATATGCATTCACAAGAGTGAATACAAAGGAATGAAGATGGAAATAATTCATTTGATTGATCATGGAGGACCCTAACTACTCACATACCTTCATGTATAAATTAGAGGCTAATTCACATGCTAATAGAATTTAAAGCTTCATGCACATCCAAATGAGGATTATTTGAAGCTAATGATAACTTGGTCACCACTAGGATCCTAAGAGGGTATTATTGGCATCCTCCAAAAAAGTGGATTAGAGTTTCATATATGTATAAATACCCCTTATCTTCTCATGTAACCCCTCCTCCCTTCTTTTAGGCTCTCTTAATTAGTTTTAGTTGAGGATCAAAAATAAAAAACAAGCTCTCTTTCTCTTTTCATGACTACTTAGTCGTTTTATTTCATATAGTTTCCTTTTTCCATGCAATATTAATTATTGTTTTATTTTACTTACACGCTCTCTTTCTTTCATGCTAGTAGTGTAGATTTTATTTTATGCAATTAGATTAATTCTCTTTTGCATTAGCTTCATTTTCCTATTCTTTTTGTATCATGTTGCAAGCTACATTTATTGAAAAACAAATATGAGAGTCTAAACCCTTCAATTTAAAGGCAATGAAACTCTCTAATCATGTAGCTTCAACATAATTTGATAATCTTTGCTCTCTTTTTGTGCTTCATGGAAAGTTGATATTTGTGTAATTTTGTGTTTGGTATTGAGTTTGATATCCTATGTTGTTCAAAACAAATAAGCTATGCTTAGTCATATGAACCACAAATTGTCTCTTCATCTACATATGATTACGGCATTGCAGTGAAATTAAATCAAAATTTGATGGTCTATATTTCTAATCAATAGTTAATAGGCCATGTTTAAAATAGATTTCAATTTCAACTTCTTGTTATTTTTCATGAGAATTAAAAGTGGTTTAAAGGTTGTGTTATGTTTGATGGCTTATGTTAAGCTAAATAATAGCACAAATAGGTCGTACAACACATCATTTAAATTCACTTATGACCAAAAATGAGATCATAATTTCATAATTTGTTGAACTATGTGATTTAGAGAGTGGATTTATATCTAAATTGTCATTTATTCTGATAGTTTTCATTCACTTTTGTAGTTGTTCTTTTGTTAGTTTTTACATTTTCATTTTGTAGTTAACAACATTATCAAATCTTTAGTTAATTTGATTGAATAGAAATTTAAAATCTAACAATTCCCCGAGGATCGATCCGTACTCGCCACATACTAACATTTGTACGCCTTGCGCTTGCGGTTTTTTTATTTCAAAATTTATCGACGATTTTCTAATTCGATAGACATTCCGTCGTCGAACAAGTTTTTGGCGCCGTTGCCGAGGAATTGCTTTGGTTTTAATTTTCTATTCTTCGAATTATTTTTCACTTGATTTTATTATGTGTTTATTTTGTGTGTTTGTGTAATTTTTGTTTTCAATCTTGTTTGTGTGTTTGTTATGGTTCTCTGGTTATTTTGTTTGTTTGCATTTTTATTAAAAAAAAAAAGACAATTTCATTTCGAAATTAATTTTATTCATTTGCTTTTTCATTAGCATCTACATTTTTCTATGACATCTTTTTTTTACATTGCATTCCTCACATTACATCAGACAACTCTTTCAAACCAGCCATACAACTCTACACCCCAAACCCCTTCCACCTGACCACTGTTAGGGGTAATTAATTAAAAGACAAAGATTTGTATATTTTTTGCCTCAAGGACACGACCTCAATATTTTTACCACAAGGACAAACATTCTTCTAAAAATTATTCATAAGGACAAACATTTTCCAAAATTATTCATAAGGACAACAAAACTGCTATCGAGCTAAAACTGATACCTAAAAACTGTCACCGATAACTACAAACTGATACCTAAAAACTGCTATCAATAACTAAAAACTGATGCCTACAGAAAGTTGTCCTTCAGGATAAAATATTGAAGGTCCGTCATTGAGGCTAAAAAGCTGTGAAATTTTGTCCTTGACAATAATTTCCTGCCACTGTTAACCATCCTCTACACCAACTTCAATACACAATCTTCAAACAAGACTGCCACTCACCACCGTTCTCCGTACAAACCAAAGTTCATAAAACTGTCACCAAAATACATTCACCTTCCATTCACCTTCGCCCGAATCACCACCATCCCCCTGAATCACCAAACTTAGCAACCAGACTTCCCTCCCACACATCTCATATCAGTGCACTAACTGTTGACCACTCCTCACATACTCCACAACATTGGAACTCTAATGTCATTCTTTCACAAACCCAAACATTTTCTTTCCACCACTACTTCAACACATCCCGTACTTCAAATACCAGCAGTTCCATCCAAACCACCACACTGCAATAGCGAACATACAATCATTGCTGACCACAAGGCTTCACTGCCTACAATCCGATCACTGTCTCCACCAGAACTGCGGCTTCTCCAGATCAACACAAACATACCACTTGATCCCCTTATACTATCACATTGCCAGATAACTGCACGCAGCCTACCATCAACACAGAGACCATACTTCAACAACCCACTGCACCTGTCATCCATCACTTCAACAGCAACCGTCGTCCCATCCCCTAAAGAGCATCACATTTCTGCCATCTCCTCTCCTCGAGTCACAACAGAGCATCAACTCCCAAAACTATCAACTGCAACTGACATGCAACCCTCCATTCAACACCATTCAATCATACTACTGCCTCGACAGCCTCCCTGCCTCATCAACAAATTGACACCATATTACTGACCCCATCACCATATCACAGTGCCTCTATCTACTGACCACACTTACTAATTGCCTACGCCCAGTGCATTCACCACCGACATCCACCCTGCCAACTACACACTGCCCTGCACATACAAGCAGCATCAGATACATGTACCATTTACCAACACATCATCAAACATCTATCACTTTGGCAATTACCCACAAAACCCTACAACAATTCATTTCTACCTCAACCATAAACTCCTCTACAGCTAAACATCACCAGAAACCCCAAACCTAATCTGCAACCACCAACGCATTCTCAACTCGGCAACGCTCTTAACCCAATCCCCTTAACCCAATTGAACTTTGCCTCCAACCACAAAGTCGCATACCTAAAATCGCAAACACCTCAATCGCCTGCAATTCAAACCGCCAACCTTCCCTCACCACAATTCGCCATCGAACCCGCTACTCTATCACTCATCTTCCTTACTGCAATCGAAATCGCCTAGTAAATGGACATGAGGAAGAAGTTGCAAAAAAATTTAGTCTCGGGCACAACAAGTTTACTTTTTAGTCTGAAGGACACTTTTTAGTGTAAACTGAAAATGATAGTTACAACTATCATTCGGCGATTTACACTGAAAAATGTCCTTCAACCTAAAAAACAAACTTTTTGTCGTGAAACTAAATTTTTCTCTAAACTTTTTCCTTGAGCCTAAAAATACCAAATGAAATTGTATATATTTTGTTTTTAATCTGAGGTTGCCAAAGCAGATTGGAAGAGTTGCTTGCTTCGCACAACTTGCCAAAAAAAATACCTTCTTGCTTGCTTATAAATAAAATTCTGCTTTTCACCCCTATCTCTTATTTTTTCTTGTTTTGCATTATCGGTTGTTTGCATTAAAAAAATTCAAAAAAAAAACCATTCGTAGTTGCATTGTCAATACACGTTTAATTTCTGCTTTGTATTTCATCTTAGATTTTGATTAATAATAACGATTAGACATCGATAATGCTTAATTGTATATTAAAAAGTTGTCTTCTTAGAACAATTTAATTTCTTGGTGTCTAGGCTATGACAGAGCAATAACCATTTATAAATATCATGGTGATTCGTAAATATTGTAGTCCTTATTTCTCTGAAGGTACTTAAACCTTCGGCTGCATTACTACGGTGATTCGTGGTGCACTGATAAATCATGTTCGCTACCTGGCTGAGAACTATCTTGTTTATTTATGACAAAGTGCGATCATACAATTTTTGGGTTAGGAGCTAATTAGGATAAATAATTTGTAATTAAACCCTTTCATTCATTTACTTGCATTAGTTCATGCATAGTTACTTAAAAAAACAAAAAAAAAAGTTAAATCAAAAACTAAAAAAAATGTGAATATTCCTTAACTTGGTTTTTTTTCAAATTTCAAAATAAAAATCCAAAAATCTAAAAAAAAAAATTAAGTTAGTTTTTTCTAGAAAAGCAAAAATCCAAAAAAATAATAATAATCTTTTCAAACAAAAGCCAATTTTTTTGAAAATCCAAAAACAAAACAAAAATCAATTTTCCATTCTCAAAAATAAATTATATTTGTTAATGTTTTTTCTTTATAAAAAAAAAACCAAAAACATTCTTTTAAATGTCCAGGTTTCCCTACTTACATGATTACGATAATTGTGAAAATCATTATAATCTATATAATTTCACTCCAAATTCTTCTGGATATTTTAACAACAACTATTGTGTAAATAATTCAAATTTCGAACAACAAAGTTTTCAAAACAATGACCAACTCTCGACTCTTGAAAATAGCATTTCATCTTTACTTGAATTTTCTACAAAAAAAATAAAGTATAAATGATATATGTAATTCATATTTGTGTAATAACTCGAGTCAAGGATTTCAAAATTTGAATTCAATTCAAAATTCAAACGATTTCGATTATAACTAGCTCCAATTCAATTTCTGACTCCAAAATGAATTTCAAACTCAAAATGGAAACAACTTTTCAAATAAATTTGGCAATCAAAATAATCATAACAATGTTCTATTGAAAATCTTTGTTCTCAACAATTTCAAAGTAAATATCTCATGTTGATAGTTATAAGTTGGATTTTGTTGAGCAAATCGACAGAATTTACGATGAACATATGGATTTGTTGTTCGAAACATAAATGAAATAAGGTGATAAACAAAATCAAACCCCAACGAGTGACGAGTCAAGTGATAATCCACCTTTTATCCAAATCGACGATTTTCAAAATAACAACTTTTGAAATTGAAAATAACAATCTTAATGAAGTTGTTGAAAACACGATAATTGAGTTGGATTTCAATTCTTTTGAGGGTGTGGAACCAAATTTAAAATTCGATCTTCCTTTTCTCGATTTCGAAAAGTTGAATACAACAACTTTGGATTTTGAACTTGAGATACATAATGAAGTTGTTGATAATCCAATAAAGGAAGACGAATTTAACGAACACAATTTATTTGAACTTTTCGAAAACAACTTGTCGAATTCTAAAGGGGAAGAGTTACATCACCATTTTGATTTTGAATTCAATGATTTTGAAGAAGTTTTCAATAATAATTTTGAATTTCAATTTGGTGAAAATAAACTTGAATTTCAATCAATTGTTTTATCTACCCCAAAATCATCGAAAATAAAACAACTCATTCAATTTTTAAAACGACATTCGCTTTTCCAAATCAATATTCAACTTTAAAATCATTTACGATTTGGTTTTTCAAGCTTAAGCTGTATCTCACATACTTGACGAGACAAATGAATCAGTCTTTGGAAGACTATTTCATTTGCTTTTTGACAATATACTTTCTGATCTCATGTAAATACCGTTCATTTTTAATATAGGTTATCGTTTTATTTTTATTTTATTTTTCTCCTTCCACTTGGGTTGACTGTGGGGACACAGTCAAAATCAAGTGTGGGGAAAGTCTCATCTTCTTTTTGATTTTTCATAGTTTATTTTTTTACTATTCAAACCCAAATTTTTTTAAAGCATTTTGATCTATTTTTAAAGGAGCACTATAGGATAAATATATAGTTCCGGTTAATTAATTTGAAAATTTTGAAAATTTATTTGTCTTAACAAAAATAAAAATAAATTTGATTACAAATGATGACGGTTTAACTAGTATACTTGAAGATTCATATGTGTTAATTATGAAATACATCCTAATTGAAAATCTTTGTTTTAAAAAGCGACTGATTTAAAGTAAAGATTTAATATATTTTTTTGCCTTCTAAGTTAAATGGAGCTAAGATGATAATGTGAAACTCTCTCTTCTTAATAAACAAGCAAAAACAAAAAAAACCAAAAAAATATTTCTTGTATATATGTACAGTTTTTAGTAAACACCTAGAGTCATGTGTTCACTCGCCATGCTTTATACCCTTCTCACGTAAGCTCGAAAAGTAGTGCACGATCGGTATATCTGGCCTCTGTTTATCTGAGTTAGGTGTGTGTATATAAAAGAAATTCTTTTATTAATAACGCCTACAGTCGATAAGTGTTCATACTTGTGTGTTCACACGCCACGCTCTGTATTACCCTCACATAAGTCCAAAAGGCAGTGCATGAGTAATATACCTGACCTCGGTTTATCTGAGTTAGGCATATGTATATATTGTAAATATCAATAAAAATTTCAAAAAAAATAGTAGGAGTAAGCAAATGAAATCCAGGCACTATTTGAACTTATTTGATTTGACTTGTTATTGAAAAGAAATGAAAATGCCACTTTGATAAACTTTGATAATCGATTAAGGATCTATTTCATATTTACACCGTTGTCAACCGAAACAACGAGTTAAACTATAGTATATTTGCTTTAGTAACTTCGTTTTTATTGGAAGTTTTGACATGTAAATGACTTAAATTTTCAAGATAATGACCAAAACCTAGATTTAAACTTATTTGTGTCGATTTAAAAGTAAACCCTTCATTTGTATATATTTTCAAAAACTTGCATTCATCTCTTTGTAAATAAATCTTGCATTTTGTAAATATTTTCACTTTGGATTCAGATTTTGTGGGCAATGTCAGTTGAAAACCCTTGGTTTAACGGCTTGTTGCATACGCTCAATGCAATCGTGCTTCCTACGTAATAGATTTATCTTGGTTTTTTCTTTACTCGAGAACGAATAAAAGGATAAGTGTGGGGGTATTTGATGTACACATAAATGTGCATATTTTTACTACGATATTTTATCAAATTAAAAAAATGATCATATTATGTGTTTTAACATGTTTAAACCAAAAAATTAAATTATTTCAAATCGTCACATATTTATCTTCATCCAAGAGCAAAATGGTCATTTTTGTGCATATATTAATTTTTTGAAATTTAATTGAAAATTTCTATGTTATTTGTAGGAATTTAAATTCAAATACAAGTGGCTTCATGAAGATATGTGCATGCACAAGAGTGAATACAAAGGAATAAAGATGGAAATAATTCATTTGATGGATCATGGAGGACCCCACCTACCCACATACCTTCATGTACAAATTAGAGCCCAATTCACATGCTAATAGAGTTTAAAGCTTCATGTACATCTAAATGAAGATTATTTGAAGCTAATGTTAACTTGGCCACCACACTTCCTATGAGGGTATTTTGGGAAATCCCTAAAAAAGTGGATTAGGGTTTCATACATGTATAAATACCCCTTATCTTCATGTAACCCCTCCTCTCTTCTCTAAGGCTCTCTTAGTTAGTTTTAGTTTAGGATCAAAAATAAAAGACAAGCTCTCTTTCTCTATTCATGGCTACTTCGCCGTTTTATTTCTTGTAATTTTTATCTTTTATGCAATATTAATTAGTGTTTTATTTTACTTACATGCTCTCTTTCTTTCATGCTAGTGGTGTGTAGATTTTATTTTATGTAATTAGATTAGTTCTCTTTTCCATTAGCTTTCATTTTTCTCTTCCTTTTGTTTCATGTTGCAAGCTACATTTGTCGATTTGATAACAAATATGAGAGGCTAAACCCCTTCAATTTAGGGGTAATGAAGCTCTCTAGCATTTTTGGCTAGGCGCACCCACGGTGTATATGCTAGAATGGACTAGAGCGCCCATCAACGGGTTCTTTGGTACCCTACTACTAGGCATCGATGATGTTCAGGAGATGATAACCACTGGGAGGCATTAACCTATGAGCAGGCAGGTCAATTAGGACGACTATTGGAGGAGCCAATAGGACAAGCCATTTACTTCTCGGACGACTCACATTTAACTGCTGTAATAATACAACATGTATGATTTCTTTGTTGGATCTAAGGTTAAGCTAGGAGGCACTTACGAGAGTGTTGCTACTGGTTTGTTGCTCATTAGAGTTATTACCTTTGAATGTCAAAGGACTATCCATAGTAACAGGTTAGTCGATTCTTGTGGAGTTAAAAGGTGGGGAAATGAGAGAGCTTTTCGAGGAGCCCTCGTTCTAGTGCCAAAAGGTTGACTAGTTTTTAAGCCAACCTTGAAATGATACGAGTGTGTTGGGAAAAGAAAAGATTGTTTGCTAATCACAATGCTTAAAAATGGCGGAAATGAGGAGTTAAATACACAGTTTAAAGGTAAATAACATAAGATATAAAGTGCCCCAACAAAGCTGCCTATGTCCACTATGAAGTTCTCTTATTATATTTTCTCTTAAAAATATAGTGAATTATGAGACAATAATAAGAAAAGAAGAGGACTCCAGACTAACAAAGCTATGCAATCTTAAGAACTTATGTGATAATAAGTGCATTGAATTGTGCGTAGTATTCAAGATTCTTGATTTTTTCAACTAGAGCTCAACCTCTTTGAAGTTGCAAAGAAGAGGTTATTTACGTAATTGATGTGGATGGTGGACGATTGAGATCGCATTGTAGAGCTGGAGGGAAAAGTGCTTGACCGTTGATCTAATTGTAGAGATGGATGGTCGACAGATGTAAACTGTGCTAGAAGATGGGTGTTGGATGAGAAAGTACCCATTGCCTCAATGTACATTTAATGCTAAGGTAAGCCACATTAGTTTAGCTGCCCAATTGCGCTGCTCCAAATGGATGGATGAACAACTTTGTCATTCACTCGAGTACCCACGTGGATGAGCTAGCCGACCGACAATCGGCAACATGGAAGTGACTTGGAATCTTATTGAGGACCACATAAGGAAGATGGGAAAATAACCGGGCATGAGGAGACTTGGAGGGAGGCTTGACACCGGTTGGAGTTGGCTATACTGAAGCCATGCCTAGAGATGGGATATGCTTGAGCCATTCTTGCTCTATGCGTTGCTTGCTAAGGAGAACTTGGATAAGAGTCGAGTATCAGCTAATCTGATGTCGGGAGAATTGTGTTGGTCATCAGATGCTATTGGAAGTTCGATATAGGAGAGTCAGTCGAGACTATGTCGGACCTGGTCTAGATCTTGTCTAATGTAAAGGTTGCTTCGAGGTGAAACTGCCAAGCCTAATCTCGGTGTCTTACCGAGTAGAAAGGTTAGTTTGAGACCACAAGCTTGAGCTTGCATTTTCAGGCCAACAGTGGATCAATTGGCCAACTTTTTTGTGCCAGATTGCCTTTAATGGCTTTCTAGCTACTTATGAAAAATTTAGGCAACAAAAAATAACAAAATTAAATCAACATAACTAGCATACTTTCAACAGAGATAAAGACAAAAGAGTTTTAATTTCTTGTTATAAAATAAAGTATAAATAGCAGATGTATCACGTCGGATCCAAACACATGAGTAATATAATAAATTAGATTAGATAACTACCTAGGATGTTGTCAAAAATCACACCTTGAAACGATGAATCAATCCTTTTAAACTCAGTTGAACCGATTTTCGGATTTTGAAAAAAACAAGAGATGAGAACCATCTTTTGTTTTGATTTTGAAATCTTTTTAGGCTTTGGAAGCGATTATTTTCGCAAGATTAAAGAGAACAGGAATGAACGTGAACTGTTTAAAGAGTATTCTAAAATGAATAAGTGAGAATATGTTTTAAAGGAAAATCTGAAACCTTTCAATTCCCTCATTTAAAAATTTCTTGATTTAATTCCTAATTAAATCTCATCAAATCATCTCCCTTTCTTTATTGTCTATGGCCGACCATAATAGGATCCATATGGCTCTAAAAAATTTCTAAAATTCATTTAGCATTTAATCTTTCTAATTCAATCTAAACATTTTATTGATATTGTATACTGATACATGCATTTATAACTTTTATATATGCACTTTATTAAGTACTAATGGCATTCAATCAAATCAGATAAAATTTTAATCATTGATATTTCATAAATATTAATTAATTTAATTTATTTAAAAATCCACTTAAAATTTATTCTATTTAAATCCAGTTTAAATAATCTACCAACATCGTGTATCATACGCATGTTTATAACTTTTATGTATGCACTTTATAAATACTAATGGTATTTAAAAATATCAAATAAAATCTAATAATTAATATTTCATAAATGTAAAATTTAATTAATTCAAAGTAAATTAATTAAATTGTATGGTTCTTTGGATTATTCATCATTCCTTTGTGCAACTCAAATGTATAAATTCAGTCAGTGGTTAATATCAAACAATTCGAATATTAATATTCACAAGTCATCTTAGCTAGTGATGTAACATTTAAGCTGAAGCTATTGCTTATGCATTTTTCTATAAAACCTAATTTTACTTATTATGAGTGGTAACTGATAGTAATGATTATTTACACTAATTCACTTCGTCAAAACTATATCACATTAGGAGTTATGGAATTTTGTTTTTGTGAAAATTCCAACATCATCCACATTCAACTTTGTAAGTCCAAATACAAAATCCTTGGTTCAATGATAACAATCATTCATACTTATATTTCTCTAGCAAGAGACTCTGAATTTTTGTTGACTATAATTGACCATGATTCTAACATTATATAACTAAGAAGGCGAATTCTCTATTGAATAGTGTTTTATTTTCAATGCTTCGACTTACCCAACTATAGTTGCTTGATGGACATTATGCTATAATTTTACTATAATCAATGCGGCGTGTCCACATTGAATTTCCTCAGTATTACCAAGTCAAAGGAACTGTGTAACATTATCATATTGAAATATTTGTTTGACCTTAGTTATATTAACTAACAGAGAACTCTCAAGTGAGTTATTCTATAATTATCCAATCGGTAGTAGTACATAACCCCTTGGTAGCCCCCAAAAGCCACGATCAATACACTGCCTAACATTTAGAGAGCATTAAGTGCTCTAATTTTAATTGATGAATTAATATTCTTCTCGAAACATCTTGACTGGGAATATTTAAAACAATATGTTTTTTAATTGTGATAAAATTCTCACGATCACAATACATTGTAATCACTAACACATAACATATCGTTCAAAGATTTTCTGTTTCATATACTTTAAATTGATTGCTTCAGTAATTATATTACGATATAACAAGTATATAATGGAAAGATAATACCTTTTATTTTGAAGAAGATATATGCAACAAATTACATAATTGCCCCTAGAGTATACACATAACTCTATTAATCTTCTACTTGCACTTGAGGTCAACTATGGAATCTTATTCCAGTTTCTTTGATCTATTTTCTCAAAACTAATCGGGCAAGTCCTGTAGTGTACACATATGCTATTTTTTCTAATTATCTACTTTACCAATCAACTCTCTACATCGTTGATAAACTGCTTTTATAATGTGAAACTATTCAGAGAATGTGTGTTGACTTCTAGTGAGCTCTAGTTTCTTATATAAACTATATCGTAGCATTGTTATCATATAAGAATGTCATGCGATTATCAACATTTGAAATCATTCCTATCGCAATTATAAATTTATGCATTTATATTTCTTTTATTGTAGAGTTATTCAAGGCAGTGCGCACAACCCTTGGTTGGATCGTCCACTACTTGTTGTTAAAACTTTTCCAACTTAATATTCTTAACTTAATATTGAACAAGAAAAATAGGATTGACATACTTTACTAAATATTAATTACAAATTTGAGTATTCGCACTCCTTTATATGGAGTTCTATGTTTTTATAAATAGTTCTCTAATATCTCATAAATATTCGAGAACTTTCTCAATTTCACATAGTAATCTTAATTTGGATACTTTCTCTATATATCATATCATATACGTAAACGAAATGCGATATTGTAGTCAATAAAGCATGTATGATCATTCTTATTGCTAATGCATAAATAACCCATCTTACATGCTCCATATTAACAATTTTAATATCGTATCTGCATTTGAGACAATCCCAATATCCATTTATACTTATTATAAAAGATGTCATTTTCAAATCCAATGCCAAATGTTCAACAACCAAATTAACATGATTTTAACTTTAATGCATCATTAATAATCATAAGTTTGTTTTTCACTTATGTTTCAGAAATTTTTAGTACGTATTAATATTATTTCTTACAAACACATGCTTCCTTTGCATTTTGACTGAAAATCAAACTATTTTATGTTTTTACCAAAATACTTACTTATCTCTGATGCTAAACAAATAATACTTCCATATCGCTTCTTGGATCATATCAAATAATCCATAAACTCAGAATTTCTCCCATCGACTTCAAGAAATTTTGGTTATTAGGTTCGTATAGCACATTTTAAATCATTATTTATAATTTTTTCTTTATATTCGAAAACTCAAAATTGTACCGAGCGATAATTCTGTGAGTAAAATCTAAATTAACTTAAGTATGTTGAATGGCAAATCTCATTAATTTCAGCAATTGAAACTTATATCGTTATTCGTTTCAATGTAGCTTATATTACGACTGCATTAGTATTCTTCTCAAAAAAACACTTTTGCGGCTGATGAATCGTATCCTTTTAGGTACAACCATCAAGATCATATTTTGGTAATGTAATCAGAATCCATTTCGGAACCGCACTTCATGCCATATAATAGAGCCAGTACACTTAATGATTTATCGACAATTGTGGAAATTCTTTTCTTGGCATTGACAAGAAATCGTAGTTTCTTTTCACCATTACTATAATAGCATACGAAATATGAAGCTTCATTCAAATACTTATTATGGGCATTTTATTTCTTTTATTGTAACTAGTTTACAGTCGAAAGTTTTGATTAGATAACTTAAACTCGTAGAAATAACCTTTATAGAAAACAATTTTATATATTATTATGCAAGTGGAATAGAAATCGCATTTCTTATTTCATATTAAGTGTATTTTAGTATTTTATACCCTTTTCGTTTCTTATATCCCTTTATGAGTAGAGATGATCATTCATTCTTTTCATCTCAATCATGCCTAAGTTACATTCACTCTCGTACATTCGATTTCCTTTCCAAGATGGTTGAACCATTCGAAGGAGACCCTTACTGTAATCAATCATATTGAATATATGATTTTGTATTTTGGTTTATTTTCTTATTTCCAATAAACTAGTTTCATTGAGATTTCATAGATAATGAGCCATGTTCATTTACCATACAATATTTATATGTGATTGAACATGGACCAAACATCCATAATCTTATATTGTTTTAGAGTTCAAAACTCATAGAAGACAATACACAGTCCTGTACAAATAAACAATTAAGCGAACAAGGTCTGAACGTTTTAGTAGTTAAACAAATTGGCTCTTGGGTGAGCCTTGAAGCGACAATATGTCAAAGGATTAAAGGTAAGTATATCTTATATCTCTTTGTTAATCTTTATTTTAATTCATTTGTATATCTTAACTAATAAACATTTTATCAATTCTATTAATTGCACAAATTTATAAATGTAGATAATTATATAGCAGATGTTCTTACAATTTAGAATGGTTAAATATTACTATTTCATTTTTCAAATTCCCACTATATTTTCATGTTTCTCAACACCCAAAGAAAAATATAGAAATCTTTCAATTTCTCTAGTAAGCATTAGGACTCGCTTGCCTTGGGATTTTGGCCTTGAGGAATATCGACAAATCGTAGTCCCAAAAGCGATGGATAACACATTATCAGTTGTATCAATATAACTTCTAAACTATGGTCCTTGTCCTAATCTCATCTCAACCTTGAGGAATATCAACAAATCTAAGGAGATTATTAACTCATACCCACCATTTCATGATAATCAAAGTATAATGCGCGTACCTTTAGGAATATCGACAAATACATGCATATATCTTACTCGTCTAGTCAATATATTAATAGCACTACATATACCATCTTTAGCTTAAGGAATATCAACAACCAAAGAGTATGCAAGTAATATATTAATATATAAATGGTAGGGGACAACTTATATTAGAGAAATCAAAATCTTTAATATATGTATGATGAGTGACATCGATTTAGGGAAGAATATATTTCTTGATAAATATCCTCAAAATTCAAGTATTAAACACATTTGAAATCACTTTATATATGCTATACATTTGTACGTATTCTCTAAATCTCATTTTGATTTATTTCATGTTCCACTTAATTTTATACATATACAGTTATGTAAGTATTAATTTATCTATAACTTTTATAATTTAATTTACTTATATAATATATACCTATATCTTATTAATTAAATATTATTTAATTAATTTTAAATATTATTTATTAATTCATATTTACTTAATTTAATTTATTTTTTACAAAATTTCTAAGTTTTGTATAATTCATCTTAAAATATTTAAGATAATTAATTAACTATGACATTTGTAGTTTGTTTATGTGTACATACCAATATATGTATACATTTTAATTAATTTTATTTAATTGAATAATTTAATTAAATATTTCTATTAAATTGAAATTTTAATTTAACTTATTATAAACAATTTCAATATAAATAAATAACGATAACAATTATAGTTACACACATATATCAATGTATATGTTTTAGTAAATCAACTTTTAATTGATTATACACAATTTAATTAATCATATTAATTAAATTTTAACTTTTAAAATTTCATAATTAAAATTTTCATTTGTAAAAATGAATTTGAAAATTTTGATTGTAAATATGTCTTTTATATTTAAAGTATATGTTAAATTTTCAAACAAAATTTTAAAATTTAGCCCAAGGCCCAAAATTTGTTTGGCCTTTATATTGTGAATAATCTTTGGGCTTACTTTATCCTACAAGCTAGGCTAATAGCTAGGTAGGTTAGGGCACTTATTACCCAATCCTAGTGTAACATCCCCCATTCTGAGGCGTAAAACTAACTGCTGCGGATGTTGTAGTTATCCATAGTCATTAATTTTCTATGACATAATATGACTATGTTAACCATATCAATAATCAGAAGCACGTGGATAAGAAATTTTTTCAAAAACTGTTTAATAACAAATTTTCACATCTCATTTCACTTCATATTCATTACATAGTCTCATTCGTTATCCCATGTCTAAAGAAATATAGTTATTACAAAATACTCTAAGAATGACATATGAAGATGCCTCCTTAGTTGATCAAAATCAAATACTTGGCAATTATACAACTTTTTCATTACATCCAAATAGACAAAACCAACTTTCACGATGAAAATAGATAAAGTTCCTAGTTGCTAGATTGCCTCGTGCACGTCTCCAGAAGCTTATTTGTCTAACTAGAGCCTAAAAGCCCTTACTTCCGACCTACTCAAATGAGTACCCGAAGATTTTTAAGGGGAAAAACAAAAACTTCGGGCCATGAAACAATCTGATATGAATAATAACCTACCATCTTGAGCCAAATAGATATGTATTGAGACCATGCCACTGAGCGGAATTGGTTTTTCCATCACTAATATCTTAACTAAAACATAATAACCATATACTGTGCTTCTGCAATTATAATGGTTAGGACATAGAAAATAACATTTATAATCATACAGTTTATATTGGATTACCCATCCCGAATCATTAGGTTATCCATCTTAATTTCAAATGACCACTCATCACAATTTAAATTGACTACCCATCTTATTTTAATCTAACCATCCTCTTATAATTATGTAGACTACCCATTTCACATATAAACGTATTCAGAATTATATGGACTATCCATCTCACATGTAATTATTACTTGGATTACCCATCCCCTATCACATTGACTACCCACCACATATGGTTTAATTATTTAATATGCTACCCATCACACATATTTCATTTAAATTAAAATGACGTGAACTATCCATCACACATCTCATAGTTTTCCTGGCACTATGAACCCTTGGTTATCTTCATAGAGACTATCCATCTCTAACTTGGCATCCTACTAACTCCATTTAACTTAAAATGATGCAAAATATTTGGTGTAATAAAATTCTTTCCTTCTAAGTCCACTAGCTGCACCTTTAACTCCTTCATCTCAGTAGGTGTCATCCTGCTAAGTGGCCTACTTATGGGTTCAGCTCTTGGTATAAGATCTACTTGAAACTCAATAGCTTGTTTCGGTGGTAGTCCTATAACCGGCTCAAAAAAAATCTGCAAGTTCTCTTACAATTAAACCCGATTCAATTCGTTCTCCACTTTTGTGGCACCCAATAAAGCACAAATTTCTAGACTTATATTCTCAATTAAGTATACTATTTGGTCACTACCATCAGAGTGTCTCAATGATATTTTTCCGTCATAGGAAAATAATCTAGCATCATATATGCTCAACCAATCCATACCCAAAATAATCCCAAAACCTACGAAATCAAATACATACAAACTGTAGGCAAAAGTATAACTTAGCAACTCAAACTCAAAATGGTCACATCTCATCCCCAAAGTTGCGTACCCTCCTATTGGTTTAGCTATCCTTAAGGAAGTAATAAGGTATGATGGTTCTAAACATAACCTATCTATCAAACACTAAGATATAAATAAATGCGATGCACCGTGAAATAACCCACCCCGAAACAGGCCTAAATTTCGACCCAGTATAGGCCCATCGAGATGTAGGTCCATTCTAAGGTAAGTTATTGGTAGAACTAAGAAAATAACAGTATAGAGCCAAAACTAAACTTTTGAAACTCATAGTGGATGGAAAAAAAATATAATAGCAAAGTGTACCCATTTATTTCCAAATGATAAAAATGTCATAATACAAAATTCCATGAAAACCGTAACGTAATATAAGTTACAACAATTGTTTAAAATACATGGGTTTACATAAAAGCAAGTAATAATGCCAAATACTGCTATAAACCAAGCTTCTCCATCTCTAAACATCGTAACCACCATCACTCCATCCTTAACCTGTGTTGTAATGAGGAAGGAATCAGAATAATAAGCATCCACTGAATAAAAACCCCGAGTCTTACCTTTTAAGTACTTGTGTAGTATATTCAAAATAGGAATATGTCTACGAACATAAAACCATTAAAATTATTTAATACTTTTTTACAAGGAGAGAAAGCGGATCCAACCACTTAATACCTTCCATTCCAAAAGTAGGTTTCAAAAATCCCATGTCCCAATCAAACGTCATAAATAGAGAATAATGTGATAGACTGTAGCCAAGCCACTTAATACTTCCAAGTGGAAAATAGGCAGACTCTGGTCATTTAAGACCTTAATTAAGGAAGACCCCATCGTTTAAGACCTATTTCCATAAGCATGCTGCTCAATGTTACTATCTAGCTGACATCATATGGAATCTTATAGGCTGCTTAATACTTCCAAGTGGAAAATAGGCAGACTCTGGTCATTTAAGACCTTAATTAAGGCATACCCCATCATTTAAGATTTATTTCCAAAAGTGGATTCTTATAGAGATACCACATAATGTAATCTCTTGGCTATTTAATACTTCATTTAGGGAGAAGATGTTGGTCCAACCACGTAATACCTCAAAAACCCAAACCAGGCCCTTTGTCTTACGACCCATACTCGTAATGACGTCTCACATTAGTCGGTTATTTGTAGGAACTGCTAGCCAGATTAGCTAGGCAGATTTCTTCTACATAATTTGGAACTAACCTCACGTCATTACAAATATTTTATCATAAGGATATTTCTCATCAATTACATGTACACAAGTGCTTGTAGCCTCGAATTGAAGGGCAGACTTTCGTCATGTAAATCTATTGATCTCGCGTCCCTATGATTTAGCCATAAATCAGACTCTCCGTGTATATATATATATATATATATATATATATATATATATATATATATATATATATATAACGACACTCATCTCACCATTTCATAAATAAGGCCTTATAAAGAATCTTCCTTATTATGCCTTAAAATAATAATTAGGCTATATAAGAATTTCCTTTTATTTTTGCATCACAATCAATTACCTTCCAAATGGGTAAATAAATGTCTAATTAACTATGCCATACACGCAATAGTTATTAGTTAATTATGTAAATAGAGATAAATAAATATTTACACCCAATAAGTTTTAAACACACGAATTTTATGTCCTAAATTAGCGTTAAATGTCAATTCCTTAACCAATTATTACCACAAGTCCTTATTCTTTAAATTCCCAAGATTTCATGGGATTCAAATGTCTAAAACATGGAATAAATATTCATAATCAAAATTATAATAACGGACTTGTAAACAAAATAGAAACTCAATTTATTACACCAATTTAATGAAATATCTTAAACAATAAGAACTGCAATCTAAACTCTATATCCTATTCAACTCTTTTTTTTTACAAAGAAATAAATACGAATAAGTGGTGTAAACTAAGAATATAATTCATAATCTAAACCCCTTATTTTATTGAAGGATTGCAATTTGACCCAAAGAAGAAGGAGAAGTTCAATAGTATCAAAAAAGCATAAACAAAACAAATTCCATCAAATTAATGTAAATAATTGGTAATTTCATAATAGAATTGAAATATCAAAATAAAATGGAGTTTTAAGGGATTTTAACTATCATAGTTTTGAAATCCCAAAATCCCTAAAGTATATTCAAATCCAAAAAGAAATACACTAAACAATTGCTGAAAAGAAATACTAAGGTTTCCACTCACAGAATAACCTTAGCTTCACCTTTCTTCGATTTGCATGCCTCACAATCTGTTCCAGAATCTCTTTCTTCTAATATACACAACAATAGGGATGATGTATGTGTGTGTGTGTGTGTGTGTGTGTACATATATTAGATCCAGAATAGTTGGAGGAGAATATAATAAGAATAAGTTGGAGGAAGAATAAATAAATAGATAATAGATTGGATTCTTACCTAAATTCTCTACAGAGTTTCTGAATCTAATTTGAAGAGATAACAATGGCAGAGTTTTGCTGATTTCCTCAAAACAATATGAAGAGGATAGGTTCTATTTATAGGGGCTGAAAAAAACCAGAACTTTGTGGGATGCAATTCAATCATTTGCATTTTTAGATGGTTCGGCATGAATCCATCAGGTAAATGGATCATACTTGATCCATTATTAATATGGATTGGGTCAAATTTGTTTAAGATTGGATCATGTCCAATCATTCTTCTCCCTCTCTCCCTTTTTTTAATCCTAGAAAAAGGACGATGGATCATTCAAAGCTATTAGTTTTGGATCATACATGATCCAAGTATATGCTAAACGAACCAATTACATTGTGTACTAATGAGAAGGATCGGCATAAGGCCATCATATAATGATCATACACGATTGTTTATCAGTTGGGCTTCCATTGAACTACAAATTTCAATGGTTTGTATCGCATCCCTCGTATATATACTTGGATACTTAGATTATTCTCTTCCATTCATTTCATTCTCTATCATAGCTACCCGAACCAAAAAAAAACCATCCTCGTCTTCTCCTTCACCATCGATCAACTGAGCCTTCCGATCCAACTCCATACTTATCTTGCCACCATCTCCATAAGTCGGTCAGAGTCCTTGCTGCACCAACCATTACCACCACCATCTCCTACAGATCTTGCTTCTTACCTGAATCCAAATCACCTCCTTTTTTCCACTTTTATACGTAGGTAGGTTCGATTTTCTTCTTACATTTTAGAATTTAGGGACGAGATGATGGGATCTCATTCTAGCTTGCATGATACTAGTCACGGCGATTTGATCAGTTGGAGCAAAGGGTGAGATGATGATGTGGTGTTGAGATTGGATGGAATGTGCTAGTTTGATGTCGAAGGTTGAAGATCGTTCTCAGTTAATTGTTATTGGAGTTCCAAAACTTGGACTATCGTCAATCGTCTCTAGCAAGGTGGATGTTGTGAAGTTGTAAGCATAGGGTAATGAAACGGAGTTCGACCGATCGTTATGATGGATTGGTATTTGAAAATATAAAGAGAATTTGGATCAGTCGTTTTCTGTTAGTTTTTTGGCCGATCTTTTTTTGGATCGGTGTTTTGAGTCTTGAATTGGAATGAAGTGTGGAACCAGAGTCGAAAGTTGGAGTAAAAGACTGGTGGAAGCCTTGTTAGAAAAATGAAATAGTAACATCCAACTTTTTTAATATTGTAAGAAGATTTTCGATATAAAGTTAAAATAATCCACATTGACAAATTTGTCCAACTAATAAAATTGATAAAATATTTATCAATTGAAATTTACAAATGAACTAAAATAATATTCACAAACAGAAATATAAAATATACTTACCATTAATTTTTTTGCATGTTGACCCATGCAAGCACCTAATTATACAACTATTAAATACGTTCGCAACTTGGTCACTTATGTGTTTACTTACTCGAGATTGTATATTATCTTCAATGAGTTTCGAACTCCAAAAACTATACAAGAATATCAATATCTAATTTATTTCCAATCGCATATAAATGTTATATGGTGAACAGTCCCAACTCATAACGTATGAAACATCAATGAAATTAGTTCATTCGAAATAAGCAAGTAAACCGTGATGTGAGATGCGTATTCAATATGATTGATTACAATCATAACCTTGTTATGTTAAATGTTACACTAGACCAAAAGCAAAAAAATAGATGCAAATTTTTTATCATTAAAATGTCAGTTTGATCAGTTTATGTAAAGTATATTTTTTTGATATCCTTAAAAGTGAAAAATAAAAAATGCATGTTTGTAAAGAGTTCGTCACGATATTGTATTCTTTTGAATGGTTTACTATTTAGAAATAAAATCGCATGTATAAGAGTAGATGTAGCCTAAGGCACAGTTGGGATGAAGAAAGTGAATGGTCATTTCTTCTTCATGAAGAAATATTGGAAATAAGAATCGTAACTTAATAATAGTACTCAACATTGGAATGAGAAATACTATTTTTATTTCAAAATGTAATTTCATATAAAAAATTATTTTCCGTGAGATTAATTTCTCTGAATTTAAGGTGTTTGATTGGAAAATTTACGACTGTAAACTAGTTACAGTAAATGAAATAAATAGCTCATATTAAATAGTTGAATGGAGTTTCATATTTCATACGCTATTATAATAATGGCTGAAATAGTTGGAGCATGTCATAATACTTATTAGTCTCATCAAGTTACGAAAATTCTTTTCATAAAACAACCAAACATTTTTTTTTATAAAATAATAATTGTTTTTCAGCTTTGATTGAAAAATAGATATAGTTTTATTTTAATATGAATATTATGAGTATTCATTATAAAATAAAACTATAATAGTAGTATTTATAACGCATTGGAAAAAGAGAAGTATCTAAATTTATCTACAATTATTTTGGAATTATGACAATGCCATAGTTTGGAGAAACAATTCTTTGGTTATGAATTACTTAGTACTAGTGAATTATATCTCAAACAATAAAAGGAAAAGTATGCATTGAGTAAGAGCATCATAAGAGTTGACGAACTCTTTGAGTTGATACATGTAGATGTATGCAATCGTAATTCTGTTAATACCAAAAGGGTTCCATGCACTTCGTTATATTCGCCAATGAGTTATTACATACATGAACATTCTTTTATATACATGTAATATGTCTATGATAAGCTCATAGAATATTAAACAAAAATAAATAAAATAGCGTGAAATAGAAAATAAAAATGATTCGATTTGATCGAATAAGTGAATATATTGGATGGAGTTTCAAATGTACCAAAAAATGAATAAAGACTCATTCTCAAAAGCTACACCTCTTTATGATACATAATGATGTATTGATAAGGAGTAATCAAACTTTATGAAATAAAGCATGCTTAATAGTAAGTGAAATTGAGTTGACTTCTATTAGGTCGTGTACTTAAGAGTAGTGCATAAGGTTAAAATTTATTTCACCTAAATAATAGTTTGTAGCAGCATACAAGACAAGGGTTTATAGAAAAAACCCAACATATCCAAGGCCGAGGAGTTGATAGGTTGTGCGACTCGAATGACCGCATGTAATAGTTGTATATGAATTTTCTTGTATAAATTACCCAAAATAAGTTTGGGAACGATAGCCTTGGATGTCCAATTTATGTTTTGAACATAAATATTTGTAAACTAAAACCAAATCAGTTTTACATATGTGGTAATTCATAAGAGTTTATGAATACCTATTCCGTTGCACTGAGAAATAATTGTTGTTTTAAGAATCACCAACTTTGTAGTGAAAAAATTTATTTTAAAAATTATAGATAGTAAAATGGATCTGAATACGATCCAAATATGAAAGTGATTACGTGGGATAAAATGAAATTAGCCAAACCTAAATAAACACAATGCTTTAGAATGTCTAATAAGTATTATTGCATATTAAAGAGATATTATGAGCTTCTTACCAATGTTGAGTATAGAAAATCTTCAGTTATCAACTAAGCCATTAAGAGTATTAAGTCTGCAATATGGTATGATGTACAAATTTGAAAGGATTCCAAGCACTTTATCAAAATATGATTTTCATAGTTATACCCAAAGGAATATGATCTTTCTGCTGCAAATGTGTCTTTAATAGAAAAATTAATGTATTTATAATATTGTGAACCACATTGATAAGAATAACATCGTAAATTTCAATTATTCAGATTAATGTAACATAACTACCATTCCATGTGCTTAAGTTAATTCAAATTCTACTCACAAAATTGTCGTATGGTTTGATTTTTTTAGGTACATATGTGTTGAAATGGAAAATTTTGAACGATGATTTAGAATAAAATATTTGCACATAACAATCAAAGTGTTTCAAAGCTAGTGGAGGCAATATTGAGTCTGTGGGTTTATAGATATGATCTAAGAAATGATACGAAAGCACCATTCTATAAGCATTATATTTAAATGATTATTTTGATAAAAAGGTCAAATAGTTTAACTTTCAATCAAAATATAGAGGAAGCATGTGTCCATAAGAAAGAACATCAAAAGGTACATAGATATTTCTAAAACTATAAGTAACAACGTACTATCGATTGTTAATGATGTACTTATGTCAAATCAGTAATTGTTTGTTGTTTAATACTCAATATTGGATTTATAAATTATATCTTTCATAGTAAGTATAAAGGATATTGAGAATGTCCCAAACGATATGCAAAGATACCTTACTAAAATACTTAATATGGAACATGTAAGATGGATTCCTTATATATTGACAATTAGCATTACCATAAATGTTATATTGTCTACAATATCGTATTTTGCTTATGTATATGATGCATGAAGTAAATATCAAATCCAAATGGAGATCAACAAATGGTAGTATAGAGTGTTCTCGAGTATTTACAAAATACTAGAGAAATTTTTATAGAAATAATGAACTCCTTATGAAGGAGTGTTCGGACTCGAACTTCATAAGTGCTATCAAGTATAATATTTCAATATTAAATTCATGTTCAAATCTTAATTAAGAAATTTTAAGTTGAAAATGTTCATAACAAAGCATTGTGATTGATTCAATGAAAGGCTAAATACATCTCCTTGAATAGCACCACGATAAAAGCAATGTATAAATATAAATGCACAAATTTATAATTGAGCTAGGGTTGATTCAAGTATTAAGAGTATTACACTATTATGTGATAACAATGTAATGATAAGAGTTCACTAAAAATCAAGAAATATAATCTGAATAGTTCCACATGATAAAGATAGTTTATCAACATCGAAGATAGTTTATTGACAGAGTATATAATTAAAATAACATAATAGATCCATTTACGAAGATCCTAACTTAATCAATTCTTATCGAACTGATCGAAAGGTATGAGATTGAGATTCCATAATTGGCCATAAGTACAAGTGGGAGATTGATAGAGTTAGAGGTATGCCATAGGGGCAATTATGTAATTTTTACATATATAACTCAATAACCAATCTTTTTCGAAATAAAAGGTGTTTTTTCTATTATATACTTGATATAATGTGTTATATTAATTAATTAATTTGATTAAAAGTATATTTAATAGAAAATCCATAAATGGTATGTTTAATGGTAGTAGTTATAATGTGATGTAATCATGAGTGCTTTATCGCAATGAAATAAACATATCATTTTAAAATATTCCTAGTCAAGATGTATCGAGAATGATCGATATATCCATTCAAACCTAGAGTATGTATCGCTCTCTAAATGTTGGGCAATGTATCACTTATGGTTGTTGGGGGGCACTAAAGAGTTACATACTGATAGTTATTGGATAACTATGAAATGACTCACTCGATAGTTTTCTATTTGTTACCATAACTAAGGTCAAACAAAAAATATCGATGTGACAATATTACATAATTCTTTCAACTTAATAATACCGTTGAGCTTCAATGTGGAAACCCCACTTTGCTTATAGTTAAATTGCAGCACAACATCCATCGAATAAGTTGGGTCGAGTGGAAGCATTGAAAGCGAGATACTATTCAACAGATAATTTTTTTGCTCTATTATATGAGTTTAGTATCACGTTCAACTAAAGTCAATTCAAAGTCAAATTTTCTGGATATAGCACTTCGTATAATAATTGTTATTGTTGAACCAAGAAATTTAAGTTTGGACTATAAAGTTGAATATGGACGACATTGGAATTTTGAACTTTGCTAAATTACATAATTCCTATGTAATATAGTTTTGACGCAGAGATTTTGTGCAATAATTGTCACTAGTCGGTAACACTTAAATTAATGAAATTGGATTTCACTAAAGCTATGTAAGCGATAAATTTGGCCATAATATCACATCATCTGCTAAGTGATGTGTGAACGTTAATATCCAAATTGTTTAACATTAGTCGCTGATCGAGTTTACACCTAACAGCTACACAATCGAAATGTTGAATATTCATTGTTGTAAATTAATTAATGTTTATGAAATATTAATTATAATTTTTTTTATAATTTGTATTGATCAATATTAAATAGTATGCATATAATGGTTATAAATACACATACCGATACACAATATCGATGTGCATTTAAAGTAGAATTAAATGCATTTTTTATTGATGTGGCTTGAAGCGATTTTGGAGCCCATATAGGAGACAAGGGCAGCTGACCACATCAGGGAGCTATGGGAGTGGAATTTTGATGCAAAAGGAGGTGATTTAGCAAGAGCAAAGGTTGGATCAAGGTCGTCTTTTTATTGCTTAGGATCTTCTATATATTCATCTTTAACCTCGGATTGACTTTACTTCTTTTTTCTCCTCTTTATACCTGATTTGGCGGACCATTATTCCAGCCCACTTCCTCATTTTCAAGCTTCTAAATATACAAATTAAACCAAATTCAAAGATCGATGGCTGCAGCATTCAGATTGGTAGCTCTTTCTAAAAGTTTGGATATACTAATTTAAAGAGAAAATGGATTCAACATCTCAAGGTGTTTCATCTAGGCTTTGGACAAGGTTTAATCCAATTTGTATCATTTATATATTTATTATCTATTATATCATCATGTTGTTTTATATATGTGTATATTATCACAAATTCATATATGCTTGTGCTGTTAACGTTGGATGAATATGATTATATATACGCACAGGTGTTAAATAATTTCTTGTTATATATATATATATATGTGTGTGTGTGTGTGTGTGTGTGTGTACATCATTTGGTAATGACAAAAATATTGCATGTTTTAATTTCGCAAATAATTTAAAACATATAATAATATTTAAAACTAATTTGATTTTAAAATACATGTGTATATGCATTACGTAAAAAATACATATAAATTTTGTCAACATGTATACATGATATGTTTTCGATTTTTTTTAAAACCGCGCACACACACATATATATTTCATGCAATTTCTTTAAATATAAATATTGCTTTTACAATATTTATATATCTATAAAATGCATGTAACATGTAACTTTATTTAGTAAAATTTCGTATATGTAAGTTTAAGCTTTTTAATTTTTTTTTATATTTAATGATTTCCATAAGGAAATCAAAATTAAAAAAACAATTTTTTATATCATAAGATTTAAATGAATATAAAATAATCTGGTTGAATGTATATATACACTAATGTATATAAATTTTAATTATTTATTTACATTAATACATATATAGGTGTGTGTGTTTTATTATATGTAAAATTCTTAAATATTACTTCTATGTGCATATATATAATTACCTGTGTGTTTATATATACATATATATTATATTTTTCCAAGTTTAGATATATATATATATATATAATATATGTGTACATACACACACACATATATATATATATATATTTAAATTAATCATTAGTTTAAATCTGAATTTACTGGATATTAACTATATAGATCTAGATCTAAGATTTAGAATTTGAATTTTAAACTTGTATTGAACTTTTAGTTATTTATATTAAACATACAAATTACTTCATATTATAATATTAACTATATATATACACACAATTATACACACGCATACATGAAGGGTCTAACATGTCCGTTGCGATATAGATCCCAACACTTATACACAGGTATATCAAACTATGTGCACCGTTTATGTTGCACGTGCACACATATGTGTATAGGATACACATATTATATTACACACACATCTATATACATTATACATAACATTACTATAATAAAACTTTATTAAGTTAAACAAAATGTTGATTTTATTTAAAATAAATTTGGATAAGATCTAAATAAATTTAGACTTTATGAGTTTAACAAGATCCAAATGAAATATTTTTTTTTTGAAATTGACTCATTTACGCCGCTATGTGCTGGTTCAGTTAAACATAGGGATAATTTTCCTTGAAATGGGGTACCTAGACCATAAAAAATGATTACATGCATTTTCTGTCTTATGCAATGGATATTTAGGGAGAAGTAAGATCAATAATAGACATGCAATGAGAAGGCTATGAACTTGATTATATTGGGTATACCTACCTGAGAAATGAATCTGGCGGGCCGACTATTCGACCTTTTAGTTATTTTGTCACACACTTTGAGACAGTGGGTCTTGTTAAGACGAGCAGACAACATAGGTATTCCAAGATATGGGACACCATGTTTATTAGATTGAAGTAGGAGAGGTAATACGACTTTTATTATTTCTCGATATGCTGCTATAGTAAACAAGTTTTGGTGTTGATTTTTAAACCTGAAAATTCATGGAAAGTTGAGAGGACTCTACTTATTGCATTGATTGAAGAGAGAGTAGGTTTGGTAAAAAATAATTTAAATTTAAACATTGGAAACGAGAAACGTAATGGAAAAAACTCTTTTTTAGCGGGGATATATAATTGGTTTTTCTGAAAACCGTTCAGAGCCTAAACGGTTTTCAATGGTTTTCAGAAGACCGTTTTGATTAAAAGGAATTTTAAATAACGCTAAAATGTTCTCAAAAAATCATTTATAAACAAACAATTTTTTGAAAACCATTTAGTATATTTTGAAAATCGTTTATGCGTTTTTTAGTAAAAAGATGTTAGCCAATTTCTCCTGCTTTACTGTTGAAATGGTGGGAGGAACTGACATTTATCTTTTTCCTTCCCACCCTACAAATGGCCACCATGCTAGAGATGCTCTCTTCAGCAAATTTAAACTTATATCAACATCTATGTTTTATAAAAGATAAACAGGTAAGCTTTGTTCTTTGATATCTATTTTTACAAAAATATGCATTTATATATACATATAATAAAGACTATTATTTTGATAAGATATAAAATACCAATCATTCTTGTTATTAATACACACATAATATAAACTATCATATGAATAAAAATTGAACAAATAATATTGGAATGCAAATACCAACAAATACGCTTTCGTACCTATTTTTTTGGATATTTGATATTATTTCAACCTTGAGATATGGATACGACTGCTGATGTATTTGGATGTTTCCGGTGTTCATTGAAGATTAAAGGTCACAAAAATAAATTTTCAAACATTTTTTTATTCCATTGCAGATTGATAGACCCATAGCTCAAACAATTTATTTTCAAACACTTTTCTAATGGCATATAACTCGAAAATAGTAGTTATCACTATTGAGGGAGATTGTTTTATGAAGAGGAGCAAGTATATTAGTCCCACATCGGGGAGAGTTGTTTCCATATTTGAGTATATGTATGAAGCATCACATGTTTAAATAATTGAAATGACTAAAGGAGAAGGGAAAGTGGGCACTGCCATAATGTACACGCGCAGAAAGCATTTTGCACGTGTGCGTGTGCACGAAGGGGTTTGGAAAGGGTATGGCTGCTGCCAACCGTCGTATTTTTTCAAATTTTAAATTTTGCCTCCTGGAAAATAAACTGCTATTCGGACAACAGTTGCATCTCTTTTCCAACAGTCATGTCCCTTGCCAGAGAAACTACCATATGCTATATAAGCATCTCCCCTATTACTGTTCTATAATCATCTGTATTATCGTTTTTCGCACTAATAAAATCCCATTGAATCCACATACATTGATATATCTTAGGATTCAGGTTTTTTTTGTATCTTGGGAAGCAATTTTTCATCTAACCCATTAGACAACTCTAAACGAGTGAGGGAAAGTATTGCTTTAAGGACACTGATTACACGTCTTGAAAACCAAATCCTCTCAGATTCCGTAGACTCCTTAACAAACTTAAAGCAATATTCATTATGGAAAAGGGATCAGAATCTACATTCAAACTGATGAACTAGAACTTCGTCAGAATTGATAAGCTGGATGAAACTAACTTCACACGCTGGCAGGACAAAATGAAATTCCTTCTTACCACTCTAAAGGTCCCCTACATGCTCGATGAAAACTTTCTAACGCTGCCTCCTCCAACAGAAAAAGACACAGACGAATTAAGGCAACAAAGACTAGAGCGCGAGGAAGATGAACTGTTATTTAGAGGCCATATTCTCAACACCTTATCAGACCGCTTATATGATCTTTACACTCCAATGAAGTTGCCTAAAGAAATCTAGGATGCACTGGAAACAAAGTACAAGACTGCGAAAATTGGAACAGATAAGTTTCTCATTCTTTAATATTTTGAATTTCAAATGAAAGGCAATGTTTTAGTCATGAATCAATGCATGACTTGCAAGTTTCGATTAGCAAACTTAGTGACTTAAAGGTACAGATTCAAGAATTAGTCCAAGTTGGGGCTATAATCACAAAACTTCTACCAAGTTGGAACAAATATCACAAAAAGCTCTTGCATATGACTGAAGAACTGACGTTGGAAAAGATCGAATAGCACATACTAATTAAGGAAGAAAAAATATATTCATGATGGTGTTTTCCCTTCTTCCACTATTAATAACGTGACTTTTAGAAAGAAAAGAAAAGGAAACCAGAACCAGAACTTCGAACCAAACAAAAAGAACAAGCAGGGAAGCGACTCTAATCCAAAAGACAAAAAGAATAAGTCATGCTTCAACTGTGGGAAACTTAGGCACTAGAAGCGTGACTGTTGGGCTCCTCCAAAATAGAAAAATGGGAACTCCGCAAATATGGTTGATGCCAAGGAAATATAGGATTGCTATGGTTTCAGATTTACAAATCGGCATGATAACTGACTTGCACATGGCTATTGCTGAAACAAAATCTTTAGATTGGTGGTTAGATTCCGGTGCAACGGTTCATGTTTGCAACAATGGAGGCCTATCCAAAACCTATACGGAGGTTGCAGATCAACAAGAGGTGCTTATGGGAAACGGAAATGGTGCAAAGGTTCTGGGAAAAGGAAATGTAGAAATTCACTTCACTTCCAACAAGAAGATAACTCACTAACGTACTCCATGTTCCTGATATTGAAAAGAATCTGGTTTCTGCATCAATCTTATGCAAAAGTGTTGTCAAAATAGTCTTGGAGGCTGATAGTTTAATTCTGTCCAAAAATGGCATGTTTATGGGTAAAGGTTATGCATGTAATGAGATGTTCAAACTAGTATTAATGAAATGAAGGAATATTCTCCTTATACCGTTGATTCTTTACCTTTATGGCATGCACGTTTAGGACATTTAAATTATAAATCTTTAAAGTATATGCAAAACATGGTTTTATTTCCATTTCAAATAATATGCACGATAAATGCGTAATATGTGTACAAGCTAAGATTATAAGGAAACCATTCTCAAGTGCTGAAAGAAATTCGAAAATTTTGATTTAGTTCACTCTGATATATGTGAATTAAACAGAGTTTTAACCAAAGGTGGAAAAAGGTATTTCATTACCTTTTTTGACGATTTTTCTAAATTCACATGTGTGTATTCGCTTAGAAATAAGGATGAAGCCTTTGACATGTTTAAACGCTATAAAAAAGAAGTTGAAAATCGAAAATGTAGGAAAATAAAAGTTCTATGTAGTGATAGAGGAGGAGAATATTTCTCGACTGAATTTTCTAACTTCTGTGAAGAACATGAGATTATTCATCAACACACAACCCCTTTCACGCCACAACAAAATGGGTTGACAGAAAGGAAAAACAGAACTTTGGTTGATATGGTAAATTCTATGTTTTTAAATGCTAAATTACCACTTAACTTGTGGGGAAAAGCGTTACTGTCTGCATGTTATTTGCACAATAGAATCACCTCTAGAAAAGCTAAAGTTTCTCCTTATGAACTATGGAATGGTCGAAAACCTAATCTAAGATATCTAAAGGTGCAGGGATGTATTGCCTTCTGTAGGGTGACTTATCCGAAACGAACTAAACTTGGCCGAAGGGGCTGGAAAAGTGTATTTGTAGGATATGTTGAAAACTCTAAAGCATACAGACTACTGGATTTATCCTCAAACACGATTGTTGAATCAAGAGATGTTGAGTTTATGGAAAATAAATTCAAGGATGATTCGATTACAAATCAGTCATTGAGCCTCAGCGTCATTCAAACACCAATAGATGCTTCTACACTTCTGCTAGCAGTAAACGAAAGGTGACAGAAGAACAAACAGAAATAAGAAGGACATAAAGAATTCGGAAAGAGAAATATTTTGGTCCTTATTTTATATCTTCTCATGCTATAGCATTTCCTGTAGAAGGAATTAGAAATGACTAACAAAATTCGTGTAGTGATGAATATAGAATTCGGCCCAAAAACATACAAAGAAGCTATGACTTCCAAAGATTCCGCTTTTTGGAAGGAAGCAATTAATGATGAAATGGATTCAATTTATCATATAATACCTGGGTATTGGTAGACTTACCTCACGGGTCAAAACCTATTGGTTGCAAATGGGTATTTCGAAGGAAACATAACAATGATTGTACCATGCAAACTTTCAAAGCTAGATTAGTAGCCAAGGGATTCAGACAAAAGGAAGGAATTGATTTCCTTGATACATATGCTCCGGTTGCAAGAATTACATCAATTCGAGTATTAATAGCCTTCGCATCAATTTACCAATTGCATATCCATTAAATGTATGTTAAAATAGCCTTCCTGAATGGTGAACTTAATGAAGAAGTTTACATGGAACAACCCGAGGGTTTTATTCTTCCTGGAAATGAAAGAAAAGTCTACAAACTAACAAAATCATTATATGGAGTAATACAAGCGCCCAAACAGTGGCACGATAAATTTGACTTAATAATACTTCAAAATGGTTTTACATATAATAGTGCAGACAAATGTATCAACTCCAAATTAACTAAGGAATACGAAGTAATTATTTGTTTATATCTAGATGATTTATTAATATTCCGCACTAACATGAAAGGTGTACAAGACACCAAAAGATATCTAACTTCAAAATTCGAAATGAAAGATTTGAATGAAGTTGATACAATTTAGGTATAAAAGTTAGTAAATATCGTGGGGGCTATGTACTAAGCCAATCACATTATATTCAAAAAGTAATTCAGAAGTTTGAGCATCTAAAAATCAAAGATTCCAGTACCCCAATAGACTCAAGTATCAATCTCAATATAAATGAGGGTATGTGCATTTTGCAACTCGAATACGAAAGCGCTAATGGAAGTATAATGTATGCCATGCATTGTACGAGACCTGACATAGCATATGAAATATGTAAACTTGCACGACATACCAATAATCCTGGCATAGATCATTGGAAAGCAATTGGAAGATTACTTGGTTATCTCAAAAGGACCAAAAATCCAGGACTTGTTTATGATGGATTTCCAAGTGTATTAGAAGGATACACTGATGCAAGTTGGATAACCAGCGCTAGTGATAATAAATCTACTTCATATTGGATTTTCACATTAGGTGGAGGTGCTATTTCTTGGGCATCTAAGAAACATACTTGCATTTCGCACTCCATGATGGAATCAGAATTTGTAGCATCTGCTACAGCAGGAAAAAGTAGAGTGGCTAAGAAATATGTTGTTAGATATTAAAGATATGGCCGAAACTAATGCCAGCTATATCTCTACGTTGCAATAGTCAGACAACTATGTCTCGAGCATATAGTAATGTATACATGGAAAATCAAGACATATAAGCGTTAGACATGAATATGTTAGAAAAATAATAAATGATGGAATAATTACTATTGTCTATATAAGATCCAGTGATAATTTGGCAGATCCATTCACAAAAGCTTTGACTAGAGAAATGGTAAGGACCACGTCAATCAGAATGGGACTTAAACCTTGTACTGACAATTAATCAATGATAGCGGAAATTCAATCCTAATATTAATTAGCTTAATTTTAAGGTTTAATGGGTAATAACAAACTATCACATGATTGGAAAGCACTAAGTCAAATTGGTGTAAACTGTTACAGGTATAAAGAGGTTGAGTTGGGCAACTCTTAATAAAGTTCTAGATAGTCTGGTAACAGATACATTGAAAAGGAAAAGAACATTACCTTTATGAACTTGAAAGTGGTGCTGTTCTAAACAAGAGTTTACAAGGTTTGCTCTGGTAAAAGTTCATTAAGTCGGGATGGAGCACATGGCTATAACGGTGCTCATAGGAAGAGAAATTTTATTAGTAAATTGAAGTTACATGTGTAATATTTTTGATTTTATAAATCAAAGAAGACTCGATTTAAGTTAAGACTACCCAGCTCTTCTTTAAAGTCCTGAGATATTTACACTAGTACATGGTTTAGCGAATAGATACCACATATGATGCGTAACTTCTAAGTAAGATAAAATTGAACATCATCAATAAAACAATCTAATGGGGATTTATTGAGGAAGATTGTTTTATGAAGAGGGAGTAAGCATATTGGTCTCACATCAGGGAGAGTAGTTTCAATATTTGGGTATATATGTGAAGCATCACATGTTCAAATAATTAAAATGACTAAAGAAGAAGAGAAAGAGGCACCGCCATAACATGCATGCATGGAAAGCACTTAGCCCTTAGCACGCGAACGTGTGCGAGAAGGGGTTTGGAAAGGGTATGGCTGCCTCCTGCCAACGGTCGTGTTTTTTCAAATTTTAAATTTTTCTTCCTGGAAAATAAACTGCTATTCGGACAATAGTTACATCTCTTTTCCAACGGTCGTGTCCCTTGCCAGAGTAACTGTTCGTATGCTGTATAAGCATCTCCCCTATTGCTGTTTTATAATCATTTGTTTTACCTTCTTTCGCACTAATAAAATCTCATTGAATCCACATACATTTCTATATCTTTGGATTCGGGTTTTATTGCATCCTGAAAAGCAATTTGACATCTAACCCATTAGCAAATTCTAAACAAGTGTAGGCAAATATTGCTTTAATAACAGTGATTACGTGCCTCAAAACCAAATTCTCTCATATTCTGCAGACTCTTTAACAATCACAACATTGCACCATTATAACAAGATCGATGAAAGACAGAAATAACGTTAGTCTTTGGCAACAAGGTTTTCATAAGAAGACCTAGTTAATGAAGATCCAAATTAGCATGGTTGCAAGTAAAAAACTAAAATGTAGACAAGTCAAATGATCGGCAAAACCTACTTCGCTTGCTTGTTTTAAATATGGACATAACATTAAAATAGACTCCATTGGAGTATATTTTTAATTACATCAAAATGAAAAATAAAACTAAAACTATATATTAAATAATATTAACGAAAAATAAACAGTTTCATGAAAATGATATGGAATGTACATACACATGATAATACATAGTAGAGCCATTTACAAATTGCACTACACCTAATCTTTCAAATGACCATAACGGTTCCTATAGACAACAGCTACAACTACAGCTCGGTTTAGTATCTTCAGAAATACGGTCGGACACAGAAGCGAAGAACGCAAGTATCATAAATTTTGTGAAGGAAGTTTGAGTTAGAATAGCTTTTGGTACCCTTTCCAGTTTTACTTGGTTAGTTGCACATTATCCTTTGCATTTTTAGAATCATTGTCATTTGTTCCCTTGTTTTGCTTTCAGAGCATGGATTCAGAAAGCGAGCTTTTTTCTTTAGCGGATAATTGGCATCCGATTCTAACCTCGCTTCATTATACTCACACTGATTTTGATTCGTTGCATCTTGAACTTGATCGTTGCCTTCATCAGCATCTAATGGCTGGGAGCTCAGACTTGTTTCATTATTCTCTGCTATAGACCGATTATTGCTTACTACAGTTTTGATAGGGGCATCAAAACCGTTTTGATTTTGATTTGATATAAGTGAATCTAATTGTTAGTGGAGTGAAGCAGTCTTATGCCATGCATGACGGACATGCCAAAAGCTCATTAAAGCCAAGCACTGAAAAACTTACCTGTGTAATACAAGATGTTCAAATCATCAATACAATTGTTCGTGAAATGATTATTCATACAAATCTTAGTTTGAAAGAAGAAAAAGAATACTCTTGGATCGATGACAATAAACCTGAATACATACATACATGCATACATGCATAGTTACATACATATATCATAAAATTACACTTGTGAGGCATGTGTGTATACAAATTCATCGATCAATAGTAAAATTTTATACACTTATAACTTACGAGGCATGTACACACACACACAATTACTTTTATAGTTTCTAAATTGAATAGTTGGTTGTCAAGTGGCATTGGATATTGGGTATTCAACCTTTTATACGGTTAGCATGGTTAAATTGAGGGACAAATAGGCATAAAGTGTTAGAAAACTGCCATTAGAAACTGCAGTCGTTTCATTTACTTTTAACGTTATGCAGTTTCTAATCTTAATATGACCCTATTAATTAGGTCATAAATAAAACGTTTCGTTTACCTTTAACGTTATGCAGTTTCTAATCTTAATGTGACCCTATTAATTAATTCATAAATAGACCGTTCTATAATTAGAACATTAGGTCTGTGATTAATCTTAAGCATTGAATTGGTATATGGACGTATCATATTTAGAGTTAAATGTTATATAAAAGATTGGGTCCTCCCTCTCCTGGTATATAGATGTATTCTTCTCCATCAAGAAACATATAAAGAAATAGGGTTAGAGAGAGAAATCAAATTCTGAGAAGAAGAGTAATTATTAGAAGTCAGAAGAATAAGATGACAACCATTACATCTTCCTCTGTTAATCATCATCTTAAACAAAAAAAAACAAAAAAAATCATATTAAGCTTTGTTTGTGAAATATTCGGTATTGGTGATCCTTGGGCCATTACTTGAATTGTTCGTCATTAATCATGAAAGATCGAATAGTAAAGAATTTCTGACATTTGGTATCAAAGCCACCAATCAATAACTGAATATTTCCTATGATTGCAATTGATATGTTCTATGCTTTACTCATGATGTTTAATCAAGTATGTGTTATAAGTCAATTATGCACATGAGATTTATGATTTTGTTAATCACTAAAGTGGTCAAAATCAAAATAATCATTTAGTGCATGAGTGACATAATGATTATTGATAGAAATTGCCAGTTATAATAATACCAAAAAAAAAACTGGCGTCACTAATGGTAGAACCTGAGAACTTACCGAAAGGAAAGTCTTGCTCTATAACTAGTTGACATGATGAGGTTTAATAGATATCTTGATTAAATAAATATTGATCATCCAAATATGTCAGTTTTATTTAATTGAATATATTTATTACTTACTTATGTTTTGGTATTTAATTATGTTAAGTATAAGATAGTATCTACCCTAAGGAGTGCTATGTTATACTATTATGTATATATCTGAATCGCGTTAGCTATGAGCTTATAGTTATTTCATTTTTTTTTAATTTGCAGTAGTTTCCATGAATACACATGCTTCATCTATTACATTGTTCACTGGTGTTAATTTTTCTGAATGGAGAGAATAAGTCAATATCCATTTAGGTGTTTAGGATCTTGACTTGGCATTCCTTGAGGATAAACCTGTTGCTCTTACAACAGCTAGTACTGAGACAGAAAAATCACATCATAAAGCATGGAAACCCAGTAATAGATTGAGCCTCATGTTTATTTAGATAATTGTTGCTTACAACATCAAGTCAACAATTCCGCAAACAGAAAGTGCTAAGGAATATTTGCAGTTTGTGGAAGAGCATTTCGTTCAGCTGATAAGTCACCCGCTAGTAATCTTATGCAGAAACTCACGACCATGAAGTTTGATGGGTCGCGAACTATGCAAGAACACATTATAGAAATGACTAATCTTGCAGCAAGGTTAAACTCTCTTGGACTTACAGTAAAGGATTCTTTTCTTGTCCAATTTATCCCGAACTCGCTACCTTCTGAATATGGACCTTTTCAAATTAACTGTAACATTATAAAGGATAAGTGAAATGTTAATGAATTGGCCAGTAGACTTGTTCAGGAAAGAGGACGTTTGAAAAATCAAGTGAATCACTCAGTATGTTTTGTGAGTAATAAATCTGGTAAAGAAAAGAATGGAAAATCAAGTCATTTCAAGAAGAAAAAGGCACCTGCTAAGAATGGGCAGGATAAGGAAAAGAAGGAACTAAAGGATGTTCGATGTCATTTCCGTAAAAGGAAAGGACATTATCAAAATGACTGTTTGAAAATGATAGCTTGGTTCGAAAAGAAAGGTAATCATCTATCTTTCGTATGTTTTGAATCAAATTTAGCTGAAGTTCCTATTAATACATGGTGGCTTGATACTGGTGCTACAACTCATGTCTCCAATAATATGCAGGGATTTCTTATGATCCGAACCATAAATCTAAATGAAGATTGTTTTCTTTTTATGGAAAACGGAATGAAATCTACAATAGAAGGCATTGGGACTTATCGTCTAATTCTAGAAAGTGGATATGTATTAGACTTATATGGTAACCTTTATATACCTTCATTATCTAGAAACATTATTTTCGTAAGTAAGTTGGATGTTTCTGGTTTTAGATGTAAGTTTGGATCTGGTTGTTTTGATTTATATAAGAATATTGATAATGTTGGTTCTGCTATTCTAATTGATGGTTTATATAAATTGAAACCGAATGACACTTATGCGAATTCCTTGCTGAATGTAATAAATAAGGTTGGATGCAAACGTAGCATGTTGAATGAAAATTCTGCTTTCTTATGGCATAAAAGACTAGGTCACATATCCAAAGAAAGAATGATGAGATTAGTAAGTAATGAAATTTTGTCAAATTTGAACTTTAGTGATCTAGAATTATGTGTGGATTGTATTTAAGGTAAAAAAAACCAAACATAATAAGAAAGGAGCCACTAGATGCAGCCAGCTTCTTAAAATAATACACACTGATATTTGCGGACCTATGGACACTCCAGCCTTTAATGGAGAAATGTATTTCATCACTTTTATTGACGATTTTCCCCCCCTATGGTTATGTCTATTTGCTTCATGAAAAATCTCAATTTGTGAATGTCCTTGAGACGTTTGTAAAGGAAGTTGAGAGGCAATTAGATAAAAAGGTGTAAATCATAAGGTCTGATAGAGGTGGTGAATATTATGGCAAATATAATGAGTCAGGCCAATGTCCAGGTCCATTTGCAAAATTCCTAGAAAGTCGTGGCATATGTGCGCAATACACAATGCCACGTACACCACAGCAAAACGGTGTAGCAGAAATGCGCAATATGACGTTAATAGATATGATTAGGATTATGATGTCAGATTCTACACTGCCTAAGAATTTGTGGTCGTATGCTCTCAAAACTGCTACTTATTTGTTGAATAGGGTTCCTAGTAAAGCTGTTCAAAAGACTCCTTTTAAATTATGGACTAACAGGAAACCTAGCTTAAGATACCTGCATGTTTGGGGTTGTCCAGCGGATGCGAGAATTTATAATCCACATGAAAAGAAATTAGATTCTCGAACTATTAGTGGGGTATTATTTAGGTTACCCTGAAAAATCTAAAGGATATATGTTTTACTGTCCTAATCATAGTCCAAGAATTATAGAAACTGGTAATGCAAGATTCATTGAGATTGGTGAAGTCAGTGGGAGTACTAAAAGAAAAATGGTGGAAATAAAGGAAACAAGGATAAATGTTACATTGTCTAGAATAGTTCCTCCAACTACTATTACTCCAAATGTTGTTCCAGCTGTTGGAGAACAGCATGATGATGAACAACGTATAAATGAAGTACTTCCTAAAGGAAATGACTTACATAATGCAGATATGCATGAACCACAACAAGTAGCATTAAGAAGATCTCAAAGAGATCGTAGGTCAGCTATTTCTAATGATTATATGGTTTATATGCAAGAATCAGATTATGATATAGGAATCAATAAGGACCTAGTTTCGTTTTCACATGCTGTAGAAAGTAAAGAGTCAAAGGAATGGATTAATGCCATGAAAGAAGAACTAAAATCCATGCAACGGAATGAAGTTTGGGATCTCGTTGAGTTACCACATGGCTGTAAAAGAGTCGGATGCAAATGGGTTTTTAAAACCAAACACGACTCTAGTGGTAATGTCGAACGGTATAAAGCTAGACTTGTTGCTAAGGGTTACACTCAGAAAGATGGTGTTGATTACAAGGAGACATTTTCTTCTGTTTCGAAAAAGGACTCGCTAAGAATAATAATGGCATTAGTAGCACATTATGATTTGGAATTACATCAAATGGATGTGAAAACACCTTTTCTGAATGGAGATCTTGATGAGGATGTTTATATGGATCAACCAGAGGGTTTTTCTGTAAAAGGTAAAGAATAGTTGGTGTATAAACTTAAGAAGTCAATATATGTGCTTAAACAAGCATCCCGACAATGGTATATAAAGTTCAATACCATTATCACATTTTTTGATTTTAAGGAAAATACGGTTGATCACTGTTTATGCCAAAAGATCAGTGGGAGCAAGTTTATTTATCTAGTCCATGTTGATGACATCTTGCTTGCTGCAAATAATTTAAGCATATTGCATGAGACTAAGGAATTCTCTCAACGAACTTTGAAAGGAAAGATATGGGAGAGGCATCCTATGTGATTGGAATAGAAATATTTCGTGATCGATCACAAGGAATATTGGGATTGTCTCAGAAAGGATATATCAAAAGGATTCTAGAGAGATTTGGAATGAGTAAGTGTTCACCTGGGAAAGTTCCTGTACAGAAAGGTGATAAATTCAATCTCATGCAATGTCATAAGAATGATGTTGAACGAAAGGAAATGGAATCAATTCCATATGCATCAGTAGTTGGTAGCCTAACGTATGGTCAAAACTGTACTAGACCGGATATCAGTTTTGCGGTCGGTATGTTAGGGAGGTATCCAAGTAATCCAGGAATGGAACATTGGCAAGCTGCAAAGAAAGTGTTAAGGTACTTACAAGGCACGAAAGATTACATGCTCATGTATAGTAGATCCAATGAATTGGAGGTGATTGGATATAGCGATTCAGATTTTGCTGAATGCATCGATACTAGAAAATCGACTTTTGGTTACCTGCTTATGTTTGCTCAAGGAGCCCTATCATGAATAAGTGCGAAACAAACTATCGTTACTTCATCTACTATGGAGGCAAAATTTGTGGCATGTCATGAAGCCACAATTCATGCATTATGGTTGCGGAACTTTATTTCAGGACTTGCGGTTGTCGACACCATTAGCAAGCCGTTGAAAATTTATTGTGATAACTCTGCAACAGTGTTTTTCTCAAAAAACGACAAGTACTCTAAAGGTGCCAAACATATGGAACTGAAGTATCTTGTTGTGAAAGATGAGATTCAGAAATAAAGAGTGTCAATCATGCACATCAGGACAGAACTTGTGATTGCAGACCCTTTGACAAAAGGGTTACAGCCAAGACAATTTAAGAAACATGTTCAAAGAATGAGTCTTGATTGCAGACCCGCCGTTCGTAGCTCGGTTGGTTAGGGAGCTCGGAGATGGGGACTAAAGGACTGTGTCCGGGCAGGTTCGAATCCCAGCGCCTAACCATCAGTGGGAGTTTCAACGTTAAGCATCCGTGTGTGACGACTAAATAAAAGCGGGGTAGACACACGGCGTGAGGTTTACTTAAGTGAGTATCAATGAATAGCATGATCTTAAGGTTCCCCATGATATCCAAAAAAATTATGTCTCTCTTGTTTTAATGTGGTAGTACGTACTTTATGTAATTTTAAACAAGAAAGAGTCTTATAAAGATATTATGTTTAATCATTATGATATAAGACATTATATGGACCATTATGCTGTTTTATATAAATTATGAGTATAAAATGATGGATTACTGGTATTGTAGTATATGGAAGGTGTAACGACCCTGGATTTTGACCCCGATTATTTCGATAAATATTTAATCTAGTTAAATATAAAATGTAAATTGACCATTTTTAAATGAATATGATTTGGAAATATTGCCATCTATTTATATAAACTGTATTTTAATAAGAGATTGATTTGGAAATTGAAATAAGTATTTCAATAATATTCACAATAAAAATATATCTTATATAATTACTTAAAATATTTCACATTATTTATATTTAGTATAAATTAATACATATAGATCATAATGTTTGAAATTCTAAAATAAGTTCCTTAATAATAAACTTTAACTCATATAATCAAATTAAAATGCCATACATTGTTAACATTTGTTAAATGAATCCATATGCTTGATAATCACTACACCATACTGTCCATTTTGCCACCCCCAATGCGGAAAAATTGCCACGGTCATGAGCCGTGGCAATTTTACCACCGTTTTGAGCCGTGGTAAAATAAATTACAATGGGTTCTGACCGTGGCAATTTAGCAACGGCCGTAAACCGTTCCAATGCTATCAAAAAAATTTCCGCCCTTGTGCTGTATCCATCTCAGTCAAGGTCACATCCTTCTAAAAAAAAGAACGCCCCCTTCCAAAATTAGCCCGCGAACCCTAGCTAAATAATTTCCATCCCGCGCCCTCTCATCAATTTTCACCTAAATCCCCATTCGCTCCGACGTAAACATGAATAACTCGTATTCTCAATCAAATCGCATAAATCTAGGTTCTCACTCAAATAGTTCTTCTTGGTTTCGAGGAATAGATGGTTATTGTATTGAATTCCAGTATTCATTCAATCAGGAGACTGGTATAGGAAGACAAATCAATCTTTTGAAAACGCACAGATCAGTTGAAGTACAGAGAAGAGCAAAGCAACTTATCAGGTAAGAGGTTAAACAAATATGTAGCTTCAAAAAATTCTTCCTTTTTTGTCCGTGTTTTGAAAATTGAAACTAAAAACTGTGATATACGAACTGATTAACTAAAAATGGTTTTGATTTGCGATTTGGGTTGTGGGTGCTTTTGCGAATTGGGTTCGCATCTAGGATGGTGTTGATTGTATCTTATGCATGTGTTGGGGAGAGAATTGTAGGGATGATGCAGCTCTTCGTTTATTACAATTATGATTTCTATACATTATTAGTTATTTACAGTAATCATTATATGCTAGTAGATTTACGTCTGTTAAAAATATCTGGAGACTTTTGTTTTGGTTAATGTATTGTGAATTTCAAATTTTGAGAATTATTGATTAATTTATTAGTTTCAAGAGGCATTAATTTAAAGCTCAATTTAACATATTATAAATTTACTATTTGGAAACCAGAACATCCACCTGTTTCTATACTTAATCGAAGCATCTTTTCAGCATTTGATGCTTCTTTCTATTGCAATTCTTTTATTCTTTATAATCATGGTAAAAATGATGAATAGAGCAAGATGCTAAATGGAAAAGTATTTTACAAGACATGGAAAAGTTTGCATATGTTATTTAGTTTAAATAACAATTATATTGGATCACTTCCAATCTTCCCAAACAAAGTTAATTATTGTAGGATAGAAACATAGCTTATTCCAATGGCACAATTTTGAAAATAACAACTTAAAACTTTTAGATAAAGAGGCTAGTTCATGTGGGTTCAAAAATAGTTAGTATCAAAATAATCTTAAATTATGTAGGCAATATGTTAACTGGTTTAACATCAGAACTTATGTGCTTCTATGAAAATTTGTATACTGCTATGATTCTTTGTAAGAAGGAAAATACTGATGAGGCGACTGACAATTTAGATATTCTTAATGGTCATATTAGAATATCTTATGTGTCTTATGTTCAACTCTGAAACAAAGTATAAAATCCAAGAGTAGACATAAAGCACTTAGTTGACATGTTCCATAGTTAAAAAAGTTAAATAGCAAAAAAGGAAATAATTTGTTATAGGTTATGAAGCTAAATTTTTATGCAATCGTTGAAGTCTAAATGGATTCAACTATTTGATACAGCAATACCTGTAATGTTCAACCCGACACTTACTGAAAGGTATAAAATGCAAAGGGATTGACATTGAACTATTTGCTCCTAATTCCGGATATTATGCAATCTGCATATTGTGCTGTAGTTCACCAAGATAAATCAAGTGTTCATCGTGTTGTTTCACGGAAGGAAATTTAACGTAAGTAGAGAAGTTTAAAATGGTGTGAGGGTTAGTGTATTTACATGACTAAAAAATAAAAATAAAAATAAAAAGGACAAAACAAAAGCAAAAAATAAAAGGCAAAATGCAGCAAAATTGATGAAGAAAATAGAACGCTTTTTCCATAAAAAAACCCTTTTTAACATTTTTCATCCACATATGCATGCGCTTTACATCGTCCAGCAAAACAAACTCATGAAACACTTGACTATCTACATTGACATTTCCAATCAATTCCAGAATTAACTCATTTCTATCTAAGTTGGTTCATCTAATTGTAAGTGAATACAACAAGATTAGCAATGAGGTATGTTTTATCTATATAATGCATTACTATACATTCATAACTATGATAGAGCAGGAATTACAGCGTGCAATTCCATTTATCCCCTTTTTTTCCAGTTATGATTTTATTTATCATGTAGTCTAGTCCAATTCAGCCATAGCTGTATTTACCATCTAGCTATGCTTGGCCAATCCTTCCTTTGGTGTTTTATTATTTATAACTTCCTCTACACTCATTTCCATCAATATCGCCAATCTGGAACAGTATTGTATTATTTTTCCTCGTTTTTCCTTTTTTCCAGTTGCCACTTTACTCTTTTTTCAGTCTTTTACTTACTCATGAAACTTTTAAACTTGTTCAAATTTTTATTTCAAACTATTCCTAACTCTTTAATACTCTCATATCAGTCAAGTCCATATTATAATTTTCCAATATTAGCTTGTCATTTCTACGAGAGATAAGTTTATTCGAATGATTATGTAGCTTTTAAATATATGATACGATTGATTTTTACATTGAATTGCTAACTTTTTCATTAATTTGATATCCTACGGTTATTTAACTTTGTTGATTCTTATAGTTTCCGACAAAGTTTAATTTTCCGAATACATGTTCTTGTTTATTATTTATTTAGGATCACTGGATTACTTATCTTTGCTTCATTGATAACTATAAATAACGTCGTGTATTTTTTAATATCATTTTCTTAACACTAACATAATATGAATGAGCAATGAATTTTAAAATTACAACTTAATTTATTTGATTTTTCCCCATCTGAACTCTAATGCTGGCTCTACCACCGTGTATAATTCATCTTACTTTTTCAAAACCGAAACAAGTTCATTACTTCATGTAAGTACTGATTCCAGTTCCTAAAATAATTACTGACTTCTTAAATCTCTAATCATATTAACCAACAAGGGCCTCAACTAATCATTCCATACTTGAGTTAGCATGTTGTACACGAGAGTTACTTCGAAGATAAGCCATCTAATAATATTTTTTCGATTAGATCAAAATCAAAACATCGTTAATATATTTAGTTAATCAAAACCATTTTTAGTTAATCATAATCAGATTCATGCTTGTTTTTTCAATGTACAGCTTCATGTTGATGTAAAAAATATTTGTATGTAACTTGCCCTTCTTCTATTCAAGGATAATAAAGCCAGGACAAAATATAATATATTTAGTTTTCCTTTCTATTCAAGCATTATGAATACAATTTAGAAACAATTTGATTCATGATCAGTTTCATTGCAATGGTTTTGACCATCTTCCCCAATTCACACATAAAAAGTAAAAGTAGTTTATAATGAGCTGAATTTTTGATCTTGTTAGAATTATTTCAAATACAAATTTTACTCATTTTATAATGAGCTGGATTTTGATCTAGGTAAATTACATCTCCCATTTTTTTTCCAGTCATGAAGCGGCTAAGATGTGCTTCCCTTGATAGTAAAGTAGATAAGTAGGGCTTTTCACTTGAACGACAATTAGTTTAACTTTGTTGTAGATGAAGTAGATGCCACAAATGTAAAAACTGAACCTTTATTTATTTATTTTCATTTTATATATAAAATTTTAGAAAAATGAATTTTTAGGTGAAAATGGTAGGGATTGTGATCAACAAGCCTGAGAGGGTTACTAATGTTAAGCTATTAATGGTTTTAAGATTAGATTCATTAAAATAAAGTTTAATATTATATAAGCAATAGAGAAGAAACGGATATTTATGCTAGAAGTTCAATAGTATTCATGGTGAATTAATAGTAAAAGTTGGGTTTCAAAAACCTGGGAAGTAATTGTCAACTCAAGAATCTGTTCTGAAATTTGCACCGAGTATGTAGTAACTTCTCTCAAATGAAGATTTTCAATAAGATTAAGAGCTTTCCTAATGTTCCTTTTCTAGCTTGAAAGCAATATATCTTGATTAAATATGTGCTTCCAAAAGCTTGTATCTCAATTTTAGGACTCTGCTCTTCAGTCCTGAAGACTGAAACAAGCTTAGACTGTTCACTTGTAGGCAACTCTTCACCATCGTCCTTGACAATTTGTTCTTCAAGTGTCTTCATTCTCTATTGCTTTAGTTTCATATATTCAATTGTTTTTGTGAGCACCGATGCCTTGTCTCTTTGCTTGTAGAAAAAAAAATGCTCAGTAAGTAATATGGTTGTCGAACAAAAATATATTTCGACCCTTTCTTATTTTCCAAAGAAAAAAATATGGATAAACTAGACCATAATGGTAAAATCTATATTTAACTGATAACTCTAAAAAACAAAAAAGAGTCATAATGGATAAGCTGGACCATCTATTTAAACAAAGAGGATGTCGCTAAGTGCAAAAAGAAAAAATATTTAGCAAAAATAACAGCAGCAGTAGTTTATATTAGAATAGCTATATCTTTGAATCACTAGATTCGAGACATTCATAAGTAATTTATCCCGCTATCATAACTATCTAACTCGATTTTATGTAAAATAATAACCTTTCTATGATTATTTCTTCATAGGGAAAAGTATATTGATTAAAACTATTACAGTATGTTGGTTTGGCATTTTGGTAAATATTTCTATGGAATTTTTCTCATGACTAAAAAAGATGTTTGGAAAAATATTACATTCTCTATTAAATTTGAAATTGGCTATGTCATTGTGGTTAAGTTGCAATTCTTTTCATACGTTAGCCGTGAGTTAAACAATTCATTCGAAATTTTTTAGAAGATGTATTAATGAAATACGTTAAAATTTGAAGGTTGTTTTGGTTGTTTAAAAACTGAGAATTAGTTTAAATGCACCAGTATTTCCCGTTAGCATTAAATGATTGTGCATCGACAAGGATAAAAACGTGATCTTATATATACATCTAACTATTTTGCATTATTATTATTATTATTATTATTATTATTATTATTATTATTACTATTATTATTTTGAAATAGCTGTAGTAGCTTGTAAGTGCTTTATTGAGTATTTGACATTCACAAATAATTCAAAAAAAAAAAAGATTCAATAATGACAGGGGGGATATTCAAAATCAAAAATTATATTATTCCGAATGTAAATTTTATGAAGATCGAAAGAGGGACATGGATCGCATTAATTCACGGGAGGGATGTAAGGCTAAGGATTTATTCAAAAAGGAGCCTGAGCCAAATGTCCCTGTCAATTTTTGCCTTTTTACACACATCAGGTTTTGCACTACACTGGCATACATTTCCATTACATTTGAAATTAGCACAACTCAGCATCTGTATAACTGAGCTGCAGTATAACTCAGCTGCTGTTGAGCTTGTTTGATTCTCAATTATCAGTTACCCTCTTCAGTCCAAGAACAAGACCTGCCAATGTCTGCATGTTGAAAGTTATGTGCATTTATTTTCATTCCTTTTTATTCTACAAAGGAAAATTCACATCAACTTATATGGAACCATCCATAACTTTTAGTTTGTAAATAAAAAGATTATTGTGAGCTATAATGTTAAGGCATAAGCATTTTCTTAATTGTATATATTATTTTATTAATTGTTATGATTTAGTTTATTTTTGGTTTTTCATTATTTTCTTAGCCTCTGTTGTTTTGATGACTTAAAACTCACGTCAAGATGGCTTCAAGCTCACATCAAGGTGGAATTTGGCGATTGCTGGTTGCAGATCAGGAAGCTCAATATATTGTGAGCAATGATAGAAATGCAAAGACTGCTAAGGTGAAGTAGGCAAGAGAAGCAGAGAACATAATTTTGTGCACTTATGGAAGTGGAAAGTGTAAGTAGACATTTCTCATGTCTCTTTGGGATATTTAGTTATGCCTATTTGGTTTTTGGTTAGTATATTTTTCATGATTCAGTGCAACTACTACATGCATTCTTAGTCTTATTCTAATAGTTATTTATTTTTTAAACTTAGGTTTAACCCTGAACATCTTCCGAACACAAACAAGTCTAGTGATTAAATAGGTTTTCTTTGCAGTGACTACCTTTTCATTTTTCAAGCTTTTACTCATTAGTAATTCTGGAACTGGGAATTCATGTCTTCACCTACAGTTTTGGGTAAAATCTCTTGATATTTTCTGTCTGTTACATCATTGGGTAGCATATCAGTAATTAATGTTTGCTGACATCCTTTCGTAATATTTTCGTATATTGACTGCTAAAAATGTTGTCCATTAAATCAATTATTTTGACTCTAACCATGGCTGATATATCTTCCACTTCATGTTTATGTGCATTTTTATGTGAGGCGTTAATTTTAGCAGGAACCAGTTGTACTCATACCTAATTCCTACTAGTTTTCCTTTATATTATGTATTTTTATCCTCTAAACATGAACTAGAAGAAACAAACGGTTGTTAATGCAACTATGGCTTTTTCTATAATTCATTCATTGGTGAAGATAAATGGAAATGTTATATTTGTATGCAACTATGATTTAGTTTATACGTGCCATAGTTCGTTGCCATTAGCTTTATTATGTGATTATTTATTTATTTACTTGAAAACTGTAAATGCATTTGTCTTCTATCATCGATAGATGTTGACGATGTCATTAGAAATATTTCAAAAGATCCAGAAGGAAGCTCCGGCTGAGTACAAACAGTACTTAGTTTAGGTTACCAAGTACCAGGCAGCACAAAATTACAAGGTATGCATATACATTTTCTCAAGTTAATGAATAGAATGTAACAGATTACTGACATTTTGATGGGTGCATTTCATGTGTAAACATGGATAGTGGGCAAATGGATTACACCGAAAGAGCACTTACGGAGAGTTAGCTGTAATGAGGTTGCATGAAGATGTACAGGGTCTCAATATATGTGAGGTACAATTTACTTCATCTCAAACTGTATCCTAAGTGAAAGCAGTCAGAATAATGAACTAGTATAGGCATATGTACAAGTAGATTTTATATTACGATGGATTACATATGATAATGTTATGATTTACAGTATACAATGGACAGAGGAGTGGTTCATGCATGCCATGCAGGAGAGGTGGTTCATTTCTTGGAAGGATACACGCATCACGAGGTCTGGGCGATCGATGTAGATAGAAATTGATATGGTTTGGAAGGCTGCAGTTTTCTTTCAGACTTTCATATGAATCGATTTTAGTCGATGGGCTTCTTTTAGTCATAATGTATCATTTAGTTAAACACTATTGTTTCGTCACTCTATTTTAAACAAATGTGTTTGTGAGATCTGCGGAACATGTTATGGTAGTAAACGTGCTATAGTGTTTTAGCTGTACTGTAGTAATATTTGAAATGTAGCTTAGTGTTTCGGTTGACTAAAATATTTGAAAAATATGTTATGATATAAATTTGATTTTATTCTGCACTGGTATTTCAATTTTTTTATCAGGAGTTTTAAGATATGTCGAATTATATCCTGGAATCGAAATTGATATTTTTTTATTTTATGGTAAACTTGTCATTGGAACTTTGATTATAATTGAAATCATAGTAAAAAAATATAATATTAGTATATGTATATTTCGCCACGGTTTTGGATCGTGGCTAAATAAAAATTAGCCACGGCCCAAAGCCGTGGCTAACCAGATATTTGCCACGGCTCTAAGCCGTGGCTAAACGCACATTTGCCACGGCCCAAAGCCGTGGCAAATATGTAAACAGCCACGGTTCAGAGCCGTGGCTAAATATTTGCCACCTTCCATTTTGCCACGGCCCTGGGCCGTGGCAAAATCATTTAGTCACGGCTCAAAACCGTGGCAAAATGGCTTTTCTGATGTAGTGACTGTTTAAAATTTAAAATCAAATTCTAGTAATATAAGATATAAATGTAAGATATGAGTCAAACTTATGTATATAATTTGAATAAATTATAATTGGGAATAAATATAAAAATAAGTATTAAATATAAGTAAAACTTAAGAATATAATGTAAATATTGATAATCAAAATATAAAATACAAATATCTTTATATATGAAGCTTCATTCACAAGCCTCTTAAACAAGACGAAATCAATTTATAAGGCTACAAACTAATTATATTACTGCATACTATATTTACATATGTACAATGCTAAGATGGTGAATTATTACTATAATCTGCATATACACATGAATAATGAAAAGAAGACAAAACATTTACATCAAGTACAAAATATCTTTGCACTAAGAACATGTAGCCGAGATAAGAAAAACTTTCAGCTAATATAAATTACATGTAAACTAACTAAGAAACAAGTTAAACACATATGCTGCAGTAAAGATTTTTATAAACATAAGAAACAAAGGATTTCACTTCAAATTGATAAAAAACAGATCATTGCCTTGTACAAAAATAAGAAAGCATCAACAAACATTAATTACTTGTTATCATGATTAAAAGCATAAACATTAAATAGCATCACTTCCTGTTTAACAAGTACATGTAGCCGAAATCCCTATATATCATTTCATATTGCAGAACTACTGGACAAATTAAAGAAAAAATGAATACAAACTGGCCAGCTACAACCTACTGTTCAGTAGCTTCAATCTCTATATATCCCCCTATACATCATCAGTTCATGTATAATTTTTTTTTTTTTAAAGAAAATAAACAAACACCTTGTTTTTGAAAACCCAATAAAGTTCAACAACATCATCTAATCACTGTGTTCATCTGGGAAGCAAGACAACCTATTCTCTGTAAATCAATTCAGGTGAGTTAACGTATTTTTAATCTAACCTTTAATTGATAGAAAGGAAATTCATTATAAGTTGAAGTATGATACTTTGGGATGTTTGCTATTCACTGTAAGTTGTGAATGATCTGTTCTTCCCAGTTTCAAATTTTTGAGGCAAAGAAACCAAAATATATCACTCTTTTATATTTAAATCTTTTCTTTAATAGCAACTTAACTTAATAAACTTTGTTTAAATTCAAGATTTAGATTTGGGTTATTTTTTTTTTAGCTGTGAGATATCAGTACTGTAAACACAAATTTACAGTCAAATATAAACCAAGGGACGAAATTCGAAAAGCATGATTTTAAATTTGAATTTGTATCTTGAAACAACATACAAAAATATGAATTTTTAAGACAAAACGTAAAATTTTCAGACAACTATGCATAGAGTAATTTGTCAGTGAATTAAAATTGCTTTTATATGCATATCAGATGATTCAATCAATACTTGTTGATAAAATTTTTCATGAAGCTAGTATATTGATGCACGAATAACAGAAAAATGCTAAAAAAATTAATGAAGGCAAGATTTTTGAGGATTGGGGAAAAATAGGGTTTATGGGTTCGGTGTTTTCGAGTTCTGTTCGTTGATGTTTGCGACCCTATGGGTGCAACCGAGTGACGTGAGGCGTTGGGAGGAGTTAGGAGGTGAGGTTGGCGAGGCACGACCGAAGCCACGTGGTCCCTGGCGGTCGTGGTTGTGAAGTCGAGGTGAATTTGTCAATCGTTTTTTTTTGTGCAGTTCAGCTTTTCACGCATATTTTGATTTCACTCTTATTGCGTTGAACTGAGCTGGGAATTCGCGTAGGAGGGTGAATTGGAGTTTGCTGGTGAGACGAGGGTTGCCTGAATCGCTTGTGAACCACCGTGCACGTGCACGGTGGCGTCGTGCCGGCAGTTACGAGGTCTGGAAACACCGCGTGTTTTACTCGAGTGAAACTCGAGTTTATTTGATGGATGCTTCGAGTATGCTCTGGGTCGAGTTTGATTTGCGTGAGTATTAATATGCTTAAACAGTTAAAAAAAAAGAGAGCAACAGGGAAGAAAAGAACAGGGGAAGAAGAAGAGAAGGGTAGGGGTACGCGAGAAATGTTCAGGGAATCTCGAGTTTGACCCGTGTAGTTGTGTTGTCTTCGGTTTACTTAATTCCTGAAGTTTTCTAATTGTCCTGTTAGGTTGAAGAGTAAGCAAGCTAAGTGTTAATCAAGTTATTAATATTTACAAACTGTTTAAACCATGAAGAACTTCAAAGATTTACAGAAAATAAAGAAGAGTAATTACTTTAGAACAAAGTTAATTAAGAAGATAATAAAATTTGATAATTGTCAAATTAATAATTTAAGATTTTTAATAATAAGCTTGTGTATCATTTGTAATTAAGAATTTGAAGTTGATTAATTAACAAATCATAGTTAACGAATTAATTACACAATGAATGATTGAACGATTAAATTAATTAATAAGTAATGATTGATTTAGCAATTAGTAATAATTAATTGTGTAATGGAGTTTTCTAAATCAATAATTAAGATTATTGATAAATAAATAATTAATTAAGTGAATGATTAATAAGATTGAATAGGCTAGTAAATTAATAATTGATTAAGCAAAAATTTAATATAGCGTACTCTTAAGCAAGAAATTAAGTTTAAATAAACCAAACTAAATGTTGATATGAATCAATGATTCTATTTGATTGATTCTGATATGTTTATTTATATCCTGTGATGCTCTGTGATATTCTGCATATATCTGTGATGATTGTATATGATTGATTTGTGTTAAACTGCTATATGATTTATCTGATGTTATTTATCTGTGTTAAATTGCTATATGAATTCAATATGAATTTTAATTATTTAAACTGTTTAAGTTAATTAGACAACTTGGCCCTTAAAATGGCGTTTGGATTCGATGAGACCGGGATTGGAAGAATCAATTTTGATTCTCCGAAAACCACATCGATCCAATTTAAACGTTAGGTCGTGAATCCTGAAATGAAGATCGAGATGGTGTTTCAGAATGCAAGGGTTATCGTCGTTGACTCTGAGAGTGATTCCAAAACGAGTGTAACGAGATAATGCCTTCGGTTTCGTTCGAACCCGGAACGAACTTGTATGGATTGAATGCTTTCAACACATCGTCAGGCGGACGATGAGCATTCTAAGTGATATGTTCTTTAAAGGTAATCGCAGCCTCAAGCCTCATCAACCGGGAATGGCTAAAACAGGGGAGATGCAGCAATGTTAAGTGGGTCATGCCCAAGCAGGATAAGATATTTCCCCTGTCTAGATGTCCCTTATATATATTTCAGCTTAGTGGGTGGTTGGTCGCGCCAACCACGGGGTTTATCTTGTTCGGAACTGTTCAGTAAGGAATGGTTCCGGCCTTGTGTTGCAGGGGATGAAGGGAGTAGTCCTCGGTACGGTGATTTAGGCCCCGTACTGTGACAGGTGCTACCCCAGTGCCTAGTCATTGTTGGAAATCTATTCTCCCTACGAGCCTTGTACGAGTTTTGTTTGTATTACCTACGTTTGTGGCTAGTAGCTGGAATTTAATAGATGTAACAATTTCGGCTATTTTATAAGTATTTGTAAATAGACCCTATTATAATATCAGAGAATTTCTATAAAAAGTGTTTTAGCTATCGTAAGGTAAAAACCCGACATGTTTATTTGTGGCGTGGTCTTACGAGATGCTTTTGTTTTCAAATGATTTTTGAAACTTTAATAATCAATTTGGATGCATTATCATCAGCTGGTATTCCAGACTGACTCGGGTGTTATTTCATTATAATGCTCGGGTCAGACCGAGTATTATATGTTCAGGATAGGTTGCTATGGAGCAGGAAAGGAGCTGGAGTCCGAGACGTATTATATGTACCTATATATTTCTCCGCTGCTGTGTTTGTATGGTAGGTCTGTTTTGTGATTGTTGATGTGTGAGATACTCTGATGATATGATATATAAACAGTAATAGATTTCATTTTGTGTAAAGTTCTATATTTACTATTATATTTTATTCCGCTGCGACTGTGAGATTCTGATATTGTTTTAGTTTCTTCTTCTTCTATCTCTTCTTCTTTAACCCTATGGTTCGTATTTCTGTTCCACTTGAGTCAATTTGTATAGAATAGTGTTGATTCAAGGGGTACGGATTTTGCGGGCTGTCACAGAAGGGATGCATTGAATTAATAATACACAACAGCCATAACTCTCAGCAATCTATCATAGTATGATGTTCAACACTTGATATTATGAGTAATCGGGTCAAGTGAGAGAATGTTAGAAAACTGCCATTAGAAACTGCAATCGTTTCATTTATTTTTAACGTTATGCAGTTTCTAATCTTAATATGACCCTATTAATTATGTCATAAATAGAACGTTTCATTTACCTTTAACGTTATGCAGTTTCTAATCTTAACGTGACCCGATTAATTAAGTCATAAATTGACCGTTCTATAATTAGAACATTAGGTCCGTGATTTATCTTAAGCGTTGAATTGATAAATGATGGACGTAACAGATTTAGAGTTAAATGTTATATAAAGGTTGAGTCATCTCTCTCCTAGTATACAGATGTATTCTTCTCCATCAAGAAACATATAAAGAAATAGAGTTAGAGAGAGAAACCGAATTCTGAGAAGAAGAGTAATTATTAGAAGTCAGAAGAAGAAGATACAATCATTACATCTTCCGCTGTTAATCAAGGTACGTCATCTTAAAAAATCATATTAAGCTTTGTTTGTGAAATATTCGGTATTGGTGACCCTTGTGCTATTACTTGAATTGTTTATCATTAATTATGAAAGATCGAACAATAAAGAATTTCTGACATGAAGAGGATGATATAAGAAAGCAAAGATTGAAGAGACTAATATCACAATTTCTCAGCTAGTAGTAATGATCGAAACACAAACCTGATCGTAACCATATCAGTTAACGGATCATCGACAATGAAGCCTCCTAGTTTCCATGTTGGATCTTTCGTGTGAACTCTATCATAAAGTGCACCATCCACCTATAAATATCTCCATTGTTGATATTTGTTGTTATAATTAATCCACGCTATTGGAATAGCATTATTGTTCGTGTCAAAAACAAGTAGGCTGTAGATAGGATACTGAAATATGACATGTTAAGAAAATATATCAGATTTTCTTTTGCTTAGCTCCTACTGCCTGCTACTTTTAGCATTTAATCTTTTACATGTTGATTGTTAATTAGGGTATAGAAGTAAGTTCCACAGTCATAAATAAAAATGGGTCTGTTAATAGCATATTAGCTTGGTAGACAAATATAAAATGCAAGCATTGATGGGAGAATATATCGAGACCTTAATATATTTCCAAGGGAAAAAAAAATGAATAGCTGCATTATCTGAAAATAACATGCAATGTCATTTTGAAAAGTAGATTCCCACTTGAGCCTCTAAATTTTGATATTTTGATCCAGAAAAGGGAACATTATTTTCTGTGACTATAATCATATATGCCATTTAGTTATTTCCACACCTCCAGTGTTTTTACAATTCTGAGTTGAATGTCCTTGCAAAACAAAATTGATAATGCAGATTAAATTGCACACCCTAAGTATATGCATCTCATCATCATAACGGAGAACATCTGGGAACGATAGCCTAAATGCACGCGTGCGCGCAGGGGCACACGCGCGCGCACGACTATTCTATAATAAGATGAATATACTGAACATTAGAAGTTTAGAGGGAATAAATTTAGTACAGTCAAATAATACATAAGCTTAAATACCTTTAATTTGTTTGTACCAAACCTTGAATCAGCTGCAAGTAGCTTGTGATTGCCAAAGTGAATTAATTGTTGAAGTTGCCATTCCGTTTGAATTCCCAATACAAAAGGTCCTGAATCAGAATACTCTTCATAAAAGAATATAAGATTCTTATGGTCTTCAACCCATTTCTCAACACTGACATCATCATCCGGGTCAAGTTCAAATGTGGATCTCCTGATTTTTCTCTCTAATCTCCTCACATACCTGCATGTATTTGTTAAACTATAAATATAGACTTGACAAACTCAGCAAATAGTGAAGTTTAACATACTTCAATTCCATTGGTTTATATACCCAGTGCACAGGTGCAGGTGAATGAATTAAAATCTCCGTTACCAAGACTTACACTCGGTATATTTCATAAATTCTTTAGGAAATACTTAAGCAAAGACAAGTTCATGAAGTATTTCTACAATGTTTCTAATAGTTAACCTTGGGCTATAGCCTAAGGTGATATCTAGATAGATCAGACTGGTCTCTGCCTGTGTAGGTTCACATATAACCTCCGAGCATGAATTTTGTTTTATTGACATGTTTATCATATTGTATGTAACTATCACAGTACTTATTTAGCACAATGTTTTTCAGGCGGCACAGGTCTTCTTATATTTGGATTTGGAACACACCGAGTTTATAATAAGTTAACTAGCTACTATCATTTTGACTTTGATTAAAGAACGAAAAATGCACATATGATACCCTTAATTAAAAAATGTTCCATCAATTATTATCTGTTGGAAATGTTTTTGTCCATGAAGTGAATTTATTAAAAAAAATGAAATAAAAAACAGGTTAATGGTAATTTATTTATGAACCATTATTATAATTGAGCCGTTGCAAGTTTATAATGGTAATACATGTTTTCCGCAACTACACAAAAGTATTACGAATCTGATAGTAACTTCAATAATGTTACTAAATTGTTTAGAATCTGCCACAGCAGAAAAAAATGTTTATAATTTTCACAATTAAATTGCAAAAACAGCAATCGAATAAAGTGTGACAAATTCTAATAAATACTGTTATAGTACAGAACCGTACAAAACTATTGCAATTGAATTTGTATCAAATTCAGAAAAGTACCTAGTCGTTCGAGTTCAAAGAATATTTATTTCCTTGAAACAATATTGCTCCCTTATATGCACCGAAGGATATTGCAATTTGTCTCTTAGGATGAAACGGACCAGTCCCGATATGCTGTGTGTGCAGACGGAGCGACGACGAACTGAATGAATAATTGAACTATGAATAGAGTTCTGGAAAGAGGAACAGAATGAAGAAATGAATTAATTCTAAATTATTAATCTCATTTTGTGCGACCCTTTAACCGATAGACACACGAGCATAGACGCAACGTTCTAATTTTGAAGTTCAAAATTAGACGTTTCAGCGCAGCAGGTCTAAGTGATAGACGGAGGCCCATCTAATCACGAGACCCCAAGAGCCCCATGGTCCAATATTTGACATTTTAATATTAATATGAAGGCCCAAAGCCTACATGATCAAAGGCTACATTGCCACATCTCAAGTCTTCATGTCTCCTTCTTCGTTTGTTTTGATTTAGTATATTATGTTATATTATATATGGTGGATTTGGCACAAATATTTCACTGTATGGGACATTGTTTCCACATAATACACACAATACCCAAAATCTCTCTCTTCCCCAACCACTTCCTCATTCATTATTCTAACAATTTCTCACATGAATGAGTAGTTGTTCATAGTTTCACGAGATATTTATCGGATCGGTTTAAAGTGGCACATGTGCCTTGAATTTTCCTAGTGATTACCTATTTGAATTACGGGAGAATCAGTAACTTAGAATGTACTTGAACGGTAAGCCTTTTGTTAATTCTAAAATAGAGCACATGATAAATATTTCTTATAATTTTTCGTTCTCTGTTTGTGTTCATTTTTTTCTTGAACACCTTCTTGGTCTCATAAGTGCTTATAATTGTCTTTGAAACGGCGCCTTCGCACTAGGTGATTCTGTAAGGGTATTCGTAATTCCTCACGTACAGACATCATTAAAAGTATCGATACTTATCCTATTTTCCATCAAATAATGCACTGACTTTATCATAGGAATGGTTTGTGTGTAACAGTGCCGTCAATTTTCTCTTAAACTTAGTTATCCCTTTGAACCTAAATCTTAGGATCTCCAGTCAACTAGGTGGGGTTTCCATTTTAAAAAACTTTTATTCTATGGGCCTTAACCCCATTCCTATCGATAAGCTTTGAACTTTCTCTCTTGGCAAGCCTTTTGTTAATGGATCCGCTATGTTATCTTTAGACCTTATGTAGTCTATAGTGATAACTCCATTAGAGAGAACTTGCTTATTGTTTTATGTCTACGATGAACATGCCTAGATTTACCATTATATAGTGTACTATTAGCTCTTCGAATTGCTGATTGACTATCACAGTGTATACATATTGAAGGCATAGGTTTGCTCTAATTTGGAATGTATTTCACGAAACTTCGAAGCCAGTCTGCTTCTTCTATGGTCTTATCTAGAGCAATAAACTCTGATTCCATCGTAGATCTAACTATACAAGTCTGTTTGGATGATTTCCATGATATTGCTCAATTTCCTAATGTGAACACATAACCACTTGTAGACTTTGTATCTTGTGATCCAGTTATCCAATTGGCATCACTATATCCTTCCACTGTTGAAGGATAGTTTGTATAGTGTAGACCATAGTTCTGCGTATACTTTAGGTATCCTAAAACTTGATTATCGCTTTCCAATGATGTTTACCAGGATCGCTGGTAAATCTACTCAGCTTACTTACAACGTCTGCGATATCTGGCCTAGTGCAGTTCATAACATACATGATACTTCCTAGTATACGAGAGTATTCAAGCTGGTAGATACCATCACCAGTGTTCTTTGCCCAATTTTGGTTCATATCTACTTGTGATTTTGCAATAGTTATATTATATTGCTTAAAATTTTCAAGTATCGATGTAATGTGATTGATATAATGCATATCCATGTGGTGTTGTCAAAATTTTGACACCTAATATCACATCAGCCAGTCCTTGGTCTTTTATATCGAATCTAGACGATAACATATTCTTTGTAGATGTTATCATGGCCTTGTTATTGCCTAGGATTGGCAAGTCATCAACATAAAGACAAACAATGACATATTCAACATGTGTGTTTTATGTAGACACATTTATCCGATTCATTTATTGTGAATCCATTTGATAATATAGTTTCATCAAATTTCTCATGCCATTGTTTTGGAGCTTGTTTAAGGTCATAAAGAGACACTAATTTGCATACTTTATTCTCATTTCCAGAGCTAAGAAACCCTTCAGGTTGCTTCATATGTATTTCTTCCTCTAGTTCACCATTCAAAAATGCAGTTTTTACATCCATTTGATGTATTTCTAAATCAAGCATGGACGCGATTGCAATAAGCATCCCAATTGATGTTATCCTCATCACTGGTGAATATATATCAAAATAGTTCAGGTCTTCCTTTTGTATGAATCCTTGGACTATAAAACGAGCTTTGTACTTGTCTATTGAACCATCATGTTTCAATTTCTTTTTAAATATCCATTTATTACCTAAAGTCTTGCATCCTTGAGGCAAATCAACTAACTCTCAGGTATGGTTAGCCACAATGGATTCAATCTCATTATTAATAGTCTCTTTCTAGTAAGGGGCATCGCTAGAGGAAATAGCTTGTTTGTATGTTAATGGATCATCTTCTAACATAAAAGTTAAGAAGTCTGGTCCAAAGATCCTAGAGGTCCTTGACCTTTTATTCCTTCATGGTTCCTCCACTTGTTGATCAACACTAGTTTGTCGAAGTTTATTTTGTTCAGTGTTCTCAAGAGAATCAGTAAATTCATCTTTTCTTAGTCACTTTTGAGTATCATTGTTAGTACCTTATTTTAAAGGGAATATATGTTCGAAAAATCTTGCATTTCTCGATTCGATGATGGTATTTTCATGAATATCATCAATTTCAGATTTGTGTACTAGAAATCGATAAGCCGCACTGTTTTGTGCATATCCAATGAATACACAATCGGTTTTTTTTGGTCCAATTTTGACCTTCTTTGGTTTAGGTATCTCTACTTTTGCAAGACACCCTCACACTTTTAAGTATTTGTAGGACGCTGGTCTATTTTTTCAAAGTTCATGAGGAGACTTGGATGTTTTCTTTCGTGGTATTTTATTTAAAATATGGTTTGCCGAAAGAATAGCTTCTCTACAAAAGTTATCTGGCAAGCCAGAACTGATTAATAAAGCATTCATCGTTTCTTTAAGAGTTCTATTTTCCGTTCGGCAATACCGTTGGATTGAGGTGAGTATGGTTTTATAATGTCGTGCTCAGCGCAGAATTCCTCAAAAGGAAATTCAAATTCTCCTCCTCTATCACTTCTTAAAGCTTTAATTTTCTTGTTGAGTTGATTCTCAACTTCTGCTTTATACCGTTAAAACATGTCGAATGCTTCATCCTTTCTTCTAAGGAGATACACATTGCAGTACCTAGTACAATCATCAATAAACGTAATGAAATACCTTTTTCCACCTCCAGTTTGACATATTTTCAAATCACATACATCAGTGTGTATAAGGTCTAGATGTTCAGTTTCTCGTTCAACGTGATGAAACGAGATTCTTGTCAATTTTGCTTCTGCATAAATTTGACATTTATAGTTGGATTCTATGTAACATTTTGGTATGCATTCTAGATTAATCATTTTTCGCAGTGTATCAAAATTCACATGCCCTAATCTAGATTGCCATATGTTAGAAGAGTCAACAATATAAGCAGAAGATTCACTTTTATTAATATCAGTGTTTGGTACAATAGTTGTTACATTTTCTTTGAATAAACCATCACATACATATCCTCTTCTTACATACACTTCATTCTTTGATAATACAAACTTATCGGCTACAAAGGTTAATTCGAAACCATGCTTGCTAAGAAAGGACCCTGATATCAAATTCTTGTGGATTTCTAAAACGTGAAGAATATCACTCAAAGTAAGCTCTTTTTCAGAAATTAGTTTCATCACAACTTTTCCCTTGCCTTTGACCTTTGATGCAGATGAATTGCCCATGAAAAGTTGTTCATCATCAGTTGCAGTTTTATAAGTTGTAAACATCCACTTATTAACACATATGTGTCAAGTGACATCTGTGTTTACAAACCATTCCTTTGAATTACCAACAAGGTTGCATTCTGATATTACTGCACATAAATCCATATCAGAAATGTCATTTGTCACTTCAGCCGTATTTGCTTCTGATTTCTTCTTTTTGGAAGCGCGACATTCGGTTGCTTTAAGCCCCTTCTTTCCACAGCTATGACAAGAACCTTGAAATTTCTTCTTCAACTTATGAGGCGCATTCTCACGTTTTCTCTTGTTAGGTTTGTCTGACTCAACAACATTTGCTTGGCAGCCATATTCTGAGAGATCTTTTTCTCAGAATTTCTATTATCTTCCTCAATTCGCAGACGAGCTATGAGTTCTTCCATTGTCATTTCCATACGCTTATGCTTAAGGTAATTTTTGAAGTCCTTCCACGATGGAGGAAGTTTCTCAATGGTTGCGGCAACCTGAAAAGATTCGCTAAGCATCATCCATTCATCTTGCAGTTGATAGATGATCAGTTGTAGTTCTTGAGTCTGGTTGATCATAGTCTTTGAATCTACCATTTTGAAGTCAAGAAATTTGCCAGCGATGAATATCTTCATGCTTCATCTTCAGTTTTGTACTTTCTGTCCAAGGCCGTCTAGAGTTTCTTGGATGTCGCAACAATACAATAGACATTGTAGAGGCTATTTTCCTGACCATTCAGAATATAGTTTTTATACATAAATTCTGAATTTTTTCAGACATTTGCGGCCTCCATTTTGATTGTATCGGGTTTGAGTTCGTCCACTTCAGGAGCATCTTCGGTTAGAAACTTGGCGAGACCTAATGTTGTTAGATAAAACAACATCTTCTGTTGCCAACGCTTGAACTCCGTTCCGTTGAACTTTTCTGGCCTTTCTCCATGAGACAATGTCATTGTCGGAATCAGAGGCACCGACTGAGTGTTTGTCACCATCTGCGTTGGTGCAGCGTTATTGTTGTTGCTATTTTGAGACATCGTTGTCTGCAACAATCAATATTGTTTCAAGATTATTATCCGCAACTACACAAAAGTGTTACGAATCTGATAGTGACTTCAATAATGCTACTAAACTGTTCATAATTAGTCACAGCAGAAAAAATGTTTATAATTTTCACAATAAAATTGCAAAAACAGCAACCCAATAAAGTGTGACAAATTCTAATAAATACTGTTATGGTATAGAACCGTACAAAACTGTTGCAATTGAATTTGTATGAAATTCAGAGAAGTACCTAGTCGTCCGAGTCCAGAGAATATCCATTTCCTTGAAACAATATTGCCCCCTTATACGCACCGAAAGATACGAGCAATTTGTCTCCGGGATGAAACAGACCGGTCCCGATATGCTATGCATGTAGACGGAGCGACGACGAACTGAAGGAATTATTGAAATGTGAATAGAGTTCTAGGAAGAGGAATAGAATGAAGAAATGAATTAATTCTAAGTTATTAATCTCGTTTTGTGGTCCCCAATATATAGGCTGGAGGAGGTGCTTATTCGGAGAAGTCACGACTGTTGAAAAAGTTGCGACCCTTAACTGACAGATGTGCCGGCACAGGCGCAACGTTCTAATTTTGAAATTCAAAATTAATCGTTTCAGCGCAGCAGGCCCAAGTGGTGGACGGAGGCCCATCTAATCACGAGACCCTAAGAGCCCTAAGGCACAAGGCTCAATCTTTGATATTTTAATATTAATGTGAAGGCCCAAAGCCCACATACCCAAAGCCTACATTGCCGCATCTCAAGTCTTTATGTCTCCTTCTTCTTTTGTTTTGATTTAATATATTAGGTTATAGTATATATGGTGGATTTGGCACAAAATTCCACTATGTGGGACATCGTTTCCACACAATACAAAAAATACCCAAAATCTCTCTCTTCCCTAACCACTTCTCATTCGTTATTTTAACAATATATTTATGAATCATTATTATAATTGAGCCGTTACACTTGCGGTAATATATTTATGTGATATTATTATTGAGCCATTACAAAAGCTAATGGTAGTGTTTTAAATGAAAACAAATTAAAATCGACAAACATTCCATCACTTTAGTAACGTAAACAATTTCTATTCTGCCTATTTAAATGATAGATAGACAGAAGAGAAATGGAAAGAACAATAGGCATTTTTATTTTTATTTTCTTCCTTCAACAAAATTAAACACCTTATGCACTATTTCAGAGTGTAAATCAGAATCGATTTTGTCAGTGAAAACATGTTGATATTTTTTTAGATTAGAGAGGCTGTTTTATCCTATAGGCGACGATGTTTGTTTTTCAGAACTGCTTTGCACTTTCGAGCAGAACGCGAAAACGTCTTCAAGAGAGTGACAACGTATGCGACTTAGTCGAAGTTCATTGTTCCCGAGATTCTTCGATCCACAACCTGATGGTTTAGAATGAAATCAATAGCAAACAATGTCATTATAACTGTTTAATCCTTTTATCCATGGATACGTGACTGTAATATAAGTATATAACTTCAAAAAGGTGAAACTCTACTAAAAAATACGTCCCACTCATATGGGAAGTGCAAATTAATTTATAAATCAACAATATTTTTTCTAAATACAAATGTGCCATTTGTGTGAGCTACAAACGACAATAACATAATAAATAGCTATTGCCTCATCCACAACTTTATTTCCTATGGTAGTACCATTGTCCAAAGGAGAATACCTATGAGTAAGGAGGTCATCACGATTGTTTGGGCCATCTTGTTTTCATCCGCTTCTGTATGCCTTTGCATTATAGTTTCTACGGGAACTCCAACATGCAAAAAGACATAATCTGAAGTTGGAGCTCATTAGATCTGTAGGGAGCAAACTATGCACCAGTCCCAGGAGCCTTCGTATCTTAAGGACCATGGCAAGGTAGTCCTTCCTTGTCTACATGCTTATCTTTGTTATATATGATTAAAGAAACAGAAGGCTCGGCTATCAAACGTTTGACTATGAAATGGCGCACACAACCTCTTTTTGTACCTAGTCGATCAGCAGCAGTTTTTCTGTTTTTGGTAGTTTTTCTTCTTAAGCGACTAGTACCGCCTGTTCTATAATCATCTGGGCAAATGAACACCAATACCTGCATTTCCAACAATGACAGAGAAAATTAGATAAAATTATTTTTATAAAATAAATTTGTATTAACATGACAAAACAAAATTCATATTTCGGAAATCCTTACCATCTTGCCAAGAATAATGGATATTTATTTACTTTCCATTTATATCTGAAGATGCAAACAATGTACTCCTTTGAATTACCAAACATTTGAAAATTATAGTAAACAAGCAAAATGTTAATCTCACATGTGCTATAACAATATTTCCCAATACTATATGGCATCTCATGCAGTTCCTATTGTCACATGAGAATTGAAGAATGTGATCAATATCATCAAACCCTTCTTCGATATGCATCTTTAGATGATTTTATCAGTTTTTGCTACTTTATTTTTATTTCTTTACTATTTTATTTTTCAAGTCTTCAAATGTTTGTAACAAAATTCATTGCAACTAAGACTATCTCCTATTAGCAACCCATATCAAAAAAATCTATATGGGTGACAATAGTGTTGAGGAAAATAATTTTTATAAATTTTCTAATGTTTATTGTATTTTAATAGCTGTAACAAAATTGTGTAGCCACATGTTTAAAAAATATGAGGGGACATAAAATTGTAAAGGGTAATGAAAATTTAAGAGAACATCACATCGCCTAATGTCCAAAAATACAATTATCAATAAGTAGTATCCTGAATTGAGTATGTTTGGGATACATCCCTGAAAAGTTTACAAATACAAAGAACATCCCTTCGCTTTTTACTAATTTTTCAGCCCCTGTTTTTAAAATCCGACCATTTAAAAGATAGAAATACCCTCCCGTTATAATTTCTCTCTCCACTTCATCGTTTCTACGAAAATGAAATCAATAAACAAAATCGAATCATAATCTAGTGAATAAACTGAAATCAAGGTGATTAGAAGATTGAGTTAGAAGGAAGAAAAAAACAAATACTCATTTCAATTAATCTTGAAGAATCTGAAATCAAATAATGGAAAGTATTAATCAATTAGAACATTAAAATCAAACAGTAAAATTGAAATAGCAAAAAAAAGCAATAATTTGTAAGAAAACGAATTCATTCTTCACAAAATTTAAAAACACTACAATATTTCAGCAATAATTTTAAATATTTGCAGAAAAAATTGCAAATATTAATAATATTTGTAGTTTTTTCTGCAAATGTTCTAAATATTTGCAATTTTAGTTGCAAATACATAGAAAATTTGCAGTAAAAATTTGATTACTTCATAAAATACTCTTACAGCTCAAACATATATTATTACATGTTTTGCTGCAAAAATTATATATATTTATAGAATTGTAAGCAAAAATTCACAATAGTTGCTGATTTTTCTGCAATTATTCAGAATAATTGCAGCAATATCCGCAAGTATTCATAATAAAGGCATAATAAAGTAAAAATTTACTTGCTAAAAAACTCTTACAACTTTAACATATTTTATTATATATTTTTTGCAAAAATACTGAACATATTTACAAAATTATAAACAAATATTCTCAAATTTTGCAGATTTTTCTGCAATTATTAAGAATAATTGCAGCCATAACTACAATTATTCATAATATTTGTAGAAAAAAGAAAAAATATTAATAATATTTGCATTAAATTTTTAATGCAAAGATTGACAATATTTGAAGTTTTTACGCAAGTATTCCCAATATTTGCATATTTTTCTGCAAACATTGAGAATACTTGCAGAAAAATTACAAATATTGAAATAGTTATAGATTATTATGCATGTATTCTCGGTAATTACGGTTTTTAATTCACATATTTGCAAATTCTCAATAAATATAGTTTTTATGCGTGTATTCTTAATTATGAAAATAAATTCATCTTTCTAATGCAATAATATATGTTCGAGCTGCAAATATTATGAATATCTGCTGAATTTGAAACTAATAATTGCAGAGAAAAATTCCTACAGATATGCATATTTATATGCAAAAATTTTCAATATGTGCTGACTTTTCTGCAATTATTTTGAATATTTGCATCAATGTCTGTAAATATTCTTAAAAATTGCAGATTTTTCAGCAGTTATTTTCTATTGTTATTCAAAATATTTGCACCAACTTCTGCAATTATTAAGAATAATTACAGATTTTTCAGATATAAATGTAAATTATTCAGAAGAATTGCAAACATATATGCAATTATACATAATAACTACATACATCTCTGCAATTATTTTGAATAATTGCATAAAAAGATGAATACAAATGATTTTAAAGGAATAATTGATGATTTTTCAGCAAGTATATATTATGAATATTTGCTAAATTTTAAGTGAATAATTGCAGAGAAAAATTCCTAAATAAATGCATATTTACACTAATATTCCCAATATTGGCTGACCTTTTTGCAATTATCATGAAAATTTGCACCAATGTCTACAAATATTCTTAAAAAATGCTGATTTTCCAGCAACTATTAAAAATCCAGCAGTAAAATATGAATATTTACAACAATTCATGTTTTTGTAAAAAAGATTGATTCTCCAAATAGTTGCAGTTTTTCGTTGAAATCGAGAAATAAACACTTATCTGAAGAAAACTCTACTCGACTTTCAGTTTGATCAGAAGAAACTGAAGAAGAAGAAGAAGAAGAACCGTGGCTCGACTTTGAAGCGCAGGGGTAATTTTAGGAAAAAATAGGCAGAAAACAAAAACAGAGACGACAAGGATTCGCTTTGAATTAAATTTGGTTTTAGGGATGCATGCCTAATAATCACTTCTGAATATGCAGTGCTCTTAAATAAAATTAGAGTAGAAGCTTACAAGATATATTCAATAATTCCATCAACTTTGGGCTTGTGGCTTTTGCTAGTATCTTGCTTTCTCCTTGCTTCTACGTGAAATCTAGTAGGGAAATCTTTTTTATTTAATTCACCACTTACAAATCATTCACTCTAGCAAAGGGAATGAGTGCATGTTTATCCATTGATTCTTTCCATCCTTCAATTCTAGACCAAACTAAATCAGAAGCAGAGAACTCCAAAGTAGACGGACTTTGGATAAGAAGTGTCAGAATTTCATCCCACCTAGCCATTTGCACAATTTAAAACACAATAAGTGTCAGAACCGCAAAATAGACGGACTCAGTGAGTGTCAACAAACTAGTTTTGATTTTAGATGTACAAAATTAGGGTTTGTGTGAGAAACCGCTGCCTTTTTCTTGACTTGACACTTGAATTTTTTTGCTTGATTTTATTTTGGATTTCTGCAGCATTCTATCGAATACTTAGGGGTTGATAATCAAGTATTTGGGATTCAAAGCTCTTATGCTTATATGGGCCGATGTAGCAACATTGTTTCATTGGTCCTTGCGTTCTTTTTTATGGTTAGAGAAAAAAAATCTATGATAATTTGGGTCGATGCACTAATTTAAACAGGCTATTATTAATTGTATTATGCATATTTGCATTCGAGTTTTGTTTGAAAGAACTGTTATGTTCATATGGGCTGATGCACTAATTTAAATGGGTCTATATTATTGTGTCATTCATCCTTGCGTTCGAGTTTTTATGGAAAGAACCTTCATATGAGCCGATGCACTAATTTGAATGAGCCTTTATTCATTGTATTATTCGTCCTCGCGTTTAAGTTTTTATGGTTAGAAATTTATTTATCTTCACTAGAGTTTTAATAATTATGTTCTAACGATAATGTGCAACTCTATTAACATGATTTTTTTTATAACAATGACAATATTTTTCGATGCAACTCTATTCTAAATAGTAAATTTGACAAAAGCATATTTTTATTATTTTTCAGTAAGTGACGAGTTAAAATTCCAGTTTCAAACACGTTTTTTTTTATGTTTAAAGTTTGTTTTGTCATAATATTGGTACCACAACATGTTTATTAAATATGTATTCGATAGTTTTGTGTTACAAATGTATATTTAATATTTCATTTATTTAACTTTGAACCTTTATGAAAAATAGTTCTCTTATTAAAAATTATTCATAGACGTACTCTACTTAATTTTAGAAATAGGAAGTTGAAATTATTCGTAAATTTTTTTTGTTTTCTCGAACAATCTTAAAAATTAGAAATTTTAACTTTAATTGTATGTATTTTAAAATAATGAGCTTATAATTTTGGACTTTCGACCGTCTTAAATAATCGTTGTAATTACAATGGTGTCACAATTTATGAACTTGCAAAATGCTTTCAATTCAAAATGAAAATATTAGACAAATTTAATAAATTCAATAATGGTAAGATAAGTTGAAGAAATAAATAATATTCAATCCAAAAATAAGAAGAAATTTGAAATGTGAGAATAAAAACTGTCTATAAAAGGATGTCTATAAAAAATGGGATTAGGTACTTCACAAATAGTTCGATAGATAGAGAGAAAGAGATATGAGGGATCCATTTCTAAACTTTTTTCCAAAATATATACATATACTTTTAAAAGTATTATTTGGAATATCCTTTAAAAATTATTCGAAAACCTTTATATTTTTAGGAATACCGAAACCTTAGCTCTGATACCAACTCTGACACCTCGCACCTCTAGGCACCCTGCAAATCAAACATGAGCAGAAGCACGGGTGGTCGGGTGAAATAAAAATCCACAATATAGCACAGAGACTAAGGCAACAACATAAAATGATTAAAATATTACACGAAAGAAAACTTTCACTAATTATAAATTAATAGCAAAACAGCTTCATTAAAAACAACATTATCCCAAATTTATTTCTGAAAACAAACGTACCAAATATTCTCCACCAAAACATAAAACATAATAAAGTTCACAATATAGCTCCCCATATATAGAGTAAAGTATAGAAAAGAGAAACGATACATGAAACAAAAGAAACAAAAGCTGAAGATAACAACTGCTCCAATGACCCTCCAAGCTGCAAAGAACTACAACCTCGACCCACCCTCTTGTGATTTAGGGAAAATAGGAATGGGTCAGACATAAAGTCTAGTGAATGAGAAATAAAATGAAGTAGAAAGAATAAAATAGTTTAATTTCAGGTCTTCACGAATATCGTAGAGAGTGAATAATATAATGCAATGAATCATTCTTAGATACAATTGCTAAGAAGTCAAGTTCCGTGATCACTCTAGGAAAGTTAACCATGCAGTAATACTAAATGCCAATTGCCCTGTTGGACCTGCTGTTCTTACCTATCCACGTGCTACAGCGTGAAATTCATGCTCTTCACCCATGCACTATGACTAAATGCCTTTTACGTCTGACTAGTGCCGATTCAAACAACCTCGCAGGACCCCGAAGTTGCACTCAAACTCTGCCAAACTGGACTCCTATCCTCCTGTCTCCTTAGTATCCAATGTGAACTTTCCCCTATCCAAAGTATCGGTCCTTCGAAAGAGCGCCCGCAACCGGATCAAAACTGCGCAAAATCCTCCAACGATCTGCCTAAAGAATCCTACGTCGGAGCACACTTGTCCTATTCCATCTGCATCGATCTTCCTGAAGAAGCGTATGATTGCGGATGCTATCTATCCTACATACTAGAAACCTATTAAAGGTAACAAACTTCTTTGTGAACCTACTTGCTCGCTCCTAGTACGTACAGCCAAAATTATATTTTGGTCTTGACTGCATGAAACACCTATCCAGACCTTTACAAGGTCTTCCTACCAAATCGCTTTCAGATTAATTAATTTTACCATTACAGTTTACATACTGTTTATTTCCATTAATCTTCTTTAGACCATTTTTACATCCGATTTGGTTATTTCACAATTTCCGTTTTTCTTACATAAATTGTATTTCAACTTCAAGTTCATTCAGTCTGTATGGTTTGTCTGTAATCTTTATTCCATTTTGTTACAGATTTACACTATCCTTTAGGATCCATTTAATTTACATTTTTTTCCACCCTAATTTACGTTCTCCTTTTAGATATTTAATCTTTATAATTTTTTTATCCAATAGCCACAAACCTTTTGATTACACAAAATTCCACTTTTACGTTTTTAGGCCACATTTGAAATAAACAATTATGCCAATTAGACTTTCCAATTATGTTCCAAAACCATATTCAAAATTATGTAATTATATCAATCAAAGCCATAATTTTATTCAAGTAACGTATTCTGAATTTATTCAACTAACCTATTTTACCATTAGAAATTGAATAACAATTCTAATCTAATTTAATTAAACCAATCTTATTTACGCCATGAAATGTGAATAACAATTTATTTGTTTCAAATTTCAGTCCAAATATGAATTAGAATTGAGAAGTGGAAGAAGAAGAAGATACAATAATTTACATAAATTTCAATCTTATTTATGCCATAAAACGTGAATAGACAATTTATATGTTCCATATTTTAAACCAAACATGAATTAGATTTGAGAAGTGGAAGAAGAAGAAGTTGTAACAATTTAAATCTATTCTCAATTAATAACAGAAATCAATTCATATTAACATGCCAGAAAAGAACTGAAACTGAACTACTTTATTTTTCTATTTCATATTAATTCTCACTCACCTGGCACTTGAGCTTGCATAAATTTGAAAAAAGCTTTACTTTAATATTTCTCCTTTTGAATCTTCTAAATTCCCCAAATTGCTTGAATATATATAGATAATTTAATTTGGTAGAGATTGTTTATTTAGTAGAGAAAAGGAGGAAGAATAATACATACTAATTTTACCGTAGAATTATGGCGACCACTGAATAAGAGATTAGGTTTAGGTTAGATGGTTTATCTATAGATTGTTTGAGTAAATATGATCCATTATATTATTTTAGATTAAATCTAATTCTTTCATATACTTAGTGGTTATCCATTCTAGCCCATACGCATCACTCAATCAATAAAATTTAGCCATATCATCATATTACATCACTGGAGCGAATGGAAAGCCGCCAATGTTGGAAACAACGCCGAAATATGTAGGAAATTCGCTGAAAACGAACCAGCTAAAAAAACATCGCTCCAAATTTTGGACGACAACAAGACTTGATCCCTAGTCACTAAGGAAGTCAACATGCGCCTTTACCACTGTACCAAATGCGCTTTTAATTTCTTTTTAAAGATATTTCCATAAAATATCGAGGTGTTACATTTATATGCAAAAATTTCCAATATGTGCTGACTTTTCTGCAATTATTCTGAATATTTACACCAATGTCTGTAAATTTTCTTAAAAATTGCAGACTTTTTAGCAGTTATTTTCTATTGTTATTTACAATATTTGCATCAACTTCTGCAATTATTAAGAATAATTGCAGATTTTTCAGTTATACATGCAAATTATTCAGAAGAATTGCAAATATACATGCATTTATATATAATAATTGCATACATCTTTACAATTATTTTGAATAATTGCGTAAAAAGATGAATACAAATGATTTTAAGGGAATAGTTGCTGATTTTTCAGCAAGTATATATTATGAATATTTGCTAAATTTTAAGTGAATGATTGCAGAGAAAATTCCTAAATAAATGCATATTTATATGCAAATATTCCCAATATTTGCTGACTTTTTTGCAATTAGTAGGAAAATTACACCAATGTCTACAAATAATCTTAAAAATTACCGATTTTCCAACAACTATTAAAAATTCAGCAGTAAAATATGAATATTTTCAATAATTCATATTTTAGTAAAAAAGATTGATTCATCTTCAAATAGTTGCAGTTTTTCATTGAAATCGAGAAACAAACACTTATCTGAAGAAAACTCGGCTTGGCTTTCAATTTGATCAGAAGAAACCGAAGAAGAAGAACCACGGCTCGGCTTTGAAGCGTAAGGGTAATTTAGGGAAAAAATAGGCAGAAAACAAAAACATGAACGTAGAAAGCATGTTTTTTTGACAAGGATCCGCTTTAAATTAAGTTTGGTTTTAGGGATGCATGCCTAATATCCACTCCTGAATATTCAGTGCTCTTAAATGAAATTAGAGTAGAAGCTTATAAGATATATTCAAGAATCCCATCAACTTTGGGCTTGTGGCTTTCGCTAGTATCTTGCTTTCTTCTCTCTTGTACGTGAAATCTAGTGAGGAATCTTTATTGTTTGATTCACCAGTTATGAAATCATTCACTCTAGCAAAGGGAATGAGTGCAAGTTTATCCATTGATTCTCACCATCCTTCAACTCTGGACCAAACTAAATCAGAAGCATAGAACTACAAAGTAGGCAGACTCTGGATAGAGAGTGTCAGAATTACATCCCACATAGCCATCTGCACAGTTTAAAACACAGTAAGTGTCAGAACTGCAAAATAAGGGGACTCAGGGAGTGTCAACAAACTAGATTTTATGATTTTAGATGTATAAAATTAGGGTTTGTGAGAAAAAACGCTGCCTTTTTCGTGACTTGACACTTCAATTAGTTTTCTTGATTTTATTTTGGATTTCTTCAGCATTCTATCGAATACTTAGAGGCTGATAATCAAGTATTAGGGATTCAAAGCTCTTGTGCATATATGGGCCAATGTAGCAACATTGTTTCATTGGTCCTTGCGTTCGAGTTTTATGGTTAGAGAAAAAAATCTATGTTAATTTGGGTCGATGCACTAATTTAAATGAGCTATTATTAATTGTAAATGTGTAATTGCGTTCGAATTTTTTTTGAAAGAACTGTTATGTTTATATGGGCTCATGCACAAATTTAAATGGGCTAATATTATTATATCATTCGTCCTTGCGTTCGAGTTTTTACGGAAAGAACCTTCATATAAGTTGATGTACTAATTTAAATGAGCCTTTATTCATTGTATTATTCGTACTCGCGATTAAGTTTTTATGGTTAGAAAAATTGTTATGTTTAATAAAGTTTTAATAATTATGTTCTAACGGTAATGTGCAACTCTATTAACATGATTTTTTTTCTAATCGTAACAATATTTCGATGCAGCTGTACTCTAAATAGTAAATTTGACAAAACCATATTTTCATTATTTTTCAGTAAGTGACGAGTTAAAATTCCAGTTTCAAGCACGTTTTTGTTTTTATGTTTAAAGTTTCTTTAGTCATAATATTGATACCACAACTTGTTTATTAAATATGTATTTTGATAGTTTTGTGTTACAAATGTATATTTAATATTTCATTTATTTAACTTTGAACCTTTATGGATAATAGTTCTCTTATCAACAATTATTCATAGACGTACTCTATTTAATTTTAGAAATAGGAAGTTGAAATTATTAATAAATTGTTTTGATTTCCCCAATAATCTTAAAACTTTATAAATTTTAACTTAATTGTACGTATTTTAAAATAATGAACTTAATAATTTTGAACTTTCAATCGTCTTTAATAATCGTTGTAATAACAACGGTGTCACATTTTATGAACTTCCAAAATGCTTTCAATTCAAAATGAAAATATTAGATAATAAATTCAATAATGGTAAGATAAGTTGAAGAGATAAATAATATTCAATCAAAAAATAAGAAGAAATTTTAAATGTAAGAAGAAAAACTATTTATAAAATAGTAGTGAAATAATAAATTATTCGGTTATATGAAAAAACAAGCGAAAATGTTACATAACTAACCCAGTTAGTATTAGAAAACATAGAATAATGTAGAATAATATAAGATAATAATCTTTTTCTAATTAGAAAAAATTTATCCATGTTAAACATTTCTTCATATTATTATGTGCTTGCTAATTTAACAATATTTCTGAATACTTCTTTAAAAATAAAATATAAGATAATATATCTAAAAAGATTTTATATGTTCATATAAGCTTCATCAGGCCACACAATGTGTAACAAACCCACCATTTCGACCGTCGAAAGTTTAAAGAAAATACATCCATGGTATTCTAATACCGAACATCCAATCGTCAAAAAGGCAGATTGTTATGGTAAAGATGAAAAGAAAAAAACAGAAGAAATAGAATCTTACAGCAGAGCGAAAATATATAATGCAACAAAGACAATAAAAGTTGCCACTTTAAAATACATGGTATATCAGAGTTAAAACAAAACATATCAGCCCGGAGAACTATAATCTCCTTAACTTAGAATTACTGATGGGTATATATAAGAATACAGTGGAAAATAAAATACTATGACAGATGAACATCCTACTCTACTCCATGAGCTTCATATCACACCAGTGACAACCTAAAAAAATGTCGGTCCATCCCGAGCGTTATAATGAAATAGCATCTGGATCAGTTTGAAAATTCCAGCATGAGAAAACTCAAGTAATATGATGACTACTAAACACGGAAAAGGTTTTTACCTTACAAGAACAACATCCATACATGAAAGAATGGAAAAACAATTAAACAAAACCTAAACTTGAAAGAATGGGTATAAACAAGATAAAAATCCAAACTTAAAGAATGGACACAAATAATTAAACATTAAGAAGAGCTCCGGTCACTTCTCGATGCATTAAGAAAACAATTCAAAGAATCAAAAACAAAAAAAAAGAATTTTTCCTACAACGGCTAGGAGATTGCACCCCCTTCACCGAAAGCATACCTCTAAAAATATACATGAGAACTACGATGGCTCTCAGAAACCTCCAAGCCGGACCCCGCCAACCTTGCCGAGAATTCGAGTATTTCACATCTCTGTGCGTATGCCACCAAAACCAATCTAGGGTAGATGTGAACTACCCTAATGGGAGCAACCCCACATAGCTTGACCCTCACTCGTGCTTTGATTTTAGCCATTTCCAACAAAGATATCAATGCTCAAATGAGCAACAGATTGTCTTAAATTAGCGATCACAAAGAAGAAAGCCGAATCGATAGTCAATAAATCAACTATCAGAAATAATTAAAAATGATCATATATGGAAAGAAAATCTCTTATTCTTATCACTACTCGTCGATATCAAACTTGTACTATTTCTTGGTTGCAAATAAAGTCAGGCAAGTGAACGTAGTGTCACCTCTAGGCATCGCCTTGATGATTTTTTTAACTTTAGAGATAGGGACGGGTTTCCATACCTTGACCATTAGTGCTAAGAGTATGATTAAATCCTTTCCATATAAATAACATCGGACTATAGAAAAAATAAATTTCTTACCCTTTATGTAATCGAATAAACACTTTTAAACTTTAAATATCGACTTGTGCTTGGTTTTCACATCACAAGTATTTATAAAACACTTTAATATTTTTTTTGAAAATGTTCCTTTTTAAAGATTTTATCATTTATAAACTATCGTTTAAAAATTTCAAACAACATTTATCGTCTCAGAAGATAATAGAAAAATTAAAATACTTTTATAAATTAAAAACCACATTAGTTATCCCAAAAGATAATTAATCAACTTTATAGCTCCTTAAACGAATAAATCAATTATCTTTAAGCACCTTTATTAAATCAAGTAATTAATTTTAAACATCTTTATTTAAACCAATTAATTAACTTTACACATCATTTATTAAAATGATTAATTAACCTTAAATATCATTATTAAAATGATTAATTAACTTAAAACTCCCTTATTAAATCAGTTAATTACCTTTAATCACTTTTATTAAATCAGTCAATTAACTTTTATACACTTTTATTAAATCGATTATTTTATTTTTAAACATAATTAATAAATTTATTAATAACTTTATTATAATTGAATAATAATTAAAAATATATTTAAACCCTCAAATTCTTTTCAAACCTTATATAATCCTTACACAACCATTTGAAAAGATTTTACAAAATATTTAAAGTGAATAACCTTTATAGATTCAAAACAACTTTAATTATCCTAAAAGATAACTAAAAACACATATTAAATATTAAATCAAATTTATAATCTCTTTATAAATATTAAATAATGTTAATTATACTAAAAAGGTAATTGATTAAATTTTATAACTCCATTTATAAATTTTAATCAACACTCATCATTTATTTTCCAAAATTCTCAAAATATTTGAAAATATAGTTTTAAACACTTTCGAAGTGCAAACAACGGCCAAATATTTATTTTGTGAAAATGCAAGCTCAAATTCAACACACAATAAGGGTTTCAATGCGTGTTATTCATAAGTGACGATACGATGATAATTGCTGTATGAAACTTTCTCAATCAAATAGTATGTCACAAATATTCCCATTAAACAACAATAAAGCAACATGAGAATATAAGTAAATAAATAAATATTGGAGAGAAATCCCTTAGGGTCTCTCTACAAAAGTCCACTATAAATTACAAATGTGAATTTGTGTTGTGGAGTGTTCTGTAGTGACCTACGCTACGTACACTCCGACTTTCCTTTTATTTTTGTTCCCTATAAAAGACGGTTATTTATGGCATCCACTTTTTAAAAGGAAATTAAAATCCAAAAAAACAACAAATGATAATATAAAGTATTATCTAAGTATGTAATAATAATTTATAGCAACAGAGATATTATATAATTTAGTCAGAGACGAGTACACCCATGGAAATTCCCGTGGATGCTTTCGCCTTTCGGTTTGGTCTTCAATTTTAGCTCAAAATTCTACTTGCTTCAAATTCAACGAATCCAGTTCCAATGCGAAGATATAAATTCCATGAGTACAATGCAACTGACCGCATCTAAATCTGACCTTGTACATGCAAGATATGAGTTTAACAAGATATTGAGTTAATAACCCTAATCACCATAAAAATAAACCCAGGCCGCCGTTCTATCTCTGATCAATTCGCTTCTGGTGCTGCCGCGGACCACCACCGACCACCACGCCTCAGCCACCACTAGCCGAGCATGGCCGCATGTAATAGGTCCGACTCCTCCATTCTCCATCAGCATCAAGATTAAACTCATCCAAAACGACCCCGTCCAACTTCATCTTGGCGCCGCTACCGTGCTCCTCCGGCCGCTGCATCATCACATAAGACAGCCCTCGCCAAGACCTACCTAACGACACCACCCACGATGCTTACCACTGCCCATATCTCATCGACGAACCCAAAATAGCCGCTGCGTTCAAACTCAAATTTACTACGCCTCGAGCTACCATAGGATGATACAAATGATCAACACACTCATCTCACCCCTATGAATATTTTTCATGTTGGGACCATCGCCTAACTCAACCTCTAGCGGCGTCGATCATTAAGGGTTATTGAACGAGGCTAGTTTAGAGTTTCTTATATTAAAGAATGAAGATAGCAAGGGTCTTTTTATAAGCTTTTATTCAACCCTGTACCCCTCAAAATCACGGACCCCAAATGAGGCGTGCTCTATTACGTTCCTAGCCAAATATTCTTATTCTAAATTCAATGGAACTAGTTTCAGGATCTAATTCCATCGTCAACAAAAGTTATCGTTTAAAAGAAAAATATCGGGCTGTTATGGTAACGGTAAATTTACTATTACCATACCATTACCAGTCAATCGGTTACCATTTTAAAGTAAAGTTGGTATACCGACATAATCGGTATGGTAATAGTGAATTTACCATTTATTTACGGTAAAACATCGGTAATATTTTTTCAAAACCAGTGGTAATGGTAATTTACCAGTCCATTCATAATACATTGATATTTATGTAAGATGTTGTATTACGGGCATTTAGAAGCAAGAAAATAGTTCAATTTATTTCAGTAATTCAACTCAAACGATGATAAATACACTTCTTTTCTATGTCCTTTATTAAGTGACCCAATGAGATATATAATGATGCAACATTTAGTGCAAAAATATATCAAACTATTATTTTTCTAAACAAACGGTTATTTACCATTACAAGTATAATGGTTACTAGTTTATCGGCATACCAGTCATTGGTATACCAGTCAATCGGAGTCATTAACGGTAAATAATTTTTATTTACTAGTAAAAATGATACGGTAATGATATTTACAAAATAGTAACGGTAATCATTACTATAATGGCATGAAAAATTTTATTATCTAAGTTCTCTAAAATTGACCAATGGAATAGATTTCAAATCCTAATTCCATTGTATAAAGAATTAGCTTTAAAATCAGCTTATTTCAAATCGAATTCAATTAAATTTATTTCTACACGTTTCGAGTCTGTACGATCAAACGACAAGTCTAATTGCTAAGAAACTTGAAACCTTACAATAATTCACCATTACGGATCCGATGAAACTAATTTCGTCGAAATTCGATTCAGTGGCCAAAATGACTATTTTCACATTAATTAAATAAATTATTATTAAACCGATTAATTCGCTTTTTAATTTCAAATTTAATGACTAACAATTTTCATCTTTTTTGATTACTTGGACATTTACAACAATTTAAAAAAATTTACATATCAAATCAGTGTTAACTATTACGCTAATCATGTGTTCATTTTCAACTACAATTAAATCTAATTAATTTTATTTTAATTCCAATAAATTGATTTAATTTTATTTCAATCTTTTTATTCAATCAATCATTATTTTGTGGACATATTTATCATTGGTTTATATCTTATTACATCAAAATCTATCATTGTCATCTTTTACCATATTAATTGCAATATTCCAATTATATTAACTTTTATCGATTTTGACATTAATTATAATTTAAAATCCCAATAACTTCATTTATATTGGTTTCATTCTTATTATTAAATAAATTATTGCCTTATGAATATAATAGACATTCCTATACATTTTATTACATTCACATTTCGTAGTTATTATCTTAATTCATATTAACGTAACATTTAATCACATTTAATTGCAACCGATTTTCAATTTATTTCGATACATTAAATAAATAGGTAGCATATAATAATTGTCACCTTTTACTAATTTTAATCACACTTAAAAGTTTGGTACTTACACACAAATGTTATAACTACTACCACAACATGAATTTATCCAATATCAATTTACTACACATTATTTCACCAATTAATACAACATTTAATTTATTTCCTCATTTACAGTGTATAACCAATTATAACTTTCAATTATTTCAATTAATTGAGAATACCTTCAAATAATCATCAATTACCTTAAATAAACATTATCAAATTTTGTTCTAGTTATTATCCCACTAATAAATCTTAAATTTTAATTTTCTCACATTAATTAAGTCACAAATTTTTATTTCTTCCAATATTAACCTATAAACCTTATTATATTCAATAAATTAAATATCAAAAAATTATGGGTCATTACATTTTGTTTGTAATGTGATGGTATTGTCTGGATATTTGATTTGTACTGTGATGGTATTGTTTGAAAATTATGATAAACGGATTATATTTATGATATTATTATGTTGGGTATTATGTTTTGATATATGAATATGATAGCATGTGATAGGATGGCTTATGAATTTGTGATATCAATATGTTATGTTGAGGTGAATATATATTGTATATATTTGAATGTATGATTGATGTTAAAAATGCAACATAAATGTTGCAAATATGTTTCAACAATGACATCGATAGGGTGTCTGAATGGCGTTGAAAATCCAATTTCAGTAATTTAATTGGGTATCACTAGGGCATCGGAAAGTCGTTGAAATGGCGTATTGAAAAATCCAAGTACATAATTTAATAGTAGTCGGTAGAGCATCGCAATGACGTTGAAAAATGACATTGGTAACAACCCCACGCATGGCATCTTTAAGGCATCAGAATACATTTCGACCTACCTTTTACCGATGCTAGATAGTGCATATACGCAGGGTGGATAGGGTTTTCTTCGATGCCTCGCCGATTTCTTTTTGATATCGGTAAATTGCCTTGTTTTTGTTGTGTTTATAATTAGTTTTATTAATGGATTATATCCAAATCTATTTTATACTAATAATTTTCAAAATGAATTCCTTCATCATGAAGTCGGTGTTTCTTGAAACAACAGTTGTTCCTTAGTGCAATGAAATAAGCATTCATAAAAGCATTATGAACTACTCTATATATATAAAACTTATTTATTTTTAAATTTACATAACTTATGTTGATAGCATAAATAAGTAAATCAATATTGATCGGTCTTAGACTATTTGGGATTGTAATGACCCAGATTTTTGAACAGTTTATAATTAAATATTGGAATTATTTAATAACTAAATCTTGGATTTAATTCGAACAAAAATGGTTTCAAAAGCTTATTTAAATTAAGTTTAAATAATAAATAGTTATTGTAAATTTTAATTTATGATTTAAGTGATTAAAATTATTGTAAAAGTAATTTGTTTAAATTAACGTGTGAAATTATTAATTCAGGGAACTATCTCGGATTTTGACGAAACTAGTGCTATTGGATCCAGAATAATGAATTGTTGTATGCAGACGAGTTTCATGACGGCCGGATGTGCTTTCTGGTCACGTATGCTCGAAACGCATAGCGGTTAAATCAAGGAGAATAAAATATAATATTGTTTTACTATAAATACATCTCCACCACTAAACCCTTTTCCTTACTTCCATCCTTTTCTTCTATTTTCGAATGTTTGTCTACCGCCACCACTTCTTGCAGTTAATCAATTGTTTAGAGAGTTATAGTTCATGAGATTTGGTGCAGTTGGATTCATGATCTTTGTGAGGCAAGGGCTTCGAGTGAGTATGCTTTGATTTAGGTGTGACAAAGGGTGTCAGTGTTCAACTTCATGCCTAGGGTTGGGATTAGGCTGAGTTAGGGGAGGTGACGGTTGAATGGATGGGTGCATGTAGTTTCTGGAGCAAAGATGATGTGGAGGGGATGGTTTGGTAGGTTGTGGTCCCGCTAGTGAAAAGAAACATGTTGGTTGTCATTTTCTGCTGGTCAATGTCGCGAATTGGTTAGATTTTCTAGAAGTCGATTCAATGGTGAAATCGGGTTCGTGGAGGCGAGGGAAGTCGTTTGGCATAGGCAAGGTGGTCTTCGGTGGAGGGGTGTGTTCTGTGACCTGGAAGTGGATGATTTAGGGTCCAAAAATGGAATTTGATCGACGAGGTCAGTTTGGTCATGATGGATATGTATAAGTCACGCATGAGACAAGGAGTCCGTTGGCGAAGGTTGTTCGTTGAAATAAGGTCCGACGCTCTGTATCATTGGAAAACGCGCACGAGGGAGGATGTATTAGTGGTGGGATAATAAATAAGGAAGTGATTTGCAGTGGATAGGAAATTATAGTAGCGGTTAATTAAAATTAGTTTAAATAAATTAATATTTTAACATACAAATTCTTATATAAAATCCATAGCTTGTTCATACGAGGTCCAACCGAGATGCTGTTTTAGCCATTTAATCGAAATTTTTACACTTTGGAGTTGGATTCATCGAGTTTGAAGCTAGTGGGAATTTTAGTCAAAATCGAACGGTTTCGATTTTGGACTATTTGGAAACATGTAAGCATTAGCTAGAGCTTAGGTGACTTTTACTCACAAGTTAATTATGTGTTGTTGTATATATAATTGTTATTGTATTGAAAATATAAACTATATAATGAACAACGCAAGTTATTACTTTTGGACCTCTTCTTGTTTCATAAGACAAGTGATAACATTATATTGGAGTATAATCTCCTTTTGATTCTATAAAACATGTATTATGGTCCAGGCTACTTGTTTACATGTTTGATATTGCTTTGTGAAAAGTGATAGTATGTTATGAATGTTGGAAACGATAAAGTCGTTATAAACATGCTTTATGTAGGATCGCTTTTACTCTAGAGGGGGGTGAGCAGGGTCTACTAAATATTAATATGGAAATAGAAATAAAAACAGAAAGTAATGTAGTAAAGATCACACACAGTTTTACCCAGCTTTGGAAAAATTTTGTCTACATGCTGCCCCCAAGGTTTATACTAGAAATCAAGTAATCAAACACTTACAAAAACAGTAAACTTGCGATACTCACTAACTTGATTAACCTAACTCTAAGCTCAAAACTCTGCCACAACTCAGCCACTGAGTTGCGAATTCTCGAACTACAAAACCATAGTTCGTAAACTAGTTATTCTACAGTTTGATTAAATAAAAAACAAAAATACTAAAAAATAAATAAAAACCCTAATAAACTATACGACCCAATTAAAAAACATAAACGAGTTCCCTTTTTATTTTGCTTCTCGCTCATCCATGCCGCCTTATTTCTATGTGATCTGGAATCAGGGTTTTGTTGAATTGACGCCATCACTTGGAAATAGAAATTCAAATCGTTTGCCTTGATGCTTTTATTCCTCAATTTGCTTATTGTTGCTTCTTTGATCAGTGTTATTAAATTGCTCTAGAGGGTTTCAGTTCGACTTTGGGATGTTTTTGTCTCTTGAATGCTTTCGGTGATTATTTTTGAACCCCTATTTTTTGTCGATGATGAATTGGGTATTTATAGGGATCAAAATCCTATAATTTCGTTTTGTATAATTTAATTTGAAATTTTCAATTGCTGTGCTCGGCCATTTGATTATTGATTGAATGATTATGTGATTTCTGACTTGTTCATTGGTCGAATATTTTTTTGATATATTCAAATTTTCTTAAATATATTTGAATTGGTTCCGTTCATTGCTGTCTACGACTTGCTCATCATTCGCTGTTCTATTTTCTAAAATATGTTTCTTTATGACCTCTGATTGAATTCCCTTGGCTTTGTTTAAACTGTTACCAATAATTTTCGATTGTTTTTGAACACTTCAACAATAATTTTCATTTGACATTTCTTTTTGAAACAACTCGTTGACCGATTCATGATACGATATGTTTCCTTGGCATGACCCATGGCCGCCTCACTGTTTTTTTACTGTATTATGATTAGTTGGTCTGGGTTCTGTTATTTCACTGATCTGGAATTGGAATGTTGGATGTTAGCCTTGCATTGTCTTGTACTAGTAATTAAACATGATGTGTTGCATTGTGATTTTGTACTAGTTGTTGGTCGAGTTCCATGTCCATTTCCTTTATTCTATTCAATGTTTGTCGGGTTGATAAACTTGGTGCCTTCATACCTGAACTGATATATGTGTATACATATATATGCATACATGTGTATATGTGAGTGTATGATTGATGCATGCTCATGTTGCCTTGATATCTCCTCTGTTGCATATGTATATACATGTCACTGTGCTTGTTAGACTTGCTATGTCTGGTGCACTTCAGTGTACTGAAACTGAACTTATATATATGTAAGTTGAACTGCTTGCTCCTGACCATGTCTTGTGCACTTTCTATTTTGTTTTGTTCGAGTCATGGCTACTGATGTGAATATTCGACATTGTTTCTTATTGCCATGTTTCATCCTGATGTGTTATTCCCCTTTTTGTTAGTTTCCCTTGTCGGCTTTGCTTGTATGGTTCCTACTTCTAAAAAACTGACTTTGAACTGGTTGTTTGATTTCTTCACCATGAACTGCTTGTCATACTTGCTTTATCCTTTGTACATGTCTGGTGCACTTTGGTGTATGGTTTGCATGGACTCACCTTGGTTAGTTTTGGTTTGTGTTTGCATTGCACCTGAGTTGAATCCAGTCTTGGCTTGGGTTTGACCTTGTGCACACACCTGTCCTTGCAATTTTAACAAGAAAGTGTATATCGGTGTGCATGACCTTGTGGCATATATAGTGATACACTGTGCATGTCACAGTTGTTCGCGTATTTTTGATTCTAGTTTGAAATAAAAAGATAAATTAAAAAAATGATGACCAACAACCCAAATAGCCGAGGCAAACATACACATTTCATTATGCACTGCAAAATATTTCTTTTTCAATTTTACCGCATCAATTTTTATTTTGCAGATAGATCCGTTGCTGGGTACAGGATGGAATGGAGTTGAAGACCAAACACGAGTGATGAGTGAATATGTAGTGAGGTGAAACATATATTTTAAATTGTGTAGTGAAAATTGTGTTGTAATTGAAACTTGTATTTGGAATTGTGTAAATATAGCAAGAGCTTAAATTTGTGCTATTTGAATTTGTAATAAAGTATTTGTTTGAATAAAATATTTGTTTAAATAAGAATTCCGAGTTATTTATTTTATTCCACAAATATTTATTTAATTATGTGGAAAAATAAAATAGTAAAATAAAAAATACATTTAAACGAATATATATATATATATGTTTATTATCATCAAACAAAAATCATACACTAGTGTATTCTACAATCTTCCTCTTTTGATAACAAACATATATTTAAGATTTTGACTCTATTAAATGTATTTGGTCTTCATGAATTCTATTTGCTCCCCCTATTTGAATACCCCCCCTACGACAAAACTCCCTCTTCACATATGCATGAAAAAAAGAGAATATGAAAATAAAATAAAAAATAAAAACAAATGCAATGGACCTAGATGAGAATATGCAAATAAAAAATATGACTTATTTTCCATAATCTTACATTTTCTCCCCCTTTTATTATCAGCAAAAGAGTAACAATGTTAGATAAGAGTGATAAAGTGATAGACATGAATCACAACATTAATACCTAATCGAGTATAAATTCTAAATTTAAAAAAAAATCAAACAAAAATCATAAATACTCTGTTAGTTGCATATTCCATTTTAGTGTGATAGGAGTGATGTCGGCATAGAAAACCATGTTGTCGTGTCCATTTGTGGTATATTTATGACAGGAATTTTTTAAATACTTACTGACCATGCATAACCGTTAGGACTTTTGAATGAGATTAGTAGTATTCCTTATTTTTATTAAAAATGAGTTTCAAGCATCTTCTAGCCACACATAACCTGAGGAATTTTAAATAGGATTAGAATCAACTTGCATATTTCATCCAATTTTGATATGTCTTCCATACATGTATAACCGCAAGAACTTTTAATAGAGCATGAAAGCACATAATCAGAGATTTCAAGTAGTTTACCCATGCATAATAATGAGGACTTTTAAATAAGAGTGAGTACTTTTGGATGATATTATTGCTAATTAAAAGAAAAGAATAGTTTCCTGTTTAAATATCACATTTTGACTTAGTATATTTGATTTTGACGAGTGATTATCGTAGAAATATGATAGGAATAGAGATGGTCATAGAATTTTTACCAACCAAAGTTATTACAAATTTTGTTTAAATTTTTAAAGAAATTTTCTAAATATACTCTCTTAAGACATAATGTATGATCAAAATCAACACTCATCACTTTTTTCAGTAACTTTTATCTTTTCGATAATCAATAGGGAGTCAGATTAGTTAATATTGGCATTTAAGATCAAATCCAAAAAATATAAAATCGCATTTCTATAATGCCTAAACTAAGATGAAGTCGACAATAACTATTTTTTGGAAGGGATTTTGTAAAAATGTCTACTAATTGAGAATCGGTTGAAATGAAATTAATGCAGATTTTTTTTTTGAAAATGTGTTCTCTAATGAAATGATGTCTAACATGTGTATGCTTGGTGCGAGAATGATGTACAGGCTTATTTGTGAGATCTATTGCACTTTTGCTATCACACATAAGTGGAACTGGTTTAAAATTTAGACCATAGTCTTGCAAGGTTTGTATCATATATAAGATTTGAGCAAAGCAACCACTTAGAGCAATATACTCTGTCTCAGTGGTAGATAATGCAATACAATTTTTTCCGACTTGACCATGCAACTAACGAATGTTCCAACATAAAAAACGTTCCACTAGTACTTTTTCTATCAACTAGGCAACCAGCATAGACTGCATCTGAATACCCTTTTAACCTAAGTTATCATTAGTTGGATACCATCGACCAAACCATGGGGTGTGCAACAGATACCTTATAATCCTTTTTACAGCTTTTAAATGAGATTCTTTTGGATTTGATTAATACCATGAACATAAACAAACAAAGAACATAATGTCTTGTCAAGAAGCAGTACGATAAAGAGATCCAATCATACCTTGATATTTCTTTTGATCAACTACCTTACCTTTTTCATCCTTGTCAAGTTTAATTGTTGTGCTAATAGGGTTTTTGCAGATTTACCAAATTTGTTGAAAATCTCTTTGGTATAATTTGTTTAAGAGATGAACGTACCTTTTTTGCTTTTTTTGATTTGAAATCCTAAAAAGAATTTCAACTCTCCCACCAAGCTCATTTCAAACTCTTCCTGCATGAATTTTTCAAATTTCTCACACAAAAGGTTGTTAGTGGCACCATAAGTAATGTCATCAACATATATTTGAACAATCAATAGGTCATCATTTTCGTGCAATAGAAACAATGTGGTGTCTGCACAGCGTTTTTTGAACTCATTTTCACGGAGATAAGTGCTAAGACATTCATACCAAGCCCTAGGGGCTTGTTTTAATCCATATAGTGCTTTCTTAAGTTTATATATATGGTTTGGGTATTCTTGACTTTCAAAGCCTTCAGTTTGTTCAACAAATACATCCTCTATCAAAATTCCATTAAGAAAAGCACTTTTAATATCCATTTGTCTTAGTTAAATCCTTTATAATAAGCAAAAGCTAGATTCTAATGGATTCTAGTCTTACTACTGGTGCAATTTTTTTATCAAAATCAATTCCTTCAATTTTATTACAACCTTTAGCAACAAACCTAGCTTTGTTCCTATTCACATTTCCAGATTCATCAAATTTATTTTTAAAAATCCATTTGGTTCCTAAAACCGGATAATCATCAGGTCTAGGTGCTAGAATCCAAACTTCATTTCGTTTAAATTGATTTAGTTCTTCTTGCATAGCCATAAACCAACTTTCATCATTGAGAGCTATATTTATCTCTTCGGGTTCAATTTCTGAAATAAATCCACTGTATAGACACAAATCACATAAATTTCTAAAGGAGGAACAAGTTTGAATACCTACGATAGGATTACCATTACCAATTTTGGAGGTTGATCTGTTTTGAATTTTAATATCTCTGGTTCCATATTTCTTTGGAGTTCATTGCAATTTCTTTTGGATTTTCACTTTCATCTTTTTCGTACTCCTCTTCGACATTGCTTTTGATTGTTTCCTTGCTTTGATCATCAATGCCTTCATCGAATTTCACATTGATTGACTCAATGATTGTTCTCGTCTTTTTGTTGTATACTCTATAAGCTTTGCTTCTGGAAGAATATCACATGAATATGTATTCTTCTGCTTTTGGCTCAAATTTTCCCAGTTGATCACCTGTATTGAGAATAAAACATGGACAGCGAAATTTCTTCGAATATGCAATGTTTGGCCTTTTGTTGAACCATATTCCATATGGTGTTTTCTTAAGAATCGGCCTAACTATGACTCTATTCAGTACATAACAAGCTGTATTTACCGCCTCTTCCCAAAAGGATAAGGGTAGTTCATACTCATTTATCATAGATCTAGCCAACTCTTGTAAGGTTCGATTCTTGCTCTCGACTACTCCATTTTGTTGTGGAGTATGTGGGGCAGAGAATTCATGTTTAAATACACTTTCATCACAAAAAAATTCAAATTCATAATTTTCAAATTTTCCACCATGATCACTTCTTAGCAAAAGAACAGAAACTCCTTTTTCATTTTGAACTAATTTTGGAATTTAATGAAGTATGAGAAAGTTTTTAATTTTTTAGCTAAGGAGTATACCCACGTGTATCTAGAATAATCATCAACAAATATAAAACAATATCTCTTACCATCTAAACCTGCAATATTGTTAGGTCCAAACAGATCCATATGAACTAGTTCAAGGACCCTAGAGATACTTACAGTGTTCTTGGCACGAAAAAATGATTTTTTAAAATTTCCCATAGTACATGCTTTACGTAGAGTTTCCGTTTTGAAATCATGAGATGGTAAACCTCTTACCAAATCTTTTTTTTCCAATTTGTTTAACAGATTCATGCTAGCATGTCCTAATCGTCCATGCTATAAGTTTACTTCTTCATCCTTAGCTACCAAACATTCTGAAAGAGTGAGATATCAAAAAATAGAGAGTATATATTATCTTTCCTCTTATCTGAAAATAATGTTTCTTTTGATGATTGGTCAACAATTTTGCACAAATCACAATAGAAAAACAACATTCATTCCCTTATCACATAACTGGCTGATTGAAATCAGATTATGGTTTAGATTTTCAACGTATAATGCATCGGTTAAAGTAAATGTGTCATTACCTCTTTACCTTTACTGATAATTTTACATTTATCATTGTTGTCCATTGTGACTCTGCCAACTTTGTACTTCTTTAGGCTAAGGAACTTTGATTTTTCGCCCGTCATGTGCCTGCAATAGCCAGAATCTAGGTACCACTCTTGCTATTCCTTAGCCTGCCAACATACCTACACGAGAAAAGTGTTTAGTGATCTTTTTTTTCATAGGTCCACGATTGATAGTGACAAAAAAATTGATAAACAAGTTTGTGTAGAACCAAGACAGTCTATGTTTGTTCCTTATGGCACCCAGATTTGTTTGATTTTAAGGGATTATACATTCGTGCCTTTACGAACCCAAATTGGTATGATTTTCGTGTGTTTGGGTCTATGCCAGCAATTGTTTTGATTGTTTCCAATTTTTTCACAAATAATGCACTTGGAGTTGACATGATTAGTTTTACTTCTACCTTTTTCAGATCGAGTATACCCAAGTCCTTATCTAATAGTATTAACAATTTGTTTTTCTAATAGCATATTTAGTGATCTTTCTCCTTTGGAAATTTTTTCTAAAGATGTGGATAATTTTTGGACTTGTGACTTGAGAGATTCATTTTCATTTAATAACAAAGTGCATTTTTTAATAGGATTTTCTCTCATGGTATTTTCACTTTCTTTCAAAATCAGAATTTCATTTTCAAGCGATTTAATTTTAGTTTTTGATTTTTTTTATTTCCGTCTTCTAATGATGGACACTTATCACACTTAGGGCTCTTTTTTCTATAGTTTTGAACCATTTGATCAAGCTTCACATTTAGTTCTATCAAACTATCGTTTTGTGATTCAATTTTAGCGTACTTCTCCCTAAGTTTTTCAAAATATCCATTTACTTCATGAAATTATATAAGTAATTACAAGTGAGTAAGTTTTGATACCTCGCTTGGCTAGTCATCATCGCTGTCACTTGTTTCTCCTAAAAAACACATATTTGTTCTTCCACTCTCACTGTCAGTGCTTTCATTATCATCTTCGTTACTTTCATCCCAAGTTGCTGCAAAACTTCTCCTTTTCAGTTTCTTTCCATTGCTGAATCGATTTTGAGGATAACTTGGCTTGATATGACCAGGTTTATTTCACTTGTGACAAATAATCTCCTTCTTTTTTGAGTTTTCCAGAACTTCGACAATTCCGCTCTTCAGTTGTTGATTTAGAGATGAATTTCCATATTTTTGGTTCCACCTTTTGAATCGCTTTATTTTCAGTGCCAATTCGCTGCTTCATCATCACCATCATCATCTTTCCTTTCCATCGTTCCTTTGAGAGCTATTGATTTCTTTCATGTATCACCTCCTTCACGTTCTTCCTTGAATTTGATTTCGAGCTCATAAGTGGTTAAATTTTCGCTGAGTTCTTCAACGTTAACCTGTTTCAGATCCTTTGATTCTTGGATGGTAGTCACCTTTGCTTCAAAATTTCATGGAAGAATTCTGAGGATCTTTCGGACTATCTCCAGTTCTGTGTATTGTCTTCCTAGGGATTTTGATTTGTATATAAGATTAGAAAGTCGTCCATGCATTTCTTTGACACTTTCATCCTATGCCATTGTGAAGTTCTCGTACTCACTACTACGCATGGCAAGGCAAGATTCTTTAATCTGGGAGGTTCCTTCACGAGTCACTTCAAGAATGTGCTAGATCTCCTGTACAGTTAGACAATGTGAGACACAGCTAAATTCGATATGATCTAGTAAACAAATAATAGAATATATAGCTTTAGCATTAGCAGTTTGAAGTTTATTTTCAAGATCTGTCCATTGATTCATAGGTTTATCAACTTCTTGATTGCCTACCATTACTGTTGGTGTGTTATATCCCATTTCAACAGTATTCCATGCATCTATGGTTTTCAAAAAAAAATTCATTCTAGTTTTCCAATATGCATATTCACCATCGAATATGGGTGGTCTAGCTATAGATTGACCTTCAGCAAAAGCATTATTAAAAAGAAGCCATTGAAAGAAAAAAATCAATTTTTTTTGACAGAAAATGGTTTTTGATCCTAGATCCAATACCACTTGTAGGATCGTTTTCACCCTAGATGAGGGTTGAATAGGGTCTACAAAATATTAATGCAAAAATAAAAATAAAAACAGAAAGTAATGTTGTAAAGATCACATACAGTTTTACCCAGCTTTGGCAAAAAATTTGCCTACGTGCTGCCCCCAAGGTTTCTACTAGAAATTAAGTAATTGGACGCTTACAAAAACACACAACCTAACTCTAAGCTCAAAACCCTACCACAACTCAGCCATCGAGTTGCGAATTCTCGAACTACAAAACCATAGTTCGTAAACTAGTTAATCTAGATTTTGACTTAAATAAAAAAAAAATACTAAAAAAATTAACAAAAACCCTAATAAACTATACGACCCAATTAAGAAACATAAAGGAGTTCCCTTTTTATTTTGCTTCCAGTTCATCCACGCCGCCTTGTTTCTTTGGGATTTGGAATTAGAGTTTTATAGAATTGAAGCCGCCGCTTGGAAATAGAAATTTAAATCGTTCGCCTTGATGCTTTTCTTCCTTAATTTTCTTAATGCTGCTTCTACGATCAGTGTTATTCGATTGCCTTAGAGGGTTTGAGTTTGACTTTGGTATGTTTTTGTCTCTTGAATGCTTTCGGTGATAATTTTTGAACTCCTATTTTTTTACCGATGGTGAATTGGGTATTTATTGGGATCAAAACCCTATAATTTCATTCCGTATATTTTGATTTGAATTTGTCAATTGTTGTGCTCGACCATTCAATTCTTGATTGAACGATAATGTGATTTCCGACTTGTTCATTAGTCGAATATATTTCTGATATATTCGAATTTGCTTAAATGTATTTGTATTGGTTCCGTTCTTTGCTACCTACGACTTGTTCATCATTTTCTATTCTATTTTCTGAAATATGTTTCCTAATGACCTCTAATTGAATTCCCTTGACTTTGTTCAAACTACTACCGATTTTTTTTGATTTTTTTTGAACACTTCAATAGTGTTTTTCATTTGGCCATTTCTTTTTGAAACAACTCCTTGATCGATTCATGATACAATACGCTTCCTTGGCATGAACCATGGCTGCTTCACTGTTTATTTGTTGTATTATGATTAGTTGGTCTGGGTTCTGTTATTTCATTGATCTGGAATTGGAGTCTTGGATGTTACCTTGCATTGCCTTGTACTAGTAATCTAAACATGATATGTTGCATTGTGTTTTTGCCTGTTGCTGGTCGAGTTCCATGTCCATTTCCTTTATTCTATTCATGTTTGCTGAGTTGGTAAACTTGGTGCCTTCATACCTGAACCGATACATTTGTGTACATATATATGCATATATGTATACATGTGTATATGTGAGTGTATAATTGCTGCATGCTCATGTTGCCTTGATGTCTCCTCTGTTGCATATGTATATATGTCACTGTGCTTATTAGACTTGATGTGTTTAGTGCATTTCAGTGCACTGAAATGCACTAAACTTGTATTTTTGCAAGTTGAACTGCTTGCTCCTGACCATGTCTTGTGCACTTTCTGTTTTGTTTTGTTCAAGTCATGGCTGCTGGTGTGAATATTCAGCATTGTTTCTTATTGCCTTGATATGTGTTAGTCCCTTTTTGTCAGTTTCCCTTGCTGGCTTTGCTTGTGTGGTTCCTACTTCCAAAAAACCTGACTTTGAACTGGTTGTTAGATTTCTTCACCATGAACTGCTTGTCATACTTGCTTTATCCTTTGTACATGTCTAGTGCACTTTGGTGTATGGTTTGCATGGACTCACCTTGATTAGTTTTGGTTTGTGCTTGCATTGCACCTGAGTTAAATCCAGTCGTGGCTTGGGTTTGACCTTGTGCTCACCTGCCCCTGCAATTTTAACAAGCAAGTGTATATCGGTGTGCACGACCTTGTGGCATGAACAGTGATACTGTGACGCCCCACCACTATACCCACACTAGCCAAGAACACTACGGTGTAGTGCTGTCAACTAGCGCGGAGAATAAGGCTGTTGAGGAGCGACCATCCATATAATTTCTTATCACACGGTGGCTATAAAATAATCTTCGAAAACAAATATAGAAGTAAGCATAACATGCGAATCAATCACAGATATCCATATCACAAAGGCGAAAAGAGATATGAATATATATATCACATAAAAGTGTACATCAGAGTAGTGGTCTAAAAAGATCCACGATAATACAAAAGAATAGCAACGCGTGCTATACAAAAGAATACAACTATGAGTCTATATCTCAAGTGTAAACAACAAAAGCTGCTAATCTAAACAAGTAGCCAAAAGTCTGAGTAGTGAATCACTGGGGGAGGAGTCAAGCAGTAGCACCTATAACATTTCGGTCTGACCCGAGTATTATTTATAAGAAAATAATAAACGGATCAGTCTAGCTATAAATATCAGATGACATGATATAAAATAAAAGATATGGCATAAAAATAAAATATCCATACTGACATACTACTATAAGTATGCAAATAATGATCAACAGGAGATCAACCGATAAGAGATAAATCAATATCACAAGAATCTTCCCAAAGATCCAAAATGGGCATCATACCCTAAACTTGTACTCATGACAAGTCAAAGAGATAAATTCCAGAAATCAACACAAGAAATCCAGAAATCATAAAAAGGGAAAGAGGCCTATCACATGACGGTCCGAAGACCATGGGGAGCTACCCCACATGTGTGAGTGGAATCACACAGATTGAGGTCAAGACTAACCAAAAAGCAGAAAGGTATGTGTGAATGGAATCACACAAGTGGTGTCTAGTCTAACCTTGCAATGAAAGAGACATCGCGCAATTGCTAGTCTAATTCATAAAGCGATCATCAAGATCAACGAGAAGTGTCAATTACACTAAGCTAGTAAATATAGAAGTTTAGCTTCATGTCCCATAACCACTTGCTTAACTTAAATATTTACGAACAAACTGTAAATCTTCACTAATAAAATTGTCACAAGAGGTTCAATCGAACAAGTCCAAGAATTAACCGACGAAGTGAATGCAAGCGTTTCATACCACTTGTTTTACTAAGTCGTTTAATTAGATTTCTCATCCGAGTGAGGTAAAGGCTTGTATATACTAATAGATTGGAAAACGGTTTAAGAAAAGAGCTTTGTTATTAAAAATAGAGTTGAAATTGTTTGTTAAAAGAGTTTTGATATTTACTACTAGTATTGAAACCTTTATATTATAAAGTGACAAAACACAGAAGCAATTGTAGAAACAATCAGTCACAAAAATCGCATACGGAGATGTGAATAAAATCCAAGGAAATCAGCTCAATGTTTTTCAGATAAGATCCCCTACGGAGGGGGGGTCCCGAGGGGGTGGCAACCCCCCCAAGGTGGGGGTGCGGGGGCAACGCCACCGCTTACGGGGTTCGACCTGCCCGGTCAGGTCGCGGGGGTCCAGGGGGCAGCGCCCCGACAAAACGGTACGACCTAAGTGAAGGCAAGAGGCCTACGACCTAAAGCAAAATGAGTTCTAACGACCTAAGGGTTCACGCGACCTAACACAATAGCTGAGCGACCTAACTAAGTGCGCGACCTAGTGGGTAAGGAGGTCGAGCGACCTAAGGAGAAAGGAGGCAACGACTTAAGAGTGCAAGGTAGGTCGAACGACCTAACGATGCTGAGTCATACGACCTAACTGGGGTAGAGGGGACACGCGACCTAAAGGTACGCGACCTAAGAAAGCACGCGACCTATCGACAACAAGGATCGAGCGACCTAACGGCAACATGGGTCGAGCGACCTAACTTTGCCGCGACCTATAAATGTCACGACCTAACTGGGGTAGAGGGGACACGCAACCTAAAGGTACGCGACCTAAGAAAGCACGCGACCTATCGGCAACAAGGATCGAGCGACCTAACGGCAACATGGGTCGAGCGACCTAACTTTGCCGCGACCTATAAATGTCACGACCTAAGGCCATAACGACCTAAGAAACAAAGGGGAGCGACCCAAAAGAGGAAGGGTTTAACGACCTAAGCAGTGAAGGGGCCAAGCGACCTAGCGTGGTCAACGACCTAAAAGGGTTCGCGACCTAAGAAAGTGCGCGACCTAAAGCACACGCGACTTACGACCTAAGGAAAGCAGGCGATCTAACTCCACACACAAGGCCTAACGACCTAAGAGTTAAACGACCTACGACCTACGCCACCAACTCACGAGCGACCTAAGTACTAGGTCGTGAACGACCTAACTCCGAACACACGAAAAGTGGCCAGAACGATCTAGGAGCTATCTCGTACGCGACCTACGACCTAAGATCCGCACGACCTAACTCCGAACGACCTAAAATGGCCAGAACGACCTAAATGCAGAAATTTCGCCAAAACGCCAAAAATCGGAGTTTTTCGCCAATCCAATCCAAAACAAAAGCAAATATGCATGCTAAAGTGATAGGGAATCATTCCCAACAACCCAAGATAGTTATAGACTAGAATTGTGAGATAAAAATCTCACCTTTGCACTAAAATTTATGAAGATGAAGCTTGAAAGCAAGGAGAAGCAATCCAAAGCTTGAATCCAATATCTTCTACTTGAATTTGGAGTTGAATGTTGGAGTTGCAATTGAATTTGAGCTTGGAGTTTTAATTTCCCATTCTCTTCACCATTAATGCCAAACTTGAGTTAGTTAGGAAATTTATGAAGAGTGAGGAGAAGAGGGTTGGAACTTGGGCTTAATAGGCTAAACTAACCCAAAGTCCAAAGCGGGAAAAATTAGTGAAATTTCACTAACTTCAAACCTATCGATGTTTATACTTAAAAAGTTGTAAACGACATTTCGAACTCAATGGAAGTGGTCTCGAGTCCTAATTTGATCGTTTGCAACAAAAGTAGTTTTTCGGACCAAAATCCGATTAACATTTAATATTTAAATAAAAATATTTAAATATAAACTCGATAGATATGCGGGTTGTTACAGACTCCCCTCCTTAAAGAAATTGCGTCCTCGCAATATATATAAGGTGGAAATAAAAAGTAACAACCAAAAAAAGCATATTAACACAAGAGAAATTTGAAATAAGAAGTTCACCTCAAAGAGCAGGAGTAAGCAAGTTCGGATGTGTACGCTCGATGAATTCTCTGGATTCCCAAGAACAATCCTTAGGATTTGAGGACCATTGAACCTTTACAAGCGGAACATCTTTATTTCGAAGTCGTTTAACCTCAGAAGCTATAATTCGAATAGGATGCTGCTCATAAGTTAAATTCGGCGAAACTTCAATTTCTTCCACAACAGCAGGCTCAAGAATAGAATCGGAATCCCGAAGGCATTTCCGTAATTGAGAAACGTGAAACATGTCGTGCATAGCAGAAAACTGAGCCGGTAATGCAAGGCGACAAGCCATGGAATCTATACGTACGGTGATAGGGAATGGCCCAATATATTGAGGCGCTAATCTTTCCCTATCAACGGGAACGTACAACACCTATCATGGTGAAACACGAGTAAAATTCTGGACCTAAAACCAGCTTCTCACCGACCTTAAGCCAACAAGAAGGAGATTGGCATAACATTCCGTAAAGTGCCTCGAAGAATGCCATACCAATACTAGATTGGAAGCTTATGATTATAGGAAAATTCAACAAGAGAAATATGATTTTCCCAACTTCCACAAAAATCAAGCACACAACACGAAGAAGGTCTTCCAGAGTTTGGTTCACACGCTCTACTTGTCCATCGGACAGGGGTAAAAAGCGGTGCTTAAATTAAGCTTCGTTTCTAAAGCTTTTTGAAGACACTTCCAAAAATCCACTAGTAAACAATGGATCACTATTGCTATCGATTGAAGTAGGAACTCCATGTAATTTAGCATCTCCTTTAACAAAGAGTTTGGGCCAAAAGAGGAACGGTTCGGTTAATCCAAACGGGGAATAAAATGGACGGATTTAGTAAGTCTATCTACTATAACCCATAAGTTATCATGACCCGAACGGGAACGGGGAAAGACATCTATAAAATCCATAGAGATTTGGTCTTACTTCCAAATTGGAATTTCTAAAGGTTGCATTAACCCACCAGGCCTTTAGTGTAGGGCCTTGACAAGATGGCGAGTCATACAACACTTAACAAAGTTAGCGATATCAGATTTCATTCACTCCAAATAATAAAGTCGCTTCATATCTACGTACACTTTACTACTTCTAGGATGAATGGTAATTTTGGAACGATGTGAATCTTCTAAAATATATTGACGAAGATCACAAATATTTGGTACGATAAGTCTACCAAACTTTTAAATGTCGCCACGAAAATCAATATCGAAGTCTTTCTAACTTTCAATAATAATTTTATCCCTACAACATTGGCTAAGAAGAGCCAATTCAGAATCTAGCCCTTTGAGCTACAAGAATGCAGTCTAAAAAGAATAAGGAACCTCTAGACTACATAAAACAAGGGATGCATATAAATCGGATTTTGCGATCTCGAATCTCTCAAGTGAATAGAGTCTCGAGATCGTTCCATTCGGATATCACCATAGAAAACAACTACTTGTTGCTTACGACTAGTGCATTGGCAACAAGATTTCCCCTTTCAGGGAGTATATAGAATATCATGATCATAAGATGCAAGAAATTCGAGCCAATATAGTTGACGCAACTTAATTATGAGAAATAGATATCCCAATGATTTATAATTGAGGTAGAGAACAAATTTCTCCACCAAAGACGATGATGCCAAATATTGAAAGCAAAATCAATAGCCGGGAGTACCAGATCATAAGTGGCATTCCTAGTCTCGATCGGCCTTAAAGATTTAGAAGCAAAAGTGATTGTACGTTCTCTTCGGGAATCACAAGAATAAGAATATTGAAAAGAAGGAATTTTGTCCTCTTTCCCAAAAAGCTAAAACTTTAAAAATCACAATTACCTTTATAGAAAAATTTATATTTTACAAGTCAATTTATTGTGTCTGATTGTCTCATCAAAGCGTTTAGGAAATCCCTATCGATAGCGTTGATCAAGCGCATCGACCAGAATTCTTAAAACACTAAATGGGCAATACAACAAAAATTATCTCTTTTATAGGAATTTAAGATATCTTCTTAAAAAGATTTGCAAAATTTTAAATTTCAATTTTCATCCAAAATTGATAAATACGAGATTGGAATTATTGAGACATTCATAGAATACTCGATTTATAAAATGGATGAAATAGACTGGAAAAACTGAATGACACAATATGTCATTCATTTTAATCATAACGAGTGCGGAATGCGGTATGTAGAAGGCTAACTTCCGCAACTCATAGCGATTGAAATTCGGTGGCAAGGTCAAACTGAAAAGACCTTAATACCACTTAAAAAGGTTGCTTAGGTGATAATCCTAAGACAAACTCAAAAATACCGGAAAATTCTCAACCGATATGAATGAGAGAGATATCTCTTTATTCAACATGTGAGCTTAAAGAATAAAATGATGTCATTGATTTGAAATCGAAATCACAAAGGAAAAATATGAATCTGCTTAACAGATTGAAAATGTCGAAAAAGGAATTGTCCATTCGGAACAATTGGATATGGGCTTCAAAGTGATTAAGCCAATCCTTTCACGCAAATCAATTCCGAAACCTAAGCAATGCACAATACGCAAATCGGTTCGGAAAGAAAAATTACATGTAATAATTTCGACATCAATAATAAGCAAATTGAGTGTTGCGAGTCCTCTGATTCGGATTCACAATCCTCAAAGAAGTCATCAAGCCTAAAATATAAAAATAAAGAGAATCAACAAGTTCTTCTGATAAATAAAAATGATGAGGGAAACCCATATCAAAAAGAACTCGAATCGGATAATCGCAAACAAATGAAATCAAGGATTAAATAAGGAATACCTTGACCCAGAGAAGTTTCGTTAGAAGCTTTTAGCTTTCCTTCTCTCTTACTAGGTCGTGTGGGACATGAAGACAAGTAATGGCCCGAGCCCTTGCAATAGCGGCAATAGAGGGGTTCCGGGCACTTAGTTACATAATGGTCTGAGGAACCACAATTGTAGCATCGTTTACGACTAGAGGTAGATGGCTTGGCTACCGAAGTTTCTGGTCCCACCTTCTTCTTACTTAGAAGTATGGGGCAGACAGAAATATGATGACCGGAATCTTTGCAGTAACGACAAAAGAGTGGTTCCGGACACTCCTTCGCATAGTCGTCCCTAGAACCACAGTTGTAGCATTTTCCACAATTAAGGATTGGAGTCTTTGCTCCAAAAATAGGTTGCTTCACCTTCTTATCGGGATGAGGGCTTTTGAATTTAATACGCCTCTTCTTGGAAATCCCAATAACACTATCAATTCCTTTATCAGCCTCTTCCTCTTGTAGAGTGATATCTACAAGCTGGTCGAAAGGAACTTCTAGTTTCAAAGGTAAGATCTTTGTGGTATTCTTACTCAAAGCACAGATAAACTCTTGATTCTTTACAAGATCCAAAAGTTGTTGGGCAGACATGAATGCGCCATCCAGAGAAGGACTACTGGATTGACCAGCGCTAGGACTGCTAGAACTAACCATTTCTCTTCCTTAAGAAAGAAAGAAGGAAGAAGAAGAAGGTTATTCACAAAATGAATATCAAGCAATCTTGATAGGTAAAACAAGGAATCATAAAGAAAATAGGATGAATCGGTACGAAGACTCGAATTAAATCCTAAGGCACAACTCCTAAGAAAGACTTAGGACATGATCCTTGCTAGATTATTCTACATTGTTCCGAAGTTTGGCTCTGATACCAAGCTGTGACGCCCCACCACTATACCCACACTAGCCAAGAACACTACGGTGTAGTGCTGTCAACTAGCGCGGAGAATAAGGCTGTTGAGGAGCGACCATCCATGTAATTTCTTATCACACGGTGGCTATAAAATAATCTTCGGAAACAAATATAGAAGTAAGCATAACATGCGAATCAATCACAGATATCCATATCACAAAGGCGGAAAGAGATATGAATATATATATCACATAAAAGTGTACATCAGAGTAGTGGTCTAAAAAGATCCACGATAATACAAAAGAATAGCAACGCGTGCTATACAAAAGAATACAACTATGAGTCTATATCTCAAGTGTAAACAACAAAAGCTGCTAATCTAAACAAGTAGCCAAAAGTCTGAGTAGTGAATCACTGGGGGAGGAGTCAAGCAGTAGCACCTATAACATTTCGGTCTGACCCGAGTATTATTTATAAGAAAATAATAAACGGATCAGTCTAGCTATAAATATCAGATGACATGATATAAAATAAAAGATATGGCATAAACATAAAATATCCATACTGACATACTACTATAAGTATGCAAATAATGATCAACAGGAGATCAACCGATAAGAGATAAATCAATATCACAAGAATCTTCCCAAAGATCCAAAGAGGGCATCATACCCTAAACTTGTACTCATGACAAGTCAAAGAGATAAATTCCAGAAATCAACACAAGAAATCCAGAAATCATAAAAAGGGAAAGAGGCCTATCACATGACGGTCCGAAGACCATGGGGAGCTACCCCACATGTGTGAGTGGAATCACACAGATTGAGGTCAAGACTAACCAAAAAGCAGAAAGGTATGTGTGAATGGAATCACACAAGTGGTGTCTAGTCTAACCTTGCAATGAAAGAGACATCGCGCAATTGCTAGTCTAATTCATAAAGCGATCATCAAGATCAACGAGAAGTGTCAATTACACTAAGCTAGTAAATATAGAAGTTTAGCTTCATGTCCCATAACCACTTGCTTAACTTAAATATTTACGAACAAACTGTAAATCTTCACTAATAAAATTGTCACAAGAGGTTCAATCGAACAAGTCCAAGAATTAACCGACGAAGTGAACGCAAGCGTTTCATACCACTTGTTTTACTAAGTCGTTTAATTAGATTTCTCATCCGAGTGAGGTAAAGGCTTGTATATACTAATAGATTGGAAAACGGTTTAAGAAAAGAGCTTTGTTATTAAAAATAGAGTTGAAATTGTTTGTTAAAAGAGTTTTGATATTTACTACTAGTATTGAAACCTTTATATTATAAAGTGACAAAACACAGAAGCAATTATAGAAACAATCAGTCACAAAAATCGCATACGGAGATGTGAATAAAATCCAAGGAAATCAGCTCAATGTTTTTCAGATAAGATCCCCTACGGAGGGGGGGTCCCGGGGGGGTGGCAACCCCCCCAAGGTGGGGGTGCGGGGGCAACGCCACCGCTTACGGGGTTCGACCTGCCCGGTCAGGTCGTGGGGGTCCAGGGGGCAGCGCCCCGACAAAACGGTACGACCTAAGTGAAGGCAAGAGGCCTACGACCTAAAGCAAAATGAGGTCTAACGACCTAAGGGTTCACGCGACCTAACACAATAGCTGAGCGACCTAACTAAGTGCGCGACCTAGTGGGTAAGGAGGTCGAGCGACCTAAGGAGAAAGGAGGCAACGACTTAAGAGTGCAAGGTAGGTCGAACGACCTAACGATGCTGAGTCATACGACCTAACTGGGGTAGAGGGGACACGCGACCTAAAGGTACGCGACCTAAGAAAGCACGCGACCTATCGACAACAAGGATCGAGCGACCTAACGGCAACATGGGTCGAGCGACCTAACTTTGCCGCGACCTATAAATGTCACGACCTAACTGGGGTAGAGGGGACACGCGACCTAAAGGTACGCGACCTAAGAAAGCACGCGACCTATCGGCAACAAGGATCGAGCGACCTAACGGCAACATGGGTCGAGCGACCTAACTTTGCCGCGACCTATAAATGTCACGACCTAAGGCCATAATGACCTAAGAAACAAAGGGGAGCGACCCAAAAGAGGAAGGGTTTAACGACCTAAGCAGTGAAGGGGCCAAGCGACCTAGCGTGGTCAACGACCTAAAAGGGTTCGCGACCTAAGAAAGTGCGCGACCTAAAGCACACGCGACTTACGACCTAAGGAAAGCAGGCGATCTAACTCCACACACAAGGCCTAACGACCTAAGAGTTAAACGACCTACGACCTACGCCACCAACTCACGAGCGACCTAAGTACTAGGTCGTGAACGACCTAACTCCGAACACACGAAAAGTGGCCAGAACGATCTAGGAGCTATCTCGTACGCGACCTACGACCTAAGATCCGCACGACCTAACTCCGAACGACCTAAAATGGCCAGAACGACCTAAATGCAGAAATTTCGCCACAACGCCAAAAATCGGAGTTTTTCGCCAATCCAATCCAAAACAAAAGCAAATATGCATGCTAAAGTGATAGGGAATCATTCCCAACAACCCAAGATAGTTATAGACTAGAATTGTGAGATAAAAATCTCACCTTTGCACTAAAATTTATGAAGATGAAGCTTGAAAGCAAGGAGAAGCAATCCAAAGCTTGAATCCAATATCTTCTACTTGAATTTGGAGTTGAATGTTGGAGTTGCAATTGAATTTGAGCTTGGAGTTTTAATTTCCCATTCTCTTCACCATTAATGCCAAACTTGAGTTAGTTAGGAAATTTATGAAGAGTGAGGAGAAGAGGGTTGGAACTTGGGCTTAATAGGCTAAACTAACCCAAAGTCCAAAGCGGGAAAAGTTAGTGAAATTTCACTAACTTCAAACCTATCGATGTTTATACTTAAAAAGTTGTAAACGACATTTCGAACTCAATGGAAGTGGTCTCGAGTCCTAATTTGACCGTTTGCAACAAAAGTAGTTTTTCGGACCAAAATCCGATTAACATTTAATATTTAAATAAAAATATTTAAATATAAACTCGATAGATATGCGGGTTGTTACAGATACACTGCGCATGTCACAAGTTGCTCGTGTATTTTTGATTCTAGTTTGAAATTGAAAGATGTATTAAAAAAATGATGATGAACAACCCTAATAACTGAGGCAAACACACACACACACTTCAATGTGCACTGCAAAATATTTCCTTTCCAAATTTACCGCGTTAATGTTTATTTTGCAGATAGATCAGATGCTGGATATGGGCTGGAATTGAGTGAAGACCAAATACGAGTAATGAGTGAATATGTAGTGAGGTGAAACATGTATGTAAAATTGTATAGTGAAAATTGTGTTGTAAATTAAACTTGTATTTGGAATTGTATAAATATAGTGAGAGCTTCAATTTGTACTATTTGAATTTGTAATAAAGTATTTGTATGAATAAAATATTTGTTTAAATAAGAAATTCGAGTTATTTATTTTATTCAACAAATATTTCTAATTATGTGGAAAAATAAAATAGTACAATAACAAATGCATTTAAACGGATATATAGGTTTATTATCGTTAAACAAAAATCATACGCTAGTATATTCTACACTTTAAAATTCCTAATATTTGACATATGTTAAATTGGATAAATTATGGGAAAACAATGGGAATATATATAATACACACATATAAGGTTGTTCTATACAAGTTTGGGTGTGTTTGACATAAAAGGAACTGGTTGGAACATTTATGAAAACTGTAAATTGTAGAAGCAAAACAGTCACGATGGATGCACTTTAAAATCGCTACGATCTATGATTTTAAAGTTAACTTTGAAAAGAATCCTAGGGATTATTCATATTGTTAATAAGTACTGTTAGCGTATTTATTATCGAGAAAATAACAAGGTTAATAAATACTTTTGAAAATCGTTTATGGATTTATAAAGATACGGTTTTAAATTATTAAAACAGGTTTTAAAGTGGGGTTTTAAACAAAGGTTTTAAAATATAGTCAAGTATTTTAAAAATATATTGTAATTATATATACCGTTTTAAAAGCTATTGAAGATTTTAATAAAGATTTTTAGAATGATTTTATATTATAATATTTTACAAATGGTTTATAGTATTTTATTAAACATCTTAGTTTTACAAATAAATTACTACATGTATGCGTATGTGTATATATTATATATATATATATATATATATTATATGTATCTTTTTTAAAGGTATTCTAGCATAATTAAAAGTTTAAAAGGGAAGTTTAATATTTCATAAAGGGATTTAAAAGGATTTTTAGGATTGTAAATAATGAATTGTTTTATAAATTGATAAAGAAAGGCATATAGCCTTGTTTAATAAGTAAAGCTATACTTAAAACTTTAAATGGGTATTTTAAAGTAAATGACAAGTATAAAAGTTATTTTGGGTTTATAGTATCGATGTTTATGCAACATTTGTTTTAACCCATATAACTATACTTTTGAAAAGTAATTGGATCTTTAAAATGGAATTTTAAGGTAACGTAATAGTAAACGGCTTTGGGGTTTGTCGTAAACATTTTAGTAACATCTATTTTTAAACCCTTAGATAATATTTTAAAGTGTTAAAATATTATAAGTGAGATTGGAAAATACTTATATCTTTAATAATGGAATTTTAAAGATAATGGAATAGTAAACGACTTTGAGGTTTGTAGTAAACAATGTTTTAGTTACATCTATTTTTAAATCCTTGGATAATGTTTTAAAGTGTTAAAATATGGTAAATGAATTCAAAAATACTTGCACCTTTAATAATGTAATTTTAAAGAGAATAACAAGTATGAATTGGTTTTGGGTTTGTTGTGGCAATGTGTTAGTAACACTCGCCTTTAACCCATTTTGGCTACACTTGTGAACGTAAATAAATCTTTAAAAAGAATGTTTTAAAGATAATCGTAAGTGAAATTGTTTTAGATTTGCAGTGACAGTGTTTGAGTAACATTTGTCTTAAGCCCTTTGAAATCGATTTGCTAATATACTTATACGGTTGAGATAAGTATATAAATACTTTTGGGGAGTATTGAAATGTTTTGAAAATGAATAGCGATGTTTTAATTAAATAGCGAAATTTAATTAATAAATGTAGTTTCATTTATAAAGGATTATATTGAATAAAAATGAGTCTTACTAATATAAGAGGTTTTTAACTAATAAATGAAGATTAATTAAAAAGGGGATTAGATGTCTTTTATATGACTTGATCGTGCTTGTTTATTTCAATTGTGCTTTGTGTGCTTGCATATGGACAGTATGTAGGGACTTGGTTACTAATATGTGATTATTCTAATTGTATTGGATTGTTGTTTATTTGATAGTTAAATAACCGACAATCAAATCTTGGCCAAATATACTCTGGAAATATCTAGAGAAAGCAAGAGGGTATATGGTACAGTTATCTTCGATGATGCATACTATACTGTACGTATAAACTCATTTTGTTCTTCTAGAACAAATGATAAGGAAATTCATCCACTTAAATGGTTAGGAGGTGATCTCCAATCTTATATATTGTTTGTTTATTTCTCATAGAGCCAGAGTTAAGATTCTCGGGAAATCAATTGATCAGTTTTGGAGCACCTGGTAAGCGAGGAAGAGTATACTTATATGAGATAACTTGAAACCTTAACCACTCCAAAACCAAATACGCATTTTTTACTTTTTAAGAGGTTTGTGATTACTTCGTGATTGATTCTTGATTACTTCGTGATGGCTTCGTGATTGGAGGGATTGGTTCACGGCTGCGTTATGACACTAGAATCTATGTGGAGATACGAGATCTATTTAAGATGCTCGAATACATATAGTTGTTCATGATTTATTCAGGTTGTGGGAATCCATGTGTGATTCTGAGACCTGTTGAGGTATGGGAATTCATGTGTGATTTCGAGACTTGTTGATGAATCCATATGTGGTTTTGAAATTTGTTGAGATATGGAAATCCATGTATAGTTCCATGATCTATTCGAGGTGGAGCTTGTGTGGAAGACCTATTCAAGTGGTGACTTGTAGGCTGGAATACCATATGTAGCCTCATCTTCGAGTATGACTAAAACTATAAATAGGAGACATAGCCATTAAGGTTGGCAAACCCATAGGGCACATGCGACTCCATTTCCAGAAATACTTACTAGAATATGCAGGTGGGAGCGATGCATCAGGTCTTAGCAAGACCATTTATGGTTTTTCTATGGTACATTCACTAGAGATGTACGACGCTTCAAAAGTATTCTCTTATCCTTTTGTAGTAGTTTGGATTTAACTTACCTAGAGTGATCTACGTGGAAATCATACACAATTAGCGAACGTGCCTTAGCGGTTGTGATTGTATACATATTACTTTTGTCATGTACAGTCACTTACGTCGCAGCTATGTGATTATTTATATTTCACACTTAGACATTATTATATTATCACTAGATTTTATAGTAGAAATTGTTTGGTTATCGTTAGGTAAAAAATCGTCCGTGTTTATTATCAGCATGGCCTTACAAGATACCTTTATTGTGACGACCCGTATTTTTAACTATTTTAAATTATTGAATTTAATATGATCATTGAATAAAAACTGTTAGAAATAACAATTTAATGATTATCAATGAAGCTTATTGAATACGAACTTAAATAAAATTTTGAAATAAACGATTTCGAAGATTTTGGCAATAACAAGTATTTAAATAAAATTTTATATATTGAATGTGTTTATAGTCAATAACTGAAATTGAATAATAAATATTGTATTATTTAGATGGAAATAAAATAATTGTTAATAACTGAAATTCATTTAGAATTTTATGATTTATTAATGTAATTTATTGGATAATTTAATTGTTTAATTTTAATATTGCAATTATTTAAATAATTAAATTTTATTTAAACAAAAATGAAGATTGTTAACTTTCAAAATTCAGTTTAAAAGTGATTAAATTGATTTTTGAAATTTCTTGTTTAATTAACGTGTAAAAATAACGATTTTAGCCACTGTCTCAGATTGCGACGAAACTTGTTTCATCAGATCCGTAATAGTGAATAATTATAGGATTTCATGTTTAGTAGCGATCAGACTTATTTGTTTGGCCGTGCGAGCTTGAAACGTGTGGAATTTAATTAGAGGAATTTAATTGAAACAAATTGATTTCGAAAAGCTATCTTCTGAATATGATGGAATTGGCTTCCGAGACTTGTTCCATTGTGTTTGGAATAGGGGTATAACATATAGAACATTAGGCGGCACGCCTCATTTGGAGCTTGAGAATTTCGGACGTTTAAATTCAGAGATTTGCTAATTTGAATATTATATATTTACACCATCTCCCAACACTTCGTACAATCTGCCCCTTTTCTGTATACCCGTAACTCTTTCCCCCCTCATTTCAAATCTTGCTAACGAAAGAGAAATTATAGAAAAAAAGTTAAAATCGTGAGATGCGCGGCGGCGCGTGGATCAGCGCTAGTGGAGTGCATGATGGCGCGCTCGAGGCGGCGGGCAATTGCGGTTTTAGCTAGGCGCTGGCACGTGACCTGGTGATGGAAGGAAGGAGGCGCTGGACGGTGGACGAGCGAGTGGGAGGCGGTTGCGCCCTCAGGTGATGTCGGCGCGGCCTGAGGTGGTCGGCGAGCGTGTCCGAAAAAAATGAAGAAGGAGTCATGATTCGAAGCTTGGGAAGGGAACGTTGGTTGGGTTTCAGCTGTGAGAGGATGGTGCTTAATTTGTTAATTATTAAGTTAATTAATGTTTATAGTTATTGTTATATTAAATATTGCATATCTTTTCTCATGAGGCCCGTTTTGGACGAAAAAATTTACGTTGGATTCGTGTCGAAGTCGTCTACGATATGGGATTGAGGTGGAATTTATTTGAAGTTGAAATATTTTCAGTTTCAAATAAAGGTAAGTGTTTTAAACACTTACGAATGACTAAATTATTTTTATGTTAGTTAAATTGAATCCATGAAGTAATTTTATTTTATTGATTGTTGTTTGGCAATCTAACTAACATGGAAATCGACACAGAAATTTTGAATTAACAGTTTAATTGAAATTGGAATTAAACTGGTAGTAAAATTATCAATTACCGATGACTAATTAATTGTTGTGATTTATTGAATGTTTTGGATATTGATTGTGATGGATGATTATTGGGTTGATATTTTGGATGGTTGGATGTTTATTATTTATACATATCCCATTATCACCCTGTAAATTAATTGATAGTATATAAACCGTTATTTGAATTATTTTGAATAAATTAAGAAATAGGTTGAAATGAAATATGCCAATGACATTTATTTTGGGTTGAAATTATACATATCCATCCCTGAATTAAAACCGAAATAACAATTCACCGAGCCATAGGATAGAAAATTATATACAGACACTGAATTCTTAAATTAAATGATTTTAAAAATTTTGGTTTGAAATTATTTAAATGATTTTGATTTAAAGAAATAAAAATCGAATTTATGGAAATTGAATTAATTTCGAACTTGAGCTCAAAATGTTGAAATTGAAATTTGTTAACAAGAATTGTTTAAAGAATCGAATTTGAATTTGTTGTTATAATTGAAATATAATTTAAATTATGGAATTTGATTTGTTTAAAAGATTTGAACTTTTATTGAGCTTTGAAATAAGTCCAAGCAAAGGTAATTTAAATGGATATTTCAAATTTGAGCTCGGATTTGAATTATTTTTTAGATTTGAACATTAAATTGAACATCGAAGTTAAGTTTAATTTAAATGATTTAAATTGATATTCTGAAATTGAACTCGAATTATATATATAACTGAAATGGTTTAAGATTGGGAATTGGATTGAAATTGAAATGGAAATTAATTTGAATTGAAAATGGAATTGAATCGATTTAAATTGAAATGGAAATTGATGATGATTTGAATTGAAAGATTTAGAATTGAATCAGTTTGACTTTGCAACTCTTTTTAAATAGATTATTTTAACATAAACTGTTTAGATATATCTTTATAAATATTCAAATTATTTTTAACTTCCAAGCTATTTTACTATATAAACCATTTTCAATACTCAAACTATTTTATATTAAACTATTTTAACTTTTTAAACTATTTTCTAGAAAAATTCAAACTAGTCAAAGTGGGAACTGTTTATATTTAAATCATGGATTTAATTGTGAATTGGGTTAAATTGAAGGTATAACCTATATTGTAATTCGAATTGAATTTTGAATTAAAAATGACATATCAGACTGAATTGACATATTTTGAAGTAAATATGATATTTTGAAGTAAATATGATGATTTTGAAATGAAATGATGTTTTGAAGTGAATAAGATATTTTGATATCAAGTATGAATTGTTTTCGAAATGCAAAAAAATCAACCGGTGTGTAAAATGATGTTAGGTTGTTGAAGATACGTGGGCCTCTTATTGGCATACTCTTTATCAATATTGGAACCACTTTAACAACTGTGTATGCAGAGAAGACTCCAAAATGAAGTGGTTGGAATTGACATATGTTCGCTGGATTTGAAAAAAGAGAACGATGTCTATAGACCCTGGCACTTATGCCAATTTGAAATGACTAAACATGACGGTTTCACAGGGCCAAGCGGGCTAGCTACCCCTAGCGGACATCTGTTCTTCGATTTTCTTTGGACTCGATCCATATTATATTCCTTGTTGTTGGTTTTGATTGGTGCACCTTGATTTGGGGATAACCTATCTTTGACTCGATATGGGATGGATGGACGCAGTGGGCAATCATGGCTACGATGCGTTACCACCAATCCTACGACTCGAACTGGTAGTATCCTACCTTGGGTATTGCTTCATGTGCCTTGTCATACATTGATCCCTGTATGAGACCAATACAATTTTGGTTTAGTGTTGTCGTATCACGACGCATCCCTATCCCTCGACATGCTACTGGGGCGTTATATACAAACTCTACAGTAATGCTCAAAAATACGTGCAATGGACGGTATTTTCGATGCTCGAAAATCGATATTAATACGTCCACTGTATTACATGTCGAGCAATCGAATACCAGAAAAAACAATAGTTAGGGGAAAATAAAATGAAGAGGTAGAAGAAAATAGAACAATAACACAGAATCTCACAAACGCAGCGAAACAATATATAATAGAAAATAACATGTCTTTATACAAAAAACTATAACTGTTACTTATACATTACATCATCAAGGTACAACAAATCAATAACTCAATACTGGACAGTTACAATAACTTGTCCTCCTAGTGCTGGATATATAGCCTACAATACAAAATGGAATATAATCAAGTACGTGAAATACATCTCTGTCATCCTGCTCTTCTCCTGAGCTCCATAACATCCTACCCTGGATCTGTAATACTAGATCTGACCTGAGCGTTATAAAAAAACACCCAAGTCACTCAGGAAAACCAGCGTGAGAAAAACTTACTCAATTTGAATTATTAAAGTTATCAAAATCCTTTGAGAAACAAATGTATCTCGTAAGAGCACGCCACACATAAACATGACAGGTTTTTACGTTACGATAATCAAAGCACTTTATATCAAAATCATCTTATAATATAAGAGTCTCTAAATAAAGTAAATATAAAATAGCTGAAAGCTTGCATCTCACGTCTCGATATAGTTGGGCACAATCAAAACCGTACGGCGCTTATTAGAGAATGGATTCCATACAATGCCTAGGCACTGGGGTACCGCCTATCGTAGTACACTTCTAGAAAAATGTTACCACACATAGTTGGGCACAATCAAAATCGTACGTCGGGATCGCCTACACCTCAAGACCGGTCCTATCCCTAACCTAGATAGAACCGGATATGTTACCACCCCAGGTGTTCCCACTCTTATCGCGAGCTCTTTTCCATGCACCAATGTATCCATAATTTATAATATATCCGAGGTTATCAAGAAAGGTGATAACATACCCTAATTGGCTATGACCCACTTAGCCTTACTTCATATCCCCTGATTTTCAGTCATTCTGTTTGATGAGGTTTAAGGCTACGTTTACCTTTTAAGAACAATTTCACTTTGAATGCTCATCGTCCTCCGATGACGATGTTTTGATAGCATTCGTACATACAAATTGTCCTGGGTATGGACAAACCGAATCACCGTCTTCATCATCTTCACGGTATACATTCGTAACGCTCAAATATGATCGAAGTGGTTTTCAGATAATTAAATCTGATCCCGGTCTCTTCGAAACGATCAACGAAGTTGGCAAATACTTGATAGTTGTTTGTTTAACTATCAATATAACATCCATAAGCAGTCACTTGGCCCATATTATAATTTTTTTCCAAAATTTATTTCCAAAATATCTTTATAAGATATATATTCAAATCCCTTTCAAATTTCAAATTTTTGAGACGACTCAAATATTTATATCCATATCAGGATATTTCAAACCATCTTTTATTTCAATACTTAGAAAATATTTAAAAAATATTATTCTAACCTCCTTACTTCTCAACACTTAGGAAAGTTGCATTTATTTCTCATTTCTCAGAACCCTTTACAATTTTTGTTGTAAATTCCTTAACTCATTTATAATGAATTCTATAAGTTTTGGGGTTCCTTAATTATATCTCTTTATTCAAACGTATATACTTATCTCACGAAAAAATATATTCACAAATCATTTCTTTCAAAAATATTTGAAAAACTTTTTAAAATAGATATGGAAAGCACTATGCCGTATTAACGATTCGCAGCTTAATGATTACTTCTATCCTAGAGAAATCCAAACTTAACTACAGGCAATCTCTGCCTCCGATTTCGCCATGAAAGTATACCATTACTTTCCAAAAACTTATTTAACAATTAAATATACTTTTAAACAATTAAAATAATTACATAACTTTGAAACAATAATTAATTTTGATTTATTAATAAAATTCTAATCGATTTGCAAGACTTGTTTATGAAACTTATAATTCATTTTGACAATTTAAAAATATTTAGATAACTAACTTTCTGGAATATTCTTACGTTAAAACATTTATAAATTACCCTAGTTTAATAATTAAAGTCCCATTTTTAAGACAAACTCAACTTCTTAATAATATTTTTTTTCAATTCCAATATAACCAATCTAATATTTTTGAATCTCTCTCGATTTATCACCAATCAATTTATGTCCCCAATTTCATAAATCCCTTCTTCACATTTTCAAAAGTAAAATTCTAATTAAATTTATTAAATAACCCAATCTATATTTCAAAACTAACCAAATCTCGATTCTACTTCTATTTCGTAATTTAGAAATCTTATTTAAGATCTAGTATAACCAAATTTATATTTATTTTCAAAATTCCCTTTTTATTTTTCCAATTTATTTAAAACCTCGATTTTTAAAACCTTTAATATTTAACAAGTATCGCTTAAGAATTAATGTTTAAAATCCTTTATATACATTATTTTCAAAAAAAATCTCTATTTACAATATCACGAAATAATCAAGTACAAAGCCAAGCCATTTATTTTATCCAAATAATTTATTTTAACCAATCCAAAATTCTATATAAATACTTCACTTCCAAAAATCCCTTTTTAATTTCTTTTCAAATTCTATATATCATATGGTATTTTAAAATAGCACAATCTCGACCAGTATTAGCATAGCATCCAATAAATTCAAATCACACTATAATCCATCATAGATTATTCAAACATATCATATATCACTATATATGAAAATAAATTCAACATTTTTGAGGAATGCAGTTGGATCCCTTCAACATGTTTTCCTGCATCCATAGATGTTGATACAACATAATAGATATCAATCCTACTTCCGGGCGAATATCGCGGTAATATAGAGTCATCTTCTATTATGCGGGGCACATAGGGTCTCATACGCTCTAATAGGTAGGAAGAATCAATCCAACTACTAATATATACTACTATGCATATTATAACATCCAACCGATAATAATAATTATCAAATTATCTAATCAACGACTAATAGATTTTCAATATTTAATAAACTAGCAATCCAAAAATGAGTGAGATTTACTCACATTGATTTTTGTTGTCGATTTCACATTTTGGTTTCGATTATTTCGAATACGTTTGAATTTATCTAAAAATTCAACAAGCTCTAATTTCAACCAAACTAATTCCATAGCCAAGATCTCGTTTACATGAACCCAACGCAACTAACCGCGTTGGATTTGGATCTAAGACGAATGATATATTGAATTTACAATCTAACGACTTTATTTTAACGATAATTTTATATAAGCTATTTTTATTTTCAAATGAAAACCCATACCCATTCAATACAAAACCCATCCCGCTATGAATTGTGCTTTCCCTTCCCCATCTCCTCTGTTCTTCCCATTCACCTAAAATCCATTTAAACGACACCACCGTATATGTGCACGAATCAACTAAGCCACCGTTTGACCCAACGAAGCTACCAATGCATCGCCCTCCTCCTCCTCAATCGAACGCACACCATAATGCCACAGCCGTGTATCCCAATCGAAATGCGACACCATGACCCCCTCTCGACCTGTCATTGTTGTGAACTCCAAAACGCCACTACATGTCACCAAAAACTTCCCCGAGCTGCTCCTCACCTTGCTGAGTTCAAATCCAAGCCCCATAGATCGAATCGAGCAGTAAATCACACAAGAACTCGAACCCTAATTCGAATGCCCCACATCGATCATCACTAACGAGTGCCACACCCAACAATATGCATATCAGATTGAAGAGAAGGATGAATTTGGATTTTACAAACTATTTTCATGATTTTTAGACGAGTTTATTTCGAGCATTGATTTTTTAAAGCTCCATTTTTTTCTCTTTTTTTCGTTACACTGTATAGTTGCGTACAATTTTAAATAAGGAGGAAAAGATACTATGCATGTTTGAATAGGTTCAGTCAAATCCTAGGTTGTAGAAGAAACGACTAGTTTGACAATATTATATATATATATATATATATATATATCAATTAATTCTTCAAAATATCTTAATTTTTGCAACTCAAAATCTCAAACCCCTATCGAGGCGCACCGCCAGGAGTTTATAATGTTATACCCCTATTCTGAATGCGATAGAAAAAGTTTCGAGTCCTAATTCGATCGTATGGAGAAGATAGCTTTTTGGACCCAATTATTATACTGAATTTTCGATATAAATTTCAACGCGTTTATTACCCGCATGGCCAAATGACAACTCCAAACACTATGAAATTTGAAATCCGATAATAGTACACTATTACGGATCCAATGGAACTAGTTTCGTCGAATTCCGAGAATGTGCTCCGGTAGGCTATTTTTACTCGTCAATTTATACAAGTTATTTTCAAAATTAAGTAAATCACTTATAAATCAAATTTAAAATTTTATTTACCCTTATTTTTGTAAATAGAAATTTAATAAGCTTTGAAATTATTTTTATCCCGCTTAAATCTCAAGATCCATGGTTTAACCAATTTCCAATTATTAAATTATCCAATATATAATAACTCATTATATTTGAAATTCAAGTTAAAATTAACTTTTAAATATTTAAAATCAATTAAATATTAATATTTCAAATAACCAAAATTTTGAGTCGTTACATTCCTCCCCCTTTAAAAGAATTTCGTCTCCAAAATTGCCAAGGTAAGAAGAATGGTCCAAAACCCAATAACTTTCCCCAAAACCAATCAATTGAAACAACTCCCAAAAAACCAATTTGTTGAAACCACATTATCACCTTTGCTAATTTCTAAATTCATCCATAGATTCCAAATAATATTATTTACTCAATCATTTCAAGATATAACCAAAAATCAAATTCTAGTTATTAAAATTTTCTAACTTCTTAAATTTTCAAAAAAATTCCCCAGCGTCTCCTTTGCGCTGCTAGATCCAAACAACTACAAATCGCCTCTACGGACTCAAACCGTCTAAAGAAAACAAAATCCAAGTGGATCGATCATAAAAACATCAAATTCAACAACAATTTAAACATGTACCTTTTTGTCGGGAAATCAAATTTCACTTCTGAAATTGAAGACATCAATTTAGCTTTTGCTTTTAAATACCCGCACCTTACTTACCAATAATATCCAGTCATATAATTAAAAATCATTTTATTTATTCTTTTTTAAAACTTTAAATACTTGCTTTACTTAAGTCCGTATGATGTACATATATCATCTGTACGCAATATCAAATCTGATCGCTCACTCGATCACACAATTTTACTTCCGAACTAGTATTGTTTACACGACTCTCTAGTGCGGACTCAGATCTGGTTCCTTGATTAGAAACCATCATTCTCCTTGCATAGCCGTTCACTATAATAGTGAATCTGTGAATCAATCAAAAATCCATATCCATGGTTCACCATCGAAAATTGAGTGAAAAATCCTAACTCAGATCGATATAAATTATCTCGAAATTCTATGCTCGAATCTGGATCGAATCGTCATGCAAATAAAATAATATACGTACAACTTACGTATTATATTCTAATTGATTCTCAGCTATATCAATTTTTTTCATTCACATTTATTTCATTTATATTCACCTATTCACAATTATCATTCACATTTAAACTTCACATTCACATATTTACTTGGTATATCCCTTAAATTCTAATTTCACTTAAGAATTTCACCATCAATTTTTTTAAGTCTATCATAACATTTTATATAAATGTTCTTATGTATATCATCACTTCACCACTATAGTTTGTACCCACTTCTATTCAAATCTGATTCCAACTTAGTTTAACTTACTAATTAAATTAATTAGTTCATCCACTAATTTATTTCCAATCTTAATAAATTCTCTTTTCAATAATTTCTACATCCATCCTAACTTAGGCTAAATTTTCAAAGATCAGTCTTATTCAACTTAATTTAAGTTAAATTCCATTCCGAATTTAATTTCAAATTTTTATAAGTTATCAACTTACTCATATTCCATAAAACATTTCAAGTAAAAATCCTAAAGTTAAACACTTTGTTATAAGTATTTCAAATCATTTTTGAAATCATATATACCCAAAATCCTTTCGTATATCAATTTATTCTTTTAAGTTCCCAAGCCAAAACCAGTTTTCTAAAACAAAGCTCCAATAGTAGCAATTCCTCTCTTGGAAACTCCAAAATGAACGTCGATGATGCTGCAGTCATCACCGAAATTATTTTCCAACGACTGAAGGGAGTTCAGTGCTTTCATTTCCTTTAAAATTTCCTTTAAATATTTCTAGCTCAAAATTATTCTCCAAATAAATGCACTATTATTTTCCATAACTTCGAAAAACATTTAAAAACCAACAGAAATTAAATTCTCAAATTCCCAGCCTTCAAACCCTTTTAAATTCATAAATTGCTTTTATAAATCATATTTATAATACATTTAGGAATTTCATTTCATTTCAAATTATAAATCACATTTACATAATCCCATTTCGTAATATGAAATTATTTCTTAAATGTTGACTATAATATAAACTTTTAATTCACTCACCACAACAACAAATGATAATGGTTTAATATTATCATTTCCTAGCAACCAAGCACACTATATACAACTATTATAATTTTTGAAAAATTATTTCTTTCATAAAAATAATCTAGGTAAAATTATTTCATTTACCCTATTTCAAAACAATATCATGTCGAGATGCTCTCTTCAAGTGTTTGGAGATCCCTATCAATAACGTTAATTACTCATATTGACCAGAATCCACAAGCCACTTAATAGATCAATAAACATGGTATAAAACAAGTTTATATTCACTAATAAATACACACGCATATCTATTAATACACTCAAACTCATTCTAGGGTGCTACTAACCCCATCTCTAATGAGGTACCCATAACAAAGTCGAGGTTCTCGCTTAACCTTCAGCTCTGATACCAAATATAATAGATGGGATTTTCGATGCTTGAAAATCAACACTAATACGTCCATTGTATTACATGCCGAGCAATTGAATGTCGAAAAACCCGATAGTTAGGAGAAGAGAAAATAAAGAGGTAGAACAAAATAGAACAACACAAAATCTAACAAACAAAGTGGAACAATGTATAATAAATAGTAACATGTCTTTATACAAAAAGAACTATAACTATTACTTATACATTACATCATCAGGGTACAACAAATCAATAACTAAATACTGGACAGTTATAATAACTTGTCCTCCTAGTGTCGAATATACAGCCTACAATACACAGTGGAATATAATCAAGTACGTGGAATACATCTCTTTCATCCTCCTCTTCTCCTGAGCTCGATAGCATCCTAACCTGAATCTGTAATACTCGATCTAACCTGAGCATCATAATAAAATAACACCCGAGTCACTCTGAAAAACCAACGTGAGAAAAACACACTCAATTTGAATTATTAAAGCTATCAAAATCCTTTGAGAAACGAATGTATCTCGTAAGAGCATGCCACGCATAATCATGGTGGGTTTTTACCTTACGATAATCGAAACATTTTATATCAAAATCATATATTATAATAGTGTCTAAACAAAGTAAATAGAAAATAGCTGAAATGCTTGCATCTCACGTCAACATAGTTGGGCACAATCAAAACCGTACAGCGCTTATTGGAGAATGGCTTCGATACAATGACTAGGCACTGGGGTACCACCTATCATAGTACACTTCTAGAAAAATGTACAGAGGACTACGTCAGGATCCTATACAACACAAGACTGGCCCTATCCCTAACCTAGATAGAACCAGATATGTTACCACCCCAGGTGTTCCCACCCTTATAGAGAGCTCTTTTCCATGCACCACCATAACCATAATTTATAATATATCCCAGGGTATCTAGAATGGTGATAACATACCTTAATTGGGTATGACCCACTTAGCCTTGCTGCATATCCCCTAATTTTCAGTCATTCCGGTTGATGAGGCTTAAGGGTGTGTTTACCTTTCAAAAACAATTTCACTTCAAATGCTCATCGTCCTCCGATGACGATGATCTGATAGCATTCGTCCATACAAGCTGTCTTAGGTCTGGACAAACCGAATCACCGTCTTCATGATATACATTCATAATGCTCAAATCTGAACAAAGTGGTTTTCGGATAATTAAATCGGATTCCGGTCACTTCGAAACGATCAACGAAATTGGCCAAATACTTGACAGTTGGTTTTTTTAACTATCAATATAACATCCATAAGTAGTCATAGGCTCATATTATAATTTTTTCCCAAAATTTATTTCCAAAATATCTTTATAAGATATATATCCAAACCCCTTTCAAATTTTAAATTTTTGTGACAACTCAAATATTTATATCCATATCAGGATATTTCAAACCATCTCTGATTTCAACGCTCAGAAAATATTAAAAAAATATTATTCTAACCCCCTTACTTCCCAACACTTAGGAAATTTCCATTTATTTCTCATTTCTTGGAACTCTTCGCTAGTTTTGTTGTTACTTCCTTAACTCGTTTATAACGAACTTTATAAGTTCCGGGGTTCCTTAATTAAATCTCTTTATTCAAATGTATATACTTATCTCACCAAAATAAGTATATTCACAAACAATTTATTTCAAACATATTTGAAAAACCTTTTAAAATAGATATAGAAAGCACCATGCGGTATCAACCATGGATTCACAGCTCAATGGTTACATCTCTATCCCAAAGAAATCCAATCTCAACTACAGGCAATCTCTACCTCCGATTTCGCCATGAAAGTATACCATTACTTTCCCAAAACTTATTTAATAATTAAATGTACCTTTAAACAAATTAAATAATTACATAACTCTGAAACAATAATTAGTTCTGAATTATTAATAAAATTCAAATCGATTTGCAAGACTTGTTTATAAAACTTATAATTCATTTTGACAATTTAAAAATATTTAAATAACTAACTTGCTGGAATATCCTTATGTTAAAACATTTATAAATTATCTAGTTTAATAATTAAAAATCCCATTTTTATGACAAACTCAACTTCTAGATAATATTTTTTTCCAATTTCAATATAACCAATCTAATATTTATAATCTCTTTTGATTTATCACCAATCATTTATGTCCCCAATTTCATAAATCCCTTCTTCCCATTTCCAAAAGTAAAATCTATCTTTTCATTTTAAACTGATTTACCCATCTCATTATAAATCCTCACAGTGGATTTATTCCTCAATTTATCAAATAATAATCATTTCACTCTATTTATAAACACTGTTTATAAATCCCATAATCTCGTTTCCAGTTTACAATGGTTTCACTTTATTTAACTCCATTTATAAATCGATTTCTAAACCAAATTCCATTTATAATTCAATTTCTTAATTAATCCAATCTATATTTCAAAACCAACCAAATATCGATTCTACTTCTATTTCGTAATTTAGAAATCTTATTTAAGATCAAGTATAACGAATTCTATATTTATTTTCCAAATTCTCTTTTTTATTCTTCCAATTTATTTAAAACCACAATTTTTAAAACCTTTAGTATTTAACAAGCATCACTTAAGAATTTTTATTTAAAATCCTTTGTATATATATTATTTTCAAAAAAAACCTCTATTTACAATATCATGAAATAGTCAAGTACAAAGTCAAACCATTTATTTTATCCAAATAATTTATCTTAACTAATCCAAAATTCTATATAAGTACTTCACTTTCAAAAATCTTGTTTTAATTTCTTTTCAAATTCAATATATATACTAATGGTATTTTAAAATACCAAAATATCGACAAGTATTACCACAACATCCAATAAATTCAAATCACACTATAATCCATCACAGATTATTCAAACATATCATATATTACTATATATGAAAATAAATTCAATATTTTTAAGGAATCCAGTTGGATCCCTCCAACCTATTTTCCTACATCCACATATGTTAATACAACATAAAATACTAATCCCGCTTCGAGAACGGAATAGTAATATAGGGTCATCCGCTATTATGTGAGGGTCTCATCCGCTCCAATAGGCGGGAATAATCAATCCAACTACTGCAATAAACTACTATATATTATAACATCCAATTAATAATAATTATTATCAAATCATCCAATCAACCGATAATTAGATTTTCAACATTTTAAAAGTAAACTAGATATCCAAAAATGAGTGGGATTTAGTCACATTAATTTTTATTGTCGCTTTCACGTTCTGGTTTCGATTTATGTCAAATGCGTTTGAATTTATCTAAAAATTCAGAAAGCTCTAATTTCAACCAAACTAATTCTATTTCCAAGATCTCATTTATATAAACCCAACGTGACTGACTGTGTTGGATTTGGATCTAAAATGGATGAGATATGGAATTTACAATCTAACGATTTTATTTTAACAATAATTTTTCATAAAATATTTTTATTTTCAAAAGACAACCTATATCCATTCAATACAAAACCCGACATGCTATGAACAATGGTTTCCGTTCCCCTTCTCCTATGTTTTTCCCATTCACCTAAAACCCATTTGCACGACACCACCGTACGCGTGCACAAATCAACCAAACCACCATTTGACCCAACAAAGCCACCAATGCATCGCCCTCCTCTTCTTCCTCCTCCTCAATCGAACACACACCAACAAGCCATGGCCACGGCTCCCAATCAAAATACGACACTATGACCCCCTCGACCTGCCATTGTCGCGAACTCTAAAATGCCACCGCACATCACCAAAAACTTCCTCGAGCTCCTCCTCATCTTTCCGTGTTCAAATCGAAGCCCCATAGATCGAATCGAACAGTAAATCGCACAGGAACTTGAACCCTAGTGCGAATGTCATATATCGATCATCACTAATGAGTGCCGCGCCCACCAATATGCATATCAGATTGAAGAGAAGGATGCATTTGGATTTTACAAACTATTTTCATGATTTTTAGACGAGTATATTTCCAACACTGATTTTTTTTGAATCTCCATTTTCTTTTTTTTTGTTGCATTACACTGAACAGTTGCGTGCAGTTTGAAAGAAGGAAGAAAAGATACTATGCATGTTTGAATAGGTTAAGTCAAATCCTAGGTTGTAGAAGAATAGACTGGTTTGACAATATGTATATTAATTAAATCTTCAAAATATCTCAATTTTCAGAACTCAAAATCTCGAACCCCTATCGAGGCGTGCCGCCAGGCATTTATAATGTTATACTATTTCGAACGCAACGGAAAAGGTTTCAAGTCCTAATTCGATCATATGGAGAAGATAGCTTTCTGGATCTAATTATTATACTGAATTTTCGATATAAATTTCAATGCGTTTATATCTTGCACGGCCAAACAATAACTCCAAATGCTATGAAAGTTAGAAATCGATAATAATACACCATTACAGATCCAATGGAACTAGTTTCATCAAATTTTGAGACTGTGCCTCGGTTGGTTATTTTTACTCTCAATTTATACAAGTTATTTTCAAAATTGCGTAAATCACTTATAAATCAAATTTAAAATTTAATTTACCTTCATTTTTATAAATAGAAATTTAATAAGCTTTGAAATTATTTTTATCCATCTTAAATCTCAAGATTCCATGATTTAACCAATTTCCAATTATTAAATTATCCAATAACCCATTATATTTGAAATTCAAGTAAAAAATTAACTTTTAAATATTTAAAATCAACTAAATATTCTAATTTCAAATATCCAGAATTTTGGGTCGTTACAACGCGTTAAGGGGAATTAATGTAAATCCTTAACGCTAAGAAAAATATATTTTTATCGATTAGTCATTACATATATAGTGTATTCTATTATATATGGACAATTTAACGGATCCATAAGAGATGGAAAATCCCATAATACATCTTGAGTTATATCACGCACGTTATACACTGGATAGGAGAGGTGAAATCCAGTAAGCGTCTCCGATGCTATTGCACTCCTGTTACATGTGATGTTAATTTGACTCACATAAGGATATTTTGGTCTTGACTTGAGTGTTTTGTCTTTTCATTACGCTCGGGTCAGCCCTGAGTTTTCAGCGTATTGAAGATCATATTTTTTTGAGGACGAAGATGAAGTTTGGTATACTATTATTGCTAGTATTGTTTCACCATAAAGTTTTCCGCTCCATTATTCTATTATTCTGTTGTATATATAACTCTGATAAATGTTATATAAATTTTAATCAAATGTATAGTATAAAAAGCTTCATGAATTGTTTATTTGTTAACTATATTTTACCATTCCATTGCGAGATTCCATGTTTGTTCGTTTTCTTTTCTTATTTTTATTAATTAATCCCATTGATTATCTGTGTTTCGGAATGTTTGAGTTAGACATGCATGGATTACTACATATTTAAACCTTCTGAAACGTGGGTCGTCACAGTTGGTATCAGAGCTTTGGTTTAGCGATAGCCATAGCTTTGTGGGGTTTGAATCAATAGAGATAGGGTAGTAATACCGTAGAATGAGTTTTTGAGCATATATATATGAGAGTGCATATTTGTTAGTGTTATAAAATGTATTATATTATGTTTACTTATCCGTTGAGTTGTTTATGAGCTATGGTCGGTATGTGGGACGCCATGTTATCGATAGGGTTTTCTAAACACTTAAACGAGGCAAGTCGACATAATATTGTTTTAAATTCGGGTAAATAAAATAATTTTACCTAAATTATGTTTTATATATAAAATGATGCCTTTCATAAGCCTATGTGATTATCAATCAAGTTATTGTCAAGAGATGATAATGTTTAGTTATCACTGATTATTGGTTGGATTAAACTAAAAACGAATACGTTGTGAACTCCATTTCACAAAACGTTCGATAATTAAATTGAATTAAAACCTACATTAAGAATTGTTTGCAATAACAAAGATGCAAATTAATCGAACATTTTCATAATAAGGCAATAAAAAAGTATATTTATATTATAGCATATAAATAGAAAGGGTTAAAAAGCTGAGAATTTTAGAATTCAAACCCCGTTTCTTTCAAAATTGTTTTCAAAGTCTTCAGAATTAATAATAATATTATTTGAAAGTGTTTTGACTAGAAATATATTTTGAAAATATTTTTGAAAGAAATAAGAGAACTGAACTCGCTTGGTCACTGGGAAATAATTCTGCGGATGACTGCAGCATCAATAGTATTCATTTTCGAGTTTCTGAGTGAGATTTGCTACCAAAAGAAATTCATTTCAGGCTAAAACAAGTTTTGATTGTGAAAAATATATTCAAAGTATGATTTGATAAGTATACGAAAATAGTTTTGAACTTATAAATTGAAAAAATGGTATAGATGAGAAATAAGTTTGTACTTATGAATTTAAACTTGAAAGTTAGACCAAATTTTAAAAACGGTTGAAAATTTTGGTTAAACAAACAAAGAAAATTTTGAATCTGAGATATGAAATAAAAGAATTAACCTAAGAGTTGTTAAATAAATTGAGTTAGTGAAATGAATAAAATTAAATGAAATTTAACTCAAGAAAGCTTAAATAAAAGTGAATTGTATTTGAAATGAATTAGATAAAATAATGAAATGAGATTTTAAGTGAATAAGTTTGTATAACTTATAAATTTGAGAAATATTAAGCTAAAACAAATTTTAAATTTGTTGAATGTGAATGATAAGAAAAGAAATTTTATACTTTAAATTAAGTTAAATAAAATGAGTAATGGATTAAATGAAATACAGTGTAACTTAATAAATATTAAATGAATTGAATTGGATTTGAATTGAACTAGATGAATTAGTAAAATGAATTAATTCCACTTAAGATATAAAATGAATTAATAGAATGAATACGAACTTGAATTATGAAATGAAATGCAATTTGGGTATGAAAGAAATTGAATGTCAATAAATGGGTGTAAGTAAAATTTATGTGAGTAATTGAATTTGATTTTAATCGGATGTAAATAAGTTAAATGCAAATGGAATGAGTTTTAATAAATTGAATGTTAATTAATCGAATATGAAATAAGTGAACGTTAAATACAGAAATGTTATACACTAAGTTAATGTTCCAAGAAATGTTAAATGAATAATTTGAGTAGTAAAAAGAAATACTATTTAAATATGAACTTAAGTGAAGGTAAACAAATAGTAAATTAAACCATATCTTTGTAAATTGTTGTAAAATAAAATAAATAAATTTGCAAAGGTTGTTTTAATATTTAGTTGTAGCTTTCTAATATAATTATAATTTGAATAATATTGTGTAAAAGAAAATACATCTGTATAAAATGATTAATAAAATAAGAAAGTTGAAATTTGAATTATGAAATAATTTTTTACTTAAATCAAGTTGAATGAAATTGATTGTGACAAAAATAAAAATTATTAGTATGAATTTGAGTATAAAATAAAATTTACTCGAGTAAAGTTAATAATAAACTAATGATGTGAATCATTTTATAAACTTAAATTTTCTTAAGTAAAGTTAATGATATGAATTAGTGAAATGAACTAATGAAGTGAATCAATGAATTAATATGAACTTAAGTAATGACGTGATTATAAACACGAGTTACGTTATATAAATTGTTATAATAAACATAAATGATTTTATGAAATGGTTTATAAATGATATAATATTAAAGAAAATATATTAAGTGGTAACGAAATAAAATTTAACTTAAAGAAGGTTAAATGAAATTATTTATAAAATGGTCCATAAATGAATTGATATGAGATGTGTTAAATATTCAATAATTAAGTTTGAATAAATTGAATGTAAACGAAATAGATGTGAATAAATTGGAAGTAAACCAATTAAATATTAATAAAAAATATGAATGTTAGTAAGAACGATAATGTTTAAATTAAATAAACATTGGAAATGTAAAATTGCAATAGTTATAAATTGATGAGATGTATATTAATTGTTGAATGGGTTCTTTGTTGTAAATCATTGTCATTACTTCTTTTGATTGTATATAATTATTATGGTTGTGTATTGGCGCTTGTGATTATGATTTGGGTTCAAAATTCATGTTATTTGGTTTTATTTAATTTATACAAGCTTTCGATATCCTTTATATACAACTAATATTCTAAGTTGAGTTGAGATAGGTACATACGAAGACCGTTTGGACGTATACATGGATTTGATTTGCTTTTGCTTGCTTAATATAAGCGAACTTGCTTGCAGTAATAATAATAAGTTACATATCTCGGATTACATACTGCACTTTTATATATATGATGCATCATCATTGAGATGATATGTATATTTGGTATGTTTGTGACATATATTGTGTTTGCACCAAAATTGGTCACAACACTCTTCGGGGGTCGTTGAAGAGATAATAACAAAGAATGTAAATTCACAATGAGTATTATCCAACAAAAACTCCAATCAACAGTAATGTAAATGCGTAGGCAAGCGATTTATAGTGGTTCCGCGTGTTGCCTACGTCCACTGTGAAGTTTTTTGTTGTTTTATTGATTGATACTTGAAGATTACAAGTTTTTATAGCGAAGTACAGCAGATAATAAGTCAAAATTCGAAATCAATGGCAGTGATGATGATATGGAGTGATTCTGGCAGCGTCCGGGCGTGCTTTGTCTCTCCAAATTCTCCGATCCCCTTTCTGAATGACCATGGGCTCTATTTATAGGCGTAGGATGCTGATATTTCGCTGAAAATTCGGGAGACCACTTCTGGCGCGTGAGGGGGCCCACATGCCCGGCCTCCGGAAATTTGGGCCCACTTTGGCATCGATTCGAACTCCATTCGTATCGATCAGAAAATCATCCAATCGGGATGAAATTTGGTGTGGACATTCTGCAACATGTATGCAAGCTTCTATGAAAATTTCGTGGCATTTGGATCAGTAAATTGAGAGATATGGTCGATACGAAATGAAGTTCCTCGTGTGGCTATTTGGTTTGAATCGATTCGTTCGAATCGATCGCTTTGAACCGATGGTGGCACGCGCCTTCGTATTGACGTGGAGCACACACTTCGCCTCGATCCGGACTTTGCTCCGAGTTGACCGCTTTGACTCCATATATCTCGACGCATTCGCATCGATGAATAACACGTCACCATGGCTAGTTGACTCGATGGATTCGAATGCTGCCGCATTCATGGATACGAACTGCAACTGTTGGTGGACACGAATCCGGGTAATTTGATGGATACGAAGTGCTTCATCTGCTGATGGGCGTGAAGTCCATTGATACGAACTTGATGGATTCGAAGAGAAGTGTTTCCATGGATTCGAACAACCGCGAGTTTGGTGGATTTGAACCAGATGGAGGCGAGGCTATCTTCCTTTCGACCGTTTTAAGTGTTATGGATTCGAAGGCTGATGTTACCGATGGACTCGAACATCGTCCCTTTAATGGATACGAAGGAGGAAGCTCCGATGGATACGAAGTAGTACATCTAGACTGATTCGAATGAATGCTTGCTGATGGTTGCGAACTAGATGGAGTCGAACCAAAGGATACGAATAGGATCTCTGCCTATGGATTCGAACGAGGGTGTTACCTATGGATTCGAACAAGGGCTATCTCCTTCATCTTGAATCGATCATAGCTTGAGCATACGAACAAGGATTGGCTTGAAACTTGGAATGCTGACTTCTATGATCTTTCTTATCATGTCCTATCAATTGTAGCTCAATCTGGACTCGGACAAAATTCATCGATATCCATAGTGAAGCAAAGTATGACCAATCTCTGAGATGAACCGTCTCTCGTTTTCAATCGATCTTTTGGTATCACGGCTTTGTCAAAAAGCGGGATAACATTTGCCCCCCAAAGTACGTCTTGTGGAAACATGACGTGCTTTGAAAAGCTACAATCTCTTTCTGAACAATCATTGCTCTCTTGTCGGAGGTTGTAACCCTGCGTTGATATGATTGATTGCTGGATAATAGTGCTTAGCTGTTGGTTGTTGTATTCGTAACACGATGAGTATTCGTAACAAGATGAGTATTCGATCCCTGTAAATGTTTAAAATCGAATGTTAGTTCGACATATATGCATATATGTTAGTTTGACCCTTGTTAACGTCGTGCGTCCACGAGTCATTGTCAGTTTTGTTTGTTGTTGAATTTCATATTGATTCTCTCCTGAACCGATTTGGAAATTTGAGTTGAAACAACGCTTGATGGTTGTTTTTGACTATCCTCTTGTATCTATCCTCTCCTGAATCGATGTCAAAGGTTAAAAAGTAGTTTTTCACATCGATGCGAGTCGAAATGATGGATACGAAATGACAGTTCGTATCGATGAGCTTGGATGGGTACGAAACGTCCATTTGTACCGATGAGAAAGGATGGATACGAAATTGCTGTTCGCATCGGTAGGTTTGGATGGATACGAAATATCTGATCGTACCGATAGGCAGTGGATGGAGTTGTGAACTTGTTGATGTGAACGAGGGCTTTGAGCTGATGGAGTTCACAATCTTTGGCTGTCCCTGCTGCTTGCTTCGTATCGATGGATCTGTCGTTTACTTCGAATCGATAGAAGTTTTTGGTGATGGATTCGAAACTATCGTTCGACTCGAACGTTGGGGGTGACCGGTGGTGACTGGTCACATGGACCGGGAGGCGAAATGACCCGGTTCTTCTATGGTTCCATATAAATAGTGTGGACTTAGCCACATTTTCACTTTTTACTTTTACTGCTGCTTTTTACTTTCGAATCGATAGAGAGAAAGAACTGTTAGCCTTCGAATCGATTCAATCCTTCTGTTCTTCAGAGTTAAACGTTAAAATCAGGTGACTATAGACGAAATTATGTTTAGAACGATGAAACTCGAAATCTCAATCCATCCTCTTTGCTTTTATCATCGGTTTCAGTGAATTGAAGATCTGGGTGAGCGAGAGCAAGTTTGGATGGATGCGTTGCCATGGAGTCGAGGCCTTTTTGGAGAAGAAGGATTTGTGGAGCTTTCGAATCGAAGGAGATTATGCGATTTCGTATCGATACGAATATGACAGTGGCGATCGATGCGAAGCCAATGTTCTCTGATCGATGCGAAATGGTGTGCCCCTCATCGATACGAAATGCATCGCTTCGAACTGGATCGATACGAAACTCATCGTTTCGAACTGATCGATACGAAACGTATCGAGTCGAACCTGATCGATACGAAACGTACCGATTCGAACATGGTCGATACGAAACGTATCGAACCGAACATGGTTGATGATATTTCTTCGATTCGATACGAATTTGAACTGCAGCGACCGATTCCAAGTTGAAACTAAGTGAATTTAGAGAATTTTTTGCACATAAAAATACTTGCCTCCGACGAGCTTCTGCCTTGCATGATTGAACTTGACCGTAGAACAGCATATTGGACTACCTTTCGAAGCTCGCTGATGGAACTATAACTTGACAAAAATGTAACGAACTTCAACTTGGGTCGATCGTTTGCAGGTGGATGCCACGGTTGTGACGGTCAGCGATGACGGTCATTTCCGGTTTGATTTTCAAAGTTTTTTCGTTCATACACTACAGTTTATTCCATAGAATTTGTTCAAGTAATGCACTGCACGACACATGCACTTTACACCGGGGAATGCACGGGCTTTTTAGCATCTAATGATGATTTCTCGTGAGTTAGCTAGTTATGGAAACTTCAAGTTCGCAACCGTAAGAAACTTAGAGTTCAGTCCCTCCCGTTCTTGAAGTACCAGAGATTGAGATTGAAGTTATTGGTCCAGCTTCGAATGAGTTACCTGACGCATCCTTCATTAGTAACCCATCAGACTCTGTTCCGTCTAACATTTCGGGAGACATGCTAGGGAGAATATGCTTAAGGCATGGTTTGTCGATGGATGACGTGCTACTGCCGGGGCCAAATGATAGACCACATAATCCACCAGAGGGATATACCGCATTCAATCGCCACGCGTGCGCAGCTGGGACACTCCCTCCTTTTAACCAGTATGTAAGAGAAGTATTGTCGTTCTTGAGGATCGCCCCATCTCAGTTGCATCCGAACGGATATGCGTCACTCAATAGCTTGTTCATTGCATTTATGGAATACCTCCATCGACCGCCACTCCCGATTGAGATCGGATACTTGTTTAACTTCAAGAGTCGGGCCGATAGTCCATCTTCACATTCTTGGAGGTGGTGAGAAATTGCCAAGTGATCACGGGCGCTTGGACAAGATTGAGTTACTTCAGGACGGAATGGTTTTATGTCAGATGCCCCTCAGGGTTTGCTCGACGATGGCTATTTAGACGTAAGTATTGCTATTTTTTTGGGTAGTTGATAAAACCGATGTATTTGAAGTCGAACTCACATCTATTTTCTTTTTCAGCCGTAATTCAGCGGCCTGAAGGTGAACATTTCAAAGAGATAGTTCAGGTATTTCAAGAAATCAGTGAAGAGAGGAATATCGAGCTGCTATTGACAGATAGGAATCTTAGGATTCTTGGATTGATTGAAAGAAGACAAAGCATAATGCTCGATGGTATCTTAAGGACTGCCTCGAAAGAACAAGTCAAACGAAGAAAACCTAAAGTTGTCATAATTGGGGCTGACTTGGAGAGAACTCATACTGATGATGAGCCGTTGGGCGAATCTGCGGATGTAGCCCAAGATACCGAAGAACAAAGAAAAGGCAAGGCAGCCGTTTTTAAGCCACCTAAAAAGGGAAGATGGAAATCGGTTGTCACGGCTCGATCCGCTCCCGGAGTTAGAATTTCGGAGATGTCTTCTCCGAGAACTGAAAATCTTTATGAAAGGCTTGCCGATATTCCAATTCCGGATGATGTGTCCTTGCAGCATGATGCAGGATTGGAAGAACTTTCCGAAGCCTTAGTTTTGAGCGAGTCTCTGCCCACTAGTGCGGTTGACGCATCTGGTTGGTCGGGGGGTTGCACCCACATTCACACTTCACGGCACTACACGATTTCTAAGTGTAATATGTTCACTGTGAGAGATTACTAATTTTGCTTTATGTTTTGGTTCGCAGATATCATGTCTGGCAGAGGTTCGATGCTCGGCAGTCTCCGTAAGAAACGCCAGTCTTCTTCATATTATGAAGCGTATAGGAGGGAGGGAGATAGAGATTATGACTATGGGCGCTCGAGTCATGAGCGCTCTGACAGACAAAAAGATTATAGGCGGCGGTCTCGATCTCGCACGCCACCTCATAGAGCTCACGCACCGCCTCCAGAAACTTCACGGCCCAAGCCGCCTTCCCAACCACCGAGGTCTGATACTCACCACAGAACGAAAATCGCGGCCTCCCCGTCAACAGAGCAGACATTGACGGAGCCTTCGAGGGAAGGAGCGGTTAGGCTTGCTCAACTGAGGAAGGAATTTCCTGAAATTTGCTTTGACGGGTTTGTTTTTCCCCGCATCTTAAGAGGATACCATCGACAGCCGCACCTATGATGCATGACTATCTCTCGGACGTATTCTTTCAATATCAAGAATGGTCGAAGACCGCTAAGAAAGCGTCAGAGGTGGCCTTTGATCGAGCGGCTACGATCAAAAAGTTGGAGAAAGAACTTGGCCAAAAGGACCGCATCATTCAGGCGCTCGGCAGTGAGGCCGAGTCTTCTCGAAAGTCGGAGATTGAAGCTCTCAGAAGAGCAGATGAAGCTCAAGCAGCGATGGATAGGATGAAGCATGAGCATTACGCTATGGTGGAGGACATGGGCCACCGAAATACCATCGTAACTGTCGAGCGGGATGCGGCCTTGAAAGAGCTAAGCGAACTCAAGGCCAAAGTCGCAGAGATTATGAAGGAGAGAGACACCTCTAGCATTTCCGCACAGGAAGCATGTGACCAGGCGGTGGAATTTCGAAAAGAGAGAGATGCGGCCTTGGAAAAGGTGCACGAGACAGAAGCCGAAGTCGATGAAAAAGTTCGTCAAGCAGAGACTAAGCTGGAGACAGAGATAGAAGAACTTCTCATCACTTATAATGCTAATGTGCTGAGGCATAGAAATTTGGCATGGCTAGATGATTATCTGACGCATTTGTTCAACGCTTGGAATTTATTAGTTGAAGAAGAGAAAGCATCAAAGCCAGGCGAAGTTTTTGATGAATTCGAATTGGAGAACCGTATACTGACTGATGATGAAAAGAAGGTTCTCCATGATTTCATGATCTCCCACGCAAAAGAGAGACTGGGTGCCCAACACTTGGAAGTTGGTGAGGGGTCTGGCGTTATGCATCCAGTTACAAGTTTAGAATTGATCACTTCATCTGGAACGGAGCCGACGCCAGCGACTGAGCCGCAGTTGGTCCCAGGCTACGACCCTGAGCAGCCACGCTTATCTCCCATCAGGGAGCACTCTTCTGAAGCCTCTCTGTCAGCTACGAGTCAAGTTGAGGAAGGTACTCTGCACAAATCCATTATGTGTTTGAACTGAAGTACTTGTATTGAAGTGTGTTCTGACAACTTCTTTTCTTTCTTGTCCAGTGAGTAAAGTAACATCGACAGCGCCTCTTGCAGTCCAAGAGCCACATCAAGAACAGGAGGCCATTATTACTGAAGCGATCGCCACGACGACAGCCGCGCCGACTGAGGTGACATAAGGGGGTTCAATTACCTTTGACGAACAAATGATGAATGAACTCTTGAGCCAGCACAGTGACCCCTTTGTTGACAAGTCATTTGTTCTTGGCACATTCCCACCTGCTTCTATTGCATCGTCGCAGTCCACCGCTACCTATCGTGAGTCTCGTGCTGCTCGTGGGACTAAGATACTTGCTCAAATTGAAGCAGAGATGGAAGCGGCAGCACACGGCGGTAATTCTGAGTGCGTTACGAACCACTTCTCTCATGGTGACATCTTCTGAGGACACGCAAGTCGGAACCAGCTCGCCCGTTCCTCCCCCGGTGGTAGACACGACTCCTCCGACTCCTCAAGAAGAGAATATTCCTTTAAGTTCAAGTTCGGAGGAGTATATTGATATCATGCCCTCGTCAGAGGAAGATCCGGCTAAGGGTATGGGGTCGAAGTGGAAGACTGCTAGTGGTTCCAGTGGTTCTGCGTTGAAGAGGAAACCGAAGAAGAAGGAGTAGATGATCCCCTCTAGTGCATTTTTGGCAGCTAGGAAGTCACTTTTATTTTTCTTTCATAGGCTATGTATAGATGCAGGCTTGGCCCCCTACTAGTAGGAATTTTTTGAAAGAACTTGTACATGAACCTTCACATACAGTTAGTTGAAATAAAATTCAATTTCTTTGTTTCAATTCTCATTTCTTTTGTGCTTAAGTGTTTGCAGTGTTTGGTTTTCAGTCCGGTGTACTTGTGGTGTTTTTACCGTCAAGTAGAGTTCGTTTTATTTGCCAAGTCTGAAAATCTTGGTCACATGTTGTGATCGATGAATAAGTTGAACTTCGGACATTGTATCACTTTGGTTAGTGATTAACACTTAGCTTTGTTGCCCCGCAGTTTCTGGCAACAACATTTGTATTTTGGTGGTTGATCGCACTTAGTGCAAATCTTAAGCACATGTCCACATTCTGGGGACTTAGGATAATTTGAGATCGATAATCTGGTTCACACTCTAGGAATTTGAGAGTTATCGATGTTCGTAATATGGTTCGCGCTCCGGGAACCTGGAATTGATGTTTATACTCCACTTCACGCTCTGGGAACTTGGAGTTAGTATTGATATTTCGGTTCGCACTCCGGGAACTTTGACTCGGTATTTGTGCTCCAATTCACATTCTGGGAATTTGGAGATAGCATGTATGTTTGGGTTCGTGCTCCGGAAACCTATAATTTTATACTCCGATTCACGCTCTGAGAACATAGAGTTAGTACGGATGCTTCAGTTCGTGCTCCGGGAACCTGTAATTTATGTTTATACTCCAATTCACGCTCTGAGAAGTTGGAGTTAGCACGGATGCTTCGGTTCGCGCTCTAGGAACCTGGAATTGATGTTTATACTCCAATTCACGCTCTGAGAAGTTGGAATTTGCCGATAGATGGTCAGTCACACCTATTTGGGCTTTTTAGAAATTTGTTCACGCTCTGGGAACGGTGGATTTGAAGTTTATATTCCGACTCGCACTCTGGGAATTTGGAGTTCGTTCGCGCTCTGGAAACGATTTATTGGATGTTTATACTCCAACTCGCACTCTGGGAATTTGGAGTCCGTTCACTCTCTTGGAACGATTTATTGGATTTTTATACTCCAATTCGCACTCTGGGAATTTGGAGTCCGTTCGCACTCTGGGAATGATTTATTTGATGTTTATACTCCAATTCGCACTCTGGGAATTTGGAGTCCGTTCGCGCTCTGGGAACGAGTTATTGGATGTTTATAGTCCGATTCACACTCTGGGAAGTTGGACTCCGTTCGCGCTTTGGGAACGAGTTATTGGATGTTTATACTCCAATTCACACTCTGGGAAGTTGGAGTCCATTCACGCTCTGGGAACGAGTTATTGGATGTTTATACTCCAATTCACACTTTGGGAAGTTGGAGTCCGTTCACGCTCTGGGAACGAGTTATTTGATGTTTATACTCCAATTCGCACTCTGGGAAGTTGGAGTCCGTTCGTGATCTGGGAACGAGTTATTTGATGTTTATACTCCAATTCGCACTCTGGGAAGTTGGAGTCCAATCGCGCTCTGGGAACGAGTTATTTGATGTTTATACTCCAATTCGCACTCTGGGAAGTTGGAGTCCGTTCGCGCTCTGGGAACGAGTTATTTGATGTTTATACTCCAATTCGCACTCTGGGAAGTTGGAGTCCGTTCGCGCTCTGGGAACGAGTTATTTGATGTTTATACTCCAATTCGCACTCTGGCAAGTTGGAGTCCGTTCGCGCTCTGAGAACGAGTTATTTGATGTTTATACTCCAATTCGCACTCTGGGAATTTGGAGTTAGTTGTAGGACTGTCGTGTGTCGGTCCAGTTCATCCTTTGATGTGGTGGCTTGCCCCCGAGCTGGGGTTTTACTTAGTGAGTGGCCGGTCGTATCACAGTCCCTCGCTATTTGAATAAATTCCATTGTTTGATGGAACTTAGCTCTTCGTGTGTCGTGATTGTTGAATATTGCATTCGGTGAATCACAGCTCTAGCTTGAAGAGATAGTATTTTATTGCTGAAATAAGAAAATATGGCAAAGTCAGTGCCTTATTATAAGTTCAAACTTCAGAATGTAAAGGAAATTGCAAAGTGTTCATAGATTGAATGAGCCTGTCATGTATGGCAGTGACGAAGGTCTTCGTCGTTCCAGGCTCCTGAGAAAGTTGGTCTGCCACTGATGGCGTTTATCATCAATCTTCCGCGGGGACAAGTGGAATCCTCCTGTCTCGGTCGATTGGGTTCATCATTTTGATTTGATGGGCCCGCTTCTCCGGGCCGCGGCGCCTGAACAAACTGTTCCAGCTTCCTTTCTCTGATTAGTTTTTCAACGAGATCTTGTGAGTAACGACACTCGTTTGTATTGTGCCCGTAGCTTTCATGGAACCTGCAAAATTTTCCCGTCTGGATTTGCCTCTCTGACGACGGTCTCGGAGTAGGTTTTTTGTATTGAATTGTATTATAGGTTTGTAAATACAAGTTCTCCAGTGACGTATTCAAAGGAGTATAACTGTCAAACATGGGATTCTTGCGCTGTGGACACGATTTTGATCTTGTTTTCTAGTTTGATTCACGCTCTCTCTTCGCCGAGCTTGTTTGCTTTTAACGTTCAACTGAACTTTTTCGGAGCTCTCACCGGACTGTTTGATTGCGACATTACTTTGGATTCCTTCCGTGCTTGGCCCTGCAGCGGTTGGCTTCCTAGACTGTTTCGCATCTTCCCTTCTCAAGAATTGAGCTGCCTTGGCGTGGAAACGGTCCAATGATGCGGGTGGTTTTCCAGTAACCAGTTGCCAAACTCGGAATCGGGTCTGATCCCCTTAGTTAACGCCAAAAGGATGGAGTTATCGTTCGGATTGCTGATCTCCGCACATGCAGTATGAAATCTCTCTAAGTAGCGTCTGAGTGTCTCTCCAGGAGCTTGAGTGACGCTAGACAGAGTGTTGACATCTTTCGGCCTTGCGACGTGCATGCGGAATTATTCAACGAATTTCATGGCCAACTGGTCGAATGAAGAGATGGATCAAGGTGGCAGTCGAATGAACCACATGGTAGCGATGCCCCCCAAGGATATGGGGAAACTACGACACTTCACTGCATCGTCGGCTCTGGCAGCGGTCATCGACCATTCATATTTCAGAATATGTTGGTTGGGGTCGGAGTTTCCCTCGTACATGGGTAGAGTTGGCATCCTGAATCACCGTGGGGGTTCAGCAGTAATAATATCGTCCGTAAAAGGAGTGTGACTTCGGGAAATTCCCCAATCATCATTCGTGAGTCCCTGGCTTTCACGGATCATCTGACGTATCATAGTTGAAAGATACGGCATTTGTGCGTTTTGTGCGGCTTGCGCCGGAGTATGATTACGTTCCATACTTTGGGGTTGGACGGGATGTTGTCGATGGTCCAAGTCTTGCCTTCTTGTCTCGTAGTCCTCTGGGACATATGGTTCAGGAGTACGTCCACTATGACGACAGTCCAGGTTCGACTGATCTTGGGCATCAACCCCTGGTTCAGCCGCGACGTTAGTGGTGTGGTATTCTGCGGTATGGTGAGGAACGGCACCTCCTCGGGAGGAAGGTCCGGTTTGGAAACTGGCTGATGGACCAACTCTTATTTGTCCAACAGTCAGTGCCGGTTGATCTCCAGCGTCTGACATGTGACTCCCATCTAGCCGGGGTCGTGGAGATCGATTATGATAATCAGAAGATGAAGAACTTTTGCTGGAGGAGCGAGAAGCATGGTCTCTCTTGGATCTCTTTCGCTTCTGGCGATCCAGCTGGTTGATCAGCTCGGCGTTAGCGCGTAGCCGTTCTGCTAGTTGTTGCCGACTCTGGGTCAGCTCTTGGAGTAGCAACTGCAACTCCTGTCGGGTAACCGGACCTAATGGCTCCGAATGTCCAGTAGCATCTTGATTAGATGAAGGTAGTGGCGCAAGATTCTGTCTATCCTGTTCTTCTTGATTGATAGCGTTTGAGGTGGTTCTTGTGCTAACCATCTTGAAAGTTGAATTCCTTTCCTAGACTTTGTGCAAATCTGAATAGAAGGGAAGGAAGTTGGATTTGATGATCTGGATCTCTCTCTTAGATTTATTTAATCCGGTATCGATGATAGATCCAAAGAGCAGGAGAAAAGCTGGGTTTTCTCAGTGAAAGCACCAAAGTGTTTGCACCAAAATTGGTCACAACACTCTTTGGGAGTCGTTGAAGAGATAATAACGAAGAATGTAAATTCACAAAGAGTATTATCTAACAAAACCTCCAATCAACAGTAATGTAAATGCGTAAACAAGCGATTTATAGTGGTTCGGCATGTTGCCTACGTCCACTGTGAAGTTTTTTGTTGTTTTATTGATTGATACTTAAAGATTACAAGTTTTTATAGTGAAATACAGCAGATAATAAGTCTAAATTCGAAATCAATGGCAGTGATGATGATATGGAGTGATTCTGACAGCGTCCGGGCGTGCTTTGTCTCTCCAAATTCTTCGATCCCCTTTCCGAATGACCACGGGCTCTATTTATAGGCGTAGGATGCTGATATTTCGCTGAAAATTCGGAAGACCACTTCCGGCGCGTGAGGGGGCCCACATGCCCGGCCTCAGGAAATTTGGGCCCACTTTGGCATCGATTCGAACTCCATTCGAATCGATCAGAAAATCATCCAATCGGGATGAAATTTGGTGTGGACATTCTGCAACATGTATGCAAGCTTCTATGAAAATTTCATGGCATTTGGATCAGTAGATTGAGAGATATGGTCGATACAAAATGGGGTTCCTCGTGCGGCTGTTTGGTTCGAATCGATTCGTTCGAATCGATCGCTTCGAACCGATAGTGGCACGCGCCTTCATGTTGACGTGGAGCGCACACTTCGCCTCGATCCGGACTTTGCTCCGAGTTGACCGCTACGATTCCATATATCTCGGCACGTTCGTATCGATGAATGATACGTCACCATGGTTAGTTGACTCGATGGATTCGAATGCTGCCGCATTCATGGATACGAACTGCAACTGTTGGTGGACACGAATTAGGGTAATTTGATGGATCATAGTGCTTCTTCTGCTGATGGGTGTGAAGTCCATCGATAGGAACTTGATGGATTCAAAGAGAAGTGTTTCCATGGATTCGAATGACCGCGAGTTTGGTGGATTCGAACCAGATGGAGGCGAGGCTATCTTCCTTTCGATCGTTTTAAGTGTTATGGATTCGAAGGCTGATGTTACTGATGGACTCGAACATCACCCCTTTGATGGATACGAAGGAGGAAGCTCCGATGGATACGAAGTAGTACATCGGACTGATTCGAACGAATGCTTGCTGATGGTTGTGAACTAGATGGAGTCGAACCGATGGATACGAATAGAATCTCTGCCTATGGATTCGAACGAGGGTGTAACCTATGGATTCGAATAAGGGCTATCTCCTTCATCTTGAATCGATCATAGCTTGAGCATACGAACTCGGATTAGCTTGAAATTTGGAATGCTGACTTCTATGATCTTTCTTGTCATGTCCTATCAATTGTAGCTCAATCTGGACTCGAAAAAAATTCATCGATATCCATAGTGAAGCAAAGTATGACCAATCTCTGAGACGAACTGTCTCTCATTTTCAATCGATCTTTTGGTATCACGGCTTTGCCAAAAAGCGGGATAACATATCGTATTGTAATTTTTTTATGATCGAGCTGCTTAAAGGAGACACTGCCATAATTATCCGTAAATCTGGGTGTTAGAAATTTTTTAAAATTTTATAACTTGTTTTACAAATAAGTTGTAATGTTTATAAAATCGAATCGGGGTGGTATAGTGGAAGCGTAGTAAAGGTTTACTAATAAGATTTAATGTTTTATAAGTTATTTACTTTGAGTAACATACATTGTAGGTTAAATTCCTTATTTAACCCCTTTTCGAGGACGAAAACTTTTAAGTGGGGAGAATGTGATGATCCATATTTTTAACTATTTTAAATTAATTAATTTAATATGATTATTGAATAAAAATGGTAAGAAATAAAACTTTAATGTTTTCTGATGTAGTTTATTGAATATGAACTTGAATAAAATTTTGAAATAACCAATTTCGAAGATTTTGGCAATAACAAGTATTGAAATGAAATTTTATATTTTGAAAGTGTTTATAATCAATAACTAAAATCGGATAATAAATGTTGTATTATTTAGATGGAAATAAAATAATTGTTGATACCTAAAATTCATTTGAAATTTTATGATTTATTAATGTAATCTATTGGATAATTAAATTGTTTAAATTTAATATTGTAATTATTTAAATAATTGAATTTAGAATTTAATGTGAATAAAAATGATTATAAAAGTTGATTTAAATTTTATTTAAACAAGAACGAAGATCGTTAACTTTTAAAATTGTGTTTAAAAGTGATTAAATTGGTTTTTTAAATTTCTTGTTTTAATTAACGTGTGAAAATAGCCATTTTGGCCACTGTCTCGGATTTTGACGAAGCCAGTTTCATCGGATACTAATAGTGAATTATTATAGGATTCCACGTTTTATTGCGATCAAACTTATCGTTTGGCCATACGAGCTTGAAACACGTAGAAATTAATTAGAGAATGTAATTAAAATAAATTGATTTTTAAAAGCTAGATATTTACCTGAAGTTAGAATGGAAATGTTGACTTTTATTTTTAACATTTTAAATTAAAATAAAAAGAAAAGAGAGTGTTGTTTGCGCCAAAATTGGTCACAAACACTCAATTGTAGATGAAAGCACCAAATCACAGTCATAAATCATAGATAGATTGTACGTAGTAGAATTAAATATGAAGAACACTCAAAAATTAAAAGGAAAGCAGTATAAAGACAAGATTTATAGTGGTTCCGCATTGTGTCCTACGTCCACTTTGAAGGATTGCTATTTATTGATTGTTCTCAACTGATTTACAAGAGTACAATTGATAGTATCCAATTTACAATGGAGTTTCAGCAGAGTAACAGCGTAGAAGAGCCAAAAGTGCCCTTTCTAGAAGCATAAGAATGCTATTTATAAGTGCAATCTGGAAATATCTGGTCTAGATCTCGTAATCCTCCTTCTCGCTCGTGGGTGGGCCCACGTGATCGATCCCTGGACATTTGGGATTGATCCATGATCGATACGTATATAATTCGTAGCGATCAAAAATGATTCCATTCAAGCTGAGATCGATCGAAGACCAAGTAGAGGTGGTACGCAAGCTATTGTGAAAATTGGGTAGCATTTGGACTTATAGATTTTGAGCTATGATCGATCCAAGTTTGGAGGTGGAGCAGGATGGTGTCTTCGTATCGATTTGTAAATAGCTTGATCGATTCGTATCGATCAAATGGTAATGTCGTGGAGCGATAGGCTAGGGTAGATCCCCTTTTAATGTCGCGTGACCGCTTCCTCGTCTTTTCCATACTTTGTTTGTATCGTCCTGGAATGCCTCATTTCGTATTGATTATCTAGAAGTTGCTTCGTATCAATGTATGGCTACCCTCTTTGTATGGATTCGTGTCCATTGTTTCGTATCGATCATTTGACCGATCGATACGAAATACACAGAGACAGAATCGATACAAAGCAAGAAATTTATGGAGCTCCAGTGTACTTCGCATCGATGCCTTAGGAGTTGTTTCGTATTGATACAATCAAACCTCTCTCGTATCGATTGTTGATGTTGGTTTCATATCGATGTAATTTGTCTTATTTCGTATCGATCATTCAATGGACGCTTTGTATCGATCAAAAGGGCATTTATATCGATTTAATATATGTTCTTCGCATTGATCAATGGCCGATCGATATGAAATAACTTAACGGTTGGATCAATACAAAGCATGTAAACATGATATCGATACGAAGTGACAATTTTCCATGGATACGAATTGGCCTGATTTTGATGGATACAAATTAGCCTGACGTTGATGGATACGAAGGAGGTTGAATCATGATGGATAAAAAATGAGGCTTCCTTAGTGCATCTTGATCGATCAATATCTTGAGTATACTAACTCCAATTGACTTGAAATTTGGAACGTTAACTTTCATAGCTTTGCTTGTCGTGTCATTTCATTTATAGCTCAATCTGGCCTCGGATCAAATTTTCCATTATCCATAGTAGTCCGATGTATGACCGATTTTTGGGACAGACTGTCTTTGGTTTTTAGTCAAGTCCTTGGTGTTACAGTCTTGCCAAAAGGCGGGATAACATTTGTCCCCATAAACATACCTTGCAATAGGAAGATGTGTTTTGTAGTTCTATAAGCCGGATGTTCGTATCCTGTTAATAACCTGTAAAGAGATTAATAATCTTACTTGACTGTGAGTAGCGATCGTTCGAGATCGTATGCCATTCGGGGCGATATGTAACCGTTCGAGGTCATATGCCATTCGTGGCGAATTATAACCATGCATGGTCAAGTGCCATTCGAGGAGAATGATGACCGTCCATGTGCGTGTGTCGTTCGTGGCGAATGGTGACCGTTCGTGGTCGGGTACCGGTTGAGGCGAATTGTGACTGTTTGCGGTCGGGTGCCGTTTGAGGCAAATCGTGTATGCCCGGAGGGGAATTAGTATTATTAATGTCAGATTTCACATTCGAGTGAGTTTCTGAACCGTTTGTTATGGCTATTCATCACCATCCCAGAGCATGCATAAGGACCGTTCGCAATCCCGCGTATGTGCAAGTGACTCGGTCGTTATGGAATTATTAATACTAGATTTACATTCAAATGGTTTTATAACAACAATGTCCAACTAAAGCAAGTCCAGATGAAAAATATAGAAAACAAAAGAAAAAAGGAGACGTCAAAGTGCAAACACCAACACTAGTGCGGTTGATAGTCGTTTCAGGGCATGCCCGAGGACTATTCATGATCCTGAACATGCATAAGCGACTTAACTGGTTAGTGCAGAGTTTGCCACTTATTTTTCATTATTATAATCAGTTGATGACAAGCTGACGCCTTGATCCAGTGCTGCTCTTATTCGATCCAGATGGTGGTCCCTTTTATTCCAACGTTTCCGCTCGCCTTTTCACATACTGCAATAGCATAGCATTCCAGATATGTCCTTCAATCTCATCCTTCATGTGCCTGAAATCATTCATACTATGGCCGCTTAGCTCGTGGAATAAGTAGTACTTGTCAGATTTCTTCTCATTGTTGGTCGGATCCCTAGTCATTGGCCTCTGGTAGGGAACCTGCCCTCTAAAGTCTTGGTAGATTCGTTCTAAAGTCCCGTTCAACTCCGTATAAGAGGTGAATCTCAGTTTCTTTTGTGGCCGCTTTGGCTCATCACAACTGTCCTCTACTTTCCGTTTCCCTTTATCCTTGCCTGAATCCTTTCCGGACGGATCTCTGCTTTTGATTGCATAAACTTCAACTCCTTCTCCTTCCTCTCTCTAGCATTTTCATCCTCTTGTTGTAGAAACCTTTTTGTCTCGTGGTAAAACTCTCCTAAATCCATAGGTGGGTCTCTTGTCAATGAATTCTTGAATTTTATTCCATTAGCTTTGCTAGATATAGATGATATCAAAACCATTGACGGGTCTGGGAGATCTACCGATGTTGTCACTGCATTGAGTCATGTCGGAAAATTCCTCAAACATTTTCTGGTCCTCTGCTTTAGTGCTGTCAAACTCATAACATTCTTCGGCCTTGAAATGTGAACTCTGATTTACCTCGTAAACTTCTCAATCATCTCGGTCCATGTTTTAATGGAGCCGCTTTCCAATTATCTGAACCATAGTGCTGCTATGTCTGTCAAATACAATGGGAAGCACCGGGCCCTGACTTCCTCCGATACCCCTAGTACCTCCATGTGTCTCATATACCTTGTCAGATGAATAGTAGGATCCATCCTTCCATCATATGCTTCAATGTTGGTAGCTTAAATTCAGGTGGATTCCTAGCCTTCCTAATTGCGGGAGCAAAGGGGCTCTTGTTCACATCTTTCAGATCTCTATTCACTAATCCGCCTCTCATGGTCCGTCTGACTATCTCCGCCAGTCTGTCACTATCACCAAGCTGTAGTCCTTGTCCGTTTCTTTCGATCCGCCATTTGAGTTCATGAGGGAACCCTGGAATCTTCTCTCCTAGACGAGCATCCATTCCTCTATCAACGCCATGTTGAACAGTTCCACCTGATATCCGGCTTGAGATTGGATCAACACGGTCCGGGGAGTGCCCCCGAGCTTAGGGGCTGCTTCTGATGATCCTGCTCTATTCTAAATCCTGGTTGTTCCATGCTCCTGATCCTTATCTCTACACCTCCTGTAGTGGCGCTTTCTTGATTTTGCACTCTAACTTGTCCAATTTGCTAGAGTAGTTTCTGCATCATCTCTTCCTATCTTTTCAGCATCCCTTCCTACATAGCTTCGTTCATCATCACCATCTTGTTTCTAGTGATGAAAACTGAAGTATGATTAGCTCCTAAGGATGCCTCCTGGCTTCCTTCATGCTGACTTCTTTCTGCTCTTTGTCTCCTTGTTGATTGCTTCGTTATAGCTTTCCATATCTAAGTCCTTAAGCCTTCAGATCCAAAATTCAAGCTGTAGAATCCCTGAATGCTAGCTTTTTCGGTGAAAGCACCAAAATGTTTGTGCCAGAATTGGTCACAAACACCCAATTGCAGATGAAAGCACCAAATCACAGATCATAGATAGATTATATGTAGTAGAATTAAATATGAAGAATGCTTAAAAAATTAAATGGAAAGCAGTAGAAACACAAGATTTATAGTGGTTCGACGTTGTAGCCTACGTCCACTTTGAAGGATTGCTGTTTATTGATGATTCTCAACTGATTTACAAGAGTACAATCGATAGTATCAAATTTACAATGGAGTTTCAGCAGAGTAACAACATAGAAGAGCCAAAAGTACCCTTTCTAGAAGCATTGAACTGCTATTTATAGGTGCAATCTGGAAATATCTGGCCTAGACCTTGGAATCCTCCTTCTCACACGTGGGTAGGCCCACGTGATCGATCCCTGGACATTTGGGATTGATCCATGATCGATACGTATATAATTCACATCGATCAAAAATGACTCCGTCTGAGCTAAGATCGATCAAAGAAGAAGTAGAGGTGGTATGCAAGCTCCTATGGAAATTTGATAGCATTTGGACTTGTAGATTTTGAGCTATGATCCATCGAAATTTAGAGTCGCATCAGGTTGGTGTCTTCGTGTCGATTTGTGAACAAGTCAGTCGACTCGTATCAATCAAATGGCGGTGTCGTGGAGCGATAAGCTAGGGTAGATCCCGTTTTAATACCGTGTGACCGCTTCCTCCTATTTTCCATACTTTGTTTTTATTGTCCTAGAATGATTCATTTTGTATCAATGATCTAGTGGCTGCTTTGTATCGATGTATGGCTATCCTTTTCGTATTGATCCGTGGCCATCGTTTTGTATCGATCATTTGATTGATGTATACGAAGCAAGCAATTTATGGAGCTCCAGTGTATTTTTCATCGATGCCTTAGGTGTTGTTTCGTATTGATATAATCCAACCTCTCTCATATCGATTGTTGATGTTGATTTCATATCAACATCCAGTGGCCGCTTCGTATCGATCGAAACGGATGACATTCGTATATATTCAATATATGTTCTTCGTATCGATTAATGGCCGATCGATACGAAATATGTGTATGATTGGATCGATACAAAGCGTGTAAACATGATATCGATATGAAGTGACAATTTTCCACGGATACGAATTAGCCTGACTTTAATGGATACGAATAAGGTTGAACCATGATGGGTACGAACTAGCCCGACTTTGATGGATACGAAGGAGGTTGAATCATGATGGAAATGAAATGAGGATTCTTTAGTGCATCTTGATCGATCAATATCTTGAGCATATGAATTCTAATTGACTTGAAATTTGGAGCGTTGACTTTTATAGCTTTGCTTGTCGTGTCGTGTCAATTGTAGCTTTGTTCGGACTCATATCAAATTAGCCAGTATTCATAGTAGACCCGTGTATAACCGATCTTTGGGACAGACTATCTTTGGTTTTTATTCAAGTCCTTGATGTCATAGCCTTGCAAAAAGGTGGGATAACAAGTGTCATATCATACAACTCATCCTAGTGAAATTATAAGAAGTGAAGTAATGAATGGAAAAGGGGTGATGGTGATGTGAGCAATAAGGAAGGGGAGAGGGTGAGGGAAGGGTGATGTAGCACTTTAATGTGGAGGGAAAGTGAACAAAGGGTAAAATGGTAATTCTCTTATCTCCCTTTATATAAAACATTTCTTCCTTTATCCACTCTCATTTCTTATTCAGTTTTCAAAAACTCCTATCGTCTTTCCAAAAGCTTCGTCTCCTTTTTAATGGCTTCCAAAAAAATTCAAAATTAAAAATCCTATTTTTTTCCCATTAAATCAAGTTAAACTAATGGATACAAAATGAAGCTTCCTTCATGCATCTTGATCGATCAATATCTTGAGCATATAAACTCTGATTCTCTTGAAATTTGGAATGTTGACTTTTATAACTTTGCTTGTCGTGTTATGTCAATTGTAGCTCAATCCGGACTCGGACCAAATTGGCCAATATCCATAGTAGACCTCTGTATAACCGATCTTTGGGACAGACTGTCTTTGGTTTTCAATTAAGTCTTTGGTGTCACAGCCTTGCCATTAGGCATGATAACAAGTTACATATCATACAACTCATCCTACTAAAATTATAATAGATGAAGTGATGAAGGGAAAGGGGGTGATGGTGGTGTGAGCAAAAAGGAAGGGGAAAGGGTGACGGAAGGGTAATGTGGCACTTTAATGTGGAGGGTAGGTGACCTAAGGGTAAAATGGTAATTTTTCTCGTTTCCTTTTATATAAAACACTTCTTCCTTTATCCACTCTCATTTTCATTTTCACTTTCACTTATTTTTGAAAATAAGGGATTCACTTTGTTTGTGCCATTAAGTAGCCTGAATAAGTTATACTAAATTATTGACATGTTTTATTTGAAGTATGTTTTCTTATATTTAGCACAAAAAGCCAATGAGTAAACTTTCCTCTATCTTTGAGATCTAGAACTTCAATTTTTTAGGCGAGGGATAGAGAAGTCGAAATGTCAAAAATGTGATAAATGCAAGGGAGTTAATTTCAATAAATGGGTCATGATAAATTAAATATATGGATGTTATTTCATTGTATTCTTTAGACCAAATTCTAAGGTATGGAAACTCGTCTCTATCCCGAGAAGTAAGAATAGACGTCGAGTCAAGGTTAGTTTTCATTACCTGTCCAATTTCACTGTTAATCAAGGGATAGTAATGTTTCAAATCAGAAAGCGTGGATAAGTATATGATGCCTTATTTTTCATATTAAAATCTGTATACACCCTTGATAGTGGAGGTTTCCACTATCGATAACTTGACCTTTTAAAATTATTGAATATTGGTTCAAAAAACCGGGATTGGATATGCATGAGCTATCTGAAAACACTTCGAACCTGCTTAAGTGTTTGAATTGGGAAAAAACATCTTGAAGATGTCGGGATCGAAGGCAAAGATCTTTGAAGTGCAAGACCTACTTGCTGCTAATTCTGAGGGTGATTCCAAAATAGATGTAGTAGAAGTAGTGGCTTGGGGGTGTTCATATCCTGAACAACTTGGATGGATGAATGTTAGCATTACATTGTCATTTGAAGGGCAGTGTTAACATTCTAAGTACGATTTGTTATATGAAAAGGCAAAGCATAGCCTCAAGCCTGATCAACCAGGAATGACTAGAACAAGGGATTTGCAACAGGGCTATGTAGGTCGCACCCATTAAGATATTGTCGATGTCCTTATACATTTATGGATTTGGCTATGAATGAGAGATCTTGGGAAAGGTTGCAAAGCAACCGAGGTGATGGAATATTTGGTAATATTTAGTAAGGAGTAGGCTGGTCCTGTGCTGGTAGGGGGTCCATGCAAGGCCCTCGGTACACTTTATCTAGAGGCGTACTATGGTAGGTGGTACCCAAGTAGCCTTGTCATTGATGGAATCCATTCTCCAATAAGCTCCTTACGGACTTAGTTATGTCAAACTCTGCCTAAACGTGAGATGCAAGGATTTCGTCTATATTTATAGTTTACTTTAAAACCCTAAACATTATTATAATATTACTGGATTTCCTATAAAAATGTTTGGTTATCGTAGGGTAAAAACTCATCTGTGTTTATGGGCAGCGTGGTTTTACGAGATGCTATTGTTTTTAAAAGAGTTTTTAAGTATAAAATTTCAGTTATTTGGAGTTTACTTACACTAGACCAATGTTTAACCCAGAGTTTTTTATTCTATCCTTTAAACTCTTGGGTACTCAAATTTGTATGAGTGGCCAAGTAGTCATGGTTCTAACGGATTCATTTTAGAGGAGCATGGAGAAGGTAGGTTCGGTGTTAGCTAGTTATCTAATTATTTCCACTGTGTACATATATTTTGTGTCAACATTGTAAGGATAGGTGATTATAAATGTCTTTGGATGAAGTTATACTACCCGTAGTGACTCTGATGTATCCTCTTGGAAGTGATTGTATATATTAATATTATATTATACTATATGTGATTGCCTTACGTTGTAAGATTCCATGTTCTTTCCTTCTTGTCATTTATTTCTTTTTACCCACAAATGGCTTGTCTTTTGGACACTTAAATGATTGGCACATAAATACTATGAATGTATTAAGTGTTGCCTTTAGGAGTAAGAAAGATGGATTGTTTCATATGGTATTAGAGCTTAGGTTGAGTAAACACCTAGGCCTTGGCTGGGGTCAACTAATTAGAGATAGGGTAAGTCATACACTAGAGTGAGTTTGAGAGTGTTACATATATATTAAATTTCATATTTGTTAAAGCTATGAAAATGGATTGTGTTAATTGGTCTATTGAGTTGTTTATGAATTTTGGTTGAGACGTGGGATGCCACGATGTAGATAGGAATTTTAAACACTTGAACATGGTAAACGAATATGATATTGATTTTTGAAATTTGGTAAATGAGATATTTTACCCAAGATTATATATTCTATATATATAAAGGAATGATTTCAAAATTTGTACAGTTATATTTGTGGTGTGTTAATAATAATATTTCTTTATTACCATTATGGTTATATTTTTCATGCTTAGATACTCTAGGAGATTGGCTGATGTTTGTTTACTATTACTTTATGCTCAGCTTATTTAGGAGCATTAATTACTTTGATTTATAAACGAACCCTTTGTGAATTAAGTTTTATGATTTTACTATAAAGCATTCAAATAAAATGTTAAGTAAAAGTAATCTTTTAATAAAAGTTGTTCCATATAATCTAAATGGTAAGATAAGACATTTAGAGGATAAATATTTATGAAAAGTTTATTATAATAAAGGAAAGGTTATTATAATATAAGATGATTTTAAAGGTACATTTTATATGAGAATGATATTTATATATATAATAAATTATACAATTTACAAATGTTGTTTTCTTTAGTAAGAGTTCCGGAGAATTTAAATTTCGATATTGATTGACATTGATTTCAAAAAGATTATATGAAAAGTAATGGCTGTATTACTTAGAAATAATTGTAAGTATAAATATTTCTAATAAATTATTAATAAAGATGCATTTTCTTTGGGGAAATTTAGGGAAAACATCTTAATTAGTTTTGTGGTAATCTGAATAACCTCCTAAGTGACAATCGAATGTTTTCTTAGGAGAATGTTATAGCGCACTTAGTAAATTATTCTCTTTAACATTGTGCGATCGAAATGAGTTGGAATCCGAATGAACCCAAATCAAATATTGGTGGATAAAATTTAAAAGTTATTTTATAGAAATATATGAAGTATGATTTCAAAAAGGGTTTTGAAATAAAAAAACACGTGTTTACTTTTTAAGTTTCCTCAAAGGGAATTAGTTTTAAAATAAAACGGGTATTTTGAATAAAAATTTGATAAATAAATATTTTAAACTCTTGGATAGAAAAGAGATAAACTCTAACTTTTTAATGGGTTAAATTAGATAGGAAGGTTTCAATAAGCACTATTTTATAAAAGCCCTAGTCTTGTTTAAAACATCTAAGTCTCACAAACTATCTGATGTTATTGGGACGACTAAATAAACATCTCCACCTTATAAATGTCTAAGGAAAGTATATTATAGGATTGTGTTAGATACCGGCATCCTCCCTTTCTCAGTTGCTTACCAGGTCAGACAGGTAAAGAGGTCGAAGTAGTCGATTTAGTTTTAAGACCAATATTTTGTTTGGGCGTCCATTTGAATTTTGAAAAGTAAAATGAAATTGGTATTTTCGTATGTACTCTTAAGATATAGAAGAGTATTATGAAAGGAAATAATAATGGAGTAAGTTTTAATTTAATGTGTTATAAAGTTGTGTCTTTATAAAATGTTTGTAAGCTTAAGTGAAAGTTTGTGAAATAATTCATAAATAAAATATTGAAAGAAATACTATAAATAAAAGTGAAAGTGATTTGGAAAAGGATTGGTGTAATTGAGAAAGTAACCAAATTAAGTATGTAAGTTATATGCAGATCATTGTATATGCACGATTTCAATGTAGGATTTGAGTATATAATTTCGGGGTGATTCACTCCAGACCTAAAAAGGATTTCTTACTTAATTCTTATCAGCGAAGATTCGTATTCGTGATATGATATTGAGGTCTTCTATCATAATAGATGGTTATGTAAGTAAAATGGAGGTTTCTAATCAAGGAACCTAATCGGAGTCTACACTAGTGTAACAACCCATACTTTAATGGCCTAAATTTCGACAAAAATCAAAGCCCAAATCCATTAGAACACGGATTGTTGGATTTGGTACCTGCAAATAAGCATGAGCAATTATCAAAGATTGGCAAAAGTCTAAACTCATAATAGAAACAAGAATAGGGTATAAATAAGGACTATGGTTCCTTTCTTGGATTTAATGGTATTCCTTGGATATCAGATTTCCACATCAGCATTGAGCATGAGAGAAAAGAAGACTTCTTTAACAATCAATCATGTCCAACTCCAACAACCTAATTCTATCCTATGGGTTGTAATGACAAGGGGGTCAGAATAATGTTCTGGTGATTGGAAAATATATACAGTGTCCATAACATAAATATATACCGATTGTTTTCCATTTAATTGTTATGTCTACCATTTTAAGGCTAGGCAAACCTAAACTAGCATTGCATGCATGATTTATCTACCTACCCTTCTCAAGGTATGAAATAATGACAAAGCCTATCAACTACCCAATACTTTCAAATCCATTAGCCACTTAATACATTCAAATATGAAGCGGGCTCATACTTCATTCAAATCCATTGACTACTTAATATCCTAAAAGAGAAATAGGCAGACTTTGGCTATTTAAGACCTCAATCGAGGCATAATCCATCATTTAGGACCTATCTCTAATGTGGACTCCTAGTATCGTTATCGTTGGTATATTAATCCTAGCTACAAAGACTTCTGACTACTATTTAAGGCTTTATAATAGATAATAGCCATACTACTAAGGCATCTTTTATTATTAAAGTTTAGCAATATGAGAGGCTGTACCCAAGCCACTTAATAGCTTATTAATAAGGACTAGGAGGGCCGCTGATCATGTAACACCTATTAATAGGTAGGCCTTTGCCATTTAATTGATACCCAAGGCAGACTTCTTGATGTGCGCGTAAGTGTTCATATTTTTACCATCATATTTAATCTATTTAAATTAAATAAGTTATCATATCGAATATTTTAACATGTTTAAACCAAAATTCAAATTATTTTCAAATCGTCACATGTTCATCTTCATATAGGGGGAAAATGGTCATTTTTGTGCATATATTAATTTGAGAAAATTTAACTGAAAATTTCTGTATTATTTTATAGGAATTTGGCTTCATATACAAGTGGTTTCATGAAGATATATGCATGCACAAGAGTGAAGATAAAGGAGTGAAGGTGGAAATAATTCAAAGGCATGATAATGGAGGACCCCGCCTACCTTAATATACAAATTAGAGCTAATCCACATGCAAATGGCCATTAAATCTTCATGTACACTTAATGGATGATTACTTTATGCTAATGATTACTTGGCATCCACACTTCTTAAGAGGGTAGTTTGGGCAGTTTTCAAAAAATGAATTTGGGTGTATAAATACCCCCTATCTTCATGTAATGAGTCTTCCTCTCTTCTTTTAGGCTCTCTCTTCTTTAGTCACTCTTAGGCTCTCTTCTCTTAGTTTAGTTTAGACATAAAATAAAATGAGAGCTCTCTTTCTTTTCATGGCTATGGACATTTCTTTAATGTTATTTTTTTATGCAACTTTAATTCAAATCATTTCTTGTTTATTTACTTTCATGTTAGTAGTGTAGACCTTCTTTTATTTTATGCAAGTAGAATAATTCTCTTTTCCATTAGCTTTCATTTTCCTTTTTTTTAGTTTCATGCTGCATGCTACGTGTGTTGATATGATAACACAATTAAGAGGCTAAACCCTTCAATTTAGGAGTAATGAAGCTCTCTAATTATGTAGCTTCAACATTTCGATAATTATTGCTCTCTTTTTGTGCTTAATGAAGGAATGAATGTTGACGTGATTTACTGCTTTATGTTGAATTCGATAGTTTATGTTATTCATAAAATAGGCTATGCTTAAACAATCACTAAACAAAAAAAATTACCTCTTCATTTACATATGATTATGGTAATGAAGTGATTTTAAAATTAAATTTTGATGGTCTATATTTCTAATTAATAGTTAATAGGTCATGCATAAAATAGACTTTATTTTCTACTTCATTGTCATTTTTCACGATAATTATCAAAGTGGTTTAAAAATCGTGTTATAGTTTGATGGCTTATGTTGAGCTAATTAATAGCACAAATAAGCCATATTTATGATAAACACATCAATTAAATTCACTTGTAACAAGAAAAGAGAGATCATAATTTCATAATTTGTTGAACTATGTGATCTAGAGAGTGGAAATTACCTCTAAATTGTCTTTAAACTCTCATATTTTTATCCATTTTCTTTTGCTAGTTTGTTAGTTTTCTAATTTTAACTTAACACTCTCTTCAACTTTGATTTAATTTGATTGAGTAGGAATTTAAAATCTAACAATTCCATGAGGATCAACCCGTACTCTCCAGGTACTAGAATTGTATGTCGTGCGCTTGCGGTTATTTTTATTTCAAAATTTGTCAAAGGTTTTCTAGTTCGATAGAAATTCCGTTGTCAAACACTCATCACTGGTACTACCTACCTGACATTGTTTGGATTCTCATTAAGCTACTTAATACTTCTTTTATAGGAAATATGTGGACCTTATAATCTACTGTCGCTTAAGACCTCATTCCTGAAATGAACCCTTACCGAGATATCCACTATCACTCTTAATTATTAATTTGGAATCTCGCCAGGTTACTTAATACATCTTTTAGGAGAGTGACAGACCCTATAGGTACTCAGTACCTCAAATCTGAAGCATAACCCTATGAAGATATCCCTCACCGCTTTTAATTACTAGTTTGGACTATTTAACACGGTTTATTTAGGAAAGAGGTGGGTCCTCAAACAAGAACTTATTACCTCTAACCCTAAAGTAGGTTTTTTCTCTCGCGTAGTCACGATTCCTATGATTGGTGATGTCTCACATCAGTAGTAAACGCACATGATTGTTGGTAGCCTCTAAGTGAAGGGCAGTCTTCCGTCATGTGACTCTACTGACCTCACATCTCAAATTACTAAGTCCAAATAACTATCCTAAACTTATACAAAATTTAGGTCATATATAGGTCATATATTCTAGGTCTTAGTATTATCTCTAGGTTGAATATTGGACTTAGTCAACTAATCCCCTTTTTATTTAAGGAAATATGATTTACCTTAAATACATAATTACCTATAAATCCCTTTCTAATAATCCATAAATATAAATTTGTCCATAATAATTCTAATGGACATTTCCTAAGACATTTATGTATAATTACTAATTTTCAATTAGTAACCTTTTTGTGACTATTCCATTATTATCAGTCCCATTAATCCATTAACACCTATTAATTGTGACTCCTGATTCATTTCTCATTTATTGGCTTACTAATTGAGTTATCAGAACCTTTGGCATATTAATTAATTCTAATCCCCAATTCGATTCACATTTACTGCCCATTAGTTGGGGTTACAATCTTTTGTATCGTATTAATTAATGGAAACACCCAACTTTATTGCCCATTAATAGAAATTAATGCCCTTCCTAATTTCTTCTATTTGCATTCTCATTCTATCTAATAATTACCTATCCTAAGTGAATGTTATGCATAAATAATGCATAAATTGATGCAGTTCTTATTAATAACACAATAAATACGTATAAATTATCTATTTCTACCAAAATATATTCTAGTCGCTGAATATGCTTTCCATATTTAATTTGCTAAAATTAGATTCCATAGGAAGATTTTCTTTATAATTTCCATAAATTAGTCTAGAACAAAAGATAATAAAAGAAAAGATTGAATCTATTATGAAATTACAAGGAATGATTTTTTTTTATTTGGAATAGACGGTGTAAACTAAGGACCACAAATCTTTACTTTGCACACCACTTCCTTTTTATTTGCATGTCTTCTTTGTTGAATCAAACAACATCTTTTTCTAGGAAAAGTGGAGGAAAAAAACCAAATTATGAAAATCAAATAGATGTTCTTCCTACAAATTAAACCGTGGAAAATCTATAATTCAACATAAATAGGTAAATATTCAAAATCCTGTTTATGTTTTACACTTTTGTATAGATCTGGAATAAAACTATACATCATCCTAAGTTAAAAATCTTTAGGACTCATTTCCAGATCATGATGTAATAATATTTCAAATCAGATCTAAATCAAGAATATGTATGTAACATCCCATATTTGAAGGCCAAAAGCTAAGCGCTATAGATGTTGTAGTCATCTACAGTATTAACTTCCGCTGACAAAATACGACAATGCTAATGGTATTCATAATATCAGAAGTACTTGAATATGAAAAAAATCACAGATTTCCAAAAATAACATTTTAATGATTACATTTCAATTAAATTTATATTCAAATTACATAATCCCATGTCCATTTCCCAGTATAGAACAATTATAATCATTACAAAACTACACGAAGAGAGACATATGACGATGCCCCCTTGGTTGATCTGTGATGACCCGGAATTTTTGGTTGTTTGAAATCGAAATATTTAATCAATTTTAAATATTTCATAGTTAGTTTTTAACTTGAATTCCAAATATCACTATTTATTTGATAATTAAATTTTTGATTTTAATAATTGGAAGTTGGGTGAAATATTGAATCTTCGGTTTTAGGCCTGTTAAAAATAATATAAGGGTTTGTAAAATTTATATCAATAGCGCTGAAGATAGTAAAAGTGTTGAAATTGATTTTGGAAGTGTTTTGTTAAGTTTTGAAATTTTATAGTTTAAATTGAATTCAAAAATAGCCTTCCGAGGCACAGTCTTGGATTTCGACGAAACCAGTTCTATTGGATCCGTAATATCGTACTATTATTGGATTTCAATTTTCGTTATGTTTGAAGTTGCTGTACGAGTGTACGATATATAAACGTGCTGAATTTATATCGAAAATTTAATATAATAACCGGGTCCAAAAATCTATCTTCTCCACACGATCGATTTAGAACTCGAAACCTTTTCCATCGCGTTCGGAATAGGGATATAACATTGTAAACGCATAGCGGCACGCCTCGATAGGTGGTCGATATTTTTAGTTGTGTTTATCAAGACAATTTGAATTTAAATTTAAATATAATATATGTTGTTTAACCAGTCAAATTCCCTTCACGTCAACTTTTTTCCACAGCAGAGATTCCCTTCCACCAGCCTACACCTTTTTGCCTTCTCTGTAACAAGCAATGGCAGGCATGCAAAAATCAAATCACGTTCCCCTTTGTCTTCTGAAGCAGGCCGACAACTCCCTTTATTAATGTCGCGTTTCTTTCCCCTTCCATTCCTCAGTCAAATCACAGAACGAATTAGCTTATGAGAAAAAGTGGCCGGGCGTATTAAAGAAGAAATCGATCCTGTCTTCAATATAAATCACACACCTATTCCTCAGATCGAACCACCCCATTCCTTTCTTACCAATTCTAATGCACAAATTCGAAATCAAAATAAAATAAAATAAAATAAAGTGAAAACAATGGCCAAACAAATTCACGAACTCTCTCCTTCTTCTCTTACCTTGAATCGAATTCGTATTCAAAGAGGGAGTCGTGAGTTCCTCTTCATTAAATCGATCGCAGAGGGGTCGTTGCCATGGAGGAGGCGCGATCGAGTTCGCAGCTTCGAGTAGAGGCCGATATCGTGTCGATGGGGAGATGGCCTCGGGTCATGGCTTGGCGTCAATTTGCAGTAAGGATTGTACGAGAGTCGTGCGCGAGATCGCAAGTCTAGTGAAGTAACGTGGCGACATTGGTGGAAGTAGCGAGAAGTGTGGGAGGCTCGATGCTGTCAGCGTTGGGGGTTTTCATTCCTTGATTCGTCCAAGGCAGCAAGGTATCCTCGATTTTATTTTATTTTCAATTAAACAATTTATAAACATATGTATATGTAAACCAGAGAAAAAAAAGAGACAGTGATGGTATTTTATTTTAAATTATTTCATTAAATTTATTTATATACATATTACAGAGAAAAGTATATATACCAGGAAGGTAAACTCTAAATTTTTTTACAAAAACTACACATATATGTGTGCGGTTTATTTTTTTATGTACAGTGAAGAGAAAGTATAATACAAACATAAATATATATATATATATAGTTACACACCCCTATTTTAATAACTTACGGTAAAGTTAAGTTTTTATATATTTACAGAAAACAGAAAATTATGTATATAGATAAGATTTTTAGGGAAAAAATGGATTTAAAAATGTTTGAAGAATTTATAAAAGTTAGATTTTTGAAGTTTATAATTTATTTTTATAAGTACATATGTATAGCTTCAAAAGAAAATAGACCGACACATTTTAAATCTATTAGTTAGTTTTAAAATAAGGTGTTAAGGAGATTAATATGTTAAATTAACTTGTTCAATTATTTTAGTTACTAAAAGATTTCTAAAAGGAAAAAATAATTAGTTTAAGATTAAATCATTAGTTAATTAAATTTATCAAAGGGAAATTAATTATTCGATTAGTTCAAATATTAATAAACCGTAAATGTTTATACAAGGTCAAAAATCGGGAAACCAAGTCGAAGTTGAAGTGGCTTGCAAACCAAAAATCAAAGATGGGTTAATCTTACTCATTTGGTTGCTATTTAAATTTAAATGGATAAATTTAAATATTTGGTTGAGTGATTAAACTTATTGAATGCGATATATTATATGGTAGTATATAATATATATTGGAGTGATTGATTTCCCGCATTATATAGCGGATGAGACCCTATGCGCCACATAATAGCGGATGATATTATTTAATCCCATATACCGCGGTATTCCACCCCAAAGTGGAATTGGTATTTTATGTTTGTGCTAACATCTGTGGATGCGGGGAAACATATTGAAGGGATCCAACTAGATTCCTCAAAATTATTTAGATTTGATAACTGTGATATAATATTTGCTATCCTGTGATGAATTATATTGATAATTGGAAATGTTGGATACTATGGTTGATTTAAAATATTTTGGTGAACTGAGTTATCAAAATCTATAGAAATGGGATTTCTGAAAGAAAATAAAAGAGTGAATTTTGAGTAAAATAGGTATAGAAATTTTTATAAATTAAAAATGAATTGGAAAAGAATAAAAAGTGATTTTTGAATTCTAATAAATAAAATTCCAAGTATGGGAAAGGGGATTTGAATAAAAAAGGAAAATAACGAATTTTAAAACTTAAGCGATGTTATTCAAAGGAATAAAAGAATTTACTTTAAATTCAAAGTTTAAATTTATTTGAAAGGATAAAGAAGAAATTTGGAAAATACAAAATTGGTATTTTCAGTTAAAAGATTTTAAATCATAATGAAGAAATAAAATCTGAAGTTAATGGATTTTGAAATAAATGAGTAAGCAAAAGAATTTATTTCAAAGTGGAGTAAATTGGAAATCAATTTGGAAATTGATTTAAGTATTTGAAATTGGAAATTTAAAGGAGAATGTGACTATGAAATTTATAAACTTGGTTTATAAAAGTAAAGTAATATATCAGTGGATATTTGGAAGAATAAATTCAGGGTGGGAATTTATTTAAAGAAAAGGGAAAATTTGTTTAAAAGTAAATAGTGATTTTTTTTTAAAAGATGTGAAGAGAAGTATATTTCCCTGGATAGCCAAGTACATTTCAAAACAAATTTTTAAATATAAGCTAAAAGTTTTAATATTGTTTTTAAAAACATATTTTAGAAAATTTATTATTTCTAAATGTTTAAATTCTGAAGTAAGTATTTTTCAAATCTATTATTGTAGTAATTATTTAAAGGTGACTGGGTATTTAGTTTTAAAAGAGAAAATCTAATTTTATATTTTATAAAGTAGCCTCAGTTTAGATATTACTAAAGTATATATTTTAATAAAGTATTGAAGTAGTTTTCAATTTAAATGTTTTAAAGTATATTTTATAATAAAGTGTTTTTAAATTATTTTCAAAATCTAAAGTTTTTGTGCATGGTGTTTTCAATGGAAATAAATATTTGGGAATTCATTCCATGAGAAGAGTAGGGTTGGAAAACTGTTTTCAAAAGGGTTTGAAAATGAAAATATACCTTGCAAAGATATTTTGAGGTTAATAAATAATTTGGAGAAATTATTTATGTTGGATGGTTGTTATGAATGTTAATTGATAGTTAAATAACCGACTATCAATATTGGCCAATGCGCTGATCGTTTCGAAGAGACCGGGATCGGGATTTATATGCGAGTTTGAATGAGAAACATGGAAAACATCATGGACTCCAACCAAACTTCTCGGTAAATCAACTCTATATGCGAGTTTCTCGATTCTCTCGACAATAGGAAAAGGTCCAACGAACCTCGATGCCAACTTCCCCGATTTTCCTAACCTAATCACACCCTTCATCGGTGTCACTTTAACGAAAACCCGAACTCCAACTGAGAACTCTAGATCTTTCCGTCTCTTATCTGCATAACTTTTCTGCCTAGACTGAGTCTCCTTCATTCTAGCCCAAATGACCTTAATCTTTCTGCAGCTTCTCTGACTAAACCTGGACTAAGAACTAGCCTATCCCCGATCTCTAGCCAACATATGGGAGATTTGCATGGCCTTCCATATAAGGCTTCAAATGGTACCATCCCAATACTAGTCTGATAATTGCTATTATACGATAACTTGACTAAATGCAGATGATCTTCCCATGATCCCCCGAACTCTAGAACACAAGCTCTTAACAATCCTCTAAGATTTTGTTAATCCTTTCCGTTTGCCCATCTCTCTGTGGATGGTAAGCGGTACTCATCTTGAGCTTGGTTCCCAAAATTTCCCACGGACTCTTCTAGAACTTGCAAGTGAATAAGGGATCTTTATCACTTACTTCCCTTAGTATTCTACTAGGAATTCCATGTGGTCTAACCACATTCTTCAGGAATAACCTTTCCAAAACAGTTGTCATTGTGGTTGACTTAACTGGAATGAAATGGGCACTGTTAGTCAATCTATCCACCATGACCCATATACTATCATTTCCCCTGTTCGACCTTGGCAACCCATTAATAAAATCCATAGATATAGAATCTCACTTCCATATTGGAATATCTAATGGCTGAAACAACCCACTTGGTTTTTGGTGTTCGGCCTTTGCCTACTGGCAATTCAAGCACTGCTTTACACATAAACCTATATCCCGCTTCATAACTTCCCAAAAGAAGCTCCTCTTCGTATCCTAATACATCTTAGTACCTCCTGGATGAATGGTGAACTTCGAACGACGGCATTCCTCCAAGACTTCTTTCCTTATGTTTCTTACACTCGAAACACATAATCTTTCTTTCTTTCTCAACCATCCATTCTAGTCAAGACTGAAATCTTTCAAGTCATCGCTCTAAGTTCCTTCTCCTAGTTTCATGATCCATTCGGATAACACTGGATTCTCCATCTATTTAGAAGCTATCTTTTTTATCAACACTAGTCGAACTTCAAAACAAGATAATACAACTGTATCTCCACTAGACCCAGCCTCCGATCTCCATTGCACTCTGCTAATGCTTTCAAATCCTTCCACTTAGTAATCATCACCAAAACTGCATTCTGATGTTTCCTGCAAAGTGTATTTGCAACGTTGTTGCCTTTCCCCAGTGTGTACTCAGTCCCAAAACCATAAGCGGCTACAAACTTTAACGACCTTTGATGTCTCATGTTTAACTCCTTCTGAGAGAACAAATACTTCAACGACTTATGATCTCTGTATAACTCAAACCTTTCTACCAAAAGGTAATGTTTCCACACCTTCAAATCAAAAATAACTGCAGCCAATTCTGAATCATGTGCCGAATACCTGACCTCATGCGGTCTGAGCTGTCTAGAAGCATAGGAAATCATTTTACCTCTCTACATCAGCACAGCTCCTAGTCTTGTTTTATATGCATCGGTATAAACCAATAAATCTTGATCCCCTTCTGGAACAACCAACATGGGAGCATGGGTCAATAAGAGTTTCAAACTCTTGAATACTTCTTCACACTTATTAGTCCACACATACTTCACATCCTTTCTTGTTAGCTTGGTCATCAGTGCAGCTATTTGCGAAAAATCATTAATGAATGTTCGATAATAACCACCCAACCCAAGGAAACCTTTTATCTCGATTACTGTCTCGGGTCTCTTCCAATTATTTACTGCCTCAACCTTGGTTGGATCTACTGGAAACCCTTCCTCTGAACTACATGACCAAGAAAATTCACTTTTTTCTTTTACAAGTGACACTTCAAAAACTTCGCTTTCAACTGATGCTGCCTCAGTGTCTCAAGAACCAATCTAAGATGAACTTTATGCTCTCTTTCATCCTTAGAGTATATCAAGATATCATCTTTGAAAACCAATATGAACTTATCAAGTGCTCTTGGAAAATCTGATTCATCAAATCTACAAAGAAAGTTGGTGCGTTAGTCAGTCTGAATGGCATGACTAACCGTTCATACGACCCATACCTGGTCCTAATGGTATACTATCCTCTACTACTCTGAGCTGATGGAAACCTGTCACTAAATCCAACAGTGAAAATACCATGGCTCCACTCAACTGGTTGAACAAATTGTCAATCCTGGGCAATGGATATTGATTCTTTATCGTCCTCTCATTCAACTTACGATCATCGATACAAAGCCTCCACCATCCATCCGGCTTCTTAGCAAATATTGAAGCTGCTACCCAAAGTGAACTACTCGACCTGATAAGACTCTTGCCTTCTGAATCCACCATTTGCACCTTTAACTCTCTCATCTTTGAAGGGGTCATCCTACTTAGCGGCCTACTCATTGGTTCTACTGCAAGAACCAAATCTATTCGAAACTCAATGGCTCATTGCGGTGGCATTCATACTATAGGCTCAAACATATCCGCAAATTATCTAAGCACAAAAACTTGACTCAGATCATCATCTGAATCCATAGCACCCAACAAAGCATACATCTCACCGCAAGAACCTTCTACGGTATAAACAATCCTATCACTACAATCTGGGTGACTAAACGATATTTTCCAATCCTAGCAAAATATCCTAGCATCGTACTCACATAACCAATCCATCCCAAAAATGATTCTGAAACCCACCAAATCATATACATGCAAGCTGCAAAAAAGCATGACCTAACAAGTCAAACTCCAACTGGTCGCATCTCAACCATAGAGTTGCATACCCTCCTATTGGATTCGCAACCCATAAGGAAGTAACTAAATATGTGGTTTCTAGGTTAAGCTTATATATCAAACATCTAGATATAAAAGAATGCGATGCACCAGCATCAAATAGAACGCTAGCAGACATATCATGAATCTAAAGCGTACCTCCCAAAACTGCTTTTACCTTCTCCCGGTCTATTGAATTCGGAGTATCAAACTCCAATGCATACACTTTGCCCTTCCCATCGTTAGCAGGCTCCTTGCATTGGCTCTTATAGTGGCCTATCTTGTCATAGTTGTAGCACTTGACATTCTTCTTCCCAGCCACTTCCTTATCCTTCCCAGAATGTCACTCATTAGTAAAGTGTCCCTTCTTGTTACACTTGAAACAGATTATCTTAGATTTCCCTTTCTTAGTTGCTCCACCCTTAAGGCCTTCTTTAGCCTTACTCTTCTCTAGAGAATCAAGAAACTCATCATGCCTTAAGGCCATCTCCACCACAAAATCAAAAGTATCTTTAATATGAGGTAATGCAGCCCTAATTAACTCAGGCTTCAACCCACTGATGAACTTCTCGTTCCTCTTCATGACTGTATCTACTTAAGGATACCCATACTGGGCCAACTCCTTAAGCTTTCTATCATATTTCAGAACTGACATCTCCTCCTGCTCTAATTCTGCAAACTTTCTTATCAGAGCTGACTGTACCATTCAGACATGAACCTCTCCTGGAACCTTCCCTTGAAATCTTCCCAGGTCATAGCCGCCTCATCCACCACCACAGTCACACTATTCCACGAGAACAAAGCTGCTCCTTGAAGCTGTCTAGATGCCAACCTCCTCTTTCGCTCATCATCGAGCCCCAAATCTGCAAAAATCATTTCGCGGAGCAACAACCAATTCTCTACCTCAATGGCATCCTCTGTTCCAACAAACAGCTTCCCTCTAAGCTTAATGTAGTCCCAACTCAACTCAGCAACGTCATTGACAGCGGGAGCTCCTAGAACTCCGCCTCCCACTACTTCAGTTACAACACCTACCTGCACCATATTCATGAAGAACTAATACATAGCTTCCTTTCCAACTTGTGGGACTCCAACACCCACATGTAGGATCCATATCACCATAAAGGGGGCAGGGTAAATAGAGTGATACTATTAATTATAAAAATTTATTGTGGAAGTATATAAATAATCGCAGCACTGGTTACAGAATAATAACAGCAACACATATAATGGAAGAATATAAAATGTAGAAATAGAACAATACAGAATTTACCCTACTTCGGCAAAACCCTGCCTACATGCTGCCCCCAATGTTTCTATTAGAAATTAAGTAGTCGGGTGCTTACACACGTAAACTCACGACATCCTCTGTTGACTAACCTAACTCTGCGCTCAAAATCCTACAACAACTCAGCCACTAAGTTGCGAATTCTCGAAAAACACCATCATAGTTCATCCCCTTGTCACACGACTAGAAATTACAAAAGTTTAAAATAGAAAATACAAATTTAAAAACAAATTGAAAAACAAATTAAAAAACTCTAATTTTTAAATATGAAGCCCAAATAACATAGCCGGCCCAATCTTAAATAAAAGAGAATCCCCTTCTTTTTCTTTTATATTATATCGGCCTTCTTTGCTATAAAAAATGGTTGCTTTGTTTAGCTCGTTCATTCCTCTTCCTGATTTAGGGTTTCATGGAATTGAAATGCGCCGACTGATTGTTGGTCGATTACAATTTAGCTATAGCTCTGATTAGCTTCGGCAATCAACCGTTTCTTCGATTCGCACACGGCTCCTTCAATTTGATCGAGTTCGACTATGAATTAGTATGTGATTTGTTCTTTTTGCTTTACTGGTTAGCTTGCTTGAGCTCGATGATTCTGAAAGAAGATGATGTTAATCGTTTATATAGGATTCGAAATCCTATTTCTTCGTTCGTATATATCTGGTTTGAATTCGTCAGATAATATGCTTGGCCATATGATTTTAGTTGAATGTTGGTGATTTCTCTGACTTCTTCAATTCGTATATTTCCATGTTTACTTGATAATCACGGCTTGATTCTGACTTATGTTTGATCCCTTGGCTGCCATGGCTTGATTTTGAACTGTTCGATTCCATTCTTTATTCCCTTTGACCTCGGCCACTATGTTTATGCAATGATATTATCTGGCTTGGATTTGTTCAATCTGTACTATGATTTTGATTTTTTCCTCTGTGACTTCGATACTGTCACCACTTCCATGTTGCATCGAGTACATGTATATTATTACTGCATTTACTTCACTTGAGTTTGCATTGTGGTCTGGTGGCTTCACTATTATGGTTGACATTTTTTAACTCTACTGTCGAGTCTTGTTCTTGACCATATGAATATTGCATGATGCCTGGATTTACTTGTAAGTGGACTGGTCTTGTGTAGTTGCTCATTCGAGTTGCTGTGTGATTCACTGGTTCACTTGTTCTTGCTCTATTTACTTCGATTATACTTGATGAAGCTTTGTTCGACTTCATGGTTTTTGTTCTTTGGTCTCACTTGAGTCTTGTGTATTGGTGTTGTTTTGGTCTCTGTTGACTTTCTGATTTGGTAAATTTAAGTCATGTGCATTGAGCATGTTGCAGTCTTCATGTTTTTACTGGTCTAGTCGCTTCTTTTTTTCAGTGCTTATATATATATATGTGTGTGTGTGTGTGTTCACTGATATATATGTCTTCATATTGTATGTTGTAGTGTTTTACTTGAATCTTGGTTGCAATGTCCACATGAGTTCATTTATTCCAGGCATTGTTGTTTGTGTTGCTGTATTATAGGTGTATATGAATTGCTCCATTGTTGCTTTGCATATTTGTGATGCGTTGCACTATGGTATCTCTGACCAGTCTTGTTGACTTTGTTTACTGACTGGTCGACATGTATATATGCATACTTTCTCTGTTCATTTCCTTGAGTCTGGTTTGGACTATCTAATTGTTGCTGGCTTCATGTGTACATCACTGAACATTTTGGTCGAGGCTTGTTTTAGTTGTCTTGACCATTTTCTTAAACTTGCACCTGTGTTTAATACAACTTAAAACTCGTGTTTGAACTTGTGCTCGTGTCATGACTTTATTTATATTGCACTTGAGTTGAACCCAGCTTTTGATTGGGTTTGACCTTGTGCGCACCTGTCCCCATATTTTTATTAAGTGTATATTGGGTGTGCACGGCCTTGTGGCATGTATAGTGATACACTGTGCATGTCACAAGCCGTTTGTGTATGATGAATTCAACATAAATGATGACGAACAACCCAAATAACCGAAGCAAAATATTATTTTCGACATACGCGTTTTATTTTATACTGCAAAAATATTTCCTTTTCAATTTTACTACGCCGGTGTGTATTTATGCAGATAGCTTAGATACTGGATTCAATATGGAATAGAGTTGAAGATAAATACGAGCGTGAGTGATATGTAGTGAGATGCACATGTAAATTGAAAATTGTAATATAATCGAATTATTATTATAATTGAAATTGAAATTGTATATATATAGTGAGAGATTGAATTTGTATTATTCAAAATTGTAATAAATATTTGTTTGAATAAAATATCTATTTGATTTTAAATTCTGTGATATTTATTTTATTCAGCAAATATTTATTTAATTCTGTAAAAATAAAATAGTACATTAACGAATATAATTAAACGAATATATATATGTTTATTATCAACAAACAAAAATCATATAATTGCATATTCAACGATCTCCCCCTTTTGATGATAACAAACATATATTTAGATTTGGAATTTATTAAATGTATTTAATCATTCATTTTGCTCCCTCTATTTGAATGCTCCATCTCTACACAAAGCTCTCTCTTCATATATGCATGAGAATAGATAAAAATATGCAAATGATCCTACATGCAAATAGAAAATAAAAAATAAAATATTTGACCTTTATTTATCAAAATCTTAACTTTTCTCTCCCCCTTTTATTATCAGTAAAAGAGTAATAGTGTTAGAAAAATAGAGATAATGTGATAGACATTAATGCAACATTGAAACTCAATCGAGTATAACTATTGAATTTCAATAAAAAATCAAACAAAAATCCTAAATACTCTGATTGGTGCATATTCCACTTTAGAATGATAGGAATGATCTCTTCATATATAAAACCATATTGTGGTGTCTATTTGTGGTATATTTATATCAGGAATTTGAATATCTACTAACCATGCATAACTATTAGGATTTTTAAATGAGATTAGTAGTATTCATAATTTAAAAAAAATGAATTCAAGTATCTTCTGACCATGCATAACCGTGAGGACTTTTATATGGGATTAGAATCAACTTGTCTATTAAATCAATCAATTTTGATATGCATTCCATACATGCATAACCGTGAGCACTTTTAAATGAGCATGGAAGCACATAATCAAAAATCCCAAGTAATTCACCTATGCTTAACCGTGAGGACTTTTAAATGAGAGTGAATACTTTGGATGTTTTTTATTGCTAAAAATATAATAAAATGAAACACAAATGACTTTCCGTTTAAAATACCGTATATTGACATACTATATTGGATTTTTATGAGTGATGGTTGATAGAAATATGATAGAAATAGAAATGGTCATGAAATTTTTGCCAACAAAAAGTTTTTATAACTCTTGAATGTCTAAAGAAATTTACTAATTATACCGTCTCAAGTTATAATATATGATATTATCAATACTCGTCACTTTTTTAATCACTATTTATCTTTTAGGTAATCAGTAGGGAGTCAGATTAGTCAATGTAGTCATTTAAGATCAAATCCAAAATTAATTATAAAATCAAATTTTCTAAAATGACTAATCTGAAACAAGGTCAGCAAAATGATTTTATGGAAGGGGTTTTAGAAAAATGTCTGTTAAATGAAATTATTTGAAATGAAAAATATGTAGATATTTTCTTAAAAAACGATGCAACTAATGAATGTCTCGACATAAATCACGTTCCACTAGTAATTTTCTATCAACTAGATTACCAATGCAATCTGCATCTAAATTTCTTGTTGACTCAATTTTATCATTAGATGAATGTCATAGACTAGACCGTGAAGTGTGCAACAAAATATCGTAAAATCATTTTTAACATCTTTTAAATGAAATTGAATTGAAGCTGTGCAAATAAACAAATAGTGTCAAATCTAAAAGCCGTAGGATAAACCAATATATTTATGTGCACCGAGAGTAATCGTCAATCAATAAAACACCATCATCAGTCCAAACAAATCTATATGAAGTAGTTCAAAGACCCTAGAGGTGCATGTAGTGTTCTCAGTTAAAAGTATAATTGGCCAACAATTTTGAAAAAATCAGAATCAAAATCAGCATTCATTTCTTTATCAATAACTGGTTGAATTAAATCACATTATGGTACCGATTATCACAATTAATATATCATTCAAGATGAATATACCATTACCTATTTTACCTTTACCGATAATATTTTGTTGTTGTCCACTGTGATTCTTTCACCTTTATACTAGGCTAAAGAAAAATAGAATTGGGATTTTGATTCCGAGGATAATTTGAATTGCTCGAAAAAGGTATGTATTTGAATTTCAGTATGAAATTTGACGATTTTCTTGACCAGCTGCTTGGCCTTTTGTTTTCTTTTTGAATCTAAGTGCCTGTAGAGGAATTTTATAGTCGTACCGAGCTAACCGTGCAAAGGGGATGCTGGCGGAATTTTTCAAAAATTTAGGGAGTTAGAAAAATTTTGAGAAAATTTTGAAAATTTAAAATTTAAATTTAAATTCGAATTATTAAGCAAACAGTATTGTTTGGAATTTATAGTTAAGATTGCAAAGTTAGTTGAAGTGATAATGGATTGTTAAATAAAAGATTTGTTTTGACAAGTTGTTGAAACTATTTGGTTTTGGAAAAATGATAAACGGGTTAAGTATCATTCTTCTTAATTAGAAGTTTTGGGACGAAATTATTTTAAGAGGGGAAGTTTGAGGACTCAGAATTTTCAACATTTGAAAAATAAATATTTAACTGATTTTAAATATTTGGAAGTTATTTTAACTTGAATTTCAAATATTGCTATGCATTTGGCAATTAAATTATTGAATTTAATTATTGAAACTTGGGTAAAATGTTAAATCCTGAGTTTTAGGCTTGTTAAAAATATTTTAAAAGCTTAGAAAAATTATATTGATGATACTGAAGATAATGGAAGCTTCAGAATTGATTTTGAAATTGATTGTTCGGTTTTGAATTTTTTTTATCGTTCAAATCGTTATTTAAAAATAGCCTTCCGAGGCACAGTCTTAGAATTCGATGGAACAAGTTCCATTGGATCCATAATATTGTATTATTATCGGATTTCAATTTTCGTAATGTTTGGGGTGATCATTTGGCCGTACGATATAAAAACACGCTGAAATTTATATCGGAATTTAATTTAATAACTGGGTTCAAAAACCTATCTTCTCCATACGATCGAGTTATTCCCCGAAACCTTTTCCATTGCATTCGGAATAAGGGCTTAACATTATAAACGCCTAGCTGTACGCCTAGATTGGAGGTCGAGATTTTGAGTTGCGAATTCATGATGATTTAAATTTGGATTAAAATTTAAAATATTTATAACTTAAGTTTAAAATTTGTATAAGAATAAATATAGGGTTTTAATATTTCTTTGAGTACATGAAATGGATAAATTATATATACAAATGTACATTTGTAGGCTTTTGAAGACATTTGTGGACAAGTGGCAATGTGTTCCTTAAAATTTATTTCTTCATCAAAATAAAATAATAAATGATATAGCCAAACTCGTTCCTTTAAGCCTAATTCCCTTATCCTTTTCTCGAGCTCATATATAAAAAGGGCGAACAATTTTCGTTCGAAAAATCAAACTAATGGCAGAGCACAAATCAATTTCGTTTTAAAAAAAGGGCAACAGGGATTTCAAAATCCTTTTCCTCCCTAATACCTCAACCTAAACCCGAAACCACTGCCTTAATTCAAATTCTCGATAAACTGTGCCTGGGTGATTCAAATCGAAGTACGACTTCGATTGAAGTCGTTTGACATGGGTGTCAAACTGTAGCTGAGATCGTGGGCTTGAGTTGTGTTGGAGGTTGTGCGATTCAGGCTAGATGTCGCGGTGGCGTCAGAAGGAATCGCGACGACTGGATGATCGTTTCGAAGATTGGCCGAAGTTAGGAAGTTGGATGTGAGGTTTTAAAAGCGTGCTTGGCGATAGTAAGGTCGCTCGCACTCGCGTGCGCTGCGGCATGGAGGTGGGTGGTCTTACGATCTGGGCGACTCGAGGAAGGCTCTGCGATTTTGGTCAGGTGATGAGGTGTTGGTCGTTGCATTTGGCTGATAGTGGATTTGGGAATTTTGTGTCCGACAGTGAGGCGGTGGTAGGAGACGACGCAGTGAGGCTAGGCCAAGAGGTATCTGCATTTTATTTAATTCAATTTAATAAATGAATAAATATATATATATATATATATGAAATTTTATTTTACGGTAAAGAAATTTTAAACATTTCTATTTGTTTTATTTTATTTTATTTTATTTTATACATGCATATAGGTTTGGAAAGGAAATTTATTTTATTAGAATTTAATATATATATATATATATATATAGGTTATTTCTGGTATAAGTGGTTTCAAGGAAAATAAAATAAAATAAATATATATAAATATACCTATTTTCATTTACTGATCGAATTTTAAAAATGATGTATGATGGAGATAAATTTTATTTAAATTATTATAGCTACTAAAATTATTTATTATAAGAAAATCAGTTTTGAAACTAAATCATTAGTTAAGCAATTTGTAAATTATGATGAATTATTCGATTTGATCGAATATTAATAAAATCATACAAATGTTTATACAAGGTCAAAAATCTGAAAAAAAAAGCAAGCCGGATTGGAAATGGGTTGCATGCATATGCAAATGTGTGATCTTCTCACTCAATCGGATTTTCTGGTCTAATTTTAAATAGTTAAATTTAAAATTGTTGATTGTGTGCTTGGACGATAAATTATTATCAGCCGTATTGGATTAGACCCTATGCGTCGTATAATAGCGGATGATATTATATATAAACTCATATATCACGATATTCCACCTCGAAGTGGAATTGATATTATATATGTATTTGGAGTGATTGATTTCCTGCATTATATAGCGTCTGAAACCCTATGCGCCGCATAATAGCGGGTGATATTTTATAAATCGCATATACCACGATATTCCACCTCGAAGTAGAATTGGTATTTAATTGTTGTGCTAACATCTTTGGATGCAGGCAAACAGGTTGGAGGGATCCAACTGGATTCCTTAAATATTTGAATTAGTTTCAATATTTTGTGTTGATTATTTATAATCTGTTGTGATTATATTTGTGATTGAAATCGTTGAAGGCTATAGTTTAGCCGAATTTATTTTTGGTACCGTAGGATACCGAAAATAAATAAAATTGGATTTTTAAAATTCAAACTGAAAATTTATTTTTGAGAATTGGATAAATTTAAAAGAAGGAATTTTAAAAGGATAAAGTTTTATTTTTGATTCCTATTGAATAAAATTCCAAAATATAGGAAAAAGGCTTAATAAATGGATTTTGGGTAATATTATTCAAAGGTTGAAGAATTTATTTAAAATACAGATTTTAAATAGTTTAGAAGAAATAAAGGAATTTATTTAAAAAAAAATTGGAAATCAATTTGAAATTTGATTCGGTGTTTGAAAATAAATCTTTGGGAAACTGATTTGGAAATTGATGTGGTGTTTTAAAAAAAATTTGGGAAATCAATACTGAAATCGATTTGGTGTTTGAAATAAATGTTTTGAAAATCAATTTGGGATTTGATTTGGTATTTGAAATAAATTTGAAAGTCAATTTGAAAATTGATTTGGCGTTGAAAGTGAATATTTGGGAATCGATTTGAAAATCGTGTATTAGTGGATATTTGAAAATTTAAATTCACAATAGGAATTTTATAAAAGAAAGGAAAATTTGTTTTAAAAATAAATATTGTTTTATTTTTAAAAGTATGGAAAGGAATTTCTGGATTTGGAACTTAAATTTAAAATAAATCCAGAAAGATTTATAAATTGATTTGAATGACCCATTTTAGAATGGAAGGAGTACTTTCCCTGAAAAGCCGAGAATGTTTTCAATATAGTTTATAAATTTAAATTGAAGTTGTAAAGATGGTTTTAAGGAAAGAATATTTTGGATAAATTATTTGTTTAGGTTATTTTGAAAATCTTTAAAGTAAAGATATATTTTAATTTATTATAGAAGTGATTATTTAAAGTTTTAATTGATATTTGTTTTAGAAAATGGATATTTAAATAGTTATATCCTATCTACTAATTTTGTTTTAAAATTAGTTTGGACCTGAATTTTTATATGAAATATTAGTATAATATTTTCATAACTAATGTTTTAAATTAAGTGTTTTAAAATAGTTTTATTCTAAATGTTTCTAAGTATATATTTTGGATAAGTAATTTAAAATATTTTGAAGTATTCGAACCCGACAAATTTTTCAGTGGAATTAAATAAATGTTTGGAAATTTATTCGACGTAAGAAAAATAATTTGAAATTTGCTTTCAAATGGTTAAAGTGTGAAAATATATTTGCAAAGATATTTTAAAAATAATTAATTTGTGAAAATTATTTAAATCTGTTGATTGTTGTGAATATTGATTGATAGTTAAATAACCGTCTATCAATATTGGCCTTTAAATGACATTTGAATTTCGATGCGACCGGGGGTCGGATTCCAAATGGATATTCGAAAACCATATCGAATCTTTGTGTTGGATCTTTTGTTTAAAAGATCAAAGTGCAAATTGTTGTGATTTGTTTTAAAATTGAATATGACGCTTATTTTTAAAATAAGCGTTCGTTATTCAGATTAGCCAGGAGAGGACTTTGTGTCATAAAACCCATTTCGAATAATGATACGATGAAATAGGATTGCATTTGAAGATGGTGTTGAAGACCGGGTATTTTCGAAAGCGAAAGGATTACCTGTCGAATGTCTCTGCACCAAGTTGCTTCGGTATAGAGATTTTATCACCCTTTGCGATGGGGATTTCGGACGTGATTAGTGAATATCCGGATTCGCAAGGGCTTCTTTGAAGTGCCTTCGGTTCCGTTCGATTCCGAGGACTTGTATGGATGTTTGTCTACCGTTACACTTTAAGATGTAAAGCTGGTTTCAATCAGATATATTTCTGTTAGTGGCGGAGAATTTATTCTCTTAGCTTAACACCCTTCTCTGAGACGTACGAGTTTAGAGGTTATGTAGTTGATGGTTACTAGTGATACATTTACAATTTGGTAATGTGGCATACGAAATGCTGCTGATCATTTGTTGGTTGACACATGACTTTTGTGTAAAGCGTAGCTTTGTGGACGAGACTTCGTCGGAACTCACAACACAGAATTGTCAAAACAGAAAAGATGCGGCAAGGTTATATGGGGGTAGCACCCCCTGAGGGTATGTCATTTTCTTCTGGAAAGAGGCGATATCATGGTATGGAGCCCAGATATTTAACCTATGTGAATGGTGCAAATTTATTACTTTGTGGTTGTTGGTGTTAAGGATCCTTGGATAAAGGTCGGTTACGACCTGAGGATGGCATACTCATGTCAATAGTTACCTAGTTACAGAGGTAATCCGACCTTGTGTTGGTAGAGATCCGGTTAGGTTCTTGGGGCATCCCTCCAGAGGCGTACCCATGTAGCAATAGGAAGTTCCTTAGCCTGACCATTTGTTGGAAATCCAATCAACAATACGCGCCCTTTACGATTGCAATTCTATCACCTGCCGTTCTTAAATGGTAGCTATAGCAGGCATATTATAATGGTACTTATGCTGGCTAAGATTTATATTATACTTTCGAAATGTTTTCCATACTATGCACTAATAATAAAAATATCAAAAAGATTTTTCATATTAAGCATGTTTGACTATCATAAGGAGAAATCTCCCCCATGTGTGCGATTGCATTGTGTGTGTGACGGGAGGCCTTATGGTAGTTTCATTTTCCAAAAGTATAGCGGATTTCTTTTTCTTTCTTTGTGAAAATAACTATTTTTAAGATCTCACACCAGTCCCATGACTGACCTGGAGTTTATTGTTCCCTTTTAAACTCTAGGTGCCCATAATTTTCCACACGGGCTGCCTAGAGTCAGGTTATTAGTTATTTGGGAGCGAAGTCCAAAAAGTTGCTGTGGAGATCAGAAGACAAGCTGGATGGCGAGACGTATCATTATACTATGTAGTGTCTGTTGCATTTGGGTTAGTGTAAGTCAAAACTTCTATGTAAGCAAGTTAAAATAACTGCCAGTGTTGTATTATGTCGTTGTAAACTCTGATAATGTGATGTATAAACTGATATAATGTTTTTGTTTTAAAAGATATTCATTTATCTATTATATTTGCTCGGCCACGAAATGTGAGATTCTGTTATTGTTTTCTGTTTCTTCTTCTTCTTTAACCTTAACGGTTTGGTTTTCCGGCATTCGACTGTGCGGCACTTGATACAGAGAACGTATTAATGTCGACTTTTGGAAGTCGAAAAACTGGATCCTTACACACTGGATTCTCCATTTGTTTAGAAGCTATCTTTTTTATCAACACTGGTCGAACTTTCGAACAAGATAATACAACTGTATCTCCACTAGACCCAGCCTTGGATCTCCACTGCACTCTGCAGTTTGCACTCTGCTAATGCTTTCAAATCCTTCCACTTAGTAATCATTGCCAAAACTGCATTTTGATGTTTCCTGCTAAGTTCATCTGCAACCTTGTTGCCTTTCCCCGATGTGTACTCAATCCCAATACCATAAGCGGCTACAAGCTCTAACCACCTTAGATGTCTCATGTTTAACTCCTTCCGAGAGAATAAATACTTCAATGAATTATGATCTATGTATAACTCAAATCATTCTCCCAAAAAGTAATGTCTCCACACTTTCAAAGCAAAAATAACTACAGCCAATTCTAAATCATGTGTTGGATACCTGACCTCATGCGGTCTAAGTTGTCAAGAAGGATAGGCAATAACTTTACCTTTCTACATCAATACAGCTCCTAGTCTTGTTCTACATGCATCGGCATAAACCACTAAATCTGTATCCCCTGTTGGAACAACCAACAAAGGGGCATGGGTTAATAAGTGTTTCAAACTCTGAAATACTTCTTCATACTTATTAGTCCACACAACATTCACACCCTTTTTTGTTAGCTTGATCATCAGTGCTGCTATCTACGAAAAATCCTTAATGAACCTTCGATAATAACCAGTCGACCCATGGAAACTCTTCATCTAGGTTACTGTCTCGGGTCTCTTCCAACTATTTACTACCTCAATCTTAGTTGGATCTACTGGCAACCCTTCCTACGAGACTACATGACCAAGAAACTTCACTTCTTTCTTCCAGAAGTGACACTTCGAAAACTTCGCTTTCAGCTGATGCTTCCTCAGTGTCTCAAGCACCACTCTAAGATGAACTTCATGCTCTCTTTCATACTTAGAGTATATCAAGATATCATCCATGAAAACCAATATGAACATATCAAACTGCTCTCGAAAAATCCACTTCATTAAATTCACAAAGAAAGTTGGTGCATTAGTCAGCCTAAATGGCATGATTAATCATTCATACAACCCATACCTGGTCCTAAACACCATGAAAGGTATACTAACCTCTGCTACTCTGAGCTGATAGAAACCTGTTGCTAAATCCAATAGTGAAAATACCTTGGCTCCACTCAACTAGTTAAACAAATCATCAATCCTGGGCAATGAATATCGATTCTTTATCGTCCTCTCTTTCAACTTAGGATAATCGATACAAAGCCTCCACGATCTATACGACTTCTTAGTAAACACTACAGCTGGTCCTCAAGGCAAACTACTCAACCTGATAAGACTCTTGCCTTCGGAATCCACCAACTACACCTTTAAGTCCCTCATCTCTGAAGGGGTCATCCTGTTTGGCGGCCCACCGCTGGTTCTGCTACCAGAACCAAATCTATTCGAAGCTCAACGGCTCTTTTCGGTGGCAATTGTACTACAGGCTCAAACATATCTGCGAATTACCTAACCACAAAAACTCGACTCAGATCATTATTTGATTCCATATCACCCAACAAAGCATACATCTCATCGCAAGAACCTTTTACGGTATAAACAATCCTGTCACTACAATCTAGGTGTCTAAGCAATATTTTCCTATCCTGGAAAGATATCCTAGCATCGTACTCACATAACCAATCCATCCCAAAAATGATTTTGGACGCCACAAAATCAAACATATGCAAACTGCAAACAAAAGCATGACTTAACAAGTCAAATTCTAACGGGTCACATCTCAACTCTAGAGTTGCATACCCTCCTATTGGATTCGAAACGCGTAAGGAAGTAACTATATATGTGGGTTTTAGGTTAAGCTTAACTATCAAACATCTAGATATAAAAGAATGCGATGCACCAGTATTAAATAGAACGCTAGCAGGCATATCATGAATCTGAAGCGTACCTCCTAAAGCTGCCATTCCCTTCTCTTAAGTTATTAGCTTCGAAGTAGTAGACTCCAATGCATGCACTTTGCCTTTTACATCCTTAGCGGGCTCCTTGCACGGGCTCTTATAGTGGCCTATCTGGTCATAGTTGTAGCAACTGACATTCTTCCTCCCAGCCGCTTCCTTAGCCTTTCCAGCACGTCACTCATTGGCAAAGTGCCCCTTCTGGTCGCACTTGAAACAGATATTCACATATTTCTCTTTCTTAGCTGCTCCATCCTTGTGAACACCTTTCTTATGAAATAACTTCCTCTTCTGACTCTGCCTAACCGGGACTTCTTTAGCCTTACTCTTCTCTAGAGAATCAAGCAACTCCTCATGCCTTAAGGCCATTTGCACCACAAAACAAAAGGATCTTTAATATGAGGTAATGTAACCATAACTAACTTGGGCTTCAACCCCTTAATAAACTTCTCGTTCCTCTTCATGACTGTATCTACTGAAGCATATCCATACCGGGTCAACTCCTTAAACTTTCTAGCACATTCCAGAACTGACATCTCCCTCTGCTCTAGTTCAGCAAACTTTCTGATCAAAACTGACTGTACCATTACAGACATGAACCTCTCCTTGAACCTTCCCTTGAAATCTTCCTAGGTCATAGCCGCCTCATCCACCGCCACGGTCACACTATTCCACCAGAATAAAGAAGCTCTCTGAAGCCGTCTAGATGCCAAACTCCTCTTTTGCTCATCATTGAGCCCCAAATCTGCAAAAATCCTTTCGCGGAGCAATAACCAATTCCTTACCTCAATGGCATCCTCCGTTCCAACAAACGGCTTCCCTCCAAGCGTAATGTAGTCCCCACTCAACTTAGCATAGTCATTGACAGTTGGAGCTCCCGGAACTCCTCATCCCATTACTCCAGCAGCAACACCTGCCTGCACAATATTCATGAAGAACTGATGCGTAGCTTCCATTCCAACTTAAGGGAATCTAGCACCCACATTTCAGCTTGTGCCTGACCTTGACCTCTCCTCACATTAGGCCTGGCATTCCCATCCTCTTCTTCCTTCCGTATCTGTATCCAATCGTCATGAGATACATGAAATAGCCTAAAAAAGATTAAAGACTACAGATAAAGCGTATACTTATATATAGCAAATACAAGTACGTTGCTATAGCATTATCTCATACTCCAATCTACTCTAATTCTTTAGAATTATATTTTAAAAAGCATTTTTTAGTTAAAGTTTTACATAAACCTATGCTCTGATACCAAGTTGTAACATCCCGTATCTGGAGGCCAAAGCTAAGTACTACAGATGCTGCAGTCAACTATGGTATTAACTTCTGGTGATAAAATACGGCAATGCTAATGGTATTCATAATATCAGAAGCATTTGAATGTGAAAAAAATCAAAAATTTCCAGCAATAACATTGTACTGATTGCATTTCAAACAAATCCATATTCAAATTACATAATCATATGTTCGTTTCCCAAGCAAAGATCAATTATAATCATTACAAAACTACGCCAAGAGAGACATATAACGATGCCCTCTTAATCGATCAGAGAAATATAGTCATATCTGACTTAATATACACAGTGGAAAATGAACAGAATAATCTTTATTTCTAATTATCTATTCATCAGCCATCTGCTCGTCTTTGGAAGCTTTATTCGCCAAAATATCAAAACTTGAAAACCTTAACCCTCATCTTACAAAAATCAATTTTAAGCACCCGAGAGTTTAAGAAAAAATAAAAACTACGAGTCAGACATAAAGCCTGGTGTGAATAATTCTGTTACATCTCGGTTTACCGATATTAAGTGAGACCATGCCGCTTAGCGGAACGGGTTTCCCCTCACTAGTATCCTTTTCAAAACACACGCACGCATACGTGTGCACGCGCACACACACAAATATATATATATATATATATATATATATATATATATATATATTGTAATTCCTTCCCTACAATCAAACTGGTTAATCAAAATGATTGTATCAAAATAGCAATATCCTTTATGCTAATAAATGGACTATCTGTCTGTAAAACAGGTAATATGTGAGCTATCTGCCCACAACATAATAGAAAGGTCGTTTATGCAAACAAAAGGACTATCTTTCGAAAAATAATAGTAAGGTCCGTTATGCTAAAATGGACTAACTGTCCATAAAAACGGGTTGACTGGCCGCAAACTGGACTAACTATCCGAATCTTTTTCTTAGGGTTAACTACCCTTTAATTTTTTCTTGAAAATCTTTTCAAAATGATATAGTCCTTCAAATCATATATGTTCAAGGAAAATATATCTTTAGCTCTACTCTAAGCCATTTTGCCATGGTATATATACTTTACTTGAAATAATGTTGATGAATTTTGGTTGCGCAAAAAATGGGCAAACACCTCAAAGTCGTATGATTCCTTTGATTTTAAGTTGTTTTTTGTGATTTGGGTGATTTATGCAAATATATAAAAAGCAGGGACTAAACTGTAAAAGACACACAGATTTATAGTGGTTCGGCCAGAACGTGCCTACATCCACTTTATATGTTATTCTCCTTTTCTCTTCAGATTACAAGTACAAGGCTTTGATTACAAGTAACTGAAAGTTGTTTGAAAGTTCTATCCGTGCTTGAGCTCTCAAACTTCTCTGCCATTGTTGTACCCCTGCCCCTCTATTTATAGAGTGAGGCTGGGGGTAGGGGTCCTGGACGTATATAGCTGCTGGTGGGCCTGGGCTGATGCAATCTGGACTGGCAACTTTGGTTCGGCAAGGGCTTAGTTCGGTAGTTCATGGAAGTGGAGTTGGTTCGGTGGGACGTTGGTTCGGTGAAGGTGTATCCGGTGGTGAGTGGATGGAGCTTGGTTCGGCTATGCAGGAAGTGGAGTTGGACCGGTAGGGCTTTGGTCCGGTGGTAGGAGTATGGTGGTTCGGCAAGGGCTCGTGTACTTTGGTTCGGCAGTGGTCTGGTTCGGTGGAAGATGGAGAAGCTTTTGGACCGGTGGTGCCTTCCTCCTGGATCGGTGGTGTGTAGTAGGTGGAGTGCCGAATGAACTATGCCGAATGAGATATGTGATGTACTACCGAATGAATCTTTAAACCTTTGATACCGAATGGACTTTTATGTTTGAGTCATGAGTGAAACCCCAGACTTATATACACTTGCTGGCTGCTTCTTCTTGGTTCGGTCGTGGTGGAAACGCACACAACATTGATATTCCAGTTTTAACCAAAAATGGGATAACACTTTGCCCCCCAAAACATTCCTTGCGATAGGAAGGCGTGTTTTGTAATGCCATGAGCTGGTTGTTCATATCCTGTTGATGTCCTTGCGGTAGGAAGGCGTGTCTTGTAATGCCATGAGCTGGATGTTCATATCCTGTTGACAACCTGTAAAGAGATTGATATTTTATATGGCCCCAAATGATGACCGTTCGGGATCGAGCTATTTGGGATGAAGCGCGGCCGTTCATGGTCAAGCGCCTAACTTCAAATGATGACCGTTCGCGATCGAGTCATTTGAGGTGAAGTGCGACCGTTCGCGGTCAAGCATATAAATCCATGTGACGATCGTTCGAGATCGAGTCATTTGCGGTGGAATGTGATCGTTCACGGTCAAGCGCTTTACTTCAAATGACGACCGTTCGGGATCGAGCCATTCGAGGTAAAGTGCGACCAAGTCCGGTCAGAGGGCGGACCTCAAATGGCGACCGTTCGCGATCAAGCCACTTGGGGTGAAATGTGACCGTTCACGGCCGGTGCCGTTCGCGGCAAAAGATGAAATGGGACCGTTCGCGGTCAAGCGCCTTACTTCGGATGACGATCGTTCGAGATCGAGCCATTCGTGGTAAGGTGCGACTGTTGGCGGTCAGGGGGTGGACCTCAAATGGCGACCTTTTGCGATCGAGCCATTTGTGGCGAGATGAGTTGTGCTGTTCGAGGCGAGTTTGCGACTGTTCGAAGTCGGGTGCCGTTCGAGGCGAATTGTGACCATTCGAGGTCGGGTGCCGTTCGAGACGAGTTGTGACCGTTCGAGGTCGGGTGCCGTTCGAGGCGAATTGTGACTGTTCGACGTCGGGTGCCGTTCGAGGCGAATTGTGACTGTTCGAGGTCGGGTGCCGTTCGAGGCGAATTGTGACTGTTCGAGGTCAGGTGCCGTTCGAGCCGAATTGTGACTGTTAGACGTCGGGTGCCGTTCGAGGCGAATTGTTACTGTTCGAAGTCGGGTGCCGTTCGAGGCGAATTGTGACTTTTCGAAGTCGGGTGCCGTTCGAGGCGAGAAAGTGTGCCCAGGAGGGCTTGGGGTGCCGTTCAAAGGCGAGAAAGTGTGCCCAGGAGGGCTTGGGGTGCCGTTCGAGGCGAGAAAGTGTGCCCAGGAGGGCTTGGTATTACTGATGCCAGGCTCACGTTCGAGTGGGTCCTTGGATCGTTTGTGTGCCTATTGGAGGCGAGTAAGTGTCCCGGGGGGGGGGGGGGGGGCTTGGTATTGTTGATACCAGGTTCACGTTCGAGTGGGTTCCTGGATCGTTTGCCAGATTTCATGTTCGGGGGAGTTTCTGAATCAAAGACTTCGGCAGTTCACTGCCATGCAAGAGGTGCTCGTGGACCGTTCGCGATCCACAGGCATACACGTAATTTTTCCATAGAATTGTAAATGTTAAAGCAATAATCATATGAATCTTACGGAAGAAATGTCCAAACAGGAAGAATTTAAATGTTCAAATCAAAATCAAAGCAAAAAACATAATGAAGATGTCAAAGCGTAAACTCTTACTATAACGCGGCTGGTAGTCATTCAGAGCATGCCTATGGATCGTGCGCGATCGCTCACATGTGTAAATGATTTAACCGTGTTAGCGAGAGGTTTACAACTTGTTCATCGTTATTTTAATCAAGCAATCAATGGATAATCAAACGGTGCCCCGATCCAGGGTCACCTCTAGCCGATGTAGACGGTGGTCGCTCTGGCTCCACAGCTGGAGTTCGCCTCCTCACGTACTGAAGGAGCATACCGTTCCTGATACGCCCTTCCACCTCGTCCTTCAAATGCCTACAATCATTAGTGTTATGACCGTTTAATTCATGGAATACACAAAACTTATCTGATTTTCTTTCGTCAGAGGTTGGATCCCTTCGCATTGGTCTACGATACGGAACCTTCCCCTTGGTATCCTGATAAATTCGTTCCAGACTCTCATTCAGCTCAGTGTGAGTGATGAATCGCGGCTCCCTCCGTTGCCGCTTTGACCTGTCGTCATTATCCTCAGCCTTTCTCTTTCCTTTGCTAGTCTCCGCATCCTTTCCAGGTGGGTTTCCGCTCTTAATTGCATAAACGTCATCTTCTTCCTCTCTTTCTGCACTAGCATCTTCCAAACGCAGAAACTTTTCAGCCTCATGATAGAACTCTCCCAGATTCATAGGCGGGTCCTTGGTTAATGAATTCTTGAACTCTGTACTATCAGCTATTCCAGATACAGCCGCCATCATGACCATAGATGGATCTGGTCGATCCACTGATGCTGCCGCCACATTAAATCGCGTTAGAAAGCTCCTCAAAGTCTCTCCAGTTTTCTGCTTCAAGGTTGCCAAAGTCATCACATTCTTGGGTCTTGCAATATGAACCCTGAATTGCCTCATGAACCTCTCAGTTAAATCTGCCCACGTTCCTGTGGAGCCGCTCTCCAGTTGTCTAAACCATAACGCTACAATGTCCGTCAAATACAGTGGAAAGCACCGGGCCATGATCTCCTATGATGCCCCCAACACTTCCATGTGCCTCATATACTTAGTAAGATGGACCGCAGGGTCTGTCCTCCCATCGTACATCTCTACTGATGGTAGCTTGAATTCTGGTGGGTTCCTAGCCATCCTAATCGCAGAAGAAAAAGGACTCCTGTTTACATCTTTCAAGTCTTTGTTTACCAAACCGCCTCTCATAGCTCTTCTAACCATCTCCGCCAATCTGTCATCGTCTCCGAGATCCAATCTTCGTTCATCACTTTCAACCTGCCCCCCGAGTTCACGAGGGAACTCTGGGATCTGCACCCTTGACTGAGCGTTCACTCCTCTACCGCCACCAGGTTGTTCGGATGCCCCCGTCTCTCTTCCCGGGATCGGATTAACATGCTCTGCGTGTGTGCCCCCTAGCTCTGGTGCTACGCCAGATGGTCCTGCTCCGTTCTGAACTCCAGTTGCTCCTTGGTTTTGTGCTCCAAGTTGCCCAATTTGCTGAAGCAAGTTCTGGATCATCTCTTCTTGTCTTCTCATCATAGCCTCCATCTCATCCCTGGTGATGAAGGCTGAAGCTTGGTTTGCTCCTGAGGAAGCCTCTTGACTCCCTTCCCGTTGACTCTGCTCTGGCCTTGGCCTTCAGCTTGATTGTCTCGCCATGACTCTTCCAATCTGAATCTCTAAACTCTCAAATTCAACTTCCAAGCGGTAGGTCCCTGAGTTCAATTCTCAGTGAAAGCCCCAAAAATGTTTGCGCAAAAAATGGGCAAACACCTCAAAGTCGTATGATTCCTTTGATTTTAAGTTGTTTTTTGTGATTTGGGTGATTTATGCAAATATATAAAAAGCAGGGACTAAACTGTAAAAGACACACAGATTTATAGTGGTTCGGCCAGAACGTGCCTACGTCCACTTTATATGTTATTCTCCTTTTCTCTTCAGATTACAAGTACAAAGCTTTGATTACAAGTAACTGAAAGTTGTTTGAAAGTTCTATCCGTGCTTGAGCTCTCAAACTTCTCTGCCATTGTTGTACCCCTGCCCCTCTATTTATAGAGTGAGGCTGGGGGTAGGGGTCCTGGATGTATATAGCTGCTAGTGGGCCTGGGCTGATGCAATCTGGACTGGCAACTTTGGTTCAGCAAGGGCTTGGTTCGGTAGTTCATGGAAGTGGAGTTGGTCCGGTGGGACGTTGGTTCGGTGAAGGTGTATCCGGTGGTGAGTGGATGGAGCTTGGTTCGGCTATGCAGGAAGTGGAGTTGGACCGATAGGGCTTTGGTCCGGTGGTAGGAGTATGGTGGTTCGGCAAGGGCTCGTGTACTTTGGTTCGGCAGTGGTCTGGTTCGGTGGAAGATGGAGAAGCTTTTGGACCGGTGGTGCCTTCCTCCTGGATCGGTGGTGTGTAGTAGGTGGAGTGCCGAATGAACTATGCCGAATGAGATATGTGATGTACTACCGAATGAATCTTTAAACCTTTGATACCGAATGGACTTTTATGTTTGAGTCATGAGTGAAACCCCAGACTTATATACACTTGCTGGCTACTTCTTCTTGGTTCGGTCGTGGTGGAAACACACACAACATTGATATTCCAGTTTTAACCAAAAATGGGATAACAAATTTTAATGAGGATTAGCTATCCTTCCAAAATAATTTAAAGTCCTTTTTAACTTGAAACACTTAGGCTATATTGCCCACTCAATACGTTCAAAACCTTTAAACACCCTTTTGAATCCCTTGAAGGTAACCCCTTCGAAACCATTAAAAGCAACTCTTTAAAAACCAATAAAAGTCTTTCCTTCTAAAGTTTTAAAACATTAGATATCCTCGTTTAAAACCATTTAAACCTTGCCTTTCGAAAACATAGGGAAAACCTTCCTTTTTAACTCTGTCGAAACCCTGGGAAACCGCCCCTTTCGAAACCATTCACTAAAACCTTTTGAAAGCTTCAAAACTCTATCCTTTTTAAAGCACTTTGGATTCAATTTAAAACATTTGAAAACCTTTCGAAACCATTCAAAGTCAACTCCTTCGAAACCCTTTGAAAACGTCTCGGTCAAAACCAATTGGATTTTTCCTTGAAGTAGAGCAAAAGGATTAGAAACCAATAAAAGTCGAAAGCATCTGCTTCAAAACCATTTAAGAATATCTCTTTCTAAACCATTTTGGGTTTTACTTCAAACATAGAAAAGGGGCCTCAAAAACATTTGATTAGAAAACGTCTATTTTGAAACCATTTCCTAAGTAATGAAGTGATGGTGTCGAAACCATCACTTTGAAAGCGTAGGAGGAATACGTAGATTTTCTAAAACAAAACAACCACTTCGAAACCTACTAGGTTGAAAGGTAAAAAGGTGGCAGCTAGGTGTTTCGACTTAGTCGAAAGCTTTCATTTAAGACAAAGATGCAACCCAATCAATACCATTTCCTTTTAGACCAATTGACCTAATCGAAACCCAACCAAGTCGAAAGCAAAGCAGTCACATTTTTCTTTAAAACCAGAACAAAGCTTCAACCCTTTCGGAACCTCATTGTTTCGACCCTATACCTTTCGTCCACATCCAATTCATTACATATTAGTTGCCTGATACCAATTTCATTGGTTTCAACTGCGTCGAAGGCATTAGTATGGAGGTGGAACCTAGTGCCAAAAGAAACGGAATAGTGAAAACCTTATTTATTTGTACTTTTAAACTATTTCTTTTGTACCTAACCTTCCTTGTTTGTCTAAATCTAATTGATTTTCATATTAATTTTTTAAAAGTGCCGCCATTTTCCAGAATTAACAAATTCAAATTATTTACAAAAGTCCCTTCTCCATTTTAAAATATATAAACATTTAAGTCTCATACCTTAAATAATTTTATATACCTATCAAAACTCTTAGGAAAAATCTAGAAAAAATATAGAAAATCATCTTATATATGTTTTCTAAAATATAAAATTTTGAGACCCAAACAATTATTTATTTATCCATAAATAATTTTATAACCCAAAATACCATTTTCTTTACTAGAAAATTCATGTTAATTCTACGAAATTCAAAAAAATTCAAAAAATTAAACCCATCTCCAAAATAGTATTTATGATCTTCATAAAATTCACAAGGCATTTGGATGTCATTTAATAGGGTTTTCATCTTAAAACATGTCATAAATTCATTATGAAAACCATAATTCATCAACAAGTATATATATTCATTCCATCGTTAAAAAACATGGCAAATCATTGCAAAATATTCGACAATCATCTTAAAACTGAAAACACAATCAAAAATGAGATGTAAATATTATTTATCTTAGCCTTTGTGATTAAAGAGATTGAGATATGAATAGATTGAATTTGCTTAAGCTTCTTCCTAGCTTATCTTCTTTCTTTTCCCATTTTCCTTGTTAATGGTGACCGACCTCTTGTTCTAAAAATTTAAAAAAGAAATGAATGTGTAGATTATACATGGATAAGGTTTGGGGATAAAGGAATGACCACTTTTTTGTCCACCCCTCTTCTAATTCAATTTAACTCTTATTCTAATTCACTGTTAAATGGCACGGCTACACCTTATTTGAAATCAAATCTCAATCCCTTAATCAACACATTATTTTATTTAATTTAACTAATTAAATATTCTAAATAATGTTACTAAAAATCTAGGAGGTTACAATGTATGCAATGGTTTTCTATACTAATTTGAGCTACTATTCACAAAGAAGATAGATTATGGCATAAAAATCAAAAGTACGCCAAAGGAATAGATATAAAATCATAAACAATATATAAATTTCCCACTCACCTTTTAAAAGCGTTCCAAATCTCTAGGTCTGAAGTAAAACCTTTGATCCGACTCCATTACCTTCTTAATCCAAGTAATATGTATAAAAATGGTATATACATATATTAGAAATATAGATCAGAGAAAAGATTTGAGGTTGAAGAAAAATATAAATATATAAATAGAATATTTATACTACCTCTTTATTATGTAGTTTTGATTTGCTCTTCTCCTTTTCTTATTTGATTTCTATTCTTCTCCAATTTGTGTATATATAAATATAATATTTTATTTTATAATTTAGAAAGTAGTGAAGAAGCGAAAATGCAAAGCTTTGCTGCTACTTTCAGAAAAATATGAGAAGGATGTGAGGATTCGGCCTGAGTTTATAAATGCTAGAATAAACCATGGCCGTTAGACCGAAATATATTAAATCTAGGCTGTTTGGAAAAGGCAAACCCTAGCCGCCACACATGAAGTAGTCAACCGCCCCCTTCCTGAGGGTTGACCGCCCTTGGTCGACTGCTCCAATAGGCGGGTTGACCTATAGCCTCATATATCTATGTTAATTGTCTTATTTTATTTATTTTCAATCTGAATTTGTATTTCGTCCGTAACTTCTTCGTTTGGACTCCAATTGCAAAACTCCAAATATGAAAGTTGCTCGAAATTTTGCTAAGAACGCAATGGTACAAGTTTCGTGGTCAATTCCATCATTCAGACAAATTTCAATTTTTGAGGCTAATCAACTAACTAATTAAATAATTAATGCCAAATTACAGGGTGTTGCATTCTTCTCCCCTTAAACGAATTACATCCACAAATTTATACCAATGACAATATTTCAAATTAGATCCGAAACAAGAATAATTACGCAATGGTTTTCTACACTAATTTGAGCCTATAATTCATAAATAAGATAAATTTAGGCATAAAAATCAATTATGTGCCAAGGAATAGATTCAAAATCATTAACAATATATAAATATTCCACTCACCTTTTAAAAGCATTTCAAATCTATAGATCTGAAGTAGAGCCCGTGATTCAACTTCATTTCCTTCTTATTCCATGAAATACATATAAAAAGGGTATATGAGTATATTAGAATTATAAATCTAAGAAGAGATTTAAGGCTGTAGGGTTATTAATGTATAAATACAAATATATATAATCTCGTTATCACATAATATTAATTTGCTCTTCTCGTTCTCGTATTTGATTTATATTCTTCTCCAATTTGTGTGTGTATATATATATACATATTTTATTTTATAATTTAGAAAATAGTTGAGAAGAGGAAATAGCAAAGCTACGTTGCTTCTTTCAGAAAAATATGACAAGAGAAGAAAGGGTTTGGGCTAAATTTATAGGCGTTAGATAAACCGAAGCCGTTAGATCAAAATATATTAAATCCGGGTCGTTTGGCGTAGGCAAACCTTAGCTGCCACACATGAAGTAGTCAACCGCCCCTTTCCAGGTTCGACCGCCCTAATAGGCGGGTCAACCTATGGGCCTTAGATATTTATGTTAATTTTCTTATTTTATTTATTTTCATTCTGAATTCGTTTTTCGTCCGTAACTTCTTCGTTTGGACTCCGATCGCAAAACTTTAAATACAATAGTTGCTCAGAATTTTGCCATGAATGCAATAGTGTAAATTTTATGGTCAAATTCCATTGTTTGCACAAATTCCATTTTTGAAGCCTAATCAACTAAATTATTAAATAAGTAACGCCAAACTGCGGGGTGTTACTACTAGGGAGGTCAAGTGAGCGATACCAGTTCGAAAGTAAAGCATATATATCCAATCAACTGGTTGGATCAAATATTCCGAACAGATGATTTTTGTACATCATATAGGCTTAAGTATATTTGTACACTTGTTTTGTAACACTAGAAATTTATGAACCTAATAAAAAAATTCTAAACCTTGTTTTTTGTACTCATTTAACATTTTAATGATGCTAAGTGTTAGTTTATTCCATTATGGAATTTGATTTGATTGATAGCGTAATTTTATAGAATACGGTTTCTAAAGTTGTTGTTTATTAGGACTTAAATTCCGTGCTTTTGAAATTTGGTTTTGAAATATTTTGAGAAAGAAATAATAATAGAATTATTTTGGAAACCTAGGTGAAGTATTATTATTTAGAATATTTGAAAAAGGTTTCTGCGAAGTGTCAAATATTTTTGGTTATAACTAAAGTTGGGTGATTGGGAGTTTTCCGATTTGGAAGGCTCGCCAAATATATTTGTTTTCTCTAGTTGTTGGTTTAGGAGGAACCTTAGCACCACTGGATGCTCTATGTTGTATTGATTCTAAAATTATACCATGTTTCGACAAGAAGGAGCTTCCCCTTTGTCGTAATTGATTTTCGTTTTGATTTATCTCTCTATAGAAGAATTTGAATATATATCTCGAATATGAAAACCTAGGCATTTAGTTCTAAATTTGTCTTTTGAAAAAAATTAGATGCTGAGTATTTTACTATAGAGTATCATTTGTACTTTTGTTGCATATGGTTGATATACTGTTTATGTTTTTATTGCCTATAATAAAAATAGCTTGTGTATTTCTTTTTGTCAGCATAGTTCTCTTTGGATAATGAATACTAGATAGTATGAGGAAAGCTTATCCTTTGTTTATTCAAGGATAGTTGTTTTCTTATTGTATGGATTGCATATGCTCTAATTGTGATGTAGTTGCTTAGTGTATATCTTTTGTATAGATTTCATGATAAAATATATGTTCTTTTGAGTTATTTTGACTTATGTTTTGTGTGCTAATTAAATTCTTTTAAGGAGGGAGAATGTAACGACACAAAATTTAATCACTTTAAATATAAGTATTTAATATATTTTTAAATAGTTAATTTATGGATTTTATAACTCAAATAAAAATCTTTTAAGTGATAATTAATGATGGTGGAGATTTTTTGGAAATTTTTTTACAAAAATAATTAGTTGAAGAAAAATAAAAAAAATGTGACTACAGACCGTTTTTTGGATTTTCAACTTTTCATCATCAAAAAGTTATTTGAAAACATTATATACACTGGAATAAATACACACACTTATAAAATGATATATGATATGGTAAAGGTTAAAAATAAGTTAGATATTTACTAGAAGTTAAAATGGTAATTGTGACAACCCGGAATTTTCGAGCATTTAAAATCAGAATATTCAATTGATTTTAAATATTCAATATAATAATTTTAACTTGAATTACAAATATCGCTATTTATTTGATAATTAAATAATAGAATTTAATAACTAGAAGTTGAGTAAATTGTTGAATCTAGAATTTTAAGCCTGTTAAAAATAATTTGAAGGCTTGTAAAATTTATATTGATAACATAGAAAACAATATAAGTTGTAAAATTGAAATTAAAAGTGGTTTTTTCAGTTTTAACATTTTATCGTTTAAATTGGATTTAAAAATAGCCTTTCGAGGCACAGTCTCGGAATTGACGAAACCAATTCCATTGGATCCGTAATATTATATTATTATTGGATTTCAAGTTTCGCGGTGTTTGGGTTTACCGTTGGTTCGTACAATCCGTAAATGCATAGAAGAATCAAATTTAATTTAATTAAAAAAAATCAAGTCTTCTCTTATACGCCACCCCTTGTTTTTCATTAAAACCACGGTTCCACCTGTATAAAACAATCCCTCTTCATCTCGAGACCGAACTCAGATCTAAGTAATCACGAAATCAATTTCGTTCAACATAAAATGATAATAATATACTCTAATAATGGCTGATTGATTATAAAGATGTGTGGACCGAGCCTCGTTCGTCACCCAAGTTCACGAAGCAGTAGTGAATCTCGTTTGTTGGCGCGAGCTCTCAGTAGCATTGTGTTAGGGTGGAGTTCGATTTTGGGGGGGAGGGGTTTCAAGAAATTGATCGCGATGGAATCGCGAGTGCTGGGGGAAGTGCGGCGAATCACGCACGTGGAGATTGGATGCTGGTGGAGATTCTCGAGTCTGCGAGGACGAGGCGTTCGTCGTTGGTGGCTGGGGGTCAAAGCTCGAATTAGGGCATGGATTTCGTGGGGTTTTGGGAGCGTGCTTAGCGGCAGCGTGGTCGTGATGAGTATTGGGGAGCGCAAGTTTGTGGCCGCGGGGTAGGGTTTGCGACGTTGATGTCGACAGGTGGAAGCGCGCACGGTTGTGGGTCGCGTGTTCATCTAGGGTTTGCGGCGGCTTCTCGTGTGTTCGAAGCCAAGATGTAGGGTGTGTGCTCGGGTCTCGTCTCAGTAAGGTATCATTTTTTTTTTAAATTTAAATGCTTATACTTACAGGAAATAGGATATAGATAAATTTGGATAACAGATAGGAATTTTGAATATTGAAAAGAAGTTATATAAATTAGATTTTAGATTTATATAAACGAGTTTTTAAGTGAATGAGTTTAAAGTAAATATATATATATATATATATGTAAACATATCTATTTAAAAATATATACACACATGTCTTTACTAACTAGTTATTGTTAATAAAATATGGTGAAGATATTAACTTCATTGAATTCTCTTAGGTACTAAAAATATTTTATAAGGAGGAAATCAGCTTAAAATTAAATTATTAGTCTAGAATAAAAGCATTGGATAATTAAATTTATATACGGAAATTTAATGGTCGATTTATTCGAATGTTAATAAAAATCATCTAATGTTTTACAAGGTCTGAAATCGTGAAATCAAATCGAGAATGAAGTGGATTGCAAATTTAAAGGGAAAGGTGAGTTAATCTCACTCAGTTCAAAAATTTTAATTTAAATGATTAAATTTAAATAATTGTTGAATGGTTGAATTGAATGATGTGCTATAGTATAGTATATTTATAAATTAGTATTATATGTTGTGCCAACGTCTGTGGATGCAGGGAAAACAGGTTGGAGGGATCCAACTGGACCCCTCAACATTATTTAAATTATTTAATGTCATTTGTTGTAATTATCTGATATTCTATGATGAATTATATTAGAATATTGAATGCTATGGTTCGATTGGATATAATTGGGTATAATGAAAAATAAATAAATTGGATTTTGGAAAGGAAACAAAACAAGTAAATTTTGTAAGTAAAACAATTATATAAATTTGAATAAATTGGAAAAGTAATAAAGTGACCTTAGAATTCTATTAAATAAAATTAGAGTATAGAAGGAAATTTTGAATAAACAGGAAGTTAATGAATTTTAATTTTTAGCGATATTGTTTTGAAAGAACAAAACATTTATCTAATATTTAAGATTTAAATTATTGAAAGGAATAAAGAAAATTTGGGGAAAGCTGAAATTCGTATATTTCAGTTAAAAAGATTTAAAAATCAAAGGGAAATAATAATAGTCATAAAGTCCATAATTAATGAATTTTAAAATGAATTAAGAAGGTAAAGATATTTAGTTCAAATGGAATGAATTGGGAATCAATTTGGAAAATTGATTTAAGTGATTGAAGCTGGAATTCTCCCTGGGATAACCAAGTACGTTTTCAAAGTAAATTTTTAAATATAAGTTAAAAGATTTTAAAGTTGCTTTAAAATTTATGTTTTGTAAAATTTATTATTTCTAATATTTAAATTCTAAAGTAAGTATTTCCTTTAATCTATTATAGTAGTAATTATTTTAAGACTGACTTAGTATAACGTTTTTAAAAAGCGAAATCCTAGTTCTATATTTTATAAAGTAACCATATTCTTTTAAATATTCATATAGAATCTATCTTAGCCAATTATTGAAGTAGTCTTAACTTAAGTGTTCTAAAGTAAACTCCAAAGTAAGTATTTTATTTTAATATATTATCGTAATGATTATATAAAGAATGATTTGGTAATTTAAAGAAGGAAATCTAATGTATAGTTATAAGGTAATATTATTTTAGTATTTCTAGAGCATTGTTTTAAATTAAGTATTAAAGTAAAATTTTCTAATATATTTTACAATAAAGTGTTTTTTTAAATTATTTTTAAAATCTAGTTTTGTGCTTGGTGATTTCAGTGGAGATAGAAATATACTTGGGAAGTTTATTTTGAAGAGAAAGATGATTGAAACTGTTTTCAAAGGGTTGAAAATAGAAATATATCTTGTGAAGATATTTTTGAGATAAATAAATAATTTGGGAAATTATTTATTGGTTGACGGTTGTTTGTGAATATAAATTGATAGTTAAATCACCGACTATCAGTATTGGCCAAATGCGGACCGAGATCGAGATTTATTTCTCGAAAACCACTTCGATACGGTCGGTACGTTTTCGTGAAAAACGATTTTTGGATTCGAAGATGGAGTAGTGAAGTGCAAGGGCTAGTCACTACTAATCCTGAGGATATTTCCAAATGGATGTAGTAGGAATAGTGCCATCGGTTCCGTTCGAACCCGAGACGGACTTGTATGGATGAATGCTTGCGAAACATCGTCAGGTGGACGATGGGCATTCTAAGGGATATATTCTAAAAAGATAATGCTTAGCCTCAAGCCTCATCAAATGGGAATGGCTGAAAATCAGGGGTTATGTAGCAAGGCTTCGTGGGTAGCCCCCACTAGAGGGTGAGGTCATCCCTATCTAGATGTCCCTTTTATTTCGGCTTAGTGGGCGGTTGCTGATCCCAACCACGGGGTGATCTTGCTCGGGACTGTCCAGTAAGGGATGGTTTCGGTCTTGTGTTGCAGGGAAGTTAGGGTGGCTCCTCGGTACGCTGATCTAGACCAGGTACTGTGACAGGTGGTACCCCAGTGCCTAGCCATTAGTTGGAATCCATTTTCCCTACGCGCCCGTACGGTTTTGATTGTGCCCAACTATTGCTGAAACGTGAGATGCAAGCATTTCAGCTAGATTCTATTTTAGATTCTATAGACACTATTATAATATCAGATGATTTTAATAAAAATGTTTTAGCTATCGTAAGGTAAAAACCCGACATGTTTATTTGTGGCGTGGTCTTACGAGATGCTTTTGTTTTCAAAGGATTTTTGAAAGTTTAATAATCAATTGGGTGTGATTTTCTCACGCTGGTATTCCATACTGACTAGTGTGTTATTTAACTATAATGCTCGGGTCAGACCGAGTATTATAGGGTATAGGATATGATGCTGTGGAGCTCAGGAGACGAGCTAGATGACGATACGTACTCTCGTACTTGTTTATATATATATTCCGCTGTGTTGAGTTGTTGTGTATCCATTTGTATGAATATTGATGTTGAACTGTGATTGACGTACTCTGTGATGTAATATATGTAAACAGATATATTTGATTTTGAGTAAAGATTATTTATTATCTATTATATTTTATTCCGCTGCGATGGTTAGATTCTGTTGTTATTTTCTATTTTCTTCTTCTACCTCTTCTTATTTAACCCAAATGGTTCGTATTTATGTACAACTTGGGTTGATTGTTATAGAATAGTGTTGACTCAAGGGGTACGGATTTGCAGGCTGTTACACTTGGTATCAGAGCTTAGGTTGGTGATAACCTTGGCTCTGGTGGGAATTAATCAAAAAAATAGAGTCCGTAGTACTCTATAATGAGTTTGAGCGTGTTAATAGATATGAGTGCGTATTTGTTAGTGAATATAAATTGTTTTAATATTGTGTTGATTGATTTATTGAGTGGCATATGAACCTTCGTCGACACAGTCTGCGCAACTGTATTGAAGGGGTTTCTAAACACTTGAATAGAATAATCGACACGATATGATTTTAAATGTGGGTAAATGAAAATAATTTTACCCAAAAATATATTTTGATATAAAGGAAAGATTTTTTGTAAACTATTTTAGCTAATATATGGTTGCTTGGATGTTAAGAAGAATAATATTAAAGTATTATCATTGTTAAATGAAATTTAACTAGAAATTGAAAATATAACCAAAATTTAAGAGAATAAATTCATTATAAAATGAAATTTTATAAATTGAAGTATAATTAATTGGGGATTTGTATGAGCATAAACTGCAAATGAAATATAGTTAAAATTGATTAAGCATGATTTGGAAATTTAAATCCCGGAGATTTGGAAGTATTTTGAAGATAAATAATAGCATTATTGTTTTGGAGGTATTTCTGAATGGAAATTTGTTTTAAATGGATTTTGAAAGTGATATAGCATTGACATCACTTGGATTATTGGAAAATAATTCTGATGATGACGGCCCCATCATCAGTATTCATTTTTGAATTTCTAAGTGACGGATTGCTGCCAAAATTTGATTTTTTCAGAAAAGCTAGTTGTTTTTGAAAATTTCAAAGGAAATTTGTTGAGGGTAAAACCATGATTGGTTTGACTTTTGGGAAATGTGATTTGAGAAGTTTGAAGATTTCAAAATAAATTTGAACCCAGAGCCGGGAGTTTAAAAATCCTGATAAGATGGGTTGTAAGCTTATAAATTGAGATGATTTTTAAATCAGGAAGGGAATATAAGCTTTGAATGTTGGAATTTAAATTTAAAGAGAAAAGTTAAAAATGAAATTAACTTGGATGGGAAATAAAAATTTGACTGGATTGACATTAATTTAAATAGGCTGAAATAATATCCAGTTGTATTCGAATTAAGTTGAAATCGAATCGAATCAAATAAATCTGAGTTAAAATAAAATTGAATTGGAATGAGAATTCAATTGAATTAATGAATGGAATTAAATTCTTACCTGAATAAATAGAAAATAAATTGGTTAAGAATTAGATCGAAATAAATAAATCAGAATAACATATAAAGCGATTAAAATGCATGGAACAAAATATGCTGGGGTTATAAATAAGCATAAGGCTTGAGTTAAACATAAAAGAAGAATATATTCAAGCCTATAATGAATGGAATTGTGAAAATAATAAGTGGCGACTTATAAAATTTAAAAGTGAGATAGAAAACTCAAAATAAATATTGTTTGATGAATTAAAGAATAAAATGAAAATCAAAACTGGGATTATAAAAAGAAAAAAAAATATAGGTTGAACTTAAGAAAATTTGATGAAGAGATTTTGGGATTGAGATTAAAATCAAGTTCTATTTATAAATTGGGAAGAACTAATTTGATAATAAATTAGTTAAATAAATGTGTAAATGGGAACTTAATGTAGTTAAATAGAAGCTGAATTGGTGAGATAATATTGAAGTTTGGAAATAAAACTCAAGTTATAAATTAAATTTGACTTAAATTGTTGGTGAAGTAAATGTAACTGAATTGTGCGTTCATGAAATAGGGTGGTAAAGTGAAAATGGATTGTGGATTCAGATTTTGAGTTATTATTTAAAATTTTGACTTGAAGTGTTAACAAATTAAATATAATTGGAAATATATCGAATAAAAATAAAATTGGATTAAAAATAGTGATGGTTTGGATTTCAAATGAAATCCAAATAAGTGGAAGTAAATTGGATATGGCCTTGTAATAAATTAAACGAGTTAAATCTGGAAGTTAAATTTTATAATAACTAACCAAATAAAATTGCAGGTTTAAAATGAGATTTGATTGAGAGAGAATTAAGTTGAATAGAAGAGGAAAAAAAACACTTGTAAAATAAAAATGAACTTAAGTATAAAATTTGAATAAATTGAGTAAATTGATTTAAGCTAAATAGATGGGGGAGTTGAATTGAAATCCACTTAAACTAAGTTTCATAATATTGGATTGGTTTAAATCAAGTAAAAATAAATTTGAATCGAAATAGAATTCGGTGATTTAATGAAATAAAAATTCATAATGGATTGAGTGGATAAACTAATTATATTGAATACATAAATGGATGGAATAAATAAGAATTAAATGAAAGATGGAAGTAGAACTTATTACAGAAAGAAATGGAAATGAACTTAAGTTATTGACTTAAGTAAGTGTTGAATAAAATACAAACTCAAAATGAAGTGTGGTTTAAAATGAGTTGAGAAATGGTTACTGAATGAAATAGCCTAGATTGTTTTCGAGCTAAATAAAATATTTTGGAATAAACAAATATGGAATGGAATGCAAAAGAATGGATTGTGAATAAGTTTAAAAATGGAATAGAATTAATTATAAATTGAGTTGAAATCCATTCAAATTGGTTATAAAACATAAATACTTAATTATTCACATAGATCTCGTCAAATTGCATAGAATAAATTGCCATTTGATGTAAATGGAAGTAATTAAAATTCTACGAGTTGATAGAAGTAAAACAAATTGATTTTGAAAGCAATTGAATTAATTATGAGATCAATTTGCTTAAAAATAAATTAAATGTAACCGATTGAGTTTGAAAACCATTCAGATTTAATGAAAATGGTATATAAATTAATTGGAACAGTGGAATTAGTACGGAAATTGTATAAGTTGCTTTCGGGAAAATGTTTGATGTGTTTCTCTTTTAGAATTCATGTGTTTAACTGGTGTAAATAAATGAAATGTTGTTAAACTTTATTTATATGGCACTTACAAGTTTAAATTGAGTAAGTACAGGTACCTGGAAGCCGTGTGGCTGGATTTTGTGCTATTTGCTAAAAATAATAAGCCGCTTGCTTAAAATGCTAAATAAGGTACGCCTACGCAATAAATATAGGAAATATGAATTGTTTTTGGTTTTTCCGACCGTGTGGGTCGATGTATATATATTTATTTCTTTTGCCAAATTGCAAAAGCTCCTCCGTACAAAGGGGACTCTGCCAAAAATTTTCAGAAATTTTGGAAGTTAGAAAATTTTGAAAATTTTTGGGAAAATTTTTAGTTAACGACAAAACGATTTCAAACTGGAAAATTGAAATAAGTTAGTGAATGAAACTACTTTATAATAATAATATGAATCAATATAAATGGAAGATAAAATTAAATTTACAGAGGTTAAGATAAATCGAATTCGTATGGAAATAAAAGAATCAATGTGAATAGAAATAGATATAAACTAAAGTGGGAGATGAAAATAAATACAAGGAACATATAAAATGCTTATACTAACTTAAGAAGGGAATGGTGAATTCTTGATTTGGAAATTGATATTTTAAATATATTTCGAGTTAATATTTGAATGAATAGAAATTGACATTTGTAAGAAAGTTGATAAAATGTATTTGAATATTATGATTGAATACTAGGACCTAGCACGATATGCAGGTATTATAAAGAGAAAAGAAAATTGATTTTGATTTCAGAAGGTAAATCGAAATGCTCGACAAAAAGGTATGTGTTTAAATTTCTGTGAAATTTGATTGGGTTTTTGGATCGAGCCACTTGGCTTTTTGTTTTCTTTTAGACATTTGGGAGCCCGTAGAGGCCTTTTGTAGTTGTACCGAGCCAGCCGCGCAAAGGAGACGGTGGCAAATTTTTTCGGAAATTTAGAGAGTTAGAAAAATTTTGAGAAAATTTTGACAATTCAAAATTTAGTTTTGAATTATAATTTGAATAGTTGAACAAGTAAGTTATTTGAAAACTATAGAAGGTTTTGGAAAAGTTGGAAAGTTAAAAAGAATAATAATGGGTCTTTTATAAAAAGATAGTTGGTAAGATGTTGTATTGTTAGAAACTGTTTGGTTTTGAGGATAAATAAATGGGTATTGGATCATTCTTCCTAATTAGTAATTTCGGGGACGAAATTCTTTTAAAGGGAGAGGAATGTGACGACTCAGAATTTTGAGCATTTAAAATCGGAATATTCAATTGATTTTAAATATTCAATATAATAATTTTAACTTGAATTACAAATATCGCTATTTATTCATAATTAAATAATAGAATTTAATAATTAGAAGTTGAGTAAATTGTTGAATCTAAAATTTTAAGCCTGTTAAAAATAATTTGAAGGCTTGTAAAATTTATATTGATAACATGGAAAACCAATATAAGTTGTAAAATAGAAATTAACAGTGGTTTGTTCAGCTTTAACATTTTATCGTTTAAATTGGATTTAAAAGTAGCCTTTCGAGACACAGTCTTGGAATTTGACGAAACCAGTTCCATTGGATCCGTAATATTATATTATTATTGGATTTCAAGTTTCGCGGTGTTTGGGTTTACCGTTGGTTCGTACAATCCGTAAAGGCATACAAGAATATAATTTAATTTAATTAAAAAAAATCAAGTCTTCTCTTATATGCCACCCCTTGTTTTTCATCAAAACCACGGTTCCACCTGTATAAAACAATCTCTCTTCATCTCGAGACCGAACTCAGATCTAAGTAATCACGAAATCAATTTCGTTCAACATAAAATAATAATAATATACTCTAATAATGGCTGATTGATTATAAAGATGTGATGACCGAGCCTCGTTCGTCGCCCAAGTTCACGAAGCGGTAGTGAATCTCGTTTGTTGGCGCGAGCTCTCAGTAGCATTGTGTTAGGGTGGAGTTCGATTTTGGGGGGGAGGGGTTTCAGGAAATTGATCGCGATGGAATCGCGAGTGCTGGGGGAAGTGTGGCGAATCACGCACGTGGAGATTGGATGCCGGTGGAGATTCTGGAGTCTGGGAGGACGAGGCGTTCGTCGTTGGTGGCTGGGGGTCGAAGCTCGAATTAGGGCATGGATTTCATGGGGCTTTGGGAGCGTGCTTGGCGGAAGCGTGGTCGTGATGAGTATTGGGGAGCGCGAGTTCGTGGCTGCGGGGTAGGGTTTGCGACGTCGATGTCGACAGGTGGAAGCGCGCGCGGTTGTGGGTCGCGTGTTCATCTAGGGTTTGCGGCGGCTTCTCATGTGTTCGAAGCCAAGATGTAGGGTGCGTGCTCGGGTCTCTTCTCAGTAAGGTATCGTTTTTTTTTTAAATTTAAATGCTTATACTTACAGGAAATAGGATATAGATAAATTTGGATAACAGATAGGAATTTTGAATATTGAAAAGAAGTTATATAAATTAGATTTTAGCTTTATATAAACGAGTTTTTAAGTGAATGAGTTTAAAGTAAATATATATGTAAACATATCTATTTAAAATTATATATACACATGTCTTTACTAACTTGTTAATATTAATAATATATGGTGAAGATATTAACTTCATTGAATTCTCTTAGGTACTAAAAATATTTTATAAAGAGGAAATCAGCATAAAATTAAATTATTAGTCTGGAATAAAAGCATTGGATAATTAAATTTATATACGGAATTTTAATGGTCGATTTATTCGAATGTTAATAAAAATCATCTAATGTTTTTACAAGGTCTGAAATCGTGAAATCAAATCGAGAATGAAGTGGATTGCAAATTTAAAGGGAAAGGTGAGTTAATCTCACTCAGTTCAAAATTTTTAATTTAAATGATTAAATTTAAATGATTGTTGAATGGTTGAATTGAATGATGTGCTATAGTATAGTATATTTAGAAATTAGTATTATATGTTGTGCTAACGTCTGTGGATGTAGGGAAAACAGGTTGAAGGGGTCCAACTGGACCCCTCAACATTATTTAAATTATTTAATGCCATTTGTTGTAATTATCTGATATTCTATGATGAATTATATTGAAATATTGAATGTTATGGTTCGATTGGATATAATTGGGTGTAATGAAAAATAAATAAATTGGATTTTGGAAAGGAAATAAAATAAGTAAATTTTGTAAGTAAAGCAATTATATAAATTTGAATAAATTTAAGAATGAATTGGAAAAGTAATAAAGTGACCTTAGAATTCTATTAAATAAAATTAGAGTATAGAAGGAAATTTTGAATAAACAGGAAGTTAATGAATTTTAATCTTTAGCGATATTGTTTTGAAAGAACAAAACATTTATTTTATATTTAAGATTTAAATTATTGAAAGGAATAAAGAAAAATTGGGGAAAGCTGAAATTCGTATATTTCAGTTAAAAAGATTTAAAAATCAAAGGGAAATAATAATAGTAATAAAGTCCATAATTAATGAATTTTAAAATGAATTAAGAAGGTAAAGATGTTTAGTTCAAATGGAATAAATTGGGAATCAATTTGGAAAATTGATTTAAGTGATTGAAGTTGGAATTCTCCCTGGGATAACCAAGTACGTTTTCAAAGTAAATTTTTAAATATAAGTTAAAAGATTTTAAAGTTGTGTTAAAAGGTATGTTTTGTAAAATTTATTATTTCTAATATTTAAATTCTAAAGTAAGTATTTCCTTTATTCTATTATAGTAGTAATTATTTTAAGAATGACTTAGTATAACGTTTTTAAAAAGTGAAATCCTAGTTCTATATTTTATAAAGTAACCATATTCTTTTAAATATTCATATAGAATCTATCTTAGCCAATTATTAAAGTAGTCTTAACTTAAATGTTCTAAAGTAAACTCCAAAGTAAGTATTTTATTTTAATATATTATCGTAATGATTATATAAAGAATGATTTGGTAATTTAAAGAAGGAAATCTAATGTATAGTTATAAGGTAATATTATTTTAGTATTTCTAGAGCATTGTTTTAAATTAAGTATTAAAGTAAAATTTTCTAATATATTTTACAATAAAGTGTTTTTTAAAATTATTTTTAAAATCTAGTTTTGTGCTTGGTGATTTAAGTGGAGATAGAAATATATTTGGGAAGTTTATTTTGAAGAGAAAGATGATTAAAACTGTTTTCAAAGGGTTGAAAATAGAAATATATATTGTGAAGATATTTTTGAGATAAATAAATAATTTGGGAAATTATTTATTGGTTGATGGTTGTTTGTGAATATAAATTGATAGTTGAATCACCGACTATCAGTGTTGGCCAAATGCGTTGATCGTTTCGAAGAGACCGGGATCGAGATTTATTTCTCGAAAACCACTTCGATCCGGTTTGTACGTTTTCGTGAAAAACGATTTTTGGATTCGACGATGGAGTAGTGAAGTGCAAGGGCTAGTCGCTACTAATCCTGAGGATATTTCCAAATGGATTTAGTAGGAATAGTGCCTTCGGTTCCGTTCGAACCCGGGACGGACTTGTATGGATTAATGCTTGCGAAACATCGTCAGGTGGACGATGGGCATTCTAAGGGATATATTCTAAAAAGGTAACGCTTAGCCTCAAGCCTCATCAAATGGGAATGGCTGAAAATCAGGGGTTATGCAGCAAGGCTTCGTGGGTAGCCCCCACTGGAGGGTGAGGTCATCCCTATCTAGATGTCCCTTTTATTTCGGCTTAGTGGGCGGTTGCTGATCCCAACCGCGGGGTGATCTTGCTCGGGACTGTCCAGTAAGGGATGGTTCCGGTCTTGTGTTGCAGAGGAGTTAGGGTGGCTCCTCGGTACGCTGATCTAGACCAGGTACTGTGACAGGTGGTACCCCAATGCCTAGCCATTAGTTGGAATCCATTTTCCCTACGCTCCCGTACGGTTTTGATTGTGCCCAACTATTGTTGAAACGTGAGATGCAAGCATTTCAGCTAGATTCTATTTTACTTTCTATAGACACTATTATAATATCAGATGATTTTAATAAAAATGTTTTAGCTATCGTAAGGTAAAAACCCGACATGTTTATTTGTGGCGTGGTCTTACGAGATGCTTTTGTTTTCAAAGGATTTCTGAAAGTTTAATAATCAATTGGGTGTGATTTTCTCACGCTGGTATTCCAGACTGACTTGGGTGTTATTTAACTATAATGCTCGGGTCAGACCGAGTATTATCGGGTACAGGATATGATGCTATGGAGCTCAGGAGACGAGCTGGATGACGATATGTACTCTCGTACTTGTTTATATATATATTCCGTTGTGTTGATTTGTTGTGTATCCATTTGTATGAATATTGATGTTGAACTGTGATTGATGTACTCTGATGATGTAATATATGTAAACAGATATATTTGATTTTGAGTAAAGATTATTTATTATCTATTATATTTTATTCCGCTGCGATGGTTAGATTCTGTTGTTTTTTTCTATTTTCTTCTTCTACATCTTCTTCTTTAACCCAAATGGTTCGTATTTCTGTACAACTTGGGTTGATTGTTTTAGAATAGTGTTGACTCAAGGTGTATGGATTTGCGGGCTGTTACAGTAATGTTGACTTTTCTTTTAAAGTTTTAAATAAAAATAAGAAGTAACACTACAAGAAAATGCTATATTGATAGCAAGTGAGGATGGCACGGGAGGTTACTTGCTATAGATAACTAGTTAATGGTTATATAGAGCAGTCTTTAACGCCATCAAAAATAAGTTAACGCCGTTGATAATTACAATTGAGAAATTTTCACGGTCCAAAATTTTATTTCCCTCCATCATTTTTCTATGCCGTCCAAATCCCCTTTTCCTTTTTCACTTTCACTTCCTCTTCAGATTCTTTTCGATCGTCAATGCAATTCTTCGTTAATCTCAAGGCTCCGCACCCCTTTCCTCAAGGCTCCTCGTCACTACATTTCTTCGATTCCTCAAGGCTCCGCAACCCTCAAAGCTCCGCAACCCTCAAGTCTCTGCAACCCTCAAAGCTCGATTCCTCAACTTATTCACTAGAATCCTTTTAGGCAGCTGAAGTGCGTCTTCTAGGCTTGATTCCTCAAGTGATTCCTCAAGCGGCTCTTGACAATTTGTATCCAAACTTCATGTTTTATGGACTGGTCCATATGATGTTTAATGGATTTTCTGAGCTACCAATAACTATGTCTCACCTTCCTGTGTTCTATAAGCATAGAAATAATTACTTTCATCCTGCTTGGGCATTTGTTGTACCCAGTTATATTTTACGTGTTCCATATTCTGTGATTGAAGCTATAGTTTGGTCTTGTGTGGTATACTACTCTGTGGGGTTTTCGCCTACTCCTGGGAGGTACATATATACACGCGCACTTGTATATATATAGCAATATTTTTAGAAAATTAATATTGTATTTTAACAAATGTTTGTTTTTTTTGTAGGTTTTTTAGCTTTATGCTATTATTGTTTAGTATACACCAAATGGCGTTGGGGCTATTTAAGATGTAACTGCAAACACATTCGGCTCTGCAGCAATTTCAGCAATTTTTCTACTGGGTTGATTTATTGTTCCAAAAGGTATGTAATTTCACTTGGGGAAGAAGATTGTTTTCATATATGATTACATATTACAGGCATTGCATATTCAAAATACCGACTGAGTGAAATTCCTCAAGTGGTTGAACCTTAGGAAACAAATATAGGTCTAACCTCTGATTTTTAACTTTTTATTTATTTTGAATAACTCAAATATTTTTACCATGAATGCAATCATCAAGTAGAAAGGAATATAAATTTGCTTTACCTTATAATCTTATGGTTGCATATAAGTCTAATCATGTCAGTTTTAATACTACTTAGATACAATAAAATCATGGTGGCTTTGGGCATACTATATCTCACCGTTGACATATGGACAAAAGGCCATATCTGTAAACGAGTTCTTGGCCTCAAGATGGGCTCAGGTAAAATGCACACTTTCCTTTATTAATACCATCCTGGAGAATCATTTTACTAACTCTCAAATGTTTCCTCCTTTGTACCTTACTTATGCAATGAAGCCTTCTTTATTTGGAAGTAGCACTGTTGGAATCAATGTTCTGCACTCGCTCAGTTTGTCGAGTCAGTGTCGTTGGTATTGGATTGGCGTAGGTGTTTTGTTAGGCTACTCTATTCTTTTCAACATTTTATTTACTCTTGCCTTGACCTATCTTCAACGTAAGTTCATTCAGTGTTATCATATACCTTATTTGGTTTAAGTTCTGATATATTTTTCTCTAAACTGTTCAAGCACTGGGAAAGGCACAAGCTGTGATAGCATCACCTGATACGACTGAAAAAGGTGCAAGTTCTGATGAAACAAAGAATGGCAGATATTGTTTTTTCTTAATACATTTGTGCATGCATCCATTGTATCCCTTGTATAAAACATGAATGCATTTACATCAAAATAGAATATTTTGTATTGCCTTAGTCCAAATTGACACCATAGATATTAAAGAGTTTTTAAATACTTGCAGATGGAGGGAAAGTAGCCCAAGAGAAGGTGACAAATAAAGGAATGATTCTTCCTTTTAAACCACTATCAATGACATTTCATAATGTGAACTACTTTGTCGACATGCCAAAGGTTGTCAATAACTTATGTTGCATTACGCTGATTGTACATGTTTCTTACATGGCCCTTGCATATTCAAATACTGTAGGAAATGGAAAAGAAGGGAGTCCAAGAGAACAGATTGCAGCTACTACCGAACGTGAGTGGTGTATTCAGACCTAGTGTGCTAACAGCATTGGTCAGTTCAAGTGGAGCAGGAAAAACGACACTCATGGATGTACTTGCTGGTAGAAAGACAGGAGGTTACATCGAGGGCGATATTAAAATATCTGGATTTCCAAAGGAGCAAAGGACTTTTGCTAGAATTTCAGGATATGTCGAAAAAAATGACATACATTCTCCTCAAGTTATAGTCGAAGAATCTCTCTGGTTTTCAGCTAGTCTCCGTCTTTCTAAAGAATTAGAAACTGCAAAAAGACATGTTAGTGTTCCCCTTACATTTCCTATATCTACCGCCAGTTTTTACATCTAAACCCATCGATTCAATATATATCTATATAAATATGTGTATGTATATATATATATATTATATGTGTATATATATATATATATGTATATATGTATGTGTGTGTATGTATATATGCTTTCAACTATGACATAACAACTGTATATTTATGTGCAAAGTTTTCATGCATCTAGTTAAAGGTTTGATTCCAAAAACATTCACTTTGTTTTGCTTGCTTTTGTTATAATTTTTCTAGCTTTTTTTCAATTATTTAAAATATAAATATTTAATTCTACATGGGCCCAAAAATGATTTGAACCGACCATGTCCATGATGCCCATACCATAGTATCATCATGTTTTTTAGGCATTACTACCAGGGGTAGAGCTACTGTTGGGCTAGCAAGGGAAAAGCTGAAATAATGTAAAACATATATGAAACACTATAATTTGAAATTATGTCTAGTTGATTTATTTTTCTGGCCATACCAAGAAAGTTATTGATTTTGGCCCATGTTTTCCCTTCTATGAAGATAATTTTGTCTAGCTTTAGGTCCAACAGCTTCCAACTTATTTTTTTTTACTGAGTACTTATTTGTATAATACAATATGGCCTAGCTAAAATAATGGGCTAACTCCGCCACTGATTGCTACTGTTATGCCATGCAGGAATTTGTAGAACAAGTAATGGCACTCGTAGAGCTTGATAATCTAAGACATGCATTGGTGGGTTTGCCTGGAAGTACTGGGTTATCAACTGAGCAAAGAAAACGACTTACAATTGTCGTGGAGTTAGTGGCAAATCCTTCGATTGTATTCATGGATGAGCCAATGTCAGGTTTGGATGCAAGAGCTGCAGCGATTGTGATGCGAGCTGTACGAAACACTGTTGATACTGGAAGCACTGTTATTTGCACTATTCACCAGCCTAGCATTGATATATTCGAAGCATTTGATGAGGTTTGTATTACCTTTTTTACATTTATTTATTTATTAAGGAAGTATCTTAGATTCTTATAATTATCCCCACATTCATCTTTTAATTTCCTTCTTTTTCTTAATTGCAGCTTCTCCTTATGAAGAGAGGGGGACAAGTCATATATGGCGGCAAGCTTGGTGTGAATTCACAAATCATGATAAATTACTTTCAGGTAAAAAGTTCTTATAAAGAAGTATATACTAAATTGTGTATACCTTATAGCAAAAACATAAGTATGTTTCGCTCGCTCGACTATGTAGGCAATTCACGGAGTGCCTCAAATTTCTGATGGTTATAATCCCACGACATGGATGTTGGAAATCACTACCCCAGTGTGCGGAAAAAGCTTGGTATAGATTTTGCCACCGCGTACAGAAATTCTGATCAGTTTAGGTAAACTCATCCTTTCATTATTCTAAGATCTTATTTGTATTTTTTTTTTACATTAACAAAGAAACTGTAACATGTCTTAATTTTTGAAGGGAAGTGGAAGCTAATTGTTGATGTTTCAGATCTAATGGTATTGCATTAAATTTCTATTTGTCTTTTCCATGAATTGTCTATTGACTTTGATCTCATTTAGTATGAGCAACCTAATTGTATGTTTTTGAATATTCTTTGTTTGTTTAGGATGACGGGAACGGACATGTCTTGGTGCTCAACAACAAACAAGGATTTCAAGATTGTGAATTATATGCAAAACTCGAAGAGTGGCTGGGAAATAAATTAGATGAATACAGTGATAAATGCTTTGATGGGTTTGAATTGGTATCTTTCTCATCTGCCTCGGATATTTTTCTTATTGCATGCATTGTGTTGTTCATATAATTATAAGCTAAAATGATTAATATATCCATCCACATGGTTTCTTTAGTTCTTCATATCATAGTGAGTGGGTATACTCAGCCACATGCATGCAAAACATTATCAATCATTTTATATTTCAGGTGCATGAGAATGCTTATGCAAGAGATTTTCATCTCTGCTTTTCCCTGGAATCAAATACATCGGGTGCGCATAATTTTAATTTTTGTTTTTTGAATGTTTCAAAAAGAGTGAAGTATATGCATCAGGTATCATAGAGTCAAACTCTGAAGCAAAATTATATGGAGTGAATGTTGTCATTGGAAAGTATGTTTCTTGTTGAATTTCAAATATTTAGCACAATAGTTATTATTGTTCGTTTATACACACATTACATTTTGAATTATTAGGCCGGGGGAATCTTGTGATACAGCATGCAAATCAGGAGGACAGTCTTGTGTTCCCATCAAGCTTGTTGTTTTAAACAACTGTGAATTGTAAGTATTACATTCTTCAATTTTAATAATTCATGTGTAGTTTAGTTGCCTGTTAGCCAGTACCTCTTAATATGTTTTTAGGTCGGTGGTATAATTTCTCTATGCAAGTGGGTTACTTAAAATAAATGTGTGTTTCTTCTCTATGAAAACGATCAGAGTTTTCATGTTACAGATATAGTAGTGCATGTGCATTGGTTATCAGTTGAAATTCAAAATATAATTATGGTCAAGTATCCTAAAACTTGTACATTAGAGAAAAATAATGCTTGCTGTAAATAATTGTCGAAAAGGATAGGAAAAACATAAATCACCTTATATGAAATTGTGACTGCATTTCGATTTGGAAGAAGGCTAAATTATGTCTGTAGTCACACACTTGGGTTGCAACTGTGCCTAGCTTTTTACGAAATTATGGTTATATCTCAGTTTATGGAAGAAGACTGCATTATGCATCTGTATTCTAGTGTTTTATCGTAAAAAATATACATGAAAACAAAAGCTAATTTTGAAAATTGTGGTAATACACGTTTATTTTTGACCTTTTTTCTACAATTTGGATGAATAAATATACATGAAAATATACATGAAGGCTGCCTGGGCGAGGTCTGGGTGGATGGAGGCGATGGCGATCGCGATCGACGTAGATTGCTAGGCAGAGGTGGAGGAAACAAATGAAAAATGCTTTAGTTCATAGTGCAAGACATTGACAGGTGGAGTGTAAATGATTAGGGGTATAGATTGACTGATTTAGTTCATTTTTATGTACCATATTAGGGTATAGATTGATCACAATAACATGTTCATTAGGGGTTATGCTAGTTTCAGTAACTTAGTCTTTGGCGATGCATCTTTTGTACTTATACATACTTGTATATATTGACTAACATATGTATGTTTGTGTTTCTTCTTCACAGGTGTTGTATGATGCTTTTGAGGTTGATACATGATGCCACACTCTTTCTCCTTTAAATCAGCCATGCTTATCGACGGTCATTAAAATATTTTTAGTATGTATCGTTTTGGTATGCTACACTCAATTTGTGTACTTATGTTTAATTTTTATCACAAATATTTATGTTTAATTCTTCATGTATGAAATATTATGGATATATATATATATATATATATATATATTGTGATTCGGCTTATGACTCAATTTGTGTACTTATGTTAATGTGATGCATGTGGTTTTTTGAGTTATAATATATAAGTAGAATTGAAAATTGTGAGCTTTGAATGTTATGGTAGCAAAAAATATGTAATAGAATTTTTTTTATAGCGTTCTAACTATGCAATAAAAAGAAAAATTGTTCTGCTTTGTTATATTATAGCATCATGTTAGTGCTATACAAGTATGACATGCTATAGTATCTACCAGAATTTTTACAACATGTTGATCTATGACGATTATAGAATCGCTATAGAAAGTTTTTATAGCGGTTTTTACACGCTATAAAAAGTCCTTTTTGTTGTAGTGGTACCAGCCTGTTTTTACATAGCAGTCCTGAAAACGCTATAGTTTCACTTCATAGCGACTTTCCAAGGCTATTAAAAGTCATGTTTACAGCACTCATAAAACGCTATGAAATGTCCTTGTCCATAGCATCTCTTATAGCGTTTCATATGTTGCTGTTATAGGTCACTGACCTATTACAACATGTTAATATGCAGCGTAAGAAAAAACGCTATAATAGCTTCTAATAGCGTTTTTTAAACACTATTAAAGGGTGTTTTTGTTGTAGTGTAAAGAGAAAAGGTAGTATCATATCATACAACTCATCATGGAATAAATATAAGAGTGAAGTGATGAATAGGAAGGGGTGATGATGGCGTGAGCAATAAGGAAGGGGAAGGGGTGAAAGAAGGATGATGTGACACTTTAATGTGAAGGGTAAGTGACCTAAGGGTAAAAGGGTGATTCTCTTAGTTCCTTTTATATGTAACGCTTCTTCTTTTTCCACTCTCATTCTCATTTTCACTTATTTCAATTTTCAAAAACTGCTCTTTTCTTTCCAAATGGTTCATCTCCTTTTAATGGCTTCCAGAAAATTTCAAAATTAGAAATCTTTTTTTTTTCTTCCATTTACTAAGTTAAACTTTACTCATTTCTTTTTCAACATCTCCTCTCTTCCAAAGCAAACCAAAATCTCTCCCAAAAACCCAAGGCCGAGCCCAATATATCTAGGGTCAAACCCATCTAAACCCCCTAAATCCATAAAGATCAAGTTTTTCAAAGGAAAAGTAAATCTTAGTGTTTGTGATAAATGGTAGTAGTTTTGGTTTGAAAATTCATTTTATTTTGTTGAGTAAAACTATCTCTTTTAAGTGAAGTTTAAAACTTTATTTTTTTGGTTGATGATTATATGTTGCTAATTGGTTATTTGGAAAGTAATATTGCTTGTATTGTACATATGTGTTATATGTGTTGATTTGTGCGAACTTAGGCAAAAGTAGTTTGAATGTTTAAGCAATGGTGTGCAAGTTACCACTTTACATGTTGTATGTATGCTTTGCCATTTGTATAGGTGTTTGTGTATGTATATGTTTGGTACATACTCAAATGGAAGTTAGCACTTGAATTTTTTTATGTTGTGACATAGAAATCACTTGGGTTTAAACTTGTTTTACTTAGAAAGGATTTAATAATTTTTTCAACCTTTACTTTTGTTTTCAACAACTTATACAAAGTTCATAAAGTAAGTTAAAGTATAAAAAGGTAAGGGTTCTAAGGCTTTTTGATATATATACATGGCCTTCATTGCGATTGTTGCTATGGATGTAGTTTGCAAAAATAGTAATTTTGTGTAAACTAGAATTTGATTTCACTTTAGATATTTTCCAAGTGCCATTAAAACTATATTTAAAAAGGGTTTAAATATTTATTTAGTTAATTAATCAATTATGAAGTTAATGATTACTTAATTAATTAAGTGAAGGTAACTAGTACTTAGTTGTTAATTAAGATAATTATGATTAATTAATTAAGTAAAGGTTAATTATTTAATTATTTATTACTCAAGTAAGGTTTAATTATTAATTGATTATTAATTAATTCAGGTTTAATTATTAATTAATTAATTATCAAGTAGGGTTTAATTATTTCTTAATTATTAATTAAATTATAATTAAGGTTTACTTAATATTTAATAAATAATAAATAAAGGATTTAACTAGTTCGTAATTAATTAAATAAAGGTTTATTTTTAATTATTTATTTTCTAGAATTGGTTATTTTGAAAGCAACTTTCTATTGTAAGTAATAGGTTTAAAATTAAGTGCTTCTCTTTGTTTGTGCCATTAAATAGCTAAACAAATATGAATAAGTTATATTAATATATTAACACATTTTATTTGAAGTAAGTTGTCTTGTAGTTAGCACTAAATGCCGACGAATAAACTTTCCTCTATCTGTGAGATCTACAACCTTAATATTTTAAGCGAGTGTTAGAGAAGTCAGAAACGTAATACATACATAAGAGTTAATTTTGATAAATCGGTCATGAGTATATGGATGATACTTCATTGTGTGCTTAACACCAAATTCCATGGTATGTAAACTTGTCTCTATCCTGAGAAGTAAGAATGTACGTCGACTCAAGGTTAGTTTTTCTAACTTGTCCGATTTCATTGTTAATCAAGGGATAGTTCTATTTAAAATCGAAAAGTAAGGATAAGTATAAGATGTCTTATTTTTTATATTCAAATCTATACACACCCCTGATAGTGGAGTTGTCCACTATCGATAACTTGACCCTTTCAAAATTATCGAATGTTGGTTCGAAGAGACCGGGCTCGGATATGCATGGGCTATCCGAAAACCACTTTGAACCAACGTAAACATTCGAATTAGGAAAAACCATCTTGAAGATGTCGGGATCGAAGACGAATATCTTTGAAGTGCAAGGGCTACTTGCTACTAATCCTGATGGTGATTCCAAATGGATGTAGTAAAAGTAGTGCCTTCATTTTGTTCATATCCTACATGACTTGGATGGATGAATGCTGGTATTGCATTATCGCACGGAGGGCCGTATTAGCATTTCAAGTGGGATTTTCTATATGAAAAGGTAAAGCAAGCCTCAAGCCTCATCAATAGAGAATAACTAAAACTGAAGATATACAATAGGGCTATGTGGGTCACACCCGTTAGGGTATTATCATCACCCATCTTGATATATACATTTATGGATATGGATGTGCAGAGAGCTCTTGGTAAAGGTTGCAAAGCAACCAGGGTGATAAAATATATTGTACTATCCAGTAAGGAGTAGGTTGGTTCTATGTTTCTAGGGTGTAACGGCTCATATTTTACGTATTGGAGGATTGTAAAATATTTTTATTTTATTCGTATGAGGTCACATGATTGTATTATTGTGGAATATGACTCTTAGAGATATTTTACACATCTATGATTTTTTTATGAATTTCTATGTGACCATTTTGGTCATAGAAATCTTGCTGAGCTATAATTTTTGATAGGAGTCGAATTAGAATCTCAAACTAGTTCCATTATTTCAGGATGGTAGTTTCCCATCCCATAAAGCGGTCATATTATAAAAACAAACTTACGGTTAGAAAGCTATACCTCTTTTAATTTTTTAAAGCTGTTGGCTAAGATTAGTGTGTAATTAATTAAGCACATTAGTCTAATTAGAGAATACTATAAATAAAGGGCTAAAGAGTCAAGTTAAAACTTTTCTCTCTCATTTTAAATCAGGTCTAAAGCTAATTAGCCCTAGATCCATCCTAATTTCTTCCAAAATCACCCAATTTGCTCTCTAAATAAAACTTTATTGCAAACTAGGGATTAGATCATCAAGAAGAAGGTAGTGATCATCGATTTGCTTGATTTGAAGTGATTACCATTACTATCCGAATTGGATCTACAAATATATTGGTTGAATTTGGTAATTGATGAGTGGTTGATGCCTTCTCACTATACTATGCATGTTTATATGTTATAATCATAGGATTTAACATGTATTAAATCGATTTTTGACCATAAAACCTTTTCTAACTTTAATTACATGTTAAACTATGTATATGATCTAAACTAATTAGAAGTTACCCTTGCTCATGATCATATATTCATGCTATATGCAGATCTATGTTAGAGATTGACTTATCTGTCTTATTTTGATGGATTGCATGTTGATTAGGTGAAATTGCTTGTTATTTTATATTGGATTATATGATTTGATGTTGTTTGTGATTGCATAGGAAATTAGACCGAAGAATTGACCAAATCAAAAGCAAAGTTGGTCAGAATTGGACGAAACTTAAAGATGAAGCTCTAGAGTATAAGAGGAGATTGGAGTTCAAGTTGCAAATTCAGATTCTCTAACCGCATAATTCAACCCCGACACGATAGGTCAGTGTCGAGTTCTTTGGTTGGTCTAACATGTCGGTGATCTTGGGGAGAGAAAGGATGCTGGTATTAGAGGTTTCCTAAGATGATTGGCTAAGTGTTGGAAGGTATGACGACTTGTTTATAGGATATGAAGTAGGGTGATTTGAAGAGAGGGTTCTATGAAGACTTGATTTGTGTAGAGAAGCCAGGTTCAAAGCATCTAGTCATGGAGTACTAAAAGTAAGGAATGTGTGGAGGAAACCTAAGCCATGGATTAGCTAAGTAGTAAGGTCTGGGCCGAGTAGAGAGGTCGGTGCCGAGTTATAGGGTTAAGCTCAAATGGGATGAAACTTTTGAGAAGTGATGTAGAGGTCCTGCAGATCGTGTTGGAGGTGTTAGCTCATTCCTATTGGGTTGGATGACAATATAACAACATGATGAAAAGCGACAGTCTTCGGATTTTGGCTCATGTTCGGAGTGGATTTCGAAGATAGCGGCTCGCAAAGGGAATGAGTCGCATTATCAGGGAATGTGGAAGGGTTCCTCGTGAATAATGGAAATTAGATTAAGCAAGAAGGGCTCGGTATCCAAATAGAACAAAGGAGGATAAGGTGTATGTGCTAAAAAATCGTTGATGCTCGTAGTGCTTTCTGTTGTATTTGAAGCAAGGGTATTATAAGTGGGGATGCCCATAGATTAATAGCAAGAATCCGTATACCCTAGACCTGTGGCTTTGGGTCTAGTGTCCAGCTGTGGGATGGGAGACATGTGTCCAGCTTTGGGCTATAAGATACGAGAGTACAATGGAGAAACAGGATTTCCATTAGTCCCTGTTAGAAAGGAGGTCATACGAGCTATCATATATTTAGAGTACAAGGAGTGTAGTTAGGATTCTTGATGGATGATATGGATGTCTTGGTTTTTTTTCTCTAGTAAGCTATCACTCGTAGGTATCGATGGAAGTAGGTATTGGAGATAGGAATGCCTCGAAGACTGATGTCCTTTATTTGGTTTATGATATACCTTTATGATATTATAGAGTAGCATATTATACTATTATATGCTAACTCTTTGGTTGCAAGGATGTGTCAAGTATGCTTCGTATACTCTTATTCCTTACCATATTTACCTATTTAGTATTTTGAGACTCATTTACCGTTCACACTAGACTATTGTCTGATCCAAGGTTTTATGCTTTACCTCTTATTATCTTGGGTACTTTTAAATGAGTAGATTAGATAATTGGTTTAGGTGACATGGGAGCTGTTTGGAGGACGACTTGGATGGAGTTATCTCATATTATATACATATATGGAGTCTACACTTATTCCGTTAGGCAACGCTGTGGAGCCAACAACAGTGATTTCTTATTTCTATTTATTGAGTTTGTTTATTTGATTTTACTTTTGTTGTGTAAACTCTACTACATTTGATGTATAACTTTACGAATCTATTTCTCTTATGGTAATTTGTTCACATAGTTATTGTTGTCTCTTCTGTTATATCTTTGATATTATATTGTATCCATGTATTGTGAGATATGATAGGTTATTTGTTATATTGGTTTATTTCAATCTTGATGATCGTCCAATATCGGTCGGGCACGGATATCACACTATTTGTCTATTATTAGTGTCAGTGGTATAGGGTGGTCATTACATTTGGTATCAGAGCTTTAGTTACATGATAAATTGGAGTTGATACCATTATCCAGTAGAGATAGGAAATGTGTTATTGCCATGAACTGGATCGAGAGTATATGTATATGTATGAGAGAGTGCTTACTTGTTGTAAGTTTAATTTTAAAACTATACAATAATATATTACTAATGTGAACTCGTGCTTCGTACACGGGTTGTAGACATATTTTGTTTTCGCAAATATGAGTAAATCTTCTTATTTTTTTCAATGCAATAATATTATACAACTCAAATAAACAATCTTTTCCACATAAGGCATACATAAAAGTTTAACTCCTTTACAATACATAATGTGTTAGAGTTTAACATTATTAAACCAAATGGAAATATAAATATTATATCCATATGCCCGTATGCCCATATGTAAAACACACATTACACTAGTGGTTTTGAAGGGGTGTGTGTGTATTTGAAAAAGTTATATGCTTTCTTCTCATAAAGGTTAAAACCAAAAGAAAACGCAAAATACGTTCATAAACCCAAGGATGCAAAGTTGAGGTATGTATGCAAAGAAGAGCACAACAACATTCTATTTTTTTTTACACGTATGCTAAAAGAAATTTTCATAGAAATAAAGCATATAGATATATCAAGTAAGACGCCAATTTGAAACAGTGGAAAATCAAAAAGGTACAACGAAAAATAAAAGGAACAAATAGGAAACATCAATATGGCAGCAATTGAAAATTAAGACACGTCTTCCTCTAGAAATGGGTTATGATTCAAAGTTACTTTAAAAATGTGCAATAGCAACAATTCAAACAGGAGATAAAAACCTAAGATAGTAGTTGTAATACAGTAGAATTTTAAAAAACAAAATGAAAATGGGAAGAGTCACTTCTAATGGAAACAATCATATATCTAGATACAACGCAGTAGTGAATGGATTTCAACAGTATTTGGACTGCCACATTCCTTGCGGTATGTTAACCTATAGCGGTATAGCATCAGAAACTGGCACAAATTTTGAGAGATAGGTAAAAAGTAGAGGCAAAAAAAACGAGCCCCTACAGTTGCATACAAAAGAACAATAGGTTAAAGTAACAATTTATTATTATAACCAAAGTTTGTTGACATTAGTAATCAGGACGGTAGGAAGAAAAATACTCATTGGTATCCTGATTATTGTAACCATCATGTTACAATATAACATATAGCAAGGAAAAACATCATGTTAATCAACATATAGTAATAATTAGGACAATAAACACTAACTACTATCACGAGACAACATGGGATGAGCTAATTTCAATTTAGCCGAAAACTAGAAGAACATACAAATTGTCGAAGAAGTTTATATTATGTAAAGGTATATTATAGTTTGAATGAAATAATAAAAGCAGTCAACCAAATGCGCAATAACTTATTCGTAGCTAAACATGTCTTATTCATGGTATTTATGTTAAGTCATTGATTCCAAGAATAGTAAATACCAAAAGGTGTAAATTACATATTGTAATGTTAATTATTTGAGAAGTGGAAGATAGAACCATTTTACTATGTGAGCCACCATTACATTTTTATCCGATATTTTTAGACCAATGATAATGCTTTGTAGACTTGTTGTTTTTGATTTCTTAGCTGGCAATGGTAGAACCTAAGCATGTGAAAGAAATGGACCGATGAGAATTGAGTGCTACAAACAATTTCTACCTATATAGCGAATAAAAATTAGCGCACCAAAGTTATGTACCTACCACAAATACATCTCAATACGTCCTTGCAATCGGTAAAGAAGACAAACACACGAACGAGTTATAATAGCAAGCTAACTTCTGATATGTATTTTTAGGAAAGGTGAGTCGCATATTACCCAGTATTTTATCTATTTTCTTCTTCCTTTTCCAAAAACTTTTCTGTTGCCTTAAGGAGATTGTAAAGTAATTGATGGTTATACTACTACCGACCATACCAAACAAGATAGAATTTCACTTTGATAATTTGAGAGATTGTTTGAAGAAGAAATAGAACTTGTTTCTAATTTTATTGATGAAACAGTTTGATACTTTTCTCATACAAAATGATACAGAGAATACTTGTATTTGATTACAATGCAGTTGCAGTGTTTATATAAACTGCTAAAAAGATATGGGCCTACACACGGCCCACTATGCTCAGCCCAGAAGAGTAATATTAATCTGGTTGACAAAAGAATATCGCTCATTTTTACTCCCCCCCTCAACCAGAAACTAGGGTTAGGGTTGCTATGTCTTCCGCGAGCGATTCAGAGATTGGCAGAGCAACACTTTCCTGAACACCTTACTTTTCTCTTCAACCTCCTTTAATCTCTACACTATACAGATTGGCTGAGGCAAAATTGCTTTGCTGCAGATTGATGAGAGGGATGACAAATCTGAGAGGAAAACACCTACAACGGCATCAGTTTCACCATGAAGTTGAATTTGAGAGCAAGTACAGCAGTAGATCTGAGAAATAGAACAGAAAATAGGGAGATCTTGCTTGCTCAATTTTCGCTGGTCGATTCAACTTTCAGATCTTGCCTAAATCGGTGAAAATTCTTAGCTGACAATGCTTTTGTAAGTATATCTGCTCGTTGGTAAGTGGATGGTAGGTGATTTACTTGAAGTTTTCCTCTTTGAACTAATTCACGAACAAAGTATAAGTCGATCTCTATATGTTTTGTTCTTGAGTGCATAACTGGGTTAGCTGCCATGTATACAGTACTTTGATTATCACACCACAGTGTTGGCTTAATTTCTGTTTTAATATTCATCTCTGTGAGTAATGATTGAATCCATGTGATTTCTGCGGCAGCGCTGGCTATACTTCGGTATTCAGCCTCTGTGCTAGATCTGGATATAGTTGTTTGCTTCTTCGAACACCAAGAAATTGGATTGTTCCCTAAGTATATGTAGTAGCCTGTTACTGACTTTCTGTCATCCACATCTGTTGCCCAGTCTGCATCTGCATATGCTGTTATGCTTAGTTGTTTGCACTTCTTTAGTGTAATGCCATAGTTTGCTGTGCCATTGAGATATCTAAGTATCCTCTTAACTGCTTTCCAGTGCTCTTCATGTGGTTCCTGCATAAATTGTGAGACTTTGTTAACACTGAAAGATATATCTGGTCTTGTTATAGTAGAGTATTGTAGGGCCCCTACAATACTTCTATATTGTTTAATGTTTAATATTGGTTCCCCCCTGTATTTAGATAATTGTTGATGGCTGATCATTGGAGTAGGTTGGGACTTGGCACTGTCCATTTTTGCTTTGATCAGTAATTCCCTGATGTACTTCTTCTGGCTCAGAAATATTTCTGAATTTGACTTTTTACTTACTTCTATTCCCAGGAAGTAATTTAGTTCACCCAAATCATTAATTGAGAATTGCTTGTCAAGATATTGTATTATGCCTTGGATTTCACTCTCATCATTACCTGTTATAATTAAATCATCGACATATATGAGTATGTAAACAATAAGATTATTATTAATTTTAATAAATAAGGAGTTGTCAGATTTGGTGGATTGATAGCCAAGATGAACAAGAGCTGCTTTCAATCTATCAAACCATACTCTGGGAGCTTGTTTTAATCCATATATGGCTTTGTTTAGCTTGCATACAAGATTAGTGCCCTCTTTGTATCCCTGCGGTTGTTCCATATAAATTTCTTCTTGTAGTATTCCATTCAGAAATGCATTGTTTACATCTAATTGTCTCAGATTCCAGTCATTGTTTAAAGCAATTGTAAGTACTATTCTGATGGTAGTAGGTTTCACTACTGGTGAGAAAGTCTCACTGAAATCAAATCCATATTCTTGTGTGTACCCTTTTGCAACAAGTCTTGCTTTATGTCTGGACACTGATCCATCTGAATTTCTTTTTATTTTATAAGTCCACTTGCAACCTATGATGTTTTTGTTGCTTGGTGGATGAACAAGACTCCATGTTTTGTTCTTTATTAATGCCTGATACTCTTCATTCATTGCTGCTCTCCAGTTTTCATCTTTGTAGGCTTGCTCAAATGTTTGTGGCTCTGAGCTGCGTGCAGTTGCTGTGTAAACCTTTGGTTTGTATATTCCACTCTTTGACCTGGTGATCATATGATGGCCTGTTTTGCTTTGTTGTTCAGCATTTGTAGATTCTGAGTTGCTGTCATGATCTGTAATTATATCTGGTTGATTTACATAACTATTTTGATCATCATTTCTTGACTTTGCAGGTGACTGAGGATATGAGACAGGTTGATCAACTGCATCATGACCTGGTCCAGATGACATAGTGTGTTGTGATCCAGTGTCTCCTGTTCTTTTCTCAGTCTCATCAGCATGCCATATATGTGGCATTACTGGTATGTTTGGTAAGGAGACTTTTGGATTATACACTTTTTGTGTAGTTTTAATGTTTGCATTTGCAAAGGGAAAAATTCTCTCATTGAAGACTACATGTCTGCTTATAAATATTTTCCCTGTTTCATCTAGACATTTGTATCCTTTCTGTTTAATTGCATAACCTATAAAGGTGCATGGCTGAGATCTAAAGTCTAATTTATGTCTATTATATGGTCTTAGATAGGGAAAACACAAGCATCCAAAAGTTTTCAGATGTTGATAATCTGGTTTGACACCTAAAAGCTTTTCTAAAGGACTTATTCCATTCAGTACTTTAGTTGGATGTCTATTGATTAAATAGACTGCAGTACTGAAGGAATATGGCCAGAACTTTAAAGGTAATGATGCTTGAGCTAATAAGGTCAAACCAGTCTCAACAATGTGTCTATGTTTTCTTTCAACTAGACCATTTTGTTCAGATGTGTAGGGACATGTGGTTCTATGCATTATACCATTATCTAAAAAATATTTGCTAAGAGTTTTGTACTCAGTGCCCCCATCACTCTGAATAATTTTAACTTTATGATTAGTCTGTCTTTCGACTTGAGTAATAAAACATATGACAGCATTATGAGCTTCTGCCTTGGATTTTAAAAAATATATCCAAGTATATCTTGTACATGCATCAACAAAGGATATGTAATATTTGTACCCATAATCAGAGCTGATGGGTGCTGGTCCCCACAGATCAGTTGAAATCAATTCAAGAGGTACTTTGTACTCTGTTATAGAATCTGCAAAAGCTAATTTGTGATTTTTGCCCATTTGGCAGTAAGAACATATGTAAGGCAGTGTTATATCATCAAAGAAAATTTTATTTTCTTTCAGAACCTGTTTTACAACACTTGTACATGGATGTCCTAATTTGCAGTGCCAAAGATCAAAACTATTTCTACTGGTTTCACATGACTTCAATTCATTGTTATTACAATTTGACATTCTTTGATTTGAACTTTTGCTATTAGTCACAGTGAACTTGTAAAGGCCATTTACTGCATTACCCTGCAAGAGTATGTCTTTGGTTAGAATATCTTTAACTAAGCAGTAGGTGGGATAAAATTCAAAATAAACATTGTTATCATGAGCAAATTGAGAGACACTCAAAAGGTTTTTCTTAATGCTAGGTACTCTTAATAGATTATTGAGATATAATTGTCTTTCACCTTTGATATAAGCATTACCAGTGTGTGTGATCTCAATTGCTTTGCCATTTCCCATGATAATAGATTGTTTACCTCTGTATTCTCTGCTGCCCAGATTCAGATTCTCCAAATTGTTTGTTAAGTGATTTGTTGCCCCGGAATCTGGATACCATGACTCATCTTGAATGTGATCTGCTTTAGCAGTTTCATCCTGACTTTGATTTCTGTTTGTACTGAATTGTTTGCCTGAATCTTGTTGCATTTGAGCCATGTTTGCATTGTGGTTTTCATTTCTTTGATTGTTTGATCCCTGACCTGGCACATAGTTTGCATTGAATCTAAAATAGCATTTAGTAGCAGTGTGTCCAACTCTTTCACATATCTGACATTTTGGTTTGTTGTTGCCATTGTATCTTCCTCTGCCTCTTCCCCTAAAACTCTGTCCACCCCTCTGTGATTGTTGACTTCCATAGTTCTGATTTCTGTTTCTACTATTTGAAGCATAATTAGCAGACATATCTGTATCTAGGGGTTTCTTATATTCCAGTCTTCCTTCATGAGCCAATAGTATAGAATGTACGTAACCAATGGAAGGCAGAGTTTCTTGTGATGAGATGACTGCCACAACTGCCTCATATTCATCACTTAACCCACTCAGTATAGTTAATACATGTTCTGTATTTGGCATCTTGTGTCCTGCTGCTTCAAGTAGATCACAAGTGTTCTTGATTTTGGAGAGATATTCTTTCATGGGTTGACTGTCTTTCCTTATATTGTGTAACTGCCTTTTGTAATGCATTATTTTAGCTGCTGACTGTGTGTTGAAAATTCTTTCCACTGTAGTCCATATTTCATTTGCTGATTTACACCTAATAACTTGTGGTAGAAGTTTTATACTGATTGATGAAAGCAACCAAGAACTTATTAAACTGTCTTGCCGTTGAAATTTGACATATTCTTCATTACTCACAGTTTTGTTTTCTTGATTAGTGATGAACTTGGGTGGAGTGGCTATCATGCCCAGAATATATCCATCAAGACCATATCCTCTGGCGGCAGTTTCGACTTGCACTTTCCAGAGTAAATAGTTGTCGTCTTCAAGTTGAGCAGTGATGAGATTGGAGTGTGGGCTAATTATGGTTTTGATCAAACTGTCAGTGACATCCATAGATTGCAGTGAAGTGCTAGTGTCATTCCCTGATGTGGCACTGCTTCCTTCAGCCATGAAGAAATTGCTACAAGAAATTGAATTGAGAATATAATCAAACAGAAAATTATGAGGAGATCAAGAGAATCTTCCTTTAACAGGTATGTTGCAACCAAGCAATATGATGAGATTTTTCTGATTGCTTCTGGTATGGCACTTGCTGTTTTTGAATGATGAATTTCTGCTTTCTTCTCTATTTGGTTTTCTGAATTGTTTTCTTGATTGTTGAATTTGTTCTTGAAGAAAGATTGCAGCCGATTTCGAATCTTGGCAAGGCAGTTGGATCTTGAACAAATTCTTTACCTAGATGATGATATTTGAATCTGATGGGTAAACTGATCCAAGTGATGAGATATTTTCTGATGGATCAGTTTTTTTTTTATAAGGGCCGTTTAGCCAATGCGAGCTCCGATACCAAGATAGAATTTCACTTTGATAATTTGAGAGATTGTTTGAAGAAGAAATAGAACTTGTTTCTAATTTTATTGATGAAATAGTTTGATACTTTTCTCATACAAAATGATACAGAGAATACTTGTATTTGATTACAATGCAGTTGCAGTGTTTATATAAACTGCTAAAAAGATATGGGCCTACACACGGCCCACTATGCTCAGCCCAGAAGAGTAATATTAATCTGGTTGACAAAAGAATATCGCTCATTTTTACTAAACAACAAAGCATAATAGAGGCTACAATTCCTTATAATGCATGATTAAATCTTAAATTAATATAAAATAATGGCTACAATGCGATGATTAAACAATATGAAATTAAGCTAATTTTCTGGTGAAACTTTCGTACATAATGTCGCCAAGTTATGAATGATCAACTTCCTCCATCCCCTTGTAGATTATAGTAATATAGGATAACTGCAAATGAGTTTTTGGATGATTTTAAAAATATTTTGGCAGTTTCATGTAAAGATCGTAGTAATGTGGAGTTCATATATCCATATTTCAGTAGTAGAGTTATAAAAAAGGTGTTCACACTGCTGTTGCAATATTTTGAAATAAACAGGTCATAGTAAGTTGTAGGTTATAATCATATAAAAAATCATGGAATATTAATCTCCATTTTAAATCTGTGCTATTAAATGTTAAAGTTGATATTTGAACAACTATTATATTAAGTTAAAATAAGTCGGTAAAAACGCTGCCTGCTTTTTCAGTAATGAAATAGACAATACTTTGACAGAAATTACCTTTGCTTTTCTTAAATCAGCCGGTACTAAACATAGATTCATGAAATAATAATAAAGTGGTTGGTATTTTCGTTTGTAAACACAAAGTAGAGGATGATATAATGTCAAAAGCAAATAGGAAACACATAATGTATTTATTACGAACAGCCATTTTTTTTAATGAAATAAAGATTTATTGTAGCTAAACAAAATAAAGCCGTATGAATGTTGGAATGCAAAATGCTGAATTGGTTTATATCAACTTAATTTATACGAACATTAAGAGACAATTGCAGACGCAGGAAAAAGCATAATGTTAGAAAGCAAGCCAGTAAGCAGGAGAATAGCGGTTAGAAACGTCCCATAATAGAATCAGAGCAAAAGTATGAATTCGTCCCCTTGGGCTGTGCTTGTTTATGCCTAATATTGCGTCAAAACTTGTCAACATATGTTGAACCATAGGATGCTGTAACTGAAAGTATGTGTAGATAATTTAAAAAAACTGAATACAACACAAAATACGACACATGTTGATGTATATTAAATGGAAAGTGCATGGACTGGAAGAAAGCATAACATCATCAATATATTAAAGCGCACAATGCTGGGTAATAGCGTAGGTTTTATTGTTGTTGTAAATCCAGTTAGTTATTCGAAAGCATATATCATTTGAATAATAACTAAATGAAATAATCTCTCAATTTTCGTTGGTGTTACGTTTTTGTAAGTTGAAATAGAGGCTATTACTTCAGATGAAACTAATAAACTGGCTTAGACGAATTTGAGGCACATAAGGCATCCCGCCGCAATTTCAACTGAGGCTAGTTCCCACAGTTAACGGAATGAGGCTTGGTTTTAAGTGAGGCATCTGACTACAATTTGAGAAAACTAAATAAACATGTAAATTTTTACCCATAGGTTGTCATTCTAAAAGATGCTATTTGTAGAGAAGGAGATTAGAAAATGAATACTCTATAATGACAAATGGTCAAAAATTAAAATTATTGTATATCAGTCATGCATTATAATCTTCTTTATTTGTAAACAACATCCATAAAATATTTATCATGTTGAAAAAAATTAAAGTTAACATGTTTCCTATGTAATTGATAACATGGAGAATGTATCAGTGGTAAATCTTTGTATTTGGATACTCATGCCTGATAATCCAAGAGTTGCAAGTTGAATCCAAAAACATCATTTCTTCTGTAGTTGATGGAGTCCCGCATCTTGCCTACCCACACCCTTGTTGTTTCTTCAACGGTGTCAACCATAAATGAGTTGAGTTGCATACGTTCAAAATCCACTAGTGATTATCTAGTGGTAGATCAGAAAATGGCAGCAAGTGAGATATAAGAGTGGTACGTATAAGCCATGTTAGTGTGGAAAAAAAAAATATTGGGGAGAAGAATACCTGATGTAGTGGCTATATGTGAAAGGGTTATTTTTTGCGGGTCTTTTAGATATGAGATGGGAAGGGAGTTCTGTGTTTATATACAAATAAAGTAGAGGTTAACATTTGACCTTTAGTTCTCTATTCTTTGTAATTAAATGCTGTATAATGAGACTGAAAACTTCAACATTCTAATTTAAATGCAGGTGGAGATGAGTGCAAAATCTTGACATTCTAATGTGACAATTTATTGTGTATTTAAGTACGTGGTTCTTGCAGAAAAGTACACAAACTGAAAAATTAAGCAGCCACGAATTGGTTTATAATTCACTGGGTTTAAGGTATTAATTAATGGGACAAAACAGGTTTATTTTATTATGTATTAAGGAATTCATATAGGTATTGGAACAGGTTAGGATTTGTATAGCTAGTTAACAAAATATGAATAACTTAATGATAGGCCAAAACTATAGTTAACAATATTCAAATTCATTTTTACGTTACAATAACAGAAGGGAAGTTCAAGTTCTCTTTAAATGAAATAGCATATCCAAGCTCTGTTTGATATAGTTGTGTGATCTTGTCACTGCTCTTGATTTCCAAGAATAATACAAATTAAGTTTATAAAGAATGGGATTTTAGTTCAAATGCTTGAATGTTTAAACTGGAAGCTGTCTGAGCAATTTGTTTTGGGAAAATAAGACTTTATTTTTGTGTATTTTTACTACATCGATAAAAGAGAAATAAGCATAGGATTCATCAGATCGGGCATGTTCTATAATTCGTAAAAAGTAAATCAAACCTTTTCTGTTTAAATCGAAAACATTAGGATTATTGGAATGACAACGGTTCATAAAATTCAAGGATCAATTTATGATCCTAAATTTAGCCACACATATATACCTATTAATAAATTCTTGCATCACGGTAAAATATAACAAACAATGATTTAGTTTCCACTTTCTACAAACAACTATCAAAGTATATAAGTTTAGCTAAATATAAAGCCTTTTGCATTCAGAATAGGAGTATAAATTTTGAAATGAATTTTTATTTGTGGATATGCCTTTTTAAATGCAAAATCGTATTTTTCTTAATATTTCTAGAATTTTATTTTGAAATCTACTTTTTTTATTGATAGTGCTCACTACATTACAAATTTCAGATTAATAAAGTATTGGATCAGGCAACATATACGAGGAAGCCAACTTATTTACAAAGTCTATTTACAAAAGTGTAAGAGAAAAATACCATACTTGTTAATAAACATAAATAATAACATATGATTTGATTGTCAAACTGCCGAAGCACAACAAATAAGGACCTATGAAGCACCAGCGACCAACACCAACTTGGCTTGTTTGACAACCACTATTGCTACACCTAACTCTCATAAATCATGGTAGCCTAAAGCAACATTTAGTAGTTGACACATGGCATCGGATTTTATTCAACCACCTTGCACCCATTACTACCACAACCTCAAATGTTACAGATTTTAGAAACAAAGTGTAAATGAAAGAAGAAAAATTACATAAGGTTGCCTAGAAAGTGTATATATCGATATAAATTGTATGCAAGTACAATTGTGTACATCTTATATGCTCTATGAATTGCTCCACGAATTTCAAAATGGTATGCCTTCACATACATATGTGAAGAAAATAAGTGTACCTTTGTGGACTTCAATGGATTGTTGACTCTGGTTACATAGCATTTTGTGTCCAAGAAGAGAACTTAGAGTCACTATGATCTTCGGTTGAAGACGTTTCACATCCCTTTAAAATAGCCCTAAATTCTTGCTCATCCATATCATTAATATGCTGGCATCCAGGATATGGCGAGCGTGGTTTCATTAGAGGAATGTTTGATTCATAAGTAGTAGGAAAAAAATCTCTAAAGGGTACAGATGACCCCATCAACCTGCTCAAAATTAAAAGAATAGATATTGAAACTTAAATGAGAGACAGTAAATGTAGAAACCATAATGAATTCATTAAAAATAAGATGAATACCATTCTGGAAAGCATAAATAATACGAAACAAAAGCAATGGATCAGACCTAATGTTACGATTTATTATAGTTTTTTTCTTTGGTGAGCATTTGTTTGCTGCTATACGATTTGATAGGAACATACTAAATGAACTTGATAATGAAGTGTGATGCCTTATTCACTATCCGCTGACATTTTAGGAAACAATAAAATCCAAAATTTGCTTAAAATTTATACCAATGACAGAAACAACTTGTCAGAGGAAGTAAATCAAGAAGCTAACGTGCCCGAGTGATTCTGATGAAGCATAGGATACATCAAATCACATGTTCGATAATTTTTAAAAACTAAATCAAATATTTTCTATTTAAATCCAAAACTTACGAATATTGGAATGATGACAGTTCAAAATAATCATAGATCAATTTGTAAGCCTAAATTTAGCAATGCATAAAACATCCAAACCTTATTACATTAAAATTATGATTATTAAATAAAAGTAAATATGTAGTTCCTGCCTGAAACTTCATTAATAGTCATATCAACATTTTGATGTATTTTAGCGAACAAAGAAAATTTTATTCATTCAACACAAATTATTTAAAAAAATATGAAATAATAGCACATCAACATAGAACACAAATTATTTACAACAATATGAAATAATTGCAATAAAATTGTGTATATATCATATGCTCTATGAATTTCAAAACCAAACATAGCATATTCAAATTGTACATATGTGAAGAAAATAAGGTATACCTTTGTGGAATCCAATGAATTGTTGACTTTAGTGATATCTGCATTTTGCACCCAAGAAGGTAACTCTAAGTAACTATGATTTTTAGACAAAGATGTCTCACATCCCATTAAAATAGCAGCAAATTTCCGGTCATACATATCGGTACAATGTGTACATCCAGGAATTGGCGAGCGTGCTTTCCTTACAATGATGTTCATAAGCAGTATGAAATAAACCTCCAAATGCTACAGTTAACCCCATCAGCCTGCTTAAAATTAGAAGATTAGATATTGAAACTCAAACATGCCAATTTCAAAATGTAGCAGCCGCAATGATTAATTAAAAATAGGTTGTAATACTATTCTTGAAAGCATAAATCATATGAAACAAAAGCAATGAAACAACTGACCTAATGTTGTTACAGTTTCCTACAGTATTTTTTTGGGTATGTGTGTTCCTACACGATGTTATAGCACACATACTAAATGATGATATTGAAGAGTGATGCTTTATCAACTATACGCTGGCATTATAGAAAATAATCAAACTCGCAATTTGGCTTAATTTTTAGTAATAATAGAATAACTTGTAAGAGTAAGCAAATCAAGAGGCTTATAAGTGTGGGTGGTTCCCACACAGCACACACACCATTGACTCGAACATATTTGCATTTGTCATGTTTAATGAGGCAAAAAATGCATTGTCTAAAAGGAACAAACACCGCCAAACACATTTAGTTTTGCCTCGCTTTTTTTTCAACACTTACTTCGTGGAAGAATTCAATAATGATAAGAATTTTGCTTAAGTACAGGCAACCAAGTATCGAAGAGAACAAAAGTATAAAAAAAAGGTTATATTCCCATCTTCTATGTTATTACCCTTTTGCAAAATATAAAACATTTTCAAAAGAATTAGAAACCTATTAATATAGAATGATATATAAATATGCTTATGAACTCATATAAGGTAAAGTGAAGCATGTTGAAAATAGGAACAACTTAAGGTGTTGGCAGAAACTTAGAAGGTGAGAATTTCATGCAAAAATAATCTTGATACAAATAGAGATTGTTGTACCTTGTATTAACTTAACATTAATATAAGCACCCTAAAATGAATTGAAGGGGAAGATATATCATTTTTTTTAGATTCTTGTATATTAAAGTTCTATGTACTATCATAGATCATGAACTATCATAGTTCATGCACTTTCATTGATGTACCTTGTAAAAGATGGATAACAATTCCATGGCTGGAATTTTTTTAGCAATTTCAAAATTACTCACATTCATAATATTCTGAATTTAAGGGAGAAAATATACTCATCATATATATTATTGAAGAACTATGATAAAGATTTATGTCAACAAAAACATTAAATTATCCACACAATTAAAAACAATTTTGTTGTAACGACCCATAAATTTTAACGATCTAAATAACGTAATTAACTAAATTTTTCTTGAAATAAAACAATAAATTTTTAGCAATGAAAATTTGATATTTGAAATATGTCTCTTTAAACATAGCAAATGTTGGATTTTCATCAGAAAATATGTAAGTTCTGCTGTGAAATTCCAATTTAAATTTAAATCATTTGAAATTGATGCAAATAAAATATTATTGAAATCAGAATATTTTTATATAATATAAACAAGAAATTATTGTCAAGGACAAAATTTCACAGCTCTTTAGCCTCAAGGACAGACCTTCAATATTTTATCCTGAAGGACAACTTTTGTAGGTATCAGTTTTAGTTATTGATAGCAGTTTTTAGGTATCAGTTTGTAGTTATCGGTAGCAGTTTTTAGGTATCATTTTTTAGCTCGGTATCAGTTTTGTTGTCCTTATGAATAATTTTGAAAAATGTTTGTCCCTGTGAATAATTTTTACAAGAATGTTTGTACTTGTGGTAAAAATATTGAGGTCGTGTCCTTGAGGCAAAAAATATAAAAAAAATTGTCCTTTAAATTGATTCCCCCTAATATAAATGTATATCATTTTAGAAGTGAGGAATCATATTTCGTTTTGTCAAATTTGGACTACTATAGTCCCGTTTATCTTATTTTCGGCAAGTTAGCAGCAGTTTGGCAGCGAATATCGAGTTTTGATAGGATGTTCATATCACTGATATCTGTATATCATTCTGTTCGTATCGTCGTGCTGATCTCCGTAGTATATTTATTTGTGTATTTCAACGTCCAGTACGCGGTAAAATCTACGAAACAGTTAGCCATATCGGCACCATTTTGAGTTTTTAAAGTGGTCTGTTACCTTTCAATTATTCGTCTGTTGAAGATAAACAGCCGTTTGCCTTTAGTATTTCTATAAAATTTATTGTCCTGACTTTTTAGTTACCACTGTTTCAGAATATGTCATTTGGAGTCTAAATATATTTATTTTGCTGTTTGTTTGCAATTCTTTCCTCTCTCAACATTCTTTTGTTATGTACTCTTTAAAACAAAAAATATTATAATATAAAACTAATATATATATTACCTGAAGCTTGAATGGTTTCTTTCGCCTGCACCTTTCTTCCTTTCTGACTCTTGCTTTTCCACTTATCTCTGCCTTATCTTCCCTCAACCACCACCGAACTTAACTCCCCTGACAGCCTGCTCCACCTTCCCCACAACTTGACAGCCACTGCCTAGCTCGTCAACACGTCCAGACCTCCACATCACCAGAGCCCGCCCCAAACCCACGCCCACTTCATACCATCCACGTCACCTACATCAAAAAAACCATGTCCTCTTTCCACCACCCTCCGCATGCTCTCCAACCTCCATAGCGCTGCCGCAACCCTCCTACGTTTAGCCCACCATCATACACCCAGCCTTTACAGTCCAACCACCTGCCTCCGCTCCCTGTAGCCTCACGCTTCCCTACAACCCCGCCTCATTGCCACGGTCCTCCACCATAGCGCCCGATCCTTCCTACCATCACCACGACTTCCTTCATCCGCCTTTACTTCACCTTCTCCTGACAGCCACCTGAACCTCCCCGTATCTCCACCTTAACTGCTGCCTCACTACCAAACACCAAAACCCCTCCGTTGACAAGCCTTCAACTACCTCCCTCTAGCACCACCATAGCCTGCATGCCCGTCGTCAGTAGTCGAACAGCCCCACCTCATCCACGTACCTGCCACTCCAGAAGTGACAACCACTTTCCCTTCAGTCGAACCCTAGGTTGCTTGCTTTGTTTTGTTATACACACACACACACATATGAAACTTATGTATATAATTAGAGCATCTCCAACAAATACGAGTGTACATTTAATAAAATATACACTTCAATTTTGTAATCAAGTATTTTCTTCAACAGAATTTAATCAGACGCTTGTTCAACAGGCGCCTAACATTAATAATTATAAAATATATATGTCAGGTGCCTGTTGAATAGGCGCTTGAGCACTGGACGCCTGTTGAACAAGTGCCTGATCAATATGGCGCTTGTTCAACAAACGCCTGAAATACAGGCGCTTGTTGAACAAGCACCCATCACAATTCTACATTCCCGAACTATGCTCTCCCAAATCCACACTATCACATTTTTCACACTCCATTGGAGTATTATTTCGGTGTACATCTTAGAAAATGTGAAATATTATCTACTGTTGGAGTTGCTCTTAGATCCGAAGCCTTAACCTCTGTTAACCCTGGCCATCTCATCTACTTACTGGCCGAGCACAGCAAACTGCCTCCTCCTCCATTATAGAAAAAAGGAGAAAAGTTATACATTTTGGCTTTGGAATTTTGTCCATATTGATTTGTTTTTCCACTGTCTGATTTGTCACAGCGGTTGTTTTAACATGCCACTATCCGAATTCGCATTTCAGCAGCAATTTTCTAACTTTGTCAATTATCGTATGCGTATCCATGTCCATTACTTCTCATTTTCCGTTATTCTCTAGTCTCAAAAGGTGAGCGATCACTCACAATTGACATCTTTTTGATTTCACATGAAATGACGATTTAAATATATGGTTAAATTTGAATTGATTAGCGAGTTGATCGTTAAATATGAAATGTTTATTTAAAATTGTTCACCTTTGTAATTGACATATGACACCATAACCATGTTGTATACATATTATCTATAAGTTGTTAATTATGATCCGTGCTACAATTGATACACAATGCTATTTTATATTATTATTTTATTGTTCTCACTCTGCAAGTTCCCTGTTAGTTTAGAAAATCCCTATGGATTGAAATGATACATACCCGAACGATATTACAGATTAGGGAAAAATCGTTATGGGTTGAAACGATAAACCCAAGCGATTTTATTGATTTTGAAATTTCGAGATTGCGGATGAAATGATATATACCTGTACATATTAAATTTGCGCGGATTGAAATGATAAATATCTGTATTACTTGACCATAGGATAAAAAATTATATATGGGCACCATTGGTCTATTTTTAAATGATTTCCAAAATTTTGAGAAAGAAAATATATGTGTTTTAATAAAAATTGATTTTTAAAAATATAATATATATTTTAAATTTTAATATGTGTGTAAAATTTAGATCTTTAAAATTATATGTTTTCTAAATTTTAAAATTATAAGTTAAATTTTAAAATGTAAATTATAAAAAAAATTATAACTTTATTATTTTTAATTTTTAAAATAAGATATAAAATAGATTTATGAATAATAAGATTTAATTTAATAATAATTAATATAATAAAATTTAATTTAACTAATATGTTTTAAATATTTATTTACAATTTATATTAACATTTTAAAATAGATTTTGTAATACATTATATATATATATAATATGTTTAAATATTAATTGAATTATGTTATTATTTTTGAAAAAAGATGTTGTAATAACTTTAATAAAAAAAGGTTGGGAAGATAAATTAATTTGATTTTAATTTAATTTATTTAAGAATTTAATTTAAATAAAATTAATTTGAAAACTTATTGATTTGAGATTTTAAAGATATGATTTTTTATAACATGGTTTTTGATTAAAGGTGATTAAATGAATATTTTCTAATTTAAATAAAATTGAAATTGAATATTTAATTTTGATTTGAATTTTTAATTTGAGAATTTACTTAGTTCATAAAAAAAATGATTAAGTACAATATTTTCAAATCTAAATAAAAATTAAAGTGGAATTTTGTAATATAAATAAAAAATTTCAAATTGAGTTATTGTAAATATTTGAATATTCAAACCTTGAAACTTATTGAAAAGGAAGTGGTTTAAATTTGTAATTCAAAGCTTAATTTGAAATTGATATAAATTAAAATGGTTTTAGTGAGAATTTGAATTGAACCTTTAATCATTTTTAATTGAAATTGTTGAAATGAGATTGATTTAAATTGAGTTGTGGAACTAAAGTTGATTTGAATTGATTTGTGAAATTGGAAGAAACAATTCTAATTTGAAACTATTTTTGATATAAACTCTTTTAATATATAAAGTATTTTTAATATATAAACTATTTTAATCCATAACCTATTTTAAAATATATAAACTATTTTAATTTATAACTATTTCAATATACACACACTATTTTCAATATTTGAAATGTTTAAAGTTGGAGTTGTTATGATTTAGATTTAATGGATTTAAAAGCGAATATTTTGATATGATGGTTTAAACTATTTTATGGTTATGATTTCGAAAGTGAATATGATTTCGAAAGTGAAATGGTTTTGAAAGTGAATATATTTCGAAAGTGCTATGATTTTGAAACGAATATGATATTTGATATGAAGTTATGAACTTTTTAATTTTACAAAATGAACACGGTGTGAAATAAACCTTTGGTTGTTAAAGAGACCGAGATCGGATATTATCATATTCTCTACCAATACCGAAAATCACTTTAACACTGTGCACATGGTGGAGAATCCAGAACTAAGTAGGATGTTTTGGCGACGTCTATATGAGGTATGAACGCAGCTCTGACTCTCGCGAGTCAGCTTGATGTGATAAAACAGGAGCCACGCCGGGCCAAGTGAGGTCGCACCTCCGATCGAGCATGCTTCTTCGATACTATTCTATTTCTTTGTGATTTGATTGCATGCAAATTTTGATTTAGGAGTGTGTCTAGAGGTGGGAGGTAGTAGCTACCATGCTTACCACCAGTTCGAATCCGTGGTAGTATCCTACCTTGAGCATTGCCTTGTGTGCCTTGTCACATGCCCTATCGTGCCCTCTATGAGTTGATTTATGTTGTACCTACGGAGTGCTCCCTGATAGCTCGTCAGTTTGGTGGAGTTTAAGTACTGTATTGACTACGATATTTATATAAAATGTGTTAAGGGGGATATGGGTAACGCCTTAACGCTATTTTAATATTTTACTTTACTGCAGACATTATCTATATAGTGTATTGTACATGTATGTAGATGGTTTAACGGATCCTTAAAGGATGGGAATCCCAAAAATCCTATAAGTTATTTTCATTCACTTGGACATTTCACTTAAGTTGTTTACTTGCATAAGAATGTTAATCATGACTTGAGTGTTTTTTGTTTTGCTTTATGCTCGGGTTAGATTGAGTGTCACAACATTTGAGACTTACCTTTGGAGCTTGGAGCTTGGAGCTTTTCTTGAAGATCTGTCTTATATCTATTCAGCTTTCAGTAATTTCAGTTATTTCCAGTTTATGTTCTAACTTGTTATTTGATTATGTATTGAGACTTCTATGTATTCGGGATTTCTGTTGTATTTTGCTTTACACTCCGATGTTAATATAGCAGCTCCATGAACTACTATTTATATTTTTCTACTGCTTATTGTCGTTATTTTCTATGTCTATGATTTTGTAATTGATTTATTTACTGTATATGCTAAGTTTTGCCAAATATAAATTAACAATTTGTTATTTTGAGCAACTCAAGTATGACATGTGTGGATGATTGTCGATTCGAATGGTTCGAAGGTCGTTACAAGTGGTATTAGAGCTCTGGTTTAGGCAAAACTTAGCATATAGAGTAAAAACTCATTAGAGATGTGTAGTAGTACCTTAGAATGAGTAGAATTAATCATAGAATCATTTTCATCATGCTTGAATTCTTTGTTGGGATACTCTTTGGTTAGGATTTCTTTTGAATTTTGGAACTTTCCCGTTGTTCTGAAATCCATTCTTGTCTTTTCTCTGTTCGTACTCTTTTGATACTGGAGCACCCATAGCTCTATTGTGGTTCATCTTTATAATAAATTTAAGCATATTTTGTGAGCTCAATTGGCAACTTCAGCCTTATATGTGACTAATCCTATTGACGGCCCTGTTGAATATGCGAGTATATGATTTTTGTTTGATGATAATAAACATATATACATTCGTTTAAATGTATTTGTTAATAAACTATTTTATTTTTCACAGATTAAATAAATATTTGCTGAATAAAATAAATAACACGGAATTTGAATTCAAACGAATATTTTATTCAAACAAATATTTATTACAATTTTGATAGTACAATTTCAAGCTCTCACTATAACTATACATTTTAAATTACAAAACAATTTCTGATTACATCACAATTCTTTTCTACATTTAGAACCTCACTACATATCACTCGCACTCGTATTTTTATCTTCAACTTCTTTCCAGTTTGAATCCAGCATCTGAGCAATCTGCAAAAATATTCACTAACGCAGTAAAATTGAAAAAGAAATATTTTTGCAATATAAAATAAAATGTGAATTTTGAAAATGATATTTGCCTCAGTTATTTGGGTTGTTCGTCATCATTTATATTTGAATTCATCACACACGAACAATGTGACATGCACAGTGTATCACTGTACATGCCACAAGGTCGTGCACACCGATATACACTTGATAATGCTACAGGGACAGGTGAGCACAAGGTCAAACCCAAATAAAAAGACGGGTTCAAATCAGGTGCAATATAAGTAAAATATCGACTTAAGCACAAGGTCAAACCTGAGTTGTGAAACTGGATTCAACACAGGTGCAACTCAAATGCACACATGAATGCTATGATCAAAGTATGCATGTATACATATCGACCAGGCAGCAAACAAAGTCAACAAAACATGCATCATATACATGGCAATCAAACTGAAGTATAGAGCATAAGCAAGTATCAATGAACTGGTCAGAACAAAGCCATATGAAGTAGATATGGATATGCAAGCATGTCAAAAAGACCAACTCAATGCGACTCAAGAGTACACATGATACATGAAGTAATGCAATGCTCAAAAGACCTAGTACACAAGCCTGCAACTTCAATTCAAACCAAACTGCAACAAGTCCAGCAGCTCAAGTAACAAAACTCGAGTGCAGCAGTGAACAAAACTGAAATTCAAATACCAACTGCAAATATACAAGTACAGCATGAACAAGACTACATGAACACTATAGGCCGAAACAAAACGCAACAAAAACAAGTGTACAGCGACAATAACCAAGGCACAAAGGAATTTCAAAATTATACATGCAAATTCGACAAGCAACTGAAGGCAACTGATCCAGTTACAACAGAGAATCAAGTCGACCAGGTAGCAATGATAATAATGCAACACAGTAGAGACACCATACAACATACACAATATGAAGACCACCAGTGCACAGACTCAAGGCAACAAGAATGGCCAGAAATTGTGCAACATGGTCAGAAGCAAGGCAACAGAGACTCAAGCAACAACATGGACTGCAACAAACATCAGCAGTGTTTCAGTAATGCACAAACATGATACAGGTGAAATGAAAACAAATGCACTGACTCAATGCAACACTGAAGTATACATGACAACCAGGCTATAACCGTGAGACCAGACCAACACAGCAACCTAAAATCTATATGAAGTCAATGCAAACTCAACATCAATATGCAAGAAATACAAAATGACCAGAGTCGAACCAACACAGCGGCAATTTGTTAAAACATGCAAAACAAGAATGCAAAGTTTACAAAGTATCAAAGCCTTGTTTTTAACAAGTCAACAGAAAAAGGAACGGAGTGGAAGCCGTAGTCAACAACGTGATGACCAAGGAGTCGATCAATGCCGTGAATGTCAAGCAATCGAAGAATATACGAATTTGACAAAGTCAGATTAATCATCAATCGTTCAAGCATCATCAAGCGGTCAGAGAAAATAATTTGGCAAATTCAAATAAATATATAGGATTGAAGATTCAGGGAATCGAGCCCTATAAATCAAATTCACATCATCGGCAATAGGCATGGAGTTCAATCAAGCATAACAGAATAGCATAAACAAAAATCACATACCAAATCGAAGTTGAACTCCATCAACTCGAAGTAGCCAGAGAGAGCAACGAGAAATCGATCGAGCAAGGCAACTCTCGAACAACCAAAGATTCGATCGAAGTAATAACGGCTCTTCGAAAACCCTAAATCTGGAAAAGGAACGAAGCCCTAAATTTGCAAGAGGAACGGCCACCATTATACAAGCAAAGGAAAGAAGAAACTAAAAGGAACAGGTTAAAATATAAAAGGGGGCCGGCCTTTATTTTAAGGGTTTTAAATTTTTAAATAGGGTTATTTTGTTTTAAATTGTTTTAAATTGTATTTTCTTTTTAAATCGTTTTAATTTTCTAGTCGTGTGACTAGGAGACAAGCTACGTGGCGTAGCTTGAGAATTTGCAACTCAGTGGCTGAGTTGTGGCAGGGTTTTGAGCGTAGAGTTAGATTTAGTCGATAGCGGGTTTCACGAGTTTACGTGTGTAAGCGAGGGACTATCTAATTTCTAGTAGAAACCTTGGGGGCAGCATGTATGCAGGGTTTTGCCGAAGCTGGGTAAATTCTGTGTCGTTCTATTTCTGCATTTATTATTCTGCTATTATCTGTGCTGCTATTGTTCTGTGATCTGTGTTGAAATTATTTTATAAGCTTCCGCGATTAATTTTTATAATTTACACTATCACCCTATTCACCCCCCCTCTAGGGTGGAATCGATCCTACAAGTGGTATCAGAGCAAGGTTCAAAAGCCGTTTTTGTTTTAAAAATTTGATTTTACAAAAACCAATTTTTGTTTTAAAAATTCGTGTTTCAAAAATCAATTTTTGTTTTTAAAATTTGTGTTTCAAAAAATCGGTTTTTGTTTTAAAATTTTGAATTTTTAAAATGGCTTCTTTTAATAATAATTTTGAGGGTCGTTCCAATATTATTCCTTCTATTTTCGATGGAATAGATTTTTTGAATTGGAAATTGAAAATGGAATTTTATTTAAAATCTGTTAATATTAAATGTTGGGATATTATTGAAAACGGGTGTGATATAACAGATAAGAAAATTATCTCGATTAATGCTCTTGCTATGCATATATTATATTCTCATATTAATCAAGATAATTTTAATTTCATTTCTCATTGTAAAAATGCACAGGAAATCTGGAATACTTTCGATGCGATATATGGTGCAAAAGTCAACAGCAATGAGAAGTCCTCCACGACCGACTCAGTTAAAGAAATGTGCTTAACAAGATTAGTAAATAGCAGTTGTGATGAGGATGATGATGATGGAGCAGTCGAGCTGGCATTAATAATGAAGAAATTCAAAAGGTGGAACAGCAAATACGGAAATCCAGCTCTAAATCAAAAATTAAAAAGCAGAATAATCATAGCACTGGACAACTCGAAAGAACACAGGATCATTTGCAACAAACCCGGTGATATCAAGCCCAATTATCCCCGATTTCAACGCGATTTTGAAAAGAAATCAAAACGGAGAAATACTACAGCCACGTGGAATACAAGTGATGAAGATAATCAAAGTTCTAGCAGTAAGAGTGAGAAAAAAGATATATGCCTTCATGGAAATATAACTGAGAGCGACGATGACGAGCCAAGCGAGGTATTAAAACTTACTCACTCTGAATTACTAATTTATTTCCATGAAGTAAATGGCTGTTTTGAACGACTTAGGGAGAAATATGCTAAACTTGAATCACAAAAAGACACTTTGATAGATTTAAATAAACAACTTGACCAATTAGTTAAAACTTATCAAAGTAGGATCCCTAAGCGTGATAAGTATCCAACATTCGAAGAAGAAATTAAAAAATCAGAAATCAATATAAAATCACTTGAAAATGAAATTCTGATTTTAAAAGAGAATGAAAATACTAGGAGAGAGAATTCTATTAAAAAGTGCACACAGTTGTTAAACGAAAATGAATCTCTCAAAACACAAGTCCAACAACTGTCAACGACTTTAGATAAATTTTCAAAAAGTGAAAAATCGTTGAATATGCTATTAGGAAAGCAAACTGTTAATACGGTTAGACAAGGACTTGGATATAATAATTCGAAAATTGTTGAAAGCAATATTAATCAAGTTAATTCTATGTGCACAATTTGTAGAAAATATGGACACAATCACAATAATTGTTGGTATAGACCCAAACATGTGAAAACTATACCGAATTGGGTTCCTAAAGGCACAAATATAAAATCTCTCAAAGTTAAACAAATTTGGGTGCCGAAGGGAACAATTATAAAAAGTTTTGGGTCTTTACAAATTATTTTTTTCAAAATTTTCTGCCACTAACAACCATGGACCTATAAAAACAAATAGGTCACATAAATCTTTCATCGTGTAGGTGTGGTGGCTGGCTAAGGAACAACAATAGTGTTCTCTGGATTTTTGGCTGTTCCAAAAACACAACGGATGACAAAGCAAAGTTCCTTAGCCTAGTATAAAGGTGACAGAATCACAATAGACAACGAGGAAAAATATCGTAAAGGTAAAAACAGGTAAAGGTATATTTATTTGAATGATATATTAAATGTGATAATCTGCTCCATATTCTGAATTAAAATCAGCCAATATTGAGATGATGAAAAGATGATGATTTTGACTCTGACTTATTCAACATAGTTGGCCAAGTATATTCTTATGCCAAAAACACTATAATAATCTCTAGATTCTTTGAATTACTTCATATATATTAGTTTGGATTAAAAATAGTGTTTTGTTGGATAATACAATTGGTTATAATATGGTTAACTCTATATTCACGGTTTTTGATTATTAACACGGCTTCATTTCAAATTCAAGAGAATGTCATTTAAATTGCTGTTAAAATTGAGTTTGAAATTTTTGGTGCACACTTCATGGTTTGGTCAATCAAATTCAATTGATGATAATTTTGAGTGAAAGAGAAATCTAGATGCAGATTACACTGGTAATCTAGTTGATAGAAAAATTACTAGTGAAACGTGATTTTTATTGAGACATTTAGTAATTGCATCGTTTTTCAAACAAAATATCTACATATTTTTCATTTCAAATAATTTTCAAATAGCAGAAAATTTTCTTATAAAACCCCCTCGAGAAAATCATTTTTGACCATATTTTCAGATTAGTCATTTTGAAAAATTGGTTTCATAATTATTTTTGAATTTGATTTTAAATGACTATATTGACTAATCTGACTCCCAAATGATTATCGAAAAGAAAAATAGTGATTGAAAAAGTGATGAGTGTTGATATTGATCATATATTATAACTCAAGAAAGTATAATTAGAAATTTTCTTTAGAAATTTAAACAAGAGTTATAAAACTTTTTGTTGGTAAAAATTCCACGACCATCTCTATATCTATCATATTTCTAACGACCATCACTCATCAAAATTCTATATAGTTTGTCGATATGTGGTACTTTAAACAGGAATCGTTCGTTTTTCATTTTCACATTTTTTTAAAATAAAAAATAGTAATAATAAATAAATACCAATGTATTCACTCTCATTTAAAAGTCTTCACGGTTATGCATGGGTGAATTACTTGGAATTTGTTAAGTGCTTCCATGCTCATTTAAAAGTCCTCACGGTTATGCATGTATGGAACGCATATCAAAAGTTGATTTTTAAAATAAACAAGTTGATTCTAATCCCATTTAAAAGTCCTCACGGTTATGCGTGGTTAGAAGACACTTGAATTCATTTTTTAAAAAATAAAATAAAATTGAAAGACTACTAATCTCATTTAAAAGTCCTAACGGTTATGCATGGTTAGTAGATATTCAAATTCCTGATATAAATATACCACAAATAGACACAACTGTATGGTTTTATATGATGACATCATTCCCATCATTCTAAATGTGGAATATGCACCTAACAAAATATTTACGATTTTTGTTTGATTTTTTATCGAAATTTAATATTTATATTCAATTGAGTTTTAATGTTGAATTAATATCGATCACCTTATCTCTATTTTCTCTAACACTATTATTCTTTTGCTGATAACAAAAGGGGAAGAGAAAAGTTAAGATTTTGTCAAATAAAATCAAGCAAAGGTCAAATAATTTTCCACTTGCATCTAGACTCATTTGCATATTTTTATTTGTATGCATATATGTAGGGGGAGTATTGTGTAGAGAGGGAGCATTCAAATAGGGGGAGAAAATTGAATGATCAAATACATTTAATAAATTCAAAATCTTAAATATATGTTTGTTATCATCAAAAGGGGGAAATTGTTGAATATGCAAGTATATGATTTTTGTTTGATGATAATAAACATATATATACATTCGTTTAAATATATTTGTTAATATACTATTTTATTTTTCACAGATTAAATAAATATTTGCTGAATAAAATAAATAACACGGAATTTGAATTCAAACGAATATTTTATTCAAATAAATATTTATTACAATTTTGATAGTACAATTTCAAGCTCTCACTATAACTATACATTTTAAATTACAAAACAATTTCTGATTACATCATAATTCTTTTCTACATTTAGAACCTCACTACATATCACTCACACTCGTATTTTTATCTTCAACTTCTTTCTAGTTTGAATCCAGCATCTGAGCAATCTGCAAAAATATTCACTAACGCAGTAAAATTGAAAAAGAAATATTTTTGCAATATAAAATAAAATGTGAATTTTGAAAATAATATTTGCCTCAGTTATTTAGGTTGTTCGTCATCATTTATATTTGAATTCATCATACACGAACAATGTGACATGCACAGTGTATCACTGTACATGCCACAAGGCCGTGCACACCGATATACACTTGATAATGCTACAGGGACAGGTGAGCACAAGGTCAAACCCAAATAAAAAGACGGGTTCAACTCAGGTGCAATATAAGTAAAATATCGACTTAAGCACAAGTCAAACCCGAGTTGTGAAACTGGATTCAACACAGGTGCAACTCAAATGCACACATGAATGCTATGATCAAAGTATGTGTTTGCGCCAAAATTGGTCACAAACCACGAATACCGTGAAAGCACCAGTGTATGAATACAAATCAATAATATTCAAACACAAATCTCAGATCTCAGCAAATATTAAACAGCAATCCAAAAGTAAAGAATAGAGACACAAGTTTTATAGTGGTTCGGCTATCTCCGGCCTACGTCCACTCCAAAGTTTTCATCCTTTTATTGATTATCCTTGATGATTACAGATGATTATAGCAGTTACAATGTCCAAAACTTGAAATAAATAGCAGCAATGATGATATGGAATGATTCTGGTTGCGTCCAAGCGTCCTCTCTCTCTATAGAATCTCCGACCCCTTTTCTGAATGACCAGGGGCTCTATTTATAAGCGTAGGAGGCTGATATTTCTCCTAAAATCCGGGAAGACCGCTTCAGGCACGTGAGGGGGGCCCACTCGCCCGAAATCTGGAGGTCCGAGCCCACATCAGGATCGATTCGACCCTCACTTCGAATCGATCAAGGAAATGTCCAATCAAGGTGAAATTTGGTGAGAACATTCTTCAACATGTATGTAAGCCTCTGTGAAAATTTCATAGCATTTGGATCAACGGTTTGGAAGATATCATCGATTCAAATTCAAAGTTCCGTGTGCTCTGCCTGGTTCGAACCCATGCTTCGAACCCACTTCCTTCGAATCCATCTCCTTCGAATCCATCCTCCTTCGAATCCATCCTCCTTCGAGTCCATTGCTTCGAATCCTTCTTCAAGTCCACTTCCTTCGAATCCATGCTCCAAACCCACCTCCTTTGATTCCATTGTTTCGAATCCACCTCCTCTTCGAATCCATGAAGTCGACTTCCTCTTCTTCGAATCCATGAAGTCGTCCCCCAATGTATACTTCTCGTGTTCCATCGATCTTCTTCGAATCGGTCCCAGGAGCATGCTTTGAATCGATCTCGTTTACACCGATCGATTCGAACATACCCTAATCTGATCGATTCGAACTCTCCTTGACCTCATGGATTCAAAGCATTATGCTTTGTCGTGATTGATTCGAACCTATCCATTTTTGGGTCCATTGCCATTGGGCTGAAATCCATTTATCCTTCTTACCTGATCGATACGAAGTTCACCAGGCCGAAACCATACTGATCGATACAAAGCGTATTGATTCGAACCATCCCTGTACCTTGCCTTCGATCGATACGAAGTAGTAGTGTCGAACCCAGGTCGATCGATACGAAGTGTATCGATTCGAAGTGAGTGTTACCCCTGATCGATTCGAACAACATGCCTTTCCTACATTGAATCGATCATAACTTCTCCATGCGAATTCCGATTAACCTGAAATTTGAAACATAGCCTTTCCTAATCCTTATCATCATCTCCAATTAATTTCGTCCCGATCGGAGTTCAACCAAATTTTGATGATATCGATCGTAGCCGTGATTCCAACCGATCTCCAATCCTGATATCCATAATTCCTTGCCAATTTGTTGATATTCCAGTTTTGACCAAAAATGGGATAACACTTTGCCCCCCAAAACATGCCTTGTGATAACAAGGCGTGTTTTGAATAGTCCTGAATCCAATATCCGAAGTCCATAGCCATATTGCCAGAGCATATCATCCTTGACTGTTCCGAGTTGATGTCCAATTCCAAATCCCATAACCGAAGCCTTAGCCAATTCCATATCCATTCGAACTCGCCAGCCGAGTCCTAATCCATCCTTATCCAATAGCCAGTAACCAGATCCAGGACCTCTCCGGGTCGATATCCGAATCCATAACCTCTCCGGGTTCTTGCCAAGCGTAATCCATACCTGACGACCGTAGTCCAGTGTCCCTGGATGTTGAGCTAACCTCTCTGGGTTCCTGCCAAGCGCAATCCACACTTGACGACCTTGGTCCAGTGTCCCTGGACGTTGAGCTAAGCCATGGCTTAAGTCCTAAGCCGAATCCTGGTCTCTCCGGACCCTTGTTGAGCATAGTCCATACTCAACGACCTGAAATAACAATGGATAATACAGGGCCTAAGTCCTAGGCCGAATCTTGGTCACTCCGGACCCTTGCCAAGCATAGTCCATACTCGGCGACCTGAATGAGTCAATTTACCACGTTCGGGCAAAGTGATGTAGGATCGATTTCACCCTAGAGGGGGGGTGAATAGGGTGATAGTGTAAATTATAAAAATTAATCGCGGAAGCTTATTAATTAATTTCACTTCAGATCACAGAATAGCAGCACAGATATCGCAGAATATAAATAACAGAATAAAACAGAACAACACAGAATTTACCCAGCTTCGGCAAAACCCTGCCTACGTGCTGCCCCCAAGGTTTCTACTAGAAATTAGATAGTCCCTCGCTTACACACGTAAACTCGCTATACCCGCTATTGACTAATCTAACTCTACGCTCAAAACCCTGACCACAACTCAACCACCGAGTTGCGAATTCCCAAACTACACACCGTAGTTTGTCCCCTAGTCACACGACTAGAAAATTAAAAACGGTTTAAAAGAAAATACAAATTAAAAACAATTTTAAATAACAAAACCCTATTTAAATTTAAACCCTTAAAGTAAGCCCAAATTAATACAGGCCGGCCCCTTATTCATTTCTTCAACCCGTTCCTTTTGTTTTGTGAAAGTATGGCCGATCCTCTTTGTTCCTCTTTGCGAATTAGGGCTTCTGGTAATTTGCTTTTGCTCCTTGCGATTTAAACTAGGGTTGTGCAAAATTGAAGCGCCGCTCGATCTCGTTCGATAGTAGGCTTCGATGCCTTTGATTTGCTTACGGCTTCTTCAATTTTGGATCGAATTCGTTCTGCTTTTTTCGGTATGTATTTTCCTCCTTTTGCTTTGCTGGTTGATTCTTGAACTCGATACTTTATGCCGATGATGATTTTGGATATTTATAGGAGTTGATTTCCTAGAATTGCGTTCGTATATTTTTGATTGAATTCGTCAAATTCATTTCTCTGACCGCTTGATTATGTTTTGATGCTTGGGATTGATCTGACTTTGTCAATTTCGTATTTTTGATGCTTGGTTGACACGGCTTCGATTTTGACTTGTTCAACATTGAAATTCTTGCTATCCACGGCACAGCTTTGATATTGTGGCTTGTACTTGTATACAGCTGTGTCCTTTTCATGATTTCGACTTCACTGTTGCAAGTGTTGGTGTGTCATACTCGAAGTGTTTGTACTGCTGTGTTATGTAGTAATTGACTTGTTCATGCTGTACTTGGATATTTGCAGTTCATTTGTACATTTGTTCACCTGCACTCTTCGTTTGGTCTACTTGCATTGTTTCTGGCTTCATCTGTAGTCTTGTTCTTTGATGGTTTTGGTCGTTGTATTTGCTGGGTACACAGTCTTGACCTGTTGCAGTCCTGTAGTTGCATTCATTGGTCATTTAGCCTTATACCTGTAGTTGTACTGCATTGTGTATATTCATAATACATGTATTGCTGTTGGCTTCGGGTAACTTCGACACTTTCATCTCGAGCTTGTGTAATTTGAACCTGGTTTGGTGTGCATTGCTGTCTGGATATCTGCAGTGCATCACCATTGTTCTTTACATTTGTATACAATGTCATTACATGCTGCTTCACCATATTGCATACTTAATGTTGTCACTGTGTTCGACATGGTCTTTGTAGTACTTGGTTACTGGTCGAGTTCATTTGTGTTTCACTGGTAGCACTTGAGTTGTTGCAATTGATTTAGTTGTTCCCTGTACTTGTGCACTGTTGTGTCTGGTTCTTTTCATTCATTCTGTCCTTGAACCTGTACTTGTAGTTTGCATTCATGTACTTGCTGTCGTAGATGTTGCACTGCTTCATTGTGATTCACTTGCACCTGTCTCATTTCAGTTGTGTCTGCATTTGTTGTGTCTCTGGTGATGCTTCACCTGTTATGTCTGTAACTTGTAGCTGGACTTGTGCACCTTGTTTCATATTTAAGACTTGAGTCTTTGTGGTCTGGTTGCATGTTCACTATTTGTATCTGCAGTGGTATTGTTTTGTTTGCATATATATCACTGGTTCATGTTGTTACTGAGTGTTGTAGTCCTGTCCACTCATGTACATGCTTCACTGCAGCCTTCTTTACATTGTTCATTTTACTGTCTTTATTGTGGCATACTTTGATTCTTTTGAAACTCGAGTTGCACACTACTGTCTTGGTTTTGGGGCTGCTGGTTACATATGCATCACCACTGTAACACATATTCAACAATACATGCTGTGCATTTCATTCAGTCTTCATTATGGCATGTTGCACTGGTTATTGTAGTTCGATTTGGGTCGATTAGTTGCTTCAAATTACTGCTGCTTCATTGTAGCTGTGTTGACCATTATGCATTGTAGCTTGCTGTCATGTTCGCTGTCACTTGTGCATTGTTGAGTCACTTGAGTGTGTTGATGGATGTGTGCATCAATGTACATGCTTTTGCCGCTGTTTGATATAGTGTTTTGAACCATTGTTTGCTGTGGCATTGCATTACTGTGCATTGAGCATTGTCTTTGCATTCCATGTTGCATGCATGGGTCTGGTTCTCGGCCTATTGCATTTGATCACTGAACTTGACTGTTTAGTTTCATGTGTACTTTTGATTTGCGCTTGAGTTGAATCCAGTTACAAAAACTCGGGTTTGACCTTGTGCTCGTGTCCTAGTGTATTGCATGTGAGTTGAACCCGGTTTTTTATTTGGGTTTGACCTGTGCTCACCTGTCCCTGTAAATCAATCAAGTGTATATATCGGCGTGCACGTCCTTGTGGCATATACAGTAATACACTGTGTATGTCACAAGTTGTTCGTGTATGATGAATTCAAATATAAATGATGACGAACAACCCAAATAACTGAGGCAAAAATTATTTTCCAAAAATATTTTATTTTATTATTGCAAAAATATTTCTTTTTCAATTTTACTGCGTTAGTGAATATTTTTGCAGATTTCTCAGATGCTGGATTCAAACTGGAATGAAGTTGAAGATAAATATGAGTGTGAGTGATATGTAGTGAGGTGATGATATGTAAAATAGTGATGTAATTGAATTTGTATCAAAGTTGTATAGTGAATAGTGAGAGCTTGAATTTGTATACTATTCAAAATTGTAATAAATATTTGTTTGAATAAAATATTCGTTTGAATTCAAATTCCGTGTTATTTATTTTATTCAGCAAATATTTATTTAATCTGTGAAAAATAAAATAGTATATTATCAAATACATTTAAACGAATGTATATATGTTTATTATCATCAAACAAAAATCATATAAGCGCATATTCAACCATCTCCCCCTTTTGATGATAACAAACATATATTTAAGATTTTGAATATGTTAAATGTATTTGATCATTGATATGCTCTAATTGCTCCCCCTATTTAAATGCTTCCTCTCTACATGATGCTCCCCCTACATATATGCATACAAATAAAAATATGCAAATGATCCTAGATGCAAATAGAAAATTATTTGACCTTTGCTTGATTTTATTTGACAAAATCTTAACTTTTCTCTCCCCCTTTTGTTATCAGCAAAAGAATAATAGTGTTAGAGAAAATAGAGATAAAGTAAATGATATCAATCCAACATTAAAACTCAATTGAATATAAATATTAAATTTCAATAAAAAATCAAACAAAAATTATAAAAATTTTGTTAGGCGCATATTCCACTTTTAGAATGATAGGGATGATATCATCATATAAAACCATACAGTTGTGTCTATTTGTGGTATATTTATATCAGGAATTTGAATATCTACTAACCATGCATAACCGTTAGGACTTTTAAATGAGATTAGTAGTATTCCAATTTTATTTAAAAAAAAAATGAATTCAAGTATCTTCTAACCACGCATAACCGTGAGGACTTTTAAATGGGATTAGAATCAACTTGTTTATTTTACAAATCAACTTTTGATATGCGTTCCATACATGCATAACCGCGAGGACTTTTAAATGAGCATGGAAGCACATAACAAATTTCAAGTAATTCACCCATGCATAACCGTGAGGACTTTTAAATGAGAGTGAATACCTTGGTATTTATTTATTTTATTTTTTATTTTTTTATTTTTTATATTTTATTTTTAAAAAAAATGTGAAAATGAAAATTGAACGATTCCTGTTTAAAGTACCACATATCGACAAACTATATAGAATTTTGATGAGTGATGGTTGATAGAAATATGATAGGTATAGAGATGGTCATGGAATTTTTACCAACAAAAAGTTTTATAACTCTTGTTTACATTTCTAAAGAAATTTTCTAATTATACTTTCTCGAGTTATAATATATAATCAATATCAACACTCATCACTTTTTCAATCACTATTTTTCTTTTCGATAATCATTTGGGAGTCAGATTAGTCATAATAGTCATTTAAAATCAAATTCAAAAATAATTATGAAATTAATTTTTCAAAAATGAATAATCTGAAAATATGGTCAAAAATGATTTTCTCCAGGGGGTTTTTAAAAGAAAATTTTCTGCTATTTGAAAATTATTTGAAATGAAAAATATGCAGATATTTTCTTTGAAAAAACGATGCAGTTACTAAATGTCTCAAAAAAAATCACGTTTCACTAGTAATTTTTCTATCAACTAGATTATCAGTGTAATCTGCATCTGAATTTCTTTTTCACTCAAAATTATCATCAATTGAATTTTATAGACCAAAACATGAAGTGTGCACCAAAAATTTCAAATTCAATTTTAACAACAATTTAAATGACATTCTTTTGAATTTGAAATGAAGCCGTGTAAATAATCAAAAAACCGTGAATATAGAGTTAGCCGAATTATAACCAATTGTATAATTATCCAACAAAACACTATTTTTAGTCCAAAATGATATATATGAAGTAATTCAAAGAATCTAGAGATTTTTATAGTGTTTTTGGCATAAGAATATAATTGGCCAACAATTTTGAATAAATCAGAATCAAAAATCATAATCTTTTCATCAATCTCAATATTGGCTGAATTAATTCAAAATACGGTGCAGATTATCACATTTAATATATCGTTTAAAACATACCATACCTGTTTTACCTTTACGATATTTTTCGTTGTTGTCCGTTGTGATTCTGTCACCTTTATACTAGGCTAAGGAACTTAGCTTTGTCGCCCGTTGTGTTTCTGGAACATCCAAAATCCAGAGAATACTATTGTTGTTCCTTTATGCCACCACACCTACACAATGAAAGTTTTATGTGACCTATTTGTTTTTATAAGTCCATGATTGTTAGTGGCAAAAAATTTTGAAAAACAATTTTGTAAAGACCCAAAACTATTTATAGTTGTTCCCTTCGGCACCCAAATTTGTTTAACTTTGAAAGATTTTATATTTGTGCCTTTTGGAACCCAAATCGGTATAGTTTTCACATGTTTGGGTCTATACCAACAATTATTGTGATCGTGTCCATATTTTCTACAAATCGTGCACATTGAATTTTCTTGATTAATCTTGTTTTCAACACTTTTCGAACTATTATATCCAAGTCCTTGTTTAACCGTATTAACAGTTTGCTTTCCTAATAGCATATTTAACGATTTTTCACTTTTTGAAAATTTATCTAAAGTCGTTGACAATTGTTGGACTTGTGATTTGAGAGATTCATTTTCGTTTAACAACTGTGTGCACTTTTTAATAGAATTCTCTCTCCTAGTATTTTCATTCTCCTTTAAAATCAGAATTTCATTTTCAAGCGATTTTATTTTAATTTCTGATTTTTTAATTTCTTCATCAAATGTTGGACACTTATCACACTTAGGGATCCTACTTTGATAGGTTTTAACTAATTGATCAAGTTGTTTATTACATTCTATCAAAGTATCTTTTTGAGATTCAAGTTTGGCGTATTTTTCCCTAAGTCGTTCAAAACAACCGTTTACTTCATGAAAATATATAAGCAACTCAGAATGGGTAAGTTTTGATACCTCACTTGGCTCGTCATCGTCACTGTCAGTTGTATCACCTCGAAGACACAATTCTGCCTTTTCGCTTTCACTGCTAGTGCTTTGATCATTCTCGTCTATTTCATCCCAAGTGGCTGCAAAACTTTTCTTTTTCTGTTTCTTTCCGTGGCTGGATTTAATTTGTGGACAATCGGGCTTGATATGGCCGGGTTTGTTGCAAATAAACTTTTGTTCTTCCGAGTAGTCTAGTGCTTTGGCTATTCTGCTTTTTGCTTTTTGAATTCGAGCTGAGTTACCATGTTTTTGATTCCATTTTTTGAATTTTCTTATCAACAGCTCCAATTCTGCTGCTCCATCATCTTCATCGTTATCATCATCACTTTTGGTTGTTCCTTTGAGAGCTATTGATTTCTTTTGAGAGTCACCTCCTTCACGCTCTTCTTTGAATTTCATTTCTAGCTCATAAGTGGTGAGATTTCCGATGAGTTCTTCAACTTTAAGTTGTTTTAAATCTTTCGATTCTTGTATGGCAGTTACTTTTGCTTCAAAGCTTCGTGGAAGGACTCTGAGGATTTTCCGGACTATTTCTAATTTGGTGTATGTTTTTCCGAGAGCTTTTGATTTGTATACGATATTGGAGAGTCGTCCGTACATCTCTTTGCCATTTTCTTCCTTCGTCATTTTGAAGTTCTCGTATTCGCTGCTTAGCATTGCAAGGCGAGATTCTTTGACTTGAGATGTTCCTTCGTGAGTCACTTCTAGTATGTGCCATATTTCCTGCGCAGTTAGACAATGTGAGACACGATTAAATTCAAATTGATCCAATGAACAGATAATAGAATTCATAGCTTTGGCATTAGTATTCTGTAATTTATTTTCTAGTTCTGTCCATTGTTCCTTTGGTTTCTCTATTTCCTGATTATCTACAGTTATAGTTGGTATACTATAACCTGTCTCAACAATATTCCAAGCGTCAATGGTTTTCAGAAAAATTTGCATTCTATTTTTCCAGTAAGCATATTCACCATTGAACATTGGTGGTCTAACTATGGATTGCCCTTCTGCAAAAGCATTATTAAAAGAAGCCATTTTAAAAATCCAAATTTTAAAAACAAAAACCGATTTTTGAAACACGAATTTTTAAAACAAAAACTGATTTTTGAAACACGAATTTTTAAAACAAAAATTGATTTTTGAAACACGAATTTTTAAACGAAAATTGGTTTTTGTAAAATCAAAATTTTAAAACAAAAATGGCTTTTGTTCCTAGCTCTGATACCACTTGTAGGATCGATTTCACCCTAGAGGGGGGGTGAATAGGGTGATAGTGTAAATTATAAAAATTAATCGCGGAAGCTTATTAATTAATTTCACTTCAGATCACAGAATACCAGCACAGATATCGCAGAATATAAATACAGAATAAAACAGAACAACACAGAATTTACCCAGCTTCGGCAAAACCCTGCCTACGTGCTGCCCCCAAGGTTTCTACTAGAAATTAGATAGTCCCTCGCTTACACACGTAAACTCGCTATACCCGCTATTGACTAATCTAACTCTACGCTCAAAACCCTGACCACAACTCAACCACCGAGTTGCGAATTCCCAAACTACACACCGTAGTTTGTCCCCTAGTCACACGACTAGAAAATTAAAAACGGTTTAAAAGAAAATACAAATTAAAAACAATTTTAAATAACAAACCCTATTTAAATTTAAACCCTTAAAGTAAGCCCAAATTAATACAGGCCGGCCCCTTATTCATTTCTTCAACCCGTTCCTTTTGTTTTGTGAAAGTATGGCCGATCCTCTTTGTTCCTCTTTGCGAATTAGGGCTTCTGGTAATTTGCTTTTGCTCCTTGCGATTTAAACTAGGGTTTTGCAAAATTGAAGCGCCGCTCGATCTCGTTCGATAGTAGGCTTCGATGCCTTTGATTTGCTTACGGCTTCTTCAATTTTGGATCGAATTCGTTCTGCTTTTTTCGGTATGTATTTTCCTCCTTTTGCTTTGCTGGTTGATTCTTGAACTCGATACTTTATGCCGATGATGATTTTGGATATTTATAGGAGTTGATTTCCTAGAATTGCGTTCGTATATTTTTGATTGAATTCGTCAAATTCATTTCTCTGACCGCTTGATTATGTTTTGATGCTTGGGATTGATCTGACTTTGTCAATTTCGTATTTTTGATGCTTGGTTGACACGGCTTCGATTTTGACTTGTTCAACATTGAAATTCTTGCTATCCACGGCACAGCTTTGATATTGTGGCTTGTACTTGTATACAGCTGTGTCCTTTTCATGATTTCGACTTCACTGTTGCAAGTGTTGGTGTGTCATACTCGAAGTGTTTGTACTGCTGTGTTATGTAGTAATTGACTTGTTCATGCTGTACTTGGATATTTGCAGTTCATTTGTACATTTGTTCACCTGCACTCTTCGTTTGGTCTACTTGCATTGTTTCTGGCTTCATCTGTAGTCTTGTTCTTTGATGGTTTTGGTCGTTGTATTTGCTGGGTACACAGTCTTGACCTGTTGCAGTCCTGTAGTTGCATTCATTGGTCATTTAGCCTTATACCTGTAGTTGTACTGCATTGTGTATATTCATAATACATGTATTGCTGTTGGCTTCGGGTAACTTCGACACTTTCATCTCGAGCTTGTGTAATTTGAACCTGGTTTGGTGTGCATTGCTGTTTGGATATCTGCAGTGCATCACCATTGTTCTTTACATTTGTATACAATGTCATTACATGCTGCTTCACATATTGCATACTTAATGTTGTCACTGTGTTCGACATGGTCTTTGTAGTACTTGGTTACTGGTCGAGTTCATTTGTGTTTCACTGGTAGCACTTGAGTTGTTGCAATTGATTTAGTTGTTCCCTGTACTTGTGCACTGTTGTGTCTGGTTCTTTTCATTCATTCTGGCCTTGAACCTGTACTTGTAGTTTGCATTCATGTACTTGCTGTCGTAGATGTTGCACTGCTTCATTGTGATTCACTTACACCTGTCTCATTTCAGTTGTGTCTGCATTTGTTGTGTCTCTGGTGATGCTTCACCTGTTATGTCTGTAACTTGTAGCTGGACTTGTGCACCTTGTTTCATATTTAAGACTTGAGTCTTTGTGGTCTGGTTGCATGTTCACTATTTGTATCTGCAGTGGTATTGTTTTGTTTGCATATATATCACTGGTTCATGTTGTTACTGAGTGTTGTAGTCCTGTCCACTCATGTACATGCTTCACTGCAGCCTTCTTTACATTGTTCATTTTACTGTCTTTATTGTGGCATACTTTGATTCTTTTGAAACTCGAGTTGCACACTACTGTCTTGGTTTTGGGGCTGCTGGTTACATATGCATCACCACTGTAACACATATTCAACAATACATGCTGTGCATTTCATTCAGTCTTCATTATGGCCTGTTGCACTGGTTATTGTAGTTCGATTTGGGTCGATTAGTTGCTTCAAATTACTGCTGCTTCATTGTAGCTGTGTTGACCATTATGCATTGTAGCTTGCTGTCATGTTCGCTGTCACTTGTGCATTGTTGAGTCACTTGAGTGTGTTGATGGATGTGTGCATCAATGTACATGCTTTTGCCGCTGTTTGATATAGTGTTTTGAACCATTGTTTGCTGTGGCATTGCATTACTGTGCATTGAGCATTGTCTTTGCATTCCATGTTGCATGCATGGGTCTGGTTCTCGGCCTATTGCATTTGATCACTGAACTTGACTGTTTAGTTTCATGTGTACTTTTGATTTGCGCTTGATTTGAATCCAGTTACAAAAACTCGGGTTTGACCTTGTGCTCGTGTCCTAGTGTATTGCATGTGAGTTGAACCCGGTTTTTTATTTGGGTTTGACCTGTGCTCACCTGTCCCTGTAAATCAATCAAGTGTATATATCGGCGTGCACGTCCTTGTGGCATATACAGTAATACACTGTGTATGTCACAAGTTGTTCGTGTATGATGAATTCAAATATAAATGATGACGAACAACCCAAATAACTGAGGCAAAAATTATTTTCAAAAAAATATTTTATTTTATTATTGCAAAAATATTTCTTTTTCAATTTTACTGCGTTAGTGAATATTTTTGCAGATTTCTCAGATGCTGGATTCAAACTGGAATGCAGTTGAAGATAAATATAAGTGTGAGTGATTTGTAGTGAGGTGATGATATGTAAAATAGTGATGTAATTGAATTTGTATCAAAGTTGTATAGTGAATAGTGAGAGCTTGAATTTGTATACTATTCAAAATTGTAATAAATATTTGTTTGAATAAAATATTCGTTTGAATTCAAATTCCGTGTTATTTATTTTATTCAGCAAATATTTATTTAATCTGTGAAAAATAAAATAGTATATTATCAAATACATTTAAACGAATGTATATATGTTTATTATCATCAAACAAAAATCATATAAGCGCATATTCAACAAGTGACTCATCCCTTGCCAAGCATAATCCATACCCGACGACCATTCATCAAAAACCAGATGAAAATCCAATCAAAATCCAATCCAACATCCAAACCCAAAAATCCAAATCCAAAACCAAAAAACCAAACCAGCATCGAAAATCGAAAACAATCATCCAAAGAAAAATCTAAATCAAAATAAAGCAAAACCAGGAGCTCGATCCAAACTCCAAAATCAAAATCCAAAAAGAAAAGCAGTGTCCAATCCAAAAGCAAAAGATAGGTTTCACAAACTATAGCATTGCAGTTTATCATTATTCAGAGCATGCCTAGGGGCTATCTCCGTCCCCGTACATGTGTAAATGACTTGGTTGCTTGCTAATAGCTCGTTACTTATTCCATATTATCCTGGTCAATGGATGATCAATCGACCATCGTCCCTGGGCCTCACATCATCACGGCGTGAGGTGCTCGGTGGTTGCTCCTGCTCCATCGTTGCGTTCCGTGTTCCGACGTATTGCCGTAACTGTCCATTCCTTACATGCTCCTCGATTATATCCTTCAAGTGCCTGCAGCTGTTGTTGTCATGTCCGTCTAAGTCATGGAAGAGACAATGCCTCCCTGATGCCCTCTCTCGTTCAGAAGGCTCTCTCCTGGCTGGCCTCCAGTAGGGAAGGCGATTCCGAGTATCCATGTATATCCATTCCAGCGTCTCGTTCAATCCTGTGTATGTGGAAAACTTTGGATCCTTCCATCGCTTCCTAGCGTTTCTAGAATCATCATCCAATTTCCTTTTTCCTTTGTCTTTATCCGAACCACCGCTGGATACTGCTCCAACCTCGATTGCACTAACCTTTTTCAACTTTAAATCTGTACTTGCATCTTCTTGCCGAAGGAACCTTTCTGCCTCGTGAAAGAATTCGTCGAGATCTTGTGGGGGATCTCGTATCAGAGATACCTTGAAATTCGAGTTCTCCCTGACTCCTGATACTGCTGCCATTAAAACCATCGATGGATCAGGCCGATCCACCGAAGCGACTGCTGCACTGAATCGAGTTAGAAAAGCTCTAAGCGATTCATCCATCCTTTGCTTCACCGATGTTAATGTCATCACATTCTTTGGCCTCTTGACGTGAACCCGAAACTGTCCCAAAAACTTTTCTACCAATTCCCTCCAAGTCCTGATAGATCCTTCTCCCAGCTGCCTAAACCACATTGCAGCTAAGTCCGTCAAATATAAAGGGAAGCATCGAGCCATCACTTCCTCCGATGCCCCCAGAACCTCCATGTGTCTGGTGTACCTCATCAAGTGATCTGTTGGATCTGCCTTGCCATCATATACCTCCACGCTCGGTAGCTTGAACTTGGGTGGATTCTGAGCCATCCTTGTTTCCTGAGCGAACGGACTCCTATTCACTCCTTCCAAATCTCTGTTGGTCAAACCACCTCGCACAGTTCTTCTGATGATTTCTACCAACCCAGTATTGTCTATTGGGGATTGCCCCCCATGCCCCGAGGGAACTCTGGCACGTATTCCTCATGTGGTTCATTAGCAGCAATGTTAGCTCTAGCTTGCTGGACTCCTTCCAAAGGTCCTCCTGTATTGGATCCGGTGGGCCTGCCCCCAAGCCCCTGTTGATTGCCTTCCAGCTCTGTATCCTGTCCTCCATTGGGTTCCACAACCCTAACTCCTTGTCCTGCATCCACAGCGGCTGTAGCTGTTCCTAGGTTCTGCATTCCTGTAGTTCTCATTTGCTGAAAGAAGGTTTGCATCATTTCCTGTTGGTTCTTCAACAATCTCTCTTGCAAAGAATTTGCCATAGCCTCCATTTCATCCCGGGTTATGTAGATTGAAGCCTGTCCTTCCCCAGCTCCGGAGGATGCTTGTTGACTTCCTTCCTGTTGGCTTCTCTCCGCCCTCAGCCTTCTACTATTTTGCCTAGTCATTGTCCTTGAATCCAAACTCTTTACAATCTTCAAATCCAACTTTCAAGTACGATGTAGCGGGTGCTAGTCGTTCTCTCAATGAAAGCACCAAAGTGTTTGCGCCAAAATTGGTTACAAACCACGAATACCGTGAAAGCACCAGTGTGTGAATACAAATCAATAATATTCAAACACAAATCTCAGATCTCAGCAAATATTAAACAGCAATCCAAAAGTAAAGAATAGAGACACAAGTTTTATAGTGGTTCGGCTATCTCCAGCCTACGTCCACTCCAAAGTTTTCATCCTTTTATTGATTATCCTTGATGATTACAGATGATTATAGCAGTTACAATGTCCAAAACTTGAAATAAATAGCAACAATGATGATATGGAATGATTCTGGCAGCGTCCAAGCGTCCTCTCTCTCTCTAGAATCTCCGACCCCTTTTCTGAATGACCAGGGGCTCTATTTATAAGCGTAGGAGGCTCATATTTCTCCTAAAATCCGGGAAGACCGCTTCAGGCACGTGAGGGGGGCCCACTCGCCCGAAATCTGGAGGTCCGGGCCCACATCAGGATCGATTCGACCTTCACTTCGTATCGATCAAGGAAATGTCCAATCAAGGTGAAATTTGGTGAGAACATTCTTCAACATGTATGTAAGCCTCTGTGAAAATTTCATAGCATTTGGATCAACGGTTTGGAAGATATCATCGATTCAAATTCAAAGTTCCGTGTGCTCTGCCTAGTTCGAACCCATGCTTCGAACCCACTTCCTTCGAATCCATCTCCTTCGAATCCATCCTCCTTCGAGTCCATTGCTTCGAATCCTTCTTCAAGTCCACTTCCTTCGAATCCATGCTCCAAACCCACCTCCTTTGATTCCATTGTTTCGAATCCACCTCCTCTTCGAATCCATGAAGTCGACTTCCTCTTCTTCGAATCCATGAAGTCGTCCCCCAATGTATACTTCTCGTGTTCCATCGATCTTCTTCGAATCGGTCCCAGGAGCATGCTTCGAATCGATCTCGTTTACACCGATCGATTCAAACATACCCTAATCTGATCGATTCGAACTCTCCTTGACCTCATGGATTCAAAGCATTATGCTTTGTCATGATTGATTCGAACCTATCCATTTTTGGGTCCATTGCCATTGGGCCGAAATCCATTTATCCTTCTTACCTGATCGATACGAACTTCACCAGGCCGAAACCATACTGATCGATACGAAGCGTATCGATTCGAACCATCCCTGTGCCTTGCCTTCGATCGATACGAAGTAGTAGTGTCGAACCCAGGTCGATCGATACGAAGTGTATCGATTCGAAGTGAGTGCTACCCCTGATCAATTCGAACAACATGCCTTTCCTACATTGAATCGATCATAACTTCTCCATGCGAACTCCGATTAACCTGAAATTTGAAACATAGCCTTTCCTAATCCTTATCATCATCTCCAATTAATTTTGTCCCGATCGGAGTTCAACCAAATTTTGATGATATCGATCATAGCCGTGATTCCAACCGATCTCCAATCCTGATATCCATAATTCCTTGCCAATTTGTTGATATTCCAGTTTTGACCAAAAATGGGATAACAGTATGCATGTATACATATCTACCAGGCAACAAACAAAGTCAACAAAACATGCATCATATACATGGCAATCAAACTGAAGTATAGAGCATAAGCAAGTATCAATGAACTGGTCAGAACAAAGCCATATGAAGTAGATATGGATATGCAGGCATGTCAAAAAGACCAACTCAATGCGACTCAAGAGTACACAAGATACATGAAGTAATGCAATGCTCAAAAGACCTAGTACACAAGCCTGCAACTTCAATTCAAACCAAACTGCAACAAGTCCAGCAGCTCAAGTAACAAAACTCGAATGCAGCAGTGAACAAAACTGAAATTCAAATACCAACTGCAAATATCCAAGTACAGCATGAACAAGACTACATGAACACTATAGGCCGAAACAAAACGCAACAAAAACAAGTGTACATCGACAATAACCAAGGAACAAAGGAATTTCAAAATTATACATGCAAATTCGACAAGCAACTGAAGGCAATTGATCCAGTTGCAACAGAGAATCAAGTCGACCAGGTAGCAATGATAATAATGCAACACAGTAGAGACACCATACAACATACACAATATGAAGACCACCAGTGCACAGACTCAAGGCAACAAGAATGGCCAAAAATTGTGCAACATGGTCAGAAGCAAGGCAACAGAGACTCAAGCAACAACATGGACTGCAACAAACATCAGCAGTGTTTCAGTAATGCACAAACATGATACAGGTGAAATGAAAACAAATGCACTGACTCAATGCAACACTGAAGCATACATGACAACCAGGCTATAACCGTGAGACCAGACCAACACAGCAACCTAAAATCTATATGAAGTCAATGCAAACTCAACATCAATATGCAAGAAATACAAAATGACCAGAGTCGAACCAACACAGCGGCAATTTGTTAAAACATGCAAAACAAGAATGCAAAGTTTACAAAGTATCAAAGCCTTGTTTTTAACAAGTCAACAGAAGAAGGAACGGAGTGGAAGCCGTAGTCAACAACGTGATGACCAAGGAGTCGATCAATGCCGTGAATGTCAAGCAATCGAAGAATATACGAATTTGACAAAGTCAGATTAATCATCAATCGTTCAAGCATCATCAAGCGATCAGAGAAAATAATTTGACAAATTCAAATAAATATATAGGATCGAAGATTCAGGGAATCGAGCCCTATAAATCAAATTCACATCATCGGCAATAGGCATGGAGTTCAATCAAGCATAACAGAACAACATAAACAAAAATCACATACCGAATCGAAGTTGAACTCCATCAACTCGAAGTAGCTAGAGAGAGCAACGAGAAATCGATCGAGCAAGGCAACTCTCGAACAACCACAGATTCGATTGAAGTAATAACGGCTCTTCGAAAACCCTAAATCTGGAAAAGGAACGAAGCCCTAAATTTGCAAGAGGAACGGCCACCATTATACAAGCAAAGGAACGAAGAAACTAAAAGGAACGGGTTAAAATATAAAAGGGGGCCGGCCTTTATTTTAAGGGTTTTAAATTTTTAAATAGGGTTATTTTGTTTTAAATTGTTTTAAATTGTATTTTCTTTTTAAACCGTTTTAATTTTCTAGTCGTGTGACTAGGGGACAAGCTACGTGGCGTAGCTTGAGAATTCGTAACTCAGTGGCTGAGTTGTGGCAGGGTTTTGAGCGTAGAGTTAGATTTAGTCGATAGCGGGTGTCGCGAGTTTACGTGTGTAAGCGAGGGACTATCTAATTTCTAGTAGAAACCTTGGGGGCAACACGTAGGCAGGGTTTTTCCGAAGCTGGGTAAATTCTGTGTCGTTCTATTTCTGCATTTATTATTCTGCTATTATTTGTGCTGCTATTGTTCTGTGATCTGTGTTGAAATTATTTTATAAGATTCCGCGATTAATTTTTATAATTTACACTATCACCCTATTCACCCCCCCTCTAGGGTGAAATCGATCCTACAGGTCCCGCCAACCTTAGTATGATTTGTAAATGGGTGAAACTCTTTTACAACAGGCGTCGATTCACCAGAGATTTCTATGCCTTGATTTTGATGTTGTTATTTCTTGCAAAGCCCGAACCATTTCTTTAATAGACGACTAGGGCAATTCTCGTATTATGAAATGTCGAATGCCTCAGTATTATGCAGGTAGATTTATTTTTTCATTTGATGTTCAGCCTTGTAATCTTGACTCCACCCCGATGGTCCGGGATTATCTTGATGTTTTGGTGAAGTCGCTTCTCTTCCTTCCAAGCGGGAAATTGAATTCCGCATCGATCTTATTCTTGGAGCTCGATCTTGCTATCGGTTTCCACCGGCTTTGGGTAGCTGAGGAGAGCGCTCCCAAGACAGCTTTCCGAACGGAGAACAATTTCTATAAATGGTTAGTCATTCCCTTTAGATTAACCTATACTCCTGCCTTCTTCGTCGATCTCGTGAATCGCATTTTCCGCGATGTTCTCAACAAGTTATCCTGGTTTTCGTTGATGATGTCACCACCTTTTCTTAGTCTCGATTGACCCGGTTAAGGTCGTCGTTATCAATAAAGATCTATCCATCTTTCCTCTTTTATAATTTAATTATCTTATTTTCCTTTTGAGCTTATCTTACTAGTTAGAATTCTCTTTAAGTAGGGTCCCTCAAAATTTGAATCTCTATCCTTGTTCTAAAATCTATTCTTGAATCATCCTATGAGAGAGTGTACTTGTAATTGATATGAAGATGTTTTATATTGTGTTGTTGAGTTTTTAAGTTTGAATTTTGAGTTTCGATCGATTCGTCTGGGCAACGGTATCGATAGGAATTTCAAAACACTTGAACATTGAAAACTGACACGATATTGTTTTCGAAATTGATAAATGAAATAATTTTATGTATGATTATATTTATATATAAGGGTATAATTTTCTAAAATTAAATAGTTAAATGAATTGATTATTAGAAATGATAATATTAGATTATCATTTATTGTTTTGTTAACATTCCTAAATCATTAACTATTGTTCTATTGTTCTATGTTATAAGGAGATGAAATTTTATAAATATGGTTTCTAAATCTGTTTTACAAATGAAATGAATTTAAATTAAGTATTTGAGAATTCAATTTCCAGCGTCAGTAATTGGTTTTCAAAGTTTTGAAAAATATATTATTAGAAAATATTTTCCAATGGAAATGTGTTTCGAAAGAATTTTAAAGGAAGTAAGTTAGTACTCTCCTCTTTTGTTGCTGGAAAATTATTTCAGCGATGACTTTAGTATCATCGACATTCATTTTTGAGTCTCAAAGTGGGGAGGCCACTTAGTAGCTTTGCTACACTTTTGTTTTGAAAATGGATTTGATTTGAATTTCTTGAGTATGATTTGATGTAAAAAATATATTGTTTATGTATATATTTATTTCAAAAATGGTTCGAGGTGAAATTGCAAATTTTACTCTTAAGTTTTGTGTTAAGTAATAATTTTCAATAATTGAAATGAAGCAACAAATTTAAATAAATGGAGTGTTTAGAATGAGAAATGAAATTGAAACAACTTGGAACAGTTGAACTAGGATATAATTCATTTGTATAATACTCAATTGCAATTCTAGAACATATATATAGCTTACCTGAAATATTCAACAAGTTTGAATGTTAATGTGAATATGTAATTGAATAATATACAATATAAAATATAAGTAATAAGATGTCCAAAAATGAAATTTATATGGTTTTGAATCAATTGTTGTATCTGGTACTATGTATTTCGAATCTATTTTTCCTTTTTTTCTCCTATCTCGTTCCTTTTCAGGGATGAAAAGTTTTGAGTAGGGAAGAGTGTAACGACCCATAAATTTTAGCGATTTAAATAACGTAATTAACTAAATTTTTCTTGAAATTAAACAATAAATTTTTAGCAATGAAAATTTGGTATTTGAAATACATCTATTTAAATATAGCAAGTGTTAGATTTTCATCAGAAAATATGTATGTTAGTTATGTCGTGAAATTCCAGTTTAAATTTAAATTAGTTGAAATTGATGAAAATAAAATACTATCAAAATTTGAATATTTTTATATAATAAAAATGTATATCGTTTTAGGAGTGAGACGTCATATTTCGTTTCGTCAAATTTGGACTGATATAGCCCCGTTTATCTTATTTTCAGCAATTTAGCAGCAGTTTGGCAGCGAATATCGAGTTTTGATAGGATGATCGTATCTCTGATATTTATGTAACATTATGTTCATCTCATCGTGTTGATCTCCGCAGTATATTCATTTGTGTGTTTCGGTGTCAAGTACGCGGCAAATTCTACGAAACGGTTAGCCGTATCGGTACCCATTTTGAGTTTCTAGAGTGGTCTGTAACCTTTCAATTGTTCGCTCGTTGAATATAAAAAGCCATTTGCCTTTAATATTTCTAGAAAATTTATTGTCCTATCTTTTTATTTCCTCGTATATGTCATTTGAAATCAAAATATATTTATTTTGCTGTTCGTTTGCAGTTCTTTCCTATCTCTCCACTTTGTTTTGTTCTGTAATCTTTAAAAAAATAATATAAGCTAATATATATTACCTGAAGCTTGAATGGTTTCTTTCACCTGCACCTTTCTTCATTTCCGCCTCTTGCTTTTTCACTTTTCTCCACCTTATCTTCCCTCAACCACCACCGAACTCAACTCCCCTGACAACTTGTTATGCCTTCCCCACAACTCGACAGCCACCGCCTACCTCCTCAACACGTCCAGCCCTCCACATCACCAGAGCCTACCCAAAACTCCACGCCCACTTCATAATAGCCACATCATATACATCAAAAAAACCATCTCCTCTTCCCACCACCCTCTGTATGCTCTCCAACCACCATAGCGCTGCCGCAACCCTCCTCCTTTTAGCCCACCACCATACACCCAGTCTTCACAGTCCAACCACCTGCCTCTGCTTCCTGTAGCCGCACACTTCCCTGTGACCCCACCTCATTTCCATGATCCTCGACCAGGGCACCCGACCCTTCCTACTGCTACCACAACTCTTCCTTCATTCGCCTCTACGTCACCTTCTCCTGATAGCCACCTGAACCTCCTCGCAGCTCCGCCTCAACCGTTGCCTCACTACTGAACACCGAAATCCCATCAACTCTGTCGACAAGCCCTCAACCACCTCCCTCTAGCACCACCATGGCATGTACGCCCATCGCCAGCAGTCGAATAGCCCCACATCGACCCGCCACTCCAGAAGCGACAGCCACTTTCCCTTCAACCGAACCCTAGGTTGATTCTTTGTTTTGTTATATATATATATATATATATATATATATATATATATGAAGCTTATGTATATAATTAGATCTGAAGCCTTAGCCTGTGTTAACCATGTTCATCTCCTCTCCTTACTGGTCAAGCACAACAGACTGCCTCCTCCTTCACTATAAAAAAAGGAGAAAAGGTGTGTGTATATATTATATATATGTATATTGATTTTGGAATTCTATCCATATTGATTTGTTTTCCCACTGTTTAATGCGTCACAGCGGTTTTTTAGCATGCCACTGTCCGAATTCGAATTTCAGCAGCAGTTTTTTAGCTTTGTCAATTATCCGTATGCGTTTCCGTTGCTTCTCTTTTTCCATTGTTCTCAAGCCTCGAAAGGTGGGTGATCACTCATGATTAATATTCTTGTGTTTAGTAAATTGATTTTATATGAAATGACGATTTAAATATGTGGTTAAATTTGAATTGATTAGCGATGTGATTATTAAATATGAAATATTAATATTTAAAATTGTTCATCTTTGTAATTGACATATGATATGTTATGCTATTTTATATTATTATTTTATTGCAAGTTCCCTGTTAGTTTAGAAAATCTCTATGGGTTGTAATGATACATACCCGAACGATATTATAGATTAGCTAAAAATCATTCTGGGTTGAAATGATAAACCCAAGCGATTTTATTGATTTTGAAATTTTGGGATTGCCATTTGAAATGATATATACCCCTAAATATTAAATTATCACGGGTTGAAATAATAAATATCCGTATCACTTGACCATATGATATAAAATTATATACGTACACGGTTAATCTACTTTTAAATGATTTCCAAAATTTTGAGAAAGAAAATATATTTGTTTTAATAAATATTGGTTTTTAAATATTTATTTTTTAAAATATAATAGATATTTTAAATTTTAATATGTGTGTAAAATTTAGATTTTTAAAATTATATATTTTGAAAAGTTTAAAATTATAAGTTAAGTTTTAAATTGTAAATTATAAATCTTTTATTTGTAACTTTATTATTTTTAAAATATATAAAAAAAATTAAAATAGATTTTTTAATAATAAGATTTAATTTAATAATAACTAATATAATAAAATTTAATAAGAATTTAATTTAACTAATATGTTTTTAATATTTATTTACAATTTATATTAATATTTTAAAATAGATTTTGTAATAACTTGTGTATATATATATATGTATGTATGTAATATGTTTAAATATTTATTTGAATTTATATTATTATTTTTGAAAATAGTTGTTGTAATAACTTTAGTAAAAAAAGGTTGGGAAGATAAATTAAGTTGATTTGTAATTTAATTTATTTAAGAACCAAATTTAAATAAAATTGATTTGAAAACTTTTTGATTTGAGATTTTAAAGATATGATTTTTATAACTTGATTTTTAATTAAAGGTGATTAAATGAATATTTTCAAATTCAAATACAAGTGACATTGAATATCTAATTTTGGTTTGAATTATTAATTTGAGAATTTACTTAAATGTTTATAAAAAGAATGATTAAGTGAATATTTTCAAATTTGAATAAAAATTAAGTTGAATTTTGTAATATAAATAAAAAAATCAAATTGAGTTATTATGAATATTTGAATATTTAAACTAATCTATTGAATTGGAAGTGGTTTAAATTTGTAATTCAAAGCTGAGTTTGAAATCGATATAAATTAAAATGGTTTTAGTGAGAATTTGAATTGATCCTTTAACCCTTTTAATTTAAATTGTCGAACTGAGATTGATTTAAACTGTGTGGAACTAAAGTTGATTTGAATTGATTTGTGAAATTGGAAGAAACAATTCTAATTTGAAACTATTTTCCATATAAAATCTTTTAATATATAAACTATTTTAATCCATAACCTATTTTTAAATATGTAAACTATTTTTAATCTATAACTATTTCAATATATATAAACTATTTTCAATATTTGAACTGTTTACGTTGGAACTGTTATAATTTAGATTAATGGATTTAAAAGCGAATATTTTGATATGATGGTTTAAACTATTTTGTGGTTATGATTTCGAAAGTTAATATGATTTCGAAAGTGAAATGATTTCGAAAGTGAATATATTTCGAAAGTGATATGATCTTGAAATGAATATGTTATTTTGGTATGAAGTTATGAACTGTTTGATTGTATAAAATGACCATGGTGTGAAATAAGAGTTTGTTGTTAAAGAGACCGGGATCGGATATTGTCATACTCTCTACCAATACCGAAAACCACTTTAACAATTGTGCACATGGTTGAGAATCCAAAACCAAGTAGGATGGTTTGACAACGTTTATATGAGGTATGAACGCAGCCCTGACTCCCATGAGTCAGCTTGATGTAACTAAAATAGGAGCCACACCGGGCCAAGTAAGGTCGCACCTCCGATCGAGCGTGTACTTCGATGTCATTCTATTACTTTGTGATTTGATAAGGCGCACCTTTGATTTGGGAGTGTGTCTCGAGGTGGGTGGTAGTAGCTGTTATGCATTTCCACCAGTCCGGATCCGTGGTAGTATCGTACCCTGAGCATTGCCTCGCGTATCTTGTCACATGCCTTATCTCACCCTCTATGAGTTTGGTTTGTATCGCACCTATGGAGTGCTCCTTGATAGCCCACCGGTTTGGTGGAGCTTACAGTACTGTATAGACTATGACATTTATATAAAATGTGTTCAATGGGATATGGGTAACGCCTTGATGCTATTTTAGTATTTTACTTTACTGCAGACATTATATATGTAGCGTATTATACTATGTATGTAGAAAGTTTAAAGGATCCTTAAAGAATGGGAATCCTAAACATCATTTAAGTTATTTGCATTTCACTTGGACATTTCACTTAAGTTGATTTACTTGCATAAGAATGTTAATCCTGGCTTGAGTGTTTTTTTGTTTTGCTTTATGCTCGGGTCAAACTGAGTGCCACAACATTTGAGACTCGCCTTTGGAGCTTGGAGCTTTGCTGAAGATCTGTCTTATATCTGTTCAGATTTCAATTATTTCAGTTATTTTCAGTTTTATGTTCTGACTTGTCATTTGATTATGTATTGGACTTCTATGTAATCAGGATTTCAGTTGTATTTTACTATAAACTTTGATATTTATATAGTAGCTTCATGAACTACTATTTATCTTTTTTCACTGCTTATTGTTGTATTTATCTGTATCTATGATTGATTTATTTACTGTATAAGCTAAGTTTTGCCAAATATAAATTAACAATCTGTTGTTTTGAGCAATTCAAGTCTGACATATGTGGATGATTGTCGATTTGAATGGTTCGAAATAGCAGATTGTTACATATGTATTGACTTAAACACCTAAAAACAATGCAAAGCACATAACAATGCAAAGCACATGCACGATGAGTAATGTAGCTTGTATTATAAGCATCTAATAGAGTTTAGATGCATGGAACAAAATTTATAGTAGGAAAAAATAACAAAAGCAAGTTGGAAAACATTTTAAAAAAAGAATTTGGATGTTGTACGTGTTCAAAAATAAAACATTTGAGTTTCGTTATAGAAGTAAATTGTATTCCATCCTCAAATCACATCAAATTCTACCGACCTCTAAATTACTTCTTGACATGAGAACTATAGTCCACAATTTATGTACTGCATTTCTTTGTTTTTTATAATTGAAATATTGATTATGGGTTGCAATAACAAAACCAAGTAATATTTTGAATGTGAGTAATTGAATGAGGACTATAGTCACAAAATTACTCACATTCATAATCTTTATTATGACATGGCATAACCAAGGAAAGATGAGAAAGAGTTTCAGCCCATCGTGTTATTTTAGATAAAATATATGGAAACTGATCACGCAATATAGTAATTGAATATCACTACAATGTTAAGAGAAAAAATTCTTAAAATGAATTAAAATTCTTTTGCAGATAGCCTATATACAAAGTTATACGAATATCACTACGAATGCTGGGAATTTGACAAATTCAAGAAATTAAAAATGACGATACGTTATTTATAGTAATAATAAAGAATCTTAAAAAAACAACTAATTAATCATGTTAGTATTGTATAATAGCTACACTTATATATACTCAGAAATTATAACTCTCAAATTTTATTTCTCAGGAACATAATAAACTTAACTAATTCAAATCGATTACTAAAAAGAATAAGAATAGGTGCTTACATCGGGAGAAGAGCTCGCAAACTGAAAGATACCCCTTTAATGAACTCGAACTACCAAGGCAACGTTGAAAGCAAGCGTCGACGATGATGGGCATAACAAAGAAGGATGAAAACGACTACTACGTTATTTTTTAGGTCGGGAAAAAAGAAGGTATAGGAGAGGGCACGTTATTTTTTAGAGCTGGAAAAATGGAGGAACGGGAGATGTGAGGTTGAAGAAAAGCAAAACCAGTTTTGATGGCGAGGGAAAAACGAGTAAAGGAGAGGTGCGATTGCGGGGAGCAGAGTGGGAAGAGGAAGAAATATATAGCGTGACTGTTCGTTTCACAAAATATCAAGAGGGCTTGTGTGCCTTTGCAATGCAACTTAGAAATAATATAATAGTATAGATATATTTTAAGTTGCTTGCACATGAGCACTACTTTATGAGAGACCGATCATTTTTGTTACAAATAAGAATGAACTGGCATACAAGGAATAGTATAAGGAATTCTGAATCAGGAGTAGAGGAAGGAGCAGGATCAGGAGCTTCTATGCCTGATGTCCAAGCCATCTTCAATACTATGATGGCTAATACGATGAGGAATGCTCCAGGAATGATGATAGGTGGAGGTGCTCTAGTGCAAGCGCCTAGGGTTGATTTCACCAAGATGAGCAAAGATTACTCTACCTTTGGAGGAAAGTCGTTCAATGGGACGGAGTTGGCTACTGAAGTGCTAGGGGTACTTACGAGCGCATCTTTGGTAATATGGAGGTGGAATATGCTATGAAAAGAAAGTTGGTTTCGAGATAGTTTTAGTGCCGAGCCATAAATTGATGGAATGCTATTACTATTTCTACTCCAGAGGATCAGTTTAGGCAGGATCAACTAAAGGCAAGGTTCGAGGAGAAGTTTATTCCAGCTGCTCATAAGTCAGTTTTGTTTAGAAAATATGTCGATCTCAAGCAGGGAGAGATGATAGTTTCTAAATATGTAGCAAAATTTGATGCTTTGTCTGAGTATGGGATGTCATTCATCGACACACTCTTAAGGAGGAATGAGAAATTCATTATTGGTTTGGATGAGCACTTGAGGGAAAGCTAGTGGACCATATGGATGAGCCATTTAAGAAGCTTGTAGAGAATGTGCTTTGCCTTAAGAGTTTGTACCTTAAGGCTAAGGCTGCAATTGTTATTTCTACTGAGAAAGAGGAGCCAAAGCCACGCAAGGCGGTGAAGGCAAGAATAAGTGGAATGGAAAGAGAAAACATCCCAGGGAAAGGTTGGTAAGAAGAAGGATAAATAGGAACCAGTTTGCTTCGGATGCAATGAGCAGGATCATCTAATTAGAAACTACAAGACGAGCGAGAAGAAGAAATGATATTATCGTGAAAAGCTTGGGCATTTGTAGAAGAAATGTCCGGCATCGGTAAAGGATAAGCAAGTGGTGAAGGCATATGCTTTGGATGACGTTCCGTCATCCTAACTTCATCAAGTTCTCTCTTGGCATAGGAAAAGGGGAAGGGATTCATCATTCAAGGTATGGTTTCTAATGGTAATGTTCCTGTTCGAGTTTTGTTTGATATTGGTGCATCTCATTCCTTCATCCATAGTAACCTAGTAAATAGATTGGGATTGGAATCTGAGATAGTAGACCGACTCCTAATTGTGACGAACCCTCTTGCAGGCTCTACTAGCCTTTGCATGGTTTATCATGGCCTAGTTTTATCGAGTCATGGATGTACTTTGGTTTGTGATTATTTTGTTTTGAACTTTGTGGGTTTGGGATTATCTTGGGTATGGACTAGCTTTGCTAGTATGTGGCCATAGTGGATTATGATAAATTGTTGGTGACGGTCAGAGATGCGGATGGATGAACGATAGGGATTAGCTGCCTACCAAAGGATGGAATAATGGTTAGCTTTCTATATTCACTTAAGGTTCCACAGAAGGGATTGTCATCTATGCCTATCACTAGAGAGTATCCAGATGTTTTTGAGGAAGTGACTGGATTACCTTTGCATAGAGAGAGCGAGTTTCAGATAGACATGGTGAAGGAAGCCGGACTGATAGTTGTGCCTTTGAAGCGTATGACACTTAGTGAGCAGAAGTAATTGGAGGTGCAAGTGAATGACATAGTTTGGAAATGGTTCGTTTGAAGAAGCATATCTGAGTGGGATGCACATTTAGTATTCGCAATGAAGGTGGATTGCTCTTTGAGCTAATGTGTGGATTATCGTGAGCTAAATAAAGTGGCAAAGCAGGACAAGTATCCACTCCTACATGTTGATGACTTGTTCGATCATATAAACGCTACGAAGTTGTTCTCTCAAATGGATTTAGCAACGGGATTTCACCAGCTTAAAGTAGCGAAGGTGAATGTGCCTATTAATGCGTTTCGTATGTCATCAGGTTTCTATGAGTGATTGGTGATTCCATTTGGATTAACCAAGACTCTGGCATACTATGTGGATCTCATGAATCGGGTTTTAGATACCAGCTGAATAAAATTTTACTTGTGTTCATGGATGATATTCTGATCTATTCCAGGAATGAAGAGGAGCACAAGATGCAATTGAGGATTGTGCTTAGAGATATTGAGAAAGCACAAGTTGAGAGCGAAGTTCTCCAATTGTCACTTTTGGTGAGAAGAAGTGAGATTCATAGGTCACATCATTTCGGGATATGGCATAATAGTGCATCCTGCAAATGTGGTAGCGGCCCAAAAATGGAATCAGCCTAATTTACGGATGTAAGAAGCTACCTGGGATTCACAGGATATTATAGATGTTTCATAAAGGACTTCTCGAAGGTAGCGACCCCATGTACTAATTTGACGAAGAAGAATCAGACCATTGTATGAGATGCGAAGTGCGAAGATGCATTTATGAGTCTAAAAGAGAGGTTGACGAGTGCATAAGTGTTGATTATTCCAAGTGGAAATGAAGAGTTGACAGTATACACCAATGCTTGTGGTACTGGATTGGGTGTAGTGTTGATGTAGAAAGAGAAAATTGTTGCCTAGATAATCAGCAGCTAAAGCCATGCGAAAAGAATTACCCAACTCATGATTTAGAATTGGGGGCAATTTTTTTTCTTTGAAGATTTTGAGGCTATTTGTTGGAAGAAAGGTTTGAGCTGTTTATAGACCATAATTCCTTCAAGTACATTTTCTCTTAAAAGGATCTCAATCTTTTACAGCAATGGTGGTTGGAATTCTTGGCCTCTAATATTTTAGTATTTCCTATACTGTAGGAAAAAGGAATGCAATCGTCGATGCATTGAGAGAAGACATGCTAGGTTGGGAGTAATGTTCTTGAAATGGAAAGCAGATAGAGTATATTGTTGGATTTGATTTCAGGTCTCACTGTGAGCTAAAACCTGAAATGTTGGCAAGTTTGTTGATTAAACCTACTCTAATTGAAAGGATCGGTACTAGTCAAAATCGGGATGCAAGCCTAGCGAAGATTATAGCAAAGATAGAAAAAGTGGAGTCCGAAGACATAAAGAAACACGAACTTAACTGAGAAGGTTGGCTTTATAAGGATGGAAAATTAGTTGTTCCCAATGTTGATGAATTGGGAGATGAAGTGGTAGAGGGTATGATCGTTAGACTGTCCATCCTGATGGTAACAAAATGTTCAGAGATATGAAACGAACTTACTACCGGGAAGATACGAAGAGGGATGTTAGGGCATTCATATCGAAGTGTATGAACTGCTAGTTCGTAAAGGTAGAGTAGAAGAAACCTAGTGAATTGTTGCAACCATTAGAGATTCCTAAATGGAAATGGGAACAAGTATCAATGGATTGTTGAGGACTCAATCAAGGTATGATGACATGTAGGTCATGGTAGATCGGTTGACTAAGGGCGTAAGGTTTATACCCGTCAAGTCAAGTAGAATGACGTCGAAGCTGGTGGAGTTGTGTATAAAGTGGATGGAATGATTTCATGATGAGCGAGCAAGCCCTTTTGTTCAGTAGTGGGTTTTAGAAAAGACTTAGGCATTAGGGATGGAGCTGCATCTTAGTAAGCTTATCACCTGCAAATAGATGGGCAGACCGAAAGAGTAAATCATATATCAGAGTGTTTCTTGCGAGCATGAATTATAGAATTTGGTGGATCATGGGATGATCATTTGCATTTCGTAAAGTTCGCATATAACCATAGTTATCAGTCGAGTATTGGTATGGCTAGCGGGTGAGAAACCGATACTTGGGTGACATATGATAATAGAGACTTCGGAGAAGATTGATTTCATTCGGCAATGAATGAAGCTGCTCAGAATCGACTGAAAAGCTATGCCGATAAGAGACAAAAATAGTTAGACTTTTCTATCGGAGATATGATATTCTGAAGGTTTCTCCTCTAAGAAATGTAGTTCAATTCAGTAGAAAGGGGAAGTTGGCATCGAGATTTGTAGGTTCTATTCTGATAGTCGAGAGAATCGAGAAGTTAGCATATAAGGTTGACTTACCTCAGAAGATGGCGGGCGTGTACAACATTTTTCATGTCTTTTATCTGTGGAATTTTTTGCATGACTCGAGCATGAAGATCACACCGGATCGGCTAGAAGATGTCGAGGTAAAATCAGAAGTTTCTATATCTCATAAGCCGCTTCGCATTGTTGGGTACGCTACAAAAAAGCTTAGGAGAAAAATGGTGAAGCTAGTTAAGGTACAATGGAGCGAAAGTGAGGATGATTGTACATGGGAGATGGAAAAGAGCATAAGGACTTCTTATCCGAAGCTCTTTGAATGGTAAAACCAATCGTTTATCATGTTTATTTCCACCGTTATATATTATATTTGATAGGCTAGTATTCTGCGTGCTGGAATAGGTCACCTATACTATTGATTGCATAACTGACTGTTTGATATGTGTGATGGTTGCTTATGTTTGGTAGGCATGCAGGATGACTATGGTTTCTTATACTTTGGCTTGCTTGGGATTCCAGGGGTGAAACTTCTAAAAGTGGGGAACGTAACGACCCGTATTTTACATATCGAAGGATTGTAAAATATTTTTTGTATGAGGGTGTATGGTTCTACAATTTTGGGACATGACTCTTAGGGACATTTTACACACCTATGATATACCCGAATTTCTATGTGATCATTTTGCCATGAAATATTGTTTGGACTATTACTTTTGATAGGAGTCGTATTAGGTTTTCAAACTAGTTCGATTGCTTCATGATGCTGGTTTTTTGTAGAGTGGTCACAATAGAAAAGCGTACTTACGGTTAGAAAGGTATGCCTATTTTTAGTTTTTGAAGCTGTTGGCCAAGATTTGTATAATTAATTAAGCTCATTAGTGAGCCCATTAGTTTAATTAGAGAATACTATAAATAAGGGGCTAGAGCCAAGTTAAAACTTTTCCCTCTCATTCTAAGTCAGGACTAAACCCCGATTAAACCTAGATCCATTCTAATTTCATGCAAATCACCCAGTTTGATCCCTAATTCAAACTAAATCATGGATTATATATTAAATCACCAATCTAAAGGTAAAGATCATCGATTTGCTTGATTTGAAGTGCATGCCATTGCTGTCCGGATTGGATCTACATTCATATTGGTTGAATTTGATAATTGATGAGTGGTTTATGCCTTCTAAGTATACTATGCATGTTTACATGGTAGAATCAAAAGATTAACATGTTAAATTAATTTTTGGCCGTAAAACCTTTTATAACTTTAATTATAAACTATGTATATGATCTAAATTGATTAGAAGTCACCCTTGCTCATGCTCATATATTCATGCTATATGTAGATCTATGTTAGAAATTGACTTATTTTTCTTATTTTGATGGATGGCATGTGTGATTGGATTAAATTTCTTGCTACTCTATATTGGATTATATGATTTGATGTTGTATGTGATTGCATAAAAAGTTAGGCCAAAGAATTAAACAAATCGGAGGCAAAGTTGGTTGGAATTGGAAGAAACTTGGCGAGGAAGCTTTAGAGTATGAGAAGAGCTTGGGGTTCAAGTTGTAGATTCAGATTCTTTAAGCACGAAAGTCGGCACTGATATGAGAGGTCGGTACCGAGTTTTTTGGGTTGGTCCAACATGTTGGCATGTAACGATCTCGGATTTTTACTAAGTTTAAATTGATAATTAATTTAATTTATGAATAAAAATTGTGAAATTAATTGGTAAATTGAATTGAGTTTCTCCAAATTCAAATAAAAAAATAATTTGTGTTTTATAAGTTGATTGAGAATAGAATTTTGGATATATCTGAATACCGCAAATTTAAATAATGTGTTTGAATTGAATTTGAATTGGGATTTATAAATAATGTAAAGATATTTGTATTTAATCTTATGAAATGGATTTTAAAAGTTGTGTAAATATAATGAATGAATGCAAAATGTAAATAAGACAATAAGTATTAAAGTTAAAAAAAATAAGCTAGAAATAGAAACAGATGTATATAAGATAAACTATGAAATATAAAGTAACACGTTAGCTAAAATCTAACAACATATTAAAATAGAAATTTATTTATATTATAAAGTAATAAGACAAAGAAAAAGAAAAGAAAGTAAATATAAATATCTTTGAACTTGCAAAAGAAGACACTAATATTATATATTCAAGTTTGAACAAATATATATAGATAAGTAAATAAGCTTGGGAAAGAAGACAAAGGTAATTAATACATGAACCTTTAGCACACCATAACATATCATATCAGCCCACCAAAGCAAGAAGAAAAATCTGCTTAGTCAAATGAAGAAAAAAAATCTCTGATCTGTTGTACAAACAAAAATATAATCACCTGTACACCTCTTTTATTTATATCAACTTCTCATTTCTATTCGTCCATCAAGACTGAGTAAACCTGAAGTAATATCATCTCAAAAACTAAAAAAAAAATTCACTTAACAACAATACAAATCAATGCAAACCAGAGACCAAGAAGATTAAAGAAAGGATTTTGTTTTGCTAGCAGTTCACAAGCTGTTACAACATAGCAAGCTCTATTCTTTTTCCTAAAATCAATGTGAGTAAACAAATTTTTATTAATACCTAAATATCATCAAGTTGAGTATAAATATATGGTGTATGAAGCTCTGTTTGTGTTTGTGAAGTTGATCTGTAAGTTGTTGTTCCTTTCATCTCCTCTGTTCTTTTGTTTTTCTTTCTTTATGAGTTTACAGGTTTCTATCAAACAAGAAAAACTCAATTTCATATTATCCAATCATCGTTAGGCTTTGGTTTCAAAAGCAAGTATGCGTATTGAAGTATGAACTATAATGTAAAAATAGATTTAAGAAGAATAAGAATATATAGTGTGGAAAAATTGATTTTTACAGAGAAATTTCAAATTTTGGTAAATTTCGAATGTAATGATTTGCTACTTCAATCATATAACTAGAATCCTTATTCAAAAATAGGATTTTTAAGCTTTGTTTGATGATTTTTAAGTGAGTGGTTTGAGAGCAGTTCGTTCTTGTTCGAAAATTAGGTTTTGACCAATTTCTGGTGATCGGAGTGTGGTTGATAGTCGGGGCTTCGCGTAGAGGTGGAGGGGCCTACGACGATGGTGGGAAAAATGCTCGGAAATGCTCACGTTCCCTATTGCGACGGCGGTGTGTGGATTTTGTTTCTAAACCTAGTTCTGGACGTGGTCGAAAATATGATCGGTGTGATTTTTCTCGTGCATCGAGTTGCACGCAAATTTGGGAGGTGGTAGCTTGGCATGTGATGTGTACGTGGCTGGAAGCTCGAAGCCTCTTGTGGTCGGAGTCGCTGCGGCGAACCATTTCTTTGGTCGGAGGTCTGGTTCGAATTTCTTGAGCTAAGCTCGATTTCGATCGTGGACTGGCGTTGGGTCTTTGGTCGATTAGGGATCAATGTCGCGATGTTCGTCGACAGGTCGGAGGTGTAGTGCTTGGTCGGAGGTCATCGAGGGGCCGTGCACGTGCACGAAGCACATGTTTCAGGTGATCTGGAATTTTGCTTTGTATTTGGTGAAAGCAGGGTTGACCGCGAGTTTGTCTTGAGTTGTCTCGAGTTTTTACTCGAAGGTTTTAGTAGTTGGTCTCGAAGTAAGTATAAGTGTGGCCCGGGAAGAAATGTTGTACAGGTCTCAAAATCTGTTCTGTTTGGAAATTTAGAATTAAAATTTGAATTTAAATTTTTAAGCAAGGTCTGAACTAAGTTTTTAATCAAAGTTAACTAAGAATTCAGGTTAGTTTGAAACTTAGTTGGGAATAGAGCTTTTAAATTTAAATTGTTTAATAACTTAAAGTTTTAAGCAATTAAGTGAAAACAAAAGAATTGAATTTGAAATGGAACTTGAAATTGTAAGAAAGAATTTAAACAAAGTTTTAAACCTAGACTTAATTCTGAGTTTGAATTTCAGATTTTGAAATGAAATAAAGTTTGTTAAATTTAAAGGTTTTAAAATTAGGTTTTAACTTTATATAAGACAAATTGGTATTCACTTTAAACCTTGAAATTTAAAATGAATTTAAAAGTGAATTGAATATAAATGTTTCAACACATTTATAAGTGATAATAAAATCATTAATAAAAATGAGATTTGTCTTAAGTTAATAAAGATATAATGATGATTTATAATTCATTAATTAACAAGTTAATTAGAATAGATAATTAATGTTTTGTATCAATTTAATAATAAGTTTTAAATTTATTAATAAGGTTTAAGTCAATTAATTAAGGAATAATTAATTTGTAATTAAGAATCCTAGATTAGATTGGATAATTAATGTGATTAATTTTAATAATTAATTTAGATTAATTAATTTAATAATAATCGTTTGTGGAATTGTTAAGTGTAATTACTTAATGGAAGTAATTAAGGAATTAATTATTTGGTGTAATTAATTGAGTTTAATTGGATTAGTTTAAGTTAATTAATTAAGTTTAATTAATTTAGAATAATCACTTGACGATTTGGAAAGTATAATTACTTAGAGAAGTAAATAATAGATAATTACTGAATGTAATTAATTTAAATTGAATAATTAATAAAAATAATTATGTGGTTAATTCATTTAAATCACATTCACCTTAATTGAAGATGATTAAATATTGTCAAACATTGTGTACTGGATTGGTATTTCTGTGGTGATTGTGTTACTGTGTGATGCGAATTACTTTGTGCTGAACTGTGATTTGTGATTTGTTTCTGTATGTATGTGAAAACCCTTTTTGCCCATAAAACGGCATTTGAATTTCGATGCGACAGGGAGTCGGATTCCAGTTGGTTATCCGAAACCCATATCGAATCGTAATGGTAAATCTTTGTGATTGATAAATTACTTTATCTGTGAATCTGTGAATGAAGATAAGCGTCATAGATCATACCGCTTATCGATATTGATATGATTGAATCTGTGATGATTGAATGATGTTGCACTATTGTGTTAAACCCCTGGACTACACCATACACACACAAATATGGATTTCACGAGGAAATCGATTAAGTCACAGATTTTTGAAATGATTTTAAATAGAAAATTTGAATTCAAATAGTTTGGAAATGGATCGGGTTAAATGTGAAAAGCTCTTGAAAAGGAGTTTTGAGGATAAAGTTATTTTGGATAACTTCATAAAGTTCTGAAATTTAACACGGTTGAACCTTATTTTAAAGTTGAAGAGGATTTTAAATGGTGTATCTTTTATATATAAAAGATTTGAAATGGAAATGGTTTTCCAAGTTATGAATGAATCTTTGGAAACGATTTGAAAGCTATGAATTAAATTTTGATTTAAAGATTGGATGAGTTAATCCAATTTGAAAGGGAAATTGTTTGAAAGAATATGAATGAATCTTTGTGAAAGGTTGGTGAACTTTGTGAATTGAATCTTTTTGTTTAAAAGATTGGAAATGGTACTTTGTTTAAACCATTTGGAAGAAAGGTTTTGGGTAATAAGTTGTGATTTAATTGAAATCCCAATATCCATATGTTTTTAAGTATTGCGCTCATTACTCGGTTTAGCCGGGAGAGGACCTTTGTGTCATATAACCCATTCTGAATAATGATACATCATTATGGATAGCATTTGAAGACCGATGGTGAAGACCGAGTATTTTCAAGAACGAAAGGATAACCCGTAGATTGTCTCTGCTATGAGTCGCACCGGTATAGAGATTTTCTAAGTGATAGGAAGTCCGATCGGGATTGTGAATACCCGGATTGCAAGGGCTTCTTCGGAAGTGCCTTCGGTTCTGTTCGAACCCGCAACAGACTTGTATGGTTGTATGTCTGACACTACACCTTGAGATATAAAGCTGATTTCTTTCGAATACATATCTGTTGGTGGCGGAGAATTTATTCTCTTAGCTTAACACCTTTCTCTGAGACGTATGAGCTCAGAGATTATGTAGTTGAAGGTTATTAGTGATATACTCCCAATTTGGTAGTGTGGCATGCTGAGTGCTGCTGATCATTTGTTGATTGAAGCATGGCTTTGTGAAAAAGTGTAGCTTTGTGGACGTGACTTTGTCGAGCCTCATAACCTGGTAATGGTCGAAACAGGAATCATGGCAGCAAGGTTATTTGGGGGTAGCTCCCCCTGAGGGTATGTCGATTTCCTTCTGGATTATAAGTGGTATCATGGTATGGAGCCCAGATACTTACTTTGTGGTTGCTGCAAACTTATTGCTTTGTGGTTGTCAGTTGAGTAGCACTTCGGATAAAGGTTGGTAACGAACGGGAGGTGGCATACTCGTGTCAGTTGTTACCTAGTTACATAAGTAACCCGGCCTTGTATAGCAGAGATCCGGTTAGGTTCTCGGGGACATCCCTCCAGAGGCGTTCCATTTTGTGTGGGTAGTTCCTTAGTCTGACCATTTGTTGGAAATCCAAACAAAACAATACGCGCCCTGTACGGTTTTAGTTGTATAACCTGCCATGGAATGTGGCGGTAACCTGCTATTGAACATGGTAGCTATAGTAGGCATAAGTGCGAAATGCCTATGCTGGCTAAGATTAATATTATACTTTCGAAATGTTTTCCACTATTCACTAATAATAATATCAAAATGGTTTTCGCATATCAAGCATTTTTGACTATTATAAGGAGAAATCTCCTCCAATTCTGCGTTTGCATGGTGTGTGTGGCGGGAGGCCTTATGGTAGTTTCATTTTCCAAAAAGCGTTGCGGTTTTCAATGTTTTAAATTCCTTTGTTGTTTTAAAAGATAAAGATTGTATTTGTTTGCTCACACTACTCCCATGACTGACCTGGAGTTTATTATTCCTTTCCTAAACTCTGGGTGCCTACAATTTTTCACACGGGCAGTCTAGAGTTGGGTTTTCAGATAGTCGAATAATAGGAATTGATTTGATAGCCTTCGAAGCCTTTTGGATTTGAGGATCGCATTTACACTTTAGCTTTCACGGCTGACCTTACTTGGCTTGGTGCAACTTGATGGTTGTTTGAGCTATCTTTAGTTTGGAGATGATGTTGCAGTTGTATTTTGGAGATGTATTCTAGTGAAGATATTCTTTTCCGCTGCTATTCCTTGTATCTCTGGTAGTATTGATATCTATTGTATCATTCTATTGTATCATCATTGTATCTGAATATTGTATCAAAATGTTGTATATCAATGTATTATTTATTTTTCTTCCACTGTGTTGTACTTAATGTGTTATAAGCTCCGACGAGCCAGATTCGACGTTTGGATCTGCGGCATTTGAATACGAGTGTCGTATTCGGTGTAGATTTTCGAAGGTCGAGTCAGGGCCGTCACATGGAAACTTTGGGCGGAGGAAGGATGTTGCTAGTAGAGGTTGCCTAAGGTGATTGGCTAAGTGTTGGAAGCTACGACAATTTGTTTATAGGATATGAAGTAAGGCGCTTTGAAGAGAGGACTTGTTCTATGATGACTTGATTTGTGTAGAGAAGTCGGGGTCAAAGCATCTGGGCATGCAGTACTAGAAGCAAGGAATGAGTGGAAGAAAACTTAGCCATAGATTGGTTAATAGAGAGGTCAGGGTCGAGTAGAGAGGTTGGTGCCAGGTTCTAGGGTTAAGCCCAAATGGGATGAAACTTCTAAGAGGTGAAGTAGAGGTCCTACAGGTCGTGCTGGAGGTGTTGGCTCATTTCTACCGGATTGGAAGACGATGTAACAGCATGATGAAAGTTATGGTCTTCGGCCGTTGGCTCGTGTTGGGAGTAGGTTCTAAAGATGGCGGCTCGCAATGGGGTTAGGCCGTATGTTTGAGGAATGTGAAAGGGTTCCTCGTGAACAATGGAAATTGGATTGAGCAAGAAGGGTTCAGTATCCAAATGGAGAAAAGGATGGCTTGGGTATATGTGCTAAGAAATCGTTGATGCTCAGAATGTTTTCTATTGTACAGGAAGCAAGGGTATTATAAGTGGGGGCACCCATGGATTGGTAGCGAGGATCCATATACCCTGGATCTGTGGCTTTGGGTCTAGTGTCGAGCTTTAGGCTGTGAGACACATATCCAGCTTTGAGCTGCAAGGTACGAGAATGTAATGGAGAACCAGGATCTCCAATAGTCCCAAATAGAAAGGAAGTCATACGAGCATCTATATTCAGAGCATAAAGAGTGATAGTTTGGATTATTGATGAATTTTATGGATGCTTTGGTTGTTTTTCTTTAGTAAGCTATCACTCATAGGTATCAGGGGAAGTAGGTATTGGGGACAGCATTATCTGGAAGATTGATATCTTTTATTTGGTTTGTGATATATCTTTATGATATTCTAGAGCAACATATTATAGTTTTAAATGTTAACCCTTTGGTTGTAGGGACATGTTAGGTATAATTCATGTGCTCTTGTTCCCGACCATATTCACTTGTTTAGTATTTTGGCTCGTTTACCACTCACACAGAACTGTTGTCTGACCCAAGGTTTTATGATTTACCTTTTATTATTTTGGGTGTTGTTAAATGAGTAGACTAGATAATTGGTCCAAGTGACACAATAGTTGTTCGAAGGACGAGCTAGATGGAGTTATCTAATATTATACACATATATGGAGTCTTTGCTTATTCTATTGAGAAACGCTATGGAGCCAGTGATAGTACTTGCTTATTTCTATTTGTTGAGACCATTTATTTGAGTTTACTTATATTATACAAACTCTACTACATTTGATGTATAACTTTGTAGATCTATTGCTCTGATGAAAATTTGTTCATACAGGCATTGCTGTCTCTTTCGTTATATCTGTGATATTATATTTTATTCTTACGTTGTGAAATATGACAGGTTATTGAAATTGTCTATAACGGTCGAGCACAAACAACACACTATTTATCTACTACTATTTCCGATAGTATAGGGCGATCTTCACACAGGGGTCTATGCGAGGCCCCATTACACTTTATCTAGAGATGCACTATGGTAAGAGGTTCCCCGGCAGCCTTGTCATTGATGGAATCCATTCTTCAATAAGCACCATATGGACTTAGTTATGCCCAACTATGCTAGAACGTGAGATGCAAGCATTTTGGCTATATTCATAATTTACTCTAGAACTCTAGACATTATTAAATATCATTGGATTTCCTATAGAAATGTTTTGGTTATCGATAGTAAAAATTCATCCGTGTTTATGTGTGGAACTCATCCGTGTTTATGGGCGGCATGATCTTATAAGATATCTTTGTTTTAAATGATTTTAACGCATAATATTCATTTGTTTCGAGTTTACTCACACCAAACCCATGTCTAACCATGAGTTTTTCTTTCTTTCCCTGAAACTCTTGGGTACTCAAATTTGTATAAGTAGCCAAGTAGTCCAAGTTCTTATGGATACAATTTGGAGGAGCATGGAGCATGTGGCTTCGACGTTTGCTAGTTATCTAATTATTTCCGCTATGTATGTATACTTTGTATCAGCGTTGTGGAGACTAGTAGTTATGAATGTCCTTGGCTGAAGTTAGTATCTGCAGTGACTCTGTTCTATCCTTTTATAAGTGATCACATGTATTAATCTTAAATTGTATGATATGTGACTGCCTTGCATTGTAAGATTCTATGATCTTTCCTTCTTGTCTTTTCTTTCTTTTTTACCCCAAAAGGCTTGTCTTTTAGACATCAAGATGATTGGCACATGAGAACTGTGAATGTATTAAGTATCGTCTTTAGGAGTAAGAAAGATGGATCATTACAGAGCCGCCAAGTTTGCGAATGATTTCTAAATTACTTATCCACTTCATTGGAAAGAGAGGTGAACTTTTTACTAAATGAACTCTTAAGCTTTTTTTAAGAAGGTTTTCTTAGTTCCTTAGGATCTCTTTATTGGAGTAGTGGGATGGTTAGTCAAAACTTTCTAAGGAAGTATCCACTTCTTCCTCCTCCTTTTCTTCTTTTCCCCTTCCATTTCATCATTTTCCTCTTCTTCTTCATATTCCAACCATTATTCTTTTCAGAAAGTGTCCTATATGGTTCAAAAAATGGTGGAATGTGCATAAGAGAGATATTGTCTTTGTCAAAAAATTTTTAAGTAATAGTTTTTTCTTCCCTTAAATTAACACAAAAATTTATGAAAATTCTAGTAAGATACACACCATGAAAAAGTGTGCTCTCATGTCTAGAAATATTCTTTTAAACAAAGTCATCTAAAATGACTTATGTCCAGTTGACGTTATAATGGCCATAAATAGCAAAATAAGCTTTGAAAACTTTATGTGTAGGGTTATTATAATTACCTGTCCTCGGAGTGATACTTTATTGTAAAATAGGACTTATAAGTCTTGATTTTGGTCAAATATTTTTATGTTTAAAATCAAATTCTTTATCACCTTCGAAAATATCGTTAAAAACTTCATGATTTTGTTCATCAATTTGAAATGTGGAGAGGTCAATTTCACTAGATTTGCAACCAAGTATATTGTCCAAAAGTTCATAATATAAAACGATTTGAGTATCATTAACACAACTCCAAATTTGACCTTCTTCTCCTTGATAAAGTTTTCCATTTAAATTCACATAAAAATTGTTGAGCATATCCGAATAAGAAACAAAATCATTTTGAGAAGATTCAATTAAACCAAGGATTTCATTTTCAAAACAAAGATCTTGTAAACCATAAGAGGAAATATTTGAACTCAGCAAATCGCCTTGGAGAAACTTTTCTGGATGTAGTATACTCTATATATGCTGCAATAACATATGTCTTATTGAAGAGAAAGCTTTTAGTTTTCTTAGGGAGCCTTATGGTTTTAAGATTTTGACTTGAGGAAGCCATTTTTGAGTTTTTTAGGGGATAAGATAATGAAGAGGTATTTGAATTTTGACATAAGGTGAGTGAATGAATGCATAGAGGTAGATTTAATTAATAGAAAGTAAAGAGTCATGTTCTCTAGTCAAAAAGGTGCCTTTTAAGAACATGGGAGTTAGTGCAAAAGAGAGGAATATTCAAATTTTGAATTTTGAACTGAAATTTCAATTTTTAGTTTTCTAGCATGTATGCCCACATATGACTTGTGAGTTTGTAGACATATAGACCGAAATTTTTCGAAAATAAAACTAGGCTAATATATTCCTATATATACTTGTATTCATCCAACATTATTAGTAATCAATATGTTATTCCAAAAAATCATAATTAACCAAAAAAATGAAATAAAAATTATTAGATAAAAGGTACCTTTTTGTGTCTTTTTTTTATCAATACTGACTAGTCTGTTGTTGTCATGAAACACATATTCACAATTTCAGTATCTAGTTCGTTATCGCTAGAGAAATTGTCCGAATCATTCAAGTTGCTTTATAAGTCCTTTTTCTTTTTTTGGATGAATCATTTGCAGATAAGACCTTTGATTTATTTGGATGCAGACAGGCTCTCTAAAAATGACAGGGTTCATCAGTTGAAGCACCTAGTTGCGGTTCCATGGATCTAGCTTTCAGATTTTTGAAAGTTGATCATTTTCCTATACTTTAGAAATTTTCTAAAATTTCTGCTCATGAATACAATTTCTTCGTCGTTGTCATCGTCAGAATCCTGATATTCATTTATTACATTGAAAGCGATGGATTACTTTTATGTTGTCTTGCTTTTTCTTCTTCCCTGCAATTATACTTCATAAGACATTAAACTGCCCATTAACCCTTCAATTTTAGAGTATTAATATCGTTAATCTCTTCTATTGCTAGTGTCTTTTGACCCTGCTTTGAAGAGAGTGAAATGAGAATTTTTCTTACTTGGTCCTCTTTTGAAATTTTTTTTACCTAATGCAACTAATGAATGCACTATATCTTGAAATCTACGGTACACGTTAAAGATAAACTATGTGGATTAATTTAAACAATTAAAATTGATTAATTAGCATGGAAATTTTATTTTACTTTACTTTACTAGTGCCCTCATGTGTAACTTGTAGCGTTCTCCAAATTCCATATGTAGACTTACAAATAAAGACTCTATTAAACTCATTTTTATCTAATGAACAAAATAAAATATTCATGGCTTTAGAATTATTTTATGCAAGTGCCATTTGGTTAATAGTCCATTATGAAAAATTAGTCACAGGTTCAGTATACTCATTTTGTGTGACATTCCAAATATCTAAGCATTAGACTGTAAGTAAATTTTCATTCTACATGACCAATAGGTATAGCTACACCGTTGAAAAGTAAGGGTTCTAGCAATGGATTGTCCTTCAACGAAAGTGTTAAAAAATGTACCAACAATGTTGTTAGCCATTAAAAATCAAATTACGTGTTTTTATAAACCTAGCGCTTTGATACTAAGTGTGGGTTATGGAATTATGGATTAAGGCTGATTAAACAACAGACGGGGATGGACAACGTTTTCTAACTTTTGTATTCCTCTTTGAATTTCTTTTAAGTTTAATATTGAATCATAATTTAATATTGAATCATGGATTGTTGGGCTTTTGATAAAATTGAAAAATAGAATTGAAATGGAATTTTCAAGTTTTGGAATGAAACTGAATTTTTGGATACTTTAAGCGATCAATTTTGAACCTGCTCTTAGATGCCCAAAGTTAGAACTATTGTGAGAACAAATTTTTTGAAACATGGCTCTTAACAAAACTAAGCTGTGAATGAAATATGGATGTGTCCTATAATATGTAAAAACATCATATATGAAAATTTATCAGAAATATTAATTTTTATAAGTGGTATCCAGTAGCATTATACTTCCCAAGCATTTCATTTGTACCCACCATTTTCTAGCCACATGAATAAATTACTGAAGATAAGCATTATCCGTTGGACCAGCTGCTGCTTATTGCTAGTTTTTATGGACTGTTATTATAATTTCATTTTTTTTACTTTATAGCTCTCCTTATCTTCCCAAAATTCAAAACAACATTATGTTAGGTGTGACGATGTTCATGAGCTACAATTTTTTGTTCGAGGATATGTGTTTTGAGCTCGAGAATGAGAGCACAAAAGGATTGCATGGAATTAAAAGGAAGATAAAGAGAATTTTGAGCCACAACTAGCAAAGGTGATGGCAATGCATCAGAAACTTGACCTGTCAAACGGGTTGGGTTGGGTCAAAATGGGTTGGGTCGAGTTTGACCCAAACTCATTTATGGTTCATTATTTTTTGACCCATTTACGACCCAACCCATTTAATAAGTGGGTTACCCATTTAAAGATTTAAATTTGATTTGACTAATAAAAAACAAATAAATATAAAATATAAGGATGTGGTAACCTGCTATTGTTTAAGTACAACTGTCGGTCTCCATGGAGAACTATAGCATGCGTTAACCATATGAAGTATCTGAGTCCATATTGTCCGTAATTTAGGTGGGATTTAGCCAGTCGAAGTCTCGCTTGATTCCGAGTTAGTATGAAGAACCTATTGCAGTCTGAACAAAAAAATAGCGGCTTCTACACTAAGTGAAGATCAAATATGAGGATGTGGTAGCCTGTTATTTCCTAAGCACAATTATCAGTTTCCATGGAGAACTACAGTATGCATTAACAATATGAAGTATCCGAGTGTTCCATATTATCCATAATTTAGGTGGATGTTAATCGATCGAAGTCTCGCCTAATTCCGAGTTAGTATGAAGAAGTTATTACAGTTTGAACAAAAAAATAGCGGTTTTTGCACTAGGCGGAGTTCGAATATAGGATGTGTAAGCCTGTTATTTTCTAAGTATAACTATCAGTCCTATGGAGAACTACAGTGTGCATTCACAAGATAAAATCTCTGAGGGTTCCGTATTGTCTGTAATTTAGGTAGGAGTTAATCAGTTGAAGTCTCGCTTGATTCTGAGTTAGTATGAAGGAGTTATTGCAGTCTGAACAAAAAAATAGCGACTTCTGCACTAGGCGGAGTTCAAACATTGGACTGTGGTAGCATGTTATTTTCTAAGTACAACTATTAGTTCTCGTGTGGAACTACAGTGTGTGTTTGCAAGATGAAGTATCCGATTGTTCCATATTGTTCATAATTTAGATGGGAGTTCATTGATCAAAGCCTGGCCTGATTCTGAGTTAGTATGAAGAAGTTATTGTAGTCTGAACAAAAAAAATAGCGGCTTCTACACTAGACGAAGTTCAAATATGAGGATGTGGTAGCCTTTTATGTTCTAAGTACAACTGTTAGTCTCCATGGAAAACTACAACGTGTGTTAAAGTAGAGTAAATGGGTTGGGTTATTGCGTTAGGTCATAGTTTGACAGGTCTATCAGAGACACAACCGATTATTAAGACCCTTCGTCGTCGTCGTCTTCATATGCACTTCGATTATCATAGCTAGATACATTTTTTTGTAATATGATTTTAGTTTTTTGGGTACTAGTCATGGCTATGGATGATATTGTTTTTCGTACGGGATAGTAGCACTAGGTTAATAGTTTCACTGTTTAGAATTCAACTTAGTGTGTATATTGATCAACGATCTATAATTGCCTTTTCATTTTTTTATGCTATTTTTTATATATAAAATATGCATGTATGTGTATGTGTATATATGTATGTAAATGTGTATATGATTTTATTATTGATTGTTGAACTTTTGGCGACTATTATAAAGCAAAAACTATAAATTAAATCAAAAATTTAGCGCATCAAATTACCGCTACAGACGGAATGGAAAGAGAATACCGACGGAATTTACAGTTACATCAAATTATGTGTCATAGATAATGGCGAATGGAAACACAAAAATCAGAATATGCATCGTTAAACCTTTGCAAATCAGCGTGTGATTAGCGACAGAAACTTGTTACATCCGTCGCTAATCCTACGCTAGGTAGCTAGGTTTCACCAATGAATTTTTAGTAAAAATATATTTGTACAAATTTTATTTTTATACAGCTATCGGAAAGTAATCGGTGATTTCACGCTAAATACCATCTGTAACGCCGCGCCTTTTCGCACGCTTTAAATCGACGATAAACCACACACGTCAGACTTAAACCATATAGAAGGGCGGATTGTTATGGGGTGAACAAGAAAAAGGAAGGAAGAAATAAAACATAACAGAATCTTGCAACGGAACGATAAAATATAATAATCAAATATACAGTTCATGAAGCTGTTTTATAAAATATTTGATTTTCTTATACAATAAATATCAGAGTTCACATACCAAAGGATAATAACAATGTAGCGGAATAAAACGGTATAGTGGAATAATATAGTGGATAATAGTAATATAAATCTTCGTCCTCGTTCTCCAGAGCTAAAGTCTTCGAATCCTGAAATGTTCAGGCTGACCCGAGCGAATTGAAAAGACAAAACACTCGAGTCAGAACTAAAATATCTTATGTGAGTTAAATTAATAGAAATAAATATGAGTGCAGTAACTTAAGAGATGCTCGGGATTCACATCTTCTAAGGATCCGTTAAACTATTTACTATGTAATAATATTTCGCTATTATAATAATGTCTAATAGTAAAATAAACTTACTTTTTTCTTAGCATAAGGAGTTACCCATATAGCCCTTAACACGTAATAGTCTCAGTAGTCCATCCATTGTCAGCGCATCCCTAGATCGGGAGACTACCCTAAATAATCCACGGGCTACGAGAGAAAACCAAACTCGTACAAGGCGCGATAGGTTAGGTGACACGGCACAACTAGGCAATGCCAGGGTAGATATACCAATTACGCTTCCGGGCCGGTGGTAACGCGTAGCACGCAGTTACCGCCCACCTCGAGCCACACCCCCAATAAAAAAATCAATAGTGGCCACCGAATCAATCCAAAGGTCAAAGTATAATATCGAAGGGATGTGTCCGATCAAAGGTGCTACTTCATTAACCCGTCAATCTCTCCTGTTTCAGCCACCTTATGCCAACTCACGGGAGTCGGGTGTACGTATTTACCTTAAAGGAAACGCCGTCGCCATCCTACTTCATTCTGGAATCTCCACTGCGTACACGGTTGTTAAATTGGTTTTCGAAGTTGGCAGAGAGAATGACAACTTCCGATCCCCGTCTCTTCAACAACCAACCGTTATTATAACACCACGGTCATTTCAAAATAATTTATACTTCAAAACCAGGATATAATATTCATTCCAAAACCATATAATTACGATATCATTTTCCCTTTAAAAACCAAATCAATAAGATATCATTTTTAAATATATCCTTTTCTAAAACCATAACTTTTCATAGTTGTAATATTTCTAAACCAAATGCTTGAAATATAGCCTTTCAAACATAAAACTTTGAATTACTTAACTTTAAAATATAACCACACTACTTAATGGTTAAAATATAAATTACTTTATATAATAAAATAGTTTCTTCACCTTTCCAAATCAATTCCAAATATAGATTTAAATCCCAAATAAACATTTCAATTTCCATATCTTTCAAAGCTTTAAATATTTTACCATTTCAAAACGAATTCTTTGATAATTTCATATATATAAAATTCAATTACTATTATTTAGATCTTGAAATGTTTACTTAATAAATCACGTATCATCTAAGTAAAACCTTTACACTTCAAGTAACAGGATATACTTTCAATTTGATTAACTTGATAATATTCATTTAAATCACTTTGATATTCATTTAAATCCTCAAAATAAGATCAAGTTATAAATCATACCTTTTATACCTTAAATTTATTTACGCTTCAAATCAAATTTTTCCGAAGATAATTCTTAAATACTTTAATTCAAATCAAATTCCCATTTATCTTCCAACCTTCATTTTATTTGAGTCATTATAAACTTATACCATAAAATTTTGATAGATACTTAACCATATTATATAAAAGAAATCATACTTTATTATTTAGCTTATTTTATAATTCAAACAAATTCATACATAGCTAAATCAATAATAAATTAGCATTTATATAACATCTAAAATCAATATCTGTATAGCCCATATATTTCTTTACAAAACCATAGAAATTATTTCAAAAATAATTATATATATATACCGCGGTGTCTGTATATAATTTTCTATCCTATGGTCAAGTGATACGGATATTTATCATTTCAATCCGCAAATAAAAATGCGGTTGTATATCATTTCAAACCGCAATCCCGAATCAAAGTAAATGCATAACAACTTGCAGATTATGATGATATAAATAAACATCCATTCATCCATAATAAAATTATACATCCATCAAAATCATCAAACAATCAATCAATATCAATATATAACTGATAATATATAACAGGTAATTAACTGGCAGTTATATTCAAAAATAAATTAAATAACGATTTAATTTCAATAAATGCAATTAACTGAGTGATGATTAAAAATATACGAAACAGCCATAAATAAATGCACAATCACAACATAAATTAATCTACCAAACATAAGAAATTTTATAAGTTGTGAGTTAGTTAAAACACTCAACTTTTGAATTTAAATTGAATTTAAATCCAATTTAAATCCAAAAATTGGACAGTCTCAGAATTCGTCCAAACCAGCGCCAAAATGTCCGGAATTCAAATGCATCCTAACAAAAGAAACTGCGCGTAAAACGGATGTCGTATGTAAAAGTTATTGCATTAAAACGAATTGAAAATCAAATTTAAATTAAAACAAAAATAATATAGCAAACCTTTGCCACGTCATCAAAGAATGCGTGCGCCCTTCTTCCCAACGAACACAGCGTTCCACCATAAAGAACCCATCACTGCCGAAACTTTGACCATCAAAGTCGATCAACTCCGACCACCTGGCCACCTCCAACCACTGCCATCTTCGAGCCCAAGCCGAGCCGCACCTCCCCATGGTCACGATACACCCTCTGTCGCCGCGAATCTCGTGCGTCGCCGCCCTTGTTTCTAGGGTTTCAAAACCCTAATCGCAATTTTCGGCCACCACATCTCGATATAGGCCAAGTGGCTACCACCAAACGACTCCCCTTGTCGAGCTCTTCGATACCCATATTTCAATTTCGTCGATTGGCGACGAAATCGAAAACGCCCAAATTCACATTGTCCATGATTTCTGATCGATCCGGTCACTGTCTTGAAAAAGAACAGAAAACATAGGTTCGTATCATTGAGATCTTTGATATATATTTTTTTCAAAATTTTCTGAGGCGAGTTTGAATTTTTTGAAGTCGATTTTGAATTGAAATTTGAATTGGATAAATTAGGGTTTACATCCATTGAGAAAGAGGAGCACAGAAGTTTCTGTACATATAGAAATGAGGAATAGAGGCTGCTAGAGTTTATAATAAGGTATTTATAGACAACATTGAAACAGAATAGATGGACCAGATAAATAAACGTGCCGAGCGATGTATGGCCCGAAAAGCCCGTTTCGCCTCCGGAACGAAATTGGATCAACCCATATATCAAAATAGTGTTTTAAAATATTTTAAACGCAGTGGAAAAGGTTTCGAGTCCAGATTCCATCGTATGAAGAAGTTATGCTAAAATCAATATTTTCCAAATTGATTTCAATTTCATTGATTTCAAGGCGTTTCACGTTCGTACGATCAAACGACATGTCCGATCGCTACGAAACTTGAAACCCTATAATAATTCACCGATGCGGATCTGATGAAACTAGTTTCGTCGAAATCCGAATCAGTGGCCAAAATGCCCATTTTTACATTAATTAAATAATTTAAAAATTAATTAAATAAAATCCAATTTTTAATTTCAATTTTATAATTGAAAATTTTATCACTTTTATATTTCTTAATTATTTACCAAAATTTTTAAACAAGTTTAGATGTAAATTAAAAGTTGATAAATTTATCAATTGCAGCGTTAATTTTTCCATTTCATTATATTTAGAAATTATAAATTAAATTCTCAAACCCATTTATAAAAAAATTTAAACCTTCTTATTCGCATCTTTTACCAAAATAAGGATGCCACTAACATTGGTTTACGATCTATTACTTTACTATTCTCTAATATGACAACTCCTAAACATTTTATTACCTTTCCCATAAATGTAACATTTATTTTATTAAAATTTATTTCCAATTCCATCAACTAATTAACAGGTAACTTATAATAATTGTTTTCAAGCCAAATGTTACACTTAAGTTTATGTTGTATTCTACTAATTATCATATTATGAAGAAAATTACGTTATTCCCCATTATTACCTTAATTTATATTAACGTAACATTTAATTTAGATTTATTGCAATTATTTCCAATTCAATTGAATGATCTAAATATATATATATATAACTCATAATAATTGTTGTCAAAACTCTTAATCACACATTTATAAGTTTACTATTTCCACTCCAATATAATAGTTATTTACAGAGTATTGGTCTTTTTATTCAATCATCATTTATTATATATTAAATAATTAATTCAATATTTAAGTTCGCTTTCCTATATTAAATTTATTAACAAGTACTCCTTTTCCCTTATTCCAACAAATTGGAATTTCATTCAATTACTATAAACAATCATTTTCCTATTCACCCTTTATTATTAACCCACGGTTATAATTACTTACAGAACATTTATTTTATTCAATGACCATTTATTAAAATTTAAATTCCTTAATTTAATTAAATGCTTACATTTTGTTTTCATATATTCAATTTGTAGCTAAGCATACGTCTACATTATTTCTATTGATTTGAATTTCGTTCAATTTATTAATAGTTACCTTGGTTAAGTTACCTTAGTTAACATTAACGAAATCTCAGATTATAATTTTACAATCTTACCAATTTCATACATTGTCAATTTCCAAATGTATACATTAATTACTATTAAATGTTCCCCATAAATTATTTACTTGGTTTCAACCTTTTATTCATCAATTACTGCCTTATAAATAAACTCCTGTTTCTATTCAATTTGTATTCACCTTTCCGTTATAATATTAATTATCATTTAAGTAACCTTTAATCACTTTTATTTTTAAATCTTACTCAAGTGAAACAATTACACTTTCCATTATTATATTAATTTGAATTCCATTCTAGTAAATAATTTTTATTAATAATTCACAAATTCAACATTCCCATTTGTTTCTTATATTAAACTTACAACCCAGTATGACAATTTTCATTATTTCCAATTAATTGCAATATAAATTTTAAATTGTTAATTTTAATTTCATTTGCTACCTCTAATTTCTAACACTCGTTCCAATATAAATTATAAGACTTTTATTTCTTTCTAAATTTAATTAAAAATCTTATTAATTTAACTCATTTTAATCATCGAATTTTACGGGTCGTTACACTCTCCCCCACTCAAAACTTTTCGTCCTCGAAGAGGAAAAGAAAGGAAAAGAGGAATTAAGAAATCAATATATCTTATTTAAAATATTAAATTTATAAACAAATAAATTTACAAAATTTAATAATTTAAATAAAATATCAATTTATAACTATTAAATCCCTTTATACTCAAATTAGTAAAGTTTGGAAAACATTTTCAAAAATTTTCTAAGTCCAAAATTGACGGAAAATTTCGGCAGAGTCTCCTTTGTATGGAGAGGTTCGGAAGAAAATATAATATCAAATTAACCAAATATAACATATATTTTCCAAAATAATATATATCCCAACACGGGAAAACAATATAATAGCGCTATAAAATGTAATCCGAAAACGTACCTATTGGTCGGGCAATTACGCTTATATTATGAAACCAAAAGCAGTAGCAATTGCTTTCATAACCTGTATTCCACTTATATAATCCAAAAGGTTAAAAATTATATAAAATGAAATATTTAAAGCGTTTCAACCATAAACACAAATCAATACAAACATCAATCACTAGCAACAAGGCATACAACCATCATATAGAATCAATATAAATCAATCATTCATTCATATTAAACAAAACAAATAGTTGTTCGGGTTCAAAACTTCAAATTGTACAGAATGAAAAATAAACTACTTAGTACATCATTTACTCGACAGTCTTAGATGAAACTAAATAGATTATTTATTCATCCAAACAATTTTAGAGTATTCTTGCCCAAACAACCATAATTAAACAAACAACAATTTCAACCAATAGATCAATTTCATCCTTATTAATTTCATCCTTATTAATTTCATCTATTACATTTGGTGTTTCATTTCTCTTTTTATTCATTTAATGATTTATTTTAATTCACATTTATTTCTTGCAAATTTTCATTTTCATTTATTTATTTACATTACATTCATTCATTTCTCATTTTCATTTACTTAGCATCTCAATGCATTAACTTTAGTCTGCAATCATATATTTAATGCATTCATCTTTTCTACTTATTTTACTTATCATACGTTTACTTAAGTTAATTATCATTTATTTAATATACTTGCATTTCTATTAAACTAGTAGCATTTCAATTATACTTAAGTTTATAACACTACAACATCAAATTCTTATTTATTAAGGTGATTCATTTAACCTTTTCATTATATAAATTTTTCGTGTACACTTTCCATTACATTTTCTTATTAAACATTCCAATTTTTAATATTTGGTAAGTTATATATATGCTTTATAAGAATGTAATTTGAAGTTATACAAGTCTTTCTCATTTAATTAAATGTTCAATAATAATCCTTCAATTCAAACCAATTTCATTTATAACCTTGCATTAATCTCTTATTTTAGTTAAAGGTTCCAGTTATTAGTTAACTTCCATTTTACTACACTAATTTGAAACTATTAAATAATGGAAACTTAAGAATTTAAATATCGGGTTTTATTCAAAGATCGTTTTTTTAAAATAATAGATAAACATATGCTTGCAATTTATATATCCCATTATATTTAAAACAATTTAAAATTTATATTTGTATATCAAAATAAATCTGTAGTAAAACTACTATAGTGGCCTTCCCACTTTGAAACTCGAAAATGAATGTCGATGATGTGGCCGCCATCACCGAAATTATTTTCCAACGACAGAGAGGGAAGTACAGAGCTTATTATTTTTTCCAAAATTCTTTAAAACAATTCTTTCAATTTATATTAAAATATTTATCAGAAAATACTTCTAATATACTATTATTATATTCCAAAATCATTTGAAAGAAATTTTCAAAACTCCGGAAATTAAGTTCTAAATTCCCAATTTTCATTTATTTTATTAGAAATCTTATTTCAACTATTATTTATAAATTTCACTGCCTAACAACAAATATATTGCAAACAAATATAACCTTTATAAAATTATTTTATATAGAAAATATAATAGGCAAAATTATTTCATTCACCTATATTAAAACAAATATTATGTCGGTCTATCCTATTATGTGTTTAGAAATCCCTATTGATATCATAGCGTCCCATGCATCAACCAGAATTTATAAATACAAAACGGAACAGATTAACACAATATTAAAACCTTTTTATAACACTAACAAATACGCTCTCTCATATATACGTTCAACGACTCATCATAGGGTATTACTACCCTATTAATAAAGAGTCAAACCCCACAAAGCTAAGGTTTATCGCTAAACCAAAGCTCTGATACCAGATGTAACGCCCCGCCTTTTCGCACGCTTTAAATCGACGAAAAACCACACACGTCAGACTTAAACCATACAGAAGGGTGGATTGTTATGGGGTAAATAAGAAAAAGGAAGGAAGAAATAAAACAAAACAGAATCTTACAGCGGAACGATAAAATATAATAATCAAATATACAGTTTATGAAGCTGTTTTATAAAATATTTAATTTTCTTATACAATAAATATCAGAGTTCACATACCAAAGGATAATAACAATGCAACGGAATAAAATGGTGTAGTGGAATAATATAGTAGATAATAGTAATATAAATGTTCGTCCTCGTCCTCCAGAGCTAAAGTCCTCGAATCCTCAAATGCTCAGGCTGACCCGAGCGAATTGAAAAGACAAAACACTCAAGTCAGAACTAAAATATCTTATGTGAGTTAAATTAACAGAAATAACTATGAGTGCAGTAACTTAAGAGATGCTCGGGATTCACACCTCCTAAGGATCCGTTAAACTATTTACTATGTAGTAATATTTCGCTATTATAATAATATCTAATAGTAAAATAAACTTACTTTTTTCTTAGAATTAAGGGGTTACCCATATAGCCCTTAACACGTAATAGTCCCAGTAGTCCATCCAGTATTAGCGCATCTCCAGATCAGGAGACTGCCCTAAATACTCCATGGACTACGGGAGAAAACCAAACTCGTACAAGGCGCGATAGGGTAGGTGACACGGCACAACTAGGCAATGCCAGGGTAGATATACCAATTACGCTTCCGGGCCGGTGGTAACACGTAGCGCGCAGCTACCGCCCACCTCGAGCCACACTCCCAATAAAAAAATCAAAAGTGGCCACCGAATCAATCCAAAGGTCAAAGTATAATATCGAAGGGATGTGTCCGATCAAAGGTGCTACCTCATTAACCCGTCAATCGCTCTTGTTTTAGCCACCTTATGCCAACTCAGGGGAGTCGGGTCCATGTATTTACCTTAAAGGAAACGCCGCCACCATCCTACTTCATTCTGGAATCTCCACCTCGTACACGGTTGTTAAAGTGGTTTTCAGAGTTGGCAGAGAGTATGACAACTTCTGATCCCGGTCTCTTCAACAACCAACCGTTATTATAACACCGCGGTCATTTCAAAATAATTTATACTTCAAAACCAGAATATAATACTCATTCCAAAACCATATAATTGCGATATCATTTTCCCTTTAAAAACCAAATCAATATGATATCATTTTTAAATATATCCTTTTCTAAAACCATAACTTTTTATAGTTATAATATTTCTAAACCAAAGGCTCGAAATATAGCCTTTCAAACATAAATAACTTTGAAATACAACCACACTACTTAAATGGTTAAAACATAAATTACTTTATATAATAAAATAGTTTCTTCACCTTCCCAAATCAATTCCAAATATAGATTTAAATCCCAAATAAACATTTCAATTTCCATATCTTTCAAAGCTTTCAATATTTTACCATTTCAAAACGTATTCTTTGATAATTTCGTATATATCAAATTCAATTACTATTATTTAGATTTTGAAATGTTTACTTAATAAATCATGTATCATCTAAGTAAAACCTTTACACTTCAAGTAAAAGGATATACTTTCAATTTGATTAACTTGATAATATTCATTTAAATCACTTTGATATTCATTTAAATCCTCTAAATAAAATCAAGTTATAAATCATACCTTTTATACCTTAAATTTATTTACACTTCAAATCAAATTTTTCCGAAGATAATTCTTAAATGCTTTAATTCAAATCAAATTCCCATTTATCTTCCAACCTTCATTTTATTTGAGTCATTATAAACTCTATATACCATAAATTTTAGACAGATACTTAACCATATTATATAAAAGAAATCATACGTTATTATTTAGCTTATTTTATAATTCAAACAAATTCATACATAGCTAAATCAATAATAAAATAGCATTTATATAACATCTAAAATCAATATCTATATATCCCATATATTTCTTTACAAAACCATAACAATTATTTCAAAAATAATTATATATATATACTGCGGTGTCTATATATAATTTTCTATCCTATGGTCAAGTGATACAGATATTTATCATTTCAATCCGCAAATAAAAATGTGGTTGTATATCATTTCAAACCGCAATCCGGAATCAAAATAAATGCATAACAACTTGCAGATTATGATGATATAAACAAACATCCATTCATCCATCATAAAATCATACATCCATCAAAATCATCAAACAGTCAATCAGTATCAATATATAACTGATAATATATAACAGGTAATTAACTGGCAGTTATATTCAAAAATAAATTAAATAATGATTTAATTTCAATAAATGCAATTAACTGAGATGATGATTAAAAATATACGAAACAGCCATAAATAAATGCATAATCACAACATAAATTAATGTACCAAACATAAGAAATTTTAGAAGTTGTGAGTGGGTTAAAACGCTCACCTTTTGAATTTAAATCCAATTTAAACCTAAATTGGACAGTCTCAGAATTTGTCCAAACCGGCGCCAAAATGTCCAGAATTAAGATACGATCCTAACAAAAGAAACCACGCGTAAAACGGATATCGTATGTAAAAGTTATTGCATTAAAACGAGTTGAAAATCAAATTAAAATTAAAACAAAAATAATATAGCTAACCCTTGCCACGTCATCAAAGAATGCATGCGACCTTCTTCCCAACGAACACTGCGTTCCACCGTAAAGAACCCATCACTGCCGAAACTTTGACCATCAAATTCGATCAACTCCGACCACCTGGCCACCTCCAACCACTACCATCTTCGAGCCCAAGACGACCCGCACCTCCCCATGGTCACGACACACCCTACGTCGCGAATCTCGTGCGCCACCGCCCATGTTTCTAGGGTTTCAAAACCCTAATCGCGATTTCCGGCCACCACACCTAGATATAAGGCGAGTGGTTACCACAAAACGCCTCCCCTTGTCGAGCTCTTCGATACCCATATTTCAATTTCGTCGATTGGCGACGAAATAAAAAACGCCCAAATTGACTTTGACCGCGATTTCTGATCGATCTGGTCACTGTCTCGAAAAACGAACAGTAGATGTAGGTTCGTATCATTGAGATCTTTGATATATAATTTTTTCAAATTTTTCTGAGGAGTTTGAATTTTTTGAAGTTGATTTTTGAATTGAAATTTGAATTGGATAAATTAGGGTTTACATCCATTGGGGAAGAGAAGCACAGAAGTTTGTGTACGTATAGAAATGAGGAATAGAGGCTGTTAGGGTTTATAACCGGGTATTTATAGACAACGTTGAAATAGAATAGATGGACTCGATAAATAAACGTGCTGAACGATCTATGGCCCGAAAAGTTTGTTTCGCCTCCGGAACAAAATTGGATCAACCCATATATCAAAATAGATGTTTTAAAATATTTTAAACGCAATGGAAAAGGTTTTGAGTCCAAATTCCATCGTACGAAGAAGTTATGCTAAAATCAATATTTTCCAAATTGATTTCAATTGATTTCAATTTCATTGATTTCAAGGCGTTTCACGTTCGTACGATCAAATGACATGTCCGATCGCTACGAAACTTGAAACCCTACAATAATTCACCGATACGGATCCGATGAAACTGGTTTCGTCGGAATCCAAGTCAGTGGCCAAAATGCCTATTTTTACATTAATTACATAATTTAAAAATTAATTAAATAAAATCCAATTTTTAATTTCAATTTTATAATTGACAATTTTATCACTTTTATATTTCTTAATTATTTACCAAAAATTTTAAACAAGTTTAGATGTAAATTAAAAGTTGATAAATTTATCAATTGCAGTGTTAATTTTTCCATTTCATTATATTTAGAAATTATAAATTAAATTCTCAAAACCCATTTATAAAAAATTTTAAACCTTCTTATTCACATCTTTTACCAAAACAAGGATGCCACTAACATTGGGTCACGATTTATTACTTTACTATTCTCTAATACGACAACTCCTAAACATTTTATTACCTTTCCCATAAATGTAACATTTATTTTATTAAAATTTTATTCCAATTCCATCAACCAATTAACAGGTAACTTATAATAATTATTTTCAAGCCAAATGTTACACTTAAGTTTATTTCATATTCTACTAATTATCATATTATGAAGAAAATTTATGTTATTCCCCATTATTACCTTAATTTATATTAATGTAACACTTAATTTAGATTTATCGCAATGATTTCCAATTCAATTGAATGAACTAAATATATATATATTACTCATAATAATTGTTGTCAAAACTCTTAATCACACATTTATAAGTTTACTATTTCCACTCCAATATTATAGTTATTTACAGAGTATTGGTCTTTTTATTCAATTATCATTTATTATATATTAATTAAGTAATTCAATATTTAAGTTCGTTTTCCTATATTAAATTTATTAACAGGTGTTCCTTTTCCCTTATTCCAACAAATTGGAATTTCATTCAATTACTATAAACAATCATTTTCCTATTCACCCTTTATTATTAACCTACAGTTATAATTACTTACAGAACATTTATTTTATCAATGACCATTTATTAAAATTTAAATTCCTTAATTTAATTAAATGCCTACATTTTGTTTTCATATATTCAATTTGTAGCAAGCATACGTCTACATTATTTCTATTGATTTGAATTACGTTCAATTTATTAATAGTTACCTTGGTTAAGTTACCTTAGTTAACATTAATGAAATCTTAGATTATAATTTTACAATCTTACCAAATTCATACGTTGTCAATTTCCAAATGTATACATTAATTACTATTAAATGTTCCTAATAAATTATTTACTTGGTTTCAACCTTCTATTCATCAATTACCGCCTTATAAATAAACTCCTGTTTCTATTCAATTTGCATTCACCTTTCCGTTATAATATTAATTATCATTTAAGAAACCTTTAATCACTTTTATTTTTAAATCTTACTCAAGTGCAACAATTACACTTTCCATTATTATATTAATTTGAATTCCATTCTAGTTAATAATTTTTATTAATAATTCACAAATTCAACATTCTCATTTGTTTCTTATATTAAACTTACAACCCAGTATGACAATTTTCATTATTTCCAATTAATTGCAATATAAATTTTAAATTGTTAATTTTAATTTTAATTGCTACCTCTAATTTCTAACACTCGTTCCAATATAAATTATAAGACTTTTATTTCTTTCTAAATTTAATTAAAAATCTTATTAATTTAACTCATTTTAATCATCGAATTTTACGGCTCGTTACACTCTCCCCCACTCAAAACTTTTCGTCCCCGAAGAGGAAAAGAAAGGAAAAGAAGAATTAAGAAATCAATATATCTTATTTAAAATATTAAATTTATAAACAAATAAATTTACAAAATAGATGTTTTAAAATATTTTAAACGCAATGGAAAAGGTTTCGAGATTCCATCGTATGAAGAAGTTATGCTAAAATCAATATTTTCCAAATTGATTTCAATTTCATTGATTTCAAGGCGTTTCACGTTCGTACGATCAAACGACAAGTCCGATCGCTACGAAACTTGAAACCCTACAATAATTCACCGATACGGATCTGATGAAACAGGTTTCGTCGAAATCCGAATCAGTGGCCAAAATGCCCATTTTACATTAATTAAATAATTTAAAAATTAATTAAATAAAATCCAATTTTTAATTTCAATTTTATATTTGACAATTTTATCACTTTTCTTTTTCTTAATTATTTACCAAAAATTTTAAACAAGTTTAGATGTAAATTAAAAGTTGATAAATTTATCAACTGCAGTGTTAATTTTTCCATTTCATTATATTTAGAAATTATAAATTAAATTCTCAAACCCATTTATAAAAAAATTTAAACCTTCTTATTCACATCTTTTACCAAAATAAGGATGCCACTAACATTGGTTTACGATTTATTACTTTACTATTCTCTAATATGACAACTCCTAAACATTTTATTACCTTTCCCATAAATGTAACATTTATTTTATTAAAATTTATTTCCAATTCCATCAACTAATTAACAGGTAACTTATAATAATTGTTTTCAAGCCAAATGTTACACTTAAGTTTATGTTGTATTCTACTAATTATCATATTATGAAGAAAATTACGTTATTCCCCATTATTACCTTAATTTATATTAACGTAACATTTAATTTAGATTTATTGCAATGATTTCCAATTCAATTGAATGATCTAAATATATATATATATATAACTCATAATAATTGTTGTCAAAACTCTTAATCACACATTTATAAGTTTACTATTTCCACTCCAATATTATAGTTATTTACAGAGTATTGGTCTTTTTATTCAATCATCATTTATTATATATTAAATAATTAATTCAATATTTAAGTTCGCTTTCCTATATTAAATTTATTAACATGTATTCCTTTTCCCTTATTCCAACAAATTGGAATTTCATTCAATTACTATAAACAATCATTTTCCTATTCACCCTTTATTATTAACCCACGGTTATAATTACTTACAGAACATTTATTTTATTCAATGACCATTTATAAAAATTTAAATTCCTTAATTTAATTAAATGCTTACATTTTGTTTTCATATATTCAATTTGTAGCTAAGTATACGTCTACATTATTTCTATTGATTTGAATTTCGTTTAATTTATTAATAGTTACCTTGGTTAAGTTACCTTAGTTAACATTAACGAAATCTTAGATTATAATTTTACAATCTTACATAATTCATACATTGTCAATTTCCAAATGTATACATTAATTACTATTAAATGTTCCCAATAAATTATTTACTTGGTTTCAACCTTCTATTCATCAATTACCGCCTTCTAAATAAACTCCTGTTTCTATTCAATTTACTTTCACCTTTCCATTATAATATTAATTATCATTTAAGTAACCTTTAATCACTTTTATTTTTAAATCTTACTCAAGTGCAACAATTACACTTTCCATTATTATATTAATTTGAATTCCATTCTAATTAATAATTTTTATTAATAATTCAGAAATTCAACATTCCCATTTGTTTCTTATATTAAACTTACAACCCAATATGACAATTTTCATTATTTCCAATTAATTGCAATATAAATTTTAAATTGTTAATTTTAATTTCAGTTGCTACCTCTAATTTATAACATTCGTTCCAATATAAATTATAATATTTTTATTTCTTTCTAAATTTAATTAAAAATCTTATTAATTTAACTCATTTTAATCATCGAATTTTACGGGTCGTTACACCATCACTAAATTGATAGTAGTTTACCAACTACGTTTTTACCAACCTGTGCCAATCGTCATAAATCCGTCGCTAAATGCAATTTAGCGACAGTTTAGCGACAGGTTTGGCCAATTCAAAATCAAGGTTTTCTTGTAGGCAATTAATATCGAACGATTCAAATATTAATCTTTACACACCACCTTAGCTAGTGTTGCAGCATTATGTTTGAATTTATCGCTTACACATCTTTTGTAAAATCCAATTTTATTTATTATCAGCGACACTTAATAGTGATGATTATTTACACTAATTCTCTTCATTAAAAATGTATAACTTCAGACTTATGAAATTGGTAATGATCAAAATTTCAATATCATCCTTATTCAACTTTATATTCTAAACACAATTTCCTTCGTTTAATAGTAATAATTATTATTAACAGGACTACTCTGGTAAGATATATGGACTTTGAGTTGTCTTCAGTCGACCGTGATACTAATCCCATATAAGTAGGGAAATGAATCCTCTCTTGAATAGAGCTTCAATTGCAATACATCCACTTGATCCAACTATAGTCATTCGATGGACGCCGTATCACGATTTAACTATAACTAAAGCCAAGCTTTCATATTGAAGACTGACATTATTCTCAAATTAAGAGAAGGGTGTAAATTAGTCATTCAGATATTTTCTATTTGACCTTATTTACATTAACTAATAGAAAATTATCAAGTGAGTCACTCCATAGCTATCCAATAACTATAAATACCTAACCCCTTGGTGCCTTTAGCAGTCACGATTAATACACTACCCAATATTTGGAGAGGTTTACTTACTATAGCCTCAACGTATGCATCGATATCCAATCTCGATATATGGAATATTCTCTTATTTGGCGGCCCAAAACTGATGGATGCGGATGATGTAGTCATCCATAGTTATTAATTCACGGCGACCAAACACGACAATATTAGATACTTTAATACATAGAAACACAAGAATATGGAAAAAAAATTAAATAGCAAAACAAATTCCACATGCCATTTCTAAATATTCCAAATTGATTACATAACCCCAAGTTGCAAACCACGTTCAGGTAACATATAATTATTACAAAATACGCCAATAGCGATATATGAAGATGTCTCCTTGGTAGATCATAGTATATATATAGGTAATAAAAAAATTTGCCTTTACGAACAAAACACAAAGCGAAAAATAAAAAGAACCCTAATAACAAGTTTGCCTCCTGCATGTCCTCGGAAGCTTTATTCGGCTAAAAGAACATCTGGAAACCGTACTCTCAACCTACTCAAAATTGAGTACCCGATATTTTAAGGGAAAAAAAAACTTCGAGTCAGACATAATGCCTGGTATGAATAATAATTTACTGTCTCAAACCATTTGGATATTTAGTGAGACCACGCCGTTTAGCGGAACGGGCTTTCCCCTCACTAGTATCCTAAAACATTTATAAAACCATATACTATGCTTCTGCATCCACAATAATTAAAACATAGCATTTCAAAACATTATGATGATATGCAAAACAATTAAATCAATTCTGGATTACCCTACCCCATTCATTCTGACAATCTGTCTCAATTATAGTTTTTAGGGTTACTATTAACCTACTAAATGTTAAGGACTGCTGTCCAATTACTTACTTTTCACGGGATCACTAAGAACCTATTGCTAATCCAATATCTTATTGCTTATCCTAGTTTTCAGGGGCTAACTAGAAACATATTGGCTGACTGCCAATATCTTAATCCAGATATAGTTTTCATGGGCTAACTACAAACCTACTGGCCCCTGCCGGTATCAAATCATAGTTTTCATGGGTTGACTATGAAGCTATTGGCCCCTGCCAATATCATACAGATTTCATGGGATTACTGCAAACTTATTGGCCTTTACCAATATCTTTAATTTAAATTTTAACACCTGTTAAGTTATATTCGTTACTGGGTCAACCTAACTTGTAATTCTGCCCCTTCACCAAAATATAGTTATAGGCTAATAACAAAGTGAATAACATTTCAAAATCTTTATTATGCCATGGTTATTACTTTAAATTGAGATTGGATCTATGTTTTGAAATCAAAAACATCTCTTCTGAAACCTCTGGATAGCCTCCTTTTGAAAGCACATATCTCTTTTCAAGACATTGAATACATATCTTTCGAAGCCCTTAGTAAACATTATCTTTCGAAACCTATTATACCTTTCGATGGCATCAAATCATCTTTTAAAAATATAGAGCTTAAAACAAATGAAAGTACCCCTTTCGAAAGTATTGGGTTTACTTCTTAAAATCATTTGGGTTAGAATAGTTATATATTAAAGTATCTCTTTCGAAACCAACATAAATTAGTTTGGAGAAAAATTGACGGTGTCGGAGCGATCTAGTTAGAAAGCAAAAGACTTTAAAAATCAAAACATCGAAGGTCTGAGTCGAAACTCCCTTTTGACTCTATCTCATTCGAAACCACAACCCCTTTTGAAAACAATTAGGAAAAAGGTCTGGTTTAAGGTAAAACAGGTGCAACTCTTCGAAAGCATTACTGGTCAACCTGGTCAAAAGGTAGAGTAGCGGCTAGGCTTTGACTTGGTCGAAACCAACCCTCATCAAAAGCTTTTACTTAAAGAAAAAGAAACCCCTTCGAAGCGTTTTGTAAAATTCCTTTCAAAAGCCTAGCTTTTGACTATGTTAAAAAATCCAAGCAGGAAGTTAGCTTTAGAAAACAAGCTAAAGTTTCAACTCTATAGGGTATCGACTTGGTTGAAGTCCCTTAAAAAGCTAGGCAAGCACTGATCTTTTTAAAGTTGAATCCTTGGTTTCGACTATGATGAAAGCATAGCTTTCGACACCCAACCTTCCGCTTACTTACCAACACACTTTGTATCAATTTCCATTGATACTCTGTGCCTTGGTTCTGGCTTTATGGGTTTCAAAACTGATGGTTTTGACTTAGATGGTCGAGGTAAAGGAATCGAAAGATATTCCTCTCAAAATAGGAGTAACCTCCTTTTTTCTTAAAAGTTATTTTATATCCAAAAATGGTAATTACTTTATAATTAATCCTGCAACATGTAACTCCTTTATTTGCTACTCGAAACTTTTCAATTACTTATTCAATAAAACTGCCTCATTTATTCAGATATAATCAAAGGATTTTCACGTTAAAATATTTCCAAATAACAAAACCGATATTTACAGAAAAGCCCTTCCTTTCAAATTATGTATTTCCCCAAATAAATCAACTAGGAAAAATCCTCAAAAATCACAGAAATTCAAATTAATAATGTAACCAAACATATTAAAATTTTAGACCCAATTTCTTTTTGAAATTCATAAATAAATATTTAACCCAATTTTATCATATTTTCCATCAAAATTCATAGTAAATTTTCCATAACTTGAAAAATTCCGAAAATCAAAAATCATCTCCAAAATCATGTTTTACTTAACATAAAAAATTTGCATGGCATTTTAAAATCAAGTATATCACGGTTTTGATCCTAAAACGGTATGGATTTCATAAAATTTAATGGTTTAAATCAACCAATTCATAAATTCGAGCATATCATCATCTAGTATATCATGGGAACAAAATAAATATTCAAATTTGAATTCACATGATTATAAAACCAAATGAAGATGGTAAGAATTATTATTCACCTTAAACATGATAAGGGACTTGAGATTTAATGTTGATTAATCCTTCCTAGCTTGATTCTTAGCTTTAGATTAAAATCTGTCCTCTTTCTTGGTAATGGCCAGCTTTAGGTTTTAGATTTTTTTATGATCGTGAGAAAAAAAAGAAACATGAATGGACATAGGTGAGAAGTAATAGCCGTGTATAATTAATTGGCTAATTTACTAATATGTCTATGTGTTGTTTAATTAACCTTTAAACCAATTTAAAGCCCAATTACTTTGTTAATAAGCATGACCCTATTATGTTATTTAATTAAATCTCAATCTTCTTATCATCATTATTCTATTTAATTTATCTAATTAAATCTTTTGAATAGTGTTATCAAAATTAGGGATGTTATAGGCTTTCCCCCTTAACGAATTTCATCCTTGAAATTCATTAAGGACTAAATACCAAACATAGTAATCTTCTGCAACAGCTCCTAACAACTATACTAGTCTAACTAACTAGCTATTATCTATATAAATATAATATAGACATACCCTCAAAGCAAGTCAAGATAAGTATCTCTAATCCTATCCTCTATCTCTTAAATACAGTCCTTTTTGTTGTTGATCCACTGAACTTTCATTAACCTAACTATCTTGTTCCTCAATCTTTCCTCATCACTAGCTACAACCCAAACTGGTTGTTTAACAAAAGTCAAATTAGACTCTACCATTAAGTCATCCAACTTTGTCGAAGGAATAGTGGTGTAACAACGCAAAATTTGAGCTATAATAATTAATTAAAGAATTAATTAAATAATAAAATAAGTTTGTGAAATTGTCAAAATCGAGCTACAGGAGTTGCACTATTGTGTCTATGGCGATTTTCTGATCAATTTTCATATATAACTTGTCGAAATCAGAGTCGGTATGGAGAAGATATAAGAGAAATAAGAAATCGAAAATAAAATGAAAATAATTACAATAAGGGGTCAGGTCGACCCAAACCTAGGCCAGGTCGACCCTACCGTCGACCCCTTAAAGGCCATAGGTCAACTTGTAGGTCGACCCGCTTAATTCTTGAACGATGTTTCATTCGTACACATCATATTTTGATTTTCTTCAATCCTGTGCGTTCATGCTTCCATCTGATGGTTCCTAGTGAGCCTATAATGTGGTTGCACCAGATTTAATCTTCAAATCCAACGGCCTGAGATCTCTAAGCTACACTATAAATAAGACCCTTGACCAAGCTATTTTTCTCAATCAGATTTTCTCCCAATTTTGTTCATTGCATGATGCTGGACCCTAAAAGGAAAAAAATTTCTTAGGAGGAGATCTTTGTAATAAAAATATTCTACACCCTAGAAGTAGATCCGAGAAGGCCAAGGAATAGAGCTAAGGACCATAGGTGAGTGTTTTGTAATTATTTAGATTTTTGAGTAATTTAAATTAATAGGGTTCTCAATAATTGTAGTTTTTCTGCAATTTTGAGACAATTTTTGTATAAGTTATTTACAGTTAATTTTTAAATTTCTTTTCAGCCTATTTTATTCATCTATTTTTATTCATCTATTTTTATTCAGCTATTTTTATTCGGCTATTTTATTTATTTATTTATAGTTATTTATATTTATTTATATTTATTTACATCTGTTTTACGTTAGAATTTAGCATGTAAACGTTAGTTTCTTTTTATTCCTTTTTACGCGAATAAAAAATAAGAATTTTAAAAGGAGGAAAATTTGCTAATATGGATTAATAGGAAATAAATACTGAATTTACAAAAATTAGATGTAAAATAAGAAATAACTGTAATAAAACGAAGATAGAATGAAATAGGCAAATTTGAGACATTTGCAAGCATGTTTATAACTAATGGTTATAACTAAAAAGAAAGCATAGAAGAGTAACAATTATAACATAGGTTATAATTAAGAAGAATGAACAAAAAAGGCTTATTTTTAAAATTAGATTAAGTTAATAAGAAAATATAGCAGAAATAACATAAGAGGCTTATTTTAAAACTTACACTAAGTTAATAAGCAAACATAGAAGGAGGGCCCGTACCAACAGCATTCCCTTTCAGTCAGGAACTGATGATCTCACAATAGTTTGGTGTGGGTGGGACACCTTATGCTAATTAGGCTACATAAGTGACCAATAGATAGAAGCTCAAATTTGGGGATTTGGGCAAGGGACGTAAACTAGAATTTATTTGTTGGGACCAGTGTAGGCGGCATTCCCTTTTAGACTAAGACTGATGATCTCATAACACTTAGGTGAGGCTGGGTAGCATTCCCTTTTAGACTAGGACTGGTGGTCTTATAATAGTTAGGTGAGGCTGGGCATGCTTATGCTGATTATGGTAAATAAGAGGTCAAAATAAGGGGCAACAGTTAATGTGTACCGACGATGACCGAGCGTGCGGCATCGATTAGGGTAAATAATTCGCTATTGCGTTCAAAGCGCTAAACAGGTATCTTTTGTTGTGACCAACGGGATTGGCTCACAATGGCACAACAGAGATAGAAGGCCAATCAATGAGTAGAATTAGAGTTTCAGCCTAATTAAAATGGGATTATGGTTTCAACCTACTCACAGCAATCTAAGACAAGTGCAAACAATTACAATCAAAGTAAATAGAATCGGAAACAATATTTTATCTCAGCTTTATCTTTTTTGCATTTTTCTTTCATACTAGAACTGTTGCTTAGTATATTTCTTTATCTTGCTTAAGAATTCTAGTAATTACTTTCACTCACAAGACTTATAGTCTGACCCACTCCTCATTTTCCCCTTTCCCCCATAGGTTAGTAGAATCGAGGACAGTAGATTCAGACCGCTTGGAGATATATTCTTGGAAGTTCTTCATGTATTTTTCTTCTTCTTTTCAGTTTTCTTTTCATTTGACTTTGGATTTACTGGTACTTTATGAGAGGGATGATTTTTATTTTTTATGTACTCTGATGATGTGACCAAGATTGTATTTTTCACGAGGCATGTGTATTTGGTTTTTAAGACATATTTTGTTTTGAAATCAAGTTTAATTTTAAATGTCTACTTATTATTTAAATGTTTCCGCTGTTTTTATTTATTTGTCTTGTGAATCTTAGTCTCTATGATGCATTAGTTATACCTATAATGCACCACATCTTTTACTATGGCCTTCATGGATATACTAAGGGGTGTGGGTTGTTTCACTTGGTATCAGAGCCTAAGGTTATAGGATTCCTAAAAACATGTTTTAAAAGTAAAGTACTTTCCAAAAGTAACATATCTTCCTACTAAAAGTGTTTTTCCAAAAGAAACTCTTATTATCGGAATGGTTTTTAAGCATAAGAGAGTTTTTATAAAAGTCCCATCAAAGTCCAGTTCAACCTTCTTTCGATTATTTCGAGCCTAAATTCTCTTTTCTTTGCATATGATGGCGGACTCCCCAAATCTTCCAAAGGGTATCCAAGTCCCTGGCTGGTTTCGTAGATACCTCCAAGCAATGGCACCAAAGGTGCAAGGGCAAGTGCCCAATGCAGCACCAACGTGTGTAGATCCCATTAATCCACCTGCAACAGATAATTATTCTAAGCTATGCAAGGAGTTCGCTAGTCTAGGAGGCAAGATGTTTTCCGAAATGAAGGATTTTGTTGAGGCACGAGCTTGGTTAGGGAATACAGAGCGGATATTGGGGTTGTTAGGATTGGAGGACCGCCAGAGAGTTCAACTTGCATCTTGGAAGCAGAAGGGAGAAGCTTCTTACTAGTGGGAGATTATAAAGATGGATGGTAGAGACATTGGTTGGTTTGGATTTCGAAAAAGGTTTGAGAAGAAGTTCTTGTCGCAAGCTGAGGAAAGCATGCAGTTAGAAAAGTACGTTAGTCTGAAGCAAGGGAGTCTTTCGGTGAAAGAGTATTTAAATCAATTTAATGAGCTATCGCGGTTTAGAATGGAGCTTGTTAATACACCACATAAGAAGGCCATCAAGTTTGCTAAGGGTTTGAACCAGCCCCTCTAAGGGTTGTTATTGGCACATGTATTTATGGGAGCGATGAGTCACTTGTGGAAATGGCTCTTATGTCAGATGTTGTTATGGAAGGACTGCTTAAGGAAGCTCCTAGGTCAGAAAACTCTAAGAAGCAGCAGTGGAAGAATAAGAGGGATAACGACAAGAAGAAAGGAGGAGGACCTCAGATCAAGAAAGGCGATAAATGTCATGGTTATAGATTGCTTGGTCATTTCACAAAGGGCTATAAGAAGGAAATGATGAAGGGGAGGTGTTACAACTATGGGCAGCCTAGTCACCTTAGTAGAGCTTGTCCTTAGAGGATGGGGCAGAGAGCAGGCGCACCTACAGCGTAAGTACAGGCTTTAGATGTAGCATCTTTTAGTGGACCGAATCAAGGTAGGAAAGTCTCTATAGAAGGTTTGATCTCTATTTTGGGTTTTTCTATTCGGACTCTTTTTGACTCTGGAGCATCACATTCTTTTATTTCTAGTTCCTTTGTTGATTGTATGCACTTAGATGTTTCTCTAGTAGTAGACCCTATAATTATTTCAAACCCCATAAGAGGATCGGCACATTTATCCATGCTTTGTAGGGTTTTGAATTTTTTTACTAGGCATAGAGTTTTATTGTGACGTACTGGGATTTTTAGGATATGTGATGATTTTGGGGATGGACTGGTTATCCACTTATGGTGTGTTATTAGACTGGTAGAGGAGAGTCGTTAGACTAAAGACATGTAGTGGAAGGACTCTTGAGATTTCTTACGACCCATGAGGTCATTCATGTTGAGCTTTCTTTATTACCTTGATTCATCACTAGGAGAGTTAGATTCAATTCCAGTCCCTAGAGATTTCCCAAACGTTTTTGAAGAGGTTAGGGGACTATCTCCTAAGAGAGAGATCAATTCTAGGATCTACATGAATGACAATTCTAAGCCAATGGCATTGCCTGTGAGACATATGGCTCCTAAGGAGAGGAAGGAGTTAAGTAAGCAGATTGGTGAGCTATTGGAGAAAGACTTCATCAGATGAAGCATATCTAAGTAAGGAGCGACAGTCATCTTTGCTACAAAGGCGAATGGTTCCCTTCGACTTTGTGTAGACTATAGGGAGTTAAATAAGCTCGCAAAGAACAACCGTTACCCACTTCCTAGGATAGACGATCTTTTCAAACAGTTGGTTTGCTCTTCAGTATTTTCTCAACTTGATTTAGCTACTAGATTTCATCAGCTTAGGGTCGTTGACGATGGCATCAATAAGATAGCATTTAGGACACCTGATGGATTATTTGAGTGGTTGGTTATGCCGTTTGGACTGACCAATGCCCCAACCTATTTTGTAGATCCGATGGGCTATATTTTTTGAGATGTCTTAAATAAGTTCGTTGTAGTGTTTGTGGATGACATTCTGGTGTTTTCTAAGAGTATAGAAGAGCATGTTGTTCATCTCGAGAAGGTTCTTCGTACACTTCGTGTTCATTAGTTGAAAGTAAAATTCTCGAAATGTCGCTTTTGGCGTGTGGAGGTGCGTTTCTTGGGGAATGTAGTCTCTAGAGAGGGTTTAGCTATGGATCCCGCTAAGATATTAGCAGTACAGGATTGGAAGGCTCCCAAGAACGCTAACGAAGTTAGCAACTTCCTAGGATTGGATGGCTATTATAGGAAGTTTATCAGAGATTTTGCTAAGATTTCAGCAATGCTTACTCACCTCACTAAGAAGAATATGACATTTATGTGGGACGTAAATTGTGAGGATTCCTTCATTATGCTAAAGAGTGCCTTTATAGTGCACCAGTGTTAGTTTTTTACCCGATGGAATTAAGTCTTTTACAGTATACACTGATGCATGTGGGATGGGTCTTGGAGCGGTATTGATGCAAGAAGGAAGGGTAGTATGTTATAGAAGTAGACAGTTGAGAGCTCATGAGAAGTACTACCCCACTCATGATTTGGAATTAGTTGCTATTGTTTTTGCGCTTAAGTCTTAGAGACATTACTTACTAGGAGAGAGGTTTGAGCTTTTCACTGACCATAAATCATTGAAGTGTCTATTCTCATAGAAGGATTTAAATTTGAGGCAGTAGTGTTGGAGGAGTTTCTAGCATCATATGACTTTGAAATAGCTTACACCCGTGGTAAAGGAAATGTAGTTGCGGATGCGTTAAGTAGGATGAGAGCAATCCTTAGTCCAATGTTCGTGGAGTGGAAAATCCTAGAGTTTATTTCCACCTTAGATTTTAAGCCATCTACGGACATTACCCCTGTATTATTAGCAGCACTTGAGGTTAAGCCTGCCCTCATTGATCAGATTGGCTCAAGGTAGTAAGAGGATTCAGAGCTTATGGATATTTTGGATAAGATTAGCAAGCGAGAGGTCTCTAGACATCTCCAACGCTATTCCATCGATTGTAAAGGGTGCATAAGGAGAGATGGAAGACTTTATGTCCTCCGCACTAGTGATTGGACGAGAGTAGTTCTAGAAGAAGCATACCATTCTCGAATGACTATTTATACAGATGATTAGGGACATGAATGGAGTGTTTTAGTGGAGCGGCGTGACGAAGGAAGGGAAAGAGTTTGTAGCTAAGTGTCTTGTGTGCTAAAGAGTTAAGGAGGAGCAGCAAAAGATCGGTGGATTGCTTTAACCATTGGATATACCCAAATGAAAGAGGGATAGTGTTTCGATGTACTTCATATATGGTTTTCCCCGATCTAGGAAGGGGAATACCGGTATTTGGGTGACTGTAGATAGTTTGACTAAGAGCGCCCACTTCATTCCGATCAAGAGTAAAAGGACAACACATTATTTGGCATCCTTATATGTTCATGAGATAGTCCGACTTCATGGAGTTTCCCTCTAGCATAGTGAGCGATAGAGACCCTATCTTTACTAGCGATTTTTGGAGAAGCTTACAAGAGGTTTTAAGGATGCAGCTTAGATTGAGCATGGCCTATCACCCCTAGATGAATGGGTAAACGAAGAGAGTTAATAGAGTTATTGAGGATTTGTTTAGGATATGCATTCTTGAATTTGGAGGAAATTGGGAGAAGCATCTTCCTTTAGTGGAGTTCGCATAATAGTTTTCAAGCTAGCATTGGGATGGCACTTTTTGAATCTCTTTATGGAAGACCTTTCAAGTCGCCTTCATATTGGTTGGAGTCTACGGAGAGGTTGCTATTAAGTCCCGACATAGTTAGAGAGACTTCAAAAAGATTGATTTGATTAGAAGGAGAATGAAAACGACCCAAGATAGATAGAAATCCTATACAGATAAGCAGAGAAGGGATATTGAGTTTAAGATAGGAGATATGGTTTTCAATAAGGTGTCTCTGCTAAGAAAGGTAGTGAGGTTTGAATCAAATGGGAAACATGCTCCTATATTCGTAGGACCGTTCCCCATTATGGAAAGGGTAGGGAAGATGGCATATCAGATAAAGCTATCAGAGTGGCTCGCAGGAGTTCACGATGATTTTCATGTTTCGCACTTGAGGAAGTGCTTACATGATTCAGCAGAGGTAGTGGAATCTAGTCAACTTGAGGAAGTTGAAGTGGAGAGAGAAGCATGAGTTCAACGCATTCCTACCAAAATCGTTGGACGTGATATCAAGAAGTTTAGGAATAAGGAAGTAGCTTTGGTTAAGGTGTAGTTGGGAGACAACATTGAGGACGCTACGTGGGAGGCTGAGGAGAAAACACATATCTCTTATCCGCATCTTTTCGATGGTACGTCTTGAATTTCCTATTTCAATCTTTAGTTTTGAATAGGTTCTTTCCTTTAGCATCCTTTGGGAGGGTAGATCTTTGGATTTAACTTATGGATGGTAGGACTGAATATAAACATGTTACTAGAACATGTTATGTATGTTGGACGCTAGTGGTTGCAAGTGTTTGCTAATGGATGCTAACGGACGCATATATATACACTAGGCACTATTATCTCTTAAGGATCGGCCTAACTAGGTCACTAAAACATATGCATATGGATGTGTGTGCATTTGCATTTTTATTTTATTTTCATGGTTGCTATAATGGATGATTATCATATGATTGTTGCATTTGGATTATGATTGTAGCATGCATATAGAACTATCAGTTATTATTTAGGAAATTGCATTCATTTGGATACATGGTACGTACATGATTGCATAAATGGAGGTTGACTGAATCAGTAGACCGCCTAATCTTTTACATTAGTTAGGGACATTAACACTACACTATTGCATATAACATAAATTTAATTAGAAAGCTTAAGGACAATGGATGTAATGGATGATAGTTGAATGCGTGGTTGTAGATATTTGATGAAAATATTTATTTCATTCTTCTGTCCTTGGGGATTTAGGGTACAAAATCCCTTAAGGAGGGGAGAATGTAACAACCCAGAATTTGAGCTATAATAATTAATTAACGAATTAATAAAATAATAAAGTAATTTTGTGAAATAGTAAGAATCAAGCTACAGGAGTTGCACCATTGTGTCCACGGCGATTTTCTGATTAATTTTCATAAATAACTTGTCGAAATCCGAGTAAGTATGGAGAAGATATGAGAGAAATAAGAAATCAAAAATAAAATGAAAAAAAAACAAACAACGGGTCAGGTCGACCCAAACTGTGATGACCCGGCTTCCTATGCCCAGAAAACCGTTTCGTCATGAAGAAAGAAAGGGGTGAGAAAATAGAAAAAGATAGAGAAGAAATAACAACAACTTCAGAATCTCACAACGGAACGAATAAATTATAATAATCACATAAGTATTTACATAATATACAACATCAATCAGAGTTATACAGACAATACATCACATACTAGACAGTTATAGACACCCGTCTAGTTAATACAACACAGCTCAAACAAATAACTCAAAAGATACCAACATAGCGGAACTATACATATATCTGTAAGGCTGAAGCCTCCTGCTCCATTGCTCCTCCAGAATTCGTCAAAGCTAACCTGAATCCCTTGGCTACCCGTAAAAATTTGGGTACCCGAGAGTTTAGGAAAAACAGAAATAAACTCCGGGTCAGACATGGGTCTGGTATAAGTAACAGGTTAAAGTTGCTTAATTTTGAAAATCCCTTTGAAAATAAAAGGTATCACGCAAGACTCCCCACAAATAAACATGGGCAAGTTTTTACCTTACGCTAACCAAAACATTTGATAGGAAATTCAGTATAATAGGTCTAGGGTTTTCAAGTAAATAGAAAATAGCCGAAATTGTTACATCTATGAAATTCCAGCTACTAGCCACAAAAGTGGGTAATACAATCAAAACCGTTGGCACTTATTGGATTGTGGATTCCATACAATGGCAGGGCTACTGGGGTACCGCCCGTCACAGTACGTGGCCTAGATCAACGTACCGAGGATCACTCCCGACCCCCTGCAACACAAGGCCGGAACCATTTCTTACTGAATAGTCCCGAACAAGATAAACCCCGGCAGTTGTTGCAATCAACCGCCCACACAGCCGAAAATTAAGGGACATCTAGACAGGGGAATATCCTTGTCCTGCTTGGGCATGACACACCTAACCTTGCTGCACCTCCCCATTTTAGCCATTCCCGGTTGATAAGGCTTGAGACTGCGATTACCTTTAAAGAACATATTTCTTAGAATGCTCATCGTCCACCTGACGATGTGTTCAAAGCATTCAATCCATAAAAGTTCGTTCCGGGTTCGAACGAAACCGAAGGCATTATCTCGTTACACTCATTTTGGAATCACCCTCAGAGTTAACGACGATAATCCTTGCATTCTGAACCTTCATCTTAACTTCAGATTCACGGCCTATCGTTAATTTGGAATCGATGTGGTTTTCGGATGTTCCAAATAAGAAAACCGATCCCGGTCTCATCGAAATCCAAAACATGTCTTTTAAGGCCAAGTTGTCTATTTAGTCTTAACAGTTTAATTCAATAAAATTAATATACACACAGATAGATAATTCATAATATCACAATAGATAATCACATCATCATCATAAACAGATAATCAAAATTATCATCCAAACAGATAATTAAATATTATCATACATAAACCATACATCCATATCACATAGATATTACTCATATCTGAATTCTCAATCATCAAATAAAATATCAATAACATTCATCCATAAGCAATGATTTATAATCATACCTCAATTAATTTAAAATGAATTAAATTAACTACTTTTATCTCTAATTAATTTAAAGTAAATTAAATTAATTACTTCATCTATAAATCCTACTTATACAATCATTAATTAATTATAAATCAAATTAATTAACCATCTTCTAAATATTCATCTTGATTAAACACCTTGATTAATCATTCACTAATTACAATAGGTAATTAGTCTTTAATTAATTTCATAAATTAATTATCCTAAATCATTTATAGTAATTAACATTTAATTACTTCATTTATAATTGATTACATTTATTCTTAACTAGTTATATCAATTAACCACCACATTATTAATTATTTCTTAATTAACCAATTCTTAATTTACATCATTAATTATATTAATTAATGATCTTCTAATTTAGATTTAAAATAAATTACTTTATTTAAATTAATTACATTAAGTGATTAATCTTTAATTTTACTCAATTATTAATCACCCTTGATTAATTATCCCATAATTAATTATCTCCATTAATTAATCCTCTGATTAATTACAAAAGTAATTATCCAAATTACTTCATTAACACGTCATCTTTCACTAATTACATTCAGTAATTAACATTAATTACTTTCTTAAGTAATTATGCTCCATTGAATACATTAAGTAACTACACTTATCAATACATCAAATGATTTTCTTAAATTAATTAAACTAAATTAATTAACTTAATTTAATCATTTCACCAAAATTAATTACAAGAAGTAATTAATCTCTTAATTACTTTTATCAAGTAATTTCCTTAACCACTTTACAATTGATTCTCTAAATTAATTAATCTAATTAATTAATAAAATTAATCACATTAATAAATCAATTAATAATTCTTAGTTAATTTTCTTCATTAACTAATACCCTTTCTTAATTTACTTCTTAATTAATCTCTAATTACAAATTAATCTAAATTACTACTTTATAAATTAAATACATAAGTCAATCATTAATTAACTTATTAATTTATTCCCTTCAATATCTTAATTATCTCTAAGATAATTAATTCTTTTTAAACTGATTTAAACAAATATTAAAGTGTATTTTAGACATTACCCCCTTTTGAATTTAAATTAGAATTCCATTTTGAATTTAAGATTTCAAAATGATTTACCATTTTAACATTAGCCCAATTTAAATATTTATTTATAAACTTTAAAAAGAAATGTAAAAAAACATTTATTAATTATATAGAAGCCTTAAAATTAACTTCTTAATCTTTTGATAAAAATTTAGCTTTTTACATTACATTACATTTTAACTTGCTTTTGAAAACTTGGTTTTTAATTCTTGATTTAAAATCCAATTATTATTTTTTTTAAACCCTAGATTCAAAAGTTCATTTGAATCTATACTTAACTTCGAATTTAAACCTCTGTTTGAATTTCAGTTTTCAAATTTTAAATTGAAATTTAAAACATGAAAATGGTCAGGTTTGTAAACCTGAAATCCACATTTAAATAATTTTAAACTTTGATTTCAATTCAAACTTGAATTCAAAAATAAACTTGAATTCAAACTTAAATCTGGGTTTAGGCTTTGTTAAATCTAGTTTAAAATTTAAAGTTTCACTAGAATTTGATTTGAAACAGATTTTTGCTTCCAGGTTTACAACTATCTGAAACAACACTGACTCGACCGCATCTAGGTTTGCTTTGAGACTTCCATTCCCCTACTTCGAGTCACGTACTCGAGTTACTCGAGTATTCCCTTAGTAAAAAAAAACTACACACAGAAAACAAATACCCAGCCTTCAATGGCACGGTGCATGTGCACCGTGGCCCCATCCACCTCCGGCCACCCACATGAACTCCAACACGTCGCCAACTACCACCAGATAACACCACGGCCACCCAAAATCCATCACCACGCTCAAATAAAAAACGAGCAGTAAAAGCAAAACCTGGAAACACAAAACCCAACCCTTCCCAAACCTGACAACATGCCGTTAACCCAACCTCGGCCAACTGAACTCGCAAAATACCGGCCATGAACTCGCCTTCGACCAAGCTACTAACTCCCGAGACCGCGTGCAACTCGATGCACGGTGGACATCGCGGTGATCAAAAATTCAATCACCACAAAAATTAAGGGTTACAAACTTCAAATTACGGCCACCATCGCCACCGTGCTCAGACCAACCACCAACCATTTTTCCCATCACCTGGGTAAGCTCCTCTGCCTCCTCACACAACCCGACCACCTCCAAATGCACAGATCGCCAAAAACCAACTTTTGTTCAAAGACGAACTGCACCTAAACCACTTGACTGAAAATCATAATATTAATTTTAAAAATCATATTTTGTTACAAAGATTCAATATATGTTCCTGGATTTATAATTTAAAGTGTTTGATTTTTCTCTTATTCAAATTTTTCTCTGTTATTTTGATTTCCAAAACCATATTCAATTTTTATTCAACTTAAATATAACTTAAACTCTAGATCATGTTGAAACAAACAATTTCTGTTTGTATTATAAATCCTAAAAGCTATTTGATCAAGTGGTAAAATAATTTAAATCAACTCAAGCCTGAGAACAAAATGGATAAGTTTGTTTACAGAGACTTTAATATGTACTCAGACCACATCCATATGCACAAAAGATTTCATACATACAAATCACACTTATTTCTGATTTTAAACTTGCACCTAGTTTGAATACTTAAGTTTAGAAATTAAAGCTACTCACAGCAAATGAAAAACAGAGCAAGTTCAATGAAGGCAGTTTGAATTTGCAGGTTTGAAATATACAGAATTTCATCACACAACACCCAGAGAATAATGAATAAATAAATATTCCCACCATATATTTAAGCATCCAAATATCAACATGCAACAGATTTTAAAACTTAAGTAATTTTAAAAGTGTTACTCACCTTGCTTTTGGAAAGAGACAGAGCATTCCTTTTTTTTCTGAAACAATTTGAACTTTAAAAAAACTGGGAATGATTTACTTGATTTTCCTATGATTCTTCTTGCCTTTTGTTGTTGATGTATGATGCTTTAGTTATAAAAAGGAAAAGCTTGCTATGTTGTGTTGAACGAACTAAAGAAGATGGCATGTATATAAAGGAGTTTCAGGGGAAGGTGGCATCTGAGACAAGCAACTTTTGCAGGTACACTTATGTGTTTTGTTTCATCAGGCCAAATCTTTTAATTAGGAGGTTGAGTTGATGTTAAACAGTTTGAATGATTTTGTTAGCTGCTAAGAAATGAAGCATTTATTGTTTAAGTACTTTATGCTTACTGCTATCCTTATTTTATGTATACAAAGATATTTTGCTTTGCATTTTTTTACAGGTTGACCACATTTTCTTATGCCTGCATATGTTATATTGTACTTAATGTCTACTACTACTCATTTTTATGTATAGATATTTTTATTTAGCTTTGGACTTCTCTTACAAGCAACCTGCATGTGTGATTTTCTTTACTTTGTTTCCTTATTCTAGCATTACTACTTTTACAGGCTATCTTCATTTTCATTTTTTTTCCTTTTACCTGGCAACATTTCTAACTTTACAGATAACATACAAATACAAATCTGGTTTTCTTTCATTTTTTTTGATACATAGATATTTATCTTTCTTTTATATTTGATAGAATACTTATTTTACTTGTTACTATACTTGCTTGCATACTTATTTACAGCTACACATATGTCCTTTTTATTTCTTACTTTACTTTGCTTTGTTTCATATCTTTGCATTTCTATTTCAAGCATATTTATTTACAGGCCTATACATATGTTTTTACTTGTCTAGGTATGCCTTCTATCCTATGTACATAGCTATTTTATTTTATTTTGCTTTGTTTATGCTTATGTTTAAATATTTTATAAGATTTATTTTATCATAATATACTTGAAAGATTGTATATTCCAAATCATAGCTTCCCAAAATCTATGTATATATGTATATAAACATAAGTTTAAAATAACAATTCCTATTTATTTCAAATCCATTGTAAAGATATTTCATTATTGTTATTGTTTAAAAATAACTCATTATTAATTTAAAATGATTCATAAATGAAATCACTACATAAATAAATTACTTATTTTATAAAGCTAAAGTAAAAAGAACAAAACAATCTTTTATTTAAATTTAAACCTAGGCTAGAATTTATTTTTAAACAAATTAAATTTATCTTGAGTATTTTTAAAATCATATTATTATTTATTCAATACAAAATTTCCAAATTATCAAAAATAATAGAATTAGAAAACATAGTTTTATCTATTAAATTTAAAACAGAGCTTATCTATTTATGATATATACCAATATATACATATATACATTATAAATAGAAACAATTTAAATTAGCTTTTTAAAAGATAAATTATCAGTTAAATATTTATTTAAAAGGAGATTATTAAATCAATTCAAATATTATTAACAAATATTATCAAATCAATTTAATTTTTAATGTAGATTATTAAATTGATATTGCCCCAAATTTCCGGGATATCACATTCCTCCTCCCTTAAAAGAATTTCGTCCCCGAAATTTAAAACAAAGGTAATTTAATAATCTAATTAAACATTTATTTTAAAACACAAGCATATATCAATCATATGCTAACAAGCTTAGCAACCAATTCATTCAAACAAACAAATCTAACTATCCAGACAAAATTTTGGATAGTATTTTCTCGAGTTTTCCCAAGTATAAATACCGGGATACTCGCTCTACGGATCCCAAATAAACAATACTACTAAGCTACAGAGCTTCCACTCATCTAGATCTACAAAACAAGACAGGATATCAGACTACAGACAAGTTTGAATCAAGAACCAAACTCCTCAGAACTGCTAGTTCTACAACCAGAGATAGATCACACATGTACTCCCTCAGAGATACGTGAAACACAACGAATTCCAATTATCCAAACTGACAATTCAATCCTGAAGACCAAACACTTATCCAAAATCAAACCCCCGATTTCAGAATCCAAATTCCTCTGTATCTTATCCATAAAACTCGGACGATCCTGTGCTGCCTACATCCTTCCTGATCAGCTCAACCCTTGTTGATGCTTCCAAAAATAAACTGGACCCAAAACAATCTAACAAAATGATCTTTCCAAGATCAACCAAAACTCAAAACACAAACTCTATTCCAAATCAGAAAACAAAACTCACTTCTCTCATCCGGAAAAGATAAAACAGGTGCACCCCAATCTGGTCTCAGATCCTGAAAAATTTCCTGTAGACTCTCCAATCCAAATATTGCAACATCCCATTGCTTCCAAACTAAAACAGCTACCACCATGCTTCCACTGCGCAACTCTGACTGAGCAGATGAAAATGCTGACGATGAACTCAAGCATAGACTGGACAACACATTCCAACATTAGGGCACCCCGGATCCAAAAAGAAAACTCTGAAATTCCTCCAAAATCTGAGCTGCTTCACCAAACTCAAAAATCATCCTATTAATAAGCTGAACCATCGGTACCACTCCTGCAATCCAGTCGATACCAAACTCAATCTCCAAATGTTAGCAAATCTCTGACTTCTTGAAGACATCCAGAAAAATTATCTCTGAAACATAAGAGAACACTCAAACTATCGCAAGTCACTTTTGCGATCAATCCAGCCAAATTCCAAAGATACTGCTCTCTCTTTACCAAACAGAACAGCTTACGCTTATGTAGCCATTCCATCGAAGAAATGAAACTACTCTGCTGCTCCTGAAGCTACCCCAAAAAAAACTGCCAAGCCAGAAGACTTCCTAAACCAAAGCTCTTTGAGAAACTCGGACCTCAAAGCAAACAGGAACACCCAACTGAACACAGCCACAACCGAAACAGACACTCTTCCTTAACTTGTCCCAAAGAAACATCTTCGGAGACATCCATAATCATTGTGTCTCGTCACACAACTACTACACCTTGATGTATCAAGATATCATGACTTGTTTCTGCCCAACCGATCGATCCAACTCTAGCTCAACCAAACTCTTACACTTCAAAAATGAACTTCGAACCTTAACAGGTTTCCTTCAGAGATCGATGAAATCCTTACGCCACTCAAAGCTCACTCGAGACGATATTAGGTCTACAGTCTCGACAATTACACTTCCAACCTCAATCACACAAACTCTAACCATTGGTAGTTGTGTAACACACACTACCACCCAATCTACCTATATAGCTCATTGGAAAACCTGAATAGGTAACCCAATAATAAGTAGAAATATATATATATATATATATATATATATATATATATATATATATATATATATATCAAAATTACAAATACACTCACTCAGGAAAGAACTCACTCAAGAGCCTAGGTATTCACTCAACCTAGCGCTCTGATACCAACTGTGACGACCCGGCTTCCTATGCCCAGAAAACTGTTTCGTCATGAAGAAAGAAAGGGGTGAGAAAATAGAAAAATATAGAGAAGAAAGAACAACAACATTAGAATCTCACAGCGGAACGAATAAATTATAATAATCACATAAATATTTACATAATATACAACATCAATCAGAGTTATACAGACAATACATCACATACTAGACAGTTATAGACACCTGTCTAGTTAATACAACACAGCTCAAACAAATAACTCAAAAGATACCAACACAGCGGAACTATACATATATCTATAACGCTGAAGCCTCCTGCTCCATTGCTCCTCCGGAATTCGTCAAAGCTAACCTGAATCCCTTGGCTACCCGTAAAAATTTAGGTACCCGAGAGTTTAGGAAAAAACAGAAATAAACTCTGGGTTAGACATGGGTCTGGTATGAGTAACAGGTTAAAGTTGCTTAATTTTGAAAATCCCTTTGAAAATAAAAGGTATCACGTAAGACTCCCCACAAATAAACATGGGTAAGTATTTACCTTACGCTAACCAAAACATATGATAGGAAATTCATTGATATTATAATAGGTCTAGGGTTTTCAAGTAAATAGAAAATAGCCGAAATTGTTACATCTATTAAATTCCAGCTACTAGCCACAAAAGTGGGTAATACAATCAAAACCGTTGGCACTTATTGGATTTTGGATTCCATACAATGGCAGGGCTACTGGGGTACCGCCCGTCACAGTACGTGGCCTAGATCAACGTACCGAGGATCACTCCCGACCCCCTGCAACACAAGGCCGGAACCATTCCTTACTGAACAGTCCCGAACAAGATAAACCCCGGCAGTTGTTGCAATCAACCGCCCACACACCCGAAAATAAAGGGACATCTAGATAGGGGAATATCCTTGTCCTGCTTGGGCATGACCCACCTAACCTTGCTACACCTCCCCTGTTTAAGCCATTCCCGGTTGATGAGGCTTGAGGCTGCGATTACCTTTAAAGAACATATTTCTTAGAATGCTCATCGCCCACCTGACGATGTGTTGAAAGCATTCAATCCATACAAGTTCGTTCCGGGTTCGAACGAAACCGAAGGCATTATCTCGTTACACTCATTTTGGAATCACCCTCAGAGTTAACAACGATAACCCTTGCATTCTGAACCTTCATCTTCACTTCAGATTCACGACCTATCGTTAATTTGGAATCGATGTGGTTTTCGGATGTTCCAAATAAGGAAAACCGATCCCGGTCTCATCGAAATCCAAAACATGTCTTTTAAGGCCAAGTTGTCTATTTAGTCTTAACAGTTTAATTCAATAAAATTAATATACACACAGATAGACAATTCATAATATCACAATAGATAATCACATCATCATCATAAACAAATAATCAAAATTATCATCCAAACAGATAATTAAATATTATCATACATAAACCATACATCCATATCACATAGATATTACTCATATCTGAATTCTCAATCATCAAATAAAATATCAATAACATTCATCCATAAGCAATGATTTATAATCATACCGCAATTAATTTAAAATGAATTAAATTAACTACTTCTATCTCTAATTAATTTAAAGAAAATTAAATTAATTACTTCATCTATAAATCCTGCTTATACAATCATTAATTAATTATAAATCAAATTAATTAACCATCTTCTAAATATTCATCTTGATTAAACACCTTGATTAATCATTCACTAATTACAATAGGTAATTAGTCTTTAATTAATTTCACAAATTAATTATCCTAAATCATTTATAGTAATTAACATTTAATTACTTCATTTATAATTGATTACATTTATTCTTAATTAATTACATCAATTAACCACCACATTATTAATTATTTCTTAATTAACCAATTCTTAATTTACATCATTAATTATATTAATTAATGATCTTCTAATTTAGATTTAAAATAAATTACTTTATTTAAATTAATTACATTAAGTGATTAATCTTTAATTTAACTCAATTATTAATAACCCTTGATTAATATCAACCAGTAATTAACTATCGTTAATTACTTATAATAATAAATTAATTATCCCATAATTAATTATCTCCATTAATTAATCCTCTGACTAATTAGAAAAGTAATTATCCAAATTACTTCATTAACACATCATCTTTCACTAATTACATTCAGTAATTAACATTAATTACTTTCTTAAGTAATTATGCTCTATTGAATACATTAAGTAATTACACTTATCAATACATCAAATGATTTTCTTAAATTAATTAAACTAAATTAATTAACTTAATTTAATCATTTCACCAAAATTAATTACAAGAAGTAATTAATCTCTTAATTACTTTTATCAAGTAATTTCCTTAACCACTTTACAATTGATTCTCTAAATTAATTAATCTAATTAATTAATAAAATTAATCACATTAATAAATCAATTAATAATTCTTAGTTAATTTTCTTCATTAACTAATACCCTTTCTTAATTTACTTCTTAATTAATCTCTAATTACAAATTAATCTAAATTACTACTTTATAAATTAAATACATAAGTCAATCATTAATTAACTTATTAATTTATTCCCTTCAATATCTTAATTATCTCTAAGATAATTAATTCTTTTTAAACTGATTTAAATAGATATTAAAGTGTATTTTAGACATTACCCCTTTTGAATTTAAATTAGAATTCCATTTTGAATTTAAGATTTCAAAATGATTTACCATTTTAACATTAGCCCAATTTAAATATTTATTTATAAACTTTAAAAAGAAATGTAAAAAAACATTTATTAATTATATAGAAGCCTTAAAATTAACTTCTTAATCTTTTGATAAAAATTTAGCTTTTTACATTACATTACATTTTAACTTGCTTTTGAAAACTTGGTTTTTAATTCTTGATTTAAAATCCACTTATTATTATTTTTTAAAACCCTAGATTCAAAAGTTCATTTGAATCTATACTTAACTTTGAATTTAAACCTCTGTTTGAATTTCAGTTTTCAAATTTTAAATTGAAATTTAAAACCTGAAAATGGTCAGGTTTGTAAACCTTAAATCCACATTTAAATAATTTTAAACTTTGATTTCAATTCAAACTTGAATTCAAAAATAAACTTGAATTCAAACTTAAATCTGGGTTTAATCTTTGTTAAATCTAGTTTAAAATTTAAAGTTTCACTAGAATTTGATTTGAAACAGATTTTTGCTTCAAGGTTTACAACTATCTGAAACAACACTGACTCGAGTGCATCTAAGTTTGCTTCGAGACTTCCATTCCCCTACTTCGAGTCACGTACTCAAGTTACTCGAGTATTCCCTTAGTAAAAGAAAAACTGCACACAGAAAACAAATACCCAGCCTTCAATGGCACGGTGCACGTGTACCGTGGCCCCAGCCACCTCTGGCCACCCACATGAACTCCAACATCCCCTACCATATCTTATCCTTTCAAACCTATACCTGCATGTCTCTACCCATACCTCCCCTTCTCTTTAAAACCGTGCGTATATAAGAAAAAATGGTTTGAAAATTTTCAAATCAAACTCCCACTAATCCAACGGCCATGCTCGATCAAAGCCAATCCAGGTCATTTCAGGTGAAGTCATCAACTAGGGAAATATTGCCAACATCAAGATGAGTGCAACCAATGATTGGATCATTGTTAATCATCGCGTAGTGGCCATAGTTCATAATTGAACGTCATTGTGTATTTTGGCAACTTCTTGCAATTTGGGTGATCGATTGATGATGCACTCTAAAGGAAAAATGTAGGGGATGTGGAGGCTAGTCTTGACCGAAGTTTGGTGGCAACGATGAACTGTGGTGGCTGGAATCTCGAGTTGAACAAGGGCGCTTGGGTTCGATTTTTAAGGTGACGAAGGCGAAGTGCGTGATGAGGCTGGTGGTGTGGGGAGGAGTGGAGGCTGGGCTAGCATGGGGGATGATGCAGCGGTGTTCAGTCAAACGTGGCAGAGGCGGAAATGCAAGAAAAGGAGGCGGCATGGGTTCATGAATGAATGAACGTGAGAAGGGAGGGAAGGTGATTTAATTTAAAAGTTAATTAATTAAAGTTAGTTATAACTTAAATAATCTCAAGCGTTCATTAATTCATACGAGGTCCAAACTAAAGCATTGCGATCGTATCAGTGAATACTAAGATATAAAGTTTGATTGGATGGATTTATAGCTGGTGGATAATTGGGTTAAAATTGAGCGCCTATTCGATTTTAGTCCAAACCAAAACACCTCGGTTGCAACTGGAATAATTATGAGTTATGCTCACATTTTTTATTAACCAGTAATATTATATAGCTGATAAAAATTGTTGATTGTATATTTGGATGATTTACTATCTTATCGGTTGGTTTTGAATTTAATCCCGCTTCTGGAGCAGATGACCTTTTATATATACCCGCTTAGTAATGGATGACCCATATTATATAATTATATAATTTTTGTGATGCAGGGGGACAGGTTGGAGGGATCCAACATGATTCCTCATCATTGTTGATTTTAATTTCAATAATATTTCTGTCTTATGAATTATTGGATATAAAACCTGATTGTTGGCTCTATTGATTATGAAATTGTTATATGTTCTGTTTACAACCCTGTAGTGGTAGAAAATCAATAAATGATATTGATTAAACATTGGATAGCTATTGGCATCAAATTAGTATTTTAAGAATACAATAAATCGCCATTTGGGTTAGAATTAGTTTTGGGACAGGAAATGATTTCAAATTTGAAAATGGGTTTCGAAAATATTTTGTTTTAAAGGATTTAACTTCTATTTTACTCCAACCTTTTCATCTATCTTTTCTAAGTTATTTATTTATATTTAATATTGTTTTAAGACTATTTATATTTAATATTGATTTAAAGATTATTTATTTATATTTGATGTTGTTTTAAAAGCTATTTATCAATATTTTAATGTTTCGATAATTTAATTATTTTTAATAATTAATATGTTTTGAAGTTAATAATAAGGATTTATTAATAATGTTTTGGAAACAAATTATTACTATTTATAATAATGGTAAAGATTAATTATTATTGTTTATTTAACAATGTTTTAAAATTATTAAATTATTTTTAAGGATTTTGAGGTTAATATTTATTATTTATTGTAATGTTGTTGGTTAATAATAATCATTATATAATAGTGTTTTGATGTAAATGATTTTTATTTATTTATAATGTTTTCAAGGTTTGTAAATAAAGTTTTACAAATAGAGTTTCAATTGGATCTCGAAACCAAAATATAGATTGGCAAAAAATAATCATTTTAAAGAATAATTTAATAAGGTTATAAAAAGCATTGAGTTATTTAAACAAAGAAACAAAAATTTTAACATTAATAACTATAGCATTAGCACTTATTCGAATTCGAATGAAGAGTTTACTGATTATCATAGTGTTCTTTTGATCACAGGAGCATAAGGTTAATATATTTTAGGTGTTTTAAAATATATAAGTATATAATTAAATATTTGTAATATCTATGCCTTTTGATTTTGTGATCACTATCTCATAACTTAAAAGAAAATTAAGATGTTGCATATTGATTTTGACCCTTTTATTAGTCTAACTCTTATTATAGTTTCTTTACTGTTGTGTAATTTTAAATCTAGTTTTATTACTCTTATTTCATTAATGCATATATATGTATATAAATTTTATTTATATACATGTATGTGTGTATTATTCTTATACTTTTGTATAGTTCCATCCATAGATACAGGTTTAGGCTGAAAATGGGGCAAGAATGCTATTTTGGGGCTTTCAGGGTTGTTGTTGCCAGGATTATAGGATTGTTGTTCGTAGGGTTGTTGTTAGAAGAGATTTCATATTTTAGATCTGGATCCTCTGCGCTAGCTGTGAGGCGTTCATTCTCTAATGGAGATTCTTGTTGGTCTCATTTGTTCATTTGGATGCACCATGGTTTATGATGGGTACTTCTAATACTTCATTATCGGACAGTGGCCTTGTCAGAGTTCGATGCTGGGGTGTAATGGGCGATGGCCATGCCGAACCCCATTTAAGAAGTTACCTAAAGTTGTTATCTTAGATTTTTTTTTTGTTATAATTTGTCACCTGCCAGGCATGCTGACAGCTTCTTCACTATCAGTGATACATGCATACATATATGTGTGTGTGTGTGTGTGTGCACGCGTGCGCGCTCTCCTCTACTTTAGGGATCACACATTTCTCTCAAAAAAATAACCAGACTTGGATTTTATAAAGAAAGTCTTATAAAATGGTTTAAAGGATTTAAAGAAAGATTATGTACAAGGCAAAGGAGTTTTATAAATGATTATATGTTTATAAATGAATTTTAGAAACTGGTTATAGATTTTTAAGAAAAAATTTATAATTAGTTTTATGGATTTATAAAGTGTATAGATGATTTGATAAATGTTTAGAGATGTTTATAAATGATTTTTATTATAAAGTAGTTTATAAATGGGTTTTAGAAATTTATAAAGGAGTTTATAAATGGTTTTAGAACTGTGTAAAAAAGACATATTCCTCCGTTCTATAGATATACTTATACTATTGAGATAAGTATATGGATATCTTTTCCAAGTACTGAAAAAAATAAGGATTTGTGAATATATCTTTGTAAAAGTATTTGATACAATTATTTACAAGGGGAATTTATTTAATGAAAAGATTGATTAAGAAGGCTAGTCGTTGCTTATGTGCTTAACCAATGTTGGTTTTCCCTTTGTAAATAAACCCCTGATATGACTGTGTGTTTGTTGATAGTTAAATAACCTACTATCGAATTTGGACACAAAAGCGTTACTTTTGAAATATCTACGAGAAACACGTGAGTTATATGGAACAGTCATCTCCGACGATGTTGTACTGTGCATATAAATCTTGTTTCATTCTCCTAGGACAGATGATAAGGAAATCCATCCACTAACGGTTAGGAGGCGATCTCCGCTCTTATTTTTGAATGTTTATTTCCCAAAGAACCATGGTTGAGTTTGCTAAAAACTATCGAATGTTGTTTCAAAGAGACCGGGATCAGATATGTTGCCTGAAAACCACTTCGATCCAACTTGAGAATTTCGAAATGAAGACATCTTGAAGATGATGGGATTTGAAGATCGTGCTCTTTGAAGTGTAAGGGCTGCTTGCTACTAATCCTAAAGGTGATTCTAAAATGAATGTAGTAGAAGTGTGCCTTCAGTTTATTCATACCTTGAACAACTTGTATGGATGAATGCCGGCATCGCATTATTGTCTGCAGAACAGTGTTAGCATTCCAAGTAGAAAGTGCTATATGAAAAGTAAAACATAGCCTCAAGCCTCATTAATCGAGAATGACTGAATCATGGGATATGCAGTAAGGCTAGGTGGATCGCTGCCATTAAGGTATGATCATCTCTATCTAGAGTCGATATTATCTCTCATTTGCATGCTTCGGGGTCCAATAACCATGGGGCGATCATATTCGATACTATCCAGTAAAAAGGTAGGCCGGTTCTGTATTGGCAGGAGTCGATAGGTTCGTTCTCGGTGTTATTTTATCTAGAGATGTACTGTGATGGTGATACCACAGTAGCCCGGTCATTGTATGGAATCCATTTTCCAATATGTGCCTCTAAAATTTTAGTTGTATACCTATTATGCTGGAATTTAATTAATGTAACAATTTCGGCTATGATTAATAAGTGTTTGTATCTTAGACACTATTATAATATCAAAGAATTCATATGAAATGGTTTGGTTATCGTAAGGTAAAAACCCATCTGTGTTTATGTGTGACATGGTCGTACGATATACTTTTGATTTCAAAGGTTTTTTAATAACTTTAAATCTGGTTGGGTGTGTTTCTCATGCTAGTTTTCCAAACTGACTCGGGTGTTATTTTATTATAATGCTCGGGCCAGACCGAGCATATTTACAAATTGCTTTGGATGCATTGAAGCTCAAGGGATGAGCTAGAGATGTAACGAACATGGGATTTTCGACCCTCGAAAATTGACATTAATACGTTCACTGTATAGCGTGTCGAGAAATTGAGTGTCCAAATACCATATCGTTAGAGGAAAAGAAGAAGGAGTAGAAGAAAATAGAACAACAACAATGAATCTCATAAGCAGCGGAACAATATACAATAAATAATAACATGTCTTTATACAAAAACTGCTATAACTGTAATTTATACATAACATTATCATAGTGCAACAAATCAACAACTCAATACTTGACAGTTGTAATAACTTGTCCTCACTAATGCCGACTATACAGCCTAACACACACAATGAAATATAACTAAGTACGTGGGATACGTCTCTGTCATCTAGCTCATCTTCTGAGCTCCATAACATCTTAACTTGAATCTGTAATACTCAGTTTGACCCGAGCATTATAATAAAATAACATCCGAGTCAGTCTGGAAAACTAGCGTGAGAAAACACACTCAATGGAATTTATCAATGTTATCAAAATCCTTTAAAAAACAAAGTTGTCTCGTAAGACCGCGTCAAACATAAACACGACGGGTTTTTCCCTTATGAAAACGAAAACATTTTATAGAAAATCCAGTGATATTATAATAGTGCCTAATACAAATACTTACTCAAATAGCTAAAATTGTTATATTAATTAAATTCTAGCACACCAGGCTCTACAACCAAAACCGTAAAGGAACGTATTGGAGAATGGATTCCATACAATGACTAGGAACTGGGGTACCATCTATTATAGTATACATCTAGGGAAATGTACCGAGGACCTCACTGGGATCCCCTACAACACAAGACCGACCTAACCTTAACCTGGATAGTACCGAATATGCTATCACCCCGGGTGTTCCTACCCTTATCGAGCTCTCTTTCCATGCACCGTATTTATAATATCCAAGTGTATCTAAAAAGGTGATAAACATACCCTAATTGGATGCAACCCACTTAGCCTTGCTGTATCTTCCCTGATTTTCAGTCATTCCAGTTGATGAGGCTTGTGGCTACAATTACCTTTTGGAAGAATTTATACTTGGAATGTCCATTGTCCTCCAATGACAATGTGTCGAAAACATTCATCTATACAAGTCCGTTCTGGGTCTGAACGAAACCGAAGGCACTATTCCTACTACATCCATTTTAGAATCATCCTCGGGATTAGTAACGGTTAGCCCTTGCATTTTAATGCTCCATTTTCGATACTATGCTATTTTCTTTACTTTGAAAACGTATTCGTTAGATTGAAGTGGTTTTTGGATAACTTATCTGATCCCGGTCTCTTCGAAACAACGTTCGATATTTTTTCGGTAAACTCAACCCCGGTTATTTAGGAAATAAGTAGACAAAAATAAGATCGAAGATCACCTCCCAACCGTTGGTGGACGGATTTCCTCATCATTGACCTAGAACAACGAAACGAGTTTATACGTACAATATAGCACCTCGAAGGTAACTGTATCATATAATTCCCGTGTTTCTCCGAGATATTCTCAAGTTATGTTTTCGGTCCAGATTTGATAGTCGGTTAATTAACTATCAAATAAAAAATCATCCAATCAAAGATTCCATTTCCTACTGAATTCACAAAGTCTTGTTTAATTTAGATTTCAAACAACTTAAATCTCTTTATTCAAAAGTATATACTTATCTTATCGAATTTAGTATATTCACAAACCATCATTTCCAAAAATATTTGAAAACTTTTTAAAATAAATATGGAAAGCACCACTATGGTATCAATAATGGATTCACAACTCAATGATTACGTCTCTATCCTAGAGAAATCCAAACTTAACTGCAGGCAATCTCTGCCTCCGGTTTCCGCCATGAAACTATACCATTACTTTCCGAAAACTTTATTTAATAATTATCTCAAAATAGTACTTATAAATTTTTCTATATCAATTTTCCAAGTTTAATTTAGGAAAATATTCTTTAATAAAAATTATTATATAAAAAATATTAATATTAAATAATTTATCTTTTAAAATAATAATACCAATTAATTCTTAAATAATAATTAACCTTAAAACAAATCATTATAAGGTAACTTTAATTAATAATTAAATACACTTTTAAACAATTTAAAATAATTATATAACTTTGAAAACAATAATTAATTCTAATTTATTAATAAAATCCTAATCGATTTCCAAGACTTGTTTATAAACTTATAATTCATTTTGATAATTTAAAATATTCAAATATCTAACTTTTCTGAGATATTTTTATGCTAAAATATTTTTAAATTACCTAGTTTAATAATTAAAATCCTCTTTTATAAAAATAAACTCAACTTCTCGATAATTTTTTCCAATTCCAATATAACCAATCTAATATTTGTAAATCTCTCTCGATTCACTACACATTGATTTCATTTCCGTTCCCTTAACCATTTTCACATTTCAAAAATAGAAACCTCTATTTTTCCTCAATCCGATTTCCATATTCTGATATAAGTTCACCCTATAAAGTTATATTCCCAATTTATCAACCGACATCATTTTACCCTTATTTATATACATCGTTATAAATTTATAAACTCCTTTGAGTTTCCATTTGTTTATAAAACTAATTTCATTTATAAAGTCCCATTTTATAAATTCATTTCTTAATAAATTTCATCTATTCCACAAATCTATTTTTAATATAGATTTCAACCCCTCTTCATATTTTTCAGAAATATCATTTAAAAATCCATCATTTAAGGATCTTTTATATATTTTATTTTTAAATCTCTATTTAAAATATATTTCCCCAAATAGTCAAATACAACCCAAAAATCAATTTATTGTTTTATCTAAATCAAATTCTTTTAAAATAATCCAAACTTCGATATAAATATTTTTATATCCAAAATCTCCTTCTAAATTCCTTCAAATTCCGAAAGTAATATTATGGCATTTAAAATACCAAAATTCAGGGCCAGTGCTACTTTATCATCCAATTATTTAATTACAACCATAATCTATAATAGTTTATTCTAACATGTCGTATATCATTATGAATGAAATTTAAAATCAACATGTTCGAGGAATCCGTTTGATCCCTGCAGCCTGTTTCCCTGCATCCATAGATGTTAACACCATATAAAATACCAATCCCACTTCGAGGGGGATATCGCGGTATATAGGGTCATCCACTATTATGCGAATGCATAGGGTCTCATCCTCTCAAATAGGCAGGAAATATATCCAACTATTAATATATATACTAATATATATAATATACATCCAACTGATAATAATTTATCAATTCATCCAAAATTAATTATAATCATTTGAAATTAATTGCAACAATCCAATTGTGTGAAATTCACTCACCTTGATTTTTATTTTGCAAACCATTCCAATCTAGACTTGTTTTTCACGGTTTTTAGACCTCTGTAAATGAATTACGAATTTATTAACATTTGGAATAATTAAAACTATCATTAGCATACTTAATTTAAATTTAAATTAACAAACCTATCAACTGCTCTACCACTGCTAATCCTACGCTGCCCCCACGCTCCAGAACGCGACTAAAACTCAATCGTGAGACTCCCACAATCGCACTCCCTCCATCTCGACTATCCCTCCTCCGCCGTTGCCTGCAGACATCACCACGCTCGATTTTCCAGATCGAGGTCACACTTCTAGGCACCATGAACCCCAAATCAACTCCATGACGACCACCGCGTAGCAGTCTCCTACCTGCTTTGGTCATAACATATGCAGTCATCGCCTTCACATCGTCACGACCTCGTCGTATAGCCTAAACACTAATCGTGATGAACCTAACATGCGTCGCTGCTCCTACACGAAAGCCATGCCATAGATAAACAAATCACGACCCTCGATAACGCGATACCCCTCTCTGCCTGTTTCGAACTAAAAAGTCGCCACCCCAACCTCAAATCGAACGACGTCGATTTCTACGTGATTCGTCCGCTATTTTTTTCTTTTTTTTCTATGAATTCGAATTGAATTGAAAGGGGATAGCTCAAATAGATTTTTAATTGAGAGAAGAAAGAAGTGATTTAAAAGGAAAGGTGGCGGTTATGATTTGACTTTGACTTGATTTATAAACTTTAATAATGAAAATATCTTGTTTTGTGTAACTAAAAATTTACAACCCCTGTTGAGGCACGCCGCCTGGCGTTTCTAATGTTATACCCTTATTCCAGACCCAATGGAACAAGTTCTAGAACCTAATTCGATCGTATGTGGAAGATAACATTTTTAAATCGACTATTTAAATTAAATTCAATGAAATTATTTCTAGTCGTTTTCAGATCGCATGACCAAACGGTGAATCCAAACGCTACAAAATTTGAAATTCGATAATAATACGTTATTATGGATCTAATGGAACTGGTTTCGTCAAATTTCAAGACTGTACCCCAGATCGCTATTTTAACGCTCCATATTCAATTCCTGCTCTTGTCTTCACTTCGAAAATGGATTCGTTGGATTGAAGTGGTTTTTGGATAACTTATCTAATCCCAGTCTCTTCAAAACAACATTTGATATTTTTTGGTAAACTCAACCTCGGTTCTTTAGGAAATAAATAGACGAAAATAAGATCAAAGATCACCTCCTAACCGTTAGTGGGCGAATTTCGTTATCATCGTCAAAGAAGAATGAAACGAGTTCATACGTAAAGTATAGCATCTCCACCGTAACTGTATCATATAATTCTCGTGTTTCTCCAAGATATTCCCAAGTTATGTTTTTGGTCCAGATTAGATAGTCGGTTAGTTAACTATCAAATAAACAATCATCCAATCAAATATTCCATTTCCTACTGAATTCACTAAGTCTTATTTAATTTAAGTCTCAAATAACTTAAATCTCTTTATTCAAAAGTATATAGTTATCCGACTGAATTTAGTATATTCACAAACCATCCTTTTCAAAAATATTTGAAAACTTTTTAAAATAAATATGGAAAGCACCACTGTGGTATCAACCATGGATTCGCAACTCAATGATTACGTCTCTATCCCGGAGAAATCTAAACTTAACTGCAGGCAATTTCTGCCTTCGATTTCCACCATGAAAGTATACCATTACTTTTCGAAAAATTTATTTAATAATTATCTCAAAATAATACTTATAAAATTTTCTATATCAATTTTCCAAGTTTAATTTAGGAAAATACTCTTTAATAAAAATTATTATATAAACAATATTAATATTAAATGATTTATCTTTTAAAATAATAATACCAATTAATTCTTAAATAATAATTAACCTTAAAACAAATCATTATAAGGTAACTTTAATTAATAATTACATATGCCTTTAAATAATGTAAAATAATTACATAACTTTGAAAACAATGATTAATTCTAATTTATTAATAAAATTCTAATCGATTTTCAAGGCTTGTTTATAAACTTATAATTCATTTTGACAATTTAAAAATATTTAAATAACTAACTTTTCTGAGATATTTTTATGCTAAAACATTATTAAATTACCTTGTTTAATAAATTAAAATCCTCTTTTTAGAAAAACAAACTCAACTTTTCGATAATTTTTTTTTTCAATTCCAATATAACCAATCTAATATTTATAAATCTCTCGCTTCACTACACGTCAATTTCATTTCCGTTCCCTTAACCATTCTCACATTTCAAAAATAGAAACCACTATTTTTTCTCAAACCGATTTCCATATTCTGATATAAATTCACTCGATGAATTTATATTCCCAATTCCACTTGTTAACAAAATTAATTTCATTTATAAAATCCCATTTTATAAATCCATTTCTTAATAAATTTCATCTATTTCATAAATATATTTTTAATATCGATTTCAACCCCACTTCATATTTTTCAAAAATATCATTTAAAAATCCATCGAATTTCGTATAAATGAATAGCTAAGTACAACCCAAAAATCTTTATGTAAAATATATTTTCCTGAATAGCTAAGTACAACCCAAAAATCAATTTATCATTTTGTCTAAATCAATTTCTTTTAATATAAACCAAACTCCAATATAAATATTTTTATATCCAAAATATCCTTTTAAATTCCTTCAAATTTCAAAAATAATATTATGGTATTTAAAATACCAAAATTCAGGCCAGTGCTACCTTAGCATCCAATTATTCGATCACAACAATAATCTATAACAAATTATTCTAACACATCATATATCATTACTTATGAAATTTAAAATCAACATTTTTGAGGAATCCAGTTTGATCCCTCCAACCTGTTTCTTTACTTCCACAGGTGTTAATACAAAATAAAATATCAATCCCACTTTGAGGGGGATATCGCGGTAAATAGGGTCATCCACTATTATGCGGGCGCATAGAGTCTCGTCCTCTCGAATAGGCAGTAAATGTATCCAACTACTAGTATATATACTATTATACATAATATACATCAACGTATAATAATTTATCATTTAATCCAAAATAAATTTTAATCATTTAAAATTAATTGCAGTAATCCAAATGAGTGAGATTTTCTCACCTTGATTTTTATTTTGCAAACCATTCTAATCTCGACTTATTTTTCATGATTTTTAGACCTCGTATAAATGAATTACGAATTTATTAACATTTGAAATAAATAAAACTATTATTAACATACTTAATTAAAATTTAAATTAACAAACCTATTACCTGCCATGCCGCTGCCAATCCTACGTTGTCCCCACGCTCCAGAACATGACTAAAAATCAATCACGAGACTCCCATAATCGCATGCACCCACCAACTCGACTATCCCTCCTCCATCGTTGTTTGCAGACATCACCACGCCCAATTTTCCAGATCGAGTTCACACTTCTAGGCACCACGAACCCCAAATCAACTCCACGAGGACCACCGCATAGTAGCCTCCTACCTACTTTAGTTGTAACTTATGCAATCATCGCCTTCACATCGTCACGACTCGTCGTACTACCCAAACCTTACTCGCGATGAACCTAACCCACGCCGCTGCTCCCATGTGAAAGCCATGCCACCAATAAACAAATCGTGACCCTCGATAATGTGGTACCCTTCTCTGCCTATTTCGAACCGAAAAATTTCCACCCCAACCTCAAATCAAACGACGCCGATTTCTATGCGATTTGTCCTCCATTTTTTTATGTGAATTCGAATTGAATTGAAAGGGGATGGCTCGAATAGATTTTGAACTGAGAGGAGAAAGACGCGATTTAAAAGGAAAGGAGGCGGCTATGATTTGACTTTGACTTGATTTATAAATTTTAATATTCAAAATATCTCTTTTTAGGTGCCTAAAAATTTACAATCCCAATCTAGGGTGCCTAAAAAGTTACAATCCCTATCAAGGCATGCCGCCTGGCGGTCCTAATGTTATACCCCTATTCTAAAATGTCTCGGAAATTAATTCGATCGTATGTGGGAGATAGCCTTTTTAAATCGACTATTTAAATTAAATTAAATTATTTCTAGGCGTTTTCAGATCGCACGATCAAATGGTGAATCCAAATACTACGAAATTTTAAATCCGATAATAGCACATTATTACAGATCCAATGGAACTGGTTTCATTGAATTTCGAGACTATGCCCCTGATCGCTATTTTAACGTGTCGATCAAATCGAGATATCCAAAATTTATTAAATCACTTGAAATTTTCAGTGTTAAAAACTTATTAACTAAATTAAAACTCCAAATTCAATATTTAAACCATTTAAATATACCAAATTAAGCATCAAAAAATCCGGGTCGTTACATGAGGTCCAAGACATACCTACGTATTTCTTTATGTTCCGCTGTGTTGTCTGTTGGCTGTTTTTAATGGTGGTTGTAACAGCATACTGTTATAACTGTTCGGGCTGAAATAAGTTAGTATACTCTGATTGGTGTATGAATATTACATTTTTCTTTCTGTAAAGGTTCGTTGTATATTATAGATTATTCGTTCTACTGTGAGATTCTGTATTATTTAGTTTCTTCTTGTCTTCTTCCTTCTTCTTTTCCCCTAACAACCGGGTTTTCCGACATTCAATTATTCGGGACGTAATACAGAAGAGATATCAGTGTCGATTTTCGAGGGTTGAAAATCCCGAACTGTCACTTGGTATCGGAGTACAAAGTTAAGAAAGAACCTTGGCTTTGGTAGGGAACTCATTATAGATATGGTCCGTAGCACCCTAGGATGAGTTTGAGTGTGTGTATATATATAAGCGCGTATTTGTTAGTGATATAAAAATATTTTATATTGTGTTGATTCATTTGTTGAGTGGCTTATGGATTCTGGTCAATACGAGTAGTTAACGTTGTTTATAGGGATCTCAAAACACTTGAACAGAGCAATTCGACATAATATTGTTTTGAAATTGGGTAAATGAAATAATTTTACATTGATTATATTTTATATAAAGGAATGATCTTTTAGAAATTACTATAGTACACATAGTGTGTTTGGTTGTTAGTGAATGATAATATTAATTACTATCATTAGGTGTTTGTTGTTTGTGTTCTAATAAAAGCTATTATTATAATGTAAATGAAGATAAACAATTAAGGAATGGTTTTATACAACTAAAGAAAAATTATATATATGAGGAAAATTTATAAATACGATTTGTAAATGGAAAGGATTTAAAAGAAGAGAATTTGAGAATTCAAATCCCATTGATTTTGAAAATTATTTTCTCAAAGTTTTAGAAAAGAACAATAATATTATTTGGAAAATATTTTTGAATGGAAACATATTAAAATGGATTTTAAAAATGTTAAAAAAGCACTGAGCTCACTTCTATCGTGGGAAAATATTTTCGATGATGACAGCAGCACCATCGATGTTCATTTTCTGGTATTCAAGAGAGGAATTGCTACTGTAGGATATTTGTTTTGGTAAAACAAGTTTTGATTTAAATCCCAAAAATATGATTTGTTATACTAGAGTTGAAATAGAACAAAGTGCTCAAAGAATGTAAATTTTTATCTAAGTATTTTGTTGAAATTATATGAAATCTGTTTTGTAACTTATAAGTTGAGGAATAATAAGTTAAAACAAAGTTTTAAATTGTTGAGTATGAATGTTATGAAAAGAAAATTTGAAATGAAATTTAACTTAAGTTAAATGAAATGATTTTTGAAATGAAATTGATTGTGATTTGAGATGAATTAATGAGATGAACTAATTAAATAAACTAGTGAATTGAATATATAGTTTAGACTTTTGTTTGATAGAATTGAATATTGAAATTGAACAATGAAATGAGTTAAATAAAATTGAATTTTATTTAAAATGAATACAAACTTAAGTTTTGAAGTGATAATAAACATGAAAAGTGTTGTATAAAATGTTTATAATAAACTTAAGTAAAATTTGATGGAATGGTTCTTAAGTGACATTAGTATTGAAAAAAATATACCAAGAAATAAATGAAAGAAAATGAAGTGTACGTATATTATTTTATTCGCATAACTGTTTAACCCAAATTCAAGTACATGATTTCAAGATGATTTACATCAATCTGAGTTAGAATTTTTCTTCGATTCTTGACGGCGAATTTTTTGATTGATTCTAGGATTCTGTATCATAGTATATGACTATGTAAGAAGAATGGCGGTTTCTAATCAATGAACCGTATGTAGATCCGCACTACATTGGTTATGTGAATGATACTAGTTCGAAAGTGAAATTGTACGATCGATCAAGTGAGCGATCGGATTGATATTTCATACGGATGATATATGTACATTGTACGAGCGTTAATAAATTAAATGTTGACATTAGGAAAATGTAAATGGATATAGTTATGAATTAGTTGAATGGATATTATTTGTTTGATGGTTTCTCTGATTAAATTTGTTAGGTTTGCATATGGTTATTGTATAGTCTATGTTATATGTTGATTACTTTCTATATACTTGTTCTCATTAGTTGTTAAGTGATTAGCAGTTGCAGATGTCATATGCTTCACATTTGGTGCTCGTTTTTGCGTTATATTGATTGTATATGCTTTCTAGTACTAAGAAAAGGTACACAGCTCGGATTGCATACCGTATTTTTATATTTCCTTACGTGATGCCTCATCCTTGAAGATGAGATGTATATTTATGATTTTATATATATTGTAAATTTTTCCGATCGAACCAAGCAAAGGAGACGCTGGCAAAAATTTTTGTAAAGTTAAAGCGTTAGATATATTTTTAGAACTATGGAAAAAAATTGATAACTAAAATTTGAGTTTATGTTATAACTTAGAATGATATTAGTTAAATATACGAATGAAATTAAAGATTTGGAAAAGGTGATAACAACGTTTCAACTAATTGATTTAAAAAGGTTTTGTGGCATTTTTCTTATCTTGGAAATTTCAAAGATGAAATTATTTTAAAGGGGAAGAATGTAATGACCCAGAATTTCAATCGTTCAAATTTGGAATATTTAATTGATTTTAAATATAGAAAAGTTTATTTTATAAGTTAAATAACTTGAATTTCAAATATAATGGTTATTTGAATATTTGAAATTGTTTAAATAATTAAATCTTGAATTTTATATGAATGAAAATGATTTCAGAAGTTGATTTAGAATTCTATTTGGGCAAGAATGAAGATAGTAAACTTTTGAATTTGAATTTAAAAGTGATTAAACTTGTTATTATAATCGTTTTAATTAACGGGTGTAAATAGCCGTCTTGGGCGTTGCCTTGGATTTCAACGAAACTAGTTCCATTGGATCCGTAATAGTGAGTTATTGTATGCCATCAAATTTCATGGAAATTGGATGCATCGTATGATCGTACGAGTTTGAAACGCATATAAAATTAATTTTAGGAATTTATATAATATAGTTAGGTTTGAAAAGCTAACTTTTGTATATGATGGAATTGGCTCCCGATACTAGTTTCCTAATGCCCGGAATAAGGGTATTACATATAGAATGCCAAGTGGCATGTCTCGATAGGAGTTCAAGATTTTCGAACGCTTAAAGCTTGATATTTTTAATTAAAATTATACATACATACATACATACATATATACATACACCCACCATACCTTATCCTTTCAAACCCATATCTTGCATGTTTCTTCCCATACCTCCCCTTCTCTTTAAAACCTCGTGTATATCAGAGAAAATGGTTCGAAAATTTTCAAACCAAACTCCCACTAAATCCAACGGCAATGCTCGATCAGAGCCAATCCGTGCTGTTTCAGGCGAAGTCATCAACTAAGGAAATATTTTCGACATCAAGATGAGTGCAATCAACGGTTGGATCGTCAATAATCATCATGTGGTGGCCGCGGTTCCTATTTGTACGTCGTTGAGTATTTTGGCAACTTCTGGCGATTTGGGTGTTCGATTGACAATGAACTCTAAATGAAGGGATGGGGAGGACTAGGCTCGGTAAAAATTTGGTGACGATCGATCAACCGTGGCGGTCGAAATCTCAATTAGAATATAGGCATTTGGGCTCGATTTTTGAGGCGAAGACGGCTAACTAGGAGATGAAGCCATGGGAGGAGCGGAAGCTGGGCTAGCATGGGACACGATGCGACAGCGTTCGGTCAACCGTGGCAACGGGGATAAGGTAAGAAAGGGCGACAGCGTGGGTTCGTGAACGAATGAACGTGAGAAGGGAGGGAAAGTGATTTAGTTAAAAGTTGATTAATTAAAGTTATTTATAATTTAAATAATCCCAAACATTAATTCATATCTAATTCATACGAGGTCCAAATTGAATATGACGAGTTGCATTGTGATCGTATTAGCGAATATTACTATATAATTTTAGATTAGATGGATTTGGAGCTAGTGGAAAATTGTGTGCATGTTCGATTAATACAAACCAAAATGCCTCAGTGGCAACTGAATTACTGTGAGTTAAACTCGCCTTTTTGATTAATCAGTAATATTACATAGTTGATAAAAATTGTTGATTGGATGTTTGGACGATTTACAATTTTATCGCTTGGTTTTGGATTTATATCTGCCCCTGGAGCGGATGAACCATACTATATAATTATTTAATGTTTGTGATGCAGGGGGATGGGTTAGAGGGATCCAATGGGATTCCTCACCATTGTTGATTTTAATTTCAAAAATATTCCTGTCATATGAATTATTGGATATAAAACCTGATTGCTAGCTCTATTGATTATGACATTGTTATACATTCAACTTAAAACTCTATAGTGGTAGAAAATCAATAATCGATATTGATTAAACTTTGGGTAGCTATTGGCCTCAAATTAGTATTCTAAAAATACTATAAATCGTCATTTGAGTTAGACCTATTTTTGAGATAGGAAATGATTTCAAATCTAAAATTGGGTTTCAAAATATTTTATTTTAAAGGATTTAATTTCTATTTTACTCCAACCTTTTCATCTGTCTTTTCTAAGTTATTTATTTACATTTAATATTATTTATATTTAATATTGTTTTAAATATTATTTATTTTTATTTAATGTTGTTTTAAAATTTATTTATCGATATTTTAATATTTTGAAAAGTTAATTATTTTCAATAATTAATATGCTTTGAAATTAAAATTAAGGATTTATTAATAATGTTTTGGAAAAAAAATTATTACTATTTATGATAATGGTAAATATTAATTATTTTTGTTTATTTAGCAATGTTTTGAAATTATTAAATATTATTATAAACTAGTTTAAGTTTAATAATTATTATTATATAATAGTGTTTTGAAGTAAGTGATTTTTATTTATTTATAGTGTTTTCGAGGCTTATAATAGAGTTTTGTAAATGGACTTGGATTTTGTATGAGAAGTTTTATAAAATGGTATAAAGGCTTAAAGGAAACTTATGTATAAGGTAAAGGAGTTTTATTAATGGTTAGATATTTATAAACAAATTTTAGAAGTGGGTAATAGATTTTTAAGATTTATAATTAGTTTTATGGATTTATAAAGGTTTATAAATGATTTAAGAAATGTTTTATAAACGTTTATAAATAGTTTTTAGAGATTATAAACAGTTTATAAATGGGTTTTAGAAATTTAGAAAGGAATTATAAATAAGTTTAGAACTCTGTAAAAATGAAATCTTTCACCGTTCTATGGATATACTTATATCATTGAGATAAGTATATGGATATTTTTTCAAGTATTGAAAAAAATAAGGATTTGTTTATATATCTTTGTAAAAGTATTTGATACAAGTATTTGCAAGATGAATTTAATTAATGAAAAGATTGATTAAGGAGGCTAGTGGTTCCTTATGTGCTTAACCAATGTTTATTTTCCCTTTGGAAATTAATCCCAGATATGAATCTGCGTTTGTCAACAGTTAAGTAACTGACTATCGAATTTGGACCAAAAACGTAACTTTGGAAATATCTAGGAGAAACACGTGATTTATATGACACAATCATCTCTGATGATGTTGTACTATGCATATAAATCCCGTTTCGTTCTCCTAGGAAAAATGATAAGGAAATCCATCCACTAATGGTTAAGAGGTGATTTCCGCTCTTATCTTTGACTGTTTATTTTCTAAAGAACCGGAGTTGAGTTTATCAAAAATTATCGAATGTTGTTTCGAAGAGACCGGGATCATTTATGTTATCCAAAAACTAGTTCAATCTAAATCAATCGTTTCGAAGTGAAGACATCTTAAAGATAATGGAATTTGAAGACAGAGCTCTTTGAAGTGCAAGGGTTGTTTCTATTAATCCTGAGGGTGATTCCAAAACGAATGTAGAAGAAGCGGTGCCTTTAGTTTGTTTATATGTTGAACAACTTGTATGGATGAATGCTAGCATTTAATTACTGCTTAGAGGGGAGTGTTAGAATTCCAAGTAGGAAGTGCAATATGAAAGGTAAAACGTAGCCTCAAGCCTCATCAATCGAGAATAACTAAAACAAGGGAGTTGCAGCGGGGCTAGGTGTGTCGCTCCCATTAAGGTATGATCATCCCTATCTAGAGTCGATATTATCTCTCATTTGTTTGCTTCGAGTCCCATTAACCAAAAGGTGATCATATTCGGACCTATCCAGTAAGGGATAGGTCAGTTCTGTTTTGGTAGGGGTCGATAGGTTCGACCTCAGTGTTATTTTATTTAAAGATGCACCGTTACGGGCGATACCCCAGTAGCCCAGTCATCGTATGAAATCCATTTTCCAATACGTGCCTTTACGGTTTTAGTTGTATACCTATTATGTGGGAATTTAATTAATGAAACAATTTCGGCTATGATTAATAAGTATTTGTATCTTAGACACTATTATAATGTTAGAGAATTTCATATGAAATGGTTTGATATCGTAAGGCAAAAACCCATCCGTGTTTATATACGGCGTGGTCTTACGTGATACTTTTGATTTCAATAAGTTTAAAATTTAGTTGGATGTGTTTTCGCATGCTAATTTTCTAGATTGACTCGGGTGTTATTTTATTATAATGCACAGGTCAGACCGATCATATCTACATATTTCTTTGGATGCATAGGAGCTTATGAGACGAACTGGAGGTCCAAGATGTATCTACGTATTTCTTTGTGTTGTCTATTGGTTGTATTTATCAGTAATTGTAGGGACATGATATTATAACTATCCGAGCTAAAATAGATTAATATACTCCAATTGATGTATGTACATTGTATTTTTCTTTAAGTAAAGATTTGTTGTGTATTATAGATTATTTGTTTCGTCATGTGATTATGTATTGTTTAGTTTCTTTTTGTCTTCTTCCTTCTTCTTTTCCCCAAAAAATCGAGTTTTCTAGTATTCAATTATTTGGCATGCAATATATCAGACGTATTAGCCTCAATTTTTGAGGATCGAAAATCCCGAACTATTGCAGGAAAGGTGATAGTTAAGGAGATTTCGATGGGCAAATAAGGCTCTCGAATCTCGACTTTGAGCCAAGAGAGTGATGCCTTTTGTTTGAACCATCTATCATATTCTCCTGTGCCCTCGGCTAGGCAGTAGTGAAAAGTTTCCCCTATTTTCAGCTCCGTTAGTAGCTGCTTAATGTTTACACTTGGTCCAAATAGAGATGCTGCCTCTTTCACAACCTTGGGAGGCGCTTTTGGCCCTCTCCGCTTCATCTTAGAGAGTAGCTTTTCCCTTCTCAAGCTCATGCTACCTGCAATGGCAGAACACAACGAATTAGAACCATAATAGTTGCTGAAAGATGCATGACTGTCACATGGACCTGTGATTGTGAAAATGTGAAAGCTAGAGCATGTAGCAACTACATGAGCCCTTGGGATCCTCAGGGCTCTGGTTGTCGCTAGATTTTTGCTATAGATGCAGAGTCCCCATAATCACTCCCAAGCTCTGGTCTTGCAAGTAGTCTAAAACACTTAAATCTCCAGTGGGAAAATTCCCCACTCCTCATGACCAAAATCATGGCATAAGGTCTAATCCACCTCTAAATGAGGTGGTTTAGCTAAACTGACATTTCCAGAGGAATGTGTTCATCATGATCGAAAATGGTAGGGTAGCTGTCATGGGAGCCTGCCTTTCCTGCTATCTTCGTGTGGAAATGTTGTCATCCCCCCACTCCCTTAAAGTCTTAAGCCACAACTTTTATGAGGTTCAACCCTAATGGGATCCAACTTCGGCTCCTCTGAACCCATAAGGACGATAGGAGTGGCACCATATGGGTCTGTAGTCAAGAGGGCACCAAAAACAAAAGACTGGGAGGAATGCATGTCACTTGTTTATCGGTAGCCAAATCTTTTTCTTTCTTTTTCTTGGTAGGCTTCTGCATAGAAATTTGTATGCCTCTCCAATTTAAGTGATCGTCCGTAAACAATCCAAGCTTCCTTAAATTATGGCCAGTGACAAGCTAGGGAACCTCCTGAGCTCCTTCGGGATTTGCTGTAATCTACACAACATCTCTTCCAGCTCATCTCCAGCTGCCACTCTCACTACACTTGAAAGGAAATCAAAAGAGAGAAAAGTTTGCCTCCGATGTGAGATTCTTTCGAACATTGAAGAAAGACAAATAGTAGGAAAAAACTTACAATCTGAGTGCTATTGATGGAAACATGGAGAGTTGTCTCAAAGGAAGAAGTATTCCTGCTCAACATATTGTACTTGGAATATAGGTTATCGATCGGTTTAAATTTGCTCTCTGCCTCAAGATAAATAAAGGGAGAACCCTCCACCTAATTCTTTATAGCATATAGAAATCTAATTTGGTGATGAGTTGTGGCACTTGGAACTCCCTCATGAAGAAGAGTACAAGCTAGCGGGGATAGCATACCCATTGAGATGCAACTGAAATGGAGTGATTTTCAAGTATATAAGAAACCCAGCCTTCCACTGAGAACGAGGTGGTGGAGCTCCGGTATTGGAATGGTAACAAGAGTAAGCCATGATACCTTCAAGTAGGGGTATGCACTTGTTGTTCTAAAGTAGGCAACAGGAGGTCCTCCCTTGGGATACCATGGGTGGTAATAATAAGGTCTAGCTATTTGGAGATTAAATTTGAAGTTTCTTACTCGATGGGGTTCACTAGCAGTTCAGATGGTCGGTATTCATGTACAAGAGAATGAGCCGAGCTACGTTTATTTGAGCGACGTCCCGACTGCACAGAATGGGGTGCAAAAGAAGAAGGTGCATGATCTCCAGAAGCAGTAAGGGAGCGGGTCCGACAATGGTCCAACATACCTACCTAACATGATAGATTGTCTCACGCATTATCGCAAAAGATGGAAGTGTTAACGTGTGTGCATGTTTGTGTGCATGTCCACCATATAAAATTAAAAAACTCTAACACCTCTGTTCGACTACCGAATGACCTAACCCTAACCTTGGAGCCGAAAAACACCTAATATAGCCAATCTAAACGAATTATATGCAAATTGATGATATGGATGCTAAATTAAAGGAGAGAGATGCTTACCAGAGAAGTACCTCCGAATTGAAGTTGAAATTGGATTGTAAGCTTGGAGGCATGGTGCGACAATGGCAGCTTGGGAAGACGAAGGATCACGAGTTTCGGAGAAGGTTGGAAAAGTGAATAAGCCTGTCTGGTCGGAAGAAGTGCTTTATCTTATATAAGGAGAGAGTATTGTCAAGGGCTGAACCGATATGGTACCGAACCAACCACATAACTAGCAAAATGCACATTGAACCAAACTTGGCCACCAAACCCTGAGCATGCAGATCCAAACTGATAAAAGAGAAGGAGATGAACATTTAAATTACTCAAAAAAGGCCACCTCTTAGTTTACGAGATGAACTTTCAAGTTTTAGGGGAAATTTCTACTACGAGACCAAAGTAGTGGAAGGCTTAAAGATAACATAGGCTCAGTCAAAAAGAAGGTGACACTGTAGGAGGAGAAAGTGCAAAGAGAAGGAGTGGAAGGCAGCTCCTATTCCCTCTTTCTTTTTGTTTTGTACCTCAAGGTACCGAACAAGAATTCCTATTCGGTACCTTAAAGTATCGAACAGAAAAACTTGTTTAGTACCTTTGGGTACTGAACAAAATATTTTTTCGATACCCAAGGTATCTAACAAGATCCTTCATTCAATGTAAATGAGAGCCGGACTAGAAGCCCGACCGAAGCACATGGAGCCCGAACCAATGTGCGACCAGAGTAGGTGTAACGATCCGGGTTTTCAAACCAGTCAAAATCACCGAAAAACCTATTCGTTCTAAAACTACAAACTTAATGCACGATATTTGATAAATATTCAACACTATTAAATGCATAGGATACAATTTTAATTTTACAAGTTATCAGAGTAATCAATTTAATCTACTAGGTGTGCTTTAATACATACCAAATACCAATACAAATAAATCTACCGCTGCACAACTCTAATGAGAGAGACAACAATAGACATTCTTGCTTACTCAATAAACATGTCATATGCAGAATAAAATAGTAAGCGGGAAAAATACATCAATACACGATATATAGCAAACAATAAACAGAAAATGTTATTTTATTATTGGGGCTGCATCACTACCACTTGTGACTGCCTACGTACCCTATCTAATTGGGTACCTAATTAAATATAGGATCAAACCAACATAGTTCTTCTACCGCAAATAGGACTCATGGAGCTTACAATGCAACAAACAAATATGCAATTCCAAAACTACATTGCATATATCATGCAAAAGCAGGTCCTAAATCTACCCACTTAGCTTAATCGTCACATTTAGATTTCTTGAAATCTAATCAACTTTATTATTTTCAAAATATAATTCTTTTCGATAATAATCTCTTTGGACACAACTCTTGGATATATATATATATATATATATCTTATATTCAAACTAGTCCTTTACTTCAGGATCTGAAAACAAATCACCTTTTTGAAACGATATTAATATACAAGCATATAAAACTATATGCTACCTGATCGAGAGGTTTCTAGCCATAACAAGGCAACTGGATCCCAGCCTTTCGAAAAATAAATATAGATATGTATATCCCTCTACAACGAAAGCGGACTATATTGAGGATACAGAAAATCTACACCTCCCTTACCCACTTTCTAGTTATGGATTACATGTATCATCGGCAACATAACAAACCACTTTATATCCTGAAGTGGTAAAACCACTTACATTAATAATTACAAATATGTCTAATCTATAATAATTTCCGTTTCCAAAATCCTTTCAAAACCATCTTAAACCATCGGGTTTAGTCCTCGAAATTATTTCCGTTTTATAAATTTTTTTATAAAACCATTCTTTATATAAATCACTTTTATATAAAAACCCCTTCAAAATATTTATTCTCAAATATCTCTTTTTTCTCTTTTAAAGGAAAACATTTCATAACATTTCAACTTGAAAACCAATTATTAAACTAATTCATTAAATTGAAGTGAACCAAATATTACCGCTAAGCACCTTATAGTCAAATCGTAAAATAAATCACAAGGTGTTAGCCTACAGTTATTTTTCTACCCGGCCCATGCATATGGATAATTAATTGCTCATAAACTGGTCAAGCAAAGTCAGTAATCAATAAATAATAATCAGTGCTCATAAACTGGCCGAGCCTAATTCAAACAATCAATCGATGAAATAAACACAATAATAAATGATAATCAATGCTTCACTCTATCAAATATTTATAACACTTATTTTATCTTGAACTAAAACGGTTTGATATTTACTTTAGACCATCCGGGCTTTCCCTTCGACATGGTCCGTCCCTCGTCCAAGTCTCCTTAGATCTCACTGACGAAACACGTGTACTAGTTGTTTCTGCATACCCCATTAAGTATTTAACTTCTAAATTTTAAAATACTTAATTAACCATCCAAATAGCCAAACAAGGAAATAAAACCATTGTTTTAGCAAAAAAAGTATACAAGCATTCAACAAGGATTTTCAAACAACACTTAACATGTAAAGTTCCTTCAACTTAGTAATGATTTTAATGAACTTAAAGTAAGAAATAACCCACTTTGGATTCCACTCCGTCAAACTTTAAGGCAATGAACTCCAGATTTAAACCATACTTCCTACCAATTTTGCTAATTTTGTCACTACGGATTTGACTATAGCTTCGCTACTATTTTACGAAACTTCTTGAAATCTAGCTATAGCTCTGCTATCTTAGAAGTTGAGATGAAAAGAGGTGGAGATAGCTTCTAGGTGGGCACGGCCTTGGGTGGATGGATGAAACTTACTAGCTTGAACTTGACTTAAGTGGTATACTTTTTTGTCGATTATATTTTCCATAACTTTGTTACGCTTTTAGAATTTTTTTTAAGGAGGCATGGAAGCCATTAAAGCTCTAACAAAGAAGAAGGAGAATCTTAGAAAAGGAAGAAGTAGAAGATGGAAAGTGTGTGGAATTTGTGAAAGAAGTGGTTGGTATTTATAGAAAAAAGCTTGGAATAAAATATTATTATGTAAAATGACCCAAATACTCTTACATCAACTTAAAGTAAACTTACTTTTTGAACACTTACCATTTACCATCACCTTTCACATCTTGCTTTATGTCTTTAGTCACTTAAGGCTTAAATAAATCTATTTGGATGGAAAAGTGTATTAAAGAGAAGATTTGTTTAAATTTTTGATGTGATTTGATTTGATGTTTACTTTTTTAACATTTTCCTTACTTTTCTTAATTATATTTTAGAAGTTTCGTAAACATAATTAGTAGAAGTAAAATTGTTTAATTATGAAATTGCGTAATATATATGTTGAAATATGCTAACAAAGTTGCAACAACTTTGTGACAATTTATATTGAACAAAACATTGATTTTCGATAAAATGTTTTGAGGTCACATTTTGACGTTTTTGCGAAACTATTTATGTAAATAAAACTTGAAAATAAGTTTCTTATCATTTTTAAATAATTAAAAAAAGTTTATTTTAGTTATAAAACTGTATTAAATAATATTTAAATCTAGTTATAAAAATACGTTGATTTGTCAACGTGCGATAAAAATTTTCAATTTTTATAATTTTATATTTTTATAAAACCATTTTAAATCAAATTTATATTATTATCATATCATTATTTAACCGTAAAATGAGTTATTTACCTTTTATAATAATTATTCGAATGTATATTAAATATTATCGAAAATCAATTTTTGTCAATTTTACGATAAAACTTCAAAATCTCTATTTAATTCCAAAAATAAGTTCACTGTTCTTTTTTATCACATTATTATTTAAGTTTGAAAATTATATATTTTGAATATTTAAAGTTAATTAAATATTCCATTTTCAAGGGGTAATATTACGGGTTGTTACAGTAGGAGCGAACTGAAGGAAGTTGAAGTGACATTGTAACGATCCGCTATTTCGAACCATTCAAATCGACAATCATCCACACATGTCGGACTTGAATTTCTCAAAACAACAGATAGTTAATTTATATTTGGAAAACTAGGCATATATAGTAAATCAATCAGTCACAAAATCATAGACACAGAGTTTATAATAATAAGCGGCGGAACAGATAAGTAGTAGTCCATGAAGCTACTACATAAACATCAAGGTTTGAAAAAAAATGGAAACTCCAAATACATAGAAATATCAATACAAAAGCAAATGACAAGTTTGAATATAAAACAAGGAATAACTGAAAGTTAAATAGATAAAGGATCTTCAAGCAAAACTCCAAGCTCTAAAGGCGACTCTCGAATATTATGACGCACAGTCTCATACGAGCATAAAGAAAAACAAAAAACACTCGAGTTAGGATTAACATTCTTATGCAAGTAAATTGTAACAACCTGAATTCCAGTGGGTTCGGAATTTCCGCAAAAATGCTAAAATCCAAGCCCACTGAAGCCCGAGTTGGGTATTGGGTATCCTGCAAGTAGGCAAAGACTAATATATCAGAGCGCAGATATATATCTCACAGTGGAACTGACTAAAATATAATAGTAAGTAAATATTCACCAAGATAATAACACTTTCTAAACAAGTGTCTGAAAGCTGGAAAGTCTCTACCATCTACCTAACATGTAGGATGTTCTGAGGAGGGGGTCAGAACTAAAGTTATAGTGAATGGACAAATTATACACTTCTAAGCTTAATTCTGCATATACCGTTTTATTTCCATTTTTTGTTATATTATGTTTACTGGGTTTATAATACTCTCACCTCTAAGCGTGAATCGTACCCATCTACTCACTAGTAGATTAAAACCAAGTAACTAATATATGTAGCTATATGCCTAATGACCGCATAAGTCCTAGGTACTGTCCTTAGTACCTTCTGTATCCTCCTCGAAAAGAACTCCATTGTCTCACTGCTGGAGCGTACTATAACTACATCTGTAAAGAACAACTTCATGAGGCCTACAATATAGATATTCCGTCGTCTACTATAAAAATGTAAAAATGCGTCCGCACTAGCCCATACTAATTCTCGGGCATCCATAATGTACCACCCAGTGCATACTTTAAGGACTGTGTAATCGTTTTGTCTACTCCCTAAATCCCGCCAACAAGGACTACCTTGTATTAAACTTAGTTAGGGATTTTCTATATCTGTAAAGGAAAGCTTTATTAGGCCTACAATACAGATATTCTACTTGGTCTGTCTCTTTTCTCATCGTGTTATGGCCCCACGCAGCCATCCCTCAACTAATCAAAAGACCTCTAAAGAGCTAAATGGTTGTTCCCTACTTCAAACAATCTAAACATCCAATTGGCTACCCCCCTCATCCAATGTCTCGATAGTGAAAGAATCATTGGCCTGTTGGTTTTGATTTAACTCTAGTCTTTCTCGAATTCGCTCTTGGTTGATGATGGCTTGATCTCCACATGCGACAATCCTTTTGGGTCATGCCCACTAAAACCTGCTAGCAAGTCAGGGTATGGTGTCATACGAATATCCTACCCCATAAGTCAACCTTTTGACTACCTACAAAGGTCTGCTTCATTAGGGCTGCAATGCAAAAGCAGTCAAGGCATGCTTTCTTGATGGAACACCTATAGACCTGCCTCCAGGAGTGCAGCATTGTTGGGCCTACCCTAGAGGGCCATCCTAGAGTAACCTCACATCCTGTTGAAGTCTCATATTTCCTTCTAGCCCAAATTAACTAAGTTGGACGTGCTATTTCTGTGCTAAAAATCTGTGATGAACCGCTTCGTTAGGCTCTTCATCCGTTGGGCTGCTCCAAATGCATCTTACCATTTTATTAGACCCTACGTCTAATCTTTTATTATGCATTTAATTTACTTTTCTAATTCTATTGGCTACTTATTTACCCTAATCAGCATAAGCGTGTCCCAGCCTCACATAACTATTGTAAGACCATCAGTTCCTAACTAAAAGGGAATGCTGTTGGTATGGGCATGTCTTCTATGTTTACTTATTAACTTACTGTCAGTTTTAAAATAAGCCTTTTATGTTACCTTTAATTTTAACCTATGTTATAATTATACTTGCAATTGTTACTTCTACATTCTTTTATAATCTACATGTTATAAATATAATTGCAAGTGTCTCTTTTCTATTCTAGTCCATCTTCTTTTATTATGATATTGAATTCTCTTTAGTTCTCCTATATTATAAGACAATCTTGGCTTGGGTCTACGTCCGACTACCACAAATTTACTTATCATAATAACCGCTTTGCTTTTATTCTACTATCTGCGTAGTAAATACAGATCTAGGCACATTTCTGTTTATTGTTCTAGCCTTGTCAAATAATTAAATTGATTCCTTTAATTTCTTTAACTCTTCACTTTATACTCTTTTATTCTAGGAAGTAGTTCTATTCTATTTGATTGGTTACAAAACTGTGCTAAAAATCCATTTACATATTTTAATACTAAATAATGCTATAAACAGTAACTCGAAATTGCAAGATATTTCTTTTATTGTTTCTTAGACTATTGGATAATGCAAAATGCAGGAATGTCTCTATTTTACACTAAATCTCTTTTTCTTTCTTTTATTCTTGCAATTACGTTTATCATTATCTTTGAAATATTCAACTATGGAAATGTATTCTCTTTCCCAGACCAACCAACTAATCTATCACTAACTTTCAAATTAAGTTATTAGATTTTCTCCTTTTTAATTTATTTCTCTCATTATAACATAATTTACTATAAATTTCTTGCTTTTAGGCTTAAGTCTCTCTCTAAAACTATTAAGCCTAATATTGTTCATATTTAATTGCATTCCTTTCTTTCTTTTCCATATAAATAATAACTAAATATAAGTTCTCATATAAAATTTACAGTCTCAACAAAACTAATTAATAGAATTAATTATCGAAATAAATGCTGAATTAAAATATTTAATGTGAATCTAACGATAATATATCATAAACGTAAAATATATATAATTTAAATCCCTTCACATCTCGTCCTTAGCTTTGCTTGTCCTTAGTTTTTCTCCATGGCCTTCTTGGATCCCCTTCTAAGGTGTATAATATGTTTATTAAGAAGATCTTCTCCTTAGAAATATTTTCTATTTAGGGTTGAGCCTCGGGAAATGAACCCAATTGGGAGAAAACATGATTGTGAAAAAATAGTTAGGCCAAGGGTTCTATTTATAGAGGAGTTTGGGGATTTCAGATCGTTGCATTTTAGCACTGAATTTGGTGCAACCACGTCACAGGCTTTGCTGCAGATCATTGGATTTAGAAACCAACGTTTGAGATTGCACAAAAATTGAATTAAATAAGCTCTGCACGTCCCTGGAAGAATTCACCTCCAGGGGAAAATTCGGGTCGACCTGCGTTTATCAGGGGTCGACCCTTACGCACTATGAGTCGACCTATGAGTCGACCCATGGGCCTTATTTATTTTTATTTTTTTCGTTCTTCTGATTTTCATTTCTCTCATAACTTCTTTGTATTAACTCGGATATCAACAAGTTATATATGGAAATTGATCGAAAAATCATGACGAACACAATGGTATGAGTTTCGACCATATTCTGACAATTCCATAATGTTTATTTTCACTATTCACCATTATTTGGTTATTTAATTATCTAAAAATGCGGGATGTTATATTCTCCCACCTTTTAGGAAATTTCGTCCTCGAAATTTGACCAGAGTAAAATTATGTAATTCCTCGCATCAATCGCATCTATTTTGTGTACATCTAATTTTGCAACCATCCATGTCCATGTGCAAAGTGTCGCTCAACATAAAATATATGCATGTACGTGAATTTCTAAGCAGTACTACATATATGAATGTTTTTCTTCTTTAAAAAATTATTTTAAAACATGATGCACACACCCTAAATATACTCGCAATTTCTATATGAACGTAGTCTTTAGAATACTCAAAAACATTTTTCATCCAATTTTTCCCACAATCCTATTGAATTAGGGCTTAGTTTAACGAATTTTACATCCAAGTTCTACCACACAACTTTTTATATTCGAATTTTAGAAAAATATTATTTTTTGAATTCGATTTCTTATGTCAGAAAGAAGGTAGAAAACAGAAAAACTTCACATTTATTAGTTTCACTTTTGCGCTCCTCCTTCTTCGTACTTGGAACTTATGCCTCTATTCTATAAAAATCCCTATATGCCTTCAAAAGAACAGTTTACATAAGAAAATTTCTCTTTTTATTTATGTTGACGTTTTCTATCGCTTTCTTTAAATTTTTTATTTTCCTTTTAATTATTCTTTTATCATCTTTTACTTTTCTTTTAATATTAATGTCTTATGTCCTTATTCTCTTTTTCTGGACATCACAAAAACACAGAGACAAAGCATCATTACTGGTTTACTACAATAGGAACTAAATGCTTATATAAGAGTACAATCTCATAATCAAAAGAGAAAACAAGTCCTACTACAAAGCGATACTAGATAGGTAAATATAACATCCAAACACAGCTATCAAATAGGGCTAGGAGGCATAGGACCATGTCCGTCCTGACATAAAAAGGTTCTAATCAATGAATCTAAACAACTAAGGTTCTCCTCCTATAGTCTGGTACTAGCTACTATCTCGTGATGTGTTCTAACTATCTCTTGATGTCCTTAGAGAAGCTCTGCATGCTTTCTGGCTAGCTGCTCTTGCCTCTCGGCAATGGTCCTCATCTGCTCGTCATAACCCATTGGCGGAGGAGGTTGGGAGGGTACTGCTTCCCCTCCCCAAGATCCCTACCTCCAAGTACTATGCATCGTTGGCTCTGGTGGCCAAGAGGGCCACAGTGATTCTGTATGTCCAACGTCACCTCCAAACGGTGGCAAAGGAAAGGTCTGTTGCCATTGAAAATACTATGGCGCCTGATGGTGTGGTGAAGGCCGTGGCTCATGCTCCTACTCCTACAGTTGGGCTTACAGCTATGCTAATTCTATAACCATCCTCCTTAGGGTGGTGGAATCAATCATGGAGTGGGTTTGCTCTATAAAAACCTCTCTATCCTTCTCTACACCGGCCTACCTAAAACCCGTGTCCAAAGATGACTAAAGATAATAGAAGATCAACGACCCTCGTTGCTATAACATACTAAGCTATGATTGCTTTAGCCCAGTTCACCTGTAAGCCTCCAAATATAGCGTAGGTGGCCTGTCTCACTAGAGGATAAATCTGGCCGTAGCTCCCCATCGCGGGGAAAAGGTTATACTGTAGAATACGTATAACCAACCTAGCTATTGGGTGCTACTATCCTACATGCCAATCAGGATATTGAGGGTCTATAAAAATCTACTTTAAGACGGCATGGTCCGTCATATCAATATGGTCTACATCTAGACCCTGCCCTCCAATCTCCAAAATAGTAGCAAATTGTGTCTCGGTAAATGCTACTACAACTCCCTTGATCTCCGTTTGAAAGGCCATCTATTCAACCCCAACATTGGTACGTAAATTAGCGTCAAAAAGGCATACTTACCTAGGGTACGCTCTCCGCTCAAATGTCTCATGACTTAATATTTGACGTAATCCGATATCCAAGAAAAGCTGCTCTAGAGGCGTGCCATGAAAATCCAAAAATCTCACTGTCCTTGCTTGTAGAAACTGATAAGAAGCTGTATCGGAGTAGGTCTGGACTATCCTCCTATCGCCTTGGCACCAGGCTATCTCTTGGGGTGTCAGATTGGGAAAAAGGTTAACTAAAGATGGTCTTGGAGGCATGGCGAAAAACCTTCAGATCTGTGGAAAAGGAGTATGGATCTTGGTAGATCTTGCGATGTGCTTTGATTTGACACTAACCGCGAGTAGATTGGAGGAGGTTTGAGGTGGTGGAGAGTTTTGGAAATGGTGAATAATAGATTTGGCTTCGGCTACTTTGGGGAAGGAGACGAAAGTGACAGGGATTGGCCTTGTCACCGTGTTTAAACACGATTTTAGCGATAGGCGGGTCGACCGCCTTCCCCTTGGGTCGTCTGTTAGGTCGACCAGTAGGTCGTCCGCTAGGTCGACCAGGGTCGGCCTAGTGAAATTTTCTATTTTCCTTTTTTTCGCGGTGTCTGCTTCGTCTGTTTCTTTCCCCTACCTAACTAATTTAAGCCCGATTCAACCCCACCAAATTCTGGGTCGTCTAACTCGCTGTTGCGACTTTGGTTAAAATTCCTGACTACTTTCCACCCTCCAAGTGGAGTCTTGATGCCTTTTATACTTCAACTAAATCTTTTTATATCCACAACTTTTCTCAACCACTTATATCGTCTAACCCTAATTTTTTTCAAAATTATTTTAATATTTTCATTGCTAGAAAATATTTTATTTAAATAATAAGTGTATTTCCAAACCACTTTATTTATATACTTAGAAATTTTCTTCAAAACACTTTTTTTGGGTCAAAACGGATGTTACGTAAAACACCGTTATTACAACCGAAAAATACTAGTTTATGGATTTAATTAAAATATATATTTTTAAAACTGCAAGAACTCTCTATTTATTATTTTAAGACCGTAACTTTTCTTTTCAAAAATCTAAATATGGGGCTAGACTTAAAGTGGGTTTTTAATTTCTTACTTCCTTTTTCCTCTTTTGTGCTTATATTTATTCCAAGGCACTACAGCTAAACCATTTATCTAAACATTTATAAATTTACCATTATCTACACAGGTGCCTCCATTTTTTTACACTTAATCTATTGCACATCTCAAATCTTTGCCATTCTAGGGCCTACAACTCTTTGGACTTCTATAATCCGAACTTCGATATACAAAGCTGTTTCCCAAACTCTTTCCATGTGTTGATTCTTTCTAAATAATGAATTTCTCTTTGGGTCTAGGGGTTTATATACATATATAATATATTTATATTCTTAAAAATATAGATACGTTCACTCACTATCTACCTAGGAATCCTAAACCTAGGCTTTGATACCAAATATAATAACCCGAAGTCCAGTGGGACTGGAATTTCCGCAAAAATGCTAAAATCCAAGCCCACTGAATCCCAAGATGGGTATCTGGTATCCTAAAAATAGGCACAGACAAATATTTCAGAGCTCGAAAAAATATCTCACAGTGGAACTGACTAAAATACAATTGTAAGTGAATACTCACCAAGATAATAACACTTTCTAAACAAGGGCCTTAAAGCTGGAAAGTCTCTGCCATCTACCTAACCTGTAGGATGTTACGAGGAGGGGGTCAGAACTAAAGTTCAGGTGAATGGACAAATTTTACACTTCTAAGCTTAATTCTACATATACCGTTTTATTTCCATTTTCTGTTGTATTAGGTTTACTGGTTAATAATACTCTCACCTCTAAGCGTGAATCGTGCCCATCTACTCCCTTGTAGATTAAAATCTAGTAACTAATATATGTAGCTGTATGCCCAATGACCACATCAGTCCTAGGTACTATCCTTAGTACCTTCTGTATTCTCCTCGAAAAGGACTCCATCGTCTCGATGCTGGAGTGTACAGTAACTACATTTGTAAAGAATAGGTTCGTCAGGCCTACAATACAGATGTTCCATCGTCTACTATGAAAACATAAAATTGCGTCTGCACTAGCCTATACTAATGCTCAAACATCCACAATGTACCACCAAGTGTGTACTTTGAGGACTATACATAATCATTCTATCTACTTCTTGAATCCTGCCAACAAGGTCTACTTTGTATGGAACTCGGTTAGGGATTTTCTATATCTGTAAAGGACAACTTCGTTAGGCCTACAATACAAATATTATACTTGGTCTGTCTCTTTTCTCATCGTGGCTATGGCCCCACACAGCCATCCCTCAACTAATTGAAAGACCTCTAAAGAGCTAAATGGATGTGCCCTACTGCAAACAATCTAAACATCCAATTGGTTGCGCCTTTCATACAATGTCTCGATAGTGAAAGAATCATTGGCATGATGGTTTAACTCTAGTCTTTCCCGAACTCGCTCTTGGTTGATGATGGCTTGATCTCCATATGCGACTATCCTTTTGGGTCCTGCCCACTAAAACCTACACGCAAGTCAGAGTACGGTGTCATACGAATATTCTACTCCATTCATCAACCTTTTAACTGCCTATAAAGGTCCGCTTCGTTAGGCCTGCAATGCAAAAGCAGTCAAGGCATACTCTCTTGATGGAAAACCTATAGATCTACTTTTAGGGATGGAGCTTCGTTAGGCCTACACCATAGGGCCATCCTAGAGTACCCTCACATCTCGTTGAAGTCTCGTACTTCCTTCTAGCCCAAATTAACCGAGTTAGACGTGCTATTTCTTTGCTAAAAATTTGTGATGAACGTTAGCCTCTTCATCCTTTGGGCTGCTCCAAATGCATCTTACCATTTAATTAAACCCTACGTCTAATCTTTTATTATGCATTTAGTTTACCTTTCTAATTCTGTTGGCTACTTAATACCCTAATCAGCATAAGTGTGTCCCAGCCTCACCTAACTATTGTGAGACCATCAGTTCCTGACTGAAAGGGAATGTTGTTGGTATGGGTCTTTCTTCTATGTTTGCTTATTAACTTAGTGTCAGTTTTAAAATAAGCCTTTTTTATCTTTAATTATAACCTATGTTATAATTATACTTGCAATAGTTACTTCCATATTCTTTTATAATCTACATGTTATAAAATAATTACAAGTGTCTCTTTTCTATTCTAGTCTGTCTTCTATCATTATGATATTAAATTCTGTTTAGTTCTCTTATATTACATGACAATCTTGGCTTGGGACTACATCCAACTGCCACAAATTATCATAATAACTGCTTTGCTTTTATTTTACTATCTGCGCAGTAAATGTAGATCTAGGCACATTTCTGTTTATTTTTTCTAGTCTTGTCAAATAATTAAACTGATTTCTTCTTTAATTTCTTTAACTCCTCAATTTATTCTCTTTTATTCTAGAAAGTAGTACTATTCTGTTTGGTTGGTTACAAAAACTGTGCTAAAAATCCATTTCCATATTTTTGTACTAAATAATGCTATAAACAATAACTTGAAATTGCAAGATATTTCTTTTATTGATTTTTAACTATTGGGTAATGAAAAATACAGAAATGTCTCTATTTTACACTAATTTCCTTTTTTTCTTGCAATTACATTTATCGTAATTTTAGCAATATTAAACTATGAAATGTATCTTTTTTCTAAACCAACCAACTAATCTATCACTAACTTCCAAATCAAGTTATTAGATTTCCCCCTTTTTAATTTATTTCTCCATTCTAGCATAATTTACTTTAAATTTCTTGCTTTTAGGCTTAAGCCTTTCTCTATAAATGTTAAGCCTAATATTATTCATATTTAATTGGATCTCTTTCTTTTCCATATAAATAATAATTAAATATAAGTTCTCATATAAAATTCACGATCTCAACATAATTAATTAACAGAATTAATTACTGAAATAAATGTAGAATTAAAATATGTAATGGGAATCTAATGATAATATATCATAAATGTAAAAGATATATAATTTAAATCCACTCACCTGTCGTCCTTAGCTTCGCTCGTCCTTAGTTTTGCTCCATGGCCTTCTTATATCCCCTTCTAAGGAGTCTATTATTTTTATTAAGAAGGTCTTCACCCTATCAATATTTTCTATTTAGCGTTCAGCCTTAGGCAATGAACCTAATTGGGAGAAAAAATCTGATTGTGAGAAAATAGCTAGGCCTAGGATTTATCTATAGGGGGGTTTGGGGATGTCAGACCGCCGAATTTTCAGATTGAATCTGGTGCAACCACGTCATAGGCTTGCGGCGGATCATTGGATTTAGAAACCAACATTTGAGATTTCACAAAAATTGAATTAAATAGGCTCGGCACATCCTTGGACGAATTCACGTCCAAGGGAAAACACGGGTCGACCTATAGGTCAACCCGTGTTCATCTGGGTTCGATCTATGGGTCAACCCATGGGATTTATTTTATTTTTTTGTTCTTCTAATTTTCGTTTCTCTCATAACTTCGTCGTATTAACTTGGATTTCGACAAGTTGTATATGGAAATTGATCAAAAAATTGCCACGAACACAATGGTATAAATTTTGAGGCCATATTCTGACAATTCCAAAATGTTTATTTTCACTGTTCAGCGTTATTCGATTATTTAATTATCTAAAAATGCGGTGTGTTAAATAAATCAACTCAAGTGAAATGTAATATAACTTAAAGGATGTTAGGATTCCACCCTTTAAGGATCCGTGGAACTATCTACATACATAGTACAACACGCTACATATACATAATGTCTATAGTAAAGTAAAATATCAAAATAGCGTTAAGGCGTTACTCATATCTCTCTTAACACATTTTTATATATTTCCGTAGTCGATACAGATATTGCAAGCTCCACCAAACTGGTGGGATACTCAGTGAGCATTCCATAGGTATGGTACAAACCAAACTCGTAAAGGGCGCGATAAGGCATGTGATAAGGCAGGTGAGGCAATGTCAGGGTAGGATTCTACCATTTGCACTCCCGGACTAGTGGTAACGCATAGCAGCTACTACCGCCCACCTAGAGACACACTCCCAAATTAAAGGTGCACCCAAATCAAATCACAAAGTAATAGAATGGTATCGAAGAAATGTGGCCGATAAGGGGAGTGACCCCACTTGGCCTAGTATAACTCATGTTTTAGCCACATCAAGCTGACTCGAAGGAGTCAGGACTGCGTTCATACCTCATATAGACGTTGCCAAACCATCCTATTTCGTTTTGAATTCTCCACCGCATACATAGTTATTAAAGTGGTTTTAGTATGATAATATCTGATCCTGATCTCTTTAACAACCAAATCCCTATTTCACGTCGTGGTCTTTTTATTTCACATAGTTCATACTTCTATCAAAATATCATATTAATTTAAAAATCATATCACTTTCGAAACCACGAAATCATATCACTTTCGAAACCATTATTCACTTTAAATCATAACAGTACCAACATAAACAGTTCAAATATTGAAAATAATTTATATATTGGAATAGTTATACATTAAAATAGTTTATATTTAAAAATGGGTTATAGATTAAAATAGTTTATATATTAAAAATATTTTATATATTAAAAATATTTTATATATTAAAAATAGTTTATAAATTAAATATATATATATATTAAAAGAGTTTAAAAATAAATTTTATATTAGAATTATTTCTTCCAATTTTACAAATCAATTCAAATCAACTTTGGTTCAAAAATTCAATTTAAATCAATCTCAATTCAACGTTTTCAATTACAAAGGTTAAAGGTTCAATTCAATTCTCATTAAAACTATTTTTAATTTATATCAATTTCAAATCCAAGTTTGAACTTGAACTACAAATTTAAACCAATTCTAATTGCATAAGTTTCAAAGTTTTAAATATTCAACAATTATGATAACTAAATTTGATAAATTTCATTTATATTTCAAAATTCAACAAAAATTATATTTAAATTTGAAAATATTCACTTAATCATTTTTAATAACATTTTAAATTAATCTCAAATTACAAATTTAAATCAAAATTAAATATCTAACTTCAATTATATTTGATTTGAAATTGTTCACTTAATTATCTTTTTATAAATATTTAAATAAAATCTCAAATTACAAATTCACATTAATATTAGTTATTCAATTTCAATTTTGTTTAAATTTGAAAATATTCATTTAATCACCTTTAATTAAAATCCAGTTATAAAAAATTCATATCTTTAAAAATCAAATTTAATAAGTCACAAATCAATTTTTATTTGAATACAATTCTTAAACAAATAAAATTTCAAATAAATTTCAATTTATCTCTCCAACCTTAATTTATTAAAGTAAATACAAAATCTATTTTTGAAATATAATTTCAAATAAATATTTAAATAGATTATATACTAATTAAATTAAATTTTATTAAATTTTATTATATTAAATTCTATTAGATTAATTCTTATTATTAAATATATTTTATTTAGGTTCGTTTATTTTATATATTTAAAATAGTGCAATTACAAGTAAAATCTTAACTTTACATTTTCAGAACTTAACTTATAATTTCAAAATTTCCAAACATATAATTTCAAATCTAAATTTTACGCATATTAAAATTAAATATCTACATTTTATTTTAAAATCCAAACACACGTATTCTTTTTTTCTCAAAAATATTGGAAATTATTTTTAAAAAAATAGACCAACGGTGTCCGTATATAATTTTCTATCCTATGGTCAAGTGATATAGATATTTATCGTTTCAATCAGCTATAATTTAATATTTATGGGTATATATCATTTCAACCCATAATTCCAAAATACAAATTCAATAAAATCGCTTGGGTTTATCATTTCAACCCATAACGATTTTTTCCTAATCTATAAAATCATTTAGGTATGTATCATTTCAACCCATAAGGAATTTCTAACTAACAGGGAACTTGTAATGTGAGAACAATAGAATAATAAAAATAAAATGACATATCAATTGCAAATATGATCACAATTAGCAATTTAAATATAATGTAAATACACTAACAGGTTATTGGTGCCAATATTGTCAATTAACAAAGATAAACAATTTTAAATATTAACATATCATATTCAACAGTTAAATAACTATCAATTTAAATTTCACAATATATTTCAATCGCCATTTCATGTGAATTAAATTTACTAAATATAAGAATGTCAATCGCGAGTGATCGCTCACCTTTTGAGGCTAGAGAAAAAATAGACGACGCGGCAAGCTACGAATTTGAGTCATAAACTCTATGACAAATCCAAAGCAAAGAGAAGCTGACACGATCTTGAACTTGATGAAAAACAAATTCCCCTAGCACAATTCTGAATGCGAAGCAGTTTGATGGCGAGTTGTCAGGTGGTTTTGCAATTGTAAAAGGAAGGAGCAGTCATCATGCAAATGTATATTACTTTGGTTATATATATATATATATATATATATATATATATATTCTAGAGGAGAGAAGGTTGAAGAGGCGGTGGCTGTGCTGCCTTCGGGGTTGGACGTGGAAAGCTCGGATGGTTGATGAGCAGGTCTGGGTGCATACACTGGGGGAGGATGGAAGGTGGTAGGCACGGTTAAGGACGTCAGTTCCGGCCGGCAAAAGGAAGAAGGGAATGTGGCTGCTGGGTTGCATGCAAGGCTATGGAGTTTGGAAGCAAGGTAGCTAGGAGTTGGCTTCCATTTGGGTTGGAGGGGTATGCTACAATCGGTTGGAGCGATGGGTTGAGTCTCGGCTGAAGGTTGGCAAGGCAGAAGGTGTGAGGGCATGTGGTGATTGCCGGCCTCGGTTGATGGTCTGAAGTGGGGCAAGATGTTTGGCTATTTGTAAAACCGTTGGGGTCCAGGTAGGCGGGCCGAGGTTGAGGATATGGAGGGCAGTGGGTGGCAGATCTGGTGGTGGACTGGATGATAGGTTGTGGGTGAAAGGATACATGGGTAGGGGAAGTGGGGAGGTTGAGAAAAGCTAGAAGCACGGTGAGGTTTGGTCAGGGAAAGGGGATGGGTGATCGAGGTAGATGGGCGGTGGATGGCGAGTGGTTGTGGGGTGGCGGTAGGGTAAGGCCGAAGTAGAGGGATGAGATGAGGGAGATTATGAAACAGTTGGCAACCTTACTTATTTTTTTTATATAGAGTATTCACGACCAAGATGAGGGGAAGGGAAAGTGAATGAGCAGATATGGGCATGAATATAAGCAGCATATATATTTTTCTTTATTATATATTTTTCACCAATGAACAGAAGGAATGTGAAAGGAAGAGCCAGCATGAATTAACGAACCAGAATATAAATTTTATAGTGGAATAACAAAAGCCACAACGTTGAATTCAAGGAATATTTAAAGCTAGTGGCCATTTACTTTACACGGTGGATAATGAAAGGACATAGAAAATCAAAAGGCTCAAAAACGGGTATCGATGCGCTAATCGTTTCGTAGGTTTCGCTGCGTACCGGACGTCAAAATGCACAAATGAATATATTATGGATATCAACATGATAAGATGAACAAAATGGTACATAGATAATGGCGACACGACCAACCTATCAAAACTCGATATTCGCTGCCAAAACTGTTGCTAAAACGCTAAAAATAAGATAAACGGATGTAAAGCAGTCCTAATTTGGCAAGACAAAATATGATGTCTCACTCAGAAAATGATTTATCTTTTATTTATATAAAAATATTCAGATTTCAGAAATATTTTATTTCCATCTAATTTTAACTGATTTTAAATTTTAAATACAACAGGACAAACTTTTATATTTTCCAATGAAAATATGTCGCTTGCTATGCTTAGATAGACTCATACCAAATATCAAATTTTTATTGATAAATTTTAATATTTAATTTCAGGAAAATTTTAGTTAATTAAGTTATTAAAATTTCTCTGGCCGTTATAGACATGAACTTAGCCATCAAAGAGGCCACCTGTAGAACCATCGAATTAACTACTCTGGACAAAGTTCCTAGCCAAACCATGCAAACTATATATGGAATGAAATTAGCATATATTATAAAATTATTGCCTACATTTGGCATATTCTAGAATTTTCCCTTTGGGTGAGTTATACATGAAAATGTCGTAATTTCCCAAATTAATGATGCCACTTATCCACCCTTATAAATATCCAAGAGTTTTGATTCAAATACAAGTTTTTCTGGGATATACAAGCCTTCGAGTTACAACAACATTCGCATGAGGCATTTGGATCCACTTTTTTGTTATAAATCATTGTACTTGGTAACAAATTCTTGTAATAGTCAAATTATAAGAAAAGGGAATAACTCCCTTTATGGTTGAACCACCATAAACCCTAGTATACTTTATTTTTTCGGTACCATATTTTCATCTAATCCGCTGTTGAAAAATCGACTAGTGGTGTTTGCCTATTTTTCATGAAAATAGTTGCTATTGTAAGGTTGAGTACGGGTTAAAATTTTCATTTCCTAGGGTTCTGGGACGAAACTGCTTTAAAGATGAGAATATAACACCTCAGATTTATAATAAAAATAAATAATTAATCAAAAAGAAAATTTTGGTAATCTTAAATAAAAGTAAAAAAAATTAAAATTTTGCAAAATCAAGGTATTCGAGAAATACGACTTTACTATTGCGTCAAGTAGATTTTTCTATCCGAATTCGTGTAAAAATGGTCAGAAATGGACATCGAATAAAGGTGATGTAGATTGTTTTTTGTAGTGCATGTTTCGAGCCTAAATGGGTTAGAAACCTTAATGGATTGAAGGGGATTTTAGGATTTATGCCAATATAAGCGAAATTTATAGCTCCGAGTCACGCCAACCTTGCTCTTCTTCATTCTGCGGCCATCACTAAACTGTAGGCCTGAAACTTCATTCTTCATCTCCTTCTTCCTCAATCCTAAATTAAAACTCCCTAAATAAAATAGCCAATCAAATAGAAATATAAGGGGAATGTAATCCAAACCTTAACAAGCAAAATAAAGGAAGACATGATAGAGTTAGGGGTTTCTTTTCTGTTATATACTTATTATAAAACATTATAAATAATTATTTAGTTAATTTAAGAATATATGTCAGAAAGTCCATAATTGATGTGTTTATGATAGCAGTTACAAATAGTTGTAACCATGTGTATTGTATCATAATATGGTAAGCTCGTCGTTTTAAGTATTCACAGTCAAGATGTATTGTAACATTCCTAATTTTGATAACATTATTTAGAAGATTTAATTAGATAAATTAAATATAATAATGATGATAAGGAGATTGAGATTTGATTAAATAACATAATAGGGTCGTGTTTATTAACAAAGTAATTGGGCTTTAAATTGGTTTAAAGGTTAATTAAACAACACAAGGGCTTATTAGTAAATTAGCCAATTAATTATACATGGCTATTACTTCTCCATGTCCATTCACGTTTCATTTTTCTCACGATCACAAACAAAAATCTAAAACCTAAAGCCGGCCATCACCAAGAAAGAGAAGAACAAATTTTAATCTAAAGCTAAGAATCAAGCTAGGAAGGATTAATCAACATCGAATCTCAAGTTCCTTATCAAGTTTAAGGTGAATAATAATTCTTACCATCTCCTTTTGGTTTTATAATCATGTGATTTCTGATTTGAATATTTATTTTGTTCCCATGATATATTGGATGATGATATACTCGAATTCATGGATTGGTTGATTTAAACCACTAAATTATATGAAATTTGTACGGTTTTAGGATCAAAAACGTGATTTACTAATTTTAAAATGCCATGGAAATTTTTGTGTTAAGTAAAATATGATTTTGGAGATGAGTTTTGATTTTCAACATTTTCCAAGTTATGGAAATTTTACTTTGTTTAACGGAAAATATGACAAAATTGGGTTAAAAATTTATTTTGTGGATTTCAAAAAGAAATTGGGTCTAAAATTTTAATATGTTTGAGTACATGATTAATTCACATTTCTATGATTGTTTGGGATTTTTCCCATTTGATTTATTTGGTGAAATACATTATTTTAAAGGAAGGGCTTTCCTGCAAATGTCAGTTTTTTGTTTGGAAAGACTTTAACATTAAAATCCTTTGATTATATCTGCATAAATGCAGCATTTTTATTGGAAAGTATTTGAAAAGTTTAGAGTAGCAAACGAAGGAGTTACATGTGGCAGGATTAGTTATAAAGTAATTACCATTTTTGGATATAAAACAGCTTTTCAAAAAAAAGGAGGTTCCGACTATTTCGAGAGGTACCTTTCGACTCCTTTACCTCCGCCATCCTAGTTGAAACCATCAGTCTCAAAACATATAAAGCCAGAACTAAGGCATAGGGTATCAATAGAAATAGATACTAAATGTGTTGGTAAGTAAGCGGAAGGTAGGGTGTTGAAAGCTATGCTTTCATCATAGTGGAAACCAAGGATTCGACTTTAAAAAGATCAATGTCTGCCTAGTTTTTGAAGGACCATTGACCAAGTCGATACCCTATCGAGTCAAAACCTTAGCTGGTTTTCTAAAGCTAACTTCCTGCTTAGATTTTTTTTAACATAGTCGAAAGCTAAGATTTCGAAAGGAATTTTACATACCACATTTGAAGGGGTTTCTTTTTCTTTATTAAAGCTTTTATAGGGGGTTGGTTTCAACCTAGTCGAAGCCTAGCTACTACTCTACCTTTTGACCTTATTGACTAGTAATGCTTTCGAAGGGTTTCACTTGTTTTACCTTAAACCAGACCTTTTTCCAAAAAAAATTCGATAGGGGTAGGGTTTCGAAGGAGATAGAGCCGAAAGGGGGTTTCGATTCAAGCCTTCAAAGTTTTGATTTTTGAAGTCTTTTGCTTTAAACTAAATGGCTCCGACACCATCAGTTTTCCCCAAACTAATTTATGTTGGTTTCGAAAGAGATACTTTCATATATAACCATTCCGGCCTAAATGATTTTAAGGAGTAATCCAATTCTTTCGAAAGGGGTACTTTCATTTGCTTCGAAGCTCTATATTTTTAAAAGACGATTTGATACCATCGAAAGGTATAATAGGTTTCGAAAGAGAATGTTTATTAAGGGATTCGAAAGTTATGTACTTAATGTTATGAAAAGAGATTTGTGCTTTCAAAAGGAGGCTATCACGAGGTTTCGAAAGAGATGTTTTTAACTTCAAGACAGACATTTAAAGGAATAACCATGGCATAAATAAAGATTTTGAAACAATATTCACTTTGTCGTTAACCCATAACTGTATTTTGGGAAAGGGCAGAATAGCCAGTTAGGTTGACCTAGTAGTGAATATAACTTAATAGATGTTAAAATTTAAATTAACGATATTGGTAGGGGCCAATAGGTTTGCGGTAAGCCCATGAAAACTGTATGATATTAGCAGAGACCAATAGGTTCATAGTCAGTCTATGAAAATATGATTTGATACTGGCAAGGGCTAGTAGGTTTGTAGTTAGCCCATGAAAACTATATCCCGATTAGGATATTGGAAGTCAGCAAATAGGTTCCTAGTTGGCCCATGAAAACTAGGATAAGAAGTAAGATATTGGAGTTACCTATAGGTTCTTAGTGATCTCGTGAAAACTAAGTAATTGGACAAATAGTCCTTAATATTTAAGAAGTTAGTAGTAATGCTAGAAACTATAATTGAGACAGATAGTAAGAATGAATGTGGATGGGTAATCTAGAATTGATTTAATTGTTCTGCATATCATTATACTATTTTAAAATACTATGTTTTAAACATTGTGGATGCAGGAGCACAGTATATGGTTTCATAAATGTTTTAGGATACTAGTGAGGGAAAAGCCCATTCCGCTAAGCGGCGTGGTCTTACTAGATATCCAAATGGATTGAGATGGTAAATTATTATTTATACCAGGCTTTATCTCTGACTCGAAGTTTTTGTTTTCCCCTTAAACTCTTGGGTACTCAAGTGATTTTGAGTAGGTTGAGAGTTAAGGTTTCCAGGTGTTCATTTAGCCGAATAAACCTTCCAATGACGTGTAGGAGGAAAACTTTTTATGAGGGTTCTTTTTATTTCCAGCTGTGTGTTTTGTTTGAAAAGGCAAATTATTTTCTTGCCTATCTATATACTCTGATCTACCAAGGGGACATCTTCATATGTCGCTCTTGGCGTATTTTGTAATAATTATATGTTATCTGAACATGATTTGCGAATTGGGATTATATAATCAGTTTGGAAAATTTTGAAATGGCGTGTGGAATTTGCTTTACTGTTTGATTTTTTCCATATTCTAGTATTTCTGTGTATCAATGTATCTAATATCGCCGTGTTTGGTCATCGAGGAGTAATAACCATGGACAACTGCAGCATCCATAGCCATTAGTTTTGGGCCTCCAAATAAGAGGATGTTACAAGTTGGTATCAGAGCATGGTTTATGAAACTTTAAAAGAACTTAATAGAATTTCCAAACATAATCTAATGAATCAGATAATAAGATTAGGTTTTAAAGGTTAACGCTATAATAACGTACTTGATTTGATATATATAGTTACATATATATATATAAGTATGTATACCCCGTTCTCTTAGAGCGTTCTTCTGTATCTTACTAAGGCTCGTATGCAGATTTAGAGAGAGGAGATATGAAAACAGGAAACGAAAGAGGAAATCTTGGTGAAGGAAGCACCATAACTAATTGAAATGCTCGACCTACTACGAGGAGAAACCCGGGTCGACCGACTTATGCTAGTAACAAAACCGTTGAAGCCAATGTGGGTGCTGGAAATCCACCAGTAGATATGGGGGTGATGTATTAGTTCTTAGGCGGTTTGATGCATGCTGGAGCTACTACTGCTGGAGTTGCTGAAAATGAAGGAGGAGAAAATCCTATGGCTCCAGTTGGGAATTTTGCTTTGCTTAGTAGAGATTACACCAGTTTGGGTGGAAGCCATTTTTGGGAATGGAGAGTGCCATAGAAGTTCAGAATTGGCCAATGCATTGTGAGCGTATATATATTGTATGTGTATAAATGATGGGAAAAAGAGGATATTGGCCTCCAGACAGTTGCGGGGGTCAGCACTGCATTGGTAGAACAGTTTCACTGTCGGAGTTCTAGAAGAACGGTTAACATGGAATGATTTTAAGACAAGATTTGAGTAGAAGTTTGTATCTGAGTTTGCTAAGTTCGAGCTGATGAGGAAATTTATGGATACAGTGCAAGGAGATAGGTCTGTAGTTGAGTATGTTACTAAGTTTGAAGAGCTATCTAGATATGGGTATGCTCTTATAGATACTGACATCAAAAGGAATGAGAAGTTCATACGGGGACTGAGGCCCGAGCCTGCAAGGATGAACATGACACATGTCCGTGATCCTTGCAATATAGTGGTGGAGATGGCTATTCACCATGAAGAGTTCCTTGTTGATCTAGTTAAGGAAAAGTCAGTGGAAACCCAAGGTTCTTAGGAGAAAATGAGGAAGTTCTTTAAAAAGAAAGGATCCCGGAAGGGAGACATGGACAAGAGGTCGAAAGATAAGGTAGTTTGTTATAAGTGTGACATGAAGGGTCACTTTGCGAATGAATGTCGGTCAGGAAATGGGAGGAAAGCAACAGTTAAGAAGAATGTGAAATGCTTCAACTGTGATCAAGTTGGGCATTACAAGAATCAGTGTCCAGAGCCAGTTAGGAAGGACAAAGGAAAAGTTTTTGCTATAGGACCAGCTAGGCCTACAGCAATAGATAAGGGAAAGACTGTGATGGAAGGTATACTTTTGATTCAGAATATTTCAGTTACAGCATGTTTCGATATCGGTGCATCACATTCATTTATACCTCGGTGTTTGGTTGATAGATTGTGTCTAGAACGCACCTACTTTGTTATTTCCTTAAGGGTTGCGAATTCAGTAAGAGGCTACACAACTCTTGGGTTAAGATGTGACTAGTTAGAACTTGACTTATTAGGTCATAAGTTTGCATGCAGTTTGTATACTGTTGATTTCGTAGATTTCATGATCATTTTGGGTATGGATTGGTTGAGTGGGTATAAGGCTAAAATATTTTTCCAGGACAGAGAAATATCAATGAGACACCCTGATAGTCATAATCGAGTGATATTCTCAGTAGAGAATACTGACCGAAATGTTAGTGCTATGCTTAATACTATGGAGGTAGGAAATGAGTTAAGTCAGGTTCAGGTAGTAAGAGAATTTGCAAATGTTTTTGATCCAGTCACTGGATTACCTCCTAAGAGAGTTGTTGACTTTAGAATAGATCTTGTGCCAAGGGCTGAACCTGTAGTAGACCACCTAGCAGGATCACACCAACTGAGATAAAGGAATTGAAGGTGCAACTAGTGGATCTAAAAGGAAGAAGTTTTATTAGACCAAGAAGCTCACCTTGGGGAGCGGTCACGGTGTTCGTAAAGAAACCAGATGGGTCGTTAAGGATGTGTATTGACTATCATAAGTTAAATGAAAGGACGATTAAGAATAAGTATCCTTTGCCAAGAATAGATGATCTGTTTGATCAGTTGAGTGGAGCTAGAGTGTTTTCCTAGTTGGATTTGGCGACGGGTTTCCATTAATTAAGAGTGGCGGAGGACAGTATTCCTTTGACAGCATTTTGAACTAGATATGGTTCATATGAGTGGTTGGTAATGCCATTTGGATTGAAGAATGCACCTGCTTTCTTCCTAGATTTGATGAACCGAGTTTTCCAAGAGTATTTGGATAGGTTTGTGCTAGTGTTTATGGATGATATTCTAGTATACTCTAAGGTTGAGAGAGATATGAACTTCAACTTAGAGTGGTGCTTAAGACACTGAGGCAGAATCAGCTAAAGGCCAAGTTTACCAAATGTCATTTCTGGAAGAAAGAGGTAAAATCTTGGTCACATGGTTTCATAAAAAGGATTGTGAGTCGATCCAGATAAGATCGAAGCAGTTAAAAATTGAAAGCGACCAGAGACAATGAATGAGATCATGAGTTTTCTTAGACTTGCTGGCAACTACCGAAGATTCATTAAAGATTTCTCGTTGATGGAAGCACTTTTAACTAAGCTGACCAGGAAGGAAACAAGATTTGTTTGATTAGACAAATGCGAGGAGGCATTCCTTAAGTTAAAGCATTTGTTGACTAATGCACCAATACTAGTAGTTCCAGACGGAAACCAAGGATTGGTGGTGTATATTGATGTGTGTGGAGCTGGATTAGAAGTGGTGTTGATGCAGAATGGTAAAGTCATTGCCTACGCATCTAGGCAGCTTAGACCACATCAAGTCAGATATCCTACTCATGATTTAGAGTTAACAGTTGTGATCTTCGCATTGAAGATTTGGAGACATATCTCTTAGGGAAGAGATTTGAGTTATATACCGATAATAAGTCTCTACGATATTTAATCTCTCAGAAGAAGTTGAATATGAGACAATAGAGGTGGCTAGAGTTTTTGGCTACTTATGAGTTTCATATAGAAAATACATCAGGAAAAGGTAATAAGGTGGAAAATGCACTTAGCAGGAAACATCAGAATGTGGTGTTAGCGATGCTGGTGGAATGGAGAGATTTAGAAGCTTTAGTCAGTTATAATGTGTAGTTAAGATCGACTGCTGGTTTTAGTCAGAGTATCGCCAGGTTGTCTTGTTTAGTAGTTCTACCAGTATTAATTGGGAGAATGGCTTCTAAGCAGAAGGAGGATCCAGTATTAGCTAAGAGGATCAGAAGACTTGAGGTTGGAACTAAAACCGATGATTTAAAGGGTTTTAGCATTGACCAAAGAGGGCTACGAAAGAAGGGATGGTTATGTGTTTCAAATGTGGAGCACTTAAGGAAAGAAATTCTTGGAGAATGTCATCGATCCAAGTTTACGATTCATCCTGGAAGAACCAACATGTATCAGGATATAAAGAGGAGCTTCTGTTGGGAAGGCATGAAGAGGGTGTTGGCTTGTGGGTTAGACAATGTGTAAATTGTCAAAAGTGAAAGCTAAACATCAAAAGTCAAGTGGGTTACTACAGCCTTTAGAGATTCTAATTTAGAAATGGGATTCGTTATGCATGATTTCTTAGACGACTTGCCAAGGTCAAATAGAGGTAATGAAAGTATATGGGTTATAATGGATAGATTGACCAAGAGTGCCCATTTCATTCCAGTTAAGTCAACCAAAATGACACCTATTTTAGCAAAATTGTTCCTGAAGAACATAGTTAGACTGCATGGAGTTTCTAGTAGTATAGTTAGTGACAGAGATGCATTGTTCACTAATGAATTCTAAAAGATTCTACAGGAAGTGATGGGTACCAAGCTTAACATGAGTACTGCATATCACCCTCAGACAGATGGGCAGACATAGAGAGCCAATAAAGTATTCGAGGATTTATTGAGAGCTTGTGTATTGGACTTTGGTGGATCTTGAGAAGATCACCTACGTTTGATTGAGTTTCCTATATTAATAGTTATCAAACTAGTATAGGAATGGCGCCGTTTGAAGCTTTGTATGGAAGACCATGCAAATCACCGGCATGTGATTGGAGCCTGGAGATAGATTGGTCTTTGATCAATATTTGGTTAGAGAAGCATCAGAGAAAATTGAGTTAATCCGAGGCAGGATGAAGGAAGCTCAATCCAAATAGAAGAGTTGCGTAGATAAGAGGCGTAAGGACCAAGAATTCTCAATTGGAGATAAGATTTTCATTAAGGTATCACCTATGAAGGGTGTGGTACAATTTGGAAAGTCGAGGAAGTTAGCCCCAAAATATGTAGCTCCATTCCAGACTATAAAGAGGATTGGAAAGCTTGCATACAGAGTAGAGTTGTCTAGCAGTTTGGCAGGTCTCCATAATATATTTCATGTATCTCATCTTCATAAATATGTGCATGATCCAGAGACTACTTGAAACATCCAACACAAAAAGGGCACACTAAAAGATGTGGTGCGTTATAGGTATAGCTAAAGCATCATAGAGACTAAGATTCATAAGACAAATAAATAAAAACAGCGAAAACATTTAAATAATAACTAGACATTTAAAATTAAACTTCATTTTAAAATAGAATATATCTTAAAAACCAAATACACATGTCTCATGAAAAATACAATCTTAGTCACATCATAAGAGTACGTAAACAATAAAAATCATCCCTCTCATAAAGTACCAGTACATCCAAAGTCAAATGAAAAGAAACCTAAAAAGAAGAAGAAGAATACATGAAGAACTTCCAAGAGTATATCTCCAAGCGGCTGAATCTACTGTCCTTGATTCTGCTGTCCAATGAGGGAAAAGGGGAAATAGAGGAGTAGGTTAGACTATAAGTCTAGTGAGTTAAAGTAATTACTAGAATTCTTAATCAAGATTAAGATGATAGACTAAGCAACAATTCTAGTATGAAAGGAAAACACAAAAAAGATAATTGTGATTGTTCGCACTTGTCTTAGATTGATGTGATTAGGTTGAAACCTTAATCCTATTTTAAATAGGCTGAAATCATAATTCTACCCGTTGATCGGCCTTCTATCTTTGTTGTGCCATTGTGAATCAATCATGTTGGTCATAGCAAAAGACATCTGTTTAGCGCTTGGAATGCAGTAGCGAATTATTTACCCTAACCGATGTTGCACGCTCGGTCATCGCCGGTACACACTAACTGTCGCCCCTTATTTTGACCTCTTATTTACCCTAACCAGAATAAGCATGCCCAGCCTTACCTAACTGTTGTGAGACAATCGGTCCTAGTCTGAAAGGGAATGCTGTCCAGCCTCGCCTAAGTGTTGTGAGACCATCAGTCTTAGTCTGAATAGGAATGCTTCTGATACTACTCCTAACAAACAAATTCTAGTTTGCGCCCCTTGCCTAAATCCTTAGATTTAGCCTCCTATCTATTAGCCACTTATGTACCATAATTAGCATAAGCGTGTCCTAGCCTCACCTAACTATTGTGAGACCATCAGTTCCTGATTGAAAGAGAATGTTGTTGGTATGGCCCTTCTTTTATGTTTGCTCATTAACTTAATGTAAGTTTTAAAATAAGCCTCTTCTGTTATTTCTGCTATATTTTCTTATTAACTTAATCTAAGTTTAAAAATACATCTTTTCTGTTCTTTCTGCTTAATTATAACATATGTTATAATTGTTACTCTTCTACTCTATCTTTTAAGTTATAACCACTAGTTATAAACATGCTTGCAAATGTCTCAAATTTTTCTATTTAATTCATCTTCTTTTTATTACGATTCTTTCTTATTTGGCATCTAATTTTTATAAATTCAGTGTTTGTTTCTATTTAATCCATAGTAGAGATTCTCCTTTTTTTTAATATTCTTATATTTTGTTCATGTAAAAAGGAATAAAAAGAAACTAACATTTAGAGGCTAAACTCTAGCATAAAACAGATGTAAATAAATACAAATAACTAAATAAAATAATTGAATAAAAATAGCTGAATAAAATAGACTAAAAAGAAATTTAAAAACTACTGTAAATAAATTATATAAAAACTATCTTAAAATTGCAAAAAAACTACAACTTTTGAGAACCCTATTATTTTACATTACTTAAAAATCTAAAATAATTACAAAACACTCACATGTGGTCCTTAGCTCTATTGCTTGGCCTTCCCCGATCCACTTCTAGGGCATAGAATATTTTTATTAAAAAGACCTCCTCCTAAGAAAAAATTTCTTTTTATGGTCCAGCCTTAGGCAATGAACCCAATTGGAAGAAAATCCAAATGAGAAAAATAGCTAGGTCTTGGGAAAAGATTAGTAAAAACAACATTGAGCAGAATCTAAGAATTTTCGATATGAGGAAGCAATTGTATGAGGAGGGCATGAACTACAAGAGAGCAGTGGAAGCATTAAAGCGATCTCAAACCGATGAGACCAATAGGAACACCAAGGAGATTGAAAGGCTTAAGGTCGCTCATGCCGAAGAGCTGGAATGATTAAAACAAGAGTGTGCTACCAATATAAGAAGGCCAAGAAGGAATATAATAAGAAAGCCACTTGGTTCTTTGACGACTACAAAAATATCAAGGCCAAAATGACTAAGAAGTTGGAGGAGATTCTAAAGATGGCCAAGAGGGTAGAGCCCAGCATCGTTGACTTAAAGAAAGTAGTGGAGTGGAGATCCGTGAGAGTCTTTCTCCAGGCAGAGATTAAGGCCTTAACCATGGGCAAAACCGCCGAAAACTCTAGGGCAGATAAGCTAGAGACTGAGTAGGATGAGCTGAATAGTCGGCTGGATCGAGGTGAAGGGATTTTGGAAAAGATTTATTATAGAATGTTTATAGAGAAAAGCTTGGAATAGGTAAACAATTATCAGGAGGTTATGGTTTCCATCCACAAGCAGCTAATCTAGGAATTGAAAGCTGCCAATAGAAAAGGTGTCCCACCTTTAAACCTTGAGGCTGTTGATGCTTGCTTTTCTGTGGACAAAATGGAAGCCATCCACCTAGGTTATGTTAAATTAGATGAAGCTAAGAAGGCCCAAAAGGAAGAAGTAGAGGAAAGGAAGAAGAATAGCCCGACCTCTGAAGTGGTGATGTAAGGTCAGGTTTTGAAACCAGTTGTTTAATCCCCCACGCACGATGTGCTACTAACTGTTTTCCACGTTCCTTCAGCTCCACAGCCCAAGAGCTAGCCTTCATGAACATCTCCTCCCAACTCACATTCAACCTTCCAATGATGCCCCCTAGATCCTCTAGGGGAGGTAACTTTTTCTCTACAATTCATGGGTCACTGCTTAGTATGTCGGAGCTTGTTTGAGAAAACCTATGCCTGATTACCCTCTTTACTTCCCTATAAGTGGTGAGCTCATGAAAAATCCTACTAGCCTTGTGATTACTTCTGATATTCCACCATCAAGCGCCATGCACCCTAGCCTGTTAGACCCTCTGGTTGGAGAAGTCAACCATGAGTTGATCATTGCTCTCTAGGAGAACATTGACATTGATATCACGGGTGCTACTGACTTTACAAAGGACTTTGACAAGGAGGAAGCGCTGAGACAACAAGTCCTACTGAAATATCCTGGTGACTTGGTAAAGGTTAAGCTTGAGGCCTACCAGGAGCAAAAAAATACTGAGGAAACAAGCTAAACTTGACGCGACTGCAATGGCAGCCGCTAAGAAGGAAGAGGAGAGAAAGGATGGTGAACACAAGGGCTCGAGATGTCACAACAAGAAGATCATTTCTAAGCCTGGGTTCTCCAAGATCAGTTCCAAATGATGCCACGTCCGAGTTCTATCCGAGTCTTCTTTTTGTTTAAAACAAACTCTCAGTGTATACATATTTTTTGCATTAAACATCCTCGGCCACTCTCGATCAGTTTTGATGTGCTGTTGAGGTCAAGCATGTATTGTTTCCCAAGGCATTGTGATTTCTTGAGTTATAATCATCTGGATGTCTGACGAATATAACCTGAATGCATGATTTTGTGTATATTATTATCTTTATGGATTTTTGTTTCCTTTCTATCTTTCATTGCATATGATGCAATCCCCATGTGCCTTAGACAAATTGAACTATTAGTTGTTCTCATTGAATTCATTTGTATGCTAGAGGAGAACCAACTAGGCGGCTATAATGTCCTGACTATCGGTAAGTCAGTTCTCTTTGACTCTTTGCGATTTCGAGGCCATCGGCAATAGTGAATTCTGGAGTAGTGTTACTCTTGGCTTACTATTATTAATGGAAGAAATTAAGTCGATCGTCGGTTGGACACCCAAATAGGAATCACATAGGTCCCCCACTGTCGATTGAGAAGGTTAAGCTGATCATCTGCTCCGAACACCTGAGTAGGGATCAATTTGATCCATCTTTGTCCGTTGAGAAGGTTAAGCCGATCGTCAGTTATGGACACCAAAATAGGGATCACTTCTATCCACCACTGCCAACCAAGAAGGTTGAGCCAGTCATCAACTATGGACATCCAAACGAGGAACACTTCAGTCTAACACTGCCGGCTAAGAATCTTGAAGAGTGATGTCATGCCCAGAGTGGTTTTTGCCCCAAAGTCAGCTCTTGAGACTCGGGCGACACTCCTTCAAGGTGCTATTGTCAGTCTATCGGATTTAAGTGGTGATACGAGGTTGCATTTCCAACTAGATAACTACCATGACAATTAATTGAGGAAAGCACATTTTATTAGAATCCATTTCATATTTTTTTCAATTACAAGGTTGCAATACTAGTATATGATAAAAGTTCAAGTAAAGTAGCAACGGAGATGGTGTACATTCCAAGCCTTTCTGAATATGGCTATATCTACTAAGACTGAACGCTCCATTTTCCAAATCCTTATGGATGACATATGGTCCTTCCTCGATCGGATCAAGTAACCCTAGGCGGGGAAAAAAATTTATTTTCTGCACTAGGCCCCCCTCCTTGATTGGGCAGTGTTTCACCTTAGAGTTGTATCGCATGGTTATCCTTTGCTTGTGTTCTTCAGCTTTCAAAGCGTCTTCCTCACGTCTTTCATTAATTAAGTCAAGTGATATGTTCAGTTGTTACTTGTTTTCTCATTTAGTTATAGAAATTCCTTTAATATGATGGTATCATCGCCTCTATTGGCAACATCGTCTCCGACCCGTAAGCCAATGAGAAAGGAGTGTGACATGTTGTTGACTTGAAGGAAGTGCGATAGGCCCACAATGCTAGAGGAAGCTCGTCCAACCTTGCTCCCTTAGCCTTGTCCAGTCTCTTCTTTATGATAGTCTTTAAAACATTATTGACTGCTTTTACTTGCCCCTTAGCTTGTAGGTATGCCATAGCTAACAAACTTTTCTTTATCATGTGCTTCTAACAGAAGTTAATGAACTCTTCACCTTCGAATTGCAATCCATAGTCCGAGATGATTCAAAGGGGAACTTCGTACCTGCATATCACATTCCTAATTAAAAAATTTATGACCTTGGTTATTGACACTTTAGTAAGGGGCGTCACCTTCACCCACTTAGTAAAGTAGTCAACCACCACTATGGCATACTTAGCTCCATCCCATGCTATTGGAAGCTCTCCATTTAAATCTATCCCCCAAACCACAAAGGGCCAAGGACTGATCATATGAGTAAATTCAATTGGGTGCAATCTGAGAATTTCGGTAAAACATTGACATTTGTCACATCTCTTTGCATGCTTTATTGCATCACGATTCAACGATGGCCAGAAATACCCATACCACATCCCATTTTTGCCAAAGTCTATCCCTTAGTATTGTCTCTATAGCTTCCTTGATGTACAGTCTCTAACACCGCTTCGGCCTCCCTTTTAACGACACACCTTAGCAGCAGGTTAGAAAATTCTTTATGATATAGGGTCCTATCTCGGATGACAAAACATGGAGCCTTTCGTAGAACCTTCCAAGTTTCGTTCCTATGTTAAGCAGTACTCCTTCACTTGGATACATCACCAACGATGTCATCTAGTTTTCCTCATCATCAACTATTGCAACCATATTCACCTCCTCTAAGCTAGGACTTTGTAGGGATGCAATAGTAACAAAACTCAATAAGGGCCCATCTCTTGAACTTGCCAACTTTGTCATCTCATCCGCATCTTGATTCTCATCCCAACGAATGTGTTTGATCGCGTGATGCTCCATTTCGTTGAGTAAGAACTTCACCTTCTCTAGGTAAGATTCAAGCATTCTCCCTTGGCCTAGAATTTTTAAAGTTTTTTGTTCACAACCAATTGTGAGTCGTGTGCACACATGATGGCCCGATCTCTAGATTCTTTGCTATCTTTAGCCCTACTACCAAAGCCACGTATTCCGTCTCATTGTTTGTTTCTTTAAATCCAAGTTGAATTGTATAATTTAACTCCCTTCCTCTAGGTGTCAGCAATACTACCCCGCACCAGAGTCATGATCATTTGATGCTCCATCAATATACACCTGCACTTGAGGGATTCCTCCTCCTAGGGCTTCAATTCATCGTTGTAATAGAAAACTTAGGAAGAAAGTCCACTAGTTCTTGCCCTTTAATCGCAATCCACAGATGGTAGGTTATCTCATACTAGCTTAGCTCAATGCTCCAATTGGTAAGTCTCCTCAAAGTATCTATTGGTGCAGAACCTACGTTAGGGGCTGATCTCTGAGTCCTTGGATAGGGTGTGACTAGAAATAATGCCTTAGCTTCTAAAATGCAATAAATAGATAGTATGCCAACTTCTCTAACTCTGGTCCAGTAAAGCGTTTGCTTATGTAATACAATGGATGTGGTATTTGGTGTTCCTCTCTAACCAATGCCATCAGCATGTGGTGTGACACTGCTAAGTATAAATAAAGATCTTCCCCCTCGACTGGTGTAGAGAGAGCCGACGATATCTACAGGTGCACCATTACGTTTAAAAATGTGGTTAAGCATTTATCCATCCACATGAATTTATCCTTCTCCTTCTTGAGTGAATAGACGAACGGGATATAATTGTCCATGGCTTTGAATATAAACCTTCTCAAAATAGCTACTTTCCCATTTAAACTTTGCATCTTCTTCCGAATTTAGGGGATTTTGATGTCTCTTAAAGCTCTGACCTGCTTTGGATTAGCCTTAATTCCCCTAGCATGCACAATAAATCCCATGATTTTCTAGAAGCTACTCCAAAAGAATACTTTCGTGGATTCAACTTCATCCTGTATCTCCATAGAATTTGAAACACTTCCTCCAAGCGCAAGATGTAGTCTTAAGCCCTTTTTGATTTCACCGGCATGTCGTCGACGTACACCTCCATGGTGTTCCCCAATCCGCTCAACGAACATCTTGTCTACCAGGTGTTGGTATGTTACTCCTGCATTTCTGAGTTAAACGACATTACCTTGTAACAATAGAGCCCTATATCGGCAAAGCTAGTATGCTCTTGATCAGGCGCATGCATCGCGTTTTGGTTATACCTAGAGTAGGCGTCCACAAAGGATAAAAGCTCATGTGGAGTAGTTTCATATGATAACTGATCAATTCTTAGGAGTGGGAAAAGATCTTTAGAGCACACATCATTCAAATTAGAGAAATCAATGCGAATTTTCCATTTCCTATTCGACTTCTTAATAAGAGCCGGGTTCGCAATCCACACCTGGTATAATGATTCTCACATGAGGTCGTTTGCTAGCAAGGTGTTCACTTCTTCATTTAGTGCAGAAGACCGCTTCGGCCTATACTCCTTTTTTGTTTCATTTGAGGTTTCCTTAGGTCAATATTGAAGGCATGATAAGAAATCAAGGAAGATATTCCATATATATCCACGTGTGACTAGGCGAACACGTATCAATTATCTCATAGAAATCCAATACGTTGTATCTTAAGATCTTGTCCTAAACAGGATCTGATTTTCTTTTGTTTTGCAGGATCACTATCATCAACTTCCACAAACTCCTCTCCTCCATCCCTTGGGTCTAATTCGTTATGAGGATCACTCGTGAACCCGAGAGGGACGCCCTCCTTTAGTTGCTATGCGAGGGATTTCTTGGCATAAAAGGTACTTTTGTACCCTTCCCTTTTCCTCTCCACTTTCGTAAGCTATGCAATGTAGCATTCCCAGACCGTGCCTTGGTTTCCTTCCAGTACACCTATCCTATTGGCTATTGGAAACTTCATAGATAAGCACTATGAAGCCACTACTACATGAAAGTCAAATGAAGTTGGACATCCTAGGAAGGCGTTGTAAGTCGAAATCCATCCATCAGTATGCATGTTACTTTCGTACGGATGATCAGGGACAGGCTCCTATCTCAACAAGAAACTCCAACCTTCCTAAGGGCACAATGTCTTCTCCTATGAAACCATATAGCCGTTAGTTGCAGGGTGTGACATCTTCCATGAACAATCCCATCTTATCAAACGCATCCTTGAGCAGAATATTTCACTGAACTTTTGTTATCTACCAAAACTTAATGTGCCTCTGCCGGACCAAGCATGGCTATAATCACTATTGGATCCATATGTAGGCATTGTTTCCCTCGCAAGTCATTATCATTAAAGGCAATCATCTCCAGTTCTTGACATAAAGTCTTAGTTCTATGTTCCTCGCCTATAGTACATATGTAGGCCTCTCCATTCTTTAAAGACTTCATGTACCTCTCCATTTCGTCCCAACTCTTATCTACCACATGGATCCACCGGTTATGGTGTTAATAACTAGTCTACTATCTTTCCCATGGATGGCACTGGACTCTTCACCTTCATTCCCTGGCAGGAGCTGTCTTAGTACTTGCTTCTTAGGAGCAGGAAAAGCCTCCGGGCTCTTGATGTATCACTCCAGCTTCCTCCTTCTGATATGTTATTCAATTATGTCCCGTAAATGGAGACATTTGTTGGTGTTAGGCCCACGAAATTCGTAGAATCTGCAATACTCCCCAGTATTCATTTTAGCTTTAGTCTCTTTTTTCAAAGTGGGCATGTTGTACTTAAGCTCTGCTTGCATAGCCAGGTAGATGTTCTTTATGTTTCCATCAAGTCTGTGTAGATGTCAAACTTATCGCCAAGTTTAAACTCCTTCGATCAGTTTTCCTCCCACCGAAATTGTTGGAGTTGTTATTTTTTTTCTCCACACCACCACCTTCACCATTCTTTACCATAACATTTGCACTATTAGAAGCTCCCGATGGTTTGGTGATAGTATCAGTTTGCCGATCTGATGCGACTTGCTCTAATGCATGTACTTTGTAGCTTCATAGAAGAAATCCTAAAGTGTAGCTAATTTCTCCTTAGTCAATCTTCGAGCCATCTTCATGTTAGGATGTACACCTCTATACAGTGCCTTAAAGTCAATCATTCACCAGTGTTATGATGCTAGTGATTGCAGTGTTAAAGAGAGTCAAATACTGTCATAGAGTCTCATCCTCTTGTTGTTTTACATCCAGCAAAGAATATGGGTCCTTGGGTTATTCCACATGGACTTGGATTGATTGATAAATTTTTCTTTCAACATTTCTCATAAGTGGATCATGCCAGGGAAAATATAGTAGAACCACTTAGTCGCCAAGTCTGACAAGAAAAGGGGAAAGCACTTACACATAACGTCCTCCGTTGCTCCGCTCATTAGCATATGTTGCGTTTATCGTTGCAAATGTAAAATGGGTTTAGTGAAGCCTTGGAAAGGATTCATAGTAGGCATTCGACAGCTCCTTGCATTCTAAGAAGTCTCTATTTCCATACAAAATGGGCTATCAACTCTCGCGCTGATTTGCGACGAACACATTCCCTTATAGGCCGTGTCATGCTATCTTCCAGTTTTAGGGATGGATGAAGTTGGGCCGACCTCTCCCATCAAGGCGAGAGGCTTCTCTCATGCCTTCTATGATGACTTGATCTACGGTCCAGGCTTCATTCCCTACTATGGAATCATTCCCGACGAAGAGCCTACCTTCCATCAGTGTCTACCTCTATCACGACTATAGTCATGGACTTTCAACCATGTCCACTCTTGGTTCATTGCCTCCCCTATTCAGTTTGGTTCCTAAATGGTCCTTGGATGCGGCGTGCGGTTGAACTCCTATTTGACTTTCTTCCTTAGCGTTGGCTTCTCTAGCTCCTTGATTTTCTTGATCAGATTCGCCACTAGAGTGCAATCTCTTTTGTCTCCTAGGCCTCCGGGACTGGGTCCTCCCTCTAGTTTTAGTGTTGTGCGTGTTTGGCTGCATCTGCCCCAAGCATGTCATGATTTGAACCACAATAGATTACTACTAGGAAGCAAAGTGAGTAACGAGATTCACCACAACTCTGTCTAAATCTCCTCTAGTAATGGTGTCTGGAGCTGGGGTATTGAAAGAATGGTTATCCTACTCTGTAGTCTTATGGTTGACACTCCTATTGGCACCAACGATCCTTTTCTTAGATTTAGGAGGCATGTTGAAAATGTTTATCTTTTAATGAAAGCACCAAAATGTTTGCATGAAAAACGAAAAAATAGCTCCAATCGATTTTTTAATAGCAGATTAGATGAAAATATAGTACATAAAAAGTAAAGTACACCAAGGTTTATAGTGGTTTAGCCATAAAGGGCTAATGTCCATTGTACGTTCTTTATTCCTTTTTCTTATAATTTAGGTATTATAAGAATTTGATACTGAGTACAATGATTTATGATAGAAAAAGTGGATTCGGATACCCCATGTGATTGTTGTTGCAGCTTAGAGGCTTATAGATCCCAAAACAAATTGTCTTGGAATGCCAGATGCTTAAATATTTATAAGGGTAAAGAAATGGCATCATTAATTTGGAAAATTATGATGTTTCCATGTATAACTCGTCCAAAGGGAATATTCCTGAATATGCCAAATGTAATTAATAATTTCCTAATATGTGCCGATTTCATTCCATATATTGCTTGCTTGGTTCAGGTAGGAGCACTATCCGAGGCAGGTTGATTCGATGGTTCCACATGTGGCCGCTTTGATGGATAAGTTCATGTTGCTTCAACTCCCTTTGTTTCGGCTTCTACTTTGATTCGTATATTGGTTCAGCTCCCACATGGTTTGGTCAGCCCCTTAGTCTGACTCCACTTACATTGAATGAAGGATCTTGTTTGGTACCCTGGGTGCCAAACAAGATATTCTGTTTGGTACCCTAAGGTATTGAACATGAATTCTTGTTCAGTACCCTGAGGTACCATACTAAAAGAGCGGGGGAAATAGAAGCTGCCTTCTACTATTCCTCTTTGCACTTGCTTCTCCTTTCGTGTCACCATCTACTTGACCGATCCTATGTTATTTTCCAAGCCTTCCACCACCTAAGTCTTATGGGCGAAATTGCCCCTAACGAAAACCATATGCATGTGCAGTACATACACTTAACCACAATTCAACTAAAGCAATCCAAACAACTCGTATCAGATTTTTTTTGATCCTAACATTTCTAGCAATACAAGGTATGATATCCATAGGGATACCATTATAATATTTAGTATAAATAACAGTATACAGTCATGGAAAACGAATAATACACATCCATCAAATCAACATATGTCATGAGATGGCATGTGATCAATGCACAAATTTGGCTAATGCGACTCTTTTATGAATGCAAGATCATGTCATATAGGCATGGATGCAAAACATCCTAAAATATATACAGATGGTTTCTGTTATCACCATTTTTAACCTCGAAGATATGCACATGAGATATGAATACGATGTTGCCTTTCAAGATGGAAGTAATGTCGTGCTTTATCAATATCATTTAATGCCACATATAATCAATAACGCATGTTGCAGATACCACTTCTCCTTGACTCCACCTCCCATTTATATTAAATATCATTGATGCCATGTCTTATAAATGTTGCCTTTCACTTAAGAAACCAAGATGAACATCGCTCATCACTTATATACCTGTAACCAAAGTCGTAAAGTAATAATGTCATATCTCTTTGGTGCTGCTTCTATTCCAGTACAGATGCTCTTTAATGTTGTCTTCCAGATGATACTGAGTGTTGTCAGTATTGCATGGAACCATCATCGTGTCCCTCCAAGGAAGTAATGATATCGACTGCAATCAATACAGTAAGCCATTATTCAATGCTGACATAACCTACGTCGTATCTCATTGATGCTGCATTTTACCAGTGTCACCCTCCAAAGTGATGCCTCTTTCCATGAACGTCTTAATTATTACGTTGTTTGTTATTGAGGCCGATCATTGCCCATATCGCCACTCAAGAATGTCAATGCTTATCAATGCCTTCATTTATCGATGCCACATCACATATCAACAACACTTAGGAGAAACCATCCATCCGTACATGCAATGTTGATGCCAAAAGTCATCAACATTCACAGGAGTTATCTATGCCGACACTGCTCCTTGGTGGTGTCGCTCCACATCAAAGTTGTCTCATATCATTGTAGCTTCAAACTAAAGTTATTGTCCACTAACTAAGATGGTCGGTTATCATAGAGTAAGCCGCCAACATCAAAACCCATTAATGTTGAATGTCTTCACTATTAAAACAATGCCTAAGCTTTACTATGTATCAAGGAATATCGAAAACCATCATTAAACAAAGCATGACACCATGCGGTATTTTTGATGTCGAAGGACATTAATGTCGAAGTCAAGCTGCTAAACATGCCGCATTTCCACCCCTATATATAAAGACCTAGGGGCTTTGTGGAGGGGGCGAATCATTCTTATCTTTCTTCTTACATTTTAAGCTTTGTAACCCTAAATTGATTTAGGGATTCATAATCGATTGTAGCACTTGAACTATTGGACTTTGTACCTTTGATATTATACTGAATAAAAATGAAGATATCTCAAATTATGACTTACTTTTGAGTTTCAAAGCATGTATAATTTGTTAATCAAGGATTGCTTCGAACTCCAAAAGTATTTATATTCTTAATTTCTACCTTTGCATACAAGTGACTGTACGAATTTGTGTCATGAGCATATGATCATACATGACTTTGCATATGACTTCACAATGGACTTTAGCGTACTCGTTCACTCCTCTTAGGCCTTAACTCAAACAAGTGTCGCCTTATGCCAAGGCTCGTTGAGGTTTAATTTAAGCTCTTCAATTTCCGACATTTTGCAAGGTTCGTTCCCTTGCACTTTTGGGGTTGACGAAGAAATTCGATAACATTTTAGCATTAGAAGGATGGTTCGAACCTCCGTCTCTATTAAAATCCTGAGCGGAACTACCCTAGCTTGCATATTTAGGGCTTAAAGGACTTGCCCTAGCCAAGTATATCCCATTCCAAGCTAACCTATGTTTGATTCTTAATACCAATTAATCACATTTACTAAGTTTTGCTTAGTCACGCCAATTAATCGTGTTAAGATCTCTAAGCAAGCTCCAAGCCTTAAATGACAAGACCGACTTACCAAATTACTCATGATCCTCAGCTTCATAAAGAACAAGTGCCAAGACTAGTATCATTACAAGTTATGAAAGAGAAGAAAAGACAAGTCGCTCCATATAATCTAAAAAATGGAGTTTGAATCCCTTTCATGTGGGTCTAACACCAATCTTTGCCCTGGCTAGGCAATACAAACAGAATTGCATCTTCTTGAAAATAAGGAGAGGGATACAACTCAAAGCCCAGGGGATCATTTTCGAAAAGGATAAAGAAAAGGACTTTGACCGATATGCTAGAAAATGAAGGAATGTGTTTGAGATCCTATAATACTAGTGCTTCAAAATGTTTCAAGCAATAGAGAAATTAAATATTAATCAAAAGGACCATCCTCCAAAATGTCAAGACTTTTCAAGAACTACACCCTTTCTATTTCCTACAAGAATATCTTCTTCCTGACTAAATATAAGCTCATCTATTTGCCTTCGTAAAAGAATCGACCAAAGAATGAAAGGAATCTCAAAGGGTTATATTATCATTACCATCACTCTAACGGCCATGACACCAATCACTATCGAAGCTTGAAGTGAATAATCAACAATCTCTTAGGGCAAGCAAAGCTGGACAAATTTGTACAAAGATATTGAACAAGACAATAATAAAGAAAAATTTCTTAACAAAATAAGTGTATCTACATGGTTGAGGAGTGAAACTCTCCTAAATTAATGGAAATCCTAAACTACTTCCTAAGATGGTAGTAAGGTGCTAAGAATTTTGCCTCTGCCAAGATGGCCAGCTCAAAGCATCTCCTAGAAGGAGGTTAGAGTAAGCCTTTGGTTCCATTTGAAAAGGTCTAACTAGAGCATTTGTAAGCCTTCAGGCTTTGCCTACATGGCCCGGTTAAAGTGCCTCCTAGAGGGAGGATGGGTAAGCCTTTGACTTGTCCAAAGCGCCAAACCAGCCTTCGGTGCCGTCATCAAAGGCCTCACTAAAGTGCCTCCTAGAGGGAGGACAGGTAAGCCTTTGGCTCGTCCGAAGCGTCGGATAAGCCTTTAGTAATGCCTTCATGGCCTTGTTAATGTGCCTCCTAGAGGGAGGTCGAGCAAGTCTATGGTTTAGTTGAAAGAAAGCTAGTGAAATGCATTGGACAACAAACCTAAATCATCACCTAAGACGGTGATAAGAGGGGTTCAATCCAAGTTAAGATCCTCATCTATAGTGGTAGCAATAAACAATCGAGTCAACCGCACTTTATCCAAAAAATGGATCGAAAACAGTCTTTTAGAGGAAGATCGATCAAATTTAATTCAATTCGAAAGAAGGATTAAGGTTGTCTTCTAGAAGAAAATCTAGCCAATTAGCACCCCGATACAAAAATAGTCTTCTAAAGGAAGGTTTACCAAAACACGAGTTGTTAAAAAGAAGGAACTATTGCTAGACAGGTGTTCTGGTCTTCCATTACTATTGCCAGACAAGTGTTCTGGTATTCTATTACTATTTCCGAACAGGTGTTCTAGTTTTCCATTACTTTTTCCAGACAGGTATTATGGTCTTTCATTACTATTATCAAACAGGTGTTCTGGTCTTCCAACAATATTGTCGGACAAGTGTTCTGGTCTTCTACTATTATTTCCAAACGGGTTTTCTGGTCTTCCATTACTATTGCCAGAATGATGTTTTAGTCTTCTATTACTATTGTCAGACAAGTGTACTAGTCTTCCATTACTATTTCTCACCAGGTGTTCTGGTCCTCTATTACTATTGTCAAACAAGTATTCCGATCTTCCATTACTATTAATGCCAGATGGATTTTTTGGTCTTCTACTATTAATTTCAGATGGGTTTTTTGGTCTTCTTTATAGCAGATAGGTTTTCTTGTCTTCCTTACTGATTACCAAATGGATTTTCTAGTTTTATTTTCGTATTATAGCTAGAATGGTTTTTTGGGTTTCTATCCAAATTATTATCACAATGATTTTCTAGCAACGGAGCTTCACTAAATCAACTCCGAATTTAGATTTAAATTTATTTAATAGGAGCCTCTGTTACTAAACAAACTACTGAATATTTATTAATAGAAAGGAAGATTTTTGTATCAATTTCTAAAAGGCTCAATTGGAAAGGTTCTTAGTTTTCTTCACAAGTAGAATATCCAATTATACATCAGAAGTTCAAAATACAAGAAAGCAAGATATTGATCATCAAGAAATTTCAAATGGGAACCGGTATCCGATTCAAAGCTACATACCATACATTCGAGGTAACATTCATTCAAATACAAATTAATTTACAATCAATACATTATAAAAAAGTTATAGTTATAAAAATTAGTCAAAGAGAAATCTATTTAGATAAAAACTTTGTCAAAGCTCGAGGCTCCATGTTGTTTTATCCAAACCTTGATAATTAAAGGATCGGAAATATGACAAAGGGCCATGGCCATCTTTGAATTTCTTTTCCTTTCGATAAATAATATCAACATCATTAACTGGATCAATCCGAGTTTTCAAAGCATGATGGAGAGCCTTGTGGTCTCCTCTTAAAGTTTGAACCTTGCTTTTGAACTCTTCAATCTCTTGTTTAAGAGTATATTTATCATGCACAAACTTTTAAATTTTGCTTTCATATTCGTTGAGACATCGAGATACTTTTTTGTTCCACTTATTACTAAAAATTTGCATGCATTCGAATTTAACTTGTATGTTCCATTTGGAGATCACATCATCACTTAGACCTAAAGGTGGATTCAGTAAAGTAGGAAATTCTTGACTAATAAAAGATTGTTATCTTGTTGTCCTTCTAGGAGTAGGAGAAGGAAAGATGGAATTGCCTTCATTGACGATGAGTTCTAGGGATTGGAAAGATTCTTGGCTCTTCATTAACTCCACTTCGAGGACATTTGTTCGTTGATTTAATTTAATCATTTCGGTGTCAATCTTAACCAAAGGCTTGGATCCTAAGGTCGAGTGTATCCATTCTTTCAACTCTGGAATTCCTTTATCCTTCTCCTTAATCTTCTCTTCTAAGGTAGAGATTCGTTTCTTTAGACCTTTAAAGGTCAGTTTCAATTGTAAGTATTTCCTATGCCATTCTTGTGCCTCCAGGTTATTTGGAAATCGTGAAGCTGAAGCATTTTGCAAAAACCGCATCGTTTCAACATCATCTAGTAGTCCGTTTTTAATTTCAATCACTAATAAGAAAACATCTAAAAGATCAGATGCGTGCACTAACTAGGTTTCCTATTAAGAATAAGTAAGACATGAATTAATACATGAAAAACGAGTTCTTTTATTAGTAACAACAAAAGGTCTACAGACAATGAAGAAATGTGAATTACATTATAATGCTATTTTCAAACATATAATTTACTCTTAAAGTTTTTAAATGGCGGTTTTGGCTTTTTAAATGACCTAATTGATAGGGTAAAAGTAGAGTCAAAAGAAGCTTTAATTCCTTCTGGAGTATTAACAGGAGAGAATCGATGATAGTCTCATTCCCCGACTGGAGAGCTAGCATGATAAAATATTAGTTTGGCACGATACGTTCGAATATCACTCGGTAGTTTGTCATTTTCATCACCCAAGAAATCAATGAAAAATCGAGGAAACCACATATAGACTTCTTATAGGTCTCTAAGAAAACAGTGTCTTTTAACTGCGATGTCTTGAGAATTAAATATTTTTCTTTAAAATCCTTCTTTAATTTTACATATTTACTCAAGAGTTCCATCATAATAGGACTGCATGAGATTTCTTTAATTTGTATGATATATTAGAATTAGAGTGGTAATAGTAAAACTAAAATGTAAAGTACATAAGCTACTCAAGTTACATATTTCAATTATACAACTATTCAAGTTCATACAAGATTGATTTCTTAGACAAATTCAATCTCTTCCTATTATACTTGAATTTTCTAGGGGAAAGAGAGCAAGTAGAAAGAAGGATAAAGACAACTCTCGAGAGACATGCCCCGAGATGAGGATCGAACCAGTATTCATTTAAGTATCTGCAATGAAAGCATCTGTGCAAACCCCTACATTTGTTGCCTAAATAGGAAAAATCAACAAATATACCCCTAGAATAAACTTTGAAGAGAAATTCTTCCAAAGTGCTCCTATCATCAATCAACATCCAAAAGAGGACCATTAGCTCCGCATTCTCCTCCAAGAGTTTCTCCTGATGAAGGCGTGCCTTCTTCATCCATGCAGCAACTTGTCACTTTTTGAAAAATCTTAATTTTGACGCATTAATAGTGAAATTCTTGTGTTTCTTAGACAACTCGTCATTCTCTTTCATTTGTCTATCTAGTTCTCTATTCAGTCTATCTATATTCATTTGTTTCTTTTCGAGCATAACTTCGTAATGGTATTTCGATTTCTTCCTCAACTAAAATAGTTAACATATTAACTAGGAACTACTTGATAATTTAAGATGACCACATAGAGTGATCCATACAAGAGGAAGGGGAATTTGAGATGAGGCTATCAGCTCCTTTCCTTTGGGTTTATGATTTTGGGGAGTATCGTCCTTTTGAGGAGAATCCTTCCTCGAGGGATCAGTGATATTAGCAACCCATGTGTCTTGGACTATTGATTCCAGGTTAGAATCTCCAAATCTGTCTTTATCATTTGACGGTCCAAGGAAGCCTTTCTCATTGTCACCACCATTATTGTCATCATTGCTAATGTTGTCACTATTTTCATGGACATCATTTTCTTTGCTCTCATCCTGTGCAGTTAATGCGCTCGGCAGAGTCAAAGCGGTGGAGGTGTAAAAAGTCATAACGGGGATACAGCGAAGATATAGCGGGATATAGCGGATGGCTCTAAAATGGCATATAATACTCGTACTTAATGTTTTTACAAATATAGAAATGGTAATTAAATGAAAAATAATCATTCAATTGAAGTATAATTAATACATAAATAATTTTAAATCAAAACATGTGCAAATATACTTTAAATAAACGTAAAACTGTTATATAACATAACTGAATTTAGTAGAAATTAGAGTATTTTCAATTCTGAAAATATATAAAACATTAAATCAAATAAATTAGTTTCATAATTTTTATAATGCATAAATGAAAATTTTCAATTCATTTTATTAAAGAAGATATAGCGGAAATAGCTAAATATAGTGGGAATAACGGGATATAACGGAAATAGCGGGGCTTAAAGCGGAAAGGCTATATTTTGGGGTTACATGGAAAAATCATAGCGGTAGAAATCCGCTATGAGATATAGCAGAGTTATAGCGGGGTAATAGCAGGACATTAACTATACAGCTCTCATCATCGTCCTCGTCATCATATTCTGATTCTTCGTCTATTGGAGGGTCTTCAAAGGACAACAGCTTCTTGGCCTCAATCTCTTCCTCCACCTTGGAAGGTTCCTCTCTAGGTGCCTGGGTTTTATCTAACATAGATTTATATTTCTTCGTAAATTTCTCATTCCAAGCTAGAGGGAGAGAAGGGAAGTCCAAATCTAGGCATTTGTGGATATTGTTGGCATATGCTATAAAAAGTGCTTTCTCATAGAAACTCTCGATAATGGTATCAAGAGTTGTCCTAAGGAAACGAGACACCTTCTACCTGTAACAAACGGGAATTTTCGACCTTCGAAAATCGACATTAATACGTTCATGGTATAACATGCCGAATATTCAAGTGCCGGAAATACCGATTGTTAGTGGTAAAGAAGAAAGAGGTAGAAGAAAAAATAACAACATGAATCTCACAAATGCAGTGGAATAAAATATAATATATAACAATAGATCTTTATATAAAGAATCCATAACTATTTATTGCTTACAATCATCAGAGTACTACTATCAATACATCAATCTGGATAGTTATGATAACTTGTCCTCACATAGCGGGAATATAAACCAAATACGGAGATACGTCTCTATCATCTAGCTCGTCTCCTGAGCTTTACAATATCCTATCCTGAATCTGTATACTCGGTCTGACCCGGGCATTATAATAAAACAACACTCGAGTCAGTCTGGTAAACCAGTGTGAGAAAACACACTCAATTTTAATTATTAAAGTTATCAAAATCCTTCGAAAAACAAAGGTATATCGCAAGACCGCGTCACACGTAAACACGACGGGTTTTTACCTTATGATAACCTAAACATTTATATCAAAATCATCTGATATTATAATAGTGTCTAAGTACAAATACTTATTCAAATAGCCAAAATTGTTACATTAATTAAATTCCAACACACTAGGCTCTACAACTAAAACCATAAAGGCATGTATTGGGTAGTGGATTCCATACAATGACCTGGTACTGGGGTACCACCTATCACGATACACATCTAGAAAAATGTACTGAGGACCTTTCCGGGATCACCTACAACACAAGACGACCTACTCCTAACCTGGATAGTACCGAATATGCTATCACCCCGGGTGTTTCCACCCTTATCGAGCTCTCTTTCCATGCATCATATTTATAATATCTGAGGGTATCTAGAAAGGTGATAAATATACCCTAATTGGGTACGACCCACTTAGCCTCGCTGCATCTCCTCTGATTTTCAGTCATTCTGGTTGATGAGGCCTGAAGCTGCCTTAAGGAATTTATACATGGAATTCTCATTGTCCTCCAATGATAATGTTCTGATACCATTCATCCATAGAAGTCTATTCTGGGTCTGAACAAAACCGAAGGCACTATTCCTACTACATCTATTTTGGAATCATCCTCGGGATTAATAGCAATTAGCCCTTGCACTTCAACGCTCCATCTTTGATTACATGCTCTTGTCTGCACTTCGAAAATGTATTCGTTGGATCGCAGTGGTTTTTGGATAACTTATCCGACCTCGGTCTCTTCAAAACAACATTCGATAATTCTGGTAAACTCAACCTCGGTTCTTAAGGAAATAAACAGACGAAAATAAGATCGGAGAACATCTCCTAACCGTTAGTGGACGGATTTCCTTATCATCGTCCTGGAAGAACGAAACGAGTTTGTACGTACAGTATAGCACCTTCATGGTAACTGTACTATAAAATTCCCTTCTTTCTCTAAGATATTTCCAAAGTTATCTTTTTGGTCCAGATTTGATAGTGGGTTATTTAGCTATCAAATAAACAACCATTCAATCAAAGATTCCATTTCCTACTGAAATCACTAAGTCTTATTTAATTTAAATTTCAATAAATTAAATCTCTTTATCAAAAGGTATATGCTTATCTCACCGGCATAAGTATGTTCACAAATCATTCCCTTCAAAAATATTTTGAAATTTTTTTAAAATGAATATGGAAGCACCATGTGGTATCAACCATGGATTCACAGCTCAATAATTACGTCTTTATCCCAGAGAAATCCAAACTCAACTACACGCAATCTCTACCTTCGATTTCCACCATAAAAGTATACCATTACTTTCCGAAAAATTTATTTAATAATTATCTCAAAATAATGCTTTATAAGTTTCTACATAAATTTTCCAAGTTTAATTTAGGTAAATACTTTTTAATAAAAGTTATTATATAAAACAATATTAACATTGAATAATTCATCTTTTTAAAATAATAATACTGATTAATTCTTAAATAATAATTAACTTTAAAACAAATCATTATAAGGTAACTTTAATTGATAATTAAATATAATTTTAGACAATTAAAATAATTATATAATTTTGAAATAATTATTAATTCTGGTTTATTAATAAAATTCTAATCGATTTTACAAGACTTTCTTATAAACTTATAATTCATTTTGACAATTATAAAAATTAAATAACTAACTTTCTGAAATATTTTTGAATGCTTTTAAGTTATCTAGTTTAATAATTAAAAATCCTCTTTTAAAACAAAATCAACTTCTCGATAAAGATATTTTTCAATTCCAATATAACTAATCTAATATTTATAAATCTCTCTCGATTTATCACCAATCGATCTACGCTCCCAATTTCATAAAACCTTTTTTCTCATTTCCAAAAGTAAAATCTATCATTACTTTTCAAAACGATTCACCCATCTCATTATAAATTCTTACCGTGAATTTATATCTTCAATTTATCAAATGATGAACACTTCACTTTATTTATAAACATTATCTATAAATCCCATGGTCTCATTTCCAGTTAACAATGGTTTCACGTCACTTAAATCCATTATAAATCGATTTATAAATTAAATTCCCTTTATAAATCAATTTCTTAAATAACACAAACTCTATTCCAAGGCTAACCAAAATCTCGATTCTACTTTCATTTCGTAATTAGAAACTTTATTTAAGATCTAGTATAACCAATTTTATATTTATTCCCAAATTCCCTTTTTATTCGTCCAATCTATTAAAAATCTTGTTTTTTAAAATCTTTTATATTTAAACAAGTATCACTTAAGAATTATTACTTAAAATCCTTTATATTCATTTTTCCAAAATCTTTATTCACGATATTCCAAAATAGTTAAGTAAAAATTTAAGGTCAAACTATTTATTTTATCCAACCCAATCCATTTTAACTAATCCAAAATTCTATATAAATATTTCACTTCCAAAATCCCTTTTAAATTTCTTTTCAAATTAAAAATATACATTTATGTATTTTTAAAATCCTAAAATCGAGGACAATATTAACATAGCATCCAATAAATTCAAATCACACTATAATCTATCGTAAATTATTCAAACATATCATATATCACTATATATGAAATTAAATTCAACATTTTTGATGAATCTAGATGGATCCCTCCAACCATTTTCCCTACATCCACGGATGTTAATACAACGTAAAAAATACCAATCCGCTTCAAGGAGGGATATCGCAGTAACATATGGTCATCCGCTATTATGCGGAGCGCATAGGGTCTCATCCGCTAAAATATGCGGGAATATCAATCCAACTACTAATATATATACTACTATATATGTAACATCCAATTGATAATAATAATTATCCATTCATCCAATCAATAAACTAATGATTTCAACAATTTTAAATTAAACCAATAATCCAAGTCGAGTGAGATTTGCTCACCTTCATTTTCCAAATTGCTAATCGATCCAATATTTATATTTTTCCGCACTGATTCCGTTCGATTTAAACCTCAAATGTAAAAGATATGAATTTATTAACATTAAAATTTATTTAATTCAAATATGACTTAATTAAATTAGTAACTTAGGATAATTACTCTAAACAGTAATCCATCTTCCAAAATAAAATCACCGTGGCCGCACCACTTCTTTCTTCACACCTACAGCTGCGATCAATCCCTCAGCATCGACTAACTCCTACACGAACCAGCTTTCCATCCATCACCAACTCGTTGATCTCGACCCCCTCCATAACATCGCGATACTCCACCTTCCCACGTCCATACCAGAGAACGGAACAACTCCAAACTTGCCTCAGTCCCCTCCCCCTTCGGTTGTAGCTGCCATACGCCACTCCCCCACACAGCCTTCATCCCATCACATCGCCAAATCGAACGCGACTCTTCCCACACCCTCACTATAGTGCGAAGCCACCGTCCACCTCTCCTTACTCGTGCGCCTTTTCTTCATGCCTGACATAGATCTCAACCCAACTCAATCAAAACCCTAATCGCAAATCAACCCAACTAGACGACCCAAACCAGGTCGCGAACTGCTACTAGAAATCGCGATTATCACTTCGATTTCAACGTCGTGCCTCCGCTACTCGTCCAACACCTCCAGGCGCTGCTTCTCCTCCCATCGATCGTGACCCTCTCATTCTCTTTTTTCTGATGTGAGAATTGGTTTTGACTTCGTTTTCCTTCTATTTTTTTCGATTTCGAAACTATGTCCCAAAGAAGAGAAGGGCGCTCGTGATTTATGAAAAGAAGAGACAGCTATATGTAGGGTAGGGTGGCTTTGAATGAAAAAAATGATCAAAGGTATTAAATTTGATATGACCATATTCTATTTAATAACAAAACATCTAGATATTTATTTCGAACCCTATCGAGGCATGCCATGTGGTGTTTACAATGTTATACCGCTATTCCAAATCCAATGGAATGAGTTCTAAAGCCTAATTCAATCGTATATGTAAGATAGCTTTTTAATCGACTATTTAAATTAAATTTGAATTAAATTAATTCTAAGCGTTTTTAGATCTTACGACCAAACAGTAAATCCAAATGCTATGAAAATTTGAAATCCGATAATAACACATTATTACGGACCCATTGGAACTGGTTTTGTAGAATTCCAAGACTGTGCCCCGAATCGCTATTTTAGCTCGTCGATTAAATCGACGATTTCCAAAATTTATGAAATCGCTTGAAATTTTCAGTTTTAAAATCTTTCTAAATTATAATTTCAAATTCAATATTTAAAACCATTTAAATATTCTAAATTAAATATCGGAAAATCTAGGTCGTTATATTCCTCCCTCCTTAAAAGAATTTCGTCCCTGAAATTTCTAAGGCGGCGAAATGCTCCAAACCCATTAACTCACTTGTTAAAATTCTATATTTCACCTATCTAATCCTTTGGACTTACATTCACTATCTATTTACCAAACATTTATCAATACCCTTTGTTTCTTATTTAAATTCAAAAATCAAATTTTAGTTAACAAAATTTTTCAAACACCCTAAATTCCTAAAAAAAATTGGCAGAGTCTCCTTTGTATGGAGGACCTTTTGCAATATGACAAGAGAGATGAAAATATATATATCGACCCATACAGTCCAAAAAAAATATATATATCAATGTTTATATTTTTGCAGTATTTAATCCGAAAACATACCTTATATTAGCATATTTAAGCGAGCGGCTTATTTTATATGCTACTTGCACAATCAAACTCAAGCAAAACAGCTCCATGTACTTATACTTACTCAATTTAAAAAAGTAAGTACCAAAACATGAAAATTTAATAACATTTCATTTATTTAAATGGTTAAGACACATAAACTTCATAACCCAATCTTGTTAAACATGTATTATAAGCAATTACAAGGTTCTGATACTAATTTAATTACTTTCAGTCGATCCATATACTTTTTCATTCAATTCGAAATGACTTACAACCTAATTATTTGCATTTAATCCATATTTATACCAAACAAATTCATATCCATTTCAAATAGATTTCAAAATCAATTTGTTCACTTTCCATTTATTCGCAGAATCTTATTTTCTTTCGTTTATGTCAAATGACAATTTGTCTATGCAAATTAGGCAATATTCATTTAATAAAATAACCATTTCAGTTTATAGTTGTTTTAAATTGATTCCAAATCAATTTATATTTAATTCTATTCCATTTCAAATTGATTCTCAATCAATTCATTTACATTCCATTCATATTCACTTTCATTATATCCAAATCCATTTTATTAGACTTAGAATCATTCCATGATAATTTATTTATGAACCATTTCATAAACTTATTTAAGCCAAACTTCCATCCAAAATTATTAACTTAAGTTAATTCATTTAGTTTAAATTATTTCAACTATATAACTTAAGTTTATTTTTATTTCAATTAAATTCCATTCCAAATTTTAGATCGATTCTTATTCAATCAAATTTCATTCCATTTACTAATTAATTTAATTAGTTCTCTTCAATTTATAACTCAATATTTGATTTTTATCTCAAAAATCACTTAAGTTCAAATTTATTTTATAATTCAAATTTGGATTTTTATTTCGTTACCAAAATATCAAACTATTTTTATTTTGGTTTTGCTGTTCCATTTTTCAATTTACAAGTTACACAACTTATTTCACACATTTCCATCAATTTTATACTCGAGTATATTAACATTTCATTATTGACTCAAGATTATGCAGCATTTTATAGCTTAGATATATATTTATTCCATTAACTCTAATTTTTGTAAACTATTCAAACTTATTTATTCAAAATTCTAGAATTTTCTTTTCCGCTTAAATTTTTATTCCATTCACTAACCTATAACTCATAGTTAGATAACCACTTTACAATTCAAAATTTATATTCAATTTCATTCAACATCATTTATAATTCAATCCAATTTCATTTTAAGTTCAATTCAAATCCAACTCAATTTTTTAACTTAGATCAAATTAATTTTCAATTCATTCATTTGATTTAACTTACTTAAGTTTAAATTCAGTTCTAGTTCCAACTCAATTTAATTTAACTTACCTTATGTTAAAGTATTATTCATTTTTATTTCACTCAAGTTAAAATTTATTTCCAAAACTCAAATTCCATACTTTTCTTTCCTATTTAATCATTCTCAATTTACAAGTTCATAACTTGTTTCCTAATATATTTTTTACATGTATATTAAAATTATAGAATTCAAAAACCCTTTTTTATTTCAAATCATTTAAACCATAATATATACATATATATATATATATAACTCTTTGTTTCAAGAAACCATTCCTTGGAACTTTAACTCAAACTTGCTTTTATGAAAAATAAATTCTCTTGTTCCAAAACAACGTTTGTTTTTCAACAAAAATCTCCATAACAAATATTAAAGTAGCAATCCGTCACTTAGAAACTCGAAAATGAATATTAATGATGCTACGCAGACATCACCACGATTATTTTCCAACGACCGAAGTGAGTTCAGTGCTATTCCTTCCAAAATCCATTTAAAACCATTTTTCTATTCAAAAATATCTCCAAAATAATAACACTATTATTTATTTTCAAACACTTTGGAAAATACTTCCAAAAATTTCGGGGATTTAATTTTTCCAAACTCTGGCTTGATCCCATTTTTAGTTTCTAACTCATTTGTATAGTTCATACTTATACAATCTCAATTTGGTTATATATAACCATTCCAACTTTTAAAATCTTGTTTGATTATGATAATATCATCAAAACACACCAAATGAACTATAATAATTTTTGAAAATTATTTCTTTTATATCAAAATATAATTTGGGTAAAATTATTTCATTTACCCACTTCAAAACAATACTGTGTCGGTTTATCATGTTCAAGTGCTTAGAAACTCCTATCGATTTAGTGGCGTCCCACTACTCGACCAGAATTTATATGTCACTCTAAATTAACACAACATAAAACAATTTTTATTCACTAACAAATACACAATCATATCTATTATTACACTCAAACTCATTCTAGGGTTCTATTGACCCTATCTTTAATGAGTAATCCCCACCAATGCCAAGGTTCTCGCTTAACCTTTAGCTCGGATACCAAGTGTAACAAAAGGGAATTTTCGACCTTCGAAACTCGACATTAATATGCTCATGGTATAACATACCAAATATTCAAGTGCCGAAAATATTGATAGTTGGTGGTAAAGAAGACAGAGGTAGAAGAAAAAAGAACAACACTAAATCTCACAAACGCAGTGGAACAAAATATAATATATAACAAAAGATCTTTATAAAAGAATCTGTAACTGTTTATTACTTACAGCCATCGGAGTACAACTATCAATACATCAATCTGGACAGTTATGATAACTTGTCCTCACACGACAGGAATATAAACCGAGTACGGATATATGTCTCTGTCATCCAGCTCGTCTCCTGAGCTTCACAACATCCTATCCTGAATCTGTACACTCGGTCTGGCCCAAGCATTATAATAAAATAACACCCGAGTCAGTCTGGAAAAACAGCATGAGAAAACACACTTAATTTGAATTATTAAAGCTATCAAAATCCTTTGAAAAACAAAGGTATCTCGTAAGACTGCGTCATATATGAACACGATGGGTTTTACGTTACGATAACCAACACATTTATATCAAAATCATCTGAAAATATAAAAGTGTCTAAGTACAAATATTTATTAAAATAGTCGAAATTGTTACATTAATTAAATTTCAGCATACTAGGCTCTATAACTAAAACCACAAAGGCACATATTGGGTAATGAATTCCATACAATGACTAGGTACTGGGGTACCACCTATCACGGCACAAATCTGGAAAAATGCTCCGAGGACCTCGTCGGGATCCCCTACAGCACAAGACCGGCCTACCCCTAACCTGATAGTACCGAACATGTTATCACCCCAGGTGTTCCCACCCTTACCGAGCTCTCTTTCCATGCATCATATTTATAATATCCGAGGGTATCTAGAAAAGTGATAAACATACCCTAATTGGGTGGGACCCACTTAGCCTTACTGAATCTCCCCTGATTTCAGTTACTCCAGTTGATGAGGCTTGAGGTTACGATTACCTTTTTAAGAAATTTATACTTTGAATGATATTGTCCTCTAATGACAATGTTCTGCAAGCATTCATCCACATAAATTCGTTCTGGGTCTGAACGAAACCGAAGGCACTATTCTTACTGCATCCATTTTGGAATCATCCTCAAGATTAGTAGCGATTAGCCCTTGCACTTCAACGCTCCATCTTCGAGTACGTGCTCTTATCTTCACTTCAAAAATGTATCCGTTGGATCAAAGTGGTTTTTGAATAACTTATCTGATCCCAGTCTCTTTGAAACAACGTTCGATATTTTCGGTAAACTCAACCCCGGTTCTTTAGAAAATAAACAAACGAAAATAAGATTAAAGATCATCTCCTAACCATTAGTGGATAGATTTTCTTATCATCGTCCTAGAAGAATGAAACGAGTTTGTACGTATAGTATAGCACCTTCGACGGTAACTGTACCATATAATTCCCGTATTAATCCGAGATATTTCCGAAGTTATGTTTTTGGTCCGGATTTGATAGTCGGTTATTTAACTATCAAATAAACAATTATTCAACCAAAGATACTATTTCCTACTGAAATCACTAAGTCTTATTTAATTTAAACTTCAATAAATGAAATCTCTAAGGTATATGCTTATCTCACCGACGTAAGTACCATTTCCTTCAAAAATATTTTAAAAACTTTTTAAAATGGATATGGAAAGCACCATGCAGTATCAACCATGGAATTGCGGCTCAATGATTATGTCTCTATCCCAGAGAAATCCAAACTCAACGGCAGGCAATCTCTACCTTCGATTTCCGCCATGAAAGTATACCATTACTTTCCAAAAACTTTATTTAATAATTATTTCAAAATAATGCTTTATAAGTTTCCATATAAATTTTTTAAGTTTAATTTAGGTAAATACTCTTTAATAAAAGTTATTATATTAAACAATATTAATATTGAATAATTCATGTTTTTAACATAATAATACTAATTAATTCTTAAATAGTAATTAACTTTTTAAAAAAAATCATGATAAGGTAACTTTAATTAATAATTAAATATACTTTTAAAAAATTAAATAATTACATAACTTTGAAACAATAATTAATTCTGGTCTATTAATAAAATTGTAATCTATTTTACAAGACTTGCTTATAAACTCATAATTCATTTTGATAATTTAAAAAAATAACAACTAACTTTCTGAAATAATTTTAAACGCTTTTAAATTATCTAGTTTAATAATTAAAAATTCTCTTTTAAAACAAACTCAACTTGTAACGCCCCGAAAATTTTCGACTTTCGAAAATTCGACATCGATACTCACTTTATCGACTGCCGAGAAATCAAAGGCCGAAAACCGAGAAGTTATGGGTTTTAAAAAGAATTTTAGAAGAGAAAAAGAAAGAAGAGAGAAAATAGAGAAAAGAAAGAAGATAGACAATTTTTTTTTTTTAAATAGAAACAGAAGATAGAACATTTAAAAATAGAACGGACAGAAAGGAAACAAAACAGAACAACAACAGAATCTCACAATTCGCAGCGGAACAACATATAATAATAAATGAATAATCTTTAAACAAAGAACTATATCAGTTATTACATTACATCATATCATCAGAGTGTACAACATCATACAACAACAAACAGTGCAGCGGAAAAAGAATTACTATATAAATTAGTAATACGCCATGCCATCCAGCTTGCCTCCAGCAACTCCTGAATATCCAGAATATCCTGATAAACCTAACTCTTGACTGCCCGTGTGGAAATTGGTGGGGACCCAGAGTTTAGGAAGGAAAACAATAAACTCCGAGTCATTCATGTGACTGGTGTGAGAACTCAAAACAGTTTATTTAACTTTAAAATCAAAATAGAGGAATATTTTTAAATTCAATTCGCAATGCTTTTAAAAATGAGACTACCATAAGGCCTCCCGCACACACACACATGCAAACGCAGAATCGGAGGAGATTTCTCCTTATGATAGTCAAAGATGCTTGATACGCATTTAAAAGAACATTTGATATTATTACTAGTGCATAGTGTAATAACAAATCATTTCAAAAATAAAGATATAAATCTTAGCCAACATACGACCATTATCGTATGCCTACTATAGCTACTATCCAAACAGTGGTGACCACCATAAGTGAATAGCAGGTTCTACAACTAATACCGTACAAGTTTCGTATTGGGAATTGGATTTCCAACAAATGGTCAGGCCAAGGAACTTCCCATTGCCACATGAGAATGCCTCTGGATGGACATCCCCGAGAACCAAACCGGATCTCTACCAACACAAGGCCGGGTTACTCCTAACTGAGTAACAACTGACCGAATATGCCATCCCCCGGTCCTTTGGGACCTTTATCCGAGAGCTCTCTAATCAATTCACACAATCATAAAAACAAAGTGTTTCAACATGAGTAAGTATCTGGGCTCCATACCATGATACCACCCTTTTCCAGAAAGAAATGCACATATCCTAAAGGGTGCTACCCCTCATAACCTTGCTGCATCTTTCCTGTTTTGACCATTCACGGTGTGTGAGGCTCAACGAATTCACGTCCACAAAAACATACTTTATACAAAAGCCATGCTTTGGGTCAACAAATGATCAACACAATGATCACTAAGATAGACGATCAAATAAATGATCCTATCACAAATAATCAACACAATGATCATTTCAGCATCACTCAGCATGTCACATTACCAAATTGGGAATATATCGCTGATAACTTCAACTATATAACCTTTGAGCTCGTACGTCTCAAAGAAGGGTGTTAAGCAAAGAATAAATTCTCCGCCACCAACAGAAATATATTTGAAAGAAATCGGCTTTATATCTCAACTTGTAATGTCAGACATACAATCCATACAAGTCTGTTCCGGGATCGAACAAAACCGAAGGCACTTACAAGAAGTCCTTGCAATCCGGATATTCACAATCCTGATCGGATTTCCCATCACTTATGGAATCTCTATACCAGGAGCTACCCAGTGCAGAGACAATCGATAGGTCATCCTATCGCTCTCGCAAATACCGGTCTTCAACACCGATCTTCAAATGCAATTCACAACGACGTATCACATATTCGGAATGGGTTATACGACCCCATGGTCCTTTCCCGGTTAACCCGAATAGTGAGCGCTTATTCAAAAATAAGTGTGCATTCAAATTCAAACAATTCACATCAAATACCCATTCAAAGGGAAATACTGATAGTCGGCTATTGAACTATCAATGGATATGCACACATCACCAGATTCCAAATAATTTTCCAAATTATTTATTTTCCAAAATATCTTTATAAGATATATAATTTCAACACTTCAAAAATAAATCAATATTTATTTTCAAACAAATTCCACTTTTCACATATAAATTCCATAATGAATTTATATTTCAAAATATCCATGCATATTCGATTTCAATAATTCATTTCAATTTATCTTCAAAAAGATAAATTCTAATTATTCACTTCATATTGGAAAACATTTCCATACTTATCAAAAATAAGTAATCGACAAATCTTTTTATTTTCAACCTTTGAAAATATTCAATATACTTAATCGAATTAAGTATATTATTCATTCTTTAAGGGAAATCATTCTCTTAAACATTTTTATTTGGGCCAAAACGAATGTTGCGTAAAACATCGTTACAACGTCCCAAAATCACTAGTATAGGGATTCGAAATTAAATAGATATATAAATCCCAATACTATACAACCCATTTCCTTTCGGAAATCATTTACTATAACAACAGTGTTATAGTCCACCATTTCCTTTTATTTCTCGAAAACGTCTATTTCAACAATAAATGTTGAAATCTATGATTTCGAATCTCAACACAATTAAAACATCGTTAAATCGTTTTAATTCTATTTAAAACATTCACATTCAATACATTTTCTTTAACGTATTATTCACTATTCAAAAACGTGAATATACTTCATTAACAAATTTCATCCTTTCTATTCATTTTATTTTAAAGGATTATTCACTGTCTAAAAACGTGAATATAACTCCATTTATAAGTTATAACAATTAACTTATCAAAATAAGTCGTTTGCGAATTTATAAAACAACGTTTATAAATTCCATTTCCATTTATTTCATAACAACTTCCTTTATAAATCTTCTTTATTTACCTATTCGATTTATAATCTTAATTATAAACCAAAAGTCCAAATTATAAGTCAAACACTTATAATTTATTTATTTGCAAAAATCGTTCCTTTGAACTTTACAAATTTTATAAACCTATTGTTTATAAAATTCCATTTATAACTTCACCGTTATATAATTCTATAAATTTCATTCATTAATGAATTTCATTTTCACTTCATTCAAACACTTATAAAAACTCATTTTATAATGTCAATATTTCGATTTATAAATATCCATTTATAAATCTCTTAATATAAATCAATTTATATTATTCTTTTAAAATGTCTTTAATTTCCTTTATAATTTCACCATTCTGATTTATAAAATAATCAAATTTTATAAATCCTATTTTTAAACTTTTTATAACAAGTTCAGAATTCCATTTAAACTCTTTTATAAAGTCATTAATTCCTTATTTTCAAAAATCAGCTTTTAACTATATTTCACAAAAATCATAATTTTATAACTTTAAAATTATATAACGTTTATTTATTTAAATGGATCAATTTCAAAAATATTTTTTATATTTCAAAAATCACTTTGAAAATCATTTTAAAATCCCAAAATCTGGGTCCAATGATGCTACACACCAAATAGTCAATCACGACTACAACGATCCATCATATATCGATATGATAATCATCAAATATCAAAATATCTGAAATCAAATAAAAACTGTTGAGGAATCCAGTTGGATCCCTCCAACCTGTTTTCCTGCATCCAAAAACATTAGCACAATACCAATTTCGCTCCAGTACGAAATTATCGCGGTACATGTTTTTAATAAATATTATCCGCTTAATAACGGCGTAATAGGGTCTCATCCGCTAAACAAAAAAATGCGGGAAATCAACAACTGCAATATATACATATGCCAATATATATATATTGCTATATATATAATATAATACCAATTTCACTGTTTATGAAATATTCGCGGTATATGTTTATATTAAATAACATCCGCTTACTAACGGCGTATAATGTCTATTTTAACAAACAATAAATAACAGTCATCATTCATACATGCATTCAAATATTTTAAATCTAACTATTTAAAATAAAATCGAAATCTATTCGATTGAGTGAGAAGTTCTCACCTTGGTTTTAATTTCCGTTTTAGCTTTTATTTCGAATAAAATTAAACGCGCGTTTAATTTTACCCGAAATTCTCACTAACTCCAAACGACTCCAAACTAACTCCATCGCGTAGTGCTCGTCGATACGATTCCAACGCAACTGAGTTTGCATTTTTTCGACCTCGTATGAAAAAGTTATGATTTTTACAAGTTACACGTATTTTATATTAACTAATTTCAATATAAACTTTAACTATTTTAACCTAAGCAATTCTAAGCCATAGGATCCTTGCAACAGACACCAACGGAAAGCTTGCAGCAAGAGCTTCACTCGCCCCCCTCCATGCCAAGCTCGGCCTGCACATGTGCCTAGGAAAACGTGCGCAAGGCAGCACGGTCGGCCTCCCCAAGCTCCTCCTCCGTTGCACCATTTCCGATCAACTCCGTATGAAATCAAAGCCCTCTCTTCGCTCTACAACGTTGTAGTTAACAACTTTCATCAATTTTTGACGGATTGAAATATATTAAAAGAAGAAGGAAATGAAATTTCAGCCCTTCATCTTGTGGGTGGCGGCTGGTAACATGAAATTAGGGTTTGGAATTATTTTATTTTTTTTAATTTGTGAATGGTGTATTTATAGAAAAAGCAAGCGTAAACACTATTCATCCCGGGAATTCCGAACTCCGACTTAGGCGCCATAACCAGCGTACCTAGGGTTTATCCCGCGTTCCGGACACAATGGAACAGGTTTCGGAAGCTAATTCGGAAGTATGTGCGAGTTATGGCTGCAAACGCTCAATTTAAATTAAACCGATTTAAATCGATTTCTAGGCGTTTTAATTTGTATCGGACAAACGGTAAATCCAATTGACTTGAAATTTGAAACCTTACAATAATATCACATTACGGATCCGATGAAACTGGTTTCGTCGAATTCCGAGACTTTTTGAAAAATGGCTATTTTGATTCGTCAAATTTAAATTAAAAATAATTCGATGCGTTTCGAGCTGCCACGATCAAACGATAACTCCGATTGACACGAAAATTGAAATCCGGTAATAACTAACTATTACGGATCCAATGAAACTGGTTTCGTTCAATTCTGAGACTGTTCAAAAATTGGCTATTTTACAGTCGATTATTAAATATTAAAATATTCAATTTTCACAAATTAACTTTTAATTCGATTTTAAAAGTTCTAAAATATCATTCTAACTTCAATATGATAAAATAAAATTTTACGAATCATTTTCAATCATATTTAACTCAATTTTCAATTATTTCCATAATTTAACATATTAAATTATCGATTTAATTATTCAATTAAATTCAATAATTCAAATAAAAATTTATTTGACTTATAAATTCACTTATTAATATTTTAAAATTAATTAAATATTCAAATTTAAATTAATAAAAATTCTGGGTCGTTACAATCTTTCCCCCTTAAAAGAATTTCGTCCACGAAATTACAAGTAAGAAAAGTTACAGAATCTATTAACTTTCCAAAATTTATAATTAAACTTCTTACAATTTTTACTAAGTTTTCAAATCATACTTACTTATCTTTTCAAAAACAACTACTATTGTTTAACTTTCAACTCCAAAATCAAAGTTATAGTTTTCAAAATTTTCCAAATTTTCTCAAATTTTTCTAACGCCTTAAATTTTTGGAAAAATTCGCCATAGTCTACTTTGCGCGGCTCGATCCGAAAAAAAAATGACAGTATATATATATCACAAATATACATCTCATCAAGTAATGAGGCATCCCGAAGGGAAAAAAATGTAAAAGTACGATATTTAATCCGAGATATGTACCTTATATTTTATTAGCAAGCAAATACGGCTAATATAGCGCTAAAGCGAACTCCAAATGGGAAGCAAACGCGATCCGCACCTACTAAACTCAACAAACAACATGAGAACATGCATATAGACAATAATCTCAATATACAACATATAGCAACATAATAACTATATATGTCACATAGCAAATGCAACCAAACCACAAATGCAACATCAACTAACTATCATCCATAATCAATAATATTCATTCATATTCTCATTCATATATAATGAATTGGTTTTCACTTTAAATTACATTTGATTCATTTACATTGGATTTACTAACATTCATTCTCAATTTTAATTAGTTTGCATTCACTAATTAAATCCAATTCACATTCAATTCTATTCAAATTTATTTACTTTCTAATTTGAATTCAATTACTTAGCTTTCAATTTCATTAACACTTAATGAATTACATATAATCAATCAACAATCATATAACAACAAATGTATATTAGTTACAACCAAATTCCTTTGCTTATATTCATTCTTGGTTCAACTCCTTAAATAAAATTGATTTCCATTCAATTTATTTAATTAACTTTTTTTTTCAACTTCCAATAATATTAGATTTAATGAATTTACACTTATATTCATTATTCCATATCAATTCTATTTTCCATTCAATTGATTCACAATTCAATTCATTTATTTAATTCAATTACCAAAGTTGAATTTCATTTATATAACTCTTAAGTCATATTCCATTTAACATTATTTTCACTTCTTATATATATAAGTTTATTCACAATTGTAATTCACATTAATTATAATTCAATTCTTATAATTCATTTTACTTATACAATTATTCTTTTATTTAGATTATTCAAACAACCTAACAATCAACTTATATACACTTTAATAATTCCGAAAAATTATTCTTTTATATTCAAAATATAATTAAGGTAAAATTATTTCATTCACCCAATTTAAAATCAATACTGTGTCAAATTGTTCTATTTAAGTGTTTAGAAACCCCTTCGGCTCAGTTTCGAGGCTGTGCTGACGAAAGTTCATATACCACTCAATAAACCAATCATCACAATATAAAACAAATTTTATATTCACTAACAAATACGCTCTCATAGCTATTATTACTCCCAAACTCATTCTAGAGTACAACTGACTCTATCTCTAATGAGTAATACCCTACAGAACCATGGTTGTCGCTTAACCATCAGCTTTGATACCAAATGTAACGCCCCGAAAATTTTCGACTTTCGAAAATTCGACATCGATACTCACTTTATCGACTGCCGAGAAATCAAAGGCCGAAAACCGAGAAGTTATGGGTTTTAAAAAGAATTTTAGAAGAGAAAAAGAAAGAAGAGAGAAAATAGAGAAAAGAAAGAAGATAGACAATTTTTTTTTTTTTAAAATAGAAACAGAAGATAGAACATTTAAAAATAGAACGGACAGAAAGGAAACAAAACAGAACAACAACAGAATCTCACAATTCGCAGCGGAACAACATATAATAATAAATGAATAATCTTTAAACAAAGAACTATATCAGTTATTACATTACATCATATCATCAGAGTGTACAACATCATACAACAACAAACAGTGCAGCGGAAAAAGAATTACTATATAAATTAGTAATACGCCATGCCATCCAGCTTGCCTCCAACAACTCCTGAATATCCAGAATATCCTGATAAACCTAACTCATGACTGCCCGTGTGGAAATTGGTGGGCACCCAGAGTTTAGGAAGGAAAACAATAAACTCCGAGTCAGTCATGTGACTGGTGTGAGAACTCAAAACAGTTTATTTAACTTTAAAATCAAAATAGAGGAATATTTTTAAATTCAATTCGCAATGCTTTTAAAAATGAGACTACCATAAGGCCTCCCGCACACACACACATGCAAACGCAGAATCGGAGGAGATTTCTCCTTATGATAGTCAAAGATGCTTGATACGCATTTAAAAGAACATTTGATATTATTACTAGTGCATAGTGTAATAACAAATCATTTCAAAAATAAAGATATAAATCTTAGCCAACATACGACCATTATCGTATGCCTACTATAGCTACTATCCAAACAGTGGTGACCACCATAAGTGAATAGCAGGTTCTACAACTAATACCGTACAAGTTTCGTATTGGGAATTGGATTTCCAACAAGTGGTCAGGCCAAGGAACTTCCCATTGCCACATGAGAATGCCTCTGGATGGACATCCCCGAGAACCAAACCGGATCTCTACCAACACAAGGCCGGGTTACTCCTAACTGAGTAACAACTGACCGAATATGCCATCCCCCGGTCCTTTGGGACCTTTATCCGAGAGCTCTCTAATCAATTCACACAATCATAAAAACAAAGTGTTTCAACATGAGTAAGTATCTGGGCTCCATACCATGATACCACCCTTTTCCAGAAGGAAATGCACATATCCTAAAGGGTGCTACCCCTCATAACCTTGCTGCATCTTTCCTGTTTTGACCATTCACGGTGTGTGAGGCTCGACGAATTCACGTCCACAAAAACATACTTTATACAAAAGCCATGCTTTGGGTCAACAAATGATCAACACAATGATCACTAAGATAGACGATCAAATAAATGATCCTATCACAAATAATCAACACAATGATCATTTCAGCATCACTCAGCATGTCACATTACCAAATTGGGAATATATCGCTGATAACTTCAACTATATAACCTTTGAGCTCGTACGTCTCAAAGAAGGGTGTTAAGCAAAGAATAAATTCTCCGCCACCAACAGAAATATATTTGAAAGAAATCGGCTTTATATCTCAACTTGTAATGTCAGACATACAATCCATACAAGTCTGTTCCGGGATCGAACAAAACCGAAGGCACTTACAAAGAAGTCCTTGCAATCCGGATATTCACAATCCTGATCGGATTTCCCATCACTTATGGAATCTCTATACCAGGAGCTACCCAGTGCAGAGACAATCGATAGGTCATCCTATCGCTCTCGCAAATACCGGTCTTCAACACCGATCTTCAAATGCAATTCACAACGACGTATCACATATTCGGAATGGGTTATACGACCCCATGGTCCTTTCCCGGTTAACCCGAATAGTGAGCGCTTATTCAAAAATAAGTGTGCATTCAAATTCAAACAATTCACATCAAATACCCATTCAAAGGGAAATACTGATAGTCGGCTATTGAACTATCAATGGATATGCACACATCACCAGATTCCAAATAATTTTCCAAATTATTTATTTTCCAAAATATCTTTATAAGATATATAATTTCAACACTTCAAAAATAAATCAATATTTATTTTCAAACAAATTCCACTTTTCACATATAAATTCCATAATGAATTTATATTTCAAAATATCCATGCATATTCGATTTCAATAATTCATTTCAATTTATCTTCAAAAAGATAAATTCTAATTATTCACTTCATATTGGAAAACATTTCCATACTTATCAAAAATAAGTAATCGACAAATCTTTTTATTTTCAACCTTTGAAAATATTCAATATACTTAAATCGAATTAAGTATATTATTCATTCTTTAAGGGAAATCATTCTCTTAAACATTTTTATTTGGGCCAAAACGAATGTTGCGTAAAACATCGTTACAACGTCCCAAAATCACTAGTATAGGGATTCGAAATTAAATAGATATATAAATCCCAATACTATACAACCCATTTCCTTTCGGAAATCATTTACTATAACAACAGTGTTATAGTCCACCATTTCCTTTTATTTCTCGAAAACGTCTATTTCAACAATAAATGTTGAAATCTATGATTTCGAATCTCAACACAATTAAAACATCGTTAAATCGTTTTAATTCTATTTAAAACATTCACATTCAATACATTTTCTTTAACGTATTATTCACTATTCAAAAACGTGAATATACTTCATTAACTAATTTCAATATAAACTTTAACTATTTTAACCTAAGCAATTCTAAGCCATAGGATCCTTGCAACAGCTCATCACCACCACACCTTGCTTTCTTCCCCATCACGCACGGCTACAGGTATTTGCCGTCCTTCTTGAACCCAAAATCATAGAACTAGGGTTAATTTTCACGAGCAAAACACCAAACTATACGTCGATCAGGATACACCAACGGAAAGCTTGCAGCAAGAGCTTCACTCGGCCCCCTCCATGCCAAGCTCGGCCTGCACATGTGCCTAGGAAAACGTGCGCAAGGCAGCACGGTCGGCCTCCCCTAGCTCCTCCTCCGTTGCACCATTTCCGATCAACTCCGTATGAAATCAAAGCCCTCTCTTCGCTCTACAACGTTGTAGTTAACAACTTTCATCAATTTTTGACGGATTGAAATATATTAAAAGAAGAAGGAAATGAAATTTCAGCCCTTCATCTTGTGGGTGGCGGCTGGTAACATGAAATTAGGGTTTGGAATTATTTTTTTTTTTTTAATTTGTGAATGGTGTATTTATAGAAAAAGCAAGCGTAAACACTATTCATCCCGGGAATTCCGAACTCCGATTTAGGCGCCGTAACCAGCGTACCTAGGGTTTATCCCGCGTTCCGGACACAATGGAACAGGTTTCGGAAGCTAATTCGGAAGTATGTGCGAGTTATGGCTGCAAACGCTCAATTTAAATTAAACCGATTTAAATCGATTTCTAGGCGTTTTAATTTGTATCGGACAAACGGTAAATCCAATTGACTTGAAATTTGAAACCTTACAATAATATCACATTACGGATCCGATGAAACTGGTTTCGTCGAATTCCGAGACTTTTTGAAAAATGGCTATTTTGACTCGTCAAATTTAAATTAAAAATAATTCGATGCGTTTCGAGCTGCCACGATCAAACGATAACTCCGATTGACACGAAAATTGAAATCCGGTAATAACTAACTATTACGGATCCAATGAAACTGGTTTCGTTCAATTCTGAGACTGTTCAAAAATTGGCTATTTTACAGTCGATTATTAAATATTAAAATATTCAATTTTCACAAATTAACTTTTAATTCGATTTTAAAAGTTCTAAAATATCATTCTAACTTCAATATGATAAAATAAAATTTTACGAATCATTTTCAATCATATTTAACTCAATTTTCAATTATTTCCATAATTTAACATATTAAATTATCGATTTAATTATTCAATTAAATTCAATAATTCAAATAAAAATTTATTTGACTTATAAATTCACTTATTAATATTTTAAAATTAATTAAATATTCAAATTTAAATTAATAAAAATTCTGGGTCGTTACACAGCTTCTCGATAAAAATATTTTTCAATTCCAATATAACCAATCTAATATTTATAAATCTCTCTCAATTTATCACCAATTGATCTATGTTCCCAAATTCATAAACCTTTTTTTCTTATTTCCAAAAGTAAAATCTACCATTTCTTTTTAAACCGGTTCACCCATCTCATTATAAATTCTTACCGCGAATTTATATCTTCAGTTTATCAAATGATGATCATTTCACTTTATTTATAAACATTAGTTATAAATCTCATAGTCTCATTTCCAGTTTACAATGGTTTCACATTAGTTATATCCATTATAAACCGATTTTTAAGTTAAATTCCCTTTATAAATCAATTTATTAAATAACACAAAATTTATTCCATGACTAACCAAAATCTCAATTCTACTTTCATTTGGTAATTAGAAATCTTATTTAAATTCCATTTTAACAATTTTATATTTATTCCCAAATTCCCTTTTTGTTCTTCCAATCTATTAAAAATCTCGATTTTTAAAACCTTTTATATTTAAACAAGTATCACTTAAGAGTTATTATTTGAAATCCTTTATATTCATTATTCCAAAATCTCTATTCATAGTATCCTGAAATAGTTAAGTACAAATTTAAGATCAAACTATTTATTTTATCCATCCCGATCCCTTTTAACTAATCCAAAATTCTATATAAATATTTCACTTCCAAAATTCCTTTTTAATTTCTTTTCAAATTCAATACATATATTTATGGTATTTTTAAAATACTAAAATCTAAGTCAGCATTACCATAGCATCAAATAAATTCAAATCACATTATAATCTATCACAGAATATTCAAACATATGATATATCACTATATATGAAATTAAATTCAACATTTTTGAGGAATCCAATTGGATTCCTCCAACCTGTTTTCCTGCATCCATAGATGTTAACACAACATTAAAAAATACCAATCTCGCTTCGAAACGGGATAACGCGGTAACATAGGGTCATCCGCTATTATGCCGGGCGCATAGGGTCTAAAATATGCAGGTATATCAACCCAACAACAAATATATACTACTATATATATAACATCCAAGTGATAATAATAATTATCCGTTCATCCAATCAAAAAATAAATGATTTCAACAATTTTAAATTAACCCAATAATCCAAATCGAGTGAGATTTACTCACCTTCATTTCCCTGATTGCTAATCGATCCAAGATTTATATTTTTCTACACCGATTCTGTTCTATTTAAACCTCGTACGTAAAAGATATGGGTTTATTAACATTTAAATTTATTTAATTCAAATATGACTTAATTAAATTAGTAATTTAGGATAATTACCCTAAGTAGTAATCCATCTTCCAAAATAAAATCACCATGTCTGCACCTCTTCTTCCTTCACGCCTGCAATTGCGATCAATCCCTCAGCATCGATGAACTCCTACACGAACAAGCTTTCCATCCATAACCAACTTGCTGACCTTCACCCCCTCCATAAAATCGTGACACTCCCCTACCTTCCCACGTCCGTACCAGAGAACGGAACCACTTCAGAGTTGCCTCAGTCCTTCCCCCTTCGACAGTAGCTGCCGTACGCCTCTCCCTCACACATGCTTGTCCCATCACATCGCTAAATCGAACGCGACTCTTCCCAAACCCTAACTGCAGCGCGAAGTCACCTTACACCTCTCCTTGCTCGTGCGCCTTTTCCTCATGCCTTACATTGATCGCAACTACCTTTAATCAAAACCCTAATCGCGAAACAATCCCACTAGAGACCCAAACCAAGTTGCCAACTACTACTAGAATCGTTCCCCATTACTCGTCCAACACCTCAAGGCGCTGCTTCTCCTCCCATCGATCGCGACCTTCTCATTCTTTTTTTCTGATGTGAGAATTGGTTTTGATTTCGTCTTCCTTTTTTCGATTTCGAGACTATGTCCCAGAGAAGAGAAAGGCACTCGTGATTTATGAAAAGAAGAGATAACTATACGTACGGTACGGTGGCTTTGAATGAAAGAAATGACCAAAGGTATTAAATTTGTTATGACCATATTCTATTTAATTGCAAAATATCTAGATATTTATTTCGAACCCTATCGAGGCATGCTGCCTGATGTTTATAATGTTATACTGCTATTTTGAACCCAATGGAATGAATTCCGAAGCCTAGTTCGAATGTATGTGAAAGATAGCTTTTAAATCGAATATGTAATTAAATTCGATTAAATTAATTCTAGACGTTTTCAGATCATACAACCAAATGGTAAATCCAATTGCTATGAAAATTTGAAATCCGATAATAACACATTATTGAGGATCCAATAGAACCGGTTTCGTCAAATTCCGAGACTATGCCTCGGATCGTTATTTTAACTCGACGATTTCCAAAATTTACGAAATCGCTTGAAATTTTCCATTTTAAAATCTTACTAATTAAATTATAATTCCAAATCCAATATTTAAAACTTTAAATATTCCAAATTAAATATCAAAATATTCGGGTCGTTACAGCTTCGCATCGTTGATTACACCAATTGATTTGTTCAAAAGTTTTTTGTTCTTTCGTAACTTTTCTTCTCTCCTCTGCAAATTTGGCCTCCCTCATACTACCCTCCTCAAGCCCTGTCTCTAAAGCTTTCACTTTGTCATTCAAAGTCTATCTGGCGTTCCTCTCTTTAATAAAAGAAGTTTCTGCTTCCTTGAGTGAGGTAGCTAGTTTTCCTTTTTCTGTTACAACTTTGTCTCTTGTTATTGAAATGTCAATTATATGATTATTGAGCGAAGAAACTTGCTCCTTAAGATTAGACACTTCACTAGAGGTCCCTACAACATCCTCTTGGGGAAGAAACATATGCTTAGCTGCTTGAAATTAATAAAGGTATGAATTGGAATAATAACAGCCTGAAAGTAGTTAAAAGAGGGAACATACATATTGACAAGAATTGCTTAAGGATAGCAAAGCAATAGTTTTGAGAATAAGAGGAGGGCTGCGGTGACTTAAGAGCAGCAAAGGATGGAGACTGGATGACCAACTGGAGAGGTCATCAAAACTACTAACAGGGGTTGGAGATTGATACTTGGAAGGAAGTGGATCTTCTAAAGAAATACACAGTCCAAGCTCCTTACAAAGATGATTTAGAGTCTTAGGATAACCTGGAAAAGTAAAACAAAGAAGTGGATCCTGAGACTGGTCCGCTTCATTCAGCTGTTGGGCTTCATCCACAATAACAAGGGTCCGCTGACTTGAGGCCTCTTGTTAGGAGTTGTGACGGCAACGGTGTCATCACTTATTTTCCATTTTACGGATTTTAATGAGCTAGCGACGATGTCCTTGAAAGATTGACTCTCAGGAGCTTGGTTTAAGGCAGAAGTGCTATCTTTACTCTCCTTTTCTTAAGGAGCGTCACTTGTTATCTCCTTCTTTTGGAAGTGGTGCTAGGGCAGATGAGCCTGAATCATAGAGAAAATCTTATAAGAGGACGCAGAATTGGTTTCTGCCATTGAGAAGAGAGAAGCAGACGGATGGAATTGTATGTACTGAGATAAGAAAATGAAAAGGCTGTTAGGGTTTTGAAAGATCTAGTTATATGAAAAAAACTGTAACGACCCAGAATATTGATAATTTGAAATTAGAATATTTAATTGATTTTAAATATTTAATTTTAAAAGTTAATTTTTAACTTAAATTTCAAATATAACGATTTATTGGATAATTTAATTATTGAATTTTAATAATTGAATATTGGCTAAATTTTTGAATCTTGAGTTTTAAGCTTGATAAAAATAATTTAAAGGATTATAACAATAATAAAGATAATAAAAAAATTTAAATTGAATTTAAAAGTGATTTGTTTGATTTTAAAAATAGCCCGTTTAAATTGACAAGTAAAAATAGTCTTCCAGGGCACAGTCTCGAAATTCGATGAAACCAGTTCCATTGGATCCATAATAGTGTATTATTATCAGATTACAAATTTCATAGTGTTGGATTTATTGTTTGGTCGTACGAAATATGGACGCATCGAATTTAATAGCGAAAATTCAATATAATAATTGTGTCCAAAAGCCTATCTTTTCCATACGGTCGAAATAGGACTGGAAATCTTTTCCATTGCATTTGGAATAGGGGTATAACATTATGAATGCCTAGTGGCATGCCTCGATAGGAGTTCGAGATTTTAAGTTGCATAATCAAGGTAATTTTAGAATTTAAATAATATATTTATATGTTGACTAGTCAAAATTATTCGCATCAGCTTTTTCTTCTTTTCAAAATCATTGTACCTTCTTTCCCCCTTCAACATGCTAACATCTCTTTCCTCCCTTTTAAAAATGAACGCAGAATGTTACTATTGGAAAGAAAAAAAATGAAACCATGAACTTTAAAAATTCCTATCTCTCAAATTTCTCGATGGAAAAATCTCAAATTTGCTTTAAAAATCTAGTTTTTCCTTTCTCTTCCATCTGGTATTGGTATTGAGAGGTGCGATGTCATTTTGGGTTGCTCGACATTAATGTCATAAGGACGTTTCATCTAGGGTTAGCGTTTTATCAAGTTGTGGTTTTTGATTCGAGCAACGGAGATTGGAAATAAACTCGTCGTATGAAATAGCACCTTAGTCGTGATTTTGGGATGGTCCGATAAACTATGGGGTCGTGCAACATTCCACTGTACCAAGATGTGGGCGACACGGTCACAATTGGCAGGGGAGTGTTTGGCGAGGTGTGATGGTGTTGGTCGAGAAGGGGTTGCGAAGAGGGGTTGATCGACGGTGTTGGTTGGTGGATGCATCGATTCCTAGGCTGTGTCGGTGATACATATGCATGGGGTTGGTTTTCTTCGTGCTCAGAAAAAAAAAGAACGAAAAGGAGATTCAAATTGGTGGATTTAAATCTTGTTGGAATTTTCAGTTAAATTTGAACGTGCTTGAATTTAATTGGAAGCAGAATGCAAAAACAATAGAAAAATCAATGTGAGTAAATCTCACTCATTTTTGGATTTCTAGTTTAATTTAAATTGTTGAAAACTTAAATTATTGGTTGATTGGATGATTTGATAATTTTTATTATCAGTTGGATTTTATTGTATATATAGTAATATATATTAGTGGTTGGATTGATTTTCCCGCCTATTGGAGCGAATGAGACCTTATGCGCCCCAATAATAGCAGATGACCCTATATACCGCAATATTCCCCTCAAAGTGAGATTGGCATTTTTTATATTGTGCAAACATCAATGGTTGCAGGGAAAACAGGTTGGAGGGATCCAACTGGATTCCTCAAAAATGTTGAACTTATTTTCATATTCAGTGATATATGACATGTTGAATAATCTGTGGTAGATTATAGTGTGATTTGAATGTATTAGATGCAATGGTAGCACTGGACTAGATTTTGGTATTTTAAAATACCATATATATATATATATATAAATTCAAAGGAAATTAAAAAGGGATTTTTGAAGTGAAATATTTATATAGAATTTTGGATTGGTTAAAGAGAAATTTAGTTGGAAAAATAAAGGGGTTGATTTTTAAATTGTACTTAACTTTTCGTGATATTGAAAATAGAGGTTTTGGAAAAATATATATATAAAGGATTTTAAATAAAAATTCTAAGTGATATTGGTTTTAAATATAAAAGGGTTTTAAAATCAAGATTTAAATTGACTTGAAGAATAGAGGTGAATTTGGAAATAAATATAGAAATTGTTGTACTAAATCTTAAATGAGACTTTAAATTATAAAATGGAAGTGGAATCAGAATTTAGTTGGGTTTTGGAATATAGTTGGATTATTTGAGAAATTAATTTAAAAATGTAATTCAATTTAGAAATCGATTTATAATCGATTAAGTATTGTGAAACCATTATAAACGGGAAAACGAGACTATGGGATTTATAAACAATGTGTATAAATAAAGTGGAATGATTATCAGTGGATAAATTTAAGATATAAATTAACGGTGAGAATTTGTAACGAGATGGGTAAATCAGTTTAAAAGAAAAGTTAGATTTTCCTTTTGAAAATGTGAAAAGGGGAATTACGAAATTGGGACGTAAATCAATTGGATGATAAATCGAGAGAGATATAAAAATGTTAGACTGGTTAGATTGGAATTGAAAAATATATTTTAGCGAGAAGTTAAGTTTGTTTTAAAAAGAGTATTTTAAAATTTATTAACTTAGGTGACCTAATAGTGTTTAAAAATATTCATAAAGTTAGTTATCTAAATAATTTAAAATTGTCAAAATGGATTATAAGATTATAAATAAGCCTTCTCAATCGATTATAATTTTATTAATAAATCAAAATTAATTATTGTTTTAAAGTCATGTAATTATTTTAAGATGTGTAAAGTATATTTAAATTATTAATCAAGTTAGTTTTTAATGAGTTGATATTAAGTTAATTATTATTTAAAAATTTATCAATATTATTATTTTAAAAGATAAATTATTCAATATTAATATTATTTTATATAATAACTTTTAGAAAAGAGTATTTTTCCTATATTAAACTTGAAAAACTTATATAAAAATTTTATTAGTATCATTTTGAGAAAAATTATTAAATAAAGTTTCTAAAAAGTAATGGTATATTTTCATGGCGAAATCAGAGGCAGAGATTGCCTGTAGCTAAGTTTTAGATTTCTCTGGGACTGGGACGTAATCATTGTGCTGTGAATCCATAGTGGATACCGTGTGGTACTTTCCATATTTATTTTAAAAAGTTTCAAATATTTTTGGAAGGAATGGTTAGTGAACGTACTTACTTCGATAAGATAAGTACATACTTTTGGATAAAGAGATTTAATTTATTTAAATATTAGATTAAATGAGACTTGGTGTTTTTCATTGGAAAATGAAATATTTGGTTGAATGATTATTTATTTGATAGTTAAATAACCGACTATCAAATCTAGACCCCAAAATATAACTTTGGGAATATCTAGGAGAAACACAGGAATTATATGGAACAGTTACCGGCGAAGGTGCTATACTCTACGTATAAACTCGTTCCGTTCTTCTAGGACTATTATAAGGAAATCCATCCACTAACGAGCATGAGGTAATCTCCGATCTTATATTCGTCTGTTTATTTCCTAAGGAACCGAGGTTGAGTTTACCAGAAATATCGGACGTTGTTTCAAAGAGGCCGGGATCGGATAAGTTATTCAAAAACCACTTCGATCCAACGAGTATGTTTTCGAAGCGAAAGCAAAAGCATGGAGTCTAAGATGGAGTAGTGAAGTGTATGGGCTAATCGCTACTAATCTTGAGGATTTTTCCAAAATGGATGTATTAGGAATAGTGCCTTCGGTTTCGTTCAGACCCAGAACATACTTGTATGGAAAAATGCTATCTGTACATTTCATTGGAAGACAATGAGCATTCCAAGTATAAATTCCTTTAAAAAGGTAATCATAGCCTTAAGCCTCATCAACTGGGAATGACTGAAAATAAGGGGAGATGCAGCAAGGCTAAGTGAGTCGCACCCAATTAGGGTACGTTTATCACCTTTCTGGATATCCTCGGATATTATTACTATGGTGCACGGAAGAAATCAGAATGGGCGGGAACACCCGGCGTGATAGCATATTCAATCTATCTAGGTTAAGGGTAGTCTGGCCTTGTGTTGCAGGGGATCTCGGCGTGGTCCTCGGTACATTTTTATAGATGTAAATGTGATAGGTGGTACCCCGGTGCCTAGTCATTGTATGGAATCCATTCTCCAATACGTGCCTTTACGGTTTTGGTTATAGAGCCTAGTATGCTGGAATTTAATTAATGTAACAATTTTAGCTATTTAAATAAGTATTTGTTCCCACACACTATTATAATATCAAATGATTTTGATATAAAATGTTTTAGCTATAAGGTAAAAATCCGTCATGTTTATGTGTGGCGTGGTATTACGAGATACATTTGTTTTCAAAGGATTTTTGTAATTTAATAATTCAAATTGAGTGTGTATTCTCACGCTGGTTTTCCAAACTGACTCTGGTGTTATTTTATTTTAATGCTTGAGTTAGACTGAGTATTACAGATCCAGGATAGGATCCTATAGAGCTCGAGAGACGAGCTGGTTGACGAAGACATATTACACGTATTTGATTATATTACGTTGTGTATTGTAGGTTGTATATTCATCTTTTATGAGGACAAGTTATTATAACTATCTGGTATTGTGCTATCAATGTGTTGTACTCTGATGATGTAATATGTAAATAGCAGTTGTAATTCTTTTTGAATAAAGATATGTTACTATCTGTTATATATTGGTCCGCTGCGATTGTGAGATTCTGTGTTCTTGTTTCTGTTTCTTTTTCTACCTCTTTCTTCTTTTCCCTAAAGAACTGGTATTTTCGGAATTCGATTGCTCGGCGTGTAATGCAGTGAACGTATTGATGTCGATTTTCGAGGGTCGAAAATCTAAGCCATGACATTTGGTATCAGGGCTAAAGGTTAAGCGAGAAAATTGGCTTTGATGGGGTAACTCATTAGAGATAGTGTCAGTAGTCTCCTAGAATGAGTATGACTGTATTAATTGATATGACCGGGTATTTGTTAGTGAATATAAAATGTTTTATATTTTGTTGATTGGTCAGTTGAGTGGCTTATGGATTCTGGTAAATATGAGTAATTAACGTTATTGATAGGGATCTCTAAACATTTGAATAGAACAATTCTACATGCTATTGTTTGAAATAGGGTAAATGAAATAACTTTACCCAAATTATTTTTATATATGAAAGGAATAATTTTTCAGAAATTATTATATACGGTGTACTTTTTTGTTAGGAAATGATAATATTAAACTATTATCATTTGTTGTTGTGGTGATTGAATAAAAATTGATATTATAATCAAAGTTAAGAAACAATTTCATATAACGGGATGGAATTATGAAAATGTGGTTTTGTAAATATGATTTTGTAAATATGATTTAAAAACTGATATGGTTTATAAAAACGATTTATAAAGGAATTAGAAATTTGGGAATTTAGGAATTTAATTCCCTTTGGTTTTGAAATGTTTTTCAAAGTTTCGGAAAATAATAGTGACATAATTTGGAGAAAATATTTTTAAATTGAAAATATTTTAAAATGATTTTAAAAAGAGATAAAAGCACTGAACTTACTTCGGTCATTGGAAAATAATTGTGGTTATAACTGCAGCATCAACAGTGTTCATTTCGAGTTTTTGAGTGATGGATTGCTGCGGTAATGATCTGCTATTGGGGTCTTGTTTGATGAACAAGTTTTTGATTTTAAGAAGCTTAAAATTTTTGGATTTGATACATATAAGTGAGATATATGTATATATATGATTTCAAAAATGACTTGAAACACTTAGAACAAAGTGTGTAAACTCTAAATTTTGATTGATATGTTTAATTGGAAATATGAGAAAATAAGATCGAACTTATAAAATCTGGAAAGCAATGTTTTAATTGTTGATTTAAAATGTAAGAAAAGTAAAAGTTTGGAATTGAATTATGGAATAGAAAATTTGACTTAAATTAAGTTAAATAAAGGAATTTTGGAAATTTAGCCTAAGTGGGCTAAATGAAAATAATTATTGGGAATAAAATTTATTGAGATTTGGAATAAATTAGTGGATAGAACTAATTAAAATAATTAGTGATGTAAATTTGGTTTGGGAATTTGGTTGATGAAATTCATATTAAAATTTGGAAGATAAATTAAGTTCAGATGGAATTTAAATTTGAATTTGAACAGAAATGGATATAAACTAAAGTGATGAAGTGGAAATAAACATAAGAACTTTTGTATGAAATGTTACAAGTTTAAGAAAATTTATGGAATAATTCAGAAGTGAAGTAAGAATTTATGGTAAAATTATTAAGTGGAATTAGTGTTGAATGGTTATACTAATAAATAGGTTAATGGAAGGGAAGCGAATGTGAATGTGAATAAAAGAAATTGGTATAGCTAAGAATCAACTGGAAATAAATACGTAAGTTGTGCATATACTATTTTATTCGCATAATAATTTGATCCAGATTCGGGCACAAAATTTCGAGATAAATTATATCGATTTGAGTTAGGATTTTTCACTCGATTTTCGACGACGAACACTGGATATGGATTTTTGATTGATTATGGGATTCTCTATCATAGTATACGGCTATGCAAGGGGAATGACGGTTTCTAATCAAGGAACCAGGTTTGAGTCCGCACTAGAGAGTCGTGTGAACGATACTAGTTCAGAAGTGAAATTGTGTGGTCAAGTGAGCGATCAGATTTAATATTGCATACTGATGATATATGTACATCGTACGAGTTTTGATGAAGTAAAGGATGGAAATTTGAAAATATTGATTAAAATGATTTTGAATTGTATGATTGGATGTTATTGGTAAATTAGATGCTGGAATTGCAAGCAAAAGCCAAATTGATGTCTTCGATTTCAGAAGTAAAATTTGATTGCTCGACAAAAAGGTATATGTTTAAATTATGTTTGAAATTGATGATTTTATGATTGAACCACTTGGCTTTTGTTTTCTTTTGAGGATCTGAACTCGGAGAGGCGATTTGTAGTTGTTCGGATCTAGCCACGCAAAGAAGAAGCTGGAAAAATATTTTGAAAATTTAAGGAGTTAGAAAATTTTAAGATAACTAAATGTGATTACGGATTATAACTTGAAATGATTAATATTATTTGAAATCTATGGATGAAGTTGGAAATTAGTAAAGGTGATGATGTGTTTTCAATAAATTGATTTTGAAAAGTTGTTTAAACCAATTGGATTTGGGAAAAGTAAATGGGTTTCGGACCATTCTTCTTACCTGGCAATTTCGAGGACGAAATTCTTTTAAGAGGGAGGAATGTAACGATGCAGAATTTTGGTTATTTGAAATCGAAATATTTAATTGATTTTAAATATTTAAAAGTTAATTTTTAACTTGAATTTCAAATATAATGATTTATTGGATAATTTAATTATTGAATTTTAATAATTGAATATTGGTTAAATTTTTGAATCTTACGTTTTAAGTTTGATAGAAATAATTTAAAGGCTTATAAAATTTATATTTATAATAATAAAGGAAAAAACTTTTTAAATTGAATTTAAAAGTGATTTGTTCAATTTTAAAAATAGCTCATTTAAATTGATGAGTAAAAATAGACTTCCGGGGTACAGTCTCGTAATTCGACGAAACTAGTTCCATTGGAACCATAATAGTGTACTATTATCGGATTCCAAATTTCATAGTGTTTGGAGTTATCATTTGGTTGTACGAAATATAAACGCGTCGAATTTAATAATGAAAATTCAGTATAATAAATGGGTCCAAAAAGCTATCTTCTCCATATAATCGAATTAAGATTTGAAACCTTTTCCATTGCGTTCGGAATAGGGATATAACATTACAAACGCCTAGCGGCACGCCTCGATAGGAGTTCTAGATTTTAAGTTGCGTAATCGAGGTAATTTGAAAATTTAAATAATATATTTATATGTTGACTAGCCAAAATTATTCACATTAGCTTTTTCCTCTTTTCAAAATCACTGTACCATTTTTCCCCCTTCAACGCGCTAACATCTCTTCCCTCCCTTTTAAAAATGAATGCAAACTGTTACAGTTGGAAACAAAAAAATGAAACCATGAACTTTAAAAATTCCTATCTCTCAAATTTCTCGATGGAAAAATCTCAACTTTGCTTTAAAAATCTAGTTTTTCCTTTCTCTTTCATCTGGTATAGGAATTGAGAGGTGCGGTGTCATTTTGGGTTGCTCGACTTTCATGTCGTGAGCATATTTCATCTAGGGTTAGCATTTTATCGAGTTATGGTCTTTGATGCGAGTAGCGGATATTTGAAATGAACTCTTCACCTTGGCCATGATTTTGGGGTGGTCCAATCAACTATGGAGTCGCACGACATTCCACTGTAGCACGATGAGGGCGGCACAGTTGTGATTGGAAGGGGAGTATTTGGCGAGCTGTGATGGTGTTGGTCGAGAAGGGGACACGAAGAGGGGTTGATCGGCAGCATTGGTTGGTGGATGCGTCGATTCCTAGGCCGTGCCAGTGATACATATGCACGGGGTTGGTTTTCTTCGTGCTCGGGAAAAAAAGAACGAAAAGGGGAAGATGATGACATGTTGGGCCGGGTTTGATTTTGAAGCGTTATGGGATTCTTTGTAAAAAATAATAATAGAAAGAAGATGAAAACAAAGGCTACAAGCAAATAGAAAGGGGAGGGAAGAAGAAGGATCGGCAGTCAGGTTCGGTATTTTTGGGCCAGGCTTTCTTTTGATGGGGTAAAGGGATTTTAATATGGTGATAATTTTATTGTCTAATAAAAATTTCAATTCTATAAAATTTCGTAACTCAATCATTTTAGGTCCAAATCCAATGCAGTTAGTCCCTTGGGTTCGTACGAATGAGATCTTTGCTATGGATTCAAATTGATGAATTTAAAGCTTGCTGCAATTTTCAATTAAATTCAAACGTGCCTGAATTTAATTGGAAGCAGAATGAGAAAACAACAGAAAAAACAATATGAGTAAATCTCAGTCATTTTTGGATTGCTAGTTTGATTTAAGTTATTGAAATTTTAAATTATTGGTTGATTGGACGATTTGATAATTTTTGTTATCAGTTGGATGTTATAATATATATATATATATATATATATATATATATATATATATATATAGTAGTACATATTAGTAGTTGGATTGATTTTCCCGCCTATTGGAGCGGATGAGACCCTATGCGCCCCGCGTAATAACGGATGACCCTATATACGCGATATCCCCCTCGAAGTGGGATTGGTATTTTTATGTTGTACTAACATCTGTGGTTGCAAGGGAAACGGGTTGGAGGGATCCAACTGGATTCCTCAAAAATGTTGAATTTATTTTCATATTCAGTGATATATGATATGTTGAATAATATGTGGTAGATTATAGTGTGATTTGAATGTATCGGATGCAATGATAGCACTGGACTAGATTTTGGTATTTTAAAATACCATAAATATATATATATATATATATATATATATATATATTGAATTTGAAAAGAAATTAAAAAGGGTTTTTAGAAGTGAAATATTTATGTAGAATTTTGGATTGGTTAAAGAGAAATTTAGTTGGAAAAATAAAGGGGTTGATTTTTAAATTATACTTAACTTTTTCGTGATATTGAAAATAGAGGTTTTGGAAACATATATATATATATATATATATAAGGATTTAAATAAAAATTTCTAAGTGATATTGGTTTTAAATATAAAAGGGTTTTAAAATCAAGATTTAAATAAACTTGGAGAATAGAAGTGAATTTGGAAATAAATGTAGAAATTGTTATACTAGATCTTAAATAAGAATTTAAATTATTAAATGGAAGTGGAATCGGAATTTAGTTGGGTTTTGGAATATAGTTGGATTATTTGAGAAATTGATTTAAAAATGGAATTCAATTTAGAAATCGATTTATAATCGATTAAATATTGTGAAACCGTTATAAAAGGGAAAATAAGACTATGGGATTTATAAATAATGTGTATAAATAAAGTGAAATGATTATCAGTGGATAAATTTAAGATATAAATTCACGGTGAGAATTTATAACGAGATGGGTAAATCAATTTAAAAGAAAAGATAGATTTTCCTTTTGAAAATGTGAAAAGGGAATTTACGAAATTGGGACGTAAATCAATTGGGTGATAAGTCGAGAGAGATTTTAGAATGTTAGACTGGTTATACTGGAATTGAAAAATATATTTTAGCGAGAAGTTAAGTTTGTTTTAAAAAGAGAATTTTAAAATTTATTAAATTAGGTGATATAAAAGTATTTAAAAATATTCAGAAAATTAGTTTTTTAAATAATTTAAAATTGTCAAAATGGATTATAAGATTATAAATAAGCCTTATCAATCGATCAGAATTTTATTAATAAATCAAAATTAATTATTGTTTTAAAGTCATGTAATTATTTTAAGTTGTGTAAAGTATATTTAAATTATTAATTAAGTTAGTTTATAAAGAGTTGATATTAAGTTAATTATTATTTAAGAACTTATCAATATTATTATTTTAAAAGATAAATTATTCAATATTAATATTATTTCATATAATAACTTTTAGAAAAGAGTATTTGCCTATGTTAAACTTGAAAAACTTATATAGAAATATTATCTGTACGTTGTCATTAGAGGACAATGAGCATTCCACGTATAAATTCCTTTAAAAAGGTAATTGTGGCCTCAAGCCTCATCGACCGAGAATGACTGAAAATAAGGGGAGATGCAGCCAGGCTAAGTTGGTCACACCCAATTAGGGTATGTTTATCACCTTTCTGGATACGCTCAGATATTATTACTATGGTGCGTGGAAGAACTCAAAAATGGTGGGAACACTCGAGGTGGTAGCATATTCGGTCTATCCAGGTTAGGGGTAGTCCGGTCTTGTGCTGCAGAGGATCCCGGTGTGGTCCTCGGTATATTTTTCTTGATGTGTACTGTGATAGGTGGTACCCCAGTGCCTAGTCATTGTATGAAAATCCATTCTCCAATACGTGTCTTTGCGGTTTTGGTTATTGAGCCTAGTATGCTGGAATTTAATTAATGTAACAATTTCAGCTATTTGAGTAAGTATTTGTACCTAGACACTATTTTATTATCAAATGATTTTGATATAAAATGTTTTGGTTATTGTAAGATAAAAAACCCATCGTGTTTATGTGTGGCATGGTCTTACGAAATAGCTTTGGTTTCAAAGGATTTTTTGTAACTTTAATAATTCAAATTGAGTGTGTTTTCTCACACCTGTTTTTCAGACTAACTCGGGAGTTATTTTATTATAATGCTCGAGTCAGACCGAGTATTATAGATTTAGGATAGGATGCTATGGAGATCAAGAGACGAGTTGGATAACGAAGACATATTTCACGTATTTGATTATATTTCGCTGTGTATTGTAGGTTGTATATTGAACTTTGTGAGGACAAGTTATTATAACTGTCTGATATTGTGTTATTGATGTGTTGTACTCTGATGATGTAATATGTAAATAACAGTTGTAATTCTTTTTGTATAAAGACATGTTACTATCTATTATATATTGTTCCGCTGCGATTGTTAGATTCTGTGTTGCTGTTTCTTTTTCTTCTTCTACCTCTTTCTTCTTTTCCCTAACGATCGGGTATTTCTAGCATTCAATTGCTCAGCATGTAATGCAGTAACGTATTGATGTCGATTTTCGAGGGTCGAAAATCCGGATCATGACAAAAACCCGATAAGAAACGAACACGTATCGAATACGTTCAAAATGACAATAACGACCCAAAAAGCCCGTTTTGCTTCCGAAACGAAAGTAAGTCAACCCATACCAAAATAGATATTTTCCATATTTTTAAACTCAGTGGAACAGGTTTTAAGTTCTAATTCCATCGTATGAAGAATTTAGCTTTTCAAATCGGCTTATTTTAAATTGATTTCATTAAATTGATTTCTAATGTTTCGAGCCTGCACGCTCAAACAACAAGTCCGATGCTACGAGACTTCAAATCCTAAAATAATTCACTGTTACAGATCCGATGAAACTAGTTTCGTCGAAATCCGAGACAATAGTTGAAATGGCTATTTTCATGTTAAATGAATAAATTATTATTAAATTAATTAAATCGCTTTTCAATTCAAATTTCATAATTTATAAATTTCATCATTTATAATTACACAGAAATTAACAATCTTTTTAAAACCAATTTCTTATGTCAAATTCAATGTTAATTATTGCACTAATGACGGTGTTCAATTTCAATTGAATTAAATTCATTGATTATTAATTTAAATTCCAATAAATTCATTTATTTGATTTTTCATCTTATCATTCAATCAATTACTGCCTTATGAATATAATTGACATTACTTTACATTCTATTACATTCACATTTTACAGTTATCGTCTTAACTCATATTAACGCAATATTTAATTACATTTAGTTACAACTGATTCCAATTTAATTCAGTAGATTAAATAAATGAGTAACAATTAACAGTTGTCATATTTTACTTAATTTAATCATGTTTATAAGTTTATTATCTACAAATAAATATTATAATTTGTAACGACCCGCCTTTTTGGACAATCTAAATCGACGATCAAATCCACATGTCGATTCCAAACCATTAAAAAGGGCAGATGATTATTGGGGTAAATAAAAAAAGAAAAGAAAGAGAAATAAAGGAAATGAAACAACACAGAATCTCGCAGCGGAACGATAAAATATAATAGTCAAATAAACAGTTCATGAAGCTGTCTACTATACTTTGACAATTATTTATACAACATTTATCAGAGTTTATACATATACAACAGAACAATTAAATAATGCAGCAGATAACATGATGCAAGGGTAATAATAGTAATAGTATACCAAATCTTCGTCTTCATCCTCCAGAATAGATCTTCAAAAATCTGAAAAACTCAGGACTGACCCGAGCGTAATGAAAAGACAAAACACTCGAGTCGGGACTAAAATATCATTATGAAAGTGAAATCAATCGTAAATAAATATGAGTGTAACGGCGTCAGAGATGTTTACGGGGTTTGACATCTCCTATTCAGTGTCAACGTGCGTGCAATAACTCAAGAGATGTTACGGGATTTTTCCATCTCTCAAGGATCCGTGAAACTATCTACTATGTAGTAATATACGCTAAGTAGATAATGCCTATCAGTAATATAAAGTATCAAAATAGCATTAAGGCGTTACCATAATCCCCCTTAACATATTTTATATTCCCAAAAGCATATACAAGACCGTAGTTTCCCCAAAACCGGAAGTCACCAGAGGGCAATCCATATACTCAAGGTACAAATCAAAACGTAGTGGTCGCGAATAGGATAATCAGTATGACAAGGTACATGAGGCGATACCAACTAGGATACTAGTAGTTGCGTGATCCGGACTAATGTTGGGCATAGCCAGCAGCCACCCCAACACCGCGAAACAACACTCCTAAATCAAGGGGTGCACCCAAATCGAATCACAAATGTAATAGAAATGGTATCGAAGAAGTGTGTCCGCTAGAGGTGGCGAACCTCAATGGCCCGGCGCGGCTCCTGTTTTAGTCATGTCAGGGGTCATCCAATAATCGTTCTCTTTCTTCAGTCAACGCGTTCACCATACCATCCACTTCATTCTGGATCAACACTCCGCGTATAATAGTTATTAAAGTGGTTTCGGTATCGACAGAGAGTACGTCCATATCCGATCCCGGTCTCTTTAATAACTACGTATTATTACACCGTTGGCTCTTTTACATTTCAAATCGATTCATAATTGATATCAAAATATCATATTCATTTCAAAAATCAAATCCATTTCAAATATCACCGTATCTATCAAAATGTCAGATTCCGTTTCAAAATAAATTTTCGCATCAATATCTCATTTCGATTTCAAAATAATTTCGAATTTCAATTTAGGTTGCAACTTCATTTAACTCAATTCGTATTTAAATTCAAGATTTAAATATAAACGTTTCATCTTATTAACCATCTTGAAATTTTTTAGAAAATAGCTTTAAGTGGTTTAAAAGTAGTTTAAATAATTAAAATAGTTAAAAATACTTAAAATCTTTAAAATGGATTTAAAATAGATAAATTAGTTTAAAATAATTTAAATTGGGTTAAGTAGATTAAAATATAGATTAAAATAGTTTAAGTATTCCAAATGGTTTATATAACAGAGTAATTTGGAAAACAAACTAAAACAGCTTCAAAACTAATCTATTTCAATTATAACATCCCAATTCAAATAAATTTCAATTTCCATTTTACCGATTCAATTTCGATTTTTAATTCAAATCAATGCCAACTTTGACTTCAAATTAATTCGATTTTACATTCACCTTCAACTTATTCAATTTCAATATATATCGATTTTTAGCTTGATTTTCAAAATATCAATTTTAACACTTAACAAAATTATCCTTCAATATTCCATTTAAATCCCAATTTCAAACATGATTCAATTTCAAGCTCAATTTCAATATCATTTTATAACGCTTTTACTTAATAATATTCAAAGCTCGATTTAAGGTTCAATCCTTTAAACGAATAAATTTTCGAACTTCAATCATAACCAAATTTTTAAATTTCAAAGTCTCAACTTAATTATTTAACCAATCCCTTTAACCAAAATTTATTTCAACATTCCAAACTCAATTTTTCGATGAATTCAATTTCTATAAATCGATTTCTATTTATAACTTTTAAATCAAAACATTAAGTAGATTTCCAATCGACGATTTCAAAAATTATTAATTTAGCCAATTCGGTGTCCGTATAAAATTTTCTATCCTATGGCCAAGTAATTATTTATTTCAATTAAATGTCAGGGATGAGTATATTTACTTAAATTAAATCACAGTATCATATGTGTGCATAACAGGATCTATATAAGCAAATAAACATCCAAACACTCAATTATCAACCAATAGCATCCATCAAAATACATCATCCAATAAACAATACAATTCATGGCAGTTTCATAGTTATCAATGTCAGGTAATTTAATCGCAATTCAATTTTAATTTCAATTTAAATGTCAATTTAATTTTTCAACGGTTAATTCAAATAACAAGCTATATGACAATTAAATTTATATCAAACAACGACAAATAAAATTCATATCACTTCATAATGTCAATTTAACTAACATAAAGATATTTAGTACGGTGTGAGCGTTATAAAACACTAACCTTGATTTCAATGCAGTTCCAGCGTTTTATTTCGAACAAAATTAAACGAGCGTTTAATTTTATCCGAAATTTCCACTAGCTCCAAACGACTCCAATCCAGTTGCATCGCGTAGAGCTCGTCCATACGAATCCAACGCAAAAAGTTTCATCCGAATTCGACCTCGTATGAATAAGACTTGCATATTTAAAGTTTACACGATTTTTATATATATAAATTCAAAAATTTATTTTAATTTTACACTGAAACAAATCAGGCCGTTCATCCTTGCAATCTTGCATCTGGGCCACAAACTTTCCTTCTTCCTCACCGTGCTATCTCCAGCTACAATCACGTACGCAATCCACTACCGCCTCCTTCAACTCAAAGTCGCATCCTTCATCGAGCCACCAGAGCTCGATCCGAGACCTCCCACGCGTTCGCCCAGTCGCCAAGCACCACCGCTCCAAGTTTCAACGAGCTCGGCTACTCCCCTTTCTCAAAATTCATGCTCAACGTCTCGACCTTCTCGAGCCGATTCCGGCGAATCCACGCCCCCATTGTCGATCTCGACCGTTGAATCTATAGAGGTCGACGCGTTCTTTGATTCCCTAGTTGGAACATTTGGCTAAAATTGTGTGGATAGATAGAAAATCGAGGAAGAACATGGGGGCATATCGGCCATTGGCTTAAACGTGGCGGCTGCGAATGAATGGGCTAGGGTTCTGTTCAAAATGTTTATATATAAGGTTTATATATTATATTATTATTAATTCCAAAATTCACATGCTTTTCAAACGATCTCCAAACGAAACGTGTCGGCTGGCCTTTTTAGGGTTTATCCCGCGTTTCGGACACAATAGAATAGGTTTCGAAAGCTAATTCGATCGTATGTGCGAGTTACGGCAATAAACGATCGATTTGAAATTAAATCGGTTACTCAAATTTCTGGGCGTTTGGGCTCGCCCCAAACAAACGGTAAATCCGATTGACTCGAAATTCGAAACCTTACAATAATATGACATTACGGATCCGATGAAACTGGTTTCGTCGAAATCCGAGACCGTTTGAAAAATGACTATTTTAACTCGCCAAATTAATATTAAAACAATTTCGACGCGTTTCGAGCTCCACGGTTAAACGACAACTCCGATTGCTACGAAAATTGAAATCCGATAATAACTAACTATTACGGATCCAATGGAACTAGTTTCGTCCAATTCTGAGACTGTTCAAAATTTGGCTATTTTTCAGTCGATAATTAAATATTAAAATATTCAATTTTCACAAATAAATTTTAACTTCAGTTTTAAAAGTTCTATAACATCACTTGAACTCCAATATGATAAAATAAAATTTTACAAATCATTTTTAATCATATTAAACCCGTTATTCAATTATCCAATAATTTCAATTTTAAAATCTTATTAACTCTATTATAATCCCGATATAACTTACATTCACTTTGGAAACCAATTTGAATCATATTAAATCAAATTTCAATTGTTCACACTATTTTCATATATTAAATTTCCATATCAAATTAATCGTATCAAATTCGGAATTTAATTATTCAAACATTTGTAATATTAAATTTAAACAAATTTGATTATTCTTAAATCACTATCTTTTGAAATATTCAAACAAACTTAAAATTTAACTTTTGAAACGAATTAAGATTATAGAACAACCATTTCCATTATACGGTTATTCAATTCCCATTATTAAATTATTCCATAAATTCCAAATATTAAATTTAAACAATTTAATTGTTCAATATTTGACGGATTTCAATATTGGATTTTTAAATAAAATTTCATTATCAGTCGATTTACTATATTACATCAAATGAATTCCACATTATTATTTAACTATAGTTAGAGATAATTCACTCAACTAATATATAAACTTCCATTTCAATCGCAATTGGTTCACAAATTTAATTCGACTAACTAAATGAATATGTAACTTATATAATTATCACCGTTAACTTTTAATTACTTATAAGTTTATTATTCACAAACAAGTGTCACAATTACCCATGCAATACAAATTCATTCAATTACCTTTGACTACATATTATTTCAATTGATCTGGGATTTCATTCAATTCATAAATAATTAACTTAGATAAAATCTTGTTGCATTTCATTCTAGTTATTATTATTCCAAACGACTTACAATTTTTTTCTAACACTAAATCACGAAATCTTATTAAATTAGCTATTTTAATTATCGAAAATTTACGGGTCGTTACACTCTCCCCCACTCAAAACTTTTCGTCCCCGAAAAGGAAAAAGAAGGGAAAAGGAACTAAGTAAAGAGTTCAACATTTGATATATTTTATTAAAAATTATCCACTTATAAACAATGAAATTCCATTTATAAAGTCATAACTACGTTTCCACTAAGTTACTCCAAACGGCTTCCTAACTTTAAAAGTTAGTAATCAAAACAAGTTATAAAAAAAATTTAAAACTTGAAAAATTTTCTAACGCCCGGATTTTACGGAAAATTTCGGCAGAGTCTCCTTTGCGCGGCTCGATCGAAAAAAAAATATAACAGTATATATATCACAAATATACATCTCATCAAGTGATGAGGCATCCCGCAGGAAAAAAGTGTAAAAATACGATATGTAATCAAAGATATGTACCTTATATATTGTTAGCGAGCATATACGGCTAATATAGTGCGAAAGCGAGCTCCAAATGCGTAGCAAGCGAAATCCGCACCTACTAAACACTCAATAACTAAGTAAGAACCATGCATATAAAGATAGATCGATATACTTAGCCTACACAACATATATATAACATATTTAGCTTCAAAACTGAGATTCCAATTTCAGGACAGCAAACAATTCTTAGTTTTAGGACATCTAAACGATAAAATTCGGCAATAGAATCTAAAAAAAAGTTGTTGCATTCATTTCAGGCTTTTCGGAATGTCCAAAATCATCGAATTCGGACCATACGTTCAAAAATTATGGCCGTTTTACTTAGAGGATACGCCTCAGCCTAGGCAATGAATTGCGCAGGTCAGCGACGTTCACCCGCGTTTTCGACCTTCTAAACGACATCAAAACACAAAACACTTAAAACAAAAGTTTTAGCTTAAGTTCTTCGCTTTCCAGAAAGTGCAAGACATCAAAATCCGATAAACCAGTCAAAAGATATGGCGAAAATACTAGGGGTGTATACTACAGATTTTACTTATTTTTACACAGGACAGCGAGTAATATTCAAGTTTTTAACCTATTAAACGAAGGAATTTTCTCAAGTTACCTAAACAAAAGTTGTGTTATAGTTTCAATGCTTTCCGAAAAGTCTAAGATCGTCGAATTCCATTTAGCTATTTAAAAGTTATGCTTGTTTTCGTTTCAGCATATATTGGACAATTTTTGGATTTTTTTCCAAAATTTGCTTTTATTATTTCAAAGTACAAACCATCAACTTCAAATTTTCTAAAGAACAATCATAAACACAAAGTCATTTATTTTCTTATTCATCCATGCAATAGGTTTACATTCCATTTGTTTCCGATTTATTCAAGTTTGTTTCCGATTTATTCAAGTTTGTTTCATTCACATTTTAAATTCAAGTCAATCTGCTTCAATTTAAATTGAATTCAATTATATTTAATTTCACTTTGCTTCAAATTTGAATTTAATTATTTTAAAATTTTATTCCGTTTATTCAATTCCATTAACACTAATGAATTCTACTTAATCAATTTTCATCCATCTAACAACCAATGCATATCAAACATTAACAACCATCCAGAATCTACACTAAATCAATTATACATTTCCAAGTCAATTTTTAATTTCATACACTTCCAAGTTTATTGACATTTAGTTATATTCAAATTTAATTAGTTTCCATTTACCAATTTTATTTTTCATTAATTTTAAATTTTATTCATTCACTTGTATATATTATTCATTTTACAGCTTAAATTTCTTTTATATTTACAACTATCAATAACTCTTCACATTTTATTATTCATACTCACACTGGTATATTATTTCTCTACTTATCCTTATTTGCATTTTAAACCTTTTAAGCATTTGGTAAGTTATAGTTATGCAAATAGAATGTAGTTAAACAACATACAACTTCTTTTCACTTAAAGTTGAATTTTCAATTAATTAATTCTTAAGTCATTACTTAAATTTCACTATAATTTAATTTCACATTTACATTCACATATAGTATTTCCATTTTATATTAACATAATTGTGAATCACCTTTAAATGTTAATTTAAATTCCAATTATTTACTAACAATTTTATTTATATTTGCAAACCATTAATTAAATGCATATTTCATTATTCAAACCTATACTTGTATATTATCTAATTAACAATTCATATAACATTTTTGAACTTCTTAAATATTTTGGTAAGTTATATATATGCTATAGAATGAAATTTACTACTATGCGAGTTTTACAGTTTCAATTTTATTTTAAGTTCATAATTTCCTAATCCTAAGGATTTCTACTTCAATTGATATTTTCACTTAGCTCTTAGGTTCATTTCTCATTTCACAATTAAGAAGTTCCTTAATGATTCAAGTCTAAATTCATTTCAATCATTAAAAAAAATCATTAATTATTAAAGGACTTAAGAATTCCAATCCCGATTTCATTTCAAATCAAGTTTTGAAATAATATATACTTATATAATTTATATATCAAATCATACTATAGAGAATACAAAATAAAATAAAATTTGAATCAAAACAAGGTTTAGACAAGCTATTAAGTGGTCTCCCCCACTCGGACTCTCGAAAATAAACGCCGATGATGCGTGCACTCATCACCGAAATCATTTTCTAGCGTCAAGAGAAGGGAATATAACACTTATCATAAAAAAAATCATTCGAAAATAATTTCAACTCAATTATACTATCATATAATACTCATATTATATTTTTCAAATTCTTGTAAGTCAATTTCAAACACCGGAATTTAAATTCCCAAATCCAAGTTAAAATTCATTTATATTTATTATCAATTGTGTTTACAAGATTTCATTTTCCTAAATCCATTGTTATTTAATCAATTGTTGTAAATATTGACTGGTCAAACAATAACGATAATAATCTAATATTATCATCTCCTAACAATCAATACAATCAAAATGAATAAATATTCAAATAATTCTTTTATATAAAATATATTCCAAAACGATATTGTGTTGGTTTGTCCTATTCGAGTGTTTAGAAATTCCTATCGACGCCTTGGCATCCCAAGTATCGACCAGAATTCATAAATGCTCTACAGAACAAATTAACACAATATAAAACCATTTTATATCAAATAACAAGTACGCTCTCTCATATACACTCAACTCATTCATATAGTTTACCTCTATTTCAATGAGTTATTCCCCACTAGAGCCAAGGTTTATCGCTAAACCGAAGCTCTGATACCAACTGTAACGACCCGCCTTTTTGGACAATCTAAATCGACGATCAAATCCACATGTCGATTCCAAACCATTAAAAAGGGCAGATGGTTATTGGGGTAAATAAAAAAAAGAAAAGAAAGATAAATAAAGGAAATGAAACAACACAGAATCTCGCAGCGGAACGATAAAATATAATAGTCAAATAAACAGTTCATGAAGCTGTCTACTATACTTTGACAATTATTTATACAACATTTATCAGAGTTTATACATATACAACAGAACAATTAAATAATGCAGCAGATAACATGATGCAAGGGTAATAATAGTAATAGTATACCAAATCTTCGTCTTCATCCTCCAGAATAGATCTTCAAAAATCTGAAAAACTCAGGACTGACCCGAGCGTAATGAAAAGACAAAACACTCGAGTCAGGACTAAAATATCCTTATGAAAGTGAAATCAATCGTAAATAAATATGAGTGTAACGGCGTCAGAGATGTTTACGGGGTTTGACATCTACTATCCAGTGTCAACGTGCGTGCAATAACTCAAGAGATGTTACGGGATTTTTTCATCTCTCAAGGATCCGTGAAACTATCTACTATGTAGTAATATACGCTAAGTAGATAATGCCTATCAGTAATATAAAGTATCAAAATAGCATTAAGGCGTTACCATAATCCCCCTTAACACATTTTATATTCCCAAAAGCATATACAAGACCGTAGTTTCCCCAAAACCGGAAGTCACCAGAGGGCAATCCATATACTCAAGGTACAAATCAAATCATAGTGGTCGCGAATAGGATAATCAGTATGACAAGGTACATGAGGCGATACCAACTAGGATACTAGTAGTTGCGTGATCCGGACTGATGTTGGGCATAGCCAGCAGCCACCCCAACACCGCGAAACAACACTCCTAAATCAAGGGGTGCACCCAAATCGAATCACAAATGTAATAGAAATGGTATCGAAGAAGTGTGTCCGCTAGAGGTGGCGAACCTCAATGGCCCGGCGCGGCTCCTGTTTTAGTCATGTCAGGGGTCATCCAATAATCGTTCTCTTTCTTCAGTCAACGCGTTCACCATACCATCCACTTCATTCTGGATCAACACTCCGCGTATAATAGTTATTAAAGTGGTTTCGGTATCGACAGAGAGTACGTCCATATCCGATCCCGGTCTCTTTAATAACTACGTATTATTACACCGTTGGCTCTTTTACATTTCAAATCGATTCATAATTGATATTAAAATATCATATTCGTTTCAAAAATCAAATCCATTTCAAATATCACCGTATCTATCAAAATGTCAGATTCCGTTTCAAAATAAATTTTTGCATCAATATCTCATTTCGATTTCAAAATAATTTCGAATTTCAATTTAGGTTGCAACTTCATTTAACTCAATTCGTATTTAAATTCAAGATTTAAATATAAACATTTCATCTTATTAACCATCTTGAAATTTTTTAGAAAATAGCTTTAAGTGGTTTAAAAGTAGTTTAAATAATTAAAATAGTTAAAAATACTTAAAATCTTTAAAATGGATTTAAAATAGATAAATCAGTTTAAAATAATTTAAATTGGGTTAAGTAGATTAAAATATAGATTAAAATAGTTTAAGTATTCCAAATGGTTTATATAACAGAGTAATTTGGAAAACAAATTAAAACAGCTTCAAAACTAATCTATTTCAATTATAACTTCCCAATTCAAATAAATTTCAATTTCCATTTTACCGATTCAATTTCGATTTTTAATTCAAATCAATGCCAACTTTGACTTCAAATTAATTCGATTTTACATTCACCTTCAACTTATTCAATTTCAATATATATCGGTTTTTATCTTGATTTTCAAAATATCAATTTTAACACTTAACAAAATTATCCTTCAATATTCCATTTAAATCCCAATTTCAAACATGATTCAATTTCAAGCTCAATTTCAATATCATTTTATAACGCTTTTACTTAATAATATTCAAAGCTCGATTTAAGGTTCAATGCTTTAAACGAATAAATTTTCGAACTTCAATCATAACCAAATTTTTAAATTTCAAAGTCTCAACTTAATTATTTAACCAATTCCTTTAACCAAAATTTATTTCAACATTCCAAACTCAATTTTTCGATGAATTCAATTTCTATAAATCGATTTCTATTTATAACTTTTAAATCAAAACATTTAAGTAGATTTCCAATCGACGATTTCAAAAATTATTAATTTAGCCAATTCGGTGTCCGTATAAAATTTTCTATCCTATGGCCAAGTAATTATTTATTTCAATTAAATGTCAGGGATGAATATATTTACTTAAATTAAATCACAGTATCATATGTGTGCATAACAGGATTTATATAAGCAAATAAACATCCAAACACTCAATTATCAACCAATAGCATCCATCAAAATACATCATCCAATAAACAATACAATTCATGGCAGTTTCATAGTTATCAATGTCAGGTAATTTAATCGCAATTCAATTTTAATTTCAATTTAACTGTCAATTTAATTTTTCAACGGTTAATTCAAATAACAAGCTATATGACAATTAAATTTATATCAAACAACGACAAATAAAATTCATATCACTTCATAATGTCAATTTAACTAACATAAAGATATTTAGTACGGTGTGAGCGTTATAAAACACTAACCTTGATTTCAATGCAGTTCCAGCGTTTTATTTCGAATAAAATTAAACGAGCGTTTAATTTTATCCGAAATTTCCACTAGCTCCAAACGACTCCAATCCAGTTGCATCGTGTAGAGCTCGTCCATACGAATCCAATGCAAAAAGTTTCGTCCGAATCCGACCTCGTATGAATAAGATTTGCATATTTAAAGTTTACACGATTTTTATATATATAAATTCAAAATTTTATTTTAATTTTACACTGAAACAAATCAGGCCGTTCATCCTTGCAATCTTGCATCTGGGCCACAAACTTTCCTTCTTCCTCACCGTGCTATCTCCAGCTACAATCACGTACGCAACCCACTACCGCCTCCTTCAACTCAAAGTCGCATCCTTCATTGAGCCACCAGAGCTCGATCCGAGACCTCCCACGCGTTCGCCCAGTCGCCAAGCACCACCGCTCCAAGTTTCAACGAGCTCGGCTACTACCCTTTCTCAAAATTCGTGCTCAACGTCTCGACCTTCTCGAGCCGATTCCGGCGAATCCACGCCCCCATTGTCGATCTCGACCGTTGAATCTATAGAGGTCGATGCGTTCTTTGATTCCCTAGTTGGAACATTTGGCTAAAATTGTGTGGATAGATAGAAAATCAAGGAAGAACATGGGAGCTTACCAGCCATTGGCTTAAACCTGGCGGCTGCGAATGAATGGGCTAGGGTTCTGTTCAAAATGTTTATATATAAGGTTTATATATTATATTATTATTAATTCCAAAATTCACATGCTTTTCAAACGATCTCCAAACGAAACGTGCCGGCTGGCGTTTCTAGGGATTATCCCACGTTCCGGACACAATGAAATAGGTTTCGGAAGCTAATTCGATCGTATATGCGAGTTACGGCAATAAACGATCGATTTGAAATTAAATCGGTTAATCAAATTTCTGTGCGTTTGGGATCGCCCCGGACAAACGGTAAATCCGATTGACTCGAAATTCGAAACCTTACAATAATATGACATTACAGATCCGATGAAATTAGTTTCGTCGAAATCCGAGACCGTTTGAAAAATGACTATTTTAACTCGCCAAATTAATATTAAAACAATTTCGACGCGTTTCGAGCTGCCACGGTCAAACGACAACTCCGATTGCTACGAAAATTGAAATCCGATATTAACTAACTATTACGGATCCAATGGAACTAGTTTCGTCCAATTCTGAGACTGTTCAAAATTTGGCTATTTTTCAGTCGATAATTAAATATTAAAATATTCAATTTTCACAAATAAATTTTAACTTCGGTTTTAAAAGTTCTATAACATCACTATAACTCCAATATGATAAAATAAAATTTTGCAAATCATTTTTAATCATATTAAACCCGTTATTCAATTATCCAATAATTTCAATTTTAAAATCTTATTAACTCTATTATAATCCCGATATAACTTACATTCACTTTGGAAACCAATTTGAATCATATTAAGTCAAATTTCAATTATTCACACTATTTTCATATATTAAATTTCCATATCAAATTAATCGTATCTAATTCGGAATTTAATTATTCAAACATTTGTAATATTAAATTTAAACAAATTTGATTATTCTTAAATCACTATCTTTTGAAATATTCAAACAAACTTAAAATTTAACTTTTGAAACGAATTAAGATTATAGAACAACCATTTTTATTATACGGTTATTCAATTCCCATTATTTAATTATTCCATAAATTCCAAATATTAAATTTAAACAATTTAATTGTTCAATATTTGACGGATTTCAATATTGGATTTTTAAATAAAATTTCATTATCAGTCGATTTACTATATTACATCAAATGAATTCCACATTATTATTTAACTACAGTTAGAGATAATTCACTCAACTAATATATAAACTTCCATTTCAATTGCAATTGGTTCACAAATTTAATTCGACTAACTAAATGAATATGTGACTTATATAATTATCACCGTTAATTTTTAATTACTTATAAGTATATTATTCACAAACAAGTGTCACAATTACCTATACAATACAAATTCATTCAATTACCTTTGACTACATATTATTTCAATTGATCTGGGATTTCATTCAATTCATAAATAATTAACTTAGATAAAATCTTGTTGCATTTCATTCTAGTTATTATTATTCCAAACGACTTACAATTTTTTTTTCTAACACTAAATCACGAAATCTTATTAAATTAGCTACTTTAATTATCGAAAATTGACGGGTCGTTACATAATTGCTTACACAACACTGATTTTATCCAATTACAATTAATTATATATTATTTCACCAATTAATTATAACATTTAATTTATTTCTTATTTACCATTTATTACATCAATATTCTACAGTTGCCAACATTTTAATTTATATTGCCCGTAATAATTAACTACATTGATTTCAGTTGATTCCACATCAATTTCAATTAGTTAAATACAATTTCACTGTTTAATACAACATTTGGTTTATTTCTTAATTTTCAATTTATAACCAAATTTTATATTTTCAATCATTTCAATTAATTGAAATTTCATTAAAATAATTATCAATTGCCTTAAATTAACATTATTAAATTTAATTCTAGTTATTATTCTCATTAATAAATCACAAATTTTAATTTCTTTCGATATTAAATTACAAAATCTTATTAAATCCAATATTTTAATTATCGAAAAAATGCGGGTTGTCACGCTCTCCACCACTCAAAACTTTTCATCCTCGAAAAGAAAAAGGAAGGGAAAAAGGAATTAAGGAGTTAACATATCTTTTTCAAAGTATTCAATTTATAAACAATTAATTTATATATTAAATAATTTAAATGAAATATATTAATTTATAATCAATTAAATCTTTTCTTGTACAAGTTTGATAAAAGTTTGAGAAACATTTCCACTTTCACAAAAATTTCTAAGTCCAAAATTCATGAAAAATTTCGGCAGAGTCTCCTTTGTACGGAGGTTCGGGAGAAATAATAATATCAATAATAACAATATATATATATCATATTCCAAAATAAAATATCCCAAACCAAGGAAAAAACAACATAATATCGTTGGAAAACCGTAATCCAAAAACGTACCTGTTTTTCGGGCAAACAACGCTTATTTATGAAACCAAAAGTAGTAGCTAATGCTTCCATAAACCAGTATTTCACTTATATAACCCAAAAGAGTTAGAATTGTGTAAAGGAGAAATATTTACGTTGTTTCAATTAATAACAACAAATCAACACAACATAACAATAGTCGCTTTGCAAACAATATATACAATCATCACATGCAATCAAAGTAATCAACCATCCATCCGTAGCAACAAAAATATGGTTTGTTCGGTTTCAAAAACTTTTAATTGTACAAAATGATAAATAAACTACTAAGTATACCATGCACTCAATAGTCTTTGATAAAACTTAATAGATTATTTACACATCTTTTACAATTAGAAGTATCTTTTCTCCAACCATCCCATATGTCAAACAAACAATGATTTCAAGTACTTTTAAATTTCTTTTCACATTATATACTATTCATCAGTTTCATTCATACAACGATTATTTTCTTTAATTTACATCCATAACTTATAAAATTCATTTCCATTCATTGATACAATGCCATTTTTCATTTCATTACTTTACATTCATTGCTTACATAAGTTATTTCCATTTCAATTGCTTAGATTATCCAACATCAATACTTAAAATGATATGTAAGTTTCTTTTGCAACTTTTAATTCATCGCCATTTATTATTTCTTTTTAACATCAATATTCATTTATGAAGCAACTCATACTCATAAAAAAAAAATCATTTTTTTTTCTTTCACATATAGTATTCTCCTTTTCTATTACTTTAATTATAACTGGCTCCAAACATCATTCAAAATTATAATCGTTTACTTGCAATATTCACTTTTCTATTAAATTTAATCAGTAGCATTTCAATTTATTAAGTTTATAATATTTATAACATCAGAATTCTTATTTATAGAAGTAATTCCATTGAACACTTTTGTTTTCTAAGTTTAACTTGTATAATATTTTACTATATATTCTCATTAATATTTCAACTTTTAATATTTTGGCAAGTTATATGTGTGTGTGTGTGTGTTTTAAGAATGCAATTAAAAGTTACACAAGTTATCTCGTACACTTTAGTTTACAAAATGTTTAATAATTACATCTTCTAAATTTCATTATTCTTTAATTTACAAATTTCCAATTCCTTATATATTTCATTAATCACTTAGCATCTAATTACTTATATTTCTCTTCATTTTAGAAACTTCCAATTATTGAAATAGTTAAGATTTCATTTCACTACAATAATTGAAATTCCTAATTTACAGAACTTAAGAACTATTTATCGGGATCCATTTTCAAGTCATTGTAAAATAATATATATACTCATAATTTATATATATATCCAATCATATTTAGAAATTAAAAATAAGATTTTTTTTATTCAAAACAAATGTGTAGTAAAACTGTTACAGCGGTCTTTTCACTTTGAAACTCGAAAATGAACGTCAATGATACGTGCACTCATCGCCAAAATTATTTTCCAACGACAGAGAGGGGAGTGTAGAACTTATTTCCTCTTAAAATTCTTCTAAAACTTTCTTTCAAATCACATTGAAAATATTTCTATCCGAAAATACTTACAAATAAAACTAATATCGTATTCCAAAATCCTTTTAAAAGCAGATTTTCAAAATCCTGGAATTTAAGTTCTCAAATTTCCAATTTTCATTCGTTTTATTTGTAAACCCTATTTTACAATTCAATATTTATAAAATTTCTCTACCCAACAAACAACATATCACATCCAACTGTATTATTTATAAAAATTATCCTTTTATATATAAAATATAATACTAGGTAAAACTATTTCATTTACCTATATTTCAGAACAATATTGTGTCGGTCCGCCCTATTAAGTTTTTAAAAATCCCTATCGATGCCATAACGTCCCATGTACCGATCGAAATTTATAAATACTAAATAGAACAAATTAACACAATACAAAAATCTTTTATAACACTAACAAGTACGCTCTCTCGTATATATACACTCAGCGACTCATTCTAGGGTATTAATGACCCTATCTTTAATGAGCCAGACACCATAAAGCTAAGGTTACTGATACCAAATGTAATGACCCACCTTTTTGGACGGTTTAAATCGACAATAAACCACACAAGTTAAACTCAAACCATTCAAAAGGGAGGATTGTTGTGGGGTAAATATGAAAAGAAGAGAAAGAAATAAAACAAATACAGAATCTCACATCGGAATGACAATATATAATAATCAAATAAACGGTTCATGAAGTTGTTTTACAAATAACATTTGATTATACTTTACAATACCGATCAGAGTTACATACAACAGGAATAAATAAATAAATCCGGTGGAATAGCATGATGCAGTGGAAATAACATAATAAATAATAATAGTACTAAATCTTTGTCTTCGTCCCCCAAAAATGGGTCTTCGATACACTGAAAAGCTCAAACTGACCCGAGCGAATTGAAAAGGGAAAACACTATAGTCAGAATTAAAAGATCTTATGTAAGTTAAATCAACGGTAAATAAATATGGGTGTAATGGCGTCGGAAATGTTTACGGGGTTTGACATCTCCTATCCAGTGTCTAACGTGAGTGTAATAACTTAAGAGATGTTCGGAATTTCCATCTCCTAAGGATCCATTAAACTATCTAAATACATAGTACAGTATGCTATTATAATAGTGCAGTAAAGTAAAGTATTAAAATAGCTTTAAGGCCTTACCCATATCCCCTTTAAATCATTTTTATATATTTCGATGGTCTATACAGTACCGTAATTCCTCCATAAACTGGAGGGTTGTCAGAAGGCAATCCATAGGTATGGTACAAACGAAACTCGTAGAAGGCGCGATAAGACATGTCATACGGCACGCGAGGCAATTCTAGGGTAGGATTCTACCATTTGCAATCCCAGACTAGTGGTAACGCATAGCAGCTACTACTGCTCACCTTGGAACATACTTCCATAATCAAAATCGAGAGGTGGACACAAAATCAATCACAAAGCCATAATATGATATCGAAGAAATGTGCCCGATAGGAGGAGTGACCTCACTTGGCCCGGTATAGCTCCTGTTTTTGTCACATCAAGCATACTCACGGGAGTCAGGGCTACGTAAACACCTCATACAGAATCGTTTGCCAAAGCATCCTACTTCATTCTAGAATCTCCACCATGTACATAGTTGTTAAAGTGGTTTTTGGTATTGTCAAAGAGTATAACAATATCCGATACCGATCTGTTTAACAACCAAATGCTTATTTCACACCGGATGGTTCTTTTAAATTTTCAAAACCATTTCACAATTAATATGAAAATATCATATTCAATTCGAACCATATCACTTCGAAATCATATCCACTTTCGAAATCAAATTCACTTTTGCAATTATCGATAAGATAGGTTAATTAAATCCTCATTTCAAAATCATCATATTTACTCAAACATGTCATTTCATTAGCAACTATCATTTCAAACCCCTACTTAGGTTATAACATCATTTAACCATATTCACTTTAAAAATCAAAGGTTTAAATATAAAAACTTCTTCTTTACACAGTCTAAAGTTTAGAAAATAGTTTAGATAGTTATAAATAGTTTAAATAGTTTAGCGTAGTTTAAATATATATAAATTAGGTTAAATAGATTAAATAGATTTAAAATAGATTTAACATAGATTTAATAGATTTAAAATAGATTAAACGGATTTAAAATAAACTAAATAGATTTGAAATAGATTAAATAGATTTAGAATAGATTAAATGGATTAAATAGATTAGGTTAACTAGATTTAAAATAGATTCAATAGAGTAAAAATAGATTAAATGGATTTAAAATAGATTAAATAGATTTGAAATAGATTAAATAGATTTAAAATAGATCAAATGGATTAAAATAGATGAAATAGATTAAAATAGGTTAATTAAATTTAAAATAGATTGAAATTGGTTAAATGGGTTAATTAGTTTAAAATAAGTTAAAAGAGATTAAATTGGATTAAATAGATTAAACTAAATTATAATAATTTAAATTGATTAAAAATAGTTTAAAGTAGTTGAAAATAGATTTAAATTAGTTTAATAGGTTGAACATTTTAAAAGTAGGATTTTAAATTAATAAATTTTTAAACAGTTTATATTAAAAAAATTAATTTGAAACTAATATCAAAATTAAGCCATTTCTTCCATTTCAATATATGTGGACCATGTCCAGCTTTCAGATCAACTAACTAAAATTGGTCTTTCAATTCAAATTCTCATTTAAACCATTTAGTCAGTATCGATTTCAAATCTGTGTTTGAATTATCGAATTAAACCACTTAAAATTAAATAGATCTAAAAGTTATATTCAAACATTTTTAATAACAAAATTTCGATAAAATTCATTTATGCTCCAAAATTCAACTTTAAAATTTCCAATTTAATTCTTTAAACAATTCATCAAATCAATTACTATTTCAACATTTAAAGCTTGGATTTCGAAAAGAATTCAGTTTATACAAATTAAATTTTATTTCAAAACATCATTTAACTGAATTCAAATTTTAAGAATTTAAAAATCATTTAATTAACTAATCCGGTGTTCGTATATAATTTTCTACCCTATGAACAAGTGATACGAATATTTATCATTTCAATCCGCAAATATTTTAAATTTTACGGGCATACATTATTTCAATCCGCAATCCCAAATTTTACTTCAAATCCATGAAATCGCTCGAGTCTATCATTTCAACTCATAATGATTTATCCCTAATCTATTAGATCATTCGGGTATGTATCATTTCAACCCATAGGGAACTTGCAGTGTATAACAATATAAAAAATATAACATCCAATCATCCAATATCAAAAATCAAACATCCATCATAATCATCATTCAAATCAATCAATAAACATCAATAGGTAACTGATTATCACTAACAGGTATAAATTGACAAACTAAAAATTCAATATAAACTTCAATGGCGATTAAATTCAACTAAAGTCGGATTTCTAAAATGATAACTAATTATACCAAACTTCAACCAACAAATTTCAAAACACATCGTAAATTCAATTTAACTAACATAAGAAAATTTAATAGTTGTGAGTGGGTCAAAACACTCACCTTTGATTCCAAATCGATTTGAAATCCAAAATAAGGCCCAAATTTCAACAGTCTCAGAATTTGTCCAAACTAGCTCCATAAAGTCCAAAATTTCGATACGACCCAACGATACAAACTACGCAAAAATCCGACCTCGTACATAAAAGTTACGATAATTAGAAGATTTGAAATCAAAATTTAAATAATAAAAAAATCAAAAGGAGAATTACCAATCAGTGCCGGCCACATCATCATCTCCCACGCGCAAGTGAAACTCTAACCTAGAACATAAGATTCACCATCTCATCCCTATTGCCGCCAAAAACCACCTCGACTCGATCACTGTTCATCACGCCACTCCACCCACAACCTCCGCCCATCCACGTATGACCTCAGGCAACGTCAGTTACCACGATCGCATCCCCAAAATGCTCAGCAACTGTAACGACCCGAAATTTTCGAACCCGAAAATTCCAGATAGTTAAGAAAAAGAAGAAAGAGATAGAAGAAGAATAGAAATACCAAACATCTCACAATCGCAGCGGATAAAATATAATAATAAATAATAACAGTTTATAAAAGAAAACTATATCTGACGATTACATTTAATATACATCAGAGTTTCACATATATACAGTCACTGAATATATACAATTATCATGTCTCAGATTAATAATAATATAAATACAGCGGAAATACTCAATACGCTATAGCCATCCAACTCGCCACCTGAGCTCCAGAACGTACCTACCTGAAAATCTGTAATACTCGGTCTGACTCGAGCATTACACCAAAGTAACACCCGGGTCAGGCTGGAAACCAGCGTGAGTAAACCCAACTAACATGGAATACCAAGCAATCAACTTATATAAACCCGGGGTAGCTTATATCAATTTAAACAATCATAATTTGCTATAGAAAATGATTATTCCACACATAAAGTTCTAAGTACCAAACTTAGATAAAATAATCCAATTCACTTAAACCATTTCATTCCAGCCTCTTGATTTCACAAATCAATTTATAAAAATTCGAAGCGGTTTCGGGTATTTCCCAAATACCCGCCGCCGGTCTCTTCGAGACTCATATTATCCTAACCCAAGTTATCAAATGAAATTCACAACATTTCATATTAGGGATATCAACTCATTCAAAGAATCCAATACCATTCAATCATCCATAAGCAAAGCTTAATCACATACAAATTAATTCAATCGATTCCAATTGAATTTCAAATCTCAACCACTTAGATTCCTTCATTTAATATTAATTAATCCCAATTTAATTAATTCATCAACCTTTCGTTATTCATCTTAATCAATCACCTTGGATTAATTAATTTTCAATTACGTTCAAGTAATTACCTTTAATTCAGTTCACGATATTGATTGTTCTTGACCCCAAATCAATAATAAATCTTAATTACCCTCAGGGATTAATTAACTATTTAAATTACATTAGCCCATAATTATTTATATTAATTAACATCTCATAAGTCACTTGTATTGATTTATTTTCTTAACTAATCAATCTCTATTTACATCATTGATTATATAGATTAATGATTTCTCATTTACGTTTCTAATCTAATTTTAATTATATTAAATAATTAATCATTGATTAAACCATATATATATATGTCATTCTTGATTTATTCTCAACCGATGATTAACTGTCTTTTATTTACTTTATTATATAAATCAATTACTCCTTACTTAACCATTTTAATTAATCTCTTGATTTATTCCACAAAGTAATTATATTTTATTAATTCCATTAAGCAATTATTTATCAACCCACCCAATGGTCATTCCAATTAATTTAGACCCAATTAATTAACCCAAATTATAAATTAATTTAATTAATTATTTGTTAAATTATCCTATTTATTTAATGAATCACTGATCATTAAACCCTTATTGATTTTAAACCTAACCATATTCTTATTTATGATTTAAGTTCAAAACCATTAAAATCCAAATACCTCGGGTCAGACTACAATTAACTCAAGAAACAACCAAATCTAAAATCATTAAATCACCAGTACACATCCAAATAATTCAATCATTCATCCAATTGTTTAAATTTCCATTTAAAAAAAATCAAAAAAAATTCATAGCGTGAGATTACTCACCTTTATCGTTTTGCAGCCCATTTCCTTTACGACTTGTTCTTCACGATCATTGACCTTGTAAAACATTAGATGTTTTATTAATATTCGAGTTAATTGAGCAATTTAAATTTCTATTTGATAATTTAATTAATCACTAATTTCATTTTAAACAATTAATTTAAATTTAAACTAATTTCCATTTCTAACAGATTTTCCCATTCCTTTAATAAATTAATTTCAATAACCAAGGTAAATTAAGTAAGTTTATTCAATACATATTTTTAACAATAGCTAGCAAATTAAAAAAAGTGAAAAACATAATCGCCCCTCTTTTTTTTTAGAAAAACAAAAGCTTATACCTGCAGAACGAACCCTTCTTCCCACCGCATTCTGATCGCGGCCACATGCTCGACACCATGAACATTCGAGCCAATCCCTTTCGATCCTGACAGCTGAAATCGTACATGGCACCAACCCGCGACGAAATCCACGACGTCGCCTTGCGCGTCCCACGCGGCCTTCACCTCTAACTTCGACTATCGCGACCCTAAATCTCATGCTTAGAGCCTCAATTCAAACGGCAAACAAGCTCTGCCGACCTCAACCCTAACTCGGCTCGTACCCAGATTCAATCGCGAATGGGTGAAAAGGTAAAAAAGAGGTGCGATTTCGTTTCATGGCCAAGATTTCGATAGTTAGGGTTTGAATGAACTGAGGATAGGGGAGAGGAAAAGGAATACACGCGGTTTTCTGCTTCGGCCATTCTTTTTTTTTTTAAAGTTGAAATAAAGGAAGCGAAAGAACTCCATTTTCGAACGGCATGGACCTCCCTTTTATTTTATTTTTCTTCGATTTGGCTTCCATTGAAAGATGAAAAAGGAAGACATGAATAAAATAGAGGTAGGTGAAGCTTCCTGATTACGCTAGTTTTATAAATATTTCTGACATGTTGATTTTAAATTTTTATTATATTATAAGGCTTACGAATCGTCTCGTTAAGCATAACGCAAAATTCCGAAATCCGAAACAGACATGCCGACAGGAGATTATAAGGTTTTACCGCGTTCCAAATACAATGGAACGTGTTTCGGAGGCTAGTTTGATCGTATGCGCGAGTTACGAAAATAAACGATCGATTTTAAATTAAATTGATTAAAATAGTTCTACGCGTTTCGAGCTGCCAGAGTCAAACGACAATTCCGATTGCTACGAAAATTTAAATCCGATAATAACTAACTATTACGGATCCAATGGAACTGGTTTCGTCGAATTCCGAGACTGTGTCTCGGAAGGCTATTTTTAAATTCCAATTTAAACGATATATTATTAAAATTAAACAAATTACCTTTAAATTAAATTTCAACACTTTCACTACCTTCAGTGCTATCAATATAAATTTTATAAGCCTTCAAATTATTTTAAACAGGCTTAGAAATATCAGATTCAACAGTTTACCCAATTTCACTTATTAAATTCAATATTTAAACCATATAATTCAATAATTTAATTATCAAGCAAATATTGATATCTTGAATTCAAGTTAAAATTACCTTTTAAATATTTTATAATCAATTAACTGTTCAAATTTAAATTGTTAGAAATTCCGGATCGTCACATTCTTCCCCCCTTAAAAGAATTTCGTCCCGAAATTACTAGTTATGAAGAATGGTTCAATACCCAATTACCCCAAAATCCACAGTTCAACATCTTACTATCTTCTATAAAAGCCCCCTTATCATTCTTACTGACTTCCCTAACTCTCCCACGGTTTTCAAACAGTACCCTTTTGCTCAAACATTCAAATTTCAATTTAAAACCAATTTTAAATCATCAAAATTTCCTCAAAATTTTTCTAACACTCTAAATTTTCGAATTTTTTTGCCAGCGTTTCCTTTGCGCGGCTAGCTCGGTACAAATACAAAAGGCCTCTACGGGCTCCCAAATTCCAAAGAAAACAAAAGCCAAGGGGCTACATCAAAAACCCAATCTAATTTCATACAGAAATTTAGATACATACCTTTTTGTCGGACAATTCAAATTTATCTTTTGGAACCAAATCCAATTTCCTTTCCCTTTAATACCTGCATATCTTACTTAGCAACAATATCTAATCATAGCCCTTTCAAATCTTTACATACTTTTCCTTACAGAAGTTTTCATAGCCATTTCTATTCAAACTAGTTTTTTTCCCACTTCATACAATTTCATTTTACTTTAAATTTAAATATTAAATTTTATCTTTCAAGTATAACTGATTCATATTAGTTCATCTACAATTTACTCTAAATTTTCCATTTGAAATTGTTTTGTCGTTCACAAAATTTTCCCAAAAATTTCAAAAATTTTCTAACTCCCATAATTTTGGAAAAATTTTAGCAGAGTCTCCTTTGTACGGAGGAGCTTTTGCAATTTGACAAGAGATATAAATATGTGTACATCGACCCACACGGTCGGAAAAAGCAAAATCAGTTCATATTTTCTATTTGTATTGCGTAGGCGTACCTTATTTAGCAATTTAAGCATGCGGCTTATTTATTTTAGCAATTAGCATACCCCAAATCTAGCCAAACGACTTCCCTGTACCTGTACTTACTCAATTTAAATACGTAAGTTCCATATATAGAGAATCTGTTAACATTTCACTTACTTTCCATAGCTAAACACATGCATTACATAAACAACAAGCACCAAACGCTTTTCATAAGCGATTTATATAACTTTAAAGCTAATTCAATTGCTTTCAACCAATTCATAAGCCATTCATTCAATTTTAGTGGTTTACTATGCAATTGCTTACATTCAATTCATTTGTAAGCAAAACAAACTCCTATTCATATCAATTTGATTCAAAATGCAATTATATTTGCTTCCACTAATTCATAGAATTTAATTAAATCTCGTTTACGTTAAACGACAATCATTTCTACGAAATTTGCTAATATCCATGTGAATAAATAATTACTTAAGTTTTATAACCAATTAAAATTGATTCCAACTCAATTTTATTTCATTCAATTCCTTTTAAATTTATTCACAAGCATTTTATTTAGCTCGACACATTCCATGCTTGTGCACTACTAACCATTCCCAAATTAATTTAAACCGAGCTTTTATTTAATGGCTTTTACCCTTATTCGAAGGTAAGCTTCCTTAAATTTAAACTTAAGTTACTTTACTTTAATTTATTCCAACATCAAACTTAAGTTTACCTCTATTTGGTTCTCATTTAATCAAATTCCATTAATTTCAGTTAGCCCATCCATTTAAATTTTAATTTTAATTCACCTCTCCATTTATCAAAATAATATCCAAGCACATATGCCACCGAACTTAAGTTCAGTCTGATAATCCAATTCCAATTACAACTTTGATTTAGTTTTTATTCAATCAGACTTTATCCATTTATTATTTAATTCAATCATCCCATTTTAAATTTTAAATTTACTTACTTAATTCATTTCCGAATTTATTTTAGTAATACAAGGCCATTCTCAATTTATTTCTATTCACTTGGGGTTTTGTTTTGCAACTCAAACCATATCTATTATAATCACTTCTATTTCATATAACATCACTTCCCTTATATCCAATTTACTTGCAAATTTCATTAAATGTTATTCAAATCGCCCTTGAATTTTATTTGTAATTCAAACTATCACATTTTCAATCCAACTTTATTTTATTTTTATTTTTACAACATCTCCTCTTATTAATTCATTATCAAATCTAAGTCGAATTCTATTTAAAATTCGAATTCATTTTCTAACCCATTATCACTTACAACCCATTTATTTACCCAAGTTAAATTTTATTAATATACTTAACCAAATAATTATTTAGCTAATTAGTTTACTTCCAACTTAATTTACAAAAATCACTTCATTAAATTTTTTCCTGAGTTCGATTTTGTTTTATAATTCCAGTTTGGGTTTTCTTTCCCTTTTAAAATTCTAACACTTTGATTTTAAAATTTTAGAAATACTTTTTAATTCAGATAATACTATTAAATAGCTTTTTATAAAAATATTTCTTATAACTCGATGTCTCAAACAGTTCATCCTTGTTCTCACAGAAATTCAGTCATACGTTGATCAGGCGTAGAACTGAAAATCCATAAGTACTTGGGAAATCCGTTTTCAACATCCAGTGAAAATACTTGAAAAATAATTTTATTAAAAATATAGAAAACAATTTTTTTGAAAATAAAGGAAATATCTTTGGCGACAATGCTCTGAAAATCATCACCCCCATTCATGGTCACAGTTACATTCCAGGGTTACGTTGCCGTCACAGCAAAAGTCCATGTAACTGCAGGCTCTCCACGGCCTCTCGATTACGCCATGGATCCTACACAACAGATCACAATTACATCCAGGGTTACGTTGCCGTCGCAGCAAAAGTCCATGTAACTGCAGGCTCTCCGCGACCTCTGATCTCGCTGTCAAAATGAAACTTCCTCACTCCTACATACGTCGCAGTCTACCGATATAAAATCACACGCAGACTGTTGGCTCTCAGCGACACACACGACTTTCGCTATGTTATACCATAGGTCACAGTTACATCCTGGGTTACGTTGCCATCGCAGCAAAAGTCCATGTAACTGTTGGCTCTCAGCGGCACACACGACCTTCACTATGGTAAACTCTACTCAAGATCCTTAGGAACTAGTTTTGTCCGAAATCCTCACAGGATCAACTTTAGAACCCCCCCCCCCCCCCCCCGGGCTCAAGGCAGCACCATCCGGTGGCACTCTTGAGAAGTTCATTTCAAGGAAGCGCCTTTTTCCCCAAAGCCATCATCAAAATATTTTATACTATACACATATAGTATCTTTCAAATCATACACCTAGTATGAATTTTATCAAAGCTCCTTTACACAAAATCGATTATCCCAAAATCGATAATTCTCAAAATAGGCTGTCCAAATTCCATTCATTGATTTTACCCAAAAATCAAAAGCCTTTTCCAAATTCAAAGGTTTCCAAAACCCTTTTCCAAAATCCTCATAAGATCCTTTATATATATATATATATATATATATATTCAAATATATATAAATTTCAAAAATTTTGGATCATTTCAATCTCATATAAAACTCCTTTTATACTTCAAACATTTTCAAAAACCCTTTTCTTCCAGCAATAGATTCAACAATGGAAGATTTGTCTTATATAACAAAGATCAATTTCCTTTTTATTCACATCCACTTAAATTTTCATTCACTTATTCACATTTTCCTTAATTCCCATTTGGATTATTACCTCAATTTTTATCCCGGTTGGGTATTTAATCAATAACAGTTTGAACTCCGACCAGTTTATATTTAGGAAATAGCTCGAAAATTTTAAAAATAAATAAGTAGTGGAAAAATAATTATTAGTTTGCAAAATAGCTATAAAATAGGTAACTAACTGTAAAATAGTTAAGAAATAGCTGAATAGTTTCAAAAATTATAGATAATTGCAAAATAGTTGTAAAATAGAAATTAGTTTGTGAAATAGTTGAAAAATAGTAATTAGTTTAGAAACAGTTGAAGGTTAAATGGCCCTAAAAATAATCGTAAAACAAGTATATAAAATAATTTGGCTTTAAGAGAGAAAGGTTGTATATATTTAATAGCGTAGAAAAATAAGTTTATATTAAGACAATTTATATGGAAAATAGTTTAGAGTCAAAACTGTTCACTTTCCCAACATTTCAATATAAATTTCCACTCCCATTAAAATTGGCCCAATTCCAAATTGCATAATCTTCAATTTCCATTGAAATTGATTTAATCCCAATTCAAGTTGAATTGATTCTCAATTTCCTTCCAACTTCAAATCAAATTCCGTTTGATCTTTAAACTTGACAACTTTAATTACAATTTCAATTTTACAATTTCTATTTATAATCAATTTCATTCACATTTTGCTTTTAACTCGGAATTATACATTTTATTTAGCCAATATTTTTTTTTATTCCATAAATATTTTAATCAAGATTCCAAAGTTTAAACAAATTTCCAAAATTTCAATATCACCTTAGAATTCAACTATATCCAAAATTCTTTGGCAAATTCAATTACCCCTTTGAATTTCAAAACCAAACTCAGTTCACAAACAATTCCAATTTAAAACAATTTGGTAGCAATTTCTCTTCTAGAAACTCGAAAATGAACATCGATGATGCTGCAGTCATTACCGACGTTATTTTCCAGTAACCGAAAGAGTTCAATGCTTTTATCGCTTTAAAACATTTCCAAACATTTTTAATTTCAAATCTTCCATATTTCAAATTCAACACCAAAAATATTTTTGAAATAATACTATTATTTCTTCCAAAACCTTTGAAAACCACTTTCAAATCCAAAGGGATTTTCTTTTGTTTTTTTTTTTTTTTAATTTTCCCAATCCATCCAATTCATATTTAAACTTTACTCTGGAATTTTCATCTTACTTTATTTTCAAATTTTCTTTGGAATTCTATTTCAAATTATAATCTCATTTATTTATGAAGTTTATTTCAACTTATAAATTTCATTTACAATCTATATTTCAAATTCTATTTTATTATATAAGTTTATTCTTCAACTTGGTTATAAGTTTCAATTTGGTCGTATTTTATATTACTTCTTAACTTAATTTCAGTAATTTAACAACCAATCTCCTTTATATATATCAAAATATATTTTTATAAAATCATTTAAAACCTTTATATAATAAAATAACAAGTACGCGCTCATATATATTTACACTCAACTCATTCTAGAGTACTTTGGACTCTATTTCATGAGTAATCCCCACCAGAGCCAAGGTTCTCGCTTAACCTTCTGCTCTGATACCAAATGTAACGACCCGAAATTTTCGAACCCGAAAATTCCAGATAGTTAAGAAAAAGAAGAAAGAGATAGAAGAAGAACAGAAACACCAAACATCTCACAATCGCAGCGGATAAAATATAATAATAAATAATAACAGTTTACAAAAGAAAACTATATCTGACGATTACATTTAATATACATCAGAGTTTCACATATATACAGTCACTGAATATATACAATTATCATGTCTCAGATTAACAATAATATAAATACAGCGGAAATACTCTATACGCTATAGCCATCCAACTCGCCACCTGAGCTCCAGAACGTACCTACCTGGAAATCTGTAATACTCGGTCTGACCCGAGCATTACACTAAAGTAACACCCGGGTCAGGCTGGAAACCAGCGTGAGTAAACCCAACTAACATGGAATACCAAGCAATCAACTTATATAAACCCGGGGTAGCTTATATCAATTTAACCAATCACAATTTGCTATAGAAAATGCTTATTCCACACATAAAGTTCTAAGTACCAAACTTAGATAAAATAATCCAATTCACTCAAACCATTTCATTTCAGCCTCTTGATTTCACAAATCAATTTATAAAAATTCGAAGCGGTTTCGGGTATTTCCCAAATACCCGCCCCCGGTCTCTTCGAGACTCATATTATCCTAACCCAAGTTATTCAAATGAAATTCACAACATTTCATATTAGAGATATCAACTCATTCAAAGCATCCAATACCATTCAATCATCCATAAGCAAAGCTTAATCACATACAAATTAATTCAATTGATTCCAATTGAATTTCAAATCTCAACCACTTAGATTCCTTCATTTAATATTGATTAATCCCAATTTAATTAATTAATCAACCCTTCGTTATTCATCTTAATCAATCACCTTGGATTAATTAATTTTCAATTACGTTCAAGTAATTACCTTTAATTCGGTTCACGATATTGATTGTTCTTGACCCCAAATCAATAAGAAATCTTAATTACCCTCAGGAATTAATTAACTATTTAAATTACATTAGCCCATAATTATTTATATTAATTAACTTCTCATAAGTCACTTGTATTGATTTATTCTCTTAACTAATCAATCTCTATTTACATCATTGATTATATAGATTAATGATTTCTCATTTACATTTCTAATCTAATTTTAATTATATTAAATAACTAATCATTGATTAAACCATATATATATATATATATATATATGTCGTTCTTGATTTATCTCAACCGATGATTAACTGTCTTTTATTTACTTTATTATATAAATCAATTACTCCTTACTTAACCATTTTAATTAATCTCTTGATTTATTCCACAAAGTAATTATATTTTATTAATTCCATTAAGAAATTATTTATCAACCCACCCAATGATCATTCCAATTAATTTAGACCCAATTAATTAACCCAAATTATAGATTAATTTAATTAATTATTTGTTAAATTATCCTATTTAGTTAATGAATCACTGATCATTAAACCCTTATTGATTTTAAACCGAACCATATTCTTATTTATGATTTAAGTTCAAAACCATTAAAATCCAAATACCTCGGGTTAGACCACAATTAACTCAAGAAACAACCAAATCTAAAATCATTAAATCACCAATACACATCCAAATAATCCAATCATTCATCCAATTGTTTAAATTTCCATTTTAAAAAATTAAACAAAATTCATAGCGTGAGATTACTCACCTTTATCGTTTTGCATCCCATTTCCTTTACGACTTGTTATTCACGATCATTGACCTTGTAAAACATTAAATAATATTCGAGTTAATTGAGCAATTTAAATTTCTATTTGATAATTTAATTAATCACTAATTTCATTTTAAACAATTAATTTAAATTTAAACTAATTTCCCTTTCTAACAGATTTTCCCATTCTTTAATAAATTAATTTCAATAACCAAGGTAAATTAAGTAAGTTTATTCAATACATATTTTTAACAATAGCTAGCAAATTAAAAAAAAGTGAAAAACATAACCGCCCCTCTCTTTTTTTTAGAAAAACAAAAGCTTATACCTGCAGAACGAACCCTTCTTCCCACCGCATTCTGATCGCGGCCACATGCTCGACACCATGAACATTCGAGCCAATCCCTTTCGATCCTGACAGCTGAAATCGTACATGGCACCAACCCGCGACGAAATCCACGGCGTCGCCTCGCGCGTCCCACGCAGCCTTCACCTCTAACTTCGACTATCGTGACCCTAAATCTCATGCTCAGAGCCTCAATTCAAATGGCAACCAAGCTCTGCCGACCTCAACCCTAACTCGGCTCGTACCCAGATTCAATCGCGAATGGGTGAAAAGGTAAAAAAAAGATGTGCGATTTCGTTTCATGGCCAAGATTTCGATAGCTAGGGTTTGAACGAACTGAGGATAGGGGAGAGGAAAAGGAATACAGGCGGTTTTCTGCTTCGGCCATTCTTTGTTTTTGTTTTTTTCAAAGTTGAAATAAAGGAAGCGAAAGAACTCTATTTTCGAACGGCATGGACCTCCCTTTTATTTTATTTTTCTTCGATTTGGCTTCCGTTGAAAGATGAAAAAGGAAGACGTGAATAAAATAGAGGTAGGTGAAGCTTCCTGATTACGCTAGTTTTATAAATATTTCTGACATGTTGATTTTAAATTTTTATTATATTATAAGGCTTACGAATCGTCTCGTTAAGCATAACGTGAAATTCCAAAACCCGAAATAGACATGCCGACAGGAGATTATAAGGTTTTACCGCGTTCCAAATACAATGGAACATGTTTCGAAGGCTAGTTTGATCGTATTCGTGAGTTACGAAAATAAACGATCGATTTTAAATTAAATCGATTAAAATAGTTCTACGTGTTTCGAGCTGCCAGAGTCAAACGACAATTTCGACTGCTACGAAAATTTAAATCCGATAATAACTAACTATTACGGATCCAATGGAACTGGTTTCGTCGAATTCCGAGACTGTGTCCCGGAAGGCTATTTTTAAATTCCAATTTAAACGATATATTATTAAAATTAAACAAATTACCTTTAAATTAAATTTCAACACTTTCACTACCTTCAGTGCTATCAATGTAAATTTTATAAGCCTTCAAATTATTTTAAATAGGCTTAGAAATATCAGATTCAACAATTTACCCAATTTCACTTATTAAATTCAATATTTAAACTATATAATTCGATAATTTAATTATCAAGTAAATATTGATATCTTGAATTCAAGTAAAAATTACCTGTTAAATATTTTAAAATCAATTAACTGTTCAAATTTAAATTGTTAGAAATTCCGGGTCGTCACAGCAACCACCGAAATTATTGAACCCTAGGCGAATTTTTGCCGACGAGCTGACCGGTACATCGATAAATAACCATTAGTGATGAACTTCCCATGACCCTCTCCACAACCCAGTACAATCGAATCGACGATCCGACCCCATTGATCATCTTCTAAATGAACGACCGAGGTTAACCTTCAAATTCTAGACATACAGATACCCAAATTGAAAAACAAACTGTAGATCTAGAATGCACTCGTCAAGAGCTTCCAATCGGTATTTAATACGATAAGGTTTCGAGAAGTTTGATTTGGAAATTAAATTTAGGGTTTGTAATCTGAATTGGTTTCTACCATTGAGAAGAGAGAAGTTGACAGATGGAATTGTATATACTGAGATAAGAAAATAAAAGGGCTGCTAGGGTTTAGAAAGATCTATTTATATGAACAAACCTGATAAAAAATGAACACGTTTCGAGTTGATTCGAAATGACAATAACGACCCAAAAAGTCTGTTTTGCTTTCGAAATAAAAGTGGGTCATCCCATATATCAAAATGGATGTTTTCAATATTTTTAAACTCAATGGAACGGGTTTTAAGTCCTAATTCCATCATATGAATAAGTTAGCTTTTGAAATCATCTTATTTTAAATTGGTTTCATTAAATTGATTTCTACGTGTTTCGATCCCGCACGATCAAACGACAAGTCTCATCGCTACGAAACTTGAAATCCTACAATAATTCGCCGTTACGGGTCCGATGAAACTAGTTTCATCGAAATCCAAGGCAGGTGCCAAAATGGATATTTTCACGTTAATAAATAAATCAATATTAAATTAATTAAATCACTTTTCAATTCATAATTAACAAATTTCATCATTTCTAATTACACAGAAATTAAAAATCTTTTTAAAACCAATTTCCCATGCCAAATTCAATGTTATTTATTGCATTAGTAACGGTGTTCAATTTCAATTGAATTAAATTCATTGATTATTTATTTAAATTCCCATAAATCCATTTATTTGATTTTTCATCCTATTATTCAATCAATTGTTGCCTTATGAATATAATTGACATTACTTTACATTCTATGACATTCACATATTACAGTTATCGTCTTAACTCATATTAATGCAATATTTAATTACATTTAATTACAACTAATTTCTAATTTAATTTAACATATTAAATAAATGGGTAACAGTTAACAATTGTCACCTTTTACTTAATTTAATCACATATATAAGTTTCTTATCTACAAACAAATGTTATAACTACTTACATAACAATGATTTTATCCATTATAATTAATTACATATTATTTCACCAATCAATTATAACATTTAATTTATTTCCTTATTTACCATTTATTACATCAATATTCTACAGTTGCCAACTTTTTAATTTATATTACCCACAATAATTAACTACATTAATTTCAGTTGATTTACATCAATTTCAATTAGTTGCATAAAATTTCACCATTTAATACAACATTTGGTTTATTCCTTAATTTTCAATTTATAACCAAATTTTTTATTTACAATCATTTTAATTAATTGAAATTTCATTAAAATAATTATCAGTTGCCTTAAATTAACATTATTAAATTTACTTCTAGTTATTATTCTTATTAATAAATCACAAATTTTAATTTCTTCCAATATTAAATATCAAAATCTTATTAAATCCAATATTTTAATTATCGGAAAAATAGGGTCGTTACATGATTTCTATCTGAAAACCATTTCGAATCAATGTATGCGTTCGAAGTGAAGACATGTTGAAGATAATGATTTTTGAAAACTGGATATCTTCATAATATAGAGATTGTTGTCATGAGTCCCAGAGGTCTACCCTATATCATATTTATATGGCAATGGTGTCTGTATTCTGGAATCTTCGTTGTATTGAAGATCGAAGATCTTCATAGCAAAAGGATTGCTTGTTGATATTCTTTGGGTCGCTCCCAATATAGAGATATTAATTATAGCAATGGTCCTAACATATTTTGAAAACTTTGTAATGCAAGGACTACCTGCTTCTGATCCGAAGGGTGATTCCTAAAGATGAAGTAGGAGGAGTGCCTTCGGTTTCTTTCGGTCCCAGAATGAATTTGTATGGACGTATATCTGACATTGTATTTCTAAGATCCCAACGTTGACTTTTACAAACTTCTATCTGCTTGGTGGCGGAGAAGGCAACTTTTCTTAGCTTAACACCATTCTCTGAGACGTACAATCTCAGAGGTTGTATGTTTGTGAAAGTCATAGTGATCGAAGAAATGGCAAGGTGGCATTCAAAGTGGAACCTGCTACGATCAAAGCATGGCTTTGTGAAAAAAAGCATGGCTTTGTGGAATGTAACCTCATGATCCTTACACCCCAAAGATGATATGGGCAATGATGTGGTATGACCTATATATTTCAAGCTATCGGTATTATGAGTATGGAGGCAACCAGTGGAATCTAGGCCTTAAGGCATCTGTTGCCTTAAAATGATGAAATGGAGGTATTAGAGTCTTAGTGTAGAAAGTGTAGCTCCAAGTGGCTAGCTTGAGAAAAGTGATAAGGTTACCATGGGAACTATGTTTGTTATGCATGGATCGAAGGAAAAGGCCACTAGTTCCCTATCATGTTGGAAATCCAATTCCAAATACGAGGTTTAAGGTTTTGATTATAGTCCCAAAATAGCTGTAATGCTTTGTAAACATTTCATCTACCCCTTTTGGTATCATATATTCATCCGGTATATTCCGTTAACCTAGTTCGGATATATTACCATAGTCCAAGTATTGATACTTTCTTTGTATATATATTTATTTGAATGTGTTTTCAAACTAATGTCATTAATAATAATATCTAAGTGATTTCTCATATGAAGTATTCTGGTTATCATAAGGTAAAAACTCATCTGTATTTATGTGTGGGCGTGGTCTTATGAAATACCCTTCTTTTCAAAGGTTTTGTTCAACGTGATCTATACATTAAAAAAATTCGAGTTTCTCACGCTAGTTTATCAAGCCTTATCTGGGTATTTATAATACTCGGGTCAGATCTAAGTAGTTTCAGGTTTAGTTGAAGATGCTTGGAGTTTCTGAAGGAAGGCTAGAGATCTTCATCTACATATGGACATATTTTATTATTGGTTGTATTTATTGCATTTGTTTTTACATTTATAAGGATAGAGGGTTTATAACTGTCCAGGCTGAATCCACGTTAGACGTGTGTTGTATTCAAATTTTCTACTGTAAAGATTATTATTGAAATAATATATGTTATTCCATTCGTGTGAGATTCTACTCTATCTTTATTTTCTTTTTCCCCTAATGATTGGGATTTTCGGCACCTGGATTTGCGGCATGAGGATGTATTAGTGTCGATGTTCGAGGGTCGAAAATCCCAGTTGTTGTATTGAATTTTTGACCCTCGAATATCCACACTAATGCATCCTCCTGCCGCAAAATCAAATGCCGGAAAGCCCGATTGTTAGGGTAAAAAGAAAATAAAGATAGAATAGAATCTCACACGAATGAATTAACATATATTATTTCAACAATAATCTTCACAGCGTAAAATTTTAAATACAATATCAGAGTCTAATCTGAATTCATCCTGGATAGTTCTAACCCCTTGTCCTTACAATCTACTAAAAATAATAAAATGTAATAAACGGAGTATGTAATAGAATATGTCCATACGTAGATGAAGATCTCTAGCTCTCCTCTGGAAACTCCAAGCGCCTTCAACTAAACCTAAAACTACTCAGATCTAATCCGAGTATTAAAATACCTGGATCAGGCTTGATAAACTAGCGTGAGATAATCAAATTTAATATATAGATCATGCTGATGTCAATCAAAACCTTTGAAAAGAAGGGTATCTCATAAGACCACATCACACATAAATACGGATAGGTTTTTACCTTATGATAACCAAAATACTTTATACTTAAACCGTTTGATATTATTTCTAATAACTTTGTTTCGAAAATCCTTTCCAAGTAAATATATATATAAACATAGCCATAATTGTTGCTACTATTAAATTCCAGCAAGGGGTAGCTGAATGTTTGCAGAGCATTACAGCTATTTTGGAACTACAATCAACCATAAAGCTTGTATTTGGAATTTGATTTCCAACATGATAGGGAACTAGTGACCATTCAAACCCGAAAATCCACGTATAACAATACCAGTTCACTCCAGTGGCTTTACGCGATCTCTGTTAGCCTCCGAACTATACTGCTACACTACCATGGAACATATTAGTACTCGGTGGCTTTACACGATCTCCGTCAACCTCCATACATATCCATTTCATCATCTTAAGGCAACAAATGCTTTCATTTCTCATAACTGATAACCTAAAATTTATCCGGCAGACGACATACTATCTCATATCATTCCTGGGATGTAAGGCTCATGAGGCTACGTTTGTAATAACCTAAAATTTAACCTATAATAATTAATTGTTAATTAACTAAATAATAAAAAATCTTTGTGAAATTATCAGAATTGAGCCACGGGAATTGCACCATTGTGTCATGGTAATTTTCTGGTCAATTTCAGTATATAGAACGTCAGAATCCAAGCTAATATGAACAAGTTATTAAATAAACATGAATAGGAATATATATGTGTGTGTATATATAGATCGGTCGGCAGATCGACCTAGGCAAGGGGGCGGTCAACCCGCCTTTGTTTTTGGCGAACGAATGAATGTTCGTTCGTTCGAACGTTCCAAAGCATATGCGTGACATGTTTTGCATTTTTTTGACCAATCCGGTCCATCTATTTTCGCATCCGATGGCTCCTATTCAGCCTACGACGAGTTTGCATCCTATTCAATCTCCAAATACAATGGTCTGAGATCCATTTCTGCCCTTATAGACCCCTAGACCTAACACTTTTTCTCATTCTAGGTTTTCTCCAATTGGGTTCATCTTTCTAGGAAGGACCCTAAACGGAATAATTTTTTCAAAGGAGAAAATCGTTATAAATTAAATTATTTTACAACTCCAAGTGGATCCTGTAAGACCAAAGGAAGAGCTTAGGACCGAAGGTGAGTGATAGTAATTATTTTAAGGTTTCTTTAAGTTATTTAAAATAATAGGATTTCCAATAGTTGTAGTTTTACTACGATATTTGGAATAGCCTTTTTTCAGTAGTTATTTATAGTTTTTGGAATTATTTTCAGTCTATTTCCTTTCAGCCATTCTTTTTGGTAATTTTAGTATTATTTCTGTTAATTATAATTTATTATGCTTAAGCATAGTTTTTTATTGATTTTCAGTCTATTTACAGTTTTAAATTTATTTACTGTTATTTATTTCTTATTTACATCTTTTTTGACGTTTTGGATTTTGTGCAAGCGTCTATTCTCTTCATCTCCTTTTTCTTTGCGTATGGATTAGAATAAATTAAATGCAAATACGAATTTTATAAGTAAGAATATTGAATGAAGAAAAATGAGATATAAAGACTGTAATAAATAATGGAATTGGACTGAAATTACGCTTAATTATAATTAGAATTGGACTAATTAAAGATAATTGACATAGTTATAACTTAGAATTAAAACCAAATAGATGAAAGAAGCTTATCTTCACACTTAAACCTTAGGTTAAGTAATAAGCATGATTATAACAAGGTAAAGAACAAAATAAGGCTTATCTTAAGACTTCGGTAAATTAATAAGCACAGATAGTAGAGAAAATTGTAAAGGCTTACTTAAATAATTTATCTAAGTTAATAAGCAAAGATGAAAGTAGGACATGTACCAAATAGCATTCACTAGGGCACGCTTATGCTAAGAATGGTAGTGATTGGTCAAACAGAAGTCCAAATCACGGGGGATTTGTATAAAGGCTGCAATTAGATACCAACAACATTTCCCCTATTTTCTATGGACACATGGTGATCTCACATTATCCTGAAGTGAGATGAGGGGCATGCTATGCTGGATGTTGAGGTAATAAGAAGACCCAATAGATGGAGTAAAAGGTAGCATGGACATGGTGGCAGTTACGCGTGCGACTTCCATTCGGGTGCTCAGTAATAGTTATGAGTTCCAAGCACTTAGTTTGAGTGTCTTTAGTAGACACCATTGCCTTCTATGTATGGAGCTATATATGTCATCCAAACCACAGTAGTTGCTCTGTGCATCTTCCGTAGATGCCATTGACTGTTATGTAGGAAGTTATATAGCGGCTGGTCCGCAGTAAGGTCTATGGAGTAGCACGCCGATCAAAAGGGTAGAATTAGGGTCACATCCTAATTATAGATTAGGAATTTAGCCCAATTAAATCAAAACAAGTGCAAGCAATCAAAATTAACCTATCTTGAGCAATATTTAATCGTATTTATTTCATGTTTATCCCTTTCCTATTTCCTTTGTTATCTTTAATTATGCTAGAACTGTTGTAGAGTCTATTACTTTTATCTTGCTTAAAGACTCTAGTAATTACTATCATTCACGAGACTTTTAGTCCGACCCACTCCTATATTTCCCCCTTTTTCCCCTTGGGCAATCAAGGGAGAGGGCTTGGAGTTCTTCTTGGAGGAGACTTCTATGTGCTTCTTTTATTTTCAGCTTTTGTTCTTGTATGCACTGGTTTATTCATGAGGGATATTACATACTTTGATTTTGAGACTATGAATTTTAATTTCATAAGACATGATGGGTTTTGAGATATGGATGTTGTATTTGGCATTTGACTTATTTATGAATTAATTATGAAGCTTGTTTTAATTAAATACTTATTTAGTTTCCGCTGTTTTTACCTATTTCTGTCTTATGAATCTTAGTCTCTGTTAGTTTCAGTTACACATACAACGCACCATGTCTTCTAATGTGTCCTTTTGGGTATATTAAGGGGTGTGGGGTATTTCACTTGGTATCAAAGCCTAAGGTTACAGGATTTCTAAAAATTTGTTTAGAAAGTAAAGTATTTTCCAAAATAACCTGTTTTAAAACTATTTTTTTAGAAAAGAACTCTTAGAAATAGTTTTTAAGTATAGGAGATTTTTTATAAAAATCCCCTCAATGTCTAGTTCAACCTTCTTTCGATTATTTCGAGCCTAAGTTTCCTTTTCTTTGCATAGTATGGCTGACTAGTCCCGTAGAGCTATGGTACCAGAGGTGCAAGGGCAACCACCCAATATAATACCAATGGGTGGTAATCCTTTAATCCACCTACACCAGCTAATTTTTCTAAGATATACAAGGATTTCACAAGCATAGGGGGTGGAACATTTTCTGGCACGAAGAATTTCATGGAGACACAAGCTAGGTCGGAAGATATGGAGCAAAAGTTTGGGCGGTTAGGTTTGGAGGACCGACAGAGTGGTCAACCTATATCTTGGCCGCTGGAAGAAGAGCTTAGGGTGGTTCCTACAAGCTCTAAGAAACTATGGTGGAAGGGTAAGAGGAAAGAAAGGGAAGGCCCTCGAAAGCAAATCAAGAAAAGTGGGAAATGTAACCATTGTAGGATGACTGGTCATTACGTAAGAGACTGCAAGGAGAGAAGGTGAAGAAGTGTTACAGCTTTGGGCACCCAGTCATCTTAGTAAATTTTGTCCTCAGAAGGTAGGGCAGGGGGCGAGTGCACCTGTAGCGTAGATTTAGGCTTTGGATGCAACACCATCCAACAGCGGACTGGATCGAGGTAGGAAAATTTGGTTTCAATTTCTGATTTTCCCATTCAGATTCTTTTCGATCCTGGAGTATCACACTCTTTCATCTCTAGTTCCTTGGTAGATTGTTTGCACTTAGACATCTCTTTAGTACTAGACCTATTGTTGTTTCAAACCCCATGGGAGGATCGACACTCTTGTCAATGGTTTGGGGTTTGAAAATTTATATCATGGGCGTAAAATTTGACTACGATGCCTACATTTCGAGATTTTCGGGGTATAGGATGATTTTGGGAATGGATTGGCTATCATATGGAGCTAAACTAGATTATGAGAGGGGATTCGTTAGACTAGAGACATGCATCAGTAGGACACTAGAGATTTCTTGCAATCCGCAAGGGTCAATTATGTTGAGCTTCCTTTATTCCCTCGATTCATCATCATCATCAGAGTTAGATTCGGTTCCTATCATCAGAAATTTTTCCAGACATTTTGAGGAGTTTAGGGGACTACCTCCATAAGAGAGCTTGAATTTAGGATTTATTTGGCTAGCCAGTAGCATTAACCGTAGGGCATATGGCGCCTAGGGAAAGGAAGGGATTGGGCAAGCAAATCCATTAGCTTTGGTGAAAGGTTTCATAAGAAGAAACATATCGGAATAGGGAGCGCCAATCGTCTTTGCTACCAAAGCAAGTGGCTCTCTTTGACTTTGCATTTACAGTAGAGAATTGAATAAGCTCATAAAGAAGAACAGTTATCTAGGATAGATGATCTTTTCAACCCGTTAGTTGGCTCTTTAGTATTCTCCCAGCTTGATTTAGCCACTAGATTCCATCAACTTAGGGTCGCCGATGATAACATTGATATGACCGCATTTAGGACACTAGACGGTTCTTTGAGTGGTTAGTCATGACGTTTGGGCTAACCAATGTCCCAGCCTATTCTATAAATTTGATAAACCATGTTTATAGAGATGTCCTAAAATAAAGTAAGTGGGTGGTATTTGTAGTCAACATTTTGGTGTTTTCCAAGAAGTATGGAAGAGCATGTTATTCATCTAAAGGAGGTTCTTTGTACGCTTGGTGTTCGTCACTTAAAAGCAGAGTTCTTGAAATATCACTTTTGATGTGTGTTTATTAGGGCAAAGAGAATGTCTACACATGATAGGGATTTAAGAAATGGTTTTGTACATTTAGGATTGGGATTATGGAAATCCAAAGAGAGGTAGGCAAAGGTTAGAGAGGTACAATAAAATTCAGTAGACAAGCAGTGAAGAAAGTCATGTGTAGGTAATTGCAGAAATTATAATTGTTTCAGACAAGTGGATTTGACGGTAATGCCTTAGAACAAATATGAGTATACAAGAGGAATATGAGTAAAAGCCTTTAGTTTAGGAAAAGTACTCCCATTTTAGTAAGTAGGAAGACCCACTTTATGCTAAGCCCAATAACATGAAAATTTAAAAAAAAAATTAATTGTTAGAATTGGAAAAAGATTCATTGTTAATATTTTCTTTCAGAAAATAAACTTGCGGTTTTTGAAGGATGGTATGAAATTTAAGTTGGTTTATATAATGAAAAATTGAAATTCTTTTGAAGAATTATGGAGTATATATATTAACTCACTTATTTCATTGTAAGTAAACAAAGATTTTAAACATAAAAACCTAGACTGTATCAAGTATCAAAAACGTAGGTTACAACTTTTATTGTTGTAATAAATGTTTTTATGGAAAATAAGAGAAGCATAGGCTATAACACTATTGTTATAGTAAGTGACTCTCAAGAGAAATATTTTTACATGGGTATATGAGATTTATTGGTATTTATTTAATTGAATCCATACACTAGTATTTTTTTTAGGTTGTAGTAACGGTGTTTTAAGCAACATCCGTTTTAACCTAAATAAAAATGTATTTTAAAAGGTAATTTCCAAGTAAGGAACAAAATTGTTTGTAAAGTACACTTATTATTAATAAGTATAGATAAGTGTTTTTGCAGTTAAGGAAATATTAAAATAGTTTTGAAGATGAGTTTTACTGAAAGGAAAATGTGTAAGTTAGATATTAGAAAATATTTATTATGGAGGAACATAATTTAAAAATATTTTAATCTATTGGAATGAAAAGAATGATGGTATGATTTTCTATGAAACCGATAAAAATGTTTTGTGCAAGTTACAAGGAATACATGAAAGAGATATATAAGGTATGAAAAGCACCATATTTTGTATGGCCTATTTTGAAAAATATAAAATAAGTTTCTTGTAATTTCACATAAAAATGAAATTCTCTTTTAAAAGGTTCATAGAAGATTTTAGCGTTAATAACTTCTCATAAGAGAAAGTAGTTCCAATACATTAAAATATGAGACTGTTAGGTGTAATAAGGAGCTATTTTGAAAACACATAAAGGATATTTAAAGATATTTTAAAATAAAATGGTTTGGTGAAAAAGAAATAAGTTTTTGAAATTAAAAACTTAATAAAAGTAAAATTTGAAAATTCAATTTTTTTATAGAAAACTGTAAAAGTATTTAAAAGAAACAGAGATATAAGTTTTAGACTTGAAAATTTGTAAGCTTTTCCCTCTAGGTTTGGGAAATAATATTAAGTCACCAAGTATATTTTTTTAAATTAATAGAAACTGAAAAGATAACACTTTTAAAGACCAAATTTTGGAAATTGATGTTTTAAATTTTTTAGAAACCATTGTTTTTTAAAACAAGGTGATAAATACCAAACCAAACTCTTAAATGTGGAGTAGATAAAAATCATTTCCTAGGAAAAACGAGAAAGGTGTATCTTACAACCCAGGTTTTAGTGATTACCTGAGAATATTAAATTATAACGGCAGTTATAATTTAATAGTGTAAATTAATAATTAAAGGGGAATTTAAATTGTTTATTGGAAATAAACAATATATTTGAGTATAAAATGAGAAAATAGAATTTTGGAAACTTTATTAAGATGGTTTGAGTTAAAAGATGGAGGAAATGTGTTTTATTTAGAGTTAAAGCGATAATTTTGTTAATTATTGTTATTTACTTCTTTTAACAATTTTTAAAAGAAGTAATTAATTTTTAAAACGGGATATCTTTAATAAAATGATGAAATTGAGCTTAAAAATAATTTGAGCATAAAATTATATTTGAAACGAGTTATAGAATTTTATTACACAAAAATGTGATTTTTGTGTAATTTATAATGTTAGTTACAATGAGTTTTATAATTAAAGATGTAAATTTGCTATTTTATTTAAAATAGAGAAATATGATAATAGAATGTTTTAAATATATAAATAATCTTTTATTTTGAGTGTAAAACATTTTATTCATCAAGAGTATGAAGTTCATAATTTTTAAAGAAGAAAAACTTGTATTATTGTGATTTTATTTGTTAACATACATGGTCAAGTGTTTAAATAAGTGAATGAATATTATCTTAAGCTAATTTTCTTTTAAATTGGACCTTAACCCATTAACCTAATCCCAACGTGGCCTGTAAGAAATGAGAAAAAGAAAACCGGTACGTATCTTTTTCTCACTTCTTCCTCTAGCCTCCAGAAGCGTGCCAATGGCTGAAACCCTCTTTTCTCCTACAATCTATGTTAAATCCATAAAATTAAAAGAAAATTTGATGATTTAAAAGGTTAAAGCAAGAGCTGAACTCAGGTAATCGATTTCTAAAACCCTTCTCTTCATCAAAAAATCTATTTTTGTAATGATAATTGTTGATTTGCTTCTCTCCTTGTTTACATGTACCTATTCCTAGTTTTACTAGTTTGGATGCTCTGTTCTTGGCTAAAAGCATCAACTTTTGGCATCTAAATCATAATTTAATCTTCATGAAGGCAAGGTGAGTGTAAAACTCACAAACCCTAGCTCTTTATATGATCAAAATATTATAATCAGTGAATTACTGAAGCTGAAACAAATTTAGGCATAACTTTCTCGTTTTTTTATCCAATTTTGATAATTTTGAATGTTTCGGAAAGCTTAATTCATATGCTACAACTTTCCTGTTTTGATTTTTCTGAATTTTTGATGTTACATATGTCAAAATCTATTTTTTCTACTGCAAACCCGAGAGCAAAACCAATATTTGCTCTATCATTGAAGCTGAAACGAATTTGACCATAACTACTTCGTTTCTTAACCGATTTTGATGATCTTCGTCATTCTGGAAAGCTTAGAAACTAATATACAACTTTTTTTTATTCATTTTGCCCGATTTCGAAGTTATCTATGCTAAAATTGCAATTGATTGTCGCTGCCCTGTAAATGCATAAGTTCAGGCTGAGTTTGAATTTTTTTTAGTAATTTGATCATAACTTTCTAGTTTCAAATCGAAATTTAGAAATTTTAGATGTTCTGAAATTCATGTAAAATATGCCACAACTTTTCTATTTTTATTTTTGAATGATTTTGAGGTTTACATAGTGAATAACTAACTTTTTTATCGCTGGCCTGTGTTGATAGCCAGTGCACATAAATTTTTCTAAGTAGTATTTCGCTCATAACTTATTCGTTACTGATCGAAATATCGAAATGTTTGATGTTATGGAAACCATATGATGTAGGCTACAACTTTTATGTTTTGAGTTTTGTAGAATTTCGAAGTTTAAATGATGGAAAATTGATGTTTTTACTTCTGGCCTGTCATTGACAGCCACAATATTTATATATTTGTCTGATTTCGTCGATTTCATTTGCATTCTTTTGAAAAAAAAATTATATGAAATTTGATGCTAATATTTGATCATTTTGTCCAGTAATGGGCTGATCAAGTTAGGATGAGATTTGAATTTAAATTAGTTTAAATTCGATTTAAATTGGAATATCGGTTTAGGCCGATTAAAATTTCAAATTGATGTTTTCTTGAGTTTTAAAAAAAATCCGAATAAATTACAAAAAAAATCTTCTAACATCATGGTTGGAGTAATAAATATTTTTACGTATTTTTAGAGGTTTTTAATCAATTATTCTTTGTTTTTATGGGTTTTAAAAAATTTTAAAATCTTTTTTAATGATGCGTTTTCTCTCACAATCTTTTAGATAAATTTCTAAAATTTGTTTTATAGCACCGTTTTCTCAAGTAAAATATTTTATAATTAATTTTGTTTATTTTAATTACTTTGATGCTTTTTCGGACATATGAGGAAGTAAATTAACTGATTTAGTAAAAAAATACGTGGTGTGGGATATGTATTTTTGCTTTATCGCTTAATATTGGACTTGTACGATCAAAACCAATTTTAAGTGTTATTTTGAGTTGATTTAGAAGTTACCAAATTTTGGTGAAGATTATTGGTTTGAGAATTACTCTTTGAGTACATTCGACAAGGAACCAATCTAGATGCATTTTGTGATGGCCGATGAAATGAGGCAATATTGATATTAAGTTTTAATTTGCAACTGTGGTTAGAAATAACCATCACGATGTTCTTTTACTTGCCTAGAAGATGTGGCAAGTTGTTATGATGGATTGATGATGATTTCGATATTTATGATGAATTTTTACTTGTCGATGAAATGAGACAAGTCTCGATGTCACTTAAAACTCGTCCAAGTAAGAGATAAGACGAGTTAGGTATCTTACACTCACCGATGAGATGAGGCAGTGTTTATTTGATGATGTTTTATGATGGTTTTCTAATGTGGCATCGACTAACGATTAGTAAACAAATAGGTACGAATGTATGGTATGGGACGTATGTTGACGCCTATTAGGTTCTTATTCGAGAAATTGAGACACATTCACGATGTTACTAGTGTTACGGACCGAGCACTCGATTGGAGTCATCACGATGTTCATGAAGTTATTACTCGACTCCAATCATCACGATGTTATTACTCAGGTTTTTGTGACTAAGTGTCATCAAGATGTTTCCGACTATAGTCAATCAAGATGATCACGATGTTATGATGTTATGTGACCCTAAGTCATCACGATGAATGGTACCAAATAATGGTAGTACTAGTCAAGATGTAAATGCACGTGTTATTTTCCATGAGGTTTTAGGTGTTTTGATTTCACTATTTTGATGATGATGCTTTAGTATAGCCTTATGTAAGAAAAAGGCTTATTGACATACATGGTTTTATTTGTGATTTCGAATATGATGTTTTGGATTCTTTCTGGGCTCTATCGAGATGGATTTGAGACATTATATATAATTATACCAATGAGATGAGGTATAAATTATGGTAATGCTTTTATGATGAGTGTTGATAATAGATTTAAAATATATTTATATTTATACCAATGAGATGAGATATAAATGATTATGGAGATTTCTTTATAATGAGTTTAATGATGGATTTGAGATGTATTTATAATAATACCGATGAGATGAGGTATAATAATTAAGAAGTTTCTATTAGATGAGTTTTATTTATGATGGATTCTTGAAGTTTTAATTATCTTATGAAGGTTCACTTTATGGTCCATATCCTCACCCATTTCATTCCGTTATATATATAATTAGATGGACCATGTCTATCTATATAAATATTGTTTTCCCCTATGCAATCATGATGAACCATTGATGTATCACTCTAGAGATAACTTGATGACCTATATCATTCTATTGGTAATGATGGAATGGTTTTCCCCTTATCTCTTATCATCACCTTTACTAATGATAAGTTCTAGCTAGCCTGACCCGTGTGTTTTCACTCGGGTCAGACCGAGTTGTTTCAGGTGTCATCTATTGGGCTTAGCTTGAAGTTGATGTTGGATATCAGCTCTTCTTTCTCTTGAGTAGTTTCTGTTCTTTCGCATACTCTGATGTAGTTATATTTAATTCGATGTATATAGTGTGGTCGAGCACCACCTTTATTGTATTCATATTGTATTGTACTAAACATGTACCAGTGTATATGTATATATACGATGTTGATTATTGTTCTGTGATGTGCTTTTCATTTAGTTATTGTACTTCGTTCTGATAGATCCGTCTATAGTTTTGGATTAAGCATTTACTGGGTATGTCGATCCAGTTGAGATATAAAAGAAAAATTATATTGCATTTATCGACGTATTCAGTAAACGTTTAAGACAAAATTATAGATGGTCGCCCTTAACCAGCCCTATTCTCCACTTTAGTAGACAGAATTACTCGTTAATCTCTTTACTAAGATGGGTCTCGGGGTGGGGCATTGCAGCATGGTATCAGAGCTGTGGTCAGAACAAAGTAGAATAAACACTGAACAGTATGTATATCATGATACATCGAAGTACAATACGGGTGAATCATTGTCCTTTATTCAAGCTTGTTTTTGAATCGAGGCATGATTTTTTTAGTTTTGGGATTGTTAAGATGGAATATGTCTAGGAGTATAGATATATTATATTCCATAGTATTCCATAATAGAGTTTGATGTCATCTTATCTTATATAAAATCTTATTTGGGATTATTCTATTCTTATTTTTATCGATACAAGTGAGTTGTATCGATGGAGCTGATTGATTTCTTTGAGCATTTTTATTGCATTCCTTTGAGAGTTGTGAATCCTATTGAAGGGATCCACAATGATGGGCTTGTTGTGAGAATTCTGAGTTTTCTTTTTGTTGCTGCTTTTGTGTGTAACTTTTTTTGTTACTCACAATCTTGAGATGCATTTGATTTGAGATGGATTGACTTATTTGATATTAAGTCCAACCCTTTGTTTTATAAGATCTTATTGTATATTTAGGTTTCCTATTTTGATTGGTTTATTATTTCTATAACTTTGGAATATTAATGATGATTCCGAAGTTTCTGAATTCGCTCTTGAGTATCGAAATGTTGATGATATAACTCGAATTCCAATCAAGGTGACTTTGTTGAGTTTTGATGAGCCCGTTAGGATTTGATATCCAATCGGGCAATCGAGTGTTGAATTAACCTTATTCCTAGCTTTTAGCCTTCGGCTATCCTTCCATGAGGACATCCACTAAGGAATGAGGTGAGTTTCTAGATTATTCGAGTTTGATTGAGTTTATCATTCAGTTTCTTTAAGTTATCCTTTCTGAACACTCAATCGGTGTTCTCCTTTGTAGCATTACTTTGTTTGAAGTAATGATTTATGGTTTGTATGCTTCTTCTCCTTCGAGTAGAATATCTTGCTTATCTTGTGTCTTGATGATTTTCGAGAGTGGCTCATCATCTTGTAGGAGTTGACGAACACTCCGTCTCCTTCTGTTGATTTTGTGAATCGAGTATTCTAGGAATATCTCGATGCATTCTTTTAATGTTCTTTGGTATGAGTTTATGACAGTGTGTGTGTGTGTGTGTGTGTGTATATATATATATGAGTCTTAAAAAGAGAAATTAGAGTTTTGAGATATTTTAAAAAAATATCTTGAGAATAGATTTACATGAGTAGTATTTCTTTTATAGAAATAATTTGAGAGTGTTGGGTTGTCCATCGAGTAATTAAGAGTTTTGGTCGATACGCCTGATCAACGTTATCGATAGGAATCTCCTAAATGCTATGATGAGGCAATCAGACACATTGGTTTGTGTATTAAAAATAAATATTTTGAAAATAATATTTTGAGATTATATATTGAATATATTTTTGAATGGTAATTGCAGCTATTGACTTTAGAGATGAGTAACAGAGTGGCGAGGCAGTTTTGATCATTCGATCGACTCTGCAGCCAACGAATATATCTATTTATTAAATATTCAATGGCGAGGCAATGCCATTTATTTATTTATTTATTTTGAAATTTTAAGGATGAGAATATATGAGAATATTCTTGAGCTATACTTTATTGGAAGTATATTTTGAGATTTTAGAATCTATATTATATACATTGGATGTTTTCAGAGAAGAGTTATAAGAGGGTTTGAAGATTGTTTTAAATTATTTAAGTGGTTAATTTAAAACCTTAATTTATTTTGAGGAATATTATTATGGATTTTAAAAAAAAATCCATGAAAATTAAAAAATGAAGTAAGAGAAGAAATTTGGACTTTTAATCTAAGTTTTAAATTACTTACTAAGTAATATAGTAAAGAGTATGAAAATTTTCAAATGTTGAAAATTGAGATTGAAAATTTAAAAGATGTTGAGATTCATAAATTGTAAATATATTGGATTGAAAAGTAATTTGAGCTTATATCCTTGTTTCTTGAGTATATTCTATCCCTGAGCTAATATCAATGACATGCATATTTTGTAGTCGTTCGAGTTTGGTGGTCTTGTGAGAAGCTATCTTGTGATTTATCTATCTTGTCTATTGTGTCTCTCTTTGTTGTGAGGATGTTCTTTCCATATTATTGTGTGGAAAATCTTGTTTTTGATCTTCTTTATTGCTTAGAGAACGGGTTTGAGTGAGTTTAGTCCCAACTCTATTCATAGAATTTGGGTAATCAATCATTTTCGATTGATTATTTGTTGAGAATTTTATTGAGTTTTAATTCGAGACAGGAGATCTTTGAAATTCTTTCGAGTTTCTTGAAAAATTTGATGGTTTGCTAATCACTATATTAGCATATGATGGGCCATTGAATTAACCATGTGAGTTTCTCTTTGTTTCTTTCTACCATTCTATATTGAGAGTATGAATGGTTTGGAATTCGAGCTTGTCCTTATCTTTCGATGATTGTATCTTCTGTGTTATTTATAGCTCTTTTTCTAGAAAATTACGGGGACGCCATTTTTGTAAGCGGGGGAGTCTGTAACAACCCAGGTTTTAGCGATTACCTGAGAATATTAAATTATAACAGCAGTTATAATTTAATAGTGTAAATTAATAATTAAAGGTGAATTTAAATTGTTTATTGGAAATAAGCAATATATTTGAGTATAAAATGAGAAAATAGAATTTTGGAAACTTTATTAAGATGGTTTTAGTTAAAAGATGGAGGAAATGTGTTTTATTTAGAGTTAAAGCAATAATTTTGTTAATTATTGTTATTTACTTCTTTTAACAATTTTTAAAAGAAGTAATTAATTTTTAAAATGGGATATCTTTAATAAAATGATGGAATTGAGCTTAAAAAAATAATTTGAGCATAAAATTATATTTGAAATGAGTCATAGAATTTTATTATACAAAAATGTGATTTTTGTGTAATTTATAATGCTAGTTACAATGAGTTTTATAATTAAAGATGTAAATTTGCTATTTTATTTAAAATAGAGAAATATGATAATAGAATGTTTTAAATATATAAATAATCTTTTATTTTGAGTGTAAAACATTTTATTCATCAAGAGTATGAAGTTCATAATTTTTAAAGAAGAAACTTGTATTATTGTGATTTTATTTGTTAACATACATGGTTAAGTGTTTAAATAAGTGAATGAATATTATCTTAAGCTAATTTTCTTTTAAATTGGACCTTAACCCATTAACCTAATCCCAACGTGGCCTGTAAGAAATGAGAAAAAGAAAAACGGTACGTATCTTTTTCTCACTTCTTCCTCTAGCCCCCAGAAGCGTGCTAATGGCTGAAACCCTCTTTTCTCCTACAATCTATGCTAAATCCATAAAATTAAAAGAAAAATTGATGATTTAAAAGGTTAAAGCAAGAGATGAACTCAGGTAATCGATTTCTAAAGCCATTTTCTTCATCAAAAAATCTATTTTGTAATGATAATTGTTGATTTGCTTCTCTCCTTATTTGCATGTACCTATTCCTAGTTTTTACTAGTTTGGATGCTCTGTTCTTGGCTAAAAGCATCAACCTTTGGCATCTAAATCATAATTTAATCTTCATGAAGGCAAGGTGAGTGTAAAACTCACAAACCCTAGCTCTTTATATGATCAAAATATTATAATCATTGAATTACTGAAGCTGAAACAAATTTAGGCATAACTTTCTCGTTTTTGATCCGATTTTGATAATTTTGAATGTTCTGGAAAGCTTAATTCATGTGCTACAACTTTCATGTTTTGAGTTTTCTGAAATTTTGAAGTTACTTATGCCAAAATCTATTTTTTCTACTGCAAACCCGAGAGCAAAACCAATATTTGCTCTGTCATTGAAGCTGAAATTAATTTGACCATAACTACTTTGTTTCTTAACCAATTTTGATGATCATTGTCATTCCGGAAAACTTAGAAACTAAGCTACAACTATCATTTTATTCATTTTGCCTGATTTCGAAGATACCTATGATAAAATTGCAATTAATTGTCGCTGTCCTGTAAATGCATAAGTTCAGGCTGAGTTTGATGTTTTTTTATTTAGTAATTTGATCATAACTTTCTTGTTTCAAATCGAAATTTAGAAATTTCAGATGTTATGAAATTCTTGTGAAATATTCCATAACTTTTCTGTTTTCAGTTTTGAATGATTTTGAGGTCTACATAGTGAGTTACTAACTTTTTTATCGCTGGCCTGTGTTGATAGCCAGTGCACATAAATTTTTCTAAGTAGTATTTCGCTCATAACTTATTCGTTACTGATCGAAATATCAAAATGTTTGATGTTCTAGAAACCATATGATGTAGGCTACAACTTTTATGTTTTTAGTTTTGTAGAATTTCGAAGTTTAAATTAGTTTAAATTCGATTTAAATTGGAATATCGGTTTAGGCCGATTAAAATTGCAAATTGATGTTTTCTTGAGTTTTAAAAAAAAATCCGAATAAATTTCAAAAAAAATCTTCTAACATCATGGTTGGAGTAATAAATGTTTTTATGTATTTTTAGAGGTTTTAATTCAATCATTCTTTATTTTTAAGGGTTTTAAAAATTATTAAAATCCTTTTTAATGATGTGTTTTCTCTCACAATCTTTTAAATAAATTTCTAAAATTTGTTTTATAGCACCGTTTTCTCAAGTAAAATATTTTATAATTAATTTTGTTTATTTTAATTGCTTTGATGCTTTTTCGGACATATGAGGAAGTAAATTAAGCAATTTTGTAAAAAAAAATACGTGGTATGGGACATGTATTTTTGCTTTATCGCTTAATATCGGACTTGTACGATCACAACCAATTTAAAGTGTTATTTTGAGTTGATTTAGAAGTTACCAAATTTTGGTGAATATTATTGGTTTGAGAATTACTCTTTGAGTACATTCGACGAGGAACCAATCTGGATGCATTTTGTGATGACCGATGAAATAAGGCAATATTGATATTAAGTTTTAATTTTCAATTATGGTTAGAAATAACCATCACGATGTTCTTTTACTTTCCTAGGAGATGAGGCAAGTTGTTATGATGGATTGATGATGATTTCGATATTTATGATGAATTTTTACTAGTCGATGAAATGAGACAAGTCTCGATGTCACTTAAAACTCGTCCAAGTAAGAGATAAGACGAGCTAGGTATCTTACACTCGCCGATGAGATGAGGCAGTGTTTATTTGATGATGTTTTATGATGATTTTTTTAATGTGGCATCGACTAACGATTAGTAAACCAATAGGTACAAATGTATGGTATGGGACGTACGTTGATGCCTATTGGGTTCTTTTCGAGAAGTTGAGACACATTCACGATGTTACTAGTGCTAGAGACCGAGCACTCGATTGGAGTCATCACGATGTTCATGAAGTTATTACTCAACTCCAATCATTACGATGTTATTACTCGGATTTTTATGACTGGGTGTCATCAAGATGTTTCCAACTATAGTCAATCACGATGTTATGATGTTATGTGACCCTAAGTCATCAAGATGAATGGTACCAAATAATGGTAGTACTAGTCAAGATGTAAATGCATGTGCTATTTTCCATGAGGTTTTAGGTGTTTCGATTTCACTATTTTGATGATGATGCTTTAGTATAGCCTTATGTAAGAAAAAGGCTTATTGACATACATGGTTTTATTTGTGATTTCGAATATGATGTTTTGGATACTTTCCGGGCTCTATCAAGATGGATTTGAGACATTATATATAATTATACCAATGAGATGAGGTATAAATTATGGTAATGCTTTTATGACGAGTTTTGATAATAGATTTAAGATATATTTATACCAATGAGATGAGATATAAATGATTACGAAGATTCCTTTATAATGAGTTTAATGATGGATTTGAGATGTATTTATAATAATACCGATGAGATGAGGTATAATAATTAAGAAGTTTCTATTAGATGAGTTTTATTTATGATGGATTCTTGAAGTTTTAATTATCTTATGAAGATTTACTTTATGGTCCATATCCTCACCCATTTCATTCTGTTATATATATAATTAGATGAACCATGTCTATCTATATAAATATTGCATTCCTCTATGCAATCATGATGAACCATTGATGTATCACTCTAGAGATAACTTGATGACCTATATCATTCCATTGGTAATGATGGAATGGTTTTCCCCTTATCTCTTATCATCGCCTTTACTAATGATAAGTTCTAGCTAGCCTGACCCGTGTGTTTCCACTCGGGTCAGACCGAGTTGTTTCAGATATCATCTATTGGGCTTAGCTTGAAGTTGATGTTGGATATCAGCTCTTCTTTCTCTTGAGTAGTTTCTGTTCTTTCGCATACTCTGATGTAGTTATATTTAATTCGATGTATATAGTGTGGTCGAGCACCACCTTTATTGTATTCATATTGTATTGTATTAAACATGTATCAGTGTATATGTATGTATACGATGTTAATTACTGTTCTATGATGTGCTTTTCATTTATTATTGTATTTCATTCAGATAGATCCGTAAGCCATCTATAGTTTTGGATTAAGCATTTACTAGGAATGTCGATCCAGTTGAGATAGAAAAGAAAAATCATATTGCATTTATCGACGTATTCAGTAAACGTTTAAGACAAAATCATAGATGGTCGCCTTTAACCAGCCTTATTCTCCACTTTAGTAGACGGAATTACTTGTTAATTCTCTTTACTAAGATGGGTCTTGGGGTGGGGCATTACAGTGTAAGGAGATAGTAGTAATCACTTTTAGAAGTAATAAGAGAAATTTCCATAAAGTGTATAGGATATATACTAGTAAGAACCTAGGAATATTGATTCATGAAGAACAGTAAAATGAGATTAGTATGATAGTAAGACAAGCATGGTTGAGAATGAGTATTCTTGATTTTAGAAGAACTTGGAAAAAGCATCTTTCTTTAGTGGAATTCATATGGTTGTAATTTTCAAGCTAGCATTGGAATGACACCTTTTGAAGCTCTTTTTGGAAAGGCCATGTAAGATGTCTTCATGTTGGTTGGATTCGACGGAAAGGTTGTTTCTTGGTTCCCTTATGGTTAGAGAGATTTCGGAGAAGATTAGTTTAATTAGGGGAAAATTCATATCTTATATCCATGTCTCTTTGATAATAGGTTTTAGAATTTTCATTTTCCATCTTTTGTTTTAAATAGGTTCTTTCCTTTATAATCCTTTGGGAGGGTAGAAATTAGGATTTAACCTATGGATGGCACGATTTGACGTAAACATGTTAATAGAACATGTTATGAATGATGTATGCTAGTGATTGCAAGTGTTTGCTAGTGGATGACAATGGATGCATATAGATACACTAGGCACTATTATTCTTTAGGGATCGGCCTAACTAGGACACAAGAGCATATGCATATGGGTGTGTGTACATTTTTATTTTATTTCCATGGTTGTTATAAATGGATGTTTATCACTTGATTATTGCATTTAGGTGATGTTTGTAGCACACATATAGAACTATCAGTTATCATTATGAAATTTTTGCATTTATTTAGATACATGGCAAAGACATGATTCATAAAAGAAGGTCAACTGAATCAGGGGACCGCCTAATCTTTTGCATCAATTAGGAACATTTACACTACACTAATTGCATAAGTATCATAAATTACATTAGAAAAACTTAAGGACACTGGATGAATGGTTGATGATTAAGTAGTTGGTTTTATAATTGAATGAAAACATTTAATACATTCTTTTATCCTTAGAGAAATCAGGGGCGAAATCTCTTAAGGAGGGGAGAATGTAACAACCCAAAATTTAACTCGTAATAATTAATTCATTAATAAACTAAATAATAAAATAACTTTGTAAAATTATCAAGATTGATCTGCGAGAGTTGCACCATTGTGTCCGTGGTAATATTCTGGTCAATTTTCATATATAGAACGTCAGAATCTGAGCTAATATGAACAAGTTATTAAATAAACAAGAATCTGAATACACACACACACACACACACACATATATATATATACACACACACACACACACACACACAGATCGTGTGTGTGTGTGTGTGTGTATACTGGTCGACCCACCTATCGAGCTGGGCAAGGGGGCGGTCGACCATCCGGTCGACCCGCCTTCGTTTTTGGCCAACGAACGAACGTTTGTTCGAACGTTCCAGAGCCTATGCGTGACATGGTTTGCATTCTTCTGAGCAATCAGGTCCATCTACTCTTGCATCTGATGGCTCCTATTCAGCCTGCGATGTGGTTGCATCCTATTCAATCTCCAAATCGAACAGTCCGAGATCCACTTCTACCTCTATAAATAGACTCCTAGACCTAACACTTTTTCTCATTCTAGATTTTCTCCAATTGACTTCACCTTTCTAGGAAGGACCCTAAACGGAATAATTTTTTCAAAGGAGAAATGGTTATAAATTAAATAATTTTATAACTCCAAGTGGATCCGGGAAGACCAAAGAAAGAGCTTAGGACCGGAGATGAGTGATAGTAATTATTTTAAGATTTCTTTAAGTAATTTAAAATAATAAGGTTTCCAATAGTTGTAGTTTTACTACGATTTTTGGAAAAGCCTTTTTTAGTAGTTATTTACAGTTTTAGAATTATTTTCCATCTATTTCCTTTCAGCCATTCCTTTCAGTAATTTTAGTATTATTTCTTTTAATTATAATTTAATACTTTTAAGCATAGCTTTTTATTGATTTACAGTCTATTTATAGTTTTTAAATTTATTTACTGTTATTTATTTCTTATTTGCATCTTTTTCGATGTTTTGGATTTTATGCAAGCGTCTATTCTCTTCATCCTCCTATTTCTTTTCGTATGGATTAGAATAAATTAAAAGTGAATATGAATTTTATAAGTAAGAATATTGAATGAAGAAAAATAAGATACAAAGGTTGCAATAAATAATGGAATTGGACCGAAATTACGCCTAGTTATAATTAGAATTAGATTAATTAAAGATAATTGGCATAACTATAACTTAGAATTATAACTCAATAAATAAAATAAGCTTATTTTCACACTTAGACCTTGGGTTAAGTAATAAGCATGATTATAACGTAGGTTATAATAAGATAAAGAATAGAATAAGGCTTATCTTAAGAAATAGGATAAATTAATAAGCACAGATAGTAGAGAAAAGTGTAAAGGCTTATTTAAATAATTTACCTAAGTTAATAAGAAAAGATGAAAGTAGGACATGTACCAAATAGCATTCCCTAGGGCACGCTTATACTAAGAATGGTAGTAATCGGTAAAATAAAAGTCCAAATAACGGGGGATTTGGATAAGGGGCGCAACCAGATATTGTTTGGATGAAGGGACGGTACCAATAGCATTTCCCCTATTTTCTATGGACACACGGTGATCTCGCGTTAGCCTGAAGGGAGATAAGGGGCACGCTATGCTGGATGTTGAGGTAATAAGAAGACCCAATAAGTGGAGCAAAAGGTAGCATGGGCATAGTGGCAGTTATGCGTGCGGCTTCCATTCGGTGCTCAGCAATAGCTATGAATTCTAAGTGCTTATTATGAGTGTCTTTAGTAGACATCATTGTCTTCTGTGTAGGGAGCTATATATGTCATCTGGATCCGTAGTAGTTACTCTATGCATCTTTCGTATATACCATTGGTTGCTGTGAAGGGAGTTATATAGCGGCTGGTTCATAGTAAGGTATATGGAGTAGCAGGCTGATCAAAAGGGTAGAATTAAGGTCGCATCCTAATTATAGGATTAGGAATTCAGCCTAGTTAAATCAGAAAAAGTGGAAGCAATCAAAGTTAACCTATCTTGAGCAATATTTAATCGTATTTATTTCATGTTTATCTCTTTCCTATTTTCTTTGTTATCGTTATTTATGCTAGAACTGTTGTAGAGTCTATTACTTATATCTTGCTTAAAGACTCCAGTAATTACTATCGTTCACCAGACTTTTAGTCTGACCCACTCATTCGTTTCCCCCGTTTTCCCCCTTAGGCAATCAAGGGAGAAGCTAGTAGATTGCTAGAGCTTGGAGTTCTTCTAGGAGGAGATTTCTTCTATGTACTTCTTTTATTTTCAACTTTTTTTCTTGTATGCACTGGTTTATTTATGAGGGATATTACGTACTATGATTTTGAGACTATGAATTTTTATTTCATAAGACACGATGGGTTTTGAGATATGGATGTTGTATTTGTCATTTGACTTATTTATGAATTAATAATGAAGCTTGTTTTAATTAAATACTTATTTATTTTCCGCGCTTTTTACCTATTTCTGTCTTATGAATCTTAGTCTCTGTTACTTTTAGTTATACCTACAATGCAACACGCCTTTTAATGTGTCATTTTGGGTATATTAAGGGGTGTGGGGTGTTTCAATTTCCACAAGCCACGCTTTTTTTCACAAAGCCACGCTTTTTTTCACAAGGCCATGCTCTGATCATAACAGATTCCACTTTGAATGCCACAATGCCATTCCATTGATCATTATTGACTTTCGGGAACATACGACCTCTAAGCTTCTACGTCTCAAAGAAGGATGTTAAGCTAAGAGAAGTTGCCTTCACTACCACCAAACAAATGTGCGTTTGTAAAATTCAACGTTGTTATCTCAGAAATATAATGTTAGACATTCGTCCATACAAGTTCGTTCTGGGACTGAACAAAACCGAAGGCACTCGTCCTGCTACATCCTATCGGAAATTGTCCTAGGATTAGTAGCGATTAGTCCTTGTGGTTGATGATTTTCATAATAGAGCACTACTGCCAACATAAATATAGGATATGGTAAATTTTACCTCGAGGGATTAGTGGCAAACATCCCTTCATCATGAAGATCCACATCTTCAAAAGTAATCATCTTCATCGTGTCTTCACAACGTATACATTGGTTCGGAGTGGTTTTCGGATAGGAGTTACCTGATTCCGACCCTGGCTCCTTCGAACCAATCATTGATTAAAAAGATGTTAAGTGCATATGTGATTATCAGTCATCATTCAATTTAATTCAACTTTTTATTCATTCATAAATAACTCTTAGAGATATATTATTTTATATTATTTCATTTATCTTCTTTTAAAAATATATGGAATCATTAAACCTCATTTATCAAATCTACTGTAAATTAAACAATTCTAAATTGTTTCACCTTTTTGCTCAATGAAAACATTTCCAAATTATTTATTTAAATTTAAATCAAAGATTTCTTATATTCAAATCATAACATTTTAGTAGGTCAAGAACAATGTTATTTAAGACCCTGTTTAATGTAAACCCCAAACCAATTTGAATTGCGTAAAAGATTAGACTAATCGTACCAGATTAACTTCTGCATTGGACTCATACTATTCGTGGAATAATGGTGGAATCACCTTTAAATTCATGCAGATAGTACAAGTTCCCTCCTCGGGCCTTAATACAAAGTTTGCTTGAATATCCTTTATACTATTAAAAATCTTGTTTAATTAACTCTTTTGGAAATTCCTTACTTTTGGAAAAACTTAAATGAGATCTTTTTTTAGATCATCCAGGCTTTCCCATCGATCTGTTCCAACCCCACGTCTAAAAGATAAAATGAAGGCCAGGTAAGTTCAGGGCATTGGCTGCTCCATTTCTAGACATAGTTACATACCTTGTTTTACCATTTAGATCTCACAGGAAGAATAGTCGTTTCGGCATACTCCTTTCATTTTTAGAAATGATTTACTTCCAATTCATTATTTAAAACATTTTAAAAGCTATATTGGTCTAAATGACTTTTCTATCCTTTGGAAATTGATTTACATAACTCAAATTTCCTTTAAAATATTTTAAAAGATTTATAAAATTTATCTCATGTTTTTAAAAATTTAAAAATTATTCATTTTAAATCAATTTTAAGTTCGGGTTTTAAAACGCAAACTCGCGATTTTTCTGTAAATTTGTTTTGGACTTAAACTATGTATATAATAGTCTGAAAAATTCTTATCTAGAAGAACTCCGAGCAATATTTCATTCTCTTTACTTGTTTGAACTATACGGTGCGAAATCGCGAACTACCATTATGCGATACACCTAGTTTTGACTTGTTTTTCAATTTCTTATTATTTATCAAACCAAGTAATCATCCATATTAACACACATATATTCAAAAACGTAATCAACCAAGTAATTAGACATTTAATCATCCAATATATATATATATATATATATATATATATTACACATTTAATCATCCAATATATATATATATATATATATTATATTTTCATATGACTAACTTGGAATTACTTAGAAATTAATTAGTAAATTTAAAATATGAGTACTCACCATTAACTAAAAATTTTCATTTCCTACCAACATTCATTCAATCTAACACTTCACTTAAACATTTTTTAACTACAAGTAATCATCAACTACTCCATTCCTCCTTGCTTTATGCTCTCGACCACACCCTACACCATGCTTTACTCTCGGACATAAGCTTTTCCATCACCCAAAACTCATGCCATATCCTCCAATCAGCTCCAAAATGTTCGGTCTCACCATGTTTCGCCTCCTCCTTCATCATTCTTCAATTTCTTAGATGCTAAACCATGTTCTAATGATATTCTTAAGTCTTTGGCAAAGTTTAGTAGAGTTTGAAGTTGGTTAGATATGATTTCAAGAAAGTTGGTAAAGAAAGAGAAGAGAAGAAGCCGTTAAAACTCTAAGAAAGAAGAAAAAGAAAGCTAAGAAAAGAATGAGTGGAAGTGTGAAGAAATTAAAGCACAAAGGTTCACATTTATAGTCTTAGAATCCTTAACCCTTAAGCTTTGTCAAACGACATTAATACCATTCCTTGATCTTTAAGTAAACTTATTTTTTCAACACTTACCATCATCACATTACTTATTGCTTTATGTCATCTTTACTTACTAGTTAAGGGATATATTTGGATGGAAAAGTGAATTAAAGTGAAGATGTGTTTTGATTTTGATGTGGTTTGATTTGACATTTGCTTTTTTTACCTTTGTACAAATATCATACTTTCTTTTTTTAATTAATTACATACTTAGTTTAATTAATTTTATTAGTGTTATATACATTCCTATTTGTTAAATGTGTATATATATACAAATGTGTGCAACGACGTTGCAACGAATTTCGTTTGATGAAAAGTTGAAAATCCAAAAAACGATCGTCGGTCACATTTTCAGTTTTTAACTAAACTAATTATTTATTTTAGCAAAACATGAAAATAAGTTTCTTGTCATCTTTAAATAAATAAAACAGGTTTATTTTAGTTATAAAACCATATTTAATAATATTAAAAACCAATTGTAAAAATACGACTTCGATTGGTCGAAGTGTTATGAAGCTTGCACACTTTTATAAAAAAAGTATATATATGTTCGTAAAACTTTTATCAATCAATTATTATTATTTTATAACAATTTAAATATAATTATTTATCATTTAAAGCAAAATTGAACATTTATCCAATTTTATCAAAAACCGACGTTTGTCAATTTTATGATGAAAATCCAAACCTTTTGATTTTGTAATACCATTCTAAAAATAGGTTTATCATTCTTATTTATTACATAAAACAAGATTATTTAAGTTTCAAGATTCCTTATTTGAATATTTAAAGTTAATTAAATATTCCATTTAAAAATGATAAAATTATGGTCATTACATACTTCCCCCCTTAAAAGAATTTCGTGATCGAAATTAAACCAAAACCCAAAACTCGATAATATTTACTCAAAATAATCTTTAAACTCAATTCTATACGATATATACAGATCATTCATACACGATATTGAATTTGATTTTTTATTTGAATCCACAACTTTATTTCCAAACTAGTATTGATCTCCGATCCTCTAGTGCGGACTTTGATCAAGCTCTTTGATCAAAAATCTTTATTTCCTTACATAGCTCTTAACTATGATGGAAAACTCAAGTATCTAACCACAAATCCTCATCAACGTTCGCCGTCAAGAATCGAGTGATAAATCTTTTTTTGGTCAGTGGGAACATCTTAAATTTTTGTACTCAAATCTTAGATCAAAATCATGATCTACATACCTCATATGTACATATTAACTTTCACAAATCTTTATGAAAACTTTTCAATAAACTTTTATCTTTTTTTAAATGCTGCTTTATATATAATTTCTAAATATTTATTTCCAAATATTTTTCTTAAAGGAAAACATTTCATCTTAAAGGAATTATTTTAATTTTAAAAGATAATTTACCTTATATTTTCCAAAATTACAATCAACTTCTCCCATTATAAATATTCCTTTTTAACCAACGTGGATATTATCAAATAATAATTCAAAATTATCCTTTTTACTTAAGGAAAATTATATAGATCGAGTAACTCCAAAATAATAGCAAGGAACTAGGTAATACCAATAGTATCTTATATCCCCTTAACAAGAAGGGCAATGCTTAAGAGAAGTGTTTACCATCTGAACTTATTTCTTGCCCATTTTTAGTAATTTTCAAGCCACTCAAACTATTTATCATTTGAGACTTTCTTACTTTTCAAATTTCATATTTGAAACTTCTTTTCAAAAATCCATTAGAGATTATTTTGTTTATAAAATTTATAAATCCCTTTTATAAAATTATCTTATATTAACTTACTTCCTTTTAAAATTTCATAATTCTTTTCCAAAATACCCAAAATTTAGTTTCTCAAAATTTATATAATGTATCTTTCATATCCGTCTTTTCGAAATTATTTTTTGTGTAAAATACATGCTTATTTTATTATCTTATACAAATTCATTAATCTTAACCTAATATTATTATAAAATGTCTTATAGTCTATCATGAAACTTAATTCACAAGATGTTCGTTCAATCCACCTCGGCTAGGTTGTGATGTATGATGGATTCGAAAAATTATCCCCCTTCTTACCAGTGGAGAGTGAGGCCAAAGGCCTGCATTAGTTTTCTTAATGGATTCCTTGCTTGGCTTTAAGCTTTTCATCTATCTGCCAAGTGATATTATTCCAAAATTTAAGAAATGATAATGTTCATATTATATAGAAGAATCATTACATGCTAGAGTAAAAAATTATTAGCTAAATGACTTATCTACTATCTAAGTGATGGCATTAAGATGCTTAAAGTATATATTAGCCACAAGTTAATAACCCTTAAATAACACATGTCAAGTTTGTCAAAAGACTTAAACTCTAACTTTAATAGAGGAATTCCATGGAAAAACTATATAAAGATTAAATAAGAATGGATATGCGACATCAATAAGTCCATATCGACAGATATATCAATGTCAAATGTCGCGTAGCTTATATTATAAAGCACTAGTAAATATTGCCACTGTAACTAACGTTAAAGTGATGAGGTTGTCGACATAAGTGAATAACGATGATGTAAGTTGATAATTTGCTAATTAGTTAAATGACATATCGAACCGACAAAGGCGGCTATAGAATGGTGGCAATAAACAGTAAGACCATCGGTACCAAAATATAAATCAATGACGACGCCGTTTATAATTAAGTGATGTCGCAACCAATCGACATAGGCACTTTAATAATAGTAACCTCTATAATTCTAAATGGGTTGTTATGTTTCACTTTCGTAAAAGTTTTGTACCAAAATCATTAACTAATAGGAAATAGGTTAACAAAAGCTTTATTGATGTTGAATATAGTATATTTGTTACAACGTAACATAGGGAAGATGAGTCGATGTTGAATATCATAATGATATTGTGAAATATCAGGGCCGGCGTAGAGTGAATCCTCATTGGATATCGAGTCTCGTAAGTTATCATTTTCAGCGTTAAAAAAAGGGCACCCAAGTTCTAGTCTCCAACAACCTCAAATTTCATTCAGACAACATAAAAATTAAGCATTAATCCAATCTATAAAACAAACGATGGTTGACTACATTGATAATCTGAAACCAACATCAAAACTATCTTATTAAACCCTAAATGTCAATTCAGAGTCGATAAAGCCCTAAAAGTGATTTCATGGAAATTCCTTAATTTGAATTAAATAGAAAAATTAGGATTACATATCATACCTGAATTATGAATCAAATAATCCAAAGTTAGAAGTTTTTGGTTTCTTTTGAAAATTTGATTTCACGCTTAAGTTCTCAATTGCAGGTAAAAGAGAAATGAAAGATAAGCGCGTCTATTTATAGAAGAGAAAGAAGGTAGATGGACCCTATTGATTCAATTTGAATGGATGGCTAGATTTGCATGGAATAAACTTGATGTCTACATTATTGACTTGAAAAGTCAAACTCATCTAAACTAGGGGGCAAATGTTATCACTATTATTAACCTTAAAGCTATGCGACATGAGATATGAATATGACGCCACCTTTCAAGATGGAAGTAACATTCATGCTTTATCAATATCATTCAATGCCACAATAATCAATAACACATGTTGCTGATAATGCTTCTTCTTAATGCCACCTACCATCTATATTACATCTCATTGATGCCACATTTTATCGATTCCACCTTTCATTTGTGAAAATATGATGAACGTCTCTTATCACTATACTAAATCCAACCAAAGCCCATAAAATAATGATGTCACATATCTTTGATGCTATTTCTATTCTAATACTATTTCCCTTTAATGTTGTCTTTCAGATGATACTGAGTGTTATCAGTATCCCATGGAACCAACACCACGTCCCTCCAAGGAAGTAACGATATCGACTACAATTAATATAGTAAGCCATCAATGAATGTTGACATAACCTCGTCACATGTCACTGACACCACATTTTACTAGTGTCCCCTCCAAAGTGATGTCGCTTTCTATCAACATCACTCATTGTTACTACTATTTGTTGATGAGGCTGATCATTGCCCATATCACCACTCAAGAATGTCGATGCTTATCAACGCCTTCATTTATCAATGTCACGCCTCGCTTCAACAACACTTATGATATACCATCCATCATACATGCGTTGTTGATACCAAAAGTCATCAACATTCACAGGAGTTATCAATGCCAACATCGCTCCATGATTGTGCCACTCCACATCAAAGTCGTCTCATATCATTATAGCTCCAGACCGATGATGCCATCTACTAATTAAGAGGGTTGGTTATTATAGAGTAAGCTGCTAACATCAAAAATCATTAATGTTGAATGCCTTCACTATTGAAATAGTTCCAAAGCTTTACTATGCATTGAGGAATGTCGAAAATCATCGTTAAATGAAGGCCTGGCAACATGCGGTGTTTCGACGGAGGTGAATGCTGAAGTCAAGCCTCTAAGCATGCTACATTTCCATCCCTATAAATACGTAACTAGGTGCTTTGTGAAAGGGGTGAACCATTCTAATCTCTCTTCTTATATTTTAAACTTTGTAACCCTAAATTGATTTGAGGACTCACAATAGATTATAACACTTGAACTATTGGGCTATTGGACATTATATCTTCGATATTATATTGAATAAAAAACAAGATATCTCGAATTATGACTTACTTTCGAGTTCTAAAGCATATATGATTTGTTAAACAAGGATTGCTTCAAACTCCAAAAGCACTCGTATTCTTAATTTCTACCTCTGCATGCAATTGACAATATGAATTTGTCTCACAAGCATATGATCTTACATGACTTTGCAGATGACTTTATAATGGACTTGAGCTTGTTTGTTCACTCCTCCTAAGCCTTAAATCAACCAAATGTCATCTTATACCAACACTTGTTGAGGTTATATTTAGCCTCTCCAATTTCCATTGTTTACCAAGGTTCATGTCATCTGGGTTTTTAACCTAGCAGGATCCAATAGGAGATAATACAATCTCGTGTTATATAATGGTTTAGAACTTAACCAGAAAGGCTAAGATAAGTAATTAACGAGAGCCAAGCTATATTGTTAGGCAACGACTGGGATCGACTAAACCAAGAGACCAGTATACCTTCATCCCAATCAGCAGCTAAGAGCAAACAGCTAGTAAATTGTCATCAAAACGGAACGACAATGACACAAGACCATGGAAACCTCCCAACACCAAACTCCAGAAAATATCCTAAGTGATTGGAGCGCCAGCGAACCATATCCTATGGATCGCTAGCGACCCATGCCAATCCTTGAATCTTCAAATAAGTTAGCTAAGTAGGCAATGGAAAAGGAGCCAAGTCACTAGCTCGCGTACGAGCCAAATCTATGGGTTGCCAACGATCCATAGTTTTGGCTCAAATCACGAGTTAAACCCCTTCAAGGTCATTCCCTACCTACCTGCGAGCAACCGATGAAGCGGTCGAGCCCAGAAGCTCTTTGATCCCTATAAACACCATTCTGCCTGCAACATAAGCGAGATCTTCTCCGGACTGGTTGCTGAAGCTCTGCTAGAATCATTCTTCACTCTCTACCTCCCTCATAACATTATCCAAAGGAATTCACTGTGATTATCTAGTGGATTCCAACTCTAGCAATTCAATCTACTGATATATAATCAAAGTCTTATGATCAAACACTCCTTGTAATAGCAATCAGTCTATAATAAAATTATAAAGTGTATGTTGGCTTCATTAACAACCGAATAACAAAGAAAATTCACTATCTTCTTTATTTTACCACTCTTTTCCTATATTTGTGATTTGTGATATTGTTCTGTCAGAACAGGGCTAGTGCTTTCAAAATCAAACCAGGGTATTGATATATTTTTTGGATTAACATTTTGGTGCTTTCATTGAGAAATCCAACTCAGGATCCAGATCTTGCCATCTACTTTGGATCCCATAGGTCTAGAAGTTAGATCCTTAATCTTTGCTTAAAGAATTCACTGTTTGGAATCAATGGCCCCTGGAAGAAGAAGAACTGCCTCTGGAAAATCCATAGGGGCAGTAGTAGCTGGAGAAGATGCTAATCCCCAACAAACTAAAGCAAATGGCGCTAACTTAAGGAATCGGGCGCCAACCTCCTCCATTCAGCATGAAGCTATTACCAGGGATGAGTTAAATAAAATGGTTGATGAAATCAACCAAAAAATGGAAAGTAGCCAAAAGGCTCTAATGGATAAGCTTAACACTCTCCTAACCCTACAGTCAAATCCCAATTCAAAGACTATGCTCGAACCTGCGGCTGCTATGGAATAAGAGAATTCCTCTGTTTCTAGTCTACATAGAAGAAATGGAAAATAGCCACAAAATGGGTGACAGCTTGACTTAACATGGACGGAAATGCAAGTACTCCATTTGCCACAAGGCAACCTATTCTGCATTTAAGCCAAGGGGCAAAGACCCCCTTTGAAGACATAACTATAGATCTTTCCGACTCGGAGGATGGAGAGCAAGACGGAAAATTGAAAGAAAATGCTAACGCATTTGATAGTGTAAGGAATACCTGAACTACTACAATTAGACCAACCGCAAGCCAAGGGGACCCTATAGGAGCGGCTCTCCCAAAGATAGGAGAGTCTAGGTCTCAGCCTACTCACCAAAACCATTTGCAAAGTCAAACAGTTGGCGTAGTGACCGACTGCTGTCCTCGCGACTACCGAACATCGGAGGCATACATAGAGGACATGGTTAAATGATTAATGAAGGAGAGCAAAGAAAGAAGAGATGATGAATGGGGATTTGTGACGAGTCGGACTCCCTTCACTGATGAAATATTGAATGAGAGATATCCAGAGAAATTCACAATGCGAACTACTCCATCCTATGACGGGACAAAGGACCGAAACCCCACTTGTACAAATACAGTTGGTACATGGATGGAGCAAATGCCTCTAAAGCCATTCGATGCAAATGCTTCCCTATCTTTCTCAAAGGAGTTGCGTCAATATGGTTCACTAGGCTTTCGCCAAGATCTATCTCTACTTTTGAGTAACTTGCGACAAGGTTCTTTGATCAATTTAGGCTCCATACTATGCCACCAAAATACGCCATGTCCCTATCCAGATTGTTTCAATGGCGTAACGAATCAATGAAATTTAGGTTTAACACCACGGTGACGGAAGTAGGCAACCCCAGTGAAGACACGGTTTTTATTGCATTAGTCTGTGCCATTTGCCTAGAAACTGAATTTGGACATTTGATTAAGATGAAGCAACCTACAACCGTGAAATATTTTAATTGTAAAGCAAGTCGGTACCTAGGTTTGAAGGAAGCACCGGAATTGGAAAGCAAGTCTACTAGTGTGCAACCAGCGAACATCGGGCAAAGCGATGTAGCAATGAATCACGCTTCTCGGACTACTGAAGGAATCACTAGGAAAGACGGAAATTCAAAGAGAAAAGGTCGAAATTCCAATAAGAAAAATGGTAATGGCAGCAATAAAAATCTCAAAGGGTTTAGGCTTGAAGGCTTTATTCCCTTAAGCGACACAAAAAAATATTTTTCTTGCAATTCTAGGAACGGAGGGATGCAAAAAGCCACCCAGAAAGGATGTGACTGGGCAGTAGAAGTGCTCAAGGAAATTCTGCCGCTTCCATGAGACAACGACCACAATACGAACGAATGATGCTGCCTAAAGAATCTCATTGAGGAACCGATCTAGAATAATGAACTCCAACAGTACATAAGACAACCACAAAACCCCAATCCATCTGCGACTCCTTAGCACCTAAGAGAACGAAGGAATCAAGCTAAAACTAGCGAAAAGGGTCAAAACAAACTGACCAAACGCTTATTATCGGAAAATATCCGAGGGACCACATCCCATGCAAAGAAGTTGGGGAGAAATGGAGCGATATGCAAGAAGCATGCTCCGAAGGAATCATGTTTAGCTGTGGAAGATGAAACTCTACCTAAGATGCAAAGGGTATTGAATGATGATATTGTGTTCCGAAATTGGGACACCGAGGGGATCGAAGCTCCAACTCTCGATCCGATAGTGGTGATGGTAGGAATTGGATCTGCTGTAGTTCAGTAAGTGTTGGTTGACAGTGGCGGCTCTGTTAACATACTCTTCAAGCGTACTTTCAATCAAATGAAGATTGACATGAAAAGTGTATCCATGTGCCAAACAAAGATTCAGGGTTTTACCGGTGAACCCAAACTACCAGTGGGAATAATTGACCTACCTATGGAGCTTGGAGAGGGTAAGTAAGGGTCACCCTCATTCAGACTTTTGTGATCATGGATGAGATGTCAGCATACAACGCCTTCTTAGGATGGCCCACATTAGCGACTTCAAAATAACACTGGCCCAATGGTGCCTTATAATGAAATTCCCTATAGAGCATGGAGTCGAAATTGTGAAAGGAGACCAAAGCATCGCCCGACAATGCTACATCATAGAATTGCGTGAGTCAAAGAGAAAGGAAAAAGGAAATGATGTGGGGAAAACCCTCCACATCCGTGAATCCGCTGAATAGGAACTACGAGCCGCCCTGTCTTGGGGACTATAGCCGATCCGACAAGGCTTTGGACCCTAGAAAAAAGAGCTTAGGGGAGGATCGGGCAGCACAGGAACAATTGACAGTGTATATCCCAGTCTGTAAGGTTGACCCGATGCGGGTCTTGAAAATTGGATTACAGCTTGGAAACAGGATGCGATCAGAACTAACTAAATTCCTTCGCACCAATTTGGACATTTTTGGTTGGACACACTCCCATATGTGTGGGGTATCACCTAAAATTGCCTACCATGCGCTCAATATTGACCCAAACTCACACCAGTAAAGAAAAAAGGCGTAGCTTGGGTCTCGAAAGGTCTAAGACACTGAGAGAGGTGGTTGATAAGTTGATGGCTAACAGCTTCAGCTGGGACGCAATTTACCTTGAATGGGTATCGAACCCAGTCTTAGTCAAGAAGTCTAACGGAAAATAGAGAACTTGTACTGACTTCTCGGATCTAAATAAGGCTTGTCAAAAAGATAGATTCCCACTCCCCATAATCGATCAGCTTGTGGATGGAACTGTGGGGCTTGAATTGCTGTCATTTATGGATGCATACTTAGGTTATAACTAGATCCTGATGCATGAACCAGATCAGGAATACACCTGCTTCATCACCAATTTGGGACTGTACTGCTATAGAGTAATGTCATTCAAGTTAAAGAACGTTGGGGCAACATACCAAAGTCTAGTAAATACTATGTTCAAACGTCGGATCGGAAAGACTATGGATGTTTATGTGGATGACATGTTGGTCAAATCTCAAGTAGCTGCTAACATCTAGAAAAGCTTGATGAAATGTTCAAAATACTCCGAAAGTAAGGAATGAAGCTCAACCCACTCAAGTGTGATTTTAGAGTAGCCTTTGAGAAATTCTTGGGGTTCATAGTAAGTGCCCAAGGCATCCAAGCAAATCCAGAATAAATAACTGCACTACGAGAAGTCCAAGCCCCAAGAAATAAGAAAGAACTTCAAAGCTTAAATGGAAAAGTCACAGCACTAAGCCGATTTATCTCAAAAGCTACATACATGTGCATACCACTCTTCAATGTATTGAAGAAGGGAAAGAAAAACTTCGAATGGATTGAAACTTGTCAAACAGCTTTCGAAGAGTTGCTACAACACATGAAAGCTCCCCCAATCTTATCAAAGTCGGTGGATGGAGAAGACCTATTCATTTATTTAGCAGTCTCCCAACATGCGTTGAGCACTGCTCTTGTGCGAAAAGAAGCAAGAATCCAGCGGCTCGTTTATTACATTAGTAAATGATTCATCAGAGCTGAGAAGAATTATCCAAAACTAGAAAAGCTAGCGTATTGCCTCTTGATCGCGTCCCAGAAGTTACAACCATACTTTCTGGATCATCCAATTAAAATGTTGATTGACCAGTCCCTGAAGCAAGTGTTATACCGACCGGAAAGTTCCGGATGACTAGTCAAGTGGAATATAGAGTTGAGTCAATATGACATCACATACCATCCAAGGAAAGCCATCAATGGGCAAGCATCGACCGACTTCATCGTCGAATTTACTATATGGGATAATGAGGAGGAAGTTCAATCAGAAATAGACACACAATGGAAGCTATTTGTCGACGATGCATCCAAAAACTTCTGTTGGGGAGCAGGAGTAGTGCTTGAAACCCTCAAGGGGCGATCCATTAGCTATTCTTTGCACTTAGAATTCCCCGCCACAAACAATGAAGAAAAATATAAAGCACTGATCGTTGGACTGAAAGTTGTGAAGGATCTCAAAATAAAAGCTATTCACATATACATCGACTCATAACTGGTCGTTTGTCAAGTAAATGGGGAGTATCAGGCGCGTGGTGAGAATCTTGCCCCGTACCTGTCTAAAGTACAGGAACTGCTAAGCGACGTCGAGCACTGAACCATCACTCGCATCCCATAGGAGCAAAAAACTAAGGCATATTATTTGGCTAAACTAGCAAGTTCAGGAGAATCTCAGTCATTGAGGCTAGTCCTAGTCGAAACTCTGGCCAACCCGTGCATAGAAGAAATGGATGTAGACTGGATTCTCCAAACCACCATCAAACTAGATACGTGGATGACGTTGATAAAGAACTATCTACTTGCAGGAACCCTTCCAACTGACTGGAATCAGCATAAGAAGCTTCTTTGAAAGGTGCCACGGTTGATGATACAAGATGGAATATTTAATCGAAGGGGATTCTCAACCCCCTTCTTAGGTATATGACCGATGACGAAGTACGATGAATCCTAAAGGAGATACATGAAGGCGAATGCAGAGACCATACTAAGGGGCAGACCCTTGTGAAGAAAGTTCTTCGATGCGGGTACTTCTGGCAACAATAAACCGCGATGCCCTAGATCACGCCAGAAGATGCGATTGTTGCCAATGATTCAGCAAAATTAAGAGAACACCTTCAATGGAGCTAACACAAATGGTCATCCCATAGTCGTTTGCAGTATGGGAGATTGATTTGATTGGCGTCCTGCCAATAGTAAAAGTAGGAGCCAAATATACGATAGTTGCCATAGATGACCAAAATGAGCTAAAGCGGAACCATTGGCTACCATAACCACAAAGAAAGTTATTAGCTTTGTTATTAAAACATCATTTGCGGGTTTGGTATGCCGCAAAAAATCATCACCGGCAATGGAACACAATTCGAAAGTGCCAAGTTCAAGGACTTCTGGAAGCGTTTTCGAATTGAAAAGAGCTTTTCCGCAGAGGTTCGTCCATAAGCAAATGGCCAAGTAGAAGCGATAAACAAGATCATCAAGTCCACTATCAAAAGGCAGCTAGCAAAAGCCAAAGGAAACTGGGTTGATGAACTTCCACTTGCACTATGGGATTACAGAACTACCCACAAAGCGGCAACCGGCTATACTCCGTTCGCCCTAGCATATGGTTCAGAAGCAACGATTCTAGTTGAATTAGAAGTCCCCTTACATCAAAGGCAAATTTTCAATCAAAAACAAAATGAGCGACTCCTACCTGAATCGCTAGATATGGTTGATCCAAGAAGAGAAGAAGTAGAGCTGAGAACTACCGCCCACCAAAAATGGGTCGCACGGTACTTTAACTCCGAAGTTCGCAGTCAAACCTTCGAAGTGGGAGATCTTGTGCTCAAGCGAGTTTATCCCGTTCCGTGGGCCTTCGGACCAAACTGGGAAGGACCATATATCATTAATCAAAAGCTAAGGGACGGGGCTTTCAAGCTTGCAACCATTGATGGAACTCAAGTGCCCAGGGCACGGAACAGCGAATCGCTTCGCCATTACTTTGTCAAAATGCTACCTTATGTATTTTTTATTTTCTAGCAAATAAGTCATCCTGAGATACCGGGGGCATTGTACATAGGCAAAAATTTCCCTACTTTTCTTAATAAAGTTTGCTACTTAAACCAATAAAACCGTGTTCATAATAATTACCCATCGGGTCGACGGAAGCAAATCGATTCAAACCGTTAGATCGGCAGAACTTGATCTTTGCCTTCCAAAAACCGGTGTTGCTCCAGCAACATCGAGAAGGCTAAAATCAACACTCCTCACGTTTCCCGAAGATAGGCAATACCGAGAAAAAACAAAAGTCGCGCACCCCATAAGTCGCACACTAAAACAATAACTCCTCACATTGCCCAAAGACAGGCAACGCCGAGGAAAAACAAAAGCCACGCACCCATAAGCCGTGCACTAAAATAATAACTCCTTACATTGCCCGACGATAGGCAACACTGAGGAAAAACAAAAGCCGCGCACCCCATAAGCCGTGCACTAAGATAATTACTCCTCACGTTACCCAAAGATAGGCAACACCAAGGAAAAACAAAAGTCGTGCACTCTATAAGTCGCGCACTAAAATAATAACCCCTCACGTTGCTCGAAGATAGGCAACACTGAGGAAAAAGAAAAGTCGCACACCCTTTAAGCCATGCACTAAATTTCAAAACACTAACTCCTCATACTGCTCGAAGATAGGCAAAACCGAGGAGTAGGAATAATCACACACTGATTCGTAAAGCTTGACCCACTCACACTGCCAGAAGATAGGCGACATTGGGAAACACTAAAAAACACTCTCCTCACATAGCCCGAAGATAGGCAACGCCAAGGAGCACCAAAAACTGTGCGTCTCATAATTAGCGCCAACTGCTCCTATAATCGAGAATAATGAGCAAAGCTCCAATGAAATTGGAATGCTATAAACCAACTGAAACATGCATAAATTGCATACTTTCCAGAATATCACCAGAAATTGGGATTACATGCTAAAGTTGTAAAACTTCCTAAAGAAGGAAAACCAAGTCGCGACTTGGCCAAATTTTAGGTTTGATATAAGAATTATCTAAGTCTTAAGTTTTCGGTCATCTAAAAAATTGTTTTAAGTAAAAAGCCCCATGAACTAGGGGCCTACCCCGGTACTTGAACAACGTGGAATCTCTAAGTTTAGAAGTTCTGTCACTCCAAACCAAAAAAAACAAAGAATTTTTAAAGTGTTATAAATTTCTAAGTGTTGTTAATTTCTAAGTTCCGTTACTTCAAACGAAGGGCTTTGGCTGTAATCACAAAACTAGAAAAGTATGAAATAAAGCAAGCATAAGTACACCAAGCACGTAGGAGCATACAGATGCAAACACGGTCAAAATATCAATATATTGCTTATAATTTTCTTTACACAGGGTCATGATATGGCGTCGTACCCACACAATACTGGCCAACAAAAAAGAAAATATAGACTCCAGCAAAAACGCTAAGTGCAAATTCTGCACTTGTAAAAAATGACCCAAAAAAAGAACCAAAATCAAAATAGTCTTCAGGCAAGCTGTTCAACACTCCTTTCCTCCACTTCCCTTCCCACCCTTTGTTGGCAGTTTCTGCCTTGCCTTAGGATTGCTATCACTGTCGGTGATATCAACGAATACTTCGATGGTAATGTCCTCCTCTTCCTCTGTAGTCTTCTCAGAAAAGCCTTCCTTCCCCTTGCATTTTCTTGATTTCCAGGGGCCATTTGAGCCCTTGATCGCCTCCACCTTTTCCTTCTTGATGGCATCAGATCGATTTGAGTCTTCTGGGGCTACTTTGACTGAGTTTCATGCTCCTTAGCCTCTGCCGATGTAATGTCGCCTTCCAAAGACATGGAAGGGTCATCTAGGCCATGAAGCGCAGTTATCTTTTCAGCCTTTAGCCCCAGTTGCGAGCCAGATGCAGACGTGGAAGCTTGAATAGGAACAGATACAACCACGGAAAATGTGGAAATGGCGGCAAGTCCGCGCGCCGAAGAAGCTGGCACTTCGATGGGGAAGGGGGATGGACTTATAAGATCAAAAATGAAAGCATTAAATTCCTCTTGCTCTTGTCATGTAAGTTGGAAACTCCTAAACTCGGAGGAGGCAAGGACATTACCTGCACCGAAGGCGGTCAAGAATAGCACCACCTTTTCCCTCTTTTGATTGCTTCACTACCTGAGGGAGAAGTTCAAGTCCCGAACTTGATGGCAGGTCATGAGGCTGCTTTGATAATTTTCCCACGCCAGAAATAAGGGGCTTGGTGAGCACTTCATTGGCAGTTGTCAAGGCAGCATCGGTGGCCTCTTGCACTCTTTCAACTCGAAGAATTTTCCTACCCTCGAGCAACGCCTTCTTAGATTCATCGTTGAGGTAGGCGCCTGCAACTCCTGCCTGGGGTAGACATCACGGCTATTAGAAAAGCGGGACAATACTTCTTCCCATACCAGAGCAAGAGTGCACGAGAACTTCGGTACTAGATAGCCGAGACTCCCTTGATGCAATAGGGAGTTGACATTAAAATATTCAGGATGGCTGCATCAAGCTTCTCCATCTTTCTTTCAAAGGCATTTTGGAGTTCCAAATAATCCGCTCTCATGATATCTTTTCCAACTTCAGTGGCAGACTTATCGGCATTGAGCTGTGTGACCTGAGCCTATAGCTTGGCAATGGTCTCAGCTTGGTCAGAAATAGTCTTGTTGTGCTCTTGGACGATGAGGTTGTGATTAGCAATAGTTTTCTGTTGAGCCTCAATCGTTGCGCTGCAGGCGATCACTTCTTGTTTTAGTTTCTCCTCCTCTGCATGTGCCTTCTTTATCTCATATATGTAAACGATCTCAATCCTAGCATGGGCCTCTTTAACTTATTTAAGCAAGTAGGCATTTCTCTTATACTCTTGCAGCGTCGCTGCCTTCTCTTCCTCTAACTGTTCAATCATGGCGTCGCGATCGGCCAACGCCTTCTCAAAGTCAACCTTCTTTGATTCGAAGGAGAGGATCTCCTGATAATTATTTCTATTCATATCCGTTAGCTTTTCACAAAGTTTCTCCTATCCCTCGTCCTGTTCTAGGTCGCTCTGAATAGCTTGGAGGTGCGGCATGCACGAATCTCTATGAATGGGGTGAAAATCGCGGTCGAACTTAACACCCTTCAAGAACCAACCAGGAAATGCTCCTCAAGTTTGGGGACTCCCGAAGGAAGGACATAGGCAAGTCTCTGGTGGGGGCGAAAAGCACAAGGGGTAGAGGTAATGATAGAAGATGATGAGATATGAGTTGAAGGTGGAATCGGGATAGAAGTAATGGGAATTTCTTGGCCCATAGAAGAATGTTTTGGAGCGAGCTACGAAGAATGAGGACGGTGTTCAAACTTCAACTTTTTCGATGGTTCATCCCTCTCCTCAGGAGATCTCCTCTTCTCATACCCGGCTTTATACGATCGACCTCGATCTCTTTCTTCCTTGCTGCGGGTTTCGGCTTCAAGCTCTTTCCTCCTCCGATACTCCTCCTCTGTTTCTTAGGATTGATGACGGCCGAAGGTGCGCTTAGAATACCGTTGTAACTTAGTAAACCCATCAAAGACATCATAGAAACCACATCCTCTCTTCATATTTGGTATAAAACATACATAAAAGATTTCATAAGCATAGAATAAACACAATGAAAATGGAGAAATGAATGGAAGTGAGTGTAATCCTAGTGTACGTGCATTATATTTCTAAGGTGGGCCTAAAACGCCATCGCGAACCGGAACAAATGGCCTTCGTATGTGAAATTGGGCTAACTTCGGCCATCGTAGGCAAAACCAGATTAACTTCTGGCATGATATCACTCAAGCGAGAAGGCACCATATCAAATTTAAAATCTTCTTTCATGAGCTCATCAAATTTAACATAAACATCGCTGAAATCCCCAAATTCTGCTCCTAAATCTTTAATTGGAAAGTCTCGATGTCTTACGATCTTCGGACCTTTGTCTTTATCGCTTATCAGGGAGACGCGAGCTCCGAAGAACGGGGCTCATACCTGGAGTTTCATCACATGTTTTCGAGTCCTCATCATCAGATTCTACGAAGAGATCATCGCTTGCAGTAGACTCGTCGCTACTACTCTCAAACTCTCCTTCATCCTTTTTTGAGTCTAGCGCAACATTGCCTTCTTTGCGCTTGAACTCTTCTTCCGCTTCCTCTGGAATTGGAGGCATTCTAAATGGACCGCTTAATCAACTGCAGTGGCATCTCTTCCCTTGCGGGCCTCATCTGTTGATCCTCCGGATGGGTTCCCTCTCTAGTGAGAGGAACCTTCCCCGAAATTATGGAAGGAAGAAGTAGATCTTATGCGAACCCTGGACGGACAGGAGAGGGAATTCCTACCTGAACAGTGGATCTACCCGGAGGCAATAACCCATACCGATGGAAGTTCTCATCAGTTGTAGCACTTTAATGCATCTCTCCTCAGCGTCAATAGACTTTAGAGTCTGATAAACTTCATCGAGAGCCATGTCTCTATTTAGCCATGGAATAACTACAAAAGACAGGTGGCTGGTTAGAAACTCCATTGCAATGCAGCAGAGCTCGATGAATAAAAAATAAACTTACCATATGTCTTCCACTGACGATTGAATCCCTTGGGGCACCTAATAAAGAAATACCGTGTCTTGAATTATGACAGATTGCTTTGCAAGCGCAGGATGATTTTCCAGTTTCTTTGGGCTTCGATTATAATCAAGAAGGGACGATCATCTCTCCTCTTGAACGCTAGAAAGTACCACAACTCCTCAAACCATGGAGCGCGGTTGAACACCCGTATGAAAAGAACATGTAGGCAAGTCAAGATGGCATAACCATCAGGATGAAGCTGAAATAGGGCAATACCCAAGTTCGAAAGAGTCTCACGTAGAAAGTCGTTAAAGGAAGGTACAGCTCCATTCAAACACATGTATCGGTCGCAAGCAGTGTATCCCGAGGGAGGCATATGAGCGTATTCTTCCTTCTCTGATAGACACATATCCTCTTTGGGAATTTTGTGTTGTGCACAGATGTTATGAAGAACCTTAGCGAAAACCACCGATAAAGCTTTCTCAAGTTGATTAAGTAGAAATCTAAAATTGGGAGGCGTTCGATCCACGACTGGCCCAATAGGGACTAACTGGCCATACTGAGCTTGCGAAGTGGATGATGACTCAGCTTCTGACAGCACCGGGCTTCTCCCGCTTGACTTACGATGCATGGATGGCTGCTTCATTCTAAATAATAGAACTCGCGTTCGAAAACAGTTAGGTAAATCTATCCTAAACTAATAGCTTCCCTTACCCCACTTGAATACCAAAGATACATTAACTTGTAATTGACATGTCGGATTTTAGGTGTGAACTGGGGCAAGTGCAATATGCTATCTATATGGGAAAAACTCGTTGCTCGAAACACTGCAAACGCCATATTCCATATAGATAGTTCGCTTGTAATGGAAGAAGAAAAGAACTTCTCGTGTCACTTCATTTTCTGCTTTTGTTTCTACTTCCTATGCACTTACCCATTATCGATTAATGATCAATAATGGATCCATCGTTCAAAACGACACGGAAAACTCTTCTCATTACAGGGACGCTAAGCATGCAACAAACAAGCGGGATAAGCCCAAATTCTCCAGAAGAATTGGAATCGACTGTTGATATGTCGTGTAGTAACATCTAAGAAACTAGGCACAAGTTAATTCTGGTCTAACAGTCGAAGATAGAAAAACGCATCAAGCATTGGGCCAAAGCTCAAACGTTGTTTCATGAGAAAACTTAAGACTCGATTGGCTATCTGACCCGTTAAACCGCAATCAACTCGAACTTCTCGCGACCAACATTGCAAATGGAAACTCGTCATCAAATCATTACACAAACACAATAATTAGCAAACCGACTAACCAAACCCACCTCTAACTAAATTCAAAAATAGATTTAGCAAGACGAAGAGGGATCGCTGGTGGGCTAGGAAATGGGTCAACAATGTCAAAAGGTGAGCTAAAGTTTCAAACCAGGAGATAGATCGGCTGGAGTTTTGATGAACAAGAGGATCAGATCGCTGGTAGTAACGAGAATTGAATCGCACAAGTATTTGGATCGCGTGAAGAGAATGAAGAAAATTGGTTCGAGTAGATAATCAAGTCGGTTCGAATGAGTGGAGGGGTCGGTTCAAGTCACTTGTATAGGAAAACACAAGAGCGAAAGTCTTCCTAAGGCATTGGTTTGCCCACGATCCATCATGGATCGCTAGCGACCCATCTTTATCAATAGGTCAGGTCGCTAGTGACCCATCCTACATGGATTGCTAGCGACCCATAAGATTGGAGCATATTTTTCTTGAACACATCCTCTGATGTTTATCTATCATTTCGAAGCATGTTAGGAAACTACGGGAAGAAATTTGATCCGTTATGGCAAGCAATAGCAGTCAAGACCAAAGCTAGTTGACCAACAGCATAACCTGCCACGTATTCGTAAAACTCTAATGTAACCTCTTGAAAATTGATGGACGGATGTTGAGAGAAATAATTTCCAGAGTATGCCTTGTTTGCAATGACGACATACTTTAGGGGTAATGTTATCTAGGGTTTTAACCCAGCAGGATCCAAAAGGAGACAAAACAATCTCGTATTATCATAACGGTTCAAAACTTAACCAAAAAGGCTAAGACAAGGAATTAAAGAGAGCCACGCTATATTACTATGGCAACGACTGGGATCGACTAAACCAATACACTAGTATTCTTTCAACCTAATCAGCAGCTAAGCCCAAACAGTTAGTAAATTGTCATCAAAATGGAACAACGATGAACAAGACCATGGAAACCTCCTAAACACCAAACTCCAAAAAATCCTAAGTGATTGAATCGCCAGCGATCATACCCTATGGATCGCTAGCGACCCATGCCAATCCTTGAACCTTCAAATAAGTTAGCTAAGTAGGCAATGGAAAAGGAACCAAGTCACCAGCTCGCGTACGAGCCAAATCCATGGGTCATCAGCGACTTATGGTTTTGGCTCGGATAGCAAGCTAGACCCCCTCAAGGTCGTTCCCTACCTACCTGCGAGCAGCTGATGAAGTGGTCGGGCCCAGAAGCTCTCAGATCCCTATAAATACCATCCTACCTGCAACATAAGTGGTATCATCTCCGGACTGGTTGCTGAAGCTCTACTGGAATCATTCTTCACTTTCTACCTCCCTCACAACGGTCTTCAAAGGGATTCATTGTGATTCTCCAGTAGATTCCAACTCCAGAGATTCAATCTACTGATAGATAATCAATGTCTTGTAATCAAACACTTCCTATGATAGCAATTAGTCTATAATAAAATTATAAAGTGGATGTAGGCTTCATTAACAGCCGAACCACTATAAAAATTCTGTCTTCTTTCTTTTACTATTCTTTTCCTATATCTATGATTTGTGATATTGCTCTGTCAGAATAGGACTGATGCTTTCAAAATCAAACCAGGGTGTTGATCCATTTTATGGGTTCATAGTTCACTCCCTTGCACTTTTGGGTTTGATGAAGAAATTCATTAATAGTTTCTATATGTATATAGCACAAATCTAACAAGTTAACTCATATAACAAAACATAAGTCGCACGGTCAGTCATATTAAGCATCCAAATTTCTTGGTTTAACTAAGCAAACAGAAACATATTGGAAAAAAGTAAGGGATAGAAAGCTTTAGTCTTCTCTTCTAGCTCCCAAGTACTCTCGGCAATAGTATTTCCCTAATGAACTATAAACAGTTTAACTACTTTATTTCAAGGTTGCATTGTTCCATGCTCAATAATGTAGGTAGTTGCACGAAGGGCAAGCGGCTATCTCTCTCCACTTCAACCTCTTCTAACCGACTCGGCTCAACCATGGTAACTAAATCATGTAAACACTTTCGCAAGTGCGACATATAGAAAACATTGTGAACGCCCGCCAACTTTTCATGAAGCTTCACCTTATATGCTAACTTCCATGCTCTCTCTGAAAAAAAAGACCCTAAAAAAGTCGACACCAATTTTCTTAAATTTCTAAACCTCATAACATGTCTCAGTAACGAGACCTTCATAAAAAAATAATGCCTATTGTGAACTCCAACTTTATGCGTTTCCTATCAACGTATGATTTCTGTCTGTCTTGTGCATTCTTCATCCTTCTATGGATAAATCTAGTTTCTTCAAAGTTTCTCTAATCATATCTGGCCTAAAAATAATCTTATCTAGTGGTGTCCTATAACAAGATGGAGATCTGCATAGCCTTCCGTAAAATGCCTCGAACAGTGTCAATCGAATACTTTCTTGATGGCTATTATTATAAAAAAAACCTACCAATGGTAAGTGGTCTTCCTAGGAACCTCCAAAGTCCAAAATAAACATTCATAAGAAATCTTCCAACACTCAATTTACTTACTTGGTCTTTCCGTCCATTTGTGGCTGATATGTTGTACTCAAATTTAGTTTAGTTCCCAAAGCCTCTTGAAGACTCCTCTAAAATTTAATAGTAAAAAGTGAATCTCAATCACTGACCGTACTAGAAAGAAATCCATGCAGTCAAACTACCTCTTCCACGTATAAGGTCATCAAAGATGCAATGGTTATCGTACTCCTAATCGGAATAAAATGAGCGCATTTGGTTAGTCGATCGATAATGACCCAAACGCTGTCATTTCCCCTTCCATTCCTAGGTAACTAATCGACAAAATCCTTAACGATGTTTTTTCATTTCCACTGTAGAATATCCAAAGGATGTAATAGTACACTGGGCTTTTTATGCTCTGCTTTTACCCTTTAACATGTTACACACTTTGAGAAAAATCTTCAACATGTCTCTTCATACCCCACAAATAAAATACCATCTTCATATCTCAATGCATTTTGTTTCCATCGAGACACATAGTCATCGTAGAACAATGGGACTCATTTAGTACCAACTCAATATTCTCTACGATAAGCGAAACACCCAACTTACCATCCCTACACAACCACACTTTAGAGTCATTGGAATAACGATCCAAATGACTCTCAAAAATACCCAACAACTTCTTGTCTTTCTTCTCATCGGATTGATATAGTTGATAAGTGAAGGCTGAACACATAGGGCTATTAATAACCCTGGCACTAGATTTAACAAAGGTCGAAAATCAGATGCAGAAATAAACTCCAAGTGCTTCCACTCTATAGAGCTTAACACCATGTGTCTCCTACTCAAGGCATCAGCTATAATATTGCCTTTGCCTGGGATAAGAATGCTAAAATCATATAAAGCCAAAAACTTCATCTACTTCTGATGCCTTAAATTCAAGATCTATTAAGGAAAACAAATACTTTGTGGACTTTTGATTTGTGAACAACTCAAATTGTTCCCATAAGATGTGATAACTTTAAGATTTGAAAGCAAAATAATAGCTGCCAACTCAAGATCATGAGTTGTACAATTTTTTTCTTGTACTTTCAACCATCGACTAGCATAACAAAAACTCTACCCTTTAGCATTAAAACAGTGCCAATCCCCATACCGTAAGAATTTGCACACATAGTAAATGATTTCGAACCATCAGGAAGTACTGAAACATGTTCACTAGTGAATAACTCCTTTAACTTAAATCATGCTCACTCTTCGGGTTCCATAAGAAAACCAAACTCTTTTAGGAAGGCATGTTAATAGCATAAAAATCTTTTTAATTTAATAAACGTCACATAATTGTCAAACCAAACTACAAAAACTTTTTGCCTCTATAGTATTTTTGGTATATGCCAATCTTGCACAATAGTAAGTTTACTTGGATCTATCGACAATCCATGCTTAGAAACAACATAATCGAGAAGCCGAACTTCCTTGCACCAAAGTAACACTTTAAAAGTTTCGCTTTCAACTTATGCCTACATAGATTATTAAGCACTTCTCTCGAATGCAACTTGTGCTCTTATTCGCTTTTCAAATACATAAGTATATCATCTATAAATACCACTATAAACTTATTCGAAAACCCTCTAAAGGCTCGACTCATAAGTTCGAGGAAATATGTTGGTGCATTGATCAGTCCAAACAGCATGACTAACCACTCAAAAAGTCCATCAGGTATACGAAAAGCGATCTTTTGAATATTGTCATCACTACATGCAACTGATGGAATCCGATAGCCAAGTCAATCTGAGAAAATATCCTTGCTCCAACTAACCAATCAAACAAACTGTCAATACATGGTAGTGGGTAATGATTCTTTTTCAACCGCTTATTCAATTTAGGATAGTTTTTGCAAAGTTATAAAGAACCATCTACTTTAATAGCAAAGACAATAGATGCTTCCTATTTTGAAACACTTCATCAAATAAATCCCTTTTTCTACTAGTTCATTCACCTGTTTATTAAGCTTGTATCTTTCTTAAGAAGCCATATGCCTAAGAGGTAAGATAATGGGTCTGGCATTCTTTTCTAAATAAATCTTAAATTCGATCTTCTTATGAAGGAAGACTAGATACTTCGGTAAAAACATCTTGAAAGCCCAAAACTATAGGAACATAAGCTAACTCATTATGTAACTTGTGTAAAATAATGAATTACTTATCATAATAGAACTTTTGGGATCGTAGTAAACATCAAGGTTGTGCCCACTACAAGTACCCAAATGAATAACCTTCCGATCATAATCCAACATCGCTCCATACATAAACATCTAGTCCATCCCCAAAAACTAAAGCAAAACCAAAAAAATATGAATATAAAGCATCACAATCAAACTTAACACCCAAAATATATAACTTCAAACCCTTAAAATCATGGATAAATGGATTGATACTCTGACATGATTTGATACTATAATACTACTCATGACAATACTAGTCTCTAAAGTTAATTCATCTAATAACTTATTTGGAAAAAATGAGTGAAGTTCTCTGATTTTAAATAAAGTGCGAATAGATAAATTAAAAAGAGTTAACATACATTCCATTATGACTTTATTCCCCTTATTGAAAGCTATAGTTGCACTTGAGCTAGAGATAACATCAAGTGCATAAGATGGAGCCTACTAAGATGAAGTCTTAGGCAAGGTCGAATGCTCCCTTTTTATATGTTCAAGTTGGTTGCAGTTGAAGCATTTGATCCTCAAAACATTCGCTCTGCAATCCTTTTTCATATATCCCCTCATATTGCACCTTCTATTCTTAAATCCTTGTCTCTTTATTCTGCCATGACCTCCTACTTTGCATCTATGTCATAAAACTGATTTTCCTTCTACTTTCTTAGGCTTTGTAGCAACTAAATTCAACAATGCCATCTCTATGAAGCTCTCAAAAGTTTCTCCAATGGGTATATAGCTTAAAGTAACGTCCCTTAAAGATTGGTTCAACCCCTTAGCAAACTTTTCCAACTTCTTCTTTAGTGTATTAATGAGGTATAGGCAATACTTCATTGGCTGATTGAACTGACCGACGTACTACTTGACCCCATGATCTCCTTGTTACAGATGGATGAAATTCTCCAGCTCCACTCCTCATTTAGTCTTTAAAATAAACTTAACTTCAAAATGCCTTCTAAAATCAATCTATGTAATCTTAGTCTCTTACATCACTGTAGTGGCAATATCCCACCATTTTAGGGCCTCCTTTGTAAGTTCCATGAAGCTAATTGCCTTTTCATTGCATCCTTTATGCCCATCATAGCAAATCCTATTGCAATAATAAAAGATTTAGCCCCTAAATACATATTTTCATCCAAACTATAAAATCCCAACATAATTTTGGAAAATCCAAAGTATGCGGAGAAGCAGGAAATACACTATGTGCTTAGCTGTGGGTCCTTCATTAAATTTAATATCAGCCTGGCCTCTTGCCTAAAGATACATGAGAAACCAAGCTGGAACATTCATGCTCAAAACCTTAGTAGTTACCTCACCAAAACTATTTCAAGTTTGATCGCTTATTTTCACTCATTTATAAACAAGAATCATTAGTAACTTTCCTAAGATAATAATAAGTATTACTTGAATTTATGGTGTATTATACTTGTGCATACACACACACACACACATAAGTACACACACACACATAAGTACGCTCTCTCATTTCGTGCCTAATTCCTAAGAATTTCTAAACCTAAGTCATACCAAATGTGATAGCCCACACTTCCAAACAATGCTTAAAACGACATTTGAACTCCTATCGTGCCAAGAAGTATGGATAATTATGTTTGATGGTTTATACGGTATAAAGACAAATATAAAATTTAAATATTATACAGTTCCATATCTCACAGTAGAAGGTACATGATATAAGTAACTGAAATAAACAAAGCGTCTCTATTTAAAACGATAGCAACTAGTATAGAAAACAACAAAACAAAGTTCCTAATAATATTCAGCTAGAAATATAACAGCTTACAAATAATGCAATAAGATACATATGGAATGACTACAAATAATGTAACTCCATTGTTCATGGTCACCTCCTTCACATATCTTACTCTCACTTATCTCACCATCTTACTATCATGTTAACCTGTGAGCAGGTATAAAGAGAGAAAAAATAAAGCGGTTGAATATAGTCCAGTGAGTAAGAAGCACCACTAATGGCATGGTGCTCATAGAAAAATAAATTATAATTTATAATCTACATAATCTAAGGGTTTTTATTTGTTTATGTATACTTACACATACAAAATTTCCAACTGACAAAATATAGGTAACGCCATATAATACGCCTAAAATTCGATCGTCTACATGGTTTCCCACCTGCAGGTTGGACATCCAGAAATGGGGTAAACCTAAAAATACATTAAATTCACAGTTTTGAAGGTAAAATCACCTATAATACAATACATCGAGTATATAGTTCCAATGATACACCGCCTAACGCTACATTGAGTAGACAACCTCAATAGTACACTACACTAAGGCACATATCCGGTATACAATCCCGATGGTAAATTGCCTACCGAAACATCGAGTATAAACCTCGATGGTTGGCGTGTCCTGCTCTCTATATAATTTCAACTGATAACATATAAGGATCGTAAAAAAGTCGATTCCCCATAAGTACGTCAACTGAACAATGTATAAACTACTAATATGGATGTCTCCGTTCCCCCAATGGTTCACCTACTGAAATGTGTAACTGTTGCACTAACAGTAATAATAAGAGCATCTAATTGTGATACAATTGGATGTTCACATTAAGTATCACATTATAATCCATCATAAAGCTATGGGACTTCAGAATGTCGACAAAAAGGGAAACATGTGACGACCTGGATTTTTGGACCAGTTAAAATTATCAAAAAATCCGTCCATTCTAAAACTACTAATGAAAACTACCAACTTAATACACCATATTTAGATAAATATTCAATATTACTAAATGTACAGGATACAATTTTAATTATACAACTATCAGAGTAATTAATTAATTTATTAATCCTACAAAGTGTGCTTTAATACATACCAAATACAATGACTATAAATCTACCACTACACAACTCTGATGAAAGAGACAACACTATCCTTACATGCGAACTCAATAAACAATGTAAACGTGGAATAAAATAGTAAACATGAAACATAAAATAACACAAGATAAACAACAACCAATAACAGATAAACATGAAAGGGTTGTATTATTTTAGGGGTTGCATCACTACCACTTGTGACTGCCTATGTACCCCTATCTAATTGGGTACCCAATTAAATACAGGATGAAGCCAATGTAGTTCTCCTACTGCAAATAGGACTCATGGAGCCTACGATGCAACAAACAATATGCAATTCCCAAAACTACCCACTTAGGCTTAATCTTCAACTTTAGATTTGCAAATCTAATTACCTTTACGAAAATTATCTTTTTGGACTTTATTCTCGAATTCTTATTTCAAAACTTTTGAATTATATATATCTTTTACATTCAAATTATACTTTACTTCGGGATCTTAAATCAAATCACTTTCGAAAAGTTTATTTGGAAATCCCAAATACTGTAATAAAAACATATCAAACCATATGCAACTAGATCGGGAGGTTTCTTCCGATAATAAGGCAACTAGGTTCCGGCCTTCATACAATCGATAAATAAGTACATCCCTCTATTCCAAGAGCGGACTATACCAAAAACATATGCCCACTTTTTAGTTACGGGTTATCCGAATCATCGGTAACATAACAAATCATTTTATATCCTGAAGCGATAAATCATTTTACACTAATATTCACAAGTACTTTCAAATCTATAATAATTTTCATTTCCAAAATCTGTTCAAAAATCATCTTAAAACCATTGGGTTTAGTCCTCGAAATTCTTTCCGTTTTATAAAACATTTTTATAAAACCATTCTTATATAAATCACTTTTATACAGTATAACTTCAAAATATTCATTACCAAACATTTCTATTTCTTTGAAAGGGAAAAAATTTCATAACATTTTCATTTGAAAACCAATTTTCAAAACAACTCATTAAATTGAAGTGAACCAAATATTACCGCTAAACACCTAATAGTCAAATCGTGAAATAAATCACAAAGTGTTATCCTGCAATTATTTTCTATCCAGCCTATGCATATGGATAACTAATTGCTCACAAACTAGTTAAGCAAAGTCAACAATCAATAAATAATAATCAGTGCTCATAAACTGTTCGAGTGCAATCCAAACAATCAAACAATCAATTAACAAAATAAACACAACAATAAATGATAAATCAATGCTTCATTCTATCAAATATTTATAACATGTTTTATTTTACCTTGAGTTAAACGATCTGACATTTATTTTGGAGCATCCAGGCATTCCCTTTGACATATTCCATCCATCTTCCAAGTCTCCTTGGATCTCACAGATGAAACACATGTACTGGTCGTTTGCGCATATCCCATTAAGTATTTAACTTCTAAATTTTAAATTACTTAATTAACCATCCAAATACAATATCGAGCAAGGAAATCAAACCATTGTTTTAGAAAACAAAGTAAACAAGCATTCAACAAGGTTTTTGAAACAACACTAACACTTAAAGTTCTTTTGATTTAGCAATGGTTTTAATGAACTTAAAATAAGAAATAACTTACTTTGGATTACACTCCTTCAAACTTTAAGGCAAGAAACTTAAAATCTAATGCATACTTCCTACCATGCTTCGAAAGCAAATGAAATAAGCCTGAATTTCTCCATCCTATTGCTTGGCCAAGGCTTGAAATAGAGATTGGCCGAAAGTATAGAGAAGAAGTGGTAGAGCTTTGACCTTGAATTCTCAAGATTTAGATCCGAAAAATAGGTCATCTTGTATCTGGTTGTAGGCCCTCTAAATCTCAAATTTTAGAAAAGTTATAAACTAAAAAGGTGTTGAAAATTCTATTCTCTATAATTTGAAAAAAAGAATCACTTGATTTTGATTAGTTTTGAGGAAGATATGGCCAAAAGAAAAAGAGCTATTCTCGGATTCACAAATGTAAAGCCCGAAAATGTACTATAAAGAATTAAGTTTCAGATATAACAAACCTTCAAACTGGAAAAGGTGATCAAAATGAAAGTTGTAGCCACTAGAATTTCATATGGTTAGAAAAAAATAATTTCTTAATTTGGATCTTTTATGATCAAGTTATGATCAAAACAAAACGGTCTATTCTCTGGCTTAAATATCGGGCCAGAGAATGCACTGGAAAGAAGTGGATTTTTGACATAGTTAAGTGTAGAATGAGACAAAGTGGTCAACATGAAAGTTGTAGCTACCAGAAAAAAAAAATGATTTGAAAAAAAAAATACATTTTGATTTTATTTTGAAGAAGTTATGGCCGAGAGAAAAAAAATTTAAAATATGGAGAAAAGAGGAGTTTGATTTGAAGAGAATGAACATTGATTTATTTTGAATATATTATAAATATTTTGGCATTATATCTTTCTAATTTTTCCTATGGCTTGGAATCCATTAAAGAGAAGAGAAAGAAGGTGAAGAAGCTTGAGAAAAGAAGAAGAAATGTGGATGAAAGTGAAGAAGGAGGTAGGTATTTATAGAAGAAAAAAAGAAGTGGTAAATTTACCAAAATAATTTATTACCACACTATCCTTACTTCAACCTAAAGCAACATTCACTTTTCCAATACTTAACATTATCTTTTCACTTCTTACTTTATGTCTTAGTCACTTAAAGATTAAGTAAAGAAAAGTAATTATTTTGTTGGATTTTGATTTGATATGATTTGATGTTTACTTTTCTTACTTTTGTTAATTCTTACTTACTTTTACTAATGACTTCTAGAAATTTTCTAATCCTATTTAGCAAAAGTAAACATGTTTAGTTACTAAAATGTATAATATATATGTTAAAACAAGTCAACAGAGGTGTAACAACGTTGCGACAACTTATTTTGAACAAAATGTTGATTTTCGACAAAACGTTTTACGGTCGCATTTGACATTTTAGTTAAACTATTTATTTATGTAAATCAAATTAAAAATAAATTTGTATAATGTTATTTGAAAATACAAACACTCATAATTAATTAAAATAATTTATTTAACCATTGGAACATACTTTTATAAAAGGAAATTTTACCATTTTAGCCTAGTTTTGAAAAGATATAACAAATATAGGCCAGTTCTAAAAGTACTTACAAATATAGACCAGTTTTTGTTTTGCTGGTTTATAGCATTGGCGATTTTTCGAAAATCGCCAATGTGCGATTTTTCAAAAATCGCCCAGATGGAAATAACCACAAACAACCCTCCCTTTCTCTCTCATTTCCACCATTTCCACAAAACTAAAACAAACTTCTTTAATGGCAGATCTGTTCTGAAATCATTCTTCATACTCTTTCAAACCTTGGTTCGGTGGTAAATCTGTAGATCGAGTCCACGTTGCTTAGCAAATTTCAGCTAGTTGAAGGTAAATTCACTAAACCCTAGTTTTTTTGCCTAATTTCTGTATTTTGGTGAACTTAGTAATTGGTTATGTTAAGTTAAAAAATTGGTATAATGTGTACATACTGAACGATTTGTATATTGATCTGTAGAATGGCGAGAAATATGATTCCTACGCTTTGCTACTACGACGGCGAACTACTTGTCGATGATCAAAGGAACGGTAAATATGTTGGCGGTATTTGTAAACCAGGAAGAGTGCGAAAAGGTTGCAAATTGAAGGAATTAAAAGATGCTGTGTACAGAACGACGAAGATTAATAAAGAAGAATTTGAACTTGAGCTAGTGGTTAACTGGCCTACGGACTCGGGTTCTAAAGCAATAGCATTGGCGGACAATGACAATGTAGAAGTAATGTTTTCTGCTGTTGTAAAATCTATTGAGTTATACGTAGGAAAAGTAGCAAAGCAACAACAAGAATATCAGGTGGCATCTCCCGTTGTGAGTACTGGAATTGGATACTATACACAGATGTTGGAGACCGCGGATCCATCTACTGACTACGTATCTCCTAGCTATAACAATCCTTTTCCAAACAATGGAATAAACCATCCTCCATCTATGCAGTACGGATTTATGCCATACGAAGACGCGCAGTCATTTACGCAACAAAGCAACATTTATTGCAACCCGTCTAGGGATGCAAATACGAGTGCAAGGTAAAAAAATAATTGATGAATTGGTAGATGTACTATTATGTAGTTAATTTTGCTTATGTTACGCCATAATTTAAACATCTTCCAACAACAAGACATTCAGCATGACGAAATCGATGGACATGTTAATGCAAATATATCGCAGTCAATGCATCCTAATCCATGCAAACTATATGATATGAGTCAAAGGTATGCTTACAGATTGAGCTATATTTTTCATCTCATTTGGTCTCTTTTATCGCTTAATTGACTTCTATATATGAATTAGGTATATGACAGTTGATTCTGGTGCGCAATGGAGTGCTGGACCATCCACTCATTCTCCATATGCAAATTTTGACAATGATATGGATGTTGGTGGGAATGCAGCCGTGGATAAAGAACGTCATGTAGATAGCATGGTCGTTTATTCTATGAATGTTAACGAAGACTCTTGGATACAAAGAATGCAAGTTAACAACGAGCCGTTGAACTATGACTTCCCTGCAGCAGATGACAATGATGCAGATAGTGATGAAGCAGAGATGGAAGTGCCTTTGGATGATGATCTTTGTATCGCTCAAATGTTGGAAAGATCTGTTGTTGGTAATCTTCAATTTTCCGGTGAACGATTTTCGACCTCTTGCGTTCAAGCTGGTTTCAGTGTTGGAATGGTTTTTGAGACAAAAGAGAAGTTTCTTCAACAATTAACGGAATGGTCAATTTTGCATGCTGTTTCATACAAACCAATAAAGTCGAATAAAACACAATATACCACTATATGCACCGTTGAAGGTAATTGTCCGTGGAGAATACATGCCATAGTTTCGAAAAAATCCGAGTCGGGATGGTGGGAAATTCGGAAGTATCCAAGCGAACACACTTGTGTCAACCCAATAGTTAATTCCAACCATAAGCAAGCAACTTCGAAATTTCTTGTGACAAAAATCATGTTTTTTGTCAAAGCCTATTTGGATATTTTAGCTGGTACAGTCCAAGTGCTTGTGCACGATCAGTTGTTCATCAAGATAAGTTGTATGAAAGCGTAGAGAGCATTAAGCAAAGAAATAGAGAGAATTTATGGTGATTGGAAGAATCGTACTCGACTTTACCACAGTTCTTTGATGAGGTAAAATGAATGAACCCTGGCTCTATAGGTCACGTGACACATGATGAAGTGGGAGTGTTCGATCGAGCTTTTTGGGCATTTGGGCCTTGCATTACAGGTTTTGCGCATTGTCGGTCGTTGTTATGTATTGACGGTACTTGTATGGTAAATACAAAGGCACATTGATTGTAGCAACCGCGATAGATGCAGATGATTGTCTTTATCCTTTGGCATACGCAGTAGTTGAATCAGAGTCATGTGATTCTTGGGGTTGGTTTTTTTCCTGCATGCTAGAATTCATACATAGTGTTCGCCGTCGTTGTATTACTTTCATATCCGATAGGATGAAAGGAATTCCAAAAGCTTCACACGGAAAATGGCGACAACCGCACAAACATAATTATTGTGCAAGACATATAAAAGCCAACTTTCAAGCAGCAGGATTCAGAGATAAGCGTTTGACAGGGTTATTTTATTCGGCAGCGTGCGCGTCTGAGGTAGTCGAGTACATGAGAATTAGAGAAGAGATAAAAGCAACAAGTAGGCGTGCGCATGAGTGGATTGAGCGTAGTCTGGGAAATTTTAAAGAAAACTGTGCTTTGTGCAAAGACGATGGAGGACGCTTTCATGTAATGACAACTAATGCTTCTGAAAGTTTTAACGGTGTATTGAAATGAGCTAGATCGCTACCTATAAAGGCCTTGGTTGCACGAACATTCTATCACTCAGTTGAATATTTTTGCAACCATCGCCAAATTGCAGATGAACTAGCGACACACTTGACTCCAAAGTGGGAAGCCAAAATAGCAGATAGAGCCAGTGAAGCACGTCGCTGCAGACTAGTACGATTTAGTCAAACCGAATGGTAGGTAATTCACTACTTTGGTGATGAATACAAAGTTATAATCGACGGCACCAACTGCTCGTGCATATGCAACATTCCGATAATGCAGAAGATACCATGCTCTCATGTAATGGCAGCTTGTTCGGCGCAAACAGGTGGGGATAATAGAGCACACCATGACTTAGCATCAAGCTGGTACTCCGTTGACAGCTACAAAGCCGCTTATAAGCCGGAGTTTCATCCCGTGCGTGATCGGAGATTTTGGGGCGCATATAATGGTCCTCACATATTGCCTCCGACTGTGAGACGACAACCGGGAAGGCCACGGTCTACAAGGATGAAAGGTGTGATGGATGAAGGCCAGTCGTCCAAATCAAACAGGTGTACCAAACGCGGTGTGCTAGGCCATAATCGTAAGCGATGTGTTACTGTCGTGTAGATGTGTTTGTATTATTTAACTTCTATGTAATTTGACTCTACTGTCTACTTAACATGTCATGTTGTTTGCTGCTGTAAGAAAATTTGTCAAATGCTATATATTGTAGATCCTTGTTTTGTTTGTTATATATGAAACAACCTGCTGCTGTCCGGTAGTTGCAACAGGAAAATGACGATTTTTGGAAAGTCGCCCAAGGGCGATTTTTCAAAAATCGCCTTCCACAACCTGCTGCTGCTAACAAACAGCAACAAGTCCACACCCATAATATGCACACAAATATCACAGTCTTTTCCATCCCATACAAAAACATCAGTAGTATCCATATCCAATCAGTACACAAAAGCATGTTCATACCATACACAATTATACCGTGCACAACAAAGTTCAAATTACATAGCCATATCCAATATAATGCACGTATCATCTATGCAAGCGACGAAGATCCATAGGCGTACGACGACGACGACGTTCCGGCCGTTGAGACATGTACTCTTCTTCCTCGATCTCGGTGGTAGGATCAAATGTACATGATGGTTGAGAAGGTCCATGGTGAAATCTTCCGGTTGTTGGGACGTCGAAGGGCCTTCTTCGTACGAAGTTCCTTCACCTCTTCTGTGACGCCGCCTGTAAGTTAGTAGGAGCGGCGGTGCCTCCCCTTGAGGTGGAGGTATAGGGGGGAATGACGTCTTGGCCTCTCTAATTTGTTTCTTCCCAAGACTGTGCATAGAATGTTTTTGATGTTCATGTACATTCCTTTCGACTACGCATCGTGATCTAGACGTTGTTCGAGCTTTTCGGCGGTTTCCAACGCCTTGTAAATGCCATCGGTCTGTACAACGCAAAGACAATTAGTTATCTTTTTTCGAAAATATGGTTAACTTAATGGGGTTCGGTATACTTACAACGTTTCTCTCAAGAGGCACACGGGGGGCGTGTGGATGATGGGGAACAGCCTGTACATGCGCCTGAAGAGCATACCTACGCGTGATATGCCAATACCACCGCATATATGTCTCTAGAGGGGTGATCGGCTCTCTTTCAAATTGCGTAAACAAATGGCGCTGATTCCATATCTCCATAGCATTTGCAATTTCTCCGATATGGTACTCGTCGGTATAGACTGGCGCGTTTTCTGGAATATGCTGCGCCATTGCAAACTGGTGCATAACCCTATCGGGTAGGTGGTGTGCTCAACGAGTAGTGCAAATGAGTGGAAGCCTGGCAGTCCACAGATATCTAGCGACCGTACATATAGCCGGAAGACCCTCCAATACATCCTGTGTGTATGGATTACAGGTCACTACAGCTGAGTCTAGAACGTCTAGCTTATTGCGGTAAAAGCATACATTCCGCCGGGGGGTCTGAGATGTCATTTCTGGACCAACCCATCTGTCAACAAGCGAAGAAACAATATTTTAGCGTAAACAAATTTCGAATTACAAAATTAATTTTCAAAGGACATGAAGTTATACCGAGATCCAAGAGGGTGTGTGTGATCGACGATAACATTTCGGACTTGGATCCGTTCGACGGGTAGATATGTCCATGACCAAATCTGTAGGGAAAAAACAATTTAGCTACTTACAACATATTTCGAATTTGGTCGAAGTAGCAAGATAGATTATACGTGTACCTGAACAAGCGTCAAACACCCTCCTATAAGCTTAGTCACCATAAGAGTGAGATTGGAGAGCTCTATATAGGTGTACGCCAAAACAGCACTACCCCATGAGTACTGGGCACACTGATCGAGATCGGCTAAATATGGTAGCCATTTCAAGTCCATGCGATTTTTTGAATAATCGCACATTAAACAGGATGTAATGATGTGTAGAATAATGGCTCGAGCCCGCTGCTGCATCTGAACCTCTGTAGCATCGGCAGGTATATCATCAGCTACAGCGTGTCGAAACCATTTCACTTCTACCATGTCGTTACCCCTTACTTGTTGCGGAGGAGGAGTAATACCGAGCAAATCCGTGCACAACTGAATATAATCATGATGGTCCTCACCCGTCACTGGATTGCCTTCTATAGGCAAACCTAAAAGCATGGCCACATCCCCTAATGTGATCGTCATCTCTCCGACAGGAAGATGGAATGTAGATGTCTCCGGTCTCCATCTACCGACAAGAGCTATGACCAGATGATGATCTAACCGGAGGTATCCTAACCACAGTATTGTCGAAAAGCCCACTCGATCAATCTCCTCTAATACTCTAGGATGATGTGAAGTGACTTTCTTGAGAGAAATAGAGTGATCGATGGTGAAATCTGCTTCTTCGCTCTATTTAACATTACATGTACAGATATTAGCATTCACACAATTTGTGAAACGAAAATCATAGGAAATTACCATCATATACGCTTAACTAGACGTGCGGTGTCTAGGCTGTAAGTACAACACGTTCGGGTCTACTGGACCGGGCTCCATCTCGATGTAATCTACAACACAAAGATTAATGCATACAACCCTTAACTATCATAAATTTAATTATCTTCAATCCACACTAAAGTACACAAAATTGAATGAACATTCACTTGCAAATACCTCGTAATGCAATCTACAACAGTTAGCTTTCACAACACTTGCAAAATTGAAATCTTGAAAACCCTAAAAATGCCCTAAATCAAGAAATTGGAGATGAGTGCATTACCAATATCCTCCACTATTCTGGATGTTGAAACCATGGTCTGAATGAGCTTCGAATTTGATTAAAAAGCAAAGAAAATATTAATTTTTGGGAGGGAGAGAGCTCAAACCCTAAATGGGTTTTTTGGAGCTAGGTTGAAAGTTGTAGAGTGAGTGGGAGAGGGCTTGCTGGCTGTCTGTTTTGTAACAGGCGAAATAGTGGGTGATTTTTCAAAAATCGCCTATTGGCGATTTTTTAAAATTCGCCAGATAAAAAATAACATGGGGCGATTTTTGAAAAATAGCCATTGGCGATTTTTCAAAAATGCCTGAAGAAAAACAGTGGGCTGCCTGTTCTAGCAACTGTTTGTTTTCACTTAAAAGATAGAAGTGATATAGAGATTCCTCCAAACAACTCTATATGATCATATAAATTCGTCCGACGAGAAATACTTGGATATAACCATCAATTTCAGAGAAAATCAAACATACATTCTATGAATAGGTGAGATTATCCCTCAATTGCAGAGTATTAACAACATATAAAACTAATAACACAAAACTAAAAACGTACGGTCTACGAAAGGTGAAAATATCCATCGATTACATGAAAATAAATGAAGTACCCAACATAGAGTTCATGATATGAAACCGTTTGTCAAATGTTTCCATTGCGAACATAAGCTAAAGATGACATTTTCTTCTCTACCAACATTTTCTATTCATTTCTTCAACTAATTTTTTCAAACGCCTAACTTCAGCTTGCATTTCGAGGGCGTATTCCACTCCTCGAGCACACAATGGAGGATCGATCCACTTCATAAATTTACAGCACCCCACTTCGCCATGATTCATCATGTGATCTTCGTAAGAAGCACAACCGTAAAATCTTCGTCCAACATTGGTTTCAGTTTTGGCTACGACAATCACGCATTCATCGCCACATCGGCAAACTGGATATGCACCGGATGGCAACGTAGGATCTACAGGATTACAAGGACTAAGTACTTTACCTTCAAAAGAATTTTGCTTGCACGATCTTTGGTTCGCTACAACTTCACGTAAGCGAGTGTTGAGAGATGATGTTCCTGAATGTAACTTTTGACGTATCGGCCCAAATTGCGTTTCCGAAACAAATTCAACATCACTTAGATGCATAATGTCCCTTCGAGCTTCAAAATCATCGTAACATTTCGACACCGTCTCGTCGTCATCTCCCAATCATCCATGTTTGTTTCAGCTGTGAGTACGTCAACATTGGTTAGAATACACAACAGCTCCGAATTAGGATTTTAGTAAGCGTAAACATATTATAAATCGATATACATTACCTGTACCGAAGATTACACTTACTTGTTCAGAAGCTTTGATTGTATCTTGTGAGAATCGGACTTTTTTTAGGTTTTCTATGAAGTAGGGTTTGCAAACTTTCGGAAATTTGATGATGAGTTTGGTAAGTTTGGTAAAGTTGATAGTGAAGAAGAAGGTAGGTGGCTGAGTTGGATTTATAGCAGTGTTTCATTTGGCGATTTTTCAAAAATCGCCCAAAGCAAAATGAATTATTCCATCTGGATGATTTTTGAAAAATCGCACGTTGGCGATTTTTGAAAAATCGCCAACGCTATAGACCAGCAAAACAAAAACTGGTCTATATTTACTTTTAGAACTGGCCTATATTTGTTATATCTTTTCAAAACTGGTCTATATATGTAAAATTTTACTTTCTAAAATCAGCATTTTTTCACTTTTGTCGATATAAGCAAACGTTACTATTTTTATATATATTTCTATTTCCAAATCCTATCTAATATTTTTTAAATCATAAAACCTTTTATATTTTATATTTTAAAGCACTCTAAATAGTACATTTTAAAGCGATCAAAGTCTGGATCGCTACAAAACAAGTCCCTAAAATGTCCTTACTTGGCCAGCACCAAGTACAAGTTCACCTGGCCTGATGCAGGTTTCCTTTCAACTAGAAAACATCACCAATCGACCTGTGCTAGTCGACCGAAACATTTCCCAGTCGACTAGATGCCTGTAGCATGCACCATTCTGCATTTTAAATCGATTGGAATGTCGTTTCCAAATGACTCGAACTTTTCTCCTTCTCTTTTTCATTTCAACTTTTTCATGAGTCAATTGGAACTTTTCTCCAATCAACTCCTCTCCCGTAGCATGCATTCCGGCACCCCAAACTTCAACGTTTCAACCATTTTTCTTTATTATTTCATTCTATCTTATTTCAAACTCCAAATACGATGTATAATTTATTATACATTCATTCAATTATTTATTCATACTTACTAATGTCATATCTTATCCTCCAAATATTATAAATTCATTCAATTCGATTATAACCTATTTGCAATGTAAATATTATAATTCAATTATATAAACTAACTATGATATATATATATATATATAGAGTTAAACTATATTAATTTCTAGTGGTTATATAATTATTTTATCAATCATCTCTACAGAACCTAGGATGAATCTTACAATTGTCAAATTAATCCAAATCAACACTCCCTTTATTTATATAAATATTAATATCAAAATCATAGTATAAGGTTTCCCAATTTATCTAATACATGTAAATAATCAACTTGCAAAAAGAAATAAATTTCAAATCATATTTCAAAAGATATACCATTTAATAAAAATTTCAAATATGCACATAATCAAAATAAAAAATTGGCCAAAATGTCCATATTCATGTCATATTCCATTCATATATAAATAGTGTAAAATTCGAGTACATATACAATATCCTTCATTCAATAGTCAATATGTCAAAATTACAAGTCATCTCTTCTTCGTAGTTTAAAATGTCTAAACGAACGATATGTAATTTCTTATTTCTAAGGTCATTATATCCAAAAGTTCAAGTCGTCCTCTTCTTTGTCAGCCATTAAAATAGTCCTCAAGCTCTCGTGCGAGCTTAGAAATGCCAAGTCCAAAAATCATCTGTGCTAAGAAAGCGAAAGAAGAGAGGATCTCCTTCGTATGTAGGAGTAAGTCGCCATTTATAGTAATTGGTGAGGGATGTGGCTTACTTGCATTGATCGACTGAAGTTGACATAGATTGATGATTTGGTAAAAGTGGATGTTCTTGATAATGCCATATGCTATAGTCTCATGATTTGAGTACTTCACATGGATCGTTATCTTGGCCATGACATTGACAATGGTAACATGGTTATATAGGAATGCTTTAAAGCTTTTATAACCAATTAAACAAAAATTCTTTCTCAAAATAATGCACTGGCTTTTCATATAATTGATTTATCTCTATCCTTTTGCGTTGAATATCCTCCATATCTCCTTCTCTTGCATATTTTTGGATTTATTTGCATGATAGTAAGCCACCAATGTACTCTAATATGTCTATCTCATTGTAACATCTTTAACATCTCCATTTCTTTAATAGTTTTCTCTGATTTAATCACATCTCTTTCTATATCTTCAATAACTCTTTTGTATCCTTAATAACTCCTTGTGTTAATGATGACTCTTTGCTTACGATATCTCCTGCCCTTCAATGACTTATGACCTTGTCTTTTGATAGCTTCATTCCTTGAACCTTGACATTTTACACCTCGGCCTTCGATAACTTTGCACTACCAACCTTCAATAGTTATACACTCTTGCTCTTCGATAGTTTCGCACTGTTAAACTTTGATAGTTCATCACTATTGGCATAAGATGGCATCACACCCTTGGCCTTCGACGGATTCGTACCTCAATAGCTCTGTATCTTAACATGCGATGGCTTTCATATCTTGACGTGTGATGGCTCTATATCTCGACATGCAAGAGCTTCATACCTTGACATGCAATAACTTTATATCTCGACATGTGATAGCTCTATATCTCGACATGCCATATGATAGCTTCATACCTTGACATGTGATTGCTCAATACATTGACATGCGATATATTTATATTTTGACATGTGATAGCTTCATGGCATATGATATCTTCCATATCTTGACATGCGATGGCTTTATATCTCAACATGTAATAGCTTCATACTTTAACATGTGATAGCTCTTCAAGCCCTAGGCATACGATAGCTTCACACTCTTGTCCTTTGAAAGCCTCATATCTTAACTTTTGATAGCTTCGAATTTTGATTTATGATAGCTTTGCACTGTATTCATACTTGGAAATTTTTGATGTAACATTTTGTAAATGTATATTTTATCACATATCATTTAGATATCTAAAATTTGGTTTAGGGTCGTAAACTCTATTAATATCCATATTTAATGATGTAACCAACTTTAAAGTCCATTATTCAATTTGATAACATTTATTAATTAACTGATTTAATCTGGCTAAAGATTTGACATCTACGTCGAATACCAAATATAGTGGTTCTAACCTTCTCTAATGCAGGAGGCAATTCCTCTCTTGGGCGGTGTCTCACTTCAAGTAGTTAACTATACCCGATTATGGTCATAACAAGGTCGTTATGCCAGGTGTTTAACCATAATTAAAGTATAACCTAGCTACTTAAGATTGACAGTACCCTAATGTCAAAAGACTACTTATGAATCGTTACCATGAGATCTTTTATTTTGATTCGATTATATTAATCCATAGAAGACTCTAATCGAGTCATCCCATGATCATTCCAAACAATCACAAGTACGTAATCCTTGGTGCTCCTAATAGCGAGGAGTAAAATGTCTTTCATATGGAAAGCATTACATATACTAGACTTAATGGATGCGTAGATTTTCCTTTCTCGATACATCTTGACTGACTAAGAAGATTTAAAAAGTTTGTTTTTATAGATATTGATTTATACTAGGAACATTTAAGGAGTTTATTTTTGTAGACATTACACCTTAAGCATCAAAGAGCTGAAAATTCATCGACCGTTCCAAAAATAACCTAACTCTATATTACCCATAGTATTAATGAGTAAAGTTTAGCAATCAATATTTTTACCTCAAACCTCATTCTATAATAACAAGAAAGAAATTTGGTCAACATTTGGTAGGAAATATTTGGATTGAACTTCGAAGACATCATATTACAATTAGAATTAACGGTAGCTTGTGTTAAGGACCACTAGCTCAAATGGTTAGTGGTATGACGCTCTTGATATAGGTTTACGAGGTTATGGATTCGAACCTACAAGACATCAAAATGAGTTTTGTTCTTGAATAAATTACCACTGCCACTATAAAAAAAGAATAAAAAGTGACAATTTGAATTAGTTCAGTCATCAGAATGAGATTCTGTCAAACAAAATTAGAACAATGTCGAAAGTAGTTAAATCAGCCTAGGAGAAGGAGACGGTCGACAAAATATTTGTACTGGGAATCAAAGCCAACGATCAACGGGTTGCTATTAAATCATTTTCGACCATACAGAGTCAAAACAATATTAGGTTGAGCAGTGTGCATTATAACTGATGTCGTTGGTAGATAGTAGGAATAAGAAGAAATAGTTTAAGAGGAACCATGATTTATGAATTAGGTGAAACATCCCACCTTTATACCTATACTATCCAAGAATATTACTGTGTAATGTTGTCAGATAATAAGAAGAACGAGGCTATATGGGGTACACACGTAAATATTCTATTGGGCTTACATTGGTATATATCTAAACATCGAATAAGAAACTCACCTATATGTACATAGTATCGGCACAAAATAATAAACACATATGCTTACAGGATAGAACAATACATAATATACATTAAATAACATAGAGCACAGAATCTGAATCATAGCGGTAATATATATAATATATAACATATAAGACCATGTGGATACAAAAAATCTCAAATGTCAGTTATCTCAATATAAAACAATGTGCATAAAATATACACTTCACAATGACAAGCATACAATTTATCTACCATATATAAATAACATACAACAATCCTAAGAATCATGCCTCCTCTATGCCTATAAACACAGGCTAGCTAGATTGTCCTGTACTTGAAATATCTTAGGCCGACTCGAGTATTACGTAAATAATATATGGGCCAGACTGTGTCTAAATCAAGGATCTATAAATATATGTGACATGATGTATACTATAAATAATATAAGGTAACACTGTCAGTGTAACTCAAGTCAACAATTACAATGCTAATATACATATATATGTGTGGAAACGTATGCATGGTATACAATAATAATAACATAGATAATCACCAAAGCATCATATATTACAAATATCACAAGCTCATGCATAAAGATGTCATCACTCATATATAGAAGCACATCAAATTAGAAATCACATAACCAACATCAAATGGGTGAATCGTCCATATAAAGAAAACATCCTTAAAATTCAGAAACCATCAATCATGAGACACCATCAATTATAGTCATGCTAGAAGATAACAATGCCCAAATATATCTCTCAACTTCACATTATAAAATATCATCATCAAATCATAGAAATCAAAAAGAAAGATTTAGGCTAGCACAGAGCAATGCCCCTGTACAATCAATATTGAGTAGGCTGTCTGCTTGAAAAGAATAGATCGTCTGCCCATCAATCATATAAAGGTATGATACAGGGATTAACTATACTCTGAACATAGTCTCAGATATAACCACAGTTCATCGTCTAAAGTAGGAATATGAATAGTATATATCTATCTACCACACACACTAGAACCAGATGGGAGGCTAACAACACGACTGCTTACTCCAGGAGCCATATATGTGTCCGTCTAACACGACCCCTGTAGTCACTTGTTACCTTCCCTCGGTACCGTGATAAGATCCACATATGTGTTCGTCTATGCGAGGACTCAACTCGGTCATGACCTGACACATACCATCATAGGTAATTTACCGTTGGCTTAGGCGACATAGAGGTGAATGCATATAGTGATATCACACAACATTATATATATATAAAATGTCACAGATTAAGGGCACGACCCCGCAATCAGGCCGTGGGTATGGATACTGGCCAATATGGTTCACTTCCAAAAGATAAAGAAAGTTAGACAAAGATAAATAGCTACATAGTATTTGTACTTAATAGCCAACACAAAGCACTACATATTGGCCAACACAGGGCTCTATATATATTTGTTGACACATGACTCTGTACAATTGCCGACACACAACTAAATACATGACTAACCACAATGAGTTCAATCATACATAAAAAATTCCCGTATGAGCGACAATTACTTATAATGAATAACCAAACAAATATCACAACGACATCTCATACTACCGTGTGATACTCAAATATTTATTCACTGCTTATAAACTACACTCAATCCCCATAATATTCTATATAATAAGTTCAAAGCATAACCAGAGAAATGTTATCGAATGTTCCATACCAGATGATATTATAACTCCGTTTATTCAAATTTCTCATCACATAGAATTGAATATCATGAAATCACAAAGAAGGATGTTATCACTGTATCACATTAAAATCACCAGTCAAATCTGTATCAACGGTGAATCATTTATAATGTACAAAACCAGCATGGAAATGCTGAGAAACTTGAAAGAAAAAAATTCCATCAATAAAAGTTATAAAAAATATTCTTATTTATGTTTATTAATCAATATATTATTCTAAGATCCTTTAAAACATTAATTAGAAAGTTACCCCACATCTTCAGGAACTAAGTATATTATAGCTTTAAAAAACCTCTTAAAACCGAAATAGATTCACTTTCAATTAATTAATTAATTTTTAAATATAATAAAATACAATACCAAATTTAGAATAGAACAAATACTTTATAAATTTACATATTTCTTTTATATTAATTATCAGATAATGAATCACCAACATGTCCAAGCTCATAAAAACAATACTAGGATTAAATTGGATATTTAAACAAATTTTAAATTATTAAATATATACATTTTCTTTAATCAAATTCATATAAATATATAATGTACTTCCATTTAAATTCATTAACCATGAAATTTACTTTTAAATACTTAGAATATTATTTAGATTATATATTTCTTGTCATCCGTATTTCTTATAACTTTCAATAACTAATTAGAACCAAAAATAAATCTTCTTTAATAATTTCATACTTATGTACACATTATATAATAAGTTTAAAATTATCTTTTTCTTTATAAATTCACTCATTTTCATTTTTCAATTTTTTTAATTATAATTGTATTTTATTTATATATTTATTCAAAATATTAATTCTATTAGCATATTTATTTATCCATTTTTTATATAACAGGTTTGGATAACTAGTGGCTCCACCGGTCGACCGCTTCGACCGATTGCCTTATCAATCAAGTGTTTCTGTCTTTTGCTCAACCTCTGATCAAATTCCAGTACCATACTACACTTATCGTCACCATTTCAACACATATTTTTATATATTCATTGAATCATAAAATCCAAGCACATAATATCAAGAGTAGATGATGATTTAAACATAGAAACGTGGGTATGAATACTCAACTGTGCTTTCCTGTTCTTCTTCCTACCTGCTCGCACGCTCTAGGAAACTAACACATCAACAAAACTTTGATTTCTCTTTAGGCATAAACATGTATTGATACTGAGATGCACATATTCAAATTTTGTGATTTACATTAATTTAATTTTATTTATTTTAATTACCGAGGGAGGAGAATTATTCTAGCTTTTGCTTAGGAAGAGGGTAAAATGATGAAGGGGATATGCCTACATGTTTAATCGAGAAGAGGAAAATCTCAAAATGGCAAAATCTGGATTTTGCGCTTGGGCTTATGTAAATTAATATTTATTTTTCATTTTCATTTATAAAATTATTTTATGTTTAATTTAAATAATTTCAAATTTTTATTTCAAAATCATTTCTTTCCCTAAACCAATATTTTTTGTTACTTATATGTCTCTTATAAAATATTATTTTCATATTTTTAATTTATTTTAATTTAGATATGACATATTAATCATTCAACCCGTTTATTAACTCGATTGCAAAATCATTCTCTTATATTTAAAAAATCTATTTTGATCAATTAGATTACTATCATTAACTTTAACTAATTATTATTTAAAAGTCAGGTTGGTACATTAGGTTTATGAACGAGAAAGAAGAGACATTTTGAAAACTAGTTGCAGCAATTAAAGGACTAAATTCGTTTTTTTTGTTTGTTTAAAGAAATAGAGCCAGAAACGAGAATGAAGACTTTTTAATTGTTTAATATTGAATTTAATTCGTTTCACGTTTAATTTATTTCCTCTTTTCATGTTTAAATAGTAGATTGATAGAAAAGAGAATCAATTAAAGGAAGAAAATGAATTCTGACATTGTTTTTAGTTCGAAGGACATATGTTTTAAAATTCAGTTAAATGACAACATAAAGCTATATTAAACTAACATCAGATAAAACCGAATGCTATGTTAGACTACTATTAAATAAACGGAATACTAAATTAAACTAGAATCGGATGAAGTGCAGTAGGTGAAGTAAAATAACATATATTTTAGTGGTTCAAGAATGGTAAGTTAAATAAGTTAAACTACCATCACATATATATAATGTCAAGTTAATATAACATTCATTTTCACGGTTCGTTTCAACCACCGTGGCCGTCTTCACCATCACCAATTTCCTCCTTTAACTGCACTCGTCGCGGCTGCGCTCGTTGATGTCGTCGACAGCGTTTGCACTTCACTACCGCTGTCGTTGCACTCCACGGTCGCCTGCCTCCACTTGCCCGCTTGTGCCTGCGTTTGCTGTCCACCTGCGCGCGTCAAACTTTTATCTTCCTAAAAAAGAACCCTAATATTTTCCTCCTCCGTGTTTTCCTGCAGATGGATTGTAGGATTCTTTTTTCTTCCTCTTGGCAAATTTCCTCTGGATCATGTAGACTAACAGGCTTTTATTTATCCCCCCACATTCCATGACCATAAAAGCCCAACCAGCCCAGAAAAATGACTACATCGCACCCGAAACCCATTCGCAAGCCAACTCGTAGGACTTCAATCTAATTATCCATAACATCCCTTCGTTCTTCATACGAGAACCCTGAACCCAAACATCCAAATTTTTAATCTAGGGCTTCTTTTCTAAAAAGTTTAATCGACATGGATTTCGACGAGTATGATTACTTAGAAAAAGCAGTAGAAGAAGAAGCAAAAGATATCAACAGCAACAAGGAGAAAAGAGACAAAGATAGCAGCAGATCTGATCGAAAATCGAGATCCGACGACCGAGATCGCGATCGTAGTAGAAGAGATCGAGATAGAGACGCTGAAAAAGATAGCAACGGCAGAGGTCGAGATCGTGATAGAGATAGAGTTAGGGAGAGAACAGATAGAGATAGAGCTCGGGAAAAGGAAAGAGACGCGGAGAGGGAAAAAGAACGCGAGAGAGGAAGAGAAAGGGACAGAGATAGAGAGAGAGAAAAGGAAAAGGAAAGAGAAAAGGAAAAGGAAAAGGAGAGAGAAAAGGAAAAGGAAAGAGAAAGGAGAAGCAGTAGCAGGTCAGTGCGAGATAGAGAAAGAGAGATGGAGAGAGGTAGGAGTAGAGATAGAGCTTTGAGAGAGAGGGAACTGGAAAAAGAGGTTCGTGAAAAAGAGAGCAGCCTGAGCAGGTATGTGGTCCTTTATATAAATTGTTCTTAAGACGCCACACTTTACTCTTAGACGTTGAAAATTCTAAATTCTGATTGCTGAAGTCTGATTGCTTAATTCTGAATAGTCACTTGCTTGTTTTTTGCTTTCAACGTTCAAAACAAAAACCAACATTTCGAAACAAAAAATAAGCAGGAAAAAAGTTCTGACTTATTTTGTCTGAATTTATGGTTTTAATAAACAAACAACATAAAAAGTTCTGATTTATAAATCAGAATTTGGATTCTGAACTTCTTATTAAAAACAAACACAACCATCTATACTATGACAATTTTAATAAAAATGGCATGCTTACTAAGGCCCCGTTTGTTTAAATTGCCGAATTCTGAAGTCTGAATGCTAATTGCCGAATTCTGAAGTCTGAATGCTAATTGCTGAATGCTAAATTCTGAATAATCACGTACTTGTTTGTTTGCATTCAACATTCAGAACAAATAACAACATTCAGAACAAAATATACACTAAAAAAGTTCTGAATTATTTTGTCCGAATAGATTACTTTATTCAGAATATTGATATAAAACTAACAACGTAGAAAGTGCTGATTTTTAAATTAAAACTTGGATTCAGAACTTCTTATTAAAAACAAACACAGCCTAACTTTACTAATACTATGCTTACTAACTTACTAATACCACGACAATTTTAGTAGAAATGATATGTTTGTCTATACCTATCTGTTATTATTTCACTCGGTTGAAAACCACCGTTTTGCAGCAAATAACCGTAGGAATTGGTTATACTTGGAAAATTATGGTGATTTATAGCCATAGGTTTTCAGCGTAGACGGACAACAAAAAGTTGTCGATCACACTAAATTGCCGCAAATGTCTAATATGGCAGCCTCGGCACTTTTGATATTAAGAAGTAGAATATCAGATTTTGATGGTATTATTTAGAAAACGGTATTAGGAAGAAGAAATGATGGTGCCGTTAGCAGCACACTTTATATAATTTCTTGACCACATAGTTTATTTTATTGAATTTGATTTGATTATGGATGGAATGTTGCAAAACATTTCATGATATAAGAGCATAATGTCGATTAATGGTAAAACTGTTAGAAGGTAATAACACAGCCTTATGTTTTTCAAAATATTATTTATTCTTACTGATTGTTGAGAAAGTGTTCAAGTAAAATATGTTTCGGTTCCATAATGGTTAGTGTCTCAAATTGACCATGATTCGTGCTGTGTGTACATAATAGACATACGTGTTTTTAGCAAACAACGAAAAGATATGTGGAACAGATCTTGTTTTCTATTGTCAATGTTATCTTTGGTGATGCGTGTGACAGTATATGCGATAAATTGGCAACTATAACACTATTTATGAAGCGTGGATGGGATTGCTAGCTTTCAAGTTATAAATTTTGTAGAAGTGTCCTATATTTGCTCTGATCCAGAGCCAAAAATGTTTGACTGGTTTTCAACATGAATTAAGGCCAGAAAAATTGTTTGAACTAGTACTTGTCCTTGCGTTCGAGTTTCTTCCATTGATTGCATGCTGACTATTTCATTTAAATCACGCGTATACCGGGTTGTTTGAATTTCTTATTGTAGTGCTTGAAGGTTTTAAAAAGGGAGTTAAATTGTATGTTGTAAACTTCAAGTTTGAATCGAAATGGGACTTAAACCGTAAGTCATGGAGTCAAAAAATACACATTTTAAGGTTTATACATATAAATTGATTTCGATGTTTGAACTTCAACATCTAAGCATAAAACTTAATTTTCTCCCTGCTTCCAATTTTCTTTCATTTAGAAAATAGTAGAATTGGAATTGTGAATTCAAATAACTATATTGGATGTATCCGCTTGGATCAAGGTTTCAAATCGCAGATTTTGGAGAAAATCTCGGGTTGATATCTCAGTTGAAATGACGGAGTTTAAAACTTTGATAACTAACCAAACTGTAAAATCTTGGATTTCGAAGAAAATCTCAGGTACATATCTCGCGTGAGATGAAGGAGATTTAAAACCTTGGCTTGGATTGAATGATTTTTCTCAACTGCAATTTTAATTGGGTTTGAATCAGAATGTGAATCGAATCGTAAAGGGGAGAGATTTGTTTCAAAACAAGATTTAAATTGTAAGATTTTTAACAATAGTGTGTGCTTGAGTACACCCGTGTCTTGTCTGATCAATCAATGAATAACGCCTCTACTTTTAACTTATTCATATTCAATCCGTTCATTTCAGGTTCTGATTTGGCTCATACATCAATTAATCATCGTTTTCTAATCACTTGGTTAGTTTATCATAGCTATCCAAATTCATTAGTGTAAAATTTAGTTAGTTCTTCTTTATCGTGCGCTATTTTTGATTGTGCTGTGCAATATTGATGTTTGAAAATCATAATTGCCCTTCTAATATTAAATTCATTTAACTTTTGTTTTAATTTAAGGAAATTTGTTACACTTCCGAAAATTTTATTTCATACCTTGAAAAACCATTTTTGGCCAACAAAAAACAAGCAATTTGCTATCAGTATCGATGCTCAGTAAGGGTACTACTTTGTGCTGTCAAACCGATCTATAGTTGCAGAATGCTCGGTTCATGGTTAGGATTCTATTAGGAATATCTGTTTCTTTCCAAAGAGACCTTTTTTTTTTCTTAAAATTAAACATCTTATAGCACTACATGTTATTTTCATCTTCAATTCAGTTAACTTGAAAATTTTTAGTAGGAAATTCAAAGACAAAAAAGAACATGAACCTGAAGCTGACCCAGAGAGAGATCAGAGAACCGTTTTTGCTTTTCAGGTAAGATGTTCTTTTACTTAAATATTTGTTTCAATCGTACAAATTTAAACTACTTGATCTCCTCTTGATTGAATGTACTTTCTCTTTTAATATATAGATGCCCCTTAAAGCGACTGAAAGAGATGTCTACGAGTTCTTCTCAAAAGCAGGAAAAGTAAGCAAGTTATGATTCTCATTCTTTCTTCCTTATGAAGCTATAAAAGGCTGTTTGTTTCTTTTTTGTTAGGTCTAGTTGCTGGTAACTTTAAAACAAGTTATCTTTAATTTCTAAATGCATATTTCTATTTGAAAAAAAAAAGCTTTGCGCTGCCAGTGTATCCCTGACCCTTTTCTACATGACATGGTATAAAACATAATTTGGCTGAATCTTATGAGTAGTTTTAGCTTGTACAGATACCATATTGTTTGTACATTGAGTTTTGTTTGCTACTTATTGCAGTAGTTGCTTGACTGCTAAAATTTGAGGCCCACTACAGTCATATTTTGTAGCTCTGTATTCTCTTGTCTGGGTAAGTCTGATAATGGGCGGATAAGCTGATAGTAAACCTTATTATACAGTCTCAGGTGTTATCATTCCCCATGCTGCACTCATTGAAGCGTCTTTCAGTTTTACGTTATCAGCAGTAGTTGCTTTAAGAATATCATATTTCTGAAAACTTATTATTGTGCCTTTTAGGTTAGAGATGTACGCTTGATAATGGATCGAAATTCGAGAAGATCAAAAGGAGTTGGGTAAGTTTAGATTTGTATTCATTGACTTGTATATCCGTACCAATAACAGAGTTTGACTTCCACATACTTCAAAAGAAATATTATCTGTCTGATTACAACTCTTAACATATACTTCAGAGGAACGTCAATAGCAGTGTTTTTATAAAATATGATAGTGTATATAATATGTGATGAAAAGTTGATGATCTTAACATCTTCCACAGTGACATTAGATTGGCCAAACAGCTAGAGATCATTTTTTGAAATCAATATTTTATTGCACGGCATGCAGAGTTACACGAGATCTTAATTTGCCAAACAAGAGCAAAATCTTATGAGCTAAATTAACGATGCACATATGCGCTAGATCTTCCGCCTTTCCAATCTCATCCAGCCGGTCATACAGTCAAACATGAGATCATTGAAATCGTTTGTCATATAATTTGGTGCGAATTAGTGTGAAGGGTTTCATTTTCCATGCACTATAGCTTTAAGAGCTTTCAACAATTCTTCTTTTAACTTACAGTACATTAAAAAGAACTCCGCACGGCCATTTTTTGTGTACCAAGACGTTAAAATTATATTGGAACCCTTAATTTATAAGGAGAACAAAAAAGAGAAACCCTTAAAAGTAATATATATCTATATCAAGCCCTTGACCTATAATCCTATATAGTTTTTATGATGATGAGTTGGGTATCTCAACCTGCTATCAAAATTTGATTATATTCTATTATGTATTGAAACTATTGTAGGTACATTGAATTTTATGATGCAATGTCAGTTCCAATGGCAATAGCTATGTGTGGTGAACTACTTTTGGGCCAACCAGTGATGGTCAAGCCTTCAGAAGCTGAAAAGAATCTTGTACAGTCGACTACTACTGGGGGGTCAAGCCTTGCAGCTGTTGGAGCGGCTAGAAAAATCTATGTTGGAAACCTACACTTTAATATGACTGAAGATCAACTTCGGCAGGTAAATGCAATGTATAAAATATCACAAATTTTCAACAAATCAAAAGGTAGAGTAATTGCCATATTTTCATACTACCTAATGATGTTTCAAAAACAATTACTTTGCAAACAATTACTTTGCCATTCTGATTACGTTTTTCATAGATCATAATAATAGCTCATGCACAATCGCAGAAGCTTGATAATTTTGTAGGAAAGATATGATTGTTTTCTGTTGCTGGGCAGGGATTTCTTTTAGGTGCATTTCTGTCTTTTGCTGTTTTCAGCTTCACCATTCCATTATCACAAGACATGTGAGTTAAAATGCTATTCTGATATCTGATAACCTGAGCGAACACGGTAGAATTTGATTTGAACTTTGCCATCAAGTTCCACTTGTTCAGTGAGGCAGGGGCATGAATGTTTCTCTGAAGCATATATTAGCAGTTTGAAAAGTCTATTGCAAAACTAAGTGTTAGCCGCTACTAATATATTGGAAATCGTGTGCTTCTGATCTTTTTAGTTTTTACGTGTGAAAATACATTTACACTGTGTTTTTTGCATCGCCAATTGTAGCATGTCAGATTGTATTTGTTCTTACTATTAACGTTATTATTTTAATTTAAACCAACTAATTTTGCAAAATGAAATCGGTGGTTAGATATAACAATATTCAGTGTCTCATTGACTACGACATGCTTCCTTTCTTTCTCATGCATCTTGACCTTCAGCTTGTTGATTTTTTTGTTTGGTATTTGTGGGAGCTACACAAAGTTGTACATTTTAATCCACTAAACGGCTTGTATGATCTTACACAACCCGAGCCAAATCTTTTTACTACTTCCTATATGAACCAGCAAAAAACATGATGCAACATTTGACTATTTTTGCTAGTGCATAATTTTATTCTTCAGATGAATAGTCGAACATTTTTAACACTTGTATGTCTTATATTTTCTTTTACTTTTCTAGCTCTTTGAACCGTTTGGTCCAGTTGAACTTGTACAACTACCTCAAGATCTTGAGACAGGGCAATGCAAAGGTTATGGATTCATTCAAGTGAGTGTAATGAAAATATTTTATGCAATCTAAGTTATTCGTTATTAGAAAGCGTGCTAAATGTTTTTTTACTTCTTTTTTTATTAGTTTACACAAATTGAACATGCAAAGGCAGCTCAGAGTTTGAATGGGAAGCTGGAGATAGCTGGCCGTCTTATTAAGGTAGCAGCTTAATAGCTTAAATTTTAAAATTCATTTTGCACTATCAATATTTTATTAGTTAATAACTTTGTTCAAAAGGTATCACTGGTCACGGATCATATAGTCATGCAAGAAACTGGAACAAATACTGCTGATCTTGATGACGACGATGGTGGCGGTTTGGTGAGTTTCCATATTGTTTCTGATTAAGTTAATCGATATAAAATGCTTGTTTATCATGGTTTTTTTCAGAATGCTCTACTGCCTCTTTCTTAAAACATTTTGACAGCTTTGCGTTGAATTTTTTTAATCTTTTTACAACCTCACTCCTTTTTTCGGGTTCGTTCCATTGTGTGCGGTTAATGCCTTAGCTTATTCATTTGTCCCAAAAAAAAAAGTAATTAAGAGACATCATATCAGAGATTGCTTTTGGTTTTCATTCATGATCTAGGACCGATGATATGTTATTTTATTTTCTATTGCAGTCTTTAAATGCTCGGTCCAGAGCTATGTTAATGCAGAAGCTGGATCGTACTGGAATTGCCTCAAGGTTAGTTCCACCATTATATAATACTAGTGTGAAACCCGTACTGGAATTGCCTCAAGGTTAGTTCCACCATTATATAATACTAGTGTGAAACCTGTGTTGCACATGACAACTTAATCAAATATAATATTTACATATCTATTATTGTTAAAAATAGAATTTTATTACGCAATATATGATAAATATATTGAGATAAATGAATTACAAATTAAAATAATATGCGAAGCTTGGATGTAAGGCGGGGGTTAAACATTTGCGAAATATGAATCTATGTGTGAATTAATGTCATAGCTCATACATATGTAAATAGTTGATGTTATGTGACGTACATATTTTTTTATATACGAATGAAGAAAAACTTTACCACTTCTGTTAATATGAATGTTGTATATACATCGAATTGTTTTTATTAAGGATTTATAAATGAATTAACGAACATTGCATAATTGAGTTTATTTGAATAATTTATAAGGAGAGCTAAATGTAAAAAAGAAGAAGAGAACCGAAAAAAGCTTTGTACATAATTGAAGATGAGAAACACATTTTATGCCTAGCTTATCTACACGACCTTTATCTATTCTTTGAGATTTCAATTATTAAACAATTTTAATTTTGTAGTTAACCATGAATTTCATTTTGTTATAAGAGGATCATGTTTACACCTTTGATAATCGCAAACTAGTGTTCTGTGGCATGTAGTCGAGTTATGAGTCGGGTGAGGTTTAATATGATGTTGAAAATGATAATTTTATGCAATCTAATTTTATTGGTGCAATCCTTGCGCTCACATTGCAATGTTATAAAAATATAAATTTATTCTTTAAAAGTTGTGGAATACAAAATTTAGTTATGCAATGTATGATATCTGAGATAAATGAATTATAAATAAAAAATATATATTATTATTTATGTATATGTTTTGTATTATGCGGATTATATATTTTTTAATCTGAATAAAAAAATAACTATATCATTTTTGCTTATATTATGAGTATTGTATGCATATTTAAATTGTTTATTTATAATATTTATTAGATGGGTTAATGAATATTAGGTAATTGAATTTATTTAGATATTTTAAATTTAAGATAACATAATTAGTTAAATATATGCGAGCCAACAAAGTTGTTTAGCTGGTTGGTAGTTTAGACTATGAGATTAAACGTCACGAGTTCGTTCCCTGAGATCGTCAGTTGTTGGCACTAATAAGTCATGTTCAAAAAAATTGGTAAACATACACACGTTAATATAAAATGTTGAGAAAACGAGTAATTTTTGAAATTAATGTAGGTATTTGAAGTTAAAAACAAAAAATTTCAGTCCAATTCATGATAACTTCGTTGAGATAAACAAATTATAAAACAAATTTATTATTATTATTAATGTATATAATTTATGTTATGTGATTATATTTCATTGTATCTAAGTGAATAAATAATTTTACCAATCTATGGATACAACTATGGTATACATATTGAAATTGTTGTCTTTTAGGATTTGTTTGATGGATTAAATATTAGTTAACTGAGTTTATCAAACGGTTTAAATTTTGGAATACGTAATTAATTTATATTCATGAGATTGAATTTAAAATATTAGAAGATAATTGAGAAGAAATTTGTAAATAATTGTAAATCATTGTATATAATTATGTTATGTGGTTATATATCATTGTATCTAAGTGAAAAATAATTTTACCAATTTATGGATACGACTATGGTATACATATTGAAATTGTCATCTTTTAGGATTTATTCGATGGATTAAATATTAGTTAATTGAGTTTATCAGACGGTTTAAATTTTGGATTATGTAATTAATTTATATTCGTGGATTGAATTTAAAATATTAGAAGAGAATTGAGAAGAGGTTTGTAAATAATTGTAAATCTCTTTGGTTAGTAGTTATTTGAAAGTAAATAGCATGAGAAGCTTAGTACAAAAACTTGTGATAAATTATAAAAATTTGAAAATAAAATATTTCTAGAGAGAATTGAGGAGAATGGATAAAACTCTACGATTAATAAGTGAGTTAGAAATTCTTCTGCTTTACTACTGTTTAATAGATTTGTCATCGACTTTAAGGATATTTTCTCATAACTCATTGAATCACCTTCCATTGCATTATACTATCCTCCAAGTATCTATGCTTGCGGTGATTTAAATGCATATCAGAGCAAACTGCATTCATTTTTCTACAACTAATCCCTATATTATTTCATGTTAACTCATCTTTTGATTGCCATATAGTATTGCTGGGTCGCTCGGAGTACCCATGGGTAATGGTGTTGCACAACAGATTCAACATGCATTACCTCCACCCATACCTGGGCAGGCCATGCTACCTGCTATGCCTCCTGTTGCTCCTTCACCTGTTTTGCCCTCAGCTATTCCCATTGGAGAACCTAGTGAATGCTTGGTATTAACAAACATGTTTGACCCAAGTACGGAGGTTGGTTAATTTTCTTTTGTAAAATTTCTCATGTATGTTACCTGTAATTTTTAATTGCTCATACTTGTGGATTTTGCAGACGGATCCTGATTTTGATGTAGAAATCAGAGATGACGTGCAGGATGAGTGCTCCAAGTTTGGCCATGTGAAACATATATACGTGGACAAGTAAGCGATTCTGTTATTTTACCGATATTTTATTAGATGGTAAGGTATACGAAACATACAGTAGCAATTTTTTCTTTTTTTTAAAGGAAAAAAAGAAGGAAAGAATAGATAAGGAAAATGATACATCAGCAAAACGTTATTGGGCTTATGGCGTCTGAACCCACAATTTTAAAGTAGATGGAAACTCGACCAAACTTCCAAGTCAGTCAACTTCTAAAATGTGTTTAAATTATTCTTCGTTATTAAAAAAATTTCCTTGAAAGCCAATTTCTTGTTAAATATTTTACGGCTATATTTATTTCTGGATAACGATGTACTGTTTTATTCCATCTACAACAAGCCATAACAGTTGGCCGTGAATACGAACTAAATTATAGGTTATAAGAGAACTGGAATCCAATGATGTTTCAACATAAATTATATACAGTGAGATTTTGGGACAACACAGTTAATTTCTTGAAATTGTACCTTGCAATATAATTCTCTTATTAGTATCTGAAAATGAAACCAAATAAAGCTTAACAGAAAAAAAGAAGGGGGTGGGGGCTACCGAAGCTTGTCATTTCTCGCTTTAAAGCAAAATTAATTGTTGTGAGGAATAATTTTGGTGAAATTAACACAAATTAGTCAGGAGAAAAGAAAATGATACTTTGCAGAAATATGTTTAAGTGGCATTTCTGTTTAAGTGGATTTCCATTTATAGGCATGTTCCATTAAATTATTGAGTGTTAGATGTTCACCTGGTTGCCTATTAAATTTTTATATAAGCTTCCATCAAATAGCTGCAAGTTTATTATTGATGCATTTTATTATGCATTATTATAACATGTGTTCAATGTGCACATGACAGTCTTTGTTAAAATATCAGAAAGATGATCACATGGTTGCCTGTTAAATTTTTATATAAGCTTCCATGGAATTTCTGCAAGTTTATTATTGATGCGTATTATTATGGATCATGATAACAAATATCAGAAAGAACATATAAATCCACAGAATGTCCAGTGTTTCCCTTTTCCATCCAGTAACATCCCTGAAGATAAAGATGGTGATTTAACACATGCTAACATAGAGAGAGAGAGTCCTGTAATCCCAGTGTTTCCCTTATCCATCCAATAAGTAGATGATGATACGTGTCATTTTTTCCAAAATGTAGACATTTCTCAAATTTCGTACTTATCATTTTGCATCATACCAACTTTTCAACATGCTTTAAAATTTTAATCTATTTTGACTTCCTTTGGCATAACATTACTAACAAAATTTAATGAATTATTAAGTAAATAATTGTTTCCCACTTTCTAATATTCACACGCTGTCTTGTCCCCTTTTTTTTTTTTTTTTTGAGGTCAAAGTAATCCTATCTTATGTTTCTACAGTTTTTGGTACGATGTTGATTTTTAGGAATGTTTAGGAATGAAATGTTGTTTCAGAATCAATTAAGAAGGTTGGAAATTTATCCTTGTGTATTGAAGATCGAAGGGGAAGGAGGATGAAATATGTAATGCTGGAAAACTATATATTTCTTATTTCTTCTCAAAATATACTGATATGTTCAACTAGTTGGGACTGGGACAGCAGCTTTACTTTTGTTGACGTTTCCAATGAGAAGTCGATAATATCATATTTTCTTGGGTTTAAAATCAATTCTTCTCGTTTAATTGTTTTCAACCGTTGTGAATTCATCTGCAGGCATAGTACTGGATATGTATATCTTCGTTTTGATACAGTGACAGCAGCGTCGAGCTGTCAGCGTGCGATGCATTTGAGGTTTTTTGCTGGAAGGTCCGTTTCTGCCATTTTTCTGGTATGTGTTTAACTACATGATTCCTTATCGGTTAATTTTCTTCTAGGCATTAGTATTCATGAATGTTCAAAATTGCATGGCCATATGTTTTTCTCCTGGTGTACCAACTCTTTTTGTTTCCACCAATTTTGCTAACCGTTATTGTTATTTTTTCTTCATGGCATTTGCAGCGGTCTCAGGACTATGATGTCAAATTTGCAAGCGGGGTATGACACATTTGCTTTTCAAGCATGAAAAATATGGATTAAAAGAAGTATGGATTTACTATTATGATATAGGAGGATGTTTCTGTTTGCTGTTTAGAATTTAATGAGAAACATATTTGTATTAGAGTAATTTATGTTAATTCTGGTTTATTTTCAATGTATATTCATCACTCTGTTAAGTTTGTTCTATATTATTGCATGACATTCATATGGTTACGCCTATTTTTCCTTTTGTGAATGTGAATAAAATCAGAAAAGTGCATAGCCAATTTGTGAGTGGATTATTGACATGCATTTTTTAAACGGTGACAACATAGTTAGGTAGATGCAACACGTGTACATGGACATAAACAGAAAATGTAGCCTTAAAACGCATTAGAAAGCAGAAGCAACTTCCTCATCCGATTCTTCCAGAATGGACCACGAGGAAGTTTGGTCGAGGTTACGAGCAGAGCAATTTCTTCGAATCTCACCACTCCCACTTGTGATCACACCCAACTGCCCCATCTTAATTACCGACCTTGCAAACTGCTCAAAGAAAAGCGTCTGATTCACTGCAAATGCCTTCACAATGGACTTGGTCTTCAAATCCACGTACAAATCCTGGTCTGAAGTGAACAGTCCCTGCCTGTTCATGAGGTCAACGTAGTACTTGTTATCAAACTTGTTTGGACTACGAATGTCCAAAACGGTAGTATTATTCGTGTTGGAAGCAGGGCATGTGCGTTTGAGGTTATTTGCAAAGGTTTTGTCCATGTTTGGGTCTTGGTTCGGATAAAGGCGGTTGGTGAAGGAGGCGCAGTGGGCTAGTCCGATGGTGTGGCCTCCGGATAAAGCGACCAGGTCGGTTGTGTCTAGTTTAATGTTGTTGAAGATCGAGAGGAGAGTCGTGACATTTGATGTTGGGGCAGGAAGACTAGACAGAGTACCGTTGGCAGTGGCAAAGTTTAGACTGTCACGTCTGCCTAGTGGTACTTTGTATTTTGGGCCTCCCGTCTGCAGTGAAAGAATAACTATTTTAGCTTTGTTGGCCAAAAATTACAAAAAGCTGTTAATGATATACCAAAATCCAGAACATCTTTTTTGAAGAAAAAAATAAGGAAAAAGAAAAAAAGAAAAAAGAAGAAGCCATTAGATATATCGTTTAATTGGTATAAAGCAAGTAGAGCATCCCCTACTTTACCTTTGATGTGATTTCAAATATCGGATACTGCTTTTTGCCTAGTGTGAAGATAAATGAGTGTACAGTCATACATATATATAATATACAAACCAGGTGGACAGAATCTCTTGCAGCCAAGGCAACAATGTCTGAGCAAGAAACAACTAGGCCGCAAGCTTTATCAATAGCTGCTTTCAGGTCATTAACGGCTTTAAACGCTGATTGTCTCAAAGACAGGTTAGGTACCGCTGCCTGCTCACTGGGTCCGCTAGCCGATCCATCCAGCAACACCGAAGCGTCACAGCCCTGCAGTAATTGATCATAAAACAAATTATACAAACCCTACGACCTTTAGTAAATAGTGGAATTTTTTTTATACCTGAACGAAACAATCATGAAAATGAAGTCGGAGAAGCCCTGCAGCAAGCCCAACATCCTTCTTTATTGCCTGCTTCAGTTGTTTCCTCACTATCGACTCGAGTTTCGGGCAGTTATTCTTGTAGAACGAGAATGATAAACCGTTGGCTAATGGAGGAGAGGTCTCGGCTTTTGGACGTGAACTAAGGAAAGCAATGCAGAAGATTGATAGACAGAGAGAAAATAAAGAGGAAGCCATTGATGAAATATGGTTGGCAACTGAATTATGGTTGCTATTTATATTAGGAGCATGGGATCGCTGTTATAATGCTTTTTCATCTTGTGACCCGCACCCATTGCATATGTTGGCCAAGTTCTCTATTTTGTTATTTCTCGACTATATACAATTTTATACCTTTTTCCCAATCTTACAAAATTTTCACTGACTCGTTTTTAGCCCACAAATAAATACAACATATTTTGATTTAGTTTAACATACGTTATGCAATAAGTAACAAGGTTTTATATTGAGAATGTGAAGTATGCAACTATCTGCTACATTTCAACTCTGCATGTCGAAATTTTAAATGTCCTATAGTTTGCATGCACGTCTTAATTCACCTTTTTAAAATTATGTTTTCTTTTTCTTTGCATTTGTGGTGCTAGACATTTACATGTATTTAATGTACAGTGGTTACACTCCAACACTATTATCATACAAAATTGTACAAAAACAGTAAAATTACTCTTTCTATTAAATCAATAATTTTTGCTTTTCAAGCAAGAACGTTATAACGCTGTCTTCAGACTTTAATGCGCACATGTGGTCGTTTGTTGATATATTCCTGTTTTTGTGCACTGACTAAATGACTACCGGGTACTTATTACAGTATGTTTCAGTTTAAGCTGTCAATTTACGTAACTACGGATAGAAACAGCAAAATTATGGAGCCTTTGACAATGAAATATACTACTAGTTTTACAAGCATTAAACCCTCATGATAAATCAACTCAATGACTACTACCGATTGCAAAAACGATGGATGTTATTTTTGAACAATATACTTGCGTAGTTTTGAACCATGTAACACAACCACATCTCGATTATTGAGTCATAGACGTTGCGAATTTCAGTAGAAAACAGATTACGATTTTTCGCCGTTCACTGGATGTAGAATTAGTTTTCGTGTCATACATGCACAAGGCCAGATTGGAAAAGAACAAACCCTGCCAACTCATAAATCAACTTGGGGAAATGCTGGAACTACCGCTTCTATAGTACGGGATTTCATACGATGGAATCCGGGGACGGATTTTGAATTTGCACTTGGATCGTATAGCTGATTTTGTTTGCGCATAGCAAAAGCTGGTCGTTCTAGATTTTGTTGATCAGTTTAATGGTTAATGGCGACGGTTTTGGTTGAGGTGGTGCAAATCATCAAGCATATACTAGGTGAAAACACTGAAAATTTTATAGACACGACTTGTTAAGATATCTAGGTCTAGTGGGACTTGTAGTTTTCAATTTTGTGTTTTTTTAATAACATTTCCAACTCTAGTAGGATATATTATCAATTAAATTCTATGTGTCAATTATAGTTTACAATCGTGTAAATAAAATAATTAGACATGACATTGAAAAAAAACAACCGTTCCAATGCTAATTTCTTTGTACAAGCAATTTTACTTACATGTTTCAATTAAATTATAGATAAAATTAGGAATAATTAAATTATAGATTAAATTTTATATATATATATATATATATATATATATATATAATAAATAAGAAGACAAACTATAAAACTTTCAATCTTTGCATAAACTGCTTTTTATTTACGTCCCTCGGAGATTGGCCCTGTCCAACAAGTATTGTACATGATCATTATATAGATATGTGTTTTTATCATATATGAACATTTATATTCATCTGGTACAATACTCGTTGGATTTGTCCATGTTTTGGACACGTTATAAACACGGTAAACAATTACATTTCGTACATTATTTTGTTTTAAATAGTTCATAAAATTTCACCATCACTTTTCTTTTTCGTTTCATGTGTATACGCATTTGTGTACAATGTAGGAAGCAAAGAGAAGTGCTGCCGAAATTTTATTGAATCGTTTAAAATGAAATAATTTACGAAATGTAAGTGTTTACTATGTTTGTAATGGGAAGTAGGATGATTGACCAGCAAGAAAGAAAACAATAAACCAACATTTCAATATTGTATTCTTAAGTTGGGTAACATTGACGCGTATAAGATTATGTATCAATACATTAAAAAATAAAATGTCAATTTGTAAAATGGCCAATATTTATTTTTGAACTGGTGACATATTTTTTTAAATAGGAAAAATGATCGATTATTTGGTTGACTGGAAGAGATGGATGTATCAAAAAAGGGGACTGTGAGGCTTAATAAAAGAAGATTTTTATAATGGTATAACCGTAATTGTTGAATTCTCTATAAGTAACAACAGAAACGATGTAGAAATTCATTGTCTGTGTAGTGGGTGTAAACATTTAAAGTATTTGTTATCAGATACTGTGAAAGTTCATTTATGCAAAAACGGTTTTACACCGGAGTATTATGTTTGGGATCATCATGGAGAAGTTGTAACACATACTCCTGAAGAGTCTGAATTAGAGGTGGCTGGTAATGAAATTGTTTTGACGAATCGTATAAAAAATATGATTGAAGATGCAGCACTATCAATGTTCTCTACGATTGAAGTTGATGACAATCATGTAAATGTTGCACACTACTAGAACAACAGTAAATAGCGATTGAGCGTTCCGGTGGCCGTCGACGGTGGTTTTCGACGGCTAGCAACGGTTGTCAAACTCCGCGGCGTTTTCGTAAACAAATTATACTAGCCATCGCTAGTCGTCGAAAATTGAAGCAATAAAGCCGTTGACGGCCGTCGTCGGTCTTAAAAAATTATCGTGTATACAAGCCTCCCGGCCAAGAGCTGAAACATTATTTTAATCCCACAGCCAAAACCCTACCACCACCGCCTCCTTCCCATCGCCAGCCAACCATCGTACCTCCCCTAGCTTCTGCAGCTTCATCATTCTCCAATCTCAACAAGCATAGCCTCTTCATCAATCCCCAATTAGGTTTTATTTCTAAATCCTAATTAATTTTGATTTGTTGAATTAGGGTTAATTTGTTGTGATAGTTGTATAATACCCCATTGATTGTTTGATATACCCAATTGAACGCTAATTAACTTGTTATTATAATTGTTATCACTGAAATGTTGAGAAAAAAAAACTGTTTAGTGTATACTGTAGGATCTAGATTAACCCTAGAGGGGGGTGAATAGAGTTATAGCAAATTTTCTCAATTTAAACACAGAAACAAACCGCAGAAATAAATATGCTGAAAAGTAAATCACACACAAAATTTACCCAGCTTCGGCAACCCCTGCCTACTGCTGCATTCTCAGATTTCTATTAGAATTAAACAGTCTCCCGCTTACAAACACTCTAACAGACTCGCAAACCCTGCTCCCGCTTACAAACACTCTAATAGACTCGTAACCCCTGCTCCCGCCTATAGAGTTTTGCAAACTCGCAAACCTTTGCTCCCGCCTATAGAGTTTTGCAAACTCGCACACCCTACTCACTGAACTAATTCTAACTAGACAATCTGACACTACCTACAACCTAGGTGGTGATTTACCAATACTTTGACTCGAAAAGTAAAAACAACAAATAAAAAACAATTAAACCCAAAACCCTAATAGCCAAAAGCCTTTAAAATATAACCGGCCCAAAGTATTATCACTCAAGAAAAAACGCGGCCCTGTTATTTTCTTTTATCAATGTCGGCTCTCTATTCTTGTTCGTTCCTCTTCAACAATTAGGGTTTTGTGCTATCAATCCAAATTGGGGATTTCTTCAAATTCGATTCTTTGGTGTTGCTCTTGCTCGTCGCTTCTCTGATGATCGATTCTCTGGTTTGTGTTGCTTGCGCTCGTTCGCAGCTGCTCCTTTGATCGAGTTCAGTGTTGCTTCGGCATGTAATTTCCTATTTGTGCTTTTATGATTTCTCGTATTCGAACTCGATGCCGATGATGAATTTTGGGTTTGATATTTATATGAATTCGAGATACTTGAATTTGCTCGTATTCATTTACACTTTCCTAATTTTTGATTGCCTGATGCGCACGGCTTTCCTGATATGTTTTCAACTTGATACACACGGTTTTGATTTTCAAACGTTTGATTTTCCTTGATTAAGACGGCAAAGAACTTTCCTCTTTTATTTGCTTTGACTTTTTCAACAGTACGCACTTGAATTTCTTGACTGTATACATTCACGAATCCCCTTCTTGACTTCTGTATGTTTCCATGATTTCATCTTGGACGTGAGACCATTTCTGCGCTGTTGAATTTTGTTCATCCACTGTGGCTTCCGACTTTACATTCTCTGATTGTTTCTCGACATTAACCACTGTCTTCATCATGCTGCATACTCTGCTGTCGAGTTCCAGTAGTTTGCTGTACATTTGAACTTGCATTGTTTTGAGTTGTATTTACACCCCTTCCTGTTGCATTCATGTACACTGAACTTGCTTGAGTTACTTCGTTGTCACTGGTTCATTGGGCTGAGTCTTCATTGATGTGTCACTGCATACACGTGTACTTGATTCTTTGATGTTGTAACCTGGTCATGTTTATATTAAACTGCTTCCTGTACTTGTATCACTGTTGTCTTGGCTTTGCTTTATGGTCAGTAGTAAACTGTGCCTTGTACTTGTAGTCTTGGCTCTATTCTTCGAGACAATTTGCATTCTATTGATATTGAGACCTGTAGTCTTCATTTGCGGCCTTGACTTTGGTTGATGTGTAGTGCATTGTGAGTTGTATTCATGTTTGATTCCAGTTGATGTTCTGTTGCACTTGTGTTGCTCACCATGTTGCATGCATTGAGTAACTGGTCTTTGCATTTCCAGCTTCATCACTGTTTCACTTCAACACTGTTGCATTGTTGTTCACTTCTCTTGTATCATTGGTACATGTACATTGCTGCTATATTTCTGCTTCACTGCATCTGTTGCAGTTGCTTTGTACTTCACTGTGCTGTTGACTTTGATTTTCATACACATGTACATGCTTTACTTGGTCCTTGACCTTTGTTGCCTCTTCTTGCATACTGCTGCTTGTTGTTTGTGTACTTGAGTCAGTGCTGTCCACTTCATGTTGTCTTGAGTATTGAACTTTGTTATTGATACATGTTTGAACTGACTTGTTTGGTTTGAGCTTTGCCTCCATGTGTTTTGCATTTGTTAATTCTGCATTTGTTTCACTGGTATCTTCACTGTGTTGATTTAACCTGTACTTTCTGGTCTTTGTTTGCTTGGTGGCATTTCTTTATGGTCTGCACTGTGCATATGAACTTGGTCTCTGTAGTTGTAACTGGACATGTTGCTTGAGTCACTTGCATTGATGCATTGCCTTACTGAACTTGATTTTCTGGTTGGTGCATTGCCATATAGTACATATGAACTTGGTCTCTGATCCTTTGGTGTTTCTGTGTTCATGCTTGTGACATTCATGTTGCAGTTGGTCTTTGCATCCATTCATGTTGATTTTTGAAATTTCACTTGAGTTGAATCAAGTTTCAAAACTCGGGTTTGACCTTGTGCTCGTGAAGTGATTTTAAATATATTGCACGTGAGTTGAACCCGGCTTTTCATTTGGGTTTGACCTGTGCTCACTTGTTCCTGTAGCATTATCAAGTGTATATCGATTTGCACGGCCTTGTGGCATGTACAGTGATACACTGTGCATGTCACATTGTTCGTGTATGATGAATTCAATTGTGAATGATGACGAACAACCCAAATAACTGAGGCAAATCATATTTTCAAAAATCATATTTCATTTTATATTGCAAACATATTTCTTTTTCAATTTTACTGCGTTAGTGAATATTTTTGCAGATTTATCAGATGCTGGATTATAACTGGAATGAAATTGAAGATAAACTACGAGTGTGAGTGATATGTAGTGAGGTATTTATGTAAACTGAATTGTGATGTAATTACAATCAAAATTGTATATGTATAGTGAGAGCTTGAATTTGTACTATTCAAAATTGTAATAAATATTTGTTTGAATAAAATATTTGTTTGAATTCAAATTCTGTGTAATTTATTTTATTCAACAAATATTTGTTTAATCTATGAAAAACAAAATAGTACATTACCAAATACATTTAAATGAATATATATGTTTATTATCATCAAAAAAAAACATATAAGCGCATATTCAACAATCTCCCCCTTTTGATGATAACAAACATATATTTAAGATTTTGACTGTGTTAAATGTATTTGATCAATGATATACTCTAATTGCTCCCCCTATTTAAATGCTTCCTCTCTACGTGATGCCCCCCTACATATATGCATACATATTGAAATATATACAAATGAGCCTAGATGCAAATGGAAAATTATTTGACCTTTGTTTGATTTTATTTGAAAAAATCTTAACTTTTCTCTCCCGTTTTGTTATCAGCAAAAGAATATTAGTGTTAGAGAAAATAGAGATAAAGTGATCAATATTAATCCAACATTAAACTCAAATTGAATATAAATATTAAACTTCAATAAAAATCAAACAAAAATCATAACTACCCTTGTTAGGCGCATATTCCACTTTTAGAAAGAATGGAAATTATGTTCTAATATAAAATCACAGAATTGTATCAACTTGTGGTACATTTATATCAGGAATTTGAATATCTACTAATCATGCATAACCGTTAGGACTTTTAAATGAGATTAGTAGTATTCCAATTTAATTTTTTAAAAATGAAATCAAGTATCTTCTAACCACGCATGACCGTGGTGACTTTTAAATGGGATTAGAATCAACTTTTCTATTTAATCAATTAATTTTGATATGCATTCCATACATGCATAACCGTAAGGACTTTTAAATGAGCATGGAAGTACATAATCAAAAATCCAAGTAATTCACCCATGCATAACCGTGAGGACTTTTAAATGAGAGTGAATACTTTGGATATTTATTTATTTTTACAAAAAAAATATGAAATGAAAAACAAATGATCCCTGATTATAGTACCACATATCGACAAACTATATTTAAGTTTTGATAAACAATGGTCGATAGAAATATGATAGATATAGAAATGGTCATGGAATCTTTACCCAACAAAAAGTTTTATAACTCTTGTTTGAATTCCTAAAGAAATTTTCCAAATATACTCTCTTGAGTAATGTATGTTAAATATCAACACTTATCACCTTTTCAATCACTATTTATCTTTTTGATAATTAGTAGGGAGTCGGATTAGTCAAAATTTGTCATTTAAAATCAAATAAAAATGACTAATCTGAAAATATGGTCAACAATGATTTTCTCGAAGGGGTTATATGAGAAAAAAATCTGCTAATCGAAAATTATTTGTAATGAAAAGTATGCAGATATTTTCTTTGAAAAACGATGCAGTTACTAAATGTCTCACCATAAATCACGTTCAACTAGTAAGTTTTCTGTCAACTAGATTACCAGTATGATCTGCATCTGAATTTCTCTTTCGCTCCAAAATATCACTAACTAAATTTGATAGACCAGATCATGAAGTGTGCATGAAAATTCAAACTCACAAATTTTTACAGCATTCTTGAATTTGAGTTGAAGTCGTGTAAATAATCAGAAACTGTGAATATAGAGTTAGCCGAATTATAACCTGATGTGTTATCATCCAACAAAACACTATGTTTAATCCAAACGTATATGTATGAAGTAATTCAAAGAATTGTGTTTTTGGCATAAATATAATTGGACAACTATGTTGAACAAGACAGAATCAAAACATCATCTCTTTACAACATTTCAATATTGGCTGATTTCATTCAGAATACGGTGCAGATTATCACATTTAATATATCGATCAAATATACCTTCACCTGTTTTACCTTTACGATAATTTTTCGTGGTTGCCCATTGTGATTCTGTCACCTTTGTACTAGGCTAAGGAACTTTGCTTTGTTGCCCGTTGTGTTTCTGGAACAGCCAAAATCCAGCGAACACTGTTGTTGTTCCTTAGCCCGCCACCATACCTACACGATGAAAGATTTTTGTGACCTATTTGTTTTTATAGGTCCATGGTTGTTAGTGGCAGAAGCATTGTGAATAAACAATCCCTTTGGAACCCAAACTTGTTTAGTCTTTTTATTCTTGCTCCAATAGACATGAAATTTGATTGTAGAATTCTTAGGAACCCAAACTTGTATAAATTTTGTGTTCTTGTTCCTATGTCTACAATTTTCAACACGATGCCCAATTATTTCAGATCTAGCAAAGACACTCTTACTTATTGCATCATCATCAGCTTGTGTTTTCCCAAAACCTAGTCCCTTTCTGTTGTTAGCAAAAATTTGATTTCCCAGTAACATGTTGAATGATTTTTCTCCTCTTGAAAAGTTATTTAGAGATTTCTAAAGATTTTGGACTTTGGTTTTTAGTGTTGTGTTTTCAGTTACAAGTGAGGTGCATCTATTTGTAAAAGCCTTTTTCCTAGTATCAATGGTTTCCTTAAGACTCAAGTTTTCTTTTTCAAGATTCTCAAAGCTATTCTTAAGTCTTGATAATTCTGAATCTAAAATTTTATATTTTTTACAGTCTAGGTTTTGAATATTTTCAAGTTCAGTTTCTAACCTAAAATTTTCACGAGCAAGTTCTCTCCTATCAGATTTCAGTTTTTCAATTTTAGATTCAAGAGCATCAACTTCTTTAGTAAGATCAAGACACATAAAAACAAGTTCTTTATAAGAAAGTCACCTACCTCACTAGATTCCTTTGAGCTTGCTTCTGAATCTGATTTTACCGTAAGACACAAGTTAGCCTCCTCTGAGCTACTATTCGAAACTTCCTCTCCTTCTTCATCATCCCAAGTCGCTGCAAAGGCATTCTTCTTCTTTTTCTTTCCTTTGTTGTTTTTGAGAAGTGGGCATTGTTGTTTGAAGTGGCCAGGCTTGTTGCAGTTAAGGCATGTCAATTCATTATCGGAATTGTTTGAATCTATTGACCTATTACCACTTATTTTCTTCTTGCGTGGCCAGAATCTTGACAATTTTCTAAGATTATTGACAGCCATTGCAAGCTCTTCAATTGGATCTTCTTCTTCTTCATCGCTCTCTTCTTTGCTCTTTAAGGAAATCGTCTTCTTCTTTGATTCGAAGTTGTTGCGTTCCTCCTTTGCTTTTAGCTCAAGCTCATATGTCATCAAGTTACCGATCAACTCCTCCATGCTTAGTTTACTCAAATCTTTCGATTCTTGGATTGCCGTGACTTTTGCCTCAAAGCTTATCGGTATGACTCGTAGCACCTTCCTTACAAGCTCTACCTCAGTGAATACCTTCCCAAGCGCTCTAGCATTGTACACCAAAGTTGAAAAGCGTCCAAACATGTCTTTTATGCTCTCGCCTTTGTCCATCACAAAGTTCTCGTATTCATTGCTGAATAGGGCTAGACGAGACTCCTTAACTTGAGAAGTTCCTTCATATGTCACCTCCAAAGTATGACAAATTTCCTGTGCAGTTTTACAATGAGAAATTCTATTAAATTCAGTCTTATCAAGAGCACAGATCAGAGCATTCACGGCTTTAGCATTTGTAGTTTTTAATTTCTTATCGTTAGCATCCCACCTATCCTTTAGGTTTAGGAATCTCAGTATCATCAACAGTTATAGTGGGAGATTTATAGCCAGTTTCAATAATATCCAAAACATCATAATCAACAGAACTAAGATAAATACCCATCCTAACTTTCCAATAAGAATAATCATTCCTATCAAACATGGGTGGCCTAGCAATAGATTGCCCCTCAGAAAAAGCATTATTTGGTAGATTCATGACTCTAGAGTTAAAGAAAAATACCGTGCTCTGATACCACTTGTAGGATCTAGATTAACCCTAGAGGGGGGTGAATAGGGTTATAGCAAATTTTCTCAATTTAAACACAGAAACAAACTGCAGAAATAAATATGCTGAAAAGTAAATCATACACAAAATTTACCCAGCTTCGGCAACCCCTGCCTACTGCTGCATTCCCAGATTTCTATTAGAATTAAACAGTCTCCCGCTTACAAACACTCTAACAGACTCGCAAACCCTGCTCTCGCTTACAAACACTCTAATAGACTCGCAACCCCTGCTTCCGCCTATAGAGTTTTGCAAACTTGCAAACCCTTCCTCCCGCCTATAAAGTTTTGCAAACTCGCACACCTTGCTCACTGAACTAATTCTAATTAGACAATCTGACACTACCTACAACCTAGGTGGTGATTTACCAATACTTTGACTCGAAAAGTAAAAACAACAAATAAAAAACAATTAAACGCAAAACACTAATATCCAAAAGCCTTTAAAATATAACCGGCCCAAAGTATTATCACTCAAGAAAAAAACGCGGCCCTATTATTTTCTTTTATCAATGTCGACTCTCTATTCTTGTTCGTTCCTCTTCAACAATTAGGGTTTTGTGCTATCGATCCAAATTTGGGCTTTCTTCAAATTCGATTCTCTGGTGTTGATCTTGCTCGCGGCTTCTTTGATGATCGATTCTCTGGTTTGTGTTGCTTGCGCTCGTTCGCAGCTGCTCCTTTGATCGAGTTCACTGTTGCTTCGGTATGTAATTTCCTATTTGTGCTTTTATGATTTCTCGTATTCGAACTCGATGCCGATGATGAATTTTGGGTTTGATATTTATATGAATTCGAGGCACTTGAATTTGCTCGTATTCATTTACACTTTTCTAATTTTTGATTGCGATGCGCACGGCTTTCTTGATATGTTTTCAACTTGATACACACAGTTTTGATTTTCAAACGTTCGATTTTCCTTGATTAATACGGCAAAGAACTTTCCTCTTTTATTTGTTTTGACTTTTTCAACAGTACGCACTTGAATTTCTTGACTGTATACATTCATGAATCCCCTTCTTGACTTCTGTATGTTTCCATGATTTCGTCTTGGAATTGAGACCATTTCTGCACTGTTGAATTTTGTTCATCCACTGTGGCTTTCGACTTTACATTCTCTGATTGTTTCTCGACATTAACCACTGTCTTCATCATGTTGCATACTCTGCTGTCGAGTTCCAGTAGTTTGCTGTACATATGAACTTGCATTGCTTCGAGTTGTATTTACACCCCTTCCTGTTGCATTCATGTACACTGAACTTGCTTGAGTTACTTTGTTGTCATTGGTTCATTGGGCTGAGTCTTCATTGATGTGTCACTGCATACACGTGTACTTGATTCTTTGATGTTGTAACCTGGACATTTTTATATTGAACTGCTTCCTGAACTTGTATCACTGTAGTCTTGGCTTTGCTTTATGGTCAGCAGTGCACTGTGCCTTGTACTTGTAGTCTTGGCTCTATTCTTCGAGACAATTTGCATTCTATTGATATTGAGACCTGTAGTCTTCATTTGCGGCCTTGACTTTGGTTGATGTGTATTGCATTGTGAGTTGTATTCATGTTTGATTCCAGTTGATGTTATGTTGCACTTGTGTTTCTCACCATGTTGCATGCATTGAGTAACTGGTCTTTGCATTTCCAGCTTCATCACTGTTTCACTTCAACACTGTTGCATTGTTGTTCACTTCTCTTGTATCATTGGTACATGTACATTGCTGCTATATTTCTGCTTCACTGCATCTGTTGCAGTTGCTTTGTACTTCACTGTGCTGTTGACTTTGATTTTCATACACATGTACATGCATTACTTGGTCCTTGACCTTTGTTGCCTCTTCTTGCATACTGCTGCTTGTTGTTTGTGTACTTGAGTCAGTGCTGTCCACTTCATGTTGTCTTGAGTATTGAACTTTGTTATTGATACATGTTTGAACTGACTTGTTTGGTTTGAGCTTTGCCTCCATGTGTTTTGCATTTGTTAATTCTGCATTTGTTTCACTGGTATCTTCACTGTGTTGATTTAACCTGTACTTTCTGGTCTTTGTTTGCTTGGTGGCATTTCTTTGTGGTCTGCACTGTGCATATGAACTTGGTCTCTTTAGTTGTAACTGGACATGTTGCTTGAGTCACTTGCATTGGTGCATTGCCTTACTGAACTTGATTTTCTGGTTGGTGCATTGCCATATAGTACATATGAACTTGGTCTCTGATCCTTTGGTGTTTCTGTGTTCTTGCTTGTGACATTCATGTTGCAGCTGGTCTTTGCATCCATTCATGTTGATTTTTGAAATTTCACTTGAGTTGAATCCAGTTTCAAAAGTCGGGTTTGACCTTGTGCTCATGACGTGATTTTTAATATATTGCACGTGAGTTAAACCCGGCTTTTCATTTGGGTTTGACCTGTGCTCACCTGTTCCTGTAGCATTATCAAGTGTATATCGATGTGCACGGCCTTGTGGCATGTACAGTGATACACTGTGCATGTCACATTGTTCGTGTATGATGAATTCAATTGTGAATGATGACGAACAACCCAAATAACCGAGGCAAATCATATTTTCAAAAATCATATTTCATTTTATATTGCAAACATATTTCTTTTTCAATTTTACTACGTTAGTGAATATTTTTGCAGATTTCTCAGATGCTGGATTATAACTGGAATGAAATTGAAGATAAATTATGAGTGTGAGTGATATGTAGTGAGGCATTTATGTAAACTGAATTGTGATGTAATTACAATCAAAATTGTATATGTATAGTGAGAGCTTGGATTTGTACTATTCAAAATTGTAATAGATATTTGTTTGAATAAAATATTTGTTTGAATTCAAATTCTGTGTAATTTATTTTATTCAACAAATATTTATTTAATCTATGAAAAACAAAATAGTACATTACCAAATACATTTAAATGAATATATATGTTTATTATCATCAAACAAAAACATATAAGCGCATATTCAACATATATATGCGTTAATTGGTGTATATACGTTGATTAATTAGTGCATATGCGCATTAGGGCTACTTTGGATTGATTATAGTCGATGCTCAGAATTTGGTGTATGCGTTTTCAAGATTACCAAAACGGCGATTTGGTATATGCGTTTCTTAGAATGTAAATAAATTATTAAAAAAAATTATTGTATAGTACACTTTATTTTTTGTAAATCCCTTAGAGAATTTTTGGCCTAATCCTATATATTGACAACAATGTTATTATCTTTAAATCTCTTTGAAATGTCAAACCCGTAATTATTGCTTGATCACTAATTTAAGTGATTCAGATCTTTTAGTTAATATGTTAATCAATATAACAATAATTTATAGACTAGTAGATGCTGTTTTGTTTGAAGCCATTAAAAGCTATTTTGGATATAACTTCATTTTTATCAAGATAGCTAATAGAGGGATAAACCATAACATCATATCATATTTACGATTAGTTAATACAAAAAATCATCCAAACGATTTTGGTCATCTGCTTAGGTAAAATTTCAGTGCCATGACCTAGATTTCTTGGACTGCTTTTATTATGTAAGCCTTAAAAATAAAAATCCATGAAAGGACAAAAAAATAGAAGTCAATTGCACACAATTTATCATCATAAGTAACACAACACCAATGTAACTATTTAAACGAAGCGCCTTAGCGAAATTCGCCCATCCACTACAAAAAGCATTCCTCTTATGAGATAGTTGACTGCATATTTCAACCCATCATCGCATTCTAGTATCATTTCTGTATCATTGTCAGGGAAGTGGTTATCCATGCAAAATTTCCTCGTAAGTGCCTGCAAATGCATTCGTTTTTGTTGTTTACTTTGTTACGTAATGTTTATTTAATGAAAACTGGATATTTATATCTTGATGAGATACAAATATACACTTACAAACCAATAAGCACTAGAGACATAAGAAAGAGTCATAAGTCTAACAAATGAAGGGATTTTTATGCTTCTCCGAAGTTGTTCTGCTCTCTGTAGTGCACAATGTTTTTGTTCTGAAATTAGTATTTTGCACATATGTCTAGCTCTTGGACATTTTCATTTTGAGTTACTAGGTGACCGTGTGTAGCCATTTCCGGACTGGGCATGGTTTTCTTTTTTAGAAACCTGATACTGTGGACACTCTTGAAATTATTAATCATGCTACTAAATGTAATTTGTATTACATTCAACGTATATAATCCACGCTAGTGATGCAAAAGTAGATGAAAAAAGTAGAAGCAAAGTTTAACTTTTGATTAGAAATATGATATAATTCTTGATGCAACATATACCAAATCTCTTTGGAAAAGTTGTGAATAAAAACTCATAAGTAGTTTGTAAGCTACTTTTGCTACTTGTCAAACATCCTCCAATCATGCGTGATGATACGACTACTTTTTTATATAATAATGTTGCGGTTGGGATTATATTTTGTTGTGAACACGATAAACATTTTTAGCTCAAAATCATATGAATTTTTCATCAAATACCATTCAAGGGACTCGTTTTTTTGTCAAACAATCTTGATTTTTACAAATAAAAAAGGTACCGTGTGATCTATAATCTAATGATTTACATAAGAAAAATAATAAGATCTGAAGGGTGAAACCATACCTCAATTTGAGGTGTTCTATACTATTTCACACAAACTGAAGATTCTAGGCTTAATCAAATACATATATGTAGATATTATCAAATATGTATCTTTTTTAAGCTAGTAAGCATACAAGCTTATGGAGCATTTCAGACTACAATAAGACTAACAATATTAACAAATAACAAGGTATGTTGATATAACTACTTTTATAGTTATAAATGTATTGTATAGAATATATACTTACACAACTGTCGGTTGGGATAAAATTAGATGATGATTTGAACTTTTTTATTGGTGCTTTGCAACTATTTATCTGCAAAAGTACACCAATTTGAAAACTTTCCTTGTTTGCATTAATACCATAAATATTATGTAACTTCTATGTTAATACATACGAAGAAAATATAGCAAAATGTACTGGAATAATTGAGTCGTCTGATTTCAATGGACTATGTTTCATGCCATCATCATCCGAATTAGTGTTTGAATCAGAAAACGACGAGGACTAATTTAATAGTATACATGCTGTGTAACGTTCCACCTTTTTAGACGGTTCAAATCGACAATAAACCATGCATATCAGACTCATACCATTCAAAATGGAGGATTGTTAATGGGGTAAATAAGAGAAAAACAGAACACAGAATCTCGTAGGGAAACGACAAAATATAATAATCAAATAAAAAATTCATGAAGCTGTTTTACAAATAACATTTGATTACACTTTTACAATTCAAATCAGAGTTATACATACATCAGAAATAAACAAATAACGCAGCGAAACACAGAATGTAGCGGAATAATAAATAGAAATAATATACTGAATTTCGTTTTCGTCCTCTAGAATATAGTCTTTAATACACTAAAAAGCTCAAACTGATCCGAGCGCAATGAAAAGTCAAAAGACTCGAGTCAGAACTAAAAGATCTTATGTAAGTTAGATCAAAATAAGTAAAATAGAAATATTGAGGCAATGGTTTCATAGATTTTACGGGATTTTCATCTCTTATCAAGTGTACAACGTGAATATAATTATTTAGAGGGTTTCAAATAATCTGAAATATCAATCTTAATTATCTAATTAAAACAAATCCAAAGTTTGAATTAATTTAAACTCTTCAAATAATTCAACTCCAAATAAAAATCCAAATTCAAAAAATTATATGGGTATATGTCATTTCAACTAGTATTAAAAATCAACATTTCCAAATCGATGAAAACCGCTTGAGTTTATCATTTCAACCCATAATGATTTTCCCCAAATCTATAAGATCGTTCGGGTATGTATCATTTCAACCCATAGGGATAACATATATATAGACATAAACAACATCTAATCATCCAAAATGTCAACCAATAACATTCATCCAATCACCCAAATATCAATAATTGAACATACAGTATAATCATCACTGAAATCAACCAATAGCTACCAACAATTTACCAGTTATCTTTAACAAGTATTTAACCGGCAATTTAAATTTCAATATTAAATTAGATGGAAATTAAATTCAATAAAAATCAGATTTATCCAGAATGACAATTTAAAAAATATTAAACAACAACTAATTAATTTCTGATCACATCATAAATTCAATTTAATTAACATTAGAAAATCTAGCAGTTGTGAGTGTTTGCTCACCTCTCCTGGCTACGAAGATGATGATAAAATTGAAGAAATATGGGGATTCCTAGCAAAGATCCAAACATAAAGAAAATCCAACAAAGATTAGACACGAACGCGAATCAATAAATAAGTTTCAACCAGTTCCAACTTCTAAACAACCCAAGATCCAAACTACGGGAAAACCCAAAATCAGGTCATTTTTAAGAAAATATTCGGACTTTATTATTGAATCCGTAAAAGTGACTAACTAGAAATTTTTCGCATATTTTTTTCTCTCAAAAGAAGAATCACTCAAAAAGCTTCTGTCTTGAGGAAGTTATGGTCAAAACAAACAGAGTTGTTTTCTGATTTTAAAATCTGGGTTCAAAAATACTTTGGAAAGAATTGAGTTTTTGGCATAGCAAATTAAGAAATTTGAAGAACTGATCTAAAAGAAAGTTGAAGCCACTGAAAAATTAAATAGTTTTAAAAAATGAAATCACAAAATTTGGTTCATTACTGAAGGAGATATGATAGATACAATATGGGGTATTTTCGGTCAAAACTGGACCCGAGAAAGGACTTGAAAAATAGAGTTTTTGATATATAAATATTCAAAATAGGAAGAAGGGTTCAATAATAAAGTTGCTGCCATTGAAATTATACACGGTTTCAAAAAAAGTTATTTGATTTGGAGTACTTTAGTGGAATATAGAAGCCATGGAAATAAGGGAAGAAAGAGGGAAAATATAGAAGGGGAAAAGAAGGGAAAAAGGAGAAAGAAGATCAGAGGGAATGTGGAAGGAGATGGCCTTGGAGATGGTGGATAGGGCGGAGGCTATAGGGGAGGAAGGAAGGGTTGAAGGAGAGGAGGAAATGAGTTTTGATTTGTGAGGTTTTGGAGTTATAGATCTAGAGTTCTCTGTAGATTTTAAGGAGGAGGATAAAGTGTGAAGAGAAAGTTTATGAGGAGAAAAATTATGTACGTAAATGTTAAACATAAGGTCGTAGGCAAATGAATGGTCATATGACTGACTAAAGTCTCTTTGTTAATCAAGGCCCATTAGACCAAACAATCCCAATATGCCTTAGCCAAATAAAACACAACTAAACACTACAAATTCATGTTAATTTTTCACAGTAACTCAAATTTTTAGAGTAGTAAGATTTGATTTTGACAAAACAAAAAGTGGAGGGAAGATCAAAATTCAGTCTAGTATCATATAAAAAGAAAAAAAAATTAAAAGTAAAAAGTTTCAACCGAAAGTCAAACTTTGACTAAGTTTGACCAAAATTTGAAATTTCACAAAATTTTTATTCTATTAAATTTGATCAAATAAAACACTCAACATCACAAATTCAAATTTTTTTAATTTACTTTTATTTATATTCAAAATACTATCATTTTGAAGTTGTTAAAAGTTACAGATCATTACACTCTATCTTAACTAAAAGATGTAATATCAATTATGCAATATTAATTTGTTTTCCCTTATCATATTTAAAAGGTTAAATGCCTTTAACTACGCATCCAATTCTCATCCATTTACATTCAAGCCTATGTTATCATCCTTATTATTCAATCAACAATACTCTATGAATTATATCAACATAAGTTTATATTTTATTACATTCGTTATTATACGGTTAACTCTTTTACCATGTAAACTTTAATAAATTATTTACATAATTTTTCATTGATTTCTAAATTAATTCCAAACATATTAAATAATGAGATGATAAGTAAACAATTGTTACCTTTAAGTAATTTAATCATATCTATAAGTTTATTATCTACAACAAATGTTATGACTACTTATACATCACTGATTATATTCAATTTCAATTAACAACATATAATTCCAACATGCAATTGCCTTAATGCCATTAATTAATCATTTAATATTCAAATGGACAAATTAATGAGAAGATAATTACAACCATCGTTTATAATAATAGTTCATATCCATTATCTTATCATTTACAACCAAGGGTTATAACAAAATGATTTTATATTCTATATTAACCTATTCCAATCAATTACATACAATTTCATCATTGAATACATCATTTAATTTATTTCATTATTTACAATTATAACCAAATAACCTTACAATCTATTTCATTTGATTGAAATTACACTAAATAGTTATCAATAGCATTCAAACAACATCAATGATTTCATATTCAATATTAGCAAATTCTAATTGATCACATATAATTTAAACATTCAATGTATTTCCTTGTTGACAGTTTATAACCAATTATAACTTTACAATCACTTCAATTAATTGGAATTACATTAAAACAGTAAGAAATTACCTTAAATTAATATTACTAACATTACATTCTACTTATTACTCTCATTATAAAATCACAAATTTAGCTTTCTTTCAATATTAAATTCTAAAATCTTATTTAATAAATATTTTATTTATCAGAAAAATACAGAACGTTGTATTCTCCCCTACTCAAAACTTTTCGTCCTCGAAAAGGGAAAAGAAGGGATTGAGGAATTAATATATTTTATTCAAAGTATTCAATTTATAAAAGAAAAATTAATTTACATAATTTAGTATTTTAAATAAAAATATACTAATTAATAACAATTAAATCTTCATATTCAGGTTTACAAAGTTTAAAATATTTTCAATTTTCACAAAATTTTCTAAGTCAAAAATTCATGAAAAATTTCGACAGCCTCCTTTGTACGGAGAGGTCCGAAAAAGAATAATAATATCAATAATAACCATACATATATGTGTGTGTGTGTGTATATATATATATCATATTTCAAAAATAAAATATCCCAAATCACAGAAAACAATATAATATCGCTATAAAATCGTAATCCAAGAACGTACCTATTTGTCGGGTAAACAACGTTTAATTAATAAAACCAAAAGCTGTAGCTATTGCTTCCATAAACAGTACTTCACTTATATAATCCAAAATAGTGAGAATTATGTACAAGAGAGATATTTAAGTTGTTGCAACCAATATCAAAACAAACTAACACAACATAACAATAGCCACTTGTAAAAAAACCATACGATCATCATATGCAACCAAAGTAATCAATCATACATTCACAACAACCAAAAATAATGGATTTTTTAGTTTAGAGAGTTTTAATCGTGCAAGATGATAAACAAACTATCAATTGTACCCTACGCTCAACAGCCTTGGCTAATTACTTAATAGATTATCCATACAACCTTAAAAATTAGAAGTATCCATTCCCAAACATCCCATAAGCCAAAACAACTAAGAATTTCAAATATTATTTACGTTTATTCAATCGACTTTTTTTCACATCATTATTTACCTTCAATTTATTTTTATTCATTCATACAATGTCTTTTCTTTCTTTCATGTACTTATATAAATTATTTCACAATATTAACTTATGTTCATAACATTTCTTGTACATTAAAATTCTTGTTTATAAAAATTATTTCATCGAACACTTCCATTATTCTAGTTTTACTCGTATAATATTCCATTACATGTTCCTATTTAGCATTATAACTTTTTAAACATTTTAGGTAAGTTATATATATGTTTTCAGAATGTAATTGAATGTTACACAAGTTTATCTTATTCATTTTAGTTAACAAAATGTTCAATAGTTCATATCTTTCGATTTACAAGTTACAAATTTCCAATATCTTATTTTTTTCATTAATCACTTGCATATATTTTCTTATTTTTATTTTAGAAGTTTCCAATTATTAGTATAGCCAAGATTTTATTACATTATAATAACTGAAAACTACTAATTATCATAAAGTTTTAAGAGCTAAATTCCGGGTTCACTTCGAATCGTATGAAACATATATATGTATCTGTGTGTGTGTGTGTGTGTATGTGTATATATATATATGTATATATATGTATATATCATAGCTTTTATATATGTAAAATCGCATTTTGAAATTAAAATTAAGATTCATTTATCAAAATAAATGTGCAATAAAGCAACTACAACAGTCTTCCCACTTTGAAACTCGAAAATGAACATCGATGATGCGTGCACTTATCACCGAAATTACTTTCCAGCGACATAAAGGGGAGTACAGAACTTATTTCCTTTTAAAAGTTCCTTTAAAACATTTCTTTCAAATCGTGTTTGAGAATATTTATCCCAAAATACTTCCATATAATACTTAGTATTATATTCCAAAATCTTTTGAAAACAATGTAAAAATCCTGAAATTTAAGTTCTCAAATTTCCAATTAAAGTTCATTTTATTTATAAATCCTATTTTGAAATCAATATTTATAAAATTTCACTTACTATCAAACAAATGTATCACATACAACTAGTAGTACTTCAAAATCTAGTACTTGTTTCAAATCATATTTCAAAATAGCAATTCCACTTTATTTTTCAAGCATATTACTATAATAAATTCCCGAATCATTTAATATCTTTAAAATTATACATTCAAAGAAACTTACATAAATTTGACATGAAATATTCATTTGAAACTTAATTTGCAAATCATTATAAAATTCATCTGTAAAATTTCTTGCTTCATTTATAAACACCATTTAAAATCTTAAATAACATTTTTATAAATATATATAACTATTTGAAAATAATTATTTACATCATTACTTAATTTTAAAATGGTTATTGAAAACCTTAAATCCATTATTTACAAATTTTATTAGTTTTAAATCTAAAATACTTTTCAAACATTATTTATTAATCAATGATCATTAACTTTAAATATGTTTTATTGAATTAATAACTTCTCACAATATTTATAACATTGATAATTAACTACTAAACCAAGTTGTGCATAAATAAACAATATTTTAAACAATTTAAAGGCATTTAGAAAGGAAAAAGAACAATGACCAAAATATCCTTTATATTTATATATTACTTTATCAATATACATTTATAACTCGATGTCTTAACATGTTTATCCTCGTTCTTGCAAACTCTAACCATGCGTTGATGAAGCGCATAGCTAGAATTCTCCAAGTACTTGGTAGACACCTAGTGAAAATACTTAAAAACATTAAAAATAGGTATGGAAAGCCTATTCCCCCATGGATTGCAATTACGCAATGGTCACGCTACTATCCCAGCGGAATCACTTGCAACTGTAGGCATCCCGCCTATCGACTTACGCCATGGTTGATAGATCGTAGCTATGCAATGGTTACACTGCTATCCCAGCGGAATCACTTGCAGCTATAGGCATCCCGCCTCTCAATTTACGCTATCCAACAATACTAAATGAATATAATAAGTGGCCCACCAAAGGGATCCAATAAATAACCCGCCAAAGGGATCCGATAAGTGACCTACCAAAGGGATCCCATGGAAGGTACTTCATATACCATTTACTTCATAATATTTCATACCATATATAGTACCCTTTCAAAATCATAGCTTCAAATATCGCACTTATATAAGTTCCATTATATATATGATATCATTATCAGATAAAGTACTTTCCAAAATCAATAGTCTTGAATATATCAAATCATTCTTATATAAGTTCTGTTATATTTAAGATTTATCTCTTCGGATCAAACACCTTCCAAAATTAACAGTTTTCAAAATCATCTTATACTCATATAAAGTTCGTCTTATTCAAGAACAGATTTTTTTTCCAAAATCAATTACGTTGCATGAAGAGCCATATAGGGTTGAACATCTTTGCTTTATAAAAGGTTTTGAATTTAGAATAGTTTTATATATAAAATAGTCTGTAAGATAGTTTTGTAAATAAATTAGTTTGTAAACAAAACAGTTTGTAAAATAGTTTTGTAAATGAAATAGTTTTTTAAAATAGTTTTGTAAATAAAATAGAATAAAATAATTTGTATAAGAAAAATAAAAGAAAATAGTTTTGTAAAATGGTTTTAAATTAATAGTAGTTTTGTATAAAAGAAAAAATTCTAATTTAAATTACAAAGATATCCAACCCAACTACTTTCAATTTCAGCGTCAAAGCATATCAACAATATTAGAACATAGGATGTACATATGTCATCATTTCGCAAAGTCACATTTGATCGCTCGCTCGATCATATAAGTTCGCTTTCAAACTAGTATTTTTCATTCGAATTCCCTAACGCGGGCTTCGATAAGGTTTCTTGATTTGAAACCATCATTCTCCTTGCATAGCCATATATTATGATAGTGAATTCTAGAATCAAATCAAAAATCCTGTAACAACCCTAGTTTAAGTGATTACCCGTAAGTAAACATTGAGAATAATATTAATTTTGAGAATTTAAATTGTTTATTTGTAATAAACAATGAATTTTGGGAATAAAAAGAGAAAATAACGTTTTGGAACTTTATTATTGTGGTTTGAGTTAATAACAGTGGAAGATGATTCTTATTTGGTGATAGTGCAATGATTTTATTAATTATTGCCAATTACTTCTTTTAATAATTTTTAAGGGAAGCAATTGATTTTTAAAGGTTGTTTATTTAGATAAGAAGATGGAATTTGGTTTAAAAATTTGTTTTGATTACAAATATGAATTTAAAATGGTTTGTCATATTTTCTATGCAAAAAAAAAAATAATTTTTGCTGTATTTTAGAAGTTAAAAATAAGGAATTATGAATTTATTTGATGTAAATTGGGTATTTTTGTAAGTTTTGGGTTTTTAATAATAAATATGTTTTTAAATTTAAAATAATCTTTTTATATGATAGGAAATATTTTATTTCATATGTACGTAAGTTTACTTAAATTGTTTGTGTAAAAATTTAAAAGAGAATGTAATATATTTTGTATAATAACTTACATATTTGTGCATTTGTTAAGTGTTGTATTAAATTACTTAGTTTTTTTTAAATTTCTTTTTATTTGGATCCAAGCCCACTTAGCCTGAGCGTGAATGAAGAAATGAGAAACTAATTACTGTACGCTCATTTTCTTCCTTCTCGTGTAAACATTCAGAAACCAGAAGAAGAAAAAAAAGAACCCAACTTCTTCTTCTTCAATATATGGCTTTTAAAACTCAATTTTTTTTCAATTCAAGCCAAGATCTTTATCAATTTAAAGTAAAATTCATAAGTAATCATATTCCAATACCTAAATACTCACATCCAATCTTATTTTAGGGAATATTGTCTGTTAGTTGTCTCTTCTTGTTTGCATGTCTCTGTTTGTAGTTTCTACAGGTTCTAGAGGCCATAACCTCCTCAAAGCTTCAACCTTTTAGCTGCAAATCTGAGTCTTTCCATTGCAATAGCAAGACGAGTTATAAAATTCGCAAAAGCTAATCGAGCCAATCTCAAAATCGCCTAAACAATGAATAGATTAGCTTTTATTCGTATATTCTTGTAGTTGTTCTCTGTTTAAAATCTGATTTATATTGCTACTTTGAAAGCTTATAACTTTTGATTATGACAACGAAATGCTGCCAGGTTTTTTTTTTGTAGACCATATTTTGTAGATTAAGCTTACCAAATTTCAGGTCATTTCAACCTATGTATCTTATAGAAATATGCTGCTGAACTTTGATTCGGAGCATGTTTTTGCCTAGATTTTTACAGCGAAAACACTGCCTGAGTTCAATTTTGAGATATCATAACTTTCTCATACTTTGTTCAAGTTGTATAATTCTTTTTTGTTTGAAAGATAAAGTTTTCTACTATGTGTATATCAATTTTCAGCTCAATCCGAGGTAGTTTGTTCCTCTTTTTAATGTCTGGAAGTTGAATCCGGGATGGTTTTCAGGCCTGGGCATATTTTTGTTTTTGAACTGTTGCAAACATGAGCCGAGTCCATGTTTGAGACAACATAACTTTTTCATTTTTTTCCGGAATTCATTGATTCATTTTTTATTTGAAAGATGAAATTTTCTAGTATGTGCAAGAAAAATTTGAGCTCAATATGAGATAGCCGATTGCTCTTTTTCAGGCATGTAAGTTGGACCTAAATGGTTTCAGGCCTGGGCATATTTTTGTTTTTGAACTGTTAAAAACATGATCTGAGTTCATGTTTGAGAAAGCGTAACTTTTTCGTTTCCAGTAGGAATTCATCGATTCTTTTTTTTGAAAGAAGAAGTTTTCTACTCTGTGTACACTAATTTTTAGTTCAACCAAGGGTCGTTTTGCCACCTTTTTCATGTCCGAAAGTTGAACCCAGTGAAGATTTCAGACCTGGGTACTCTGTTACCTATGCATTTTTATGTTCTTTTCCGTCCGACTTTTGAGTTTTGCATCATGTTTTTGTGATATTTTTGAAATGTTTTGAGACCATGATGTCTATCAGTATACTAGCCAAATTTTGGAGATTTTGAAATTTAAATTTTGGATTAAATTTGAATAATTTGAATTGAATTCGAATAACGATTTAAGTGATTTCTTGGGTTTTTATTCGTTTTCGAGCAACGATTTTTCCAAAAATTTTTGAAATAATTTTTAAAATAAATGGGAATTTTAGATTGTTATTCTATGATATTTTTAAAGAATTTTCAAATATAAAATCTATTTAATCTCGATAATAAGGGAATTTTCAAATATGGCTTTCAAAATCGGTATTAAAAGCTTGTTTTCTCAAATAAATTATTTTGTATATAAAATACATTTTTTTTTCACTATTCGAGAGAATGAGAATTAAACGGTTTGGTAAAACACATGGTATGGGACACATGCGTTTATCTTATTAGTTAATTCCCAACTTGTCCGTTTGATCGTTTTGACCTTCCGGTCGAGTTTACTAATGAGACGAGATAAATGTTTTACTGCTTTGAGTGTGAAATTTACTAGTGGTAAGTAAACCGCTTAGTGCAAATATGTGGTATGTGACACACGTTTACACATTTTGGGTTTCTATTCGAGAGTTTGTGACACATTTGTCTAAGAGACGTATTTTCTAGTACTGGACATTTGGGTCATTTATCCTTCGGGATGTTTTTCTAAGAGACATTTGTAATATCGATGTATTTGTCCTTCGGGATGTTTGTCTAAGAGACGTATTATTGTCTTTCGGCACGTTTGTCTAAGAGACATGAAGCCTTAATTTGAGAGAGTGGTACTTGGCGGGCTTCGGCCATAAGCACGTGCTATATCTTTGATATGATTTCATTGATATTTGTGATTTCCTTAGTGTATCGTCCTTTTTCAGAATTGATCCTTTGAACCATTTGATATATATATTTGTGGCGATTACCTTTCGGGAATTTGAACTCTTGGAAGTTCTATTTTGAGATTTGAATTGCCTACACTGACATTATATGAGATTTGCCTTTTGGTGTTTACTTGAGATTTTATTATCCTTTTTGGAGATATATTTGCCTTATGGCATGTTTGAAATGGGATCTCTTCATGCATGTTTTGGGTTTGCCAAGATGGCGAGTTTAGGTTTTCCCCTAAACCATATTTGATATTTTATGAATGCCGATGATATGAGGCTCGCTACTTTTAGCTCTTTATGGGTATTTTATCTCCTTTGAGATTTTACGTTTGTGTAGTGATACCATATTATCACTTGATGTAATCATGCACTTTAGATTGATCCTTCCCATTCGAGAATATTATCACATTATCCTTATGCTCATATTATCACTTATCCTTATAAACTGATTTGTTTAGCTAGACTGACCCGTGTATTTTATACTCGGGTCAGACCGAGGTGTTTCAGGTTAGGTATCCTTTGGACTTAGCCTATTCTGCTTCCGCATGGACTTTTCTGCTTGCTTTTTTTGTTGTAGCTTTTGTGTAGTCCTTTTGTTTCTACCGTAATATGTATATTCTTTTGACTCGTGTTTATATTGTGGTCGTCATACCACATATGTGATGTATCATTTTGTATACTCTGTGATGTATCTGTATATGTGTATATATCTGATTATTTGCTGTTCTGTGATGTGTTTTGCATTTGAGTTATTATATTTTGTTCCGATAGATCCTATAGCCGCCTATGGCTTTGTTTTAAGTATTTATTGGATATGTCGATCCATTTGAGTTAGAAAAATATATATAGCATTTATTAACGTATTCAATAAATATTTAAGACAAGGCTATAGATGGTCGCTCCTAACCAGCCATATTCTCTGCATTGGCTGACGGTATTACCCAATAATATTCTTTGTTACTGTGGGTCTCGGGATGGGGCATCACAGCTTGGTATCAGAGCTAAATTCATAACAAAATACGATAAACACAGAACCGAATCACATATTACGGTACATCTAAGTGTTATACAAGTGTTACGAATCCCTTTATAATCGTGTCCTATACCTTATCGTGTCCTTTGATATAGAAGTTTGGGATATGTCTAGGAATACATTTTATTCCATAGTATTCCATAACAGAATTTATAATATCTTATCTTAGGAGTAATTCTAATTGCGACTGTTCTATTCGAGTCCTCTTCGATACAGGTGCTTGACACTCATCCGTATCGGAGGAATTTGTTGATGCTTTTGGATGTTCTTGTCTTGTTTTTCTATGAGAATTGCGAATCGAGGGAATCCGTAATATTTGGCATTGTGTATGAGGATTTTGAGAATTGTTCCTGGTAGCTTATCTTTTCATGCGAATTAGCATGCTATTTCTATCTAGAGTTTGGAATGATTTGAGATGGAGTGGCTTGTATATTATCAAGCCACATTCTATGATTTGAAGGATCCAATATTTAGGTACCCTAATTTTGGTTGATTTGTTGTCTTTTGTTCTTCGAAATGTTAATGATGATTCTTAAATATCCGTATTCACTCTTGAGTTTTGAGATGTTGATGATATATGTCGAATTCCAATCATTGTGACTCTGTTGATTTCTATGATTTCGTTTTGGGTATGACATCCAATCGAGCAATTGAATATTGTATTGACTTCATTCCCAGTTCTTAGCCTTTCGGTCATCCTCCCACGAAGATGTCCACTAGGGAAATGAGGTAATTCATTGAATTTATTTGATATTGTCGTTCATGCCTCCTTTTGAGATATCTTCGTTGGATACTCAATTGTTGATATACTTTATGGTATTACTTCACTCGAAGTAATGATTTGTTGTTAACGTTACTTCTCCTCATTTGTGAAGATATTTACCCTTGCTTTGGTATCTCATTTCTCTCTTTTTAATCTATTGTGTGGTGCTAGGGTCATTCTTCAGCTTGACCCTTTACCAATTTTTCATGAGCTACGAATTGCGGAGGATATGTTACTCTTACTGCATTCCGTACAAGTTATGAGTCTTGTGAGTGGTTCATTATACCGTTAAGAATAATGAACACTCCAGTCTATTCCATCAATCTTGAGGATTGAGTATTTTGGGAATATCTCGATGAGCTCTATTGGTATCCTTGATTTTGAGAATAGGTAATAAATTGTGTTTTCAATTTTTTTTTAAAAAAATTGAAGATATATTTCTAAGAGAAATTGGATTTTGTTTTTGGGAAAAACAAACAATATTTTGAGTATTATATATGAGGTATTTCTTTTTAAAGAAAATGAATTTTTTTGTTGGGTTGTTCGTCTGGTGCTTTAAGAATTCTGGTCGATGCGTTTGGCGAACATTATCGATAGGAATTTCCTAAACGCTATGATGAGACAATCAAACATGGTAAAATTGAGTTTTAGTAAGTAAAGTTTGGAAATAATTAATATGGCGGAGTATTGATTTTTATTTTAAATGTTTAATGAAGCCATTGAACCATAGCGAGTGTTGGATGAGTGGCGAGGTTGTTTTGATCATTTGATCAACTCTGCAGCCAATCGATGGCGTCATTCACTATATATCAATAGCGAGGCAATACCCTTATATTATTTGAAATTTGAGAAATTGAATATGGTAATTTAGGTAAGTAAAAGTGAATAATTCTAATTAAGGGGATGTCCTAATTAGAAGAAAATATCATTTGATGCTTTGATTAATAAAATGATGTATTTAAGATAAAAGAATACTTTGGTTTGAAAAAATAAAATATTAATTGAATAGTTTAGTACAAGTTATTAATGATGACCACAAAAATTTGTTTTCAAACTTAGTTATTTGAGTAATAGTAGATGATAAATATAAAAATCTATCTTAAGAGAAAATAGAGAAGTGTTAATATAGAACATTTAGTATAAATTTGTGAGCTCGTTTTTGTTTTAAACTTAAATGGTATTAAAACTTATGGGTTGAAATTGCAAAATTCTTTTGAAAACAAGTTTGAATCAATTATCAACTTTAATTAGTTTTATGTTGATAATTAGATAGAAATTTAATTTATTGGTGACAAAGTGGAAATATGAGTTTGAACTGTTTTGATAAATGAACCATTTATGTAGTATAATCATTTTAATTGTGAGATTGATTTTAAACTTTATATATATCCCAACATTTATTTTATGGATAATCAACAATCACTTCTTGATAACGAAAGAGATTAGCTATCTCTTTCAAAATGAGTTTTCTTAGTTAGTTGCTTTGAAGTTAGATTTTTATATGTAATGAATTTTTTTCCAATAAATGAATTGTTTCTTTTATGTTGATTCCGTAAAGTTGATCATAATTTTGTATGTCTTACTTTCCAGGGAAAAAGAAAATAATTTAATAAATGATTTAGCAGCTTGTTTGAAAACGTAGCTTGGGTAAATTTCAATTTGTTTAAATTGAGTTAAAAGTTGAAATTTTGTGCTGTATAAAACAGCGATAATTTGATATTTATAACTCCAAATGAGTTCAATCTTTTTGTAAATGAAAGAGTTTTCAGTAAACTGTATAGTTTTTTTGCCACTTTAAAAATTTTGTTTTTACCAAGTCTAAAATGGATATGAAAGTGGATAGGCAGTTCTGCCCTATTATAAAATTTCTAAGATTAAACTTAAAATAAATCTAGCATAACTTTCAAACTGTAAATCCGATTTTAGTGATCTTTATATTGCTGAAAAGCATTGACTGAGTAGAACAACTTCCATTTTATAAAATAAGTTAGATTTGGTTTTTTGTTGGATCAAAAAATGTCTTTTTTACAGCAGATCTGAAATGAGATTGGTCCATTTCCCCTTAATAATTTAATGTAGTACTTCTTGATTATGAACATGAACTAATATATGTTGAAAACCAGAGAATACCCATAGAAGAAATATAGAATAAATAATTTAAACTTTATTTACTCTAATGAATAGTAATGAATTTAAATTTAAAAATCTAAGTAAGAAGCTTTGGAAATTTTCAAGTGTTGAAAATCGAAAATTTTAAATCTTGAAGATAATGGGTTGGAAAACTTTAAGAATGTATGATTAGTGGGTGAATACTTAGAAATCTATTCCTTGAGTTCTAACTTTCCTTTGTGCAATTATTTTACGACTTGAATTTATGAAATCATATGAGTTAGGTGGTATTGGGGGAAAACTGCTACCACTTATGGATTTTCTTTCCATAATAATTGTCAATTAACATCAGCATGATTCCCTTCGTAGTGTTATACGGAAAGTTGTATCGATTATCATTTTGTGGGTTGGAGTTCGGGATAAAGTTGTGACTAAATCCCGACTCTATTCGTGAAGCTTCTTAGGAATCGATCTTACCCGATTTATTAATTGCGTAATATCCTATCTGTGTTTTGCTACGAAGGTGAAATGCCTTCGAAATAAGGATGTGTTGCTTGTAGAAATCCAGTGGTAAGAAAATCTCAGTAGTTCCACTTTGGAAACCATAGAATTAATCAAGCAAGCCTTATCTTGGTTTTCTACCATTCTATTTTGAGAGTGAGAGAATTTTTAAACCCAAGCTTATTTAATTATCTTTTGCTTGATGTAATAATTATGTTGAATATAGCTCTTTTCTAGAAAATTGCAGGGATGCAATGTTTATAAGGGGGAGTCTGTAACAACCTTGATTTAAGTGATTACCTGTAAGTATTAAATTATAATGGTAGTTAGAGAATAGTAATAATTTTGAGAATTTAAATTGTTTATTTGGAATTAACGATGAATTTTGGGAATAATAAGAGAAAATAAAGTTGTGGAACTTTATTATAGTGGTTTGAGTTAATAACAAGTGGAAGATGATTTTTATTTGGTGATATTGCAATGATTTTATTAATTATTGCCAATTACTTCTTTTAATAATTTTTGAAGGAAGCAATTGATTTTTAAAGGTTGTTTATTTAGATAAAAAGATGGAATTTGATTTAAAAATGTGTTTTGATTACAAATATGAGTTTAAAATGGGTTTTCATATTTTTCTATGCAAGAAAATAATTTTTGTTGAATTTTAGAAGTTAAAAATAAGGAATTATGAATTTATTTGATGTAAATTGGGTATTTTTGTAAATTTGGGGTTTTTAATAATAATTTTTTTAAAATTTAAAATAATATTTTATATGATAGGAAATATTATATTTCATATTATGTATGTTTACATAAATTGTTTGTGCAAAAATTCAAAAGAGAATGTAATTAATTTTGTATAATAATATACATATTTATGCATTTGTTAAGTGTTATATTAAATTGCTTAGGTAAATTTTTTAATTTCTTTTTATTTGGATCCAAGCCCACTTAGCCTAAGCCTAAACGAAAAAATGAGAAACTAATTATTGTACGCTCATTTACTTCCTTCTCCTGTAAACATTCAGAAACCAGAGAAGAAAAAGAACCCAACTTCATCTTCTTCAATATATGGCTTTTAAAACTCAATTTTTTTCAATTCAAGCTGAGATCTTTATCAATTTAAAGTAAAATTCAGTGGTAATCATATTCCAAAACCTAAATACTCTCACCCAATCTTATTTTAGCAAAGATTATCTGCTAATTGTCTCTTCTTGTTAGCATGTCTTTGTTTGTAGTTTCTACAGGTTCTAAAGGCCAAAACCTCCTCAAACCTTCAACCTTTCAGCTGCGAATCCGAGTCTTTCCATTGCAATAGCAAGGTGAGTTATAAAACTCACAAAAGAGTTGAGCCAAGCTAAAAATCGCCTAAACAATGAATAAATTAGCTTCTATTTGTATATTCTTGTAGTTGTTCTCTGTTTAAGCTAAAAATCGCCTAAGCTTGTTGAGCTCAATCCGAGGTATTATGTTCCTATGTTTTATACCTAAAAGTTGAACTCAAGATGGTTTTTAGACCTGGGCATATATGCGTACACCAATTTTTAGTTCAATCAAAGGTCGTTTGGCCACCTATTTCATGTTCGAAAATTGAACCTAAAGAAGCTTTCAGACTTCGGTATTGTGTTATCTATGCATTTTTATATTTTTTCCATCCGATTTTTTACTTTTACTTCATGTTTTTGTGATATTTCTGAAATGTTTTGAGATCATGATGTCTATCAGTAGACTACTCAAATTTTTTAGATTTTGAAATTCAAATTTTGGATTAAATTTGAATTTAATTTGAATTGAATTCGAATATCGATTTGAGTGATTTCTAGGGTTTTTATTCGTTTTCGAGCATATATTTTTCCAAAACTTTTTGAAATAAATTTTAAAATAAATGGGAATTTTAAATTATTATTACATAATATTTTTAAAGTATTTTCAAATATATAATCTATTTATTCTCGACAATAAGGGAACTTTCAAATATGGCTTTCAAAATTGGTACTAAAAGTTTGTTTTCCCAGGTAAATTATTTTGTATATTAAAACCACGTTTTTGCACTATTCGAGCCAATGAGAAATAAATGGTTTGGTAAAACACGTGATATGGGACACGTGCGTTTATCTTATCGGTTAATTCCGAACTTGTCTGTTTGATCGTTTTGACCTTCGTGTCGAGTTTACCGATGAGATGAGGTAAACTTTTTACCGCTTTGAGTGTGAAATTTACTGGTGGCTAGTAAACCATTTAGTGCGAACGTATGGTACCATACTTTTTCCAAATTGCAAGATTCTTTTTTGGTTTTAAAGATAAAGTTTTTTACCATATGCATACTAATTTTCAACTCAATCCGAGGTAGTATGTTCCTCTGTTTTATGCCTGAAAGTTGAACCCAAGATGGTTTTTAAACCTGGGCATATATGTGTACACTAATTTTTAGTTCAACCAAGGGTCGTTTGGCCACCTTTTTCATGTCCGAAAGTTGAACCTAGTGAAGACTTCAGACCTGGGTACTATATTACCTATGCATTTTTATGTTCTTTTCCGTCCGACTTTTGACTTTTACATCATGTTTTTGTGATATTTTTGAAATGTTTTGAGGCCATGATGTCTATCAGTATACTAGCCAAATTTTGGAGATTTTGAAATTTAAATTTTGGAATAAATTTGAATTTAATTTGAATTGAATTCGATAATGATTTAAGTGATTTCTTGGATTTTTATTCGTTTTCGAGCAAGGATTTTTCCAAAAATTTTTGAAATAATTTTTAAAATAAATGGGAATTTTAAATTGTTATTATATGATATTTTTAAAGAATTTTCAAATATAGAATCTATTAATTCTCGATAATAAGGGAATTTTCAAATATGGCTTTCAAAAGTGGTATTAAAAGCTTGTTTTCTCAAGTAAATTATTTTGTATATAAAATACATGTTTTTTCACTATTCGAGAGAATGAGAATTAAATGGTTTGGTAAAACACGTGGTATGGGACACGTGCGTTTATCTTATTGGTTAATTCCCAACTTGTCCGTTTGATCGTTTGACCTTCAGGTCGAGTTTACTAATGAGATGACATAAACGTTTTATTGCTTTGAGTGTGAAATTTACTAGCGGTTAGTAAATCGCTTAGTGCGAATGTGTGGTATGTGATACACATTTACCTATTTCGGGTTCCTATTCGAGAGTTTGTGACACATTCTAATAGACGTATTTGGTAGTACTGGACTTTTGGTCATTTGCCCTTCGAGATGTTTGTCTAAGAGACGTTTGTCATTGCGGCGTAGTTGTCCTTGGGGATGTTGTCCTTCGGAATATTTGTTTAAGAGACGTATTTATTGTCCTTCGGGACGTTTGTCTAAGAGATGCGGTGCCTTATTTTGAGAGAGCTATACTTGGCAGGCTTCAGCCATAAGCACGTGCTATATCTTTGAGATGATTTCATTGATGTTTATGATTTCCCAAGTGTATCGCCCATTTCTAGAATTGGACCTTTGAACCATTCGATATATATTTGTGGCTACTACCTTTCGGGAATTTGAACTCTTGGAAGTTCTATTTTGAGATTTTAATTGCCTGCATTGGCGTTATATGAGATTTTCTTTTGCTGTTTACTTGAGATTTTATTCTCCTCTTTGGAGAAATATGGGGTTTATGGCGTGTTTGAGATGGGACTCTTTATGCATGTTTTGTGTTTGCCAAGATGGCGGGTTTAGATTTTCCCTTAAACCATATTTGATGTTTTATGAATGCCGATGATATGAGGCTTGCTACTTTTAGCACTTTATGGGTATTTTATCTCCTTTGAGATTATATGTTTGTTTAGTGATACCATATTATCACTTCATGTAATCATACACTTTAGATTGTTCCTTCCCATTCGGGAGTATTGTCACATTATCCTTATGCTCATATTATCGCTTATCCTTGTAAACTGATTTGTTTAGCTAGACTGACATGTGTATTTTATACTCGGGTCAGACCGAGGTGTTTCAGGTTAGGTACCCTTTGGACTTAGCATATTCTGCTTCCGCATGGACTTTTCTGCTAGCTCTTTTTGCTATAGTTTTTGTGTAGTCCCTTTTGTTGCTACTATAATATGTATATTCTTTTGACTCGTGTTCATATTATGGTTGTCATACCACATATGTGATGTAACATTTTGTATGCTCTGTGATGTATCTGTATATTCTCCGCATTGGCTGATCCACTTGAATTAGAAAAAAAATTGGAGCATTTATCGACGTATTCAACAGATATTTAAGACAAGACTATAGATGGTCGCTCCTAACCAGCCATATTCTCCGCATTGACTGATGGTATTATCCAGTAATACTCTTTATTAATGTGGGTCTCGGGGTAGGGCATCACAAATCCATATCAATATTCACCATTAAGAATGGAACGAAAATTCCTAACAAGAAATGGTGGAATTCACCTTAAACTTGTGTACTCAAATCCGGATCAAACTAATTTTGCGAATAAAACAATATACGTACAACTTATATTTATTTCAAATTTGTTTCAACACAATTACATTTCAATAAATTCTTTTTAATCTCATTGATTAACACAAATATCAATTTATACTTTAATATTTGTTTCATAAAATTTCTCCATGTAATATAAACATTAATCGTCATAAACATTTCTTATATGTTAATTCATTTTAAATCACATTCATTTCCACATGTAATATTTCTCATTTAATACTCCATTCATTTGCGAATCATTTCATAATAAATTTCGTTAAGTTTATAACTAATTATAAAGGCTTGACTTCTTTTATAAAACATTACCCGAGTTTAAAGTTATCACAACTTTAATTATAACCATTTCTTGCAACATCCATTTATTTCATAAGTAATTTACATATCATAAATTTATTTATATTTATTTCATTTTAATTCATATTTGTTTATCCAATTAGTATTCAAGTTTACTTCCCAGATTTATTTATGATACATTTCATAAATTGTTGACTAAGTTCACAATTAAAGCGTTTCTTTAATCACAATTTCAATTTTCTATATTCCAAGGATTAAAGTTCACATTTGTATATTATTACATTATATTCCAATAATGTATACAATAATTCTATTCATTTACTAAACATAGATATAACAAATTAAACCTTGTTTCACTTGCTTTCAAATTAAGGTTGTTGTCAAATTCAACGACATAATCCAACAATATTACTAAGTTTAACTCATATATTAATTCAGAAGTTTCGACTATCCTAAATATCCGGATATTCCATTTTATTTCAATAGTTGAAACTACCAGTCAACAAATAACCAAAATTCACACCAACATTTCAATTTCATATCGAATATCCTAATTATACACTTAGTTCTCTTTAATACATTATTATTAAACTAGTGTTTATTCCATAAATTCAATCAACAATAATACCCAATGCTTATAATTTGACTAAATACAACAAGTCAAAAATAAATGATAATAATTTAACATTACCATTTCATAAAACAAACACATTACAAATAACTATAATAACTATAAATTTTTTTCTTTATATATAGCATATAATATTAGGAAAATTATTTTATTTCAAAACCTGTATAAAACATTTTTATAACACTAACAAATACGCGCTCGCATATACATATATACACTCAGACAAACTCATTCTAGGATATTATTACCCTATCTATAATGAGTTAACCCTATAATACTAAGGTATGTTTAAACCTGGTTCTGATGCCAACTGTAACGATCCACCTTTTTGGACGGTTCAAATTGATAATAAACCATACATGTCAGGCTCAAATCATTCAAATAGGAGGATTGTTAATGGAATAAATAAGCAAAAAAAAATACAGAATCACACAGCGGAACGATAAAATATAATAATTAAATAAATAGTTCATAAAGCTGTTTTTACAAATAACATTTGATTACACTTTTACAATTCAAATCAGCGTTATACATATATCATAAATAAATAAATAATGCAGCGGAACACAGAATGCAGCGGAATAATAAATAGCAATAATATATTGAATTTCGTCTTCGTCCTCCAGAAAATAGTCTTTAATACACTGAAAAGCTCAGACTGATCAAGCGTAATGAAAAAAAAAATTCAAGTCAGAACTAAAAGATCTTATGTAAGTTAGATCAAAATAAGTAAAATAGAAATATTAGCGCAATGGTTTCATAGATGTTACGGGATTTTCATCTTCTATCAAGTGTACAACATGAATATAATTATTTAAAGGGTTTCAAATAATCTGAAATATCAATCTTAATCATCTAATTAAAACAAATCCAAAGTTTGAATTAACTTAAACCCTTCGAATAATTCAATTTTAAATAAAAATCCAAATTCAAGAAATTATATAGGCATATGTCATTTCAGCCAATATCAAAAATCAACATTTTCAAATCGATGAAAGCAACTCGAGTTTATCATTTCAACCCATAATGATTTTCCACTAATCTATAAGATCGTTCATGTATGTATCATTTCAATCCATAGGGATAACAAAGATATAGACATAAATAACATCCAATCATCCAAAATACCAACCAAAAACATCCATCCAATCATCCAAATATCAACAATTGAACATACAACACAATCATAATTGAAATCAACCAATACCAAAAATTTACCAATTATTTAACAAGTATTTAACTGGCAATTTAAATTTCAATATTAAATTAAATGGAAATTAAATTCAATAAAAGCCAGATTCAACTGGAATGACAATTTAGAATATTCTAAACATTAACCAATTAATTTCTAATCATATCATAAATCAATTCAACTAACATAAGAAAATTTAATAGTTGTGAGTGTTTGCTCGCCTTTTGTGGCTACGAAGGAGATGATAAAAATGGAGCAATATGGAGATTCCTAGCAAAGGTCCAAATGAAAAGCAAATCCAACAAAGCTTAAACACAAACACGAATCAATAAATAAGTTTCAACTACTTCCAACTTCCAAACAACCCAAGATCCAAACTTCGGACAAACCCGAAAATAGGTCATTTTTAAGAAAATATTCGGACTGGAATATTACTGAAACCGTAAAATTGACTAACTAGAAAGTTGTTGCAACTTATTTTCTCTCCACTTTTAAAAAAGGAATCACTCAAAAAGATTCTGTCATGAGGAAGTTATGGTCAAAACAAATGGAGTTGTTTTCTGAGTTGAAAATCTGAGATCAAAAGTACTTCGAAAAGATTTGAATTTTTGGCTAAGAAATTTGAAGAACTGGTCTAAAAGAAAGTTGAAGACACTAGAAAAATAAATTGTTCGAAAAAAGAAATCACAAAATTTGGTTCATTACTGAGGGAGATATGATTGATATAATATGGGGTATTTTCGGCCAAAACTGGACCCGAGAAAGGACTTGAAAAATGGAGTTTTTGATATATAAATATTCGGAATAGGAAGAAGGGTTCAACAACAATGTTGTTACCATTGAAATTATACATGATTTCAAAAAAATTATTTGTTCTGGAGTAGTATAGTGGAATATAGAAGCCATGGAAATAAGGAGAAGAAAGAAGGAAAATAGGGAAAGGAAAAGAAGGGAAAAAGGAGAAAGAAGAGGAGAGGGAGGGTGGATGGAGACGGCCTTGGAGATGGTGGAGAGGGTGACGGCTATAGGGGAGGAAGGAAGGGTTAAAGAAGAGGAGGAAAGGAGTTTTGAGTTGTGAGGTTTTTGGAGTTTTAGATCTAGAGTTCTCTGTAGATTTTGAGGAAGAAGAAGAAGTGTGAAGAGAAAGTTTCTCAGTAGAAAATTATGTACGTATATGTTATCAGATAAGAAACATAAGGTCATAGGCAAAGGAATGGTCACATGACTAACTAGAGCCTCTTGGTTAATCAAGGCCCATTAGACTAAACAAACCCAATATGCCATAGCCAAATAAAATACAACTAAACACTACCAATTCATATTAATTTTTCACAGTAATTCAAATTTTTAGAGCAATAGGAATTTGATTTTGACGAAACGAAAAGTGGAGGGAAGATCAGAATTCAGTCTAGTATCATATAAGAAGAAAAAAAATTAAAATTTAATTTTTTCAACCAAAAGTCAAACCTTGATTAAGTTTGACCAAAATTTGAAATTTCACAAAATTTTTATTCTATTAAATTTGGTCAAATAAAACACTCAACATCAAAAATTATATTTTTTTATATTTAGTTTTGATTTATATTCAAAATACTGCCATTTTAAAGTTGTTAAAAATTACGGATCATTGCACTCTATCTTAATTCAAAGATGTAATATCAATTAATGCAATATTAATTTGTTTCCCCTTATCATATTTAAAAGGTTAAATGCCTTTAACTACGCATCCAATTTTCATCCAATTACATTCAAACCTATGTTATCATCCTTATTATTCAATCAACAATGCTCTATAAATTATATTAACATAAGTTTACATTTTATTAAATTCATTATTTTACTGTTAACATCTTTTACCATATTAACTTCAATAATTAATTACATAAATTTTCATTAATTTATAAATTAATTACAAACATATTAAAAAATGAGATGATAAATGAACAATTGTTACCGTTAAGTAATTTAACCATATCTATAAGTTTATTACCTACAATAAATGTTATGACTACTTACACATCACTGATTATATTCAATTTCAATTAACAACATATAATTCCAATATTCAATTTCCTTAATTCCATTAATTATCCATTTAATATTCAAACGGACAGATTAATGAGAAGATAATTACAACCATCGTTTATAATAATAGTTCATATCCATTATCTTATCATTTACAACCAAGGGTTATAAAAAATGATTTTATATTCTATATTAACCTATTCCAATGAATTACATACAATCTCACCATTAAATTCATCATTTAATTTATTTCATTATTTACAATTATAAATAACCTTACAATCTATTTCAATTGATTGAAATTACATTAAATAGCTATCAATAGCATTCACACAACACCGCTGATTTCGTATTCAATATTAGCCAATTCTAATTGATCACATATAATTTCAACATCCAATGTGTTTCCCTGTTGACAGTTTATAACCAATTATAACTTTACAATCATTTCAATTAATTGGAATTACAATAAAATAGTTCGCAGTTACCTTAAATTAACGTTATTAATATTACATTCTACTTATTACTCTCATTATAAAATCTAAAATCTAGTTTTCTTTCAATACTAAAATCTAAAATCTTATTTAATCAATATTTTATTTATCGGAAAAATACGGGTCGTTGCATTTTGAAAAAGGTAATTTATGGGAATATTGATGTTACACTTTTTTGTATGTTACATGTGATTATTGATGTTAAATCTTGATATGTTTACTAATAATGGAACGATATATTTTGCTATAATAAAATAATATGTATGCAATAGGTATTACACATGTCCTTCTTTAGACAGCGATTAATGAGCTTCGATAGTAGATTGCACAACTGTAGAGCAGGACCGCCTCCAAGCAGTGCAAGTAGAGCACCTAAACTAGTGTTTGGCCGAGTATATGGAGCGTCATGAAACATTCCCTTCGTCCAGTGGTTTTCGAGCCAATGATGAGTCTTGAGGTAGATTTGCAATTTTTTTAAACTGGTGTATATAAAAATTAAGTGATGGTGAGGTTAATTTATGGACATGTGACGTTGATTTGTGTGGTTGATTTGGTGGTTGATTTTTGGTGTTGATATGTGGAATTTGATGTTTGATGTATATATTGTATATTGATGTTGGATGTAAATATTAGAGTTGAATGGGTGAGACTAACGATGGTAGGATTGTTTTCTATTGACTGAATATGTTTGCGTTTGATATGATGATGTTTGAGTTTTATATTAATATTGATTTTAGCTTATATATCTGACTTATATGTTGATGTTGATGAGTTGTGTTATATATTGGTATGGAAGTGATGCTGTGCTATAGAATTTTTTTTATCCAGACTTCTGATAGCTTCTGGCGGCTCAATGGTCATTTTTTTCGATGGCAAGCAACGGCTTCCGAAGGTTTTTTTGGCAAAATTTACGACGGCTTGCGATGGCGAGCGATAAATTAATGGAAAATTTTCATGCCATGTGGTCGTCTTTGCCGTCGGAAGTGTCATCGCAATACCTTCGTCGAAGCCATTAAAAGTGGACGAAATGCGTGGTCCGTATTCCGAGGCATTTCCGACGGCTACGAGCCATCATAAATTGCCCTTGTTCTTGTAGTGGAAAAACCAAATATTGAAGCAATTTTTTTTACAATTTATTGGATACTACTAAGAAACCTCTTTAGGATGGTTGTAAAAGCATCACTCAGCTATCAGTAACCGTTGAATACATTGCAATGTAATCAAAATACAACATCACCGAAGCCGGATTTACAGTGTTGTACAAGCTACAAAACGACATATGCCGTCCGATAATTTAATGTGTGAAAATCACTATGAAGTTAAAAAAATTATGTCGGCTTTTGGTTTACCTTACCAAAAAATAGATACATGTATAAATGGCTGCATATCGTTTTGGGAAGAAGACATCACTCTTAGGAATTATTGAATATGTAATGAGGAAAGGTACAAACTAAAAAAAAGAAGGGAAAGGAAGTTCCATATAAACATAAGCATTATTTTCCTATCACTCCTAGGCTTCAAAGATTATACAAATATTCTGTAACTGCACCTCATATGAGATGGCATTGTGTGAGAAAAGAGGAAGAAGGTACATTGACGCATCCAGCCGATAGAGAAGCATGGAAGCATTTCGACAAAACTAATCCCAATTTTGAAGAAGAGAGTTGTAACGACCCAGAATTTCAGTCATTTGAAATTCGTATATTTAATTGATTTTAAATATGCACAAGTAAATTTTATAAGATGAATAACTTATATTTCGAATATAAGGATTTAATTGGATAATTAATTTGTTAATTTAATATTTAAAATTACGTAAATAATTAGAAATTGAATTTAATATGAATAAAAATGTTGTATAAAGTTGAATTAATATTTGAGTTAGAATGATGTTAGAGAACTTTTAAAATCGAATTAAAAGTGAATTTGTAGAAATTGAATATTTTAATATTTAATTGACGTGTAAAAATAGTCATTTTTCAAACAGTCTCGGATTTCGATGAAACTAGTTTCATTGGATCTGTAATGTTATATTATTGTAAGATTTCAAATTTCGTGTCAATCAGATTTACTGTTTGTCCGGGGCAAGCTAAAATGCGTAGAAATCGGTTTAAGTGAATTTTAAATTTAAATTAGTCGATTTAAAAACCTGTCTTCCAAATATGATCAAATTGGCTCCCGTTATATATTCCATTGCATTCGAAATGAGGGTAAAACATTATAAACGCCAGGAGGCACGTTCCGTTTCGAGTTCGGAAAATTTTCGGATGAATAGTGCGCGTAAATTTTCTATAAAAGGCCAACATTTTTTCTAATTTACACAAACCCTAGGGTTAGAAACCCTAGCCGCCACTAAGCTTATTAATGGCCAGAATTTGTCAATCTACTTCCCTCAAAATCTCAAAATCTATAAACAATTAGAATAAACTTACAACAGCAAAGTCATAGAGCACGACGAGATCTACAAGATCAACGGCTACGATCGAATTTGGAGCTACGGATCATCGTTAAAATGGCCACGTTCATGCTGCCTTCATGCATGTTTATCTAGGCATAGGTTTGACCGAGCTTGGTCGGTCCTTGGCTGATGATGGGGGTCGAGGTGAGCTTCGCAACAGAGGTCGCCGATCGTCTTCAACTTCAACGTGGTTGCCACGATAATTCGTTGAAGAGTGGTGGCTATGAGTTAGGTTTGAACGTGCAAACCTGATGGAGGAAGAAGGATACCAGCGGCCCAGATCTGATTGAGCAGAAATCAACGGCCAGATTTTCTTTTAGGGTCAGAAAATAAAAATAGAAATTGAATTATTATAATATATAATCCGTGCAAACTTTAAAATAGCATAACTTTTTCATACGAGGTCCGTTTCGCACGAAACGAATTGCGTTGGGTTCGTATTGATGAGCACTACATTATGGAGCTAGATTAGGATTTATTTGAGCTAGTAAAAATTTGGTTGAAATTAAACGCTCGTTTAATTTTAATCGGAATAAATCGCTAACGCGACGACTACAAGCAGTGTGAGTACAACTCACTCTTTCTGACTCACTGATATTTTTATATAAGTGAGAAATAATATTATTTATGATGATTGATGATTGTTTGGATGATATATGATATATTGGTTGGTATTTGAATATATACCTGGCTATTGGAGTAGATGAGACCTTATACGTTCCCGTGTACGAGCGGATGACCCTTTGTACGCGCATCTGCCTTGTAGCAGACATTGTACATATATTCTAATATGTATATTTGTTGCAGACGACAGGTTGGAGGGATCCAACTGGATTCCTCAACAGTATTGATTTATTTACAGATATTTGCGATATATTCTGTTATCATATTGATATATGATGTTTGGATGCCGTGGTCGATGTATTTGGCGTTGTTGCATCATTTGGCCTATTTTGAAATAATAAAAATATTAAAGTGATGATTTCCAAATTTAAAAGGATTTTTAAGTGATTTTGAAAATAAACGTTTTATTGAATTTGAATTGTTAAGGAATTGATTAATCTTAAATAAATAAAAGTTATAATTTTTATGTTATAAAAATGATGATAATTGAGAAATATAATTGAAAGGTGAAATTTTGAAATATGGAGTTAATGATTTTGTGAAATAGTATAAAATGAGATTTTTGATTTATTATAAACGGTTTTACATATAAGATTTGTAAAATTTAATTTTTATAAATCAGAATGAAGGAATTATAAAGGAGTTTTATAAATGTTAAAATGAACTTATAAACGGATTTTATAAATTTGTGAAGTTATAAAAAGAATGATTTGGTAAATAAGAGAATTATAAGTAATTAACTTATAAATTGGACTTTAGAATATAAGTAAGGTATAAATGGAATTTGTTAAATAAAGGAATTTTGTATATTGAAGTTTTTATAAAGTATAAATGGAATTTATAAACATTGTTTTATAAATTTGAAATCAATTGAATTTGATAAGTTAAATATAAAAGTTTATTAAAGGAGATATATCTACGATTTTGGACAGTGGATAATCCTTTAAATTTAATGTTGCAATAATAAAGAATTTGGTTGGGAATTATATCCACGATTTTCGACAGTGGATTATCCTTTAATAAATGTGTAGAAGTATTGGAAATGGGTAAATGGTTTATATTCACGATTTTGGACAGTGAATAATATTTTAAAATTATATAAATGTTTTGGAAAGTGATTTTGTAAATAAAGTTAAATGATTTAAAGATGTTTTAAAAATGCGTTAAGGATCGAAACCATAGATTTCAACATTCATTGTTGAAATAAACGTTTTCGATAAGTAAGGAAATGATGGACTATAACACTGTTGTTATAGTAAATGATTTTCGAAAGGAAATGTTTTTGTATAGTATTGGGATTTATATATCTATCTTATTTTCGAATCCCTATACTAGTGATTTTAGGTTGTCGTAACGATGTTTTGCGCAACATTCTTTTTGACCTAAATAAATGTGTTTAAGTGAACGTTTTCCTTAAAGAATTAAATATATTCTTAATCGTGTTTTAAGTATATTGAATATTTTCTAAGTGTGAAAATAAATTGATTTGTGAAAAACTTGTTACTAAGTAAGTATATGGAAATGTTTTCCAATATGAAGTGAAATGTTTTGAGATTTTATCTTTTTAAAGATAATTTGAAGTGAATATTTGGCAAATGATTTAATTAATAAAAGATAAATTAAAAGGGTCTGGTGATTGTTATAGTGCTAAATATTTGTATGTTTGCTTTGATAGTTAAATAACTGACTATCAAATTGCCTAAAATTTTAGTTCCTCGACTTGATGTGGGAACTATTTAGTCGTACACTTAGTACGTAGCCTTCTGTGTAGGCTTGATTATCATTTGTGTTGAGGATGTTGATTCGTGTAGTGCGGAGTATTACTCCAATCTATCGAGCTTCCTTCTTGGCCCGAAGGATAGCAAGTTGAAAGTTGGGAATGTGATAAGTCTATGAGACTTAGTTGCTGTGTGAGGTTGAGAAATGCTTTTGCGTTGTTGGTGCGAAGAGACCTAGATCAGATTTATCAGAAAACCACTTCGGAGCAACGTATATGCGACGATTATGTAGGTTGCTTGTGACGATATTGATTTTCGGAGTTTCATAGTGGGGGACTGCTTGTTAATCGTTTGGGGTTAAAATCCCAATATACATCCAGTAGCAGTGGTCTCTTCATTATGAAATATCCAATGCGAGGACTATTCGCTACTAATCCTAGGGATTTCCCGACAGGATGTGGTAGGGAAGTACCTTCGGTTTGTTCTGTTCCTAGACAACTTGTATGGATGTTTGTCTGACATTGCATTTCTATAGATTATGTACATTGGTTTTTACAAACGTACATCAATGGTGGCGGAGAAGGCAACTTCTCTTAGCTTAACACCCTTCTTGAGACATACGAGCTTAAGGGTTGTATTTTTGTGGAAGGCAATTAGTAGTCAACAGAAATGGCCGTGTGGCATTCTAAGTGATGTGATTGTGCTTTGTGAAAGGTAATTGTTACCTCTAGCCTCATAACCGGAAATGACCAAAATGGGGTTAGATGCAGCAGGGCTAAGTGGGTCGCTCCCATCAGGATATGATCATCCTCTTCTAGATATATCTTTGCACGCTATAACGTCGTGTATTTGATTATTGTGGTTTGTATGCTAGAGGGCCCTCGGAAAGGTCGGTAACGACCGGAGGATGACATATTCGGTACCATCTAGTAAGAAGTGGGCCGGTCTTGTGTTGGTAGAGGGCAGATGTTCTGTGCCTCGGGACATCCATCTAGAGGTGTACCACTTCGGAAGGTAGACCCTTCACCTGGTCGTTTGTATGGAAATCCAAACGCTACATACCTTCCATTTTGATTGTATTACCCAATTGGCCTATATGATGGAATTTAATCAATGCAACAATTTCGGCCATGATTAATATTATTTGTATATAGTAGACACTACTATAATATAACATGACATTTGAAATGAAATGTTTTAGTTATCGTAAGGTAAAAACATGTCCGTGTTTATGTGTGGACTTGTCTTACGAGATACTTTTGTTTTGAAAACTAAGGGAAAGTTTGGTAATTTAATAAGTTCAGTTGAGTGTGTTTCTCACGCTGGTTTACCAGACTGATCCGGGCGTTCTTCTCTTTCAATGCTAGGGTCAGACCGAGTATATTTATAGGTTATGATTGGTGCTTTAGGAGCTTCAGCAGGAGAGCTGGAGATCTTCATTTTCGTACATCCATATTTGCTTGATTATCAGCTGCATTGTTGTGCTTTGTTTGTTGTTGTATATTATCGGCAATTATGAGGATAGATTATTATAACTGTTCAAGCTGATAACTCTGATTGATTGTTGAACTCTGATTGATGTATGTATATACAGTTTCTGTTTTGTAAAGATCATTGATATGATATTATATATTTTCCGCTGTGATGTGAGATTATGTATTGTTCTGTTTGGTTCTATCTTCTCTCTTTCTTCTCTTCTCTTCTTCTCTCTTCTTTTCTTTCTCTTGACTTTCCGTCAGTTTATGCTTTTTGGGTCGGACATTTGTGGATTATTGTCGATTCAAAGGGTACGGATTTTTGGGTCGTCATAGCTGGTATTAGAGCTTAGATTTTGTATATTCCTAAGCTTTGATGTGTACTCAGTATAGATAGGGACAGTAGCACCCTAGATTGAGTTTGAGTGTATTATATATACGAGCGCGTATTTGTTAGTGAATATAAAATGTTTTATATTGTGTTTTCTTATCCGTTGAGTTGTTTGTGAATTCTGGTCGGTATGTGGGACGCCATATTATCGATAGGGATTTCCAAACACTTAAACGAGGCAAGTCGACATAGTATCATTTTAAATTGGGTAAATGAAATAATTTTACCTTGATTATATTTTATATATAAAGGAATAATTTTTCAGAATTATTAAAGTGTATATAAATTAATTGTTTTGTTGTTTGAAAATGAAAATATATAAGTTAATGAAAGATGTTTGAATAATCTAAATAAAAACAACAATTTTAAAAGAATAAATTATATAAGCAAATGAGTTATAAAAGATAGAATTATAACTAATATGATTTACAATTGTGAAATAATCTTATATATAAGAAATGAAACTATATGAACGTATTTATAAACATGAGTTATAAATAAAAATGGATTTGGACTAATTATTTATGAAATTTGAATCCCGTTTATTTTGAAAATTGTTTTTCAAAAGTAAAGAGGTTATATTATTATAAATAGAAAATAAGTGAAATTATATAAGTATAGATTTATAAATGTGATTTATAAATAAAAGAATTTTTAAAAGAATATAAAGCACTGAATTCACTACTGTTGCTGGGAAATAATAAGGGTGATGACTGCAGCATCATCAGTATTATTTTCAAGTTTCTGTGTGATGGATTTGCTACCAATAGTAAATTGAAATTGAAGTTTTGTTTTGATAAACAAGTTTGAATTTAAAATCCAAGTTGAAATTAAACTAAACTTAAGTGGTAAGTGTTTATAATATGAATTTGGAAGTTTAAATAAACCTAAGTTGTAATGTGATTGTATAATCATGAATTGAAATTATAAAATGAGTTTTGAAAATGGAAGTATACTTACGTAAATGTTTATGGAAGTTGAATAAATAAGTTGTATAATTTATAAAATGAGAAAAGGTAAGTAAAACCAATAGTTAAAATGGTTAAACAATTTTGTTAAGTAAAACAAAAGTTGAATTTGAATGGTGATATGATTTTGACTTAAATTAAATAAAATGACTTTAGAGATAAAATGAAATATAGCTTGAGTAATGTTGAATGAAGTTGATTTTGGTATCGAAGTAAAGTAAATTAATAAAGTGAATTAATAAAGTAAAGTGATGAATATGAACTTGAGTTATATTATGAAATTCAACTTTAGGGTAAAATGAATTAGCTATTGAATTAATAATGGATTGAATGTTAATCAATCTAATGTAAATGAATTGCTATGGTAAGGGATGTAAATGTTAATTCATTAAAAGCTAACAAAATTGTAAATTGAAGAATTGAATGAAAGTCAATTAAATGTTAAACCAATTTGAAATTAAATGTGTTGGACCAAATTGAATGTAAGCAAAGTAAATAAATTTGGTAATGTTGTTTATGCATTGTTTGTTAGATGATTGTTAATTGATTGTATAGAAAATTCATATGAAATTGAATAAATGAAAATGAAAGCTATAAATAGTTGAATTCAAATTGGAAGTGAAGTAAATCTAAATAGAATTGAATTTGATTGAATTGGAAGCGAAATAAACTTGAATGTAAATTAGTGGATGTAAATTAATTGAAAATGAATAAATGAATGAATAGTGAAATCCAATGTTAATGAATCAAATGTGAGTAAATTGAAAACCAATTCAATGAATATTAATGAGAAGGGAATTTATATTGATATGGTTATGGATAGATTGGATAGATATGGTTTGTTGGATGATAGTTGTTTGATGGTTGGATTTGTTGCTTTTGTTGCATTTTCTATATTGGCATATGTAGTTGTTGTAGTGATATATGTTGTATATTGATATTACTTTCATATATACATGTTTCTCATGGTTTGTTGAGTGTTTAGTAGGTGTGGATGGCGCTTGCTTCGCTTTTGGAGCTCGCTTTCGCGCTATATTAGCCGTATATGCTCGCTAATAATATATAAGGTACATATCTCGGATTACATATCGTACTTTTACACTTTTTTCCCTACGGGATACCTCATTACTTGATGAGATGTATATTTGTGATATATTGTGACGACCGGAATTTTCAAGCATTTAAAATCGGAATATTTAATTGATTTTAAATATTCAATAGAGTAATTTTAACTTGAATTCAAGTATCACTATTTATTTGATAATTTAATTATTGAATTAAATAATTTGAAATTGAGCTAACTGTTGAATCTGGAGTTTTAAGCCGGATAAAAATAATTTGAAGGCTTGTAAAATTCATATTAATAATACTGAAGGTGATAAGACTTTTAAAATTGAATTTGAAAGGGTTTTGTTAAGTTTTGAAATTTTATATCGTTTAAATTGAATTTAAAAATAGCCTTTCGAGGCACAGTCTTGGAACGAAACCAGTTCCATTGGAACCGTAATATTGTTTTATTATGGGATTTCAAATTTCGTAGTGATCGGAGTAATTGTGTGCGCGCACGGTGTATAAACGTCTTGGGATAATTATTCGAAACGATTTGAAAAGAAAGTATAATATATTCATTGTCAGTCAAAGCTGTATCAACACTCAGCCGAAATTATTTCACGTCACAACTTTTAGCTTTCATTTCAAAAACTCTATAGATCTGCAGAATTCTTCTACAAGCCACCTTCTTCTTTAAAACATTTCATCCGAGCATTCCCCTTTTTATTTTCTTCAAATAAATCGAAATTTCTTGCGTATATGCATTCGAGCGTGCCAACGAAACTCGGTGAGATCGAATCAACTTCAACAATCGTATCTCCAAATCCCTCTTCTCCTTTTTCGATCTGATGTCGAATTGATTGGCGCGACTTAGTCGCGAGTACCTCAGGACGGCGAGCAAGAAGTGGAAGGGATGGCTCGATCGATCTGTTGTGGGTGGAGTCTTGCGAGGCTGGGATCGAGCGTCGGGGTCGATGTCGCCGCCGAGTCGCAACCCTGGTCTCGAGTACATGGAGGCGCACGACTTTGGAAAGGGTAATGGTCATCGTCGATCATGGCAGTGGGTGAAGTCGAACGAAGTGATGGCGCGAGGCCGTGGAGGGGAAGTGTAGATCGGACTGTTTGGGGCCTTTGTGTGATGGCAATTGAAGCCACGATTCGGGTGGATGTGGATGGTGGTCGAAGCCTGAGTTCCTTTTGTTTTCCTGTAGGGAAGGTAATCCACTTCTGTTTTAAATGTGTATAGGTAATAATATATATATATATATATATAAATATATTGATAATCTGGTTATAAACTCAATGATAAGTTAATATATTGTAGTTGCAAAGCTGAATATATATATATATATATATATAGCCTTAGCATTTTTAAAATATGGAGGGATTTCATAAAAAGAAAAATAGATACAGGAAGTATATATATAACACTACAGATAGGATTTTTGAAAATATATACAACTGTCAATTTTTTTTAATTATGTATAATGATAATTTGGATTATGTACACACTGTTAATAAATTTCTAATTTGGTCAGAATATATATATATATATATATATATATATATATAAATATATATATATATAAGTATAATGTATAAATGCATATACATATTTTATTTTAAAAATATATAGGTAAATAGAGGTTATTATAGATTTGTAAAATATAGGGATTTAAATAAAAAATTAATTTTAAAACCTGTATATACAGAAAAGATTTTTTTTAATAGAATTTTTGGTTGAAAAGATGTTAAATCATAATTAAGAAATTTAATCTATCAATTGGATTTTTTTTCAAACTGTTCGAATAATAATAAATTCATTTAATATTTTTTTCAAGGTTGGAATCTGAAAAGAAAACGAACTGGTCCGGAGGGGATGGCAAAACAAATCAAAAGTGAGTTAATCTCACTCAGTTGAATTTTTATTTAAATTTAAATGGTTAAATTTAAATAATTGGTTGAATGGATGAATTGATTTGATGTGCTATATTATAGTATGTATTACATCTTGGAATGATTGATTTCCCGCATTTATATAGCGAATGAGACCCTATGCGCCTCATAATAGCGGATAGTATTATATTTAATCCCATATACCGCGATATTCCACCTCGTGGAATTGGTATTTTATGTTGTGCTAACATCTGTGGATGCAGGAAAATAGGTTGGAGGGATCCAACTGGATTCCTCAAATTTATTTCGATCATTTAATATTCTGTGTTATGAATATTTGATATCCTGTGATGATTTTTTTGGTAATTGAAATATTGGATGGTATGGTTGAATTGAATATCTCAATGTAATGAGTTATCAAAATCTATAGAATTGGATTTGTGAAAAGAAATAAAAGAATAAAATTTTAAGTAAAATAAATTCTCGGGAATTTGAATAAATTTAATAATGAATTGAAAAATAGAATAAAGTAAAAGCAATTTCAAAATTCTAATAAATATGGAAAAAGAGGGAATTTTGAATTAACAGGGGAATAATAAATTTTAAACTAAAGTGATGTTAGTTTAAAGATTAAAGAAGTCATTTTTAAATTAAGGGTTAAATTTAATCAAAGGATAAGAAGGAATTTTGGAAATTTGAAATTGGTATTTTTGAAAGGGTTTTAACTCATAATAAAGAAGTAAAAATCTTAAAGGTAATGGAATTTAAAATAAATAAAGTAAGTGAAGGAATTTATTTCAAAGTAAAGTAAATTAGAAGTTAATTGTAAATTTTATTTAAGTGTCTGGAATTGGAATTAAAGAAAAGTGAGATTTTGAATTTTATAATCTGGGTTTATAAAGGTGAAGTGGATTTGGAAGTACAAATTCAAGGTGTGAATTTATTAAAGAAATGGTAAATTTGTTTAAAAATAAATGGAGATTCATTTTTAAAGGATGTGAAAGAGAAAAGTATTTCTCGGGATAACCAAGTATGGTTTTCAAAGCAATTTTAAATATAAGTAAAAGTTTTAACAATGGTTTTAAAAAGTATGTTTAGAAAATTTATTCTCTCTAATGTTTAACTTTTAAAGCAAGTGTTTTCAAATCTATTAATGTAGTAATTATATAAAGGTGACTTGGTATTATGTTTTGAAAGAAAAATTAGTTTACATTTTATAAAGTGGTTTTATTTAAAATATTCTTAAAGTATATATATTTTAGTAAAGTATTAAAGTAGTTTTGATTTTAAAGTTATAAAGTATGTTCTATTATAAAGTGCTTTTAAAATTTATTTTAAAATCTAAAAGTATTTTGAACTTGGTGTCCCAAAGGAAATAAATATCTGGGTAATGTATTCCGTGAGCGGAAACTGGGTTGGAACTGTTTTAAAAAGGGTTGAAAACCTGAAATATATCTTGTAAAGATATTTTGGATAAATAAATAAATAATTTGGAAAATTATTTATTGGTTGATGGCTGTTTGTGAATATTACTTGATAGTTAAATCACCGACTATCAATATTGGACAAATACGTTGATCGTTTCGAAGAGACCGGGATCGAGATTTATTTCTCGAAAACCACTTCGATCCGGTTTGTACGTTTCGTGGAAACGAGTTTGGATTCGAAGAGGGAGCAGTGAAGTGCAAGGGCTAGTCGCTACTGATCCTGAGGATATTTCCAAAATGGATGTAGTATGAATAGTGCCTTCGGTTCCGTTCGAACCCGAGACGGACTTGTATGGATGAATGCTTGCGAAACATCGTCAGGTGGACAATGGGCATTCTAAGGGATATGTTCTATAAAAGGTAACGCTTAGCCTCAAGCCTCATCAAATGGGAATGACTGAAAATCAGGGGTTATGTAGCAAGGCTAGGTGGGTAGCACCCAAGCAGGGTGAGGTCATCCCTGTCTAGATGTCCCTTTTTATTTCGGCTTAGTGGGCAGTTGCTAATCCTAACCGCGGGGTGATCTCACTTGGGATTATCCAGTAAGAGGTAGTCCCGGTCTTGTGTTGCAGGGGAGCGGGCGTACTCCTCGGTACGGTGATCTAGGCCCCGTACTGTGACAGGTGGTACCCCAGTGCCTAGTCATTAGTTGAAAATCCATTCTCCCTACGAGACTTCTACGAGTTTTGTTTGTATTACCCACTCTGTGGCTTGTAGCTGGAATTTAATAATGTAACAATTTCGGCTATTTTATAAGTATTTGTATATAGACCCTATTATAATATCAGAGGATTTCTATAAAAATTATTTTAGCTATCGTAAAAACCCGACATGTTTATTTGTGGCGTGGTCTTACGAGATGCTTTTGTTTTCAAAGGACTTTTTACACTTTAATAATCAATTGAGTGTGATTTTCTCACTCTGGTATTCCAGACTGACTCGGGTGTTATTTAACTGTAATGCTCGGATCAGACCGAGTATTATAGGATACAGGATATGATGCTGTGGAGCTCAGGAGACGAGCTGGATGATGATACGTACTTTCGTATTTGTTTATATTTATATTCCGCTGCGTCTAGTTGTTGTGTATCCATTTGTATGATATTGATGTTGAGCTATGATTGATGTAATCTGATGATGTAATATATAAACATATATATTTGATTTTGAGTAAAGATCATTTATTATCTATTATATTTTATTCCGCTGCGATGGTTAGATTCTGATGTTGTTTTCTATTCTCTTCTTCTACCTCTTCTTCTTTAATCAAGATGGTTCGTATTTCTGTGCCCCTTGAGTTGATTGTTGTAGTATAGTGTTGACTCAAGGGGTACGGATTTGCGGGCTATTACACTTGGTATCAGTGCTTAGGTTGGTGATAACCTTGGCTCTGGTGGGAAATTACTCATCTGAAATAGAGTCAATAGTACTCTAGAATGAGTTTGAGCATATTAATAGATATGAGCGCGTATTTGTTAGTGAATATAAAATGATTTTATATTGTGTTGATTGGTTTATTGAGTAGTTTATGGATTCTGGTCAATACGAGTAATTAACGTTGTTGATAGGGATCTCTAAACATTTGAATAGAACAATTCGACACAGTATTGTTTTAAAGTAGGGTAAATGGAATAATTTTACCCAAATTATTTTAGTATATAAAAAGAATATAATTTTTGTAAAGTATTATTGTATTTGGATGCTTGATTGTTAAGTAATAATAATATTAAATTATTAACACTATTATGTAGAAATTGAATAAAGAATTGAAAACTTATAACCAAAGTTGAAGAATAAATTTATATAACAAATGAAATTTGAAATATAGATTATAAATGTAATTTATAAATTGAAATAAACGTCTATAGAATTTGTAAATATAAACTATAAATGTGATTTAACATTGGAAATAAAATCCCAGAGTAAATGTTGGAATATAAATTTGATGGATTTCAAATCTGGAATTTTGGAAAGGGGTTTAAATTCCTTTGGATTTTGAAATGGTTTTCAAAGGTTTTGGAGAAATAATAGTGGTATTATTTCGGGAATATTTTTGAATTGAAATTGAATATGGAGGGATTTGGAATTTAAAAATATTTGAAAGGGATTTTAAAGGGATAAAAGCATTTAATTCTCTTTCGATCGCTGGAAAATAATTTCGGTGATGACTGCAGCATCATCGAAGTTCATTTTCGAGTTTCTAGAAGAGAAATTGCTACCAAATTGTTTAAAATTGGAATTGTTTGCGAACTGGGTTTGGTTTTGAAAACCCAAAGGGATAATTGAATTTGCCAAAGGATTTTGGATGAAGTTGATTTTAAAAGTGATTTTGAGATTTTGGAAAATTGTTTAAACTCTGGAATCTTATTTTAAATTGATTATGGAATAATAAAAATATACCTGACTAAATAAAATGTATAATCCTGAAGTAAAGTGTAAAAAAGTGAAAAGATTGATTGTAAATTGATGAAAGCTGAGTATAAATAAATGTGTGACTTATAAAATTTAGAAGTGGAATAAATAAGCCTAAATAAAATGTGGTTCGTATTTGAGAAAGGAATGAAAACCAAAACTTAAATTATAAAATAGATTGGACTCCAGTAAAATAGTAAAAGTGGATTTTGAAATAAAAATCAAATATTAGGTTTAAAATTTGAATAAATCGATTGGTAATAAATTAGTTAATAGAATAGGAAATGTTCCAGGACTAATGAATGGATTCAAATGAATAATGGTGAATATGGAATGCTAAATAAAATTGAACGGAATTAATTGGAAACGAAATAGAATAAGGTATAAATTGAGGTGGTATCAATTTAAATTAATTATAAACTTGAATGGATATTCTATTAAATTAATATCATTGAATTGGCATAAAAAAATAAAATAATAGTCGTTGTTGACGCGAATGAGATTGTATAAAAAAATATATATTTATGTGTTGATATAGGCAATGCAATTGATTTTTGGATCAATGGAAATAAACATGTATTCATTTGGATAAAAAAGGGAGTGAATTTAAGAAATTGAGTTGTAAGCTATGTAAATTAAATGAAACAGTATACGGGTTGATTGAAACAATTGAATAGTGATGGTTTGAATTCGTGAATAAAATAATTTAAGTAATATTTGAATAAAAGCTTGATTTAAGTAAAAATTGTGAAATAGTTGTGTCGAGTTTTATGAAATGATTTTAATAAAACTTGTTTGGTAAATGGAATTAGTAATTGACTTAATTAACGTAAGTTATATTAATGAGAATTTGACTTCGGAAAATGGGAGTTGGATTGCTTTTGGGATTATTTCATTTTAAATGAGTTTGTTTGGACTAAGAATGAAATTGAGTTAAGTGGAGAGTTGTGTAATCATTTGAATCGAATAGGATGATTTGGAAATGGATTGTTCCAAGATTTATAAATGGATTCAAATAAGATAAATATGAATATGGAATATGAAATAAATTGAATGGAATCAATTAGAAAGGGAACAAAATAAAGTAAAAATTGAATAAGTATCAATTTTAAGTAGTATAAACTAGAATGGATATTTTATTAAGTGAATATCATTGAATCTGCATAGTAATGGTCGTTGTTGACTCAAATGAGCTAATATAAGAAATAAAATTGGTTTTTGAATCAATTGTAATAAACATGAGTTTATTTGGATTTAAAATGAATTGAATGTAAGCAATGAAGTGTAAACCATTTAAATGAAAACATTTAAATTTGCATTGGAACCTTATAAATTTGCTTATGGAAGGGTTTGGTGGATATTGCTTGTATTATACAAGTGTTAGCTATTGAAATTAAGAAAGTTGTTAATAAACTTCGTATATTTGACACTGACATGTTTAAATTGAGTAAGTATAGATTCTTGGAAGCCGTTTGACTGGTTTTGATTGCGCTAATTGCTTAAATAAATAGCTGCTTGCTTTAAAATGCTAAATAAGGTATGCCTACGCAATACAAATAGGAAATATGAACTGTTTTTCTGTTTTCCGACCGTGTGGGTCGATGTATATACATTTATATCTCTTGTCAAATTGCAAAAGCTCCTCCGTACAAAGGAGACTCTGCCAAAAATTTTCGAAAATTTTGGGAGTTAGATTTTTTTTGAATCTTTTGAAAATTTTCACTGACGACAAATGATTTAAAATTGTTAAGCAAATAGAATTATAACTGAATGTTGAACTTTAATTTAATTTGTATAAGTAAAGTAAGATGAACTGAAAAATTGTTCAAAGAAACTAAAAGAAGGAAAGAGTTTGCAAACAGACTTTTATTCGAGGCTTAAATTAATTAGTAAGTGAAACTAATTCAATATTCAAAGTGGAAGCCAAATTGAATTCAAATGGAATTGTTAGGGCAAGGTGAATAGTAATGAAAATAAACTTCAATAGTAAAGTGAAACTTAATGTAAGAAGTGTATACAATATTTATATTAAACTTAAGAAATGAAAAATGAAATTCTTAAGTAAATATGGTATTGAGAAAATTATTCCAAGGGAATAATTGAATGGAAATTAAACTGAAGGTTGTGAATTTGGATGGTTGTGAATAAGTGAATAAAAATCAAAATGAATATGAATAAAAGATAATTGGCATAGCTAAAAATCAATTGGGCTAATTACGTAGGATGTACGTATATTATTTTATTCGCATAGCTATTTGATTCAGATTCGAACACAGAATTTCGAGATAATTTTATCGATCCGAGTTAGGATTTTTCGCTCGATTTTCGATGGCGAACCTTGGATATGGATTTTGATTGATTCTGGAAATTCTCTATCGTAGTTATGACTATGCAAGGAGAATGACGGTTTCTGATCAAGAAACCAGATCTGAGTCCGCACTAGGAAGTCGGGGGGACGATACTAGTTCGAAAATGAAATTGTGTGATCGAGTAGGCGATCAGATTCAATATTGCGTACGAATGATATAGGTACATCATATGGGCTTAAGTAAAGCAAATATTGAAACTTTTGTAAAAGAAACGCGAAATGATTTTGAATGTTGTGATTGGATATTATTGTTAAACAAGATATGCAGGTATTATAAAGGAAAAGAAAATTGGTTTTGATTACAGAAGATAAATTTGAACTGCTCGACAAAAGGTATGTATTTAAATTTCTGTATGAAATTTGATTGGGTTTTTGGATCTAGCCACTTGGCTTTTTGATTTTCTTTTTGGATTTGGGAGGCCGTAGAGCGATTTTGTAGTTGTACCGAGCTAGCCGCGCAAAGGAGAAGCTGGCAAAAAATTTAGAAAATTTAGGGAGTTAGGAAAATTTTGAGAAAATTTTGATAATTCAAAAATTGGATTTAAATTAAAATTTGAATAGTTGAATAAGTAAAGTTACTTGGAAACTAAGGAAAAGTTTGGGAAGTTAGTAAGAAAGATAATGAGTCTTCTATATAAAAAGATCGTTGGTAAGATGTTGACTTGTTGGTTTTGAGGAAAAGTAAACGGGTATTGGATCATACTTCCTAACTAGTAATTTCGGGGACGAAATTCTTTTAAGGGGGGAGGAATGTGACGACCCGGAATTTTCAAGCATTTAAAATCGGAATATTTAATTGATTTTAAATATTCAATAGAGTAATTTTAACTTGAATTCAAGTATCACTATTTATTTGATAATTTAATTATTGAATTAAATAATTTGAAATTGAGCTAAATGTTGAATCTAGAGTTTTAAGCCGGATAAAAATAATTTGAAGGCTTGTAAAATTCATATTAATAATACTGAAGGTGATAAAACTTTTAAAATTGAATTTGAAAGCGTTTTGTTAAGTTTAGAAATTTTATATCGTTTAAATTGAATTTAAAAATAGCCTTCCGAGGCATAGTCTCGGAATTCGACGAAAACAGTTCCATTGGATCCGTAATATTGTTTTATTATGGGATTTCAAATTTCATAGTGATCGGAGTAATTGTGTGAGCGCACGGTACATAAACGTCTTGGGATAATTATTTGAAATGATTTGAAAAGAAAGTAAAATATATTCATTGTCAGTCAAAGCTGTATCAACACTCAGGCGAAATTATTTTACATCACAACTTTTAGCTTTCATTTCAAAAACTCTATAGATCTGCAAAATTCTTCTGCAAGCCACCTTCTTCTTTAAAACATTTCAGCCGAGCATTCCCCTTTTTATATTCTTCAAATAAATCAAAATTTCTTGCGTGTATGCATTCGAGCGTGCCAACGAAACTCGGTGAGATCGAATCAACTTCAACAATCGTATCTCCAAATCCCTCTTCTCCTTTTTCGATCTGATGTCGAATTGATTGGCGCAACTTAGTCGCGAGTACCTCAAGACGGCGAGCAAGAAGTGGAAGGGATGGCTCGATCGATCTGTGGTGGGTGGAGTCTTGCGAGGCTGGGATCGAGCGTCGGGGTCGATGTCGCCGCCGAGTCACAACCCTGGTCTCGAGTACGTGGAGGCGCGCGACTTTGGGAAGGGGGATGGTCGTCGTCGATCATGGCAGTGGGTGAAGTCGAACAAAGTGATGGGGCGAGGTCGTGGAGGGGAAGTGTAGATCGGACTGTTTGGGGCCTTTGCGTGATGGCAATTGAAGCCACGATTCGGGTGGATGTGGATGGTGGTCGAAGCCTGAGTTCCTTTTGTTTTCCTGTAGGGAAGGTAATCCACTTCTGTTTTAAATGTGTATAGGTAATAATATATATATATATATATATATAAATATATTGATAATCTGGTTATAAACTCAATGATAAGTTAATATATTGTAGTTGCAAAGCTGAATATATATATATATATATATATATATATATATATAGCCTTAGCATTTTTAAAATATGGAGGGATTTCATAAAAAGAAAAATAGATACAGGAAGTATATATATAACACTACAGATAGGATTTTTGAAAATATATACAACTGTCAATTTTTTTTAATTATGTACAATGATAATTAGGATTATGTACACACTGTTAATAAATTTCTAATTTGGTCAGAAGAATATATATATATATATATATATATAAGTATAATGTATAAATGCACATACATATTTTATTTTAAAAATATATAGGTAAATAGAGGTCATTATAGATTTGTAAAATATAGGGATTTAAATAAAATTTTAATTTTAAAATCTGTATATACAGAAAAGATTTTTTTTTAATAGAATTTTTGGTTGAAAAGATGTTAAATCATAATTAGGAAATTTAATCTATCAATTGGATTTTTTTTTCAAACTGTTCGAATAATAATAAATTCATCTAATATTTTTTTCAAGGTTGGAATCTGAAAAGAAAACGAACTGGTCCGGAGGGGATGGCAACACAAATCAAAAGTGAGTTAATCTCACTCAGTTGAATTTTTATTTAAATTTAAATGGTTAAATTTAAATAATTGGTTGAATGGATGAATTGATTTGATGTGCTATATTATAGTATATATTACATCTTGGAATGATTGATTTCCCGCATTTATATAGCGGATGAGACCCTATGCGCCGCATAATAGCGGATACTATTATATTTAATCCCATATACCGCGATATTCCACCTCGAAGTGGAATTGGTATTTTATGTTGTGCTAACATCTGTGGATGCAGGGAAACAGGTTGGAGGGATCCAACTGGATTCCTCAAATTTATTTAGATCATTTAATATTCTGTGTTATGAATATTTGATATCCTGTGATGATTGTTTTGGTAATTGAAATATTGGACGGTATGGTTGAATTGAATATCTCAATGTAATGAGTTATCAAAATCTATAGAATTGGATTTGTGAAAAGAAATAAAAGAATAAAATTTTAAGTAAAATAAATTCTTGGGAATTTGAATAAATTTAATAATGAATTGAAAAATAGAATAAAGTAAAAGCAATTTCAAAATTCTAATATGGAAAAGAGGGAATTTTGAATTAACAGGGGAATAATAAATTTTAAACTAAAGTGATGTTAGTTTAAAGATTAAAGAAGTCATTTTTAAATTAAGGGTTAAATTTAATCAAAGGATAAGAAGGAATTTTGGAAAATTGAAATTGGTATTTTTGAAAGGGTTTTAACTTATAATAAAGAAGTAAAAATCTTAAAGGTATTGGAATTTAAAATAAATAAAGTAAGTGAAGGAATTTATTTCAAAGTAAATTAAATTAGAAGTTAATTGTAAATTTTATTTAAGTGTCTGGAATTGGAATTAAAGAAAAGTGAGATTTTGAATTTTATAATCTGGGTTTATAAAGGTGAAGTGGATTTGGAAGTATAAATTCAAGGTGTGAATTTATTAAAGAAATGGTAAATTTGTTTAAAAATAAATGGAGATTCATTTTTAAAGAATGTGAAAGAGAAGAGTATTTCTCGGGATAGCCTAGTATGGTTTTCAAAGCAATTTTAAATATAAGTAAAAGTTTTAACAATGGTTTTAAAAAGTATGTTTAGAAAATTTATTCTCTCTAATGTTTAACTTTTAAAGCAAGTGTTTTCAAATCTATTAATGTAGTAATTATATAAAGGTGAGTTGGTATTATGTTTTGAAAGAAAAATTAGTTTACATTTTATAAAGTGATTTTATTTAAAATATTCTTAAAGTATATATATTTTAGTAAAGTATTAAAGTAGTTTTGATTTTAAAGTTATAAAGTATGTTCTATAATAAAGTGCTTTTAAAATTTATTTTAAAATCTAAAAGTATTTTGAACTTGGTGTCCCAAAGGAAATAAATATCTGGGTAATGTATTCCGTGAGCGGAAATTGGGTTGGAACTGTTTTAAAAAGGGTTGAAAACCTGAAATATATCTTGTAAAGATATTTTGAATAAATAAATAAATAATTTGAAAAATTATTTATTGTTTTATGGTTGTTTGTGAATATTAATTGATAGTTAAATCACCGACTATCAATATTGGACAAATACGTTGATCGTTTCGAAGAGACCGGGATCGAGATTTATTTCTCGAAAACCACTTCGATCCGGTTTGTACGTTTCGTGGAAACGAGTTTGGATTCGAAGAGGGAGCAGTGAAGTGCAAGGGCTAGTCGCTACTGATCCTGAGGATATTTCCAAAATGGATGTAGTATGAATAGTGCCTTCGGTTCCGTTCGAACCCGGGACGGACTTGTATGGATGAATGCTTGCGAAACATCGTCAGGTGGACGATGGGCATTCTAAGGGATATGTTCTATAAAAGGTAACGCTTAGCCTCAAGCCTCATCAAATGGGAATGACTGAAAATCAGGGGTTATGCAGCAAGGCTAGGTGGGTAGCACCCAAGCAGGGTGAGGTCATCCCTGTCTAGATGTCCCTTTTTATTTCGGCTTAGTGGGCGGTTGCTGATCCCAACCGCGGGGTGATCTCACTCGGGATTATCTAGTAAGGGGTAGTCCCGGTCTTGTGTTGCAGGGGAGCGGGCGTACTCCTCGGTACGGTGATCTAGGCCCCGTACTGTGAGAGGTGGTACCCCAGTGCCTAGTCATTAGTTGGAAATCCATTCTCCCTACGAGACTTGTACGAGTTTTGTTTGTATTACCCACTCTGTGGCTAGTAGCTGGAATTTAATAATGTAACAATTTCGGCTATTTTATAAGTATTTGTATATAGACCCTATTATAATATCAGAGGATTTCTATAAAAAATGTTTTAGCTATCGTAAGGTAAAAACCGACATGTTTATTTGTGGCGTGGTCTTACGAGATGCTTTTGATTTTAAAGGATTTTTGAAACTTTAATAATCAACTGAGTGTGATTTTCTCACTCTGGTATTCCAGACTGACTCGGGTGTTATTTAACTGTAATGCTCGGGTCAGACCGAGTATTATAGGATACAAGATATGATGCTGTGGAGCTCAGGAGACGAGCTGGATGACGATACGTACTTCCGTATTTGTTTATATTTATATTCCGCTGCGTTGATTTGTTGTGTATCCATTTGTATGATATTGATGTTGAGCTGTGATTGATGTACTCTTATGATGTAATATATAAACAGATATATTTGATTTTAAGTAAAGATCATTTATTATCTATTATATTTTATTCCGCTGCGATGGTTAGATTCTGATGTTGTTTTCTATTCTCTTCTTCTACCTCTTCTTCTTTAATCAAGATGGTTCGTATTTCTGTGCCACTTGAGTTGATTATTGTAGTATAGTGTTGACTCAAGGGGTACGGATTTGCGAGCTGTTACATATATATATTGCCATTTTTTTCGGATCGAACCGCGCAAAGGAGACTATAGCGAAATTTTTTGAAAATTTGAGGCGTTAGACATTTTTTGCGAAAATCGGAAAACTTTTGATAACTAAAGTTTTGGTTTTTGAGTTAAAAATTGAAACGATATAGTTGGTTTTGAAAGATAACTAAGTAGGTTTGAAAAATTAGAAAAGTTTTTGTAAGAAGTTTAACTAATGAATAGTTAAAAGGTTAAATAGATTTGGTAAATCTAAATTGAACGAATTGTTTTTGAAAAGTTAATGGATTTAGTGACTTTTTCTTACTTGGTAATTTTGAGGACGAAATTCTTTTAAGTAGGGGAGAATGTAACGACCCAGATTTTCAGTCATTTGAAATTCGTATATTTAATTGATTTTAAATATGCACAAGTAAATTTTATAAGATGAATAACTTATATTTCGAATATAAGGATTTAATTGGATAATTAATTTGTTAAGTTAATATTTGAAATTACGTAAACAATTAGAAATTGAATTTAATATGAATAAAAATGTTGTATAAAGTTGAATTAATATTTGAGTTAGAATGATGTCAGAGAACTTTTAAAATCGAATTAAAAGTTAATTTGTAGAAATTGAATATTTTAATATTTAATTGACGTGCAAAAATAGTCATTTTTCAAACAGTCTCGGATTCCGACGAAACTAGTTTAATTGTATCCGTATTGTTATATTATTGTAAGATTTCAAATTTCGTGTCAATCAGATTTACGGTTTGTCCGGGGCAAGCTAAAATGCGTAGAAATCGGTTTAAGTGAATTTTAAATTTAAATTAGTCGATTTGAAAACTTATCTTCCAAATATGATCAAATTGGCTCCCGATATATATTCCATTGCGTTCGGAATGGGGATAAAACATTATAAACGCCAGGCAGCACGTTCCATTTCGAGTTCGGAAAATTTTCGGATGAATAGTGCGCGTAAATTTTCTATAAAAGGGCAACATTTTTTCTAATTTACACAAACCCTAGGGTTAGAAACCCTAGCCGCCACTAAGCTTTTTAATGGCCATAATTTATCAAACTTCTTCCCTCAAAATCTCCAAATCTATAAACAATTAGAAGAAACTTCCAACAGCAAAGTCGTAGAGCACGACGAGATCTACAAGATCAACGGCTACGATCGAATTTGGAGCTACGGATCATCGTTAAAATGGCTATGTTCATACTGCCTTCATGCATGTTTATCTAGGCATAGGTTTGTACAAGCTTGGCCGGTCCTTGGACAATGATGGGGGTCGAGGTGAGCTTCGCAACGGAAGTCGCCGATTGTCTTCAACTTCAACGTGATGGCCGCGTTAATTCGTTGAAGAGTGGTGGCTATGGGTTAGGTTTGAACGTGCAAACCTGATGGAGGAAGAAGGATACCAGCGGCCTAGATCTGATGGAGCAGAAATCAACGGCCAGATTTGCTTTTAGGGTTAGAAAATAAAAATAGAAATTGAATTATTATATTATATAATTCGTGCAAACTTTAAAATAACATAACTTTTTCATACGTGGTCCGTTTCGCACGAAACGAATTGCGTTGGGTTCGTATTGACGAGCACTACATTATGAAGCTGGATTGGGATTTATTTGAGCTAGTGAAATTTTTGGTTGAAATTAAACGCTCTTTTAATTTTAATCGGAATAAATCGCTAACGCGACGACTACAAGCAATGTGAGTACAACTCACACTTTCTTACTCACTGATATTTTTATATAAGTGAGAAATAATATTATTTATGATGATTGATGATTTTTTGGATGATATATGATGTATTGGTTGGTATTTGGATATATACCTGCCTATTGGAGTAGATGAGACCCTATACGTTCCCGTGTATGAGCGGATGACCCTTTGTACGCACGTCTGCCTTGTAGCGGACATTGTACACATATTCTAATATGTATATTTGTTGCAGACGACAGGTTCGAGGGATCCAATTGGATTTCTCAACAGTATTGATTTATTTACAGATATTTGCGATATATTCTGTTATCATATTGATATACGATGTTTGGATGCCGTGGTCGATGTATTTGGCGTTGTTATATCATTTGGCCTATTTTGAAATAACAAAAATATTAAAGTGATGATTTCCAAATTTAAAAGGATTTTTAAGTGATTTTGAAAATAAACGTTTTATTGAATTTTGAATTGTTAAGGAATTGATTTATCTTAAATAAATAAAAGTTACAATTTTTATGTTATAAAAATGATGATAATTGAGAAATATAATTGAAAGGTGAATTTTTGAAATATGGAGTTAATGATTTTGTGAAATAGTATAAATTGAGATTTTTGATTTATTAGAAACGATTTTATATATAAGATTTAATTTTTATAAATCAGAATGAAGGAATTATAAAGGAGTTTTATAAATGTTAAAATGAACTGATAAACGGATTTTATAAATTTGTGAAGTTATAAAAAGAATGATTTGGTAAATAAGAGAATTATAAGTAATTAACTTATAAATTGGACTTTGGAATATAAGTAAGGTATAAATGGAATTTGTTAAATAAAGGAATTTTGTATATTGAAGTTTTTATAAAATATAAATGGAATTTATAAACATTGTTTTATAAATTTGAAATCAATTGAATTTGATAAGTTAAATATAAGAGTTTATTAAAGGAGATATATCCACGATTTTGGACAGTGGATAATCCTTTAAATTAATTTTGCAATAATAAAGAATTGATTGGGAATTATATCCACGATTTTGGACAGTGGATTATCCTTTAATAAATGTGTAGAAGTATTGGAAATGGGTAAATGGTTTATATTCACGATTTTGGACAGTGAATAATATTTTAAAATTATATAAATGTTTTGGGAAGTGATTTTGTAAATAAAGTTAAATGATTTAAAGATGTTTTAAAAATGTGTTAAGGATCGAAACCGTAGATTTCAACATTCATTGTTGAAATAAACGTTTTTGATAAGTAAGGAAATGATGGACTATAACACTGTTGTTATAGTAAATGGTTTTCGAAAGGAAATGTTTTTGTATAATATTGGGATTTATATATCTATCTTATTTTCGAATCCCTATACTAGTGATTTTAGGTTGTCGTAACGATGTTTTACGCAACATTCGTTTTGACCCAAATAAATGTGTTTAAGTGAACGTTTTCCTTAAAGAATTAAATATATACTTAATCGTGTTTTATTTATATTGAATATTTTCTAAGTGTTGAAAATAAATTGATTTGTGAATTACTTGTTACTAAGTAAGTATATGGAAATGTTTTCCAATATGAAGTAAAATGTTTTGAGATTTTATCTTTTTAAAGATAATTTGAAGTGAATATTTGGCAAATGATTTAATTAATAAAAGATAAATTAAAAGGGCCTAGTGATTGTTATAGTGCTAAATATTTGTATGTTTGCTTTGATAGTTAAATAACCGACTATCAAATTACCCAAAATTTTAGTTCCTCGACTTGATGTGGGAACTATTTAGTCGTACACTTAGTACGTAGCCTTCTGTGTAGGCTTGATTATCATTTGTGTTGAGGATGTTGATTCGTGTAGTGCGGAGTATTACTCCCATCTATCGAGCTTCCTTATTGGCCCGAAGGATAGCAAGTTGAAAGTTGGGAACGTGATAAGTCTATGAGACTTAGTTGCTGTGTGAGGTTGAGAAACGCTTTTGCGTTGTTGGTGTGAAGAGACCGGGATCATATTTATCTGAAAACCACTTCGGACCAACGTACATGCGACGATTATGAAGGTTGCTTGTGATGATATTGATTTTCAGAGTTTCATAGTGGGGGACTGCTTGTTGATCGTTTGGGGTTAAAATCCCAATATACATCCAGTAGCAGTGGTCTCTTCATTATGAAATATCTAATGCGAGAACTATTCGCAACTAATCCTAGGGATTTTCCGACAGGATGTGGTAGGGAAGTACCTTCGGTTTGTTCTGTTCCTGGACAACTTGTGTAACAACCCGCATATTTAACGATTTTATATTTAAATGTTTTATTTAAATATAGCGTTGTTAGTCGGATTTTGGGTCCGAAATGTTACTTTCTGAAAATGGCCGAATTGGGACTCGAAACCATTTCCATTGGTTCCAAAATGGCGTTTGCGATCTTTTTGAGTGTAAGCTTTGATATGTTTGGAGTAAGTCGAATTTTTCTATTTGCTAAGTGGGCTTTGGGTTTGGGTTTCACCCAAACTGTTCTATTAACCTCAACTCAGCCCTTCTCTCCTCCCATTTACTTATTCATTTCATAAAAGCTTAAGCAAAAACTGTAATGGGGGTAGAGAAAGGAAATTAGAAACTCCTAGCCCTAAATCCATTTGCAAACTCCAAATTCTTGCTCCAAAATCAAAGAGAAGCCATTGGTATGTTCTTCTTCATCTTCTCCAACTCTTTTCTTCTTCAATTTCAGAAAATTTCCTAAACCTAAATTGGGAAATATGTGTTTTATTCTTAGATTGAAGCTTGTTGAGTTGAAGTAGTGTTTGTTGGTCTTCTCTTTGCAAATTGAACTCCTTCTTCTTTGTTTTGGGTTAAAGGTGAGTTTTGAACTCACATCTACTTCTTTTGATATCATTGATGTCAGGAAGGAATTCCTAACACTTGTTCATATGCTTTTGCTTTCGATTTGGATTGTTTTGGTGAAATTGCCAAATTATGATTTTTGAAGCCAAATCTATGTAAAACCCTATATGGTTGATGTTTATGTTGTTCGGAGTGTTTGGATGTGTCGTTAAGGTTGGGTAGTTGTTCGACATAAGCCCATAATCAACACGCATCCAATTGTTTTCGATTTGCTTAGCCATAGTTGGCCTAGGTTCAGGAATTGGCTGACCATCAGGTTTCAGACGTCTGAAATGTCTATTTCAGACGTCTGAATATTGTTCTTGGAAGAAATTTATTTTCAGATCCAGAAGTCTGAATTTATATTCCAGACGTCTGAATTAGCTAAATTTCGACCAGAAAGGAAATAGGCAAAATATTGCCTGTTTCAGACGTCTGAATGGTAGGATTCAGACGTTTGAATTCTGTTTTAGAAAACAAGTTGATTTCCAGATTCAGACTTCTGAATCCCTTCTTTCAGACGTCTGAATATGCTGTTTTTGGCCAATTTGCCTTGTTCGTTTAATTTTCCAAATTAGATCGATGCATATTGATTCCAATTAGTTGTTTATGCATATTTGGCCTTGATAATTTCTTTTTGAATTCATTCACGGGTTTTTATAAATTATTTCTTCAAATTCTATTAAAAGTTCACTTCTCCGATTTATAAATTCTATTTAAACCACACGTACAATTTCGCACTTCGAGCGAAGTGGAAGGGTGATTAAATGGTTGGGCAAAACACGGACCATGAATCTGTGCATTTATCCTTCCGATTAATTCCCGACCTATTCAATTGATCGTTTTAACCTTCGGGTTTGGTTTACCGATGATATGAGGTGAACTTTGTACTGCTTTGAGTGTGAAAGTGGCTGACGGATAGTAAACCGTTTAGTGCGAACGAGTGGTTATGGGACATACATTAACACTTTTCAGATTCCTTTTCGAGAGTTGTGACACATTCCGCCAGTTAGTGGTGTCCAGTACTGGGTCTCTGACCTTCACCACTACGGTTTGTTGCCTTCGGGTATGTGCCTTCGGGTTTGTGCCTTCGGGTTTGTTGCCCTTTAGTATCGCTTCCGATGTTGGTCGTTATGAGCCGCATGGGTGATATTAGGTTGCCCTTTAGTATCGCTTCCTATGTTGGTCGTTATGAGCCGCATGGGTGATATTGGGTTTGGAGTCTTCGGACTCATGGATCCTTGTTTGTACAGTACTGAGCTCGAGCAAATTTTATGATGTTTCATTCATATGTATATTCCCTTGGTATCGCCCTTCGGTGTTGGTCATTATGAGCCGCATGATGCGTAGCGTTTATCTTGTGGAACTTGTATACCTTATTGGTATTTGTTATTGCCTTTTTGGCTTGATTTGGGATATTTGCATCCTTTGTTTCTATAAGTTGCCGATGATATGAGGCTTGTTCTATATGATTCATCTTTTGTTAGATGATTGTGTTATCTCCTTTAGAGATATCTGTTATGCTTTGTAACCTTGCAGGTCTATTGTTGTTCAGTTTATCTAACTGATTTGTTTAGCTAGACTGACCCGTGTATTTTATACTCGGGTCAGACCGAGATATTTCAGGTTAGGTGCTTTTGGACTTAGCCTATTTTGCTTCCGCATGGACTATTCAGCTTGTTCCTTTTTGTCACAGCTTTTTGTGTAGTCCCATTTTGTAGTAACTCTGATATGTATTCTTTTGAGTCGTCTGTATATTGTGGTCTGCTATACCACTTGACTTGTATTGTTTGTAAACTCTGTTGTGTATCGATATATGTGTATATGATGATTTACTGTTCTGTGATGTATATTACATTTGAGTTATTACATTCTGTTCTGATAGATCCAACCACCTATGGTTTTGTTTTGATTATTCATTGGGTATGTCGACCTGGTTGGTATGTTTATTGTCGATGTATTCAATAGATAATTAGAGCAAGGCTATAGATGGTCGCTCCCAACCAGCCTTATTCTCCGTGTTAGTTGACGGCATTACCTTGTAGTGTCCTTGGCTAGCGTGGGTATAGAGGTGGGGCGTCACAGCGTGGTATCAGAGCTGAGTTCAGAACAAAGTATGATAAACACAGAATAGAAACACATATTACGATACATCAAAGTGTACAAGTGATACAAATCTTTGAATCATCGTGTTTCTTTATTCCATCAAGGTTAGATAGAATTTGGGGAATACGTCTAGGAATGCATTTTATTCCGTAGTATTCCATATTGAATTATCTACCTTGTGAATAATCTTGTTCTTATCTTACCTTCAGCGTATGGCTGGAAGAGGCAGGAGACGACGTTCGGGTGCTGGGCAATCCAGTGGCTCACATCCGGATGGCGTATATATGTCTGCTGATCAGTTTTTGGAGTTGTTTAGGAGCACTCAACCTCCAGTTCCTCCTCGAGTGTCTCCACCTCGCAAGTCTGCCTTTGCACGTCAGTGCAGTGATTTTTCTCATCTTGGAGGAAAGCCGTTTAAGGGCTCCGAGTTTGTTCTTGAAGTCCAAGATTGGCTTCACACGTGCGAGCGTATCTTCTCTCGCATGGATCTTTCCGACCATGATAGAGTTCTTGTGACTTCTAGTTTATTACAAGAGCGTGCTCTTGATTGGTATGAGCTTCTTGTAGCCGAGATTGATGAGTCTACTCTTTCTTGGACTCAGTTTCGGGAGCGATTTGAACTCAAGTTCGTTCCTGAATCTGAAAAAGTTTTATTGACCCGTCGCTTCCTTGAGTTGAAGCAAGGGAAATCTTCTGTTTCTGAGTATGTTGCATCATTCGAGGCTTTATCTCAGTATGGTCTTGAATTTATCAGTACTTCTTATAAGAAGAATTTGAAGTTTGTTTCTGGTCTTAAGAAATATCTTAAGAAGTCTTTGTTGCTCCAGCTTAAACTTTCTTTTGAGGAGTTGGTTGATTCGGCACTTCATCTCGAGACCGTCGAGAAGGAGTGTGATAGTGATGTTGATGTTGAGGTTTCCAAGAACCCTAATAAGAGGCCGTTTCCAATTCAGAAGAAGCCTTTTCCTTCTAAGAAAAAGAAGACCGGTGGTCCTAGCTCTCAGCCTCAGTCTTCCGGAACACCTTTCGTTCGAAAGTGTTTTAATTGTGGTTCTCCGGATCATATTATTCGAGCTTGTCCTAAGCCTCTCTTCTGCCGTTATTGCAAGAAGGAAGGTCATCATGTTTCAGCTTGCCCTACTGTTCCGGCTGGTGCCAAGTCTAGCAGGCTTTATGCTGCTAAGGCTTTTGAAGGTCCTTCTCAGTCCAAAGGTATATCTTCATCTATTTTGGAAGGTTCTATTTTATTTCATGACCATAGTATTTGAGTTCTTTTCGATACGGGTGCATAACATTCTTTCGTATCGAAAAAGCTCGTTGATGATTTATCTTTGGATGTTTCTTGTTTGATTACTTCTTTAAGGATTGCGAATCCAATTGGGGGATCCGCGACCCTTAGTTTGCTTTGTGATGATGTTGAGATTGTTTTATGTGACTTTTCTTTCCGTGCGAATCTGCACGTTGTTTCTTGTCTGGGATTTGATTTGATTTTGGGTATGGACTGGCTAGTGAGATATGATGCCAGGATTATTTGTTCGGAGAGAACTATATATCTTCGACATCCTGATTCGCCTACTCAGCTATCTCTTATTCTTCGGGATGTGGATAATTCCGAAATGTCTTTGTATTCTCTTGATTCTCGAGATGATGATATATCTCGTATTCCTATTGCTTGTGACTTTTCTGATGTTTTTGAGCCTGGATCGGGTTTGCCACCTAAGCGGGCAATTGAGTTCCGCATTGATCTCATTCCAGGCGCGCAGCCAGTTAGTCGTCCTCCCACAAGGATGTCTACAAAGGAAAATGAGGAACTCAAGAAGCAGATTTTAGAGCTTGAGTCTAAGCAGTTGATTCAATCTAGTTTTTCTCCGTGGGGATCCGCAGTCGTCTTCGTAAAGAAGTCTAATGGAACTCTTAGGCTTTGCATTGACTATCGCAAGCTTAACGAGTTGACCATTAGGAATAGGTATCCGTTGCCTAGGATCGATGATATGTTCAATCTATTGAGTGGTGCTAAGGTCTTTTCTCAGCTCGACCTTGCCACGGGTTTTCATCAATTACGAGTCGCGGAGGATAGCGTACCTCTTACAGCTTTCCGCACTCGATATGGTTCTTTCGAGTGGCTCGTTATGCCGTTCGGTTTGACGAACGCTCCTGCTTTCTTTGTTAATCTCATGAATCAAGTATTCCGGGAATATCTCAACAAGTTCGTCCTTGTGTTCATTGATGATATCCTTATTTATTCTAAGTCTGAAGCTGAGCATGCTAATCACTTGAGAATTGTCTTGAGTACTCTCCGTCATCATCAGCTTAGAGCCAAATTCTCCAAGTGCCACTTTTGGGAGAATAAGGTTAAGTTCTTAGGCCATGTTGTATCTTCCGATGGCATTTCTGTCGATCCCTCAAAGATCGAAGCCATCCAGAATTGGAAGAGGCCTGTAAATGTTCATGAGATTCGTAGTTTCCTTGGATTGGCGGGTTATTACCGTCGGTTCATGAAGAACTTTTCCCGTGTTGTGCTTCCTCTCACTTGCCTTACTCGGAAAGGCATTCGTTTTGATTGGTCCGACAAGTGTGAAGCTTCCTTTTTGACATTGAAGGAACTTCTCACTAATGCTCCTATTCTTGTGGTTCCCGAAGGGAATCATGATCTTGTTGTCTACACCGATGCTTGTGGTAGTGGTCTCGGTGCTGTTCTTATGCAGAAGGATCGGGTAGTTGCTTATGCTTCTAGGCAACTGCGTCCGAATGAAGTCCGTTATGCCACTCATGATCTTGAGCTTGCCGCCATTGTCTTCGCCTTGAAGATTTGGCGACATTATTTATTGGGCGAGCGCTTCATTCTCTATACCGATAATAAATCTTTGAAGTATTTGTTCACTCAGAAGGAACTCAATATGAGACAACAGCGTTGGCTCGATTTTCTTGCTTCCTATGACTTTGATATCCAGTATACCCCTGGTAAGGGTAATCGTGTTGCAGATGCGCTTAGTCGCAAACATTCGGCTGTTATTTCTATGATGCTTGCCAAATGGAATGTTCTTGAGACTCTATCTTTTTGTGAAATTCGTGATCGAGGTTCATCTTCTGATTCTCCTATTCTATTATTTAGTTTGGGAGCTCGACCTATTTTATTGGATCGTATTGCCGATGGTCAGCGGCGTGATCCTGAGTTGTTGCATCTTATTCAGTTTTGTGAGTCTGGATCTTGCGATGAGGCGTTGCAAGATTTCAGCATTGATTCTCATGGGTGTCTTCGTAAGAAGAACCGTCTTTTTGTGCCTTCTGATCTTGCACTTAGGCATGACATTCTTGATGACTGTCACCGTTCTAAGTATACCATTCATCCCGGTAGTAGCAAGATGTATGCCGATATGCGTCGTCTTTATTATTGGGAAGGCATGAAGCGTGATGTGGCGAGTTATGTGAGCAATTGCATAACTTGTCAGCGTTTTAAAGCCGAGCATCAACGTCCTTCGGGTCTTCTTCAGCCTCTTGAGATTCCATTGTGGAAATGGGATCAGATTTCTATGGATTTCATTAACGACCTACCTCATTCGAGATCGGGTCATTCTAGTATTTGGGTTATTGTTGATCGCCTCACTAAGTCTGCTCATTTTGTCCCTATGAAGTCTAATAGGACTGCTTCGCTTTTGGCTAAGTTATATGTCAAGGAAATCGTGAGACTTCACGGTGTTCCTAGTTCTATTGTGAGTGATCGTGATCCTTTATTCATGAGTCATTTTTGGAAGAGTCTTCAGCAAGCTTTGGGAACAAATCTTAATTTTTCTACAACTTATCATCCGCAGTCTGACGGACAGACTGAACGGGTGAATCGTATCTTGGAAGATCTTCTCCGTATTTGTATTTTTGATTTCGGTGGAAGTTGGGAGGATCACCTACCTCTTGTAGAATTCTCCTACAACAATAGTTTTCAGTCTAGTATCGGTATGGCTCCTTTCGAAGCCTTATACGGAAGACCATGTCGATCACCTTCATATTGGTTAGAATCTGGGGAGAAGCCTATTCTTGGCCCAGACTTTGTTCGTCATTCTTCCGAGAAGATTGATCTTATTCGATTGAGAATGAAAGAGGCACAGAGTCGTCAGAAATCCTACGCGGACAACCGTAGGAAGCCTCTCGAGTTCTCGATCGGCGATCTTGTTTTTATTCGTGTTTCTCCTTTGAAGGGGGTTATGTGTTTCAGTACGACTGGGAAATTGGCTCCTCGTTATATAGGACCATTTTCTATTACGGAACGTATTGGCCCTGTGACTTATAGAGTTTCACTTCCCGCTCATTTATCTGGCATTCATGACGTGTTTCACGTCTCGCAACTTCGGAAGTGTCTTCGGGAGTCGGATTCTGTTATTACTTCTCCTAATTTGCAAGAGCTTGTGATCTCACCGGACTTATCTATTGTATAGCAACCTATTCGCGTGCTTGACACGGAGGTGCGACACCTTCGGAACAAGAACGTGCCGCTCGTTAAAGTTCAATGGTCCGCTAATCCCAATGACTGTACTTGGGAAACCAGAGAGTTTATTGAGCGATCTTATCCGGGTTTTCTATCTTTGCTTGTCGATGGTGAGATTATCTTTTGGTTTCTAACTTGTTTCCTTCTCTTTTGAATGTTTTATGTATGTATTTGTTACAAATATCATCTCTAGGAATTGCGGGGATGCAATTTTGTAAGGAGGGGAGATCTGTAACAACCCGCATATTTAACGATTTTATATTTAAATGTTTTATTTAAATATAGCGTCGTTAGTCGGATTTTGGGTCCGAAATGTTACTTTCTGCAAATGGCCGAATTGGGACTCGAAACCATTTCCATTGGTTCCAAAATGGCGTTTGCGATCTTTTTGAGTGTAAGCTTTGATATGTTTGGAGTAAGTCGAATTTTTCTATTTGCTAAGTGGGCTTTGGGTTTGGGTTTCACCCAAACTGTTCTATTAACCTCAACTCAGCCCTTCTCTCCTCATTCACTTATTCATTTCATAAAAGCTTAAGCAAAAACTGTAATGGGGGAAGAGAAAGGAAATTAGAAACTCCTAGCCCTAAATCCATTTGCAAACTCCAAATTCTTGCTCCAAAATCAAAGAGAAGCCATTGGTAAGTTCTTCTTCATCTTCTCCAACTCTTCTCTTCTTCAATTTCAGAAAATTTCATAAACCTAAATTGGGAAATATGTGTTTTATTCTTAGATTGAAGCTTGTTGAGTTGAAGTAGTGTTTGTTGGTCTTCTCTTTGCAAATTGAACTCCTTCTTCTTTGTTTTGGGTTAAAGGTGAGTTTTGAACTCACGTCTACTTCTTTTGATATCATTGATGTTAGGAAGGAATTCCTAACACTTGTTCATATGCTTTTGCTTTCGATTTGGATTGTTTTGGTGAAATTGCCAAATTATGATTTTTGAAGCCAAATCTATGTAAAACCCTATATGGTTGATGTTTATGTTGTTCGGAGTGTTTGGGTGTGTCGTTAAGGTTGGGTAGTTGTTCGACGTAAGCCCATAATCAACACGCATCCAATTGTTTTCGATTTGCTTGGCCATAGTTGGCCTAGGTTCAGGAATTGCCTGACCATCAGGTTTCAGACGTCTGAAATGTCTATTTCAGACGTCTGAATATTGTTCTTGGAAGAAATTTATTTCCAGATTCAGACGTCTGAATTTATATTCCAAACGTCTGAATTAGCTAAATTTCGACCAGAAAGGAAATAGGCAAAATATTGCCTGTTTCAGACGTCTGAATGGTAGGATTCAGACGTCTGAATTTTGTTTTAGAAAACAAGTTGATTTCCAGATTCAGACGTCTGAATCCCTTCTTTCAGACGTCTGAATATGCTGTTTTTGGCCAATTCGCCTTGTTCGTTTAATTTTCCAAATTAGATCGATGCATATTGATTCCAATTAGTTGTTTATGCATATTTGGCCTTGATAATTTCTTTTTGAATTCATTCACGGGTTTTTATAAATTATTTCTTCAAATTCTATTAAAAGTTCGCTTCTCCGATTTATAAATTCTATTTAAACCACACGTACAATTTCGCACTTCGAGCGAAGTGGAAGGGTGATTAAATGGTTGGGCAAAACACGGACCATGAATCTGTGCGTTTATCCTTCCGATTAATTCCCGACCTATTCAATTGATCGTTTTAACCTTCGGGTTTGGTTTACCGATGATATGAGGTGAACTTTGCACTGCTTTGATTGTGAAAGTGCCTGACGGATAGTAAACCGTTTAGTGCGAACGAGTGGTTATGGGACATACGTTAACACTTTTCAGATTCCTTTTCGAGAGTTGTGACACATTCCGCCAGTTAGTGGTGTCCAGTACTGGGTCTCTGACCTTCACCACTACGGTTTGTTGCCTTTGGGTATGTGCCTTCGGGTTTGTGCCTTCGGGTTTGTTGCCCTAGTATCGCTTCCGATGTTGGTCGTTATGAGCCGCATGGGTGATATTGGGTTGCCCTTTAGTATCGCTTCCTATGTTGGTCGTTATGAGCCGCATGGGTGATATTGGGTTTGGAGTCTTCGGACTCATGGATCCTTGTTTGTACAGTACTGAGCTCGAGCAAATTTTATGATGTTTCATTCATATGTATATTCCCTTGGTATCGCCCTTCGGTGTTGGTCATTATGAGCCGCATGATGCGTAGTGTTTACCTTGTGGAACTTGTATACCTTATTGGTATTTGTTATTGCCTTTTTGGCTTGATTTGGGATATTTGCATCCTTTGTTTCTATATGTTGTCGATGATATGAGGCTTGTTCTATATGATTCATCTTTTGTTAGATGATTGTGTTATCTCCTTTAGAGATATCTGTTATGCTTTGTAACCTTGCAGGTCTATTGTTGTTCAGTTTATCTAACTGATTTGTTTAGCTAGACTGACCCGTGTATTTTATACTCGGGTCAGACCGAGATATTTCAGGTTAGGTGCTTTTGGACTTAGCCTATTTTGCTTCTGCATGGACTATTCAGCTTGTTCCTTTTTGTCACAGCTTTTTGTGTAGTCCCATTTTGTAGTAACTCTGATATGTATTCTTTTGACTCGTCTGTATATTGTGGTCTGCTATACCACTTGACTTGTATTGTTTGTAAACTCTGTTGTGTATCGATATATGTGTATATGATGATTTACTGTTCTGTGATGTATATTACATTTGAGTTATTACATTCTGTTCTGATAGATCCAACCACCTATGGTTTTGTTTTAATTATTCATTGGGTATGTCGACCTGGTTGGTATGTTTATTGTCGATGTATTCAATAGATAATTAGAGCAAGGCTATGGATGGTCGCTCCCAACCAGCCTTATTCTCCGTATTAGTTGACGGCATTACCTTATAGTGTCCTTGGCTAGCGTGGGTATAGAGGTGGGGCGTCACAACTTGTATGGATGTTTGTCTGACATTCCATTTTTATAGATTACGTACAATGGTTTTTACAAACGTACATCAGTGGTGGCGGAGAAGGCAACTTCTCTTAGCTTAACACCCTCCTTGTGATATACGAGCTTAAGGGTTGTATTTTTGTGTAAGGCAACTAGGAGTCAATGGAAATGGCCGTGTGGCATTCTAAGTGATGTGATTGTGGTTTGTGAAAGGTAATCGTTACCTCTAGCCTCATCAACCGGAAATGACCAAAATAGGGTTAGATGCAGCAGGGCTAAGTGGGTCGCTCCCATCAGGATATGATCATCCTCTTCTAGATATATCTTTGCACGCTATGACGTCATGTATCTGATTATTATGGTTTATATGCTAGAGGGCCCTCAGAAAGGTCGGTAACGACCGGAGGATGACATAATCGGTACCATCTAGTAAGAGGTGGGCCGGTCTTGTGTTGGTAGAGGGCAGATGTTCTGTGCCCCGGGACATCCATCTAGAGGTGTACCCCTTCGGAAGGTAGTCCCTTCACCTGGTCGTTTGTATGGAAATCCAAACTCCACTACGTACCTGCCATTTTGATTGTATTACCCAATTGGGCTATATTCTAGAATTTAATCAATGTAACAATTTCGGCTATGATTAATATATTTGTATATAGTAGACACTACTATAATATAACATGACATTTGATATGAAATGTTTTAGTTATCGTAAGGCAAAAACATGTCCGTGTTTATGCGTTGACTTGTCTTACGAGATACTTTTGTTTTGAAAACTAAGGAAAAGTTTGGTAATTTAATAAATTCAGTTGAGTGTGTTTCTCACGCTGGTTTACCAGACTGATCCGGGCGTTCTTCTCTTTCAATGCTCGGGTCAGACCGAGTATATTTATAGGTTATGATTGGTGCTTTTGGAGCTTCGGCAGGAGAGCTGGAGATCTTCATTTTCGTACATCCGTATTTGCTTGATTATCCGCTGCATTGCTGTGCTTTATTTGTTGTTGTATATTATCGGCAATTGTGAGGATAGGTTATTATAACTGTTCAAGCAAATAACTCTGATTGATTGTTAAACTCTGATTGATGTATGTATATACAGTTTCTGTTTTGTAAAGATCATTGATATGATATTATATATTTTCCGCTGCGATGTGAGATTCTGTATTGTTCTGTTTGGTTCTATCTGCTCTCTTTCTTCTCTTCTCTTCTTCTCTCTTCTTTTCTTTCTCTTGACTTTCCGTCAGTTTGTGCTTTTTGGGTCTGATATGTGTGGATTATTGTTGATTCAAAGGGTATGGATTTTCGGGTCGTCACAAGAGTCATAATGTTAGACTTGGATTATGTACGGATGGTTTTCATCATTTTATCAATTTGGTGCTAAATATTCATCTTGGTCCTTTATCATCACAGCTTATATTTTACTTCCATGGATGTGTATGAAAACTCAATATATGTTTCTTACTGTTGTGTTTCCTGGCCCCTACGACCCGACACAAGGAAACGATATTTATTTACAGCCGCTGATTGAGAAGTTAAAAACACTATGGAATGGAGGAGTAGAAACATATAACGTTTCAAAGATTTTTTCATTGTATGTTTGCTTCTTTGTTGCGGGCTATAAGTGATTTTCCTATCTATGCAATGCTTTCAGGATGGAGTACATCCCGTGGATGTGTTGACTTTAACAATGGTAGACTAAATGGAATAAAAAGCCATGACTGTCACATAATGATGGAAAATTTATTACTCGTTGTATTCAAAGAACCAGTACCCTCAAAAGTATGGAAGGTAATATCGGAACTTGGTCTGTTTTACAAAGAATTTTGTTCGACTACCTTAAAGTGCAATGTTTACGTATATTTGAAAGAAAATATTCTTATATTGCTCTGCAAACTGAAGAAATATTTACGCCGGGTATTTTTTAATGTAGTGGAACATTTACATGTTCATCTCCCATCTAAAGAACGACTTCGAGCTCCTGTGCAATATGAATGGATGTATTCATTCGAGATGTATGATTAATATGTTACCTACTAATTTAATTACATTCCGAAGTTAAAGTTAATGTAAATTATTTTTTCATAGATACTTGAATCATCTGAAGAAAAAACGAGGCAAAATGCTTGAATTGAAGGTTCGATCTGTAAATCATACATTGAAGAAGAAGCTTCATTCTTTCTCTCTCACTATTTCAGTGACCATGTGAACATATCATTTGAAAGTTTTCCACGCAATGATGAAGGCGACGAACAAGAGTCCTCTCAAATAATGTTTTCTATTCTTAGACAATATGATCTACCTTTTGGGAAATGTGTAGATCGATGGTTAGACGATAGAGATCTTCATGTATCGCACACTTATATTCTTTTTAATTGCGCCAAGATTGCACCATTTGTTAGGTAATATGAAATAATAAATCTTGATTTATTCATTTCAATAATGCATGCACTTGTAGAATTTAATGCAATATTTTATTCATATATGCATTATTTATGAAAGAGAACATCCACGTGGAGATCTCAGTAAAGAAACTTCCGATTGGTTTTCAAAGTACGTTTATGAACCGCGAAATTGCGTGGTCAACGAAGGATCGAAACATCTTGCGTTGGGACCAAAAAGAAATATCAAGACATATCCAATATATTTCATAAGGATATAAATTTAACATCAAAGAATGTGGTGCTGAAAAATTAACTAATAACACTGGTCTATTTGTTAAAAGTAGTGATGATCTAGAAAATCATATAAATGATTTTTATGGCGTTTTAACCCAAAAATTTTCAACTGACATATTTCTCACGAGCCGCGGAGGATGTTTTTCTGTTTAGATGCAATTGGTTTAGCAATGTTTAAGCTTTTGAATTAATGTGCATAAGGATTATAATCTTATTGAAATAAATCATACATTGCATTATCACAAGTACGATCCTTTTATACTAGCCAAATATGTATTGCAAGTTCGCTCCTTATCTTCTCTAAAATGAGATAAAGCAAACTGGTTAGAAGTTTTTAAAATAAAGGCAAGATTTACATTTGATGGAAATAATATTGCAGACGAACAAGCTTATCAGGCATATCTTGAGAAAAACAACGAAATAACAACAGCAGACGATTATATTGTTTTTGGACCTCTGAACGATGAATCAAACGTTTTGGTAGAAACATTTGAGAGTAGAGAGGTAATTTATTATGCACGCGCATGCATTATTATGCATAATATTTCTTATGCATTATGTAATTTATTATGCATTACTATATTTATTCATTATGCACGCACATGCATTATTATGCATAATATTTCTTAATCGAACAAATACATATGTAATTTATTATGCATTATTATGCATGCGCATGTAATTAAATTTATTATGCATTTCAATATGACGCATTATGCAATTTATGTAATTGATGACATTTATTTTACAAGTTATGTAATTTATTTCATTTATAAAACCGAATCTGCTTATCGTCATTTACATTATTTATGTATTATCATTTCTGTCATTTATTTAGCAAATTATGTTAAAAATGTCATATATTCTGCTTATCGTTTGAATATGAGATCTAACCTGAATTAGGTATATTTTACACTTTATGTAATTTATGTCATTATTATACAACATATTTCATTATTATGTTATTATTCTCTTATCAAATGATGTGTCTATGACAGATATCATGTCGTCCAGAAGGAGGATCTCATCCCATTCATTCGGATGCAATTGTAGTGGCCCATCGTAGCCGCCACAGCATCCCCCTGTGTATCTGGTGCCTAGAGAGGAGAGGTAAGTATTAGAAAAAAATTCAGCATCATAAATATTTGTGTACAATATAATAATCTGTATCATATTTAACACATGGGGTTCGATCTACAACCGTTAGCTATAGTCCTATCAGTTTCGAGAGATTCTTATAAGAGTAGGATGACGACTTGTTGGCCCAAGTGGGATAATATCCCTTCCTACATCATGGAGTGTATATGATAGAATTTCATTATAAGTATAATCTTCTGCTTTTCATTCTTAATTTTTTTATCGCTTATTTATTGTTTACATTATATTATTTAATTATTTGTTTCCTGGTTATCATGAAATGCAGGCCACAGTCGAGTAGACGACATGTAGCTGGCATGACACTACTGGATGTAGAATATGAGGAAGAATTACCGGGATTCCATGTCGGCTGTGAAGCATAAATGGGAGAAGCCGAACTGGATGGGAGCGAGTGTGCGGAAAGGGTGGCTGGCGCATTGGATAGTGATGAAGCAAAGGTAAGTGTACTAATATTTTATTAATTATTTGATTAACATGTAAATATCAAAAAATATTTGGTAAATAAATAATGTATTATTTATTTAAATATACAGGCAAAGTCGCAGAGAAACTCTGCAAATAGGAATAAAAATTCTATCACTCATCGAGGAGGGTCCAAGTCATTCCAACTATATCGCCAGGAGTAGGTAAATTTATTAAATGTGAATTGTAAATAGTTATTGTGCTGTATAATTTTGAATATACAACAATAGTACACAATAATCAATTTGAGAAAGCTAAGGCATAGGGTCCTATATCGTACATGGATGTATTTACCCGTACTCATGTCGTCGAGCATGTAAATTCAAAGGAGACCGTTTCATATACATGGCATGACGATAAATCGCGGACGGGCCATGTAAGCATATTTTAGCTTATATACTATTAGTAATTGTTTTAATTATTAAAATATAATGAATTAAGATATCATGCTATTAATTTCAAATGTATTTTTATTTGTTCATGCAGGCACGGTTTATGGAACGAAGGCAAAAACTCTTGGAGGACACTGGGCGAGAGCAGCAGAACTGTAGATGAGAAGGATATCATTTTTGAATTAGTCATGGATCCACCTTCACGGAACAGGATTTACGGTTTTGGAAATCAAATGGTAATGAATAATATATTTTGGATATAGGTAATCTTTCAGTTTTAAACAAATTCACATCGCTTTAGTTTCAATAATAAGTTTATAGATATAACAATTAACATATTATGTTGTAGCTTCGATAGTAGGATTATAGTAATTGAATTTTTACTGAATTAAATAAGTATTGCAAGATAGACAGAGAAGAGCCACCCATAACAGAGCTCAGATCGATCTAGGAGAGATCAAGGAATTGAGAGCTAGGGTGATATAGTTGGACGAGCAGAAAGGTTAGCATGCCATTGAGATGACACAGCTTCTGGACCGGTGTATTGCTGAGTACATGCATCGGTATAGCGGCCGCTTTCCATCGTCAGCTGGTTTCGGAGCTTCTGGAGATGATTGAAAGAGAGTGATGGAGATGCTTTCTGTTTTGCGTCATTGTTTAGTATTTTTTGATGATACATTGAATTGGTAGAGTTGGATAGTTGAGATGTTGTGTATATTATTTGATGGTACATTTGGTGATGGTAATTTTGACATTTGTGAGTTGATGGTAGGTGTTGATGTTTGATGGTGTATATTTTGTACAATGACATTATGTACATTATGTTACTAAAGTGTTGGTTGGTTTTATTTTATGCGATTTATGCTTGCTTTAATTTTCTTTATGTGATTTGAGTATATTTCTATGATTTGACCTTATATTGAATATTTGAATTTGATATGTGCTTGTGTGTGGCTATATTATGTTTCTGGATTATGTATATTAGGCCAGAACGTAGTAGAATATTGGCAAAAAGCTTCAGCAATTTCGACGGCTTCCGACGGTTGGCGACGGCCAACAGGTCGAAAATTTCCGATGGCTAGTGGCGGATATTCTGCTACCTCTTGAACGACCATGTGTCTTCGACGACTGTCTAGAGCCGTCGGGCTATCTGTTGGTAGCCATCAAAAAGATTACAACAGATGTTGTTGGAAGCCGTCAGAAAAACCGTGCGGCGATTGGAGAACTTGTGACAGTTTTTTTTGTATCGGTTTTCGACGGCTTTCGACGACCAACGACGGCTGCCAGCCGTCAGAAACCATACATTTTCTTGTAGTGTTATTGCTGGAGAATACTAGTTTCAAATACTAATAGAAACAATAGTATTTCCGACGTCTTAGAACCATTGATAGCCGTCGGAAGCTGTCGGAAAAGGCCATCAATATATAGGACGTTGAAGAATGTTCTTTCTGAGAGCTGTGTCGGTTTAATTTCGACGGTTAACAATAGTTTTTCCAATGACTTCCAACAACCCATCGTGTACACATGGAAGAATATGCCTTGCCCAAATTGATGTCAGAAGCCGTCAGAATACTAGGAAAGTAAACCATCAGAAGCTGCCGGTTGGCCTGGAAAGTAAGCCACGGTAGCCGTCAGAAATCTGGAAGTATTTTTTATTTCCGTAGCCTTTCGACCCCTAAACAATAAATATTTATATCAATATATACTGCATCGCAATTTCACATATATAAATCATATATATCAAAGCACAAGTCATATATATAACATCAATAATAAAAAATATCAATATTTATAAAAAATCAAACTCAAAAAACCCAAAATATACTTAAACATCCAATAACATATCAAAATACATCTCAAAATGTATCAAACATATCCAATAACATCTCAAAACAACTCAAATCAACCTCACACACATCCAATATCTCAAAATGTATCAAACAACTCAAATCAACCTCACACACATCCAACATCTCAAAATATTTCAAACAACTCAAATCAACCTCACCCATCTCAAACTTATCCAAATATATCAAACATATCAACCTCTGAAACACCATAACAACAAAGTCAAACTAACACATGCGTCTCAAAGCGCATGTATGTACAATGTTCCAACACAAACATAAACATCATAACTATAAATCCTGCTAATTGCTTCCGGATTATCTTGATAAGGGAAATGATCAATGCTCCTGTATATATGCAGCAAGCCGCTCGTCTAGCTTGGCCAGCTCCGCGGCCTAACCTATTTCGTTCCTCAATCTCAGCAATCTTAGGTCTCAACTCTTGAATCTCCATATCGTCCTGGGCTTTTTTGTAGCCGCTTAGCCTGTGCCTAGCCTATAACATTATTTAGCAAAGTGTATGAGTTTCATATAGTGTAATTAATAGAATCAGTGTGTTATACGTTATTCATAAATATAAAATAAATAAGCATTGCCTATTGATTTCCAAAACCATTACACCTATTCCGCGATGGCGGCTCTATGACCGCGTCAAAGATCCGGTCCTCCTTGTCAGCAGTTAGTTCTTCCCATCCTAATCCTCAAGCATCTTCTTCTGTTCTTGCATGAATTTTTCTCACGATTCCAAATAAAATAACAATAAAACTTCATTATTTTAATTATTTATAACTTATTATTTATAGTGATTATAAATAACTCATAATTTAAAATATGCTTATCATTGTTCATTGTGATTTCGGGTCATGTCATGTGTATATTACCATGCCATCTTCATTTTCTTGCTCGATGGCATGAGTACTAGCAAACACGTCCATGTATGGTAGGCCACACTCTCTTTCCTGAAATAATTATTTTCTATTGTATATATAATTATACTATGTAATAACTATTTATAACCGCAATTAATAATTTACCAACTATAGATGGTAATGCTAAAATGATTTCGAACCCACTGTGTGTGGCTGGATTTTTATTTCTATTTATAGAGTTCCTATTCGACTCTTCCTGTGAATTTAAAATGAACATTATATTTGACATTTATAAATTGATGTAATTATTAGGCTAATTCTACTAAATTTTTAATAAACATAAGAGACTGTTAAACTTACCTTCGCTTCATTGCTATCCCAGAAAGCAACCCAAGCTTGCCAGACACTTCCACTCAAGCTTTTTTCTACCTTTTTTTGCTCGACATCGTATCACGGTAGTTTTCTGCATTTTCTTCGTCCGATATTTTTTGCAAAGGATAAGGTTATGTTCCTATAACTCTACCGTCCCTTGCATATTGAAAAAGTAAGTTATACATTTATACTTAGTCAATAAATTGTAAAGTGGTTATATATAAATGAAATACAGATTTAAACTTGTGATGAAATCCTGCTAGATACACTATAAGACGTAAGGTAGAATCTGGTTCCATCTAGGCTAGCACCCGATCATCTTGCTCTTGTAAGTAGCCTTGGAAATATCCAGAACAACCTTTGAGGGCTCCAGCTTAAAGCCTCTGCATTAAATATGATATAGACTTATAATAAATCATGAATAATATATCATACACAAAGTATTTATGATGTTGCAATAAATTTGATACTTACCCATTTGCTTTAACTGTCAAAGTACCTACGGGATGCTTTACTTGTTGTGATGGTCCATCACCATCACCTCTACGTCAGTCCCGCTTTGACTGGAAGAGGGAAACCTGATGATTGTGAAGAACTATGATGGCGCCACAAAATATCTTTCACAGACATTTCATGTTATTAAGTAAGAACATATCATTTAATTATGGAAAAACATATCATTTTTTTGAGAAAAATATAACTTTAATAATCACATAAATTACCTTATATTGAAATGTATGTTAATAAGAAGTCTTCGTTTTTTTCGATTCGGACCCAGCCTCATACTTTATATCATTTTCCTCGGTAGTCTCAAATGTTTTTATTAAAACATTTGATTCATCGTTTAGAGGCCCAAAATCAGTATGATCATCGGTTATTATTATTTCATTACTTTGCTCGAGATCTACCTGATAAGTTTGTTCATTTGGAATATTCTTTCCATCAAATGTAAGATTTTCCTTTGTTTTAAAAACTTTCGATCAATCCGCTTTATATTTTTTTAGAGATGGATACGGAGCATAATAAACTTGTAGTGTTTGTTTGGCTAGTACAAAAGGATCATACTTATGGTAGTATGAGGTATGTTTTATTTCGATAAGATTACGATGTTTGTGCATGTTGATTCCAGAACCTAGAGCATTGCTGAACCAATTGCATTTAAATAAAAAGAATTTTCTTCCCAGGTTGTGTGAAATATTTCAATTCAAAAACCTGGTTAACACGCCGTAAAAATCATTTATATGATTATCTGAATCATCACCGCCTTTAAAAAATACACCGATATAGTTAGTTAATTTTTCAGCACCATATTCTTAAATGTTGAATTTAAATCCATTAACGAAGAATATTGGATATGTCTTGACATTACCTTTGGTCCCAATTTAAGAAGATTCAATCCGTTGTCGACTGCACAATTTCATGGATCATAAACGTACTTTGGAAACCAATCAGCGAATTCTTTATTGAGATTGCCGTGTGGATATTGTGATTCATAAATACTGCAGATTTATATAATATATTGCATTATAATCTATAATATTGAAATAAATATTTCATATATCTAGAATTATTATTTAATAATGGTGCAACTTAAGCATAATTAAGAAGAACATATGTGTGTGCTACATGGTAATCTTTATCGTCTTACCATAATTCCACACATTTTCCAGTAGATCGGCCATGTTGTTTAAAAATTAGATAACTTCTCTTCAGAAGAATCTTATTCAATGCCTTCAACATTACGTAGATAAGCTCACATGGTCACTGAAATAATGAGAGAAAAAAATGAAGCTTCTTCTTTGATATATGATTTGCAAATCGACCTTCAACTCGTGCTTTTTGTCCAACTTTTTCTTCAGATGATTTAAGTACCTACTAAAAAATTATTTCAAATTGAATATAACTTATGTAATTAAATTAATATTTAACATACTTAATATTATTTCCTCTCAAATGGATACAACCACCCATATTGCATGGGACCTCAAAGACATGCTTCAGATGGAAGATGAACAGGTAAATACTCCATTGCATTCAAGAAACCTTGAGGAAATATTTTCTTCAATTTGCAGAGCGGTATAGAGATATCTACTTCAAGTTTATGTAGGCGTTCAACTTTTAACGTTGTCGATCAAAGCTCTTTATAAAACAAACCAAGTTCCGTTATAGCCATCTAAACTTTTACGGATAATAATTCTTTGAAAATGACGTAAAACAAATTTTCCATCATTATATGGCAGTCATGACTTTTCATCCCATTCATTTTTTATTTTTAAAGTCGACCATCTACAAAGATTAAAAGAAATTTCATCATGAAATCTTAATCCTTTCATCATTTTAACATAAATTTTACTTGGTTATTGTCTAACTCATAACATGCTTGGGGTCTATAGTGTTGTTTGGTTTGATATAAAGCTTGGTACGCTTACATAATTCTTCTATATCACGTCTTCATTTTAAACGGTACTCAGTCTTCTCCTTAGCACTCAAAGTTATATTGAACACATTATCAAACACATTTTTCTCATTGTGCATCATGTCAATATTGTGACGAAGTAAGAGATCTTTCTAATAAGATAACTCTCAAAATATACTTTGTTTGCATCAATTATGAATCGTCGATTTACCTGGAATTTCAGTTTGTACTCCATTTTCATGTATCTTTGGATACTCCTTTACAAGTTCATATTTTTCTTCGCTTGACTAATTCATTGGCGGTTGCATAGTTTGTGTTCTATTAGCTGTAAAGTTTGTTTATCTCTTCTTAAAGGATGATTAACATGGAAAAAACACCAATGCAATCAAATCATGAAATTTTCTTTCCATACGGCAAAGAAAATGCTCGTGTTTCTTCCATGCAATAAGGACAAACTAGACGACCGACCGTACTTCAACCTGAATGCATTGCATAAGCAGAAAAATCACTAGTAGTCCATAATAAAGAAACAAACATACAATTTCTTTTAAAATGTCGTACGTTTCAATTCCTTCATATAGTGTTTTCAACTCTTCAATTAATGGTTTTAAAGGTTCTTGATAGATAACATAACCTTAATTTTGTACTGACATGTTATACTCAATATCACTTATGAAGTTTGAGTCTGAATACCCCTTCATGAGGAGTTTGTTGTTTTGTAAACAATTTTCTAATGTTTCATAAACACTCGAGAACACAGTAAACTACAATTTAATGATCTTAATTTGGATTTGATATTTGTTTCATGCATCAAATATGTAAAAAAAATGCTATTGTAGACAATACAACATGTATAATAATTTCTATTGTAAATGCATAAGAAATCCATCTTACATGTGATATATTAAACAATTTAATAAGGTCTCTTTGCATATCGTTAGGACATTTCCAACATCCAATATACTTATAATAAAAGATATAATTTACAACCAAATAATGGTGCTTATAAATTCAGGCCTAGCCCTCCTTTCTCTTCTCATATTTTTATGGAAGCAGTAGCGAAGCTCTGCCATTTCCTCTTCTCCACTTTCTTTCTAAATTATAAAGATAAGGTATTTGTATTCATATTCAAACAAATCAAAGAAGAGTAGAAATCTAATAAAAAGGAGAAGAGAAGAGAATAAACCATATGTGTATTTGAGATAAATTATATATATATATATATATTTGTATCTATTTTCTCTTCCAATCCCAAATCTCTTCTCAGATCTGCAATTCTAATATATGTATATACCATTTTATACGTATCCCTTAGATTAAAAAGGATTTGAAGATGAATCAAAGGTTCTACTTTAGACCTAGAGATTTGAATCACTTTTAAAAGGTAAGTGGGAGATTTTATAGATTGTTATAATATGAAAATTATCTGGTTGTTGTTTATTTGATTTTTATGCCTAATTGGATAATTGTATATAAGTTGTTGCCAACAAATTGAATATGATCTGATTATAATAAATATCGCCTATATATTTTGTTTATGAATTGATTTAGCATGCTATACGACCTGATCTAGAAATCGGTCCCAAAAGTATGAATTTAGAATATTGATTTGAATGGAATTTATTCTAGATCTAAAATAGGTTGTATAGTAATGCTATAAATTTGGATAATTACCCTAATCTTATTGGAATGTAAAATTTTCTATGTTTGGAATTGTTGGAATTTAGACCCGCTTAATATTTGTAAAGTAATTTGATTTCTTTCTCTTTTACAAAAATATAATGTTTAATCTAAAAAGGAATGGATGCAAATAAAAAAGAAAGAAATGTGTGCAGTATGAATTCATTGTAGTTTACACTGTTTATTTCAATAACAAGAAGAAATGATTATTCCTTGTAATTTCAAAAAATGTAATCTTTTATATTTTAAAGATAAATATATTTTTTGGGATAATTTATGGAAATTATAGCAGATAATCTTTTTAGATATGATTCCAATAATTTAACATTAAAAATATATTCTAGTGAAGATATATAACTAGAACATATTTGATAAAAGTAAATACTTATACTTAATTTACTACGCTTATGATTATTGAGTCAAGATTTTTATAGAGTTTTGATTTCTGACAAAGGGATAAGCCGTGATCGACAAAAAGAAGTTATTTAGACACAAAGAGCTCCATATGATTAGAGGTTGATTATTTGGTATGTTAGTAATGATTATTTATGTTAAAATCTATCCTCAAATAATCTTATGCCTTTAATCTTCGAATATATATATATAAATATATATGAGTGCACATTAACTGTGCAGTCTGGACAAAACCGGTCGACCGGTCAAAAACCAGGTGGTCGACCGTTTTTGCCCAGAATGCACAGATAATGTGCACAAGTGAACATAACGTATATATATATTCAAATTCCTGTCTACCGGTCATTTTTTGACCTGTCGACCGTTTTTAAACAGAGAGCAACCTTTTCCAAAAGACACTTCTTTCTCCAATGGTTGCATTCTTACCTTTCATCAAATAATCATATCTATTAATGGCAACTGTTCACAAAGAGTTACAACTATTTTTCTCTATATATACTCATCTAAATCATTGATTCAATATACATGAAAACATGATTTTATATGCTTTTTACTCTAATCTCTGATCTTACTATATATATACTCCTGCATTCTAAAAAGCTCTCGATTATTTATTGAATCATTGAAACTATTTCATATCTTTTGATTCAATAAGTAATATACTTTCCTTAATCTTTTCAAAACATCATTCGCATACTTTGAGGATAAGATTATAGGAAGGGTGTACTACTAGTGACAAATCCGTGTTTTCAAGAGCACAAGTTGTCAACAACAATTGTATTTGTTCTTTTGTTGAAGTCCTCTGTGTTGTAAGAGGCAAGTGTTGAAGTCCTCAGTGTATTAGAGGCGTGAAATCCCGTTCGGTTGCTCGGGTGTTGTAAACCTGTTCCTCCAGGTGAAGCGAGGTTGTTAATAGTGAAAATCCAGATAGAAGTCTGGGACTGGACGTAGGACGGTGCTCCGAACCAGTATAAAAATCTCTGGTGTGATTTTTCTATTTTTTATTTACTACGCTATTATCATCTATTTCCGCATTTATATTGTAGTCCATATTACACGATCCGTGTGTACTATATTAGCACATATAATTATATACACACCGCACTTTCATTTGGTATCAAAGCCTGGTTTTCTAGAGATCATAACAACATCCTAGAATAAATGGCTACAAAGAGATCTAGTCAAGGCAATAAGAAGAGGAAGAGCAATAAAGAACAATCAAAGGAGAAAACAAACAAATGCTTCATGGCAAAAGATAACGAGGTTAGTGATCTAACTTTTGATGATATGATAGAAATAAATTCAGAACTTCTAGACACTTTAAAAAGTCTCAAAAGAAAATATAAGGAAGCTCTGGAAAATCAGAAGAAAGCAGAATTCGAAAGAGATATGCTTAAAGACGAGAAGAGAATATTAGAAGAAGAACTTGAGAAAATTCAAGATTCAGACAATTCTCAACTCGCTCTATTAAGTCAAGAAATAGAAGCTCAAAAAGAAAAGAATAATGCTCTAGCTTCTGAAAATCATGAGTTAAAAACAAAAATTAAAATTGTTGAGTTAGATAACACTAGTCTCAAAACTAAGCTTGATGACATTACTAAAAATATTTCCAATTTTAATAAAGGGAGAGAAAATTTATCCAGGATTATTGAAAATTCTCAACCTGCTTCAAATAAGAAGGGATTAGGTTATGTTAAGAATTCAAAAGCTCACAATGATAGAAGTGGTGTAGGATATAAACAAGCTAAAAGTAAAAATAGTACTAGATATGCATTCATGTATACTAACTCTAGTGCTAGTACTAGTAATCAAGATAGTTTTAAAACCAGTTATAGTCATAATATTACTATGTTTAGAAATGATAGAAATTATTCTTCAAGTACTAAGCTAATGACTAATAGTATTAAGATATGGATTCCAGCTAATATGATTGATCATGATAAACAACTTTATATTAGCAACTATTATAAGAATGTAATTTGTAATGAAAATTATATTTATAAAGGTTCAACCACACCCAATTGGGTATGGTTTCCAAAGACCTAACCCCCCGGACCCTAACATAGTAAGTGGGTACCGAAAATTATTATTATTTTTTACAGGTACTCAGAGAAACAAAAGGAAAAGGATAGATTTTGGAATTTCAAAGAATGTTCCATATGTTTAATAGAATTACGTGCTTACAAATAAATATGGACTTTGGTAAATATGGTAAAATTTATTTTACTTTTCCTTCATAATTAATAATGAGTTTATCTCGTTATATACAAGATATTTTATATAATTTTATATATTTCTTCATTCTTTTTGATAATGACAAAGGGGGAGAAATTCATATGCATATAAATAGAGGGGGATATTATACTTAGGGGGAGATGTTATACTTAGGTGGAGCTTTAAAGACATTATCTAGCACTTGTACTAAATATTGTCATGTTTTCATTCGTACTAGACTTGTGTGTATTATCATCTTGTGTGAATGTTACCCTTGATCTATGGTAGTAGTTTTATGTTGCTTATAATCTTTTTTACATCCTCCATTTAAACAACTCCTTTTTGTCGATGACAAAGGGGGAGAAAATTGTGCTAACAGTATATATGCAGGACACAATCTCAGGGGGATATCTTATACAGGGGGAGATTCATAAATATGTTGTCATCAATCAAAAAGGGGGAGAATGTTGAGTCAAGATTTTTATAGAGTTTTGATTTCTGACAAAGGGATAAGTCGTGATCGACAAAAAGAAGTTATTTAGACACAAAGAGCTCCATATGATTAGAGGTTGATTATTTGGTATGTTAGTAATGATTATTTATGTTAAAATCTATCCTCAAATAATCTTATGCCTTTAATCTTCGAATATATATATAAATATATATGAGTGCACATTAACTGTGCAGTCTGGACAAAACCGGTCGACCGGTCAAAAACCAGGTGGTCGACCGTTTTTGCCCAGAATGCACAGATAATGTGCACAAGTGAACATAACGTATATATATATTCAAATTCCTGTCTACCGGTCATTTTTTGACCTGTCGACCGTTTTTAAACAGAGAGCAACCTTTTCCAAAAGACACTTCTTTCTCCAATGGTTGCATTCTTACCTTTCATCAAATAATCATATCTATTAATGGCAACTGTTCACAAAGAGTTACAACTATTTTTCTCTATATATACTCATCTAAATCATTGATTCAATATACATGAAAACATGATTTTATATGCTTTTTACTCTAATCTCTGATCTTACTATATATATACTCCTGCATTCTAAAAAGCTCTCGATTATTTATTGAATCATTGAAACTATTTCATATCTTTTGATTCAATAAGTAATATACTTTCCTTAATCTTTTCAAAACATCATTCGCATACTTTGAGGATAAGATTATAGGAAGGGTGTACTACTAGTGACAAATCCGTGTTTTCAAGAGCACAAGTTGTCAACAACAATTGTATTTGTTCTTTTGTTGAAGTCCTCTGTGTTGTAAGAGGCAAGTGTTGAAGTCCTCAGTGTATTAGAGGCGTGAAATCCCGTTCGGTTGCTCGGGTGTTGTAAACCTGTTCCTCCGGGTGAAGCGAGGTTGTTAATAGTGAAAATCCAGATAGAAGTCTGGGACTGGACGTAGGACGGTGCTCCGAACCAGTATAAAAATCTCTGGTGTGATTTTTCTATTTTTTATTTACTACGCTATTATCATCTATTTCCGCATTTATATTGTAGTCCATATTACACGATCCGTGTGTACTATATTAGCACATATAATTATATACACACCGCACTTTCAATGATGATCAAATAGAAAGCTAATAATGATGCTTGCATGTAATATTAACGTCTAGGATAATTTACTACTGGGAAAATAATTTAAAAGGTTGTTACTCTAATAAATGGTAATAAATATGGAAGTTGTAATAATCTGATAGGGTAAATGGATTAATGGGACTGATAAAAATGGAATAGACATAAAAGGTTACTAATTTGAAATTAGTAATCATACATAAATGTATTAGGAAATGTCCGTTAAGATTTTATGGACAAATTGATAGTTATGAGCAATAAACAGTGATTTATAGGTCGATAAATATCTAAGGTAAATCTTATTGCCTTAAATAAAAAAGAGATTAGTAAGCTAAGTCCAATGTCAACCTAAGATAATATAAAAAAGGACATAGGATGGTTAATTGGACTTGTGGGTTAGTGATGCAAGGTCAGTAGAATCACTCGAAGGAAGACCGCCCTTTACTTTGAGAATACCAGTAGTTAGGTGTACTTACTACTGATGTAAGATATCACTAATCCTATAATCCATGACGACATGAGAGATTTGGGTCTGCTTTCTTCATTGGAAAGTATTAAATGTTTCAAATTTGGAATTAGGGCGGTAAGGGATATCACCATAGGAGTTTGCCTCTCTCTAAAATGGAATATTAAGTAACCTAATGAGATTCAAAATAAATAAATAAGGATGTCTCTAAAAAGGGTTACTTCACTGTTGAGGTCTTAAGTGGCTGAAGGGACCGCCTCCCTGCCGAAAGAAGTAACCTAATGAAATGCCATATTTATAATTAAGGAGTGAGAATCGAAATCTCATGAAGGGTTCGCTTTATTTTTGGGGTCTTATGTGACTATAAGGTCCTCCTTTTATCTACGAAAGAAGTATTAAGTATTCCAATGAGATTTTCAAGCAATGGCAGCTAGATAGTACCAGTGAGGAGTACGATTCTAGAAATAGGTCCTAAATGTTGGGGTCTGCCTTAATTAATACTTAAATAACCAGAGTCTACCTATTTTCTAATAAAAGGTATTAAGTAGCTTGGGTGTTGTTTATTACATGGCTATGATTTTGTTAGCAATAGATGTGGTAATAGCTAGACAATTAATGCCGAAAGCCTTAAATAGTGGTTAGAGGTCTAGTGGTTAGGACCCACCAACTATTGACAACATTATTAGGAAACCACTTTGGAAAGATGCCTTAAATGATGGAGTCTACCTTGATTGAGGTGGTAAATGGTAGAGTCTGCCTATTTATCTTTTTAAAAGTAATGTAGGAACCCGCTTTATATTTTGAAGTATTAAGTGGTAAATGGGTTTGAAAGTACTGGGTGGTTGATAAGGCGTCATTAGTATTTCATGCCTTGGGAAGGGTTAAGTAAGTAATCGTGTGTGTAATGTAAGGTTAGATTAGAATTGCTAACCTTAATGGACATAACAATTAAATGGAACTAATTGGTATAAGTTTATATTATGGACTGTTTATATTTTCCAACCACCAGAATGATGTTCTTACCATCTTTCTTATTACAACCCACATGATAGAATTTAGAGGAACAAGTCACTAGAGCTGGATGTGCTTTGTTGTTGAAGAGTCTTCTTTCTCTCATGCTCGATGCTGATGTGACAATCTGCTATCCAAGGAATACCATTAATTCCAAGTTAGTAGTCATAGTCAGCATTCTTATCCTATAATTGTTTCCGCCGTGAGTTTAGATTTCTACCAATATCTAATAATACTCATGCTTATCCGCGGATACCAAATTCAATGATCTATATTTTGATGGTCTTTGGTTTCGATTTTTGTCGAAATTTAGGCCCATTAAGGTACATTTGGTATGAAAGCCTAGGTTAGTAGATCAGAGGGACTAGGATAAATTGACATATATGCACTTTCCTATCTAGTAATATTATATTTTTTACATTAGATTCTAAGAGTCCCAACTATAAAAGTAGTTGAAGTTCAACTCCGAATGAATGGGCAAAGCAACTATGGGTTGGAAATATCTTAGAGCTAAGATTTTCATGCCGACTTCGAAGTACCTCACAAAGTGCTGGTGATGCGTAAAGCGCTATGATGAAGATCATAAGTACGACATATGGCTGAATCCCGAAGACCGGAGGTGTTCAACTTGACGGCCTAAATTCTAGCTATCTTGTGATTTTGGATTTTGTATTTTGGATTTTGAGTTTCAGTTGGAGACACATAATTATTTTAGCTGGATGGAAATTAGAGTCCATATGTCGTTATTTTCTAGAAGCAAGTTTTGCTAGGGTGCATTTATTGATCATCTCTTTGATGGAAAACCGGATTTTTATTTGCATAATTAATGTCAATTCCTTAGTCTAAAACCAGTGAGATAATTTTTATAAAGTATATTTGGAAATGCCTTAGAATTTTGAAAACGGGTTTTTCAAAGGATTTCTTTTCCCAAAGATCTATTTTAGAAATTTTGTTTTAGGAAAGTTTTGAAAATTTAATTTTCAAAGAAACGCGTATATCACTAGGTTGGTCATTTAAAGAAATTTTTGATTTATAAGAGATTAATTCTTTAAATCCTTAAATATATATACATCAGTAAAGCCTTGACAATTATTTTTGGCAAGAAAATAGTTTTCCAATTTGGGAAATTTGTGTTTTAGAAAGGTTTTTGGAAACCCTATAATATTTATACATATAAGTTTGACTTTTAAGGGAAGTTTTGGTATGAAGTAGTTTCTATTATTTGAAAACAAGTATAAAGGAGTATATATTTAGCTCTGTGATTTTTCGGTTTATAAAATTGAGGGTTTTATATTTTCTCTCTTTAAGGTACGGACAAAGTAGAAATGACATTCAACTTTATTGGGGTATGTAATTTAAAGTGTTTTTGAACCTACCAACATTGGAAGAAATATTTCTATGCGAAGTAAGCAGGAAAGAACAACTGGAATATTTTTGAGTTTTTGGAATTGTTGTTGGTTGCAACAGTTTTGTTGGGACTACTATGAATTGCTGGAGTATGGTTCGAAACTAGACGATAGGCTTTGATAACACAGTGATGATGATAGGAATTTTTTGGATCGTGTTGAATCAAATGAGGCGGCGTAAAACGTTCTTATTATTTAATCCGATCCTAATTAGGTCTAGGTTTAATTAATGCCCAGTGCCTACCTAGCGGTTGGCCATCTAACGGTAAACCTAGAGTGGTCTACTAGTTAACAAGTTTTGGCACAACTTGAACCTAGAATGGGACTATTAAAGTCGCGTCCAAATTCCCCAATTACCTTCTTTCGTTCCTTCTTCCTTAATAAGTCGAACACAATCTCCATCCTACTCCTCATCCATGTATCAGACTCTTTCTCTCTTCCATTCCTCCCCTAAGCGACACCGTTTTACACTTGGAGCAGTAGCCTCGCCTCCCCCTTTGTGCAGGTTTTGCACCCTAAATCTCGCCCCACCATCACTCCAAATATAAACCCTATTTCCTTCCTCTAACCACTTCTTAGCCCAAGACACCTTTTCGTGTACTGGTTCTTCCATGCACCATTATGGTCTCAACCCTCAGGAGGCCACTAGTCTGGACCGGAATGAGCAGAAGATTTCGCCACTTTTGAGCTGGAAGAGCTACTTGTAATGACCTACAAATTCATCACTTCAAAAAAGTTTGGAAATATTAAAATATAGGATTTTTTAACATAAATGATAATGTTTTGAACAATAAATAATATTGGTAATCTTATTTTGAATAAATATTTACAAAGATATATACTTTGGAAGATATATTGATAAAATGACCAAAAACTGTTTTATCAATAAACAACACTTAGACCAACTAACGTCATGTATGGAGCCGGATACATGCACTCATATATATATATATATATGAGTGAGAATATGTAATAAAATTATTTATTTTATTTTTGAAAGTAAAATCGCTTTATGACATCATCGACAATATCACTATTTTAAAATAAACAGTTTTTGAATTTAAATTGAGTTAAAATGATTTAATAATTATTTTATTTATTAAATAAGCCTACTTAGATATTATATAATGATAGAAATATTATTATTAAACTTTTTTTGTAAATATATACATATTAAATAAGAAGTGAAAATATGATCGAAAATCGAAATCGGAATATGTAACAATTCCACATAGAAAAGTTGTGCAATGTTGTGAATCATTTGAGATATACATATGCACACATAAATGTACTTATACTTGAACACATTCACATGCATATGAACACATATACACATACAATATACTTACGCATTTAAATATATATACATTGCAAAATGTCAAGATATTTTCCTAAAAACTTAACACTTAAGCAAACCAAAGTCAACCTCTTTTACCCGATGTACAAGCACATGGATACATATACATGGGGGGATACACAGCCGATCACGTTTGGGAGAGGAGTGTGATGATGAATCAAATGGTGATGTATTTGTGTAGAATGTCACGATATTTTCCCCCTTACTTTTTCCTATAAATAACACTCATCTCTCTTCACTTCATTCACTTCATTTCTTCATAAAATTCCTAAGCATATTCACTTCTTATACTCCACTTTAATGGCTCTTGCCTCAAAAAATTATGGAAAAAAGAAATTAAAATTATATAGTAAGTATATATTATCAATACTCTTTAAAACCAAAGCAAATCAACTCTTTCTCACCACTGCAACCCATGGCCACACCTTCCACCAATCAAGGCCAAGCCCACTCCATTAGCAAGAATAGGCCGAGCCTTTCCAATGGTTCAAGGCTCGATTCCATAAGCTTTCGCGCGATCGTAGTAGAGCTATAACCGTTTTAAAGTTAGTCCAACCAAAAATTAATGTGAGAAACTATATAATATATATATATATATATATATATATATATATATATATATATATAAATTGATGATGTGTTACGATTTCTATGGTTTTTTTTACTATGTTTAATCATCAAGTTTGGATGTTGATTATAAGTTTAATTTTGATGTTTAAATGATTCACGTTTAATACACGTCGAATATCACAATGGAAATCACTTTCCTTTAATAAATGAAATGGCGTATATGATATTGTTAAACCTCTTTGAAATGGTTAAAAAAATTTAATAAATGTTTTATAAATACTAAAATCCAATTTGGTGAAGTTTGGACGTGTTATGAAAGTTGAGTCAAAAATATTCGCATTGCGTAATGGCCGTTCGCGATTTCACGCTATAGAAAGTTAAATCCATTTATACGATGGATACGAAGTCCGAATTCTTTGTAATAATAATTTAAAAACTCTTATAATCATAGTTTTCAAACAAAAGAAAACGATCAAGATTTCATTTAGTAGGTTTCGAAATAAGAGCAAATTAAGTTTTCAAAATGGTCTTGATTTGGCTGTTCGGAAAACAAAACGATAAATTCTTTAAAATTATGGTATAAATACTATAAATCATTTAGAATGTTTTAAAAGAGATTTGAGTTATAAGAATGGATTTCAAAATGATAGAAAAGTTGTTTTGATGAAATAAGGTTAAAAGCACTATCTGCAGCACTATGCGTAGCACTTTTAATAACTTTTGAAATATGACTTTAAATTTATGTATTATTTTTCAAATATTTTATAAGTATTTTCACATAGATAATTAATTATTTTAAAGATGATTTGAAGGTTTTATAATTTATTTTAATTTTTTTTAAATAAATGATTTAAAGAAAAGCTGTTAAAATCAAGTGATTTGACCTTATGTCTAAAGCCGACGAGTAGACTGGATTTTTCTATTCGTGAGATCCGGATGTGAGATGCTTAAACTAAGGAGATGTTCAGGAGCAACAAGTGTCCTGGCTCACCTAACTTTCTTCCTGGATAAGGTTGAAATGTCGAAAATGGGACAAGTATAAATGATTTAATTTTCCAAATTTAGAGAACTTGGATTGTATAGAAATAATCTTCTTAAAGTTGGTATCAAATTCCGAGGAGGGAACCCATACTGTCAATATGAATTATAAAGGTGATTTCATTGTTATTCAATGGATGGTAAAGGTTGAAAGCGAAAATTGATGTTGAGTAGAACTAGTATAATTTGTATCAACCTTTTTTACTCAATAAGTTTTTGAAATATAATTTATGAGAAATGATTTTGATTTCGTATTTCCAAAGTTAAAGAGAGGTTTAATGATTTTTTTATATACCAAAAAGAAATGTTTTAAAGACATATATCTATGGAAGATATTTTTGATAAACAGAAGGTGATTAATCAAATGATAAGCACATAATTACTTAACATCCTTCATCGATGATTGGTTCAAAGAAATCGGGATCATATTTAAGTGATTCTTATCCGAAAACCACTTTTAACTAATTTATGTGTTCGAAGTGAAGACTTGGAATGATAATAAATAGAAAGAAGGGCTTCTTATCACTGACCCTTGAGGGAAATTTCCCATATCATATATATATGGCAGTAGTATCTTTGTTTAATCTTTGATGCAAGGGCTGTTCACTACTAATCCTAGGGATGATTTCTGACAGGATGTCATAGGAGTGTTCCTTCGGTTTGTCCTGTTCTTTGACAACTTGTACGGATGAATGTCTGACATAGCATTTTCAACATATACATACATTGATTTTTACAAACGTTCGTGTGGTGCAGCAAGTAACTCTCCTATACTTAACACCCTTCTTTGAGATGTACGAGTTCAGAGGTTGTACATTTTGGGAATCAATGATGTGTGATGGAATTGGCAATTTGGCACTCATAGTGGAATGTGCTATGTGAAAGGTAATCGTTAGCTCGGGATTCATCACTCGAAAATGGCTTAAACAGGGCATGCCATAAGGCTATGTGGTTCGCAACCATTAGGATATGGTCATCACCTTTATAGATTACTTTATATATGTCGAGTATGTTGTGTATTCTATGGGATCCCGGATAGGTCAGTTACAACCGAGGTGATGTCATATTTGGTTCTATCCATGACCAAGATGGGTCTCCGAGTATGCCGGTCTTGTTAGGTGCAGAGGTTTCAAAGTTGTTGATCCTCGGTACATTCCTCTAGAGATGTACTACATGAAAGGTAGTTCCTTACCTACCATTATATGAAAATCCATTCTCCAATAAGTTCCTTCAAACTTGATTGTAGAACCTATTGTGCTGGAATTTAACCAATGCAACAATTTTGGCTAAAATTATATAAGTTTACTTGAAAAGTGTTTTCAAAAGAATGTCATTAAAAATAATATAACTAGATTTTGCATAGTGAAGATTTTTATTATCATAAGGTAAAAAACCCGTTCCGTTTTTATGTGCGATGTGGTCTTACGAGATACCCATTGTTTTCAAATATCTGTATTTTCGGTTTCTCATACCAGTCCCATGACTGACCTAGAGTTTATTTTCCTTTTCTCTTAACTTTGGGTGGCGTATTTTTTTGGTCAGCTAAGTAGTTAGGTAGCATGGAACATTTTAGGTGAAGCTCATAGCATTTTGGATGGAGCATGAAGCTGGAGGGTCCTATATAGGTAGTCATCTATTCCGTTGTATTTTTGTTGTATAACTACCAATACTTGTGAGGATATGCAGTTATAACTATCCTAGATGGATTGGTACTAACTAGTACTCTGATGGAGTAATTTATAGTAATTTCAGTACTACTCAAATGTATAATTAAATATTGAATGTGATGTGATATTCTATTTTGTTGTCTTCTACTTTATTTTCTTTTACCCCATGATAATTTTCCTCTCCAGCACTTGGATTTATGGCATGTAACAATCGAGGATATACTAGTGTCGATTTCTAAGGGTCGAGGATGTGGGTCATCGCATTTGGTATCAGAGCTCATAATTGAACGAATACCTAAGCCTGGATGTGGTTAACTCATTAGAGATAGGGTTAGAATGAGTTTAGTCAAAGAAAGTGCATATTTGAAATTTTATTCAAATAAGTATATTCGAGTTTATACTATTTCCTAAGATAATTTCGTCTATATTTCAAAAGATGTTTCCTTACTATATGCATGTAGTAAGAGATGAGTAATAGAAGAGGATGAAGGGGTGGTGCAACACTATGGCCACCAATAGTCGATCAAATGCTACAATAATTAAGGAAGTGGCAATCTTGGTGCAGCCTCAAATTAACTGTTCTACTCTATGCAAAGATTACACCAATTGTAAACCATTCAAAGGAATGGAGTCCATTATTGAAGTTCAGACATGGACCACTCTTGTGAAAGTATTTTTAAGGGAGAATATCGAGAATGAGTAGAAAATTTTCTCAGCTTCTTGGCAATTACAAGAATGGATTTTAGCATGGTGGAAGTCCATAACTCTGAATGATTCGGAAGATAATTTCTTATGGAAATGGTTCAAGGAAGTCTTGGAAGAACAATATAAGCCAACGACAGGAAAATGCCGCCATTATTGGAGTTTTATAGATTTAAAACAAGGAGATATGTCTGTGGAAGAACGTTCCAACAAGTTCAGTGAATTGTCCCATTTTGGAATGTGTCTGATAGACACACCTTTAAAGAAAAATGAAATGCTTATCGTCGGGATGAAGGGGCAATATCAGGATAGGATGACTGGGTATATAAATGGAACCTTTGCAGATTTGGTAGACATGGGTTTTCGATATGAAACTCCAAACAAAATGAATACACCCACAACTCAAAGCAGTAACAATAACTGGAAGAAGAGCCTGAAGAGGAAGTTCATCCATTTTGGGAAGAAGCCGTGGCAATGCAAGCTAGAGGGAGGTCCGTAAGAAAACAATTTAAAGGATATTACATGTCATAATTGCCAAAAAAGGATCATTTTACTACCACCTATAAGAATCTTAAGGCTCAGGATAGGAACAGCTACAGTCGTCACAAACTAGGGTACCAGAAGAAGGATTGCCCATTGATAAAGAAAGGAGAACAAGTTAGAGTTTTTGCGATCAAAGATGAACCTCAACTTCGACTGATGCGAAGGGAAATAGAGCTCTTGAATGTAATATTTACATTAATGAAAATCTTGTTAGAGTATTATTTGACACTGGGGCTTTTCACAGTTTTATTTCTAAAGATTAGTTGATAAGTTGAAACTTACCACAAAGATATTAGATACCCCTATCTATGTCTCTAACCCCATAGTGGTAAAACTAATCTCGGTATAGTTTGTTAAAGAATACAAGTTGCCTACCAATCCTAAAAAAATTCATGTGACCTAATCATCCTCGTCTTTATTGGATTTGAGATTATACTCAGTATGGATTGGTTATCTAAATATAAGGTTATTCTTGATTGTGTTAAAAAGATGGTGCATTTGCAAAATAAAAGAAGTGAGCCTTTTAAAATAATTGTGATGAATCAAGTCCAGTGATGGATAGTTTTATATATGCCCTAAATTCATTTCAAAAACATATAAAATATATACCAATTGTTAAGGAATTTTTGGATGTGTTTGAGGAAGTTAAAAGTTTACCCCCACGCAGGGAAATTGAGTTTCGAATCAACTTGATATCCAGTGCGAGGTCTGTTTTTCATTCTTCTCGAAGAATGGCTCCAAGGAAGTTAATGAATTAAGGAATCAAACAGATGAATTGCTAAAGAAAGTACTACTTAGGCCAAGTTTCTCAAGTTGGAGCTTAGCAGTAGTTTTTGTTGCAAAGTCAGAGGACCCCCTAAGACTTTGTGTAGACTATCGAGACCTAAACAAGCAAACGATTAAGAACAAGTATCCTCTACCCTATATTGATGACTTGTTTGACCGACTTCACGGTGTTCGAATATTCTCCAAAATGGACCTAGCTACAGGATTCCATCAATTAAGGATATCAGAAGATTGCATTCATTTAACTGCATTTAGAAGGCTATATGATTTCTCCAAGTGGTTGGTTATGCCTTTTGGGCTAACCAATGGGCCCGCTAATTTTTTGGACCTTATGAATAGAGTATTCAGCGATATGCTCCACAAATTCATGTTGGTTTTTATTCATGATATTATTATATATCGAAGGACCAAAAAAGAACATGAAAGGCATTTAGAGATTGTACTAAAAATATTAAGGAGGAATTTCCTTAAGGTTAAGTTTTCAAATTGCCACTTCTTGGAAGAAAAGGAAAGTTCCTTAGACATATTGTGTCAAAGGAAGTAATCTCAACTGATCCCGAAAAAATTACATCCATTCTAGATTGGAAACAACCACAACTCCAAAGGACATTTGTAGCTTCTTAGGATTGGCAGGAAACTACCGAAGATTTATTCAGGACTTCTCCAAGATTTCTCATCACTTAACGAAGTTGACTATAAAGGATGTTAAATTTAAATGGAAGTCAAAATGTGAAGAAGCATCCCAAAAATTTAAGAAAAGATTAATTACTGCTCCAGTCCTGACTATTATTGATGAAAGCGGCGATTTAACCATTTATACTGATGCAACATGGAAAGGTTTGACATATGCTAGTAGGTAGTTAAAGACGCATGAGAAAAATTATGCAACACACGACTTTGAACTATTAGTCGTTGGTTTGCACTAAAGATTTGGAGACATTATTTGCTGGTAAGAATTTCTCATAGTTTATTTCGATAAACTTTGTTTGATCTCGGTAAATAATATTCCTTCTTTAAATAAGTGAGAAGTTCGAACTAGTCACAGATCACAAATCTTTAAAGTATCTTTTCACTCAGAAGGACTTAATATAAGACATCACCGTTGGCTAGAATTTCTCGCATCATATGATTTAAATATCCTATATAAGTCCGGGAAAGCCAAAGTGGTAGCAGATGCATTAAGAAAAAAGCATGCCGTTATAGTTTATTTGGTAGTGACTCTGAATCTTCTAGAGAGAATTGCCCGTAGAAAAAGAGAAGATTGGCGTCTAAGGAAAACTATTAAGGATATAAGCAGAGGGTAAAATTCAAGTTTTGAAGTAGATAACTATGAATATTATGTTTAAGTGGAAGAATTTGTGTTAACAATATTGACAACCTAAGACAAGAAGTGTTGACTAAGTGCCATCAATCCAAGTTTAATATCGACCTTTGTAACACTCTACACCCTTTAATATACCCAAAAGGACGCATTAAAAGGCATGGTGCATTGTTGGTATAAAAAAACTAACAGAGACTAAGATTCATAGGACAAAAATAGATAAAAATAGCGGAAAATTGAATAATAACTTATTTAAAATAAAACATTCATAATTGCTTCATAATAAGTAAATAAAAATACAACATCCATATCTCAAAAACCATCATGTCCTAAAAAAATTCATAGTCTCAAAATCAGAGTACATGATATCCCTCATAATAAGCCAGTACAGAGAAAGAAAAAAAGCTGAAAGAAAAAAAATACACGATAGCAAACTCCTCCAAGAAATCTCCAAGCAGCTACAATCTACTAACTTCTTCCTCGCTTGCATATGAGGGGCGAAAAGGGAAAATAGAGGAGTGAGTTGGACTAAAAGTCTGGTGAATGATAGTAATTACTAGAGTCTTTAAGAAAGATCAAAGTAATAGACTCTACAACAGTCTAGCAAAAAGAAGGATAATAAAAGCATATAGGAAAGAGAGAACTGAAAATAAGTACGATTAAATATTGCTCAATTTATACGGTAGGTTAACTTTGATTGTTTGCACTTGTTCCTAATTTATGCTTTGATTAGACTGAATTCCTAATCCTGTAATTAGGATGTAACCCTAATTCTACCCTTTTAGATTGGCCTACTACTCTATAACACCTTCATGTGGATCAGCCGCAATATAACTCTCTACGCAAAATGTTACCGTGGCCAAGATGACATATATAACTCCCTACACAGAAGGCAATGATGTCTGCTAAAGACACCCATACTAAGCGCTACGAACTCATAGCTGCTACTGAGCACCCGCAAATGGAAGTCGCACGTGTAACTGCCACCAAGCTCATGCTACCTTTTGCTCCACCTATTGGGTCTTCTTATTACCTCCAACGTCCAGCAAAGCGTGCCCCTCATCTCACTTCAAGATAATGTGAGATCACCATGTGTCCATAGAAACTATAGGGGAAATGCTGTTGGTATTGGCCCTTCTTCCAAGCAATATCAATTTGTGCCCTTTATCCAAATCCCCCGTGATTTGGACTTCTATTTGACCAATTACCACCATTCTTAGCATATGCGTGCCTCATCTCACTTCAGACTAATGTGAGACACCTTTTTGTCTAATAGAGAATGCTATTTGGTATGAGTCATACTTTCATCTTTGCTTATTAACTTAAATAAATTATTAAATAAGCCTTTATTATCATTTTTACTCTCTACGCTTATGAATTTATTCCAAGTCTTATAACAAGCCCTATTCTATTCTTTTTATTATAACCAACATTATAATCATGGTTATTACTTCACCCAAGGTCTAAGTGTGAAAATAAGCTCTTTCATCTTTTACTCTTTTTAGTTACAATTCTACGTTATAACTAAGCCAATTAATTAATCCAATTCTAATCATAGTTTGGCATAATATCTCTCTGATTCCACTTATATTATAGTCTTTATAATTTACATCTCATAATTATAAATAGGTCAATCTCTTTAATTCAGTCCAATTAATATATAATTAAGCATAATCTCAGTCTTAATTCCATTTTATTACAGTATTTATAATTTACATATTATATTCCATTATTCTGGTTTTCTTACAATTTAATCTGTATTCGCGTTAATCTTATTCTAATCCGTATGCGAAGAAGGAGGAGGAATAAAAGAAAAACTGAAAATAGAAGAAAATCCAAAACGTATAAAGAAGATGTAAATAACTTATAAATAACAGTAAATAACTAAAATACAGTAAATAAACTGTTGAAAAGCCTATTCCAAAAATCATAGTAAAACTACAACTATCATAAACCCTATTATTTTAAATTACTTAAAGAAATCTTAAAATAATTACAATCACTCACCTCTGATCCTTAGCTCTTCCCTTTAGAACTTCACGGATCCACTTGGGGTTGTTAAAATATTTTTATTAAAAAGATTCTCTTCTTGAAAAATTATTCCTTTTAAGGTCTTGCCTGAAAAGATGAACCCAAGCGGAGAAAATTTAGAATGAGAAAAAGTGTTATGCCTAGGGTCTTATTTATAGGTGCAGAAGTGGATCTCAAAACCGCTGGATTTGAGGATTGAATATGGTGCGACCATGTCATAGGCTGAATAGAAGCCATTAGATGGAAGCACGGAAGGGCCAGATGGAATAAAAGAATGCAAAACAACGTGTATGAACTTCTGCTGACTCATTACTGTTTCAAATCTTACAATGCGCCTAGTCAGTGCCTTATCTTATATTTAATTCAATTAATTACACCCTCAATAATGTACAAACTATAAATAACATTTCCTTCTCCTCGATTAATTTCTACTTTTTGCATTTTATTTCAGGTCAAATTTCCATGCGTCTCTCTTTATTTGCATATTTCTTTTCAGTTTTTAACTTTCCATTTAATTTACATGTTTACGTCTAAAATAAATAAATAAACAACATATCAAAACCTTCCATATTTACATCTGAATTAAATTAACATATGTCCACAAACGTGTATATATGTGTATTAATTAGTAACCTTATTCTTTACCTTTAAATTGAGCAGTCAATTACAATGTTTTTATGTTCAAAAACCAAACAGACCCTTATGCCTTATTAACAAAGAAATAACATACCTTATATTTTCTATAAGAAATGCAATCCATCCATAATACACTCTTGCTTTTTCTTTTCAAAATATATCGTTTATTTTATTAAACTCCTTCCTTTTTTACAAATATATGTTTACATTTTCTCTCATTTATAATAACCCATCTCATTTGAACATTGTCATCTTCATTTCAAATTTATAAATGTAGATGTAAATATACCGTTATATATATTATTTTTCCTTTTATTTACAAAACAAACTCCCTGTTTATAAAATCATACATATATTCAAAAATGAAAAGTTTATTTCATTTATCTCAAAACATGCATTTATTTCTATTTAAAATGTTTATTCCATTTTGACACAAATGCAAGTTCTTATATTAACTTAATCATTACAATTTAATTCCTCTTTCCCTTTCTAATTGAAACATTTCAATAAATCTACTGCCAATTAATTTCAATACTAATTTCAACGAATTCTAATTATAAACACTATTTTTTTCACTTATAATTATTTATTAATTTATTAAATTTTGGGCTGTTATATTCTCCCCTCCATAAAGGATTTCGTCCCTCAAATCTCTAAGGATAGAAAAATGAAATAAATGTTTTCATCCAAGTTCTACAACAAACTACTCAATCATCACCCATTACATCCATTTTCCTTGGGTTTTTCTAATGCGATTTATGATATTTATGCATATATTATAGCGTCAATGTCCTTAATTGGTGCAAAAGATTAGGAGGTCCACTAATTCAATCGACCTCCTTTTATGCAGTCGTATCCGTGCCAATTGTTGAAATGTATGCAAATTTCCTAATGATAACTGATAGTTCTACATGCATGCTACAATCATCATCTAAATGCAACAATCATGTGATAATCACTCATTTATAGCAAGCATGAAAATAAATTAAAAATGCAAATGCGCACACATTCATATGCATATGCTATAGTGTCCTAGTTAGGTCGATCCCTAAAAGATAATAGTGCCTAATGTACGTATATGCGTCCATTAGCATCCACTAGCAAACACTTACAACCACTAACATGCATCATTCATAACATGTTCTATTACATGTTTACATAAATCCAACTATCTATAGGTTAAATCCTAAGTTCTACCCTTCCGAAGGTTAATAAAGGAAAGTACCTATTCAAAAATAAAGATGAAAATAGGAAATCTAAAACTTACTATCAAAGAAATGCGAATATGAGATAGGAATTTTCTCCTAATCAAACCAATTTTTTCCGAAGTCCCCTTAACTATGCCGGAACCAAGGCAATCATAATGTAGACTCTATTTAACGCGAAGACGACTTGGACGGTCTTCCATAAAGAAGTTTGAAAGGTGCCACTCCAATACTAGCTTGAAAACTACTACCATATGAATTCCACTAATTTCATTTTACTGTTCTTCATGAATCAATACTCCCAGGTTCTCATTAGTGTCCTATACACTTTACGAATACTTCCATTATTATTTCTAAAAGTAATTGTCGTTATCTCCTTACATCTTTTCCGTTACTCCTAGAAAATGATTCTTACCTACTCCACATTTAAGAGTTTGGTCTGGTATTTATCACCTTGTTTTAAAAACAAAGGTTTCTAAAAAAAATTAAAATATAAAATCCCAAAATCTTAATCTTTAAATGTGTTATCTTTTCAGTTTCTATTAAATTCAAAATACTTGACTACTCAATATTTTATTTTTCTGAACTTGCATCCTTACGCTTTTTGAATTTACATTAATTCCCAAACTTAGAGGGGAAACTTTTTAAATCCAAAACTTATTCCTCATTTTCTTTTAAAGAACTTTACAATTTTCTATAAAAAAGGATTTTTAAATTCAACTATTACTAAGCTTTTTGCTTTTAAAAACTTATTTACTTTTTCATCAAACCATTTTGCTTTTAAAATATTTTTAAAATGTCATTTTTCAAATCATCTTCTTATTATATCTAATAGCCTCATACCTTATAGTATTGGAACTACTTTCTGTAATGAAAAATTCTTAATGCTAAAATCTTCTATGAACCTTTTAAAAGAAGACTTCATGTTTATGTGGAGTTACAAGGAATTTATTCTATATTTTTGAAATAAACAAAACAAAATATGGTGATTTCCATACCTTGTACATCTCTTTCATATGTTCCTTGTGACTTGCACAAAACAATTTTATCGGTTTCATAGAAAATTATACCGTTATTCTTTTCATTCCAATAGATTAAAGCATGTTTAATTTATACTTTCCTATGATGAACATTTTCTTATACTTATTTAAATAATATTGTGTTCACAAATTAGTTTATTTCTATTCTTAGAAATTACATTTTTTAAAATACGTCTTTGTTTGGGTTAAAACAGATGTTGCATAAAACATCGTTACTACAACCCAAAAATACTAGTGTGTGAAATTAATTAGAAATAAATACTAATAAACCTCCCATATTATGTAAAAACATTCCTCTTGGGAGTCATCTTACTATAACAATAGTGTTACAGTCTATGCCTCTTTTATTTTTCACGAAAACATCTATTACAACAATAAACGTTGTAACCCATGTTTTTGATACTTAATACACTTTATGTTTTTATATTTAAAATCTTTGTTTGCTTACAAAGAAGCTAGTGAGTTATATACGCTCTATAATTCTTCAAAAAGAATTTCACCTTTTCAACAAAATTTATACATATAAAAACTAATTTTAAATTTCATGCCATTTTTCAAAAAGACCCAATATTTACTTTAAAAACATGGACAATTATACTTTTCAACTTTTCTAATTCTAACAATTTTATTGGGCTTGATATAGAGTGGGTTTTCTTTTCATTACCCTAAGAGTATCCTTCCTAAATTTTGGTAATCCCATTTCTTTACCAAAGTCTTTTACTCCAATTCCTCTTTGATGCTTATATTTTTACTCTAAGGCACTACCATTAAATCAACTTATATGAAACAAATAAAATTTCTGAAATTATCTACACATGGGCTTTCTTCTTTTCTTGTCAACTAAATCTATTGTACATCTCCAACCTTTTCCCACATCTCTTTGGATTTACATAATCCGAAACTAAAAAAACAAAACCATTTCTCAAAGTCCTACCATATGTAGACCTTCTCTATTCCCCGAGAAAAGCACCTCTTTAAAGACATCCGGTTGAAGACTGGAACTGAATCTAACTCTGCTGATGATGAATCGAAGGGATAAAAGAAGCTAAACATGTCTAACTCCTATGGGTCGCAAGAAACCTCGAGAATCCTACTGCTACATGTATGTTGTCTAACGGCTTTCCTCTTGCAGTTTAATTTCGTTCCATAAGTGGATACCCAATCCATTTTCAAAATCATCCCATACCCTAAAAACCCCAATACATGGACGTCGCAGTCAAATTCTACGCATAGGATAAAAAAATTTCAAACCACTACAAACCATAGATAAGTGTGCCGATCCTCCTATGAGATTTGAAACAATAATGAGGTCTACTACAAAAGGGATGTTTGAGTGCAAATAATCAAACAAAGAACTCGAAATGAAAGGGTGTGATGTTCTAGAATCGAAAAGAGTCCGAATGGAAAAATCAAAAATAGAAATCAAAACTTTCCATGGTGACTTTCCAAGGTGCTGCATTCAAAGCTTATAGTTGCGCTGTAGCTGCGCCTGCTTTCTGCCCCTACCTGTGGAGACAATTCCTACTCATGTGACCGTGTTGTCCGCAATTATAGCACTTTCCCTTCATCCTGCACTCTTTTGCGTAATAACCAGTCGCCCCATAACTATGGCACTTTGATCCTTACTTGATTTGCTTTTGAGGGCCTTCCCTTTTAAACTTAGGAACCTCTTTAAGCTCTCTCTTCAGTTGTGAAGATATAGGCTGAACTCTCTGTTGGTCTTCCAAGTTTAACAGCCTAAACTTTTGCTCCATATCTTCCAACCTAGCTCGTGTCTCCTCGAAATCCTCCGTGCCAAAAACGTTCTACCCCTTATACTAGCAAAGTCCTTGCATAGATTAGAAAAATCAGTTAGTGTAGGTGGATTAAAGGGATTTCCACCTAATGGTGTTGTATTGGGCATTTGCCCTTGCATCTCTAGTACTATAACTTTACGTAACCAGTTATCCATACTATGTAAAGAAAAGGAAACTTAGGCTTGAAAGAATCGAAAGAAGGCTGAACTGAACTTTGAGGAGATTTTTATAAAAACTCTTTTGTACTTGAAAACTATTTCTAAGAGTTCCTTGGAAAATACTTTTAAAAATAAGTTATTTTTGGAGAAATACTTTACCTTTAAAATAAATTTTTAGGAATCCTATAACCTTAGGCTCTGATACCATATGTAACAACCCACACCTCTCAGTATACCCAAAAGGACACATTAAAAGGTGTGGCGCATTGTAGGTATAAAAAAATTAACAGAGACTAAGATTCACAAGACAAAAATAGGCAAAAACAGCGAAAACTAGAATAATAACTTATTTAAAATAAAACTTTCGTAATTGCTTCATAAATAAGTCAAATACCAGATACAACATCGATATCTCAAAAACCATCATGTCCTAAACAAATTCATAGTCTCAAAATCAAAGTACATAATATCCCTCATAATAAGCTAGTGCATAGAAAGAACAACAGCTAAAAGAAAAGAAATACATGGTAGAAAATTCCTCCAAGAAATCTCCAAGCAGCTACAATCTACCGACTTCTCCCTTGATCACCTATGGGGGGCGGGGGGAAATAGAGGCGTGGGTCAGACTAAAAGTCTAGTGAATGATAATAATTCCTAAAGTCTTTAAACAAGATAATAGTAATAGACTCTACAACAATTCTAGCATAAAGAAGGATAATAAAGGTAAATAGGGAAGAGATATACTGAAAATTAGTATGATTAAATATTGCTCAATTTATATGATAGGTTAACTTTGATTGTTTACACTTTTTCCCGATTTCTGCTTCGATTAGGCTGAATTCCAAATCTTGTAATTAGGATGTAACCTTAATTCTACTCTTTTTGATCGGCCTGCTACTCATTACACCTTTCTATGGACCATCCGCTATATAACTCTCTACAAAAAAATGTTAAAGCGGCCAAGATGACATATATAGCTCCCTACACAGAAGGCAATGATGTTTACAAAAGACACACATATTAAGCGCTTAGAATTCATAGCTGTTACTGAGCACCCGCAAATGGAAGTCGCATATGTAACTGCCACCATGCTCATGCCACCTTTCGCTCCACCTATTGGGTCTTCTTATTATCTCCAACGTCACGTGCCCTTATCTCACTTTAGGCTAATGTGAGATCACCGTATGTCCATAGAAATATAGGAGAAATGCTGTTGGTACTGGCCCTTCATCCAAACAATATCTAGTTGCGTCCCTTATCCAAATCCCCCATGATTTGGACTTTTATTTGATCAATTACTACCATTCTTAGCATAAGTGTGCCCTTATCTCACTTCAGACTAATGTGAGACACCCTTTTGTCTAATAGGGAATGCTATTTGGTATGGGTCCTACTTTCATCTTTGCTTATTAACTTAGATAAATTATTTAAATGAGCCTTTATTATCATTTTTACTTTCTACGCTTATTAATTTATTCAAAGTCTTAAAATAAGCCCCATTCTATTATTTTTATTATAACCTACATTATAGTCATGCTTATTACTTAACCCAAGGTCTAAGTGTGAAAATAATCTCTTTCATCTTTTATCCTTTTAGTTATAATTCTACGTTATAACTAAGCCAATTAATTAATCCAATTCTAATAATAATTAGGCATAATTTAAGTCCAATTCCCATTATATTACATTAAGACTGAAATTATGCTTAATTATGATATTAATTATGAATTAAACAGATTGGCATGATGTGTAAATTATAAAGACTCCATTTTATTACTGTCTTTATAATTTACATCTTATATTTCATTGTTTCAGTTTTCTTACAATTTAACCTGTTTTCGCGTTAATCTTATTCTAATCCATACGCGAAGGAGAAGGAGGAATAAAAGAAAATTGAAAATAGAAGAAAATATAAAATGTATAAAGAAGATGTAAATAACTAATAAATAATAATACATAACTAAAATACTATAAATACACTGCTGAAAAGGTTATTTCAAAAATCATAGTAAAATTACAACTATTGAAAACCCTATTATTTTAAATTACTTAAAGAAATCTTAAAATAATTACAATCACTCACCTTTGGTCCTTAGCTCTTCCCTTTAGGCCTTCACAGATCCACTTGGGGTTGTTAAAATATTTTTATTAAAAAGATTCTCTCCTTGAAAAATTATTCCTTTTAGGGTCCTTCCTAAAAAGGTGAACTCAAGCGGAGGAAATCTAGAATGAGGAAAAGTGTTAAGCCTAGGGTCTTATTTATAGGTGTAGAAGTGGATCCCAAACCGTTGGATTTGGGGATTGAATAAGATGCGATCATGTCATAGGATGAATAGGAGCCATCGGATGGAAGCACGGAAGGACCATATGGTATAAAAGAATGCAAAACAACGTGTATGAACTACTGCTGACTCATTGCTGTGTCAAATCTTACAATGCGCTTTGGCAATGACTTATCTTATATTTAATTCAATTAATTACACCCTCAATAATATACATACTATAAATAACGTTTCTTCTCCTCAATTTTGTGCATTTTATTTTAGGTATAATTTCCATGTGTCTCCCTTTATTCCTATGTTTCTTTTCATTTTTCAACATCCCATTTAATTTATATGCTTACGTCTAAAATAAATAAATAAACGACATATCGGTATCTTTCTACATTTACATCTGAATTAAATAAATTAAAATATGTCCACAAACATGTATATATGTTGTCTATTAATTAATAACCTTATTCTTTACCTTTAAATTGAGCAATCAATTACATTATTAATTGGTATAAATGTTTTTATGTTCAAAAACCAAACAGACCCTTATTCCTTATTAACAAAGAAATAACATACCTAATATTTTCTATAAGAAATGCAATCCTTCCATAATACACTCTTGCCTTTTCTTTTCAAAATATAACATTTATTTTATTAAATGCCTTCTTCTATTTATAAATATATGGTTACATTTTCTCTCATTTACAATAACTCATCTCATTTGAACATCGTCATCTTCGGTTTTCAAATTTACAAAAGTAGATGCCTTCTTTTTAAGTATACTGTTATATATATATATATATATATATATATATTATTTTTTCCCTTTTTTTTACAAAACAAACTCCCTAGTTATAAAATCATACATATATTCAAAATGAAAAGTTTATTTAATTAATATCAAAATATGCATTTATTTCTATTTAAAATGTTCATTTCATTTTGACACAAATGCAAGTTCTTATATTAAACTATCATTATAATTTAATTCCTCTTTCCCTTTCTAATTGAAACATTTTAATAAATCTGCTGCCAATTAATTTCAATACTAATTTTAATAAATTCTAATTATAAACACTATTTCTTTTCACTTATAATTATTTATTAATTTCTCCTTAAAATTCATGTTGTTATAACCTTGGAGTTAACAAAATGTACAATGACATAAAACGAACATTTTGGTGGGAAAGCATGAAGGAGGACATCTCTATCCATGTTAGTAGATGTGCAAATTTTCAACAGATCAAAAGCAATCAGTAAAAGACTACTGGATTACTCCAACCTCTTGAAATTTCGACTTGGAGGTAAGACCAAATATCGATGGATTTCATCGATGCTTACCTCGATCAAGAAAGGGAAATGAAGGCATTTGGGTTATCGTTGATCACTTGATCAAAAGCGCACATTTTATTTCAGTAAAATCAATGAGAACAACTGCAAGTCTTGTAGAAATATATATGAGATAAATAGTTCGATTGCATGGTGTCCCAAGTAGTATAGTCGTTGATCAATACTCAGTTTTTACCACTAAGTTCTGGGAGACATTACAAACAGCTTTGGGAACGAAGTTTAGTACAAGCACCGCATATCATCTCCAGACCGATGAGAAAATTGAAAATGTAAATCGAGAATTGGAAGAACTTCTAAGAGCATGTATCTTAGATTTTGGAGGTTCATGAGAAAACTATCTTCGTCCTGTGGAATTCTCCTATAATAATAGATATCACGCAAGTATTGCCATGGCACTATATGAAGCTTTGTATGGTCGTCTATGTAGATCCCCAACATGTTGGATTGAAACTGGAGATCAATTAGTACAGGATCTTGATCTAATTCAAGAAGCGTCAGAAAATGTAGACTTGATCAAAAAGAAGATGAAAGAAGCCTAGAGCAGGCAGAAGAGTTATGCCGATCAAAGGCAGAGAAATTTGGAATTCTCAACTGGAGATTTTGTATTTTTGAAAGTATCTCCGATAAGAGGAGTGGCAAGATTTAGTTAAGCAAGGAAGTTAGCACCTCGATTTATTGGACCTTTTCCCATTCTTGAGCAGATTGGCCCATTAGATTATCGTGTGTAATTGCCCAAATGGTTATCTAGAATGCATAACGTCTTTCACGTATCCCATCTATGGAAATATGTGCATGAACAGTAATAGATTATAGAAACAGCTGGCCATGAAGATTTAGTAGACCTAAATTTGGCAGTTATCAGATGATCGGTTCGAATCATGGATCACGATGATAAGCAATTAAGAAGGAAGGTGGTAAGGTTGGTCAAAGTTCAAAGGAACAGTGATGCTAAAGACTGCACATCAGAAATATAAGATAGAATAAGGAAAGCCTATCCTGAGTTTAGGATTGATGTAAAGTTGCATCTGGTATCGAGATAGTGTACTCACCGCATGTGGTGTGGTCACTTACCATATCTTATATATATTTCCCCTTGTTAAATATATATTCCTTTTTGAGTCAATTTTCTTCTTATCCTTAATTTCGAGGACGAAATTCTTTTAAAGGGGGAAGTATGTAACGACCCGCAAATTCATCACTTTAGAAAAATTTCAAAATATTCAAATATAAGATTTTTTTTAAAGATAAATGATAAATCTTTTAACAATAAATAGCATTAGTAATTTTTTTTTTGAAAAAATATTAATAAAAATATATAATTTGGAAGATATATCGATAAAACGATCGAAAATTGTTTTGTCAGCAAACAGCTCTTGGATCATCCGACATTGTGCACGGAGTTAGATACATAAATTCATTTATATATATGAGTGAGAATATGTAATAAAATTATTTATTTTATTTTTGAAAATAAAATTTCTTTATGACATCATCGACGATATCACTATTTTGAAATAAATGATTTTTGAATTTAAATTGAGTTTAAATGATTTAATAATTATTTTAATTATTAAATAAGCCCTTTTAATTATTATATAATGATACAGATATTATTATTAAATTTTGTTTACAAATATATAAATATTAAATAAGAAGTAAAAATATGACTTGAAATCGAAATTGGAAATCATAACGATTCAACGTAGAAAAGTTATGCAACGTTGTGAATCATTTGGGATACACATATGCACAGATACATGTACTCATGCATGAACACAATCACATGCACATGAACACAAATATACATACAAATATACTTACACATTTAAATATATGTACATTACAAAATATCAAGATATTTTCCTAAAAACTTAACACTTAAGCAAACAAAGTCAATGTCTTTACCTAAAGTACAGGTACACGGGCACACACACATGGGGGGATACACGGCCGAGGATGATGACATGGAAGGGGAGTGTGGTGATGAGCAAATTATGATGTATTTATGTAGAAATATCATGATATTTTCCTCCTTACTTTTGCCTATAATAGCACCCATCTATCTTCACTTCATTTCTACATTAAATTCCTAAGCTACTTCACTTCTTATAGTCCACTTTAATGGCCTCTTGCCAAAGAAAAATTATGGAAAAAAGAAACGAAAATTATATAGTAAGTATATATTATCAGAACTCTTCAACACCAAAGCAAATACACTCTTTCTCACATCTACAACCCACAGCCACACCTTCCACCAACCAAGACCAAGCCTATCTTCATTAGCAAGCATAGGTTGAGCCTTCCCAAAGGTCTAAGGCTCGATTCCATAAGCTCTCGTGCGACCGTAGTGGACCTATAGCCATTTTAAAGTTAGTCTGATGAAAAATTAATGTGAAAACTCTATTTTATATATATATAAATTGATGATGTGATATGATTGCTATGGTTATTTATTATGTTTGATCATCAATTTTGGATGTTGATTATATGTTCAATTTTGAAGTTGAAATGATTCATGTTTAGTACTCGTCGATTATCACAAAGGAAATCACTTTCCTTTAATAAATGAAATAGTGTATATGAGACTATTAGATCTCTTTAAAATGGTTTATAAATATTTTATAAACACTAAAATCCAATTTGGTAAAGTTTTTAAAGTTAAGTCAAAAATAGGCACTTCGCGTAACAACAGGTCGTGATTTCGTGCCATTGAAAGTTAAATCGAATTATGCGATGGATTCAGAGTCAGAATTATTTCTAATAAAAAATTTCCGAACTCTTATAATCATAGTTTTCAAACAAAAGAAAAGGATTGAGATTTTATTTTGTGTAAAGTAAGATATAATTATATATAGTAATTAAAGTAAGTAATCGATTAAATTCTTAATTAATTAAATTAAATTGTTTTATAATTTCTTTAATTTATAACTGTTTTAGGTTAATAATACAAATGGTTTTAGTAATTAAAGTTAATAAAATCCTGAGTTGCAAATTGTTTAATATTAACTATTAATCGTTAATTTAGTAACGACCTATGCTTGAGCTTATTCCTATTAGATAGTATTCAAAATTATTCTTGTTCAGTCCCATCAAGTGGTCAGCAAGTTAAAATAGTTATATTAAAATGATGACACGTTTTATTTGAAATAACATCTATATTAAATTCCCATATGCGAACATTGTCACCATAAATAATAAATTTTTTATTTTAAATAATTTACTCTTTAAAATTTATTGCTTGGATTCGAAGAGACCGGGATCGGTTATCAGTGTTATTCGGAACCACTTTGACTTTATAATCACTATGAACCTTTATGGTTTTTGATTATAAAGTTTAATATGCTGGAATTTCATTAATTTAACAAATTAAACTATTTAAATAAGTAACCGTACTTAGACATTATTATAATATCAATGGATTTCTGTAAAAGTATTTTGGTTATAATCAAATGAAACTCATCGTATTGTACGAGTTTTTCAAAAGATCTTTATAAACTAAGTATTTCAAATTAAGTGTGTTTACTCACACTGGTTTCCAGCCTCACTTGGGTATTACTTTATTGTAATGCTCACTTAGATGTGATTCTTTTGTGCAAAGAGTCGGCTAACAGTCAGACTGAGTATTACAGAATTTCAGGTTAGGACGCCTTTGGAGTTCAGGAGACTAGCTGGATGGCAGAGACGTATTGCACGTATTTGACTATATTCCGCTATGTATTGTGGGCTGTATATTCAGCATTTAGGGACAAATTATTTTAACTATCTAGGTTTATTTGTTGATGATTGTACTCTGATAACTTGTATATATATTAACAGCTACAGCTTTCCTTTGTATAAAATGATGTCATTGTATATTATATTTTGTTCCGCTACGACTGTGAGATTCTGTGTTGTTATTTCTATTCTTATTATATCTCCTTTTCTTAAACCCTAACAACCTGGTATTTCCGGCACTCGATTGCCTGATACTCTATACAGTGGATGTATTAGAGTCGATTTTCAAGGGTTGAAAATCGCCTGGTCATTACAATAGGTATTAAATGATAGGGTCTGCCTCAATTAAGGTCTTAAATGACAAGAGTCTGCTTATTTTCTAATAAAATGTGTTCAGTGGCTTGGGTACTATTTATTATATTGCTATGATTTTATTGTTGATAGAAGCAGTAGTGGTTGGACATTAAATGTCGGAAGCCATAAATAGTGGTTAGAGGTCTTGTAGCTAGGACCCACCAACCATTGACAACATTGTTATGAAACCACCTTAAGAATAGGTCTTAAATGATAGGGTTTATCTTGATTAAGATCATAAATGGCAGAGTCTGCCTATTTCTCTTTTTAAAAGTATTATAGAAGCCCACTTCATATTTAGAAGTATTAAGTGGCAAATGAGTTTGGAAGTATTGGATGGATGATAAGGCTTCATTATTATATCGTACATTGGGATGGGGTAAGTAATCAATTGTGTGTGCGATGCAAGGTTAGATTTGAATTGCTAACCTTCATGGACATAACAATTAAATGGAAACCAATTGTATAAGTTTATGTTATGGATAGTTTATGTTTTCGAGTCACTAGAACGTTGTTCTGACCCTTCTCCTCATTACAACCCATAGGATAAAATTTAGAGCAACATGTCATTAGAGTTGGATGTGCTTTGTTGTTGGAGAGTCTTTTTTCTCATGCTCGACGGCGATGCGACAATCTGCTATCCATGGAATATCATTAATTCCAAGGTAGTAATCATAGTCTGTATTCTTATCCTATTATTGTTTCCGCTGTGAGTTTAGATTTCTATCAATCTCTGATAATGGTTATGCTTATTTCCAGGTACCGAATCCAACGATCTATGCTTTGATAGACTTTATTTTTATTTTTGTTGAAATACAGGCCCATTAAAGTACGGGTTATTACTAGGGTTATCCATAGAGGCAATTATGTAATTGTTATATACATACACACATAACTCAGTAAACAATCTCGTTTGAAATCAAAATGTGTTTCTTTCTATTATATACTTGATATAATATATTATATCAATCAATTAATTTAAGTAAAAGTATATTTAATAGAAAATCCATAAATAGTATGTTTTGTGATAGTAGTTAAAATATGTTGTAATCATGAGTGATTTATCACAATAAAATAAGCATACCATTTTAAATATTCCTAGTCAAGATTGGATATTGATACATTCGTTGAGACCAGAGTACGTAACGCTCTAAAGTTATTGGGAAGTGTACTACTCTTGGTTGTTGTGGCATTAAAGGGTTATGTATTGATAGTTATTGGATAATTATGGAATGAATCACTCGATTGTTTTTTACTGGTTAATATAATTAAGGTCAAACAGAAAGTATGGATGTGATAATATCACAACTCCCTCAAATTGAGAATATTGTCAAGCTTCAATGTGAAAAGTCCGCTTTGCTTATAGTTAATTATGGAAGAACATCCATGGAATGACTATTGTTGGGTTGAGTGAAAGCATTGGAAGTGAAATACTATTCAATAGAGGATTCGTCTCCTTGATCATATGAGGTTAGTATCATAGTCAACATAATCAACTCAAATTCAAAGTTTCTAACCAAAGCAGTTCAGTAAGTAATAATTGTTATTATTGAACCAAGGACTTTGTGGTTGGACTGTAAAATTGAATATGGATGATATTGGAATTTTAACCATTACCAAATTCCTTAAGTCCTAATATGATATAGTTTTGATGAAGAAAATTAGTGCAAATAATTATCACTATTGGGTAGCGCTTAAATAAAGTAAAATTGAATTTACTAAATCTATGTGAGCAATAAATTTAGTCATAATGTCACGTCTCCTGCTAAGTGGCGTGTGATTGTTAATATTCGAATTATTCGATATTAATCGCTGACCGAATTTACACCTATGAGTCACATAACTAAAACATTGAATACTCCTTATACCACCAAATTTAATTAATTATAATTTTTATAAATTAATTTCATTAATTAATATTTATGCAATATTAATTATAAAATTTTATTTAATTTGTGTTGTTCAATATTAAATAGTATGTACACAATGGTGATAAATACACTTATCAATATACGATATCGATACATATTTAAATTGGATTTAAAAGTATTATTTATTGATCGGGCTTGAAATGGTTTTGGAGGCCCATATTGGCCTATAAGGAGGGGAGCCAAATGAAGAGAGAGAGGGCGGAATTTTGAATTCAAAAGCAGGAGATTTAGGAAGAGGAAAGGAAGTATCTAGATCCTCTTTTCTCTCCTAGGCGCTTGCTATTTATTAGCCTCCAACCCTCATTATTTGATGCTCTTTCTTGCTTTATTTTCAACCAGCCAAGGACAGCAATATTGCCTCCCTCCTCTTCAAATTCAAGCTTCCAAATTTATAAATTAAATTAAAAACAAAGACCAATGGTTGCAGCTTTCGGTCTGGTAGCTCGTTTTGAATGTTTGAGTATCGATTCAAGGAGTCATTGGATTAAATGTTTTAAGGTGTTTCATCTAAGCTATAGATAAGGTCAGTTTTATTTACATATACATAAATACATACGTACATACATACACACACAAACACATATATACACACAATTATATATTCATATATAATTTTTCATATAATATTATATGCTTAGTAGTACTCCAATATCATGAATCTACATATGTTGATGTTGCCTTCATTAAATGGAATTATATATGTGCATAAAATAAAGTAAAAGCATTATGTATATTTACGTATGTATTGCTCGTGAACTAGGAAAAATAATTTTTTCAATATTATAATATTAAATTGATTTTGAAATAAAATAGATTTTAGCACAAATACTTTTATATGAGTATGTTGCCACGGGCTTGGTCGGGTGGTGGGGCGATATGCCTCCCTCATGGGAGGTTTGAGGTTCGATTCCCACCTCCTGCACCATGTTAACCGAAAGGTCTGGCTAGCATAATAGCAGTTGTGGTAGGCCAGCCGTCTATTCCCTAGGTTTACTGTTCAGGAATCGCTTTGTCAGTAGTGATTGAACATGTTTCCCTGGTTTCAAAAAAAGTATGTCTATATTTATTGATTTATGTATGTATATATATTATATATATAGTTTTCATAAATAAAAAATATATGTGTGTGTGTGTATACACGTGTATGTATGTATATTAAAATCCGAATAATATACATATGTATATGCAATCTAAATATTGTATTCATTACATAAAATTATATATATGTCATAAAATATATGTATATAGATATTTAATGTAATATTTATGATTTTAAAATGTTTTTGAAAATTTAAAAAAGTTTTTGTATTGCGGTAATCAATATTAAAATAAGGATTTTTTTGAAATAATTTTAGAACCGCAATAAAAAAATTACAATCGAATATATAAGTATATGTATGTGTGTGTGTATTTAAGTAATAATTTAAATTAAAACCTATTTGTGTATCTTATATATATATATGTATGTATATATACATATTTCAGTATTATTCTTGTAATGACCCATAATTTTCGATAATAAAAATTTGTTAATTTAATAAAATTTTGTGAGTTAATGTTGGAAGAAATAAAAATTTGAGGTTTAATAATAAGAATATAACTGGAATAAAGTGTAATACTATTTAATTAAGGTAACCAATAACTGCTTTAAATGTAAATCCTAATTAATTAAAAGGATTAAAGAGTTATAGTTGATATAGATTGTAAATAAATTATAGTATGTATTAATGGGAATTGGAGTAAAAGAGTAAATTGATCAGTTAAATGTTGTATAAATTAAATAGTATGTAACAAATTGTGAACTGAATAAATTTAGAGCCATGTAAGTAATTGTAACATTTTGTTTGTAAATAATGAACTTACAAGTATGGTTAGAAGTTAATGGTAATAATTGTTATATGTTACCTATTTATTTAGTCTATTAAAATAAATTGGAAAGCAATTGCAGTTAAATGAAATTGAATATTACGCTAAAAGGAATTAAGATGAAATTGGGGAATATTATTGTACTAAGATATAAACCAATGTTAATTATACCCATAAGACGATAACTGATTGAATAACAAGATTGACAATCAAATGAAATCAAATTATTGGAATTAAATTATAATTTATTGGATTTAATTACAGTGGAAATTGAACTATGTAATTAGTGAAATATTTGACACTGGAATTTTATGTGAACTTGATTTAAATTATTGTAAATGTCTAAGTAATCAAAAAGGATGAAAATTGGTTAGTTTATAAATATTGAATTAAAAAGAGATTAAATATTAATTAATTCAATTAACGTGAAATTAGCCATTTTGGCCACTAACTCGGAATTCAACGAAACCATTTTCATCGGATCCATAATGGTGAATTATCGTTGGATTTCAAGTTTCGTAGTGATCGGACTTGTCGTTTGATCGTACGGACTCGAAATGCGTAGAAATTAAATCAATTGAAATCCATTAGAAATAAGATGATTTTAATATAACTTATTTATACGATGGAATTAATGACTTGAAACCTATTCCATTGAGTTTAAAACTATCAAAAACATCTATTTCGATATATGGGATGACCCATTTTGGTTTCGGGAACGAAACGGGCTTTTCGGGTCGTCACCGTTCAACTTTCAAATCGATTTGATCCATTCATTTTATTTTCTGACCTACCTATAAATAGCTCATTATAAACCCTAACTGCTTCTCGTTTCTCATTTACAGTACATACAATTATTTCTGCTCCTCTCCTCCTTAATGGCAGAAACAGATTCAAACTTCAAAACCCTCAACCCAAATCAAAATCAATTCCAAAAATTTAAACTCCTCAAATTATATCGAATTATATATCGATTCGAAGCTTTCGACGAGCGCAAGTCAAATTTGCAGTTTCTTTTTCGATTTGGGTTTCTTGTGTCTAGAATTGGGCGATTAATTCTCGGCCCTTTGTTGTGTCGTGATCAACATCGACAGATCATTAATTCGTTGGCACTGTTATGTAGAGAGTCAAGTGGGGAGTTCATCGGAGTGGTTCGCTTGGGGATTCGACGGTTGGATCGACGACAATAATTGATTAGGGTTTGTATATTATAGGCAGAGGCTACCTTTTTCCTCCATGTTCATGGCATGGACGTTGGTGTCGCGATCAATGGTAGTCGAGGCGGCCTTCAGTCTGGATTCGCGAGTTCATCTGTGCGTAAGGGTTAGGTCATGTGATGGTTGCTGGACAGAGAAAGGTGACATGGCTACATCGTAGGTGTTTCTTATTCTTATTTTTATTTAAATTTTGATTTCAAATGTTCTAATTGACATAGCTTTCACATACAAGGTCCGAATCACGCGCGATTTTTTCCGCTAGGATTGTATCGAAATTCGGGACATTTTTACTCTGGCTTGGACGAATTCTGAGACTGTTTGAATTTTGGGCTTGAATTGGATTTTAGTTCGATTTAAAATCGAAGGTTAGTGTTTTAACCCACTCACAACTACTAAACTATTTTATGTTCGTTAAATAAAATTTACGATGTGATTTGAAATTTAATGATTGATGTTTGGTATGTTTCAATTGTCATTCTAATTAAATTTGACTTTTATTGCATTAAATCATCATTTAATTTAATATTGAATTTAAATTGGCAATTTAATACTTGTTATTAAATATCAGTTACCTATTAATGTTTATTGATTAATTTGGATGATGAATGTTTGATTGTTGATATTGGATGATTGGATGTTGTATTGTTATAACTGCAAGTTCCATATGGGTTGAAATGATACATACCCGAACGATCTATAGATTAGGAAAAAATCATTATGGGTTGAAATGATAGATTCGAGCGGTTTTATGGATTTTTAATGAATTCATGATTGCGGTTTGAAATGATATATAATCGTAAAAATTTAAATTGTAGATTGAAATTATAAATATCCGTATCACTTGACCCTAGAGTAGAGAATTATATATAGACACCGGACTGGTGGAATTAAATCATTTTTGAATCTTTGGAAGTTTGAATTTAGTTAACTAGTGTTTTGAAATAGAAATTGATTTATACAAACTGAATTAATTTCGTTGAAATTGGAGTTAATTTTATGAATGGTTCGTAGAATTAGAATTTGAATTTTCAAAATGTCACATATAAATGGACTATTGGAGTTGAGTTATTGAAAATGTTTTGGTTGTAACTTTGAAATCTACTTTAAACTAATTTAAACTATTTCCATTAAATTAACTTTTTTATTCAAATTTAAAACTATTTTAATTTATATTAATCTATTATAACCTATTTAATCCAAATTAATCTATTTTACCAATTTTAAACTAATTAAATTTATTTAATCTATTTTAATTCTATTTAATATAATTTAAATCTATTTAATCTATTTTAAAATTTATTTAATATAATTAAAATCTACTTAATATAATTTAAATCTATTTGATCTATATTTAATCTATTTAAATCATTTCAAATCTATTTAGATCATTTTAAATCTAATTAAATTTAATGTAAATCTATTTAAACTATTTTAAAATTATATAAACTATTTATAATTACCTAAACTATTTTTTAAAATTTCAGACTATGTAAAGTTGAAGTATTTATCCTTAAATCCTTAATGATGATACAACTTAAGTTGGAATTTGGAAGTGATACCCTTTTGTGAAATGGCATATTTGAGTGGATAAGATGATTTGAAATGAAGGATTAATTAACACAACTTATCAATAATTTCAAAGTGAATATGAATTTCAAAAGTGAATATAGTTTGAAAGTGAATATGATTTCGAAAGAGATATGATTTGAAATTGAATATGATATTTTGATATAAATTGTGAATTTAATTTTTGAAATACAAAAGAACCATCCAGTGTGAAATAATCATTTGGTTGTTAAAGAGACCAAGATCGAATATTATCATACTCCCTGTCAATACCAAAAAAATTTAACAACTGTGTATGTGGGAAGATTCCAGAGATGAAGTAGGATGGTTTGACGAACGATTTCTTTATAAGGTATGACGTGACCCTGACACCTATGAGTCGGCTGAGATGTGACTAAAATAGGAGCCACACCGGTCCAAGTGGGGTCATTCCTCTGATCGGACACATTTCTTTGATACCATATTATGACTTTGTGATGATTTGGTGGCCACCTCTTGATTTTGATTCGGGGGTGTGTTCCAAGGTGAGCAGTAGTAGCTGCTATGCATTACCACCAGTCCTGATCCGCAATTGGTATATCTACCCTGGCATTGCCGCGAGTGCCGTGTTCACATGCCCTTGAGCACCTTCTACGAGTTTGTTTTGTACAATACATGTGGAGTGCCCTCTGATAGCCCTCCAGTTTGCGGAGGAATTACTGTACAATATAGACTACGAATATGTAAAAATGTGTTAAGGGGCATATGGGTAATGTGACGACCCAGAGTTTTCGAGCATTAAAAATCAGAATTTTAATTGATTTTAAATTGTTTAAAGGTTAATTATCAACTTAAATTACGAATATCATGATTTATTTGACAATTAAATTATTGAATTTAAATAATTTAAAATTGGATGAAATGTCGAATCTAGAATTTTAAGCCTGTTAAAAATAATTTGAAGGCTCATAAAATTTATATTGATAACACTGAAGATAATAGAAGTTTTAAAATTGAATTTAACAGTGATTTGTTCAGTTTTAAAATTTTATCGTTTAATTTGAATTTAAAAATAGCCTTCCGAGGCACAGTCTCGGAAGTTGACGAAACCAGTTCCATTGGATCCGTAATATTGAATTATTACCGAATTTCAAATTTCGTAGTGTTTGGGGTTGTGGTGTGAGTGTACGTTATATAAACGCGCTGGAATCTATATTGAATTCAATTTCATAACTATGTACCTAAACGAGATATTTTTGAACATAAAAATATAAATTTTTTTTAATCAGCAGCCATCCTGTCTCTGTGAAGCCGATATGATGAACCATCGTACGTGCGAATAACTTTCCTGTTCCCTCTATTCTTTCTGCAGGCTCGTGTAATATCGTCTTGTTGAAGCTTTTCATAGAGAAATAAAATTAAGGGCCGAACCCTTATTCCCAAATCAACGAAGCTTTGACCTAAAAAGAAAAAGGAGGAAACGCCTCCCTTCAAAATCCTATTAAATTCTTCTATTGTCGGCATCTTCATCTTATTCGAAACGAACTTATGGCCTTCGCCTTCTCCTCTTCGTGCTACTTGTAGAAATTGTAGCTGCTTTTATTCGAGAGCTCCACGTCATTGGTGGGAGGGGTTCAACCTTGTACGGTATCGAGCAGATGAGGTTGGCGATGCGAACGATTTAGCTCGCGATCTTGGCGAGTGCGATGGGGGGAGTCGCGGGTCAGGGGCTGCGTTTTGGGATTCACTGTCGTCGCGTGGGTAGCGTCGCGATGCTCGAGACTGGGTGATGGATTGAAGGGAGTCGCGAATTGAGGGTTTAGGAGTCTCGAAGACTCGAGCCTGGGGTCGCGAATTTGAGGTCACGTCGGGTGTTGGGACCGCATGGTGGCGCATGGATTCGCAAGGCGGTGGTGTTTGGTGTCGAGCAGCAGTGAGGTATTGTTTTTAAAAAAATTCAATATATATATTTATGTTAACAGAAAACAGAAAAAAAATTATTTACAGTAAATTAATTTACTGTTGTACTTGCTGAAAAGAAAAAGAATAAAAAAATCAAGTTACTAGTTAAGACCAAATTGTTGATTTAAAATAAGTTTATTTAAATGGTAATAAATTGTTGATTAGTTATGTAAATTTATCAAAAGGGGAAGTTGGTAAAATTAAATAATTGGTTTAAAACCAAATGATTAGTTAAGTTAATTGTTAAATGGAAAATTGATTTTTAGATTAACTCGAATATTGATAAACCATATCAACGTTTATTTAAGGTCAAAAATCGAGAAACCAAGCCAATGTTGAAGTGGAGAGAAAATAAAATCGAAGGTGAGTTAATCTCACTCAGTTGAAATTTAAATTTAAATGATTAAATTTAAATAATTGATTGTATGGTTGGATTGATTAATGTGATAGAGTATAGTATAATTTGAATTTGGCATGTTATGTAATGCTAACGTCTGTGGATGCAGGGAAAACGGGTTGGAGGGATCCGACTGGATCTCTCAACATTTATTTAAATTATTTAAATTTCCCTGTTATGATGATTTGATATTTTATGATGGATTGTGTTGAAATATTTAATGCTATGGTTTGATTGGATAATTGGGTATAATGAATTTCCAGAAAAATATATAACTTGGATGTTGGAAAGAAAAGAAAAGAAGTGAATTTGTAAGTAAAATAAATATGGAAATTCGAATAAATTTAAGAATGAAATAAAAATAAAATAAAGTGACATAAGAACTCTAATTAATAAATCTTGAATATAGAAGGGAGATTTTTGAATTAATAGAAGTTAATGAATTGGAAACTCCAAAGGCTAATATCTAAAAGAACAGAACATTTATTTTAAATTTAAGATTTTAAATTTTGAAAGGAACAAAGAAGAAAATGGGAAAAGCCTGAAATTTGTATATTTCAGTTAAAAGATTTAAAATCAAATAGCAAATAATAATAATAATAAAAATAAAGTCCATAATTAATGAATTTTGAAATGAACCGAGCAAGTAAAGAAATTTATTTCAAATAGAATGAATTGGAAATCAATTCGGGAAATTGATTTAAGTGCTTGAAGTTGGAATTTTCTCTGGATGACCAAGTACACGTTTTTAAAAGTAAAATTGTAAATATAAATTAAATGTTTTAAAGTTGATTTTAAAGAAAGCAAGTTTTGTAAAATTTATTATTTCTAATATTTAATTTCTAAAGCAAGTATTTCCTTTTAATATATTATAGCATTAATTATTTAAAAGTGACTTAGTATTTGTTTTAAAAGTGAAAACCTGGTTTTATATTTTATAAAGTAACCTTATTTTCTCAAATTCATATAGTATGTATTTTTAAACAAATTATTTAAGTAGTTTTATCCTAAATGTTTTAAAGTATATATTTTCAACGTAAAGTGTTTTAAATTATTTTAAAAATCTATTTTTGTGCTTGGTGATTTCAGAGGAGATAGAAAATATTGAGAAATTTATTCTGAAAAGAAAGATGGTTTTGGAAACTATTTTCAAAGGGTTGAAAATAGGAAAAAAATATTTGGGAAGATATTCTGAGGTTAATAAATAATTTGGGAAATTATTTATTGTTGGATGGTTGCTTGTGAATATTAATTGATAGTTAAATAACCGACTATCAATATTGGCCAACCGCGTTGATCGTTTCGAAGAGACCGGGATCGAGATTTATTTCTCGAAAACCACTTCGATCCGGTTTGTACGTTTCGTGTAAACGTTTTTGGATGCGAAGATGGAGCAGTGAAGTGCAAGGGCTAGTCGCTACTAATCCTGATGATATTTCCAAAATGGATGTAGTAGGAATAGTGCCTTCGGTTCCGTTCGAACCCGGGACGGACTTGTATGGATGAATGCTTGCGAGACATCGTCAGGTGGACGATGGGCATTCAAAGGAATATTGTTCTAAAAAGGTAACGCTTAGCCTCAAGCCTCATCAAATGGGAATGACTGAAAATCAGGGGTTATGCAGCAAGGCTAGGTGGGTAGCACCCAAGCAGGGTGAGGTCATTCTAGTCTAGATGTCCCTTATTATTTCGGCTTAGTGGGTGGTTGCTGATCCCAACCGCAGGGTGATCTCACTCGGGATTATCCAGTAAGGGGTAGTCCCAGCCTTGTGTTGCAGGGGAGCGGACGTACTCCTCGGTACGGTGATCTAAGCCCCGTACTGTGACAGGTGGTACCCCAGTGCCTAGTCATTAGTTGGAAATCCATTCTCCCTACGAGCCTTGTACGAGTTTTGTTTGTATTACCCACTTTGTGGCTAGTAGTTGGAATTTAATGAATGTAACAATTTCGGCTATTTTATAAGTATTTGTATATAGACCCTATTATAATATCAGAGGATTTCTATAAAAATGTTTTAGCTATCGTAAGGTAAAAACCCGACATGTTTATTTGTGGCGTGGTCTTACGAGATGCTTTTGTTTTCAAAGGATTTTTAAAACTTTAATAATCAATTGGATGTGATTTTCTCACGCTGGTATTCCAGACTGACTCTGGTGTTATTTAACTGTAATTCTCGGGTCAGACTGAGTATTATAGGATACAGGATTTGATGCTGTGGAGCTCAGGAGACGAGCAAGATGACGATACGTACTTCCATATTTGTTTATACATATATATTCCGCTGTGTTGAGTAGTTGTGCATGCATTTGTATGATATTGATGTTGAGATGTGACTGATGTACTCTGATGATGTAATATATAAACAGATATATTTGATTTTGAGTAAAGATTATTCAGTATCTATTATATTTTATTGTTGCAATGGTTAGATTCTGTTGTTGTTTCCTATTTTCTTCTTCTACCTCTTCTTCTTTAACTCAAATGGTTCGTATTTCTGTACAACTTGAGTTGATTGTTGTAGAATAGTGTTAACTCAAAGGGTACGGATTTGCGGGCTGTTACAGGTAACGTCTTAACGCTATTTTAACACTTTACTTTATTGTAGACACTATTATAATAGGGTATTGTGCTACACAATAGATATTTTAACGGATCCTTAGGAGATGTGAATCCCGAACATCTCTTAAGTTATTGCACTTACGTTAGACACTGGATAGGAGATGTCAAACCCCGTAAACATCTCTGATGCCATCACACGTGTAACGACTCATAATTTTCGTTAATTAAATTTGTCATTTTAATAAGATTTACGTAAATTTAATTTAGAAGAAATAAAGATTTTATAATTAATAATGAAGCAAATGCTGAGAATGAAATGAAACCATGGGAATATAAGGCTAAGTATTTACAGTTGAAACAAAATGACGAATAAATTGAAGTGATGTAAATTGTTATACTAGGCTAAGAGTTGCATATAAGAGAACAAAGGTAAGTAGTGAATTTAGTTAATGAATTAATAATATTAAATAGTAAATTGAATTAAATCAATGTCTGGTACAAGTTGAAATATTGTTTGGAATGAAAGCTTATAAATTGTAAGCATTTAATTTACAAATGAAATCAGTGTATTAATTTAGTTGTAAATGAATGTAAATTAGTGAAATTATGTAATAATTGATAAATGATGGCATTCATGAATGAAATAAGATTTATAAGTAATAAAGGAATAATTGAAATAAACATTTACCAATGAAATAGTATATTGATTTATATAGACTTAATAAAAGAGTTGAACTGAATCAATCTATTTAGTTGAAACTAATTAATTGGTATGCAAATTATAAATGGGTTTATAGTAAGAAATTATACTACCGTGAATTGGAATTAAGATGAAATTGAAAAATTCAAGTATGTGATGCAAATATATCATATATAGTAGTGGAATAAAAAAATTAGTGTTATTATAACCTGGTTGGTAAGTAACAAACTTATAACTGAATTTAAAAGAAAATAGGTGACAATGAATATAGATTGTTCATTTATTTGATGTGTTAAATAAATTTTGGTATTCAATCGCAATAAATATAAATAATTAATTGAAACTGTTGTAAGGTCAAAATTTATTGCATATAATAAATTAGGGGATAGATTTCATTAAAGGTAATTTATTTATTATGTTAATGTAAATTAAAATAATTAGAGGTACGTAAATGATGATTAATACCATGTTTGGAAGTTGTAATTTAGAGGATATTAAGAATTAGGAATTGAATTTGAATTATTTACAATATAAATAAAGATTACGTTATTGCTAACCGAGGGAATCATTAATTAATTGAATGAAAGTTAAATCAGTGGAACTAATGGAGATTAACTTACGTTAGTTATTTAGGGTAGTGACTAAATTTGGTAATCCATTTGCAATTAATGACAATAGTGTTGATATAAGCTAATAAGTTAAATGTCAATGCAATACCAATTTATGGATTGAATGTGATTATGAAATTGGAATTAGATAAATGCAGTAAATAATTCAGGGCAAATAAATTTATGGAACAAATGTTAAGATCTTAACTGGTGGTAATTAATAATTAAAGATAATGTAAATTCCATTTATAATATGACTATGGGTGAATGAAAAGATTGTAAATCAAGATTTGTTTATTTATATGAATATAAAGAATTAAGGTAATTGAGTTTTTGCAATTAAGTAAAAATTAAACATTTATTTTTACGTTAATTGAAAATTTAGTTGAAATTAAAAAATATTTATGTATGTTAATTTCATCCATTTGGCTATAATGGATTGAATAATAAGAATGAAGATTTAATTCAACGAAATTTTTGGAAACTTAATTGATAATTTCTAAATTTAATAAAAATGAAAATTTGACACTGAAATGGTAAGTTAATCAACTTTAAATTGACCTTTAAATTGTTTAAAACATTGTAATTTGATTGAGACATATAAATGTAATAAAATTTGTCAAATTTAAGATTTAAAAAAATAAAATTGGATTTTATTAATGAATTTTTAATTTATTTAATTAATATAAAATTAGCCATTTTGGCCACTGACTCGGATTTCGACGAAACTAGTTTCATCGGATCCGTAACAGTGAATTATAATACAGTTTCAAGTTTCATAACGATCGGACTTGTCGTTTGATCGTACCGACTCAAAACGCCTTGAAATTTATGCAATTTAAATCAATCTAAATCAATTTGGAAAAATTGAATTTAGCATAACTTCTTCATACGATGGAATTTGGACGTGAAACTTTTCCATCGCGTTTAAAATATTTTTAAACATAAATTTTGATATATGGGTTGACCCATTTCATTCCGGAGTAGAAACGCGCTTTTCGGGCCATTTAGCGTTCAGCGCGTATACCAATCCGATCCATCTATTATTTTTCAGCCTTATCTATATATAACCCGTTATAAACCCTAGTCACTCCTTATTTTCATTTTTCTATACGTACATCTCCTTCTCAACTCCTCATTCCAATGGCAGAAAAAAACCTAATTCCCAAATTCCAAAAATTAATTTCAATTTCAAAAAAAAAAAAAGGATCTGCAGCCACTTCGAGTCACGCTTTGAGTTTCAGAGGCAAAAACGCTGTATCTACTTCGGGTCAGGAAGAAAATGACTCGGGTCGCTCCGGGTCGTTTTGGCCAAAACTCCAAGTAAGCACCGGGGATTTAAGGCGGCGCCTTGAAGTCGAACCCGAAGTTGACATAGGACCAGAATTTTCCAATTTTCATAACTTTTGCGTACGAGCTCGGATTCACGCGCGGTTTATTTTGTTGGGATTGTATCAAAATTCCAGACATTTTGGCGTTGGTTTGGACAGATTTGGAGACTGTCAAAATTTTGGGTTTAAATTGAATTTAGATTCAATTTAAATTCAAAAGGTGGGTGTTTTAACCCACTCACAACTTCTAAGTTATCTTATGTTTGTTAAATTGATTTAAGATATGAGTAGAAATTTAATTATGACTGTTTTGCATATTTTATTCATCATCTCAGTTAAATCGCATTTATGTAATTTAACTGTTAATTAATTTTATTATTGCATATAAATTGACAGTTAAAATTTATTTATTTTGCATATAAACTGCTAGTTAAACAGTTATTTATTTATTTATTTTGAATATAAACTGTTCGTTGATACCTGATATGTTTTATATGCTCTATTGATGTTTTTTTAAATTGACGATGATTGAAATAAGATTGGTTGATGATTAATATTGGGTGAATGGATGATGTGTTCCATATTATATAAACTGCAAGTTATTATGCATTCTCATTTCATTCGGGATTGCGGTTTGAAATGATATACAACCGTATTTTTATTTTTAAATTGCGGATTGATATGATAAATATCCGTATCACTTGACCATAGGATAGAAAATTATATACAGGCACCACAATATATATATAAAATTATTTTTGAAATGATTTCTATGGTTTGGATAGGATGCGGTTAAATAAATATTAATTTTGATCTTATATAAAATCTTATTTTATATATACATATATTGTTAACTTATTGAATTTAAGCTATGTATGAATTGGTTGAATGTGAATAAATAAGTTGAAAAATGGAGTTTGATAATTTATATTTATGATTAAGGACAGGTTTAAGATATTGTGTATATATAGAGTTTTAAATAGTTCAAATCAATTAAGATTGAAAATTTAATTGGAAATTTATTTTGAATTGGGCTTATTTAAAAATTAAACTCCACAAGTTCGTGTAAACTTATTAATCCTGGAAATTTTAAAGGTATGATATTTATAACTGGATTTTTATTCAAGATAAATTAAATGAATAATTCTAGTATAGATAAATGGAAGAAATTTTTTAGTGTTAATAAATTGGGTTTTATTTTAAATGGTTATGGATCTATTATGTGAACGTTTCAAAACTAAATAATAGGACAATGAATTGTTGTATAGAAATTCCCAACCTTAGTTTTGAAAGTTCTTAAATACTCAAAGTTTGAAAATATTGAAATCGAAGTGTTTTTATTCAAACTGAAAGTGAATCTAAAGGTTATGGGTTTAGACTGAACATAAAGTAAATAAAATTGTAAAGGCGTGGAAATTATTTACTTTATAAGAAATTTTAAATTCAACTGTTTTATTTTATATACTGTTGAATATCCAAACCATTTAAGTTTTGAAAGTTATGGTTTTAAAACTATGGATTTCGAAGTATTATGTGGAAAGTTAAATTTCAAATATTTGGTTTCGAGGTATTATAAATCTTAAAAGTGGCATGATTTTGGAAAAGATATATTTGAAATAAAATGATATCATATTTATTTGGGTTTTAAAAGGAAATGATATCGTATTTATGGGTTTTGAAATGGATAATTATATTTTGGTTTTGAAAGCATAATTATTTTTAAATGACCGCGGTGTTATAATAACATTTGGTTGTTGAAGAGACCGGGATCAGAAGTTGTCATACTCTCTGCCAACTCTGAAAACCTCTTTAACAACCGTGTACGCGGTGGAGATTCCAGAATGGAGTAGGTTGGCAGCGGCGTTTCCTTTAAGGTAAATACATGGACCCGACTCCCGTGAGTTGGCATAAGGTGGCTAAAACAGGAGCGATTCTCGGGCCAAGGGGGTTAGCGCCCTTTATCGGACACTCCTCTTCGATACTACTCTGACTTTGGATTGATTCTGTGACCACCTTTACTTTTGATTTTAGGGGGAGTTTGTTCGAGGTGGGCGGTAGCTGCGGCTATGCATTACCACCAGCCCGGATGCGTAATTGGTATATCTACCCTGGCATTACCTAGTTGTGTCGTGTCACCTACCCTATCGCGTCTTATACGATTTTGGTTTTGTACCATACCTATGGAGTGCCTTCTGACGATGCCCAGTACGAGGGAGATTACGGTACTGTATAGACTATGGGAATATATTATGTGTTTAGGTGGAAAATGTAAAGCCTTAACGCTATTTAAAAGTAAGTTTATTTTACAATTAGACACTATTATAATAGCGAAATATACTACATAGTAAATAGTTTAACGGATCCTTAGGAGATGTAAATCCCGAGCATCTCTTGAGTTACTGCACTCATATTCATTTCTGTAATTTAACTTACATAAGATCTTTTAGTTCTGACTCGAGTGTTTTGTCTTTTCAATTCGCTCGGGTCAGTCCGAGCGTTTCAGGATTTGAAGATTTTTCTGGAGGAAGAAGACGAAGATTTCATTACTATTATTATTATATATTATATGGTTCCACTACACTGTATTTCGCTGCATTAATATTATTGGTATGTGAACTCTGATATTTATTGTATAAAGAAGAATCAAATGTTTGTAAACAGTTTTATGAACTGTATATTTATTATTATATTTTATCCTTCCGCTGTAAGATTCTGTTTTGTTTTATTCTTTCTCGTTTTTCTTATTTACCCCATAACAATCCGCCCTTCCGTATGGTTTGAATTGGCACGTGTGTTGATTTAAAGCGTGCGAAAAGGCGAGATGTTACAACACGCATATTTACCATTGATTTAATTTACATAAGATCTTTTAGTTCTGACTCGAATGTTTTGTCTTTTCAATTCACTCGGATCATCCTGAGCATTTCCGGGTGGAAGACCTTATTTCTAGAGGACGTAGACGAAGATTTGTACTATTGCTATTTATTATATTTATTCCATGCATCACATTATTCCACTGCATTTATTTATTTATTCCTGTTTATGTAACTCTGATGTATGTGTTGTAAAGAATAATCAAATGTATTTATAAAACATCTTTATAAACTGTTATTTGATGATTATATTTTGTCATTCCGCTGTGAGATTCTATTTTTGTTTTATTTCTTTCTCTTTTTCTTATTAACCCCATAACAATCTGCCCTTTTGTATGGTTTGAGTCCGACATGTGTGTCTGCTTAAAACGTCCAAAAAGACAGGTCATTACAATTCTAAAATACATATTATACATATATGTTTAATAAAAAGTAAAAAAATAATTTTGAAATATGTACATATTTATGCATGTGTATAGATATATATACACTATATTTATTTAAAGTTATGCATTAATTTGAATTTGAAATTACTTGATATTTATTTTATGTATATAGATCTAAATTTAAATTTTGAATTCTAAATTTGATTTTGACTTTCATTGATACTTATAATATATTTTTAATTATGTTACACTACAATATTGTGTGTGTACGTAAACTATATTTATATAAATGCTACTATTTACAAACACTATTTTATAATAATATAGAACTACACACACATATTTATATACGCAGATATATGCTTGATAGCACACACATATATATAAGGTCTAATAGATCTGTTGCGATATAAATCTCCGCATATATATGCATGCATATTAAACCATGTCACTGTTTATGTTTCACATGCACGTACACATATATGTATATGATACACATATTATATTATAAATTACAAATATAACATTAAAATAAAATTTTATATTATAAATAAAATAAAATAATGATTTTATTTAAAATAGCTTTAGATCGGATTTAAATGAATTTAAATTTCATAGGCCCAACAAGATCGAAAATGGAATAATTTTCTTGAAATTTACCAATTTATACTATTGCATGTTGACTCGATTCCAACAACCTCTATAAGACTACACACTTTGATCGATCAATAATCACTATTTTACCATTGATCGAGAAACCCTAGAAAGAACGACCATGGATACGTAACCAATTTTCGATCAACCAGATTGTTAGATGGAAAAATAAATCTCAAACGCCTCTTCTTCCCGTCGAAAGCTTCGAATCCATATATAATTCGATGAGGTTTGGACACTTTTTAGTTAATTTTCTAATTACCATTAGAAAGCAATTGAGGTAATTTTGAGATTAGTATAGAAAAGTGGAGAGAGGTGACGGCTAGGGTTTCGTGGCCTCATTTATATAGTTGTTAGTTGGATTATGGGTTGTGTATCCAATTTGATACGAAACTGCTGCGTACGTTTTTTAAACACCATATTTATTTCAAAGTCCGTAACTCCAAACCCATCAAAATTGTATATCAAGCTGATCGTCTTAGATTGATCTTCACAATAGTTATAAATATGATATCCAATTCACCTTGTAATTAAAAATTCATTTTTAATTAGTTTAATATTAACAGTGTTAAATTTTCGGCCCATTACAACTAGCTATGGTTACGTGTGAATGTTTATATTTGAATTGTTCAATATTAATTCCTCACACCTTTGAGTCACACAACCATAATTATGAATTCTTCAAAAATTGACACGGTTCAATTAATATATAAAATATTGTAAATTAATTAAATTAATTCATATTTGAGAAATACTGATTATTATATAATTTATTTGATGTTTTAATTCAGTTAGAAATTATTTGGATATATATAGAATTATATATGCACAGTAAATATTTAAATGGGCTTTAATATAGTTAACCGCTTAACAAGCTCTTGGAAATAATTACCTATGTGATTCAATAATGTGGCAAGTCATGCTAGAGAAGAAGATAGAGATATGGATGATATTTGATTGAAAACTAATTGAGAATTAAAAGTGGAAGTTTTGAAAAGAGAATAATAAAGATTTATATTCCCTCATATAAACAAACCCTCTCATTCTTTTTCTTTCATGAATTCTTTTTAATCACTTTTTTCTCTCCTCTCTTCCTTCCATGGTCGAATTTTCATCATTCCCTTTCCATAATATTTTCAAATTCAAATAAAAATGAGAACATCAAATGAAATAAAAATAAGTATTCATACATCTTCTACAAGGATTGGATGTGGATCTTGAAGATGTGAGGGGGAATGTCAGCTAAAATTTTGTCTTATTGGCTAGATCCATAAACCTAAATTCCTTTTCATATTTATGCTTGTTGCATCTCATCATAATGATTTTATATATATAAAGATTTTATTTTGACATCATAATTTAAAAAATTAACGAGATGATGTGATTTTAGTGAGTTCATTTTCTCAAAACTAAAATTGTTTATGTGTGTAAAATTACAATTTCATTTATAAATATGATTCAATATATAATTAATGATTTTTGAAAGTTACTTGTAATTTAAATGTATCAAATAATATTGATCTGAATCATTTTGAGACATAAAATACATTAGCATCTTGTTCAAAACTTGTAGGTATATTTTTGTTTTTGAATTCCTTTTGATTATTTTATTTCTAAATCACATCAGTTTTGGGTGATAAAATTAAACATTATATATATATATAAACAAACAAACACACATACACGTTTACTATAGTTTTATATATAAAAGCATTTATAAATATGTGAATATTATGTTCGTATTGAAATATTAATTTTTAATTTATACGCATGAGCGCGATTGTGCGCGCGCACACACACACACACACACACACACACACATATATATATATATATTGAATAATTAAAATTATTTTTCCATTTTGAATGTAATCCAGATCTAAATTACAAATAAAACTTATCAAATCAAATTTAGATTCTTACTTTAAATTTTTGTGACGACCCACATTTCGGAAGGTTTAAATCGAAAATAATACACATATGTCCAACTTAAACAATCCAAAACATAGATAATCATTGGGGTTAATTAAGAAAAAAATAAGAAAAGAAGAAGAAAGCAAACACAGAATCTTGCAGCAGAATGAGAAAAATATAATAACCGAATAAACAGTCCATGAAGCTGTTTATATTATACATTTGATTATAATTTATACAACATTTATCAGAGTTATACATACAACAGGGATAAATAAATAATGCAGAAGAATAACATGATGCAGGGATAATAATAGTAATAATATACCAAATCTTCATCTTCGTTCTCCAAAGAATGATCTCCAATGCGCTGAAATACTCAGGACAGACCCGAGCGTAATGAAAAGACAAAACATTCGAGTTGGGACTAAAATATTCTTATGTGAGTCAAATTGTGTGAGTCAAATCGATATCACATAACATGAGTGTCATAGCGTCAGAGATGTTTATAGGATTTCACATCTCCTATCACGTGTGTGCAATAACTCAAGAGATATAAAGGGATTTTTCATCTCTTAAGGATCTTTCAAAATATTTATATGTAGTAGAATACGCTACATATATATTTTGTCTAATTAATAAAATAAATATTTTTCTTAGCGTTAAGGCTTTACATTAATCCCCTTTAATGCGTTCTTAAGCATTGTCGTATAGTTTGCGTATAACGCCCCAGTAGCATGCCGGGGATAAGGATGCGCCGTGATATGACGACACTAAACCAAAATCGTACGGGTCTAGTACAGGATAAAAGTATGACAAGGCACATGAGGTAATTTCGAAGGTAGGATACTACCAGTTCAGGTCGCAGGGCTGGGGGTCACACCTCATAGCCAGACCGACAACTGCGTCCATCCATTCCATATCGAGTCAAAGGGAGGCTATCCCAAATCAAGATGCAACAAGTGTAACACCCCACGTTAAATTATAATTATATATGCAAATAATTTAATTAATTTATATACGTTTGAAATTTTAAAATAAAGAAATATTTGTAAATGGGGAAACTAACCAATATTATTTGGAATACAAATATATTTGTGTAACAAATACATTAGAGACAGAAATTATATAAAATCAATTAATAGGGAAGATTAATTGATGGCCTTTGTTGAAGGGAAAATTAATATTCAATTGATTAGTAGAGATGATTAATTGACAGGAACTGACAAGAAAGGAAATATATAATGTAGCAACTAATTAATACGACCAGAAACATATATGTTAGTGCAAGAGAATAAAATGGAGGAAGACTAATTTATGCAAGTAATAATTGTCCATTAGTAAACATGGAGGCATATGGTAACATATATAATTAAAATTGGGATGCAAAATTCAATAATTATGGGAATAAAATAAATTAATATGCATATATGTGATGAATTAATATGGTGTTGATTGGCATATTAATTTGGTAAGAAATCACAGTGCGGGCAATGATTAATTGGATAGTAAGTTAATTCTAGGTATATATAACATCTATTATTTGGGTGATTAATAGGAGAATCTTATTTAAAAGGAAAGTCACATTTAAAAATATATGTTTCCATATATTGCGAGAGAGAAGGGGAAAGTGATTAACGAAAAGATTGTTGGAGAATCGATTTGAAATAAATACAAACGCAGAAGAAAACATATTAATTTAATGTCCATAGACTAAATGTATGCTTTAGATTTTAGGATTTTATTTCTAATGGTTAGCACTGATTTGAACCACAATAAATATAGGTGCAGAGCCTCATTATTTTCTCTTGCCTACAGAAGCACTGCCATTATTCTATATCTTCTACACTTTCTTAATAACAAAATTTTAGATCTAATTCACACGAATTTAGATCTAAATAGAAAGAGAATAGAATTGATTAGGGAATTAGGAATTGGTTAAAATAAGAAGGCTATGTCAAAGGTAAAACTCTAGATCTGAGTTTTATTGCTATTTCTAATCCAAGTCTTTTCCTTTTCTCTTTCAAATATTATAGATCTGCAAATATATCGTTTGTGATTCCAAATAGAGATTACAAGGGAGGTGAATATAGATGTTAGGGACAAATCTGAAATAAAAATAGGGAGATTTGGAAAGCTAGCAACGTGAGTGGATTTATTTATATATCTTTTAAGTTTTAGATATATTATAGTTAAATTCGCGTTTAGATAATTTTATTCAATAATTAATCCTATTAATTAAGATATGATGAATTATAAGAAATTTACAGTTTATTTACAGTAAAAGTTTTATATATGTTTCTACATTTTGGATTTTTAAATATAGTTTTCATAACCAACCAAATAAAATAGAATTACTTTCTAGAATATAAGAAAATAAAGCAAAGTATGACATGAATCAAGTAAATTATTAGATAAGAACTTGAAGCTATAAACGATAATGAACCAAGGTCTGCATTCATTGCGCAGACTATATAAGAAGATAGTCACTATAGTAAGTGAACTATATAATATAGAAGAGTAAAAGAATATTCTATATCATAATAAAAGAAGGCAGATTAGAACAGAAAAGAAATATTGGAATTATGTATGGGCTATAAAAGAAGAGAAAATGAAAATTATAGGTAGAGTTATAACATAGGTTATAATTAAGTAATAAGAATGGAAAAGCTTATTTTGAGATTTCGAATAAATTAATGAGCAATAATAATGGTAGAATCTTATTTAGATAATTTATATTAAGTCAATAAGCAACTAAAGCAGGAATGATAAAAGACGCTTATTTTAATGAACTTAAGATTTATATTAAGTTAAATAAGCAAGATAATGAATGTGGCTCATACCAATAACATTTTCTATTAAATAAATAAAAATCTCACAATAGATAGAGGTGAGACGGGGGCAATAATATGCTACTCAGGGTAAATAAATAAGTAGCAAACAGAATAAGTGTAATGACCCTGAATTTAACCGCTTTAGAATATAATATTTAAAGTGAATTTAAATATGAAATAGGTAAGGTTATATAATTCAAACAATATTAGAGAGGATTTGGAAAGAAAAGTATACACAAAAATAGTAACATTTTCCTATATCGACAAAAGTGACAAAATACCGATTTTAGAAAAGTATATTTCAGTGGTTAAATAAATTATTTTAGTTTATTTATAATTTTTCATATTTTTAAATAATACTGTACAAATTTATTTTTAAATTTGGTTTACATAAATAAATAGTTTAACTAAAACGTCAAAAAGTGACCGAAAAACATTTTGTCAAAAAGCAATGTATTGTCGATTAAAAGTTGTCGCACCTTTATTTTTTAATAGAAATATATATTCAAATAGTGTAAGTATTAATTAATTCACTAATTAAGTTCACTTTTACTAAATAAGATTAGAAAATTATAGAATGTCATTAGAAAAGTAAGCAAGCTTAAAAAAAGTCAAAAGTAAACATCAAATCCAAATCACATCAAAATCCAGCAAAATAACTACTTTTATTTACTTAATATTTAAGTTATTAAGACATAAAGTAAGAAGTAAAAGGATGATGTTAAGTGTTGAAAAAGTGGAGGTTGCTTTAGTTTAAGTAATGTTAGTTTGGTAATTTGGTAAGAGGTTATTTTGGAAAGTTATCACCTCTTTCTTTTCCTATAAATACACACCTCCTTCTTCGCTTTCATTCACATTTCTTCTTCTTTTTTCTCGAGCTTCTTCCTCTTCTTCCTCTCCTCTTTAATATCTTCCAAGCCATATGAAAAAATTTGAAAGAAATAATTTCAAAATATTTACAAAATATTCAAAAGAAATAAATGTCATTCTCTTCAAATCAAACTCATATTTTCTCCATATCTTACATCTTCATCTCTCGGCCATAACTTCTTCAAAACTGAACCAAAATACAATTTTTTTTAAATCATGTATTTTTCCAGTGGCTACAACTTTCTTGTTGACCACTTTGTCTTATTCTAAACCTAACCATGTCAAAAATCTACTTGTTTTCAATGCATTCTTTGGCCCATTTTTTAAGAAAAAGAATCTCCCATTTTTAATTGATCATAACTTGATCATAAATAATCCAAATTAAGAAATTCTTTTTTCAAATTATATGAAATTCCAGTGGCTATAACTTTTTTGTTGATCAATTTTTTCAGTTTTGAAGTTTTCTATACCTGAAACTCAATTCTTTGAAGTGCATTTTCGAGCTTCACTTTTGTCAATCCGACAATACATCTTCTTCATTCTATCATATCTCCCTCAAAGAAACATGGATTCAAATGATTTTTTAAATTCAAAAGAAAATAATTTTCAACAGCTTTTTAGTTAAAAACTTTTCTAAATTTTAAGATTTAGAGGGCCTAAAATTAGATACAAGATAACCTATTTTTCGGATCTAAATCTTGGGAATTCAAGTTCATAGCTCTACTGCTTCTTCTCTATCCTTTCGGCCAACCTCCATCTCAAGTCTCCGCCAAGCAACTGGAAGGGAGAGGGTGTTTTTTTTCTAGTGTTCAATGGAGTAGGAAGTAGCTAGTGATGTGTTGGTTAATTAGAATGTTGGTAGGAAGTTTACCGCTTTGGTTTATGGTGAGAAACTCTATTTAATATCTATATTTATATATATACATGTTTGATGATGTGTTATGATTGCTATGGAAGCTTATATATGCTTTGATCATTAAATATTTGTTATTTGATACGATTGTTAAATTTCTTTACCAAGTCACGTTAATACACTTTGGTAAGCACAAAGGAAATCACTTTCCTTTTGAAAATGAAATGCTGTATATGGAATGCTTAAACCTTTTGGAAATAATTTTTAAATGAGTTAGAAATGTTTTATAGACATTTAAATATGTTTAAATTAATAAAGAAAGAAAATCAAGATTTCATCTTGTATATTTTAAATATGTCCAAAATAATTTTTCAGAAAAATCGCGCTTTTGCAGTAAAGTGACCAAAGTTTAAAATTGATATTTTAAATGTTTTAAAATTATGAAGTAATTTTGACAAATCTATTAAAATGGTTTAAAAGATATTTGGAATTGAAAATCTGAATTTTCAAATATTAAAAAGTTGTTAAATCAAATAAGCTTATATAGCACTTTCCATAGCAACTTTATGCTGCGAATTCTATAACCTTTTGAATATGAGTTTAAACTTAACGGTTTTTCCTAAAAACAATTATGAAGGTTTTTTAAAGGAAAATTAAGAGTTTCAAAGATAGGTTGGAATCTTATAATTAATTCCAAAATAAAGCTAATAACTGAGTAGGAAACGACTGGTACATTGTCTCGCTTATGAGATATGCGAAGATAAAACAAGGTGTTTAAATAAGGTTAGGGATGGAGCAACTAGTGCCATGAACTTACCTGGCATATGTTTTCTCTTTTTAGGCGGCGGGTGGAATAGAACGAAGGGAAAGCTCCGATAATCTAAAATTTATATTAAAGTTTTCCTAAATAAAAGGCGAAGTAAAATGGATTTATTCCAAGTTCAAAAGGATTTAAGTAAATCAACTGATCCGATAAATATCAAACGAAGGCTATAATGATTCAATATTTACTAGAAGAATATTTTATAAAGATTTATATCTTCGAAGATATTTGATAAAAGGAAATGCACAAATCAATCATCAAATCTTCCAATAATCATTTTAAATCGATGATTGGTACGAAGGAACCGGGATCGGATTTGGAAGATTCCTATCAGAAAAATCAGGATCAGGTTTGGGTGATTCCTATCCGAAAACCCCTTCAAACTAATTTTTGAAATAAAACATATTGAAGACAAAGGTCATTGAAGATAAAGATCTTCATGATGTAAGATTACTTGCCATTAGTCCCTGAAGGTGAAATTTACCATACCTAAGGTGACAGTAGTACTCTGTTATGAAAATCTTCGATTTGCAAGAATATTATATGAAGTTAAGAAGAAAATCTTTGATTAAGATTTATTAAGTAGTTTGGGAGTATTTATCCTGTTAAAAGTTATAACCTGAATATAAGAAATCTTTGATTAAAATTTAATGAATGATTTGGAAAAAAATTCCTATGTAAAAGAGAAAATGATTTGGAATTATTGCAGGATTTAAGAAAGGTTTAAATAAACCAAATGATTAGATAAATGAGGCTTAATAATTCCATAAACATTTGAAAAGAAAATGGAATAACTTGAAAAGAATATATCTAATAAAGATATTTGATATTAAATAAAATATGAAGTAATTGATTGATCATTGATATCCACATATGAACTTAACATCTTACAAAACAATGATTGGCTTCGAAGGAACCAGGGTCAGGTTTGCGTGATTCCTATCTGAAAACAACTTCGAACCAATGTATACCTTCAAAAGTGAAGACACGTTGAAGATGTTAATTATTGAAGACGAGGATCTTCATAGCGTGAGGACTGCTTATTGACATGCTCTGGATCGCTCCCATTATAGAGTTATTTATAGCACCAATCTCCTCATTGTGGAGATTTTTCGGATTGCAAGGACTACTCCCTACTAGTGGCGGTAGGAGAGTGCCTTCGGTTTCGTTCAGTCGCAGAACGAACTGGTATGGAAGAATGTCTGACATTGCATTTTTGATCATATTAATTGGTCTCTATCATTGTATTATTTGCTTGGTGATGAAGAAGGCAACTTCTCTTAGCTTAACACCCTTTCCTGAGACATACGAGCTAAGGAGTTATATGTTGGTAGAAATCGGTTGTGTGATTAAGGAATAGAAATGTGGCATTCAAATTGGAACCTGTTATGATCAAAGCGCGGTTTTGTATGAAGAAGCATGGCTTTGAAGAAACTAAGCATAGTCTCACTAGCCTCACATCCCGGAAGATGATATGCGATACTGTACGGTCTGACAGACACAAATTCAAAATAAGTAAATATGTATGGTAGTGTCCGATACGTGGGGCCCTTTGGGGGAAAACTTCCCTCAAGGCATTTATTGCCCCATTTTGATAAAGTGGTTAGCTTGAGAAAATAAGGGAACTAGTGGTTATCAGTGGTAGTATAACAAGTACAGTTCTAAGTGACTAGTTTGAGAAAAGCGATTAAGACACCGTGGAAATTATGTTTGCAGGATCGAAGGAAAGGCCACTAGTTCCCTATTATCTTAGAAATCCAATCCCAATACGAGATTTACGGTTTTGATTGTATTCCTAAATAGCTGCAGTGACTTGCAAACATTTCAGCTACCCCTTTTGGTATCATATATACCGTTGACCCAGTCCGGATATATTCCCATAGACTTAGTCCGGGTATTGAACCTTATTTGAATAAGTTTATTTGAGAAATTTTTTCAAAATAATGTCACTAAAAATAATATCTAGTGTATTTTGGTATAAAGTGTTTTGGTTATCATAAGGTAAAAAAAAGCCCGTCCGTGTTTATGTGTGGGCGTGGTCTTATGACCCTTCTTTTCAAAAGTTTTGATAACATCGCCATAATCTATACATTTAAAATTTCGAGTATCTCACGCTGGTTTATCAAGCCTGATCAAGTTATTTTTAATACTTAAGTCAGATCTGAGTAGTTTTAGGTTTAGTTGAAGATGGTTGGAGTTTCCAAAGGAGAGTTGGAGATCTTCACCATCGTATGGATGTATTCTATTATATGCTACATCTATTGCATTTGTTTTGTTGTTTGTCAGCATTTGTAAGGACAGGGGTTTTTTACTGTCCAGGCTGAATCTAGGTTAGACTCTGATATTGTATTTTAAAATTTTCCATTGTAAAAATTATTATTGAAATAATATATGTTATTCCATTCGTGCGAGATTCTGTTATGCCTTTATTTTCTTTATGCCCTTAATGATCTGTCTTTTCATGCAATTTGAGTTAGACATGTATGTTTATTGTCGATTCAAAGAGTATGAAAAAATGGTTCGTTACAATAAGGAAGTAAACTAAACACAAATTAGAAGATTAGACTTAGGTTCTAATAAAAGAATTGAGATGCGTTTGGAGCAGCCCAAAGAATGAAACGTTTAACGAAGAAGTTCATCACGGATTTCAGAAATGGAGAAGCATGTCCAATTTAGTAGTTTTAGGATTCAAGGAAGTACGAGACTTCAACGGGATGTGAGGATATTCTAGGATGGCCCACTGGGTATGCCTAACGAATCTGCACCCCCGAAGGCAGGTCTATAGGTGTTCCATCAAGAGATTATGTATTGACTACATTTGGATTGTAGGCCTAACGAAACAGACCTTTGTAGGCAGTCAGAAGGACTTGGTGTTCAGAGTAGGGTATTCGTATGTCCAGTACTTACAAGTAAGTTTATGGATAGTCGCATGCTGATATCGGCCAACATCAAGACCAAGAGCGATTACGGGAAAGCCTAGAGTTAAATCAACATGCCAATGATTCTATCACTATCGAGACATTGGATGTAGGGCACCGCCATTTGGTTGTTAGATTATTTGCAGTAGGGCATGACCACTTAACTCTTTTGAAGTCTTTCGGTTAGTTGTGGGGTGGCTGCATGGGGCCATAGCCACGATGAAAAAGAGATAGACCAACCAAAATATCTCTATTGTAGGCCTAACGAAGCAGTCCTTTACAGATATAGAAAATCCCCAACTGAATTTCGTACAAGGTAGACCTTGTTGGCGGGATTCGGATAGTAGACAGAACGATTACATAGTCCTCAATGTACGCACTGGGTGGTACATTGTGGATGTCCGAACATTGGCATAGGCTAGTGCAAACGTGATTTACGTTTTCATAGAAAGTAGTGGAGCATCTATATTGCAGGCCCTACAAAGCAGTCCATTACAGATGTAGCTACGGAACACTCATGGAGTAAGATGATGGAGTCTCTGTATTGTAGGCCTTACGAAGCAGTCCTTTACAGATCTAGCTACTGAGCAAGACAATAAAGCATCTGTATTGTAGGCTTACGAAGCAGTCTTTTATAGATGTAGTTACGGAACGCTCTCGAAGAAATACGATGGAGCCATTTTCGAGGAGGATACGGAAGGTACCATGGGTGAACTCAGGACCAATATGGTCATTGGGCATATAGCTACATATACGTATATATTAATTATTAGGTTTTAATCTACTATGGAGTAGATGAGCACAGTTCACGAATGGAGGCGAGAGTATTGTAACCTAATGAACCTAATATAAGAGTAAACGGAAATAAAACGATATATATAGAATTAAACCTAGAAGTATATAATTTATTCATTCACCTGAACTTTTGTCCTGACCCCCTCCTCATAACATCCTACAGGTTAGGTAAATGGCAAAGACTTCTCAACTTTATGACACTTGCTTAGAAAGTGTTATTATTTGAGTGATTATTTACTTACTATTATATTTTAGTCAATCCTGCTGTAAGATAAATTATTAAGCTCCAATATATTTGTCTTTGCCTATTTGTAGGATACCGGATACCCAACGCGGGCTTCTGTGGGTTGGCTTTTAGCATTTTTGTGAAAAATCCGAACCACTAGAATTCGGGTTGTTACAATAAGAGTAACAATATGGGTCAAGTCCAAGAAAATGAAGAATGGATGTCCGCTAGGGGTAATTATCCCACTTGTCCCTATCAAGCCATCCTATTTTAGTCATTTCAAATTGGCATAAGTGTCGGGGTCTATCCATCACCATTATCTTTCTTCAAATCTAGTAAACGATGCCAAATCCAACCACTTCATTTTGGAGTCTCATCAGCTTACATAATTGTAAAGTGGTTCCAATATTGACAAAGAGTATGCCAATAAGAGGCCCCGGTCTCTTTAACAACCAAATGTCGTTTTACACACTAGTGGTACTTTTATTTTTCGAAAACATTTCGTACTTGATATAAAAATATAATATTCACTTCAAACTCAAATTCATTTCGAAATCATCATATTTACTCAAAATATTCTATTTCACTTCAAAAACATTTTCTTCTTAATATCTCGATTTCGCTTCCAAATTGTTTCGAATAGGTTATAACTTCAATTTAACCCAGTTCGTATTTAAATCCATGATTTACTGATAACACTTCTACTATTACCAGTTTGAATTTTAGAAAATAGTTTGAGTAGTTTTAAAATAGTTTAAATAGTTAAAAATAATTTAAAGGTTAAAATAGTTTAAGTACTAAAAATGGATTATATAGTAAAATAGCTTGGAAATCAAAATAATTTGAATATTTAAAAAGATAGATTTTAAATAGTTTATATTAAAATAATTTATTTGAAAATAGTTCCAAAGTAAAACTGATTCAAATCCTAATCTTCTAATCCAAATCAATTTCAATTTCCATTTCCATTTAAATCGATTCAATTCAAATTTCAATTCGAATTAACTTCAATTCCAATTTTAATTCAAATCAATTTCAATTTCGATTCCAAATTAATTCAATTTCGATTTCAATTCCAATTAATTCAATTTCGATTCCAATTAATTTAAATTCAATTCCAATTTGAATTAATTTTAATTCAATTCCATTGAATTAATTTCAATTCAATTTTCAATTTTTAAACCATTTCGATTTATAAAAATTCGAGTTTGATTTTCAAAATATGGATTTAAATCACTTGAATCAAATTGACCTTCAATATTCAATTTAAAATCCAAATCTTCAAATATAATCCAATTCCGACCTCAATTTTAAAATATCGTTTTAAATTACGTTGACTGAGCAATATTTTGAAGTTCAAATAAATGTTCAGTCTTTTAAAACAAATCAATTTCCAAATTTCAATCATATTTCAATTATAACTTCAAAATCTGAAATTTCATTTTTTTTGTTTATTTTAAATAATTTCGTTTAATAAATTCTGATCCCAAAATTTTTAAGTTCAATTTCGAAAATAATCCGATTTCCATAAATTCGATTTTTACTTCTTTAGATCAAAATCATTTATATAATTTCAAATAAAATTTTTGAAATCATTTAATTTAACCAATCCAGTGTGCGTATATAATGTTCTATCCTATGGCCAAGTGAATCAGTTATTTCAATGTAATTCAGGGATGGATATATATCATTTCAATCCAAAATAAATGTCATAGGTATATATCATTTCAATCTATTTCTTAATTTATTCGAAATAATTCGATTTACAGTTTTATATAAAGTAAATAACATACAAGATGATAACAGGATATATCAAAATAAATAAACATCCAAATCATCTAAAATATCAATCAATAGCATCCATCGCCATCAACATCCAAATCAGTCAAAATATCATAACAATTTACTAGTTATCAATAATCGAGAATTTCAACTAGTAATTTAATTTCCATTTCAAATTTGAACCGTCAGTTCAAATTCCTATCATTTTTAATTCATATCAATTTAAATGTCAGTTAAATTTACCAAATAATAGTCAATAAATTTAAATCACTTCACGATATAAATTTAACTAACATAAAAATATTTTAATCTATCATGAGCGTAAATAAACACTCACCATTAATTTGAAACTGAAATTTTTTCCAACTTCAAATAAATCTCAAACTGTCTCTAAGACATAGCCTTCGTCAATATGAAATCAATGCAATTTTTTTCATTTGAAACGGAACTCGTATGCAAAAATTACGCAGTATTTAATATAACTATACTTAAAAAAATAATTAACTTAATAATTATAATTATCAAACCAAATTACCCACGTTCTACCAGGAACGGTCGCTCTTCCTCTTCCTCATTCATCACAACATCGCTCTTCTTCTTCCCTAACGAACGCGGCTTCTCTCTTTTTTTGTGTGACCGAACGATTGTGCTTCAGGCAACACGAACCCTTCATCGCTACGCCGCAACCCACCCGCCACCTGCCCTTAGGCGCTGCCGCCTCAGCCACCTGCGCCATCTCCAAGCCACACAACAAACCTAAACCCTAACATCCGCCTAGCCATCCATGATGTCGCTGCTTCGCCAAACCTCTAAGCGCAACCCCCACGCGCGTTGAGTTGCAACCTTCCAAGAACGCGATCGATCACGATTAAGCAAAGTTAGTTTTTTTCTTATGCTACAATCTGCAGTAGATATTAGAGATGAAAGGGAGGAAGACAAGAATATACGTGGACTATTTTAATGATAGGGAAAGGGGAAGTGTACAAGCAGACAAATAGGGGTGGATGTGTACGAGCATTGACTTATTGATTTTAATTTTTAATTATTTAACAAAACATACTCGAAAATGTCGAACTCTAAACGAGGCGTGTTCGGCTAGTGTTCACAGTGTTTACCCCTATTCCGGACATAATGGAACTAGTCTCAAGCCTAATTCGATTGTATAAGGAAGATAGCTTTTCAAATTAATTAATCTTAATTGAATTCCTTAAATTAATTACTACGCATTTTAAGCTCGCACGGCCAAACGATAAGTCCGATCGCTACGAAACTTGAAATCCTACAATAATTCACTATTATGAATTTGATAAAACTAGTATCGTCGAAATCCGAGACAATAGCCAAAATAGCTATTTTAACTCGTTAAGTAAAATATACCATTTCCAATTTCTAATTATTCACTTTTAAATCCAGTTTTAAATGTTAACAATCATCATTCATATTTCAATAAAATTTAAATCAACTTTCGATACCATTTTCATTCACATTAAATTCAGAATTCAATAATTCAAATAATTTCTAATACTAAATTTAAACAATTTAATTATCCAATAAATCACTATAATTGAAATATAAGTCATTTAACTTATAAAATTTACTTTTAAAACAAATCCCAATAATAAAACAACTATTCCATTTCATAGTAATTCAACATTATTATTCAAGTCAAGTTATTGATTACAACACATGAAATACATAGAATTTCATTTCAATATTTATTATTGCCTAAATCTTTGAAATTGTTTATTTCAAAATTTTATCTAAGTTCATATCAAATAAATTACATAAATAAACATTAAATTTTATTTCTAACCATTTTTATTCAATAATCATCTTAAATTTTATAATTTAAAATAATAAAAAGTACGGGTCATTATAATTTGCATTTTAAAATTTCTATTAGTTATTTATGTTAGGTTCTGTCTAATTAAACTTTATCATTAATATTCATGGTGTCATAATATTTTATAATCAAACATACATCTTACAAAATCGAACTAACTGAGCCAATTTATATATACGAGTATATACGCACATCCAGTTGGACCTGCGCTTATTCGATGAGCCATATTTTATATCATGGCTATTAAAAAACAATGACATTAAAATTAGTGCAATATTACTTGCCGCATCAGTACATTAAGATAAAGTCAACTGCCTTTGAATTGCCTCATGAATTGGTTCAATTTACACGAATAGTAAGGTCTATTGAGTGCTTCTCATGCCGCATTGAGCATGGATGCAATGTCCACTTTACAGATATATAAGCATACACACCCTTGACTTCAGCACTACTGTAAGATTCATAACAACCTTAGAATTCAGCCTTTATTACAGCAATAACTCTACTTTAGGACCACTCTGCACCGCTTCAGAATTCAGTCATTTTGGTATACCTTAATCACCTACTCCGTGGTTGCTCCTGCCTGCCTATCTGCCAATACGCACGTGTCTGTTGTCCTGCATTTATTACTTACCATTCATTCTGCAGCTTCTATTCTCCTCTCCTTGCATATTATATTCAATGCTTCATTGTTCAAACAGAATCTATTCAGAATTCAACCAAGTATTGTAAAATTAGTGTCAGTTCAGTAGCTGCATTTCATCATAGACTTAAGTGCTTAACTTTCACTACTTGAGTCTATTAGTAGCTGTTCTCTGAACCTTGGCTGCAACTGGTTTGTAGAATTTTAACTGATAACTTACTCCACACTTCAGCTTCGAAGGCAGTAGTTGCTTTTACTCAATATCGAGACAATATTCTTTTAGTCTACGACATTTAGCTGTAGCCAGTTTTTTTCTCAGCTAGTAAGGCATATACTTCAGCCAATGCTTCTGTTCATTCCTACATTCACTTCTGTTCAATTTCACACATTCTCTACCATGTTAGGTATCATTTCATACTCAAACCATGCATGTTCCAGAGTTCTGCATTGGGTCTGCTCTATGTCTACAATAAATCTGCTCACCTAATTGAATAATTTGTTCAGTATTCACAATTGATGTCGTTGACGACGACATTTCGCAACTATGAACATGATATATAGTGGAATTCAAAGAAATGCATCTAACTTGTTTGACTTAATTGGATGCGATGGAAATTTATCTAGTTTAAGACTTGAATTTGTGACTGTTTCTTTACCCAAATCTCCATTTCTTCTTTAATAATCTTAAAAATATACCAAAGTAATTTAGAGGCTAAGCCAAACAAATGCCCAAGTTCTTCACCGCCTTCATGGATTATTCTTCCTTCTCTCCTAAAGAAATCACATTTTCCAGTATAATTTTCGTAAATATGCAACCAAGGAATCTGCAACTCACGGAGCATCTGTAAGTGTATCTTCCAGCTTAGAGAAAACAGATTCAAATTTGTACAAATGATACATGCTGTTGCAAATCATTGCATGACTATTGATGTATAGATTATCTAACACTAAAGCAAAGTGTAATATAATTTAATTAGTTCATCATCAACTTTTATGCTCTTACATTTGAAATTAGTCTGCTATAAAAAGCAAAGAAAAATTTAACTAAAACAACTATTGTCCTGATATTTTTTCTTAATAGATGAAAATTAAAGAAAAAGTTCACTAAAATTTTATAAAATGACCGAATATTTTGAAATCATTGCAGTACAACAGAAGTACAAACACAACACTAACCCATAATATTCATTAAGGTACATTACAAATTAAAATATAACATGTTAGGTACCCTTCTATAAAATAGTAATTAGCAAGCAACAACGTAGCTTGTACACTATAAAGGGACATATTTTCTTCATCTTCTGGACAATAAATTATGTTATTTCCGAGAAAAATTATTTGAAAGCATAGTAATTAGCCGATAGATAGAAAAAATAAAATAGATGTACTATATTGAATGAAATGAAACATATCACACACAACTATTTGAAGAACTATACATATAATAAATTTTGGATAAAATGCTTGAGGAATCATTAAATAAACATATACCAATGGAAGAACAAAATTTGAACTTAAGTTGATTTTGGTATTTTCTTTTAATTTTTATTCATACATTTCCCTGTTTCTAAATAAAGGTCGCCTCTCAAATAGAAGATATCCCAAAATCGCACATTCAACATTTATCTATGCTAATTCTGGAGTACTTTCTATTTCCATAGATCATGAGATTAGCTCTCATCATTGTTGCCTGTCACGGTAATTGCAGTTGCATCTTCAACCATAGATGGCATGCCATCTATGACCGGAATTTGGGCACTCACTTTTTTTGAATGAGGGTGGTTCACCACCTGTAGCACACAAATTTATATATTACTAATTATTCATTAAAAGAACATAGAAAACCTCATGTGAACTTAGAACGCAATGCTTAATAGTAAACACAGTCATAGCTAACAGCTAAGAAGATGACGTGTGAACTATCTTACATGTGGATAGTATGAGACACTAAAAAAGCTAAAGTTAACCAATGTAGATTCTTACAATACACAATACCTTCATAAAATGGATTTATATTATGAAGAAAAAAATTACATGGCTGCTTCTCCTTACCAAAAATGCGATGGAAAATAATATTTGCTCATTCGAAAGTGTGAACTTTCTCATAAAAGTTTGTAAGCAGTTTTCTATATTAGAATGCAGGCCCATCCCAAGGGTTAGGCAAGCGAGACTTTCGCCTATGACGACACCACTTAAGACGGTTATGGGGCAACAAAATTTCTAGCCGCCATTAGCTAAAATTGAGTTAGTAAAGTAGAAGGGTAGAAAAAGTCAGAAATGAAAGTGAAGGGCAAAAGAAGTTAGAAATGAAAGTGTGATGCATTGGTTTCTTGTTGACTTATGCTCCATCAGCCCAAGTTCAAGTCTTGGAATCACAATTTCAATTGAATATGTTTTGTTCTGCTTCTTTCATATGAATTCCATCAAATGACGATATAAATTGATATCTGTATGTATAGAAATCTAATAGTTATTTTAATCCATAAATTGCTCTTTTTCTAAATGATCCAAAAACAATCAAAGATATATCTAACTGGTTAAAAAGATCAGTTTTGCTTTCATCTCTGGGAAAAAGGCCTTTTAGGAATTTGGTTATTTATTGTCCTTCTCGGATGATCAAATCATAAGTTAAGTACTCAGATTTGAAGAATGGATTTGAATGCATTTAATACCTGTTTCCTTTCATATACCTTGAAGACTTTCTGAAATTGATAAGATTTTAACCTTGGCGTCTTTGTACATTTTAAGCCTTTTATTTGCCAAACTAATTTTTCCTGCTAAAGGTTTACCGTCGAAAAGATATTACTGACCAAGAAATAAATTATCATGCTTCAAACATCGATCTTGTTCTGAGAAACCACACTTCTATTGCGTATTCCCTCTAATCTTAAAACCATTCACAGGTTTTTCAAACCTATTTATGCAGTTGCTTTACACCTGTGGTTTTTAATTCTGCAAAAGGACTAACAATTTCTTTGGCTCTACATGTATCACCATTGGCCATTATGAATTCTCAAAAGAAAAATTTTCAGCATTTTTCCCTTTAATTTTCACCAACTATACTTCACTTCAAACAATCAATTTATTTTTTATGAATAAATAACATATGTTCGCTGTAGACGGTCACCCAGACAGAAAAAAATTTCCAACCATCACACAACAATAAAACGAACAAACCTTAAGTAAAGTATAATGTAATTTACAGTAGGAATTGATGCTTATCTTAAGCAGAAGACGGCGCTTAGGAAGGTAGAAAGTTGAATGAGCAGGCAAACAACGCCTATATAAGGGTAAGAAGAGGGGCGGTTTTTGATCCTTTAGACTCTCCATATTCGCAGGCGCCATTAATTGGGACATTCGAGTTTAGGTGGAAGTGTAAGGGAAGAGGATTGAACTCCAGACGTTAAACAACGCATTTATGTGTACTAAGGGTATTTCTGGAAATCCAGAAAGACGCGGTTGAAATAGTTAATTGAATTATCATTATTAGTAGTAGAGATGTATAAATGGCATATGTATGCATGATAGATAATAATTCCAATATACACTTGGATATATTGACACTGTTGTAGTTTTGTTATTATTTGTCATGTTAAACATTTTATTATCATGTGAAAAGATGAAGGTGCAATCAATTATTGATACTAGCTTTTTAGATTTTACTTTTTACATATTGATGTGATTACATTTAGAAATTATAATAATACATTATTCCCATTTAAACACAATTTATAAATACGAATATATTTGATATATTCATACTTATTCAAACTTTTCGCTCTATATGTTCGTGTGACCTTTCTCATATTAAATATTATAAATGCAAATCCTACTTAATTGTATAGTTGTCTCATTTATGACCTATTAAGTTATTTTCTTAATTAACAATTTGACCCTTTACAAACTTAAATGATAGAACACAAACTCCCAACCAAATTACACTTGCTTTGCGTCTTACATGTTTGTCACACAATTTGAAATATAAACATATTTAATATATTCTTACCTTTTCATATTTAGCATAACATTAAATTAAATTAAATTAATTAATAAGATTAATTAAATATTAATAAAATGTGATTTTTTTTAACATGAAATAGATATGATCTAATGAAACCCATTAGACTTCATCTGCCCACTATGATCGAAATAGGAAAAAAATTAAATTCACCCCATTTTCCTATCTCAGACCAGCCCAGTTCCTATAGTTTGCTCTACTAGGATATACTTAAACACCAAAATATCACGATCTATTTTATCTGCATATCCCTCGACCATACATTCATGGGTGCCCTTACGTTACCCATTGGTTGTGCAATCTTTCATTTCTCATGGCGCTTATGGAATTTTGTAACAATAACCATCTCATTAAGTCTCCATCGCTGGTAATAAAAATCTCCATAGCATGTCCACACAACAATCCAAGGCCAACTTGCATTCGCATACATCAAACATGGACCACCATTAAAAAATAGATGTAACAAAACATAACAGGACTTAAACCATTCATTCACAACAAATATGCTCCAAATTCGTATAAAATCGACTGTGTGATCTATTCTACTACTTACATCATACTTATATAATTTATTACTATTTTTCAACTTCAATCTCGTGCATAACGATTAACAAGTGGAATTAGAGCATAATGTTCTATTAATTGTAACAACATCCTAGAACAATAGTCAGAAGTAGATCATGTTGAAGTCTACAAGTATTAGAGACTGTCATACATGTTACACCACTATAAAAACAACTACAAGCGACATTGAGGGAAACTGCACCGCCGCACTAGACATCGATGAGGTATTAATTGCTTATCTTCAGTTATGTAAGTTTTATGGTGTTTTACCAAGAAACTTAAAAATTTTAAAAATAAGCAAAAAATGTTTGGGTAAAATAAATAAATATGAGTTAGAAATCAATATATTGAAAAATAAAGAACAAACTTTAGAAAATGAAAACAACCCCCTAAAAATTTGTTTGGAAAATTTTGTTTCTAAAGTGGATCATCTTGAAATATTAATGATTCCTTAAAAATGGAAAATGAAAAAATTTCGAAGAAATTTAACGATTTGTAAAATGATTTTTAGGTTTCCTTAAACAACATAAATTCTCAATTTTTGGCTCTTGAAAAAGAGAATTATGCTTTAAAGAATGAGAATTTAAAATTAATTAAAGAAGGTGATACTTTGAAAACTAAAATTGAAATTTATGGAAAAGTGTTTAGTGGCCATAAGGTAAAATTTGATAAAACTAATACAAAAGTCATAAAATTCAATGAAGATCAAAATGATTTAAGTACGGTTTTGTTAAACTCTAGACCTATAAATAATAAAAGTGGTTTAGGTTGTAAACTAATTATAAAAATAGTACTAGATATGATTTCATATATGGTAAAAATGTTAATGCTAGCACAAGATTTCAATTGAAATCCAAACCCACTTTTCATAAAAATTCAAGTACTTCTTTGACCTATAATATTTCTAATATCTCTAGAAGTACAAAACCATTAACAGGACACGTGAATAAAAATGATCTAAATATTTGGATTCCTATTAATTGGAAGAACAAAGAAAAATACATTGATGATTATTTTGATGTTGTAATTAACAATGAAAATTTTAGTTTAAAAGGTTCTACTAAACCCACTTGTGTATGGTTACGTTCGATCTAATATCCTAGACCCTAACGTAGGAGGCAGGTCCCAAAATGAATTATTATTTTTGCATGTACCTCTTCTACATTCAATCCCTAAGAAACTTTTAGGAATTTTACTATTAACACCACACTTAACCCGAAGGAATATGTTTACAACTGCCTGAATAAACATCTGAACAGGAAGTCAACACCGCCTAAAGATACTACGACGAGACTTCAATAACTTTTACAAATAGTGTAACAGATGTTACTTTCTAACACAATGTATATTGATATACAGAATGTTTCTCTGATGTATAATGACTCTTATATAAAAACAAACGATATTGAGTGGTGGTGTGGAAGGCTAAGGAGTAAGAACAACTAGTTTATACTATTTGAAGATCAAGCATGCTAGTTGATATTATTTGAATCAAATGAATCTTTCGAAGTTCAAGTTATTGCTATAGGTTTAAGAGTTTTAGGCGTAGACTTCAAAGCATGGAGTTGTATTCTTAAAAACAAATAATCAACTTTGAAGTCTGTTACTGCTTTTATAAAGATAAATGGATGCATTCAAGAGTAACGACTGGTCAAACAATCGTATCAAGAGAAGCAATAGTTTGGAGGAGATGCAATGAAGAAACGTGAAGCGATGGTAAGAAAATAGAAGACATAGGCACGCACAGTAGGCCATTGCTGGTGCACCAGTGGGACACACATCGGTCGACCGATGGTAGTAGGAAATGCCCGTTGTACAGTCTGTGGATGATTTTTCCTTTTTTCCTTTGTTTCAAGGTTTGTCGATTTCCTCAGCTCTCTTACTTCTTCATTGATTCTTGTTTTCTTCTATACCTTCTTCATAACTCATCATTTCCCTAATGTCTTCGTATATACTTTGCTAGTTCTTTGTTTAGATAATACCTTTTGCAATTGTTGTATTTAATATATATCGTTGTACATGCTAATTTCTATAGTAAAAAAGTTAGTAGAATATATTTCATTGACATCGTCAAAACTGAGGTTCCAACAAAGAATAATGACAGAAAAATGAGATGGATTTTGACTAGCAAATGTTCCTTATATTTTATGGAGAACCAGCTTTCATAGAAAATGGAACTACATCAAATTCAGTATATCTAACTCATTTTTTCTCGTTAATATTTTGGTTTAGCATCTAAATCTCAAAAGTATAATAGTTTTTTGAAAAAAATAAATAGATAACTCTTTTATAATTATTATTGCTTTGAAAAAGAGAAGAAAATTTCATAAATTATCTGTTATTTTTAAAATAGTGAATACTTGAGGAAAAACCATTTCAAGATTAAAAAAGATACCTTTGAAAGTAACAATTTTTTAGGTGTAACTATGCTTAAAATGTTAAAAATCATTTTTTGCTAACGTTAAGTATGTTTTTGTCAAAATATTCTTTTAAATTTGGCAAATGATCATAGATTATTCAAAAAGCTTAATAGCACACATAAGAAATTATTTTTCCTTGTACCAAATAGTTAAAACTGAAAAGGAAATACTAGGTTTGATAAAAAAACATTAACTAAGTCAATTTTGGAGAATTTTTAAAGGGAAATTATTTTTGAACAAAATTGATTAAAGTAACTGTACACCTTGCAAATTACGACTTTTCAACCTTTTTGTTAATGACAGATGGAGAGAAAAATCAAGCATGTCAATAGAGTGGGTACATAAAGATAGTGAGAGCTTATATTAAGGGGGGGTTATTATATAAATTTTATTTTATACAAGTTTTATGTCTTTCATCATCAAAAGGAGGAAGAATGTTAGGAAAAAGGTTTTAGATTTTGGTGATAATATTACAACATGCTACTAATGATTTTATCTTTGTGTGATTCAAGAAGCAAATGCATGTGCACAATCCAACACAATAATACACATATGCATAAGTACAAGATATTCCAAATCAATTATGGAGTATTCAAGCATTCAATAACAAATTATTATGTTTACAAAGCTACTTGAACTTAGAGGTATTAAGATGATAAGAAGTGACAAACTCAACAATTATGAAAAGAATGTAATAAAATACTAGAAGGAGGACCATGGATGATGGATGGAAAGTTCATAATCATGAAAAAATGGAACAGTTCCATCAAATATGAAAAAGATCTATTGCTATCCATTCCTATTTGGGTGAGATTTCCAAATTTAAATTTTGCATATTGGAATCATATTTCATTGTGTAAAATTGCTAGCACTATTGGTCGACCTATTGCAATGGATGAGCATACCAAAAATAGAAGTAGGATAGCATTTGCCAGAATGCTCATTGAAGTTGATGCATCATTCAAATTTGAAAAGGAAGTACAAATCAAACTGCCTAAAGGAGATTGTGTAATGCAAAATGTTGAATATGAATTTATACCTCCGGTTTGTAGTAACTGTGTATGCTTCGGTCATGTGAATAATGAATGCCCTATATCATTTACGCAACAATGGATACCAAAACCCACAACATGTAACAATGAGGCTGATCACATGGACATTGTTTCAGAGGAAAATACAAAACAGCAAACTCTTTACATCAATTCAGAAGGAATAGTACATCACAATGCAGAAGTTATTACAATAGAAGAGTCAAATGTCCAAGATTATACTTATAATAAGAATAATGATGTTTCTCCATCAGATACAACTGCTTTGAATGTTGAGACATCTCAGACATCATCAAAGAATCCTGCAATTGCAATTGCAGCCTCGCCATTAACTGAAACAGAAGAATGTGCTGTATCTGATTCACCTCCATAAATCAGCATGGCTGCCACAATTGCAAAGGGACCCTATGCTTGTCTTCTGATATATCTCAAATACAAAACATTGCAGAAGGAACACCCACAAGTACTAAGACTCTGGATCCAACTGCACTGACGTCATCGACAAAAGTCTCAGTCAATCTATCATCATCAGAGAATTTATGCAACATGGAGTTATCAAACCATAATGAACATGTTTTAAATAATTCACACCCTCAAATTTCAGATCTAACAACTGTAGTGCTTAATCCTTTTCAGGTGCAGAAAGACATGAAAGACTCAAATGTGGAAGCATCTTCTTTATCTCAATCATGTATCAATCCCACATACCCTTCAACCACCAATCCCCACAACAATTCACCAAAAAACCTCACTTCCATCAACCCTGAGTTTGAAAAAGTGCTTACAGAAATGAAAAGGAATAATTTTCAAGAAAAGAAAAAGAATAAAGTGATTTATGACAGTGTGACTCCCACAATAAGGACCAGGAGTCAAGCAAATTCATCCAAATAATGTCAATCTTGTGTTGGAATGTGCGAGGTCTTAACAAGGCAGCACATGTCTTAGAGGTAAAAAACATTGTTTTCTCGCAAAAACCTTCTATGTTTTGCTTAGTTGAAAATAAATTGAGAAGAAATAAAATCCAGCTGTATATGGAATCATGGGGAAAGAAATGGACATGCATAAATAACATTGACTAGCATCACAAATTCAGAATTCTCATTATGATCAACTCAGATATTTGGAGCAGTTATGTAATTTCTATGAGCAAACAACATATTACATGCATGCTAAATAATACTGCAGGGGCTCAATGAATTGTTACTGTCATCTATGCATTAAACCTTGAATCCGAAAGAAAAACTCTATGGAAACAACTGGAAAAAGAAGCAAACACTTTTATTACCCCTTGGTGCATCATAGGGGATTTTAATTGTGTTAGATTTTTGAAGGAAAAAATGGGAGGAAATAAGTTGACAACCAGAAACATTCAGGAGCTTAACAATTTTATCAACTCTGCAGGAGTTAAAGAGCTTAGTATTTCAGGGGTTAAGTATTCATGGAGATCAGGGCCTAACAAAAATATTTCTACAAAGATTGATAGACTTTTATGCAACATTGAATGGATGAACATGTTCAAAAATTCCCATGCAAAATATTTAGACCTATCTACCAGTGATCATGTACCTATTATGTTTCATTTTAATTGCACACAAACATTAGAAGGTCCAAAACCTTTTAAATTCATGAATCACTGGGTCATGTGTGAGGGGTACAAAGAAGCAGTTGAAAAATGTTTTGTTTTCCCTGAAGAAAATCAGTTATTCAACCTTATTCAAATGCAGAAAAATATCAAAAAGGAAATCAAAAGATGGTGCAAACGAAAAAATGATTTACAGACACAAATTTCAAAAAGCAAGCAAAAGGTCAATATTGCTTTGCAGATATTAGAAAATAATCATAACTCCTTAAATGCACAAAATCTGCATGATGCACAAGTAGATCTGGAAAAAAATTTGGAGCTGTTAGCAATGGACAATTAACAAAAAACAAAATGCCAATGGATCAAATGGGATGATAGTTGTTCAAAAAATTTCTTTGCAAAACAAACAACCAGGAGATTTGTTAACAACTGTCACAACATTATAAAAGGAAATGGAGAAGTAGTCAAAACACTAAAAGAGATAGAGGAAGAGGCTGTCAAATATTTTTCCAACATATATAATAGAGGAAACATGATTGATCAGTTCCCCAATATCACTCCAAAAAGGAAAATAAATGAATGGGGAAAAGTTTTCCTTAATGCTCCATTTGAGGAAAAAGAATTAAAAAGAGCCATTTTCAGTGTACATAATGATATTGCCCCTGGATATGATGGTTTTAATGCAAAATTCTACAAAAAACATTGGAATGAATTAAAAAAAACCTCTTTTAGAAGCAATGCAGACTTCTTTTGATAATGGCAGAATAGTGAGAGAAATCAACCACACCATTATCTCCTTAATCCCAAAAGTCAAAACCCCAGAATCTGTTTCAGATTTCAGACCTATAGCATGTTGTTCCATGCTGTACAAAATCCTATCTAAAATGTTATGTGACAGAATGAAGTTTGTTCTTGGAGAATTAATTTCTGATAATCAAACAGCATACTTGCCAAACAGGCAAATCAAAGATGGGATAATTATTGCACATGAGCACATCAGAAATTTTAACAAGCATGGCAGTAACAAAATGTGCATAAAGGTAGATCTCAAAAAGGCATATGACTCAGTAAACAGACAATTCATCCTGCACATGATGAGAAGCATGGATTTTCCAGATAAATGGATAAAAATAGTTCATGAAATGATAACTACTCCTTGTTATTCTTTTTCTATTGAAGGATATCATAAAGGATATTTTACTAGGAGTAATGGATTAAGACAAGGAGACCCCTTATCCCCGTACCTGTTTACTTTATGTATGGAATATTTCACTTTGTTGATGGATGCAAAAGCTACTGAAGGAAAAGTAGAATCAGTTATCAAGAACAATTCAAACATAACACATCTCATTTATGCAGATGATCTGTTAATTTTCATAAATGCAACAGTAGTGGGAGCCAAATCTGTTAAAAACTGCTTCAAAAAACTAAAGAAAGTGACTGGCTTGGAAATGAATAATCTCAAAACCCAAGTTTTTTTCAACAAGTTTTGCAATAATAAGGATCAAGTGCTTAACATTCTGGATATTCAAGAAGGAGATCTACCTGTCAGGTATCTTGGATTACCCTTATCTGTCACATACATCAAACATTCAAATTGTAAACAACTTATAGACTGAGTGTTAAATAAGATGCATGGTTGGGAGTGCAAATTTCTCACAATTCCAGGTAGAATTGAACTAATTAAAGCTGTTGTTTATCCAATGGTCGGTTTTTGGATGCAATGTTTCATGCTACCTAGCTTAACTATCCATAAAATCAACCAGTTATGCAAACAATTTATCTGGAAAGGAAAAAAGAGTAAAGTACCATGGGAAACAGTCACAAGTGTTAAAGCTGAAGGTGGGATGGGATTGAAAAAACTGTCAGATATAAATAAAACTTTTTGCATCAAAAGAATATGGGAAACTCTTAACAACTTATCTCACAGTGCTAAATGGCTTAATGTGAAATATGCAAATAATGAGACTTTATGGGAAGCTAACTTTAGTAATAATTCCTCATGCACTTGGAAAAAAATGTTATATCACAGAAAAGATGCTCAAAAATTAATTGACAGAAGAATTGTGGACGGCAAATCTACTAGTTTATGGTTTATACCTTGGATTAATGGTTCAACCTTATTGGAGAAACTGGGGCATGAAACCTTATCATACTCAAGAGGTTATAATCATAAGGTAAATCAAATCATATCTGGTAATAGTTGGAGGCCTGAAAACATCTCATATCTTGGTAACATAAGTGAGGAAATAAGGCAAGTTCCTATATATCGTGATAAAACAAAAGACTATTGGTTTTGTAGAAACGGTAAAAATGGCCTTTTTTCTTTTCACGATACATGGAAGGAGTTAAGAGTCAAACTTCAGAACATCAATTATTACAAAATCATATGGAATACCATCCCACTCCCAAAAATGAATGTATGCTTATACAGAGCTATATTCAGTTTCCTACCCACAAAGGATAAACTACACTTACAAGGAGTGACTGAAGATAACATGTGTGTTTTGTGCAAAAGGGAAGTAGAAACATGTAACCATCTATTTTTCAACTGTTCCTTTTCTAAACATGTATGGTATTGGATCAGATCCATGATGGGGGACCCTATAACGCATAGGAATGTTCATATCTCAATTACAGATGCCATTGCATATATATCTCAGAAATTTGCAGCTAAAAGCATAAAGAAAGATATCATAATAGTTGCGCTTAGCTCCTCTGTTTGGTATATTTGGAAAAGCAGGAATTCTATCATTTTCAACAATGAACAGATAGACAAAATTACGATCTGTAATACCATTAAATCCAATGTTCGAGATATTATCATTAACAGATCCAAGTTTTTCAGTTATAGCATAATTAATGCTGATAATATCATTCAGAAATGGGAGATTTTACCTCTTCAAGTTGACCTTACCTTGACCAAAAACCCTAATTTCCCAAATACAGCATCATCCTCAAGATACATGATTGATAGAGAAAATGGTGAAACTGAGAGCTCCAGATTGTCTAGACGCACTGATAGCATTATCACTATCGTTGACAGAGAAGAAAGATTGCCAGGGAGAGAGAATGAGCCGCCATGAGTTCCTAGATTTTCGCAACGTATTTAGGGCTTTGTTGATGAGTATACGGGTCGCTTAAATTTACCATCTGTTCATTATGTATATACTATGCTTTGTAATGTTTTGTCATTACAATAAAGTGTTTGATCCTTTTTCAAAATATATATATATATATATATATATATATCAAGTGGCTTTAGTCTAAAATTGTTAAAACCATATAGACAAACTCCTAAATAACTACAAATTTGTTCATAACCTCTAATATATGCTAAATATTTTTTGATATTTTTTTTGGAATATTTTGAAAATTTTAATCATAAGAAAAAACAAGAAAAATGTCAAAAATATATAATTAAAGGCGGAAAACAACATGAATTTCTTAGCACTTATCCATAGCAATTAACGGTCGAATGTTGTAGAAAATGATGAAAATTGCACCGAACAATGCTACCTTAAGTCATGTGTTTGAAATTCATATAACGGCTATATTTCATGAACAATCGCTTCAGTTTTCATCACTTCTCTTCAAATTCTTGACATTTTGGAAGTGTTGTGACTATTCTAATGGCATTCGATCATCATTAAACCCTAAACATCTCCATTGATTCAATAATGCTTGCTTTAACCAAATCTATCAATTTTTCTCTAAAATTTCTCTTCAACTATTATTTTCTGAAATTCAAAAATTAGATCAATTGTTTTTAATCGCATCCTTTATAATTGATCTAATATTAATCGTAGCCTCTGACATCCACTGAAATATCAGTTGTAAGGTCATAAGAGTATCGAAATACTGTGCGACAAGATAGTGTATTGAGACATAGAATATTGTCAAAGAAGTTTGTATTATACTTTGTGTAAAAGTTTAAGAAATTAGTAAAACCGAAGTTCAGTTGTAGAGTCCTCAAAAGTCTATGCTGAAGTCTTATTCAGTTGTTATGGTCGTGTACGCAAACGTGTTCCTCTAAGTGGAGTGAGAGTACTTGTAGTGAAATTCCTAAATGATTCTTTGGGACTAAATGTAAGAGAGGTGCTTTGAACAAGTATAAAATCGACCGTGTGATATACTATAATATTTCCGCTGCATTTACACAATTTTTACTATTGGTCTTCTTTGATTCTGTGCATAGCGACTAACAACGATGACCATTATATAGCTATTTAATCCATATCCCAAGGCATCAAATTGCAACTCAAGCCCTTCAACCATTCATACTTTAGGTATCACCTAGCATAACAACACATAACATACGCTCATGCTTCACTATCTTCTTACATAGCCATACTCAGCTTTCATCACATTATGCATTCAAACAACCATGTTTATTGTACGAAAAATTTATTACATGATGTATACATGCCATGAATATATGGCATATGTGAATGTAACAAATCATCTCACTTTAGCCTATGTCATAGTACTAATATATCAATTTCAATTTCACAAAATGCACAAGAACTATAACTAGTGCACATATCCAAACATGTAAACTATATGGGATTTTTCTTTTGAAGTTCATTTGTAAAATATTTATAGATAGCTTCAGGAATCAAGCATTTCAATTCAAAACAAATTTGTTTGCATTTCCCTTTAGCTTTAAAATCAAAATAAAAACCTCTTTGCAACTTTCGTTTTTTAAACTCTTAAATAAATTTCAAAGGAAAAGTGTAGTTTATACATTAATTAATCTCTAAAGAATTTTAGCGGTGTTCCACTATCCAAAATAATTTTAAAAAAATCAAAAATTAAAAAAATTGAGTTATGGGCAAATAGCTCCAGGTTATCACTAATCGATCGACCGATCAGTGAGCTACCTATCAACTAATCGGTGAATTTCCTCGAGCTATTTGCTCCAAGGATAAACCCCTCCATGGCCACTGGTTTCTGGTACTCACTAACGAACTATAGCATCATAAAACCTAACTTTAGGTCATATATCCACTAACAACCATACATACATTTATCTAAACATGAGGAAAAATGGGATTTTTCAAAGTGGTTTCAATCAATTTGTAACATGATCAAGTTCATCCAAACCCTTATATAAACATTTATATGAAATAATCGTTATTATTTAAGGTAAGAACAGATGTAAATCGGTAATCCAAGCATGATAAAGCCACACAAGAATAAAACATAAAAGAATACATTCACCATTTTTCTTTCTAAATAACTTGCAAACTTTTTATCCGAGCTTCACTAGCCTAAAAGCATTCAAAATATTATATATTCTTACCGACCCGATCTAATTGGTATGCATAAAAAAATCTAAAACAACTAATGAGATGATGATATGGTAGGATAGATGCGGTGAAGAGCATATTAACTTACCTTTTTCTTTGAAAAATTCACTTGGAAAATACAAATTTCACTCCAGCCCTAGGTATGGCTAGTGTATGGTGTTTTCTTTTGGATGTTTTAGGTTTAGAAATGAATGAATACGTTTGAAATGAGAAAAACTTTGGTTGGTTTTAGAAGAGGAAGTTGGTTTATGGGAATCATATATACATTAAGCCCACAAAATAAAAGAAAAAGGGTTTTCATTTTCATTACGACGCAATTGACTTATTATAAATTTATATAAATTATTTAAATGCTTATAAAAGTTATTCAAGCCAAAAAAAATATTTTTCGCAATTTTAGTTTTGCCCGAAACAATTTTTCAATAATCAAAATATCAATTTTATGCCTTAAATCAATAAATAATTATTTAATTTCCCTAAAATTATTTCAAAGCAATAAATATGTTTTATTCTATAATATAAATTTTAAATGACTTTTAAATTCACAAAACACAATTCAAGTCCCAAATTTTAATTTTAAATTGGTATTCCTAATTTGTTCTTAAATAAACCCAAAAGTTAAACTGATTAAATTAAATTCTATAAAAATCTCCAAAATAACATTTTATTCTCGTTTATTAGATATTCCCATTCTTTATCCATTTAAAATATTTTTCGCAACTCAAATCATCTTTAAAACTCAATTTCTTTATTTGAATCCATTTATTCATCAAAATCCAAATTTAAATTAAAATACATTTTATTGTATTTATCTTATTTGGCTCCTAATTAGGATGTTATACAGAGCATGGTTCGGGTCGCGCTATTACAAATTCGGAACATGCTCTGATTTGAGCTAGTTTCCTATTACTGCTACTTTTATGGATTTTTCCCTGCCGAAGAGACGTTTTGAACTACTAAGTTCACTTTAGCCATATTTATAAATTTATATAATTGAGGAGGTGATTGTCAAGAACTGATACCGTGTGAATAAGGATAAAAAAATTTTTGAAGTAAACTCTAGACCAAGCTCCCCGAAGCATGCTCAAGGTCAAGGCAATATATTTAAAGAATCGATACAAAGTGTAATAAGGATTTAGCTGGTATATGTTTGGAACAATCTATGAATATAGCTTCTTCTTATATAAAGAATTCTCTAGATCAACTAAGATTATATTGCCCCATTAAAAAAATGAAATTTAGGCCCACTAATATTGTAAGTGGGCCTAATTTATAATTCTTTGTTCCCAGATGTTAAAAAATTTCTTGGTCTATTCTATTAATACACCACCTTTTTTCTTTCCCACGCCATTAATTTTTTAAGAATAAATGACTATTTTACCTTTATAACTGCATCATAGTTAGACGTTGTTTGAAATACTGACTATGCTAGCACCTAACGTCGTTGGCATTATGTCGACATTGTTTACAAGGTTGCGTCAACCTGAAACTTTTTTTAATGTCCATAGCATGATGAAGGACGCATATGAGGGTAAAAAATCAACCACACTACCAATTACCATTGTCCCTATTGTGTACCAAGCTAGCCTTAACATGGTCAATAAAGTGCATCGTCTGCCATACTCATATAGGTTCTATGTTTACCATGCTAGGTCCTAGCATTGTTAGACCAACAACCACATTTCTACTTAGTACTTTGACTACGTTGCATAGTTTTAATAACATATTTTTCAAACTCAAACATCAGAGATATACAGTTTGAATTACTAACAAAATATATAACTCTGTGACAAAGTACCTGGTTTCAATAATAATAATATGACTTTCATACCAACATGATAATGTTCAAATCAGATTGTATGTTTTACAACAAAGAACTACAACATGAAGTTCCACAAACAAAATACAACATATTTACACATCAAAAAATAACATACATCAACATTAAACCAAATGTTCATAATAAGAAACTTTTTTAATAAAACGAGCATAAATCTTTCTTTCTTTGCTTGGGCTTTGCAGATTCAATCAAGATGATTCAAATTCTAACTCTATGGTTGTGATGAAGCCAAGATGATTCCCTCACTAAATACATCATTAAGTTCTTTATAACTCTACAATTTGAGTTGAAAATATATTAACATCACAAAAAGTAAGTGTAACTATACAAATAAAAATTTAATTAATTGTCGCCTTATGTAAATAATCGTAGAAAGGTCGAGTGCTACAAAGAATTGTTTGTTCATTACTCAGATGGACTCTTAGTATGGTATGGGGAAATACCAATTAAATAATCATTCGTCGCTATTAACTAAAAATTTGGCCAACCACGTGGTTATGCTAATGTATTAGTATTAACAAATGTTACTTGCTAATACAAAGCTTAAAATTGAAAATGAGGAATAAATGAGCAATTAAAGTAAATGACACAAGTTAAAGTGGTTCGGCTAAGTTGCATATGTCCAGTGTAAAGACTTCTTACTATATCGATCTCTCATAATTAAAAGGAATCATAAGAGAATAATAAGAAATTAAGAGCACTTAAGGTTATAATGTTCCTAAAGTTAAGAGCCCTTATATTATTTTTGTAGAAAATGAATTCAAAATCTCAAAATTAACCCTATGATTCTGTATAGCAAGAGATATTTATAGTAGCTTAGATTGATCAGTAGATAGAAAACATGTAGGAATCACTCCTAATGATAGATCTGGTCATAGCCGATGGGGGATAGTTGGAAAGATGGTACAATTATGTGGTTGGGATGCATGACAGTTGTCATTTCGTATGAGGTTTAAATTCGCACAGAGCAAAGCATCGTGGAACATGAGTAGGTGCACTTTTGCTAGACATGCCATAACAGTTAGTATACTCAGCAGTACTTTCTGTCGCATGGTACAATTTTCATGGAAACAAGACTAAAAAAAGCTTCTTATGCGTAATAATGGTCAATTTCTTATTACCGATGATTTCTAAGAAGAAAGCTGGATATTTATAAGGACAAAGTTGAAGGGGGCGAGCCGTTAATGCAGTGATGAGATAAGCCAAATGGGACCAGTCATAGGTGGGCTGAGATGAAGTCAAGCCCCAGATTGGTCGTTTTGTGCTAGGCCTAGTCAGATGAGTTGGTTATATGTCATCTTGGGTTAGGTGTGCTAGGATTGAGATGGACTTAGAAGTGTTGGTCGGCTTATATTTAACGTTTAGTTCGCATTTGTTATGCAGAATATTCGGAATGGGCTAGGCTTGAATGTGCTGGCTGGCTTATCTTTTACTTGTCGAAAAATTGAGCAACCTTTTGTCCTCAAGCTAGTCTTTATGAGCAGGGTGGCCTTGTCAACTCACGAAGCTTCTGCTGGTCAAGAAACCTACTTTGCATTTAATGTGTGTGCCATATGTCAACACACGATTAGTCGAGATGATTCCTTTTCAAAGCAGTATTATGACGACTCAAAGTGGGGACCACTGATATGCAATAAAATTAATTAAACCTAGATGGCTGAGATATCTTTTCCTTTTGAATCTGATAGCTATGATTGAAGGGACAGATATATAAATACCCCCACCATTTTTTTCTCCATTCTTTACCAAAATTCAAACATTTTCTACCATTGAAACTTCAAGTTTTTAGAGCTTTCATTACTTCCTTCATGGTAAGTATATCCTTCTCTTTGATGCTTCTCCATCTCTAAGTTAACATGATTTACTTCTGCCATTTAAAAACTATTTATTCATTGTTTTTGTAAACTGTTGATTTTGAGTTGTCTCTATGTCATTTCTTGGCCAAAATCCGTGTTTTCTAACCATATTTTGCAAGTCGATCAACTATTATTGTCGTATCACTAGCAATCTATCAAATTTGGCTAACTTTTTAGTGACCTACAAACTTAGCAGATGCATTAGTGCCTTGGGCCATAGTTTTGGGCCTAAATTGATTACCCTTTGCTTTAAGCTAAAAGGTGTGGTGAATATGGGCCATACGACCTGTAACTTAGCTTAAGAGAGTAGTTTAACTGTACCACTTATGTTTCAGATGGCTGCTTCTGGATTAAATTATGCCATCCTAAGGCTTAAAAGCTGCAGATGTAGTCAAAGGGGAGATGAACTTGGTTGAGTGCCTAGCGTGGTATAGTTGTAATATAGGGCAACTAGATATCCCTCAGCCATAGACCAAGCGGATCATCCACCATATGTTTCTTTACTTAGTCCTTAGGCTATATCAAAGTCGGGGTCGCTTTACCTCTTATCCCCTTCTTATATCAATTCTCAATGCTTTCGAGCTTGCTCTCGGTCGGCTCATCCCTAATAACTATCAGTTCTTATGTAAGGTCTACATTGCTTATGTAGACCTCCAACTTCCAAAGCCACTACTTATCTGGTTAGCATGATCTTTCGACCTTAGAGGAAAGTCCTCTATCCGAACAAACCTATTACCACTTGTAGGAAAACACCAAGCCCCCTGTCTTCACCGATGTCTTAAGTAAAGCTTTCCCAAGCTAGATAAGGAAGTATTTTTTTCGTCCCCAGTGGGGTCAATCTCGATTTAAGGAACATTGAATTATATGTCCATATTAAGTTCTCCTTGTTGCTCTTTTTCATTCATCTCTTCCCTTCCTTTGCTAACTCTTCTTATAATAAGGACTTCTCTTGACTCTGCCGGCATCGACTTCGGGGTGCTTAGCAAACAGCTGGACCGGATAAGGAGAACTTCTAACGCCGTAGAAATTTAAGGATCACAGTTACCAATGGAAATCTTCACCGAGTCGGGCTCTTGAGGAAGCATCAAATTATGTAGCAAAGAGGAGCACCCCAACACCAAAACCGGCTATGAAGAAGTAGGACTACTCAAATATCAAGTTTTTGGAGCTTGATGCTAGACCAATCATCGACAAGAACTAGGGTTACGATAACATGAGTAAGGATGAGGGTTGAGAGAGTGATAATAATGCTACTATGATAAGCTAAGTGATGTTGTCCGAAGCCTCGACGAGAAAACTTTAACCAACTAAAGTTGGTTGATGTCTTAGTCCAACGGCATAGGATGCCAACCGTCTCATGGGATACTAAGGAGAGTTTCAAGTCATGAAATACAGGTGGAGGGCTGCAACTACTAAGCATTGGTGGAAACACAGGTCCCTCCTCTAGGACTCATCCTACTTATGATCCATTATATCTCAGGTATGATGTTGTGCCATTGAGCATGGATTATTCTAGGACCAATCAATCTAGCGTAGGCAACTCGGTCTCAATATATCGATCCCTTGCTAAAAGATGAGGTCGGGCATGTTCAAATAGTACTTAATTTACTTGTTTTTTTCCTCTTTTTCCGCATTTGGTCAAACCATGGCCTCTTGTCATTTTAGTGTAGGTGAACTTAACTTTGACGTCTTCGACTCTACCACCAAGACTATTGCACCTCCTATGTCTAAGGCATTTGTCATAAGCCAAGGGATTATTGAAGTGCCCTTAGTCTTGAGCAGTTGGTCCTACATTCTATCGATGGTAAGAAAAGAAAAAGGGGCTAGGGTGGTGAGTCCTTATATCCTAAGGCTTATTCACTGTATGTCAAGTAGTTGAATTTTTATGATGCAAAATGGTTGGTTAACAGATACAAAGTGGTGCCAATGGGGCATATATCTTTGGATGCCCCTCATGCCATGGACCTTGATGATCCAGATTACGTAGTGATGACTTTTCAGCTTTTTTACATCGAAGCTCTATCGTACACCCACAAGCTTAGGTCTCTTTGGAGCCATCATCTCTTGGAGAAAGTAGTGAACATGCACACTCAAGTTGCCCGATTAATAAGCCTCCAACCTTGAATTTTCTTTTTTGCTAATCGGCATTCTTCTAATGCTGGTTTTTTAGGTAGCACAACACTCCATTCGCATCCATGATGACATCCGAAAAGTTCAAGATGATTTTAGGACAAAAGAAGAGGCTTATAAGATGGGTCAAAAAGCTGCCAAGGATGCTTTGATTCTGTCCATGGCTAAGGCCTGAAAGGAAAAAGAGGAAGCAAAGGTGGCTTAGAAGGTAGTGAGATCCAAGGCCGAGGTGAGAGAGAAGGTAGAGAAGGAGGCCGAGGACCTCAAGGACGGGTTTACGAGGGCCGAGAAGGAGGTCGAAACTCTAAGAGGTGACTTGAACATGCATCTGCTTGGATGTCGATCATCTAAGTATATAGAGGCCGCTGGTTCTAAGGAGGAGGAAAAGTGGAAGAAGAGGTTGAAGAATATAGTCAAGTCCTTATGTAGGAAAAACTACAACTTCCTGCTCACCCCTAACAATTTCAATGCTGAGGTCATTATCAAGACTATGGATGAGGTGGCTATAGGGATGAAGGAGTGGGACTGTTTGTGCTAACCATTTCAACTGAGGAGCAGATATACTCCCTGAGTCGATCGGGTGACAGACTAGCTTTGTTGATACCTTTTCTTTTTGTAAGCCCAATGGAGCAAGCCTTATGCTAACACACTTTTGATGTGAATGAATAGAATCATTTTTTGGCATGTAAAGTTTGTTCATATTTATCATTGCTTGTCTATGCATGATTAGTAGGGCAGCATATGTTAGTTCTTATACTATCTACACTTGAAAGTCAACATAAGATAAATAAATAGCCTTGTATGATTATGAGATGGGCGGTGAGTGTAGTCCTTTTATGTGAAACATATATTAAAATGATTATAAGTAGAACTTAACTTGATGATTGGATAGGTCGACAAGTGAGCTTAGATATGAGCATTTGCGGCGTAACGAGGATGTAGTCAAACACAGATGCCAACATATGGTTGTCGAGCCTCTCTGTATTGTTTTGCGATGTTAAGCAATCCCGACACGAACAAGAGCATTGAGTGACTCAAAGGTTCTCTAGAATGACGCACATAAGATTGAATGGAAGGCGATCCCGACATGAACCAGAGTGTTGATTGGCTCGAATATGGTTCTCGTGGGTGATGCACTACCAGTTGATATATGCCTGGCTAATTTTTATGCAGTTGCACTATGGATATCTGAATTGCATCACTCTGAGTAACAATGCTGGTCTCGACAACAGTGCCCCACCCTACAAGAGGGATGCACAACATCATAGGCGAGGGAATCGAGACAATTACGGTTGTTTCATCCAATCGTTTATACCCTCAGACATGAAAGGAAGAGACGTCTTACCTAAAATCAACGCGGCAAATTTAAAAGTACCCAAACAAGGAAGTGAATGCAAGGTAATTCATCCTCATTGGACAGTCGTCTGGTAAGGAAGGGACCGTTAACTGGCGTACGCGGTCCTTGGCAGGGTAGATAGGTAATCGCAAGATAAGGAAGTGATAACATAATTACTCATCCTCGTTGGATAGCCTACAGCAGTGAAATTCTCTGACGTGGAAGAGAGCATTTAAAGGCTTATCCATGGTGGATAGGCTTTCGATAAGGAAGGGAGTGCTGAGTTACTTGGGCAGCCCTTGGTGGAGTAGGTCGGTAATCCCTAATAAGGAAGGATGATTCATCCCATCAGATAGCCTTGGTGATTATACAAAATTGACTCTAAAGTCTTCATTACATTTTTCATAAAAGATTTATTATAATCTTGGTCTTATAATTATGACTTATATTCATATGTGATAGGCTCGACGATGCTCTGTGTTCTAAGCGGGGAGTATGTGCATCCCGTCTAGGCGAGAGAGCGGTAAGTACCATTTGATAAGGAAGTGCTGATGACATATGACCCTAACCAATTTAGGCTAAGCACTCTTTTGATCGGGTACGTACTTATGAACCCGACATAGCACTAGATCATTAATAATGAACTATCGGAGCTTGGCTCTGGAGTTGTAATGCTTGAATGCCTTCCTATTGTAGGCTCCAATGCAATGTCGGCTTCAGCTCTTATTTCTTCTAAGGTGTCGAGCTTGAGTAGTTCATCATTTTGTTTAGGCCCGTAAATGAGGAGACATCTGATTTGATAGGTAGCATTTCTTCATACCTATAGGAAAGCAAGAAGGGAGTATGTCTAATTAAAGTGTAATCGAAAGCGCGATAGGAGTAGAAGATTGGTCGTAGTTCCTCGACCCAATTTTCCTTGCCTTTTGCAATGTGATTTTTGAGTATTAATTCAATGGTTTTATTGACAATGTCCACCTTCCTGTTCACTTAGGGATGGTAAATGAAAGAGAAGCACTTATCAATTCCATTTCTTACCCAAAAGTCTTAAAAGAGGCAATTTTGAAATGAATGTAGTTGTCGTTGATGATCTTCTTTGGTAGGCCGAACTGACATACGGTGTTTTTGATGATGAAGTTTAGTTTCTTTAAGGCAGTTACCCTAGTAAGGGGCTCGACTTTGATCCATTTAATGAATCATTTGATGGTGACTATGGTGATGTTGTGTCCTCTCTTGGCATTTGGCAGCTTTCCTATAAAGTCAATTCCCGAAGTATCGAACGGCCAAAGGGAAGTCATAGGCGTAAGAAGGGTAGGAGAGGCTCTAAAGACCTCGGTGAACCTCTAATACTGGTTGCACTTCTTTATGTAGTGTGTTGATTCCTTGATCATAGTGGGATAACTAGCCTTGTTGGGGGATTTTCTTTACCAAGCTTTGCCTTTGACATGATCCCCACAAATTCCTTCAGGCAACTCTTCCAGGATCTGATCTGCTTCGTCTTTAGACATGCGTTGCTGAAGCATTGTTAAGTACCCTATTGATAAAGCTTCACATTCATGATCATGTAATAAGGAGCCTGGTAAAGGATCTTATGGATTTCTTTGTGATTGGCCAGAAGTTCCTCATTTAACAAATACATTATCAGGAAGGCTATCTAGTTGTCCATGGATGATGTGTTGATTTCCGTCGTTGTTACATTGGCATGTATCAAGGGGTGTCTTGAATTTCCAGTGGAACCCAATAGTGGCTTCTTCTAGTTGCTTGTCATCTTGTCCAACTGACCGACCTTGGCATTTTGCCCCCTAGATGTTTGTTTTAGCATGAACTCCAAGATGGTGTTGATTAATTTTTGGCTTCTACTACATATAAGGCCAATGTTTTTTGAAAGACATAAAAGCACTCGCCAATCTAATTGACTGCTAGTAGCCAGTCGGTGAACACATGGATGGAATCCATGCACAACGTCTTTACCATCTTAAGGCCGACCAGAGTGATCTCTCATTCGATTTATTGTAGTCACCTTGAAAGTGAGGCAGACCATGAAACAAAGTTCACTTCCTTCAACGGTGATAAGGACTATGCCAACCCCTGCTCCTTTCTCGTTTAAAGTCGATCTATTCTAAATACATGTGGATGACGAGTCATTGGTGGTAGCGCCAGCATTTTGAAATTCAAAAGGTGTGGCATGATAGCAATACAGGCCTGCATTAGTGATGAAGGAAGTGTGCTTTTGGTCTAGGCTTTGCATGGTAATATGATTGTACTTAGAATAAGTGCCCATGAAAGTAAGGATCCCATATCCACTGGTCGTCTAGTGGCTGATCAATGTAACACAATGGACTTTACGGAGGCTTTGCTGAGGTTGGAGACATCGATGCAAGTTCTTCAAAACCCATTTGGTTTTTGATCAGTAATGGGTTGGCCCCAGACTGGGTATTCTGCCTTTCAGATGAAACAATTAAATAACGACTTCTTCACCTCTTCTTAGAGTTTGATATCTTTTTTATTTGAGGGGTATGTGCTTTCAATGGATAAGGATTCTCTTCGGATCGATGTTTAATGCATGGAAAATGATCCTTGGATCAATGTCGGTCATGTCCACATGCTTTCGAGCGAAGACTTCTTTGCTTTGTTTCAAGAACTTGACCAGCTCATCTCTAGTCTTTGGGCTGAGCATAGTGCTAATTTGAATGGCCTTACTATGGGTCGACACTGTCTATATATATTAAATTTAGTGGAGTTGTCGACCCCTCATCAATGTCTGAATCTCCTGTGGCGGGATTGAGAGGGTCATTATCAAGATTAGAGTTTGTTCCTAAGTTATACTAGTCCATTGCGTAAATCATATACTTAACGACATCCTCAATTGGGATAGATGCCTGTGCTTAAGTTGGAGGGTTGAAGTTTCCCTCGGGTCTTAGAAATGAGTTTGCCAACTTTGAGAAGGTCGGAGTAGTGATGTTGGATGTCCTAACTTGCCGGCAATGTGTGAGTTATTCATTCTATGTTTTGATGGGCTCTTTTGTTCCCGGGGAGTGGCTAAGGAGATGAGATCCATGCCATCCCAATCTTCATTACAGGTAGACCATATACAAACTAGAGTGTTATAGGGCTCGAGGGTTCTCTCGGGTGACATGCGGGAAATTGGTGTAGCTTCACTGCTTTGGGTGATCCCGGCACCATAGTGCTAATAAGCTCAGGGTTATTTCTGGGAGATATACCATAAAGAGCAATTTCTTTAAGGCTAGGGATGGTACTCGTACGGACAGAAGCTTTAACCGGCTCGAGCATTATCCTGGGTGACACGTGGTTGATAAATGTGACTTCATTAGGTTGGTTGTTTTAACCCCAAGCTTAGATAAGAGTATTGAGGGGCATGCGTGTCCTTGTCGAGAGAGCTATAGATATGAATGCCTCTATTCTTAAGTTGGGTGTAGTATCGGCACAAATCGAAGCACTTAATGGCTCGAGGGTACTCTCGAGTTTCTCGCTATTGATTATTGCAAATGCTTGTTGAAGCATGAGGACACCCTTCTTTGCTTACCTGAGGTAGGTCCCATAACACTCCTTAGCTTTTTGTTGGTTGCACTGGATTTTACCAACCTCGCCTTGGATATGAATTTCATAATGAGCGATTGTATGAGACAATTGCATCAAGCTCGGCCATATTCAGTCGTTGTATGAAGAGGTTGTAAGTAGATGGGCAATCAACTACTACAAAGTTTACTTGTATCTTTATGGCAATAGGCTCTTTCTCAAAGTAAGCCATGATAGAGGTTGTTCCTATCGGAATAATGCCAATGCCCATAAAATCATAGATATGAAAGGCATGGGGTCAAGAAGCTTGAGTTTCTCTATGACAACCCACATTTCGGAAGGTTTAAATCGACGATAATCCGCATATATCCAACTTAAACAATCCGGAGCATAGATAGTCATTGAGATTAATTAAGAAAAATAAGAAAATAAGAAGAAATCAAACACAGAATCTCACAACGAAATGATAAAATATAATAATCAAATAAATAGTTCATGAAGCTGTTTACAATACATTTGATTATAATTTATACAACATTTATCAGAGTTATATATACAATAAGGATAAGTAAAATAATACGGCAGACAACATGATGCAGGGAATCATAATAGTAATAATATATCAAATCTTCGTCTTCGTCCTCCTGAATAAAGCTTCAATAAGCTAAAAACTCGGAGCTTACTCGAGCGCGATGAAAAGACACAACACTCGAGTCAAGACTAAAATATCTTTATATGAGTCAAATCGATATCAATATAACATGAGTGTAATAGTGTCAGAGATGTTTATAGGATTTCACATCTTCTATCCAAGGTATAACATGAGTGCAATAACTCAAGAGATGTTACGGGATTTTTCATCTCTTAAGGATCCATCAAAATATTTATATATAGAAGAATACGCTATATATATAATGTCTAATCAGTAAAATAAATATTTTTCTTAGCATTAAGGCTTTACATTAATCCACCTTAACGGCTTTTTAAGCATTGTCGTGCAGTTTGCATTTGACACCACCAATAGCACGTTGGTAGTCAATGACGCGCCATGATACGACAACACTAAAAAAAATTGTAAGGACCTTGTACATGGATAAAAGTATGACAAGACACGTGAGGCAATGCTTAAGGTATGATACTACCAGTTTACCCTTTCCGGCTAGTGGTAACGCATAAGAGCCATGATCGCCCATCGCGTCTAACACTCCCAAAATCTGAGGGTGCATACCAATCAATCACAATGTAAATGATGGTAACACGAAGAAGTGCGTCCACTAGAGGTAGCTAGCCTCATTGACAGGTATGGCGCCTGCTTTAGTCATTTCAAATTGACACAAGTGTCAGACCAATCCATCATCGTTCTCCTTCTTCAAATTCAGCAAATGTACGCCAAATCCAACCACTTTGTTCTGGATTCTCCTCTGCGTACACAGTTGTTAAAGTGGTTCCAATATTGATAAAGAGTATGCCAATAAGAGGCCCCGGTCTCTTTAACAACCAAACATCGTTTTACACACCGGTTTGTACTTTTATATTTCAAAAACAGTTCATACTTGATATCAAAATATCATATTCACTTCAAAATCAAATCCATTTTGAAATCAACATATTTACTCAAAATATACCATTTCATTTCAAAATCATTTTTGCCTTATTATCCCGATTTCGCTTCCAAAATTATTTTGAATTTCAATTTAGGTTATAACTTCATTTTAACCCAATTCGTATTCAAATCCAAGATTTAAATATAAATATTCCAGTCTTTTGACCAGTTTGAATTTTTAGAAAAATAATTAATAGTTAAAATAGTTTAATAGAAAATAGTTTGAGTATTGAAAATGGTTTATATAGTAAAATAGTTTGAAAAATAAAAATAATTTGAGTATTTAAAAAGATAGATTTTTAATAGTTTATACTACAATAATTTATTTGAAAATAGTTTCAAAGTCAAACCGATTCAATTCCAAGTTTCCCAATTCAAGTCACATTAAATTTCCATTTCGATTTAATCGATTCAATTCCGATTTCAAGTCAAATTAACTTCGATTCCAATTTTAATTCAAATCAATTTCAAATTAATTTCAATTCCAATTCCAAACTAATTTCAATTCCAATTCTCAATTAATTTCAACTCAATTCCCAAATTTAAACCATTTCGATTTATATCAAATCCAAGTTCAATTTTCAAAATATCGATTCAAAACACTTAAATCAAATTTACCTTCAATATTCAATATAAAATCCAAATTTTAAAATATAATTCAATTTTGAGCTCAATTTTGAAATATGGTTTTATATCACTTTTACTTAGTAATATTCAAAATTCGAATAAAAATCCCAACCTCTAAATCAAATCAATTTCTAAAATTTAAATCATAATTTGATTATAACTTAAAAATCTTAACTTCAATTATTTAAAACATTTCATATACCAATTTAAATTTCAACATTCCGAGCTCAAGTTCGAAAATAATTGGTTTTATAAATTTGATTTTTATTTCTTTAAATCAAAATCATTTAAATAAATTCCAAATCAAAAGTTTTAAAATCCTTTAATTTAACCAATCTAGTGTCCGTGTATAATTTCCTATCCTATGGCCAAGTAACCAGTTATTTCGGGGATGGATATATATCATTTCAATCCAAAATAAATGTCATAGGTATATATCATTTCAACCCATTTCTTAATTTATTCGAAGTAATTCAATTTATAGTTTTATATAGTGTAAATTATATACCACGTGATAACAAGATATATATAAAAATAAATAAACATCCAATCATTCAAATATCAATCAATTGGCATACATCACAATCAATCGTCCAAATAATAAAAATAATTCACAACAATTTCATAGTAATTAATATCGGGTATTTATTAACAATTAAACGCCAATTTCAAATTTAACTATTGACTGAAATTTTATTAATTAATTCATATGTCCATTTAAATGTCAATTAAATTTATCAAACAAAATCAAGAAATTCACTTCATGATACAGATTTTACCAACATAAAAATATATTAGTCAAACATGAGCATATAAACCACTCACCTTGAGTTTTCAATTTTAAATCAAATTGAATAACGTTAGATTTAACCGAAAATTTTAGTTAGCTCCAATCAACTCCAAATCAGTCCCTAAACATAGTACTCATCGCCACGATTTCATCGTCGTTTGTTTCATCCAATTCTGACAATGTATGAAAATGATATACACTTATAAAGATTTCATAATTTGTAATATAATTAATTTACATTTTCCTTTTTCATTTTCAAACCTATGCAAATCTAGCCGTTAGGTACAAGATGATGCAATCGGGGCCGCATCCATCTTCTTTCTTCCATCGCGTATAGGAGCAATTCTAACCCATCACTGCCTCCATATACGAACGCCGCAACTACTATAGGTGACCGGAGCTCGATCGGAGACCATCACGACGACGCCACGAACGTCGTGCACCCATGCCTGAAGCCATGCGAAGTTCAGCCTCCCCCACTCCTTGAAAATTGTGAATGAACGACAGCCCTAAGTGGCTTGGTTTTGGCCTCCACATCGAACCGCAGGTGATCTCCACCGTTCACATCGTAAAGCTCGCTGCCCTCTACGACTTCCACGCTGAAGTATCGGCCTGATATTACTTGGATGAGGAGATCGGAGAGGATGAAGGTTGGAATGTTTCGGTCATTGGAAATAAGATGGAGATGCTTGGGTTTACTGTGAGGATATACGTGTATATATACGTATAACTACAATATTTTAATATTATTTCCACTATCGATGCGAAATTTGGACGAACTCCAATCGAGGTGTGCTGCTTAGCGTTTATATTGTTTTACCCCTATTTCAAACACAATGGAATAATTTTTAAGGTCTAATTCGATCATATGTGAAAAATAAATTTTCAAATCAAATTAAAGTATTAAATTTTCAATATTAATTTCAACGCGTTTATATCCCGTACGACTAAATGGTAACTCCAAATGCTATGAAATCTGAAATCCTACAATAGTTCACTATTATGGATCCGATAAAACAGGTTTCATCGAAATCCGAGACATTGGCTAACATGGCATTTTTACTCGTCAATTAAAACCAGAAATTTCCAAATTTAAACTAATCACTTGAATTCAATATTTAAGTGTTGACAATCTTCATCCATATTTAAATAACATCTAAATAAAATTTTGAAATCATTTTCATTCATATTTAATTTAGGATTCATTTATTTATATAATTTTTAAGATTAAATTTTAAACAATTTAATTGTCCAATATTCAATAAATTTCAATATTAGCTTTCACATGAATTTTAGTTATCAACTAATTGCTTTATTTACATGTAATGAATTCAACATTTATTATTCAATTCAACTATTGAATTTAACACATTCAATACATAGCATTTCCTTTCAATACTTGTTACTACTTAAATCTTCAAAATTTGTTTATTTCAAAATCTTGTTCAAGTTTATGTTTAATAACTATATTAATAAATCATTAAAAAAAATTATTTTTAACCATTTTTGTTCAATAATAACATTAAATTTTTAAAAAAATTAAAATAGCTAAAATAGGGTCGTTGCAGCCTCATAAACATGTTTGAACATGATGTTGATTGAGCTACCCCTATCCACGAATGCTTAATGCACATTTGAGTTTGCCATTGCAATGGTGATAACCATGGGATCATGGTGGGGGTAAGAAAAGGCTTCTCTATCCATGGCTGTGAATGTGATGAGCCGATCTACCTCTAGCCTGGGCACTTTGGGCGGTCGGTGTTATAATGATAAATTTAGCCGACCGACCCTACTTCTATTTGATACTGGGATTGTGCTGCTAAGATGGTTCCACTGACAAGCAGGCCTTCAAAGATAGTCAAAATGTCGATTATAGCTGCAACATTGTTGTTGATTGTTGGGGTTGATCCAGCTAGTTATTAGAAGTCATTTCTTGATCGACCTGATGTCAAACATACTCCATAAGGACTCCTTCCTGGATCGACCTCTCTATCTCATCCTTAGTACACGACACTCGTTGGTGGAGTGGTCATTGATTTGATATAACACATGGTACTTGTCATTGCCGCAAGGTACCTCGCTTCCCCCACCTTTTATGGCGAGTAGTCTTTGGAACAGTACCCGGTCCTTGGTCGTAAGATATATAGACTCCATACCTCAATTCAACTTGGCATAGTTTGTGTACCTGAACATGTATTGAGTGTTGTTTTCTATGTGCATTTCATTGTTATTCTACCGGCCATTACCTCAATGGTCTATATTTTTATGAGGGCCGGCTTTATTAGAACATCGAGCCTCATCATCACTATTTGAGAGATCGGCATCTTCCATTCGCATGACGTCATCGGCATTGATAGAAATTGGTTAAGAATGCGGCTGGCTATTTTTGTACTCTTTCCATATTCTTGACTTATATATTACCTCCAAGCAGAGGGCCACAGCCAGGCTGTTCTTGTCGACACCTCTGGCTCAGGTGGACTCCTTGTTAAAATAGTTTACATATGATTGAAGATTCTTGGTCGACTCCTGCCTTATCTACCTAGCTCACTAACCATCTTGACATGGATCATTAAATCAAAGAACCTAGTTTTGAAGTTTACATAGAACCAGTCCTAAGAATGAATGTTGCCTAGTTGCAGATGTAGGAACCAATGAGAGGCTGGTCCTATAAGAGTGGACGGAAGGAGAATACATTTTATGGGGCTGGAGAGTTGACTGGCCCATGAGATAGAGTTGAAAGCGATGATGTGGTCTGATGGGTAGGCGTTTCCATCGTATTTGTCAATGGCCAACAAAGCATACCTCATGTAGATACATGCACTCAAGATTTCCTCATAGAACGGTTCCCCATTTCATCATCGTATCATGCTTTGCCCCCGGCATTCCGAGGTTACATTCTATTGAGTAGTTGGCCAAGATAGGTCATTTCCTCCATAAGGCCAACCTCCACCAGTTGCAAACGAGTTTAGCCTCCAACCGATGAGGGGCTCTTCTAGCATCTTTGTAAAAGTGGAAGGTCAGTGTCAGTGGTACGATGGAGAGCGAAGATTGTGGTGATGGATTATAGAGAGGGATTCCCTCTATTCACAGAAGGCAGACATGAATGCCTGGTTTACCTTACCCTATATCTAGGCATGGTTACCCCCTATGCGACCAGGAGTGTCACTACTACAAAAAAGTCATTTCCTTCATTTGTTTACCCGATATTGCTTTGGTTTAACAACCGAATCAAATAAAGACGACGCAACAAACCTAAACATGTTGCTTCGGTTGTACTACTAAAGCAAATGTGGGTCTGTTGCTTGGTTGTTACTAACAGCCAAAGCAAAAAGCGGGTCTTTGACTTAAAAATTTTCTCTTTTGCTTCGGTTGTTAGTGACATTTATAATCAAAATGTCTGCCTTCGGTTGTTAGGAAAATTATCGTATGCAATTTTAGAATCATTTATAATCAAAATGGATGACAAATACAAATTGAATAATACAATACCAAAATAAATATAGTTCAGTTATATAAAATAATGATTCATACATTCATTTTAGTAATATGATTCAAATCTTCAGTACAATCATTAAGCAGTAATACAGTCTAGAACATTAAGTACACTAATATAGTTATTTAGTACTCATTACTACATAATAGATGTGCATCCATAAACTCCATCCTGCTAGAGCTTGAGCATATTTTTTGCAATCCATAAACTCCATCCATTTGTTGCAGTAAAGCAGGAATTATATATGGTTTATGAATATATGTTGCAACCAAAATCCCACAATACTACTAAAAGAAAAGGCAAAAATTATTAACGTGCAAAAAATAAAGAAATCCAGCCAAAACATCACACATTAGCAGAATCCATAACATGAATGATAATAATACTGACCATAATTATTGAAGGAACACCTTGAGTTTTTATTAAGATATAACACTTCATTCCATAACATACAACAAATTCGAAACAAAGTTCCAAAAAAACTGAGATTAAGAAAGTGAAACATAAAAGGACTAGAGAAGGAAGCAATAGCAGTAGCAGTCATTATAATAAAGAACTACAACCATAGAGAAAAAACTCAGAGAATCAAAGAGAGAGCTTCCAATTATGGTTAAAATAAAACATGCTACAACAGGGAGAGTTATAGAGTAATCTGTAGATATTAGTAGTGTGCAACAAGAAATGTTAGGAACTTTAAAAGCATGTGTTTAGAAGCAAGTTTAGAAGACAATGTAGCCAGATTTAAACCATATAAAGAAGTCAAATTTCAAGGAAAGCTATTGAACATGCGGAAGGGGAACAACAATGTTAAAAAGGAATTAAAGGCAGGTTTACAGCATATGCGTGGGATGGATTTGATAGTAGCAAAGGTTCCTGTCAGGTGCTGTTTTTCTATAATTACCGATAATAATCGATAATGCAAAGAAATAGAATAGCCATGCATCTAATATTACACAAACAAGTACGACCATTTTTTCTTACTTTACAGATGTACTTCTAACAAGTTCAGAATCATCATTTGAGTGATAAAGGTAGAGTTTTGAATGTACTAATTTTCAAGTGATGTACCTTAAAAAAGGGATTTACTAAGAATAGGCCTGAAATGTTGATATCTAATATATTAAGAAATGTCAACATACCCTATACTGCCGTATTGAGAAAATTGTTTGATAAAACTCTTCCTGGATTTCTGTATATTTATATGTAAATCACTACCTAATGTGCCCACAAATAATTAAAAATAACTCTGTGTGGAACTGTTTTGGTCTGGTAATTCAATAATCCATGTAACATTTTAAAATTAAATGCATTCCGTAAACAAATATTTACATCCACACTAGATCTAACCATTATGGCTAAAAGGTGGTACACTAAGATACCTTTGTATGGAAAAAAGGGTAAGGGACCAATGTCTACACCATTTGCTTTGCACTTTTTAACCATAAACGTGCCTTATATACGAGGCAGATGCCTTCTCTACTTCAGATTATAGCAAAACTATAATGTAGCCAAAAATATCTGAAAGAAATTATTATGGGTATGTCAGCAAAAGAACTATAAAGCGTCATTTGCAAGAGCAGCTTATGAATATCAACTAACAATCTCCAAATAATATAATAATAAATGACCATAGATAAAATAATAAATGATGAGTGTTGCTAACAAACATTATCAATACTTTAATCTACTGCAGGAAGCAGTAAAATAAAGCTCATGGTTAATGGAATGCAACAACTAAGCAACCCAATCCATGGGTTGTGCCAAAATATAATCAGAAGAATCAGAAGTACTAGGAATTTATGTTGTTGTGCCTCCCTGGACAGTGGCAAAATAGTCAATTTCTCTAGTGCCATTTACAAATCACATAAATATTTACACAAAATGTAGTTATTAATGCATCCCTGGATAGAGCTGAACTTATTCTCTAGAATGTTTGAATGGTTATTAGTTGTCAATGCATATGATTTATTTTTTACCAAAAATACAATGAAAGATCTTACATGCCTGCAATTGAGGACTCTTTGCAATATTTAAACCAAATTCTATTACTTTATGAGACAAACTTTATTACTAGTATTGCTTGATATAGTATACAACATATTACATTGTATACCATTCAAAAGTTTATATAGTAAGAAATTTTATGAGAGAAAGCAGAAAAGTTTCTACAAATTAACTTACTATTTATGAACTGCCTTTTGGTCTATGTGGCTCTTAAACATAGTGCACGAAACATTAATTTATTCCAATGCAGCATGGCAAAAATGAGAGATTTAACACAGAAGATTGACAATAGACATGAATTCTAATAATGAATAAAGGCAAGCATATAATATATTAATCTTAATATAAGATATTGTGTCCCATATTCATTAAGCTTGGAATATGAAGTGAGTCACACTCCTCATTGTAATGAGCTTATGTCTACGCATTAAAAACAGTCTAATTCTCATCCTTTTAAATTACTTTTAAATATTTTGTGGTAAATACCGGTGCTTCATTTACTCTTATGCAATGAAGCAATAAGAACAAAGTAAATAAAGATAAAACTCATGAGAAAGATGAGAAAATTTGGAAGGGCTAGCAAAGAGAATAACCTTTGAGCTAGACAACACTTCGAATTAACATCAACATGTTGCCTAGCATTGCAAGCAGGCATCATATCGTTATAAGATATCAAATTAAATAATATACCCAAAAGTATTGGTTCATTTAGTGGTGATTGGATCTCATTTTGGGCTCGGTTGTGTTTTTTGTTTTAAAAAAACATATTTATTGTTGTTGTGATTTGAGGAACAAAGTGGCTTGCTATTTGCCATACGGTGATTCTTTAGGAATAATTTTTTATTTACATGTTGTCTGCTTTAATTATTTTTCTATGTGGTTGTACTTGTTTATGCTTCTTCGATCGTATTACTATCAATTTCATCTTAGTAAATCGTATGAGCTGGTTAAGAAACAAGCAAAGACAACCACCAACTACAGATACTTGCGAAGTTCTGTAAACTAGTGCTACTACACAACGGTAAAGCAATTGAAAGCACAAGCTGAAATGGACAGGAAAGTAGGGACAGCAGAGCTTACTACAATAATCAAACTTGGAAACTTTTCCACATATATCTTTGGGAAATTAGGAACCGAGACTCTTCAACTATGAACATATAAAGAAGCGAATTGTTATAAGACTGCAAAGTACAAGAGAACAATGTCCGAAAAGGAACCATCATTTCTGCACATGCCAATGGTATCAATTGTGATCCGTGTATACCTATAAACAACAGCCAGGAACTAACCCCAACATGCATCACAAATAAACGCGCCAAATAAAAAGCTCAATTAGCAGTAAACAATTGTAACCTATGCAGTTACCTGCTGATGATATTCCAGCAGATACTGCTGATATTATTACAATTTCGGAGGGAATTGGTAAAAAATCTGACGGGAGAGGTGAGCAGAGAAATGTTAGTACTCATGGGGGGTGGAAGAAAGTCTCATATAGAAAAGGCAAGGAAATCAAGCTTAAGAAAACAAATAGTGACAAAGTATCAAAAATTACCGCACATGTAATAGAACAAAACAAGGACATGACTCTGAACCCTGAAGTAAATATTGAAGGAAGTTCAGTGGTGCAGTTACCTGAGCAATCTAATACTGTTGTTGGTTTGCAAGCAGATGGAGGTTCTTCTGTTGTGCATGTGCAAGCAGTTCCATCTTTTCCCATAGTGACTTTGGAAGCAGTGGGAAAGTTGGCTGGAGTAGAGTTGAATGCAAACCCCTTTTCCATTCTTATGCAAGAAATAATTGAGTCATCAGGAAATGTTATGTTATACGTTAGTATACCAAAACAGAGAATATTCAATTATAAACTCGTCGCACAAGTTTATAATTCAGATTTCCACTACACTGGAATTCGGATAATGTCTGAGGCTCGTCGTAACGATTTCCTTAAGAATTTTTATTTCAAAAATTCTCCCAAGATACAACAGACGAATTCCGCTCGAAATTATAATGAGTATATCACTCTGTGATTTGAATATAAGAACAGCAGTTATTAGAAAAGAAGATATTAGAAAATTCAGTGAGGAAAGTGATCAGTTTTCCTAATTATTTATAATCGATTCGTATCCCTCCGAACGGTCGCGTCTGTACCCGTTGGTCCAAACGGTCGCGCCCGTTTCTGCTGCTGTTTATCGGTTGCGTCCATTCATTTTGAACAGACTGCATCTGTTCGCCAAAAATTCCGTTTATGCTTCATAACAGGTCGCACCTGTTTGTTTTTTTCGCGCCTGCTTCAGAAGCCGCACCTCTTCAGTCAAAATTCGCATCCGTCTTCACCCGTCCGTGTCTTTTCAATTTCCAGGTCCAGTTCAGTTTCAGCCGAAGCCCAAAACCGTTAAATAATGGCCTAGTAAAAAGAATGGTCATTTTAGACCCGTAACCGGCCCGGCCCGACGGCGGCGGCGGCGCGCGCGTGGTTGGAATGCATGATCTCCCTCCTCACAACGAAGCATACATTTGGGAGCCCCAGGCCCCCAACCTCCTCATGAGAAAGCTATTGATATACTTCATTTCTCTTTTGATTTTTGGCAATGTGGGACTAATAGGATATTTCATTCACTTAGTTTTAACAATCCCCCACATGAATGATAATATTCTTTCCCCCACACAAAGTGGAATATCACAGAGTATATATGGAATTAATATTTTATCGTGGATAAGTAGATATTTCACTTTGAACTTTCCCTAGTTAAAACCTATAGGATTTACTTGGCTAATCGGTGAAATATTTCATCTTGAACCGTCATCCTTTATTGTATATCCAGACAATAAGCTTTATGAAGCATTGATTCTCTTCTCATCCAATCTCTTGTTTGTGTTCATTTTGGTCCTGAACAATTTTTGGTTCTGCGAGTGTTATAGAGAATAAAAGCATAATATTCTCATAGAGCCGACCCAGCTCACACTTACATAAGTGATCGCAACCATTAAGAGTATCCTACATATACCCCACTTGTTACTTTCAAGATATGGTCATCATTAAAAACATAGTTTTAACCTTTAAATACTTCTGTAGGCATGCATTTATATTTTGCACCATAGGAATGGAATAGGATATGTCCAAACAAATGCATTACGTCTTGAGTTATTCAGAACTGGTTTGCCTATTGATCCTAGTCCGTGGGATCTCCAGTCGCTAGGATGGGTTTCTGTATAAGATAACTCTTTGGTGGTTTTAGGCTTTTAAACACATTCCCCTCGATGCGCAGTCAATTTTCTCTCTGGATAAACCTTTAGTAAATGGATCTGCTAGGTTATCATTTGTTCTTACATAATCTATGGAAATAGTTCCATTTGAGAGTAACTGCCTAACTGTATTATGGCGTCGACGAATATGTCGTGACTTTCCATTATACACAAAGTTTTGCGCTCTGCTTAGCGCTGCTTGGTTATCACAGTGTATGCATATGGCCGGTACAGGTTTAGGCCAAAACGGAATATCTTCTAAAAAGTGACGAAGTCATTCTGCTTCTTCGCCTGCTTTATCTAATGCAATGAACTCTGATTCCATAGTGGATCGAGCTATGCATGTTTGTTTAGTAGATTTCCATGACACCGCTGCCCCTGCTAGAGTAAAGACATAACCACTCGTTGATTTTGATTCCTCTGAATCTGCAAGCCAGTTTGCATCACTATATCCTTCTAAGACGGCAGGATATTTTCCATAATGTAAGGAATAGTTAGTGGTATTTTTTAAATATCCAAGCACTCTCATTAGTGCTTTTCAGTGTTCCTTCCCTGGATTGCTTGTATACCTGCTCAATCGACTTACTGCATAAGCTATATCTGGTCTTGTGCAATTCATGAGATACATGAGACATCCTATTACACGAGAATATTCCAGTTGCATTACACTCTCATTAGTGTTTTTGTGGAGTACTTCTGATGGATTAAAAGGTGTATTTACTCCTTTAATTCCAAAATGTTGAAATCTTTCAATTACTTTGTCTACATAGTGTGACTGAGACAATTCAATTCCATTAGGAGTTCTTATTATTTTGATTCCCAAAATAACGTCTGCAACTCCTAAGTCTTTCATATCGAAATTGCTAGTTAACATCTTCTTTATGGTCTCTATGACTTGAGTATTTGGACCAAATATTAACATATAGTCTACATATAGACAAATCATCACATATGATTGTCCAATTTGTTTATAATAAATACACTTATCGCATTCATTTATACGAAAACCATTTCTTATCATGACACTATCAAATTTTTCGTGCCATTGTTTTGGAGCTTGTTTTAGTCCGTATAATGATTTTACTAATCTACAGACTTTGTTTTCATTTCCTTTGGAAATAAATCCCTCAGGTTGCTCCATGTCAATCTCCTCATCGAGATTTCCATTTAAGAATGCTGTTTTTACATCCATCTGATGAATCTCTAGATTATAGATGGATGCAATTGCTATTAACATTCTTATAGAGGTTATTCGTGTTACCAGCGAATATGTATCAAAAACGTCTACTCCTTCTTTTTGTCGATATCCTTTGGCTACTAATCTGGCTTTATACTTGTCGATAGAGCCATCTGCTTTCATTTTCTTCTTGAAAATCCATTTGTACCCAATTGGTTTTATTCCTGGTGGAATATCAACAATTTCCCAAGTTTTATTACTTAGAATTGAATCAATCTCACTTTGGATTGCTTCTTTCCAACATGAGGATTCAGAAGATGACATTGCTTCCTTGTACGTTTGAGGTTCGTTCTCTAATACATATGTAAAAAAGTCCGAACCAAATGTTTTAGAAGTTCTAGCCCTTACGCTTCTTCTCGGTTCAACCTCCTCGTTGTCCTGATGAGTTTCATCTTCACATGTCTCATCTCTGTTATCTCTTGTCCTTTTTGGGACATGATTTCCATCGTTTCTTTTATGTGGGAACACATCTTCAAAGAACGAGGCATCTCTTGATTCCATGATTGTATTTACATGAATATCAGGTATATCAGACTTGAATACCAAAAATCTATAGGCACTACTATTTTGGGCTGACCCAAGATAATAACAATCTACTGTTTTTGGTCCAAGTTTGACTCTCTTGGGAGGCGAAACTGGAACTTCTGCCAAGCACCCCCACACTTTGAGGTATTTAAAGCTTGGTTTGTGTCATTTCCATATCTCATATGGAATTGTTCCTGTTTTATTGTGAGGAACTTTATTTAATATATGATTAGACATATTTAGTGTTTCCCTCCACAAGTTCGTCGGTAGACCAGAAGTTAAAAGCATTGCATTAATCATATCTTTTAACGTTCTATTCTTCCTCTCGGCTACACCATTTTGTTGTGGTGAATATGGAGCTGTTGTTTGATGAATTATTCCATTTTCTTCACAGAATTGTTCAAATGGTGATTCATACTCTCCACCTCGATCAGATCTTAATATCTTGATCTTTTTATTTAACTTATTTTCTACCTCAGCCTTGTATTTTATAAACGCTGTTATTGCTTCATCTTTACTATTTAAAATATATACATAGCAATATCGCGTATAATCGTCAATGAAAGTAATGAAATACTTTTTCCCACCTCTCGTAGGTAGTGACTTAAAATCACATAAATCTGTATGTACCAAACCTAATGGTTCGGTTCTTCTGTTAACAGATTTAAATGGTTGCTTGACCATTTTTGCTTCTACACATGTCTCACATTTGTATTTTTTATCTACTTGGAATTTTGGAATTAATCCCAAGTTTGATAATATTTTCATTTTACGGAAATTTATGTGTCCCAATCTATCATGCCAAAGCAAAATTTCGTGCTCAAGCAAATAAGAAACTTCAATTTTATTAATAGCACAATCAGAATACATAGTTTTATTGCCGATAACGGCTACATTTGCCTTAAATAGGCCATCACATAAATATCCCCTTCCTATATATATTCCAGCTTTGGACAGAACCATCTTGTCTGACTCAAATACCATCTTGAATCCCTTCTTTGATAGGACTGCACCAGAGATGAGATTCTTGCGTATATCTGGAACGTGGAGCACGTCATTCAACTTAACAGTTTTTCCAGAAGTAAACTTGAGGATTACTGTGTCATTGCCTTCGATCATGGAAATGCAGAATTACCCATGTAGAGTTTTTCTTCGTGATCGAATTTCTGATATGTAGAAAACATGGTTTTGTCAGAACAAACATGACGAGTATCGCCCGTATCTACCCACCATTGGTTAGGATTCTGAACCAGATTGCATTCAGATACCACCGCCGAGAAGTTGGACTCGTCTACTTCCATGTTATCCACTATATTTGCCTCTTTACTGCGTTCCTTCTTGTGTCTGCAATCTTTAGCGGCATGTCCAAATTTTCCACAAACCCAACATTCACCATTAAACTTCTTGGTTCGTTTGTTGTCTTTTGGTTTGTTGTCTTGAGCTTTCCTTTTCTTCTGGAAACTCTTCTTTTTGTTTTTGGTCTTTGACCCATCAGCCACAAATGCCTCCTCGCTTGGTTTTGTAACTGCACTGTTGTCTGTCTCAATTTTTAATCGGACTATGAGATCCTGTAAAGAGATTTCCTTCTTTTTATGCTTTAGATAATTGCGGTAATCTCTCCACGACGGCGGCAGTTTTCTCGTGATGGCTTCAACCAGAATTGATTCTCCAACCTTATGACCTTCCGCCTCGAGTTCATGAATGATGATTTGCAGTTTATGCAGTTGAGCGGTTACTGGTTTGGAGTCAACCATCTTGTAGTCAATGAATTTGTCTACAATGAATTTCTTAAGACTGATATTCTGCATCTTGTATTTTGCAGAAAGTGCATTCCAGAGTTCTTTTGACGTCTTTAAAGGCTGATATACTTTGTATAGCATCTTGTCGAGACAATTTAGAATATAGTTTCTGCATAAAAAATCGGAATGCTTCCACATGTTCACCTCTGCTTCCTTGCCTGGTGCAGGAATCGGTTCCTCCTCCTCGAGGTACTTTTGCAGACCGAGTGTGGTGAGATAAAACAACATCTGATTCTGCCATGTCAAGAAATCATCACCATCTCCCATGAATGGTTCAGGTCTGTTGTGAGTAGTATTCTTTGAAAATTCTACCGTTGTCATCTCTGTTTTAGTAAGAAAACAGTAAAAATTCTTAAGATGTTATACGTTAGTATACCAAAACAGAGAATATTCAATTATAAACTCGTCGCACAAGTTTATAATTCAGATTTCCACTACACTGGAATTCGGATAATGTCTGAGGCTCGTCGTAACGATTTCCTTAAGAATTTTTATTTCAAAAATTCTCCCAAGATACAACAGACGTATTCCGCTCAAAATTGTAATGAGTATGTCACTCTGTGATTCGAATATAAGAACAGCAATTATTAGAAGAGAAGAGATTAGAAAATTCAGTGAGGAAAGTGATCAGTTTTCCTAATTATTTATAATCGATTCGTATCCCTTCGAACGATCGAGTCTGTACCCGTTGGTCCAAACGGTCGCGCCCGTTTCTGCTGCTGTTTATCGGTTGCGTCCATTCATTTTGAAAAGGCCACATCCGTTCGCCAAAAATTCCGTTTCTGGTTCATAACAGGTCGCACCTGTTTGTTTTTTTCGCACCTGCTTCAGAAGTCGTGCCTCTTCAGTCAAAATTCGCGTCCGTCTTCACCCGTCCGTGTCTTTTCAATTTTAGGCCCATCCCAGTTTCAGCCGAAGCCCAAAACCGTTAAATAATGGCCTAGTAAAAAGAATGGTCATTTTAGACCCGTACCCGGCCCGTTTCGGTCGGACAGACGGCGGCGGTGGCGCGCGTATGTGTGGTTGGGATGCATGATCTCCCTCCTCACAACGAAGCATACATTTGGGAGCCCCAGGCCCCCAACCTCCTCATGAGAAAGCAATTGATATACTTCATTTCTCTTTTGATTTTTGGCAATGTGGGACTAATAGGATATTTCATTCACTTAGTTTTAACATGTTACACTTGCAAACTCCTTTAAAGATGGCGTGGACTGTATTTTACCATCCATTCCTGATACCGGTTTATCAATAGCTCCATCTAACCCTATGAAAGTGGTGGAAACTTCACCTTTTCTTTTATCTAATGAAAATACTCAGAATTTGCATGTCATCTGATGCAGTGCATAAATGCACAATTTCCTCTGGCCAATCAAAACCATTTTCACACAACTCCCATGCAAAGGTGTCTGACAATTCATCAGCACTCGAGCAATCTTTCTTACATCATATTGAGAGTTTTGTTTTTGACCTTTTTAAACCATCTCCTCTCTCTAATATTCCCTCTTCCTCTTTGCCACAATCTACCTCAATCAATCAAACTTCCTCTCCCTATTCTTTTCATGGTTCCATACCTGGGTGGGTTTCACCACCGTCTCATCTGAATAAGCAAAGTCGCAGTGCTTTAAAATCCTCCTCTTTAATAGCCAAACTAAAATCTGTTAGGTCGGACCCTCCTATAACTAGGAGTAAGACAAGCGTGCTCCATCTCAGCACTGTTGATTTATGAATAGAATTGCATCCTGGAATATCAGAGGAGCTCACAATCATGTCAAGCTTGATCAAGTAAAGTCACTGATATATGAACACAACATTAAGATTTTTGCAATTCTAGAGACCAAATTATCTCTTCCTTTAACGCTAAAAGCTGCTGCCTACTTCAACCCTACTTGGCACGTCCATCACAATCTGGACTGTGTTTCTTATGGTAGGATCCTTACAGTCCATGATCCCCTCTTTTTCGCTCTCACCCCCATTCTCACAACCACCCAGCTTATCCACTTTCAAGCTATCTTCATTCCTCTCAATATCACTTTCTACTTGACGTTTGTTTATGCTCATAATGCTATAGCAGCGAGGCAACATCTCTTACATCTTCTCCCATCTTTAAGGCAGAACACTCATCCTTGGCTTGTTGTTGGTGATTTCAACTGTTGTTTCAACTTATTCGACAAAGTTGGTGGCCTCCCATTAATGCCAAGGGACATTGCCCCCCTCAATATCTCAATAACTGACTCGGATCTTCTTCCTATTGTTCGTTCTGGTGTGCTTTTTCGTGGAACAACAGAAGTAGGACTGGGAAATGAACATACTCCAACATTGACTTATCATTTTGTATTGCTTCTGCCTTATCTATGTGGCCAGCCATCAATGCGTATCTTCCTCATCCTATCTTGTCTGACCATTCTCCCATTATCCTCTCTCCCATCCCTATGCCTAGCAGAGGGAAAAAACCTTTCAAATTTTTCAATGTGTGGGTCAATGACCCTGAATACTTATCTATTATATCTAAAGCTTGGGCTAATTCTTTTTATGGAAATCCTATGTTTATCTTGTGCAGGAAATTGAAAGCTACCAAGACTGAATTGCGTCAATGGGCTTCATGCAAATTTGGAAATGGCACACTTGTTTCTTACTCTCTAAAAGACTTGCTTAAGAAGGCACAGGCTTTACTTGATAAGGATCCTTCCAATCCCATCCTCGCCAGAATGAATCCAACCTTTTCCATCAGCTTAATGAAGCCTTGGAAATTGAAGCCAGCATGTTGAAGCAAAAAGTACATCAAAAGTGGGTTAGAGAGGGAGATAGAAACACTGCATTTTTCCATGCTTCTATCAAGAGCAAGCAAGCCAGCGACCATATCCATGCCTTGTGGGATGATGAGGAAAATCATCTAACAACTTCTGATGAGATTGATGAATACTTGGTTCAACATTTCTCTAAACTTTTAGGTAACCACGACAACTTTGTTTCCAATCTCGATATTCTCAACAGCCTTCCTCTTCCACTGTTAAGCTCAAAAATAAAAAACAAGCTTGTGACAAAGGTTAGTGAGAAGAAATTAAAGATTCACTCTTTGCTCTGAAAGCCTCATCTTGTGGTGGGCCTGATGGGTTCAATGTTGTTTTCTACAAAGCTAGTTGGGAAATTATAACAACTGAATTTATTGCTGCAATTCAAAACTTTTTTAACAGCTTCAATCTGCTTGGTGAGGCTAATGCTACTAACCTTGTCCTTATACCTAAAGTCAGGCCCATTAAAAATGCCTCATCTTTTCGACCAATATCATGTTGTAATGTTGTTTATAAGTGCATATCCAAGATTCTAGCCACTAGGCTTGTTTCTGTGCTCCCTCAAGTTATATCATCCAATCAGTCAGCTTTTCTCCCCTCTAGGAGCATACTTGACAACATCATGATGGTGCACGAATTAATCAATGGATATGGCAGAAGACAGACCTCCCCAAGGACAATGCTTAAGCTTGATATCTCTAAAGCTTATGATAGTTTACAATGGTCCTCTATTGTTCGTATAATGGCACTGATGGGTTTCCCCAAGGTATTTGTGGCTTGGCTTTATGTCTGTATCTCAACTACTTCTTTCTCTCTATGTTATAATGGGAAAGTGACAGGTTATTTTAAAGGGAAGCAAGGCGTACGACAAGGGGACCCGATCTCGTCTTACATATTTATTATTGTAATGGAAGCTCTGAACTGTATGCTAGCAATGAATTTTGAAGATAAATCTATTTCTTACCATCCTAAGTGTTCTGCACAACAAATATCCTCCCTTATTTTTGCTGATGATGTTGTGATATTTTCAAAGCCTAATGACCATTCTATTTCTGGCATTCTTCTGTGTCTGCACTCCTTTTTTCTTGCTACTGGCCTTAAGATAAACCTCACTAAATCTCATATTCTTTTCTCTGGCATTAGCATGAGTGAAAAAGGTAGGCTCTTGTCTCTTTCTGGTTTGCAGCCTATGGAAAATATGATGACATATCTTGGCTCCCACTTTGTACTTCCAGAGTTACTAAGGCACACTGCATCACACTGTATAATAAAATCACTTCAAAACTTAACTCATGGACAACCAGGTTGCTGTCCATGGCTGTAAGATTAGTTTTAGTCAAGTCAGTTTGTTTTTCAATGACGGTGTATTGGGCAAGAACTTTCATTTTACCCACTAAACTTCTCACCATGATAAGAACTGCTATGTGAAGATTCCTCTGGACTGGTTCTATTCACAACAGGAAGATAATTCCTCTTTCATACAGTAATTTGGAGAAGCCACTAATCAATGGTGGCCTAGGGATCATAAATATCTCAATTTGGAATAAGGCAGCGGTGAGTGCCCATGTGGATGTTGTGTTGAACATGAAGGATAGCCTCTGGGTGAAATGGGTCTGGAAATATCGTATTAAGAATGAGAGCTTCTGGACTATGTCTGTGTCACAAAACACGAGTTGGATTTGGCGTAAATTTCTTGGTATCAGAAGTTATCTCCTTCCTTTTGTTAGGTACTCTATTTCCCCTGGATGTGCTGTTAAATTTTGGAAGGACCCCTGGTTGGATGATGGCATCGTGTTAGTTACAAAATTGAGTGAACAGGAACGCCTGCAATCTCTTATACCTGGAAATGCTTGTGATGTTGGGTATATTGATAATGGGAAGATGTGCACTCCCACCACCAGTAATCAAGTTGTCACTGCGTTATGGTGGAGCTTGCGTAACCATTTTGTCCCTATCACTTATGAATCTGTTATGTTATGGAAGGGAAGATCACACAGTATTGGTCGTGTTTATGATCTTCTTCATCATACTGGTACTCTTCCTAAATTCAGTTGGGCTAGGGTATGTTGGAATAATATTTCTACGGCAAGCAATAATTTAATGTTTTGGCGAGTTGTTCACAATGCTTTACTGACCAGAGATAAGTTAATATCAGTAGGAATGGATGTTGATCCTCAATGCCTCTTCTACAACATGCTTTCGGAATCAGTTGATCACCTTTTTTTTCACTGTGTTTTTTTTCTAACATGGTGAATTCACTATTTATCAAAATTGGTTTGGCTAGCAGTGATGGGGATTCTGCTGCCAAATGGAATGAGCTTAAGTTAATTGCGAAGAATAGGAATGGTAAAAGGGATATTACCTTCTTTGTGCTAAAAATTTATTTCAGAACTGTATGGCAAGAACGAAATTCTTGGTGTTTTAATGGTGTCGCTGCTGCTGCAACTCAATTATGGTTCACTATCATGACTAAGATTGAAACTGGGTTACGTTTCTCTTGTCATGGTTTCTCCCCACACAGTCGTGGGCTTTGGTTTTGTTTTGGCAATTGTTTTGGTTAGTTAAATTTTAATGTTACTGCATTAACATCCTCCTGTGCATGTTGTTGGTCACACTGGCAATTTGTTGTTTTGCATGGTTGTTGTTTTCTCAACAATGTGTTTTCTTTTGGGTGTTTTTGTTTATGCAATTACTGTCCACCACTGTTTTGGTGCTTTGACAAAAGCTTGTTTTTGTCAATTTTCTTTCATCTGCTCTACTTTTCAAACAATAAACACTGGTAGGGGACCAGTTAACCCCGCTTGCACTTCAAAAAAAAACCTATGCAGTTACCATTCGCTTTATATGAAAATGATCCACTAAATTTTCAATCATGTTTGATGTATAAACCCAAATATGCCAATTATGTACAGCATGCATTTCCATTTCTTCCCATTCACCAAGTAAGGGAGGGTGGTCAACCGTGCTTTATATTAATTTTCAGATAAGAATGCAACTGGATTTGTAAATAGATTTTCTAATATTGACAATACGCACAGTATCCATCACATTTAGAAATATAATAAGCAGTATAAATTATACAAAATATTTTATCAAACAAAGAGGCAAGCAATAAGTGAAAGTTTAAACTTTCTACCGCGGTAGTGTCAATACACACAAAGGGGTCCAAACGGTGTAAACTAGGTTACTGAAAGACTTAAAATTCATTTCTAATATCATAATTTACAAATTAGAAGGCAAAAATCTTTTTATTTTTCTCCTTCAGCTCTCCGTATTTTGGAAACCTCCACGAATATAAAAACAATAATAAATACCCTATCCACATATAAAACAAATGCATATTAAAAAAGAACAACAATTTTTTCATCGTTAGCTTCAAATTTCTTCTTAATTCTAAGGCGACTTTATTACTAGTAACCATTAACAGCAGTAAATCATATCAAGTATAATGTATAATACTTAGATGATGTTAAGTATTATATGTAACACAAGTATTTCAACAATACGCTAATAATATAGTCCTTAATACTCAACACTGAGATAATATTAAGTATTTTATTATCATTGGTTTTTAAAGATGATTTGAATAATTAACTAGTTGACAGATCATATTTATATTGAAGTTGATTGTTTAATTAACTTAGAGTGACCTGATACTTGAATTGGGAACCAAACTTATATCATAGTTTAGTTTGTGTACATTGTAATAATCAGTGTCAAGGTAGGCAATACTGAGATATTTAAAATTTTCAAATTAATTTTTGTCAGTACACATATCTGGCAACAATCAGGATCAAAGTCAATGCTATCTGAATTTAAGCAGTTCTTTTGAAAATGATAATTTTATCTATAAAAAATTAAATTAAGTAAAATACAACCTCAATCACACAAAACATACTCCAAAGAATTAAAAAAAAACAACTCAAGCAAAATTAATGGACAGTGGACCGATTATGAAGAAAAACAACTCAAGTTTAAAAATAATAATATCACAAACATCGTTACCTCTCAGATGCTCATTTACATGTAAATTCTCCAGATTTAGCCTTTCTCGTACCTCAAATCATCATAACATGAGTTGAATGAAGAATTTAAATAGTGAATTCTAAATTACTACAAGTGGAACACAACTTCTTGGACAGAATCCACTTCTCAGTACACGCGACGTGAAACCTATGGCCTTAGTAGGGAAGCACTTTGACTTTTTCTCCGTCGACGAAATTGGCCAAGCAAATGGAATACCGCCTCCGTGCCAACCAACTTCATATTCTATGCGTACACCAAAGTCGAAAGCGATTTCTTCTCGCGCCCTTTCTTAGGATCTTCAGAAGCGATGGGTCCAACCACCGGTCCACCCCCAATAGTAGCTCCAGTAGTGTCAATGGAAAGAATGAAATATTGGATGCTTCAGTGCGTCGATAACTTCCAGTAGCTCAATTTGACCCCAAAGAAGCTTGAAGCTCGGAGTTGAATACAATAGGTTATGAAGAAAGTGGAGAAATGGAAACTTGATTTTGTTTTGGGATTTTGTTGTGGATATGGTATTTAAGGTTAAGGAAAAAGCGAGGAAGTTGGGAAATGAAAATTAGTTTGAAATTTGGGTGGAAACGGTGAAAAAAGGACGTGCATTTGCTCCGATTAAAATAATTTAAAGTTGCTTCCATTTCTAATGAATCGCTGCAAATAACACTATTTTAATTGAAGCAAATAAAACTATTTGCTTCGGTTGTTAACGACAACCGAAGCAAATTGAATTTTTTTATTTTCTATTTATTTTTGTGCACTAATTGCTTCGGTTGTTAAAAATGAAAAAATGATACTATTTGCTTCGGTTACGAACGCAACCGAAGCAAATGAATCGAGGCAACATGCATATTTTGTACTAATGTGTGCCGATGAGACCTTGGTTCTCTGCTTGCAATATAAGCACGGCTACTAGTATTGTTGAATCTCAAATCTCGAGCTTCGCCTGCCACCCAAAGGTGTTCAAAAGAAGATGGTCATTTCGCTGATGGAGAACAATGATTCGTTGGTTCATTGTACATGACCAATTATGGTTCCATAGCGCACAACATTCATTCTCCTGTTATGAATAGGAGCTACCCCAGTTTAGATTTCAAGCATCATCCTCTCCTGGGCAATATTAATGAGATTGTAGGGACCGAGAACAATAGGCTGGGCAGGAGTAGGTTAGCCACTGTAAGGGTGAAGGATCAAATTTTACGGTTGTTTGAGCATCCAGCCCTGTCCTCAGTTCATTCACTTCATGGCTAGAGTTCCTACCGTAGTTAAGCCTTGAAGCATATTTCACCACAAGTCATTGCTCAGCCCAAGGGATGGGACAAGTAGTGTTGGCAATAGTGTTATCATTATTGCACGGTCATCGAATCGATACCTTCTTTATCACTATTAGGATTCATGGAGACAACTAGAACATATTTTTCAAAAAAAAATGAAAAGAGGTGAGAGCTTTCACGGAAATCCCTCCTTCTAGCGTTAAAATGTCGACTAAAAATGCAGCTAACCTTAGATTCATTTAATGCGTTGGAAATGACAAAGATTACTTGCTAATACTAGGTTTAAAAACTAAAAATGAGGAGTGTAACAACCTCCACCTCCAAACACACTGATCCAAAGCCCAAAAATAGCATTTGAACTCGCATCATGCCAAGAAGTGCGATTTGTAGGGACTTAATAGTTACATGATATCGATGCTAATATAAATTTTAGACATGCTACACTTTTAGATCTTACAACAGAGGAAAATAAAATATAATTACCAAAAATAACAAATCATATACTAGTCTCGGCATAAACTTAATTAATAAAATAATGTCTCCAAATGGCAATGCAAAAGAGTCTAACTGATAGAAATAATACAATATAAAGTACATATGGGAATAACTATAAATAAATGTGTCTCTGAAATGCCAAATCACCTCCTCCACATACCTTAGTCTGGCCAAACCACCTACTGGAATGTCCTTCTATAATATAGATAAAGAGGAAAAATGGAAGGGGTTAGATAAAGTCTGATAAGTGAATTATATCACTAGAGGTATGGTATTGACAAGTATTTATAGTCTAGTTATAATCAACACATAAGGGTGTTCTTTAGTGTGTGTCTTATCTAAGTATGGAACCGATTAGTTTTCTAATATAGCTTTGTTGTTCCTAATGCGAGTAAATCCAATTTCGATTATTAAGCTTTCTCATGGGTGGAACATGCCAACTGAATAATTCCTAAAAATATCTCTATTGTAGGATCACCTATCTATATTGGGTTAACGCTCTCAATGGTAACCACTTTACTAAATATTGACTTTACATTCTCATTGATAATTGCTTGGGTTGCATATAACCGAGTATATCTTAGCATGCCTAGCCTACACATTTTGGTTAACAATCCCAAAATAAAATATTTTGGGTTAACAATCCTAGTAATAACTTGACACTTAAACATTGAATAACCCCCTCCCTAATGCCTATATCTTATGTTCTATACCATTACACAAGTAGCAACAATGTTGCATTAATAGATCCAACTCCTCTATAAGATTAACTGATCCTACTATGACGAATATCTCCGCTTGCAATTTCCAGCTTTCACAAATAGGTAATAAGGACCAACTATAAATCATATATGCTTGTAATTATGGTGAAATCACATGTGTTGAGTGTCATGTCTAACAACTTCATGACGTGAGAGCTAGGACTTTACCAAGTGTGATACCTTTTCAGCTTGTTGGTTGGCTCCATTCAGCTACGTGAACTCCTAAAGATAAGGAAGTGGCAACAATTTCTTTAATTCATCCTACGTGACCTATACCAGGTCCAAATTCAACCTGGGACTGATGCAATAACGCAGACTTTGAATTTTAGTTCAAACGTCCAATCCCTTATAAGAAAATTGTTGTAGACATTCAGATATTTGGTTCCTTATTTCGACATCTGACATAGATTTCATACATCTTAGTAAGGGTTCAAACATTTGAATCTAGCCGGTTTTGAAATGATTCCTTTTTATTTCATCTTTTCAAAAAACCAGATGTCTAAATACAATTTCAGACATTTGAATATGAATTTTAGGCCTGGTAATTTGTTTGTTTTATTTATTTTGTTCATTTTCTTCATGTACTCAAGTGTACATGTTAGGTTCATTTTTGACAAGTGTTTTTTACATAATTTCTACTTGTTTATACATTCTTCATGTAGTTTATCTTATTAACTGTTTATGATATTTCGATCCATTATTTATGTATATTTTAATCGATTATCCATGTATATTAAAAGTTGATTATGTCAATATTTAGGTAAAATCAAAGGGAAATATTCATTTGCTTACTTATTTATCAAATTTAATCTAAGCTTGTTATACGAAACGGATCTATAAAATTAGAGTGAGTTGTAATTCAATTCACTCTTCCCTTCCAAATTACAATGAAAATTTATTTCCCATATTTCCCAATCTTCTCAATTCACAAATATTTTTTAAATAGGAAGCATTGATTGGATTGAAAATCACATTTTTAGTCCAAATAAAGTATGTAATTGACAATTGACTACTTAACTACAACATAATCATTTTGTAGAAAAACTCACTCATTAGAAGAGTTGTTTTAAGAAACCCATTTCCTAACCTGATTTGAATTAGTATCTCCCTTAATCTATTCCTTGATTTGTTTACACTTCTCCTTCTCTTCCTCTTTCGATTTGACTCTCTTCCTCTCTCTTTTTTAATTTGTTTTATCTTCTTTTATTTATTATTTATAAATTTAGAGAAAAGAGTAGAAAATGACGTCCGTATTGAGGAACTTTAAGGAGGAGGATGAAGAAAAGAATGTAAAGAATTAGAGAGGCGGCGGGGTTGGAATGAAAGGACTGAGGGTTGGATTTATGTTTATATATGAAATCTAAATCTAGAAAGAATATTTGTATATTCATATATCACTTATCCTTACATATACACAAAGTTCATTTTTTTAATTTTATTAATGAAAATAATGTTTATATTCTTTCAATTGATGTCATTAGTTACAATTCGAATCAGTACCATTTATTACGATTCCAATTAATACCATTTATTAGGATTCAAATCAATACCATTTATTGATATTCTACATGTGATAACCCGGATTTCTGGACAGCTGTTAATTTGTAATTAACAGGTTTTGATTAATTAAAACACTGATTTAATAATTGAACAAATAAATATGATAATAAATTTATAGGATATGTATATAGATGAATTAGAACTATAATAAATGATAAATTATAAATATCGGGATAAATATTCATTGATAATCTCCTAATATAATTATTGAAATTTGATGATATTTGTTTAATGATTTTCTTTTATAATCATTCATTTTAACAGAATTCATCTTTAATTAATAGATATATGGGAAACTTATCATATGATAGCTATTCTATTTTCATACATATATTTATAGTTTATAAGTGAAACTTGGATTTTAAAAATTCAAAATAATATCTTGAGAATGTGATAATTTATTAATGTATAAATTAATATCAAAATTATTTTCTTAAAGTTTATATAAGTGCAAATTTAGGAAAGTATAAATATAAATTTATAATATATATATATGAAAAACATAAAACACTAATGATAAAATTAAGTTCATAGTTTAAGTTTAAAAGGGATTTAACAAAGACTAATAATTTCTGCGACGAATCGACTTTCTACCACTAGAAAATCGCATCATCTTTAAGAAAGGAAGGGATAGAAAAGAGAAAAAGACAGAGAAGAAGAAAGAACCAACATCAGAATCTAAACAGCGGAACGAATAAATTATATTAATCACATAATACTTTACATAGTATCATATACATTAGAGATACACAACATAATCAACTCATACTAGACAGTTGTAAACACCTGTCTAATTATACAACTCAAATCAACACAGAGACCACACTCAAAGAACACACAGCGGAATACTCTATAGCTATACACAGAAGCCTCCTGCTCCATTGCTCCTTCAGAATTTGTCAAGCCAATCTAAAATCCTAACCAGAATCCTTTGGCTACTCGTAAAAATTTGAGTGCCCAAGAGTTTATGAAAAAACAGAATAAACTCCGGGTCAGACATGGGTCTGGTGTGAGTAAACGGTTAAAGTTGCTTAACTTTTAAAAAACCTATTGAAAGAAAAGGTATCACGTAAGACTTTCCACACATAAACATGGAAAAGTTTTTACCTTACGCTAACCAAAACATTTGATAGGAAATTTTGTGATATTATAATAGTGTCTAGGGTTTTCAAGTAAAATACAGAAATAGCTGGAATGCTTACATCTCACGTTCCAACATAGTTGGGCACAACTAATACGTACGGCACTTATTGGATTTTGGATTCCATACAATGGCAGGGCTACTGGGGTACCGCCCGTCACAGTACATGGCCTAGATCACCGTACCGAGGACCACTCCCGATCTCCTGCAACACAAAGCCGGACCCATTCCTTACTGAACAGTTCCGAATAAGACAACCCCGACGGTTGTAGCTATTCAACCGTCCACACAGCCGAAATAAAAGGGACCTCTGGACAGGGGTAAATCTTACTCTCAAGTGGGGGCTACCCACGAAGCCTTGTTGCACCTCCCATGTTTTAGCCATTCCCAGTTGATGAGGCTTGAGGTTACGATTACCTTTAGTGAACACATCACTTAGAATGCTCATCGTCCACCTGACGATGTTCTGAAAGCATTCAATCCATACAAGTTCGTTCCAGGTTCGAACGAAACCGAAGGCATTATCTCGTTACACTCATTTTGGAATCACCCTCAGAGTTAACGACAATAACCCTTGCACTCTAAACCACCATCGCGAATCTATAAGAACTAATTCCGTCAAACTCATTACGGAATCACCCACAGAGTTATACTGACGTATAGCCCTTACACCTCGAGTCTTCACAAAGCTCCACTTTGATTCACGACCTAACGTTATTTGGAATCGATGTGGTTTTCGGATATCCAAATATGGAAACCCGATCCCGGTCTCATCGAAATCCAAAGTGTGTCTTTTAGGTTCAAGTTGTTTTAAAGGTTTTAAAACAATTCAATACTGTATCTATATACATACAGATAGATAACTCACATATCAATAATTGATAATCAGCATTATCAAATAACAGGTAATCCACATAATCAATATCATAATAGATAATTCATATATCAACATCCCAATTGATAATCTATGTAATCATCACAATGCAACCAAGCATTCATATCACACAACCATACTTATCTCATTACTGAGATCACAAAGCATTCAAGACAATAAATGTCATCCATTCATACATAAGCAATGATTCACTCTTACCACAATATAATTAATTTAAAATGAATTAAATTAACTATCTCCATCTCTAATTAATTTAAAGTGAATTGAATTAATTACTTCTTAATTAATTAAATTAATTACCTTCATCAAAATAAATCTTGCTTAAATAACCATTAGTTAAACCAATTACTAAATCACCATCCTAAATAATCAACCATGATTAATTAACTCTTAATCAAGTAATTAATCCTTAATTATTCTCATTAATCATATTAATTAATGAACCTTAATTAATTAATCATGCTTAGATTAATTGCTTTTAATTAATCAACTTAAATACAGTAATTAATTATTCTTAATTACTTCTTAATTACTTTATAAATCCTTTGATTTATTACCCAAGTAATAAACCTTTAATTACTTTAACATGTAATTACCCATTTAAAATTACTTTCCAATCAGTAATTTACCTAACTCAATTACCTCTGTAATTAATCAATTACTTATCTTAAGTAATTAACCTTATCAAAACTTTATTAAGTAAACATACTTAACCATTTATCAAGTGACCATATTTGATTAATTAACAAATTAATTAATTACTTAATTTCAATCATCTCATAAAACAAAATTGAGTAATTCATCCCTAATTACTCATTAACCCAAATTAATCTTCAATTATCAGATTAATTATCTCCAACTATTGATTAATAATCCTTAATTATTAATCAATTCTTTAACACAAAGTAATTAATCACTAATTACCTTTATAATTAATTAAACTTAATTAATTAATTAATCAACTCTTAATCATTAATTAATAAACTTAATTATTAATCAACAATCTTAATTACAAATTAATTAATCCATAATTAAAATTAATTAATCCTTAATTAAAATTAATTAACCTTAAATAAAAGTAGTTAATTAATTCTTAATAAACTTTCATTATAAATTTATAACCCCTTTTAATTATTAATTAAGTAAACCCAATTAAAACTTAATAAAACCTTTATTAATTAATTGCTATTTTAATTAACCCTTAATTACTTAATTAATAAGTAATTACAATTTAATTAATCATTAGTCATTAATAAAATCATCATCTTAATTAATAGTTAATTAAATAAACAATTATACTTAATTAATCACTTAATTAACCCACTTTAAAATAATAATTAAATAAATTAACTTAAACTTCCTTAATTAACTAACTAATTGCAAATTATAAATACTCAATTACTATTTAAGATAAAATATTATCTTAAATAAATCTTGAAATCTTTGTTTAACTTAATTCATTAATTAAATTAAATTATAAGAAATCATTAATTATTTTCTTTAATTATTAATTAACAATCCCAATTTCAAGTTAATAAATTATCTTAATCTTTAATTGTTAATTAATAAATCATTTCCACTAATTAATTTAAATAAAACATTTACTTAAAATTCTCTTTATATTTCAAAATAAGATTTGAAAATAATGTTAAGATTGTTACTTAAGTTATTTAAAACATTACACAAGTTTGTTTATATAAACAATTCAATTGAAGACAAGCATTTTACTTTAATTTAAACTATTTAAAGTTTAAAACTTATTTATTTAAATTTGATAATTTTTGTTAACACTTTAGTTTGGTTTCAACCCTTATTTACTGGAATCTAAGAAACAAAGTACAACTTCTGTTCTTTCTTTCTTTTAGTTTCAGTTCACAGTTAATTAGGATTTTAAATTTTAAAACTTTTTAAGTTAAAACTAAAACTATTAAAACATGACAGTTAACTCTACACACAAACCCAGATCACACACGAGCTATAACCCGAGCCACCTCCCCTAAATCCCGTGACCTACTTCGAGAAAACAAAGCAACCCAACAAAAAAAACTACAGACACCTCCCCATCACCGTGCAACCTGCACCGTTGCCGGTCCTCCTCTGGCCAACGTCAAACCCACCGCCGAGTCATCCAAGCACCCTGCATCCACCTACGACCCACCGAACAACAACTCATGCCTCGAATCAAAATCGAGTACATCAGGTTGAACATAACTCAAACACCATCATCAGAAGAAAAAACCAAATTCCACGACTCTGATCAACTACAAAAGCCACAACTCCGGCCATGGTCTACTGACCCACCATGCTTCCCTCACTCCAATTTTCTTCAGGCTCAATGCAGAGATGAAGACGCCGTGGTTCGTTTTACAGTAGAATTCAAAAATTAGGTTTAAAATCAATTTGAGCAAATTCAAAACTTCTCAGTGATTTAAAAATTCATTAACCATATTTGCAACATTCACTGATACCTCATCTAGCTCCATCAACAAATTCAAGCCACCCAGATACACAAATCTACAGAATTGGCAAAAATTCAATTTCCAGTAAATTCCCAAATACCCAATTAATACAGTTTTAAAAATTGTGAATTTCCTTTTGAAATTCATAGTTTCCAATTGATATTTTAGTTTATATGATTGTTTGAACCAAATTAAATACTTGGTTCAAACATTTATAATAAATTTGTTATGCATAGTTAAATTACCAGGTACATATCAAATTCCAGAGACTAAATCTATTTATTTATTTATTTAGTCTATACTGGAACTAAATTGTTTTAGTTTAAAACTATGACTTAACTAATTTTTGCATAGAATTGATCCTTGTCTCAGATCCTACAGAAAAATACAGATAGAAAATAAAATAAAAATCAACATGCACATTTTTAAGCCTTACAACAAAACTTGCAGATTTATCTACACAAATATAAACTCATATGTAAAACAAACATCATCAAAAACTTATAGCAACAGCTAATTAACTAATTAAGTTTTTGTAAAAATGTTTACTCGCCTTATACAAGAAATGCAATGCAGGGGTTTTGAAGAAAAGAACAGGAATCATTTCACTGAATTTGCTTCCAGATTTTGCATGCACAGGAAATAATGATGCAGACAAGGGTAATTGCAAATCTAGTTTGATAGCTTTACAAAAATACTTGAAAACATGATACGGATTTAGGTTTAAACTGTAAGGCTTTCATATTAACAAATTTGCAGAATTTGTTTTTGAGCATTTGTTTGAGTTGAGGAGAATGTTTCAGATTTTTGAACCAGGTTTGAATTGAAGAGTTTCAAATTTGCATGCATATTCAAGTTCCTCTTTTTAGACATGAACACAAAATGTTTAAAGAAAAAGAAAATGGAGGAAGATGGTGATTATATTGGTAAGTTTCAGATTTAATAAATTAAAAAGAAAATTTAAAAAGAAAAAGGACATTTGTCTTTTGTTTACACAAATGGTTGCAACACTTGTTATCAAAGTGTTTTAGAAATGAACACTTGTCAATATTAAGTTTGTTTTAATTGAAATAAATTTAAAAGCATTTTTAATTAATTTCCAAATTATCAAATCATGTTTTCTTAATTTGAAAATTGCTTTTCTATTAAATACCTAATAACAAATACACTTATACATTTATAAATGTATGTTAATTTATATAAAATATAAAATATAATCTTTGAAAAGAACATAAAATAAAATCAATGATAATTTAAATAAAATTATAAAACATTGCAAACTTATTTTAAATGCTATTTCAAAAGCCTTTCATTTATTTTATTAAATAAATACAAATCAAATTTCTATAAAACAAATCTTTTTTTAATTGAAAACATTACCTATGTAATTTAAAACCAAACATTATTATTCTATTAAATTTGTATGTATATTCTTGAATTCAAATTTATATTCATTTCAAAGTCAAATTTAAAAATCCTAATCTAAAATAAATTTAAATAAATATAAACATCTATTTTTAAATAAGCTCATTATTATTTACAAATAATTTATCCTATTTTTAAAATCAATTTAAAATACACAGATTTAAATATACAGATATAAATGCATTTTAAACACACTTATAAATTTTGAAAACAGTATACCAATTTATAACCATAATTAAAATATTACTTGATTAATTATCTTTGAAAATAACAATTTTTCAATTTCAAATAATTTAAATTAAGAGATTATCTACATTTTAAACTTCGGGAAATTCCAGGATATTACAATTTCTTTAAATAAATATACAAGTTGTATATGTATAAAAGTATTAGAAAGAAAAGTATATATATAAATTTTTACAAAATCTACAAGTGTAAACATTTAAAATAGGCATTTGAACATTTGTAAGCTAAAGATTACATGAAACGACAAGTGGCAAGTTGATTACATTTAAAGAAATTTAAAAAAAAAAATATAGGCTGCTCATTTTTTTCTCTACACTTTTATTCAAAAGAAAATTTTCTTTATCTAAAAATCCTGTAAACAAATTTTCAAAATAGAAAGCAAAGCCTCTAAAAATTTTTTACAATCTGCAGTTAAGTCAATCATCAACAAGCAAATTCATTAAGAGTTCAACAACCCAGATCAATTAGCTAATCAAGTAACAAGATCAAAGAAAAAGAATTGCAGTTTTTCCCATCTCAGGCTTTCTCTGATTTCACTAGAGGTGAGTAGCTAAATCTTTTAAGTCCAAAAATCTTTAGCAAATCTGTAGATAAGCAAAAGTTTCTAAAAGTAACCAACATTCTTTTTAGTATTTCCTGGAAGTAAATATAAAAAAAGTACTTATGCCTGGATCTGAATGTTGTTGCCTGAACAAGGTGTTGTCTTATCTTCTCTGTTCAAAAATTTAATACTGAGTAAACATTTAATATTAAAAATAGTTTTAAATCAAAATTTTACTTGATGCCTGTGATAAAGTATATGGGATGTTATAGTAAAATTGTATGAATATTCTTTGCTCTGCGAATATGGATATTTATACCTGTATGCAAATATTTGAAGTCTGGGATGGTTTGTGTTCAAACAGCAGAACAAAATCAAAGGGAAAAGGAGTCAAACATACTATTACACTCAAATTTAATCTAAATTCTTTGGGTAAAATGATGATGGTGGTACAATATAACTTTTACAAATAGATTAAGGAATTTGTATTAAGTAATTATCTCAAGAGTTGTAAAAAAACAGTGAACTATAAATTTGGACAAAAAAAAAATCAAATGTCTTGAATTCATGAATTGAATCCATGATTAGATTCGTGGTAATGAATGCTGAATTTAGGAATTTACAATATAAATTTTAGTCAAGTATTTGGCGAGTTATCTCGAGATGGACGCGATTTGGCAATTTGAAGGATTCCGATGATCGACGTGATCGAATTGGTTGTCGTTTGGCCTAGAGATGGCCAATGTGGTGGGGTTCTTTGGAAAAATGGCGGTGGATTTTTATAGTGTTCGTAGTATCCAAGGGAGGTTGAACTAGGGTTTTCCAGTGAGTTTGGGTCGTGATTGCTGTTGAGGCAATGGCGTAGGCTACGGAAGACCGGAGATGATCGCGACAGGGGGAGATTGACACTGGAGGTCGAAGCGAGGTTTTAGTCAAGGGGGCGTGGTTCCAGGTAGGTAGGATCGTCGGTGGTTAATGAATTACCGATGATGTTTTGGTTCCAGTCGACCTTAAGTGCTCGATTTTGGTTTGGTTTTGCTAGGGATGACTAGGCGGTGGGAATTGATGGTATGGATCATCGCCGACTTGCCTGAGGTCGTAGTACCTACCGGAGCAGTGGCGACGCCGTGTGCACGTGCATGAAGGTTTCGTATGTGTCAGAGCTTGGTTTGGGGAGAGTCTTCATCTCAAAGTCAACATCGGGTTTTCATAGTGGTGACTCGAGTTGGGCTTCGGGTTCGCGTATCTAGTTGTTTACAGTTTTGTCTTTAACTAAGTTCTATATAAAAAGAAGAAGAGGAAGAGGAAGGGAGGTTTCCTTTAGGGGAACTCGGGATGACTATGGGTTGAACCCGTAATTTAACTATTTTAATGAATAAGTAAGGGTTGTGATTAACTCAGAGTAATCAAGTTAACTGTTTTTCTTTTAAAGTTTATTATCTTGTATAATAATGTTATTAATTTCAGTTTAAGAAGTTGTATAATAAGTTTTACTTAAATTAAATCGATTCTTGAAGTTTATTTAAACTTACTTAAGTATGTAATTAAGAAGTTAATTTATGTGTTAACAAAGATTAAGTGAATAAATGGGTTATCTTTAAAGTAAGTCAAAGACCTTAGTGATTAAAGATTAATAAAAATTAAGGAATAAAAGGGAAATAAATTTATTAAGGATTAATAAATTTATTATTAAGGGTGATGAATTAATTAAATAAGATTAATTAAATAAGATTAATTAATTCGAAATTAGAAATCTGTTAACATAAGTAGTTAGAGATAAATTACTTAAATATTTAATTACTTAATGTAAGTAATTAAAGGATAAATTGTTACGAGTTAATTAATTTAATTATGAATTAAAGGTTAAATTAATTAATGATTAGATGTTAGTTAATGGAGGATAATTAACCAAAAGAATAAATTTCTGAATGGAAATAATTAAAGGTAGTTTATCTAATGGGAGTGATTAAGGACTAATTACTTGGTGTAATTTATTATAGGATTGATAAATCAAGGGATTTATTTATTAAGGATTACTTAATTAAAGGATTGATTAATTAATTAAGAAAATTAATTAGGGATTAGTAAATTATTAAGTGTGACTAATTAAGGATAGTTAATCAATATAAGTGGTTATAAGATAAATAAATTTGAGTAATTAACTAAGGATAATTACTGCGAATGGTAAGGTTAATTAATTTGTGTAATTACTTAAATGTAATTAAGAAATAATCAACCAAAGATAATTAATTAAGAATAACTAATTAATTAAAGAAGGTTGATTTAAGTGGATAGTTAAGGAATAATTAATTTATTGAATTGAAATTAATTTATGGTTGAGTAAGCAGGATGTGTAGTGATGGAGATAATTAATTAAATCCATTAGAAATGGTACGACTAATTAACCTTGCTTTTAGATGATAGAATAGTATTGAATACTTGGATTATTTGTTATCCCCAGTATGTGATTGTGATGTTATGAAATAGGAAATGTTTTGTAATATTAAATGTTGGGTTGTACAGTGATAATGTGACTATCTACAATGAATTGCTATGTGAAAGTGACATTATATATCTAAGATTGAATTGTTTTCACTTGAATAACATGGGTTAAAATGGTATTGAACTCGAAGAGACCGAAGTCGGGTATTAGTAAATACCCGAAACCACTTCGATTCTTTATAATTTGATGTGTGGAATCAATAGAATTAAATGGAATGATTAAAGTGAATTGGACCATTTAATCTAAATTTTAGTACTTAGAAATTGATGTGTGATGTAAGTAATGTCTATAATGACTTGTGAAGTTGTAAATTGATACAAATTACCCGAGTTACCCGGGTTTATATGAGTTGTATGCTTTTGTATTCCTTGTTAGATGGGTTTACTCACGCTGGCTTCCAGCCTGACCCGGGTGTTACTTTGATGTAATGTTCGGGCCAGACCGAGTATTACAGATTTTCAGGTAAGAACGTTCTGGAGCTCAAGAGGCGAGATGGGGAGCAGGAACGTACGGGGAGCTTCTGATGTGTTATATTATAGTATATGAAACGGATTATTTATCTGTTTCTGTAATTGTAAATTTGTTGTAACTCTGATATATATTAAAGTGTAATTCGACAGATATAATATTCTTTTGTAAGTTGATATTATTTATTATTATATTTTGATCCGCTGCGAATGTGAGGGTTTTGGTGTTTTGGTGTTTCTGTTTCTTCTTCTTCTTTCTGTTTCTTCTTTTCTCTAACTATCTGGAATTTTCGGGATCGAAATTTCCGGGTTGTTTCGTTTGGTATCAGAGCGAAAGGTTAAGCGAGAACCTTGGCTCTGGTGGGATTACTCATTAAGGATGGGGTAAGTGGTACCCTAGGATGAGTTGAGAGTATGTGTGTGTGTGTGTGTGTGTGTGTGTGTATATATATATATATATATATATATATATGAGAGCGTACTTGTTATTTTCTTATATAAAGATTTAAAAAATTATATTTTGATATATAAAGCAATATTTCTTTCAAATAAATATTAAGGGAATTGGTTGTTAAATTATTGGAATTAAATTAAGTGGAAATAGGAATACAACCAAACTGAAATTAAATAAAGATAAGTTTGAAATGGATTCAAACTGAAATTAAAAATCTTGAAGTTGAGGAAGAGTTTCAAAATAAGATGAATTAGAACTGGTTTCAAACCAGAAAATCGAATAATTATCGTGGGATGTTTGTTTTCCAATAAACAATAAAATGTTTTAAGGAGGTAACCATTTAAAAAGGAGAATAACTTGTAAAATTGAAAGAATGTGAATTAAAGTGGGTTTCTAAATATGAAGTTCTGAATTGGAAATTTGTTTTGAATTAAAACCAAGGATGGTTTAAGTTTTAAAATTTGGTTTGGTGGGCCAAGAAGTAAAAATGTATATATGCGTGGATATACATAATATCAAAGTTGGTTTGAAATAAACTTTAAATATTGAGTTTTAAATTGGAAATGAGATGTGATACGCAAAAGTGATAAGTTTTTGAACATATAAGCGAAAAAGAATTTTCAGATTGGAAACGGGAGTTCAAATTGGGTAAGGTTGACTGGATTAAGTGAATTAAGATTTAACTTGGGAAATTAAATGATTGATTATATTTGAGAGTTTGAGTGATCTCAAATTGGGTTTGAAATTCAAAGATTGGAAATGGATGGATGTTTTGAAATAATTGGATGATATCATCCTATTATTATTAAAAATCTTTAAATTGCAAATTGGACTTGTTTAAATGAATAAGAAATGAAGTGTGGTGATATATCCATTATAGAGATAAATAAAATTTAACTTAAATTTGAAATTAAGGATATGGAATTCCTTTGAACATAAGATTTGATGTTAAGAATTGAATTTGTAAATTAAAATTGTTTTGAACTCTTACTTGAACTTTGTAATGAGTTAAGTAAAGATAATTTAAAATGGAAATTTGAAATTTGGACTCAGAAATTAAAGTGTTTAAAGATTTTAAATAAAGGTTAATTTGGGTTAAGAGGTTAAACCAACACTTGAAATTTAACTCGAATTTATATAATTCGAGATGGTTTAAATCTGGAATTTGAATTGAAACTAGTTCAAATTGAATTTGATTTGAATTAATTGAAATTGTGATTGAAGATGTATAAGTATAAAATTCAAATGGAAAATTTGAATTGGATTAATTTGAAACAATTTGAAATTGAAGTGGATTCAATTTGAAATTAGTCCAAATTTATTTGAATAATTTGGAATTGTAATTAAAGTTAGATAATTCAAATGGAATTTGAATTGAATTTGGGAAGAAATCAAGAATAATTCAACTTGATTTGGGAATGGAGTTGAAATAAATTGAAATTGGGATTAGTCCAATTGAAATTTATTTGAATTAGTAGAATTTGAGATCAAGGTTGAATAAAGTGAAATTTGGAAAGAAACTATGGTTAATTCAATTTGAATTGGGGTTAAATCAATTTCAATGGAAATTGAAGTTATTTAAATTGGAATTGGGTCAATTTAAATGGAAGTGGAATTTAAATTGAATTAATTTGGAATGGAGATTGGGAATTGAATAGTTTTGACGCTGGACTATTTTTAATATAAACCTATTTTTTTTCTTTCCAAGCTATTCATTATATATACAACCTTTCTTTTAAAAGCCAAACTATCTTATATTTGTTTTGCAATTATTTTTGATATTGTTTAACAAATTTCCAAGTGTTTTATAAACTAATTACTATTTTACTATTATTTTGCAATTATCTAAAATTTCTATAATTATTTTAACTATTTTCTAATTATTTTACACCTATTTTACAAACTAGTAATTATTTTCCAACTACTTATCTATTTTTAAAATTTTCAAGCTATTTTCTAAATAAACTGGTCGGAGTTCAAACTGTTATTGGTTAAATAACCAATCGAGATAAGAATAGAGGTGATAATCCAAATGGATTAAAGAAATTGTGAGTAAGTGAATGAAAATCAAAGTGAATATGAATAGAAATGAAATTGTTTTGGTTAATAACCAATAAAGATAAATACGTAAGGTGTACGCATGTTATTCTATTCGCATAATGATTTGATCCAGATTCGAACACAGAATTTCGAGATAGTTATATCGATCTGAGTTGGAATTTTCCACTCGATTTTTGAAGGCGAATCTGGATATGAATTGTTAATTTGTTCTGGATATTCTCTATCATAGTTATGACTATGCAAGGAGAATGACGGTTTCTGATCAAGAAACCAGATCTGTGTTCGCACTAGGAAGTCGGGTGGACGATACTAGTTCGGAAGTGAAATTGTGTGGTCGAGTGAGCGATCAGATTTGTATAGCGTACGGATGATATGTGTACGTCGTACAGATTTGAATGAAAATGATATTGGAAAGAGTAATCAAATTTGAATATTCGATTTTGAGTAAACAAAGTTATATATCTTTGTTTTATAAAATGAAACTCCCCTTGTTGAATCTTTTGCCAGAAGAAAAGGGTTTTTGAGAATGTTTGAAGTATAAAAAGAGTTTTATACAAGTTTGAAATGATCCAAGGATTTAAAAATTATATATATATTTGTATATATATATAAAGGATCTTATGAGGATTTTATAAAAGGTTTTGGGGACCTTTAGTTTGGAAAGGCTTTTGATTTTTGGGTAAAATCAATATGAGAATTTGGAAAGCCTAGTTTGAGAATTATCGATTTTGGAATAATCGATTTTGTGTAAAGGAGCTTTGTATGGGACCATACTAGGTGTATGATTTGAAAGATACTATATATGTATAGTATAAAATGTATTGACGATGGCTCTAGGGAAAAAGGCGCTCCCTTGAAATGAAGTTCTCAGGAGTACCACCGGGTGGTGCTGCCTTGAGCCCTAATGGGGGGTTCTAAAGTTGATCACGTGAGGAGTCCGGACAAAACTAGTTCCTGGGGATTATGAGTAGAGTATACCATAGCGAAATTCGTGTGTGCCGCTGAGAGCCAACAGTCTGCGTTTGATTTTATATCGGTAGACTGCAACCTATGTAGGAGTGAAGAAGTTTCATTTTGACAGCGAAAATCAGAGGCCGCAGAGAGCCTGCAGTTACATGGACTTTTACTGCGATGGCAACGTAACCCTGGAATGTAACTGTGATCTGTTGTGGGATCCATGGCGTAATCGAGAGGCCGCGGAGAGCCTGCAGTTACATGGACTTTTGTTGTGACGGCAACGTAACCCTGGAATGTAACTGTGACCATGGATGGGGGTGATGATTTCCATAGCATTTTCATCAAAGATATTTCCTCTATTTTCAAAAATAAAAAACTATTTTCTATATTTTCAATAAAATTATTTTCCAAGTATTTTCACTGGATGTTGAAAATGAGTCTGCTAAGTACTTATAGATCTTCAGTCCTACGCCTGATCAACGTATGACCGAACTTCTGTGAGAACGAGGATGGACTTATTGAGACATTGAGTTAAAAAAAGTATTTTTATAAAAACTTTTTTGTAATATTATGTAGATTTAAAAAAATGTTTTAAAAGTGATCAAAGAATAATTTTCTGATAAAAGCATTCTAATAAAATTTTGGCTTCGTTCCTTTTCCAGGACGAAAAGATTCTAAGGGGGAGGAATGTGATAACCCGGATTTTTGGACAACTGTTAATTTGTAATTAACAGGTTTTGATTTATTAAAACACTAATTTAATAATTGAACAAATAAATATGATAATAAATTTATAGGATATGTATATAGATGAATTAGAACTATAATAAATGATAAATTATAAATATTGGGATAAATATTCATTGATAATCTCCTAATATAATTATTGAAATTTGATGATATTTTTTAATGATTTTCTTTTATAATCATTCATTTTAACAGAATTCATCTTTAATTAATAGATATATGGGAAACTTATCATATGATAGCTATTCTATTTTCATACATATATTTATGGTTTATAAGTGAAACTTGGATTTTAAAAATTCAAAATAATATCTTGAGAATGTGATAATTTATTAATGTATAAATTAATATCAAAATTATTTTCTTAAAGTTTATATAAGTGCAAATTTAGGGAAAGTATAAATATAAATTTATAATATATATATATGTATATATATATATATATATGAAAAACATAAAACACTAATGATAAAATTAAGTTCATAGTTTAAGTTTAAAAGGGATTTAACAAAGACTAATAATTTCTTTAAATAAATATACAAGTTGTATATGTATAAAGGTATTAGAAAGAAATATATATATATATATATATATATATATATTTACAAAATCTACAAGTCTAAACATTTAAAATAAGCATTTGAACATTTGTAAGCTAAAGATTACATGAAAAGACAAATGGCAAGTTGATTACATTTAAAGAAATTTTAAAAAAAATATAGGCTGCTCATTGTTTTTCTCTACACTTTTATTCAAAAGAAAATTTTCTTCATCTAAAAATCCTGTAAACAAATTTTCAAAATAGAAAGCAAAGCCTCTAAAACATTTTTACAATCTACAGCTAAGTCAATCATCAACAAGCAAATTCATTAAGAGTTCAACAACCCAGATCAGTTAGCTAATCAAGTAACAAGATCAAAGAAAAAGAATTGAAGTTTTTCCCAGCTCAGGATTTCTCTGATTTCACTAGAGGTGCGTAGCTAAATCTTTTAAGTCCAAAAATCTTTAGCAAATCTGTAGATAAGCAAAAGTTTCTAAAAGTAACCAACATTCTTTTTAGTATTTCCTGGAAGTAAATATAAAAAAAGTACTTATGCCTGGATCTGAATGTTGTTGCCTGAACAAGGTGTTGTCTTATCTACTCTGTTCAAAAATTTAATAGTGAGTAAACATTTAATATTAAAAACAGTTTTAAATCAAAATTTTACTTGACGCCTGTGATAAAGTATATGGGATGTTATAGTAAAATTGTATGAATATTCTTTGCTCTGCGAATATGGATATTTATACCTGTATGCAAATATTTGAAGTCTGGGATGGTTTGTGTTCAAACAGCAGAACAAAATCAAAGGGAAAAGGAGTCAAACATACTATTACACTCAAATTTAATCTAAATTCTTTGGGTAAAATGATGATGGTGGTATCTCGAGATGGACGCGATTTGGAAATTTGAAGGATTCCGATGATCGACGTGATCGAATTGGTTGTCGTTTGGCCTGGAGATGGCCAATGTGGTGGGGTTCTTTGGAAAAATGGCGGTGGATTTTTATAGTGTTCGTAGTGGCCATGGGAGGTTGAACTAGGGTTTTCCAATGAGTTTGGGTCGTGATTGCTGTCGAGGCAATGGCGTAGGCTACGGAAGACCGAAGATGATCGCGATAGGGGGAGACCGACGCTGGAGGTCGAAGCGAGATTTTAGTCAAGTCGGTGTGGTTCCAGGTAGGTAGGATCGTCGGTGGTTAATGAATTACCGATGATGTTTTGGTTCCAGTCGACCTTAAGTGCTCGATTTTGGTTTGGTTTTGCTGGGGATAACAGGGCGGTGGGAATTGATGGTATGGATCATCGCCGACTTGCCTGAGGTCGTAGTACCTACCGGAGCAACGGCGATGCCGTGTGCACGTGCATGAAGGTTTCGTATGTGTCAGAGCTTGGTTTGGGGAGAGTCTTCATCTCGAAATCAACATCGCGTTTTCATAGTGGTGACTCGAGTTGGGCTTCGGGTTCGCGTATGTAGTTGTTTACAGTTTTGTCTTTAACTAAGTTCTATATAAAAAGAAAAAGAAGAAGAGGAATGGAGGTTTCCTTTAGGGGAACTCGGGATGACTATGGGTTGAACCCATAATTTAACTGTTTTAATGAATAAGTAAGGGTTGTGATTAACTCAGAGTAATCAAGTTAACTGTTTTTCTTTTAAAGTTTATTATCTTGTATGATAATGTCATTAATTTTAGTTTAAGAAGTTGTATAATAAGTTTTACTTAAATTAAATCGATTCTTGAAGTTTATTTAAACTTACTTAAGTATATAATTAAGAAGTTAATTTATGTGTTAACAAAGATTAAGTGAATAAATGGGTTATCTTTAAAGTAAGTCAAAAACCTTGGTGATTAAAGATTAATAAAAATTAAGGAATAAAAGGGAAATAAATTTATTAAGGATTAATAAATTTATTATTAAGGGTGATGAATTAATTAAATAAGATTAATTAATTGGAAATTAGAAATCTGTTAATATAAGTAGTTAGAGATAAATTACTTAAATATTTAATTACTTAATGTAAGTAATTAAAGCATAAATTGTTAGGAGTTAATTAATTTAATTATGAATTAAAGGTTAAATTAATTAATGATAAGATGTTAGTTAATGGAGGATAATTAACCAAAAGAATAAATTTCTGAATGGAAATAATTAAAGGTAGTTTATCTAATGGGAGTAATTGAGGACTAATTACTTGGTGTAATTTATTATAGGATTGATAAATCAAGGGATTTATTAATTAAGGATTACTTAATTAAAGGATTGATTGATTAATTAAGAAAATTAATTAGGGATTAGTAAATTAATGAGTGTGACTAATTAAGGATAGTTAATCAATATAAGTGGTTATAAGATAAATAAATTTGAGTAATTAACTGAGGATAATTACTGTGAATGGTAAGGTTAATTAATTTGTGTAATTACTTAAATGTAATTAAGAAATAATCAACCTAAGATAATTAATTAAGAATAACTAATTAATTAAAGAAGGTTGATTTAAGTGGATAGTTGAGGAATAATTAATTTATTGAATTGAAATTAATTTATGGTTGAGTAAGCAGGATGTGTAGTGATGGACATAATTAATTAAATCCATTAGAAATGGTACGACTAATTAACCTTGATTTTAGATGATAGAATAGTATTGAATGCTTGGATTATTTGTTATCCCTAGTATGTGATTGTGATGTTATGAAATACGAAATGTTTTGTAATATGAAATGTTGGGTTGTACAGTGATAATGTGACTATCTACAATGAATTGCTGTGTGAAAGTGACATTATATATCTAAGATTGAATTGTTTTCACTTGAATAACATGGTTTAAAATGGTATTGGACTCGAAGAGACCGGAGTCGGATATTAGTAAATACCCGAAACCACTTCGATTCTTTATAATTTGATGTGTGGAATCAATAGAATGAAATGGAATGATTAAAGTGAATTGGACCATTTAATCTAAGTTTTAGTACTTAGAAATTGATGTGTGATGTAAGTAACGTCTATAATGACTTGTGAAGTTGTAAATTGATACAAATTATCCGAGTTACCCGGGTTTATATGATTTGTATGCTTTTGTGTTCCTTGTTAGATGGGTTCACTCACGCTGGTTTCCAGCCTGACCCGGGTGTTACTTTGATTTAATGCTCGGGTCAGACCGAGTATTACAGATTTTCAAGTAAGAACGTTCTGGAGCTCAGGAGGCGGGTTGGGGAGCAGGAACGTATGGAGAGCTTCTGATGTGTTATATTATAGTATATGAAACATATTATTTATCTGTTTCTGTGATTGTAAATTTGTTGTAACTCTGATATATATTAAAGTGTAATTCGACAAATATAATATTCTTTTGTAAGTTGATATTATTTATTATTATATTTTGATCCGCTGCGAATGTGAGGTTTTCTGTGTTTTGGTGTTTCTGTTTCTTCTTATTCTTCTTTCTCTTTCTTCTTTTCTCTAACTATCTGGAATTTTCGGGATTGAAATTTCTGGGTTGTTTCACTACATATACATTATTATTGACTATTTATAGAGAATAATGGTTTTTATTCAAACGTATGTGTAGGAATGTATGTGTATACATTGATATTGACTAGGAACCTTGCTCTTTATTCGTAATTGTTGAATAAATTTGAAATCAATTGGTATTTATAACGACCCGGAATTTCACTGCTTTGATTTGAGAATATTTTATTTAATTTTAAATATTGGAATAAAAAGTTTTGTAATGAAAATAAAACTCTTTTAAATGGTAAATAATGATGGTGAAATATTTTTCAAAAATTTTTTGCAAAAATATATAGTTTGATGAAAAATAGAAAATGTGGCTGGAATTCGTTTTTCGATTTTTCAATTTTTCGTTGGCTAAAAGTTGTCGGAAATGTCATGAAACTTTGGTATACACACATACATACATTTATAAATATTTTGACATGTAAATGCATATGTGCACGTATATGTACACCTAATTATGGTGTATGTGTATAAAAGATAAATTTTTATTAAAAAGTTAATATATTATATAATATAAAGATGCTTTTCTCGACATAAGTACAATTAAGTACAAAACATGTTTTAACATGTTGGAACATGAAGTGTTAGGAGGGGAACATGCTTGATGAGATGGCACAAGGTGGTGGAGGGTAAAGGACAAGCGGGGTGTTTAGGTATTATTTTTTCTTGCTTATAAATAGCATTTTCCTCCTTCCATTTTTGCTTCTCTTCCTCCTATCATATCTTCCTCTTCTCCGATTCAAATGGAGAAATTCAGTTTTTTTCAAACCATGTAAAATTCCAATGGCTACAGCTTCCATTTGTACTACTACTTCGAATTATGAGGGTAGCTATGTCAAAAATGCATTTCTTTCAGACCTATTTTTGTACTTAGATTTTCTAGCCTGAAAATATTACTCCTTATATTAACCATATCTCACTCAAAACTAATCCAAATTGAGTGATTCATTCTATGAAATGATAGAGAAAATAATTCTCAACAGCTTTTATTTTGATCACTTTTTAAAATTCTGAGAGTAACATGGCCAAACATCAAGGAGAAGATGACTCGTTTTCGAGTTGATTTTATGGTTTTCCAAGCTTTCCAAGTTCTAAAATATTTCAAGTTTTCAAAAGAGTTTTGCAAAATTTTGGTGAGTAAAGCTCTTTTATTTTAAAAGTTTGTAGCTTTATGATTGTTGCTGCTTAGTTAATATATTTGTTACTTCTTGGGTAAATATGATATTGGTTTGAATAGCTTATGAATGTCTGCATGTGGTATGGTATTAGACTTGAATTTGAAGTCTAAAATTGTTGTAAATGGTTTAAAGTTAGATCATGCTTATATTTAGGGTATGATATGATTTTGGATGTTGTGGTTAGGTATAGACTTGGATATTTGATGTAAATGCTAAGGAAGTTTGGACTTTTGTTGGTAATGACAACTTGAAACCCTTATGCGTATATTATGTAAAATGTTTTGGAATTAAAAAGTGTTTTAAGTTTTCAGGTTTTGTTTAGTTTACAAAACTTTTAAATTTTTTCTCAAAAAGTTATCAAGTTTTCTAAAGATGATGAGTTCAAAGTAAAGTGGGAAATATTTTCAAGAAACGTCATCCGTAGCGATAGTCGCTATGAAGGCAGTTTCGATAAAAATCCAAATTTTGCAAATTTAAGTTTTGATGCTTGAAATTGTTTTGTGAATGTTTTATAAACCTAATAATAATGTTTTAAAATTTTAACTAAGGATTTAATAATTAATTATTAATTAATTAGGTTTTCAATGATTAATAATTAATTAAGTATTAAACAAGGTTTATTAACTATAATTAATGAAGTTTAGTTTCTAATTAATTATCTTTTAAAGATAGGATTAATTTTAATTAATTATTACTTAACTATAGGGTTATTTATTTATTTATTTAACCAGGTGTTTAATTGGTTTTAATTATAAACTAATTATGGTTTTAATTTAAAAAAAATTATCTATTTAAGGTTTAATTTATGATTTAAGTTTTAATTAAAAGATTGATTAATTAATTAATTAATTGAGATTAATTAATATTTAATTATTAATAAAGGATTTAAATTATTATTCAATAATTGATAAAGGGTTAATTAAGGGTTTAATTTATAAATAAATTATTTATTAAAGGTTTAATTATTTAAAATTTATAATTAAATTAAGTTCAAATTTAATAAAGACAAATTTTGATTTAATAAGAGTTAATTCGTAATTAATCATTTTAAAATGGAGTTTTCAGTTTTAAATCCTTTGTTTTCGAGGATCAAATTGTTGTAATGGAACTTTTTTTTCAAAGATGGTCTTGAATACAAGGGATTCAAGTATCTATATTATTAAGGAACCATATAACTGTGAATGAGTATAATATTTATTGTTTTGATTTGTGTGGACATTTACTAGCAGTATAACTTACCATTCTGCTATAATGTAACTATTGTTTGTATGGACATGCGTATAGTAGAATAAATTCATGTTCTGCTATAAATTGATTGAATTGTTTTGGACATCTATTTAATAGGACAAATCACCATCCTGTTATTATGTTATTTCGACATTTATACGCCAGTTGAGTTGTATTGACATGTTATTCCCTGATTTAGATATGAATTGAATTTACATATATGTTGACTTATGTAGATAATTGATAAGCGGCTTGGAATTTAATTGAAACTAAATGGTAACTTAAATAAGTACCAATGGGATTGCTAAGCTCTTTTTGAATTTATAAAACATGGTTTTGAATTTATAAAACATGGTTTTGAATTAATTTCAATTCTTTAATCAATTTGGGTACAATGTTTATAAATGATTATCAAGTTACATTATATTTTATAAAGGTATTTATACTTGTTAATAAAAATGGGTTTTACTAAGTAAAAAGGTTTATTTGAAGTGATTTTAAAGGATGAGTTGCAAAAGATATTTTGTAAAGGATTTTTCCTCAAGAAGATTTATCAAGGGAGTTTCTAATGGGGAAATGTTTTACAAATTATTTTAGAGTTTGTAAAGTGATTTGGTAAATTGACTTGTAGACTTACAAAATTGTTTTATAAATTGACTTTGGAAATTTATAAGTTATTTGAATTATGAATTGGGATTTTAAAAAGGGAATTTTTATAAAGGATATAAGAGGTTTGGTTTTATTGTAAGTAATGTTTGTAAAAAAGGGAATTTGAAAGGAGGGAATTTGCCAATTGTTCCGGTAATATACTTATACCGTTGAGATAAGTATATAAATGTTTTTCAAATTTAGAAGAGATGTTAAGTGTTTTGGGAATAGTGTTTTGAAGATATCTTTTGATCAGTCTTGCAAGGTATTTTAATTAATGGATATTAATTAATAAAGGCTTGGTACATCCCATATGAAATCAAATCAATGTTGAATGATTTCTTATTAAATAATAAATTACTGGCTGTCAAATCTGGACATAAACGTAATTTTGGAAATATCTAGGAGAAACATGTGAGTTATATGGCACAGTCATTCCCAATAATGATTTATTATGTGTCTAAATCTCATTTCGTTCTAGGATAGATGATTAGGATATCCATTAAATGGTTAGAAGGTGAACTCCGCTCTTATCTTTTGTTTGCTTATTTTCTAAAGAACCGAGGTTGAGTTTACCGAAAACTATCAGAAGTTGTTTCGAAGAGACCGAAATCAGATATGTTATCCGAAAACTACTTCGATCCAACTCAAGCATTTAGAACTGAAGACATCTTAAAGAGTATGGAATCGAAGACGGAGTTTTGAAATGTAAGGGTTATTTGCTACTAATCCTTAGGGTGATTCCAAAATGGATGTAGTAGAGGTAGTACCTTCGGTTTTATTCAGACGTAGAACAAACTTATATGGATGAATGCTGGACTACATTACTAATAGGAGGGCAGTGTTAGTATTCCAAGTGGGATTGCTATTCAAAAAGGTAAAACATAGCCTCAAGCCTCATAAATCTTGAATGACTAAAATAGAGGAGATGCAGTAGAGCTAAGTGGGTCACTCCCATTAGGGTGTATCATCACCTTTCTACATAATCTACATATTTATGGATTGATTGTGCATGAGATCTTAATAAAAAAAGGGTTGCAAAGCAACCGGCGCGATGACATATTCGGTACTATCGAGTAGGTCGGTCTTGTATTGGCATAGGATCCTAGCAAAGTCCTTGGTACATTTTCTAGACTTGTATCGTGATAGGTGGTAACCCTTGTCATAGTATGCAACCCATTCTCCAATAAGAACCGCATGGTTATGATTATGCCCAACTATGTTGAAATGTGAGATGTAAGCATTTAAGCTATTTTCGTATTTTACTTTGAATTCAAGACATTATTATAGTATTGCTGGATTTTCTATAAAAAAAAGGTTTGGCTATTGTAAGGTAAAAACCCGTCCATGTCTATTTGCGACGTGGTCTTATGAGATACCTTTGATTTTAAAAGGATTTTAAACATAATGATTCAGTTGTTTGAGTTTACTCACACCAGACCCTTGTCTGACCCGAAATTTTATTTTCTTTTCCTAAAATTCTTGGGTGCTCAAATTTTTATGGGCAGCCACAGTTTAAGTTTTTCCATGGATGCATTTTGGAGGAGTTTGGAGTAAGAGGCTTCATTGATGGCTAGTTATTATCTTGTTTTCGCTATATTATATGTATATTGTATCAGTTAGGAAGGGACATATTGTTATAACTGTCATTGGGTAGAATTTGTATTAGTACGACTCCGATGTATCATTTTGGAAATGACTTTGTAAAAATAATTATGTTAATTAATACATGTTATTTCGTTGCATTGTGAGATTCCGTGATTGTTTAGTTTCTTCTAATCTTCTTTCTTTCCCCTAATGATCAGTCTTTCCAACACTTGAATGCTCCGCACACAATACAATGGATGTATTAGTGTAGATTTTTCTAGGGTCGAAAAACCCAGTTGGCTACATTTGGTATCAGAGCGCATGGTTAAGCAAGAATCTTGACTTTGGTGGGGTAATTCATTAAGAGATAAGGCAATGGAATGCCTTATTATAAGTTTTAGTGTATATATATAATAGCGCGTATTTGTTAGTGATATAACATGTTTTACACTATGTTGATTTATCTGTTGAGTGGCTTAACAACTCTATTCGAAATGTGGGACGCCACGGTGTTGGTGGGGTTCCTAAACACTTGAAAAAGGAAAATGACATAGTATTGTTTTTAAATTAGGTAAATGAAATAATTTTACCTTGAAACATATTTTGTATATAAAGAATAATTTCAAAAATAGTAAGTAAGTTGAGGTGTTGTTGTTGGGAGATAATAATGTTCTATTATTATCATTTAGGGTTTGTTTAATCATGCTCATCCAGTTGAGCATTGACTATTGTTAGTATGTACAGTTAGCTTTCGTTTTTAATATTTCGCTTGGGTAAGTAGAAATAGGATAAACATTGAAGCGAACACCTTGTGATTTAAGTTTCATAATTTGCCTAAAAGGCGTTTGATGTTAGGATAAAAATTTGATTTACTAAAAGATGTATATTAAAAGTTAGAATATGTTGGAATAAATATTTGAAAATGTTTTATAAAAGTTGACTTATAAAATGGGTTTATAGGAATATGTCTTGAATTAAAAAGAATTTAAGTTGAAAACTTGAGGACTTAAATCCCAGGGCTTCTGCAAAATGTTTAAAGGTTTTGAAAGATAATAATAGTATTATTTGGAAACAAATTTGAGTTAAGGAAATTTTAGGAATGAAAATGTTAAGCAAGAAGTGTTTTCTTTAGATTGGTTAGGGGAATGAATCTTGATTTTTTTATGATAATCTAAATAATGCCCTAAGTGATGTTCGGATATTTGCCTAGGCGAACGCTGTGGTGCACTTAGTAAATTATTCTCTTTATAACTGTACAATTGAAACAATTTTAACCTGAACAAACCCAAAATAAGTTGGTGATAGATGTTTTGTTGGAAAATGTGAAGTATTATTTCAAAAATGAGATTGAACTAAAAGTAGTATTTTTAAGTTAACTAGTTTGAGTGGCTCGAAAACAACGTAAATCTGGGGAAGAGATGTGTTCGGATGGTAAACACTTCTCTTGAGCATTACCCTTCATAGTAAGAGAGTGTATGATATTGTTTGGTTGTACCCAGTCCCTTAGTAATATTTTAGACTTACCTGAGCTATATATATATTCTATGATTAAAGTATATTGTTTCGATTCAAAAAAAAGTTTTTGAAATAAGACCGGGTATATGGATCTTGATTTTTCTTAGGAAAATAAATGCAAAATGGAATAGTTGAATCAAATAATTGTATATACTCTTAGAATGCAGTGGATTATATACAAGTTGAATCTAAGTTTAGTTTTATGAAATGTTTTGATAAATAATTTAGTGGAAATAGAGTTGGTATTAGGGAGAAACAACTAAAGCAAGTGCATAGTTTAGACGTAGATCATCTCTCGTTTGCATATAGTTTGATCGAAGATTCGAGTACATGGCTTTGAGGTAGTTCACATCATTCCAAATGAGGATCAATTATTTGATTTTTGACGATGAGAACACGATGAGGGTTTTTGATATGGGACAAATGTTTACAATCATAGTATATGACTATGTAAGGAGAACAAAGGTTCCTAATAAGGGAGTCTGATCGGAGTTCGCACTAGAAAATCAGAAGAGCGATACTAGTTCGAAAGAGAAGTTATGTACCCGAGGTGATCGACTCAGAATTTTCATATGAAAGATCTATGTAATTATATGTATTAATGTATAGTGTTATGTATTACTAGGGTGGTTTGTTTCCTGGGAAGGGTTGAGGTGTAATTTCGGGTACGAAATTCTTTTAAGGTAGGAAGATGTAACGACCCAGAATTTCACTACTTTGATTTGAGAATATTTAATTAATTTTAAATACTCAAATAAAAAGTTTTATAATGAAAATAAAACTCTTTTAAATGATAAATAATGATGGTAAAATATTTTTCAACATTTGTTTACAAAAATATATAGTTCGATGAAAAATAGAAAATGTGATTGGAATTTATTTTCTGAATTTTTTATTTTTCGTTGGTTAAAAATTATTGGAAATGTCATGAAATTTTCGTATACGCACATACATACATTTACTAATATTTTGATATGGAAATGCATATGTGTACATGTATGTACACTTAAGTATGTGTGTGTGTATATAAGATAATATTTTATTATAAAAAGTTAATATATTATATAATATAAAGATGTTATTCTCGACATAAGTAAAATTAAGCATAAAACATGTTTTAACATGTAGGAGCATGAAGTGTTAGGAGGCTGACAGGCTTGGTGAGGGGGCACAAGGTGGTGGAGGGTAAAGGCAATGGGGTGTTTAGGTAAACAAAAAATCTTGCTTATAAATAGCCCTTTCCTCCTTCCATTTTTTCCTCCTCTTCCTTCTGTTATATCTTCCTCTTCTGCGATTCAAATGGGGAATTTTTTTTTAAAACATGTAAAATTAAATGGCTACAACCTTCTTTTGTACCATTTCTTAAAATTTTGAGCTTGGCTATGTCAAAAATGCATTCCTTTTGGACCTATTTTCGAACTCAGATTTTCTAGCCTGAAAATACCACTCCTTCTATAGACCATATCTCCCTCAAAACTAATCCAAATTGAGTGATTATTTTATTGAAATGATAGAGAAAATGATTTTCAAGAACTTTTTTGACCACTTTTTAAAATTCCAAGAATAATGTGACCAAAAATCGAGGGGAAGATGACCCATTTTCAAGTTGATTTGTGGTTTTCCAAGCTTTGCAAGTTTAAAAGTATTTCAAGTTTTCAAAAGAATTTTGTGAATATAGCTCTTTTATTTTAGAAATTTGTAGCTTTATGATTATTGTTGCTTGGTTAGTATATTGGTTGCTTCTTGGGTAAATATGATATTGATTTGAATATGGTTATGAATGTCTGCATGTGGTATGATATTAGACTTGAATTTAAAGTCTAAAATTGTTTTAAATGGCTTAAAGTTAAATCATGCTTATATTTAGGGTATGATATGATTTTGGATGTTGTGGTTAGGTATAGACTTGGATATTTGATGTAAATGCTAAGGAAGTTTGGACTTTTGTTGGTAATGACGACTTGAAACCCTTATGCGTAAACTATATGAAATGTTTTGGAATTAAAAAGTGATTTAAAGCTTTTAGGTTTTGTTTCAGTTTACAAACTTTTAAATTATGTTTTCAAAAAGTTAACAAGTTTTCTTAAATATGAGAGCTCAAAGTAAAGTAGGAAATATTTCCAAGAAATGGCGTTCATAACGATAGTCGCTATGAAGGCAGTTTCGAAAAAAATCCAAAATTTTTAAATTTAAGTTTTCACTTGATATTATTTTTTATACGCTTTATAAACCTAATAATAATGTTTTAAAAAGTTAATTATGGATTTAATAATTAATTAGATTTTTAATAATTAATAAATTATTAAGTATTAAACATGGTTTATTAACTTTAAATAATGAAGTTTAGTTTCTAATTAATTATCTTTTAAAAATAAGATTAACTTCAATAAATTATTGATTAAATATAAGGATCATTATTTCTTCATTTAGTTAATCAAGAATTTAATTATTTTTAATAATAAATTAATTAAGGTTTTAATTTAAAATAAATTATCTATTTAAGGTTTAATTTATTGTTTATGTTTTAATTAAAAGATTATTCAATTAATTATTTGAGAATAATTATTAATAAAGGTTTTAAATTATTATTTAATAATTAACAAAGGGTTAATTGAGGGTTTAAAGTAAATTATTTATTGAAGGTTTAATTATTCATTAATTCATAATTAAATTAAGTTCAAATTTAATAAAAAAATAATTTTGATTTAATAAGATTTTAATTTGTAACCAATTATTTTGAAATGTATTTTTAAATCCTTGTTTTTGAGGATCAAATTGTTTTAAAGGAACTTTTTTTGCAAAGATGGCTTCGAATACAAGGGAATTCATTGTTAACACCATTAAGGAACCATATAAATATGAATGAGTATAATATAGATTGTTTGATCGTCCGCAAGTAGTGGCACTGTGGTAAGATACTTGCCTCCTGTTAAAGAGGTCGCGAGTTCGATCCCCGTCTTCCCTACTCCCACTCAAGGCGCGGAGATGGGTCCCCGTTAAACCCACAATTAATGGTGGGGGACATAAGTCTCTGTGCTGGGCTGGTCTAAATCCCAAGTGTCTGTGGTCGGACCAGGCACGAGGGAACTCCTCCTATCCCTTCGATTTCATCAGGGCTCTGGGTTGAGTTTTAAAAATATAGATTGTTTGATTTGTGTGGACATTTATTAGCAGAATAAATCACCATTCTGCTATAATGCAACTGTTGTTTGTATGGACATGCGTTTGCAGAATAAATTCCATTCCGCTATAAATTGATTGAATTATTTTGGACATCTATTTAGCCGGACAAATCATCATCCTACTATTATGTTATTTGGACACGTATATGGTAATTGAGTTGTATTGACATGTTATTTCCTGATTTGGATATGAATTGCATTTACATATATGTTGACTTATGTAAATAATTGATAAGTGACATGGAATTAAATTGAAATAAAATTGTAACTTAAATAAGTACCAATGGGATTGCTAAGCTCTTTTTGAATTAATAAAGTACGGTTTTGAATTAACTTTACTTCTTTAATCAATTTGGGTTTAAAGTTTATAAATTGTTTTAAAGTTGCATTATTATTTTACAAAGGAATTTATTAATAATAACTTGTTTATAAAATGGGTTTTACTAAGTAAAAAGGTTTATTTAAAATGATTTAAAAGGATGAGTTGCAAATGTTATTTTGTGAAGGATTTTTCTTCAAGAAGGTTTATCAAGGGAGTTTTAAATAGGGAAACGTTTTATAAATGGTTTTAGAGGTTTGTAAAAAGGTTTGTAATTTGACTTGTAGACTCATAAAAGTGTTTTATAAATTGACTTTGAAAATATATAAGTTATTTGAATTATGAAGTGAGCTTTTAGAAAGGGAATTGTTATAAGGGATAAGAGGATTTGTTTTATTGTAAGTAATGTCTGTAAAAAAAGGGAATTGAAAGAGGGAAATTTGCAAAATGTTCTGGTAATATACTTATACCATTGAGATAAATATATAAATGTTTTCCAAGTATAAAAGGGATGTTAAGGATTCTGGGAATGATGTTTTGAAGAGATCTTTTGATCAGTTTTGCAAAGTATTTTAACTAACGGAAATTATTAGTAAAGGCTTGGTAAATCCTATATGGAATCAAATCAATGTTGAATGATTGTTTATTTAATAATTAAATAGCCAACTATCAAATATGAAGCTAAACGTGACTTTGGAGATATCTAGGAGAAACAAGTGAGTTATATGGTACAGTCATCTCTAATGATACTATATGGTGCGTATAAATATCATTCGTTCTTCTATGATAGATGATAAGGGAATCCGTCCACAAACGATTAGGAGATGAATTTCGCTCTTATCTTTCGTTTGCTTAATTCCTAAAGAACCGGGGTTGAGTTTACTAAAAACTATAAAAAGTTGTTTCGAAGAGACTGGAATCAGATATGTTATCCGAAAACCACTTCGATCCAACTCAAGAATGTCAAACTGAAGACATCTTCAAGAGTATAGAATCAAAGATGGAGTTTTGAAGTGTAAGGACTATTTGCTACTAATCATGAGGGTGATTCAAAATGGATGTAGTAGAGGCAGTGCCTTCGATTTCGTTCAGACCCAAAATGAACTTGTACGGATGAATGCTGGCACTACATTACTGCCTGGAGGGCAGTGTTAGCATTCCAAGTGGGATTTCTATTCAAAAAGTTAAAATGTAGCCTCAAACCTCATCAACTGGAAATGACTAAAATACGGAAGATGCAGCTGGGTCAAGTAGGTCACTCCCATTAGGGTGTGTCATCATCATTCTGGATATATCTACATATGCATGAGATCTCAATAAAAAGGGTTGCAAAGCAATAAGGATGATAACATATTCGATACTATCCGGTAAAGGGTAGATCAGTCTTGTGTTGGCAGAGGATCCTAGCAAGGTCCTCAGTACATTTTCTAAATGTGTACTGTGAGGTGGTACCCGGTGCCTTGTCATAGTATGAAATTTATTCTCCAATAAGCGTCGTATAGTTTTGATTATGCCCAACTATGTTGAAATGCGAGACACAAGCATTTCAGCTATTTTTATATTTTACTTTGACCTCTAAACATTATTATAGTATCACTAGATTTTCTATAAAAAGTGTTTTGGTTATTGTAAGGTAAAATCCCATCCATGTTTATGTGCGGCGTGGTCTTACGAGACACCTTTGATTTTCAAAGGGTTTTAAATATAATAATTTAGTTGCTTGAGTTTACTCACACCAAACCCATGTTGTAACGAACTGGATTTTCGGCCTCGAAAATTGACACTAATACGTCCACTATATTACATGCCAAGAAATTGAATGCCGGAAAACCCGATTGTTAGGGAAAAAGAAAGAAGGAAGAAGATAAGAAGAAAACTAAACAATACAGAATTTCACAGTGGAATGTATAATCTATAATATAAAACAAATCTTTACAAAAACAAACTATAATATATGTATATACAGACATCAACCAAGTATATTAACCTAGTTCAAACTAGACAGTTATAACAACATGTCCTCGTAATTGCTGATAAACACTACAATTCTTACAGCGGAAGATAACCATCTACGTGAATACATCTCTTGGCCTCCAACTCGTCTCCTGAAGCTCCAAAGCATCCTAACCAATTTGTAATATGTTCAGTTTGACACGAGAATTATAATAAAAACATTTGAATCGGTCTAGAAAACCAACGTGAGAAAACACACCCAACTGGATTTTTAAGTTATATAAAATCTTTGAAATAAAGGGTATCTCGTAAGACCATGCAGCACATAAACACGAACGGGTTTTTACCCTAGAATAACCAAAACGTTTTCTATAGAAAATCCATTTATATTAAGTAATATCTAGGAGTCAAGCAAAATATGAATATAGTTGAAATGCTTGCATCTCACATTCCAACATATATGGTACACAACTAAAATCGTAAAGCTCGTATTGGAGAATGGATCAAACTAATGAATTGGCTACTGAGGTACCGCCCATCACAATACACCTCTTGAACAATATACCAAGATCGTACGAAACGACTCCTACCGACGCTGCACCGGCCTAACCATTGCTGGATAGTACCAAATATGTCATCACCTCGGTTGTTTCCAACCATTTTACCAAGCTCATATGCCCAACTGAATCTGAAAATATGAATGGTCGTCTAGAAAGGCAATGACATACCTTAATGGGTGGGACTCACATAGCCCTGTTGCATCTCCCCTATATTAATCATTCCCAGTTGATGAGGCTTGAGGTTACGATTACCTTTCATATGCTTAGAATGCTCAATGCCCTCTAATGAGAATGTGCTGATAGAATTCATCCATATAAGTCTGTTCTGGTCTGATTGAAATCGAAAGCACTATTTCTACTACATCCATTTTGGAATCACCCTCGGGATTAGTAGCAATCAGCCCCTGCACTTCACCTTTCTATCTTCGATTCCATACTCTTCACAATGTCTTCAGTTCGCAATGCTTGAGTCGGATCGAAAGGGTTTTCGGATAACAAATCTAATCCCGGTCTCTTCGAAATAAGTTTAGATAATTCCTAATAAACTCATCCCCCGTTCTTTAGGACATAAACAGTCAAGGATAAGATTGGAGAGCACCTCCTAACTGTTGGTGGACGGATTTCCTTATCAATGTCCTAAGAGAACGAGATGAGATTTATATGGATAGTACAGCATCATCGAAGATGACTATGCTATTAACCCACGTGTTTCTCCTAGATATTTCCAAAGTTACGTTTGGGTCTAATCTCGTTAGTCGGTTGTTTAACTATCAAATAAAAAACATTCAATCAGGAATTTATTTCATAAGGAAAACCAACATTGGTTAAGCATATAAGCGACCACTAGCCTCGTTTTATAAAACTTTTATGAATAAAAACCACTTGTAAGTTTCTTGTATAGGAATACTTTTACAAGATATATCCACTAATTCCTATATTTTCAATACTTAGAAAATATCTATATATTTATCTCAACGGTATAAGTATATTTATAATACTGAGAAAGATTCTCTTTTCATTTAACTATCAAATCATTTATAAATTTCCTTATAGTTCTCCAAACCATTTATAAATCATTTTATAAACCTCCCAAAAACCATTTAGATTCTTTTATAAAAATTCAATCCCTTATAAGCTTCTTATACATTTCAAAATCACTTATAACCCTTTATGAACACATAAACCATTTATAAATTTCTTTTATAAATCTATAACCCGTTTCTAAAATTCATTTATAAATATCTAACCGTTTGTAAACTCTTTCACCTTGCAAATAACCTTTCCTTAAGTCTTCACTCCTTTTTATAAATTTCTTTATAAAATGCAAGTCTTTCAACTCTATTTATAGTCCCGGAAACATTTACAAACAATTAAAATCATTTACTTTAAAACATTATTATATAATTATAATTATTAACAATGAACATTATAAATAAATGGAAATCGTTAACTTTACATATCTTAAAAAATAATTAATCATTCTAAAATATTGTTTAAGAAATAATAATAACAATTAATCTTTACCATTTTATAAATAATAATAATTTATTATAAAACCTTACCAATAATCCTTATTATTAACTTCGAACCATAATTATTCTTAAATAATTAACCTTACAAATTTATTAACTTTTTGGGTGTTTCTGACAATTGTTTTAAATTTATTTGGAGGTCAAACGCTCCTCCAAAATCTAAAATCCACATGTGGCTCATCATTCATGGTAAATTAAACACTATTGAATTTTTTAAAAAGAAAAATATTAACATTGATAATGAATGTTATTTTTGTAACACATACTCTGAAGATATTAATCATATTTATTACGAATGCATGGATACTCATTTTATTCTTATAAATACCCTTAATATTTTTGAGTTTAATATTAGTTCTAGAGTAACTGATAGTTTTTTCTATTGGAACTCTTTTAGATTTAAGTTCAATAAAGATATTAGATACTTGCTTGATACTATATTCACTATTTCTTGTTGGTTCATTTGGTTTGAGAGAAATCAAAGAATTTTTAATATAAAAAATATTCACTATAATAATTTGATAATTTTAATTTCATCTTTCTGCTTAAATTGGGTATCAAATCCTAAATATAAATTAGTCAAAAATAATTGCTTTAGGGAATATCTTAACAAGGTTAGAAATAATATTAACATATTCAAACTTAACATTAATAATTTTGTCTCTAATAATATTTATATTAATTCCTTTTCTAATTTAAATAATGTTCACATGATGCATTATAATTTTCTTCCTATTATAGGTCCTTTAGGTACTTTCTAGTATTGTTTTTATTTCTGTTTATTTTTCTTACTTTTTAGTCCTTGTTTTCTTATTTGTTTTCCTTTTCAATTTGGTTCATTTTTCCTTTACTTTTTTAGAATTGTTAGTTTTGGTTCTAGCTTATCCTTGCTTTTTTTCACTTTTTTTTTTATTCTTACATATATGTATATAAATTCAATTTATATACATATATGTGATTCATACTAACTTGGTTTCCTAGTTTCGTTGCAGGTTTGGTTTAGGCGGGTTGCTAGTTTCTCTTGTCTGGTTTGCAGGATAGCTTGCATCTTTGTACAGGTTGGCAGGATAACATTTCCTAGGGGTTCTGATTGCGTCTGGCATTTCTTCTTGGTTTCACCGTGTCTTCAGAGTTGAGTTCTTCATTTTGGTCCATCTCCTGGAGTTCTTCTTTACGGATCGTCTCTTATTTGAGATTAGCTTTTTCTCTTCTGAGGCGATTTCATAGAGACACTTTTTGTTGGTGTTGTATTTTAGTATCTCTGGTTTTAGATACCTCTAACACTCTATTATTGGACGGTGGCCTTGCCGGAGCTCGGTATTAGGGTGTAATGGGCGGTGGCCTTGCCGGAGCTCATTTGAGGGGTATCTATTTCTCCCTCATGCTTTTTATTTTGGATTCATGTGGTTAATGATGATTTACAGTGGTGAATTTGCTAGAAAAACATGACTGCTGTAATATTTGTTTTGTGATTGTGGCTGAAATGAATTTTGCTATAAATTTTTCGTTTCTTAACCAAATTTGAAAATTTTAGATGTTTTGGAAAGCTAAGAAGTTGCTCTAAATGTTTCATGTTTTGAGATTTTTGAAATTCTGAAGTTAAATTGATCAAAATTGCATTTTTTTTGCTGCTATCCCGAGACTAAAATTACAGCAATGTTTAATTTAGACATCTGAACCATTTTATGCATAACTTTTTCAATTTTTATCCAAATTGAATAATCTTTGATGTTCTGAAAAGCTAAGAATTTTATCTAAAAGTTTCAAGTTTTAGGATTTTTGAAATTCTAAAGTTAAATTGATCAAAGCTGCATTTTTTTGTTGCTATCCCGAGACTATATTACAGCGTGATAGGGGGTTCTCGCTTCGCATTTGGTGGCGAACGGGAGACTGTTGCCCCTACATGTCCCCGGGGGGGTTGGTTGCGAGTTGAGAGGCTGGCCGTAAAAGCAAACCCGAGGTACCAATGGGAGCCACGGCAGGGCTGGGATGGTTGAAAAGCCTACCAGTCGAGTGAGCCGCTGTTGATGGTTGCAAAGCCTAGACCATTACAGTTGGTATCTATTTTTTTCTAGTTTTTAGACTTGTCACCTGCCAGGCATGTTGGCAGCTCCATTTTAATTTTATATATATAGCTCCATGTGTGCTCTCCTCTTTTATTAGAGGATCACACATTTTTCTCAAAAAAAAATTTTAACCTTATCACATTTTGATAACTCTTTAAATCCATATTACTATAAACAATTAACTTTAAAACAATGCCAATATAATTAAATAACCTTAAATTAATACTACTATAATTAAATAACTTTAAAACAATATTAATATAATTAAAAAGATAATCCTTAAACAAAATATTTCCAAAACCCAATTTCGGATTTAAAAATCGTTTCTTGTCTCAAAAACCAATTTCAACTTGAACGGCAATTTAAAGTATTTTTAAAATACTAATTTGAGGCCGATAGTCACTCAATATTTAACCAATATCAATATTGATTCTTTATCACTACCGGGTTTTACTTTCAACATATAACAATGTTATAACCATAACGTCCACAATCAGATTCATTTTTCAATAATCCAAATAAAAAATATTATTGAAATAATCAAAAATATCGAGGAATCATGTTGGATCTCTAAACATGTTTTCCCTCTGCATCACAAATGTTATATAATCATATAATCATGAAATATAAATCAACTTCTTCGAGGCGGGATTCGTATACAAATTGTCATCTGCTCCTACACGAGAATGTAATAGGGTCTTGTCCACTCTAATATGCGGAAATATATCCAAAACAACAAATAAAATATAGTAATTCATCCAAAACAATCATTTAACAATTTTTATCAACTATATATCATACTAGTTATCTAAAAAGGTGATTTGAACTCACCGAATTTTCTGTTATCGCCTAGGCATTCCTATTTGGAACTAAAATCGAACGAAGTCCGATTTTAGCCTAATTTTCAACAGTCTCCAAATTCTTTAAAACCATCTCCGTCGCAAAGCTTTCACCATCACAAGCGCAGTGCATAAAGTATCGTCTCAATCGGACCTCATATATGAGAGTTATGCAATCTATAAGTTATCAAATTTTTAATAATAATAATTAAATACACAAATTATAACTTGACTGTATTTACCACTGCGCCCTTCTATCTTCTTCCCTTCCCAAAATAAAACGTGCACAACGATCAACCTCCATGGGCGTGCACACCCTCGTGCACGCACGCGACTGCGCCTCCTCCAAGCCACGAAATTCACCGAAACCACCTTCGATCTTCTGCTCTTCACGAAAGCTTTTCCATTGTCCCAATTTCATGCCACCAAAACCCTTGCAATGAAACGCGACTTCCAGGACCCACCACCCTGTGGCACAAGGTCGCGATGACCAAAGAAACATCGCATAACCCAAAACTTTGCGTCGAGGTGCTGCTTTCCATCATGAATCTAATTCCAAGCTTCGCTCAATCCCATTCCTACTCACTTTCATGAAATTATCAACCCTAGTTTGACTGCCATCAACGGCCTCCCCCAAAATAGTAGATGAGCACCACCTAACCCCATATTAGCATGAAGCACTTGTTGAATCATGATTTTTAAAGCTAACCTCGATTTTTTTTTATCGAGTAAATGTTGAGATATTAATTTTTGGATGTCTTTATTTTCTTTTTTTCTCCTTACTGACCACGTTTATATAGCTGAGCGAAGGAAAATATCATAGAGAGGGTGTAGCTTGTACACGGTATGGTCAGATCAGATGGTGATGGGCTAATGGATGTATGGTCAAATCGATATATGAATATATATATATATATACACACACACACACATACATACATACATATACATATATATAATTCCAAAATATCTAGCTATAATTTTGAACCTCAATCGAGACGTGCCGCATGGCGTTCTATATGTTATACGCCTATTCTGAATGCAATGGAACTTGTTTCGAGACCTAATTTGATCGTATGCAGAAGATTACTTTTCGAACCTAATTATTATATTAAATTTCCGATATTAATCTCAACGCTTTTATATCTCGTATGATCAAACAATATGTCTGATCGCTACGAAATTTAACCACATATTATAATTCATTATTGCGTATCCAATGAAACCGGTTTCGTTGAAATCTGAGACAGTGCCCTGGGAGGCTATTTTTATATGTTATTTAAATCGAGTTATTTTCACAATGGAGTAAATCGCTTTTAAATCAGATTTAAAAGTTTTATTATCTTCATTCTTATTAATAGAATTTAAATAAGCCTCCGAATCATTTTTATCTAACTTAAATCCAAGATTCAATTATTTAAACAATTTTCAATTATTAAATTCAACGATTACATTACCCAATAAATCATTATATTCAAAATTTGAGTTATTTAATCTACAAAATTAACTTTTCAATATTTAAAATTTATTAAATATTTCAAACTCAAATAACTAATTTCTAGATCATTACATTCATCTCCTTTAAAAAATTCCGTCCTCGAAATTGCCATGGTAGGAAAAATGCCCAAATCCATTACTTTTTAAAACCAATTAGTTAAAATAACTTACTAAATCCTTTTAAGCCTTTAACTTACCAAAACCAATTTGTTGAAACCTTGTTATTACTTCTACTATATTTCCAAACTCATTCCTAGATTCCAAATAATGTTATTCACTCAATCATTTCAAGTTATAATCCAAAATCAAATTTTGGTTACCGGAAATTTCTTCAAAATTTATAACTCGTTAAATTTTCAGAAAATTTCGCCAGCATCTCATTTACACGGCTAGATCGAAACAATTACGAATCATTGCTCAGCGCCCAAACCAGCAAAAGAAAAAAAATTCAAGTGGCTCAACCATAAAATCATCAAGTCAATCAACAATATAAACATGTACCTTTTAGTGGACAATAAAATTTACTTATGAAACCCAAGGCATTAGATTAATTCTTACTTTTATATACCTGCTTCTTATTTACCAATGATATCCAATCATATAATTCAAAATCATATTATTCTACAATTTCAATTTTCAATATTTGAACTTTACCAAAGCCTGTATGATGTAAATAAATCATTCGTACGCATAACCAATCTAATCGCTCGCTCGATCACGGGATCTCACTTCTGAACTAGTATCGTTCACATGACCACTCTAGTGCACACTCAAGTTTGGTTCCTTGATTAGAAACTGTCATTCTCCTTGCATAGTCATACACTAATATAGAGAATTCCAGAATCAATCAAAAATCCATATCATGTGTTTTTCGTCGAGAATCGAGTGAAAAATCCTTGTTCGGACCGATGTAAATCATCTCGGAATCATGTACTCAAATTTGGATCAAACTATTATGTAAATCAAATAACATATATACACTTATGTACTTATTTCAATTGATTTCTTAGCTATTCCAAATTCTTTTTATTCACATTTATTTCATTTACATTCACTTATTCACAATCATTATTCACATTGCTTTGTCCACATTCGTATATTACTTTCAATACTAATATCACTTAAGAACCCTTCCATCAAATTATGTTTAACAACATTTCACTCTATACTAATTCATTTATGAATTATTTCGTAAAATATTACTCAATTTTATAAACATTTTATTCAACTCTCATCATATTTATTGCCACTTTACAACATAAGTCCATATCCATCTTCGATCAAATCCAATTTACTTAACTCAATTCCATTGTTCAATTTCAATATTTCAACCATAATCCAAAATGATATTCAACTCACTAATTTTTTTAATTAGCTCATTTCATTCACTAATTCATTTCAAATCTCAATGAATTTTATTTCAAAAACTCATTTCATTTAACTTAGATTGAATTTCCTTTCAAATTTCATCTTACTTAACTTATCTTAAGTTATATCTTATTTAACTTATCTTAAGTTAAATTCCATACCAAAGTTAAACTTCAAATTTACTTTTCTCAACATTTATATTCAACAATTTAAAACATTATTTTAACTTACTAGTTCTCGAAATTTATAAATTATCAAACTTATTTTCTCATATTTACATAAAATACCAAATTGAAAATTTCCAGGGTTTAAACACCTTATTATTAATCATTTCAAATCATTTTGAAAGAACATATACATAATTCCCTTTGGTGTATCAAATCATTCTTTTGGATTTTAAAATCAAAACTAGATTTACCAAAACAAAACTCTAATGGTAGCAATTCCTCCCTTGAAAAATCGAAAATGAACATCGATGATGCTGCAGTCATCACCGAAATTATTTTCCAACGGTCAAAGTGAGTTCAGTGCTTTTTATTCCTTTTAAAAATCCCTTTTAAAATATTTCTATTCAAAATATTTTCCAAATAATATTATTGTTATTTTCCCAAAACTTTAAAAAGTCATTTCCAAAACAACGGGATTTAAATTTTCAAATTTGTAACTTTTGAACTCCTTTTTATAAACCACTTTTATACATCATATTTATATAATTTCATTTGGTTATCTAAAATCATTTCTTAACTGTTAATCTTGCTTACATTATAATAATGACACCGTTTACTCAAACACAAACAAAAAATGATAATAGTATAACATTATCATTTCCTAACAACCAAGCATGCCATATATACCATAATAATTTTTGAAAAATTATCCCTTTATATATAAAAATAATCAGGGTAAAATTATTTCATTTACTCCATTGCAAAGCAATAGCATATCGAATTGCTCTATTCAAGTGTTTAGATATCCCTATCAAAAATGTTAATTACTTGTGTTGACCAGATTCCATAAGACACTCAACAAATCAACCGACATAATATAAAACATCTTTATATCACTAACAAATACGTGCTCATATATACACTAAAACTCATTTTATGGTGCTATTGACCATATCTCTAATTAGTTACCCCACCAAATTCAAGGTTCTCGCTTAACCTTCTGCTCTGATACCAAAGTAACAAATTAGATTTTCGACCCTTGAAAATCGACACTAATACGTCCACTGTATTATATGTTGAGAAATCGAATGCCGAAAAGCCTGATTGTTAGGGAAAGAAAGAAGGAAGAAGATAAGAAGAAAACTCAACAACACATAATCTCCCGGCGGAATGAATTATCTATAATATAAAATAAGTCTTTACACACAAAAAAAACTATAATATATGTATATATAGACATCAATAAAGTATATTAACCTAGTTCAGCCTGGACAGTTATAACAGCATGTCCTCACAATTGCTGATAAACACTACAATGAATATATCGAAAGATAACCATCTACGTGAAAACGCTTTTGGGCATCCAACCCGTCTCCTAAAGCTTCATAGCATCCTAACCAATCTGTAATATGCTTGGTCTTACCCGAGGATTATAATAAAATAACATTCGAGTCAATCTTGGAAATAAGCATGAGAAAACACATTTAACGGGATTTTTAAGTTATATAAAAATCTTTGGAATCAAGGGTATCTCGTACGACCAAGCTGCACATAAACACGAACAGGTTTTTTTACCTTACAATAACAAAAACATTTTCTATAGAAAATCCATTTATATTATAGTAATGTCTAGGAGTCAAGTAATATATATATAGCTGAAATGCTTGCATCTCACATTCCAACATATTTGGTATACAACTAAAACCATAAAGCCCATATTGGAGAACGGATTCCAACTAACTACTAGGCTATAAGGGTACCCCCCTGGATAGTACCGAATATGTCATCACCATGATTGTTCTCAACCAGTTTACTGAGCTCATATGCACAACTGAATTTGGAAATATGAATGGTCATCTAGAAAGGTGATGACATACCCTAATGGGTGCGACCCACGTAGCCCTGCTGCATCTCCCTTATATTAGTCATTTCTGGTTGAAGAGGCTTTAGGTTACGATTACCTTTCAGGATTACGCTTAGAATGCTCATTGTCCTCCAATGATAATGTGCTGTTAACAATCGTCCATACAAGTCCGTTTTAGGTCTGATAAAAACCGAAGGCACTATTCCTACTACATTCATTTTGAAATCACCCTAAGGATTAGTAGTAATTAGCCCTTGCACTTCACCTCTTTATCTTCAATTCCATACTCTTCACGATATCTTCAGTTCGCAACGCTTGACTTGGATCGAAGTGGTTTTCAGGTAACATATCAGAGCCCGGTCTCTTCGAAACAACTTTCGATAATTCTCGATAAACTCAGCCTTAATTCTTTAGGAAATAAACAGTCAAAGATAAGATCGGAGATCACCTCCTACCGTTAGTGGACGAATTTCCTTATAGATGTCCTAACAGAACGAAATGAGATTTATACGCACAGTGCAGCAACATCGAAGATGACTGTACCATTAACCCACGTATTTCTCTTAGATATTTCCAAAGTTATATTTGGGACCAATCTCGATAGTTGGTTATTTAACTATTGAATAACAAACATCCAATCGGGAATTTATTTCATAAGGAAAACCAACATTGGTTCAGCATATAAGCGACCGTTTTATAAACCTTTTACGAACAAAAACCACTTGTAAATTTCTTGTATAGGAATACTTTTACAAGATATATCCACATATTCCTATACTTTCAATACTTAGAAAATATCTATATACTTATCTCAACAATATAAGTATATTTATAATACTAAGGAAAATTCTCTTTTCATTCGACTCTCAAATCATTTATAAATTTCCTTACAACTCTCTAAACCATTTATAAATCATTTTATAAACCTCCTAAAAACCATTTATAATTCTTTTATAAAAATTCAATCTCTTATAAGCTTCTTATACATTTCAAAATCACTTATAACCCTATATGAACCCATAAACCATTTATAAATTTCTTTTATAAATCTACATCCCATTTTTAAAATTCGTTATAAACATCTAACCGTTTGTAAACACTTTCACCTTGTAAATAACCTTTCCTCAAGTCTTCAATCCATTTTACAAATTTCTTTATAAAACGCAAGTCTTTCAACTCTATTTATAGTCTTGGAAGCATTTAAAAATAAGTAAAATCGTTTACTTCAAAACATTATTATATGATCATAATTATTAAAAATAAACATTATAAATAAATGGAAATTATTAACTCTAAACATCTTAAAATAATAATTACTCATTCCAAAATATTGTTTAAGAAATAATAATAATAATTAATCTTTACCATTTTATAAATAATAATAATTTATTTTAAAATCTTATTAATAATCTTTATTATTAACTTCAAACTATAGTTATTCTTAAATAATTAACCTTATCACATTTTGATAACTCTTTAAATCTATATTACTATAAACAATTAGCTTTAAAACAATACCAATATAATTAAAAAACCTTAAATCAATATTACCATAATTAAATAACTTTAAACAATATTAATATAATTAAACAGATAATCCTTAAACAAAACATTTCTGAAACCCAATTTCGGATTTAAAAATCGTTTCTTATCTCAAAAACCAATTTCAACTTGAACAGTAATTTACTGTATTTTTAAAATACTAATTTAAGACCGATGGCCACCCAACACTTAATGTAACGACCGCGATTTTTGAAATACTATCGTAATGAATATTTTAAAAAAAATCTGTAACGACCGTGATTTTTCAATTACCGTCGAAATAAACTTTTAAAATAGAAATTTTAAAAATAAATTTGCAGTGCAATATTGTTTCAAAGTCAGTTGCTTACTTTTTATGTGGTAGCACATATAAAGTAAATAGCAAAGTTGTGCTATACTTCATTTGCCGTCACGTGCATTGAATATAGGCTAATGTAAATATAGTGGAACCTAGTTGTTGATGTGTTGTCACATTTTCTTTATTTATGCAAGTGGGACAAATTGCTTTGCTGTCACTCATCATGTAAAGCAAATTTGAATAATTTGTTTCTTCAGCCATCATCATCTTTGGAGGCAGCAAGTACATTCTTTTCCCACTGAAGCACTCCGCATAAATGCATTTGTACCCAAAAAATACAGTCCAGCACACCTCTGTTTGAATTATACACAAAATTTACAGGAGAAAAATAAACCTTCATCACTTCCTCAGTTTGTTTCATATTCAGTAGATATATCTTCCTTTTGTTCACTCATTTCCAATAGCTCAGCAAGCAACAATGGCAGTTCAACTTTGCTCCGAAACGTTCATTATCGCTAACTAGTTCGGAGGCAAATTAAATGTGAGTGCACCTCACATTTCTAATTTGAAAGCTTCGCTACCTGTTACACTACGTGCTAGTATAAGTAGCAAGAAAACAAGTCATCGGTCATTGATCATTAGCATTTCACGATATTTTATACACATGCAGATTTGTATGTGCCCAAACACGACTTGCAATTTGCACTCCAATATTAGTGATTGTACGTACAATTATATTGTGTAGAGTTTAGGAGGTTGCAATTCAATCCATGCGTGGGTACATAAATTGTAGCCACCCAAGTTGCATTTTTTTTGTAATTCATTTCATACATGTACACAGGCTTTGCATTTTTAGTTATGCATATTAGTAGCAGGCGCGCGTGAAACAAGTATCAGGTAATTGTATTTAGTCTAATTCATGTTATACTGTAACGTGTACAGAGTGCGTGCATGGCCTTTCTAAACTAGATACAAGGCTAATAGCGTGCGTGTTATATAACATAGTAGAGTGCTAAGTCTTTTTAAAAAATTTACTCCAATGTTGCATGCGAATTGTATAAGCCAAAATACATGTAAATATAAACGTTACCCAAGCATTGTACAGAACGTGTCAGGGTAATATATTTAAATACGTGCGTGTTATAATGTTTGCATGAGTGTTGTGTAGTGTGTTCACAAAAAAATTATGTTGTCTAGACCGCATATACACGTGCAAAGTTTACTTCTGCGTGCGTATAGTTATTCTTTAAAATATGGCTAGGACATTGTGTTTGTATATTGTAGTTTTGGCGAAAATTTTGTTCAGTGATTGGTGCGTGCATGCATACTACAAAAATTAAGTTCAGGATTCTTTAAAATTTGTAGTTCACTTATATATGCTAGTGGTATCAAGAATTGTGTGCGTCCCTGGTAGTATTTTCTTTTCTTTTTTTTATTCAATTGCATGTGGCTTGTATTGTAAGAATAATATTAGTCCTGACCAACCTAGTTTTCAATTTATAAACGTGAAAGCATGTGGTACATTTTCCAATTCCATTTATATAGTGCATGCATGTATTATAGTTCAGGGCTCATTGATTATTTAATCACCTGTGTATGAAAATTTTGTCACACGTTCACTATATTCATGTCATTTTGTACCAGTTTACATACCCCAAATCAATATGGGCGTAAGTCACTTTACTTAGAGATTCATTTATGTCTATTTTGTAACACATGAAAGCTAATCCCCTTATTTTCGGGTATGCGTGAAAAACTATAAACCAGTCATGGATATTTTTATACTCTATGTGTGTAAATAATTCAGATATATTTTGTTTCTATTGTAGTGTGCGTGCCAATATGAGTTGTACGTTACGGCGGTAATTTACTTTGAACCGGTGTTTTGTTTTGAAACGAATTTTGCGGCCGTTATTTTTATAACGGATTTTTACTCCGGTGGCATATTTTTGAAGCGTGTTATTTCAATGACATTTTTGACGAAAAAAAATTACTGTTGTTTTGACTTCAGTAACCGTTAATTTTAAAGTGAATTTTTAAGCAGTTATCCCTCAACGCTGATTAATAACCGTTTTTACGGTATTTTGTGAAGCGCAATTTCCTCGTCGTAATTGCTATAGTCGTTGATGTTTTAATCACGTGTTTTAAAAATCGTTTTAAAATAAAATTGTTTTCAAAAAAATTACAGTTTGCGCTTTCAAAAGAATGAGAAAGCGATTTAAACGCTTTAGCAAAATTGAGAACTATGAACCCTTACTTTTACTGATTCGCTTAATTCCGGACTTGTCCGTTTGAGAACGTAAAATGTTAATTTTATAAAATACATAATTTTGCACTTTCAAGGAAACGATGAAGAGATTTAAACGATTTAGTAAAAGTACGGAGTATGGAACCACTCTTTTACTATTTCGGTTAATTCCGGACTCGTTAATTGAAATATTTGCTGTTTGATGATTTTATTTGGGCTTTTGAGCCACTCTGTTGGACCTTCGGGTCATATGATGGACCTACGGGTCAATTACCAGAACTAGACCTTCGGGTCATATGTTGGACCTTCGAGTCATATGTTGGACCTTCGGGTCATTTGTTGGGCGCCAAAAATTATAGTACTTGGTAGGCTTCGGCCATGTGAGATGCACGTGTGGCGTAGCTAAAACTCGCCATCTGCTGGGATCGATCCATCTTTTATGTTGATTTTCTAGTTATCTTATTTTGATTTCTAGATTTTGTGAATACTGATTTTCTAGTTATCTTGATCGATTTCTAGATTTTTGTATATTGTTGTTTCGAATTCAATTGTGAATTTGAAAATTTATTTTGATGATGTTTAATGGGATTTCTTCCTTTAAACTATGTTGATTACTATGTGTATAGTCTCTTCTGAGATTATAATTTTGTGTATAGTCTCTTCCAAGATTATAATTTTGTGTATAGTCTCATCCGGGATTATAAATTTGCGTATTGCTGTTTTGAATTCAATTGGGAATTTAAAAGCTGATTTTGATGTAGTTTAAATTAAGATTTCTTCATTTAAAATATGGTGATTATTCCATTGTATAGTCTCATTTGAGATTATTGATTTTGAACTATGTTGATTTCTTATGTTGAATAGTCTCATTCGAGACTATTATTATTTTGCTTGATGTTGTTTATGATGCATTCACATCTAAGTTTAAATTAGACTGATCCGTTTATTATTTTCTTTTAAATAATACTCGGGTTAGACCGAGTTATTTCAGGATAATCGCTACCTCTGATTCAGTTGCAGCTTCAGCTTTTGGGATTTCACTCCATCTTTTGTCTAGTCTTCGAGGAGTACTTTTGAAGTATTGACTCTCATCTCATGCATGTTATGATGTATATGCGCATTTGGTTCATGTGAACTATCGATTGTTGTAGCATGTATCCAAACTGATCTTCCGCTATATATCTGATATTTCTGTTCTGATGTGATTATATTTATTTGTGTTGTTGTTATTATGAGTTGTTCTGAATTTTTTGTTAGCCACCGTAGTTTCGTTTTAGATTTGGATTGAATATATATCTTCGGGAGAAATTTACACAACTTCTATCGATGTAATCAATACTCGTCTAAGGCATAACTTAAGGATGGTCGCTTCTAACAAGCCTTATTCTTCGCAATAGCAGACGTTATTCCTTATAATAACCATTGTTATTGTGAGCATAGAGGTGGGGCGTCACACTTAACCAATACCAATATTGATTCTTTATCACTACTGGGTTTTAGTTTCAACATATAACAATGTTATAACCATAATGTTCATGATTAGGTTCATTTTTCAACAATCTATATAAAAATATACTATTAAAACAATTTAACAGTACCGAGGAATCCTGTTGGATCCTCAAACTTGTTTCCCTCGCATCACAAATGTTATAAGATTATAAAATATAAATCAACCACTTCGAGGCGGGAATCGTATACAAATGGTCATCCGCTCTTATACGGAAATGTAATAGGGTCTCATCCGCTCTAGTAAGCGGGAATATATCCAAACCAACAAATAAAATATAGTAACCAAAACAATCATTCAACAATTTTTATCAACTATGTATCATGTTAGTTATCCAAAAAGGTGAGTTTAATTCATCGAATTTTCTGTTGTCCCCTTGGCATTCCAGTTTGAAACTAAAATCGAACGACGACTAATTTTAGCCCAATTTTCAACAGTCTCCAAATTCATTTAAACCATCTCCATCGCATATCTTTCATCATCACAAGCGCAGTGCAAAATGTTCATCTCAATCGGACCTCGTATGAGAGAGTTATGGTTATCGATTTTTTATAATAATAATTAAATACACAAATTAAAACTTGACCATATTTATCACTATGCCCTCCTATCTTCTTCCCTTCCCAAAATAAAATGTGCACAAGGATCAACCTCCATGGCCATGCACATCCTCGTGCACGCACACGACAGCGCCTCCTCCAGGCCATGAAATTCACTGAGACCACCTTCAATCTTCCGCTCTTCGTGAGAGCTTTTCCATCGTCCTAATTTCGTGCTGCCGGAACCCTTGTAGTAAAATGCGACTTCCCGCACCCGCCATCATGTAGCATGAGATCGCGATGACCAAAAAAGCATCACACAACCCAAAATTTCGTGTTAAGGTGCTGCTTTCCATCACAAATCCAATTCTCGGCTTCGCTTGATCCCATTCCTCCTCGATTTCAAGAATTTTCCAACCTTTGTTTGACTACCATCAACGGCCTCCCCCAAAACAGTAGACGAACACTACCTAACCCATATCAGCACGAAGCTCTTGTTGAATCATGATTTTTAAAGCTTATCTTGGATTTTCTACCGAGTAAATGTTGAGATGTTAATTTTTGAACGTCTTCATTTTCTTTTTTTCTCCTTTCTGACCACGTTTATATAGTTGAGGGATGGAAAATATCGTAGAGGGGGCGTGGTTTGTTCAGGGTATGGTCAGATCAAATGGTGATGGGTCAATGCTTGTATGGTCAAATTGATATATGAATACACACACACACACACACACACACACATATATATATAATTCCAAAATAGCTACCTATATAATTCGAACACCAATCGAGATGTGCTGCCTGTCGTTCTATATGTTATACTCCTATTCCGAACATAATGGAACTTGTTTGGAGACATGATTTGATCGTATGTAGAATATTACTTTTTGAATCCAATTATCATATTCAATTTTCGATATTAATCTCAACGTATTTCTAAACCTTACGACCAAACGATGTGTCTAATAGCTACGAAAATTGATGGCGTATTATAATTCATCATTACGGACCTAGTGACACTGGTTTCGTTGAAATCCGAGACAGTGTCTCGGGAGGCTATTTTTATATGTTATTTAAAAAGAGTTATTTTCAAAATCGAGTAAATCGATTTTAAATTAGATTTAAAAGTTTTATTATCTTCATTCTTATTAATAGAATATAAATAAGCCTTTAAATCATTTTTATCCAACTTAAAATCTAAGATTCAATTATCTAAACAATTTTCAATTATTAAATTCAACGATTATATTACCCAATAAATCGCTATATTCAAAACTCGAGTTATTTGATCTATAAAATTAACTTTTCAATATTTAAAATTTATTAAATATTTCAAATTCGAATAACTAATTTCTGGGTCATTATATATGTCTGGCTCGAAATTTTATTTTCCTAAAACTCTTGGGTGCTCAAATTTTTATGGGCAGCCAAGTAGTTCAAGTTTTTCTATAGGTGCATTTTAGAGGAGCTTGGAGCACGAGACTTCATCGATATCTGGTTATTATCTTATTTCCACTATATTATATGTATATTGTATTAGTTAGGTGGGGACATGCTGCTATAGCTGTCATATGGTAGAATTTGTATTAGTATGACTCTGATGTATCATTTTGGAAATGATTTTGTAAAAAAAGTTATGTTGATTAATATATGTTGTTCCATTGCATTGTGATATGCTAAGATTGTTTAGTTTCTTCATATCTTCTTCTTTCCTCTAGCGATAGGTTTTTTTGACACTTGAATGCTCGGCATGCAATACAATGGACGTATTATGTCAATTTTTAAGGGTAGAAAAACCCCGTTCGTTACAGTATTAATCTTTCCTAATTCAAAAATTGGATTTAAATTTGTTCTTTACAAATAAAACTATAATATTCATGCCTTGCCAAAAAAAGATAATATTCATTTTTCTTAAGAAATGTGTTCTTTTCATAACTATATTGTTACCTTCTCGTTTTAAAACATGTGACTGTTCTTTCATTAAATGCATTTTTTATATATATAAATATTCTTCGTAATATACGTAACATATCATTTCATTAGTTATAACAAAAATTCTATCACCATGGAAATTAATGTTCTCCCTGAACCAGTTTCAAATTTGTGTATGTAAATATCTTTTTTCCTTTTCTTTTAATGCGCTAAACCATTGTATCCTTTTTGGAGTAATTCAAACATATTCACTTAATTTCTTGATAAACAAGTTTTGATTTATTCTTGAAACTAATTCTTATGCTTAATTTCAAAATATGCTTAACACCCAAAGTGTGCACCACGGTAAACATTTTGTGTCCTCTTTATTCGATATCCATTCCCGACATTTCATATACGAATTTAGGATAGAAAAATCTACCTGATGCAATGGAGGATTTTACAAATTTCTTTATTTGTAAAAATTTATTTATTTAGCCTTATGTAAAATTATAAAAAAATTCTGTTGATTAATTAATTATTTTTACTAAAAATAAGGAGTGTTGCATTCTCCAGTCGAAAGAATTTCATCCTTGAAATTCTACAAGACAGAAAATGCAACTCGCGGACTCAATGGTAACAATTACGTATATGTGCAATACATACTCAAATTACACCACACACAAAGCTCCCAAAAATTCTTATCAAACATACATGTTTCCTAATATTTACAGTGATATAAAATATAATATTCATATAGATACCAACTGCAATCTTAATTCAGGTAGCAATATACAGTAATGACAAAATAAGTGTTAATAAACAATACGTAGCAACGGTAAGATAAATGCAAACAACAATACACATCCATCAACCAACATGTATCACGAATATGACATGCGGATAATGCATAATACTATTGCAACTCCTATATGAATACAAGATCATGGCATTAGGCATGGGTGCAAAACATCCTAAAATATACCGATAATTTATATATGTATGCAACGTGATATATAATGAGTGAAGCCACGTCTCAGGGCATAAGCCACAAAACAAAGTATGCCACACTATCCAATTTTCTAATTTAAAATTAATAACCTATAATAACCATTCATCCATTATTAAATAATTTAATCACCGTAAAAAATGCATAAATAGAAAAATCTTTCAGAAAAAATTCGACATGAAAAGATCTGGTTCCCTCTTTCCCTTTTCAAGTACCCTTAACTAGATCATTCTTCCAACCTTAAATTATCGATTTTAATGCTGGCATGAAAACTTAATTCAGACCACTATAAATGTACATGTGTAGGTAAATGTTTGCAATCCTTCGTAACAACTCGGATAAAATAATGTCGACTTGCACCATATTTAATAACCTAAGCATAAGTATGCCCTATTAAAAACGTAGCCTTATGCGACCTTCAATGTACATACACAATGACTTAAACCATCCTAATAGTATATCGATTACTTCCACTTCTGAATAATAAGGTAAGACAACTCGAAAGTTTTAATATCTTGCTATTCTTCATTTTCCCCTAAGAACATCAAAATTCGATGATCTTCTAAACTAGTGAAAATAACATAACTTGTCTTCTTAATTTGATCCAACTTAAGTTATACTTTTCACTTATGATATCGCTTCTCCAATCCTTCAACAATAGTGATACCAAGGCACAAGTTTCTAGTTTGCTAAAAAAATCTCTCATAATTTCTATAGCATACCGGAGTAAGCATTTAAGCAATCCTATTAATTAAGCAATTCGAAGGAAGCAACCAAAATCCTAAGTCTAAATAAGATTCTGAATTTAAGCAAAACCCTAACTTAAATTTTTTAGCATTAAACGTAATCAACTAGGCGATACATCATTCATGTGAAATTGTTATGCAACACAAATCATGTATCCTTAAGTTGATACTTCACGATAGTTTACTTAAATATATAGTCTCCTTCCAATCCAGGAATTATTGAAAAGAATCCTATCATCCTGTGACGCCCCACCTCTATACCCACGCTAGCCAAGGACACTACAAGGTAATGCCGTCAACTAACACGGAGAATAAGGCTGGTTGGGAGCGACCATCTATAGCCTTGCTCTAATTATCTATTGAATACATCGACAATAAACATACCAACCAGGTCGACATACCCAATGAATACTTAAAACAAAACCATAGGTGGTTGGATCTATCAGAACAGAATATAATAACTCAAATGTAATATACATCATAGAACAGTAAATCATCATATACACATATACAGACACATAACAGAGTTATAAAATAATACATATCAAGGTGGTATAGCAAACCACCATATACAGATGAATCCAAAAGAATACATATATCAGAGTTACAACAAGATAGGACTACACAAAAAGCTATATCGAAAAGGAACAAGCTGAATAGTCCATTGCGGAAGCAAAATAGGCTAAGTCCAAAAGCACCTAACCTGAAACATCTCGGTCTGACCCGAGTATAAAATACACGGGTCAGTCTAGCTAAACATATCGGTTAGATAAACTGAACAACAATAAACCTGCAAGGTTACAATATATAACAAATATCTCTAAAAGAGATAACACAATCATCTAACAAAAAGATGAAACATATGATAACAAGCCTCATATCATCGGCAACTCATAGAAACAAAGGATAAGAATATCCCAAAACAAGCCAAAAGGCAAATAACAAATACCCATAAGGTATACAAGTTCCACAAGGTAAACGCTACTCATCATGCGGCTCAAAAAGACCAACACCGAAGGGCGATACCAAGGGAATATACATATCAATGAAACATCATAAAATTGCTCGAGCTCGGTACTGTATAAACAAGGATCCATGAGCCCGAAGACTCCAAACCCAATATCACTCGAGCGGCTCATAAAGACCTAACTCCGAAAGCGATACAATAGGGCAACCCAATATCACCCATGCGGCTCATAACGACCAACATAGAAAGCGATACTGTAGGGCAACAAACCCGAAGGCACATACCCGAAGGCAACAAACCGTAGTGGTGAAGGTCAGAGACCCAGTACTGGACACCACTAACTGGCGGAATGTGTCACAACTCTCGAAAAGGAATCCGAAAAGTATTAACGTATGTCCCATAACCACTCGTTCGCACTAAACGGTTTACTATCCGTCGGTCACTTTCACACTCAAAGCAATACAAAGTTTACCTCATATCATCGATAAACCAAACCCGAAGGTTAAAACGATCAATTGAATAGGTCGGGGATTAATCGGAAGGATAAACGCACAGATTCATGGTCCGTGTTTTGCCCAACCATTTAATCACCCTTCCACTTCGCTCGAAGTGCGAAATTGTACGTGTGGTTTAAATAGAATTTATAAATCGGAGAAGCGAACTTTTAATACAATTTGAAGAAATAATTTATAAAAACCCGTGAATGAATTCAAAAGGAATTATCAAGGTCAAATACGCATAAGCAACTAATTGGAATCAATATGCATCGATTAAATTTGGAAAATTAAACGAACAAGGCAAATTGGCCAAAAGCAGCATATTCAGACGTCTGAAAGAAGGGATTCAGACGTCTGAATCTGGAAATCAATTTGTTTTCCAAGACAGAATTCAGACGTCTGAATCCTAACATCCAGACGTCTGAAATAGGCAATATTTTGCCTATTTCCTTTCTGGTCGAAATTTAGCCAACTCAGACGTCTGGAATATAAATTCAGACGTCTGAATCTGGAAATAAATTTCTTCCCAAGAACAATATTCAGACGTCTGAAATGGGCATTTCAGACGTCTGAAACCAGATGGCCAGGCATTTCCTGAACCTAGGCCAACTATGGCCAAACAAATCGAAAGCAATCGGATGCGTGTTGATTATGAGTTTACGTCAAACGACTACCCAACCTTAACAACACCCCCAAACACTCCGAACAACATAAACACCAACCATATAAGGTTTTACATAGATTTGGCTTCAAAAAGCATAATTTGGCAATTTCACCGAATCAACCCAAATCAAAAGCAAAAGAACATATGAACAATTGTTAGGAATTCATGCCTAACATCAATGATATCAAAAGAAGTAGTTGTGAGTTCAAAACTCACATTTTATCACAAAACAAAGAAGGAGCTCAAACACAAGAAGGAGATTAGCCACTCTTCACTTTAACTCTACAAGCTTCAATCTAAGAATAAAACACATATTTTCTAAGTTTAGGTTTAGGAATTTTCTGAGATTGAAGAGAGAAAGAGATAGAGAAGATGAAGAGGAGTTTACCTATGTCTTCTCTTTGATATTGGAGCAAGAAATCAAGTTACAAGAGGAAACTAGGGCTAGCAATTTCTATTTCTCTTTCCCTTCCACCATTTTCAGTTTTGCTAAAGTTTGGAGGAGTGGAATGAGAGAATGGATAAAGAGAGGGCTGAGTTAGGGGTTTAAACTAACAAATGGGCTGAACCCAAACCCAAAACCCAAATAGAAAAGTTGCAAAAATTCACAAACTCCAAACATATTGAAGCTTACACTCAAAAGGATCGCAAACGCCATTTTGGAACCAATGGAGGTGGTTTCGAGTTCCAATTCGGCCATTTGCGGAAAGTGACATTTCAGACCTAAATCCGACTAACGACGCTATATTTAAATAAAACATTTAAATATAAAATCGTTAAATATGCGGGTTGTTACAGATCTCCCCTCCTTACAAAATTGCGTCCCCGCAATTCCCAAAGACGATATTTGTAACAACTACATACATACAACATTCAAAAGAAAAGAAAATAAGCTCGAGATGAAAAGACATACTCACCGTTTCTAAACAAAGATAGAAAACCCGGAGAAGATCGCTCAAAAAAAAAATTCCCTGGTTTTCCAAGTATAGTCATTGGGATTAGCGGACCATTGAACTCTAACGAGCGGCACGTCCTCGTTCCGAAGGTGTCGCATCTCCGTGTCAAGTACGCGAATAGGTTGTTGTACAATAGATAAGTCCGGTGAGACCTCAAGCTCTTGCAATTCAGGAGAATCAATAACAGAATACGACTCCCGAAGACACTTCCGAAGTTGAGAGACGTGAAACACGTCATGAATGCCAAATGAATGAGCAGGAAGTGAAACTCTACAAGAGGTAGGTGATCCTCCCAACAACCACCAAAATCAAAAATACAAATACGGAGAAGATCTTCCAAGATATGATTCACCCGTTTAGTCTGTCCGTCAGACTGCGGATGATAAGCTGAACAAAAATTAAGCATTGTTCCCAAAGCTTGCTGAAGACTCTGCCAAAAATGACTCGTGAATAAAGAATCACGGTCACTCACAATAGAACTAGGAACACCGTGAAGTCTCACGATTTCCTTGACATACAAATTAGCCAAATGTGAAGCAGACCTATTAGACTTAATAGGAATAAAATGAGCAGACTTAGTGAGGCGATCGACAATAACCCAATGCTAGAATGGCCCGATCTCGAATGAGGTAGGCCGTCATTGAAATCCATAGAAATCTGATCTCATTTCCACAATGGAATCTTTAGGGGCTGGAGAAGACCAGAAGGACGATGTTGTTCGGCCTTAAAACGCTGACAAGTTATGCAATTATTCACATAACTCGCCACATCGCGTTTCATGCCTTCCCAATAATAAAGACGATGCATATCAGTATACATCTTACTACTACCAGGATGAATGGTATACTTAGAGCGATGACAATCATCAAGAATGTCATGCCTAAGCGCAAAATCAGAAGGCACAAAAAGGCGGTTCTTCTTGCGAAGACACCCATGAGAATCAATGCTGAAATCCCGTAACGCCTCATCACAGGATCCAGACCCACAAAGCTGAACAAGATGCAACAAATCAAGATCACGCCGTTGGGCATCGGCAATACGATCCAACAAATGAGTCGAGCTCCCAAACTAAATAATAGAATAGGAGAATCAGAAGATGAAGCTCGATCGTGAATTTCACTAAAAGATAGAGTCTCAAGAATATCCTATTCGGCAAGACTCATAGAAACAATAGCTGAATGTTTGCGACTAAGCGCATAAGCAACACGATTACCCTTACTAGGGGTTCACTGGATATTAAAATCATAAGAGGCAAGAAACTTGAGCCAACGTTGTTGACACAAATTAAGTTCCCTGTGAGAAAATAAATATTTTAAAAATTTACGATCGAGCAGGAGAACAAATTTCTCCCCAAAAAAACCATGACGTCACACTAAAAGTGAAATCAATAGCCGCGAGCACTAGATCTTAAGTGGCATATCTAGTCTCCGTAGGCTTTAATGGTTTAGAAACATAAGTGATAACACGTTCTCTTTTGCAAGGGAACGACATCCAAACCAATACGATTAGCTTTGGAACAAAAGATAAAGTCTTGGTTCCCTTCGGGAATCACAAGAATAAGAGTATCGGAAAAGAGTTCTTTTAAATAATATTCTTTTTTGAAAAGCTAAAACTTCCAAAATTACAATTATCTTTATGTAATCATTTTTCTAAATTTTTTTTACCTTTTATAAGTCAATTTATTGTGTCAAATTGTCTCATCAAAGCGTTTAGGAGATCCCTATCGATAACGTTGATCAAGCACATCGACCAGAATTCTTAAAGCACTCAATGGGCAATACAATCACAAAATCATCTTCTATATAATGAAAATGGCTCTTAAAAACTTTATGAATACTCTTTATTCGTTTCAAGAACAAAAATCCTACTTATAAATATCTTATGAAAAAGATTTGCAAAATTTTAAATTGCTAATTTCATCCAAAATCAATAAATACAAAAAGGGAATCATCGAGATATTCGTAAAAGACTCGATTCATAAAATGGATGAAATGGGCTAGACAAATTGAATGACATAATAAATCATTCATAAGAATCACAACGAGTGCGGAATGCGGTAAGTGGAGTGCTAACCTCCGCAACTCGTAGCCAAATGAAAACTGGTGGCAAGGTCGAGCTGACAAAGACCTTAACACCACTCAAAAGAATGCTTGGGTGATAATCCTAAGACAAGACCAAAAATACTAGAATATTCTCATACTACATGAATGAGAGAAACAACACTCTCCTCATCATGAGGGCTTGAAGAATAAAATGATGCCATCAAATTGGAATCGAAATCACAAAGAAAATAGAAATCTGTTTAACAGATTGAAAATGTCGAGGATGAATAGTCCACTCGGGATATAGGATATGGCTTCATAATAATTAAGTCAATCCTTTAAAAATATCAATTCCGAAGCCTAAATAACGCATAACATGCAAATTGGCTCGAAAAGAAAAACCACATAAAACAACCTCGACATCAATACAAGCAATTTGAGCATTGCAGATCCACCAATTCGGATTCGCAATCCGCAAAGAAGTAACCATACAAGAAACATCCAAAGACAAAGAGCTTCTTCGATACGAAAGAATGTGAAACCCCCGTATCGAAGAGAACTCGAATACAATAGCCAAGAAATAAAATAGAACCTTTTCCCCGAGAAGAACCTCCAGAAGCATCCGCTATATTTAGCTTTCCAGACAGAAGATTACTCGAAGCAATAGGACAAGTGGAACTACGATGGCCCTCCTTCTTGCAGTAGCGGCAGAAGAGAGGCTTAGGACAAGCTCGAATCATATGATCAGATGAACCACAATTGAAACACTTCCTGATGGAAGGTGTTCCAGCAGACTGAGACTCAGTTTCAACATGCTTTTTCTTCTTGGGAGGGAAAAATTTCCGCTTACCGAATGGAAACTGCTTTTTGTTGGTGTTCTTGCGAACCCCAACATCATCCCCACAATCACACTCATTCTCGAAGGCTTCGAGATGAAGTGCCGAGTCAACCAACTCCTGAAAAGAAAGCTTAAGCTGGAGCATTAAAGACTTCTTAAGACATTTCTTAAGACCAGATACAAACTTCAAATTCCTCCTATACGAGGTGCTAATGAATTCAAGACCATACTTAGATAAGGCCTAGAATGATGCAACATACTCAAAGACGGAAGTCTCCCCTTGCTTTAACTCAAGAAAGCGACGGGCTAATAAAAATTTCTCAGATTCAGGAACGAACTTGAGTTCAAATCGCTTCCGAAACTGAGTCCAAGAAAGAGCAGACTCATCAAATTCAGCTAAAAGAAGCTCGTACCAATCAAGGGCACGCTCTTGCAATAAACTAGAAGTTACAAGAACTTTATCATGATCAGAAATATCCTTGCGGGAGAAAATATGCTCGTACATGCGGATCCAAACTTGGACCTTAAGAACAATCTCGGAGCTCTTAAACGGCTTCCCTCCAAGATGAGAAAAATCACTGCACAATCGTGCGAAGGTGGACTTGCATGGAGAAGATGTTCGAGTAGGAGCTGGAGGTTGTGTGCTCTTAAACCACTCCAAAAACTGATCGGCAGACATATAAACGTCGTCCGGATGCGAGCTACTGGATTGCCCAGCATCCGAGCGTCGTCCTCCGTCTCTTCCAGCCATAAGCTGAAAGTTAAGATAAGGACAAGATTATTCACAAGGTAGATACCATTAATCCAAATGTGTGGTACTACCGAATGTTAAATGCATTCCTAGACGTATACCCAAAATTCTACCTACCTCCCAAAAGCACAGAAGGAATAGAGAGACACGATGATTTAAAGATTTATATCACTTATACACTTTGGTGTATCGTAATATGTGCATCTATTCTGTGTTTATCATATTTTGCTCTAGACCTCAGCTCTGATACCACGCTGTGACGCCCCACCTCTGTACCCACGCTAGCCAAGGACACTACAAGGTAATGCCATCAACTAACACGGAGAAAGGCTGGTTGGGAGCGACCATCTATAGCCTTGCTCTAATTATCTATTGAATACATCGACAATAAACATACCAACCAGGTCGACATACCCAATGAATACTTAAAACAAAACCATAGGTGGTTGGATCTATCAGAACAGAATATAATAACTCAAATGTAATATACATCACAGAACAGTAAATCATCATATACACATATACAGATACATAACAGAGTTATAAAATAATACATATCAAGGTGGTATAGCAAACCACCATATACAGATGAATCCAAAAGAATACATATATCAGAGTTACAACAAGATAGGACTACACAAAAAGCTATATCGAAAAGGAACAAGCTGAATAGTCCATTGCGGAAGCAAAATAGGCTAAGTCCAAAAGCACCTAACCTGAAACATCTCGGTCTGACCCGAGTATAAAATACACGGGTCAGTCTAGCTAAACATATCAGTTAGATAAACTGAACAACAATAAACCTGCAAGGTTACAATGTATAACAAATATCTCTAAAAGAGATAACACAATCATCTAACAAAAGATGAAACATATGATAACAAGCCTCATATCATCGGCAACTCATAGAAACAAAGGATAAGAATATCCCAAAACAAGCCAAAAGGCAAATAACAAATACCCATAAGGTATACAAGTTCCACAAGGTAAACGCTACTCATCATGCGGCTCAAAAAGACCAACACCGAAGGGCGATACCAAGGGAATATACATATCAATGAAACATCATAAAATTGCTCGAGCTCAGTACTGTATAAACAAGGATCCATGAGCCCGAAGACTCCAAACCCAATATCACTCGAGCGGCTCATAAAGACCTAACTCCGAAAGCGATACAATAGGGCAACCCGATATCACCCATGCGGCTCATAACGACCAACATAGAAAGCGATACTATAGGGCAACAAACCCGAAGGCACATACCCGAAGGAAACAAACCGTAGTGGTGAAGGTCAGAGACCAGTACTGGACACCACTAACTGGCGGTATGTGTCACAACTCTCGAAAAGGAATCCGAAAAGTGTTAACGTATGTCCCATAACCACTCGTTCGCACTAAACGGTTTACTATCCGTCAGCCACTTTCACACTCAAAGCAATACAAAGTTTACCTCATATCATCGATAAACCAAACCCGAAGGTTAAAACGATCAATTGAATAGGTCGGGGATTAATCGGAAGGATAAACGCACAGATTCATGGTCCGTGTTTTGCCCAACCATTTAATCACCCTTCCACTTCGCTCGAAGTGCGAAATTGTACGTGTGGTTTAAATAGAATTTATAAATCGGAGAAGCGAACTTTTAATACAATTTCAAGAAATAATTTATAAAAACCCGTGAATGAATTCAAAAGGAATTATCAAGGTCAAATACGCATAAGCAACTAATTGGAATCAATATGCATCGATTAAATTTGGAAAATTAAACGAACAAGGCAAATTGGCCAAAAACAGCATATTCAGACGTCTGAAAGAAGGGATTCAGACGTTTGAATCTGGAAATCAATTTTTTTTCCAAGACAGAATTCAGACGTTTGAATCCTAACATCCAGACGTCTGAAATAGGAAATATTTTTCCTATTTCCTTTCTGGTCGAAATTTAGCCAACTCAGACGTTTGGAATATAAATTCAGACGTCTGAATCTGGAAATAAATTTCTTCCCAAGAACAATATTCAGACGTCTGAAATGGGCATTTCAGACGTCTGAAATGGGCATTTCAGACGTCTGAAACCAGATGGCCAGGCATTTCCTGAACCTAGGCCGAGTATGGCCAAAAAAATCGAAAGCAATCGGATGCGTGTTGATTATGGGCTTACGTCAAACGACTACCCAACCTTAACAACACCCCCAAACACTCCGAACAACATAAACACCAACCATATAAGGTTTTACATAGATTTGGCTTCAAAAATCATAATTTGGCAATTTCACCGAATCAACCCAAATCAAAAGCAAAAGAAGAACAATTGTTAGGAATTCATGCCTAACATCAATGATATCAAAAGAAGTGGATGTGAGTTCAAAACTCACCTTTTATCACAAAACAAAGAAGAAGGAGCTCAAACACAAGAAGGAGATTAGCCACTCTTCACTTTAACTCTACAAGCTTCAATCTAAGAATAAAACACATATTTTCTAAGTTTAGGTTTAGGAATTTTCTGAGATTGAAGAGAGAAAGAGATAGAGAAGATGAAGAGGAGCTTACCTATGTCTTCTCTTTGATATTGGAGCAAGAAATCAAGTTACAAGAGGAAACTAGGGCTAGCAATTTCTATTTCTCTTTCCCTTCCACCATTTTCAGTTTTGCTAAATTTTGGAGGAGTGGAATGAGAGAATGGATAAAGAGAGGGCTGAGTTAGGGGTTTAAACTAACAAATGGGCTGAACCCAAACCCAAAACCCAAATAGAAAAGTTGCAAAAATTCACAAACTCCAAACATATTGAAGCTTACACTCAAAAAGATCGCAAACGCCATTTTGGAACCAATGGAGGTGGTTTCGAGTTCCAATTCGGCCATTTGCGGAAAGTGACATTTCGGACCTAAATCCGACTAACGACGCTATATTTAAATAAAACATTTAAATATAAAATCGTTAAATATGCGGGTTGTTACACATCCTCTTTTCAAAATCTTACCAAAATCTTCAAGTCTAATTTCTCATGAAAGTCTCTTCCACATCCTTAATGCATGCGAACTGTAATATCTTTACCTAGTGAGAAATCAAATTCTTGAATCGGCCATTTGTTATGTAATCTTAATTATAACTTCATCTAGGACATCCTTTGCAATTCTAACTTCAAAATTTTATCATTCTTTATTCCAATCCTATTAATGGGATCTTTTCCAAACATAACTTCTTAATATTTTATTAAACCTTTTTGTGGTCAAGATAACTCAAGATGGAATGGCGTCTTCCCATATTAATCAAATAGACATATTGTTTAATACTTAGATGGTGTCGCACCTGAAACTCATCTAGGAACATCTAAATCGAACGTGTCCTATCCCAATGAACATGATATAGAACTCATGTCACATCAACATCAAACAATATAATTGTAGTTGCGATGACAACTCAAGCATTAATACTTTAGAAATATTGCCATGGAACTTATACTATAAGACGACAACCTACTTGTTTGGTGTGGATAACTTCACAAGCCAAAAGCAACAATGATGTTACCCGAAATGTCGGATCAACGATATCCATTCATAAATAATCCAAATCATCTACCTTTTCGGATGATGCTAAAACAACTAATACTCAAGGGACTTATGATTGATAAACAACTTCTACGGCTTATAAAAGCAAGTTCTCCTCAAGAAAACTAAATTCTTCTTGGTAAAGTGTGTCAATAGCGCTAAAATCATTGTGAAGTCTTTGATGAACTTCTTATAATAGCCAAATGAAGGAAACTTCTTACCTCCGTAGCATACTTTAGTACAGTAAACAGTAAAATACATTGGCGTACTCTTTCCTTTCTTTAAAATTAAATAAGTTTTATCTAAATCACATCTTCTAAACATTCTCGAGACAAGATTAGGAAACTCAAATCATATTCAGGTAGAAACACACGTAGTGCTATTCACTCTTTATTATTATTAGAAAATTCAATTTTGTACCCTACCCTTTCACGTCAAATATTGATTGAAAGGATTAGCAAATCTTTATTGTACTTTCTTTCTTTACCATGAATCTTCCAATGCTTTACAACTCCATAATTAGCAAGTCCTTAGCATATTGGATATTGACTATTCTAGTTAATTTACCCTAATCAATTCAAGATTTATAGGCTGTGTAATCCTTCTAACTTCAATAAAACTTCAAGTTAAAATATCAATAACGTTTTCAATTCAGTTTTTCCTTTATAAATAAGAAATCTTCATGGTGGTGTAATTTAAGAGAAATGGTGATATTTTAACATTTTTTTCAAAGTGCGATAGAAATATTTTCAAAAAAATAGTTAATATATATATGTATATGTATATGTACATATGTTCAATTTACCTTCAAAAGTTTGACAAGAGTCAAAAATAATCTTATTAGACCTAGACTTCACCTGTAATTATACGCAAAATTTCTTTCCTTTTATTTCCTTAAAGAAAATAATGTTCATATTTTTCCGCTTAATGTCATTAATTATAATTCGGATAGATATCATTTATCACAATTCCAATTAATTTCATTTATTATAATTAAAATCAATATCATTTATTTATATTTTACATATATATATATATATATATATATATATATATTATTGACTATTATAAGAAACCATGGAATGACATTCGAACGTATGTACACACACACACATATATATATGTTTGCATATATATTGACATTTATTAGGAACCTTCCTCTATATAAATAATTGTTCAACCAATTTGTAATCAATTGGTATTAATTTTTCTACTTCAAAAATTAGATTTATCATTATTCTTTACAAATAAAAGGATAATATATATTTTTCTTTATGAAATATATTCTTTTCATAACTATATCGTTACTTTCTCTTTTTAAAATATGTGCCATTAGATGCATTCTTTTCTTTATATAAATAAATATATATCGTTACTTTCTTTTTCCATATATGTATCATGTCCTTTTATTAATTATAGCAATAATTTCATCACCATGATAATTAATGTTTCCTCTTTAAGTGGTTTCAAGTTTGTGCATGTAAATATCTTTTCTACATCTTTTAGTGCACATAAAATCATCGTATCCTTTTTATAAGAAACATATTAAATCAATTCCTTAATAAATAAGTTTTGATTTATTCTCGTAATTAATTATTAAAATTAATTTCAGAATAGACACAAAACCCGAAATATGCACTGTGATAAACATTCCGTATCCTCTTTATCCGATATCGATTTCGGATGCTCTATATATGAATTCAGGGTAAAAATCTACTTAATGTAATGGAAAAATCAAAATTTCCAAATTCCATCTTTGTAAAATTCAATTTTTTAGTATTATGTTAAATTATAAAAATGTCCTTATTTGATCAATTATTTATTTTTATTAAGAATACGGGTGTTACAAGGAGTAAACGACATAAGATGTAAAGTGGTTTGGCTAAACCTACCTATCTCCACCATAAAGATTTCTCGCTACATTGATCTCTCATAATTACAAGAAATTATAAGGAAATAATAAGAAATTAAAAACATTTAAGGTTGCAATATTCATAAACTCAAGAGCCCTTATATTATTTATGTAGAAAATGAATTCTGAATCTAAAAAATCAGCCCTTATGATGTTGTATGGTAATGGTATTTATAATAACTTAGATTGATCATTGGATGACCATGATTATGTAGTTAGTGGGCCAAAATCACTCTTGGTCGGAGATCTAGTTACTTTACCAATAAGGAATGGTTAGAAGATGATATAATTGTATGGTTTGGATGAATGCCAATTGTCGTTATGTACGAGGGCATGCTTTGCATAGGGTAAAGCGGTATAACATAGGCGTGTGTGCTTTTGGCAGACATGTCACAATAATTGATATACCCGGTCATATTTTTTATCGTGTAGTATACATTTTAAGGAAACAAGGTTGAAGAGAAACTTCATGTACGCAGTACTTATTGCCGAATATTGCAAAAAATAAAGCTAAAGATTGCTAAGGACAGAGCTAAAGGGGACGAGCTGAGCCGTTCAAGCGTTGACGAGATGGGCTGTATGAGATAGATCGTAAGCATATTGAGATGGAGCTAGGCCAAAGAATGGTCCCTTTTACGTCAAGCATGTTGGAACTGGGCCAGCCCATAGCGAAAGTTATGGGTGAATTTCAAAAAAATTACCTTTGGATCTTTATTGGGCATATGAAGTCTCACTGAATTTGAACGTTTCTAAATTCCATTCAAATAAATCATTTATTTATTTAAATTTAAATATATTAAGTATGAAATTAGTTTTATATGATTTAATTTATACATAAATGTATCATATACATATATGTGTGAGTGCATGTGTAACATAATCATCCGTGAAAGGTATAATATGCCATTATGTAGATGTTGGGATTTACATCGCAACAGACATATTAGCTCATTTTGTATGTCATGTATGTTGTCCGAATATGTGCACGTATATGTGTTACAAAATATGTACACGCACACACATATGTATGTATAAATATATTATATATAATATATATGAACATAAAAAATTTATATATAGATAAATATATATAGAAAGAGAGAGAAATTACTAAAAATTATTTATAATTTAAAATTAACTTACTTTTGCAAACGTAATAATTTTAGTATTTTAATTTGTATACATTATGAATAAAATAATGTTTTCATCCATAAATAATTAACATAAAATAATCTATTAATGAAAAAAATTACAATTTTAAAAAATCTAAGATTATAAAATAGAGCTTAGAAAAAATCTGAAGGATTTTTCAAAGTTGAAATATTATTTTTAAAAACAAATACATTGATTTTGACAATAATTTATAATATAAAATAAAAAATTATTAAAAATTCAAATTCTAAAATTTCAAAAATTATTTGATCATGAATGATAGGTTTTAAAATTTTTTGAAGAGTTTTCAATTTAAATTATTATTTTAGTAAATCATAAAATATTTTTTTCGAAATAATATTAATTATTAAAAATAATAAAATTTATTGAAAAAATCCTAAAATTTTTCTATACGTTTCTGAAATGATATAATATTTTTTAAAAATATAAAATTAAATATTTAAAATACTAATTATTTTATATAATAAAAAATTCAAAAATTAATAAATGTTAATTTAAAAAGATGAATATACGTATGCTAATTAATTTTCGAATTTTTAAATTCATATTATATGTAAATAAGTGTACTAAAATTTTTAAATCATATATATATATGTATATATGTCTTATATATGCATATATGTTATTATGAGAGAGAAATACACACACACACACACATATATATATATATATATGAGTTTATTAATAAATACATATAAAACAATTATTAATGACATAAATAGATTTTTTTTACAGTAAACAACATTTGTCTATACATAAATCAAATAGTATAATAAACAAATTATGCACATAACCAAACTGATTTGTGACAACCACATCTACTTACAAAATCTCACCTAACTAAACATATAGTAGTAATATATTTAAACAGATATGAAATTGCTCATTATAGGATCATAAAATATAATTTAGTTAACTAAAATTAGCAATTTAATGATGCCTTTGAATCCACATTGAAGCAATGACTTTTCTTCCTTTTACTGTTCTTGATTCGCCAGATTGCAAGTCTGTAATCACTGACCTCTAACATCGAATAGTATTATTTTAATTTCAAATATATTTGAGAATTTTGGAGTGGATTGAGAGCTATGTTTTAACCAGCAATGTAGAATGTAATGACAGCCAAAAAAAATTATTATTTTTAGAGATACATATATACATACATATATATATATATATATATGGTTGTACTAGAGAGAAACGAGAAAATCCTTTTTACCTATTCTCACTTGATCTCAACCCATTATCTCCAATCCAATTCCCTATGTTTTAGCCACCCCTAGACCTTTCCAATACTGAAATTTTTCATCCCTAATGATGGGCCTTAAACCCATCTAAGCCCAAGCCAAAATACTATGCAATTAAATCTAATTTAATTGCTTGTCGATGTTGTATATTGATCGATATATTTTTAATTGTTATAAATATATATAACGTTATTTATTTCTCAAATCATATTTAAATTTTATAACTATTATTTCATAAATATTAATTAATTTAAATAATTTATAACAATTATAAATTAATTAAATCGTTCGGTCTTAAGGGAATTCATCATTTCGACTGTGTAACTCTTAGGTGTAAATTTGGCTAGTGATTAACATCGAACTATTCTAATGTTAACGTTCACATGTCGCTTAGAAGGTGATGTGACATTATGGCCAAATTTATCACTTACTCATTTCGGTAAAATCCAATTTTAGTTTAATAAACGTTACCCGGTTGTGACATTTGTTTACACCAATTCTCTTCGTCAAAACTATATCACTTTGAACTTTTGGAATTTGGTAATGGTCAAAATTCTAACCTCATCACATTCAACTTTATAATCCAAATACAAAGTCCTTGGTTCAATAATAACAATTATTATTAACCGAAATGCTCTGGCTAGAGACTCTAACTTCGAGTTGACTGTGATACTAACCACATATAACCGAGGAGATGAATCCTCTCCTAAATAGTGCTTCACTTCCAATACTTCCACTCGACCCAACTATAGTCACTCGATGGACGACATTCCATGATTTGGCTATAATCAAAGGGATCTTTCTTATTGAAGATCCATAGTATTCTTAAGTCGAGAGAACTGTGTAAATTAGTCACATCGATATTTTCTGTTTGACCCTGGTTATATTAACCAACAGAAAATTATCGAGTAAGTCGTTCCATAGTTATCTAATAACTATTTGTACATAACCCCTAGGTGCGCCAATAGTCATGAGTAATACACTGGCCAACATTCGGAGAGCGTTACATACTCCAGTCTCAACGGATACATCGATACTCAGTCTCGATACATCTTGACTAAGAACATTTAAAATGGTATATTTGTTTCGTTGTGATAAATTACTCACAGTTACAACACTTTGTAACTACTATCATAAAATATATCATTTATGGATTTTTCTATTAATTTTTTTATTAAGTTAATTAATTAATATAATCACATTATATCAAGTATATAATAGGAAGAAAATGCCTTTTATTTCGAACAAAATTGGTCAACGGGTTAGATATATGCAACCAATTACATAATTGCCCTTAGGGCATACCCCTAATTATATCAATCTTCCACTTGCACTTGGGGTCAATTATGGAATCTAATTCTAACTTCTCCAATCATTTTTCTCAAAACCAATTAGGTTAGTCCATTAGTGAATGGGTATGCTATTATGTTTTAATTATCTAGTTTGGCGATTAACTCCCATCGACACTGATAAACTACCTTTATCATGTGAAATGATTTGAAGTCTTTCCACTTATAGTGAGCTTTAAGTTCTACCATGATTGATTTCATGACATTATTATCTTATAATAATATAATGGGATTCTCAACATTTGAAATCACCTTTGGCTCAATTATAAATTTGTGCATTTATATCTATATACATTGGTTTATTATAGCGCTATTCAAGTTAATGTTCGTAACATTTCGTTGAATCGGCCACAATCGCTTTTATTTTGAAACATTTTCAAATTAAAGACTTTAACTTGAATTTTATCATGGACAAGTTATACTCAATGTCACTTATAAAAGTTTGTTTCCAAGCGTTTCATCATAGCGAATTCGTTGTTTTATAAACAATTCTCTAGTATTTCATAAATATGTGAGAACACCTTAAACAACCATTTAGTGATATCAATTTGAATTTTATATTTGCTCCATGTTTCAAATACATAAACAAAACACAATACCATACACAATATAACCTGTATGATAATTCCTATTGCTAATGCATAAGGAATCCAACTTACATGTTCTCTTTTTAATAGGGTGCTCTTGTATATCGTTTTGGGACAATCCCTTTATCTTTTATACTCACCATAAAAGACATCATTTACAATCAAAAATTGAGTATTAAACAACTAAAGTTGATTTTAATGCAAGCATATTATTAAAATCAACAATGGTTTACTTATAGTTTAGAAATATCAACGTACCTTTTAACATTCTTTCTATGGACACATGCTTCCTCTGCACTTTGATTGAAAATCAAACTATCTGATATTTCTATCAAAATACTTATTCAATCTTGATGCTTATAAAATGACACATTCATATCATTTTTTGGACCATATCCAAAAACTCACAAACCCAATATCTCTCTCACTGATTTTGAGACATTTTAGGTTAATATGTGTAAATGGTTTACTCTAAATCATTATTTAGAATTATTTGTTTCAATACATAAGTACCAAACAGTAAGTCTTATCGAGCAATAATTTTGTGAGTAAATCAAAATTAACTTAAGCATGTTGAATACCGAATCTGTTATGCTAATTTCAATAATTGAAAATTTCTTTATTATTCTTATCAACATCGGTCATTTAATTTCAACCACATTAGTCTTTTCAATAAAGATGCATTCTCGGGCGATGAATCACATCTCTTTGGTTACGACCACCTAAATCATATTTTGATAGCGTACTTGGAATTCTTTCAGATTTTCATATCGTACCATGTAGAGTCAACAATCTTAATGGTTTAATTGAACACCCGAGCGTAATGTATATTTTCGATATTAATAAAAAAATCGTAGTTTATCTTCGATGTACGAGAATACTTATTAGACATTCTAATGTTATGTGTTCATTTAGCTTAGTTAATTTCACCTCATCTCATATAATCAGTTCTATCAATGGATCTGATCCAATTCCATTTAACTACTAAAAATTTATCAAATAAATTCATTCACAATGAAGTTGATATATCTTGAAACAACAATTGTTTCTTAGTGCAAATAGAATAGGGTTTCATAAGCGCTTTATGAACCTTTTTATTTATAAAACTGGTTTTAGTTTATAGAAATTATGTTCAAAACATAAATATGTCATTTGATGATAGACCTTTCCAAAAAACTTATTAGAGATTCATACAAGATCCCTTATAATCAATTATTACGTGCAATCTTTTGACTCGCACAACCAGCCAACTCCTTGGCCTAGGATATCTTGAGATTTCTTACAAACCCTTATCTTGTATGATTTTGTAAACTGTTGTTCAACATTTTTTACTGCTCTTAAACGCATGACCTTATATAAATAAACTAACTAAACTTCACTCATAATCAATCGTGAATCATCCAACAATGTCTAATTACTCCTTATCGAAGTATCATTATGTACCACATAGAGGAGTGACTTTTGAGGTTGAATCTACATTCATTTTAGGTGCATTTGAATCTTTTTCCAATATACTCACTTATTCGACCAAATCAAATCATTTTATCCTATTGCATATTATTTTATTTACTTTTCTTCTATATTCTACGATTTTATCATGAACTTACTACATGTGCATCCAATACACATGTATATATTGGTAATAAATCATTAATGAATATAACAAAGTATATGGAACCCTTTTGGTATTAATAGATGTGAAGGCTCTTTTTTTAGTACCCTTTGAATCGACAATAAAGCACACATGTCTGACTCAAATTGCATGAAAAGACGGAACATCAGGGGTAATAAAGAAAAATAAACAGAACAGAATCTTATACGAATGGAATATCATATATTATTTCCATATTAATATTTACAGCGGAAAGTTTTAAAATACAATATCAGAGTCTAACCTAGATTCAGCTTGGACAGTTATAAACATCTGTCCTTACAATTACTGACAAACATCAAACTAAAACAACAAACATAAGCGGATAATAGAATATGTCCATACGTAGATGAATATCTCCAGCTCTTCTATGGAAACTCCAACCATCTTCAAACTAAAGCTGAAACTAATCGGATCTGACCTGAGTATTGAAAATATCCGGATCAGGCTTGATAAACCGACTTGAGAAAACTCAATAATAAATGACAGTGCCATATATCAGCCTTTGAATAAAATCCTTTGAAAAGAAAGAGTATCTCATAAGATCACGCCCACACATAAATAAGGATGGGTTTTTACCTCATGATAACTAAAACACTTTTATATGTCAATAATTTAATATTATTTCTAATGACATTCTTTAAAAACTTGTAAATAAATTTATTAATCTTAGCCAAAATGGTTACCCATATAGCATTTCAAGGCTATTCATTACGCCAATACAAACAAAGCCGCATGTTCTTATTGGAGTATGGATTTCCATACAAATGAACAAGTGAAGGGACTACCTTCCGACAGTACATCTTTAGAGGAATGTACCGAGGACCATCACAAAGGATCATGTACCAACATAAGACCGGCCTATCTCTATAACTAGATAGTACCGAATATATCATCCCCCGGTCGTTACCGACCTTTAACCGAGCACTCTCTAGGATATATACCACATTAATTTACATCTCGAACGTCATAACGGGAAGAAATATGTCTAGTAGGGGATGATTATACCCTAATTCGGAATGAACCACTTAGCCTTGCTGCATCTAACCCTGTTTTAGTCATTTTCGGTTGATGAGGCTTGAGACTACGATTACCTTTTCACATAGCACATTTTCTTTACTTTTAATGCCACATTGTCATTCCTTTGATAACACTATTGGACTCCCACAAGCATACAACCTCTGAGCTCGTATGTATTAGAGAAGGGGTTAAGCTAAGAGAAGTTGTCTTCTCCGCCACCAAGCAAATGTACATTTGTAGAAGTCAAACGTTGTGTCTCAATACGGAGAAGTTATGGTCAAGAGAAGAAGAGGTAAAATATGGAGAAAAGGCGAGTTTGATTTAAGGAGAATAAACATTGATTTCTTTTGAATATTTTGTAAATATTTTGACATTATTTTTTTCTAATTTTTTCTATGCCTGGTAAGCCATTAAAGAGAAGAGGAAGAATACGAATAAGGTTAAGGAAAGAGTAAGAAGAAATGTGAACGAAATGAGAGAAGGAGGTGTGTACTTATAGAAAAAGAAAGAAATGGTAAATTTATGAAAATAACCTCTTACCAAATTCCCAAACTATATTTACTTCAACCTAATGCAATCTCCACTTTTTCAATTCTTAACATCATCCTTTCACTTCATACTTTATGTCTTAGGCGCTTAAAGATTAAGTAAATAATATCATAACTATGTTAGCTTTGATTCGATGTGACTTGGTGTTTACTTTTTCATACTTTTGTTAATTCTTACTTACTTTTACTAATGACTTCTAGAAGTTTTCTAATTGTACTTAGTAAAAATAAACATGTTTAGTTATTAAAATATGCAATATATGTTAAAACTTGTTAACAAAGGGGCGATAACGTTGCGGCAACTTATTTTGAACAGAATGTTGATTTTCGATAAAACGTTTTCTAGTCACATTGTGGCGTTTTTCGTTAAACTATTTATTCATGTAAACCAAAATTCAAAATCGATTTGTTATTATATTTAAATAATTAAAACAAGTATATTTGACTTATAAAATAATATCCAAATCCATTTGTAAAAATACGACATCGATTTAACCGTATGCGATGAAATTTGTCAACTTTTATAAAACAAGTTTTATATATTTATCGAACCATTATAAATTAAATTACTATTATTATTTAATGAGTTTGATATCGATTATATATATATATATGTTCAAATCAAAAATAAGTTTGTCATTCTTATTTATCATATAAAACTTGATTGTTTAAGTTTGAAAATTCTACAATTGAATATTTAAAATAATCAAATATTCCATTTCAAAGTAGTAAAATTATGGGTCATTACATTCTCCCCTACTTAAAAGAATTTCGTCCTTCAAATCACCCTGAACCTAAACCCACAATATTTTACCTAAATCATTATTTCACAAACTTAAACCCATAAGATGTACCCAAATCATTCGTATATAATATCTGATTTGAACTTCTATTCGAATCCACAACTTTATTTTCGAACTAGTATCAATCTCTCGATCCTCGAGTGTGGACTTTGATCAAGCTTCTAAATCAGATACACTTGCTTTCCTTGCATAGCTCTCAACTATGATAAAAAAACTTGAGTAACTGACCACAAAACATCATCAATACTCGCCGTCAAGAAATCGAGTGATAATTTTTTTTCCAGATCAGTATAAATGCCTTGAAATTCCATACTCGGGTAATAGATCAAAATTTGTATGATGAAATGATTTACATATAAATTACATATTTATTTCTATTGGTTTTTTCTCAATTATACCAAATTCTCTTTATTCACATCCTCTATTTTTTTCACGTTCTTTTTATTTTTAGCATATTTTCTTTAACACTAATATTGTTTATGAATCATTCCATAAAACTATTACTTAAGTTTTTTCTATCTTATGAACAAAACTATGTAAATCCATTACTTATAAAAACTTAAGTCTAAATCCTTAACTAATGGTAGAATTCATTGATAAAACTTTTTTCAGGTTATAATTACATTTTAAAGAGTCATAATTTTATTTAAGAGTATAAATAGTTCATGACTTAAATCCATATTTGTATGATACACCTTTATGTCCTAAGAGTATATACAAATCCCAAATTTCAAATTGGTCTTACTTAAATCCATTTGTCTAACAAATTCAAACTTTGTTGTAGTTTACTATTATCTCAAATTCATAAGTTATAAAACTTATTTCTTATTTAATACTATAATTAATTTTCTAGTTTGAAAAACAAATTCAAAATTATCGATATTTAAATTCTCTATTCTTAGATCCTTTTATTTATAAATCACATTTATAAATTATGCTGATCAAATTTCATTTACTCAAAGTATTTCACAATCTTTTACCAAAAGTTTTCACAAATTTCTTAGCTCTGAGTTAGGTCCAAAATCGTTGGAATTCCGCTTTATTTAGCAATTAGCGATCCCAAAATTATCTTTGGTTTTAACACTTTTAAAAAGATTACAAATTAATGATTCACGTCATTTCTTTCACTTAAGAAAATTATATATATCGAGTAACTCCAAAACAATCCAAGGAACCGAGTACTACCAATAGTATCATATATCCTCTTAATAAGAAGAGTAAAACTTAAGAGAAGTGCTTACCGTCTGAACACATCTCCTGCCCATGCTAGTTTATTTTCAAGCCAATCGAATTAGTTATCATAAAATGCCTCTTTTATTTGAAATAATACCATTTTCAAAATCTTTAGATATTACTTTATAAAACCTTATTTTATAAATTCATTTTATCTTATATATTAACTTCATTTAAATTACCACAATTCCTTTACTCAAATTTAAATTCTCATTCCTTTTGTGTTTATCTTTTTATACAATCATTTTCTATTATTTATTTTATATTATTTTTATCTTATATGTCCATTCCTTAAATAAATCCTATTATCAAACACCTTATAGTCAAATCATGAAACTTAATTCATAAGGTATTTGTACTTAAACTAATCAAACAATTGATCAATTTATGATAGTAACTTAACATTATCATTTCTGATTTATTATTTTGGAATAATTATTATAGATCTTGATTGCCTTATCAAATTTCTTACTTATCAATTTTCTTTATAAAACATCTTATAGTCAAACTGTGAAATTCTAATCACAAGATGTTCATATTTAATTTCACTAATTCTGATTTCTAACTATACAACTTTTCAAAATATACACTTTATATTCAAAATACAATCCTAGGTAAAATTATTTCATTTACCAATTTTTTCAAAATTAGTGCGTCATTTCGTCTAGTTTAAATGTTTAGGAACCCTCATCGATAACGTTGCTCAGGCACATCGATCAGAATCCATAAATCACTCAACAGATAAATCAACACAAAACAAGTTATTAGTCACTAACAAATACGCACTCATATATAATACACACAAACTCATTCTAGGGTGTTACTAACCCTATCTTTAATGAGCCACTCATCCTAGGGTATTACTAACCCTATCTTGATGAGTCTTTACCCTACCAAAGCCAAGGTTCTCGCTTAACCTTCAGCTCTGATACCAAATGTGTAGGTCCATTTTTCCTTACCCTTTGAATCGATGATAAAACACACATGTCCGACTCAAATTGCACGAGAAGATGAAATATCAGGGGTAATAAAGAAAAATAGACAGAACAGAATCTTATACGAATGGAATATTCAATAGTAATCTTTACAGCGGAAAGTTTAAAATATAATATTAGTGTCTAACCTAGATTCAGCTTGGACAGTTATAAACATATGTCCTTACAGTTGCCGACAAACATCAAACTAAAACAACAAATATAAGCGGATAATAGAATATGTCCATGCGTAGATGAATATCTCTAGCTCTTCTATGGAAACTCCAACCATCTTCAAACTAAAGCCGAAACTACTAGGATCTGACCCGAATATTGAAAATACCCGGATCAGGCTTGATAAACTGGCATGAGAAACTCAATAATAAATAACAGTGTCACATATTAGCCTTTGAATAAAAACCTTTGAAAAGAAAGAGTATTTCATAAGACCGCACCCACACATAAATACGGACGGGTTTTTACCTCATGATAACTAAAACACTTTTATATATCAATAATTTAATATTATTTCTAATGACATTCTTTGAAAACATTTGCAAATAAACTTATTAATATTAGCCGAAATGGTTACCCATATAGCATTTCAAGGCTATTCGTTATGCCAATACAAACAAAACCGCAAGTTCTTACTGAAGAATGAATTTCTGTACAAATGACCAGATGAAGGGACTACCTTCTGACAGTATGTCTCTAGAGGAATGTACCAAGGACCATCATAAGGGATCCTGTACCAACTAAGACCAGCTTATCTCTGTAACTAGATGGTACCGAATATATCATCCCTCGATCGTTACCGACCTTTAACCGAGCGCGCTCTAGCATATAAACCACATTAATTTACATCTTGAACGTCATAGCGGGAAGAAATATATGTAGAAGGGGATGGTTATGCCCTAATTGGGAATGACCCACTTAGCCTTGCTGCATCTAACCCTGTTTCGTTCATTTTCGGTTGATGGGGCTTGAGGCTACGATTATCTTTTCACATAGCACATTTTCTTCACTTTGAATTTTTAGTCTATAAGATGATGGTTTTGACGACGACAACCTTAGAATAGATTATAAAATATAAATATTAACATTATAAGTTTAGATATATATATATATATATATGTATGTATGTATGTATGTATGTATATGCAGGATTTAACCATGCAAGTACTAAGAAAAAAGATTGTACAGTATAGAGATTCAAGATATCAAGATAGAAGACTCATGAGTATCAAGATTATCAAGAGTTCAAGATTTCAAAGTTAAGTATTTTTTATTATTATTAGGAATTTTGTTAAAACTCATAGAAAAACACTGGCATCTTAAAATCCAATTTATTCGTGGAATGGAATCCACTTCGAGTCTGTTAAAGGGAAGAAACCCTAAGTAGGATGGAACCTACGAAAAATCTAGTGGAACATTGTTTTGTATCCGCTAACTTTTTATTCGGAATGATTTTCAAAATTATATCCTATTTTCAAAATGTTTTCAAAACTTTCCTTTTAAAAGATTCAAAACCCTCTATCCTAATTTTAAATAATTTTAGCCTCAAAATTATCTTTAATTTCAAATTCAAATTACTCCTGATTTTAAACTATCTTTTAATATAATATATTTAACTTTTAAATATTTATACTTAGATTTAAAATCTAAAATTAGAGTTAAATTCTATATATATTATTCTCTATATTTACTTATGAATTTTAACCATATTCAAGTATATTTATAAAGTTTAAATTAGTTTTAATATAAGATAATTGTTATTTTCAAAGAAAATCTAAACATCAAAAAATGCTTTGGGATGTCGACATGCCTATATACCCCATGTCGACATGGTGTCAGTTGAGTTCAGAATTTAAATTTCAAAAGAAGTGTCTATTCGTCATAACTCTTCACGAATGGACATAGCTGTTGTTCTTCTATAAATAGGGGTTAGTTTCAACGAATTTTATATCAGATTTTCTAGTTTTTCACTCCTCTTCTTCTTCCACTATTCTTAATACATATTCTTATCATTACTCTGTCGAAATCAACATTGAATCGAACTCGATTACTTCTAATTTGATTCTCTATCACTCTCTCTACAAGATTCTCAGTGCTATTCAAAGTTATAGACTTCTTCGTAATCTATTAAGCGAGAAAAGGTGTGATTGTAGCCTTGAAAATCAATCAAGAAAGAAAAAGTGTGATTGTAGCCTTGGTAAATCAATTGGGTAAACTTGTGGCCTGGAAATCAAGTATCTCTACCCAGAGGATCGAAATTCTGGAGGGTGTACCTCGTAGCCTTGAACCGAGGGTGTAATTGTACAATTGCTTTTGAAAGGAAATCCGTACTTGTGTTGCGGGACTTGATGTAGGGTAACTCCGAACCTGTATAAAATCCGGTGTGTTCTTTCCTTTACTGCTTTTATTTTATTTCTGCATCTGTGTTTGTTTCTGTGATCATATCTGTGTCTGTATATTGCGTACATCGGTATCTAAATTAACATAAATCGAAAAAGATTTAGTAATTTTTTATTAACACTATTCACCCCGCCTCTAGTGTTATTCCTAGCCTTAAGATCCATAATCTGCATTTCTCACAATTGGTATTAGAGCAAGGTTTTCAAAGTTTCATAATCTAATTTTTGAAAATTTTTCAAAATGGCTACCAACACCGGTACTGTTACTAACACTAGTATCCCTGTCACTAGTTCATTTGTAGAGGGTCAGTCTACTGTCAGAACACCACTTTTTGATGGCAGTAACTATGCATATTGGGCATGTAGGATGAAAATATATTTACAATCTATAGGATTAGACACTTGTAATATCACACAAACTGAATATTCTGAACCCACAACTAATTTTGCACAGTGGACTACTGAGCAAAAGACTATTGCACAAAATAATTCTAAGGCAATGAATATTCTGTTTTGTTCACTAGATAGAAATGAATTCAATAGAGTGTTAGTTTGTAAGTCTGCATATGAAATATGGAAAACTTTGCAAGTTACTCACGAAGGAACAAGCAAAGTTAAACAGACCAAAATTTCCATACTCACAAATCAGTTTCAATTATTTAAAATGAATCCTAATGAGTCTATTTCCGATATGCATAGTAGATTTCAGGATATTGTGCATTCTCTAATATCTTTGGGAAAAGAAATTTATGAAGAGGATCAAGTCGGAAATTTTTTAAATTCTCTAACTCCAGAATGGGATCAAAAGACACTTGCGATCGAAGAGGCAAATGACATCAGTACTTTAAAGATAGAAGAATTAATTGGAAATCTAATGTCGTATGAAGTTCAAATGATCGAGAGAAGAGAAAGTAAAGCATCTGAAAAGAAATCAACGACATTCAATGCATTAACCGATGGATCAGACTCAAACAGCGATAATGATGAAGAGATAACCTTTATGACCAGAAATTTCAGGAAATTCCTGAAACGCAGAAAGATGAATAATCTCAAGAGAAACAACTATAAGAATTCTGGAAATCAGAATGTAGTGCCAAATAATGACAAATGTTACAACTGTGATAAACGAGGCCATTTCAAAAGAGACTGTCCATATCAAGATAGGCAAAATTCTCCTATGAACAATGATCCAATGAAGAAACGGAAGCGTGCATTTACTGCTACTCTAAATGACTCAGACTCGTCCTCAAGTGATGATGATTAGAAAACAGATAATTCGAATTTGTGTTTCGCAGCTGTTCATGACTCGGACGAATTCAAAGAAACGGACTCAGAAAAAGGTACACGTCTACAATACAATTGGTTGAAATTGCTTGCTTAGAATTAGTTGCTTGATTGTTTGATTGATTGGTTTTGAATTGGTGTGTTGTTCGAATTTTAAATTTTATTTTCTATTTTTTATTATTATTTCATTATTTTATTATTATTTTTTAATAGTATAATAATATTTTCTGAAATATGCTTGAAGTTTAATAATATTTCAGATATATATATATAGGCATTAATAATAATAATTATTATTATTATATATATTAGAGAACTTAGGAAAACTCAATTCATGAAAATTCAAAGGCACATGTCGACATGGTCCCTACCATGATGTCGACATGGGTACCTGAATTTGAATTTCGGAATTTGAATTCAAATGTTTGAATTTCCCTCCACTTTTTCACTTCATTCAATTATCTGAAAAGCTACTTTTTGACCAGAGAATATGTCCTTTGAGAATCTATTTATTCACTATCTTTTATCATATCTTTTCACTCTCATTTTCAAATTCAAACTCTCTCTTCATAACTTCAAACTCTCTACTCTCAACTTTAATGGCTTCTTCAAGCAACCCTTCCACCATGAGAATTTCCAGAAAAATCAAAGAGCAATTATTCAATGATCCGGAGGCAATAAAAGCATACATCAATTATGCTAACTATGCCAAAGTCCATCCCGAAAATTTTCTATTTTTCAAGATTTTTCTTCTTATGAACTTGATTCTCTTTTTGCAAACAATGGAGTTCTTAGTCTCATTGATGCTTCTCAAAATGATTTTGATCCAAATATTGTCAAAATTTTCTATGCTAATTTAAACCGTGGATTTTATCATGGAAATGAGGATGAAATTTAAAGTAGTGTCAAAGGCACTAGAATTGTTTTGAATTGTGATCTTTTGGGTACCATTCTCAATTGCAAGTGTACGGGAACGGATCTTTCTAATTTTAAAATCGACGAAAATGATCATGAGATATTTCATCACATTTTCGAAGGGATTGATAATTTTGAATTCCAAAATCAAAATTTTCGACCAAAGGCAAGAATTGTCAATCTTCTTTTGCAACATACTTTGACCCCAAGATCGAGGAATTTTAACAATCCTACTTTAAAAGTTTGCAAAGCTTTTTTTGCTATTTTCGAAAATTATGACATAAATTGGGCATAAGTTATTTTGGATGAACTTCGTCCTAAATATCTTGAAATGGGTGAGAATACCTTATACCAAGGAATTTATCTCACTCGGATTTTTAACTATTTTGGAGTGGATTTCAAAGGCGAAGAATTTGTTTCTAGATAAGTTTTCAACCATTCCAACATTTCGCTTATGAAAATTCCTTTTTTTTTCAACCTAATGAGACCCTTGCCAAAAAAGAAGAGCGTTTGGCTCATGAGGAAATGGAAGAAGAGGGAGAGGAAGAAGAAGAAGAAGGGGATGAAATGGAAATTGAAGAAGAAGAAGGTGAAACCTCTTTGGAAAGCATTGACTATCCTCCTAATCCACCCACCAAAACCCTTCTCAAAAACTAAAAGACGATTGTTGAGAATCAACGGATTCTTAAAAGATCCATTAGTAAGAAGTTGGACAAATTTTCATCCAAGATGAACAAGTTCATTTCCAAAGTTAGCAAGAAACTTGGACTATCTTCGTCTTCATCATCCTCTAACTAGTCTTATCTTTTCATATCTTGTTGTATTTGTTTTAGTTTTCTTTATTCGAATGTTCATGTAGTTTGTTGTGTGCTTAATCGTTGTATTATTGTAGTATGCAATGAAATGAAATTTCCTTTCTGTTATCTATCTTATCTTATCTCCGGAATAAATGTTAGTATAGTATATAAATATATATATACACAGTTATTCACAAAATCAAATTAGTCATAACTTTTCACTGACCCATGTCGGCATCCCTTATATGACCATGTCGACATGCACTGGTCAGAGATGACAATTGATTTTGAATTTGAAATTTGAATAACTACCAAATGTCTATTCATTTCAAATGAATTTCTACACCTATAAATACCTGTTTCTTCCAGAATTCTTCACTGAAATTCATTTCTTATCATCTATATCCTTTATTTTATTTTCATAAATTCAACTATGGCTAATCCTATTCACAATCTATCCGAAAATTTTGAAGAAACTCTTAATTCGTTCAAGAATATTCTCTCGTTTATTCTATGAATCCAGCGTCACTTAGAATTGAGTCGAATGCAGATGATCAAGGAACAAGAAAGGCACTTCGATGCGATACAATGAATGATCTCCTCTCTGCAAAAGGATGATAACGAAGCACATCCTCCTGTCTCTCTCACCAATGACAATGATAATTGGGATGCTATTAAGGCAGACCCAATCTTTGGAGAAGAAGGATGGGTGGAAGTTCCATGTAACGTTTGATTTTTATTTGTTTGCTTTGATTGATTTGTTTGAATTGATTTGGTTTGGATTGATACTCTATGTGGATTGATTTCTTGATATTGGTTTGAATTTTTTTGTATAAAACATATATATATATATATATATACATTGAATGTATAAGACTTTGATTAGTTATCATGTTCATAAGTACAATTATTTCTTAATCTATATATTCCGTTGTATAGTTTATCAACGCAGGTACTGAAGAATGAGGTGGAGTGAATTTTTTTGCTGATGACAAAGAGAGAGAAATATAAAATAGGGTAGTTAGGCATAGATTAAGGGGGAGTTATTAGTTTTAGGGGGAGTTATTAGGATAGAAGTAAAATTTTATAAACAAAGGTTGTCATCATCAAAAAGGGGGAGATTGTTAGTCCGTAAGATGATGGTTTTGATGACAACAACTTTAGAATAGATTATAAAATATAAATATTAACATTATAAGTTTAGATATATATGTATATGCAGGATTTAACCATGTAGGTACTAAGAAAGAAGACTGTACAGTATAGAGATTCAAGATATCAAGATAGAAGACTCATGAGTATCAAGATTATCAAGAGTTCAAGATTTAAAAGTTAAGTATTTTTTATTATTATTAGGAATTTTGTTAAAACTCATAGAAAAGCACTGACATCTTAAAATCCAATTTATTCGTGGAATGGAATCCACTTCGAGCCTGTTAAAGGGATGGAACCCTAAGTAGGATGGAACCTACGAAAAATCTAGTGCAACATTGTTTTGTATCCGCTAACTTTTTATTCAAAATGATTTTTCAAAATTATATCATGTTTTCAAAATGTTTTCAAAACTTTCCTTTTAAAAAATTCAAAACCCTCTACCCTGATTTTAAATAATTTTAGCCTCAAAATTATCTTTAATTTCAAAGTCAAATTACTCCTGATTTTAAACTATCTTTTAATATAATATATTTAACTTTTAAATATTCATACTTTGATTTAAAATATAAAATTAGAGTTAAATTATATATATATATATATATATTATTCTCTATATTTATTTATGAATTTTAACTATATTCAAGTATATTATAAAGTTTAAATTAGTTTTAATATAAGATAAAGGTTATTTTCATAGAAAATCAAAACATCAAAAAATGCTTTGGGATGTCGACATGCCTATATACCCCATGTCGACATGGTGTCAGTTGAGTTCAAAATTTAAATTTCAAAAGAAGTGTCTGCTCGCCATAACTCTTCACGAATGGACATGGATGTTGTTCTTCTATAAATAGGGGTTAGTTTCAATGAATTTTATATCAGATTTTCTGGTTTTTCACTCCTCTTCTTCTTCCACTTTTCTTAATACATATTCTTATCATTACTCTGTCGAAATCAACATTGAATCGAACTCGATTACTTCTAGTTTGATTCTCTATCACTCTCTCTACAAGATTCTCAGTGCTATTCAGAGTTATAGACTTCTTTGTAATCTATTAAGCGAGAAAAGGTGTGATTGTAGCCTTGAAAATCAATCAAGAAAGAAAAGGTGTGATTGTAGCCTTGGTAAATCAATTGGGTAAACTTGTGGCCGAAAATCAAGTATCTCTACCCAGAGGATCAAAATTCTAGAGGGTGTACCTCGTAGCCTTGAAACCGAGGGGGTAATTGTACAATTGCTTTTGAAAGGAAATCCGTACTTGTGTTGCGGGACTGGATGTAGGGTCGAACCAGTATAAAATCCAGTGTGTTCTTTCCTTTACTGCTTTTATTTTATTTCTGCATCTATGTTTGTTTCTATGATCATATCTGTGTCTGTATATTGCATACATCGGTGTCTAAATTAACATAAAACGAAAAAGATTTAGTAATTCTTTATTAACACTATTAACTCCCTCTAGTGTTAATCCTAGCCTTAAGATGCATAATCCGCATTTCTCACATGAATGCCACATTGTCATTCCTTTGATAACACTATTGGACTCCGACAAGCATACAACCTCTGAGCTCGTATATCTCAGAGAATGGGTTAAGCTAAGAGAAGTTGCCTTCTCCGCCACCAAGAAGATGTACATTTGTAAAAGTCAAACGTTGTGTCTCAAAAATGCAATGTCAAACATTCGTCCATACAAGTTCATTCTGGGACTGAATGAAACCGAAGGAACTTTCCTCGACCATTACCAAGCGAGAAGGCCTTGTGATTTTGAGGCTTTGATAACAAAGAGACCACTACTATAATATACTGAATCGAAAGTTTATCATTAATTAATTAACAAGTGGTCCCTCGTTATTATTCATCTCAATATCTCCGTATTCAAACATCTTCATTCTTCGAACATGTAAATTGGTCCGAAATGCTTTTAGGATAGGAATCACCCAAATCCGACCCTCGCTTTTTCGTAGCCAATCATCGCTTTAAAAATGTTATGTTCATATGTGGATATCAATCATCAATCAATTACTTCATCGTTTATTTAAATAAAATATCTTTCTTAGATATATTATCTTCAAGTTATTCCATTTTCCTTTCAAGAGTATATGGAATCGTTAAGCCTTATTTATTAAATCATTTGATTTATATAAAACCTTTCTTAAATCTTGTAATAATTCCAAATCATTTTCTCTTTTACTTTGGAAAATTTTTCTAAATCATTCTTTTAATCTTAATCAAAGATTTCTTATATTCAAGTTATAACTTTTAACTTAGGAAAAATATTCCCAAATCATTTATTAAATCTTAATCAAAGATTTCTTATATTTAAGTTATAACTTTTAACTTAGGGAAAATATTCCTAAATCATTTATTAAATCTTAATTAAAGATTTCTTCTTAACTTCAAATTATATTATTGCAAATCAAAGATTTTTCTAACAGAGTACTACTACCACCTTAGATATGGTAAATTTCACCTCCAGAGATTAATGACAAGTAATCCTTCATCATGAATATATTTGTCTTCAACGATCTTTGTCTTCAATATGTTTTATTTCAAAAATTAGTTTGAAGGGATTTTCGGATAGGAATCACCCAAATCCGATCCTGGTTCTTCGGATAGGAATCATCCAAATTTGATCTCGGTTCCTTCATGCTAATCATCGATAAAATGATGTTAAGTGGTTAACCAACATTCAAAGAATTTGTTTCTTTTCTTTTATCTTGGAAAAACTTAAATACGATCTTTTAGAGCATCAGGGATTTCCTCTCGATCTATTCCATCCCTCGCCTAAAAAGAGAAAACATAGGCCAGGTAAGTTCAGGACACTGGTTGCTGCATATAGAAAACACCTTAGTTAAACACCTGGATTTTATCTTCTCAGATCTCATAGGGGGACAAATGTACTAGTTGTTTATGCATACTTAGTTTGCTATTACATTCAATATTCTTCACTTTTTGTTTAAGTGGTATAATCAATTCCTCTTAACCATTTATGCAAACTCTTATTAAAACTTACAAATCATCTTTAAATGACTTAATTATTCTTTTAAAATTATTCACAAAATATATAGAAAAGAATTGTTACAATTAAACTCATATTGAAAAGATTGTAAAATTCGCAGCATAAAAGCTCTATGGAAAGTGCTATATAAGCTTATTTGATTTAAACAACTTTGATATTTGAAAATTCATATTTTCCATTTCAAATATCTTCTAAATTATTTAAATAGATTTATCAAATTTATTTCATATTTTTAGTCATTTGAAAATATCATTTATAAAGAAATCCCTTTTTGGACTACAAACTGTAAAACCGTGATGTTTTTAAAAAATTGTTTTGGACATATTTTAAAATATACAAGATGAAATCTTGATTTTCTATCTTTATTCCTTTAAAAATATTTAAATGTTTATAAAACATTTCTAACTCATATTAAAACTATTTCAAAAAGGTTTAGGCATTCCATATACGCCATTTCATTTTCAAAAGGAAAGTGATTTCCTTTGTGCTTATCGACGTGTTTTAACGTGACTTGGTAAAACAATTCAAAAATCATATCAAATAACCAATACTTGAAGATCAAAGCATATATAAGCATCCATGGCAATCATAACACATCATGAAACATGCATATATATAAATAGAGACGTTAAATTGAGTTTTCACCATAAACCAAAGCGATTAACTTCCTACCAATATTCAAACTAATCCACGCTTCACTAACCACTTCCTACTCTATTAAATACTAGAAAAAAAACCTACCCTTCTAATAGCTTGGCCGAGGCTTGATATGGAGGTAGGCCGAAAGTATAGAGAAGAAGTGGCAGAGCTTTGACCTTCAATTCTCAAAATTAGACCCAAAAATAGGTCATCTTCTCTCTTGTTTTTTTACTCCCTTACTCTCAGATTTTGAAAAGCTTGTTAACTGAAAAGTTGTTGCAAATCTTTTCTCTTGAGTTTAAAAAAAATCACTTGATTTTGATTAGTATTGAGGAAGATATGATAAAATGAAGAAGATGTATTGTCAGATTGATAGAAATATAGCCCAAAAATGCACTTCAAAGAATTGAGTTTCAGGTATACCAAACCTTAAAAATAGTAAAACTGATTAACATAAAAATTGTCGCCACTAAAATTTCATCCGCAAAAAAAAAAAATTCTTAGTTTGGATTAGTTATGATTAAAACATAATTGGCTATTCTTTGGCTTAAAAATTAGGCTAGAGAATACATCGGAAAGAAGTGGATTTTTGACATGATTAAGTTTAGAATGAGACAAAGTGATCAACATGAAAATTGTAGCCATTGAAAAAATATAGGATTTGAAGAAAAAACATTTGTATTTTGGTTCAGTATTGAAGAAGTTATGGCCTAGAGAAGAAGAGGTAAAACATGAAGAAAAGATGAGTTTGATTTAAGGAGAATGAACATTGATTTCTTTTAAATATTTTATATATATATTGACATTATTTCTTTCTAATTTTTTTTTATGACTTGGAAGCCATTAAAGAGAAGAGGAATAATATCAATAGGCCTGAAAAAAGAGTAAGAAGAAATGTGAATGAAATGAGAGAAGGAGGTGGGTGTTTATAGAAAAAGAAAGAAGTTGTAAATTTACCAAAAAAACCTCTTACCAAATTGCCAAACTAACCGTACTTCAATATAAAGAAATCTCCACTTTTTCAATACTTAATATTATCCTTTCACTTCTTACTTTATGTTTTAGTCATTTAAAAATTAAGTAAATAATATCATAATTATGTTGGCTTTGATTTGATGTGATTTGATGTTTACTTTTTCTTACTTTTGTTAATTCTTACTTACTTTTACTAATGATTCCTAGAAGTTTTCTAACTATATTTAGTAAAAGTAAACATGTTAAGTTATTAAAATGTGTAATATATATGTTAAAAACATGTTAACAAAGATGCGATAACATTGCGGCAAATTATTTTGAACAAAACGTTGTTTTTCGACAAAACGTTTTCCGGTCACATTTTGACGTTTTTGTTAAACTAAAATATTCATATAAACCAAACTTCAAAATTGAATTGTTATTATACTTAAATAATTAAAAAAAGTATATTTGACTTCTAAAATAATGTAAAATAATATCCGAATCTATTTGTAAAAATACGACATCAATTTACCGGTATACGACGAAATTTGTCAACTTTATAAAACAGGTTCTATATATTTATCGAACCATTATAAATTAAATTACTTTTTTATTAAATAAGTTCGATATCGATTTATATATATTTGAAAGAAATTATTTATCCTTTAAACAAATTTCACGAATATTTATCTTACTTTATTAGAATCCGGCTTTTGTTAATTTTACAATGGAAATCCAAACTTTATTCAATATCAAAAATACGTTTGTCATTCTTATTTATCATATAAAATTTGATTGTTTAAGTTTGAAAATTCTACAATTGAATATTTAAAATAATTAAATATTCCATATCAAAGTGGTAAAATTATGAGTCGTTACAATAGACTTGTGATTGCGTACATCAATATTTACTAATTCAAAGAGTTCATCAACTTTTATGATGCTCCCACTGAATGGGTCCATGGTCATTAGTTGTTTGAGATATAATTAACCTGTGTTATATAGTTCATAGTAATGTAGCAAAATTATTTCTCAAAACTACAACTTAGTCGATAATTCCAAAACAACTGTAAATAATATTAAATACATATGTATTTTTGTTGCACCAATTTTACTATGAAAACAAATTACATAATATAGTTTTATTTCATAATTAATATTCATAATACTCATATTGTATATAGTTGTATATATTTTTCATTCAATACCAAAAATAAACATTATTTCACAAATAATGTTCGGTATATTTTACGAAAACAATTTTCGTAATTTAATGCAATCATTAGGTTATATATGGCATTCTCCCACTATTTAGTCATTACTATAATAGCGTACTAAATTTAGAGGTTCACCATTCACTTAATATTGTTAATGTTGTTTACTTATGTTGCAACTAGTTTACAGCGGAGAGTTCTTTGATCAAATATCTTAAACTCAAACAAATAAATGTTATAAAAAACAATTTTCTATATGGAAATACATTTAGGAATAAAAATCATATTTCATATTCCAATATTAAATATCAATTTGTATTACAATTCTTGTTTCCAATGTTTCTCTACGAAGCAGAAGTGACTATTCATTCTTTTCACTCCAGCTTTACCTTAAATTACATCTATTCTTATACATTCTTTTTTCTTTCAAACAGTCAAACTATTCAAAAGAAAACCTTATTACAATATCATAACAAACTTTTTACAAAGGCACATTCGATCATTCTTAACATTCAAGACATCAAATATGTTGCACTTTATGTAAACCGATCAAGATGATATTTCAACGATCGAGTTCTTAGATGTATCTCGTAGTTTATGTTTTTGTGTTACATTAACATAATATGATCTTTGTGAAATCATTCAAATTGAATACATGATCTTAAAATATCTTTTATTGGTTTACTTTAAATGAACTAACTTCATCGAAATATCGTACCCCACAAACTATGACTATTCACCATATAACATTTATATGTGAAAGTACATGGATCATAGTCTTGAATTGCATTTAGAGTTCAAAAGCTCATGAAATTCAATACACGATCTAAACCAAATAAACATGTAAGTGACCAACTTATGAATGTATTAAATAGTTGAAGTTAGACACTTCCATGGTATAGAAACTTTATATAACATGCAATTAGAATTTGTAGTAAATATATATTATATTTCTATTTGTCAACTTTCAATTCAGCTACGTTAATTGACAAACATTTTATCAATCATATTAAATGCACAAATTTATCATTGTAGATAATTATAACATTATATAACATATGTTCTTACAATATTAGACAGGTTAAATGTTACCATTTCATTTTCCTAATAAGGCCCCAACTAGTCCTTTATGTTTCTCCAAACCTTAAGATGAAACATATGTCTTACAACTTCACTAGTAGGTGTTAGGACTCATTTTTTTGATATTCCGACCTTGAGTTTGCTCAACAAATCATAGCCTGTGATAACCCAAATTTTTGGGCATCTACTAATTTGAAATTAACAGGATTAGATTTGTTTTGTAGTTTGAACAAATGAAATTCTATATTTGGAAATTCTATATAGATGGATTGAACTATAATAAATACGAAATTTTAAAACATTTGGATAGATATGTATTTGATAACCTCCTGATAATTATTAAATTTGACTATATTAGTTTAATGTTTTTCTTTTATAAATACTTAATTTGGCTAAATTTATCTTTTCAAAAGATAATAATATTTAATTGGAAAACTTTATCTTAAGGCAAAAAATAATGTGATGAATTCTTTTATACATTATTTAAAATAAGCTAAATTATTATTTTCAAACAAATTTAAATATAAACACATAAGACATTAATTAAAGTAAACTGAAAATTTATAATATAAATATATAAGGTCAAAATATACATGTATAAAGGTATTATATAGGTTTAAGGAATTAATGAATACATAAAACATATTAAGTACATTTTAATTACAAATATAAACAATATATAAAACCACAATGACAAGTGTAAATCTTACAATTACAAGTGTTAGTTGATTTATTAAAAGAAATACATGTGGCACCCTTGTTTTTTTTAATTTTAATTTTGATGAAATTAGATATGAGAAAAATTCAACCAGGTTTTATGCAATCAAAAGCATATTCATCTTCTTTTATTCTTTAAAAAAAAAAAATAAGCCAAATCCAACAACTCAATCTTGAAGCAAAGCTCATCTCAACAAGATCAGATTAAAGCTTCAGTTCTAACCAGGGTAGTACAAATCAAAATTCAAAATGCAGATCATCAAAACACAAATTTCCAGATTTTATAGAAGAAATAGTGCTCTGTTCATATTAAGGTGCGTAAACAAAAGCTTTAAACCCAGAAACCTTGAAATTGTTTAATGTATGATATAATCTGTGAAGAAAAGTTGAGGTTACGATATGCATGGATTTGTATTTACTGGATAATAGTTGAAGTATCGAATTTATATACATGTGCAGTACTGAATATATATATAGATAATTAGCCTCTGTTTAGTTTTAAAAGGAAAAAAATATATAATACAAGTCCAGAATTAGACTCTTAAATTTCTAAGCTTTGTTTATTCGAATCAAATTGATTTGAATAAGTTAATTTTTGGGAAAATCTGAAGCAAGAAATTTAATGGTAGATCAAACTACAGTTTAAAAACAGTATTACTCTCTATTCCAAATCTTTGTTTTTCAGGTGAGTAATTCTATATATTTCAAAAGCTTAAGTAAGTTTAAATCTGTGCATATGGATTCCTGAATCAGATATGTGCTTTACATGTGTATACATTTGCATGAATTTATGGATATATGTGTGTTTTTGTTCTGTGCATATTGATTTAACCTGTTCTTCACTGTTTTGGACTGCAGAATATAAAAACAAAGAAAAAAAAAATCAAATCAACTCTTTATCTATGTGTTATTAGGATTTAAATTCTGAACATAATAAGTTTATGCAGATGAGAATTGGTTTTAAAAATAAGTTACGTAATATATGTTCAGAATTCTTCTAGAATCAGTAAAAGAAAAAAAAAGGGAGAGTAGATTTAATATTTTTATTTGATGGAAATTAAATGATTTAATTTGTAAATTCAAGTATGAAATTTGAATCAAATCTAGAAAACTCGATTTTTAAAACCAATTTCATGATTTTTAATCTAGTATTGAGTTTGCAATTTGGGGATAATCAGATTTCGGTTTTCGAGCAAGTTCTGATGACTGGGGTGATTCTGGAGGTTGGGGTTTTTGCTAGAGCTAGCATGATGATCGTTGAAGCTGGGAAAAATGTCAAGGAGATGGGTAGATCGTCGTGGCGTCGGCGTTAGTTCGATTAAGTTTTTAACCTAGTTCTGTCATAGGTCAGAAATTTAATCACAGTGTCTTCGATGGAGCTTCGAGTTGTTCGGGACGAGGGAGAAAAGAAGCTTGGGTTGTAAGTGAGGTTGGGGTCGGAGGAGTGGTATCTCCGGTGATCGGCATTGCTTGGACTAGGCGATGCTTCTGGTCGGAGTATTGTTCCTGTAGATCGAATTTGTTGATTTTCGATTTCGAGTTCGCTTATTGTTTGAGCGGTGGGAAATCGAAAGAGAGGATGACCAATGATTTGGGAGTGATGGTCGAAGGCGCCGGAATGTCGCCGGCCGTTGGTGCACATGCACCAGTTCAGTGCACAGTGTCTTTGTCGAGGAAGTTTCTACTTGGGTTAATGCTCGAGAAGAAAATGGGTGGGCTCGGGTATTTTATCAGGTTGCTCGCGTGAGTGTATTTGTGTTACAGTTATTTTAAAAAAATTAACAAGTGAAGTCAAAAAAATGAGAAAGGAAAAAAAGGGAAATTCTCGGGAAAGGTCTCGGGTAAAACCTGGGTTGGACCCGAAGTGAAATCTTAGAACAGTTTCTAAATTTTTATGAAAACAAGTTTTTAAACTTTAAGTAAATCAAGAATTAAAACTAATTTTAAAGAAGAATATTGTTCCTTTGTAGGATAATATTTTAAATTTTGGTTTAAGTAGTCGTATGATATTTTACTTAAATATTATAAGTAGAATCTTAAGTTTATTTTAAACTTAATTTAAATATGTAATCTAGTAGTTAATTAAAGGAGTTATATGTTTTTATATTATAATGATAAGTGATTTCGAATTTATTAGAAACTAATAAAGATAAAAGATTTATCATTAAGTTGATGAGGGTCTTGGATAATAAATGATTTATTAAATTAACGAAGTAATTTGTAATGGTAATTACAGGGTGTAATTTATTGAAGATTGAAGGTAGTATTGGGTTAATTACCTGATGTAATTAATATGAAGAATAATTACTTATTTGAAGTGATTAATAATTAATTTCTTAGTATAAGTAATCTAAGAATCGACTGATAAAAGTTATGGGAAGTTAATTAAGTGATGTAATTAATTAAAGGTAATTAATTACAGAATGAAATTAATCAAGGGTGATTAATAAATATAATTAGTTAAAGATTAAGTATAGTTAGTTAAGGTAATTAATGAGGTGTAATTACTTAGTAAGTAATGAGTGGATAATTACTGAATATAATTAATTAAAAGGAAATTACTGGATGGGAAGTAATTAAAGGATAATTACTTGGTGGAAGGAATTTAGGAATAATTACTCAATGTAATTAAAGGATTAATTAATATAATTAACCAAGGAGTTGGTTTAATTGACGAAGAAATTTTGGAAAGTTAATTTCTGATTATGATTAATCAAGGTTGATTAATGAATGTAATTAAGTTAAAGGTTAATTATTTAATGAAATCTAAGAATAATTAACTAATGGAGGTAATTAGAGAATTATTAATTTATGTAATTAATAAAGTGATCAATCTTGCTTGTGAATAATTGAAAAATGATGAGCGCTTGAATTGGGTGATATCTATGATATGAATTGCTTTGTTGGATGGACCATGGTAATGAGGTTATCTATCTATTATGAATTGCTGTGTAAAAGTGTTATTCGGTAATTAAAGTTGAATTGTATGTAATTGGATAACTTGGATTTAGATAACATGGAATTCGAAGAGACCGGAATCGGGTATTAGTAAATACTCGAAACCACTTCGATTCATAAAAATTTGATGTGCGGAATCAATAGGATGAAATGGAATGATTTAAGAGATTTGACCATTTAATCTAAGTTTTGATACTTAGAAATTGAGGTGAAAGTGATGTCTAAAGCGACTTGTGAAGTTGTAAATTGATACAAGTTACCCGGGTTTTTGTAAGTTGTGTGTTTTTGTGTTCCATGTTTGATGGGTTTACTCACGCTGGTTTCCAGCCTGACCCGGGTGTTACTTTGATGTAATGCTCGGGTCAGACCGAGTATTACAGATTTTCAGATAAGGACGTTCTGGAGCTCAGGATGCGAGCTGGATGGCAGGAACGTACGAAGAGTTTCCGCTGTGATATTGTAGTATCTGGACATGATTGTTTTTGTCCAGTGTTTATGTATATGTGTAACTCTTATGTATATAAATATAAATTGACAGATACAGTTTTCTTTTGTATAACTGTTATTATTATTTGCTGTAACGAGACGAATTTTGCCCGCTCGAAAATCGACATTCATACTTCAAATCGTATTCGAATGCCATAGATTCGACCGTTCAAATCCGATTCGCCGGAGCCTATAACAATCATTAAGTAAACAACACAGCGGAATAAAAGAATAATACACTGATATACAATATCTGATACAACAGAACGATACAATGAATATCAATATACATCAGAGATGTGATACAATAAAATAGCAGCGGAAAAGAAAAATAGATTACATCTAGCAGCGAAACAAATAACTCCAAGATAGTCTTCAAGGAAGAACTCCAAAAATAACTATAACTCCATTTCCAGGAAGCAATCCAGCAATAGCTCGAACCCCCAATAACATATCACCAAGCTCAACAAGACTGGTGTGATCCAAATACTGAACTAGCTCCAGATAATCCACTATATCTAACTATCTGAAAAAACCCAACTCTAGACTGCTCGTGTAGAAAATAATGAGCACCCAGAGTTTAGGAAAGAAAACAATAAACTCCGGATCAGTCGTGGGACTGGTGTGAGCAACAAAAACAATTTATCTTTTAAAACATTCAACATAAGATTTTCAAAGTAAATCCGCAATGCTTTTTAAAAATGAGACTACCATAAGGCCTCCCGCACACACACACAATGCAAACGCAGAATCGGAGGAGATTTCTCCTTATGATAGTCAAAGATGCTTGATACGCATTTAAAATAACATTTGATATTATTATTAGTGCATAGTGTAGAGGAAATATTTCGAAAGTAGAATATAAATCTTAGCCAACATACGACCATTATCGTATGCCTACTATAGCTACCATCTAAACAGTGGTGACCACCATAAGTAAATGGCAGGTTCTACAACTAATACCGTACAGGGTTTCGTATTGGGAATTGGATTTCCAACGAATGATCAAGCCAAGGAACTTCCCATTGCCACATGAGAATGCCTCTGGATGGACATCCCCGAGAACCAAACCGGATCTCTACCAACACAAGGCCGGGTTACCCCTAACTGAGTAACAACTGACCGAATATGCCATCCCCCGGTCCTTTGGGACCTTTATCCGAGATCTCGTAATCAATTCACACAATCATAAAGTGTTTTCAACATGAGTAAGTATCTGGGCTCCATACCATGATACTACCCTTTTCCAGAAGGAAATGCACACATCCTAAAGGGCGCTACCCCTCATAACCTTGCTGCTTCTTTCCTGTTTTGACCATTCACGGGGTGTGAGGCTCGACGAAGTCACGTCCACAAAAACATACTTTATACAAAAGCCATGCTTTGGGTCAACAAATGATCATAGAAATGATCACCAGGATAGACGATCAAATAAACGATCCTATCACAAATAATCAACACAATGATCATTTACAGCAACACTCAGCATGTCACATTACCAAATTGGGAATATATCGCTGATAACATTCAACTACATAACCTCTGAGCTCGTACGTCTCAGAGAAGGGTGTTAAGCTAAAAGAATAAATTCTTCGCCACCAACAGAAATATAATTGAAAGAAATCGGCTTTATATCTCAATTTGTAATGTCAGACATACAATCCATACAAGTCTGTTCCGGGCTCGAACAGAACCGAAGGCACTTCTTACGAAGCCCTTGCAATCCGGATATTCACAATCCTGATCGGATTTCCCATCACATATGGAGAACTCAATACCGTAGCTACTCGGTGCAGAGTCAATCGACAGGTCATCCTATCGCTCTCGCAAATACCCGGTCTTCAACACCGGTCTTCAAATGCTATCCATAACGTCGAATCACATATTCAGAATGGGTTATACGACACAAAGGTCCTTTCCCGGTTAAACCGAATAGTGAGCACGATATTTCAAAAACAAATGGATAATGGGATTTCAATTAAGTCACAACTTAATAATTCAAAACTTTCTTTCAAATGGTTTAACAAATTACCATTTTCAATCTTTAAACAAAAAGATTCATTTTCACAACCTTTAACGGTTTAAACAATTTTCACATTTTAATCTTGTAAACAAAAGATTTATTCACAGATTTTCCAAATCAATTTTCATTTCAATTTGATTAACTTGTTAAATCTTTAAATCAAAGATTTAACTTATAGCCTTCAAAACAATTTCATTTCAATTTGATTTAAACAAATCATCAATTTAAATCTGTTAAAAATAAACAGATTTAATTCATAGCTTTCAAAAAGAATTCATTCATAACTTAGAAAAATCATTTCTCTATTCAATCTTGAAATTCCCCTAATTAACTGGAATCTCAGTTCTTATCTAAAAGTGTTTATCATTTGAAAATAACAGTTTTCATTTTGGAAATCTGATTCATTTATACGAGTTGAAATCCTTGGGTTAAATTCAAATTCCCAAAAATAATACTTTTAAAAAAAAAATGATTTAACTCCTAATGACTAGTATAATATCATTAATCCCTAGTTTCAAAATACAGAATTCAATTTGAATATTGAATTCAAATTTAATTTAAAGTATTTAAATTCCAACACTTAATCTAGTTATTCAAAATAAATTTCCATCTTTGAAATTCCCTTTTCAAAAGCTTTTCACTTTTAAACCCAATCCATTTCCAAAACATTTGAATTCAAATATTCAAATTTAAAACTATTTCAAAAATCTATGACTTAATCGATTTCCTCGTGAAATCCATATTGGTGTGTGTATAAGTGTGGTCCAGGGGTTTAACACAATAGTGCAACAGCATTCAATCATCACAGATCAGAACATATAAATATAGTTGATAAGCGGTATAAACTATAACGCTTATCTTTTATTCACAGATCACAGATATATAAATATCACAGATAAATAAGTCACACAGCTCAAATCAAAACAAAGCATCACATATCAGGAGCATCAAACAATTCAACCATTCGATAAAACCCAAACATCCATTAGTAAATTTATTAATCAACTGATTAATTTAAATCAGATGTATTCCTTATGAATAAATCATTAATTAACCCTTAATTAATAATTATTCTTAATTAATTATTCTCACTTAATTATAATGAGCAATTAATTTCTTAATTACTTATTTAATTAATTCAAATCATCACTCAGTTAATTACATTCAGTAATTATCTATTAATTACTTCCTGAAGTAATTTTATTTTACCCAATTATCAAGTGATTATTCTGAATTATACGTAAAAAATTTAATTTGAACTACTTAAGTTAACTCAATTAATTATGCCGAAAAATAAATTCCACAATTACTGCTATTAAGTAATTTTAATTAATAGTCCCACAACTTATTATCATTAAATTAATTAATCCAATTTATTGTTAAAACTTAATCACATTAATTAATTATTTAAATAATCTTAGTTAATGATTCTATCAACTATTAAATTTCTTTAATTCCCTTTTTAAAGAAACTTTCTTATAATAATCATTTTTAATTATAAATCGATTCACTATAGACAATTCATTCATTAAGGAAATAGAAGTTATTAAACTTCATTACTAAAGTAAAGTTCAATCATATTTATAATTTAATTATTTTTCACAATATGTTTGGAACATTTTTGTTTTTCAAATTTCATTTTTTTAAATTTCTTTTCTTTTCTTTCCTTTCAACACTTAAGTTATAAAGCTTAATTTAATTTCAAAACCATTTCGAACTCAAATCTCTTTTATTAAATTGCTTCTTTTTTTTTTCTTTTTTTTTCTTTCTCTTTCTTTTAAAACTACCTGTAACAATTCTCAAGGCCTGTTCAACTCAGACTCGAGCAAACACCCCTGCGTTCTCACCGAAGCCACACGCGAGTAACTCGACAAATAACCCGAATATTTTTCCCGTGCAAAACATAACTCCACTGAAGTAAACTTCTTCTTCCCCCATACCCAAAAGCTCTGGTGCACGCGAGGTCACTGTGCATGTGCACAGTTGATTACGGCAGCGTCGCTCACCGATGACACTCCAAACCCATCCACGATCGCCCCACGACCTAGCTCCGACCCTCAATTCCTGATCACGAACCCAATCTCGAAAAACGAGGAGATTTGCGCACCACCTGAAACAAAAGCCTCACCTTAAAATTCAGCAAACCCACCACACCGACCACCGTTCCATGTGAAACTTCGGCCACCGCTTCGCCTATCTCCCCTCTACCTCCCCACAAAACCACAATGCACTCGGTCAATCATTGGGAACGAATGAATCAAAGTATGAACCCTTGTCAAAACTAGGGTTAGAAATTAAAAACTCCTCCCCACCATCGCCACAGTCCTCTTCGCCACCTCCGGCCATTTTTCCTGGCGACTCCGTAGCCTTCTCCATCCCCGCGCAAATCCCCGAGCAACACGAATTGATGGATCACCGGAGTTTGATCGAAATTCAATTTTCAAGCAAAATCAAACCGCACTTAAACCCCTTGCTTAAAAATCACCAAACTCACTTTAAAAATCATGACTTCAAGCAAGGATTCAAGCTATATATTTGAATCAAGATTTTATTAAATTCGAAAATTTCAAAATTTTGAGTATCCTCTGTAAAAATTTAAATTTTTCTCCCTGCATACGTTTCTACTTCGTGAAATTATTTTTAGAATAAAGTTCTTACTTAAATACACCTTTTTGCTTTAAACATCAAAGCTTGATAATGATTAGAAATGGAGGAATCGAATTGTTTCTATTTGTTTCATTCAAAAGAACAGGGAAGAAGAGCATCGCTCAGCACTGTCCAATACAATTACATATATACTCAGTGTCAAAACAAAGAAGATATCCAGGCATCCATATTAGACATGAGTTATACACTGATTATAATTAACTTAAGCTTTTATATTATGTTGTTTACTCACCTGTTCAAGAAGATGACACAGAGCTCCTCTGTTGAAAAACTGTAGGCTTGCTGAGTTGATTTGTATTGTTGTTCCAGTTGAAGTTTTAAATTGAAGTTTGTTTCAGTTGAATGGTTTAAAATGATGTTTGCTTCAGACATTTTTTTTCTCAGTGAAAAGGAACGAAAATGGGATGAAATGTTGATGTATATAAAAGGAAGTTTACAGGGTTTTGAAATATATTGTTTCAGCTGAGAGAAACTTGACAATATTTTGTACAAAAATGTGGATTCATAGCATGTTTGCATTAATGAGGCTGTACAAATCATACTTTCCCTCCTTCATTTCAGCTGCACAAAGCATGGAGACATTTTGTTTTGGTTTTGATTATTTAACAAGATCTCAGCTGATATGTATAAGGTAGTGTACTAAGGATCTTGGTATCAATTGCTATGTCTTGTTCATATCTAAATATATTATTCTCATTTTGTTTGTACAGGTTTACTGCCTAGGCTAATAAAATACATTATAGTGGCTGAGATATTTTATTTTGTACTTGTATTTTTATTTGCATACTTATATTTTTCTCAAGTATAGTTTAGTTCGAGAGGAAGAAGTATATGAGGTATGTATAGAGTTAAGTCTGGATAGTGAGCTGCTGTTTCTTTTTTTTTTCTTTGTTTGTTATTCTACTTGGTTTTGTTTACTTTGCTTTTTGTTTTGCCTGCATAACCTTTGAGTTTGCCTTTACAAGTGTTCATACTTGTCTTTGGTTTGTTCATGTTTATGTTGTATGTTTTACATTTTATTTTTTTATGCCTTGCTTTATGTTTTATGTTCTTTTAGCTAGCTTTGTTTATTCTTGCATTTTTTTATTTACTTCTATTTTTAGTTTATATAATTATCATAAATTTTACTTTAAAAATTATTGTTTTACATTTCTCTATATACACATATATTTTATACAACTCAAATTATCATCATTTATCATTTAATCAATTTATTTATTTTTCCAAAATCATTTATTTAAGAATTTATCTAAAATTCAACATATACATATATATATTCTCATATATACACATATATGCAAATTTTCAAATCAATTTGACTTAATATATTTTATATTTGAATCGAGGAAACTCGCTTCCATTTATATTTAATTTTATAATTTTTATTCAAAATTTCTTTTAATTATCAATTTAAATTAAATCAAAATCTAGGGTCGTTACATTTGCTATTATATTTTATCCGCTGCGAATGTGAGATGTCGGTGTTACTGTTTCTTTCCTTCTTTTTCTTTCTTCTTTCTCTTTCTTCTTTTCACTAACTATTTAGAATTTTCGGGATCGAAATTTCTGGGTCGTTACATAGCCCCACAAACGATGGATAACTCCTTATCGGTTGTATCATGTAGAACTCCCAACCCATTTTTTCTTGTTCTAATCTCATTTCGACCTTGATTTTGCTCAACAAATCGAAAGAGATTATTTACTCATACCTACTATATCATGATGGCCTAAGTATAGTATATGTACCTTGAGTTTGCTCAACAAATACATATAGTTATCCTACCTCATCTGCTCAGTATATTAATAATACTACGTATAACATCCCTAGCTTGAGTTTGCTCAACAACTAAGCTGTATGTAAGTAATTTATTAATATATATATATATATATATATATATATATATATGGTAGAGGACAACATTATATTGAAGATTCATAATCTTTAATATGTATATTGAGTGATATCAACTTATAGAATAATATATTTCTTATGAAATACTCATGCGATTCAAGTGTCAGACACATTAGAAATCACGGTGTATGTATATTTACACATGTATTTATTTCTCAAGTCTATTTGGGCTTCTTTAATGCTCCACATTTAGTTTATACACATATCATATAAGTTCTATTGTTATATAACTTTTATATTTCATGTTACTTATATGATAGTCTTACGTATAATATATCATTAATTAAATATTATCTAATTAATTTTAATCATTTAACTCTTTAATTAATTTTAAATTAGTATTCCAATATAACTTTGATATTAGACATATCTAATATAACATTTATAGTGTATACCATGACCTTCATAGTGTAACACACATATATGTGTATTTAACTCAATTAATTAACCTTTACTTAATTTATTCAATTAAACAATTTTTATCAAAATTTATTAATTTCAAAATTTATCTTATATACATACATGTATACTTATGTTATCTTAAACATTTTAAAATAATATAACATATATAATACATGCATATATGCATTAATTAATTAATTAACATATTTAATTAATTTATTTTATTAATCTTATTAATAAACTTAAAATTTGAAATTGTTGTATAAATATTTTCAAACATTTTGAAAATATCATTATCCTTTCAAACATTTTGAAAACTTATGAAGTATTATAATTTTTGTAATAAACATATTTTATTTTAAATTTAACTATTAAATTTAAATTCTTTAACATTAATTTTCAAAATGATTTTGAAAATTAGCCCAAGGCCAAATTAAGTTGGGCCTTTTCTATTCGGAGCACCTTTGGGCTCACTTCACCTTTCAGGCCAGGCCGATAAGCAGATAGGACAGGGTACTTGATTATCCAATTCCAATCTTAGACATTACCTTTTCAGACACGTACTAAGTGCGCAAGCTTAATTAGTTAGTCATAATATGGCTAATTTACACCGCATAGGTTTTTGGCTTTGATACCATTGTGGAACTGGACCAGCCCGCAATGGAAGTTATGGGCGAGTTTCAAATTTTTTGCCCTTTGGATCTTTATTGGGCCTATGAAGTGTAACTGAATTAGAATGTTTCTAATTTTCATTTAAATAAAATAATTTATTTTATTTAAATTCAATTATATTAAGATATGAAATTAATTTTATTTGATTCGGTTTGTACATAAATGTATCATATACATATATGTGTGAGTGCATATGTAACATAATAATCCGTAAAAGGTATAATATGCTCATATATAGATGTTGGGATTTACATCGCAATAAACATATTAACTTATTTTATATGTCATGTACGTTGTCAAAATATGTGCATGCATATATGCTACAAAACACACACACACACATACGTATGTATAAATATATTATATATAACATATGAACACAAAACATCTATATATAGATATATATATATATATATATATATATAAAGAGAGAGAATAGTTATTAAAAATTATTTATAATTCAAAATTAAATTAGTTTTGCAAACATAATAATTTTAGTATTTTAATTTGTATATATTATGAATAAAATAATGTTTCCATCCATAGATAATTAACATAAAATAATTTATTGTTGAAGATTCAAATGTCACAGTTTTCAAAAAATTTAGGATCATAAAATAGTGCTTAGAAAAAATCTGAAGATTTTTCAAAGTTGAATTTTTTTTTAAAAAAAATACATTGATTTCGCCAATAATTATTTAATATAAAATAATATATAATTAAAATTTCAAATTTTAAAATTTTAAAAATTCTTGGATCATGAATAAAAGGTTACAAAAAATTTTGAAGAATTTTTCAGTTAAATTATTATTTTTAATAAATCATAAACGATTTTTTCAAAATAATTTTAATTATTAAAAATAATAAACTTTATTGAAAAAATCCTAATTTTTTTTATAAATTTATCTAATGATATAATATTTTTAGAAAATATAAAATTTAGTTTTGAATGTAATAATTATTCTATACATAATAAGAAATTCAAAATTCAATAAATGTTAATTTAAAAATATGAATATACATATGACAATTAATTTTCGAAATTGTAAATACATATTATGTATAAATAAGTGTACTAAATTTTTTAAATTATATATATATATATATGCACATATGCTATTATGAGAGAGAAATATACACTAACATATGTATATATATATATATGAATTTATTAATGTAGGATCGATTTCACCCTAGAGGGGAGGTGAATAGGGTGATAGTGTAAATTATAAAAATTAATCGCGGAAGCTTATCAATTAATTTCAATTCAGATCACAGAATAGCAGCACAGATATAGCAGAATATAAATAACAGAATAAAACAGAAAAACACAGAATTTACCCAGCTTCGGCAAAACCCTGCCTACGTGTTGCCCCCAAGGTTTCTACTAGAAATTAGATAGTCCCTCGCTTACACACGTAAACTCGCTATACCCGCTATTGACTAATCTAACTCTACGCTCAAAACCCTGCCACAACTCAACTACCGAGTTGCGAATTCTCAAGCTACGCCACGTAGCTTGTCCCCTAGTCACACGACTAGAAATTTAAAACGGTTTAAAAATGAAAATAAAAATTTAAAAACAATGTAAATAAAATAGCCCTAATTCAAAAATAAAAACCCTTATTATAAATTTAAAAACCCCTAATTTAAAACAAAAGGCCGGCCCACGCTTTTTCTTTAACCCGTTCCTTATTTCCTTCTTTGTTATTCTCCAGCCCGATCCCCTTTATTTCTTTGTTGTGAAAAATAATGGCAGCATGCGTCTTCGTTCTTCGATCTGAAAATTAGGGCTCGTGCTCGATACTCTTTTCTCTGGAAATTTGGCGGCTTTGCTTTCTCGTGGTACTGTGATTTAGGGTTTATGGATTTGGGGCTTCGATCCCTTGAATGCTCTGCTTAGCGAATTAGGGTTGAGATGATTATCGACTTGGCTTGGCTTTGCTTTGGTGAGTTCGATTTCGCTTCAGGTAAGATTTTTAGCTCTGTTCCTCTTCGATTTTCATATTCGAACTACTCCTTTATGCCGATGATGATCTGGGTTAAATATGCGTTCGAACTCCTCTATCTTCGTTCGTATAAACTTATTTGAATTTGTCAAATAAGTTGTTCGACCGTTCGATTATATTTTGATGCTGATGATTTCACTGACTTTTTCGTAATCGTATATTTTGGTTGCTTGATGGTTACGGCTTTGATTTATTTCGTGATGACCACGGTGTTGATTTCTACTGTTTCGGCCTTGACTCGTTCATCTTGAAATTGTTTTGATTTCTGGATAAAGTCACGGCTCTGACTTTCTCAAAGATGCGTACTTGATACACTGTCATGAATTCGAATTTTTTGTACCGTTGAACTTCGTTCATTTGTACTTTGTTTCTTTATAATGCTCGAACTTGTTCATGTGATTCATGCTTTATTTTGGCCTGATCTTGTAGTTGTACACTTTGTAGTCTGCATTTCATATACTTGCAACCTTGCTACTGTATTCATGAGTTTTGATGCTTCATGTAGCTGTTAGATCTTGCATGCTTTACATACTGTATTGCTTCATTATGTTCTTGATAAATGCACATCTGTCTTTGTGGTCACTTATGCAGTTTGGTCTTATTTTTGCTGTGCATTTACTTGGTGGTGTGTTGCTGCCTTCACTGTCCACCTGTATCATGCTTGGCTTTGTTGCATATTGCATTTGGTCTGCACTTTCATTGTTGCCTTTGGTTTCCTGTGTCTGATCATTTCTTGGTCATTGCACTGATTCTTGGTGGCTTGAGCATTTGGTCTGTGCTCTTTGTTCATTGGTCATTGTTGTAGTTGCTATAGTCCTGTTGCCTTCAATTGCTTGTCGAATATGTATTGAACTCTGTAGTCTGCACTTGTATAGTTGGTTCCATATTCATGTATCTTGATGTTGTATAAACTTTTTCATGCTGCTGTGATGCAGTTTCCTTCACTGTTGTATCTTTGGGAGTTTGCACTGCTTCATGTTGAGTTCATTGAAGTATTGATTTGGTTGTGCACTTGTATTTCGGTTTGAACTTGCAGTTAAGAATAGTTGCTTTTGATCTGCTATGCACATTGTTGCATTGTTGATGTTCTTTGTAGTTTGTATCTGCATTTTGCATTTGCCATACTTTGGTCATTGAAGTATGTTGTCACTTGTTGATGTGTTTGCACTTGTATCACTGTCTGGTATGCTGCAGCCTGTACTTGCATAGTACCATAGCTTCTCTATTGCACTCGAGTTTGGACTAGTTGATTCATGCTTGTTGCATTTGGTTTGCACTTTGTTCATCATGTAGCTTGTTCTCTACATTTACTTGACTGGTCTGCATACATGTGCTTAATTGCTGTTTTGTTGACACTGGTTTGAGCCCTGTTGTCTGCACTTGTATGCTCTCGTGTATTGCCTTGTGTTGAACCCAGTTTTACAACTCGGGTTTGACCTTGTGCTCGTGTTGTGATATTCAATGTTATTGCACGTGAGTTGAACCCGGTTTTTCATTTGGGTTTGACCTGTGCTCACCTGTCCCTGTAAATCAATCAAGTGTATATATCGGCGTGCACGGCCTTGTGGCATATACAGTAATACACTATGTATGTCACAAGTTGTTCGTGTATGATGAATTCAAATTTAAATTATGACGAACAACCCAAATAACTGAGGCAAATCATATTTTAAAAATTATCTTTTATTTTTGAATTGCAAAAATATTTCTTTTTCAATTTTACTGCGTTGGTTTATATTTTTGCAGATTTCTCAGATGCTGGATTCAAACTGGAATGCAGTTGAAGATAAAAATACGAGTGTGAGTGATATGTAGTGAGGTGCTGATGTAAATGTGAAAAATGTGATGTAATCAAAGTTGTATAGTTATAGTGAGAGCTTGAAGTTGTACTATTCAAAGTTGTAATAAATAAATATTTGTTTGAATTCAAATTCTGTGTTATTTATTTTATTCAGCAAATATTTATTTAATCTGTGAAAAATAAAATAGTATATTATCAAATACATTTAAACGAATGTATATATGTTTATTATCATCAAACAAAAATCATATAAGCGCATATTCAACAATTAATACATATATATAAAACAATTATTAATGACAAAAATTGATTTTGTTATAGTAAACAACATTTTTCCTTACATAAGTCAAATAGTATTATAAACAAATTATGCACGTAACCAAACTGATTTGTGACAACTACATCTACTTACAAAATCTCATATAACTAAACATATAGTAGCAATATATTTAAATAAATATGAACTTGCTCATTATAGGGTCATAGAATATAATTTATTTAATGTAATATGAATTAAAATTACCAATTCAATAATTCCTTCGTTGAAGCAATGACTTCACTTCCTTTTACTGTTCTTGATTCATCAAATTGCAAGTCTGGAATTACTGATATCTGACTATCAAATAGTATTATTTTAATTTGAAATATATTTGAGAATTTTGGAGTAGAATGAGAGCTATGTTTTAACTAGCAATGTAGAAGGTAATGGCGACAAAAAAGGGTTAGTTATTATTTTTAAAGATACACATACATACATACATATAGGGTTGTATTAGAGAAAAATGAGGAAAAACTTTTTACCCATTCTCACTTGATCTCAACCCATTATCTCCAAGCCAATTCCCTATGTTTTAGCCACCCATAGAAATTCCCAAAATCGAAATTTTGCAACTCTAATGATGGTACTTAAACCCATCTAAGCCCAAGCCAAAATACTATGCAATCAGATCTAGTTTAATCGCTTGTCGATATATTACATCGATCGATATATTTATAACTGTTATAAATATATATAACATTATTTATTTTTCAAATCATATTCAAATTTTATAATTAATATTTCGTAAATATTAATTAATTTACAATGATTATAAACTAATTAAATCGTTTGGACTTAAGGGAATTCATCATTTCGGCTGTGTAACTCTTAGGTGTAAATTTGGTCAACGATTAACATCGAACTGTTCTAGTGTTAACGTTCACATGTCACTCAGCAGGTGGTGTGACATTATGTCTAAATTTATCGCTTGCTCAATTTTGGTAAAATACAGTTTTAGTTTAATAGGCGTTATCCGGTTGTGACATTTGTTTACACCAATTCTCTTCGTCAAAACTATATCACTTTGGACTTATGGAATTTGGTAACGGTCAAAATTCCAACCTCATCCACATTCAACTTTATAGTCCAAATACAAAGTCCTTGGTTCAAAAATAATAATAATTATTAACCGAAATGCTTTGGCCAGAGACTTTAACTTTGATTTGACTTGAGTTGACTGTGATACTAACCGCATATAACCGAGGAGATGAATCCTCTCTTGAATAGTGCTTCACTTTCAATACTTCCACTCGACCCAACTATAGTCACTCGATAGACACCATGCCATGATTTGACTATAATCAAAGCGGAGCTTTCATATTGAAGATCCATATTATTCTCAAATCGAGAGAACTGTGTAAATCAGTCACATCGATATTTCCTATTTGAACTTGGTTATATTAAACAATAAAAACTATCGAGTGAATCGTTCCATAATTATCCAATAACTATTAGTACATAACCCCTAAGTGCTCTTAACAGTCATGAGTAATACACCGCCCAACATTTGGAGAGCATTACGTACTCCAATCTCAATGGATACATCGATATCCAGTCTCGATGCCTCTTGACTAGGAATATTTAAAATGGTATATTTGTTTTGTTGTGATAAATTATTCACGGTTACAACACTTTGTAACTACTATCACAAAATATACCATTTATGGATTTTTCTATTAAATATACTTTTAATTAAGTTAATTAATTAATATAATCACATTATATCAAGTATATAACAGAAAGAAAATACCTTTTATTTCGAACAAGATTGGTCAACGAGTTAGATATATGTAAAAAATTACGTAATTGCCCCTAGAGCATACCCCTAACTTTATCAGTGCCTAATCAAACAAGTTGGTTGTCTGTCGTCTTTGGCCGGGCTAGGCATGAATTAGGCTAGGCTTAGCAGTGCCGACCAACTTATCTTTGATGCTTAGTTTGTGTGTATTATGCAAATTGATTTGGAATGGGCCTGGCTTGGATGTGTTAGCCGACTTATCTTTTACTTGTAAGAAATTTTTAGCAACATTCACCGTTTTAACCGATTCACGTAAAGGAATAGAACAATATTGCACACTAAACATATGATTTGCCTGCTCCTTCCATATACTTTCTATAAGCTTAGAAAGGACTTTATATATTGAAGTAATAGCATCTCGATGAGGCTTTTTGCTCATTCATTGAATAATATGTCATGGAATATTTCGAACCCTACCAAATTGTGGCAATAAACGAGTGGGATGATACAGTTCTACCACGTTTAAGCATAATAAATAACTCGAATACCAAACAATTTGTGGAAATGGGTGCGATTATCTTACATGCATGCATGTAAGTATCAAAAATTACCTAATACAATACTTAAAAATTGAGGATATTATAATTTAGAAAGAACAAAAAATCAAAGGTGATGATTTAAACTTAACAGAATACCTCGCATTCTTGAATATTATCATGATAAATCCTTAATTCCTTAAATGGTGCACGATGGTCATTCGTAGGGTCCCAATGAGCTGCTCTTGGGGATTCTGCATGTGGATTTTAGTTGATGGATGCAAATAAAAAAATGCTCATATATCCATGACTCCAACAATCCTATAAAACCTGCAACCTATTTTACTTCTGCTCTACTCGTAAGGCGACGTTGTCGATTTATCCAACATAGAATTACCGAACCATAAATATAACTACAAATTAGCAATTTCATTTAAGTATTGCACTGATACACGCGATGTGCTTTTACCCACAAATAATGTATTTCCTACTAAACACAAAAGATACGCGAGCAAGTTATTTGATTTTTCTTCTTCTTTCTAATCATTGCAAACACCATCAAAAATTTCATACAGCTTAGTATAAATTAATTTATATCCAGCATTATCCTTCATAATATATTTTTTGCTTCACTTGCGCTTATCCTTAAATTATCGACCACCGTATTAGTTATATCATTCCTCGAGTAATCAAATGTTTGCATTGATAATCCTTCAACTATCATATGTAGTAGAAAAGCAACATTATCTAATGTTATGGTCATTAACCGAACGATAAATTAAATGTATTTGATTCAGGATGTTAACATTTGACAGAAGCAGATATAAGTAAATTATTAACTAGATTATAACAAGTCTTCACCATAGGATATATCCTTAAGAATCCAAATATCCGTTAAAAATTATTGCATCACTTGGAAATTTTCAATTTCGTATAACGATTTACACATAAAAGAGTATAATGCTCCGAAAAAAGATATCTAAATTATAATATACTATTTTGACAAAATAATTTATTTAATAATATTTTGTAAGCTACACCTTTCCATTTCATATCAACGAAGCAACATGAGCATCATAACTACTAAACACATCAATATTTTTTGACCCATTGGAAGATATTGTGTATTACGTATACCACTAGAAGTATCGATTCCGCCATGAGTATGTTGCTCTTTCACAGTTTGCTTAATGTTTTTCTCTCGAATATCTATCTCATCCGCACTTTGTACCCTCGTTGGATTTTTATTGTTTTGTTTTCTAGTTTCATACAGCGATTTCTTTCAAAAGCTATTAGTGGATTGCGTACTTTTTTTTAGAAGTTTCTATAACTAATTAATCACAAATTTAATCATCCAACGAGAGCAAAGTGGGATTTTTTCTAAAAGTGTCTATAAAGAGGTAATTTTAAAAAAATAAGTTTTTGAATTTTTTTTTAATAGCCACGTCTGTGAGTTGCGATTTTGCTTCACCAACACGCCAAGCACGATGAAGTTATTAATTAGACCATGCCAAGACATAACATTGTCCAATCACAACTCCATACTCTCTCGACGAAGATCTTTGCTATGCAATGCTAAACCCTACCATAGTGCCACCCTAAATAACATCACACACCATGTTTTTTTAATCTGAATTTAATTACTGTTGCTGAACCCAAAATCGAACCAATTTTGAACAAATTAAATTCAACCAAATAGCTATCTTAGCAAACAGTATTTAACTTGAATTAGCTACAAAATTAAACAAAAAATTACCTTGCTTGTGCTTTGATTTGGCTTTCTTTGTCATGATTCTAACGCTATGGTTTTTTTTAGTAAAGTGAGCAAATATAGAGAAAAGAGACACTAAAAAAGTAAGGGTATTTTGGTAATGAAATGAGGGAGAAAAGGAAAAAAACATATGGTTATGTGTTTTTTCTATAAAAACACTGAAAAAAGTGGTACCTTTGTGTTGCCTTACAAACCCCATATTATCTTAAAAAAGAGTTACACCCCACATTTTCCTTTTGCGATCCCAATTAGTTTCAACTTTACCCTTTTTTTGTCTTAGCATTTCTCACTTTCTCTTTTCTTCTTTTAATTCTGCGGTCATGTTAGCAAAATTCAAAAAGTTTAGCAAACTAAAGTCCGCACTAATATAGTTTTTTTACAGATTGAAATCTTATATTCATAATATATAGAAATTCTAGTAATACTGCAAAATTCTAGGAGTAAATTTTCTTTCCCGTGAAGAATTAAACATAAAACAACAAATAATTATACGGGTGTTCTTTTCCTAGAGAATCAATTATTTTAAAATAAAAAAGCTACTATTTATGCAAATAAAATTTACTCTTTTTTTTTTTTTGGTTTAGTGGATGTTATATTAGAGCCCGTTTGGCAACGACTTAAAAGTGGTCAAAATTACTTAAAGGTAATTTATTTCATTTTTGGTGTTTGTCAACTCTTATCAAGGAACTTGCAAAAGTTACTTAAAAGTTGAAATATGAGAAGCAACTATATGACTTATTAAGTGACTTTTACTAAACAAATTACCAAAAATGACCAAATATTTTGTACATGTGCAAATGTATCTTACATGTAATTCATGTTCAATTATGTAATTTGTCATAGATTGATTACTTATTGGTCATACTAACCAAACATCAAAATTAATTTAATCAACCTAAGTCAAAATACATCCAAACAGCTCAACTTATAAAATCACACTATTTAAGACTACCTGAAAGTTAGTATGCTAACTTACATTTAAGGAAATTTAAAATAAGTGGTTGCCAAACGGTTGTTGACTTAAATAACAAATCTCATATGCTAGGGTTAAAAATGTAATTGCAACTTTTTTCAGATTTTAACGGGGCTGTAAGATAAAAAGATTGGGGTCGATTAGCCGTTTCTTTTTATGAACTCGCACACATCTCGGTTAGAAACCCTAGAGAAGCAACCTTGGTACAAGGGGTATCAAGGAAAGAAAAACAAGCTCATAATTCACTTCTTTGAGAATCAAAGATCACGATCGACCCAAGAATTAGTGCGGAAGGTTGCTTTGATTGTGACGATTTTTTCCTGTTTCAATGGCGCAGCTATCTTACGAAATTTGGCAGAAATGTCATGTAAGTTTTATTGAGCTGTAATTGTTTGATTCCTAAATTTACTGAGATTTTTCTTTCTGGGAATTTATCGCCTAGGGTTGATTAAATGATTATGTTAAATGCACGACAGTATTTGTTTTGTAAGCAACCTTATCATATTTTGAGCTATACTATTGAAATGCTATAAAATTTTGTGGATGTGTACACATTGTACTTAATATCATCTCTACAAGATTTGAGCCTATTTGAGTATATTTATCCTGATGAATTTGCTTTGTAGAATCGAGCCTGAGAAATGTATGCATGTTCTGTTTGTAACAAGATTTCATGTAAATCAAGGGGTTAGAAGCCATAATTGTAGTTCAAACTCCACACCTCTTAGGCTCTTACCCTTTAATTTAACGCCAAACCACGTGGTATTGGGGTTATACAAGTATATCTGTTGACGACCATAAGGTGCATATATCAAGGTTTTTTTTTTTAATTTTAATTTTAATTTTTTTACACTAAAGCTAGTGCAATGTATGAACGAGTCCAGTTGATCGCACCACCGAAAATGCAGAACAACAGAAAATAACACTAAAACAATACAAATCCAAAGTCTGCTTTCATTACCTGTATACTTAAAACATCAGCAGCATCATCTTTAATAGTCCTTCAAGCAACAACTCTTTCCCAACAGAAGCGTACTTAAATAGGGATGTGGATTTTCCTTTTCTGCAATGGATCACTTTCAAAACCAATGTTTTAAATTTCGGATCTTGATCACATTTTGTCTTGAAATTTTCACATATGATATCTCATATTAGACGACATCTCAAAGAGGATGAGTATATGCCAGCTGTACATCTTGAAATGATGTCTCTAACAGGAAAGTACAGTCTCCAGACTATCTCGGAATAACTTACGGTTTAAAATCAACATTTTTACATAATCATGGTTTATCTAAAATAAAATAAAAACAATAATGATAACATAACTTGATTTGCATAGAAAGGTAGTGGCTTCATTAGAACGAGAGTTTCTTTCTGAAAGGGAACATTAATTCAATTAATTTGGTTGTAAGCAGGAATTCATTTCATTTAAACATCGATAAAAGGGAAAAAAATGACAAAAGACATTTATCTTGACTTATATCCATATAGAAAGAATATAATAGGATTATACTAGTTATCAAATAATAACAATGTGTATTAAAAGAACAAAAAAAATTTATTAAAAAAAATACAATTGGGCAAGACTCGTACTCACATCTTGGTTTAAATTTCGGTTGAGGCTTAATATCTGGGTGAGATGAGTGTGAAACGAGAAATAAACGATTTGATGTTTTATCTTGCTTAGGTATAAAATCTCGAGCGAGATTTCGGATGCGATGGACGAGATTTAATAACAGACAATCACTTTTGAAAATTATTTACAAATATCAATGTTTGTGGTTAAAGTTGTTATTTTTAAAAAGTGGTCGAAAGTGAAAAATAAATGCACAAAATATCATAAATTGAAGTAAAAGAATTGCTTGGATGAAAGAATATTGTCATTGAACAGGGAATTCACTAGTAAAAAAGAAGAAAGTTTTATGGTTTTTAGTTTAGAATACAGTACTGTATTAATTGCACTAAACCATTTTACTAATTTTATATGGCTTGACAATGACTGTCACCAGATGGTTTCCTGTCTTACAATATCCTAAAAGCATATGAAGCACTCTGTATAATCATAAAATTGCTAAGGAGTTTGTATTTATTTTCCTGCATGGTCTTGTAAATATTTTCAGTTATATTTTCTGTTTCATGCACTTTTCTGTCTGTAGACTGAACAAACTGGCACAGAAAAACAGCTAGACCAACCAATATATGAGCATATTGAAAGAAATGAATTCTCCTACAGAAAGTGAGTACTTTTTAATGATTTATTTGTGACACTGTTATTGTTATTGAGTTAATCATACCATGCATTTATTTAAACTAATTGCAAGCCCTGTCTTTCCCTAAATACTTACAATTAAACACCCATCTTCCCTCCCTCTACGCACGCACAACCACACACATATTATTCAGTAAATTTAAGCAATTCAATAATTGGCTATTGTACTCATTATCTTCATTGGAGCTCATATTCGATTTGATGCAAAACAGAAGCAATCAAACTGTATTTAAGTCAGCCTGTGTTTTTTGTTAGCAATAATGCTAATCGTATTTTTTTCTTCTCTGCTAGGGGATAGTTAATTATATAAATAGTTATCGCATGAATATGGATATACTTGGTTGTATTTTTCCTTAGCTAGTTCATTTCTACTAGGTAATCTGTAAGCTTGAAAGGTTATTGTCATCGTGTTCTTTATCATATCATACTTTACTGTGAAATCTGCTGGGCACTTATTTTTCTTTTCTTTTCCAGAGTAGGCTGTTCATCAGTTTACGAGTTCAAAGTATTTTTGTGCAACTATAAATGTTATTCCTACTTTTTTTTTGAATTACCTAGAGAACCAAGCGTCGCTTGTAAACTCTAGGGAAGTATGTGCCTGCCAAACACATACTTCGGGTACTTGTTACAGGGTTGTCAGTTTCGGGGCTCGAACTCGTGACCTTCGATCACGCAATCCGGACCATCAACCAACTGCGCCAACCCTGTTGGCTGTTATTCCTACTTTATCTTTTAAATAACGACAAATAAGATTTTACCAAATAAAAATATAGGTGTTTATCGTGTTCTATTCTTTGTAGGCATGTGAAACAAAATGAGGAGGACATAGCTATTTGTATTTGCCAGTACGACACTAGTAATCCAGATAGTGCTTGTGGTGATAGATGTTTAAATGTGCTCACAAGCACTGAGTGCACACCGGGCTGTTGTCCTTGTGACAATTATTGTATGAATCAGGTTGGCTACCATTCATCTTCTGGTTCCATAATAAGTTTGTTTATTCATTGAAAAAATATAATATAGAAAGTGCTCAATATATTTCATAATCATATAGTTTGGTTTACATTTTAAGTTTAGATTAGACATAGTAGACAAGACATTTTACATCTACTCTCTTCTAAATAAAGTTTAGAGTAACCATGAAATCCACCAATATGTTATGGAGTCATGGACCTTAGAAGGCCCAATGGAAATGGGAGTGGTAAGGTGTATCCAAAAAATAAAATAAAAAAAATCAACCATTTCAAATAACCTCTGCTTGTCTAAAAATATTTTTATATATGTCATCATGAAATTTTATTAATTATTAATATATAAAATTTACTGTTAGATGTCTGTTTGCTTACAACATCAAAATAATATTGAATTTTTTTGTACAGCTTTCACTTTGATTAAAGCATATAAAAATTCTTTATTTTTTTGGGTCATCTTATCAAAAAGTTTCTATTGCAAAAGTCATGTTCCTATGTACTCCTGAATGTGTCCCGTGTACTTTGAAAATATGTTTACATATACTTTGAAACATGTCCAGATCTACTCTGAAATATGTTCCTACTTAGTTTTCATGTAAGAACGTTAAACATTTTACTAAAAAACAGCGCATCCTAAAAGATTCGGGTTTCTAAGGTATGGACTCGTCAATTGATTTACTTAATTTTTATCTTTGAGCAAGACGACATTAAACATTTTTTATGATGGCTTAAGCAACAATTCATCTCTTTAGCTAAAAATGGAAACAATGAGCACTTAAATTGTACCTACATAGAATTTGAGAAAAAAGTCCACATGATTCACATAATGCTTACTGTAGAGTTCTCTTGCATATGAAGGGAATCTTTGCTGAAATGTTATTAAATGGATGTGCTTTTATGCATCAGATATAAATCTCAAAACTCATGTCTATCAGGTTGACACTTGTATTGGACAATATATTGTTGTATAATTAACTGTTTTTGGTGTTGGACAAATGGTTACTTGCTTGCCTATTCTTTTTTATTTAATTGAATATTATCCTATTTTCCATGGCAGAAATTTCAAAAATGTGAATATGCTAAGTTACGATTATTTAAAACAGATGGGAGAGGTTGGGGTGTTCTTGCCGATGAGAATATAAAGGTATTAACACTTTCGCGGTGCTATATATATTTTTGTGTGCGTGTGTGTCCATTTTCTTGCGGAATTTCTTGTAGGATATTGATTTTCTTAATTCAGTTTGTAATGCTCAGGCTGGACAGTTTATTATTGAATATTGTGGAGAAGTAATATCATCAAAAGAAGCAAAACAGAGAGCTGAAGCTTATGAAGCTGAAGGTGAGCACTTGTATCTTACTGGTTAATTGCTTTTGCGTGCTTTCGATTACATATTCCCCATCAAGTCATTTATTGTTTTCACTTCTTTGAGCTCATAATATTTGGCTTATGTGTTGGAATTAGAGACGGTAAATGTACTTATAAATGACTTGAGGGGGTATAAGAGAGATTCAAGGTAAACACCAGGAGTTTACTTGCACTTTCTTGCTATCTGCTCTTTCTCTTATTGCAAATGTTTGCATGCTATTTACTGCTTTGCAGGAGTCAAAGATGCATATATAATTTCTCTTAATGCACAAGAATCAATTGATGCTACTAAAAAAGGAAGCTTGGCAAGATTCATTAACCATTCATGGTATGTTTGAGTATGATATCATGGACTGTTTGATATGGATTGTTATCTCTTGCACTGTTTCTTTTTTATGCTCCAATTTTTGTGGAGAAGTTCCTATTTCGTAAATTTCACTGTTAAGCCCCTTGTGCAATTTGAGAACTTCATTGCAGACCCTGGCTATATATTCTAATACAAATCACAATATCCATCGCTACTAACTCCATTGAGTAGTTAAATAAATTTGCGTTACTTCAGACAAAAAGGTGAACCTAGACTGCAATGCTATAGGAACCAGCTATAGCAATGTGCGTGTGTCTGCGTCTGCGCGCGTACACCCCGATCCTTTTGGTTACAAATCTGGTGTAGCTTAATGCTTCTGATTGTGTGTTATTGCGGGTTGAACATGTATTATTAAGTTTTTGTGGTGTTTCATTCAAATAATTATTTTTCCAAATATCGTACACGAGTCAAATGTTTGCGTTTTTTCTATACATATCCATTATATGAAACTTCATTCGAAATTCACAGTCAACCGAATTGTGAAACAAGAAAATGGACAGTGTTGGGAGAAATAAGAGTTGGGATATTTGCAAAACAAGACATTTTGCTCGGAGCAGAACTATCTTATGACTACAAGTTTGAATGGTTTGGTGGTGCCAAAGTTCGTTGTCTCTGCGGAGCTGCCTGCTGCTCTGAGTACCTTGGTGCCAAGTCCCGTGGTTTTATGGTGAGTCAAGAATTAACTTTGTGTAGATAACAATTTGGTTTTGATATGACATAGCTCACTAGAGTAAATAGAACTGGCATTTGTTGCTATTAAACAATGAATTTATTGGTTATATGTAAAATAATTTTTTTGTGCGATTCAATGTTTTATGGAGATATCTTGCTTATCTGTGGAAAACCGGGTAGTTCCAAAACTTTTAAGTACCAAAGGGGATGCATAGGAATTTATATCAAACACATTTACAAATAAGATTTATATGTTACAGAGTGAATTTTGTATTATTTATTATTTAAATGTAATGATAAGGTATAGAAATCATATTTTACTACTTATAAAGGATCTATTCGTCTATAAAATTAGCAACCTTTGAAACATATAATTTTTCCTCACTTCTCAGATTAGTTTCTCTGTAGAGTTTGCTAACTTTCGAATCCAAACAAAATAAACTCTATTCTTTTCTTGGTCTTGTTGCCAGATAAACATCAAATGTTATGTAACAAATGTTAAACAAACTAGTCAGTAGGATCAGAACTGCTGGGTTTTAAAATGTATGCATGATTTGCTATGCTGTAATGTTCGATTACTCAAAACATCCCGCGAACCTTCAAATCGTATCTGATATCACAAATTTGATACAAAGTATTTTGAAACAATATTATGTTCCTATTAGGAAGTGAATTCATGTATGATTTTCACTATATTGAGCAATATTAAACCTACATGACAATGAAACTTTTCTAATTAGCAATTAAAGCCACTTACTGATGTAAGAACTTATGTGAAAGTTTTTATTTTATTTTAAAAGTGCTAATTGTTATGCGTGAGGTCTGAACCAAGATCTTTGGAACCAGAGTCCAAAGACATGTTAGTATGGTTAGGTCTTCGACAAAAAAGTTAAAAACACTAACACGTACAAAACTATTCAAAAGCAATATCCAAAATATAGTCACATGTGAAGCTGTCATTGTGAAATGTTAAAATAATCAAGGGCAATATTAAATTGCAAAGTTTTGTTTCAACATTAATTTGATGTACCCTTTACCTCTTTCAAATTATATGCATGTACATATATATGTATTAATTGAAACTGGATTAAAACTTTTGAACTTTTTCCTACAAGTCCATTGATAGAGAAAAATGGATATGTGCAAATTTGAAATTTCGACATTGTCTTAGAGGAGGGTTTTCACATGAAATATTTCACATTGGACGAACATTTCAAACATAAAAAAAGAGGAGCGTACCATAATGTATACCTCAAAATATAGACTTCACTTTAGAGCAGTCTCCATATTACTTACTACTTAATATCAAAAGTGTAAAACAAAAACGTCAATAATTTATTCTTGTAATTGTTTTTTACTTGCCATTTATAATTATCTTCGACATCGGAAGTTAGCGTTCAAAGTAACATGTTCAACTCAAAATAATAATAATAGTTTATTTAATCAATTAAAGTTTACTTTATATTGCTTCATGATAAATGAAACATTCTTGCTTTAAATAGATTATAATCTTTTTAATTTATTATTTTGCTGACTAGTAATCAAACATTTTACAGTTACAAAGTTTGTTTGATTTTGTTTTTAGTGGTGAACTCCCGTGCATCTTTATTTATTAGTGAAATGCTATTAAACATTATATATTGATGTAAATAAGAACATAAAATGTTGGAAGAAAGGAACAAACTTCAACAGGAACATGTAGAGAAAATATTGTTGAAATTAATTATCTTTTAAATTGCTAGCCAATATTGTTGAAATTAATTCATTTTTAAATTGCTAGCCAATATTGTTGAATTTGATTATTTTTTAAATTGATAGCCAATATGTGATATATTAAACTTTTCAGTTCAAAATTTTGATTTAAACTATGTTGTTAAATGCTTAAACGACAGTCTCATCTTCAATGTTTTGTATTTGCAATTTATCTTAAAATGCAAGTGTTGGCACCAAAATTTAATGACACCCGTAGAATTTCATGACATCAGAGTATTAATGGAATCTAGAGAATCAAGCATAAAAGTAAATAGACACAAAGATTTATAGTGGTTCGGCAATCTCGGCCTACGTCCACTTCAAATTTCATTCATTCTTCATTTGATTACAATTACATGAGTTGTTGGACTGGCTAGAATCCATTGATACAAGTTTATAAGAAAAATAGCTATGGCAGAGTCTCCCTGGAGTTCTTCAAAAAATGATCATTTCAACTGTACCCCTGCCTTCGTATTTAAAGACGAAGATAGGCCGGACTTCTTTCGCATGCCTAAGAACAATGTACTTCAGCTCACAATAGACAACTTCTGTGCACCAAGCCAGACATACCGAACGGCGGTCGTCGAACGATAGTGGCCGAACGATGGTGGCCGAACTAGGGTGGCCGAACGAGAGTGATCAACGATGGTTGCCGAACGAACCTCGTCGAGCGACCTCTCCTTGGACGCCTAGACCGAGCCATCTCGTTTTCTCATTCTTGACCGAGCGATATGTGCTGAATTCCCATAGCTTCCTTCCTCGGCCGAGCGACATGTGCCATCCTTCAAGGCTGAACCTTACACATAGGCCGAACCGTACACATGGACCGAACCGTACACATAGACCGAACCGTACACAGGCCGGACTACCCAAAACGGATCAATCCTTTGCGTCTCCAATCTCTAACTAGCTCGAGTCTTATCCAGATCAATCAAAGCCTTTGTAATTATCACCTTTTAGCCGGGTCAAGTGACCGGATAACATTTTCCCACCAAAGTGCGTCGTGTGAACCAACATGACGCGCTTTGAACCAATAATCAGTCCTTGTTTTCAGAAAGAAATCCATCATGTTTCCTGAATAGTCATTATCCTTCAATTTTATTCTTCCAAGGTGTCGTATCCTTATTTGGTCGTCATGACGCTTTGTCGATTTCCAATAGTATAAATTCAGGGTTGTAGTTCATCAGTGGCCGTCCGTGTTCGGTTCTACAGGGCTAGTAAGCTTCGGCTATCAGATCTAGTCTTTTCTTAATAACCCCAAGTGAGAATTCAGTTTCTGTTGATTTCAAGAAGTCAAACTTTTTCGAATATACACATGTATGTTCGGGTACACGTTCTTGCCATTGGCTCTTGGATGCGTTTTATATGCTCACAAGTCGTCATCAATTCCATCTAGTTTAAATGCAATTCAATTGTGATTCCTTGTTTGTGTTTTTTGTGAAATAAGGGTTGTAATCAGCCACTTGATGAGAGGGGACTTCAAGTTCTATATGGATGACGACCTCGGAGCAGTAAGCAAGGACGAATGGAGTACGACCAGTCACAGACTCATGGGTAATTCTATAAGCCCATAATGTTGTTGGGAGTTCATCCATCTATTTACCTCTAGCCTTTTTCAAACCTCTTTTCAGAACAGACTAAGATTTTGTTCACAGTTTCAACCTATCCATTTGCAGTTATAATGTATCATGGAAGGTCATAAGGACAAATGACGTTACGGACAATGAAGTTGATTATTTTCTTCATCTTGATCATGGTTAAAGGTTCTTCATCTGCCCATTTGGTGAAGTCATCAACTGCTATAATGACGTATTTCGCACCACCTTTAGGATAGGTAAGAAGATGATGTCTATGCCCCCAAGTGGGAAACGCCTATGGACTAGCCATTTAAGTAATTTCCATCGGCGGGGCTCTTGGATTTTTTGCAAACATCTTGCACTTGTCTAGCATGATCAACCGCATCTGGATTGATAGTTGGCCAGTAATATCCGTAGCAGAGTATTTTCTTTATCAGAGTTTTCCCCTGATGTAACTGCCCCATTTTTCTTCATAGACTTCGCTCAAGACTCATTTGATATCATCATGGGGTGATACACCAAAGCATGAGAATAGATAAACTTCATTCTATACACGACTTCTTCTTGGATGATTTGGCGTGAAGCTTTGAGGAGAATCTGTCGTTTTTCATTCCTTCGTTCAGTAAGAATTCCTCATTGTAGATAGTCTTTGATAGGAGTCAATCATGACCCATTTTGTGGGTCTGTCTCCAAGATCTAGCCGATCTCCATCCGTCAATGCTTAGAATATTAAGTATTTTAGTTGAAACAAAGTATATCCGTTGCACGTCCCTGAAACTGGCCAGCATGGCCAGTGACTTGACTTTTTTTTCATTTTGTTCGTTGAGTATGTGTGTAATGATGTAATACGTGAAGTCGGCTAGTAGCTTGGACTTGGCCGAGATAAGGAGCAAGACAATGCTCCTAGCAATATCAACTTCCTTAACTTTGCATACTACCAATCATGAATCACAAAAGATATTTAAAGTTTCCACTCCAAGTCTCTAGCAAGTTTGAGGCTGGCGGTCGAGGCTTCATACTAAGCATCGTTGTTTGTTACAAGGAAATTGAGTTTCAGGACGTAGTAGATCGATCGTTCCTCAGGAGTCATTAATATGACTCCTGCGCCATAACAACTGATCACTGGATGCTCCATCCACGCACATTTTTCATCTGTTGGTTGATTCTTCACTACTCTTCGAGTAGTCATCTGATGCGGTGAATTTGGGTATGAGGTTTGCTAATTTCCGTCCTTGGATAGCTCTTCGAGGGAAATAAGTGATATCAAATTGGCTTAGTTCGATATTCCATTTAAGTAGTCTTTTAGACGTCTCAGGTCATTGTATGCCATGTCGCAACGGCTGGTAGGCATTGATGTTAATGGAGTGAGCCTAAAAGTAAGAGTGGAGCTTTCATTATGAAATCAATAGACATTACGTTAGCTTTTGTAGCTTCGGATTGATATTCAATGCATGACTCGCGATAGTCGGTGAAATCACACACGTATGTCAGAATAAATCTAAGGGAACAAATCATCATTTATTCAGAGAAATCCAACTAATTCTTTTATCATCATTGCACTGAGCTATGATCCGATCTTCAACAACTGCGAAGGGTTGCCATGGCTAACTGTAATGTCGACCGTCAGCTTAGCGGGTGCAATCCCATATTCTTTGAGTTTAGATGTAATTATTTTACATAACATTGTAAAATATGGTTGGGACGGTCAATGTTGATGGTTACTTTGGTCGAATCCTAGAGTCTTGTCATGAGTTAAGGGCTCTGAATGCTCTAATCGATTATCTGCAAATGACCAAAGATCAAGCTTAAAAGCACGTTGAAGGAAATGTCGAGTAGGGGTCAACCTCGAGTTGCATGCAGCTGCATAGCTGGATTTTGCTATGAGTTTGAATTTGCTTGTATATTCGAGTAACACACTTTCTATTTAATGCATTCATGGTCCTTTACTCGTCCTTCGGGTTGGAGTGACAGTCAGTTGCTCATGAGCTTTGGTATCGATTTAATGATTCTATCTTTAGGCATTCTTTTGGTCGTAGTCTTGAGTAGCTGCAAGGACTATATATAAGTTCCAATATTGAGCTATCGCAACCAGTCTCGGGTTGACAAATGTACTGCATGGACGGTTGAGTCTTGCTCTAGCTATGTTTATATTCTCATCTAAACTTCAAAGACATAGAGTTGATCGGTGAATAGTCGGTTCACATTCATCTTGCTTCTCGCTCGTGTCCCTAGGTCTGGGGCATATACCGATAAGTAGGAAGGTCAGTCATGTCCACTTTAGCTTTACTTTCTTTCCCGTTGAATCGTGGAATCAGGTCAGTCGATGAGAGGCTGGGTCTCGCCTATCTTGGATTGTATTGTGGTTTTTCATTATAAGAGGAATACTTCGATGCCTCGTCAATTTCAGGGCGTAATTTGGGCACTGGACGGTCAACCAAGCCTACTTTGGTTCATGTTCTGTGATCATATCTCGGGGTAAAGTTGGCTCAAATGCAGTCGGGTCATGCTCATCCAGTTTCATACTCCTCCTGACGGATCGAAGGAGGGTGATGGAGAATTTATGACAAAGTCTTCGTGGTTTACTTTTCTTTCCACACTTTGGAGGTCATAGTTTTTCAAGGAATATCAGAGGAATCTAGAGAACCAAGCATAAAAGTAAATAGACACAAAGATTTTATAGTGGTTCGGCAATCTCGGTCTACGTCCACTTCAAATTTCATTCATTCTTCATTTGATTACAATTACATGACTTGCTGGATTGGCTAGAATCCATTGATACAAGTTTATAAGAAAAATAGCCATGACAGAGTCTCTATGGAGTTCTCCAAAAAAGATTCTTTCAACTGTACCCTTGCCTCTGTATTTATAGACGAAGATAGGCTGGACTTCCTTCGCAGGCTTAAGAGCAAAGTATTTCGATCGACAATAGACAACTTCTGTGCACCAAGTCAGGCATACCGAACGGCTGTTGCCGAACGAATGTGGACGAACGATGGTGGCCGAACGATGGTTGCCAAATGAACCTCGCCGAACGACCTCTCCTTGGACGCCTAGACCGAGCCATGTCGTTTTCCCATTCTTGACTGAGTGATATGTGCTGAATTTCCATAGCTTTCTTTGTCGGTCGAGCGACATGTGTCATCCTTCAAGGCCGAACCTTACACATAGGTCGAACCATGCACATAGGCCGAACCATGCACATAGGCCGGACTACCCAAAACGGATCAATCCCCTATGTCTCCAATCTCTAGCTAGCTGGAGTCTTATCCAGACTCAATCAAATCCTTTGTAATTATCACCTTGTAGCAGGGCCAAGTGACGGATAACAGCAAGGAAATGCTTTAATGTGCTTAGACAATGTTTAATGGCACTCTAGTTGTGTATTAAGTGCATAAACTAATTTATTTTGATATAGCTATATGACAAGGAATTGTTGTTTTTTTTCTTGTAAAGTTAAATTATAATATATATTAAGATAATCCTATATTTGTGGTTCCTTATTTTCTGTTTTTTTTTTGTTTGATTTTTTAATTTTGGTTTCATGTACGGTAGGATTGAAGATTTATACGTTAACCATATATATAAAGACTTGTGCATAAGCTAATTTCATATCTTATTGTAGAACAATAACTGCGACTTAAGCAACGCTTAAGTTAATTAAGCTATTGACCAATTTGACGTTGTGTCTTGTGTATCGTTTACAACAACATGGGATTTAGATCATGATTTCACACTGAGATATTTGCTCTGGTTTTGAGCGATGTATCAAAATCTTTAAGATTGGAAGATTAATGGCACACATGATATTGGGATTTGATGTTTCAAGTTTCAACCAAGGTTCGAGAACTCGGTTTCGGTCATTTGATTTTTTTTTTTTTAGTTTTTGACGATTCCGAAAATTTCGAAGGTTACGGTCTTGATTTCGGTTTCGGTCATGGTTTCATTTTGCATTGGTTTGTTAATGAAAAGTATACTAAATACTAATTAAAACCAAGTTAAGTCAAACCCTAAAACTAAATCATAGTAAATACTAATTAAAACTAAATTAAGTTATGCTAAATACTAACTAGAACTAATTAATACTAGGGCACAATAGTTAAGCCAGCCCAATACATTTCTAGTTAATACCAGCCCAGCACTAACTAAATTTTCAGCCCTGCAGATTTTCAGCTCATAGTTATTTCAGTCCTCATGCCAATCAAACATGCATTTTCATCCCACAACACGTAGTACTCAAACACAAACGCACACATACTACTCAAACACATACGCTAGGGCAGAAATAAAAACGCGACGTTGTCGCTGACCGTGCAGTTAATGCGCTCGGTAGATTCAAAGCGGTAGAGGTGCAAAAAGTCATAGCGGGGATACAACAAGGATATAACGGGATATAGAGGATGACTCTAAAATAGCATGTAAACCTCGTATTTAATGTTTTTACAAATATATAAATGGTAATTAAATGAAAAATTATCATTTAATTGAATTATAAATAATACATAAATAATTTTAAATAAAAACACGTGCGAATATACTTTAAATAAACGAAAAACTGTTATATAACATAATTGAATTCGGTAGAATATTAGAGTATTTTCATTTCTAAAAATATATCAAAAATTAAATCAAATAAATTAATTTCATAATTTTATAATGTATAAATGCAATTTTTCAATTCATTTTATTAAAAAAGATATAGCAGAAATATCGGAATATAGCGGAAATAACGGAATATAGCAGAAATAGCGGGGATTAAAACGGAAATGCTATATTTTGGGGCTATATGGAAAAATCATAGCGGTAGAAATCCGCTATGAGATATAGCGGGGTTGTAGTCGGGGTAATAGCGGGGCATTAACTACACAGGTCGCTGAAGAAGACGAAGATCTCAAAAAAAAGAAAAGAAAAAAAACAGCCTTCGATACGAAGATGACCGAAGATGAGGATGATTGAAGCAGGCAAGTCACGCTCGGGTAAATTTACTTCAATTTTTCACTTTGATTTCTCTTAATTTTACTTTGATTTCTCGTGATTTTGCTTTGACTTCTTGCGATTTTGCTTGGATTTCTCGCAATTTTGCTGCAATTAGGTTTTCATGCCAATATCAATTTTTTTGAAACCCTGACCAAAACGATTAACTTGGTCGGTTTCGGATCGTTACTTAACGGCACCGGTACAGTACCACCGAAATTTCGGCGTACCTTCCGATACCCCATTCCATGGTTTCAACACATGGTTTTTGCTGAACAAGATTTGACATATTGATGGGAACTTTGATAATTTAATCTTATGCTTTCTTTTTAGGATTTATCAAATTTTGAACTTCATTGAAAAATCATATACATGTCAAGTATCAACTTACTTCAAGAAGCGAAGATACAAGTATAGGAGTAAGCATCATTGTGCTTAAACTGTCAGTATGTCTTCATTATTTTTGTAACATTATATTTACCTTATGTTTGATTAAAAATGACATGACTATAGTGTGCATTGAAAATAGAACAATCAAAATTGGCGCCTATCAAAGTGCGGTCCTGATACCGACAAATGCTTTGTCAATCATTTTACTCGTATATAGACGCATATAAAATTTGTCTTTCAACTTCTTGTTGTATCTGATTTGTTGTTTGATTTTTTTCATCTCTGATATGGATGTCTATGGATATGAGCTTATTTTAACACATATTAGTATACTTCTACGTAATGTATTATACTTTTGGATATTTTGCCAATATTTTATTTATTTTTTCTTGGTTTCTTCTGTTCTATTTTTTTTTTTAAATTTACATGCTTGGTACGTTTGGCATTTTGCTTAGTATGCTGCGCTTTATCACTTTAGTTTTTATTCTTTCAGAAAGGAGATAAAAACCGATAAGCATATTGTCGGATCAAGAGTTTCATTGTATACATTGATAAGTACCTTAAAATAGACATCTAAACTGCACAATCATGCCAATTTCAAAGCCACGGTAATACTTGCACCATAGATGTTGCTACTGTAAACTTCATATTTGATACGATGAGAGACATATAAGGTTTTAAAAAATCAAATTTACTTAGAGCTCTAAGTACACAGCTTATGTGATTAGGCTTCATCACCTTCTGCTTGCAAGTTGTTTGCACTTTTGAGCTAACCGAGATGGATCAATATGACCAAGTACTTAAAAGCAAGGTTCGAGAACTCGGTTTCGGTCTCGATTTCGGTCATTTGAATTTTTGTTGGTTTCGGTCAGTTTCGGTCCTGATATTGGATTTATGCATTTTTAATGAATACGTAACGATAAACGATTCAAATTCATATAGAAATATAGCATACAATAAAATAATAATGTTACATACAACACTATAGTTTCGGTCCAAACTTTGGTTTTCAATAGTTTTGTTAATAAACGTCCTGATAATGATCTCTAAAGTGTTTGCTTGATTTTCCATAACGCACTTGTGAATTGAGTACAACATTATCAGAAAGTGTGAATGATTATTATAACAATCAAACTGCACTTACTATTAAACAAACAAACTAAGCTAAATTAAACAATCACCCTTGACTAAATTATTTATTAAATATAAACCAGCCGAATCCAAATGCCTCTCCCATTTCAGCCCAAAGCATTGAATTAAGCAAACTTCTTAACTAAATAATTTATTAAATATAAACTAGCCTAACCAAGCTGCCTTTCCATTTCAGCCCAAAGTATTGAATTGTAAAACTTAATCAAATCGCAACTCATTTCAGATTTTCAACCCAGCCCACAATTTCCCCTTCCTCTTTTATGATTCACGTTTCCATTCCCTAGCCCTAAATCGCGATTTCCAGTTCTCGATTAAAAAAAATACGAAAACGTGATTTCCTGTTCTCGATTAAAAAAAACACGAAGGCGTCTGAAGAAGAATCGCGACGTCGAACTCAGATAAGGAAGAAGTTACTGTGATTATGTTATTGAAGCGCGAGCAGAAATTGATTTTTCTTCGAAGGCGTCTGAAGAAGAATCGCGACGTCGAACTCAGATAAGGAAGAAGAAGTTACTGTGATTATGTTATTGAAGCGCGAGCAGAAATTGATTTTTCTTCGATGTTGTGAGTATGTTACTGAATGATTCGATTCTTTTTTTCTTTTGCCTTAGATCCGAAACCGATTTTGACTGTCGGTTTCGGATCGTGCACGAGCGGTAACGGTCCGGTACTCTCGAAATTTCGGGGTACCGGCTGAAACCTCAATCCTTGCTTAAAAGTTATAAGTATGTAATATGTATATAGCTAAGTAATTATGCAAAGTAAAGAGCAAGGAAAAATAAACTCTGAAAGTGTGAAAATTAAAGACAACTAATTTATCCTAATTTGGACCTTTCATCCTACGACTAGTCTTGTAGTCCATCTACGAATTTTCACTATCATAACACCATCACTTCGCCCAAAGAGATTAACTTACACTACTCTGGCAGAACGTACTGGACTTAAACAACACACATCTCTCTTCCTAGATGCCAACAACTCCGAATAATAATAAAAAATTTCTTTATTTTGATACATTCTTGTGTCTTGATACACATATTTATCAATTTATGTACAAGTCCGCGTAACCGTTAAATAGCGGCATGCATGTCCATATCGATACAGGAAAGTTCCTGTAACATTCTTGTATCCAGAAGTTTACACGAAATGGATGTGTTAGCCTATCAAAACCATATGCCAGTTTAAATGCTCATAGGCCGCCTATCCTAATAAAATTAAGCTTGTAATTTTTCAAACATGAATCCTTGAATTAAATTCAAAATCAATTTGAAAAATAAGTTTATACCTTGATAACTTGTTTGTGCACACGGTTTTAACAAAGTTTATTAATGACAAAAATTTAGTCATATTTCGATGTTTGTGCATGTTCGCGTATGTCCATGTGCATCTTATTTGATTTTTGGTTCCTTACGACTTCGAAACTCCACTACAAAATCTTGTAACACTTGTGTTACTAGCATAAGTGCATATCTGACATCATCCAAATCCAAACAGTGAGTTTTGATGTTTTTCTCCTTTTTAATGACGACAACTATACAATTTTGATAAAATAAATATATGCAAATCATTTTTACATTTCTTATAGTAAACAAATAAAAAATAATTGTATTTAAAATAGAAAAAAAAGATATAATAAAAGAATAAGCATTTAGGTATGCGTAAAAATAGATTCTATCCGTGCCACATTTCAACCAAACAAGCAAATTTTTAGTATTATTTAAATATAAATAATGTAAATTAAAAGTGGAAGTTAATTGAATAATACAAAAAAGAAACCCCCTTTACTCAATTAGGTGCACCCCTTATTGATGTGCTCGATCCCTTCCCTCTTTGTAATCAACAAAAAAGAATAGAAAAATACGATCAGAATACATAAGTTACTCATTAATATCATCAAAACACAGGATACATATTTGCACAGAACGAGCATATAATTTTAGAACACAATTTGTCACACATCATTATACTACATTACGATGAAACACAAATTAAAACATGCTCATTACAATGTACAAACATTTAACAATAATAACAACACACAAATACTAAAATAAAACAACACAAACACATAATTTTCAACTTATTAATAGCCTCATAAAGAGCTATTTTCCCATAGCTTCCCAAATAAGTGTTCCCTACGGCCTCCATATTGAGATGTATCCTTGTTGATTGGTGTCTTCTTCTTCAGATCCTTCATCTCCTTCTGATTTCGTCTGCAACCTTTTTCAACACTCTTTTCTTCTTCCACACGCTTTGGTTCTTCAAAGAAGTACCTTGAGTATTTTGAGGAGCACCGGTACTTGATGAAGACCCACTTTTAAATGAAGATGACTTTGATGAGGATTTAGTTCTAGGAGGATGAGGTGGCGATGTGGATTTGAAATTTGCACGGACTTTATCATTAATTTTGCTCAAAAAGTCCATTGTCTTCAAATACATGCAACCAACTTTCTTTTTCAATTTCTTTTGTTTTTTTTGAAGTTCTTGTTTATTTCGGAAGCTTGAATTTATTGGGTGGTGATATAGGCACCATGAAATAGAAACTTAGTTTTCATGTCAACTTTCTTGGCATGAAAGGCGCCAAAAATTACCTTGCTCAGTTAACTTTCATTCTGTCAGTAAAGAGCATCGAACCCGAATTCTTTTACTTTCTCCTGGCTATCCGTCCTTGGAAAGATATCTTCTTACATAATACGGTTGACGAGGTGAGCTCTCGGCCTTAAGTTAGTACCTTTAATCACACTCTTCATTATTCTTCTTCTATAATATCATATATTATTGCTTCGCCATACCCTTTGGGTATTTCATCGAGCATCACATATTCGGAAGAACAACCCAGACAATCCTATATCATTTTCTCAGGGAAAACAACAATGGTGCCTTTGACGCCTGTCCATGCCTCACCTTCTTCTCGTTTCTTATAAAATCCCCCATTCATGTTGGCATAGAACAATGACAAAAAGTGTATAAGTAGGTAACAAGGTAGTCAATATGGAATAGCGCAAAATAGCGCACTCTATTTTGTTCATGTTTTTAAATTTTGCACATTTTTACAATTAATCAAATATATTATGCCTATTAGAAATTTAATGATATTATTTGTAGATTTTGTGTCATATCCGAGAGGTGGAGCCTTGGCACAACGGTTAAGTCATCCGCATGGTGATCTGGATATTCATGTTCGAGTACGGAAACAGCCTCGTCGCAATGTGTGGAGAAGACTGCGTGCATCATCGACCTTCCTAGAGTCCGCTATCGTGTGAGAACCTCGTGCACTGGGTTCCATCTTTTTGTGTCATATCTGAACCATTTAAGACTACAAATACAAACACTACAATACTTCATGCATGTATAAAAAAAAATTAATGTAGGATGCAATTATTAGAAAAAAGTTGATTTCATATTGTACATTCAAAATAATTGATAGATACAATAAATTTGTGTCTTAAAGGATTTAAAATTTATTCTTATATTTGTGAGTTGTGTGAATCTGTGATGAGATATTTTTTTGTAAAAAATGCATGGAAAATACGATTTCGTATAAAATGCACAAGATTTTCTATTGAGAAGAAGTAAGAAAAAATATATTAGAAAAGTCACAAATTGAAAATACGAAGGTCAAGTGAATATGACATACCATAAAGTCTGCAACGACAAGATTCCTATAAACTAAATCAAACAAAGTCTACGATAACAAAATTTAGAAATTATATTATACTTCTAAGTTTCTAAGCCTAATCACTAACGTCATCCAAATCGCAACTATCATTATTATCTAAATTATCATTCATTTCTTCTTCTTCGAGCCATAATCTACGTTGTCTTTCTTTGAATCACCTTCAAAGTTGGCCTCTTTTTCTTCATTAACATATATAGGCCTCGAACTAGAAGCTAAAACCTTTCCTTTTCATTTCAACTTACTTTGGTGTTGTTTATTCTTATGTACTCTTTCTCCAGCTCCAGACATATGAGATATATTACCCTAAGTCAGTGTATCATTCTTAAAACCAACTCATCTTCTATGTCTGAATTATCATCTTTCATGAAACCGATCATCCATTCATTTGAATCGCTATTTCTAAAGAAATAGGATCTACCACATCCCTTCGCTTGAAACGATTTTTCGAAGTTTGATTGTTCTTGATAAAGACAAGGCTTTGTAGTCTTTCGTGTTCAAATCTATTACTTTTTTTGCTATGGATCTAGTTCAAAAACATATTTTGGACTAGTTTTGGGCTTTATTCACTATACATACCTAAAAGGAAGAAAAAACAAAATAACGCACTATTTTGGGCTATGCGTTAGTATGTGTTTTGACAAAATAGCGTGCTATTTTGCGCTATAGATGACACATGCGGTATTATAAGTCAAATAGCGCACACTCTGCGCTATGCGCTATTTTGCGATATAACGCGCTATAATAACTCTGACTAGGTACATTGTTTTAAATTGAAATCTCAATGCTTATAGAATCCACATTTCATTGCAAGCTATTGATAGAAGTCTTCATCATCCAACTTGATGAACTTGCTGGGATGAAATTTGGCTTTTTTCTAAGAAGCAAAGAGCTTTTTTCTTTTCATCGTCATAGAGCCATTCGCTGACTTGATTTGTGGCGACTGAATTCTGTTGAAATAAAGAAAAAGCGTTTTTTTGTGCCTTTTTGGTCTTTTATTGGGTTGAGAACAATTTCCTTTTGTTTTGGGTTTTGTTTGGGTGACGTTGATGATGATTTGAGATTTGTTTCAAGTAGTGTTTGATTAGAATAATTTGTGTTAAGAGAGCCTATTATTTTGGAGGAGTAGGAGCTTTTTTAAATAGAGAAAGAAGACGATGCTTTGGGTAGTCAAAAAATTATCTTTGAGATAATATACGGACGATGCATTTGTTTTTCGCTTCATTTCTTGTGGACGTTATCTCTGTGACCATATTATGCACCAGTCTTGATATAATAACGAAATAAGGTGATAATATTCACTTATCATGTTGAAATTCATGCACAATATGGGCATATAGTTATAAATAAACGCCCATAAGAAACGAAACGAAAAAGACTACAAACTTACAGATGATATAATAGATCATATAATGTTCATGGTAATAATTCAAAGATCTAATTCGACGGATAGGTCAGTTGAGTTTAAGAGTATTATGTTTGATCCAAACAACCGACATTTAAAAAATGTGTGGTTGATGTTAAATTTGCTAGCAAGGACAAAATTGAAACGTTGTTGAAACTCTTATTACTAAGTCTGTGTCCTGAAACTTGTGCAAAAGTCTAAGACAACTTTTATTCTTTTGTTTCATGAGCAATGCAATTCCTTGGGAGTTACATTAGTAGCAATTTTTTCAGCTGTGTGGGTTATGTCATGTTTAAAGCTTAAATTAGCTATATCCTTGGCTTGAAATGTTTCTATTTTATCCTGCAAATGTATGGCATTCCATAACAATCAGTATTCAGCATCCTAGTAGGCTAATGTCAGCTGAGTCAAAATGCTCGAGTTGAGCACGTGGTGCTATTATTCTCCTAATATATATGTAATGTAGGAAATACTATTTCTAAGGTCGTATTTATCAACCTTAATAAATCATAATCAGTATGCATGTATGTGATTGTGTATGTGTGCACGCTTATGAGTTTTTTGATTCCATCTTTGCTAATTTGGTATGTTCTTGCAATGTAAATCACGGGGTTCCATCAGTTGTGCACTAAGCCTTATCCATTATCACATTTCCAAGGGACACGATTAAGTACACATTTTGTTCTTAATGCAGTTGCATTCTTTCTTTCGATATGTGTGTCTGCATACCTAAAGCTTCATCGAGTCCAGAGAAACAAGATTTAAACATAGGTTTTAACTTGTTTGACATTAAAATCTTAGTATGAGATTCGGAGCGAGATGTCAGTTGGAGATTTATTTTGAAATCCAAGATTTGAAAGTTTGATTACTATTATATTGTGCATGTACACTTAGTTAATCAATGTTTAGTTAAAACTATTAGGTATATATTCTACATTAAAACCAATCCCTTTCAATATGACTTTTGACTTCAATCTTTTGATATGTTCCATCTATTTCTCTAAGGGTGGCAATTAGATTCGATCAACCTAGATCCGGTCTGGAGGATCTTGGATCTAGTCAGGTCAAGTTTTGTTGAGTTCAGACTATGCATTTCAAAATATAAACATGATCTATCATTTATTTCGGGTAGGTTTGGATCGGATTACACGTATGAACATGCATACTCACAAGTTTATTAAACATCTTTCTCGTCGGATTGAGTCTTTCGGGTCTTTATGGTATTTTTTTTACATTATTCGTACCTACCTAAAGAGGTGGAGCCTTAGTGCAACGGTTAGGTCACCCGCATGATGATCTGGGCGTCCAGGTTTGAATCCGGAAACAGCCTCTTTGTAATGCGAGGGAAAGACTGTGTACATTATCGACCTCCCCAGAGCTCGCTATCGTGTGAGAGCCTCGTACACTGGGTTTCACCTTTTTTATTCGTACCTACCCAAGGTAATTGAGGTTGGTTCTAAATCTGATTAGATTTGGATTTTGTTGGTTCGGTTCGGTTTTGATTTACTTGTCTCAGTTCTGATTACCAGCCTTGTATACTTCTACACTTTTTTGGAGTTGAGCAATTTGAACAAAATCAAATTTTACAAATTTATGATTTATACCATGAACATAATCTTGCAAAAGAAAGTATTTTCAATATTCAGCATGTTTGATTGTAAGGTCAATATGTTGCTTAAATTATTATTTTTGGCCATTGATTTGAAAAGCACCATTTTGAATATGATATGATTATCTGAATAAACTAACATTGTGATTATAGTCTTAATGATGTAAAAACATACAAAATTTCATTTAATTTCGATTGTATAACTCTATACTTTATAAGAGCACTGAAGTGTAGCTAAGGGCAGTGTAATCAATCCCTGTTAGGAACGACAATGGAACAAGTTGGGGAGGGTTTTGTATGCTCCAACCCCATCCCAATGTTGTCGAAACCTGCCTTGTATCTACCCTGTAGACCTGATTCTGGTTTATGTTTTTTCTGCAACCTGCAATTTGTATGGGTCGTGGATAGACCTTCCACCTGTCTTGCTCCAGACCCAGTTCGGGTCTATGAGTTTCCTTCGAAACTGCATAAGCAATATTATATAACTTTAATGTAATTTGATAGCACATAAAATGTGTGGCCATTTTGACTTGCATTAGCAATGTTTTAAACAATGTATAACATTGGTCATGCAAGTCGTTTATGTACAGAGAATGATGTTTTATATTTAATGTACATACAAAAAAATGACTTGCAGAGTCCATAAACGCTTTTTAAAGGATTCATTAAGTAACCCGGATCAGGTTGGGACAGATTCGCCAAGCCCCAACCTGCCCTGGATCTGGATTTCTTAAAGCTGGATCATGGGTCTATTCATCCCGTTGAATGGATATGGTTGGGTCTTGACTGATCAATTCAACAGCAGGTATAGCTAGGTTCAAACCCTCTTAAAATGCAACGCCCCATTCGCATTCAAATATGATTAGATGGTTAATATTGATGTTTGCTTGGTAATAAGAAATGACGATGACAAGTAAAATGTAATCGACATGTCAATCATTGACTAGTGGATAAGACTCGTGTGCAAAAGAGATGGTAGAATAGTCTCAATTAAAATTGCTCATATGTTGTATATGTTTCCTCTCTCCCTCTCCCTCTATATTCTATACACACGTGCGCGCGTACGATCGATAACACCTTTTGTTTAGCACCATTTGTAACCTTTGATATCGGCCACAAGTTTATATTTAAATATTTGGTCCATATGACAGTAGAGAGAAAACAAATATTTAAATAGAAACTTATGGCTGATATGAGGGCTACAAAATGGTATTAAATAAAGGGTGCTATCCTAGCTCTCACACACATACATACAGACACATATGTAAATCCATTCTAATTACTAATTCATCTGTATGATGCGATATATTGCAGGCTGCGAATGATGATTGGGGAGATAATAGTGAGAGGTAACTGTTATTAACTCATACCATGCATGATGTAATTAATCCTTAATTTTCTCAGACATTCACATTTCCATTTCAGGCATTATGATATGAAATAAAATAAAAAAAGTGAACATAGAAAGGAGACTCTTAAAAGAGTAAAAAACGAAAGGTCTGAACCAGAGGACAAGAGTGTGATTTGGATATATGTAGTAAAATTGTAGAGCAGATGCTATTCACATACACATACATGTATGTATATAAGTATATGTATATGTTTATATTTGTGTGCGTATATTACATCTGTGTGTATATGCACATGTATCTACATATGCGTGCACGCACGCGCACATGTACACGCACATTTACACACACGTGCGTGCGCACGCACACACACATACATACACGCAATTACGTACGTGTGACTGTTATACACACACATTTAAATGTCAAAGTTATAACTTCACATTTAGTCATTTTATTTTTAGATCGATGGTTTGACTATTTAAGTATGCAATAGTCAACTTGAAAAAAAATACAGAGATTATATTGACAGCTTGATTCATGGACACAAAAATCAAGAAGTTTACATACTATAGACTAACATGGTTCGAATTTGTTACATCATACTCGAAGTTATGACTTTGCATTTTGTAAAGGAACTAAATGATAAAATTACGAATTACACTAGAAGGCTCGAATTTGTTTAGGGTATTTTACCTAACATAAAAAATATCAGAATCCCCTGAATCCCCTTTTTTTTTACCTAAAATTTATTTTTACCCTGGCTTCCTTGATCTTGTAGCACTACTCTAAAATATACTAACATGGAGAAAATAAGCGTAAGAGCAAAAAACAGAGTCATCATCCATGCTTATATGTCATAATATTTTTGCACTCAGTTAGTTAAATGTACTCTTACATTGCAGTATCTCTGTTGAGGACATTTCCGTCTATTATTCTGATGACGATGAACCAACATCGCAGCTTCTCCCGGAAGATGATGCAGCAAAGAAGGGCGAACTAAATAAAAAAAGTGAGCATAAACATAAGCAGACAAGTTCACCAGGACAAATAAGCTCTATGTCTAAAAGTTTGATGCCATATACCAATGGAAAACGAAAAAGTCACACAAGGAAGAGCTTAAGTGCGAAAGAAATTAATGAGCGTTTGTGGTTGAAAGAAGCGCGTGATGAACTTCTAGCTTATGAGGTATGTTGCTCTTTTTGAATTTCAACAGACTATGAAAACACTAATAATATTCCCATTTTTCTTTTTGCTTTTCAAGTTATATTTTGGAGGCTTTTATGAATTACCAAGTACACATAAGAAATCAAAAGAACAGTACAGAATTGTACACCATACAGAAAGTAAAGGTTTGATCGTCAAGTATCTTATCGTAAATATCATATTGTGCAGGCATCGATGAACGAATCTAAGTCAAAACTTGAGTTGATAAACCAAGAGATAAAACCATTTGTTGAAAAGCATGATCGTGATGCTCCAAACAAAGTGCCAATAAGTATAGCAGGAAGCTGGTTTGATGCTCATTGCAATCAAATGGCAACAGAGTTTGATTTTTTCTCTTCGGTTATAGAAAATGTTATTTGCAATCCCAGGAAGCCCAAAGATGATGCCATGTCTAGCGATGAAGCAGGAGATGGTGTTAATCCCTTGGAGAATGATAACTGACTATGATGCTTAAAACTTTATCTGTATTTTTTCTTTTCTTTTATTTCTTTCCTTTTAGTTTCTTAAAACACATTCTTAATCCCCTCATATTGAACTCTTTAAAGTATATTAATGAGCACTTTAAGTTGGTTGATGTATTTTGTAATAAATTGTAACGTGTTTTGAGGAGGGTTTGTATTTCATGCAATGTATGTTGAAGGTGGTGGTGGTGGTTGTTATTATTATTATTATTATTTCAGGCCACAACAGCAGTCATATATGATGCAGGCCTGTTCCAAGCCCGAATTTGCTAAGATTTTTGAACGGTTTAACGAATAGCGAGGGTAAACTTTTCTAGTTCTTCAAATGTTTTATTTAGGGCAACAAGGATAGAACAACCCCCAATCAACATATTTCCAACAAAGTTGAAATGCTATTTACGATTAATAGACTCGAATGAGTTGATTGCACCTGTTTATTTGGATCCATCTGGTTAGATTCCAAAGCTGAATTTTGGTTTACCATCGATCAGTAAATCTGTAAAACAATAGTATTCGATCATTGATTCATAAAAATTAATTGATGTCTTGTCGCCTTTTTTCTTTTTGTTTGTTTGTTTCCATTAAGATTGGTTTACCAATCAAGATATTTTTGCATATCATAAGAAAATTCAATAATACCCATAAGAAGTATGGAAGTACAAAATCAAAGCACTTTAATCTTCTCCTAAATCATATATAAGATGGATTTTAACTCAAGCGGTCTGGTATGTTTTCAATATTTTGGTTTTAATCTATTTTTATATTTTTCTTACCATAAAATTGATCAAGCTGACTGAAAGCTCGCTTCAACTATATATAGAGCGCTGATAGATAACTTTTGCTCAGTTTACGTCGTGTTACTTTGGACGCGTCGTTTGCCTCAACGGGCCAAATTAACTAGTTGACAACAGATGCTCAACAGCTAATCTCAACATTCATATTTTTACTCCTATGTATTATCACTCCATATGCTACTTCCTTCCATTCCTTCCCATGTACTGCTCTCCTCCCCTAATCCAGTTCATGTCTTCCATTTGCTTGTTCATCCATTGTCTTCAATGATGTCATTGATCGTGTGAAGAAATTTGAAGAAATTCAACTTTCTTAAGTCGAATTACTATTCAAGATTCAAGAGATTAGAGAAGCCTTTTCTTCTTTGGACAATGACGAAGCCCGGAATTGGCTTCAATTGGAGTCAAAACGTTCACAACACACAATCAGATAACATCAGTTTGTAGTGGGACATATCCACATGCCTATCCATCGAATTATCTATCACCTGAATTTTAGTTGTATTCCGTTGTATTTTTAGTTTTATTTGTAATTTTTATTTCAATTTCTAACGAGTAATGAAAGTTGTTTTTTTAATTATATATTTAACTACATAATTAAATAATTATTAAAATAAAAACAATAATTATTTAAACAAAAGAATAAAAATACCCTTTTTAGAATGTCTCTTTCGTATATAAAAACACATTAACTTTTCGTGAACCGTACCACATTCGTGCTCTTTTCAAATGCCTCTTTCGTGTTGCAAACAAACACACCCATAGTGTCATCATTTGTGCTATCACCTCCTACCGTAGTATCCTTGCATGTGGGTGTAGCTCGTTCTACCTTTAGTTCAATCCTTCAACTCATTGATACAAATTTATGATTTGATTGGTTATTTCAATATATTTAGAGTTAATTCATTTATATAATTTAGTAACATTCTCGTTCGAGGCTAATTTTCAACCTTTAAAATTTGGAATTTAAAGTTAATTTGTGCATGAATCAGTACAGCTTATCTGTTATTTGAGCAATAGGGTGGAGACTTCTATGTAGGTTTTGATGGTTAATCGACAAATTGTTAATTTTGATAACTATTCATTGTTATCTTTTAATAAAAATGATATTTAATTTAAGCAAAACACTTATTTTGTTATTTAGGGAGATCGAACTTAATACCTTTAGAACCATGATCTAGAGAACTTATCATTTGAGCTAGTGGTTCTTGACATTACTAGTAATTAGTTGATTAGTAATTTTGATAATTGGTAATCGACAAGTGTGAATAAATTGCTATCATCATGAATATTTAAAACAATTGATTATCTTTTTGTTATTTTTTTAGTGTTTGAGATTCTAGTAAAAAGAATTCGTGATTGTTTTTTTTGTAAATGATTAATCTTGTATTCTATGAAAACAGATAAAATTTGAATTTTATGTTAAACTTCTATAATAACTTGTATTCTCTCTCTTTATCTATTATCATACATACATACATATCTACATACATACATATGTACACACACACACGACAAGGATCGACTATATTTTTCCTCTTGATTTCCACCACACATTCCGAATTAAATAATACTATTTTCTCTCTCCTCCCACTAACTATATTATTAAATATAACTACTTTCTTATCTACTTAATCACTCATTTGTTCTAAATAACATTCGAGAAATTAACTAACAATGCAAGTGTTGCAAAGCACTTGAAGAGGAATGCATAATTATTTAAATATGAGTGATAAATAATTCCGTGGAAATTTAATCGATGATATATGTTAGATCGATGCAATGAGGAGTTAATTGATTATACTTTATTATAAATAAATAATTTAAGGAAAATTACTTAATTATATTTGAGTAATTATAATAGCTACGTGAAGGAGTATATGAACGTAAAACGGAAGAGAGAATGAATTATTTTAAACAAAATGAGTTGAGAAATCTGAAGCCCATACAATAACGCCCAAAACCTTATTCTCTTTCCATAGACGTTCCAATGAAACAAATTTAAGAAATAAACTCATTATTGGCTTCCAACTAGAGAGGAGGAGATTATGAGGAAAAGAAGAAGAAAACTTCATACCACTTGAAGAGGAGCTTAAACTAAGTGATGTAAGAGTTAGGTGAGTATATTAGCTCACAAACTTTTCAAAATGTTATATTTTTAGTAATGATATCAAGTTGATTCGGCTTTGGTGCAGGATGTCACAAGTTCGAAACTTGCTTTCGAACGTTTATTTGACATGGGATATGTTGTCCTAATGATTTGTTGTATATAAAGTACTAGTTCAAAAAAAAAAAAAACTATCTCCAACAATGAGCTAAAGTACGTGTAGCTCAAGTTTCAGTAAATGAAACCCTATGAAAATTTAGCATGATTTTTAAAAGTCATTTCAAAGATGGGTTTACATCACTTTTACTAATATATAAATTTGAGAAATTTTTAAGAAGTTTTAAGGGAAAATATGGTTAAATTAGAGAGCTAAAAACGATTAACGCTCATGTTAAAATATCAATATTTGTTGAAAATTTCTATTGAAAATTTAGTATATTATTTTTACTTAAGTAATTTTACAAATAGTTTTTGATATAATGTGGTCTAAGCATTTAGATACTTAACATGAATTTTTAAATGCAGAGTAGCCTACACAAGAGAGATAAAAATGGTTTGAATCCATAAATAATGATTTTAAAATTCAAATTCGCGATATATGATGTAAAACATGATATTTTTTTTCTTACTTAAAATTCTTTCCACTAATTTTCCTATTTTTAATTATTATTTTTCATTCGAAAATTATATAAAGTATTAATTAATTTATTGGATAAAATATTAATTTAAGATTTTTGAATTCGAAATTTCTTACCCAAACTGAAAAGAGAAGTTCACTATATAATGATAATTAATTACATGATGGCAATAGATCGGTTTTAATTTAATTATAAAATGCCATCTTGAAAGCATTGAAAAAACCATTTTAAGCGCTAATAACTCTTAAATCCTTATCTCTATTTAAGCTTTCTTGGTACTGTTGGAAATATAGAGAAATTATCTTTATAAGCACATGTAGAATGCATTATTTTTAATTATGATGCGAAATTTATAGCCTTTGAAGGTTGGAGTAAAATCGTTTTGGAAATTTTGTACTTGCACAATTTTCTAATCATGGAACATGTTAACGAGTGACCTCTTTCAGTAGTTAATAACTTTCACATGGAAACTCCATATCAGTTGAGATAGATATCGTAGAAAGTGGGGACTTTCGCTTTTCCAATGGATTCGATTTCACATCCATAGGAGTTCTGCTTTAAAAGCTATAGTTTTTTAAGGTGGACGATTTTTTTCCATAAGTTCAAAATTAAATTAAGCGTTTAAACTTATGGTAGCCTCTCTCCCAACTTATACTTGCAGCAACATTCCTTGTATTTATGATAGGTATACATGATTGTAAATGCGGTGGGATATAAGTGCGGTGGATTTATAGTGCGAAGGCTTTATTTATGCGATGATGTTTTAATGTGCGTTAGCATATATGTAAGAACTCTTATAGATGTTCTTTGATGAAGGGGCGATCCTCTATGTGAGGAGACCACTCGTTATTTTATTAAAAAAAAAACATTAACAAGTCCAATAGATGATGTTACGTCTACATTGTTTGACGTGAAGCAGAGCACTAAGCGTTAAGAATGTCCTTAATGTCTAGCAATGATTTAGAGGAGCCTAGACAATGATAAGCGCTCGCCACATAATGTGATATAAATAAATTTTGCATTAATTAACAACAAAAACGGTAAAACATATAGTGAGAATCTCAATTTGTGTTGAATAAATTATTGCTATTTGTTATTGTAACAAGTGATATATATATACATGATTAATTTTATACTAAAATACTATTATAATGATGTGCACATAAATATGCATATTTTTACTACCATATTTAATTTAATTTAATTAAATAAATGAACATATATAGTGTTTTAACATGTTTAAACTAAAATTCAAATTATTTTCAAATTTTCATTTATTCATCTTCATATAGTGGCACGATGGTTATTTTTGTGCATAAATTAATTTGAAAATATTAATTTGCATATTTTATCTTTATTTGTAGGAAAATTGGATGAAATTACAAGAGGCTTTATGTATTCATGCATGCACAAAGATGAAAACAAAGGAATGAAAATGAAAATAATTCAACTCATGCATCATGGAGAACCCCACCTATCCACTTATGTTAATCTACAATTAGGAGCTAATGCACAAGTTAATGGAGGTTAAAATTACATGCATACTTGATGATGGATTAATTAGAGATTAATGATAAGTTGATGACAACACTTCCTCAAAGGCAATTTGGGTAGTCTCCACAAATATGATTAGGGTTTCAAAACATGTATAAATTACCCTTTGTTTCATGTAAATAAGCTCTTAGCCTCCTCTTTAGTTAGTTTAGTTTTAGGTTCAAAAATAAACAAAAATTCTCGTTTCTTTTTAATGGCTTCCTAGTCTCTTCTTCATGTAATTTGTTTTTATGCAATTTTAATTCAAGTTATTTTCTTGTTTATTTCGTCTTACGTTAGTAGTGTAGTTCTCTTTATTTTATGCAAGTGGTTTAGCTTTTATTTTATTTCAATTAGCTTGCATTTTCCTCTTGTTTTTTGTTTCATGTTGAACTCTACATTTGTTGAAATGATAACAAATATGAGATGCTAAACCCCTTCAATTTAGGGGTAATAAATCTCTTCTAATCATGTAGATTCAATATTTTGATAACTTTTGATCGCTTCTTGTGCTTAATGACAATATTTGATGTGGTTTAATTTTGTTGGTTCAGCTTTGAATTTGATAGCCTATGTTGTTGACACAAAATAAGCTATGCTTAAACAAACATAAACATAAATTACATCTTCATATACATATGATTATGGTAATGAGTGGATTTTAAAATCAAAATTTGATGGTCTATATTACTAACCAATAGTAAATAGATCATACTTAGAATATATTTTATTTTCAATTTCATTAATATTTACATAAGAGTTAAACAAGTGGCTTAGTGGGTATGTTAAAGTTTGACGGTTTATATTGGGCTAATTAATAGCATAAATATTTCATACTTATGATAAACACATCAACTAAATTCACTAATGACTAAAAAGGATATCATAATTTCATTTTCTTGATTTATGTGATATAAGAAGGAAGTTACCTCTAAATTGCCTTTAAACTCTCATATTTTTATCCACTTTTTATTGCTAGTTTATTTACATTTTTAGTTTAACACAACTTCAAATAATGGTTTAATTTGATTGAGTAGAAATTTTAAAATCATTTTCAATTTTCTATGGATCGACCCGTACTCGCCACATATTAGAATTATACGTTGTGCGCTTATGGTAATTTTTAAGTTAAATTTATCGGTCATTTTCTAATCCGATAGAAAGTGGCTGTTAAATAAGTCTTTGGCACCATTGTCGGATAATTTAACTTGATTTTATTTTCTATTCTTAGAATTATTTTGTTTTGGTTTTTTAGTGTGTTTATTCTGTGTGTTAATTTGCATATTTAAAAAATAAAATTTTATGTTTGTTGTGTGATTTGATTTGTGTGCTTGTTTTTTTTATTTGTTTTGCATTTGCATATTTATAAAGAAAAAAATACACAATTTATATAAAAAAATTATTTCTCACAATTGCATTTACATTTTTTTGTTTTGAGCATGTACATTTTCATTTGCATATTCATTTTCTTTTACATTTGCATAATCATCACCACTCTGTCTACAAACTGCCCACCACCTCCTATGTGCACTGTGCATTCCCCATTACCCCATTCTTTACAACATCAACTGCTTCAAGTTTCATAAGCCTGCCACAAATACAGCATTCTGTCATCTCCAATCCATCAACAGCCATAACAACCATCACACTTCTACGCACTGTAACCAAACAACACTTCTGTGCACTGTAACCAACATCAACTGTCACTGTTTCCAATTCCACATCACTTCTATGCACAGGCTTGCACATCTCATGCACTGAACTACCATAACCACCATATCCACTTCATACCCAAACCACCAAACTAACCCATACCCGATCAACTTCATCACCCTCCTCCACATTCACAATCAACATAACCACTCCATCACAACGTCCACTGACTAACCTCTGCAAGCAACATCCTTTGACCGACCTCACTGCTCACCCATTCACCATATAAACTCTACTACAACCAAACTGCCATTCACTTCAACTTCGTCTAACCACCTCAGTGCCATAACCACACTTCTTCCCTGCCTTTCTATGAACAAACCAAAGCCAACTGTTGCCTGAACCAACTCCACACTGCCATAACCATAATCAACTCAACTTGCCATTGCCATTGCTTCGAACAACTACCATCCCATACTTACCTGCCAATAACCACCACTATCTACTTCCTACTGCAAAAAAAAGTTTGCTATCACAACAAAATACCCTGGCAGTAGCGCTGTAAAACCATCAGACCACTTCTACATCCTTCTTCAATCAATTTACACTGCCTCATTCATCCCCTTCCATCTCCATTTGCTAACCATATGCATACAAAACTACATACCACTGCCACAACTTCATTGATACATTGATACATACCTACCCATCATGGCATCTATCTTCTAGCCGCGACCACTTGACCAAGTTTCAATCCCAACCTTCAAAGCCACGAAAGCCAAAACCAACCACTGCCTCCCTTAATCGTGAACTATCTACCAAACTAAACTGCTCCTCCCCAACCACGACCACAATTTCTCCAAATCAACCATTGCGTTCATACAAATCAATAACCCATTGCAACCAACCCGAAACCAATTGCTTCTGCAAAACGTCTTTACCCCAATTTCAATTCGCGACCGAAATCCCCCAATACCCTCGAAGCCGTGAGAATTCAGCATCGATTTTGAATTGAAAATTGACTTTGTGAAAATTGGTTTGCGATTTTTCTTTTGAAAATTGATTGAGGAAGTGTGCGTTGAAAATTTTGATAAGAAGAATTGGGTTGTTTGCATTTGTTGTAAATAGTTTGGGTCGGGTGTATTTAGTTCGGGACATGTGTTCTTGAAAAATAAGAGATTTTGTGTGCTAAAACAGTTTCTTTCTTTTTCTTCAAAATTTTAAAAAAAATATATAACAATTTCAATTGTTTTGTTTTATTTTAAATTGTTTTAGTTTGTTTATTATTTTTATTTGTTTTAGTTACTTCTTTGACATACATATACATATACATATACATACACATACATACATATACATACATACATACATACATACACACACACACATATATATATATAACTACACATATATCTCGTTTTTAGTTTTACGTTGTAAAAGTAGAAATTCAGCATGAGAAGACTTGTTTGCTAAAAAAATTGCCCTGCTTGTTTATATATATATACTACACATATACATATACATATACATATATACATATACATATATACACATATACATATATATAAAATTCCTGCTTTTAGAATAAATTTCTAATAAATTATGCACGCTCTAGTATCATGCCATTATCTCATGTTCTTATTTTTAGTTAGCATTGTTGGTTGCTTGCATTTGCATTTATATATATAAAAAAATTCAAAAAAAAAAAATCAAAAACAAAAACAAAATTCATTATAGTTGCATTGTTAAAATCACGTTTAACTTCTGCTTTACATTCATCTCATCTTGTTTTTTTTTTTTTCCTTTTTTAAGGGTAACACCCAAATCCACATAAGAACGGAGATTTCATCACCCCTTTGTTGGCCCACAAATTGCATATCATCCTAGAATTTTGATTAATAATAATGGTCAGACATCGAACTTAAGAGTGTCATGAGCTCACATAGGGCTTAATTGTATATTGATAAGTTGTCTTCTTTTTCTTAGTGTCTAAGCTACGACAGAGCAATAACCATTTATAAATATTATGGTGATCCGTAAATATTATAGTGGTTGTTTCTCTTAAGGGTACTTAAAGCATCGGCTGCATTCCTACGGTGATTCGTGGTGCACCGATAACTCATGTCCATTATCTGACTGAGAACTATTTTGTTGGATTAAGATAAAATGTGAATGTACAATTTTACATTCGCAACCATTAAGGACAACAAAATTGTAATTAAGTCTTTTGCATTCATTTAGTCGCATTGGTTAATGCATATTTATAAAAAATTCAAAAGCCAAAACTAAAAAATTTGTAAATATTTCTTAACTTAGTTTTTACATTTTTTGAAAATTTTCAATCAAAATCAAAATTCCGAAAAAAATTTAAGTAAGTTTTTTTTAAAAAAAAATCCAAAAAATCTTTCCAAAAAGCAAAAAAAATTTGAAAAAAAATAATAATCAAAATTTCCCTTTTAATAAATTTCCATTGGTAAATATTTTTACTTTTCCTTTATAAAAAACAAAACATTTTGAAAATGTCTGAATTTCCCTATTTGCCAGAATTTTGCAGTACTTGTGAAAATCAATATAATCCATATAGTTTCATACCTAATTTTGATGGATATTTTAATGACAATTATTGTTCAAACAATTCGAATTTTGAATAAAAATTTCGAAATGATGGCCAACCTTCATATCTTGAAAAACATTGAAATGATTTTGTCTTTACTTGAACTCTCTACACAAGAAAATCAAATGATAAATGATTTGCGTAATTCATATATGTGCAATGACTCAATTCAAGGTTTTCAAAATTTGAATTCTCTTCAAATTCAAATAACTTCGAGCATAACCCATGCCAATTCAGTTTCGAACTCCAAAACGAATTGAAAAATTAAAAAGAAAATGGAAACAACCGTTTAAGTGATTTTGGCAATGAGAGTTGTTTTAATTATGGTGAAATTTTTTGTTCTCAACAATTTCAAATTAAAAATTCTCAAGTTAATAATTATAAATTTGATTTTGTTGAGCAAATGTACGAAATTCACAAAGATCACACGGACTAGTTATTTGAAACATACCTGAAACAACGTGAGCAACATAATCAAATCCTAGCACGTGATGAGTCAAATAATAATCCACTGTTTACCAACATTGACGATTTTCAAATGACAACTTTTGAAATTAGAAATGACAGTCTTAATAAAGTTGTTGAAAATACGGTAATTGAGTTGGATTTCAATTTTTTTGTGAGTGAGAAACTCGATTTAAAATTTGGTCTTCCTTTTTCTGATTTTGAAAAATTGAATACAAAAACTTTGAATTTTGAACTTGATATATGCATTGAAGATGCGAATTATTCAACAAAGGAAGATGGATTTTGTGAACATAAATTTTACGGACTTTTCGAAGATGGGCTGTCGAATTCCGAAGGGGAAGATTTAAGTTACGTTTTGATTTTGAAATCAATAATTCTGAAAAAAAATTCAACGGTAAGTTTGAATTACAATTTGGTGAACATAAACTTGAATTTCAACCAATTGTTTTATCAACCCCAAAAATCATCAAAAATAATTTAAATCATTCGATTTTTTATAAAACGATGTCCATTTTTCCAAATGAACATTCAACTTTGAAATTTTTTATGGTATGGTTTTTTATGCTTGAGTAATGTCTCTCATACTTAACGAGACAAATAAATTAGTCTTTGAAAGACCGTTTCATTTACTCGTTAACTGTATATTTTTTGATGTCTTGTAAATAATAATCTTTTCATTTTCATGTAAATACATGTCATATTTTTATTTTTATTTTTCTCCTTTCACTTGGGTTGACTGTGGGGACGCAGCCAAAATCAGGCACGGAAGGGAATTTCATCTTTATTTTTAATTTGTCATGGTTAATTTTTTTTTTTTTGCATTTTCTTTCCAAAACTAAAAAAATTAAAAAAAAGAAAAATAATCTCAAAAAAATAAAAAATATATATATTCTTTTTAGCATTCTGATTTATTTCTAAAGAAACATTATAGGATATAAGTATAGGATTTTGGTTATTAAATTGAAATTTTTGAAAATTTATTTATCTTAACAAAAAATAAAATAAAGTTTGATTATAAGTAACAATGGTTTAACTAGTATATAGGAAGATTCTTATGAAGTATATCCTAATTGAAATGTTTGTTTAACAAGTGGTTGATTTAAAGAAAATGATATAACATTTTTTATCTTCTAAGTTAAACGGTGCTAAGATGATTTTGCAAAACTCTCTCTTCAATAGACATAAAAATATTAAAAACAAACAAACAAAATGAAAAAAATATTTGTATATATTTTATTAACACCTAGAGTCATGTATTCACATGCAAGTATATACAATCGTCATGCTCTATACTCTTTTCATGTAAGCTTGAAAGGCAGTGCATGATCGGTATATCCGGCCTCAGTTTATCTAAGTTAGGTGTATGTATATAAAAATTCTTTCATTAATAATGCCTACATTTGATAGGTGTATACACTTGTGTGTTACACTCGTCATGCTCTATATTCTCCTCACATAAGCCCACAAGACAGTGCATGGGTGATATATCCGGCCTTAGTTTTCTAAGTTAGGCATATGTAAATATTGTTAATATCAATAAAATTTTCAAATAAATAGAGAGTAAGCAATTGAAATCCAAGCACTATTTTTACTTATTTGATTTGACTTGTTATTCAAAAGGAATGAAAATGCCACTTTAAAAAACTTTGATAATCAACCAAAGATGTGTTTCATAGTTGCACAGTGTTATCAACCGAAACAACTAGTCAAAGTAGAGTCTATTTGTTATGATAACTTAATTTTTATTGGAAATTTTGACAAGTAAAAGGACTTAAATCATAATGACCAAAATTTATATTTAACTATTTCGTATCAATTAAAAGAAAATTCTTTATTTATACATATTTCAAAAACTTCCATCCATATCTTTGTAAATAAATCTTGCATTTAGGAATTTTTCACTTTGCTTTTGGATTTTGTGGGTATTATTTGCTAAAAACCCTCACGAGATAACACTCGTCCTACTTGGGACACCTAGAGTTTTAACGGCTTATTGCATATGCTCAATGCAATCGTGCTTCCTACAAAAGCGGATTTATCTTAGTTTTAGTTTATTTGAGAATGAGTAAGAAGATAAGTGTAGGGGCATTTGATGTGCATGTAAATGTGCATACTTTTACTACCATATTTAATCTAATTTAATTAAATAAATGAGTATATAAGCTGTTTTAACATGTTTAAGCCAAAATTCAAATTATTTTCAAGTTTTCAATTATTTATCTTCATTAGAGGAAAAAGGTCATTTTGTGCATATATTAATTTGAAAATATTTATTTGCTTGTTTTATTTTTATTTATAGGAAAATTGGATGGAAATTACAAGAGGCTTCATGTATTCATGCATGCACAAGGATGGAAACAAAGGAATAAAGATAGAAATAATTCAATTCATGCATCATGGAGGACCCTACCTATCCACTTACCTTAATCTACAATTAGGAGCTAATACATAAGTGAGTGGAGGTTAAAGTTACATGCACACTTGATGATGGATTAATTAGTGACTAATGATCGCTTGGTGACCACACTTCCTCAAGGGAAATTTAGGCAGTCCTCAAAAATATGATTAAGGTTTCAAAACCGTATAAATACCCCTTTGTTTCATGTAATTAAGCTCTTATACTCCTCTTTAGTTAGTTTAGTTTTAGGCCCAAACTAAACAAAAACTCTCTTTTCTTTATAATGGCTTTTTAGCCTCTTCTTCATGTAATTTGTTTTTGTGCAATTTTAGTTCAAGTTATTTTCTTGTTTATTTCTTCTTATGTTAGTAGTGTAGATCTATTTATTTTATGCAAGTAGTTTAGTTTTTATTTTATTTCAATTAGCTTGCATTTTCCTCTTGTTTTTTTTTGTTTCATGTTGAACTCTACATTTGTTGAAATGGTAACAAATATGAGAGGCTATTCCCTTCAATTTATGGGTAACGAAGCTCTCCTAATCTTGTAGATTCAACATTTTGATAACTTTTGATCTCTTCTTGTGCTTAATGACAATGTTTGATGCGGTTTAATTTTGTTGGTTCAGCTTTGAATTTGATAGCCTATGTTGTTGATACCAAATAGACTATGCTTAAACAAACATAAACACAAATTATGTCTTCATCTACATACAATTATGGTCATGAGTGGATTTTAAAATCAAAATTTGATGGTCTATATTACTAACTAATAGTAAATAAATCATACTTAGAATAGAATTTATTTTTAGTTTCATTAACAGAGTTAATAAGTGGTTTAGTGGGTGTGTTAAAGTTTGATGGTTTATGTTGGGCTAATTAATAACACAAATATTCCATACTTATGATAAACACATCAACTAAATTCACTAATGACCGAAAGAGATATCATAATTTCATTTTTTTGATTTATATGATATTGAGAAGGAAGTTACCTCTAGAATGCCTTTAAACTCTCATATTTTTATCCACTTTCTACTGCTATTTTTTCTACATTTTTAGCTTAACACAACTTCAAATATTGGTTTAATTTGATTGAGTAGAAATTTTAAACTCATTTCCAATTCCATGCAGATCGACCCATACTCACCACATACTATAATTGTACGCCATGCACTTACGGTAATTTTTAATTTAAATTTATTGGCTATTTTCTAATCTGATAGAAAGTTGGTCATTAAACGTATAATTTACAACAGTAATTAAATTTATATATACATAAGTTTATACATAATCAAATTTATGCAATAAGTATACTTAAATATTTGTGTACCAATAATCACGACTTCATAAGAAAACACAACAATTATGAACAATTTTGTGTTTATTTATTTGTACTATATTACTTCGATTATATTCCAAAAATATTTGATATAGAGTTTGAGCATTTAAAATACGGAAGAAAACAGAAGAATCATTAAAATCAAATTTCGAAGAAATGAAAATTAATGAGTAATTTTGTTATGTGTTTATTTTTTTGAACTAGAAAATCAGTTAGGTAAGTTTTGGAAAACATGAAATTGATGTTTATCTTTTGTTATAAAAAATAATATCTGTTGAATAATTTTCTATGTATTTTGAAATAAAATATTTAAAGTGTGAATAAATTTTGAAATTATATTAGAAGATGAAGTGTTACAACAAATAAACAAAATAATCGAGTCCGTCTACTGTAATTATATTTAAGTTAAAATAAAAACAAGTTATACCAAAAACACCTATTTACTTAGTGCCACAAGAAAAATTTAACTATTAGATGGCGCCTCGGTCAAGGGGTGGCACCGAAGAAAAATAAAAGAGCACCAAAATTGCAAAATAGCGCCTAAATAGTGCCCTGAAGGTACCTTGACAGCATAGCGTTACATAATTAGGTTGAAATATAAGATCATCACATAAATGATCAACAAAATGATGAAGAACATAAAAAATTAATATAATTGTTACAACTACTATTATTCTCGAAGATATGCGGCATGCAATATAGCTGTGACATCACACGATAACTAATGCCCAAGGAATGTGTGCAAACCAACGCCAACGATATGAAGGACTGCGATGTTGCATCTTGTCAATGAAAGGTCATATGCAACATCACATGTCATTAGTAAAGCTAGGGATAATGGACGCCAACAATGCTGCATACCACCTATAAGGTGGAATGGTTAAAACCAAGTCTTTTATGTCGCTGAGCAATGCCGAATGGAATCGATAATGAAATTCATCAAGGAAGCAATGATGTCTATTGTGATCGATATCGTAAGCCATCAATATCACCTCCCATTGATGATGTATCCTATCGATGCCGCTTTTCAATTATGAAAATGGAACAAATGTTGCACTCACTTTATTAATGTGGTCATCATTAGTAACGCCTGTTACTAATGCCTCTATATGTTGATGTCATATACTATTGTTACCAAAACCAGCTTATTGCCGATACTACTTCAATGATACATCCCAAAATCAATAACACCATTATCGATATCACCACTATTTTATGCCATCGCTCTTCAATGTCATCTTTCCGACGATACTGCATTCATTGATATCGTCCATTACCGATGATTGTCGATAGACAATATCGTACCTCGTTGATGGCACATTTCATCAACACTTAGAGGACATCGTACATCTACATATGTGATGTTGATATCGGAAGTCATCAACATTAATAGGAGTTATCAAGGCCGATATCATCCAAGATGATGATGCTTCATGTCAATGTCGCATCATCCTGATCTGGCTGCATGCTGATGCTGCTTATTATTAATAAAGAATGCCGAAAGACTTCTAAAGTAAGGAATAAAGCTGGCACACCATTGATGTTGCCAAGAGTTATGCATGATGAAGGATGAGCGTGCCAAATGCAGCATTGAGCAGTTGTGCCGAACCGATACCCTTATAAATATGGACCTAAGGGAATCGAAAAAGGGGTAAGTATTTCATTTCTCATCCTCTTACATTTTAAAACTTTGTAACCTTAAATTGATTTGGAAATTTTAGTGCCAAGAGGGCTATTGCACATAGGACTTCATACATTCAACATTGTATGAAATAAGAATAAGATTTTCTGAATTATGACTTACTTTCGAATTCCAAAGCACTTGTGATTTCTTGATCATAGCTTGCTTCAAATTCCAAAAGTACTCATACTCTTGCTTTCTACTTTTGCATACAATTGACTACATGAATCGACTTCAAGTACATATGACCTTAGATGATTATGCATATGACTTCTTCATGGACCAAAACCTACTTATTCACTCCTCACAAGCCTTATCTCAACCATATGTTGCTTTTTTCCAACACTCGTTTAGGTTAAATCTGGTCTCTTCAAATTTCTTCATTATCCAAGTTTCCCTTGCATTTTATGTGGTTAACGAAGAAATGTTATCATTTTTGACGCTGGAAGGAGAGCTCGAACCTCCATATCCGTTAAAACCTTAAGTGGAACTACCCTAACTTGCATACATAAGGCTTAAAGTACTTGTCCCTACCATGCATATCCTATTCCAAACTAGCCTACCCTTTATTTTTAACAGCATTTGATCGCATCAACTAAGCCTGCTTGGTTATGCCAGTTAAACATGTTAAAATCTCCGAACAAGGATCCTCCGCCTTAAATGATGACTAACGACCCTCAAATTTATGGGGAGAAAATACTGAGAATTCATGGCCCTACGAATTATGAAGACAAGAGAAAGTAAGTGGCTCCTTATAACCTAGATAGATGGAGTTTAAACCCCTTTTACATAGGTCCTACCTTGGTTTTTGCTTTGGAAAAGGTAGATAAGAGGGTTTTAGATAAGAAGGACAATATCCTCATTAAAATGAGAAAAAGAATCTAACTCCAAGTGGGGATAACAATTTTTGAAAGTCAGATAACAAAAGACTTCGATCATTTCACTAAGAGATGGGAGAATGTGCTTAGTCATTCCTACAGATTGAACGAAGCTTAAAGCTCTTTGAAGAGGAAGCTCGCTGTAGAAGTTAAGGAGCCCATCACATATAATAAAAGAGCCAAAAAAGGATCATCTTCCACAAGATTAAGGTTTTCCAAGAATTGCTCCCTTACTACTTCCTATGAGAACATCTATCTCATGACCAAGGATGAACTTAACTATTAGCCTTTCAAAAAGAAGCGTCCAAAGAATGAACGGAACCTCGAAGGATTATACTGCCATTATCATCGCTCTAGTGGGCATGACACGATCAATGTCAAAGTTTGGAGGCCTTGATCAACAATTTTCTAGGGCAGGGCAAGCTCAATGACCTTGTAAAAATATGTTAAACAAGTCATCAAATAAAGAAAATTTTCTGCACAAAAATGAGTGTATCCACATGGTTAAGGAGAAAAATAGACTCCTGAAATAAAGAAAAAGGCTTTGTCCCTGCCATGATGGCCTGGTTAAAGCACCTCTTAGACGGAGGTCTGAGTAAGCCTTTGATTCCTTCTGAAAGGGTCTAACTAGATCATCTGTCAGCCTTTAGTGCCACCATCAAAGGCCTCATTGAAGCGTCTCCTAGAGGGAGATTAGGTAAGTCTCTTTTTCTACTTAATGTAGCTACCTAGAATATTGGACAAAGCTTCAGTGCCATCATTAAAGGTTTCACTAAAATGTCTCCTAGAGGGTGGTCGAATAAGTTTTTGGTTCTGCATAAGATAACTACCTAGAGCGCTCGACCAGCCTTCAGTGCTGTCATCAAAGGCTTCACTGAAGTGTGTCCTAGAGGGAGATCAGTTAAGTCTTTGGTTTTTCTAGCACCCAGAACACCAGACCAACCTTTAGTGCCATCATCAAAGGCCTCATTAAAGAGCCTCCTAGAGGGAGATCGGGTAAGTTGATGTGCACGTAAATGTACATATTTTTACCATCATATTTAATCTATTTAAATTGAATAAATGATCATATTGGGTATTTTAATTTGATTAAATTAAAATTTAAATTACTTGAAATTGTCACATATTCATCTTCATCCAAGGGCAAAATGGTCATTTTTGTGCATATATTAAATTGAGAAAATTTAATTGGAAATTTCTATACTATTTTATAGGTATTTGATTTCAATTACAAGTTGTTTCATGAAGAAGATATGTCTGCACTAATTCAAAGTGAAGAACATGGAGGACCCCACCAACCCACCACCTTAATGTGCAAATTAGAGGCTAATGCACATGCTTACGGAATTAATGGCTTCATGTATACTTAAATGATGATTAGTAGAAGCTAATGATTACTTGGCCTCCACACTTTCTCAAGGGTATTTTGGGCATTCTCCAGAAATATGAATTATGGTTTAACACATGTAATATGCCCCTTATGTTTCATGTAACCCTCCTCTTTCTTAGTCTCTCTTTATTTAGTTTTAGGCTCAAAATAAAACCAAGCTCTCTTCTCTTTTCTTTTCATGGCTACTTAGCAATTTTTATTTCATGTAATTTCTGTTTATGCAACTTTAAATACATGTTCTTTTCCTTTTCTCGTTTATTTTCTTTCATGTTGTAGTGTAGATCTCTTTTATTTTATGCAAGTAGAATAGTAGTTCTCTTTTCCATTATCTTTCATTTTTCTTTTCTTTCCTTTTTGCTTTGATGTTGCTAGCTACATTTGTTAATCAAATGACAAATATGAGAGGCTAAGCCCCTTCAATTTAGGGGTAATGAAGCTCTCTAATTATGTAGCTTCAACTATTTGTTCATTTATGCTCTCTTTTTGTGCTTAATGATGATGATAGAAATGGTTTACTAGTTGTTTTTGCTTTGAATTTGATAGCCTATATTGTTGACAACAAATAGGCTATGCTTAAACAATCACTAACACTAATTTCCTCTTCATCAAAATATGATTATGACAAAAGAAAGTGATTTGAAATTAAAATTTGATGGTCTATATTTCTAATCAATAGTTAATAGGCCATACTTAAAATAGATTTCATTTTCATTTTCTTTGTCAAGTTTCATGAAAGTTAGTAAGTGCTTTAAGGGATGTGTTACAGTTTGATGTCTTATATTGGCTAATCAATAACACAAATATGTAATACTTATGATAAGAAAATCAACTAAAGCACTAATGACCATAAAAGAGAGATCGTCATTTCATATATGTTGAACTATGTGATCGAGAGAGTGAATTTACTCTCTAAATTTTCATTTAATTCTTATATTTGCATCTATTTTCTTTTAGTTTTAGCATTTTCTAATTTTCTAGCTTAACTTTCACTCGACTTTGGTATAATTTGATTGAATAGAATTTTGAAATCATCAATTCCGTGCAGATCAACCCGTATTCATCACGTACTACAAGTGTACGACGTGTGCTTGCGGTAAAATTTAATTTGAAATTTATCGATATTTTTCTAATTTGATAGAAAATTTATCATTAAACAAGCTTTTGGCGCCGTTGCCAGGGATTTGTTTTGATTTTATTGTCTATTCTTCAGATTATTTTATTTTGATTTTTGTGTGTGTTTGTATGATTTTTATTTGCATTTTGGTGTTTGTTGTTGTGTTTTCCTTTGCATTTGCATATTTCTAAATAAATACACAAAACTTAAAAAAAAATCTTCTGTTATAATCCATTTCCAGTTACAATACGTTTTCAGTTACACCATACTACAATTGGTTACTGTTCAACTTTGCATTGTGCATGCCCTGTGCACATAAAACTCTACTTTCATCTCTGATCTCACTATAAATCGCGACTTCAAGTTGCCTTGACTTCCATTCAAACGTCAAAATCGCCTACCACTTGCTTATGTCCATCCAGAACTCCACTGCTTCAGTTGTCAACTCCTTCCCTCGAACTGACCCAACCACATCCTAAGCATGAACAACAATTCACTACAATTTTGTCCAAAGCTACCAGTTTGATTCAATTCTAACCATTCCATTTTCCATACAATTCTGTTCAATTTCATAAGTCTATGGTTTTGCTTGATATGGCTAACCAAATGCATCAGACAACAAGACCTAAACCATCACTAAGATAGTGATAAGGGGTTTGATCCAAGTTGAGATCGTCACTTAAAGATGGTGATAAGGAAATCAATTGAATCAATTAAACCCTATCCTTAAGAATGAATCAAAGAAATCATCTAGAGGAGGAACAACAAAACGTGGACAAAATAATCTCCAAAGTAAATGGAGATCTACCGTCCGTATAAGGATTCTATTGCCAAAAAGATATTCTGGACTTCTATTATTGCCAGAAGGTTTTTGGTCTTTTATTATTGCCAGATGGATTTATGTCTTCTATTTTTGCCAGATAGATTTTCTGGTCTTCTATCATTATCCGAAGGTTTTCTGGTCTTCTATTCAGATTATTATTGCTAGATGAATTTTATGGTCTTCTATTATTGCTAGGAGGATTTTCTGGTCCTCTAGTATTATCAGATGGCGTTTCTAGCCTTTCTTATTAATTACTAGAAGGATTTTCTCGTCTTCCTTTATTATTGATAGATGGGTTTTCTGATCTTCTACCTTAGATGGTTTTTTGGTCCTCTATCCGCACTATAACCAAAACGATTCTCTATACTTATTATAAAAAGTTTATCAGAAGTATTTTCTGATGCTAGAGCTTAAGTAAATTTGCTCTTAATCTTTCAAATTCAGATCGAAATTCATCTTTCTTATTAAACAAGAATCTCCATCGCAAAACAAGTTGCAGAATATCTATTAATAGGAAGGAAGATTCTTACATCAAGCTAATTAGCAAGGTTCTTTGTTCTCTTAACATTCAGAATATCAATCTATACATCAAAAGCTCAAAATACAAAAAAGCAAGATATTAATCATCAAAAAATTTCAAATAAGAACTAGCATTTGATTCAAAGCTAGACACTATACATCTGAGGTGACATTCATTTAAATACAAACTCATTTACGATCTAATACATTATATACAAAGTTTTCGGTACAAAAATTTAACAAAAGAATAATATTTTTAAAGCTATTCCTTGTAAACCTCAAGGATCCATGCTATCTTATCCAAATCCTTAGCAATTAGAGGATCAGTAATATGGTGAGTAGCCACATCCAGAAGTTCTTTGGATTTCTTTTTCTTTCTTCGAACAGTATCAGAATCATTAGCTGAATTAATTTGAATTTCCAACGTGTGCCGGAGAGTCTTATTTGCTCCTCTTAAAGTTTGAATCATGTTCTTTAATTCTTCAATCTTTTTCTTAAGGATATACTTCTCATGCCTAAGCTTTTCAACTTGACTTTCATAGTCATTGTGACGTTGAGATACTTTCTTATTCCATTTCTTACTGAAAAATTGCATGCACTCAAATTTAACCTTTCTACTCTATTTGGAGCTTTCTTCGTTATTAAATCCGAAGGCGAGTTTACGAATATGATAATTTTTGACAAGCTAAAGATTGAGATCTAGTCATTTTTACCAAGAGTAGGAGTAGGAAGGCTGGATTCACCTTCACTTGCAATGAGTTCCTGGGATTGGCAGGATACTTAATGCTTTATTAACTCCACTATGAAATCATTTATTCATTGGTATAATTTAGCGATTTCAGCATCTACTTCAACTGAAGGTCTAGATTCTAAGAAAAAATCTATCTTTTTCTTTCAACTCTTGAATTCCTTTGTCCTTCTTGTTAATCTCTTCTTCTAAGCTAGAGGTTTGTTCCTTTAGACCTTTAAAGATTAATCTAAATTGAAAATATTTCATGTGCCATTCTCGTGCTTTCGAATTATTCGAAAATCATAAAGCTAAAGCATCTTGGGAAGACCGCCTCTTTTCAACATCAACTATTAATCTATCTTTAATCTTGATCACTCGCGAGAAAACATCTAAAGGATCAGATGTAAGCGCTAGTTTGTTTTTCTAATAAAAGAAAATAAAAGAATAGTTAATACTCAAAAATATACTCTTCAATTAACTACAATTTTTTTACAAATGATAAGAAAATTCAAATTACATCGCTGTGCTATTTTCAAATATTCAGTTAACTCTTAAAGTTTTGAAACAGCAGTTTTGGCCTTTTCAAATTGCCCAACCGACAAGGTAAAAATGGAATCAAAAGAATTCTTAATCCCTTCTAGGGTATTAACTGGAGGGAATCGATGATAGTCCATTCCCGACTGGAGGGCTAGTGTGATCACATAGCAAGTTGGCGTGTTAAGCCAAAATTTCGATAAAATTTTTATCTTTCCCATCGCCCAATAAGTCAAAACGAAGCTAAGTAAATCCTATGTAAAATTTCTGTAAATCTCTAAGAAAATAATGTTTTGCTAACTAAGAAGTTCTGAGAATTAGCGACTTCTCCTTAAAATCCCAATTTAGCTTGATAATGTTTTTTCTTAAAATTCCATAAGAACAGGGCTATTTGGGGATTCCCTAATCTGTAAATTAGACTAATAGTCATAGGAGAAATAAAGATGAAAAAATTCATGAGCTACTTGATTTACATAGTATAATTATACAGCTATTTGGGTTTATATAAAATTAATTTCTTATATGGTTTATAAATAAATCTCTTCCTACTGTATTTAAGATTTTCTAGGGGAAGAGAGCGAGAAGAAAGAGGAATAAAAGCAACTCTTTGGAGATTCCAACATGTCCTAGGATGAGGATCAGACCCATGTTTATTTAAATATCCGCGATGGAAGTGCCTAAGCAAACTCCTGCACTTGTTGTCCAAATAGAAGAAGTCAAAAAATTTACCCTTGGAGTAAACTCTATAAAGAAACTCCTAAAAGGTGTTCCTATCATCAATTAACATCCAAAAGAGGATTCTTAGCTCTGCATTCTCAGCCAAGAGTCTCTCCCGATGAAGGCATGCTTTCTTTATCCGTGAAGCAACTTATCTTTCTTTAGAAAATCTTAGTTTTGCTGCACTAGCAGCAAGACATTTATATTTCTTAGGCAATTCATTATATTCCTTCAATTATTTATCCAATTCCCCATTCAATCGATCTATTTCCATCTATCTCTTTTTGAGCACAACTTCATGATGATATTTTGATTTTATCCTTGACTAAAATAATTAATGTATTAAATAAACATTAGTTGATAACATAAGACATTTAAGTAAAGAGATCTATACCTGAGAGAACAAAATTAAAGATGAAGGATTCTGCTCTTTCCCTTTGGTTTTGTGGTTTTGAGAAGCACTCTCTTTTTAAGGAGAATCTTTAGGTGGGGATCGAGAATTTTAGTGGCATCCGTACCATGGGCTGCTAAGTCCGAGTTAGCGCCCCCTCGATCTGTCCTCCTCCGATGGTCTAGAAGGACCCTTTCCATCACCACCACCACTATCATCATTATCATCATCATCGCCAACGTTATCATGATCATCATCACCTTTATGCTCATCATCATCCTCTCCTGCGTCATCAAATTATATTTCTTCATCTGCAGAAGGGCCATCAAAAGTCAGTAGTTTCTTGGCATCAATCTCCTCCTCCTCTTAAGAGGATTCTTCTCCTGATGATGGGCTTTCTCCAGCATAGCTTTGAATTTTTTTCTCAAACTCCTCATTCCAAGCTAGAGGGAGAAAGGGAAGTCTAGATTTGGGAATTACTGGATGTTGTTCACATATGCTATTTAAAGTGCCTTTAATAGTATCAAGAGTTGCACCAAGAAATAAGACACCTTTTGCTTTGCATCTATGATTATGTTAGTGGATTTTCATAGGAGAGTACTTTTCCTTTCCAGTTTCTTCTCTAGAAACTCATTCCCTTCCATAAGCTAAGCCTCCCTCATACCCGCCTTCTCAAGGCTTGTCTTTAAAAATTTCAATTTATCTTCTATAGCCCGTTAACCACTTCTTTCCTCCTTAAGAGTGGTTCTTTTCGAATTAAGGGAGGTGGCATGTTTTTCTTTCTCTTTTACCGCCTCGCCCTTTGCAGTTAGGATGTCTATTATATGATCATTAATCGAAGAAACTTACTCCTTTAGTTTAGACGTTTCATTAGAAGAAACATATATTTAGCAACCTAAAATGAGTAGCAGGTATGAATCAGGATATTATGTAAAAGTTTAAGATCCTGAAACAGCTAAACAGAAAAGTACATACCGTCAAGAATTGCTTAGTAAATTGATGGTCTTAAGAATAAGATGAGGACTATGATGGCTTAAGAACAACAAAAGACAGAGACTGGATGACCAATTGGAGAAGGTCATCAAAACTGCTAACAAGGGTTGGAGACTGAGACTTGAAGGGGAGAGGATCCTATGAGCAAGACACAATCCAAGCTCCTCATATAAACGATTTGCAGCCCCATGAGGGTCTAGAAGAGAAATGTGAAGGAGTGAATCTTGAGAATGTCCTGCCTCAGTTGGTAATTGAACTTTTTCCCTAGAGGAGTTAAGATGTAAGCCCTCAGTGCTTGTATCAATATTCATAAATGGTTCTTCATCCACAACAATAGGGGTGTGTATTCCCTCAACCTTGGACTTCTTGCTAGGAGTTGTGATAGTAAAGGAACCATCGCTTGGTTTAGTTTTCAAAGACTTGAATCAGCTAGCTATATTATGCTTGAAAGATTGAGATTCAAGGGACAGAGCCTAAGTAGAAGTACCATCTTTACTCTTCTTTTCTTTAGGTGCATCACATATGGTTTCCTTCTTTGTAGAGACAATCTCTAAGGAAGATGAACCTGAATTGAAAAGAAAAAGCTTATAAGATAACAGCATAAGAGATTTGGCATAGGACGCAATGATAACTCACCAAAAGGTTCGATTTGAACCAAATAATTAGTAGAAAAAGATCCCGGCTTGCCTATTACTAATGATTGTTTTCCTTGAGCATTGCCTTTGACTACAAAAGCTCCTCTAAGATCTTGTGATGATTCAAAATAATAGAAAAATGAAGGAGCCTTACTAGAAGAAGAAAATGTCCCTTGGAGTAGCGTCTGATGTAAAAGAACCGTGTCTCCCATCCTCTTACCTTGTCAACACCTTCAAAAATTAAACTTATTAGGAGAGGATGAATCCAATACAAGGGATGATCTTGCTACTCAACAATCTTAGTAGGACCAAATATTGAATGGAGAATCTCAGCATTTAAAGATGAAGTCCTATCTCCCAGGCCAAGATTTCTAGACAAGTCAAATATGTATATGAATTTGGGGAGAAATGGATTGGGGCACTATCCAGGCGCTATAAGTATCTCAAAAGGAAATCGAGAAAAGAAAGATATATCGTATTCCAAATATGTACCAAGGTAAAGGCAAAATATCCTTCTAGTGGATTATAAATTTTGACCGAAGGACTAGCTGGATTAGCGACAATGCCAACAATTCCAAATTGTTCCAAGATGGAGTTAACTTCAGCCTGAGTGGTGATGTATGACAAATTTCGGAGGTGGTTCCCCTTCTTACTAGTGGAAGATGAAGCCTTAAGGCCCGTGCTAGTTTTATTGATAGATTTCTTGATTTCCTTCTGACCTTTCATTTGCATGCCAAGTGATATTATTCCAATTTTAAGAAATGCAAATGCTTGTTAAATAGATTATTATTAAAAATCATCCAAGTGACTTATTTACCCTCTAGGCTATAATATTGAATATTAAAAATGTAAAGTCTAGCGAGATTTTAATTGAGTAGTCAAATGTTGACATTTAAATCAAAGATGTAAATAACTGTTAAGTTTGTGATAATAAAGCAAGTTATAGGAAATTGCATGAAATTCGAATAAAAGATAACTCAAAGGTTTCCTAGGTACAATGCAACATCAATAGACCCATATCGAATGGATATGTCAGTACCGAAGGTTGCATAGGTTATACTATCAAAGAATAGTGACTGCCACAATTGTAACCAATGTAGGTGCAGTATTGTAACGATACGTATTTTTGACTATTGTAACTTATTAAATTTAGTGTAATTATTGGATGAATATGAGTAGAAATAAAAAAAAATTAATGATCGATAATATTAATTTATTGAGTAATTTAATTGGTTTAAATTTAATATAGAAGATTATTTGAATAATCAGGTTACGAATTTAATATGATCAAAAATAGTATCAGAAGTCAATTCAAATTTTATATAAATATGAATGAAGATTGTTAATTTTTAAAAGTGGATTTAAATGTGAATAATTTAAAATTTGAAATTTTATATTAAAATAGCCATTTTGGCCACTATCTCAGATGTCGGCGAAATCAGTTTCATGGACCCATAATTGAGAATTATTGTGGGATTTCAAGTTTCGTAGCGATCGGACTTGTCATTTGGCCGTACGAGCTTAAAACACGTTGAGATTTAATTTCAAATTTAAATAAATAATTTGATTTGAAAAGCTATCTTCCATATACGATCGGATTAATCTTCGAAACTAGTTCCATTACGTTCGAGATGGGGTTAAAACATTACGAAGCCAGGCGGCACGCTTCGTTTGGAGCTCGAGTATTTCAGGCATTTATAGTCGAGATATTTACAAATTAAAATAATATTGATTTTCGGCCTAGATATTCGTACCCCAAAGCCCAACCATACCCACTCGTACATCACTCCCTTCCTTTTTGAATCGCAACCGTATATCACTCCCTTCCCCTTCTATACGTAGATCGACATTGTATAATAAAAAAATCGACCGACTAAAAAAAAAAATCGAATCGATGCTCGCGGCAATCAAGCTCGGCAGGCTACAGTGGGTCGACAGCAGCTGATGGAGATTAAGTGCTTCAGCACGTTTGAGGGGGCGGGTTCTGGGTTAACGACGAGATCGACATCGCGATTTAGGGTTCCATGCTTCAAAACATCGCATTCGTGCATGGCCTAAGAGGAAAGGCGGCGAAGGTGACTGCGGTGCATCTGGAGGTAGCCTCAGATCGAGGAGCGATGGTGGGTGTTGGTGCATGCTTCTTTGTCTGGATCCCGTACTATTGGGTTTGAGGGGAACTTGATGTCGTGAGCGTGAGATGCATTGATTTAGGGTAAGGTTGATTTATGTTAATGATTTCAATTTAAATAATTTTATTTTTGTTGAATTCGAATGTTTAAATTTTATAATCTATTCAAATGAGGTCCTAAATCAATAAAACAATTCGTATTTGATTCACAGCTATGAGATCTACGCGATATGATTGGTTTGGAGATTTTTTTGGTGTCAGCTTGAACTTTATAAGATTGAAATATGAGTGTTCGGCAAACTAAACATCAAGGTGAGTGTTTTTAACGCTCACGTTTGACTATTATATCTTATGATTAGGAAGTTAATATCGTGAAATAATTTGAATTGATTGATGGTTGTTGGATAAATTCAATTTGACATTTAATTGACATCTGAATAAATTGATAGAATTTAGTTTTGACAGTTAATATTGATATAGGATTTTAAACTGCTAGTAAAATTCCCGATTTATCGAAAATTGATTGGCTATTGTGAATATTGATTGTTTGGATGATTGGTTGAGATGGATGCTACTGATTGATTTTGGAAGTTTGGATGTTTATTTATATATCATATTATCACCCTGTATGTTATTTACATCGTATAAAACTATAAATTGAATTATTTCGAATATATTAAGAAAATAGGTTGAAATGATATATACCTATGACATCTGTTTGGATTGAAATGATATATATCCATTCTTGAAATTAAATTGAAACAATTATCCACTTGGCCATAGATTAGAAAATTTTATACGAACACCAGGTTGGTTAAATTAAATGATTTTAAAAGTTGTTCTGATATTTAAATGAATTGATTTTAAGAATACAATTCAATTTATGGAAATTGAATTATTTTGAATTGGAGCTCGAAATGTTGGAATTTAAACTTGGTAAACGAAATTGTTCAATTAATCAAAGTTTAGATTTTTAAACTAAAAATGAAATACGGCGTAAATTTTCGAAAGTTGATTTGTTTTAAAGATTGGACTTTTATTCGAACTCTGAATATTCTAAGAAAATTGGTATGAAATGATATTTCAAGTTTGAGTTTGGAATTGAAAATTTGGATTTAAAAATTTGGTATTGAAAGTAAATTTGATTTAAGTGTTTAAATCGATATTTTGAAATTGAATTTGGAATTGGAATTTACGTTGGAAATTTCTTTGAAATAATTTGGAATTGGAAATTAATTTGAAATTGAGATTTAAATTAATTTGGAAATGGAAATTGAAATTTAAAGAAAATTGTGAATTGAAATCGAACTTTATGTGGAATCGAAATTGATTGAGTTGGAATCGGAATTGAATCAATTAAATCGGAATGGAATTTGGAATTGATTTGGGCAGGAAATTGGAAAGTTAACCGGTTTGACTTTGGAATTATTTTTAAAATAAATATTTTAGTATAAATGATTTAAAATCTATATTCTTTAAATATTCAAATTATTTTGATTTTCCAAACTATTTTACTATATAAACCATTTTTATATTCAAATTATTTTCGATCAAACTATTTAAATATTTTCTATTAAACTAGTTTTAGCTATTTAACTATTAAATATTTTTTATTTAACTATTTAAACTATTTTCTAAGTTCGAACTGATTGAAGGGTAAATTGTTATATTTAAATCTTGGATTTAAATACGAACTAGGTTAAAGTGGAGATTATAACCTAGATTGAATTCGAATCAAATTTTGAAAGTGAAATTGATTTATCAGACAAATTTGATAATTTTGAATATATGATAAATTTCGAAATGGATTTGATTTGAAAGAGAATATATGATAGTTTTGAAATGGATTTGATTTTAAAGCGCATATATGATGATTTTGAAACGGACTTGATTTTGAAACGAATATGATATTTTGATATCAAGTGCAAATTGTTTTCGAAATGTAAATGTATCAACTGGTGTGTTAAATGATGATTGGTTGTTAAAGAGACCGGGGCCTCTTATTGAAATACTCTCTTTCAATATTGGAACCACTTTGACAACCGTGTACACGGTGGATGATATCTAGAATGTAGTGGTTGAATTGGCGACGTTTACTGGAATGAAGTAAGAGAACGATGATGGATAGCCTTGACATTCGTGTCATAATTAAAATAACTAAAACAGGAGCCTATTTCTGGCCATTAAGGTTAGCCACCTCTAGCGACGTTGATCCCTCGTATTTTATTGTGATTTCAGATTCGATGGGTGCACCTTATTTGTCTTTTGGATTGATTGTCGCGGTCAGCCAGGATGGGTTACGACTTGCCAGAAATGGTAAATTGGTAGAATCCTACCTTGGGCATTGCCTCACGTGCTTTGTCATATTTATTCCTATACGAGCCCTTACGACTTTAGTTTAAACTGTAAATGTGTTAAGGTGGATCAATGTAAAGCCTTAACACTATTTTGATATTTATTTTACTGATGGACATTATATATTATAGCGTATACCATTATATATAAATAGTTTAACGGAGCCTTAGGAGATGGAAAATCCCGTAACATCTCTTAAGTTATTGCACTCATATTTGTGATATTGATTTGACTTACATAAGAGTACTTTAGTTCTGACTCGAGTATTTTGTCTTTTCATTACGCTCGGGTCAGTTTTGTGTTTTTCAGCGCATTGAAGACTATTCTCTGGAGGACGAAGACGAAGCTTGGTATATTATTATTATTATTACTATTCCATACATCATTCTATTCTGCTGTATTGATCATTTATTCCTGATGTATATATAGAACTCTGATAAATGTGTATAGATTTAAAATCAAATGTATACTAAACAGCTTTGTTAATTGTTTATTTGATTATTATATTTTATCGTTCCGCTGTGAGATTCTGTGGTTTGTTTTTATTCTCTTCTTATTTTTCTTATTTAACCCCATTGATTATCTACGTTCTGGATTATTTAAGTCGAACATGTGTGGATTATTGTCAATTTAAACGTTTCGAAATGTGGGTCGTCACAAATATGGTTGTTGACACTAATGATTAATGATGACATAGATCGACGATGCACTAATCATCTATAAGGTTTTGAAATAACAGTGTTGTAAGCAATGATATTGAATGAGTTTCAATTTATAATGTTAAAGAGTAAGGCGGTCGGTATCATACCATATCTATAAGTAACCTTCAAAAATAAACGACATCATTTATAATTAATACCGAACTAAATAATGCCGCATCTAACTGTTATACATATCCTTATAAAAGTGGGTGGATTATCGTACATCAACTTAGTAATCAACGATATGAAAGTCTCATGCCATATTTTTACTAAAACACAACATCGACTGTCTAAATAATGGAATAGTAGGAAAACTCAAGTAACGTCGAGTATCACATATGTATCAAAAAATATCAATTCTGGCATAAAAAATAAAACAATTTCGAATAACAATGTCGTTTGGCAATAGTTTCGATATGAGGCAAAACAATATCGGGTGTAGGGTCTAATAAATCATCGTTAAACTAAGAACACACCAGTTTTCGTACCATCATCGATTACCTTAAAATTCATTTATATGACATAGGAATTCAATGCTAATCTAATCTTAAATCACAATCAATTATAAACTTAACTAATAATATAATCGTCGATGGCCTATAATCAAGCCTAAATATCAACCTGAAATAAAGGGAACCCAAACCAAACCCTAGCAGCAATTTCTACTCCAAATCATCTAATTCAGTTCGCTAATTTAATTGATATACAGTGGAAATCGTACCTAAATATTGATTCAAAAGCTTAAAAGTTAAATTTTTTGAATTTATTTAGGAATTTTGATTTCCCACTTAAGCCTTAATTGCATGTAAAGGAGGAACGAAAGGGAAGTTTGATTATTTATAGAAGAGAAGAGGATGAACAAGCACCATTAATTCATTATAAATAGATGGCTGGATTTGCACGGAATACTAATAGGTGGCAAAGTTTATTGTCGAGGTTATTGACTTGAAAAGTCAATGCTTCCTCTATACAAGAGGGGAAAATGTTACTACTAATATTATTCTCCAAGATATGTGGTATGTAATATAATTATGATGCCGTACCAATAACTAATGCCGAAGGAATGGGAGTGAACCAATGCCGATAGCATGAAGGACTATAATGTCGCATCTCATCAATGAAAGGTCATTGCAACATCGCATGTTATTAGTAAAGCTAAGGATATCAGACACCAACAATGCCACATATCATCTATAAGCTGGGATGGTTAATACCAAGTCATTCATGTCGCCGAGCAATGTCGAATGGAAACAATAACGACATTCATTGAGGAAGCAATGATGTCTAGATCGATATTGTAAGCTATCAATGTTTCCTCCCATTGATGCCGTATCTTATCGATGTTGCTTTTCACTTATGAAGATGGAACAGATGTTGCACTCACTTTATCAATGTCACTCATCATTAATACCGCCTGTTACTAATTCCGCTATATGTAATGTCATATATTATTATTACCGAAACCAGCTTTCGATACTTCTTTAGTGATACAACCTAGAATCAATAAATCCATTGTTAATATTTCCACTATTTTAGGCCTCCACTCTTCAATGTCATCTTTAAGGTGATACTATGTTCATTGATAGCGCCCATCACCGATGGTTATTAATAGCCAGTATCATACCATGCTGATGCGCATTTCATCAACACTTAGAGGACACCGCACATCTATATATGCAATTTTGATGCCGAAAATCATCTAAATTTACAGGAGTTATCAAGGCCGATATCATACAAGATAATTCCGCTTCATGTAAATGTCGCCTCATCCTGATCTGGCTGCATGCTGATGCCACTTATTACTAATATTGAATGCAAAAAGTCATCTAAGGTAAGGAATGAAGCCTGGCGCCATTGAGGTTGCCGAGATTTATGCATGATGAAGGACGAGCATGTTGAATGTGGCATCGAGCAATTATACCAAACCCCATACCCCTATAAATATGGACCTAAGGGAATGGAAAAAGTGGTTGAACATTTATTTTCTCATTCTCTTACATTTTAAAACATTATAACCTTAAATTGATTTATGGATTTTAGTGTCAAGAGGGCTATTACACATAAGACTTTGTACATTCAACATTATGTGGAATAAGAATAACATTTCATAAATTATGGCTTACTTTCGAATTCCAAAGCACTTTTATTTCATAATCATAGCTTTCTTTGAATTCCAAAAGTACTTATACTCTTGATTTCTATTTTTGCTTAAAATTAATTTCGTGAATCGACTTCCAGTACATATGTCCTCACATGATTATGCATATGACTTTTCCATGGACCTAAACCAATTTATTCACTCCTCATAAGCCATAACTCAACCAGGTGCCACTTTTTACCCACACACATTTAGGTTAAATCCTGGTTATTCAAATTTCGTCATTAGCTAAGGTTCCATTCCTCGTATTTTGGGCTTAATGAAGAAATTTGTTAACAATAAGTACATTGACTTATATGAAATAAAGTGGCCTTTAGGGTATGTTGTGGCTGCAATGTTGTTGTTATTTAGCATCTATTTAAGTAGGAAGGAAAATATTTTTATAGAGAAGACAACCTTGTGGCAATGATTAGGCAATTTATGAACATATTAGAGAGCTAGGGAAGAATACAGACATACCTTAGGGTTAAATGTCTAAGAGTGTAACATCCACCAATCCAAAAACCAAAGATGGAACCCCTTAATGTGCTGCAATTATCTTAGAATTATCTTTCGTTGACATAATGAATTCATAATATATACTAGTCTAAGTAAACAAAGAACCTAAATAAAGTTCGCTCCACAATATAGCCTTTACATCATCTTTTTTCTTCTTCAAATTCTCAGTCTTTGCAATGTAGGGGTAAAATATAAATCATTACATAGTAGAATTAAAGGCCTGACATATGATGATGCCGAACCTTTGTAGTCCCTTAGACTTAATAAATATTTATATTATATAGTGGAATTTAAGCCACTATAAAAGATAATAATACTAAGGCCTCCTGCCCTCTTAGTCCTTATAAATTCTTGTTAAGTGTCCTACCTTCGGCTAATAACTAAAATCTAGAAAGGCTAATAACTAAAATCTAGAAATATATAAAATCAATGCACTCAATTGAGTATCCATGAGTTTATAGGGAAAAAACAATATGCATATGTGTTAGATATAAGTTTGATATGAATAATATCATTTCCCATCTTAGTCCTTCTACTCGCGGGACCATGTCTCTAAAGCACGGAGTGGGTTTTCCCCTACACTAGCCTCAGTTACACTATTAGTTCATTTATTTGTTTGTTTGGATCCCAGCCTACCTTTGACTGCCTTAAGCTTAAGAACTTATTTTGCAATACAGCTTTCTTTAAAACACATTAAGCACTACCTTTGGCCATCTTAAGCCTTGGGTCTCGACATTAGCGTTCCTTCGAAAGCCAACAAGTCTCTATATTGACTCACCCTAAAAGTCAATAGTCTCGGCTATCGAATCACTACTCTCAATTCTTAGCCTAAGGAAGCCTTGTTTATTTTACTCTCATTTCCAAGCAAACATTCAACAAGATGTAGCCCAATGAAAAAGACTTGTTGCCTTGTAAATTCCAACTTCAGATATTTACCAGAGGCACAACTTCTCCAATTGGTTACATCAATTTACCGATGTAATAAGGAAATGAACCATGGAGGAATACTTAGATTCAAAACTTCATTGTTGTAGATTTCACTTATAATATATTCTTGGGGCGATTGACCCTTGCAGATTTCAAGATCGTGCTCACCGTTTAGTGCTTGATGATGAAACTTCTAACAAGCAATGGTGTGAGGGCAACCAAAGGTAATCAAAGTTGAGGAATGGAATTCTACATCATGGAGCTGAGAAGCAAGTTGTATGGAAAATGAAAAGAATGATTGAAAGATTCTCTGCATTAGATCTTCAAAAGCATAACAATTGCCAGTCGACGGATAATGAATCCTATGTTGGTCAAGAAGGCTAACAAAGAGAGTTGGACACGTTCAAATTATTTAGACTTGGATAAAGCGTGCCTAAAGTGCTACTTTCCACCTTCGTGGAATGGCCAACTTGAGGATGGAGCAACCAGATTGGATTTCATTGAATTATGCATTTTCATTTGGATTGGATGTAATTAGACAGAATCGATCTACCACTGGATTGAAATAAAAGTTAGCCTTTTGAATTAATGGAATCATATTTATTAAGTATTACTTTGTATTGCAAGATTAGTTATAGTGACCAAACATTTTGTGCCTTGAAAACTGGATGTCCACGCACCCTAAGATTGGCATTGATGGACTCCTTTAAACCATGATCGGTTCATAGGAGTATAATCGGGCTAGGGATGGTTGGATAATTTGCCCCTACACATCTTACCTTTGACTAACGCTATAAGATAGATGACGTTGGAGATAAGCATCATAGACATCGATACACAAAGATAGGCGTCGTTGTATAATCAAATTTTATAAGTACAATACCAAGTTACATTGGTACTCATGTTGACATTAGAGGAAAGCCATATAATTTTAGTTACGGTATTGGAACACTTTTTTATTTTTTGTTGAACAAGAAATGTTTGGATAATAAAAATATAAGCAGGTAATGAAGCAACACCAAGAAATAATGAAAGTTTGTTTATATGTACAGAGTTATAGCAAATATATGCATTGCATAGATCACAGACACATGCATGTATAATGTATAAGTAATTTCGTTACCGACAGTATAAATTTATATATGCAAGAAGGTACATAGATGAAGAAAGTAAGAGATGCGATAAAAGTAAATGAGACAAATTTAAAAAAAAATCACATTCCATTGCTTCATGTTTTATTTACAATTGTAGGCCCCGGGCCTATGCAACATCGGCTTATGTACAATGGACAAAAAGACTAAAAATAAAGGTCTTTTAGGAGGTGGTTGGATTATTCACTTCTTCCCCTCTAGTTGCTATTCCCTGACTTTGATGGAGCCCGACCTTTGAGCTTTACCTTCTCAAGGGTCTTCGACAAAAGTTCTACCTTTGCCTTTGGTTGTCCAATAGAGATCATCAGTTGGTAGGGTAGGAGCTTGCTAGGATGTACGGATAGCTGGGGGGAGGGGGGAGGGGGGTGGGGGTGGGAAGGGAGAGGAAGGAATGGATGGCGACCTAACCAGGAATTTAGGTACTTACATAGAAATAGATAGTGGCATAAGAGGATCAAGCAAGCTAGGCTCGAATTTAACCTTAAGAAATTTTGAAGTTTCATTGGCCTTTTTAGCTTCCATTGAAGGATCAGACCCTGAGATATGAGTTATGATGACCTCCTCATCCTCATCAATAGATATGCTAAGTCATTAATCTCTTCCAAAGTGGTGATTCATTCAACATTAGGATTGGGAATGGGACTGGATCGACAGAAGAAGTATGGATGCTAAAGTAGGGTGAAGCAACCATAATAAGAGTGGAAGTGGCCTTAGGAACTTGCTAAAGGATTACCGTTAAATGTGGTGCTAGAGGCTGCTGACCTATGACAAGGAAAATGCGATTGTAAAGGTTAGAAGCATCTTTAAAAGACATCCAAGGCTTTTGAAGTACACGTGAATTCAGAGATATACCTCCTGAAGGTGGTGTAAGTTTTTAAGAAGCAAACACAATCTGTCCTTCCTAAGGAATTAAGGTAAGTTCAAGAGCTTCAAGAGTGGATGTGGGAGGTTCATACTAGGGCATGTTAGGATTGTAACCCTTGAGAAATATGACAACAGCAGGCATGAGAATAACAGACATTCGAATTAGGATGGCCATTAAGATGGCCACCACGGAAGTGATATTTTCTAATTGGGCCCCTCGAGATTGGGAGCATAAGTGTCTTCAGTTAAACCAACTGAAGCCTAACATCTCGCTCTACCTATATCTTAGTCAGGGCCTTAAGATCTTTCTCCTCAAATAGGATGGCCTTCAATGGCTCCTTATCAAATAATCTCATGCCTTCTCTTTCTCCTCTCGGACTATCTCATCATACATTTTATCAAGGGTTTTAGGTCATGTTTTATCAACCCATTGGATATTCTTGATCTTGACGACATTCATGTAAAAGCCAAAGATGGTCTTCTCCACCCCTTCCTCAAACTCCACACATTGTTTTCCTACTTAAGTGAGGTGAGCTTCAAGATTTTATGACTCTACCCTCAAGCATTTGATTCTTTTCTTCCATATATGGAATTTTCCTGTCCCGATTCTTGGCTTCTTCTTCGTGCTTCTAAATTAATTGCTAAAGTTTAGCAATTTCAATATTGGCAGTGTTTACCTGTAGGGCATTAGCACTGGTAGTGGCTTGAAGAGCTTCTTTCTCCCCGCAAAATCGCCACTATGGATATGTGCTATTTGAAGTTTATCGTTGAGAAATGTGATGTTGTTCTTAAAAGCTAAAACTTAGCTTGATATTTCTCTCCTTTATCCACAAGTTTTTTCCTTTTTCGCCAAATCCCTCTCGACCTTCTTCAACAGATCAAATAGATTCTCAACCATTTGCTAGTCCTTTTAAAACTGCTTTCCTAATGTCTCAACTTCGAGTCGATTCATCTTGTTGACATCGGCTAAACTTTTAACCTACTTCCTTTATATAGCTTGTATTGTTACACTGACATCTTGAAGAGAGATATCCTCATTTCTAATTTTTGTCCAGGGATGTGCATCACCTTATTGTTGAATTGGACCCCAGTTAAGTCCAAATCAAAATACTGATGCTACGTATCTTATGAAGCGGTAAGAGTCGGTGCCAGAATCGACGTGGTGGAAGTAGTAAGAATTTTTTTTCCTAACCATTAAATAAAATCAGGAGTATAAGTGGCTTATGTAGAATGTGAAGGCCTCAGTCTACGAGGTGTAGGGACTAAGGCATAAGAAGCTGGAATGTTACTAGTGGTAAGGGCCTGAGAGTGGGGAGGCTGATGTAACATCCAATGTAAATTTCGAGAATTAGAAGAAACCTCTTCAATATGGTTGGCCATATTTTCTAAATTTTAAAGAAAATATCAATGATATTTATGTGTATATATCATTTATAGACAAGCTTATATATGAACTGAACAATGTACACCAAAGATATATTTTATTAACTAATTTTGAGCCCTCAAATAATAATGAATAATAATAAATAGAGTATTAATTTTCTTTATTTTGAATTATGACATTTGTAAATTATTTTATCAAGTTAAACTTGGACAAGCTCTAGTGGTTATGGTTGCGAGACTTCCAAATGCGACAATCAATTATCAATAATGTTTGAATAATTTAAAGATTATAAAATGTAAGAAATTTGCAAATGTAAAATATTAAACATGAGGAATTTTTCTTAATGATAATGCAAATGAAGTCCTATTTCATGATTATAAAGTTGCATCCTTAAGCAATAATATATTCTACAATTATGTCTCTTCATCAACAATATGTCACTTAGATGTCCAACGCTCGACCAATGAGTCAAAAGTTTACTAACATCTGTAGTTAGTTAAATTTTTTAACTATAACAACCTGTCCTTTTGTAGCGAGACCTTCACAAAAACCATGTCTTAAATAGCAAATTCCAACTTTGTGTCTCTAGTCAACATACAATTTTTTTCTCATGCCCAATTTTCATCCTTCTGCAAATTTGTTCTACCTTCTTTGAAATCTCTCTAATCATATCTAGTCTAAGAACAATCCAATATGTAGTTCTCGCTACCAAGATGGAGATCTGCGTGGCCTCCCATACAACGCTTCGAATGGTACCATCCTACTTGCATGATAGCTGTTATTATAAGTAAACTGTATTAACCGCAAGTGGTCTTTCCAAGAATCCCCAAAATACAAAATACATATACATAATAAATCCTTAAACATTCAATCACTCGCTTAGTCTGTCCATCTTTCTATCGATGATCAGCTATAATTAAATTCAATTTAATGCCCAAAGTGATAGAGTTATGCATATGCCTAAGGAATAATTCTATAATTTATTGTAAAATTTCAACTTTGTAATTGAATTTCATTTGAAATAAAAGGTGTATTTTTCTATTATATGTTTTTTATATTATGATATAGTAACTAAATAATTATTTTAAATATATTTAGTATAAAATCCTTAAATTATATATATGATAGTATACAAAATTTTGTAATCATGAGAAATTTAACACATTGAACAATAACATATTGTTTAAAATTTACTGATTAAGATGTTTCGAGAAAGACATCGATACATCCGTAGAGACTAAAGTACATAACGCTCTCCAATGTTAGATAGCGTATGACTCATGGCTGCTAGGGGCACCAAGATCTTGATAAAGTTAGGGGTATGCCTTAAGGGAATTATGTAATTTGTTACATAAATCTAATTGGATAACCAATATTGTTCAAAATTAAGGGCTTTTCCTTTCTGTTATATACTTGTTATAAAATGCTATAAATAAATAATAAGTTTATTCAAGTATATACATCAGAAAGTCCATAAATGATGTGTTTTGTTATAGCAATTACAAATAGTTTTAACCATGAGCTTTATATCAAAATAATAAGCACATCATTTTAAATGTTTTTAGTCAAGATGTATCGAGACTGGACATTGATGCATCCATTGAGAGTAGAGTACGTAACCTCTTCAAATGTTGGGTAGTGTAATACTCATGGTTGCTGGTGGTACTAAGGGGTTATATACTAATAGCTATTGGATAACCATGGGATGACTGACTCGATATTTTCGGTTGGTTAATATAACTAAGGACATCCGAAAATATCGAAGTGGCTAATTTACACAGTTTTCTTGACTTGGGAATACTGTTGACCTTCAGTATGAAAGCTTTTCTTTAATTATAATTAAATCATGAAACAACGTCCATCTAATGACTATAGTTAGGTTGAGTCGAAGCATTGGAAGTGAATCACAATTTAAGAAAGGATTCGTCACTTCAGTTATATGAGGTTAGTATCACGGTTAACCAAATTCGACTCAAAGTCAAAATCTTTGGCCAGAATAATTCAATTAATAGTAATTGTTATTATTGAATGAAGGACTTTGTGTTTGAACTATAAACTTGAATATGACGATATTGAAATTTTGACCATTACCAAATTCCATAAGTCTGTAGTAATACAGTTTTGGTGAAGAGAAATGGTGTAAATAATTTCACTATCAGCTACAGCTTATAATAAGTAAAATTGGATTTTATCAAAGATGCGTAAGTGATAAATTCAGCCAAAATGTCACACTACTAGCTAAGGTGACATGCAAAAGTTAACATTTGAATCATTTTATATTCACCGCTAATTGAATCTACACCTTTGATTCAATGATGAATTCTCCAAAAACCACATGATTTAATTAATTTAGAAAATATTGTAAATTAATTAAACCAATTTATATTTAAGAAATATTAATTGTTATTTAATGTAGTTGTTGTTTGGGAGTTGTTTGTAATTATTTGATTGCATTTATAAAAGTTATATTTGCGTGCATTGATATACGATATCGATGTAGTCTTAAATCGATTTAAATAAATGATAAGTACATAAAGTGATTTATGAAAGGATTATGTCAATTGATGGCAAGTAATTTCAGTTATACCATGAGAAGTGAGAGGAGTGGAGAGGGAAAGATATAATTAATGAAATTAATTATGGAAGTTCTAATTAAAGGGGAAAGGTGTCATTCTTTCAATTAAAAACATATCCACTAGTTCATTTTCTATAGACAAATCATTCTTTCTCATTCATTTTTCTCTTGTCTCCTCCTAACCTTCCATGACAGAAAACTAAAAAAGGTTTCCAAAATCTTTCAACTCCAAATAAAAAACACTAAAAGATAAATGGTTCGTCCATCTATTGCAAGGATTGGATATGTATATTGGAGTTCTAAGGAGATTTCTTCCTTCAAAATGCATTCTTTTGGCAACAACTCAAGGTAATAAGTTTAATTTCATTTATTCATCATTCACTTTGTTCATAGATTTGAATCCATCGCGTATTTCATCTTATCTGATATTTATTTATTTAATTGCATAGATTAGATACCCTTTTGCTACATCTTAATTAATTGTATGCTCACCATGTTATTTTGATTCAGATCTGAGGATATACTTTCATTGCTTACATATTCATCTTATCATCATTAGATCTACATCATATGTTTTCACATTTAATTAATTGTTTATATTGTCTATATAGTTTAGATCTTAAACCTTTGCAACACACACACCCCTGATTTGTCCTATCTATTTTTATTCTAGTTTTAAACTTGCAGTTTAAATTAAAAAATAAATTGATTAAAATATATGTTTTAATTAATAATATATTTCTATTATTGATTCAAATAGAACACATATGTAGTTTATTAATGCTTGTATATATACATTTTGTGTTTATTATCTTGAATACAATCTTTTGGGTATTGCAAACTTTTGTATGAAAGTTTAAAATTTTTGTGCAAAATATCACAAACCCTTAGATCTCATTTTAAATTAAAGTTAGACTTTAATTTTTTAGTTTATTTTAAAGTACATGATAAATAATAAATTTTATCATATAGATGATATTTCAAGTTTAAAACCTTATTTACAATGATTTGTATATGTGTGTATACATACATACATACATACATACATACATACATTTGTTTGTATGTTTATAAATATATAAATTTAACTTAAGACTAATAAAATGGACTTTTATGTAAAATCATAATTTTAAACCTAAAACCTTCCTAACGTTGAAACTAAATTAAAAATGTTGTTTTTAATTTTGAACTTACAAAATAGTGAAACTTAATTTTAACACATTACTATGTACATATGCATATTTATATATATAAGCTCTATCATACATACATACATACATCGATGTATGCATGTATTTCAAATTACTATAAAATGCAAAGACATATATGATGGAAACATCATCTATGCACACTTGTCATATGTTGCACTTATGCAATATACACTGAAGTATATTTATATACACTCACATTTCTTTCCATGTTTAAATTGATCATTAATGACATTTAATAAATCATCGATCTAATTAGAGAGAAATAAAAGGTTTTTCTCTCCAATTAATGCTATTTATTCCCTTAATTGATTGCAAAGTATTAGAGAAGGAAATAAAAGGTTTTCTTCTCAAATTAATTTTACCAAGTAACTGCTACACACATGGGTGTATTTGGTACACTTACTCGTCTAAATTTATATCAAATTAAAACTCTTTCAAACTAATCAAATAAAATAAAGGACTTTATTTAAAACACATTTTAGATTGGATCTAAAATCTCTTTAGACATCATGGGCCTAATAGATCCATAAAAGATTTTATTTGAAATTTACCTTTTAACTCCATTATAGGCTAGCCCAGTTCCAAAAGAGCTTATGTACTTCTAATTATTGGATAACTATAAAATGATTCATTTGAGAATTTCCTACTGGTTAATAACAACTAGGTCAAATCGAAAATCTCAAAGTGATAGTATTACATAGTTCTTTCGACTTGAGAATACAGTTAAACTTCAACGTGAAAATCCCGTTTTGATTATATTAAATCGTTGAATAGCATCCATTGAACTATTGTAGTTGGGTTTGAGCTAAAGCATTAGAAGTGAAATACTTTGCTATAAGGAATTCATCACCTTATTGTACGAGCTCAGTATCATGGTTAACTCTAGTCGATTGAAAGTCAAAATCTCTGGCCAGGGTAGTACAATTAATATTAAATGTCATTATTAAAGCAAGGACTTTGTTTATGGACTAACCAAGTTGAATATGAATGAAATTGGAATTTTTTTACCGAAAGTAAATTCCATAAGTCCTAAAATGATGTAATATTGACAATGAGAATATGCATAAATAATCGTTACTAATAGGTAATGCTAGGATTTGTAGAATAAGGTTTAACTAATATGATTTGCAAGCGATGAATTAAGTCAAAATATCACATCACTAGCTACAATGATGTGTGAATGTTACTATTTTAAATTGTTAAATATTAATTGCTTGCTAAATTCATTTCCGTGAATCTCAGAATGAAATATAATTAGTCTTCAAAATTGCACTTAATTTAATTGATTTATAATATCTATAAATTATGCAAAACGTAGTGTTTAGTCTTCGGTCCCTATTATTATTAGTTAAGGGTTTCAATGGATACCCGAAAAATCTGAAATCTGTTTGCATCCATATCTAAAAAGTGGATAATATCCAATATCCGTAAAAATGGATGCGAATACGAGGATATCCGCCTTCGAAAATTATCCATCCAGTTTTTCTCAAGATTATAGTTTAAATTATGTGTATTTTAGTGCAGTGAAAGATATTTGTTTATTATTTTATTAAGTTAGTAGTTTATATTATATGCACTTAATGCTTCTCAACTGCTCGAAATTATTTATTATCATTATATTTGTTAATTTTTATCATTTTTATAATCAATGGGATTGAAAAATATTTATATTATACTAAAATTTTCTTTTTATAATTCTTGATTTATCAGTTGTTGTTGGATAGGATAATTATCCGATATCCGTCCGTATCGGTGGATAGGGATGCAGATATGGCACTATCCGCATCTGAAAGCATACATTGACGGACGTACTATTTGTACCATTATTACTATTACTATTACTATCTTCATCATTGTTTTTTGATTTCTTCATCTATTTTTTATTTTATTTTTATTGATTTATTATTATTACTATTATTTTCTTAATTGTTTTACTTTATTTTGTTTTTATCTTTATTTCTATTTTCACCTTGTTATATATATATATATATATATATATATATATATATATATATTGAAACCTAATATTGTTATTACTATTTTTAAATTGATATTGTCATTTAGTTTTGGGCTCCATCTCTAGTCGACCCCAATTTTTTTGGGAATAATGACTTAGTTGTTGTTGGATAATATTTATAAATTAATTAATATTTGTGAAATATTATTGATTATTATATTTATTTTATAGGGTGCATTTAGTAAAATGAAGTTGCCTCTAAAAATTTTTAGGTGCAATTAATGATTCATTGGGTATGTGTATAAAGGTTGTATAAGCGCATACTAATTGTAACGACCCATAAATTTTCGATGATTTAAATTGTTAATTTAATAAGATTTTGGTAATTAAATTTGGAAAAAATAAAAAAATCTGTAATTTAATAATGAAATGAATACCGAAATGAAGTAACAAATGATAATTAAAACCAATAATTAACAATTTGAATGAAATTACAATTTATTGATTATAAATTGTTATACTTGGTTATAAATTGATAAGAAACAACTGCAAACATTAAATTAATAAATGAAATTGTATGAAATAAATGACCATTGAATAAAATTTGGGTTATATAAGAAATGTAAGATTTGTTTGTGAATAATGAATTCATAAGAGTGATTAAAAGTTATAGTAACGATTGTTGTAAGTTATCTGTTTATTTCGTCTATTTAATTGAAAGGGGAAATAAATTAAAATTAAATGAACTTTAATGTTATATTAATGACAATTATGAAATAACTGAAAGTGTGAATTTAATAAAATAAATAGAAATGTAAATTTATTCATAGAGTAATAATTGATGTAATAAAAGAATAGAACTAAGATAGAATAATTAAATGGATTTAAATCTTAATTAATGTAACATACCAAAATTCATCAATTTAAAATGGGTAAATGTTGAACTTTTATAATAAAAATTTAAAAAGTTTCAAAATAAATAATAAATAAATAAATAAATAAATGATGATATAAATGAATAAGAATTTCAAATTTCTTTTAAGTTTAAAATTTGAAATATTAAAAGTCTTAAAATCATTTGAGTTTAACTTTATTCATATATATATATATATATGTATGTGTGCATACATGAGTAGATTTGAATTTATATATTGAATTGATTTTCAATTTGAATTTAAATTTTAAAGTAAGGTGTTTGGTAAAATAGTTTGCATTTATATATACACATCTATGAGAATTATTTAATGTGTATTAAAAAATAAATTCAAAACACTTTCTTTTGGTAATATGCATTAACATCAAGCTAATATTTATATAACGCTAACATTTATTAATAAGAAATATAAGTTTAAAAATAAATTATATAATGTAGATTTGTTATGTTAATAAAGAAAAATCTTTTTTATCACAAGTGTTAAATTAAGAATGACATAGTGACAAATGTAATTCAATAAAAGAAGAAAAGTAACAAGTGTCCTTTAATAATTTCTTTTCTTAAGTGTTTATTTTTTTTTAAAAAAAAGCAAACACACTTATACAATATCTTCTATCTTAACTTTTATTCCTTTCAAAGAAGAATTTGGGCAATCTTTATTTCTAGAAAAAAAATCATCATCAAAAAGAAAAAAAAACTTACATTGTCTCAGCAAATTTAAATCAAAAAACTATATCCAGGAAAAAGATCTGTAACAAATTTCCCTTTGTTTCTCAAGCTAGAAGAAGAATCCCAATCTTCAACAAACACTACAAAATCAAGCTAAAACTTCAAAGAGATAAGGAGATTCATGGGCCAACTTAAAAAGAAAAGAGAAAAAAAAATGCAGTTCACAAAGTTTAAGTTGCAGGCCAGAATCTCATTTCTGTTTCAACTAAGATTTAAGTAAGTAAATCTAATTCTTTTTATTTTGTTGTTAAGAAAAATTAAATGAGTAGATACATCAAGTTTAAACTAGTTTATATAAAACTTACTGCAGATAACAACTCAAAGGATTTCAGAGCTTTCCTCTGTTTTATTTCTACCTTCGGTTCCAAATAGGTGAGTAAACCTAAGATTTGTTTTATTTCTTTTGTGTTCGAATGCCTGTATGAAGGTGGATTTTCTTTGCATGTGAATGAATGGTATTGCCAGTGTTCTTACTTGCTTGGAAATATAGTTGTTCTTCTGTTTCCTGTAAAATATGGTTTACAGTGTAAACCATGCCAATAAATCCAAGTCTTCTCCTCTCTCTTTGCTTCTGAAAGAATTTAAAACAAATTTAAGTATTATATTTTCCCTGTATTTACATCAATATAAATCAAAACATAGAATCAGAGTTTCATTTTATTTCTGGAAAGTGTAAACACAGCCACAACTTAAAATGTGCAAAGATTCGAACCTCAAGAATTTTGATTTTAGTTATACTATTGGAATCATTACTGTAAATGATGATTTTTGAAAGCAAAACAAAATTTTTTCGTTAAGTTTTCAATGAGAAAAATGGGATGATCAGAAAATCAAAATTTTGCCAAGTTCCGGTGATCCAAGCGATCGTAGGCCTCGAGTTCGCCGTCACGGCTAGGAGGAGTGTTCGACATCACTGGAAAAATGCGAGTGGAATTTATAAAGCCCTAGATTTTGAATGCGAGATCAAATTAGGGCTTAGCCAAGTTTTTTTTGCATTGATCAGTAATCGGCCGATTTTGTTAATTTGGGTACATCGGACTAGATGAGGTCGAGTTGTGGAGGAACGTGGTTGACATGGGAAGCTCACGACGGAAAGGTGTGGCTTCTGGTGATCTCTGGTGTCAGTGCGTGGCGATTTCTTGAGGCGCTGATGGTTCCATTTGGGTTTGGGAACAAAATTTTGAAATCGTGTCTCATTCAAACTTTTGGGTGTTTGAGAGGCTCGAGCACATCGTAGTTGATATGTGGATGACCAAAAATTAAGTCGGAGGTGGCCGGCGAAGTTGTGCAGGTGCACGCGATGGGTTTAGGTGTCAGGTGGATTTGAGGTAGGGGAAGATAAAGATAGCTCGAAGTAGTAACCGGGGAAAGTGGAAGGAAACTCGAAGGCATGCACGGGTTAAATTCGCATTGTATCGGGTTGTTTTGTACTTAATCAAATTTATAAAAAAAATTGGGTCACTCGGGCCAGATTTTAGGAAAACTCGAAGCAAGCAGAGCAACTTCTCGGGGAAGACTCGAAGGGTGTTCAGGGAAAGTCAGAAAACGGGAAATTTTGCAAATAAAAAGACAAGAAATTTCAAAACTTTTAAAAATTTAAAATTCATGTTTTAAAAGATGGTTTTGATTTATATTTAAAACAACTTAATGTTAAGTAAGATATTTTTTTAAGTAAATTAATTCTTGTCAAATTACTTATAAAAAAATTTGTTATGAAATGTAATTAAAAAAGTAATGTTAAAGATTAAATGATTTACTTAAAATAAATTATTTAAATTAATTACCTAATATTTAGTGGTTATTTAGGGATTAATTTATTAAGATAATTAATTGGGGAAATAATAAATTAATTAAGACTTAATATATGAACAATTAAGAATGAATTAATTAGGGTAATTAATTAAGTGATGAGTTAATTATGAAGATAATTAAAGATTTAATTAATTTCAAATAAGGATAACAAATCATTGATTAAAGATAATTAATGAAATTAAATATGTGATTAATTAGTTTAAATCACACAATTGAGCTATCTTGGATGGACATGATCGATAACTATTGTGTAATGTATTTGATTGATATCTCTGATTTTATTTGTGATGCTTTGTGATTTAAATTCTTTACGCCAAGCTATACTATCTGTGATGAATATATCTCTATGTAAATAACAAATCCCTTTGGCCCGTAAAACGGCTTTTGAATTTCGATGCAACAGGGAGTCGGATTCCAGTTGGTTATCCGAAACCCACATCGAACCTGTGAATCTTTATGAATGACATATCCCCATGTTTTAAAAATTGACGCTCACTATTCGGATTAGCCGGGAAAGGACCTTTGTGTCATATAACCCATTCCGAATAGTGATTCGACAAATGGAGAGCAATTGAAGACCGATGATGAAGACCGGGTGTCTTCGAAAATGATAGCATAACTTATCGATTGTCTCTACACCGAGTTGCTCCGGTATAGGGATTCCCTAAGTGATGGGAAGTCCGATCGGGATTGTGGACGCCTGGATTTGCAAGGGCTTCTTCCTTTATTGGACGAAGTGCCTTCCGTTCTGTTCGAACCCGAAACAGACTTGTATGGTCGTCTGTCTGACACTACACATTGACAGATAAAGCCGATTTCTTTCAAACACATATCTGTTGGTGGCGGATAATTTATTCTCTTAGCTTAGCACCCTTTTCTGAGACGTATGAGCTCAGAGGTTATGTAGTTGAAGTTATCAGCGATATAACCCCAATTTGGTAGTGTGGCACGCTAAGTGCTGCTGTGTATTGATGATCATTTGTTGATCATTAAATGATCAAAGCATGGCTTTTGTAAAAAGCGTAGCTTTGTGGACGAGACTTCGTCGAACCTCACAACCCGGTAATGGTCGAAACAGGAAAGATGCGGCAAGGTTATTGGGGGTAGCGCCCCTTAGGGTATGTGCATTCCCTTCTGGATAGAAGTGGTACCATGGTATGGAGCCCAGATACTTATGTGGATATCGCAATTATATATATTCCTTTGTGATTTATGTTGGGGCCTCGGATAAAGGTTGGTTACAACCAGGGGATGGCATACTCGTGTCAGTAGTAACCTAGTTATAGAGGTAACCCGGTCTTGTATTGGCAGAGATCCGGTTAGGTTCTCGGGACGTCCCTCCAGAGGCATTCCCATATGGCCCAGGAAGTTCCTTAGCCTGACCATTTGTTAGAAATCCAATTACCGATACGAACCCAGTACGGTTTTAGTTGTATTACCTGCCATTTACTTATGGTGGTCACCACTGTTTAGATGGTAGCTATAGTAGGCATAGTACGAAATGTCTATGCTGCTAAGATTAATATTATATTTTCAAAATGTTTTTCTACACTAGTAATAATATCAAAGAATTTTTCCCGTATCAAGCATATTTGACTGTCATAAGGAGAAATCTCCCCCAAGTCTACGTTTGCATTGTGTGTGAGGTGGGAGGCCTTATGGCAGTTTCATTTTCAAAAAGCATTGCGAAGTTCTTTCGAATTCTTTTGTTTGCTTTTGATTTAAAATAAACTGGTTTTATTTTCAAAGCAACTGTTTTTGTTTACTCATACCAGTCCCATGACTGACCCGGAGTTTATTGTTTCCTTTCTAAACTCTGGGTGCCCATAATTTCCACACGGGCGGCATAGTAGCAGGTCTTTTGTGTTTAATTGCTAGCTAAATCTTGGAGTCGTATGGTTTGAAGACTACTAGTTTGAAGTTTTTAACTTGGAGATATTTTGAAACTTTTGGATCTCGAGGTTCTCAGTTTGGATGTTCATTATTGATTTATCTCTTTGAAGACTTTCTTAGAGTGATCACATGTTGTTCTTTTGTGATGGTCTATTTTGGAGTTGTGTTGTATATGTATATGAATACTTTGATGTTGTTGTTGTATTGATATTGTGTGATGTTGTATCTGGGATATTGATGTTGGTAGTTTTATTTTTTGCTGTTTATATTCATCTAATTGTTGTTATAAGCTCCATCCGAACTTAAATTCGACTTTCGAATCTTCGGCAGTCGAATACAAGTGAGATATTTGATGTTGATTTTTAAACGCTGAACTTCGGGTCGTGACAAGTGGTATTAGAGCTAAAGGTTGAGTAAGAACTTTAGCTACGGAGTATAACACATTAGATGGCTCATTAGAGATAGGGTGAAGTATACCCTGGAATGTGTATAAACCGAGACTGAAACCCAATAGTCTATTTTCTTTAACTGCTGATATTCCTTAAGATATCTCGTCCGAATCTCTAAATCAACTTTCTTACTAATTACAGATAGTAAGAATGAGTGGGCGCAGAGGTAGAGCTAGGAGTCAGGGAAATGCTACCACAACTAGTCAAGTTTCTCCTTCAGCGGAAGAAGTTGTACCTACTCAACCTCAGCCAAATCTGGCTGATTTGCATAAGAATTTCACAAGGCTGGGTGGTAGGCCTTTCACTGGCAAAGAATCAATTATTGAGGCCCAGGCTTGGATAAGATCATGTAAAAAGATTTTTAAGGGGCTTAAGCTGTAGGATGATCAAATGCGTCTAATTGCTTCTTGGCAGCTGCAAGATGAAGCTTCAGCTTGGTGGGAAACGGTCACAATAGATGAACCTGAAGAAGAGTTTTCTTGGAGTCGATTCAAGGAAGTGTTTGAAAAGCGATATTTTCCATCAGCAGGAATTTCACGAATGTATCAAGAGCTTCTAGACTTAATGCAAGGAGCCTTGTCTTTTGAAGAGTATTTAAACAAGTTCAATGAACTATCCCGTTTCGGACCGGAGTTGGTGAATACGCCTTTAAAGAAAAATGAAAAATTTATTCGTGGGATGAACAAGAAATACCACGAAAGGATGACCGCACACATCAAAGAATCTTTCTCTGATCTTATCGATATGGGATATCGGTACGCCACCTTGGATATGCAAGAGATTCTAAGGGAAAGCGGAAATTCTAGTAATCAGAATTGGAATAAGAGAAAGTTTGGGGGTAAGAAGCCACATCATGGCAAGGATAAAAGGAACAATCAAGGGAATTCGGCCAGAAATGTAACTTGTTACAACTGCCATGAGAAGGGGCATTATTCAAACAACTGCAAGAACCCGAAGAAGCAAGTCAAGAAGGAACAATCTGTGAAGAATAATCAAGGAGCTAGAGAATGCTATAATTGTCACAAGCCTGGACATATTGTTAAGGATTGCCCAGTGTTGAAACAAGCAAAGGTGGCGAATGTATATGCGATAAAGGAAGACCCTTCAACTTCGAAAGCAGATAAAGGAAAAGGTGTATTGGAAGGTAACCTTACTATTTATGATAAAGTCGTTAGAGTTTTATTTGACACAGGAGCTACACATAGTTTTATCTCCCAACAAACCGTAAATGAATTAAAACTTAAAACTAATTTTGTCGACGAGCCTATTTGTGTGAAAATTCCAGTAGGTGGCCCTGCAAACCTTTGTCTACGATGTAGAGACATCCCTATCTCGTATTCATGTTACCGGTTACCTATCAGTCTCTTTGTCCTTAATTTTAATGAATTCGAAATATTACTCGGAGTGGATTGGCTAACAAAATACGAAGCAAAACTAGATTGTAATAATCGAACGATCTCGATCAAAACAAACTTTGGAAATTTTATTGAAATCTCTTGTGAGGATCCGAGTCCAAAGAGAGATAAATTAATGTATACTTTGGGATATCCTGAACCCAGTTTGGAGTCTATACCTGTTGTTCGGGAGTTTTCCGACGTATTTGAAGAAGTAAAATCCTTACCTCCCCACAGAGAAATAGAATTCCGAATTGATTTAGTACCCGATGCTCGTCCTGTCGTACATGCAAGTCGCAGGATGACACCTAAGGAAAGAATTGAATTAGTCAATCAGACTCGAGATTTGTAAGAAAAAGGATTGATTCGCCCTAGTGTTTCCGAATGGGGTTCAGCCATCGTATTCGTGGCTAAATCAGACGGATCTTTGAGATTGTGTGTAGATTACCGCGATCTCAATAAACAAACTCTCAAAAATAAATTTCCTTTACCTAGAATCAACGATCTATTCGATCATCTTCATGGTGTTCGATTCTTTTCTAAGATGGATTTAGCTCAAGGATTCCATCAACTGCGAATAGCTGAGGATTGTGTTCATTTAACAGCCTTTATGGGTCCTAACATGTTCTACGACTGGTTAGTCATGCCTTTCGGACTAACCAACGCTCCTGCGTATTTTGTAGATTTAATGACCCGTGTGTTTCGAGAAGTACTGAACAAATTTGTCCTTGTATTTATTGATGATATCTTGATTTATTCCAAAACCGAAGAAGAGCACGCTGAACATCTCAAAATTGTTTTGGAAATATTGAGGAGGAATGTCCTATTCTCTAAATTCTCTAAATGTCACTTTTGGGTCAAAGAAGTCAGATTTCTCGGTCATATTGTTAACGAAGAAGGGATTTCTGTTGATCTAAGCAAGATTTCTGCAATTCTGGACTGGAAGCGACCCACTACTCCTAGAGAAGTTCGAAGTTTTCTGGGTTTAGCAGGATATTATGGAAAGTTTGTCCTGGATTTCTCTAAGTTGGCCAGCTCACTGACTAAGCTGACAATGAAGAATGCTAAATTCAATTGGACTCCGAAGTGTGATGAAGCTTTTCATGAATTAAAAAGGAGATTAACTACCGCTCCCGTTCTCGCTATCGTTAACGGGAACCAAAGGTTATCCGTCTATATTGATGCTTGTGGAGACAGTTTGGGTGCAGTACTAATGCAAAATGGAAAAGTAATTGCCTACGCGAGTAGACAATTACGGCCACATGAGAAAAATTATCCAACACACGATTTGGAACTTTTAGCGGTTATTTTCGCTCTGAAAATCTGGCGACACTATCTTCTGGGTAAGAATTTTTTCAGCTTTCTTAACGATATAAGAAATTTAACTTAACTAAATAAATATACTTAATGAACTCTCTCCGTTTTAGGTGAAAAATTTGAATTATTCACCGATCACAAATCTTTAAAGTGTCTCCTCACCCAGAAAGATTTAAATTTACGGCAACAACGATGGTAAGAATTTCTAGCGTCATATGACCTAGATATTCTGTATACACTTGGTAAAGCCAATGTGGTTGCTGATGCTTTGAGTAGAAAGCATGCTATTCTAGCTCATCTTGTTATCGCTCCTACTCTTCTTAAAAAGATTTCGAGACAGCAGAAAGAAGATGAGTTTCTTTGGGGAATTTATAAAAGGATATGCCAAGATGAAGATACTAGTTTTGAAATGGATAGTAGGGGAATTATAAGATTGAAAGGAAGAATTTGTGTCCCAAACATCCCAGAATTAAAGCGTGAAGTTTTGGATGAATGTCATAAGTCAAAACTCAGTATCAATCCAGGAGTTAATAAAATGTATAAAGATATCAAAAGAACCTTCTGGTGGAAAGCAATGAAGAGAGATATATCTATATATGTGAGTCGCTGTGCTACCTGTCAACAAATTAAAAGCGACCTGAAGAAGATGGCGGGTTTACTCCAGCCTTTGGAAGTGCTAAAATGGAAATGGGATCAGGTATCAATGGATTTTATCGACGGATTGCCACGAACCAAGAAGGGAAATGAAGCAATTTGGGTTATAGTGGACCATCTAACCAAAACTGCTCACTTCATTCCAGTGAAATCCACTCGGACAGAAGCAAGTTTAGCTAAGCCATATATCAAAGAGAATGTCCGTCTCCATGGTATACCGAGTAGTATAGTGAGTGATCGTGACCCGATCTTCACTAGTAGATTTTGGGAAGCCTTGCAGGACACGTTGGGAACAAAGCTAAATTTTAGTACTGCTTATCATCCACAATCGGATGGGCAGACTGAAAGGATAAATAGAATATTAAAGGATCTTTTGCGAGCTTGTATTCTCGACTTTGGTGGTTCTTGGGAAGACTATTTGCATTTGGTCGAATTTTCATATAATAACAGCTATCAAGCCAGTATCGAAATGGCTCCTTTTGAGGCTCTATATGGTCGACCGTGTCGATCACCGGTATGCTGGATTGAATCCGGTGATAGACTGGTTCTTGGACCGGACATGATTAAGGAAGCCACTGAAAAAGTTGATTTTATCCGAAAGAAGTTAACAACTTCTCAGAGTCGCCAGAAGAATTATTACGACCGCAGAAGGAGAGCTTTGGAATTTCAAGTTGGAGATTCTGTTTTCTTGAAAGTATCTCCAATGCGGGGTGTGTTAAGATTTGGGAAAACCGGTAAGTTGGCACCACGATACATTGGTCCTTTTCCTATTTTGGGAAGGATTGGTCCTCTAGCATATCGAGTACAGCTACCTAACTGGTTATCTGGCATACACGATGTATTTCACGTTTCACATCTTCGAAAGTACGTACCCGATCCATACAGTATTATAGAAGAAGCAACACAACAAGATCTGGAGATCACGCCAAATTTATCAGTTAAAAGAGAACCAATTAAGATTGTGGATCGAGACGAAAAGCAATCAAGGAACAAAATTGTGAAACTCGTTAAAGTGCAATGGAGCGGAGATCCAAAGGACTGTACTTCGGAAACAGAGGACAGTATGCAAAAGTCTTATCCCAAATGCAGGGTGGATATCTCGGCTTAAATTGGTAAGACATTTCTCTATTCTTTTCTGAATTCGTATATTATTTGTTTACTTTTCTCTCTCTTTCAAATTTCGAGGACGAAATTTTCTTAAGGAGGGGAAATCTGTAACATACCAAAATTCATCAATTTAAAATGGGTAAATGTTGAACTTTTATAATAAAATTTGAAAAGTTTCAAAATAAATAAATAATAAATAAATAAATAAATGATGATATAAATGAATAAGAATTTCAAATTTCTTTTAAGTTTAAAATTTAAAATATTAAAAGTCTTAAAATCATTTGAATTTAACTTTATTCATATATATAAATATATATATATATATAATATATATATATGTATGTGTGCATACATGGGTAGATTTGAATTTATATATTGAATTGATTTTCAATTTGAATTTAAATTTTAAAATAAGGTGTTTGGTAAAATAGTTTGCATTCATATATACACATCTATCAGAATTATTAATGTTTATTAAAAAAATTCAAAACACTTTCTTTTGGTAATATGCATTAACATCAAGCTAAAATTTTTATAAAGCTAACATTTATTAATAAGAAATATAAGTTTAAAATAAATTATATAATGTAGATTTGTTATGTTAATAAAGAAAAATCTTTCTTATTACAAGTGTTAAATTAAGAATGACATAGTGACAAATGTAATTCAATAAAAGAAGAAAAGTAACAAGTGTCCTTTAATAATTTCTTTTCTTAAGTATTTTTTTTAAAAGCAAACAAACTTATACAATATCTTCTATCTTAACTTTTATTCATTTCAAAGAGGAATTTGGGCAATCTTTATTTCAGAAAAAAAAATCATCATCAAAAGAAAAAAAAACTTACATTGTCTCAACAAATTTAAATCAAGAAACTATATCCAGGAAAAAGATGTGTAACAAATTTCCCTTTGTTTCTCAAGCTAGAAGAAGAATCCCAATCTTCAACAAACACTACAAAATCAAGCTAAAACTTCAAAGAGATAAAGAGATTCAGGGTTCAACTTAAAAAGAAAAGAGAAAAAAAAACTGCAGTTCACAAAATTTAAGTTGCAGGCCAGAATCTCATTTCCGTTTCAACTAAGATTTAAGTAAGTAAATATAATTCTTTTTATTTTGTTGTTAAGAAAAATTAAATGAGTAGATACATCAAGTTTAAACTAGTTTATATAAAAATTACTGCAGATAACAACTCAAAGGAAGTCAACTAAAAAAAAAAAAGAAAAAAAAACTGCAGTTCAAAGGATTTCAGAGCTTTCCTTTGTTTTATTTCTGCCTTCAGTTCCAAATAGGTGAGTAAACCTATGATTTGGTTAATTTCTTTTGTGTTTGAATGCCTGTATGAAGGTGGATTTTCTTTGCATGTGAATGAATGGTATTGCCAGTGTTCTTACTTGCTTGGAAATATAGTTGTTCTTCTGTTTGCTGTAAAATATGGTTTACAGTGTAAACCATGCCAATAAATCCAAGTCTTCTCCTCTCTCTTTGCTTTTGAATAAATTTTAAACAAATTTAAGTATTTTATTTTCCCTGTATTTACATCAATATAAATCAAAACATAGAATCAGAGTTTTATTTTTTGTTTGGAAAGTGTAAACACAGCCACAACTTAAAATGTGCAAAGATTCGAACCTCAAGAATTTTGATTTTAGTTATACTAATTGAATCATTACTGTAAATGATGATTTTTGAAAGCAAAACAAAATTTTTTCGTTAAGTTTTCAATGAGATAAATGGGATGATCAGAAAATCAAAATTTTGCCAAGTTCCGATGATCCAAGCGATTGTAGGCCTCGAGTTCGCCATCACGGCTAGGAGGAGTGTTCGACATCACTGGAAAAATGCGAGTGGAATTTATAAAACCCTAGGTTTTGAATGCGAGATCAAATTAGGGCTTAGCCCATTCTTTTTGCATTGATCAGTAATCGGCCGATTTTGTTAATTTGGTTACATCGGACTAGATGAGGTCGAGTTGTGGAGGAACGTGGTTGACATGGGAAGCTCGCGACGGAAAGGCGTGGCTTCTGGTGATCTCTGGTGTCAGTGCGTGGCGATTTCTTGAGGCGCTGATGGTTCCAGTTTTGGGTTTGGAAACAAAATTTTGAAATCATGTTTCGTTCAAACTTTTGGGTGTTTGAGAGGCTCGAGCACATCATAGTTGATATGTGGATGACCATAAATTAAGTCGGAGGTGGCCGACGAAGTTGTGCAGGTGCACGCGATGGGTTTAGGTATCAGGTGGATTTGGGGTAGGGGAAGATAAAGATAGCTCGAAGTAGTAACCGGGGAAAGTGGAAGGAAACTCGAAGGCATGCACGGGTTAAATTCGCATTGTATCGGGTTGTTTTGTACTTAATCAAATTTATAAAAAAATTTGGGTCACTCGGGTCAGATTTTAGGAAAACTCGAAGCAAGCAGAGCAACTTCTCGGGGAAGACTCGAAGGGGGTTCAGGGAAAGTCAGAGAACGGGAAATTTTGCAAATAAAAAGACAAGAAATTTCAGAACTTTTAAATTTTTTAAAATTCATGTTTTAAATGATGGTTTTGATTTATATTTAAAACAACTTAATGTTAAGTAAGATATTTTTTTTAAGTAAATTAATTTAACTTAATTCTTGTCAAATTACATATAATTATTTTTTATGAAATGTAATTAAAAAAATGACGTTAAAGATTAAACGATTTACTTATGTAATAAATGATTTACTTAAAATAAATTATTTAAATTAATTACCTAATATTTAATGGTTATTTAGGGATTAACTTATTAGGATAATTAATTGGGGAAATAATAAATTAATTAAGACTTAATTTATGAACAATTAAGAATGAATTAATCAGGGTAATTAATTAAGTGATGAGTTAATTATGAAGATAATTAAATATTTAATTAATTTTAAATAAGGATAACAAATCATTGATTAAAGATAATTAATGAAATTAAATATGTGATTAATTAGTTTAAATCACACAATTAAGCTGTCTTGGCTGGACATGATCGATAACTATTGTGTAATGTATTTGATTGATACCTCTGATTTTATTTGTGATGCTTTGTGATTTAAATTCTTTATGCCAAGCTATACTATCTATGATGGATATATCTCTGTGTGAATAACAAATCCCTTTAGCCCGTAAAAAGGCTTTTGAATTTCGATGCAACAGGGAGTCGGATTCCAGTTGGTTATCCGAAACCCACATCGAACCTGTGAATCTTTGTGAATGACATATCCCCATGTTTTAAAAATTGACGCTCACTATTTGGATTAGCCAGGAAAGGACCTTTGTGTCATATAACCCATTCCGAATAGTGATTCGACGAATGGAGAGCAATTGAAGACCGGTGATGAAGACGGGTGTCTTCGAAAACGATATGATAACTTATCGATTGTCTCTGCACCGAGTTGCTCCGGTATAGAGATTCCCTAAGTGATGGGAAGTCCGATCGGGATTGTGGACGCCCGGATTTGCAAGGGCTTTTTCCTTTATTGGACGAAGTGCCTTCCGTTCTATTCGAACCCGGAACAGACTTGTATGGTCGTGTGTCTGGCACTACTCCTTGAGAGATAAAGCCGATTTCTTTCAAATACGTATCTGTTGGTGGCGGAGAATTTATTATCTTAGCTTAACACCCTTCTTTGAGACGTATGAGCTCAGAGGTTATGTAGTTGAAGTTATCAGCGATATAACCCCAATTTGTTAGTGTGGCACGCTAAGTGCTACTGTGCATTGATGATCATTTGTTGATCATTAAATGATCAAAGGATGGCTTTTGTAAAAAGCGTAGCTTTGTGGACAATACTTCATCAAACCACCCAACCCAGTAATGGTCGAAATAGGAAAGATGTAGCAAGGTTATTGGGGGTAGCGCCCCTTAGGGTATGTGCATTCCCTTCTGGATAGAAGTGGTATCATGGTATGGAGCCTAGATACTTAACTTATGTGGATATTGCAATTATATATATTCCTTTGTGATTTATGTTGGGGCCCCGGATAAAGGTTGGTTACAACCAGGGAATGGCATACTCGTGTCAGTTGTTACCTAGTTATAGAGGTAACCCGGCCTTGTGTTGGCAGAGATCCGGTTAGGTTCTCGGGACGTCCCTCCAGAGACGTACCCATGTGGCTCAGGAAGTTCCTTAGCCTGACCATTTGTTAGAAATCCAATTACCGATACGAACCCAATACGGTTTTAGTTGTATTACCTGCCATTTACTTATCGTGGTCACAACTGTTTAGATGGTAACTATAGTAGGCATAGTACGAAATGTCTATGCTGGCTAAGATTAATATTTCGAAATGTTTTTCTACACTATACACTAGTAATAATATCAAAGAATTTTTTCCGTATCAAACATATTTGACTGTCATAAGGAGAAATCTCCCCCAAGTCTGCATTTGCATTGTGTGCGAGGTGGGAGGCCTTATGGCAGTTTCATTTTCAAAAAGCATTGCGAAGTTCTTTCAAATTTTTTTGTTTGCTTTTGATTTAAAATAAACTGCTTTTATTTTCAAAGCAATTGTTTTTGTTTACTCATACCAGTCCCATGACTGACCCGGAGTTTATTGTTTCCTTTCTAAACTCTGGGTGCCCATAATTTCCACATGGGCAACATAGTAGTAGGTCTTTTGTGTTTAATTGCTAGCTGGATCTTGGAGTCGTATGGTTTGGAGACTACTAGTTTGAAGTTTTTAACTTGGAGATATTTTGAAACTTTTGGATCTCGAGGTTCTCAGTTTGGATGTTCATTATTGCTTTATCTCTTTGAAGACTTTCTTGGAGTGACCACATGTTGTTCTTTTGTGATGGTCTATTTTGGAGTTGTGTTGTATATGTATATAAATACTCTGATGTTGGTGTTGTTATTGTATTGATATTGTGTGATGTTCTATCTAGGATATTGATGTTGGCAGTTTTATTTTCCGCTTATATTCATCTAATTGTTGTTATAAGCTCCATCCGAACTGAAATTCGACTTTCGAATCTTCGGCAGTCGAATACAAGTGAGATATTTGATGTCGATTTTTGAACGCTGAACTCCGGGTCGTGACAATTAATGTGTGTAATTGACAAAATTACAAATTTTGAAATATAGTCATTAATACAAATAGAAGATGGGAATTGGAATATATTAATGTTATGAAATATAAAACAATATAAAAAAATGTCTATAGAATAATAACTGATTTGAGTATAAAGATTGAAACCAAATAAAAACAATTCATTGGAATTAAATTTTAATTGATAAGATTTATGGCAGTTGTACTCAAACACTGTAAATATTGAAATAGTCAATAATGAATTGATATAGAGATTTTTTTTAGAGGATTATAAATTACTAAGTGATTTTTGGTGATGGGAATTGTGAATTATAAATTTTGAATTGAAAGTTGACTTAATTAATTTAATATTAATTTATTTAATTAACTGAAATATAGCCATTTTGGCCACCGAATCGGATTTCGACGAAATTAGTTTCGTAGGTCCGTAACGATGAATATTTATAGGATTTCAAGTTTCGTAGCGATCGGACTTGTCATTTGATCGTAAGGGCTCGATACGCCTAAAAATCAATTTAATTGAAATCAATTGAAATCAATTTGAAATAATCTAATTTTAACATAACTTCTTTATACGATGGAATTGGGACTTGAAACCTATTCCATTGAGTTTAAAATATTTGAAAACATCTATTTTGATATATGGGTTGATTCATTTTCGTTCTAGAGACAGAACGGGCTTTTCAGGTCGTGTATCGTTCAACATTCCAAACAAATCAAGCCCATTCCTTTCTATTTTGTTATACCTACATAAATTCCTCGTTATAAACCTAAGTCATTTCCTCATTTCTGTATGTACAATTCCATTTGCTCCTTCTCATTCCAATGGCAGACAAAATCTGTTCCCAATTGCAATTTCAAATCAAAAAAACTCAAAATCCTCAAAATATATCATATTTTATATCGATTTAAAGCTCCCGATGAGCACAAGTCAATTATGCTGTTCGTTTTTCGATCTGGGTTTCGTGTGGCCAGAAATTGTAGATCTGTTTTGGGTCGTTCATCGCTTGACGATGAACTTCGTCTGATCGGCTAATCATTGGTATGAGGCTGTGGAGGTCATCAAAGGGATTGCATCTGTGTCGTTCGCAAGTGAAGTTGACGGTCGGATTGTCGGGAATAATTCAATTAGGGCATGCATATTGTGGCGGCGGCTGCTCATCGTTTTCACTATCGTGAGCGGCGAGTTGATTGTGAGGGGTTGGGGATGCTTGGGTAGGTCGACAGTGAAGTCTTGGTGGCCACGTTGGCCAGCGACAGTGACGGCAGGGGATATTTCACGTAAGGGATGGCGGCTCGTTTCGTGAGCGTGTGTTTGGCTGCCTAGGGTTGGGGCCTGGAACAAAGAAGGTGACTTTTTCGTTTTTTATTTGTTTTAAATTTAAATCTTTAATCTTCTAATCACCATAACTTTCACATACGAGATCCAATTCACGTGTGGTTTCTTGCACTAGGATCGTATTGAAATTTCGGACATTTCGACGCTCGTTTAGGCAAATGCGAAGACTTTTTGAATTTTGGGTTTAAATTGTTTAAAACCGATTTAAATTCAAAAGTTGAGTGTTTCAATCCACTCGCAACTTCTAAAATTTCTTATGTTTGTTAAATTAATTTATGATGTGATTTGAAATTCATTTATGATTTTTTTGGTATATTTTAATCATCATCTCAGTTTATTTGAATTAAATCTTTATTTAATTTATTATTGAATATAAATTACCAGTCAAATACCCATTATTGATTACCAGTTCCATATTGATATTTATTGATTGATTTGGATGATGATTGTGATGGATGTTGTATTTTATACCGTTATAAACTACAAGTTCGTTATGGATTTTGATTTATTTTGGAATTGCGGTTTGAAATGATATACAACCGTAAAATGTTAAAATTGCGGATTGAAATGATAAATATCTGTATCACTTGACCCTAAGGTTGAGAATTATATACAGACACCGGATTGGTCAAACTAAATGATTTTAAAATCCTTAAAGTTTTGGATTTAATTGAATGATATTTGAAATTAAATTTGATTTATAGAAATTGAAGTATTACCGGGAAATCAAGTTTTATGATGAAATGTGAAATGGTTTAAGAGGAACTGCATTAAGAAATTAATTTGGAAGCTTGAAGTTAAACTCTTAAGTATAAATGAAATTCTATCAAAATTGAGTTATTGAATTTGTTGAAAATAACTTTGAAATATTTTGAAGTTAGAGTAATCCAAATTGATACTTGAACATGGATTTAAATGATATGAAATTCAATAGTTTACTGAAACTTGGAAAATTGAAGATTTGAAATTTGGTTTGTCGATTTGGAAATTTGAAATAGTCCAAATGTGTTGAAATTAAATGAATAGTTTAATTTGTTTATAATTTCAAACTCATATTTTAAAGTAAATTATTTTAAGTATATTATTTTATATTGTCTAATTATTAAGATTTTCAAATTTATTAAAACATTTAACCAATATTAACTATATAAATTATTTTAATCTATTTTGAACCAATTTAATTTATTTTAAACTAATTAAACCATTTAAATTTATTTTAGATATAATTAATCTATTTTATTATATTTAATCTGATTTAAATCTATTTAACTATCTTAAATCAATTAAAAGTATTTTTTACCTATAATTAAACTATTTTAGAGCATTTGACTGTTTATAACTATATAAACTATTTCTAAATTTCCAAACTAAGTAAAGTGAAAGTGTTTACGCTCAATTCATTGTTTTAAAGAGAATAAGGTTAAATGATGTTATAACCTAAGTTGGAATTTTGAATGTTATAATAAATTGAAAATATGATTTTGAAGTAAGGACTTAACTTGTTTTGGAGCTATGATTTTTTGAAGAAATTATGATTTTGGAAACGATATAATTTGAAAATGATATAAATGGTGAATTGGCTTTTGAAAGGAAATATAATTTCGAACTATTATTTTAAATATGATATGATTTCAAAGGTGAAAAGAAATTGCTTGAAATAACGTAATTTCATTTTAATGATGAAAGCCTAACATTTATTCTTTTGGGTGGTATGAATTTTTAAACAGGTTTATCAAACCTGTCATGTATAAACAGAGGCATGTTGCCTGTACACAATCATGCACATAGTCATCCATATATATATACAAGTATGCAAGCACATTTCACAATTTACATCAAAATCTTATAACATGCAAATCAGATATAACAAGTCTTAAGTATGTATAAGGGTGGTCTGCTCACCTGGGTAAAACAGAGAAATAGAGAGGAAATCCTAAATGGTATTTGTTTTTAAAACTTGAAAACCAAGTTGAATGTGACGACCCTTACTTTACCGTTCATTGGAAATTGAGGTAACATGTTTTTCGCTCGTCACTAGAAATTTTGACAACCCCAACGTTAAAAATTGTGAAACCTTCATTAAAAATCTTATTTTTTGAGTTCAAATCCAGACATGCACTCTAAACTTGAAATTAAAATACTTGAATTATTGTCTAGAAAGGATTTTTCACTGTATATTATCATTTTACAGTTAATTACTTCCTAATTATCTTTTAATTAATTAATTACATTAATTAATCAATCCTTAATTAATTACCATTTAATTAATTATCCTTAATTAATTACATCAATTAATTAATCCTTAATTACCATTTAATTAATTATCCTTAATTTATTGCAATATGTGATTAACCTTAATCAATTATATTAATAAATCTCAAATTAATTTTAATCACTTGATTACTCAACTTCTAATCATTTATTAATTAAGTAAGTAATGATTTCGAAAGTGATATAGTTTGAATTGAATATGATATTTTGATATTAATTATGAAATGATTTTGGAAATGTAAAAGAACCATTCCGTGTGTAATAAGCGATTGGTTGTTAAAGAGACCGGGATTGGATATTGTCATACTCTCTGCCAATACCGAAAACCACTATGACAACTGTGTATGCGGTGGAGATTCCATAATGAAGTAGGATGGTGGCGATGATCCTATATGAGGTATATACGTGGACCCGACTCTCATGAGTTGGCGTAAGGTGGCTAAAACAAGAGCAATTGACGGGCCAAATGAGGTCATTCCTTCGATCGGGCACACTCCAACGATCTATATTTTGATTTTGTGATTTATTCGGTGGCCACCTTCGATATTTACTCAGGAGTGTGTTTCGAGTTGGGCGATAGTTGCGGCAATGCGTTACCAACAGTCCAGAAGTGTAATTGGTATATCCACCCTGGCATTGCCTAGTTGTGCCGTGTCACCTGTGAGAAATGCGGATTACGGATCTTAAGACTAGAATTAACACTAGAGGGAGGGTGAATAGTGCTTTAAGGAACTACTAATTCTTTTTGAATTTATATTAATTTGAACACAAATGTATGCAATATTCAGACATAGATATGATCATAGAATCAAATACAGATGCAAATATAAAGTAAAAGAAATAAAGGGAAAAACACACCGGATTTTATGCTGGTTCAGAGTTACCATACATCTAGTCCCGCATCACAAGTACGGATTTCCTTTTAAAATCAATTCTTACAATTACACCCTTGATTTCAAGGTCATGAGGTACACCGCTCCAGATTCACAATCCTCTTCGTGGAGATACTTGATTTTACAGGCAATAAGTTCGCCCAATTGATTTTCTAGGCTACAATCACACATTTTCTCGCTTGATTGATTTTACAGGCTACAATCACACCTTTTCTCGCTTGATTGATTTTACAGGCTACAATCACACCTTTTCTCACTCAGTTAATTATAAAGAAATCTATAACTCCGAACAGCACTGGGATCTTGTTGAGATAGTGATAGAGAATCAAACCAGAAATGATCTGGTTAGATTCAATGGTGATTTCGGCAGAGTAATGGTAAAAATGTATATAAAGAAATGTGGAAGAAGAAGAGGAGTGAAATTAGAGAATATATGAAAATAAATTCATTTAAAACAGCCCCTATTTATAGTAAAACAACAGCCATGTCCATTCGTGAAAGGATGTGACGAATAGATACTTCCTTTGATCTTCAAAATTTTGAAATAAACTGTCACCTTGTCGACAAGGGTATCTTGGGGTTGTCGACAGGCCTAAGTTGTTTTTGGTAATTTTGTTTTTCTTTGAAAATAACTTCTATCTAGTATTAAAACTATTTTAAAACTTTATAAATATATTCAACTATAGTTAAAATACATAAATAAGTATAGAGAATAATATTTTGGTGTATATAAAATGTTACTATAATTTTATATTTAAATCTAAGTATAAATATTAAAAGTCAAATATATTATAATTAAAAGATAGTCTAAAACCAAGGATAATTTATTTTGAAAATAAAGACTATTTTGAGGCTAAAAGTATTTTAAAAACAAGATAGATTTTTTTGATTCTTTTAAAAGGAAGATTTTGAAATCATTTTGAAAACAAGATATAATTTTGTAAAACATTTGAATAAAAGTTAGTGGATACAAAACAATGTTCCACTATATTTTTCGTAGGTTCCATCTTACTTAGGGTTCCATCTAACGGGCTCGAAGTGGATTCCATTCCAGGAATAAAATATATTTTAAGATGTCAGTGCTTTACTAGGAGTTTTAACAAAATTCCTAACTAAATTACTTATATTGAAATCTTGAACTCTTGATAATCTTGATACTCATGAGTCTTGAATCTTGATATCTTCGATCTTGAGTTTATCAGTTCTTGAATCTCTATGCTGTACAATCTTCATTCTTTGGTACTTGTATATATATCGTGCATATACATATATGTCTAAACAATAATGTTAGTATTTATATTTTATAATCTTATTCTAAGGTTGTTGTCATCAAAACCATCTTCTCAGGGACTAACGATCTCCCCCTTTTTGATGATGACAACCTTTGTTTATAAATTATAACTTCCATCCTAATAACTCCCCCTAAAACTAATAACTCCCCCTTAGTTTATGCCTAACTATCCTATTTTATACTTCTCCTCCTTTGTCATCAACAAAAACTAACTCCAAACTATATAACTCCCCCTTAATCTAATACTATATGACATTTGATTATAATGATAGTGTTATCATAAATAATCAACACTTAATTCTAAAACTAAAACTTAGTCCTTAATAACTAACAATCTTAACCATGAATCCATATATGATAATACTTATAATAGTTATAATGTGAGAATTCAAATATAAGAACAAAAATCATTTATTAATTATATATTGTTATATTTACATTTGCGTAGAAAACGTAAGTAAATCATATAACGATAAGAAAGAGAGAAAAGAAACTAATGTGCGTCCTTGAAAATGGGAGACCTATGAACCGAGCAATTTGGGTAGTGGAAACAGAAATTTCCATATTGTTAGACTAGATTTCCATCCTTGTCAAAGCACACTTCGCCAACACAAACAGCTTTGTCGTCATCTTTAGCGTGGTCTTCTTCCATGAAGGCTTCTTCTTCTTCTTCTTCTTCCTCGTTGTCCTCTTACACTTGATCACCTGAAGATTCTTCGTCAATCAAGATGGGATTGGTGTGATTGTCCATTAGAAAATTTTCCAAGTTTCTAAGGATTTTGCCTTGCCGTTCTTGTTCTTTGGCCATTCTGATTTGCACTACTTGAATTTTAGTCATTAGTTGCAGTTCTTTATCCTGCAAGTGTAGCTCGTTGAAATGGTTCAGTAGAAGGAAACGAAAAGATTGAATTTTTATTTGATTTGGAGGAGGAGGCCATTGTTTTATTGTTTTCAGAAGTTAGATTAGAGAAAGGATATAAAGAATGAACAAAATTTCGAAATAAGAAGAATATATAACCACCCGTTTGAATTTTGGTGGGAAAATTTCAAAAAAAAAAAATCGTTATATGTCGATAGGGGTAAAAGAGGGTTATTGACAAGGTACTTGATATTTTTGCTATTTGATTTATTTCAATTTAATTTTTAATTATACTTTGTTATTTATATTCTACATTTTAGTTATTGAACAAATACCTAATTCTCTTCTTAATTTAGTAAACATAGATCCATTTAAGGGTTTTGTTATGATATCAACAATTTAGTTCTCGGAATTGATATAATCGACAGCAATTACTTCTTACTTATATTATCTCTGAGAAAATGATGTCTAATATCAATATGTTTAGTTCAAGCATGATGAGTAGGATTTTTGATAAATTTATTGCACTAGTATTATCACAATAAATTGGTGATTTTGGGATATTTAAACCAAAGTCTTTTAAAGTTTGTTGCATATATATTACTTGAGTACAAGCCAAAGCAGCAGAAATATACTCTGCTTTGGTTGTTGATAAAGAAACAATGTTTTGCTTTTTACTAAACTAGGAAATCAGAGAATGCACCAAAAAGTGACAAGTTTCACTTGTACTTTTTCTCTTTGATCTACAACTAGCATAATCAGCATCACAGTAAGATATTAATTCAAAAGAATCATTTTTAGGATAAAATAAGCCATAATTAAAGATGTGTTTAACATATCTTATGGCTCGTTTTACAGCTTTTAAGCGGGTCTCTTTAGGTTGGGATTGATATCTTGCACAGAGACAAACATTATGCATGATATCAGGTCTACTAGCAGTAATATAGAGTAGTGATCCAATCATTCCTCTATATAATTTTTGATCTACATCTTTAGAGAGATCTTCTTTACTTAGGTATTCATTTGTTGTCATGGAAGTGGGTTTTCCACTTGCAGTGGTCAAACCAAATTTACTAACTAGGTCTTTAGCATATTTTTCTTGACTGATAAAAATACCATTATCTAATTGTTTTATTTACAATCCTAGAAAGAAGTTTAATTCATCCATATGACTCATCTCAAACTCTTTTGTCATTGTTTCAAAAAATTCTTTATTCATTTCAAAATTAGTTGATTCGAAAATGATATCATCTACAATTACAAAAACATATTTACTATGATTTGTTGAAAGAATTTGAGATGGACCAAATAAATCAAGATGAAGTAATTCAAGAGGTTTTGAAGTTGAAATCATATCTTTTAATTTAAAGGAACTTTTTCTAAGTTTTTCTAATTGACATGCATCACATAAAGTATCTACTTTAAAATTCATTTTAGGGAGAACTCTTATTAGATTATGTTTTGACAGTCTAGATAAGAGTTTGAAATTCAAATGCCCAAATCTCTTATGCCAAATCCAAGGGTCACTTGTATTTGCCAAAAGACACAGGTTATCATTTGAAACTTTCATACTAAGAATATAAATATTCTTTTTCCTAATTCCATCAAATATTATGGTTGAATTATTATCTTCAATGTGACACTTATCTTTTTCAAATTTAATTTTATATCCTTTATCACAAAGCTAACTAATACTTAGCGGATTAAGTTTCAGATTCTTAACTAGCAAAACATTAGTAACAATAGGAGTTTCAGAGTTACCGACTTTACCGATGCCAATCACATATCCTTTTGAGTTGTCTCCAAAGTTAACCAGTCCTCCGTATTTGTATATTATATCATTCAGCATATTTGGATTACCAATCATGTGTCTAGAGCATCCACTATCGAGTATCCATTTATTCTTTTTGATCTGCACAATTTGTCCATTGTGGATTGATTACTCAACACCCATAAAACATGTTTCCTGCACAACATACAAATTTGGTAGACAACTTGAATTTGAATATTGATTACATGCAAACTCAAGAGACAATGATGTTCTGAATATTTCTAAACTAGTATAACAATTTTTTTAAACATAGCAATTTTAAAAGCTTTTTAAAAAAATCATATTATGAAACTTGGAAAACCTTGCTCTGATACCAAATGTGAGAAATGTTGATTACAGACCTCAAGTCTAGAATTAATACTAGAGGAAGGGGGGTGAATAGTGTTTTAAGGAATTACTTATTCTTTTTGAATTTATATCAATTTGAACACAAATGTATGCAATATTCAGACGCATATATGATCACAGAATCAAACACAGATGCATATATAAAGTAAAAGCAATAAAGGTTACCCTACATCCAGTCCCGCAACACAAGTACAGATTTCCTTTCAAAATCAATTCTTATAATTACACCCTCGATTTCAAGGCCACGAGGTACACCGCTCCAGATTCACAATCCTCTGGGTAGAGATACTTGATTTTACGGGCAACAAGTTCACCCAATTGATTTTTCAGGCTATAATCACACCTTTTCTCGCTTGATTGATTTTACAAGCTATGATAACACCTTTTCTCACTCAATTAATTACAAAGAAATCTATAATTCTGAATAGAACTGGGATCTTATTGAGATAGTGATAGAGAATCAAAATAAAAATGATCTAGTTAGATTCAATGGTGATTTCGGCCGAGTAATGGTAAAAATGTAGAGAATAATATTTTGGTATATATTAAATTTTACTATAATTTTATATATAAATCTAAGTATAAATATTAAAATTTAAATATATTATAATTAAAAGATAGTCTAAAACCAAGGATAATTTGATTTTGAAAATAAAGATTATTTTAAGGCTAAAAGTATTTTAAAAACAGGATAGATGTTTTGATTCTTTTAAAAGGAAGATTTTGAAATCATTTTGAAAATAAGATATAATTTTATAAAACATTTGAATAAAAGTTAGTGGATACAAAACAATGTTCCACTAAATTTTTCGTAGGTTCCATCCTACTTAGGGTTCCATCCCTTTAACAGGCTCGAAGTGGATTCCATTCCACGAATAAAATAGATTTTAAGATGTCAGTGCTTTTCTAGGAGTTTTAACAAAATTCCTAACTAAATTACTTGTATTGAAATCTTTAACTCTTGATAATTTTGATACTCATGAGTCTTGAATCTTGATATCTTCGATCTTGAGTTTATAAGTTTTTGAATCTCTATATTGTACAGTCTTCTTTCTTTTGTACCTGTATATATATCCTGCATATACATATATCTAAACAATAATGTTAGTATTTATATTTTATAATCTTATTCTAAGGTTATTGTCATCAAAACCATCTTCTCAAGGACTAACATCACCTACCCTAGCGCGCCTTCTATGAGTTTGTTTTATGCCGTACCTATGAGGTATCCTCTGGCGGCCCCAGTTTATGGGGAGTTACGGTACTATACAGACTATTGACATTATAAAATATGTTAAGGGGGATATGGGTAACGCCTTAACGCTATTTTAATAGTTTACTTTACTATAGACACTATTATAATAACGTATCTTACTACATAGTAGATAGTTTAACGGATCCTTAGGAGATGTGAATCCTGGGTATCTTTTAAGTTACTACACTCACGTAAGACACTGGATAGGAGATGTTAAAACCCCTAAACATCTCTTATACCTTCCCACTCATATTTATTTACCGTTGATTTAACTTACATAAGTTCTTTTAGTTCTGACTCGAGTGTTCTGTCTTTTCGATTCGCTCGGGTCAGCTTGAGTATTTCAGGATTTGAAGACCTTATTTCTGGAGGACGAAGACGAAGATGAAGATTTGTGCTACTATTATTTACTGTATCTATTTTTTACTATATTTACTCCACTGCATTCATACTGTTCCGCTGCATTATTATTTATTTATCTCTGATATGTGTAACTCTGATTTTGTATTGTATAAATATAATCAAATGTTTTGTATACAACTTCATGAACTGTTATTTGATTATTATATTTTGTCATTCCACCACGAGATTCTGTTTTTTTTCCTTCTATGCTTTTTCTTATTCATCCCAATAACAATCTGTCCTTCTGTATGGTTTTGATTCGACATGTATGTCTACTTAAAACTTACAAAAAGGCGGGATCTTATAGTTGGTATCAGAGCTTTGGTCCAGCGATAACCTTAGCTTTGTGGGGTCTGACTCATATAAAATGGGTAGTAATATCCTAGAACGAGTCGCTGATTGTATATATATGAGAGAGCATATTTGTTAGTGTTATAAAATGTTTTTATATTGTGTTAATTTGTTCCTATTTGTATTTATAAATTCTGGTTGGTGCATAGAATGCTATGACATCGATAGGAATTTCTAAACACCTAATAGGACAGACCGACACAATATTGTTTTGCAATATAGGTAAATGAAATAATTTTGCCTATTTTATTTTGTATATAAAATAATAAATTTTATAAATGATATATTTGGTTGTAATATATTGGTTGTTAGGTAGTGAAATTTATAAATAGTGGTTGGAAATAAGATTTGAAAATAAAATAAATGAAAATTGGAAATTTAGAGCTTAAGTTCCGGGGGTTTTTGAAAATTTCTTTCATGACGACCCAGAATTTTTGGATATTTGAAATTGAAATATTTAATTAATATTAAATATTTGGAAGTTAGTTTAACTTGAATTTAAAATATCATTGTTTATTTGACAATTAAATTATTGAATTTAATAATTGAGAATTGGTTAAAAGAAGTGAATCTTGGTTTTTAAGCTAGTTAAAAATATTTCAAAGGCTTAATTTATAATTATAATACTGTAGATAATGAAAGCTTTAGAGTTGAATTTTAAAAGTGTTTTCTTCAGTTTTAAAAATATATAGTTTAAATTGATATTTAAAAATAACCTTCTAAGGCACAGTCTCAGAATTCGACGGAACAGTTCCATTGGATCCATGATAGCGTATTATTTCCAGATTTCAATTTTCGTAGCTTTTAGAGTTGTCATGTGGCTGTACGGTAGATAAATGCGTTGAAATCTATATCGAAATTTAATATAATAACTGGGTCCAAAAAGCTATCTTCTCTATACGTTCGAGTTAGGCCTCGAAACCTTTTCCTTTACGTTCGTAATAGGGATATAACATGATGAATGCCTACCGACACGCCTCGATAGGAGATCAAGATTGTGAGTTGCGAAATTCAAGATGATTTAAATTTGAATTTAAATATAAATATAAATAATATAATCAAAACACTGTAGCAAGCTTATACACGTAGAGCATTTTAAACATGTGTTCTTCTTCGTGAAACACATGTCTAAAAAAAGAAACTATCTTGTTTAAAATTACAGAAGAAAAATTGGCAAGCAAAAAAATCAACTCATCAAAACGAAGGAAATAAAATGGCCGAACCCCTTCTTCTCAAATCAGATCGCCGTCTTTCCACTTTTTTTCTATTCATAAATGAAACTAACCCAAAATCAAAATAAAATGGCCGATCAAAGCTCGAATCTTCCCCACCTCATCTCGATCGCGGTCGTTGTAGTGAAATCGCGAGGCGTTCGAGCAACGGAGAGCTCATGCACGCATGGCCTTGCAAAATAGTTAAGTGCGTGAGTGCAACTAGGCAATCGCATGAGGAGGAGGGGCTTGGCGAAGTACTGGCTGCTCGTCGTGATGATCGTGACCTCTGTCGAGTCGTGTGTCAGTTCAGTGAGGTATTTTATTTTATTTTATTTCTTAAATTTATATGTATATATTTATGTACAGAAATTATTTACAAAGAAAGAAATCTTAAATATTAAGCAGTTTTCTGAATTTTAAGTCATTCTTAATTTATATATATCTTAGAAATCAGAAAATAAATATATATGTATCTATATAGATATACACATATAATTTAATATATATGTAAGGTTTTGGGAAAAATAAATAGGAATTTTAAAGTGTTGAAAGTTCATTTTTGAAATCTATAGTTTATTTTTATAAAAATATATTTGCAGTTTCGATTTAAAAATAATAATAATATAATAAATATCAAATGCACCTTTCAAATCTACTAGTTTATTTTAAGATAATTTATTATAGAGATTAATTTGTTTAACTTACTTATCTAATTATTTTAGTTACTAAAAACATTTTATTAAAAGTAATTAGTTTAAAATTTAATAATTAGTTTAAAATAAAATCGTAGTTAATTAAATTTTTTAAATGGAAATGGATTGTTTGATTTATTCGAATATTAATAAAAATCATCTAATGTTTATACAAGGTCAAAAATAGTGGAGAATCAAGCCGGTGTGGATCAGATTGCAAATTAAAAATCAAAGGTGAGTTAATCTCACTCATTTGGATTACCTTTTAAATTTAAATAGTTAAATTTAAATTATTGGTTAAATGATTGAATTGACTGGATGTGATATTTATATATAGACATATATATTGGAGTGATTGACTTCCAGCATTATATAGCAGATGAGATCGTATACGCCCCGCATACTAGCGGATGACCCCATATACCGCGATATTCCACCTCAAAGTGGGATTGGTATTTTATACTGTGCTAACATTTGTGGATGTAGGAAAACAGGTTGGAGGGATCCAACTGGATTCCACAAGTTATTAAATTTGTTTTCATAATCTGTGATATAACTGATTGGTTATCTGTGATTGATTTATCAGGATTTTGAAATATTGAATGCTATGGGTTGACGGAATATATTTTGGGTGTATTGAGAAATCAAAAATATAAAGAATGGATTTTTGAAGGAACTAAAAAGAGAATCTTTAAGTAAAATAATTTAGCTAATTTGGATAAATTTAAGAATGAGATTCAGAAGAATAAAAGTTGATTTTTAAATTCTAATAAATAAATTCTGAGTACGGGAAATGATTTTTAAATAAATGGGAATAAAGGAATTTTCAAACTTAAGTGATATTATTTAAAGAATTAAAGGATTTATTTTATATTCAGGATTTAAATGGTTTGGGAAGAAATAAAAGAAGAATTTTGAAATAAAATATGAAATTGGTATTTTCAGTTTTAATAAGATTTTAATCATAATAAAGGAGTAAATATGTAATTAATCGGTTTTGAAATAAATTGAGTAAGTAATGGAATTTATTTTTTAAAATGGTGTAAATTTTGGAAATCGATTTGGATACCGATTAAGTGTTGAAATTGGAATTAAAGGAGAATGAGTATTGAATTTATAAACGAGGTTTATAAATTAAGTGAAATATTTACCAGGGGATAATTTGGAAGTATAAATTCAGGAGGGGATTTTATAAGGAATGTGTAATTTGTTTTAAAAATAAATAGTGATTTATTTTTAAAGGTGTGGGAAGGAAGATGTATTTTCCTGAAAAGCCAAGTATGTTTTCAAAGTAAGAATTTCAAGTATAAGTTAAGGGGTTTAAAGTTGCTTTTTTAAAAGAATGTTTTTAAAGAACTCATTATTTAGTTGTTTAAATTGTTTTAAAAGTAAATATTTATTAAGTTAATTATATAAGTAAATTATTTCAAAGGTTTAACTAGTATTATGATTTAAAAGATAATTATTTAATATTTATTCCTTATAGAATAACCTTTATTTTAAATTTGTTTAGCTTAAGTTTTACATGAGAAATTATTAGTACCTTAAATAAGTGTTTTAAATAGTTTTATTTTAAGTGTTTTAAGTAGTTTTTATTTTAAGTGTTTTAAAGTATATATTTTGGATAAAGTGATTTAAATTATTTTTAAATCTAAAGTATTAGACTTGGTGATTTTCAGTGGAAATAAACAATATTTGAAAATCTATTCCGTGAGAGAAAAGTTACCTGAAACTGTTTCAAAGGGTTGAAATGTAGGAAAATATCTTGCGAAGATATTTTGGAAGAAATAAATAATTTGGGAAATTATTAAAGCCTGATGGTTGTTTGTCGATGTTATTTGATAGTTAAATAACCGACTATCGATATTGGTCAATGCGCCGATTGTTTCGAAGAGACCAGGATTGGGATTAATTTCCCGAAAACCACTTCGATCTGGTTTGAACATTTTCGTGAGGAAGACAAGAGATTGGAGTCGAAGATGGAGCAGTGAAGTGCAAGGGCTAATCGCTAATAATCCTGAGGGTGATTCCAAAATGGATGTAGTAGGAATAGTGCCTTCGGTTCCGTTCGGATCCGGAACAGACTTGTATGGATGAATGCTATCAGAACATCGTCAGGAGGACGATGAGCATTCTAAGAGAATGTGTTCTAAAAAGGTAATGCATAACCTCGAGCCTCATCAACCGGGAATGACTAAAACATGAGAGGTACACGCAAGGCTAAGTGGCTGGCAACCAATTAGGGTAAGATCATCCCTGTCTAAATGTCCTTTTTTTGGTAGTGCAGGCGGTTACTGATTCCAACCGTGGGGTGATCTTATTCGGACTATCCAGTAAGGGTAGCTCCGGTCTTATGATGCATGGGATCAGGGTGGATCCTCGGTACGGTGATCTAGAATACGTACTGTGATGGACGGTACCCCAATAGCCCTGCCATTGATGGAAATCCATTCTCCCTACGTCCCTTTACAGTTTTGATTGTAGAACCTAGTATTGCTCAAATTTAATGAATGTAACAATTTCGGCTATTTAAATAAGTATTTGTACTTAGACACTATTATAATATCAGAGGATTTTGATAAGAAATGTTTTGGTTATCGTAAGGTAAAAACCCGACATGTTTATTTGTGGCATGGTCTTACGAGATACCTTTGATTTCAAAGGATTTTGAAAACTTTAATAATCAAATTGAGTGTGTTTTCTCATAATGGTTTTCCAGAAGGACTCGGGTATTGTTTTATTATAATGCTGGGTCAGACCAAGTATTATAGGATATATGAAAGGAAGTTGTGGAGCTCAGGAGACGAGCTAGATGGCGAGACATATCACACGTATTTGATGTATATTCTTCTGTGTCTGATTAACTACACAGTCAGTTTTGTGTGGACAAGTTAATATAACTGTCCAGTTGTGTGCTATAGATTTTGTTGTACTCTGATAATGTAATGTATAAACAGGTATAGTTCTTTTTGTTTAATGATTAGTCATTTATCTATTATATACTGTTCCGCTGCGATTGTGAGATTCTGATATTGTTTCTATTTCTTCTTCTACCTCCTTCTACTGCAACCCTAATGGTTCGGTTTTCCAGCATTCAACTGTTCGGCATTAATACAGTGAACATGTTGATGTCGATTTTCAAGCGTCGAAAAATCGGGTCGTTACACTTGGTATCGAGTTGAAGGTTAAGCGAGAACCTTGGCCCTGATGGAGATTACTCATTAGAAATAGAGTCCGTAAGTACTCTAGAATGAGTTTGAGTGTAATAATAGATATGAGTGCACATTTGTTAGTGAATATAAAATTTGTTTTTATATTGTGTTGACTTATCGGCTGAGTGTTTATGGATTCTGGTCGATATGTGACGCCATGTCGTTGATATGGTTTCTAGACTCTTAAACAAGATAAACAGACACAGTATTATTTCAAAACAGGGTAAATGAAATAATTTTACCCAAATTATTTTTGTATATAAAATAAATAATTTTCCATAAATTATTATAGTCATATATGGTTGCTTGGTTGTTAAAAAATGATAATATTAAATTATTATCACTGTTAAGTGGAAATGGAATAAGGAATTCAACAAAAGGTAAAGAATATAATTTTGTACAACAGAATGGAATTTGAAATATAAATGTGATTTATAATTGAAATGAGATAAAATTCCAGAGTAATATTTGAATATAGATTGAAAGGATTTAAGATTTGAAATTTTGGGAAAAGTTTAAATTCCTTTGGTTTGAAAATGGTTTTTTAAGGTTTTGGGGAAATAATAGTGATAATACTTCAAAAATATTTTTAAATTGGATTTGAAATCTAGTGAGATTTGGAATTCAAAATATTTGAAAATGTTTTTAAAGAGGTAAAAGCACTGAACTCACTTCAGTCGCTGGAAAATAACTTTGATGATGACTGTAGCATCATCGATGTTCATTTTCGAGTTCCCATGAAAGGAATTGCTACTTAAATGTTTTTAATTGGAGTTGTTTGCAAAATTGGGTTTGGTTTTTAAAATTCAAGTGTTAATTTGATACCTAAGGATTTTGGTATAATTGATTTCAAAAATGATTTGAAATGTTGAGAAATTGTTTAAAAGACTCTCGAATCTTATTTAAAATATATATGGAATATAATTGAGATTTGGAACTTATAAAAACTTGGAAAATTTTCGAAAAAAAATTTAACTTGAAAAAGAGTTGAATTAAAGTAAGTGTGAAAATGAAATAAGCTAGGAAAGCGAACCAATGAAATAAAGTGAATTAAAGAAAATTGGTGGATAAGATATTAGTAAGTAGATAAGTTAAGAAATTTTGAAATCTGACTTTATGGGGTGGGTTTAACTTGGGTTAAGCTAAATAAAAAGGGAATTTTGTGGAAAATAAGCCTACGTGGGCTAAATGAAATAAAATTCACAAAGTTGAAAATAAATTTGTGAATGAACAAATTAATTTAATGTGTAACTAAATGGAAGTGAAATTCAATATTGGAATTAAATCTAAATTGTGCCAAATAAAGTGAAATGGAAAATGAGTCTAGTTGGACTAAACAAAACAAAGGATTGAAAATAAAATTAGTAAGTAAACTAATTGATTTAAATTGTTAAGCAAATAAATTGAAATTGAATATTGGGATGATATTTAATTCAAATTGTCTAAAGCAAAGTGAAACTGAAGAATTAATTCTAAATGGGCTAAAAATAAATAAAGTTTGGAAATAAACTTTTATTTTAAGTTTTGAAATGAAGTGATTAATTAAATTTGTAGGCTGTACAGATTTGGAGTTGAATTTGATTAGAAACGAATTAGTGGATGGAGCTAATTACAATAGCTAGGAATGTAACGCCCTGCCTTTTTTGCATGCTTTAAATCGACGATAAACCACACACATCAGACTTAAACCATACAGAAGGGCGGATTGTTATGGGGTAAACAAGAAAAAGCAGGGAAAGGAAAAACAAAATAGAATCTTGCAGCGGAACGATAAAATATAATAATCAAATATACAGTTCATGAAGTTGTTTTATAACCATTTGATTATATTTATACAATACATATCAGAGTTGCACATACCAGTGAATAACAATCAATGCAGCGGAATACCATGTGTAGTGAAACAATATAATATATAATAATAATAATAATAATGAAATCTTCGTCTTCGTCCTCTAGAAATAAAGTCTTCGATTCCTGAAATGCTCGGACTGACCCGAGCGAATTGAAAAGACAAAACACTCGAGTCAGAACTAAAAGATCTTATATAAGTCAAATCAATGGTAAATAATATGAGTGTAACGGCGTCATAGATGTTTACGGGATTTGACATCTCCTATCCAGTGTCTAACGTGAGTGCAGTAACTCAAGAGATGCATGGGATTTACATCTCCTAAGGATCCGTTAAACTATCTACTATGTAGCAATATACGCTATTATAATAGTGTCTACAGTAAAGTATAATATACTGAAAATAGCGTTAAGGCTTTACATTTTCCACCTTAACACATTTTATATTCCTATAGTCTATACAGTACCGTAATCTCCCCCGTACTGTGCATCATCAGAGGGCACTCCATAGGTATGGTACAAAACAAAATCGTATAAAGCGTGCTAAGGTAGGTGACACGGGACAACTAGGCAATGCCAGGGTTAATATACCAATTGCTATCCGGGCTGGTGGTAACGCATAGCCGCAACTACCACCCACCTCGAACCATAGCCCCAAATAAAAAAAAATAAAAAGTGGCCACCGAATCAATCCAAAAGTCAAAGTATAATATCGAAGGGATGTGTGTGATCAAAGGTGATACCTCATTGGCCTGAGAATCGCTCCTGTTTTAGCCACCTTATGCCAACTCACGGGAGTTAGGTCCACGTATTTACCTCAAAGGAAACGCCGCCGCCATCCTACTTCATTCTGGAATCTCCACCGCGTACACGGTTGTTAAACTGTTTTCAGAGTTGGCAGAGAGTATGAAAACTTCCGATCACGGTCTCTTCAACAACCAAACGTTATTATAACACCGCGGCCATTTCAAAACAGTTTATACTTTTAAAAGCATAATAAATATCCATTTCAAAACCATATAAATACGATATCATTTCTGTTTTAAAAACCCAAATCAATATGATATAATTTTTTTCAAATATATCCTTCTTTAAAAATCTTAACGCTTTCAAGTTATAATATTTTTAAACCAAATGCTTGAAATATTACCTTTCAAAACATAAAACTTTGAATTTCGTAACTTTGAAACACACTATACCACTTAAATGGTTTAAATATTTAATTACTTTATATAGTAAAATAGCTTCTTCACCTTCACAATTAATTCCAATATGGATTTTAAATTCCCAAATAAACCAATATAGTTTCCATATATTTCAAAGCTTTAATTATCCCACCATTTCAAACTTATTCTTTGATAATTTCATATACATCAATTTCAACTACTATTATTTAGATTTGAGATGTTTACTAAATAAATCAAATATCATTTTAGTAAAACCTTTGGACTTCAAATAACTGGATATGCTTTTAATTAAATTAACTTGATAATATTCATTTAAATCAATTTGATATTCATTTAAATCCTCTAAACAAAATCAAGTTCTAAAATCATACCCTTTAAATCTCAATTTATTTACATTTCAAATCAAATTTTTCGGGGATAATTCTTAATTACTGTAATTCAAATCAAATTTGCATTTATCTTCCAACCTTTATTTTATTTGAGTCATTATAAACTCTATATACAATAGAATTTAAATGGATACTTAACCATTTTATATAAAAGAAATCAAACTTTATTATTAACTCATTTTTATTAATCAATTTTATACATAGCTTAAATTCAAGAATTTAACTATATATATATAAAATAATATTTATATAACATCAAAAATTAATATTTATTAAACCGTATATTTCTTCCCAAAACCATAGAATTTTTTTTCAAAAATAAATTTACATATATATACCGCGGTGCTTGTATATAATTTTCTATCCTATGGTCAAGTGATACAGATATTTATCATTCAATCTGCAATTTAAAATAAAATGTGGTTATATATTATTTCAAACCGCAATCCCAAATCAAAATCAATGCATAATAACTTGCAGATTATGATGATATAAATAAAACATCCATTCATCCATCATAAAATCATACATCCATCACAATCATCATACAAAACAATCAACCAATATCAATATATAACTGATAATATAAAAGGTAATTAAATGGAAGTTATATTCAATAATAAATTAAATAACGATATAATTTAAATAAATGCAATAAATGAGATGATGACTAAAAATATACGAAACAGCCATAAATAAATGCATAATCACAACATAAACTAATTTACCAAACATAAGAAATTTTAGAAGTTGTTAGTGGGTTAAAACGCTCACCTTTTGAATTTAAATTGAATTTAAATCCAATTTAAACCCAAAATTTTCACAGTCTCCAAATCCATCCAAACCAACGCCAAAAGGTACTGAATTCAAATACGATCCTAACAAAAAAATCGCACGTAAAACAGATTTGGTATGCGAAAGTCATACGCATTAACCGATGTTGAAAATTAAATTGAAATTAAAATAAAAGAGAGAATAAAACTCACCCCAAAGCGCCACATCATCACAATCTCCAACCTCGTTACTAACCCTAATACGCACGCAGTTACACGATGCAGCCGCCACGAAAAAAACTTCAAACGCACGCAACAAAATGCCACCGCACCTCGATCCACGTCGCTACCCGCGTTGCTCGACCACGACCGACCACCCCCAGACCACAACGAGGCGCGCGACGCAGCCAAAACCCCCCAGGCCGAGGCGAAAATCCAGCCATTCTTCACCAATTTGCTCCAACATCGATGACTATCTCGATATTCCAACCATATAGATGTGTGCTACTTCCCGTCATCTTCCGATCTCCGCCTCCCGATCGTCAAATGATTGACGATCCATTGTTAGAACGCCTTAACTCCATAGTGAACGGCCAGAAATGATTTGAGATTATTGGATATATGATGCATCGAACTGAAAAACGAATCGCAAACACGAGATGCGTTCATTGAGAGCTTCGATATGTAATTTTTTCAAATTTTTCTAAAGAGTTTGAAATTTGGCTTTGATTTTGAATTTGCAATTGGATCTAGGGTTTGCAGCCATTGGAAAGAGGAGGAGCACATAAGTTTCTCTACGTATAGGAATGAGGAATAGAGGCTGCCAGGGTTTGTAATAGAGTATTTATATACAACGTTGAAATAGAATAGATGGACCGGATAAATAAGCGCGCTGAACGATATATGGCCCGAAAAGCCCGTTTCGACCTCGGAATGAAATTGGATCAACCCATATATCAAAATAGATGTTTTAAAATATTTTAAACGTGATGGAAAAAGTTTCATGTCCAAATTCCATTGTATGAAGAAGTTATGACAAAATTAATATATTTCAAATTGATTTCAATTTCAATGATTCCAAGGCGTTTCGAGTCCGTACGATCAAACGGCAAGTCCGATCGCTAAGAAACTTGAAATCCTACAATAATTCACCGTTACGGATCCAATGAAACTATTTTGTCGAAATCCGAGTTAGTGGCCAAAATGGCTATTTTCCCACTAATTAATTAATTAAATCCAATTTTTGAATTTCTATTCTATTAAATTTACTTTCATTCTATCATTCAATTCATTGTTATCAACTGATGAAATTTAACGTTGGATTCAAATTCTATTACATTACTATCCTTAAATTCCATTTAAATTTCAATTAACGTAATATCTAAATATTTAATTCCAATTAATTACAATAAACCCAACTACCATAATTTAAATTCAAATAAATAAATAAATCTTGATTACCATTCTTTAAATTCACTATTTATCATATTATCATCTTAGGTACCATTTATTTTGGTATATATCCAGATACATTAATATTTTTCCAATTTCTTTGTCTCAATTGCATAACATTAAATTTCAATTGCCCCAATAATTACACTTATTATAAATTGGATTTCAATGGATTGATTTGTTTCAAATCAAATCTTTTTATTAAATTCATTACCACTCTATAAACTTAGTTACCCTATTTTCCTCATTCATTACCTTAATATACCCAATTTAACACTCCTAAACATTGTGTTACATTTCCCATTAATGTAACATTTATTTACATTTATTACAAACCTATTTCCCATTTCAACTAACAACCTAAATAAATAAATAGGCAACCTACATAACATTACCGTTACCTTTTTGTCACATAAATAAGCTTTTATTACTTAAAATCAGTTTTGGCATTTATTTCCATACTACTAATTTCATTAGTTAATACACTATTCATATTAATGTGACATTTATTAAAATAAATTTCCAATAAACGTACTACTAAATTTCCCTTAATTGAAATTTTATTTCCAAATTTTATTTAACATACTAAATGAAATAAATAACATATATAGATTGTTACCTATTTTCCTTTACTTGCATTTATAAGTTTATTACTTAACAATCACATGTTATAATTCCATATATTGCACTAATTAATTACCATTAACACTGCATTATTACTTTATAGACAAATTATAATATTTCCATTCACTTACCTTATATTGAATTCATAACCAAGTTGTACCATACAAAATTTCCAATAAATCATGGGAATCCATTCAAATTTGTTACCAATTTACTTACATTAACACTATTTCACTTATTTTGGTCATTACTCCAAACATAGGTCGCAAGTTTTCATTTCTTTATATTATCCTATGGAAACAATATACATTCCAAATATTTTATTACATTTACTAAAATTTATTTTCCAAATTTACCGAATACACCAAATTATGACCTTACAGTTATTTCAATTAATTAGGGTTGCGTAAATTAATTATTTATTAGCTTACATCCAATTACAATTAATATCCTCAATGAATTTACCTATTTGGTCTCATGCTTTCTATTACATCAGTTAATACCTTATAATAAATCTACGTTTCTATTTTAAATTTACATTCACACATAAATACAATAATTCCATTATAACTTTACCAATTTAAATAAATTCATTAATTGTCATTTCATTCAACCTATTAATTTATTAACCATAATTAGCATTGTTACGTTTTAATTCACTTATTATTTCATTAATAAGTTACCCAAAATTTATTTCTCCAAATATTAAATCACAAAGTCTTAAGCGATTTACCATTTACATTACTTTTTTCTAACGTTTGCTTCATTAAAAATTACAAATTTTTTGTTTCCTTCAAAATTAAATTACTCAATTTTAATTAAAATAACCAACTTAATTATTAAAAATTTACGGGTCGTTACACTCTCCCTCACTCAAAACTTTTCGTCCCCGAAAAGGAAAAAGATGGGAAAAGAAAGAATTGAGTAAACAATACATCTTATTCAAAAATATTACCTTTGTAAACAAATAAATTTACAATATAAATAAATTTAAATAAATATACTAATTTATAACCATTTTATCTTTTTATACTTAAAGTAATAAAGTTTGGAAAAATATTTTCAAAAATTTTCTAAGTCCAAAATTTTCAGAAATTTTGGCAGTCTCCTTGTACTGAGAGGCTCGGGAGAAAATATAATATTAAATATAACAATATACAACATATATTTTTCAAAATAATATATCCCAACACGGGCCCTATAAAACCGAAATCCGAACTCATTTGTCGGGTAATTACGCTCAATTATGAAACCAAAAGCAGTAGCAATTGCTTTCATAACCTGTATTTCGCTTATCTAATCCAAAAGAGTTAATAACTATATAAAATGAAATATTTAAAGTCGTTTCAACCTTAAACAACAAATCACTACAACCAAAAATCATTTGCAACCAGGCATGTAACCATCACATAGAATCAATACAAATCAATCATTCATTCATATCAAACAAAACAAATAGTTGTTCGGGTTCAAACTTTAAATTGCACAGAATGAAAAATAAACTATAAAGTGCATCATTTACTCAACAGTCTTAGATGAACAAAATAGATGATTTATTCATCCAAACAATTTTAAAGTATCCTTACCCAAACAACCATAAACCAAAACAAACAACAATTTCAAACAACCGATTTAGTTTACTTATTATTAATTTCTATTCAGACATTAGTTGTTTGATTTCATTTCTTTCATATAATGATTTATCTTTTTATTTTACATTTATTTTTTACCATTTCATTTAGAAATAACTTCAACTTATTTACTTAAGTTAAAATTCTTACTTACAATACCTGCCTACTATTATATGAATTAATAGTATTTCAATAATACTTAAGTTTATAATTCTATAACATCAATTCTTATAAATAAAAGCAATTCATTGAACACTTTCTTTACATACTTTTACTTGTACAATTTCCATTACATTTTCTTATTAAACATTTCAACTTTTGATATTGATAGGTTATATATATGCTTTTAAAGAATGTAATTGAAATCATACAAGTTTATCTTATTTCTTTTAATAAATTAAATGTCCAATAATTATATTTTCGTTTTATAAGATTACAATTTCACTTTCTTTTAATCTCATTTATAACTTAGCATTAAATCACTTATTTTAGTTAAAGGTTCCAATTATTAATTAACTACCATTTCACTACCCTAATTAAAACTATTAATTAGCGAAAACTTAAGAATTAAATACCGGGTTTAATTTCAAATCATTTTAAAATAATAAATAAATATATACTTACAATTTATATATCCAATTATATTTAAAACAATTTAAAATTTACATTTGTTTATCAAAAATGAATCTGCAGTAAAACTACTACAATGTCTTCCCACTTCGAAACTCAAAAATGAATGTCGATGATGCGTGCACTCATCACCGAAATTATTTTCCAGCGACAGACAGGGAAGTACAAAACTTAATTTTTCCAAAATCTTCTTTAAAACAACACTTCCAAATTATATTGAAATATGTATATCAGAAAATACTTATAAATAATATTATTATATTCCAAAATTATTCGAAAGAAATTTCAAAACCCGGAACTTAAGTTCTAAATTTCCAATTTCATTTATTTTAGTTCCAATCTTATTTCAACTAATATTTATAAATTTCATTACCTAACAACCAATATAATGCAACCAAATATATATATATATATATATATATATATATATATCATTTATAAAAATTTATGTATATATATAGAAATATAATAGGCAAAATTATTTCATTCACCTATATTTAAAACAAATATTGTGTCGGTCTGTCCTATTAAGTGTTTAGAAATCCATATTGATGTCATAGCGTCCCATGCACCAACCAGATTTTATGAATACAAAACGAAACAAATTAAGACAAAATTAAAACCTTTTTATAACACTAACAAGTACGCTCTCTCATATATATACACTCAACGACTCATCATAGGATTTTACTACCCTATTAATAAAGCGTCAGATCTCACAAAGCAAAGGTTTATCGCTAAACCAAAGCTCTGATACCAAATGTAACGCCCTGCCTTTTTTGCATGCTTTAAATCGACGATAAACCACACACATCAGACTTAAACCATACAGAAGGGCGGATTGTTATGGGGTAAACAAGAAAAAGCAGGGAAAGGAAAAACAAAATAGAATCTTGCAGCGGAACGATAAAATATAATAATCAAATATACAGTTCATGAAGTTGTTTTATAACCATTTGATTATATTTATACAATACATATCAGAGTTGCACATACCAGTGAATAACAATCAATGCAGCGGAATACCATGTGTAGTGAAACAATATAATATATAATAATAATAATAATAATGAAATCTTCGTCTTCGTCCTCTAGAAATAAAGTCTTCGATTCCTGAAATGCTCGGACTGACCCGAGCGAATTGAAAAGACAAAACACTCGAGTCAGAACTAAAAGATCTTATATAAGTCAAATCAATGGTAAATAATATGAGTGTAACGGCGTCATAGATGTTTACGGGATTTGACATCTCCTATCCAGTGTCTAACGTGAGTGCAGTAACTCAAGAGATGCATGGGATTTACATCTCCTAAGGATCCGTTAAACTATCTACTATGTAGCAATATACGCTATTATAATAGTGTCTACAGTAAAGTATAATATACTGAAAATAGCGTTAAGGCTTTACATTTTCCACCTTAACACATTTTATATTCCTATAGTCTATACAGTACCGTAATCTCCCCCATACTGGGCGTCGTCAGAGGGCACTCCATAGGTATGGTACAAAACAAAATCGTATAAGGCGTGCTAGGGTAGGTGACATGGCACAATTAGGCAATGCCAGGGTAGATATACCAATTTCTATTCGGGCTAATGGTAACGCATAGCCGCAACACCACCCACCTCGAGCCACACCCCCAAATAAAAAAATAAAAAGTGGCCACTGAATCAATCCAAAAGTCAAAGTATAATATCGAAGGGATGTGTCCGATCAAAGGTGCTACCTCATTGGCCCAAGAATCGCTTATGTTTTAGCCACCTTATGCCAACTCACGGGAGTTGGGTCCACGTATTAATCTCAAAGGAAACGCCGCCACCATCCTACTTCATTCTGGAATCTCCATCGCGTACACGGTTGTTAAAGTGGTTTTCGAAGTTGGCAGAGAGTATGACAACTTCCGGTCCCAATATCTTCAACAACCAAACGTTATTATAACACCGCGGTCATTTCAAAATAGTTTATACTTTTAAAACCAGAATAAAATATCCATTTCAAAACCATATACATACGATATCATTTCTGTTTTAAAACCCAAATCAATATGATATTTTTTTTTTCAAATATATCCTTCTTCCGAAATCTTAACGCTTTCAAAGTTATAATATTTTTAAACCAAATGCATGAAATATAACCTTTCAAAACATAAAACTTTGAATTTCATAATTTTGAAACACACTACACCACTTAAATGGTTTAAATATTTAATTACTTTATATAGTAAAATAGCTTCTTCACCTTCACAAATAAATTCCAATATGGATTTTAAATTCCCAAATAAACCAATATAATTTCCATATATTTCAAAGCTTTAATTATCCCACAATTTCAAACTTATTCTTTGATAATTTCATATACATCAATTTCAACTACTATTATTTAGATTTGAGATGTTTACTAAATAAATCAAATATCATTTTAGTAAAACCTTTAGACTTCAAATAACTGGATATTCTTTTAATTAAATTAACTTGATAATATTCATTTAAATCAATTTGATATTCATTTAAATCCTCTAAACAAAATCAAGTTCTAAAATCATACCCTTTAAATGTCAATTTATTTACATTTCAAATCGAATTTTTCGAGGATAATTCTTAATTACTGTAATTCAAATCAAATTCGCATTTATCTTCCAACCTTTATTTTATTTGAGTCATTATAAACTCTATATACAATAGAATTTAAATGGATACTTAACCATTTTATATAAAAGAAATCAAACTTTATTATTAACTCATTTTTATTAATCAATTTTATACATAGCTTAAATTCAAGAATTTAACTCTATATATATATATATAATGATATTTATATAACATCAAAAATTAATATTTATTAAACCGTATGTTTCTTCCCAAAACATGGAATTTTTTTCATACACACACACACACACACACACACACCGCGGTGCCTGTATATAATTTTCTATCCTATGGTCAAGTGATACAGATATTTATCATTTCAATCCGCAATTTAAAATAAAATGCGGTTATATATCATTTCAAACCGCAATCCCGAATCAAAATCAATGCATAACAACTTGCAGATTATGATGATATAAATAAAACATCCATTCATCCATCATAAAATCATACATCCATCACAATCATCATACAAAACAATCAATCAATATCAATATATAACTGATAATATAACAGGTAATTAACTGGAAGTTATATTCAATAATAAATTAAATAACGATCTAATTTAAATAAATGCAATAACTGAGATGATGATTAAAAATATACGAAACAACCATAAATAAAAGCATAATCACAACATAAATTAATTTATCAAACATACGAAATTTTAGAAGTTGTGAGTGGGTTAAAACACTCACCTTTTGAATTTAAATTGAATTTAAATCCAATTTAAACCCAAAATTTGCACAGTCTCCAAATCCATCCGAAACTACGCCAAAAGGTCCGGAATTCAAATACGATCCTAACAAAAAAAATCGCGCATAAAACGGATATCGTATGCGAAAGTTATACGCATTAACCGATGTTGAAAATTAAATTGAAATTAAAATAAAAGAGAGAACAAAACTCACCCCAAAGTGCCACGTCATCACAATCACCTACCTCGTTACTAAACCTAATAGCACGCAGTTACACGATGCAACCGCCATGAAGAAAACTTCGAACGCACACAACGAAAAGCCACCGCACCTCGATCCATGTCGCCACCCGCGTTGCTCGACCACGGCCGCCACCCCCAGACCAGGACGAGGCGCGTGACGCAGCCAAAACCCCCCAAGCCGAGGCAAAAATCCAGCCGTTCTTCACCAATTCGTGCCAACATTGATGACCATCTAGATATTCCAACCATATAGATGTGTGCTGCTTGCCGTCATCTTCCGATCTCCGCCTCCCGATCGTCAAACGATTTACGATCCACCGTTGGATCGCCTTAACTCCATAATGAATGACCAGAAATGATTTGCGATTACAGGGCAAATGATGCAACGAACTGAAAAACGAATCGCAGATACTAGATGCGTTCATTGAGAGCTTCGATACTTAATTTTTTCAAATTTTTCTGAGGAGTTTGAAATTTGGCTTTGATTTTGAATTTGCAATTGGTCTAGGGTTTGCAGCCATTGGAAAGAGGAGGAGTACTTAAGTTTCTGTACGTATAGAAATGAGGAATAGAGGCTGCTAGGGTTTATAACAGAGTATTTATAGACAACGTTGAAATAGAATAGATGAACCGGATAAATAAACGCGCTGAACGATATATAGCCCGAAAAGTCTGTTTCGACTCCAAAACGAAATTGGGTCAACCCATATATCAAAATAAATGTTTTAAAATATTTTAAACGCGATGGAAAAAGTTTCACGTCCAAATTCCATCGTATGAAGAAGTTATGACAAAATTAATATATTTCAAATTGATTTCAATTGATTTCAAAACCAATGATTCCGAGGCGTTTCGAGTCCGTACGATCAAACGACAAGTCCGATCGTTACGAAACTTGAAATCCTACAATAATTCACAGTTACGGATCTGATGAAACTAGTTTCGTCGAAATCTGAGTCAGTGACTAAAATGGCTATTTTCCCACTAATTAATTAAATTAATAATTAATTAATTAAATCCAATTTTTGAATTTCAATTCTATTAAATTTACTTTCATTCTAAAATTCAATTCATTGTTATCAACGGATGAAATTTAACATTGGATTCAAATTCTATTACATTACTATCCTCAAATTCCATTCAAATTTCAATTAACGTAATATCTAAATATTTAATTCCAATTAATTGCAATAAACCCAACTACCATAATTTAAATTCAAATAAATAAATAAATCTTGATTACCATTCTTTAAATTCACTATTTATCATATTATCATCTTAGGTACCATTTATTTTGGTATATATCCAGATACATTAACATTTTTCCAATTTCTTTATCTCAATTTCATAACATTAAATTTCAATTGCCCCAATAATTACACTTATCATGAATTGGATTTCAATGGATTGATTTGTTTCAAATCAAATCTTTTTATTAAATTCATTACCACTCTATAAACTTAGTTACCCTATTTTCTCGATTCATTACCTTAAAATACCCAATTTAACACTCCTAAACATTGTGTTACATTTCCCATTAATGTAACATTTATTTACATTTATTACAAACCTATTTCCCATTTCAACTAACAACCTAAATAAATAAATAGGCAACCTACCATAACATTACCGTTACCTTTTTGTCACATAAATAAGCTTTTATTACTTAAAATCAGTTTTGGCATTTATTTCCATACTACTAATTTCATTAGTTAATACACTATTCACATTAATGTGACATTTATTAAAATAATAAACGTACTACTAAATTTCCCTTAATTGAAATTTAATTTCCAAATTTTATTTAACATACTAAATAAAATAAATAACATATATAGATTGTTACCTATTTTCCTTTACTTGCGTTTATAAGTTTATTACTTAACAATCACAAGTCATAATTCCATATGTAGCACTAATTAATTACCATTAACACTGCATTATTACGTTTATAGACAAATTATAATATTTCCATTCACTTACTTTATATTGAATTCATAACCAAGTTGTACCATATAAAATTTCCAATAAATCATGGGAATCCATTCAAATTTGTTACCAATTTACTTACATTAACACTATTTCACTTATTTTGGTCATTATTCCAAACATAGGTCGCAAGTTTTCATTTCTTTATATTATCCTATGGAAACAATATACATGCCAAATACTTTATTACATTTACTGAAATTTATTTTCCAAATTTACTGAATACACCAAATTATGACCTTATAGTTATTTCAATTAATTAGGGTTGCGCTAAATTAATTATTTATTAGCTTACATCCAATTACAATTAATATCCTCAATGAATTTACCTATTTGGTCTCATGCTTTCTGTTACATCAATTTATGCCTTATAATAAATCTACGTTTCTATTTTAAATTTACATTCACACATAAATACAATAATTCCATTATAACTTACCAATTTAAATAAATTCGTTAATTGTCATTTCATTCAACCTATTAATTTATTAACCATAATTAGCATTGTTACGTCTTAATTCACTTATTATTTCATTAATAAGTTACCCAAATTTTATTTCTCCAAATATTAAATCACAAAGTCTTAAGTGATTTACCATTTACATTACTGTTTTTCAACGTTTGCTTCATTAAAAATTACAAATTTTTTGTTTCCTTCAAAATTTAATTACTCAATTTTAATTAAAATAACCAACTTAATTATTAAAAATTTACGGGTCGTTACAAGGAAAGTCAAGATGGGTTGAGATGTGGTTAATAAAATTCAATATTTAAAATCGGAAGGTAAATTGAATTCAAATGGAATTGTAAAGGCAAAGTGAATAGAAATGAATATAAACTTCAATAGTGAAGTAAAAATAAATATAAGAAGTGCATAAAATATTTATATTGAACTTAAGAAATGGATGGTGGAATTCTTAAGTAAAAATTTGGTATTGAGAAGATATTCCAAGTTAATATGTGAATGAAGATTAAGTAAAGTGTGAAATGGATAATTATGAATAGGTGATGGAAATCAAAATAAAAAGTGAACAAAATAAAAGAGAATTGATATAGCTAAAAATCAATTGAGATAAGTACGTAGGATGTGCGTATATTATTTTATTCGCATAGCGATTTGATCCAGATTCGAGCACAGAATTTCGAGGTAGTTATATCGATCAGAGTTGGGATTTTTCACTCATTTTCGACGGCGAACCCTGGGTATGGATTTTTGATTGATTCTAGAAATTTTCTATCATAGTAAATGGCTATGCAAGAAGGATGACGGTTTCTGATCAAGAAACCAGGTCTGAATCTGCACTAGGAAGTCGAGTGGACGATACTAGTTCGGAAGTGGAATTATGTGATTGAGTAACCGATCGGATTAATATTGCATACGGATGATACATGTATATCGTACGAGCTTGAAAGAAATAGATATTGAAACTTTTGTAAAAAAGAATGCTTAAAATGATTTTGAAAGCTATGATTGGATATTATTGCTAAGTAGGATATGCAAGTGTTTAAAAAGCAAAAGGAAATTGGAATTTTTGATTTCAAAAGATAAATTGAATTGCTTGGAAAATGGGTATGTATTTAAATTTCTATATGAAATCTGATGATATTCTGGTCTTGCCACTTGGCATTTTGTTTTCTTTTGATGTTTGGAGGCCTGTAGAGGCATTTTGTAGTTGCACCGATCTAGCGGCGTAAAGGAGACGCTGTAGAATTTTTTTTTGAAATTTAGGGAGTCAGAAATTTTTTTAAGAAATTTTGATAATTTAAAAATTGGTTTTAAATTTCAATTTGAATAGTTGCGTAAGTAACTTTGTTTGGAAGTTATGGAAGAATTGGGAAGTTAGTAAGGGTTAGTGTGTTTTAAGTAAAAAGATTGTATTTCGGTACAACTATTCAAATTTAAGGGGGATGGAATGTGACGACCCAGAATTTTTGGATATTTGAAATTGGAATATTTAATTGGTTTTAAATATTCAGAAGTTAGTTTAACTCGAATTTCAAATATCATTGTTTATTTGGCAATTAAATTATTGAATTTAATAATAGAAAATTGGTTAAAATAGTGAATCTTGGTTTTCAAGCTGGTTAAAAATATTTCAAAGGCTTGGACAATTTATAGTTATGATACTTAAGATAATGAAAGCTTTAGAATTGAATTTTAAAAGTATTTTGTTCAGTTTTAAAAATATATACTTTAAATTGATATTTAAAAATAGCATCCCGAGGCACAGTCTCGGAATTCGACGAAACCAGTTCCATTGGATCTGTAATAGTGTACTATTACCGGATTTCAATTTTCGTAGATTTTAGAGTTATCGTGTGGCCATATGGTAGATAAACGCGTTGAAATCTATATCGAAATTTAATATAATAACTGGATCCAAAATGCTATCTTCTCCGTATATCAAGTTAGGCCTCGAAACCTTTTCCTTTGCGTTCGTAATAGGGGTATAACATTATGAAGGCCTAGAGGCATGCCTCGATAGGAGATCAGATTGTGAGTTGCAAAAATCGAGACGATTTAAATTTGAATTTAAATATAAATAATATAATCGAAGCACTGTAGCAAGCATAGACACGTATAGAATTTTAAACATGTGTTCTTCTTTGTGAAACACGCATCTAAAAAAAAGAAGAAGAAAACTATCTCGTTTAAAATTACAGAAGAAAAATCGACAAGCAAAAAAATCAACTTATCATAACGAAGAAAATAAAATGGCCGAAGCCCTTCTTCTCAAATCAGATCGCCGTCTTTCCTCCCTTTTTTCTATTCGAATATGAAACTAACCCAAAATCAAAATAAAATGGCCGATCGAAGCTTGAATCTTCCCCACCTCATCTTGGTTGCGGTCGATTTTATAATGAAATCACTAGGCGTTCGAGCGACAGAGAGCTCGTGCGTGCGTGGCCTGGCAAAATAGTTGAGCGCGTGAGCGCAACTGGCCGTTCGCGTGAGGAGGAGGGGCTTGGCGAGGTACTGGGTACTCGTCGTGATGATCGTGACCTCTGTCGAGTCGTGTGTCAGTTCAGTGAGGTATTTTATTTTTTTACTTAAATTTATATGTATATATTTATATACAGAAATTATTTATAAAGAAAGAAACCTTAAATGTAACGACCCGTAAATTTTAATAAATAAATTGGTTAATTTAATTAGATCTTTGTAATTAAATTTAGAAAGAAATAAAATTTTTATAATTTATATTGAAGTAAATATTAAAAATGAAATGTAGCATTGGTAATTAAAATTTATTTTTGACAATTGAAGTGAAATCCCAATAAAGAAATTGTGTTAATTGTTGCACTTGGGTATAAAACTTAAAATAAGTAATTAAAGGTAAGCATTTGATTAACCGATGCAATAATATATTGATTAATATTAACTGAATGTAAATTAAGGCAATAATGTTAATGCAAGGTAAGCAATGCTTATTAAGGTTAATAATAAATGAATGGAAGGAAATTCCAATTAATGAAAATAAATTTAAATGTTATAATAAAAAAATAAAACATAACAATGTCAATTAAAGTTGATCATTTACGATTTCAATCAAATTCCAATTTTCTAAAATAATTTAGATGCCATACTTGATTATGAATTGAATATAAGGAAACAAGAGTATATATTGAACAAATTGATGAATTAGTATAAAATTAATGATAGTTGGATAAGAACAGTGTTATGTAATCAATTTTGTTATTTAATATTGGAGGGAATAAAAATGTGTAATCCGTTAATGAATTTATAATGGGTATGAATTGTAAAAATGTTAATGTAAGCTAATAAATAATTAATTCAATGCAATCCCAATTGATTAAAACAACTATTTGGGTTATAATTGGTTGTAAATAGAAATATTTGGTAATAAATTAATATAAGAGAAATAAATGTAAATACTGAATTAATCAATGAATTAATAATGAATAAATAGAAGTTGAATAAAATCAATGTTCTGTATGTAATTGTTTGGAAATGATAACTTATATAAATATGATTAAAGGTTAGTGGCAACAATTATTATAAAGTAATCATTTATTTAGTCCATTAAATCAAGTTTGTAAAAAATTGCAATGAATCCCAATTCAAGGTTATATTAGTATAAATTAAGGAAATAATTAGAAATAATGCTAATTCTAATTATAATATGACAATTGGTTGATTTAAAGAATAGAAAGCAAGATTTATTAATTTAATTGAAGTGTAAAATTCAATAATTGAATTAATTGCAAATAAATGAAAGTAAACATTTAATTATTACGTTAATGAAATTTAGATGAAATCTGAGAATATTAAGGTAATAGATTTTGAATCCAATGTTAAATCCATCTATTTGACAATAATGAATGGAATAATTGTTGATTGATTTAATTAAATGGCATTAGTCTTGACTTTATTTTCTTTTCATTTGTTTAAATAGGAGTTACAGTTATCTACAACCCCACTCTCGCTAGATTCAACATCTCACTTTATCGATATTAGAGATATGTTGTTAGCAAATATTGAAAAGAGGAAACTTCTAAGCGATCCTTTGTCTACTCGCTTTTAAAACAATGCCGAAACTCTAGAATTGCACAGAATATATTTTCTTCAAAAGACAATAGTTAGAAATCTCAATGATCAAATCGCCAATCTAGAAGCAGATGTTAAGAGAAAAAATGAAATGATTTCCATATTGAAGCATCAAATTAAATCAAATCCTTCAGTTGATTTTGACCATAAGATGTCTGAACTTCTCCATAAAATAAGTGATTTGGAGATTAAGTTAAAATATAGTCAAGCTCAGTGTGAATCACTATAATTCATTATGGGGAATAACATTTCAAACATCGATTCACCAGCTTCTTCAATTATTTAATCTGCTGTAAAATTGATAAGGTCTACTTCCCTTGTCATCCAAAAGTTTCCTGCTATGATTAATCCTCCTCCTGGCTTGGACATGAAGGTAGTAGGAGAACGATGCAGGAAATTCAAATTTGAGATGACGAAATATTTTAATGAACAATAGAAAGTGAGGTGCTCGCAGTGCATAAATGAGTATGCAGCTAAGATTCAGAAACTTGAACTTGAAAAGTATCTTCTTCAGAAGCATATTGCTGATTTAGAAAGGGAAAATAAAACTCTCAAAAGTGCAAATAAAGCCTTTAATCATGCTTTAAAGACCTATATTGAATCTGATGACATCGATAAGATAAGGAAAAAAAGAGAAGAAGCTTAAGGAAATTCTTCGTGTTACAATTCATCACATCATTGATAATTTAATTACAATGAATCTAGACAAGGCTGTTCAAGATTTGTGAAATATATTTGTTCCATATACTTGTAAATAATTTCATAAATTATGAAAATTATGAAAATTTTGTAAATATCACTTGGTCTGTATTCATTTCTTATAATATTGTCTCTGAATCAACCTTTTGATAATTTATGCCAGGATTTTTGTATTTTCTAGAACTTTCAATTGTAACGACCCAGAATTTTTAACAATTTAATTTGAAAATATTTAATTTATTTTAAATATTTAAATGATGGTTTGAATTGAATTTCAAATTATCAGAATGAATTTAGCGATTAAATTATAGAATTTAATCTATTGAAGTTGAATAAAAAAATTTGAATCCTCAATTTTAAGCCGATTAAAAATATTTCAAAGGCTTGTAAAATTCATATTGATAATACTGAAGATAATACAAGCTTCAGAATTGAATTTGAAACTGTTTTGATCAGTTTTGAATTTTTTATCGTTCGAGTAGATATTTAAAAATAGCCTTCCGAGGCACAGTCTCGGAATTCGACGAAACCAGTTCCATTGGGTCCGTAATATTTAATTATTGTCGGATTTCAAATTTCGTATTTTTCGGAGATGTTATGTGAGCACACGACGTGTAAGCGAATTGAATTTTTATCGAGATTCAATTTAAATTTAAAATTTAAATTGGTCAACCTCAGCACGTTCTACCCTTTCTCACGCCTAAATTATGCCGAGAATCACAAAGAAGATCGCGCAAGCATGCCGCGTTCAACTTTAAGTACCTCGTCCCCCCTCTTCCCTTATCATTCAAAAAAAATCAGAACGAAAAAAAAACATAGCTTCACTCCTTTTCGTCTTCAGCTTCACAAACGAAAATAATAGAGGCCGCATTCCTTCTTAAATCTCGAAAACATTAAGGGATCGAACACGCGACTCGTGTTCAAGCAGGCGGGGGAGGCTAGGGCATGGCGGCGACAGCAGCGAATTGGATGCTTGAACTCGAGAGGCTCGTGATCGATTTTTAGGGCATCGCGATTTCGGCAAGGTGTTGCAATGGAGGCACGAGCGCGCGCGCGTAGGCCGAGGTGAAGGCGGCGAAGCGAGCTAGTCGGGGTGGCTCAAGCAAGCAAGGGGGGATTCGCGATGGCATTCACGAGGTTAGGGGTAGAAGGCAAAGGCTGGGATTTCGATCTGCAGTTAGGTAGCAATTTCATCTTATTCGTTTTTAATTTAGTTTAATTTATACTGTAGAATAGAAAAAAAAATATAAATGCAGAAAAAAATTACAGTAAAGAGACTTGCTACTTACAGAAATTTTTATATAAATAAAATTTTGATAAGAGAAAAAAAAACTGATGGACACATATTTTTATTTTATTTTAAAACAGTAAGGTATAAATTGTGTTGTTAATTTTAATTTAAAATATATGCCTATAAATTTTTTTTACAGTATAGTGAAAATTATTTCTTTTTTAATATCTACCTATACAAGTTAAATATGGAATTTTATATATAGTTACAGAAAGAGAATACAATAAGATATAAATGCAGTTTATATATATATTTTTTCAAAAGGAAGATAATTTTGTTTAATTTACTTATTTAATTTATTTATTTTAGAAAAGGATTAAAGAAGAAAATTTAGTTTTAAACAAAAAAATTTTAGTTAAACAAATTTATCAAAAGAAATTGATTTAAAATAAAGATATTAATTTAAAATAAAATAATTAGTTAAATAAATTTAATTAAAGGAGAAAATTTATTTAAAAAGAATTATCAGCTAATCAAAACTATTAAACGGAAATTAATTATTCGGTTGATTCGAATATTAATAAATTGTGTAAATATTTATACAAGGTATAAATCAAGAAAAAACCAAGTCAAGATGGAAATGGATTGCAAAATAAAGGCTAAGGTGAGAACTTCTCACTCAAAAATTTATAAGTCGGATTTGCAGTTATTTATTGATTGTTCTTTGGTTGTGATATTAGATATAGTAGGATATATCTATATATATAGCAATATATACATTGGCATATGTATATATTGCAGTTGATTGATTTCCCGCATTGTATAGCGGATGAGATACTATTGCGCCGCCTATTAAGCGGATAATATTTTATAAAATCCCATATACCGCGATATTCCACCTCGAAGTGGAATGGGTATTGTGCTAATGTCTGTGGATGCAGGGAAACAGGTTGGAGGGATCCAACTGGATTCCTCACAAATATTTATTTGATTCAAATATTGTGATATTTGATTGATTATCATATTGATATATGATGTTTGAAAGTCGGATTGACTATTTGATGTGTTGCATCATCGGATCCAATTTTGAAGTTTAAAAATAACGATTTTGATTTTTAAGGGATTTCTAAAGTGATTTTTGGAAATATACGTTTATAAAAATATTTTTGGAATTAATTCATCTTAAATAAATAAACGTTATAATTTTAATATTGTAAAAATTATGATTTTTGAGAAATACAGTTAAAAGTTGATTTTTGAAAATATGGTATTAATGATTTTATAAAATAGTTTAAACTGGGATTTCTGAATTTATTATAAAAATTTTAAAAATAGGATTTATGAAATTTGATTATTTTATAAATCAAAATGAGGAAATTATAAAGGAGTTTAAAGACGTTTTAAAAGAATAATATAAATTGATCCATATAAGAGATTTATAAATTGATATTTATAAATTAGAAATATTGGAATTTTAAAACGAGCTTTTATAAGTGTTAGAATGAATTGAGAATGAATTTCATAAATGAATGAAATTTATAGGATCATAACGGTGAAGTTATAAATGGAATTTTATAAACAGTAGGTTTATAAAATGTGTAAAGTTATTTAAAAGGATAGATTTTGGACAAATAAATGAATCTTATAAGTTATAAGATTTATAATTTGGGAAGTTAAAAGAACAATTTTGTAAACAAATAAATTATAAGCATTTAACTTATAATATGGACTTTCGGTATATAATTGAGTTATAAATCGAATAAGTTAATAAAGGAAATTTATAGGAGGAAGTGTTATAAAATAAATAGAAATGGAATTTATAAACATTATTTTATAAATCCGCAATGACTTATTTTGATAAGTAAATTGTTGTAATTTATTAATGGAGTTATATTTACGTTTTAGACAGTGAATAATCCTTTAAAATAAAAGGAATAGAAATGATAAAATTGGTTAACAAGTATATTCACGTTTTTAAATAGTGAATAATATGTTAAATAAATGTTTTGGATGTGATGTTTTAAATAGAATTAAAACGGTCTAAAGATGTTTTAAAATGTATTAACTATCGAAACCATAGATTTCAACATTCATTGTTGAAATAGACGTTTTCGAGAAATAGAAGGAAATGGTAGATTATAACACTGTTGTTATAATAGATGATTTCTGAAAGGAAAAGTTTTGTATAGTACTATTTTAATTTCGAATCCCTATACTAGTGATTTTGGGTTGTCGTAACGATGTTTTACGCAACATTCGTTTTGGCCCAAATAAATATGTTTAAGAGAATGATTTCCTTAAAGAATGAAATATATACTTAATTTCGATTTAAGTATATTGAATATTTTCCAAGTATAGAAAATAAAAAGACTTGTGAATTACTTATAAATAAATAAGGATGGAAATGTTTTTTCCAATATAAAGTGAATATTTTGAATTTATCTTTTTGAAGATAAATTGAAAATGAATATTAAAAATCGAATGGAAATCATATATTCACAAATATTTTGGAATGTAAATTCACTATGGAATTTATAAATGAAAGGGGGAAATTGTTTAAAAATAAATATTGATTTATTATTGAAGTATTGAAATTATATATCATGTAAAGATATTTTTGGGAAATAAATAATTTGGAAATTATTTGGAATCTGGTGATGTTGTGCATATCCATTGATAGTTCAATAACCGACTATCAATATTTACCTTTAAATAGGTATTAGTTGTGATTTACTTGAAATTGAATGCCACACTTATTTTTTTTTTAAAATAAGCGCTCACTATTCGGGTTAACCGGGAAAGGACCTTGGGGTCGTATAACCCATTCCGAATATGTGATACGTCGTTATGAATTGCATTTGAAGGCCGGTGTTGAAGACCGGATATTTTCGAAAACGAAAGGGTTTCCTATTGATTGTCTCTGCACTGGCTGATCCCCGGTATAGAGATCTCCATATGTGATGGGAAATTCGGACGTGATTAGAGATTATCCGGATTGCAAGGACTTCTTTGTAAGTGCCTTCGGTTCTGTTCGAGCCCGGAACAGACTTGTATGGATAGTATGTCTGACATTACAATTGAGATATAAAACCGATTTCTTTCAAATATATTTCTGTTGGTGGCGAAGAATTTATTCTCTTAGCTTAACACCCTTCTCTGAGACGTACGAGCTCAGAGGTTATATAGTTGAAGGTTATCAGCAATATACTCCCAATTTGGTAATGTGACATGCTGAGTGTTGCTGTGAAATGATCATTGTGTTGATCATTTGCGATAAGATCATTTGTTTGATCGTTTATCTTTGTGATCATTTCTATGATCATTTGTTGACCCAAAGCACAGCTTTTGTATAAAGCATGGCTTTGTGGACGTGACTTCGTCGAGCCTCACACCCCGGAATGGTCAAAACAGGAAAGATGCAGCAAGGTTATGAGGGGTAGCTCCCTTTAGGGTATGTGCATTTCCTTCTGGATAAGGATGGTATCATGGTATGGAGCCCAGATACTTACTCATGTTGAAACACTTTATTTATGATTGTGTGATGTTGATGACGAGCGCTCGGTTAAAGGTCCCAAAGGACCGGGGGATGGCATACTCGTGTCAGTAGTTACCCAGTTAGGGGTAACCCGGCCTTGTGTTGGCAGAGATCCGGTTCGGTTCTCGGGGACGTCCTTCCAGAGGCGTTCTCATGTGTCAATGGGAAGTTCCTTGGCATGACCATTTGTTGGAAATCCAAAGAAACAATACGATCTTGTACGGTTTTAGTTGTATAACCTGCCATGGAATTTGGCGGTAACCTGCTATTGAACATGGTAGCTATAGTAGGCATAAGTGCGGAATGCCTATGCTGGTAAGATTTATATCTTTATTTTCGAAATGATTTTCTCTACACTATGCACTAGTAATAATATCAAATGTTCTTTTTAATGCGTATCAAGTATCTTTGACTATCATAAGGAGGAATCTCCTCCGATTCTGCGTTTGCATTGTGTAGTGTGTGCGGGAGGCCTTATGGTAGTCTCATTTTTAAAAGCATTTCGAATTGAATTTAAAAATATTCCTCTATTTGATTTTAAAGAAAAATAAACTGTTTTGAGTTCTCGCACCAGTCACATGACTGACTCGGAGTTTATTGTTTTCCTTCCTAAACTCTGGGTGCCCACCAATTTTCACACGGGCAGTCAAGAGTTAAGGTTTATCAGGATATTCTGGAATTCAGGAGTTGCTGGAGGCAAGTTGGATGGCATGACGTATTACTAGTATATAGTATTTCTTTTCCGCTGTTTGTTGTTATTTGTTGTTGTACACTCTGATGTCATGTAATGTAATGTAATAACTGATATAGTTCTTTGTTTAAAGATTATTCATTTATCTATTATATGTTGTTCCGCTGCGAATTGTGAGATTCTGATATTGTTCTGTTATTTCTTTCCGTTCTGTTTTCTATCTTTTCTCTCTTCTTCTACCTCTTTCTTTTTCTTAAAACCCTAAGGGTTTGTATTTCCGTTCATATTGAGTTAATCACTGGAGATTAGTGTCTATTCAAGGAGTACGGATTTGCGGGTCTTTACATTTGGTATCAGAGCATATGGTTAAGCGACAACCATGGTTCTGTTGGGTATTACTCATTAGAGATAGAGTCAGTAGTACTCTAGAATGAGTTTGAGTGTAATAATAGATATGAGCGCGTATTTGTTAGTGAATATAAAATTGTTTTTGAATCGGGTAAATAAGATAATTTTGCCTAAAACTATTTTTGTATAGAAAAGAAATGATTTTCTATGAATTATTATAGTATATGGTTGCATGGTTGTTAGGAAGTAATAATATTAAATTATTATCATTATTATATGGAATTAAATAAGAAATAAAATGTATAACCAAAGATTAGAGATAAATTCATTTAACAAATGAAATTTATAAATATGAATTAAAAAATATAAGGAAATGAATTCATATACAATTGGGATTTGTAAAATAAATTGTAAATAAATTGAATGGAATTGAATTGAAATTTAAAATGAATAAGTGAATGTACTAATTGAATTAAATTAGTGAATGGAATAGATTTGAAATGGTTTGAATGAAATTTGTTTGGTTAATAAAATAAACCGAATGAAAATATGGAATGCAAATTGAACTGAAGTAGAATTAAAATAAATTGAATCGGTATCAATTTAAATTAGTTATAAACTAGAATGGATATTCTATTAAGTGAATATCATTAAATTTGCATAGAAATAATTGTCGTTCGACACAAACAAGATTGTATAAAATTATATGAGTTAATGAAAGCAAATAAAATTGACTTTTGAATCAATTAAAATAGTATGAATTCGTTTTGCTTAGAAATGAATAGAATGAAGAAATTGAGTTGTAAACCACTTGATTTAATGGAAATGTCATGTGAATTGGTCGTAAGCGACTAAAGATGAATTAAAACCATATGTATTGCTAATGGAATTTATCTTGGATGTATTGCTAATGAAATCTATATATTTGTTATTGAAAATGAATGGAATGTTAATAGGTTTCTTATATTTGTCACTGACATGGTTAAACTGAGTAAGTGCAGGTTTGGAAGCCGTTTGGCTGTATTTTGGGTTGCGCAATAAGCTAATAATTAGCCGCTTTGCTTAAAAATGCTAATAAGGTAAGTCTACGCAATAAAAATAGGAAATATGAACTGTTTTTCTGTTTTCCGACCGAGTGGGTCGATGTATACATATTTATACATATTGTAAAATTGCAAAAGCTCCTCCGTACAAAGGTGACTCTGCCAAAAATTTTCGTGAATTTTGGGAGTTAGAAATTTTTTTTTGGAAATTGTTGAAAAAATTTAGTTAACGACAAATTGATTTCGAAATTTGCAAATTTAAAAGAATTAGTGAATGAAACTAATTTAAAGTAGTAATATGAATTAGTAAATGAAAGTTAATCGTTAGAATTCAATATTTAGAATTGAGAATTGAATTCGAATGAAATTTAAATTGTGAATTGAATTCAAATAGAATCGAAATTGTGAATTGAATTCAAATGAGATTGAAAGGTAAAATTGAATGAAAATGGATATGTAACTTTAATAGTGAAGTAAAAACGTATAAGAAGCATATGTTGAAAATTTTGTAATGGAATTGACAAAATGGTTTGAATGTTGGAATTGTATATTATGACTAGCAGGATATACATGTGTATAAAGGAATTGAGATTTTGATTTCAAAGATAAAAATTGAATTGCTTGACAAAAAGGTACGTATTTCAATTTCAGTATGAAATTTGATGATTTTCTTCTCCAGCCACTTGGCTTTCTCTTTTCTTTTTGATCCTGAGGGGCCGTGGTGCCATTTTGTAGTCGTACCGAGCTAGCCGCGCAAAGGAGACGTTGGCAAATTTTTTTGAGAATTTAGGGTGTTAGAAAAATTTTGAGAAATTTGGAAGTTTAAAATTTGAATTTGAATTTAAATTTGAATTTTGAAGTAAACAATGTTGTTTGAAACTTATAATTGAAGTTGGAAAGCTAGTTGAAATGATAATGAATCTCTAGTAAAAAGATTTGTTTTAGAAAGTTGATAAAACTATTTGGATTGTGAAAAAATGATAGACGGAATAAAGTCATTCTTCTTAACTTGTAATTTCGGGACGAAATTCTTTTAAGGGGGGAAGATTGTAACGACCCAGAATTTCTAACAATTTATTTTGAAAATATTTAATTTATTTTAAGTATTTAAATGATGGTTTGAATTGAATTTCAAATTATCAGAATGAATTTAGCGATTAAATTATAGAATTTAATCTATTGAAGTTGAATAAAAAAATTTGAATCCTCAATTTTAAGCCGATTAAAAATATTTCAAAGGCTTGTAAAATTCATATTGATAATACTGAAGATAATAGAAGCTTCAGAATTGAATTTGAAACTGTTTTGATCAGTTTTGAATTTTTTATCGTTCGAGTAGATATTTAAAAATAGCCTTCCGAGGCACAGTTTCGGAATTCGACGAAACCAGTTCCATTGGGTCCGTAATATTTAATTATTGTCGGATTTCAAATTTCGTATTTTTCGGAGATGTTATGTGAGCACACGACATGTAAACGCATTGAATTTTTATCGAGATTCAATTTAAATTTAAAATTTAAATTGGTCAACCTCAGCACGTTCTACCCTTTCTCACGCCTAAAATTATGCCGAGAATCACAAAGAAAATCGCGCAAGCATGCCTCGTTCAACTTTAAGTACCCCGTCCCCCCTCTTCCCTTATCATTCAAAAAAAATCAGAACGAAAAAAAAAGCATAGCTTCACTCCTTTTCGTCTTCAGCTTCACAAACGAAAATAATAGAGGCCGCATTCCTTCTTAAATCTCGAAAACATTTAGGGATCGAACACGCGACTCGTGTTCAAGCAGGCGGGGGAGGTTAGGGCATGGCGGCGACAAGGGCCACAACAGCGAATTGGATGCTTGAACTCGAGAGGCTCGTGATCGATTTTTGGGGCATCGCGATTTCGGCAAGGTGTTGCAATGGAGGCACGAGCGCGCGTGCGTAGGCCGAGGTGAAGGCGGCGAAGGGAGCTAGTCGGGGTGGCTCAAGCAAGCACGGGGGGATTCGCGATGGCATTCGCGAGGTTAGGGGAAGAAGGCAAAGGCTGAGATTTCGATCTGCAGTTAGGTAGCAATTTCATCTTGTTCGTTTTTAATTTAGTTTAATTTATACTGTAGAAAAGAAAAAAAATATACATGCAGAAAAAAATTACAGTAAAGAGACTTGCTACTTACAGAAATTTTTATATAAATAAAATTTTGATAAGAGAAAAAAAAAATGATGGACACATATTTTTATTTTATTTTAAAACAGTAAGGTATAAATTGTGTTGTTAATTTTAATTTAAAATATATGCCTATAGAATTTTTTTACAGTATAGTGAAAAATATTTCTGTTTTAATATCTACCTATACAAGTTAAATATGGAATTTTATATATAGTTACGGAAAGAGAATACAATAAGATATAAATGTAGTTTATATATATATATTTTCAAAAGGAAGATAAATTTGTTTAATTTACTTATTTAATTTATTTATTTTAGAAAAGGATTAAAGAAGAAAATTTAGTTTTAAACAAAAATATTTTAGTTAAACAAATTTATCAAAAGAAATTGATTTAAAATAAAGATATTAATTTAAAATAAAATAAATAGTTAAATAAATTTAATTAAAGGAGAAAATTTATTTAAAAGAATTATCAGCCAATCAAAACTATTAAACGAAAATTAATTGTTCGGTTGATTCGAATATTAATAAATTGTGTAAATATTTATACAAGGTATAAATCAAGAAAAAACCGAGTCAAGATGGAAATGGATTGCAAAATAAAAGCTAAGATGAGAACTTCTCACTCAAAAATTTATAAGTTGGATTTGCAGTTATTTATTGATTGTTGTTTGGTTGTGATATTAGATATAGTAGGATATATCTATATATATAGCAATATATATATATATATATATATATATATATATATATATTGGCATATGTATATATTGCAGTTGATTGATTTCCCGCATTGTATAGCGGATGAGACCCTATTGTGCCGCCTATTAAGCGGATAATATTTTATAAAATCCCATATACCGCGATATTCCACCTCGGAGTGGAATGGGTATTGTGCTAATGTCTGTGGATGCAGGGAAACAGGTTGGAGGGATCCAATTGGATTCCTCACAAATATTTATTTGAATCAAATATTGTGATATTTGATTGATAATCATATTGATATATGATGTTTGAAAGTCGTGATTGACTATTTGATGTGTTGCATCATCGGATCCAATTTTGAAGTTTAAAAATAACGATTTTGATTTTTAAGGGATTTCTAAAGTGATTTTTGGAAATATACGTTTATAAAAATATTTTTGGAATTAATCCATCTTAAATAAATAAACGTTATAATTTTAATATTGTAAAAATTATGATTTTTGAGAAATACAGTTAAAAATTGATTTTTGAAAATATGGGATTAATGATTTTATAAAATAGTTTAAACTGGGATTTCTGAATTTATTATAAAAAGTTTAAAAATAGGATTTATGAAATTTGATTATTTTATAAATCAAAATGAGGAAATTATAAAGGAGTTTAAAGACGTTTTAAAAGAATAATATAAATTGATCCATATAAGAGATTTATAAATTGATATTTATAAATTAAAATATTGGAATTTTAAAACGAGCTTTTATAAGTGTTAGAATGAATTGAGAATGAATTTCATAAATGAATGAAATTTATAGGATAATAACGGTGAAGTTATAAATGGAATTTTATAAACAGTAGGTTTATAAAATGTGTAAAGTTATTTAAAAGAATAGATTTTGGATAAATAAATGAATCTTATAAGTTATAAGATTTATAATTTGGGAAGTTAAAAGAACAATTTTGTAAACAAATAAATTATAAGCATTTAACTTATAATATGGACTTTCGGTATATAATTGAATTATAAATCGAATAAGTTAATAAAGGAAATTTATAAGAGGAAGTGTTATAAAATAAATAGAAATGGAATTTATAAACATTATTTTATAAATCCGCAACGACTTATTTTGATAAGTAAATTGTTGTAATTTATTAATGGAGTTATATTCACGTTTTAGACAGTGAATAATCCTTTAAAATAAAAGGAATAGAAATGATAAAATTGGTTAACAAGTATATTCACGTTTTTAAATAGTGAATAATATGTTAAAGAAATGTTTTCGATGTGATGTTTTAAATAGAATTAAAACGGTCTAAAGATGTTTTAAAATGTATTAACTATCGAAACCATAGATTTCAACATTCATTGTTGAAATAGACATTTTCGAGAAATAGAAGGAAATGGTAGATTATAACACTGTTGTTATAATAGATGATTTCCGAAAGGAAATGTTTTGTATAGTATTGGGATTTATATATCTATTTTAATTTCGAATCCCTATACTAGTGATTTTGGGTTGTCGTAACGATGTTTTACGCAACTTTCGTTTTGGCCCAAATAAATATGTTTAAGAGAATGATTTCTTTAAAGAATGAAATATATACTTAATTTCGATTTAAGTATATTGAATATTTTCCAAGTATAGAAAATAAAAAGACTTGTGAATTACTTATAAATAAATAAGCATGGAAATGTTTTTTCCAATATAAAGTGAATATTTTGAATTTATCTTTTTGAAGATAAATTGAAAATGAATATTAAAAATCGAATGGAAATCATATATTCATAAATATTTTGGAATGTAAATTCACTATGGAATTTATAAATGAAAGGAGGAAATTGTTTAAAAATAAATATTGATTTATTTTTGAAGTATTGAAATTATATATCTTGTAAAGATATTTTTGGGAAATAAATAATTTGGAAAGTATTTGGAATCTGGTGACGTTGTGCATATACATTGATAGTTCAATAACCGACTATCAATATTTACCTTTAAATAGGTATTAGTTGTGATTTGCTTGAAATTGAATGCCACACTTATTTTTTTTTTTTTAAATAAGCACTCACTATTCGGGTTAACCGGGAAAGGACCTTGGGGTCGTATAACCCATTCCGAATATGTGATACGTCGTTATGAATTGCATTTGAAGATCGGTGTTGAAGATCGGATATTTTCGAAAACGAAAGGGTTTCTTGTTGATTGTCTCTGCACTGGCTGATCCCCAGTATAGAGATCTCCATATGTGATGGGAAATTCGGACGTGATTAGAGATTTTCCGGATGGCAAGGACTTCTTTGTAAGTGCCTTCGGTTCTGTTCGAGCCCAGAACAGACTTGTATGGATAGTATGTCTGACATTACAATTGAGATGTAAAGCTGATTTCTTTCAAATATATTTCTGTTGGTGGCGGAGAATTTATTCTCTTAGCTTAACACCCTTCTCTGAGACGTACGAGCTCAGAGGTTATATAGTTGAAGGTTATCAGCAATATACTCCCAATTTGGTAATGTGACATGCTGAGTGTTGTTGTGAAATGATCATTGTGTTGATCATTTGCGATAAGATCATTTGTTTGATCGTTTATCTTTGTGATCATTTCTATGATCATTTGTTGACCCAAAGCACAGCTTTTGTATAAAGCGTGGCTTTGTGGACGTGACTTCGTCGAGCCTCACACCCCGGAATGGTCAAAACAGGAAAGATGCAGCAAGGTTATGAGGGGTAGCTCCCTTTAGGGTATGTGCATTTCCTTTTGGGAAAGGGTGGTATCATGGTATGGCGCCCAGATACTTACTCATGTTGAAACACTTTATTTATGATTGTGTGATGTTGTTGACGAGCGCTCGGTTAAAGGTCCCAAAGGACCGGGGGATGGCATACTCGTGTCAGTAGTTACCCAGTTAGGGGTAACCCGACCTTGTGTTGGCAGAGATCCGGTTTGGTTCTCGGGGACGTCCTTCCAGAGGCGTTCTCATGTGGCAATGGGAAGTTCCTTGGCCTGACCATTTGTTGGAAATCCAAAGAAACAATACGATCTTGTACGGTTTTAGTTGTATAACCTGCCATGGAATGTGGCGGTAACCTGCTATTGAACATGGTAGTTATAGTAGGCTTAAGTGCGGAATGCCTATGCTGGCTAAGATTTATATCTTTATTTTCGAAATGATTTTCTCTACACTATGCACTAGTAATAATATCAAATGTTCTTTTTAATGCGTATCAAGCATCTTTGACTATCATAAGGAGAAATCTCCTCTGATTCTGCGTTTGCATTGTGTGTGTGTGCGGGAGGCCTTATGGTAGTCTCATTTTTAAAAGCATTTCGAATTGAATTTAAAAATATTCCTCTATTTGATTTTAAAGAAAAATAAACTGTTTAAAGTTCTCGCACCAGTCACATGACTGACTCGGAGTTTATTGTTTTCCTTCCTAAACTCTGGGTGCCCACCAATTTTCACACGGGCAGTCAAGAGTTAAGGTTTATAAGGATATTCTGGAATTCAGGAGTTGCTGGAGGCAAGTTGGATGTCATGACGTATTACTAGTATATAGTATTTCTTTTCCACTGTTTGTTGTTATTTGTTGTTGTACACTCTGATGTAATGTAATGTAATGTAATGTAATAACTGATATAGTTCTTTGTTTAAAGATTATTCATTTATCTATTATATGTTGTTCCGCTGCGAATTGGGAGATTCTGATATTGTTCTGTTATTTCTTTCCGTTCTGTTTTCTATCTTTTCTCTCTTCTTCTACCTCTTTCTTTTTCTTAAAACCCTAAGGGTTCGTATTTCCGTTCATCTTGAGTTAATCACTGGAGAATAGTGCCTATTCAAGGAGTACGGATTTGCGGGTCTTTACATCAATCCTCTTTACTAATCTTCTTTCCCTGACAAGCACGAAGTAAACAATATTCCTTATCTTAGCTTGAAATCTATATAGAAGTTTATCCACATGACTTGCGGAGGTTAACAGATCATTATGTTAACATATGATAATAAGTGAAAAGTAATCTATAATTGAATACAGTTGAATGTCTTGAAACCCATCTTTGGTAATAATGAGAGAGAACCAGGAATTCAATTTCAATTATATTGGTGGAATATTAGAAATCCAGATGGTAGAAAACCATAAATTCAATCAAGGATTTAATTGTAGATGTTTAGAAATTCATCTTCTGGAGATAGCTAATAAAAGATGATAATGATCATGAAATGAAGTCTAGAAATCATTGTCTAAAAGTTGGTAGTATAAATCCAATGACCTAAATTCAGGCAGTAATGAATGAAATTTAAAAGGTAGAGAATCCGAAACCTATATTTGGGTATTAGTGGATGATAACCAGAAGTCTATAATAATAATATCCTTAATAGAAATCTTAAGCCCAGCTATGGGCATTAATGAATGAAATCTAGTAATTAATAATAGCCCCGAAACCCAGATTGGGTTATGATGAAGACCATAGATTATTAGTATAGACCTAAAAACCTGATTCTGGTATTAATAAGGGAAGTTCGGAAATTCTTCTTTGATAATGAATCAGAGGATGAGATTCTTATTTAAGCCTTCTGTTCTGTATCGCTCCACGGGTTTTGACTCTTTTGACATGTGTTACACTTTAGGATTTGTACGTTGTTGTAGTTTCATTTGTCGCTTCTCGAGCTTGGACGCTTTAGTCCATCATTTGATATGTCGCTTCTCAAGCTTGGACGTCTTAGTTCATTGTTTGATATGCCGCTTCTTGGGCTTGGACATCTTAGTCCACTATCTGATATGCCGCTCCTCAAGCCAGGACATCTTAGTCTGTTGTTTGATATGCTGCTTGCTAGGCTTGGACGTCTTAGTCCATTGTTAACTGGAGCGCTTGGTTAGCTTATCCACAAGCAGGACCTAAGGACTTACCCGACCACCCTGTAGGAGGTGCCTTGACCTGGCCATTGCGTGGTGCGATCATGGGCTTTTTTGATGCCTTGGCTAGGCCATAGCATGGTGGGACCAAGGGCTTACTCCGTCCTCCCTCTAGGAAGTGCCTTGACCTGGCCATAGCATTGTGCGATCAAGGGCTTGTATGATGCCTTGGCCAGGCCATAGCGTGGAAAAACCAAGGGCTTATTTCGTCCTCCCTCCAGGAGGTGCCTTGACCTAGCAATAGCGTGGCGCATTCAAGGGCTTGTCGATGCTTTACCCTAGCCATAGAATGGTGTGGATAAAGGCTTACTCTGTCCTTCCTCTAGGAGGCGCTTTTACTTGGCCAACCTGGTGTGGATAAAGTCTTTGACCGTTTAAGGTAATGTCCAAGTGCAAGGAGAATTTTACTCCTAACCATGTAGATTTTTCTTAGTAAAGAAGTTGTATTCACTTCTTCTAGGATCTCTTTACAAGCTCATTAATTTTACCTTGTTTGAAAAAGTTGATTGCCATTCCTCCAAGTGCTTGCACTGATTTGTTTCACGACCATTCATCGTATGGAGTGACAATAGGATCCTCATGGATTCCTTTCATATTTAGGTTTTTCCTTTTGGGATGGCCAATAGTTGCTTGATTAGCAGATAAACAGTCTCGATTGATGTTGTCAAATTGCATTCCTTATGAAGTCTCGACTTGAAGCTTGTCTTTTGAGGGTGGTTTCTAGATCATTAATTACTTGATTCTAGAGTTTCACCCTCAACGACTAGTTTTCTTTTTACAACCCCTTGTAGTTCCTATGTTGGTAGTGTCCCTCCTGTTGCCTGATGCCATTTTTGTGTAAAGGTGTTGTAATTAGCCATCATTCCTTCTTCAAAGATAGTGTCTTTGGTGTAATATTGAATTGTTTCCCTCATTTGATCAAACAAGTTATCACATTCATTTTTCTTTTCTCCTAAGGCAAAGATAGGGGTGGAGCCAATATGAAAAGGGTTTAAATTCCATTTATTTGGATCATAGGACTCAACATTCTTTTTTCTCATGATCCTTAAAGCCTCCATTCTTAATAATTGTTCTTTATGTAGATTTGAATCATTAACAGTTCCATGGAAGAATCCAAGTGAATGTGGCTTCGAAGATCCTTGCTTGGATATTTTGATTTTTCTAATCATGATGAAGTAAAGTCTATAGTGGGTAGGCTTGGAATAGGATTGGGTCAGAGGAAAGTGGAGTTGGAAGTTCAACGAAGCGGAGGTTTGAGCCCTCCTTCTAGCACCAAAATTTTAACAAGAAAACTTATCAACACCCCAAAGTTGAATTCAAAGTGAAGATAACTCTTTCAAGACCTTCTTTCAAAAAGATAAAAGTAGTCGATGCTTCTTAATCAGGTTAAGATGGTTATAATCCATTCCGTTCTCTTCAATTTTCCTTTCGCTTAGCTTATTGTGGTTGAAACTCCTTCTTATTAGACCTTTTGATTTAGACGAAACACAAAAAATTTTCAAACTAGTTAATCTGCTTTAGCGCTCTGTCGAAACCCCCCTATCGAATCAGTTGAATAGACCCTAAATTTAGCTTTAATGAGTTAAGGATTTGGGTTGGATAGATTGACTTCGACTTCTTCAGAAGCTAACCTTTCGACAACTTGAGAATATGAGTTAAGGCTTTAAGAATATTGGTTAAAGTAAGGGTTTTGACTCACTCTAATGGCGATCCTTTAATCAAGCTAACACAAGAAAATTATGAACTGAATCTAACAAAGATATCAAATCAGCCAAATATCCTAAAATTCCATAATCTTGCTTTCATTAAACTCGAATAGTACAAAAAGATCAAATTTCCAATATAATTTGAAAATTAGGGTTTACAGCTTTTAGAAATTACAAAGGTAGAGTGAAAGAAATCGAATCCCCAAAACCAGACCCCTAGGATCTTATTTATAACTGCTCGTTAGCACCATTTGAGTCAGTACTTTTGACATAGTCGAAAGGTGGCCATGTAGAGCTTTCATCATCTTTAACATTTACGCATCCTTCTACATTGCATTTGAATGGATTTGAATGCTTCCGTCTTCATCGAAAGGGTAGATGCACCTTTTCTCATTGTGTTGCTTTGTTGTTGCAAGTAAATAGAGGCATGAGCTTTCAACTATGTCAACGGGTTGTTCTTTGGGGGTTTCGAAGGTGTTGAAATGTTGAGGGCTTCAACACGAAAGGTAGCTCCCAAATACATGCATGCGAATTGATGCTGCACTCCTCTTGGTTGTGAAAGATTTTATCCGGTTCGAAAGGCTTAGTCATGCTTCCGAAAGGATTGCTCCATCAAAACATCTTTCTGAGTAATTTGAATGAAGGCGAAACCTATGGTTTTGAAAGGTTTGGTGCACATGTGAGTGGTTGTTGTTTGCTGCCTTTGAAGGTATTCCTCCACTTATTTTAAACGTCTTAATGTCAATGAAAGCATCTATTCCAAAAGGAAGCAATTGAAGCAAAAAGGTGCTTTTGACCCCTTCGACCCCTACGAAAGCTTGTAACGCGTCTGACCCTTTGTTGTAGCATCCCTTTGACTCTTCGAAAGGTATTGACAATGCTATCATATTTCGTACATCCTTCTCTTTTATTCATTTTGGTTTTCACAAGGTTGACGTGAGAATTGGTGGTAACATTACACATGCTAGTGGAGCATCCAATATGATTCGTCACAACCAAAGGTCGGTCAATAATTTCGGTTTCCAATCCTAACTTTTCTACCAAGTCACTAGATAGGAAGGAATGCGAAGCCCTAATATAAAAAACATGTATGGGAACATTATAAATAGAAAGCATATCTTAAATAACGACGATCTTCCCCTTCTCTTTCATTGATGGAGAACTCAACGAAGTTGGAACAACGATGGGAGCATTTGCTTTCACCACCTATTTCTGCATAAGCAACTCTGGATAGTCCTCCTTAATATGCCTAAACTTATTACAATTGAAGCACTTTCTCCCCTTAGCTTTGAAGCGTCTACTAAAATGACCCATCTTTCCATAATTGTAGTAAGTTAGTACCTACTTGACCTTTTTATTTTAGTCATCTTTATTTTGAAATTGCTTCCTCTTGTTGTTACTATTACACTTCTTCTTGCCTTCCCCGCCCGATTGTGGTTTGGCTCTTCTTTAGGAATAACTGTCTTTGGTTTTGGATATAGACACTCGCGCCTTAAGGCCTTCTCTCCTTTCATATCGAAAATTTTGTCAACGTGTCCCATGAGTCACTCCCCAAATAGTTGTCAATGCCAATGATGAACTTCTCATTTTTTTAATGGAGTGTCGATGAAAGATATCTTATATTTTGACAAGGCATCGAACTCAGCAACATACTTGGAGACTATCATATACCCTTGCTTCATATCCATGAACTTATGGAATAAAATAGATTTTAGAGCTACTATAACAAATTTCTCCTTGAATTTTACTTTGAAATAGTCCAAAGTAACACGATCCTCAAGAATAGCATTGTTTACTGCATTCCACTAGTTCATGGCTTTCCATTGAAGCTGTCAAGAAGCTAACCTTCTTTTCATAGCATTACTTATCCCTAAGTCATCAAAGATGCTTTCGTAGTTTCAAGCCAATCATGCACAACTCTGTTCCTTAGAATGGTTTATCACTAAGACTAGCAAAGTCTTTGTTATACTAGAGAAAACGACTTTGGGCTCCTGCACCAGAGCACCACCATTAATACAATATTCAAAGTGGCTACTAGAGCAATTTGTAGAATGTTCTGCATCATGGAATTAAACATAGCTTGTAGGTCAGAATTAGCAGCTCCCAAGCCAACTCCTTCTTCGACTTCGGAGATGGAGTTCTTAGCAACATTCTTTGTCTAATGACTCATAATTTGTTCTGTAATTAGGCGGTTAGTCTCTATAAGAAATTCTATTTAAGTAGTACTTGTATGTGCAGTGCAATTTATATACTATATATACTACTATATAGCTTTGAAAGCCAAAATTTATACCAAGTACACTCTCTTGTGAATATGTACTCTTTCGATCCCGTTTAGAGTGAGAACTCTGACCCTATCTCTATCGGATCTTGGTATCCGTTGGGTTAAACTATGCAACCTAGGTTAGAATTACTTAACCCTGGTCTCGATACCAAATGTGACGACTACTTTACAACACATGTACCCAATAGTGTAAGAACTTGTGACGTGTGTTGTGATCGGTGCCTGACCAATATAGGACCATAGTCAAATTTGTAGTAAAGAAATAAACATTACAGAACCTATTGTATGTCTCACATCACATCAAATAAAATATAATAGTCATAATAGATACAAAAAAGAAAGATAGTAATAACATATTGAATTATAGAAATCAGAGTACACGAATCCGTACAACAATACAACATATGTGATAGAGTTTATACAACTGATAATAAATTCAAATAAGTACTCATCTCTAAATAAATGATAGCACTAGTAAGGCTCCATAGTGTTTCACAATGGAATAATAAGAAATAACAATTACATATATTAATACATAAGAATGTAGCCTCTTGCTATCCACTTGTCTAGCTCCACATACTCACTAAACCCGATATCCTTAATCTACTCATTTAAGAATGCCCAAAATAATAGAAAGAAAAGCATAAAATCCCGAGTAAGACAATAGTCTGGTGTGAGTGGTAGAAAATATAAATATAATAGAGTCAATGTATTAGGACAAATGGTATGGAAAATCATACCTAACATGCCCATATATCCACAGAGTTAGCATATAATACGGGATATATGCTAATCTATATCATTTAATAAGTGTCAATATTTCCACATCAATGATATTTGCGTCCCGACATCCTTATGGTGATTAGCAACCAAAGCAAACATAGAATCCATCATCTACCCTCACATTCACTCACTTAGTGCATTGAATATATGATACTAATATGACCTCCTTATATAGTCAAGGACTACGCAATGTCCCAATTTCTTGATACTTGAATCCAAGCCACTTGGTAAGCCAATACCGCATCCCCGCAAATACCCCAAGGTAAAATGGACTGAAACATTGTCTAATCTAATGTGTCCTATATGCATAGGTGAGCATCCTCACATACCCCTACTTTACGAGTACACTGTGAAATCCCAGAATATCAATGATATCTTTGCACACTTCATCCATAGTAGAGCACATCTTGGAACTGTTCTTACAACTCCCTTCTGAAGTCATCGTGATTTGGGACAATTCTTGGCAATCATCATTAGTCATATAATATCATAGTTTATCTTGTAAGCCACCTCCAATAGTTCCTTCAATCCAACTCACAGTCCTCTACACTACGACCTAAAGTACAACCATCCCATCATCAAAGCCATCACTTCTTATCATGAAATCGTCATCAAAAATCGTGCATCGTCGTCCTTAAAAATTCACTACCAAGTTCACAACCCATTGTTAGTCTAGGCCTTAGCCAAAAATAAATGTGGTGAACTCAAAAAAAGTGTAAATGTGAGCGACAGAAGTTGCCACGATGAAAGCCAGAAGAACACACACTAAAAACCCGAAGTAAACACTAGATTAGCCCGAAGTAATCCATTGACTCGAAGTTACTACGTCTGGTGCCCGAAGCAAGTCCCAAAGTAAACATACGAATGAACTAAGGCAAGCATACAGGCGACTAAAAGCAGCTCTAGCCCTCCTCCATTAGCAATCTAAGCTTTCACCGATCCAAGCTTAACCACCGATCCAAGCTTCCATCGATACAAGATCCACCACTGATCCAAACTTCATTACCGAACTATGATGCCATCGATCAGAGCTACTCCAAGGATCAGTACCAATCCATAGGTACAAATCCCTCTACTTAACTAACTTTTACTATGTTCCTCCTTGAGCAATCCAATTGCTTTCTCTTTGCTTACTTCGAAGCATTCTTTTTGAAGCACAAAGTTGAACTCGAAGCAAAACACTCCATTGATCCAACACTTGATTTTTCCCATCAATCCAGCTTTCCTTGTCTATATCTTGAGCAAACAAACTCCAGATCACTTGAAATTAGAAATGTAGCTTTGTGAGGCCTTCCACGTTGCCCTACACAATTGGCACCAAGTTTCACCACTATCACCTTTATGGATTACGACGAGATGTAAACCTATTCCTATTTCTAAGTCACCATTCAATTGGTGTTTTCAACCAAAATAAACATTATACATTTAAGCAATTAACCTATAAACTATATTCAAGCAAACAAGTATTCACATACATCAAATTAGAACTTAAATCTAAGGGTGAGAAGAAGGACGAACTATAAGAAAAAGGGAGACCCCTAAGAACAGTAATTTCACTAAACTTTGTAAAATCATTTCAAATTAACAAGTGTGACTAGTTATGGTTTAAAACACGTTTTAGGGTCCAAAAATTATTTAAAACATCATATTAAGGTGTATAATGACTAATAAATAAGGGAGAGGTCATAACCATTCACCTAGAATCCAAAACAATCCAAAAGATCTCAAATCCTAAGATGAATAGTAGCTCCTACATATCTCCAATAGAAAATCCTCCAAGTTCTAATCTTGTTAATCTCCTTCCAATGACAAGATTTATTTAACTAAAATAGGGTTATCCTACCTTTTGGCAAGGTCGTGGTACCATGAATTTGGCTAAATGGATTTCATGGTCTTTGAGCCAGAAAGCCCGGAGAGGTGATTATCAAGTTCGAAGATCAGTTATAAGCAAGGCTATGGATGATGGTCACAGAGCTTCAGGCGAATGGCATCTTGGAATTGGCTAAGCATAGATTGGAGCTTCCTTTAGACATAGGGTCAAATCGGAATCACTATTGCTATGAATCACTCAGTTTGGCGGTTCAACTAAAAGATGATTAATAATAACTCAACAAATACCAGGAGAATCAAGAAAAAAACCATGGAAACATGGAGAGAAGAAAGAAAGGGACCCATGCAGGTGATCACTAGGCCACACAAGGCATGCATGACCGACCGGTGCCGACCTCCGCATAGCGATCGATGCGGTGGCTCATATGTCCCTAGATGGCCCCTTTTTTGGATCGGTTCATCTCTGCTTCATTCTTCTGTATAAGGATTTTCAACTGGATATTTGCACATCTTTCACTATAAATGCTGGATCATTGGCTCAAGGAAAGGGATCCTCTTTCTGATTCACTTCTTCGCTCTTGGCTACACTCTACCATTTTGATTACTTAAATTCAAATCATTGTAACTGTAATCAGCAGTATAAATAAAATGAAATTTTTTTGGAGTGGACATAGGATGGAGTACGTCGAACTACTATAAAATCTCATGTTCATTTCATGTCTTACTGTTTTAATTTATCGTTCTTCATATTTTATTCTCTACTTCATTCTATTTGGACATTGGATATTGAAAATTTTGGTGCTTTCACATTATTTAGGTGCTCGTGCCCATTTTTGATGCCAATATGTTTAGAGTGGTTTAACGCTAAATAATTTAATAGTGGCTTCTCTATCCATTTTGGAAAGTACGAAATGATAAATAGAAATCCTATCAACCCCCTTTAGGTGGTAATTCCGAAATGGGCCTTGCAATTAACCGCTAATCTCCTTAATTACCCACTAGCTATTCAAAATCAAATGAAATTTCAAACATTCATATATCCCAAATGGTAAGTTCGTTTTCCTATTATGACCACTCTACGGATAGGGACATCATCATCTTGATCAAATGGAAGTGGTTTCCGGTCCTAGTTTCGCAGTTATCAAAAGTTATATGCCATATAATATTTTAAGGCTAAAATCATCCAATAAAAATTATAAGGATGAAAACGTCTCTAGTAGTCATTTCATAAAGTTATATAATCGTATGAACCTAGATTAAAATAATATTAATGATAGAGTTAGAGGTATGCCCTAGGGGCTATTATGTAATTTGTTACATATATCTAACTCGTTGACCAATCTTGTTCGAAATAAAAGGTTTTTTCTTCCTATTATATACTTGATATAATGCGATTATATTAATCAATTAACTTAATTAAAAGTATATTTAATAGGAAAATCCATAAATGGTATATTTTGTGATAGTAGTTACAAAGTGTTATAACCATGAGTAATTTATCACAACTAAAAGAATATACCATTTAAATGTTCCTAGTCGAGATGCATCGAGACTGGATATTGATGTATCCGTTGAGACATGAGTAAGTAACGCTCTTCAAATGTTAGGGAGCGTATTACTCATAACTGCTGGGGGGCACCTAGGGATTACGTACTAATAGTTATTGGATAACTATGGAACGACTCACTCGATAGTTTTCTGATAGTTAATATAACTAAGGTCAAACAGAAAATATCGATGTGACTGATTTACATAGTTCTTTCAACTTGAGAATACTGCGCATATTCAACATGAAAACTCCACTTTGATTATAGCCAAATCATGGCATGGTGTCCATCAAGTGACTATAGTTGGGTCGAGTGAAAGTATTGGAAGTGAAGCACTATTCAAGAGAGGATTCGTCTCCTCAGTTATATGCGGTTAGTATCACAGTCAACTCAAAGTCAAAGTCTCTGGCCAGAGCATTTTGGTTAATTATTGAACCAAGGACTTTGTATTTGGACTATAAAGTTAAATATGGATGAGGTTGGAATTTTGACTATTATCAAATTGCATAAGTCCAAAGTGATACAGTTTTGATGAAGAGAATTGGTGTAAACAAATGTCACAACCGAGTAACGCTTATTAAACTAAAATTGGATTTTTACCAAAAATGAGTAAGCAATAAATTTGGCCATAATGTCGCTCCACTTGCTAAGTGACATGTGAACGTTAGCAATAGAGTAATTCGATTTTAACTGCTGACCAAATTTTACACATCCAAAATGATGAATTCCCTTAAGACGGAACAATTTAATTAGTTTATAGTTGTTATGAAATAATTAAATTAATTCGTATTTATGACATATTAATAATAAAATTTGAATATGACTTGAGAGATAAATAATGTTATCTATATTTATAATAGTTATAAATATATCAGTCGATATACAAGCGATCAAATTAGATTTAATCGCATACTATTTTGGCTTGGGCATAGATGGGTTCAAGGCCTATCATTAGGGCTGCAAAATTTCAATTTTGAAAAGGTCTAGGGGTGGCTACAACATAGGGAATTTGTTTGGAGAAACGGGTTAAGATCAAGTGAGAGTGGGTAAAAAAGTTTTCCTCGTTTTTCTCTAATACAACCCTACATATAATGAACTTTTTTTGCCACCATTACCTTCTACATTTCTGATTAAAACATAGCTCTAAATCCACTTCAAAATTCTCAAATATATTTCAAATTAAAATAATACTATTCGATAGTTAGAGGTCGGTGATTTCGGACTTGCAATCTAACGAATCAAGAACAGTAAAAGGAAGGGAAGTCATTGCTTCAATGTGGATTCAAAGGCATCATTAAATTGGTAATTTTAATTCATATTAAAGTAATTAAATTATGTTCAATGATCCTATAATGAGCAATTTCATATCTTTTTAAATATATTTTTGATGCCCCACTCCGAGACCCACATTAGCAAAGAGTATTATTAGATAATATTGTCTGCTAATACGGAGAATAGAGCTGGATAGAAGCGACCATCTATAGCCTTGCTTTAACTATCAATTGAATACATCGACAATTGTCATACCAAGCAGATCGACATATCCAATGAATACTTTAAACAAAACCATAGGTGGCTGGAGGATCTATCAGAACGGAATATAACAACTCAAATGTAATATACATCACATAACAGTAGAACATCATATACACATGTACTGATACATAACAGAGTATACAAACCGATACATGTCCAGTGGTATAGCAAACCACAATATACAGGCGAATCCAAAAGAATACATATCAGAGTTATAACCAAAAAGGACCACACAAAAAGCTATAACAAAAAGAAGCTAGCTGAATAGTCCATACAGAAGCAAAATAGGCTAAGTCCAAAAGTAGCTAACCTGAAACATCTCGGTCTGACCCGAGTATAAATACACGGGTCAGTCTAGCTAAACAAATCAGTTAGATAAACTAAACAATAATGAACCTGCAAGGTCACAAAATACATATCCCTAAAAGAGATAACACAATCATATAACAAAAGGTGAATCATAACAAGACAAGCCTCTTATCATCGGCAACACAAATAAACAAAGGATATGAATATCCCAAAAAAAGCCAAAAAGGAAAATAACAAATACCAATGAAGGTAACACAAGTTCCGCAAGGTAACCGCTAATATCGTGCAGCTCAAAAAGACCAACATCGAAGGGCGGTACCTAGGGAATATAAATATCAATGAAACAAAAGATGCTCGAGCTCAGTACTGTATAACAAGGATCCATAAGAGACAACACCCAGAGGAGACAGTCTGAAGATACTATCCTGAAGGTAATGAGCCAGAAGGAGACAGTCCGAAGACATTATCCCAAAGGCAACAAACCCAAAGGCATAAACCTGAAGGCAACAAACCAGAAGGAGACAGTCCGAAGACACGATCCCAAAGGTGACAAACCGTAGTGGTGAAGGTCCGGAGGCCCAGTACCGGACACCACTAACTGGCAAAACGTGTCACAACTCTCGAAAAGGAACCCGAAAAGTGTTAACGTGAGTCCCACAACCACCTGTTCGTACTAAACGGTTTACTACCCGTTAGTCAATTTCACACTCAAAGCAGTACAAAGTTTACCTCATCTCATCGGTAAACCTGGCCCAAAGGTCAAAACGTTCAAACGAATAGATTGGGAATTAACTGAGAAGATGAACGCACGTGTTCATAGCACGCGTTTTATCTAATCATTTAATTCTCCTCCCACTTCGCTCGGAGTGAGAAATTGTGTATGTTTTAAATAGAATTTATAAATTGGAGAAATGAGCTTTTAATACAATTTAAAAGATTATTTTATAAAACCCTGTGTATGAAGTCAAAAAGGAATCATCAAAGTTAAAGATGAATGATAACAACAATCGGAACAACCAAAGCCGATAGAAGTTGGAATTTCAATCCCAAAAGCAAATTGGGCAAAAGACTGCAGATTCAGACGTCTGAAGTATATGGTTCAGACGTCTGAATCTGGAAAATTAAATGTTTTCCAGAACATAATTCGGACGTCTGAACCATATATTCCAGACGTCTGAAAATGGCAATTTTGAGCCTATTTTCTTTCTGGTCGCCCTCGAACTAATTCAGACGTCTGAAACTTTGATTCAGACGTCTGAATACTGGGGAATAAAATTTCCCAGTATAATATTCAGACGTCTGAAAATGAGGATTCAGACGTCTGAAACCTGTTTCTCAGGTATTTCCTGAACCTAGGCCATTGATGGCCAAAGAAAATCGTGATTGGATGAGCGATGATTACGGGGGCTTACGTCAAACGACTACCCAACCTTAACGGCTCACCCAAACACTCCGAACCACATAAACATCAACCATATAAGGATTTCTAGATTTGGATTCAAAAATCATAAATTGGCAATTTCACCGAACCATTCAAAATCGAAAGCAAATGAACCTGTAAATATATTAGGAATTCATTCCTAACAACCCAAGATAGTTGTAGACATAGATGTGAGATAAAAATCTCACCTTTAACTCAAAAACACGGACGAGAAGCTTAAATGCTAAGAAAAGACCAACCACTCTCCACTTCAACTCTACAAGCTTCAATCAATGATCAAAACAAGTATTTCCTAAGTTTAGGTTTAGGAATTTCTAAAATTGAAGAGAGAAAGAGTTGGAGAAGATGAAGAGGAGGCTTACCAATAGCTTCTCTTGGATTATGGAGCAAGAATTTGAGTTTGCAAGAGGAAACTAGGGCTTGAAATTTCTATTTCTTCTTCCTTTCCCCCATTTTCAGTTTAGCTTAAGTTTTAGAAATGAAAAGAGTGAATGGAGAAGAGAGGGCCTGAGTTAGGGCATTAAGTTAAGCTAATGGGCTGAACCCAAACCGAAAACCCAAATAGAAAAGGTAGCAAAGATTCGACGCACTCCAAACATATCGAAGTTTATACTCAAAAAGATCGAAAACTCCATTTTGAACTTAATGGAAGTGGTTTCGAGTCCCAATTCAACAGTTTGCAAAAAATAACATTTTGGACCTAAATCCGACTAACGAAGCTATATTTAAATAAAACATTTAAATATATAATCGTTAAATATGCGGGTTGTTACAATATTACTACTATATGTTTAGTTAGGTAAGATTTGTAAGTAGACGTGGTTGTCACAAACCAGTTTGGTTATATGCATAATTTCTTTATTACACTATTTTATTTATGTATAGGAAAATGTTGTTTACTGCACAAAATTAATTTTTGTCATTAATAATTGTTTTGTATATACTTATTAATAAATTCATATATATATATATATATATATATATATATTAGTCTATATTTCTCCCTCATAATAGCATATATGCATATACATATGATCTAAAAAATTAAGTACACTTATTTATTTATAATATGAATTTAAAAATTCAAAAATAAATTATCATATATATATATATATATATATATTCGTATTTTTTGAGTTAACATTTATTAAATTTTTGAATTGTTTATTATATATAAAATAATTATTACATTAAAAATTCAATTTTATATATTTTTTAAAATATTATGTCATTTCAGAAACATACATAAAAATTAAGATTTTTTAATAAAATTTATTATTTTAATAATTAATATTATTTCGAAAAACTGTTTATGATTTATTAAAAATAATAATTTATTTGAAAAATTCTTTAATTTTTTTTGTAACCTTTCATTCACGATCTTAGAATTTATAAAATTTTGAATTTTAATAATATATTATTTTATATTAAATAATTATAACCGAAATCGATGTATTTGTTTTCAAAAATAATATTTCAACTTTGAAAATCTCTAAATTTTTCCTAAGCTCTATTTTATGACCCTAGATTTTTAAAAATTGTAAAATTTGAATTATCATCAATAGATTATTTATGTTAATTACTTATGGATGAAAACATTAGACTATTCATAATATATACAAATTAAAATACTAAAATTGTTTGCAAAACTAAGTTAACTTTGAATTATAAATAATTTGTAATAATTTTTCTCTCCCTTTCAATATATATATATATATATATATATATTAATATATAAATATTTTATGTTCATATATTATATATAATATATTTATACATACATATGTGTGCGTGCGTGTCTTGTAAAACATACATATGCACATATTTGGACAACATACATGACATACAAAATGAGCTAATATGTCTATTGCGATGTAAATCTCAACATCTGCATATGGGCACATTATACCTTTCACGGATTATTATGTTACACATGCACTCATACGTATCTGTATATGATACTAAATCAAACAAAATTAATTTCATATCTTAATATATTTGAATTTAAATAAAATAAATGATTTTATTTAAATTAAATTTAGAAATTCTCTAATTAAGTTAGACTTCATAGGCCTAATAAAAGATCCAATAGGGTAATTTTTTTGAAATTCACCCATAACTTCCGTTGTGGGCTGGTGTAGTTCAAACCATGATATCAGAGCCCAATAGCCTATGCGGTCTAATTTAGTCATACTAGGGCTAACTAATTAAGCTTGCCCACTTAGTATGGTGTCTAGAAAGGTAACGTCTAGGATTGGAATTAGGTAATCAAGTACCCCGTCCTACTTGGTTATAGGCCTGGTCCAAAAGGTGAAGTGAGCCCAAAGGTTACCCCTACCTTGGGCTAATTTTCAAAATCGTTTGAAAACTAATGTTAAACATTTTAAATTTAATAGTTAAATTTAAAATAAAACGTGTTTATTATAAAAATTATAATATTACATAAGTTTTCAAAATGTTTGAAAATATTTATATAATAATTTCAAATTTTAAATTTGTTAATAAGATTAATAAAATAAATTAATTAAATATTGTAATGATCTGGATTTTTTATCATTTGATTTAGAATATTTAAATAGTTTTAAATATTAGATTTGAGATTATAATTTAGTTAGTAAGATTTTAAAATTGAAATTGCAAGCGACTTCGTGAATTTTGGAAATCGTCGATCTAATCGACGTGTTAGAATAGCAATTCGAGGCACGGTCTTGGAATTTGATGAAACCAGTTTCATTAGGTCTGTAATAATGTATTATTATAGGATTAAAAATTTCGTAATGTTTCAAGTTATTGTTTGATCATACGGGATAGAAATGCATTGAAATTAGTATCGAAATTTAATATAACAATTGGGTCCAAAAAGCTATATTCTCCATACTATCGAATATGACTCGAGGCTTGTTCCATTGGGTCCAGAATAGGGGTATAACATTAGGAATCCTGGCGGCACACCTCCATAGGGGTTCAAAATTTCATGATATGTAATGTGGGATAGTTGGAATAAAATAAAAATATATATGATCAAATCAAAGTCAAATTTGGGCCGACTGTACCTGAACAAACCCACTCCCTCATGTTTCCTCTTCACCCCTTTTTAATCATGAGCCTTCACATACTTTTCTTTTCAAAGCATATAAACCAAACTACATAAAAAAATCGAATTCATGTCTTATAAAAAATATTAGAACGCGTGATAAAATTACGATCGAAGGCGGTTGCAAAAGGAGAGAGCATGCGAGCGCTTGGCATCTGAACGACCGTAGGGTCGAAGATGCATGCGAATTCGTAACCAAGGTTGCTGCTGGAGGCTTATCGAGATTAGGCAAGGTGCGACAACATGAAGGGGTTTTTAGTTTGGGTTGCGAGGGGCAGGAGCTCGATGGTGTGGTCGGTGAAATCGGCAATGTGGGACTGTTTATCAAAAGCAACTACAGCATTAGCAATGACGTTTGGTTGCATATGTTGTTAGATCAAATGTTGCTCACATCTTAAAACAATTGAGCTTGTGAATGATTCATAAGGTACTTAAAATGAAGATCAGTTGCTTAGGTCTTCTATTCAGAATTGAACAGCAAGCTAGGTTGGCAAAAAATTGATGGATTGGTTTTTTAAGCTTAATGATGTTGATGTTGTATAGAGGGGATCCTATGGCAGTTGCGGCTGGGATGGCTAGGATCATGGTGGTATTGAAGCAGGTTCGATGTGTTATGGACTTGCAGTGGAAGTGACATGTCGCAAACCATTACAGTCAGATTAGGGAGTTAGTTTGGGTAATTGTTATTAAGGTCAACTAATTTTGTCATTATGTTTATTAATTATGTTTAATTATATCGATTTTAATAAATTCAAAACTTACATACGAGTTTCAAAAAAAATCATGAAAATAAGTCGAGATTGAAATGGGCACAAATAAAAGTCAAGGTGAGTAAATCTCACTCTTTTTGGACCGATGGTTTTAAATTAAAATAGTTAAAATTAATTATTGAATGATCGGCTGAATTGATATATTATTATTAGTTGAATGTTATATTATATATATTAGTAATATATATTAGTAGTTGGATATATTTTCCGCCTATTGGAACAGATGAGACCCTATGCGCCCTGCATAATAGTAGATAACCTATATACCGCGATATCCCCCTCGAAGTAGGATGGGTATTTTTATATTGTATTAACATCCGTGGATGCAGGAAACAGGTTGGAGGGATCCAACTAGATTCCTCAAAATATGTTAATTGTCTCATATATTGATATATTATGTGTGTGAATATCCTGTATGGATTGTGATATGTTCGATTTATTGGATGCTATGGTAGCACTGGTCAAAATTTTGGTATTTTAAATACTATAAATATTATTTTTGAATTGGAAAGGATTAAAAGAAAAATTTGGATATAAAAATATTTATATCAAAATTTGGATTATTTTAAAGGAAACTGTTTAAGATGAACAAAAATTTGATTTGGGTTGTACTTAACTATTCGTAGAATGGTTTAAATTGGGGATTTTTAAATAATGTATATGAAGGATTTTAACAATGGATTTTCAAATGATATTTCTGGAAAATATGGGAAAGGGGTGAAATTAATACTAAAAATGGATTTGAAAAATAAATGGTGTTTATTAAGAAATGGATTCATAAGATGAGATTTTATAAGTAAGATTAGTCTATAAACAAGTGGAAACTCAAAGGAGTTTATAAATTTATGAACGATGTTTATAAATAAGTGAAATGATATTAGTTTATAATTGGAATATAAATTCATAGTGTGAATTTATATCGAGATATGAACATAGATTTTGGAAGGAAAAAATAGTGGACTCTAATTTGAAAGCAAAAATGGTTAGAATTGGAATAGGATCGATATGTTGTAAAATCGCGAGGGATTTATAAGTTAAATTGGTTAATGGGATTTTTGAAGAAGAAATATATTTTTATTAAGAAACTAAATTTTGTTTTTAAAAGGAAATTTTATTTAGTAAACTATGTAATTAAAAGCTAGTTATTATTTAAATACTCTAGAAGTGATTTTTTTGAATACCAATATTAGTTGAAATTAAATTTCTAATTTTTATAATCTGCTTTGTAAACCGATTAGTTTATATAAAGATAAGTTGGAAATGAGTTTTATGTTTTGTTTAAAATGTTTTGATATTTAAATACTGCTCAAGTTTATGAAAATAAATTGCTATTCTTTAAAAATATTTATTATATATGTAGAGGTTTAGGAAGTGATTGGAATTGATTTATAACTGTTCTCGAGATTCATAAACAAAGTGTGTTAAATGGTAATGATTTTTAAAAGAGAAATCTTATAGTGGAATACCGAAAAATTTAAGGAAAATTTCCCAATCATTGAAATAAAAGAACTTCGAGAAATGAATTAGAATTCACATAGGAAGTTAGAAATGGATGGTGGGAATTATGGTTTAGTGTAAACGATTTTAAAGGAAATTAATTAATGGATTCCGCAACTTATAGAATTTGTTAAAAGTGGGATAAGGAATTTACAAGTGAATTGTAAAGGATTTGAGAAATAGGGAATAAATGAAATATTTCCTAAGTATTGTGAAAAGAAATGATTTGGAAAGTTATACTTAAGATATTTCCTAAGTATTGGACTAGAAAGATTTGAAATATTGTTACTGGGAGATTATTGTTATAGAAATAATTTCAAATTGTTGAATTATAAATGTAATTGGAAGAAGATATTTCTAAGTGTTAAGATGGTTTGGATATATTCTGTTATGGATCTAAGTAATTGAATTTGTTTCCAAATATTGAAATATTAAAAGAAATTTAAATATATATCTTTATAAAGATATTTCGAAATAAATTTTTGAAGATTTATTGAATAAGGCTTACTGACTGCATATGGATGCTATTTGATAGTTAAATAATCGATTATCAAATTTGGCCAAATTTGCTGATCGTTTCGAAGAGACTGGGATCAGATTTAATTATCCGAAAACCACTTCGATTCAGTTTGAAAATTACGAATGGATATCGTAAAGACAGTGAAGTGATTCCGTTTGTCTAGACCCAGAACAACTTGTATGGCCGAATGTTGTCACAACATCGCCATTGGAGGACGATGAGAATTCTAAGCGAAATTGTTCTAGAAAGATAATCGTAGCCTTAAGCCTCATCCACCTGACTGAAAATCAGAGGAGACGCAGCAAGGCTAAGTGAGTCGCACCAAATTAGGGTATGTTATCACCTTTCTAGATGCTCTCAGATATATTAAAATTATTGATATGGTTGTGCATGGAAAAGTGAGCGCTCGATTTTTGGGGTGGGAACACCCGAGGTGATAACATATTCGATTCTATCCAAGTTAGCGATAGGGTTGATCTTATGTTGTAGGGGATCCAGCAAGGTCCTTGGCATATTTTTCTAGAGGTTTACCATGATAGGTGGTACCCCAATGTCTAGTCATTGTATGGAATCCATTCTCTAATAAGCGTTGTATGGTTTTGATTGTGCCCAACTATGCTGAAACGTGAGATGCAAGCATTTCATCTATTTTCTATTTTCTTTGTTTAGACACAATTATAACATCAGACCATTTGGATAAAATTGTTTTGGTTATCATAAGGTAAAAACCCATCATGTTTATATGTGATGTGGTCTTACGAGATGCCTTTGCTTTTCAAAGGATTTTGAAACAGTTAATAATTCAAATTGAATGTGTTTTCTCACGTTGGTTTTCCACACTAACTCAGTTGTTATTTTATTATAATGCTCATGTCAGACCGAGTATTTTAGATTCAGGGTAGGATGTTATGGAGCTCAGTAGATGAGTTGGATGACAGAGACGTATTTCCGTACTTGATTTATATTTCCGCTGTATGAGGATAAGTTATTATAAATGTCCAGATTGATGTATTGATTGTTGTACTCTGATGATTGTAGGTATAAAACAATTACAAATTACTTTGTAAAAAAATATGTTATTATGTACTGTATTTTGTTTCACTATGATTGTAAGATTCTGTGTTGTTGTTTCTATTTTCTTCTTCACCCCTAATGAACTGGTAATTATAGCACTCGATTGCTCGGCATTCTATACAGTGGATATATTGATGTCTATTTCCGAGGATTGAAAATATGGTCCGTTACACTTGGTATCAGAGCCGAAGATTAAGTGAGAACCTTGGCTTTGGTGAGGATTACACATTAGAGATAAGGTTAGTAACACCCTAGAGTGAGTTGAGTGTATTAATAAATATGAGCACGTATTTGTTATTTTAATATAAAATGGTTTTATATTATGTTGATCCATTTATTGAGTGGCATATAAATTCCAATCAAGTAGTGGGATGCCACTAAATCGATAGGAGTTTCTAAACATTTGAACACGATAAACCGACACATCATGGTTTGAAGCAGGTAAATGAAATAATTTTACCCAAATTATATTTTGATATAAAATAAATAATTTTCTGAAATTATTATATTATAAATTGAAGTGTTAGGATGTTATAACCAAAATAAGATTTTAAATTTTAGAATAATTTATATAAAAACCAAATTAGATTGTGTAACGATGAATTATACAAGTGAATTAAAAACTAAAAATGGATTCAAACTAGAATTTGGAAAATTAAATCCCGAAGATTTTTGAAAGTATTTTCCAAAGTGCTTGAAACAAAGTAATAGCATTATCATTTTGGAGATATTTTTTAATAAAAAATGGTTGTAAATGTATTTTGAAGCAATAAAAGTATTGAACTCACTTCGGTCGCTGGAAAAAATCCTGGTGATGACTGCGCAGCATCATCGGTATTTATTTTTGAGTTTCTAAGTGATGGATTATTGCTGTAGTAAATTGATATTGAGATTGTTGGTGAAAACATGTGTTGTTTTGGTAAGTTCCAAAGGGAATTACTTTGAAATGGAATCAAGTGAATTTTGAAATTCCAATGAAATGGTTTCTTAAACCAAAGGAGCTATATATGTACTAGTAGATAGCCCGTGCATTGCATGGGTTCAAAATCTGTTTTTGTTTTAAATGATTCTATGTAGGAAAAATATGGAGAATAATAAGAAAGTGATGTTAAATGCATCCAATTAAGTGTTTCCTTTTACCGTGCCGTAGGTTGAATTATTTGTATTATATGTCTGATCGAATTTATTGGCCTTCACTCTTATACAATTAAAGTAGACTTAATTTTTCAATCGTTAGTATATTATAGATAAATGATATATTCTTGATCAGTTGGGTAGAATGTGGTTCTATGCAGAGTAAAATGGGACATAAATAGGAGTGCATTTCTCACTACTACTAATAGCAAGGAGCAATAACTTTTTTTCAAGTTTTTGCACAATGACTTACATAAGTTTTATAGTTTTTTAGCATGCTCAAAGAATAGTAATCTTCAGATCCATTGTGTAAAAAAACATAATTCCAAAAGTTAGAAACACTTATGAAATCAAAATTTATCAAACAATGTTGTTATTAAACGAATTTGAACCAATCAAACTTTGTCATCTATTTTCTTTTAGATCGTACATAAATATGTTTACTTATAAAAGTGGAGTTTTATCCCATGCACAGCACGCACCGAAGTACTGTCGTTTCTCCTTTTTGATTCACTCCTTCACAATTTAAAGTGATTGGAGTCTTCTCTCCGTCCGAAAATCTATTAGTATGAAGAATGTGATTATGATTTATACTATAAAAATTAAAAAGCATATCTCTTAAAGTAATGATATATCAACTAAAGAGTGAATATTAGAATATCATCAATATTTGGTGAACAATATGTGGCTAGTAATGCCTATTACCTGGCAAAGGTTATTTGTTATTTCATGAGAATATTTCTACTTGTAATTTGCAATGGGGTGATTCTAATCATGATTGGTGCTTGTTATCATACATTAAATAAAATGCATTACGCAGAATTAATCAAAGATTCTACTTGTATTTTGTAATGGATGGATTCTAATCATGATTTGTGCTTGTTATCATACATTAAATAAAATTGAGGCCATAAATAAGAATTTCAATGTCTAATAAACTAATCATGCATGTCATTCAAGTGGTTACTAACATCTTACGATGGTAACTAACATTGTTATTAATATATTACATGGATACATAATTATCTACGTAAAAAAAGCACTACCGGTCAAGAATCCAAAAAATAAATTATAGGGAGTATGGTAAAAGAAATTGAAAGTAAATGATCATATAAATATATACAAAACAACATATCATGTTTTATTTATTTACTTCACAATAATACAAACCCATCAAGGTATAAAACTACATATGTGCACCACATTATCAATAATACAAACCCATCAAGGTATAAAAGATACATAGAGTACTGGTATCATTATTCTCTTAGTGTTAGAAGAACATGGTCAATAAATATTGTAGGCTTAGATTTTTGTACATGCAATAAAGCATATACAAAATGTACGGATAATGCCTTAAATTTAGAAATATAGTTTAACTATAGCAAGAGCACTTGTGGGCTAAGCCTGTTTACTTACTTTGCAAGTCCAAAATTAAACCGGTTTCGAATTTTTATTTCCTAGGTTCTTTATGTTTGTTACAAGCTAGAACCTCATTTAGTTTCTTAATTAGGCAATCAAAATTTGTTGTTGCTTTAACTCATTCCTTTATTGCTTAATATTTGGTCCGAACTGAACTACTGTTAACTTCTTGATTAATAACCTTCATATGAATTAGACAACTACTTTATTTGTCTCCTAAATTTTATGCAAAACTATGTACTTATAAGGTGGCAGATGTTTGTGAGTAAAAAAAGGATTAAAAATGATTAGAAAAGTGATAAATTAATGGACAACAGGCAAATATTATTGCATAATGATGTAATACTATTGATGTTTGAGAGAAAAGGGAAAGTATATAGTAAGACAAAAAAAATGAAAACTTAATGCAAGGATGCATACAATATTTAAATTATATATCATTTGTTTAAACCGTGTAACATGAAATTAATCTGTTTGGTAACGAAAAAATAAATAATTTTAAGAAAAAAAAATCAAGCTCACAAATAAAGTTTAAAACAAAAGTCTTACTCCGTTCACGATCAAGAGTAAAATTGCCATCTGCATGAACATTAACTACCACTATGTTTAATAATGATTTTTATGCTAACGAGATTGTTAATAGTAAAATATGTTGATGATTCTAAGTGGTTGCATGAATAATATTAGATCCAAAATAAATTTTTAGAGCATAAATAGGATAAACAAAAAAAATCATGACAACCAAATGAACATAATAGTTTAAAAAGGAAACAAACCTTTTTAAAAGATATGTCGAATCCTTTCACTGACCTGTGTGAATCTGCTACGTGATTCGCTCACTAACTTGATTTTGAAAAAATATGAAATTAATGAATGGATATGAATGAAGAAAAAAATTGATTAGAAGCGAATACATAGTACAACGCCGCCATCCATATATTGTACAACCTAACCAACATGATTAAAATTAGGAAAGGATCGATTAATGAGGGGTGAAAACATCGACTAAATTTTGGGGAGATTTTATTTAAGAAGAAAAAATAGATCTAATCTACAATCCACTGATAGATCGAGAAAAATAGAATTAAATTACCTTCTACGATCCAGATTTGGTAGAGAGAGATTCTAATTTCATGGATGGCGAAATAAAAAATGAAATAAATATGCACATCATCAATACTGGAATTAGGATTAGGGATTGATTTTGAGAAAGGCAGGGTATGAAAAATGGAAATGAATTTGATATGGGAAGAAGAAAAACAAAGCACGATGTAATCGTGGAGCGGTAGTGGAATAAATGTTGCGCAGTTGATAAGTAGGGAGTTGCAAACTTAATGTGGGTGGTTTTAGTTATACTAGCAACCATTGGATATCTTTCATCCTTTTAAATCACAACCACTCTTTGTCCCTTTGTCTTTGTCTTAGTCAGCATCCAAGGGATTTTATTATATAGATATCTATGATTCCAAAGTGATTTGAAATAAATACCGAGTATTTAAATTTTGAAATCTTTATTAAATGTTCTATAAGTTTTAGATAATATGTTATGAACTTATAAATGTTGAATTATTTTAAAGAAAAACGTGAAAATTGAATTGGAACTAAAATTTAAATTGAGAAAGTTAAAATGGATTTAACTTAAGTTAAGTTGAAGGATTAAATTTTAGAAATTTAATAGATTTTGATTTGGATGAAATAAATTGGTGAAGTGAACTAATAATATATGAATTGAATGTAATGGAAGATATCGAATCTAAAGTTGAGTTGTGAAATGGATATATAACTATAAATTATAAAATTGGAAATGGAATCAACTCAAATAAAGAATTTATGAAATATGGAAAATAAATCGTATGAATTGAAATTAACTTAAGATAAGTTAACTAAAAATTTAATTGGGATTAGAAATGTTATCGAATTGAATTGAATATAGAGTTTGAACTTTAAAGCAATGGGAAAACAATAAGCTATAAATTTTTGAATGGAATAAAACTTTAGGGAAAAGAATTATGGAATAGTGAATAAATAAGTTTATATAGCTTATAAAAAAGTGAAATTAATCGAATAAAAGAATACTTAGGCTATAGATAGATGTATAATCTCGAGTATAAAATTCATGGGAATGTGAAAAAAATAAGTGGTGTAAATCATTAAATTAGAAAAATGGAATAGAACAACCAAAATAAAATAGTGGATATTTTAAAGTAAAGAAATAAAATCCAAACTTGAATTATAAAATAAATTTGAACTCAAGTAAATTAAATGAAGTGAGTTTTGAAATAAAATTCAGATATTGAGTTATAAAATGGAAGTAAACTAATTAGTTAAATAAATTAGTTAATTGAATATGGGAATGGAGCTTAACTTGGTTAAGTATATTAGATTATGGATTAAAATTAAAACTGAATGTGGAACTTGAGTTATAAATTAAATTCGAGTTAAAAAGTAAGCGAATTGAATACGTTTGAATAAAATAGAAATGGGTTGAAATGATGATGACTTAAGTTATAAATAAATTCAATTTAAGTGAAAATAAATTGAATATGACTTGGGATATTAACTAAATGAATGGACTAATTAAATTAATTAGTAAATGGATAGAATTTGATTGAATAAGAATCAATCTAAAATTGAAATGGGATTTGATTACAATGGAAATGAGCTTAAGTATAGATTGAATTAATTGGAAATAAAATGAATTAACTTGAGTTAATATTTCTGATGGAAGCTTGGCTCAAATTTTTTTGTGAAATGGCTATTTAATAAATTAGCATGGAATGATTCCGAGCCAATTACAGTGGATTTGAATATAATGAGTGTGGGTGTCAATGGAATGTAAATAAATTGATTGAGAATCAATTTGAAATGGAATAGGACTTAATAAAAATTGATTTGGAATCAATTTAAAATAGCTATAAACTGAAAAGGCTATTTTATTAAATGAATATCACCGAATTTGCATGAAAAAATTGTCGTTTGACGTAAATGGAAGTAAATAAAATTCTATGAAGTAATAAAAAGTGAATAAATTGATTTTTAAATCAATTTGAAATGGATATGAGTTTATTTGGTATAAATATGAAGTGAATCCAAGTAAATTGAGTGTAAATCATTCGAAACTGAATATGATCGATTGAAAGCAATTAATTGTATTCGGACCTTATAATTGCTTATAATACATGTTTAGCATGATCGGGTTATGAAGCTTATGTGTTTTAACCATATGAATGAAATGTTATTAAATTTCATGTTTTTGGTACTTACATTTTTAAATTGAGTAAGTACATGTATATGGAGCTATTTTTCTTGATTCTGGCCGTGCAAACTGCATATAAAATAAGCCGGTTGCTTAAAAATGCTAAAGTAAAGTACGTTTTTGGATTAAATACTGCAGAAATATAAAATGTTGAAATATATTGTATTTTTTGACTGTGTGGGTTGATATATACGTTTTTATCTATCTTGTCATATTGCAAAAGGCTCTCCGTACAAGAAAGACTCTGCCAAAATAAATTTGAAAATTTAGAGTGTTACAAAAATTTTGAAATTTTTTGGAATATTTTTGTTAACGGCAATTTGATTTCGAATTGTAATTGGAATAAAGGGTTTTGGAATTAAAATTGAAAACTAATTGTTTTGGTTGGAAATAAAAGATTAGAAGAGTGAAATATTGAGTTTTCACTAAGTGGGTTCTGAATAAGTTAATGGGTTTGGAGCATTCGTCCTACCATAACAATTTCGAGGACAAAATTCTTTTAAGGGGAAGGAATGTAACGACCTAGATTTTTTTGTCGTTTGATTTTGAATATTTAAATTGTTTTAAATATTAAATTTTGGATTATAATTTAGTTAGTAATATTTTAAAACTGAAATTTCAAGCAATTTCGTAAATTTTGGAAATTGTCGATTTAATCAACGCGTTAAAATAGCGATCCAGGGCACAGTCTCGAAGTTCAACGAAACAAGTTCCATTGGGTCCATATTAATGTATTATTATCGGATTCCAAATTTCATAGTGTTTGGAGTTATTGTTTGATCGTACGGGATAGAAATGTGTTGAAATTAATATCAAAATTTAATATAACAATTGTGTCCAAAAGGCAATATTCTCCATACGATCGAATTAGGACTCAAGGCTGGTTCCATTGGGTCCAGAATCAGAATATAACATTAGGAACGCCTGGTGGCACAACATATAATGTGGGATATTTGGAATGAAATAAAAATATATAAGATCAAATTAAAGTCAAATCTGGGCCTACCTATAACTAAACAAACCCACTCCATCACGTTTCCTCTTCACCACTTTTAAATCATGAGCCTTCACATCCTTTTCTCTTTAGAGCATACAAACGAAACTGCATAAAAAAATCGAGTTCATGTTGCATATAAAAAAAATTAGAACGCGCGATAAAATTGCGTTCGAAGGCAGCTCCAAAAGGGAAGAGCGTGCAAGCGCTTGGCATCTGAACGACCGTAGGGTTGAAGTTTCATGTGAATTCACAACCAGGGTTGCTGCTGGAGGCTCGTCGAGACCAGGCGAGGTGCGACAGCATGGAGAGGGGGGTTTCAGTTTGGGTCGCGATGGGCTGGAGCTCGATGACGCAATTGGTGAAATCGGCAATGTGAGATTGTTTACCAAAAGCAAGTGCGGCCTTAGTGACGATGTTTGGTTGTGTGTGTTGTTAAATCAAATGTTGCTCACATCTCAAAACAATTGAGCTTGTGAATGATGCATAAGGTACTTGAAATTAAGATCAGCTGCTCAGGTCATGTATTCAGAATTGAACAGCAATCTAGGTTGGGAAAAAATTAATGGATTGGTTTTTATTTTAGCTTTAATGACGTTGATGCTATATAGAGGGGATCGTATGGCAGTTGCGGCTGGGATGGGTAGATCGTGGTTGTTTTGGATGGGGGGTTCGATGTGTTATGGACTTGTAGTGGATGTGACATGTCGTGAACAATTGCAGTCGGATGAGAGAGTTAATTAGGGTAAGTCTTATTAAGGTCAACTAATTTTGTCATTAAGTTTATTCATTATGTTTAATTATATCGATTTTAATAAATTCATAACTTGCGTACGAGGTTCAAAAAAAATTATGAAAACAAGTCGAGATTGGAATGGGTACAAATAAAATCAAGGTGAGTAAATCTCACTCTTTTTAGACTGTTGGTTTTAATTTAAAATAGTTAGAAGTAATTATTGAATGATTGGATGGATTGATATATTATTATTAGTTGAATGTTATATTATATATATTAGTAGTTGGATATATTTCCCGCCCATTGGAGCAAATGAAACCCTACGCACCCCGTATAATAGCGGATGACCCTACATACCATGATATCCCCCTCGAAGTGGGATTAGTATTTTTATGTTGTATTAAGATCTACGGATGCAGGAAACAGGTTGGAGGGATCTAGATTCCACAGAATATGTTAATTTTTTCATATATATTAATAAATGATGGGTGCGAATATCCTGTATGGATTGTGATATGTTTGATTTATTAGATGCTATAGTAGCACTGCCCAAAATTTTGGTATTTTAAATACCAAAAATATTATATTTGAATTGGAAAGAATTAAAAGGAAATTTTGGATATAGAAATATTTATATCGAAGTTTGGATTATTTTAAAGGAAATTGTTTTGGATGACCAAAAATTTGATTTGGGTTGTACTTAACTATTCGTAAAATGGTTTAAGTTGGAGATTTTTAAATAATGTATATAAAGGATTTTAACAATTAATTTTCAAATGATATTTCTAGAAATATGGGAAAGGAGTGAAATTGATTTTAAAAATAGATTTGAAAAATAAAGGGTTTTATTAAGAAATGGATTCATAAGATGTGATTTTATAAATAAGACTAGTTTTATAAACAAGTGGAAACTCAAAGTAGTTTATAAATTTATAAACGATGTTTATAAATAAGGGAAATGATATTAGTTGATAATTGGAATATAAATTCATTATGTGAATTTATATCGGGATATGAATATAGATTTTGGAAGAAAAAAAATAGTGGACACCATTTTGAAAGTGAAAATGGTTAGAAATTGGAATGGGTTGGATGTGTTGTAAAATCATGAGGGATTTATAAGTTAAATTGGTTATTGGGATTTTTTAAGAAGACATATATTTTTATTAAAAAGCTAAGTTTTATTTTTTAAAAAGGATATTTTATTTATTAAACTATGTAACTAAAAGCTAGCTATTATTGGAATACTTCGGAAGTGATTTTTTAAAATACTAAATATTAATTGAAATAAAATTCTAATTTTTTATAATCTGCTTTGTAAACCGATTAGTTTATATAAAGATAAGTTGTAAATGAGTTTGATGTTTATTTAAAATGTTTTGAATTTTAAATAATTGCTTAACGTGTTTTTGAAAATAAATCACTATTCTTTAAAAATATTTATTATGTATATAGAGAAATTTTGGAGGTGATTGGAATTGATTTATAAATATTCTCAAGATTCATAAGCGAAGTGTGTTTGGGAAATCTTATAATGGAATTCTGGAAAATTTAAGGAAAATTTCCCATCATTTAAATAAGAGAACTTCGAGAAATGAATTAGAATTCATAAAGGAATTTAGAAATGGGTGGTGGGAATTATAGACTAGTGTAATCGATTTTAAAGGAAATTAACTAATGGATTTTGAAACTTATAGAATGTGTTAAAAGTGAGATAAGGAATTTACAAGTGAATTGTAAAGGATTCGAGAAATAGAGAATAAATGAAATATTTCCTAATTATTGGGAAAAGAAATGATTTGAAAAGTTATACTTAAGATATTTTCTAAGTATTGGACTTGAAAAATTGCAATATTGTAACTTAGAAATTATTGTTATAGAAATAATTTCAAAGTATTGAATTATAAGTGAAATTGGAAGAAGATATTTCTAAGTGTTCAGATGGTTTGGAAATATCCTGTTATGGATCTAAGTATTTGAATTTGTTTCCAAATATTGAAATAAATTCAAATACATATCTTTCTAAAGATATTTTGAAATAAATGTTGGAAGATTTTTTGTATAAGGCCTAGTGAGTGCTTATGGATGCTATTTTATAATTAAATAACCGACTATCAAATTTGACCAAATTCGCTGATCGTTTCGAACAGACCGAAATCGGATTTAATTATTTGAAAACCACTTCAGTCTAGTACGAACGTTATGAATGAATATCATGAAGATAGTGAAGAGGGTGATTTGGCTTGTCCAGACCCAGGACAACTTGCATGGACGAATGCTATCTGGACATTGTCATTGGAGGAAGATGAGCATTCTAAAAGAAATTGTTCTTGAAAGGTAATCGTAGCCTCAAGCCTCATCAACCAAAATGACTGAAAATTATGAGAGACGCATCAAGGCTGAGTAGTTGGCATCCAATTACGGTATGTTATCTCCTTTCTAGATGCACTTAGATATATTAAAATTATGGATATGGTTGTGCATGGAAAAGTGAGCGCTTGATTTCATACATGGGGTGATAACATATTCGTTTCTACCTAGGTTAGGGATAGGGCTGGTCTTGTGTTATAGAGGATCCCAGCGAGGCCCTCGGTACATTTTTATAAAGATGTACCGTGATAGGTGGTTCCCTAGTGCTTAATCATTGTATGGAATTCATTCTTCAATTAGCGAGTACGGTTTTGATTGTGCCCAACTATGTTGAAACGTGAGATGCAAGAATTTCAGCTATTTTCTATTTACTTTGTTTAAACATATTATAATATCAGACGATTCAGATAAAAATGTTTTGGTTATCGTAAGGTAAAAACTCTTCTTGTTTATGTGCGACGTGGTCTTACGAGATGCCTTTGTTTTTCAAAGGAATTTAGAAGAGTTAATAATTCAAATTGAGCTTGTTTTCTTATGCTGGTTTTCCAGACTGACTCGGGTGTTATTTTATTATAGTGCTCGGGTCAGAACAAGTATTTCAGATTCATGATAGGACGTTATGGAGCTTAGGAGATGAGCTGGATGACAGAGGCGTATTTCCATACTTGATTTACATTTCCGCTATATGAGGTCAAGTTAGTATAACTATCCAAATTGATGTATTGATTGTTGTACTCTGGTGATTGTAAGTATAAAACAACTACAGATTCTTTTGTATAAAAATCTATTATTATATTGTATTTTGTTCCGCTGTGATTGTGAGATTCTATGTTGTTGTTTCTATTTTCTTCTACCTTTTCTTCTTCACCCTAGTGAACTGGCATTTCCGGAACTCGATTGCTCGGCATTCTATACAGTGGATGTGTCTGGTTCGTTACAAATATATTAATTAATTAATGTATATATGCATGTATTATATATATATGTGTTATTTTAAAACGTTTAAGATAACATAAGTATACATGTATGTATACAAGACAAATTTCGAAATTAATAAATTTTAATAAAAATTGTTTGATTGAATAAATGAATTAAAGGTTAATACATTAAATAAAATACACATATATATGATACTATAAATGTTATAGTATACACTATAAATGTTAGTAGACAAGTCCAATATAAAAGTTATATTAGAATACTAATTTAAAATTAATTAAAGAGTAAATTGATTAAAATTAATTAGATAAGATTTAATTAATGATATATTATATATAAGACTATCATATAAGTAATATGAAATATAAAAGTTATATAACAATAAAACTTATATGATATGTATATAAACTAAATGTGGAACATTAAAGAAACACAAATAGACTTGAGAAATAAATACATATGCAAATTTACATGTACCGTGATTTCTGATGTGTCTGACAGTTGAATCGCTGAGGTATTTCATAAGAAATATATTATTCTATAAGTCGATATCACCCAATATATATATATTAAAGATTATTAATCTTCAGTATAATGTTGTCTTCTACCATATATATTAATAAATTACTTACACATTCCTTAGTTATTGAGCAAACTCACGATAGGGATGTTATGCGTAGTATTATTAATATATTAAACAAATGAGGTAAGATAAATATATGTATTTTTTGAGCAAACTCAAGGTACATATAATATACTTAGGCCATCAAGATATGGTAGGTATGAGTGAATAATCTCTTTTGATTTGTTGAAAAAACTCAAGGTCGAAATGAGCTTAGAACAAGGAAAAATGGGGAGTTGTTTGTGATACAACCAACAAGGAGTTATTCATCGTTTGTGGGGCTATGATTTGTTGAGCAAACTCAAGGTCAGAATACCAAAACAAATGAGTCCTCACACCCACTAGTGAAGTTGTAAAACTTCAATGTTTCATCGTAGGGTTTGGAGAAACATAAAAGACTAGTGGGAGCCTTATTAGAAAAATGAAATGGTAACATTTAACCTTTCTAATATTGAAAGAACATATGATATATAATGTTATAATTATCTACCATGATAAATTTGTGCATTTAATATGATTGTTAAAATGTTTATCAATTAACATATATAAACAAACTGAATTGAAAGTTGACAAAGAGAAATATAATATATACTTACTAATAATTCTAATTGCATGTTATATAATGTTTCTATACCCATGCAAGTACCTAATTTCAACTACTTAATACATTCGTAAGTTGGTTACTTATATGTTTATTTGATTTAGATCGTGTATTGCATTTTAAGAGTTTTTGAACTCTATATGCAATCCAAGACAATAGGTATTTGATCAATGTACTTTCACACATAAATTTTATATGGTGAACAATCATAGTTTGTGTGATACAATATTTGATGAAGTTAGTTCATTTGAAGTAAGCCAATAAACAATATTTTAAGATCATGTATTCAACTTGAATGATTTCAAAAGGATCATATTATGTTAATATAACACAAGACCATAAACTATGAGATACATCTAAGAACTCGATCGATGAAATATCATCTTGATCGGTTTACATAAAGTGCAACATATTTGATGTATTAAATGTTAAGAATAATCGAATGCGTTTTTGTAAAAGGTTTATTATGATATTGTAGTAAGGTTTTCTTCAGAATAGTTTGACCATTTGAAAGAAAAAATAATGTATAAGAATAGATGTAATTTAAAAGGTAAAGCTGGAATGAAGAGAATGAATAGTCACCTCTGCTTCATAGAGAAACATTGGAAACAAGAATTGATACTTAATATTGGATAATGAAATATGATTTTTATTCCGAAATGTATTTTCATATAGAAATTGTTTTCTGTAACATTTTTTTTCCTTTGAGTTCGAGATATTTGATCAAACAACTCTCCACTATAAACTAGTTGCAACGTTGAAATAAGTAAACAATATTAACAATATTAAGTGACTGATGGACCTCTAAATTTAGTATGCTATTATAGTAATGGCGTAAATAGTGGGAGCATGCCATATAGCACCTAATGATTGCATCAAATTATGGAAATTGTTTTCGTAAAATGTACCGAACATTATTTGTGAAATAATTTTTATTTTCGGTATTGTTTGAAAAGTTGATATAACTATGTTTCAATGTGAGTATTATGGATATTCATTATGAAATAGAACTATATTATGGAATTTTTTTTCATAGTAAAAGTGACGCAACAAAAATATATATGTGTCTAGTTTTATTTACATTTATTTTGGAATTATAGATTAAATGGTAGTTTGAAAAATAATTTACTATATGATTATGAATCATATGATACGGGTTAATTATATCTCAAACAATTAATGGCTCTGCACCCATTCAGTGGGAGCATCATAAGTGTTGGTGAACTCTTTGAACTAATACATATTGATGCATGTAATCACAAGTCTATTAATACCAAAAGGGTTCCACTTTTCTTTGTTAATTCGTCGATGATTTATTACTAACATGAACATGTGTATTAGATAACATGTAGTAAGTTTATGATAAAATCATAGAGCATAAAAGAAAAGTAAATAAAATAACATGCAATAGAATAAAATGATTTGATTTGGTCGAAAAGTGAGTATATAGAAAAGAGTTCCAAATGTACCTAAAACGAATATAGATTCGGTTTCATAAGTCATTCCTCCATATGATACATAATGATGCATTGATAAGGAGTAATTAGACATTGTTGCACAATTTACGATTAATTGTGAGTGAAGTTGAGTTAGTTTCTTTCTATAAGGTCACGCACTTAAGAGTAGTACACAAGGTTGATATTATTTCATCTAAACAACAGTTTAGAAATCATACAAGATAAGGGTTTGTAAGAAATCCCAACATATCCTAGGCCAAGGAGTTAGCAGGTTGTGCGAGTCGAAAGATTGCATGTAATAATTGTTCATGAGGGATCTTGTATGAGTCTCCAAAAGTTTTTTGAAAAGGTCTATCATCAAAAGACATATTTATGTTCTAAACATAATTTTTGTAAACTAAAATCAGTTTTATAAATAAAAAGGTTCATAAAACGTTTACGAATCCCTATTCTATTTGCACTAAGAAACAATTGTTGTTTCAAGATATATCCACTTCATTGTGAAGGAATTTCTTTGAGAAATTTTTGGTAGTTGAATGGAATTGGATCTGATCCAAAGATAGAACTGATTGTATGAGACGAAGTGAAATTAACTAACCTAAATAAACACATATCATTAGAATGTCTAATAAGTATTCTCGTACATCGAAGAGTAACAATGACTTTCTTATTAATGTCGAAAATATACATTACCATCGGTTGTTCAATTAAACCATTAAGATTGTTGGCTCAATATGGTATGGTGCGCAAAACTGAAAGAATTCCAAGTATGCTATCAAAATATGATTTTGGTGGTCATAACCAAAGAGATGTGATCCATCGGCCGAAATTGTGTCTTTATCGGGAAGACTAATGTGGTTAGGAGCAATGTTGGTAAGAATAATATCACAATTTTCAATTGTTGAAATCAGCGTAATAGATTCGGTACTCAACAAGCTCAAGTTAATTCAGATTTACTCACAAAATCATCGCTCGATAAGACTAGTGTTTGGTACTTATGTATTGAAATGGAAAATTCTAAATAACGATTTAGAGTAAGTCGTTTAACATATTAACCAAAAATGCCTCGAAGTCAATGGAAGCAATATTGGGTTTTTGATTCTTTGGAGATGATCTGAGAAATGGTACGAATGTATCGTTTTACAAGCATCAAGATTGAATAAGCATTTTGATAGAAATATCAAATAGTTTGATTTTCAATCAAAGTGCAGAGGAAGCATGTGTTCATAAGAAAGAACGTTAAAAGGTACATTAATATTTCTAAACAATAAGTAAACAACACGTTGTTGATTTTAACAATATGCTTGTATTAAAATCAACTTTAGTTGTCTTAATACTCAATTTTGGATTGTAAATGATGTCTTTTATGGTGAGTATAAAAGATATAGGGATCCTAAAATGATATACAAGAGCACCCTATTAAAAAGAGAACATGTAAGTTGGATTCCTTATGCATTAGCAATAGGAAACATCATACATATAATGTTATGTATGATATTGTGTTTTGTTTATGTATTTGATACATGGAGCAAATATAAAATCCATAAGATATAGGGATTGTCCCAAAATGATATACAAGAACACCCTATTAAAAAGAGAACATGTAAGTTGGATTCCTTATGCATTAGCAATAGAAATCATCATACAGATAATGTTATGTATGATATTGTGTTTTGTTTATGTATTTGATATATGGAGTAAATATAAAATCCAAATTGATATCACTAAATGGTTATTTGAGGTGTTCTCGCATATTTATGTAATACTAGAGAATTGTTCGTAGAAATAACGAACTCGTTATGATGGAACGTTTGGACACAAACTTTTGTAAGTGATATTGAGTATAACATGTCATTGATAAAATTCAATTTAAAATCTTTAATATGAAAATGTTTCAAAATAAAAGTGATTATAGTCAATTCAACGAAATGTTGAGAACATTAACTTGAATAGTGATAAAATAAACCAATGTATATAGATATAAATGCACAAATTTATAATTGAGCCAAAGGTAACTATAAATGTTGAGAATCCCATAATATTGTTATAAGATAACAATGTCATGAAATTGGTCATGATAGAACTTAAAGCTTACTAGAAGTCGAAAGACATACTTCGAATCGTTCCACATGATACACGTAGTTTATATATGTCAGAGAGAGTTAATCGACAAAGCAGATAATTAAAACATAATAGCATACCCATTCACTAAGGGACTGACTTAATTGGTTTTGAGAAAACTAATTGAAGAAGTTGGAATCAGATTCCATAATTGACCCCAAGTGTAAGTAGGAGGTTGATAGAGTTAGGGGTATGCCCTAGGGGCAATTATGTAATTTGTTACATATATCTAACTCGTTGACCAATCTTGTTCGAAATAAAAGGTATTTTTTTAGCAAAGCTAAATAAAAGGTATTTTCTTCCTATTATATACTTGACATAATGTGATTATATTAATTAATCAACTTAATTAAAAGTATATTTAATAGAAAAATCCATAAATGGTATATTTTATGATAGTATTTACAAAATGTTGTAACCGTGACTAATTTATCACAACGAAACAAATATACCATTTTAATGTTCCAAGTACAGATGCATCGAGACTGGGTATCGATGTATCCTTTGAGTCTGGAGTACATAACGCTCTCCAAATGTTGGGCAGTGTATTACTCATAACCGCTGGGGGCATTTAGGGGTTACATACTAATAGTTATCGGATAACTATGGAATGACTCACTCGATAGTTTTCAGTTGTTGGTTAATATAACTAAGATCAAATAGAAAATATCGATGTGACTGATTTACACAGTTCTCTCGACTTGAGAATATTGTGGATCTTCATTGTGAAAGCTCCGCTTTGATTATTGCCAAATCATGGCATGGCGTCCATCTAGTGATTATAGTTGGGTCAACTGGAAGTATTAGAAGTGAAGACCTATTCAAGAGAGGATTCGTCCCCTCGGTTATATGCAGTTCGTATCATAGTCAACTCAAAGTCAAAGGCTCTGGCCAGAGCATTTCAGTTAATAATAATTGTTATTATTGAACCAAGGACTTTGTATATGGATTATAAAGTTGAATGAGGATGAGGTTGGAATTATGACCATTACCAAATTCCATAAGTCCAAAGTGATATAGTTTTGACAAAGAGAATTAGTGTAAACAAATGTCACAACCTGGTAACCTTATTAAACTAAAATTGGATTTTTCCTAAATTGAGTAAGCGAAAAATTTGGCCATAATGTCACACCACCTGCTAAGTGATGTGCTAACGTTAACATTAGAATAGTTCGATGTTAATCGCTGACCAAATTTACACCCAAGAGTTACACAGTCGAATGAATTCCCTTAAGATCGAACGATTTAATTAGTTTATGATTGTTATGAATTAATTAAATTAATTAATATTTATGAAATATTAATTATAAAATTTGAATATGATTTGAGAAATAAATAATGTTATGTATTTATAATAGTTATAAATATATCGATCGATATGAATTACCGATAAGCGATTAAATTAGAAATTATTGCATAGTATTTTGGCTTGGGCATAGATGGGTTTAAGGCCCATCATTAGAGCTGCAAAATTTCGATTTTGGAAAGGTCTAGGGATAGCTAAAACATAGGGAATTGGCTTGGAGGTAATGGGCTGAGATAAAGTGAGAATGGGTAAAAAGGTTTTTCTCATTTTTCTTAAATACAACCCTACAAATATATATATATATATATATATATATATATATATAATAAACTTTTTAGCCACCATTAACTTCTACATTGCTGAATAAAACATAGCTCTCAATCCATTTCAAAATTCTCAAATATATTTCAAATTAAAATAATATTATTCTATAGTTAGAGGTCGATTATTCCAGACATGTAATTTGACGAATCTAGAACAGTAAAAGGAAAGGAAGTCATTGCTTCAACATGAATTCAAAGGAATCATTAAATTGATAATTTTAATTCATATTACAGCAATTAAATTATATTCTATGATCCTATAATGAGCAATTTAGTATCTGTTTAAATATATTGCTACTATATGTTTAGTTGGGTGAGATTTTGTAAGTAGATGTGGTTGTCACAAATCAGTTTGGTTATGTGCATAATTTGTTTATTATACTATTTGGTTTATGCATAGACAAATGTTGTTTACCATACAATATCAATTTTTATCATTAATAATTGTTTTATATATTTATATTAATAAATTCATATATATATATATATATTAGTGTATATTTCTCTCTCATAATAACATATATGCATATATATATGTGTGTGTGTGTATATATATATATATGATTCAAAAAAATTAGTGCACTTATTTATATATTATATGAATTTACAAATTCAAAAATTAATTATCATACATATATTCATATTTTTAAATTAACATTTATAGAATTTTTGAATTGTTTATTATATATAAGACAATTACTACATTAAAAATTCAATTTTATATTTAAAAAAAATATTATATCATCTTAGAAATATATAAAGAAAATTAGGAATTTTCAATAAAGTTTATTATTTTTAACAATTAATATTTTTTTCCAAAAAACTATTTACAATTTATTAAAAATAATAATTTAATTGAAAAATTATTCAAAATTATTCTTAACCTTTCATTCATGATCCTAGAATTTAAAAAAATTTAAATTTTGAATTTTTCACAATGTAATATTTTATATTAAATAATTATTTCCAAAATTAATGTTTTTTTAAAAAAATATTTCAACTTCGAAAAATCTTTAAAAATTTTCTAAGCTCTATTTTATGATCCTAGATTTTCTAAAATTGTAAAATTTATATTTTCATCAATATTTTATTTTATGTTAATTATTTATGGATGAAAACATTATTTTAATCATAATATATACAAATTAAAATACTAAAATTATTATGTTTGCAAAACTAAGTTAATTTTGAATAATAAATGATTTTTAATAATTGTTCTCTCTCTTTCTCGATATATATATATATATATATATATATATATATATATAAAATTTTTATGTTCATATATTACATATAATATATTTATACATACATGTGTGTGTATTTTGTAACACATATACATGCACATATTTGAAAAACATACATGACATACAAAATGAGCTAATATGTCTATTGCGATGTGAATCCCAACAACTGCATATGGCCATATTATACCTTTTCCATATTATTATGTTACACATGTACTCACACATATATGTATATGATACAATTACGTATAAACTAAATTAAATAAAATTAATTTCATAGCTTAATATATTTGAATTTAAGTAAAATAAATGATTTTATTTAAATGAAATTTTGAAATGTTCTAATTCAGTTATACTTTATAGGCCTAATAAAAGATCCAATAGAGTAATTTTTTTGAAATTCACCCATAACTTCCACCACGGGCTAGTCAAATTCCAACAATTAATATGTTTCGATCATCCGATATGTAAAATATGGATCGTTATAGTAAGCGACTAGATTTAGGTCATAGTGTGGTTCCAGTGCTACGCATCCATTTGTACGTTGTTTTATGGTTTCGGACCAAACCTTGGAGGGGGTCCAGAGCAGCACTTAAGTTATACCTATACCCAATAGCGATAGTTTAGATATAGACACCAAGGAGCGCTATTTTGGTTGGGGCTTTCATTGCTGTTAGGAGAGCGTTCTAGGTCTGTATAGGGGCGCCTATGCAGCAAAGAGGCCGTAAGAGGACGCTTTGTTCCATTCATACATTCTCATTGGGTAATAATGTATACATTAACCCAAAGATCACATAAGGTGTTGTTGCTCCATTTATATTTCGTTAAGTATGGGATGATGGTAGATATTCTCTATTTGACACATCGTTATGTTGTTCTTCTTCTATGCTAGTCTACTTATGTTATCATTATGTGTAGCATAGTGCAAACTAATATCATGGCGCTTTTATTGCCTTTACAGTTGTATATTGAGTTACTTATATCATTATACACTATTACGTGCTAGTCACATTATATTAGCAATGCTAACTCATTGATGATAGGAGAAGAGTAGGTTATGATATGATTTCCTATCGTTATGAGATAGTTTACTTTACTTGTTTGTGGATCATCTGAATTACCCTTGAGTTATGTTCGTGGAGAGGACCGTCCGTGCCTTATTAGTACTCCTATCTTACTTGTAAATTGTTTTGATATAAGGTATTTTGAGATAATTCCCTACTCACTAGGCATTAAGTCTGAGCAGCATTTTGCCTTTTCTAGTTATGTCATGATAACTCTCCAGTTCTCAATTGAGTAGTTTGGGAGTCAGGTGCTTTTGGGGATATGCCACCAAATTTCGCAGATGGAGCATTTTGGAGATGTGGCATCGATATTTTGGATAGATATTTTAGTAGTACATGACAAATATGTTAATATGTATATGAGACCTGTTGTATCAGATATTATTGGGAACTCTGTGTTATTGGGAGCTACTATATTCTAATTATCAATACTGATATTTATTTACCAATTGCTTCCGCTAGTGCAGTCTCTTACATATACTATTCATCATGTTCTGTTCATGTATATTCAGTATATTATATGTTATACTGAAAGTCATATGTTGATGTAAGGCACTGATTTTTAGGTGTTACGGAGGACGGGTTGTTACAGAGAGTTATAGGGAAGTCAACTTGCAACATCTATGCATGCAACATATCATGGAATTATCAACTTGCGATAGCACATGAGAGCTCAACTTGCGATAACTAATAAAACTGTCAATGTACGACAGCTAGTTGAGTTGTCACTTGCATTAGCCTTGGAGGTTCGACATGCGAAAACTTATAAAGAATCCAACATGTGATAGCTTATGCAGTAATGGACTTGTGATAGTTAGGCTTTATATGCGATGGCCTATATGAATGTCAACATGTGATAGTTAGGCTTAACTTGTAATAGCCAATATGTAATAACTAGTGAAGTTATAATTTTATAAGTAAAATTTTAAAATACTTAGTGTGCTTTAGAAGCTATTTTCCAAGTTTTGATTGACTATTTCATAGGGATGAAATTATAGAAAAAATTTACAAGTTAAAACTGTATTAACTTATTTTGAAATAGAAGAAAGCTTAGAGAAGCTAGGAAATGATAAGGTATCATTTAGATCAAAGATAATAATGTTTTATCTAAGAATGTGTTGGGTATATAATAAACAAATGGAAGATTGGGGTTATACCAAGATCGTAATGATATACTGGCTTATGGAATTATTGAATGAAAGGGTTCTTAGACTACTAAAGTCTAAAATTCAATAGTATATGGAAAGGAGCCATAATAGGGTCCAATTTAGAAAGATATAAATTTTAAAGTAAATTTATGGGAGGGCGCCAAAAATCAGGGAGATGTTATAAATAAAAATAATAGACAACGTGAAAATAAAGTGTTTCAGGACCAAGAGAGGCTATTGATGCTTAGTAAGAATCTTTGCTATAATGCAGTCAGGTTGCTTCCATTTAGCCTCTTAGCAGATTCTGGGTGGCTTCCATGGTAGAATGAGTTGTCATTTCATCAGGTGACGTTAGCAAAAAATGGATTAGTGATAGACAGACCTAGGAGGTAGACACCAAAATAAGTTAATGATAACATAAAGACTAACACCTGAAAATAAGAGAATAGGTTATGCTTGCATGGCTGATGGTTGATTGAATGACATGGTTAATAATTGAATATTAAGTATAAGATATAGTTAATTTGAATATGATAAATATAAATATGACATGATTCATAATTGGGTGATAAGTATACAGTATACTTATAAACAGAATGTAACGCTTGTTTACATGAAATGATGTAATTATTGGGATGATAAAGTAAGGGAAAACTCATTTCGTGCTTTAGCGGAGTGGTCTCGCTATGGTTGCTTATGGTAAAGATTTTACTCATACCAGGCTTTATGTATGACCCATTTTTATTATTCTTCATAAACTCATAGGTACCCATTTGTATAGGCTGATTTTTGGTGTAGATGGTTATCTTTTGGGAAGACAAACAAAGACTCTTAAAACGAAGCATGCGGCTTATCTAGCAAATGAAAATTATTTTGAAAATTCTGTTGTGTAAACCAGTATTATAACTGGTTAAGTGTTGTGTCGACACCTTCATATGTCATGCATGACGCTATATTTATTTCTTATTATATTACCCTTGTGCGAGATGAGAAGGGTTAAAGATAATGTAATGAATTATGTAAAAACAAATTGATGCGATAAAAATTTGTTTAACTGCTCTATTACTTCATGTTGTGAAAAATAAATACTAAACTTACGTTGTCACATGAAATTGATTTGAGTGATAACAACAGCATCAGTGTCTATTTTTAGGTTTCTACGATGGGGAATGTTACAGTATAATTTTGCAACCAAATAAAAGTAACTTATAATTGCAAGGGTAATGACGTTGGAATTCATATTGTTATATTTCATGATTATAGTTTTCAATAAATAGCATATCCACGCTATCATGTTGAATTTTGCTAATGAAAATAAAAGAGAACGAGAACTTGAGTGGTAAAACATTTTATTTACCTCTCATTTTTCTTATTCCACTATTCTACACAATATCCCTCTTTACATTTCTTCTTCACGAAAACCTCAATTTTACTTCTTTCCGTACCAATCTAACCTGTGATCATCAGAACTTCACTATCTTTGGACCATGCTGGCTTATTGCAACTTCCTTTCTTCATCAATCCACCCTCTATATCCAATGATGACTTATTATAGATAAACGTACAAGTGTTATTCAATTAAGACCTCATATCTATATTTCATGATTTTATGATCAGTTATTTATTTGATTTTATACATGATTTAATCATTGATTTTGGGTCTGAAGCTTTAAATTATTATTTAAGGGTTTGTTTGATGTAACAATCACTTTGAAACGGGCCTAATTTTCAATCAATTAAAAGTCCATCGAAACTTAAGTCCATTCGAAAGCTGGCTGTTGGTTGGTAAAATTGATATAATGAAAAATATACAAAGCTACTTATCTATGCTTTCAAAATCTCACAATGGAAGGAATAAAATATAATAATAGAAATAAATACCCATTTCATAAAAAGTAAAATTATATAAATACAAAATATCCTCCCAAATATCCAAAATTCAATAACCAAAAGATAACATCAACATGTTTGAAACTGGGTATCTTAAAATATATCAAAAAATAAATAGATAGATAGATAAACTACCAAAGTCTGAGATGCCGCCTTTATCTTCTCTGTCAGCATTGTATCCCCTAACCTATGTATCATAATGATGAGGGGTCAGAACAACAATGTATGGAGAATGGAAATCTCAAGTTTTACCATAATAATATTTGGACAGTATCATTTAGATAAGTGATGTGTCTTACATATCCTATACTATCTTACTAAGAATACTATCAACTGCAAGCCTAATGGATCTTCTAGTCCCACAACATAACATACTGTAGGGCAAAAGCCATTTCCAGTCCAATGCAACCATGGTCAATCATGTCCTAACAATATGAGAGAAAGTACCTGAGCCACTTAATAGCTCTTTAATAGGAATCAAGCAAACTCTGACCCCATCATTTGATACCTAAACCCAATAGGGACCCCTCTTTGATGCTCTCTAAATAACACCGCATAGAATCTCATTACGCCACTTAATACTTATTTATGGGAAGAGGCAGACCCTACAATAACCACTTAATACCTCAACCCCAAAATAGACTCCTCCTAATATTCCCTATGACCGCATCTAAAAGATTATCTCGACCAGTTAATACTTCTTAAGTTGGAAGGAGGCAGACCCTACAACTCCTACTTAATACCGCCAACCCAGATGTAGGCCCTAGGTCTTATGACCCATAACCCAAACTGTGATGTCTTACATTAGATCGATTATTCATAGATGCTAATAGCCAAATTAGCTGAGCAGTCGTACCTATCGAATTGGGACAAACCTCACGTCTACCATATGTACTTATTATAGGCGATGTATCATAACAGTCTCAAAGTCATAATATTGGTAACCGGATTAGCTAGGTAAACTTACGTATGCTTTTAACTGACCTCGCATCCCTATAACTTAGTCATGTTTCCACTCTCCTAACATACTACCATATATGTACCTCACCACGTTTAGCATTAAGTTCATATAAGGAAAAATCCTTATTCCGCCTTTAATTATGGATTGGTTTCCATAATTATCCTTAAATTCCTTCCTAAGGGTTTAGTGTTATTTACTGACCTATTAAACTATGCGATTAGTATGTTATTAATTATACCTTATGAATATATTTATACGTTTGAAATTTGGGCTAACTAAGTATTCCAAAGCATGCGAAGATTTATGCTTCCTATACTAATCGTTTAAAATGTCAGAACTTCCAAATTGATACAAGTCTCACCCCATACAATAACTTTAAAAATAGCTAATATCCTTAGCCAACCAATAGACTTGCATTAACAAAATAATATCAAATACCAAGCTTATTTTATATAAATATAGTAGAATCGGCACCTCTAGTTCAAGAGATAGAACTTACAATTTAAACCATTTGTGTTCTATTGAACTTTTGCATATACCATGAAAAAGCCATTCATATATAAATTACGGAAATATGCAGTGCAAACTACGAGTAGGAGAATTCATACTTTATACACCATTTTCTAACTTATATTTTACTTTGAACTCTTTGGCACAACTAGAGAAAAGTTGAAAAACAAATAGACTATAAAATATTCAAATTGCAATAACAAAATAAATCCCACTATTCTAATATATAACACAACTAAGATTCAAATAAACCTAGGAATTGACACTTTGTTTGCAGAAATTTTGGGGTTTTAATTTTAAGATTTTTGTGCAAAATTCCCTAAGGAATAAAACAAATCCGATCTCTACTATGCAACTACTAAAATGTGAAAAACTAATCTTTCCACTCAAAGATGCCTTCCAGCTTCCTTTGGATTTGGTCCACTTCTTATCTAACTTCTTCTTCAGGTTCATTTTTTGTAGAATATACAACCATTCAATTGTATATACGTTAGGGAAGGATAAGAAAAGAAAAACATCAATAAATAAACCTATTACTTCATTTATATATTAATAAAATATACAACCATTTAATTTGGACATTAGGGAAGGATAAGAAAAGAAAAACATTAATATATATATATATATATATAAACCTATTACTTCGTTCCCTTGGATTGAATGCTTGAATCTTACCATGGAAGAAGACTACAGAGTTTCCTTAGCATCCCAAATGATTTATGAATAAAATTGAGGGGGCTATCCTCAAATTTATAGTATTAGAATGCATCAGGCCATATGATTAAAGTTAGTCTAAAATAATAAAATCTAGGTCGTTCGTGCCTAACAAAACCCTCCCCACAATACGTCTATCGGTCGACCGATCCTCCTTAGACAGTCGACTACTAGCGGTCGACTAGACCAAGAGAGGTGGTCGGCCAATCCCCTATATATTTGGAATGTAATTTGTTGCTTCCGGTTTATTTCTATTTGTTTCCTATTTTTATAATTAACGCTGATGTTTATTTCAACGTTTCCTTAAACCTTAAGATATTCATCAACGTTAAAATATTTATTAATGTTTTCAATTTCAAGCTTAACATTGATAAACTTTTGAAGTTTAAGTTTGTTTGAATTATTTTGAATTTGAAATTTTCAAATGTCAATAGCTTTTCCGTTTGAGCTTCGATTACAAAATTCTATATATGAATTTGATCAGAAAATTGCCATGAACGCAATAATGTAACATTAATGGACAAAATTCAAAGTTTAAAAAAAAATATTTTTAGCCTTATTATTAATTAATTAATTTCTTGTCTATTTTTACATGGAGTTACATTTCCTTGCTTAAAAAGAATTTCATCCCTGAAATCCCTAAGATAGAGATAGTGCAACATGTAATCCATTATAAAGTTATCTACACAACCATTTACTCAACCAAAAATGCAATGTGATTATGTATGCAACATAATATTTGTGAGCTCAGTCCTAGCGTGAATGCAAGATCATGAAAAATAGGCATGTATGCAAGCATCCTAAATATACATAAGATTCTACATGAGTGAAAAAATAACAGTAAATAGTGTGGCAACATCCTCTACCATCTAATCTAGCAATAACGATGCAACTAAAACCTAAATTTTGAAAAGAGAAAGTTTATCGCAGAAAAGCTAAGGATGAGAAGCCTTCATCTTTTTTCAATTTCTCTTGTTCTTTCCACTAAATTATCTCCCTATTGTACTCGGACCAGCCTAATTTATTTGTTAAAAAACTTCCTAGTTCCATGCTCCACTATGCAGCTATGACATGGAGTATTATCGGTTCTATCTCAATATTTGCTAATTGATTTGGCTCTACTATTGTGGTGGTGTTCTGCGGACATTTCCTCAAGTGAAAAACATGAAAAATGTTATAAATTCCTACTAACATATCTAGAATCTCCACTCTAAATGGAAGTTTCCCCACTCTTTCCAAAATCAGGAAAGGCCCAACAACCTTGATGCCAACTTCCCTAATATGCCAAACATCGTAACCCTCCTAAGAGGAGAAACCTTAACGAACACCATATTTCCTACCATAAACTCCAATTCCTTCCTCCGTTTATCAGTATATGACTTCTAACAGTCATATGCTGCCTTCATCGCTTCATAACTCTATGTTTTTCGAGGTCCTATGAAACAAATTCGATCCAAGTAGAATTTTATCGGTGGTTCCCTACCAACAACTAGGTGATTTGCATGACCACCTATATAACGCTTCAATGGGTGCCATGCCAATTGTCGCTTGATAACTATTATTATATGTGAACTCTATTAAGGGTAAGTTTGCTCCGAATTTCCTCTAAAATCCATGATGCACGCTCTTAAAAAATCCTTCGAAATCCTATTTACCCTTTCTGTCTAGCCATTCGTCTATGGGTTGTATGTAGTGCTAAGATTCAATATCATTTCCAAAGCTGACTAGAAACTCCTTCAGAATTCGCTAGTGAAGAAGCGACCCCTGTCACTAACAATGCAAACTAAAAATTCATGCAGTCATACTCCACTTCTTTAATATAAATTAGCACTAGATACGCCACAGTCCTATTACTCCTAACTAGAAAAAAGTGGGCACTTTTAGTGAGATTATCCACTATAACCCAAATAGCCTCTTTGTCTCTTTGGCAGTAGACAACCCATCTACAAAGTCCATCAATATGTGTTCCCATTTCCAAGTTGGTATCTCTAATGGTAACAATAGACCTCCAGGCTTCCCTTGTTATGCATTTATCTTTGGGCAGTCAAGCACGTATAAGTCTATATACTTTGCCACCCTATTCTTCATTCCCAATAGAAAATCCACTTCATATCCCTATATATTATATCTCCACAGGGATGAATGGTTATTTGAGAATAGTGACACTTAGCCATAACATCCTCCAAAACATCATTTACCAAGGGAGCACAAAGTCGTCCATCTCTTCTTAAACATTCTCTTTTGTCAATCGCATATCTACCGCCATCGAGAAAATGATCTCTTCTACTTAGCTTGTCAAAAATACCTACTATTGCGATGTCTTTCTTCTGTTCTAGCCCGATGCGGTCTACTAATGCTGGTCTTACCTCCATTGTTGCCAAATACCGTAGAGCAGGTTCCATTGGTGATTGGAAATTGAAATTCAAGATGAACTCCAACTGCCTTAACTCGTTTATAGCACCTAGAGTAGCATGTCTTCGACTGATGGCATCGATCATTCCTATTTGTAAGGGTGTACTCTATCTTAAAGTCATATGATGCTATGAACTTAATCCTCCTCTGCTACCTAAGATTCAAATCCTTTTGGAAAATAGGAAATTAAAGGATTTTTGGTCAGTGAGTAACTCAAACTTTTTCCCCAAAACATAGTGCCTCTACATCTTCAAAGAAAAGACGATAACTACTAACTCCAAGTCATGAGTTGGGTACCTCTTCTCTGGTCCTTCAACTACTAACTTGCATAGCATATAACCTTTCCCACTTACATAAGAACAACTCCTAACCCCGTACCACATGCGCCAGTATATGCAGCGAAAAATTCTATCCCATCTGAAATAATAAGTACCAGCACAGTAGCCAACATCTCTTTTAACTTATCGAATACTTCCTTGCATTTTTTGTCCAAAACCTAGATTTTCGCGGTTAATTAAGTTAGTGGGACTACTATCTTTGCAAAGACCATAATGAATTTACTATAGTGACCTTCCAATCCATGAAAACTCCTAACTTCTACGGCGTTCTTAGAAACCTCCCATCTTGAATAGCTTTCACCTTTATAGGATCCACAGGTGATCCCTTCTCGAAAACAATATGACTAACATACCTCATTCTTTCAAAAATGATGTTTCTAGAATTTTAATTTTATTTGGTGTATTCTCAAAGTTTCCAGTATCTACTTAGTGATTTTCATGCTCACCTTCACTTTTAAAGAATACTAGAATGCCATCCATAAATACTATGATGAACTTATTTAGCCGTGCCTTAAAGACTCTACTCATCAAATCTACAAAATACGCATGGACATTTGTTAACACAAAAGGCATCATTTCCCATTCATATAGTCCATCTAGGGTGCAAGAAGCGATCTTCTGTTTGCTATCCTCAATTGTTGGAATTTGGTGGCTAAGTTTAATTGGAAATTTCTTTTGGCTCCAATAAGCTAGTCAAACAAGTCAACTATTCTAGGTAAGGGATGCGTATTCTTCTTGGTTAGCTTGTTGAGTTCTCTTTTGTCAATGCATAGCCTTAATGTACCATCTGCCTAAGTGGCGAAGGCAAATAGTGCTCCCCAGTTTGAAGTACTTCAACGAATAAATCCCTTATGTAATAGTTCTGAAATTTGCTTATCCAACCCTCCCCTTTCTTTGGAGACCATATGTCATAATGGAAGAGCAATAGGTCTAGCATCTTTTTCTAAATCGATTCCAAACCCTATATCCCTCCACGGCGGGGGATTTAATACTTCTTCAAAAATGTCAGAAAAATTCTCCAACTGCTGGCGTAGATAAGAGCTTATCTTGTGATAGGCTAATCGTATATAAATAGCTTAACTTGATTTAGTTTTGGTGTGTACAACGACCATCTATAACTCTCTCTTTATAACTCGTTAACCATACATCCTCTTATCACAATATAAGATAGTCATGTAGTAAGACAACCAATCCATACCTAGGATGAGTCCATACCCCTCAAAACCAAGAACATGCGTATTACATGTAAAGTTGGCATTACATTTATCCATAATTAGTTCTTTACAAATTAAATAAAGGCGTTTCGACCCTCCAATAAAATTTAGCATGACCATTGGTTTGGTGACAACTTGATTTTTCAGACCCAAGCAATTAACTATATTCCTAACTATGAACGAATGTGATGCTCTGAAGTCAAATAAGGTATGAATAGTATTCCCAAAAAAATAGTAGTACCTTTCATTTCAGTTTTTCCTTGATCTTTAGTAGGAGGTCTACCTGAGATAGTTGCTTCCTTTATGGCAAAATCATTCCCACTTTGTCCCTCGTTTTCTAGGTTTATACACTGATTCATGTAGTGTCCCTCCTCATGGCAGTGGTTGCATCTTCCTTTGAACTCCTCATTCATCAAGCTCACCTTGCAGTCCTTAGCAACATGTCCCTTCTTCTAACATCTACGACATGTTATACTTCCATTCTTGATTTTCCCTTTGGCTTCCTTGTCCGCCCAAAATCTTCCCTTCTTAGCTCCACCTTGAATTTTACTGATCCCAACTTCTCTTTCTTCTCAGTACTCGTAGCCTGCAGGATGGCCAATTCAACTATCATCGCATTAGTGGCTCCTATTGGTACTTAGGTCAAATGAAGCTTCTCAAGTGGAGAGTTTAGGCCTTTAATGAATTTCATACCCTTCTTCATGGGGGTGTCAATTAGACTCAATCTAAATTTAGCTAGCTCTATGAACGTACTGATATACTTCTTCAACGTTCCCTCTCTGCCGATGTTGTATAAGCTTCTCCAATTGCAAGCTTATTCTAGCTTCGGACAATAATCAAAGTGAGTTCTAACTTTAGCCCATTGGCATTCTCCTCGGTCACTATAGTCACCAATCTAGGCCTCTCCTTTTAGATGCCATGCAGCAATTCTCCTCTTAATATGATCTTCTCATCCAAGTTCTCGAAATATACGTTCCCAATTATTAACAAGAAAACTTGTCAACATCCTCAACGCTATATGAAAGATAACCATGTTAGTGGAGAGATATCTCCTATTGAAACCTACCTTTCGACCTGGTTGATTTAGTCGCAAGTGTTTAAGGAAATTGCTCTACCTTTCGGCTGGGTTGGCTTAACCGAAAGGGTTTTAGGTGTTAACTTTACCTTGCGACTTGGTTAACTTAGTCGAAAGGCTTTAAGAAGTTAGTTTAGAAATGCAGGCTAAAGAACTTGCATCCTGCTCGAAACTTTTCCTTCGAGTTTGTTGGAAGTAGCTAATAATCTTAGCTTTTCACTCCTTTCGATCATGTCAAAAAGGCTTGTCCCAACCCTTTCGATCGTGTCAAAAGGGATGTATGTTTTAATAATATGATATGGCTGCTTTCAACTCCATGGTTTCACTACTTTTGCCGTGGAACCTTTCGAAAGGGTTGCAGATGGAGCTAGGAATAAACCCCTTTTGAGTGAGTTCCTCTCTATGCAATTGTTAGCCAATTACAAAATGGAACCCCTTCGAAACCCCACTTTCGATTGAGTCGAGTAGGGTTCTACTCTTTCGAAACAGGTCCATCTTATAACTGCCTAAGCTTCCCTTTGTTTTCTCTATATAGGATCGACCTGGATATTTCCCAGTTTCATAAATTCACCAATGTCGAAATCCTATCATCATTCTTATTTTCATTGTCTATGTTGGTTTCAATAATGATGTGTTTTGACTGCATATTCCCAAGTCGATCCTATGCATTGCATAGACAAAAAAAAAGAGAACAGGTTAAAATCATGTGCAATGGATCATTAAACTAGCTAATGATCTAAATGATCTTCCTTCTCATCAAAATCCTCAATGAACCGGCCATTTCCTCTTTACTACTAATCCAAAATGAGTTACAATTGATAGAGCTCTATCACCAATTTGATTTAGGGTTTCTTGAAGATTTAATTGTAGCTAAGAAATTAGAGTAGAAAGAAATGAATTTGGGATTCCAAAATTTGATCCCTAAAACTGGACCCCTTGGGTCTTATTTACAGATGCAGGTTGGCCCCCTTTCGCGCCTGTGCGTTCAACTCAGTCGAAAGGTCCCCTTCTTATATGCCGCCTATCACCTTTCAATTTGGTCGAAAGGCAATGTCTGCCTTTGACACACTATCGAAAGGCATCTTCTCTGAGTTCTTTGATTTACCTTTGCTTCCTTGGTCTTTCTCAAGCCCTTTCGACTAAGTCGAAAGGATCCTTTACCAACCTTTCACCATTGCTAAGTTATGAGTATTTTTTCTTGCTGCTTCCTCTAGAACACCCTTTGATGTTTTCGAAAGGTCTCCAAATGCTCATTTTCCTTCATGTTGCTTTATTGTCATTGAAAGTTAGATAAGGGCCTCCGACTCTGTCGGTAGGTTGCCTATATGGCCTTCGAAGACATTGATGTGCCGATAGTATTAATGATGTTGAGTTGCTTTCGAATGTATGTCCATGCATTGATGTGGGACCCTCCCCTAATGTCTTTGGATTTGACTGCTTCGAAATGCTTGTATATGCTTTCGAAAGTGTGGTTATGAGGGCAAAACCCTTAGTTCAAGAAGGTTTAGCGTGTCCATGGAAAATTAACATTCATTGCCTTTGAAAGGAGGTTTCCGAAGTAGTCTTTGCCGACCCATCTGTGTCGAAAGGTCTTAGAGAGGCGGAAAGGTGGCTTTGTTTCTTCTTTTTCTTCATCTTTTTCGAAGGCTTGCCCGTGTTTCATCACCTATGAGGTGCCTGCTGTTTACGACTCTTTCAAAAGCCTTCTCAATATTTTTGAAACCTTCATTCAAGATCTTTGTCGAAACCCACTTTAGTAGATGTTAGCGCTTTACTTATCTTCTTTTATGCCTTTGTTCTCTGGGTGGATTTTATGGCTAACAACAGTCATTAATCCACGCCTTTATCTCCATTAAATCTTCAACCCTCGTATACATCCGTTCTCCTATATTCTAGAAGACTTTACATAATCTAGGAAAGATAATGGGAGAGGTACTGCTACAACGGGTAGTGCAATGGGAGCTACTATTGCAGCTTGTTGAGGAATGAGAACTTGCCCTATCTTCCTCAAGTATTGCTTGAACCATTCTAGCGTCCCCATAATTATAGGTATTTCTTGAATAGAGGGGTTCCCAGCCTCAGAGGAATGGTTTTCAGCCATAATCAATAACCTTTAGTTACAACTTCCTAAGATACTTATTTGCTGAAATAAAAGTTTTCCTAGTATGTTGGCTTATGTTCATAAAAGGGTGCATATATAGTAGGGTTTTGAAAAATACTTTCAAAAACAACAAACGCACACTCTTACATATGTCTATCCTCATTGACTGGGTAATCTAAGCTCTAATACCAAATGTAACAACCACCTTTGAAATGAGCCTAATGTGTAACCAAATAAAAGCCCACTGAACCTTAACCCATTCTAAAGCTGTTTATTGGTTAGTAAAATTGATACAATGAACGGTGTACAAAGTTATTTACTTATGCTTTCAGAATCTCACATCAGAAGGAATAAAATATAATAATAGAAATAAGTACCCCTTTCATAAATACTCGAATCTAAGAAATACAACATATCATCCTAAATGTCTAAAATATATATCCTAAAAATAATGTCAATATGTCTAAAACTGGATACATCAAACTGTACTAAAAACATAAATAGATAGAAAAACTACCAGAAGTCTTTGTCTCTACCTCCGTCCTCTCTATCAGCATTGTTTCCCCATCTATGTGTTATGATGAGGAGGACGTTCGAACAATAATGTCCAGTTAATGAAAATCTCAAGTCCTACCGGAATAGCATTTGGGAGGTATCATTTTGATAAGTAAAATGTCTTATGCATCCTATACTATCCTACCAAGAATACTACCAACTGCAAGCTCGAAGGCTCTTTTAGTACTACTCCATAACTTACCTTCAATTGTTGGCCAAAGGCTATATTCCAGTTCAATGCAACTACTATCAATCATGTCCTAACAATACGAGAGAAAGTATTCGAGCCACATAATACCTCTTTAATGAGAATTAGGTAGACAACGAGCATTTAATATCTATACCCTAGACAGATCCTCGTCATTTAATACCTAAAACCAAGGGGAACCCTCTCTAGTACTCCTTAATTGACATCACATAAAATATCATAAGGCCAATTAATACTTCTTCATAGGAAGAGGAAGACCCTACAATAACACTTAATACCTTGATCCCAAAGTGGACCCTCTCGAAATTCCCCACTACCATACCTAAAACATAATCTCGATTATGGGAAGGAGGTGGATCCTACCACAGCCGCTTAATATCCCTAACTCAAAAGCAAGTCCTAGTCTTATGACTCGTAACCTAAACTATAATGTCTCATATTAGTTCGACTATTTATAGGTGTTAGTAGCTATATTAGCTGGACAGTCTTACCTTATAGAATTGGATTAACCTCGCATCCACTGTAGGTAATTATTATAGGCGGTGTCTCATATAAGTAGGTGGATCTATGTATCTTTGGCTGGGGTTGGTTTTGTGTTTGGTTTCTAAAATCTTGGGCTATCTCTTTGGGCTTCCTACCTTGACAACTCTAAGTTCGACTTATCCAGTTTGTTTGTATATTACCTAGTCAAAAGGCAGTATAAAACTTTCCCCCTAAAGCACACCTTGTGAATGAAAGGTGTGCTTCGCATAAGAACAAATTTGGTGTCGATGAGATGTCAGTATTTGAATCTTTTGGTTATCAACCGATCAAGCCATTGCAAACCATCATGTTCCTTTGGATTCTCTTGTCAATCATGGATCATTCCATACCTATCATAGCTTAAGACTCTAGACTCTACCTACGTGTTGTCTATACATCATCATAATTCTGATTATTTGGAGTCATTGCATCACATATCAATATCGTCCTTTGTTCACTCGGGATTTGTCAACTTTATTCTAATTACAAGGCATTCAAATCCTTTTATCAAAATCAAATCTGTTTCAATTCTTAGTTTCAATCTTTCTGGTTCATTTTATATTCATTTTAATGCACAATCTCTCCAGATCGATAATCAATACATGGTCGTTCAGGACCGATGATTGAATCCATAATCTCTTCGGACCATTAACTAAATTCATGGTTATTTAAGGCCGATAGTTAAATCCATGATTCCTTTGGATCTTAATCAAATTCAAGGTCATTCAGGGCCAATAATCAAATCCATGGTCTTTTTGAACCACTATTCAAATCCATGGCCATTTGAGATCGATAATCGAATCCATGGTCTCTCCGAACCGCTAATCAAATCCATCATCGTTCGGGGTCGATAATCAAACCCATGGTCTCTTCGGACCGCTAGTCAAATCCATAGCCTTTTGAGGCCGATAACCAAATCCATAGTCCCTCCATACCCTTGCTGAGTCCAATCTGCTCACTCTTCGATGAGGGGACTCAACGACGAGCAAGCCCTTCTACTCACACTCTGATAACTTATTTCTTGCACTCCGGTCCTTGCTCTTTGGCCATGACTTAAAAAAATTAATATCGCACAATTTCATTTGCTCGCTCTCTGATGAGTGGACTTTCACTTTTCACTCCGGTTCTATCTCCCCAGATAGGACTTAAAGCCATCAATATCAGTCATAATGTTTAAGTGGTTTATAAAATCCTAATCAACTCGTGGGGATCATCAGTCTCGGTTGGTATTTCCTAATCAGTTTTAGTCATCACTCATGGATTCTATGTCATGGCATCTACATCTAATCCTATCAAGGTCACCTTCAGCCTTCCAACTCAAAGAGTGAATAGGGACTGATCAAGATCCCATACATTGTAAGCGGTCCGAGGTTAATATTGTGCGAATATCCTAAATAGCCATCTCAGGCATCTAACTCAGGGTGTGCCTAGGGATCATTCATTATCCCATACATGTCTAAGAAGATGAAGGTGATATTGTAGCATTTATTGAGAATAAAAGTCGAGATAAAGGAGTCAAACCTGACCCCATGCCATCTTGAACTTGGGGTTATCATCTAATCGAAGTCTCTGATTCATAACTTCATCCTCCCCCTATTCCTAAAGGGAAATTCTAGAACATACTCCTCCAATCATGCTTCTACATTTTGATTCACATTCATACACTCTACATCACCTCTAGGACACGTATCATTCTTTCCTAGGCTTGGACGAACCATGCCCTTGAGCTTTTGTGGGTCGGTACCGACCAGTACTTTTGACTCGGGGTTCGTCTCGGGTCGTTCTACTCTACTTCTAATTATCTGTGCTCTATCTTTTGGTCTTTGATTCTAATTTGCAGTAACTCCAACTATTCCCATCTGTCTCATTCTCCTGAATATATTATCCACCATCTTTTCCTTGCGAGCAATCATCCTATCCTGCAATCCATTTATCATTCTCATCCCTGGTTATGTAGATAAATGGGAGGTTAGCTCCTAAGGATTCCTCATGGTTGCCCTATTATTGATTTCCTCCAATTAACGCCATCCTATTTGATTATCTAGTCATTCTGAATCTTTCCAAGTCTTAAATTAGTGAGGTCAAGTGTTTCTTGGTAAAAGCACCAAAATGTTTGAATCAAATATGCCACAAACATTCAATAGATTATTTAGAGAATGAAAAGCAAAGAAAATAAATGAAAAACAAGTAAAAAAGAGCAAATAACAGTTTATAATGGTTCGGCTAATCTTAGCCTATGTCCACTTAATGATTTTATTGCTTATACGCTGACTTAGAGGTAGAAGTTCTTATAGGTTGGTACACCTCCGATAGAGATTACATGAAATTAGAGAAAGGTGAATAAGAGCCAAAAGATCCTCAAAAATGAGCCATACCCATCTATTTACAGAGGTAAGAAGCCTAAAATCTTGCCTCGAAGATCTCCATGTAGTTTTCCGCGCCTTAGGCTGTTTCCCCACCAAAGTAGGACACCACCTCATCAAATTATATAGGTCGACACAACTCCAAAGGCTTGGGTCAGTCTGACTCCAAGGGCATGGGTAGGTAAGACTCCATAAGATTGCCAATCTGGTCATCTTGAACTCTTTGATTTGGCTCATCTTATGGTTAGCTTTGTGATTCCATAGTTGCTTGTACAAGTGTTAGCTTGTTTTGTAGTCCAAATGATGGAGTCGTGGAAGAACATAATTGATGATTTAAAAGTTCATGGAGATTGGTAGAGAATTACATTAGACCAATAAAACAACACTTAGAGTAGGATATTAGCATCGAGTGGAGCGCGCAGGTAGAAGATGGGACCCATTAGTGGAGGAAAGTTAGATCGACACAACTCCTAGGACTTGGATCGGTATAACTTCAGGGAGTTGGACCGGTGCCGACCTACCACTTAGGTGGATCTATGTAGTTTTTGGCTTGGGTAAGTTTCATGTTTGGTTTCTGGATTCTTGGGCTATCTCTCTAGGCTTCCTGCCTTGGTAACTCCAAGTTTGACTCGTCCAGTTTGTCTGTATACTACATAGCCAAAAGGCAGGATAATAAGAATCAAATACCAAACTTATTTTATATTAACATAGTAGAATCAATGTCTCTATTTCAAGAGATAAGACTTAAAATTTAAACCCTTTATATTCTATTAAACTTTTACATATACAACAAAAAAGGAATTCATATTAAAATTACAAAAATAGATGGTGTAATTTACAAATAAGAGAACTCATATTTTACACACCATTTGCTAACTTATTTTATTTTCAGAACCCTTTTGCACAACAATAGAAAACGGTAGGAAGTGAAATAGAACATAAAATATTTAAATTGCGATAACAAAACAAATTCTATTATTTTAATGTAAAACAATTTTGATTCCAATGAACTTAGGAATTGGCATTTCGTTTAGGAGAATCCTAGGGTTTTAATTTTAGGGTTTTCATGTACAAAATTCCCTAAGGCATAAAACAAATCCTAACTTCTACTATACGAATACTAACGTGGAAAACTAAGCTCCATTTGGTTTACCATTTTTAGTTTTGTATTTTCGTCCAAATGACATTCATATGACGCATTTATTTTGGAAAACGATCATTTTGAAAAATGATGCAAACATATAAAATAGAAAAAAATTATTTTGTTTTTCATGTTTTGAAGAATAACTAAGGAATGAAAACAATCCATCCTCTCCGTTGTTCCTTTATCCCCTCTTCCGTCCTTCCATTATCGTCTTAATGGTCTAAAAATTTAAATTTCCCTTCCGTTATTCTCATATTATGTTATGAATGTAGAAACTGAAAACATAGAACACAAAATGAAACTAAACAAGCCCTAAGCTTTCCAGTCGTAGATGGTTTCCAGCTTCCTTTGGATTTAATCCGCGTCCTTATCTATATGCTCCTTTAGGGTCCTTCTTTGTAGAATATACAACCGTTCAATTATATATACATTAGATTTAGAATTAAGAGTTTTGGGAATGATAAGAATAGAAAAACATTAATATATATGAACAAATTACCTCTTTCCCTTAGATCGAATCCTTGAATCCAACTGCAGAAGAAAACTAATAGAATTTCTCTAGCGTCCCAAATAATTTATGAACAAAAGTGAGGGCACTAGCCTCTTATTTATAGAGGTTGGAGAAAGTTAGGACCTTATGATTAAAGATAGTTTATAATAATAAAATTCAGGCAGTTCATGCCTACTATAGACTGGTCGTCCACTAACGCTCAACTGGTCCCATATATATTTGGAACATAATTTGTTACTATCATTTTATTTCTATTTGTTTCCTATTTTTACATATAACGTTAATATTTATTTTAACGTTTCCTTAATGCTAAGATTCTCGTTAACATTAAAATATTTATTAAATTTCTAATTTCAAACGTTAACATTAACTAATTTTTAAATTTAAATTTGTTTGGATTATTTTGAATTCGAAAATTTCAAACGTTAATTACCTTTCATTTTGAGCTCCGATTATAAAACTCTATATATAAAATTGATCAAAAAATTACCACAAACACAATAGTGTAACTTTCATATCCAAATTCCAACGGTTACCAAATTTTCATTTTTAACTTATTATTAATTAACTAATTTCTTATTAACTTTGATAGGGTGTTACGTTTGCAATAAGCAAGTGCATAATGATCGTTTAAAAAAACCACAATTCTATTATTACTATTACTTACTAGTTTATCATCATGTCTTCTCAGTTGTTGCTTTTAATTATTTTTTGAACTATTTGCTAAAACTGTTATTCGTTGCATCGTGTGCAGTTTTGTTTTAATGTAGAGGATTTGATTTCATAAGAGATTGCCTGGTTGATTCTTGATAGGAACACATATACCCTGTTTTGATGATAAAAACCATATGACAATGATGCTAACTATTGAGCCTAAAAATGGCACAACACTCCAAAATGAAATGAAATAGAGATATCTAGCAAAATAAAGTAAGAAACACTAGATATTTTATAGTGGTTCAACAAATCTGAGGCTTATGCCCAATTTAATCATATAGAATTTTGGTCATAAGTAAAAGGATTTTACCAATCTAATAACCTAGAATAACAAAAGGTAGTTTCCTTTATGATAAGGGTCGCACAGAGAAAGAGAATGAAGAAGATGAAGTGTCAAAAGTTCTTTCTGAGTTGTCATATGCTTGCTATTTATAGAAAAATCGTCCAACAAAATTTTTGGATCTCGAAATATCAAGTGTAATTTCAGATTTGAGAGTGTAAGAAGGCAGACAAGGTCCCTTGGCCAATTAAATCATCTCGATACCGACCAGAAGTGGTCGATACTGAACTGATATCATGATGGAAAGTTATACCATCTTCCTTCACTTAACTTTTATCTCTGATCCATCAAGCTTTGAGCATTTTTTCATTAGAAATCAAGTCAATACTGAGAGGTTCTGAAATCTTCAGTACTTATCCTTTTCCTTCTGAGCTTTCTTGGAGTTATTCACCTACTCCTTCTAAAATAAGCCTCAGGACGATCATTCTAACCAACTCACCATAGATCATTGCCTTGGATCTCTTCACGTTGCTTAAAATAGAGGTCAATACCTACCTAAATGAGGTTAGCACCGAGTTGTTTTCTTGATTCCTCATGCCTTTCGGACTCTTAAACTCTTAGATCCACTTCCATCTTCCTTCCATGCATACTCCCCAGTTTCTGAACCATAACGCGACTTCGGTCTTTTTGAATAAAATCATCACGTAATAAATCAACAAAACCTAAAGTCATCTCATGTTCCCCTTCCCACTACTGTACTAGAGTGAATATGATCCCCACCAGACATACGTAATTCTTTAGTTAATACACTAAAATGCATACCATGATTTTTCTATCTATCAATAACTGCATTCATTGCGCGGTGGAAAGTCTTTTTCCAGGTTTAGAAAGACCGATTCGAAAGGACCAGGAAAGATCAACTGTTTGCTCTTCTTCAAGGGGTGAGGGAGAAAAAGAGAGTAATGACATCGTATTGCCCTAGAAAGGGAAATTTGATTTTGTCTTTATCTTGACGTCAAGATACTTTTGTAAGCTGTTTTTCCCTCCAAAGTATGCTTCTGTTGGAACAAAACATACTATAGAACAAGATAAGTGTGAAACATTAACTATACAACTCTGTGGGTTATCCAAGTGTTGCTTTAAAATGTCATCTCCATTCCAAGGGAATCCGTTCAATTGCTTTAAATAGTAATAGCCTCATTCTCCATGGTCAGGATAAGATTTACACTCCAAAGATCGTTGCATGACTCTGCGAGGTTCGTACTACCTTCCTTCTTCCTTTTCTTTCCTTTTCTTTTTGTTTGTGCTTAAAATTTCATCTTGGTACCAACCAGATTTAGTTGGTACCAACCTCTTTTATTGAGCCATGCTAGCCCCTTTAAGTATCCAACGCTTAGAATTTTTTCACCAAGTTTCCTCATTTCTTTGCCTCCAAGCTTTCGGTGTCGATATCTTCCCTAAGCGATTCCACTATCATTTTCTACCACCTTCGATTCCAACAAGATGTCACCGCCTAGCCTTCAACTTTAGACCATCGTCACCCTCTTCAAGAGCCATTGCTAGCATTAATTCAAACTACCTCATCGTTAAGGGTCTTGACCCTAAAATTCCCCTTTCCAAGTTTGACTACTTGAAGGTGGGTTCCTCGTCTATTGTTGTGATCATGACATCGCCATTGGCCATGGCCGGATGTCATCTACATTGGTGAACATCCAAGGCTTAGATCTTGTTATTGGCTTTAGTTCCATACTTGGTCATTGTCAAAATATGAATACCCTTAAGGCGGCCCTAAGCTCAACCTGAAGTTAACATCATATTTGCTTGAGTTATGGTGTTTAAGGCCTTTTATAGTGTTAATTTCGAGTTTCCAGTAGCCTAGGTTTGGGTCTTCCTTTATATAGCCTAGAATTTTAACTTTTGTGATAAACTATAGTACTTATCTATTCAAGATGCCTTGAATATTCCTGAAACATTGTTGATCACAAGTTACCAATTTAAATTTCGATGAGACAGTTCTCTTCGAAGAATGGTCGCATCGAATGCGTATCGTCTTCTTTAGTACATCACTTCCAATCATTGCATGATCCTTTGTTCCTTTTATTCCTACAAAAGAACACTCCACATGTTCTGGACAATGGTTCCACTATCGATTATCCGACGATAGTGGGTAAGATCCAATACATAGTTTTGTTGTGCAACGGTCCTCATTTTACAACACGAGTGGGCTCTCTACATAGAACGCTTTCCTCCTCTTCTATGAGATACATGACTCACACTGTATAGATTGACACTTTCAATTGCCCTCGTGGAGTTTTAGAATTCGATTGGTCAACACACATCAGCGTAGGTTGGATTCTGAATCCTAGTCACTCAAGTTGACATTTAAAATAGAATTCCAAAATAAAACATACCTGACCATATTCAATATTGAGTTTTCATATCCAAAATGAAATGCCATTCTCCATGATTAAACATCGGCGCAAGGCCGTTAATTCCCCCAAAGCTAGGTCAACCACAACTTAAGCATTTTCCACCTGCCAGACCGAGCATTCAGTCACTTTTGAGTTACAAAGAATGATAGTACCACCAGAACCAATCTAAGAACATCCTCCTCTTATTAATACTCAAGTGGACTTAAGAGTTCTAGATGACCCTCCCAAAAAATGCTGACAGTTCTAATTACCAAATCGATTTGGACTGTATATCGACTGCACGGAACTCCTATAGGTGATGTCCTGCTCTTAACGTAGAACCAATGGGCATGTAATCCCCTAATGGGATATATGGATTGCAACAAGTGCGTGTGTTCAGGCGGCACTGTACTGCCCATCAATTCCTTCTTATGTATGTTCCTTTAGGAGCTTGGGCTTGCACCTACTCAAGTCCACCCCAATGGATATGCCTTGATGAGTACTCTGTACATCCTATTCATGTATTAATTTAAGCAAACCCCATCCTTCAAAGAACTAACAATGTCCTCGGCTTCAAACAACAGAGCAAGTCTCCTTATTATATGATTATTGAAGCGTGGTGTCGGTGTAAGGTCATCGAGGCACTCCATATCAAATGTTACACTTTAGGAATGAATTTTTTTTTGTTCAATGTCCGCTTGGCTTCAATAGGCTTTGGCTCTTCGGAAGTAAGGTTTCTTCTTTTCCATTCTTCCACGTGCTTGCATTTTCACCATCCAAGTGTTTAATCTATTATCTCCTAATAACTTTCTTGGGACACTAATGAAGAGCATTCTAAGACTCTTTAAACCCTTAGGATGGTGAACATCTGCTATCACTCTATTACTTTCTCCTAACGAATGAGAATCTTCATCGATGCGACCTTCTATATCCCAAACGCTTCACCATTCTTGCCAAAGTTCCACCAAGTACTTCTAAGATGCTAACCAGGTTTTCTTCCCCCATTCACAACTCTAGCAAAGATATCCAAGGGGGCATTGGAGACCCATTTAGCACAGTGAATATTGATAGATCCATTGATAAAGTAGAAAAATTACATGTTCCTAGTGAAATTCATGTGGAAGGGGAAGAAAGGGCTTAAATGGAAACAATCCATAAAGAAAGAGAAGGAAGAGAAGAAGGAGAAGAGAAAGAAGAAGAGGGTGATGAAGAAGACAACAATGATGAGGACTTTGATTAAGAAGGAGACGAGTCATATGGAGAGACGTCTCCTAAAGGCATCGAACTTCCTGCCTTACCACATCCAAAACGAATAATCGCCAAGATTTCTCATCAAACCATAGAACCAAATACAACACCAAAAATCGAGGCAACTCCTCTAACTTGGTCTTCAAACAACATTTTTTGCTTGTTGAGTGATCTCGATATCCCTATCAATAATCTTCTTAAAGGAGTGCTCTTTGGGATTTAGCTTCCAATCTGAGTACATTTAAGCTGAAGGAAGAAAGACTCTATCCTTACTACTTTTCAAACATGGTCTATAGAATACATAAGGGCACATTAGTACTCTATACACTTTTAAGATCACGAACACACATTCCTTGCATTCACTCACATTCTAATGTTCGAAAACTAATATGGTCCTCACTTTCATTTCAGCTACAATAGGAAGAGACTAATTTAGTTATCTTTACCATAGGATTTCCAAGAGAAGAAAGATAATTCCCTAGCCATATCCTCCTTATAAGTAACGAGAGACCACTAAAGAAAGAGCTAGGAGGAAAGACACAGAGTGCGAGATGGAAAGCAACCGCAAAGTATAAAAGGATAGGAAGAAAACAAAAGCTGAGAAGAGAGATTCTAATGATTATTAAAAAATATATAAGGATTCGCATGATTACCACAGTTCTTCTTCTGACCTTCCCCTGCATCGTCCCTCAACAACATCAAACTCCATCGTCATTTCTTCTTACCTCCATAGTTCCTATACCTGCATGATCCAAAGAGGTTTCTATTTGCCTAACTTTTCAGGCTCCGTCGAGTTGCATGCAGCCGCCTTCCTAGACTTTGGCTTGATTAGGGTCATGTTCAATCATGACCTCAAAGACATTATAAGGGAAGAGGAAAATCATAGGGTCAGAGGGATCCAAGAGCTCATAGATCAAGATTATGAATGGAAGGAACTCTACTTCGCTCTTTATGATGTCAACAAAATTCATCAAACTAATATCTAGAGTGAAAAAAATCTATTTGTAATTTCATTTGGTTAAATGCAATAATATTGGAAATTAATGCCAACATTAACCATTTATTGATTTTAAAAAGGGGAAAAGTGAAGTAAGTTTATATTTTATTAATATAAAAGATGGAATATTGTTTAAAAATAATATTTTGATGTGTAAATAAAGTTTGAACGGCTTGCTGTATTTTATTTGACAAGACAACAATTTTTGTATAAATTGTTATGTTAAAAATGGAGTTTTATGAGGATAAAAAGTGTAAATTGTGTTATTTATGTCAAAAATAAGGTTTCATTGATAAAAATATATTTTTATAGCTAAAATAAATTTTATTTGGTTGTAGAAACAACTTGATTTACACAAACTTTTATTTTATAATTTTTTCTTTAAAATAAGAAAAGATGTGTTTATATTGTAAAATAAGAGAAAACATGTACATAATTTCATATTTCTCTAAGTAACTATGCTCTTGGGCTTACTTGGGTAAGATTGGATCCATTAGCCTATCCTAGAAGCTTCTGGTTTGTGAGAGAAAGTGTATGTACGTAGCTTTCTTTCCTCATCTTCATTCTCTAACAAGAGTTTATAGAAAAAGAAAAAAAAGTCATGGCTTTCTCTAATTAAAATCAAAATTCACCAAATCTATTGCAAATTAAAGAAGATAATCAATAAAACAAGAATCTACAACGTAATCCCTACCCAATACTCAAAGATTTCATCAAAAATCTTAGAGTTAGGTATGTATTATTTTTAAGCAGTTTATTTTGTTGTGCATGTCTTTGTTTCAGCTAATACAGGTTGTTAGAACTCCACTTCTCCTCAAAATCTTGCTGCTTGATATCAAAACCTTTGCTAAACCACCATGGTATCGTATTAGTTAAGGACTAGGTGTGTCGACCATATATGAGGTAATGAAGAAAAAAATATATCGACATACTTAGCTCTTAGCTAATGTATTATCATGAGGATCGCCCTTAACCAGCGCCATTCTCTGCATTAGTATACATGATTACTTAGTTATTCTCTTTCCTAATGTAGGTCTCGGGGTAGGGTGCCACAGCTAGGTCTCAGGATTACTTAGTCATTAGTAATTCTCTTTACTAATGACGATGTGGTGTCATTATTTGTTGGGAGGGCACTTTATTCTCTTTACCGATCACAAGTCTCTCAAGTACTTATTCACTCAGAAGAAGCTCAACATGAGACAACAACGTTGGATCAGTTTATAGCTTCGTATGATTTCTACATTCAGTATACCCCTAGCAAGGGGAATTGAGTGGCTAATGCTTTGAGTCATAAGCATTTAGCTATTGTTTCCATGATGATTGCAGAGTGGAAAGTTCTTGAGACCCTTTCCATGTGTGACATTCGTGATTATGCTTCCACTTCAGATTCACATATTCTACTGTATAGCATGGAAGCTCATCCTACTCTTCTTAATCGGATTGCCAAGGCTCAGTGGAAAGACTATGATATATCTGTTCTTATTCAGAAGTATAAGTATGAATCCCATAATGGCATTGAGATGAAGGATTTTAGCATCGATGTTCGTGAGTGTCTTCTAAAGAAGAACCGTTTATTCGTGCCTTCTATTCCAGAACTTAGGCAGGACACTCTAGCTGAGTATCACCATTCTAAGTATACTACTCATCCTGGCAGCAGCAAGATGTATGCTGATATGCGTCATCTCTATTACTGGAAAGGCATGAAGCGAGATATAGCAAGTTACGCAAGCAATTACATGACTTGTCAGCTTATTAAGACCGAGTTGCAGGTTAGGTATGGATTTAGCTCACTCCTTCTCAGATCCGTTAGCTAGCTTTTGTTTAGACTACTTCTTTCGGACTTGGACATTGTACCTATTATTTTGTGGGATGGTTGTGTATGTATATTTTTCAGTTCATGCTACTTAAGTATATTGTATTATGTATGATGTATGGAGATGTATGTATACTCTGATCTAGGTTTGTTGTTCTGTGACTGTGTATATATATTTGTATATTGCATTTATTTTAGAAATTCCTAAACCACCATGGTATCGTATTAGTTAAGGACTAGGTGTGTCGGTCATATATGAGGTAATGAAAAAAAATCGACATACTTAGCTCTTAGCTAACGCATTATCATGAGGGTCTCCCTTAACCAACCCTATTCTCTGCATTAGTAGACATGATTACCTAGTAATTCTCTTTACTAACGTGGGTCTCGGGATGGGGCGTCAGAACTATAAAGCTTGCTGCTTGATATCAAAACCTTTATTAAATCACCAGGTGAGTTTAGTACTCACAAATGCTAGCTAGAAAGGTTTAACGCTGTGTAAATCGTTCATAGAATTGCTTACTATAAATATAAAAGCCCCTGTTTTTGTTATCTAAATTCTCTGTTTCTGGTTACCACTTTGACTGACCATATCTTTCACGCTTCTTAACCAAATTCAATAATTTTGGATGTTATTGAAAGCTTACACATAGAGCTACAAGTTTCATGTTTTGAGTTTTCTAAAATTTTGATGTTTCCTTGATCAAAATCGTGCTTTTTTGTTGCTGTCCCGAGGGAAAATTGACAGCAACAACAATCACAGGCCTGAGAATAATTTGGCCATAACTCTTTCGTTTCTTAACCCAATTCTATAATTTTGGATGTTTCGAAAAGTTTAGACATAGAGCTATAAGTATCTTGTTTTGAGTTTTCTGAAATTTTAATGTTTGCTCGATCAAAATAATGCTGTTTGTTGCTGTCCCGAGAGCAAATCGACAGGAACAGCAATCACAGACCTGAGAATTGTTTTGGCCATACTCTTTCATTTCTTAACCAGCCCTATTCTCTATATTAGTAGACATGATTATTTAGTAATTCTCTTTACTAATGTGAGTCTTGGGGTAGGGCGTCACAGCTTGGTAATCTTACTCAAGGCTATAATAACGTCCTCACAAAAAGGTGAAATCAAAACATCTAAAACTTCATGGAAAACTGCAGGTGCTTACATCGTAATGATCGGAGTTACAACTACATCGTGATGACTCCAATTGAATTCCCTTATGAAATCGGATGAACCCATAGATGTCTCGCCTTAGAGATGATTTGATGCTACTTTTATCGTTCAGTTATCAACAACGAAATGGTTCTTTCTTACCTCATATTACTGTTGTCTTTACTAGTGATAAGTTCTAACCTAACTGATCCGTGTATTTATTACTCGAGTCAGAGCGAATTGCAGGTTAGGTATGGATTTAGCTCACTCCTTCTTGGATACGTTAGCTTGCTTTTGTTTGGACCACTTCTTTCGGACTTTGATATTGTACCTATTATTTTGTGGGATGGTTATGTATGTATATTTTATAGTTCAGGCTACTTATGTATGTTGTATTATGTATGATGTATGGAGATGTAGGTATACTCTGATATAGGTTTGCTATTCTGCGACTCTTATATATATATATATATATATATATTTGTATATTGCATTTATTCTTAAACGGTCCTAAACCACCATGGTATCGTATTAGTTAAGGACTAGGTGTGTCGACCATATATAAGGTAATAAAAAAAATATCGACATACTTAGCTCTTAACCAATGCATTATCATGAGAATCTCTCATAACCAGCCCTATTCTCTGCATTAGTAAACAGGATTACTTAGTAATTATCTTTACTAATGCGGGTCTCGGGGTTGGAATTCACAGCTCTAAAGCTTGCTGCTTGATATCAACACCTTTTCTAATTCACCAGGTGACTTTAGTACTCACAAATGATAGCTAGAAAGGTTGAATGCTGTGTAAATCGTTCATAGAATTGCTTTCTGTAAATATAAAAGTCTCTGTTCTTTGTTATCTAAATTCTTTGTTTCTATTTACCACTTTGAATGGCCATATCTTTCACATTTCTTAGCTAAATTCAATAATTTTGGATGTTATGAAAAACTTAGATATAGAGTTACAAGTTCCATGTTTTGACTTTTCTGAAATTTTGAAGTTTTCTTGATCAAAATCGTGCTTTTTTGTTGTTGTCTTGAGAGTTAATCGACAGCAACAAGAATCACAGGCCAGAGAATTGTCTTGATCATAACTCTTTCATTTCTCGACCAAATTCTATAATTTTGAATGTTCTGGAAAGCTTAGACATAGGGTTACAAGTTTCATGTTTTGAGTTTTCAGAAATTTTGAAGTTTGCTTGATCAAAAACGTGCTTGTTTATTGCTGTTCCAAGAGCAAATCGACAGCAACAACAATCACAAACCTGAGAATTGTTTTGGCCATAAATCTTTCTTTTCTTTACCAGCCCTATTCTCTACATTAGTAGACAGGATTACTTAGTAATTCTCTTTACTAATGTGGGTCTCGGGATGGGGCGTCACATCTTGGTAATCTTACTCAAGGTTATAATAACATCCTCATAAAAAGGTGAAATCAAAACATCTAAAACTTTATGGAAAACTACATGTGCTTACATCGTGATGATCGGAGACACGACTACATCGTGATGACTCCAATGAATTCTCTTATGAAATCATGATGAACCCATAGATGTCTCACCTTAGAGAAGATTTGATGTTACTTTTATCGTTCCATTGTCAACAACAGAATGGTTCTTTCTTACCTCATATTACCATTATCTTTACTAATGATAAGTTCTAGCCTACCCGACCCGTGTATTTATTACTCAGGGCAGACCGAATTGCAGGTTAGGTATGGATTTAGCTCACTCCTTCTTGGATCTGTTAGCTTTCTTTTGTTTGGACCACTTCTTTCGGACTTGGATATTGTACCTATTATTTTGTGGGATGGTTATGTATGTATATTTTGCAGTTCATGCTACTTATGCATGTTGTATTATGTATGATGTATGGAGATGTATGTATACTCTGATCTGGGTTTACTGTTTTATATATATATATATATTGCATTTATTCTGAAACGGTCCTAAACCACCATGGTATCGTATTAGTTAAGGACTAGGTGTGTCGACCATATATGAGGTAATGAAAAAATATACACACATATTTAGCTCTTAGCTAATGCATTATCGTGAGGGTCTCCCTTAACCAGCCTTATTCTCTGCATTAGTAGATCTGATTACTTAGTAATTCTCTTTACTAATATGGGTATTGTGGTTGGGCATCACAGCTCCAAAGCTTGCTAGTTGATATCAAAACTTTTGTTAAATCATCAGGTGAGTTAGGTTGAATGTTATGTAAATCATTCATAGAATTGCTTACTGTAAATATAAAGTCTCTTTTCTTTGTTATCTAAATTCCTTGTTTCTGATTACCATTTTGACTGACCATATCTTTCACGTTTCTTGACCAAATTCAATAATTTTGGATGTTATAAAAGCTTAGATATTGAGCTACAAGTTTCATGTTTTGAATTTTCTGAAATTTTGATGTTTTCTTGATCAAAATCATGCTTGTTTATTGCTGTCTCGAGAGCTAATCGACGGCAATAGCAATCACAGGACTGAGAATTGTTTTGGTCATAAATCTTTCGTTTCTTAGCCAAATTATATAATTTTGGATGTTTTGGAAATCTCAGACATAGAGTTACAAGTTTCATGTTTTGAGTTTTCTGAAGTTTCTATGTTTTCTTGATCAAAATCATGCTTGTTTGTTGCTGTTCAGAGAGCAAATCGACAGCAATAGCAATCACAGACCCGAGAATTGTTTTGGCTATAACTCTTTTGTTTCTTAACGAGCCCTATTCTCTATATTAGTAGACATGATTACTTAGTAATTCTCTTTACTGATGTAGGTCTCATAGTGGGACGTCATAGCTTGGTATTCTTACTCAAGGCTATAATAACGTGCTCATAAAAAAGTGAAATCAAAACATCTAAAACTTCATGGAAAACTACATGTGCTTATTACATTATGATCGGAGTCACACCTACATCGTGATGGCTCCAATTGAATTCCCTTATGAAATCATGATGAACCCATAGATGTCTCACTTAGAGATGATTTGATGATACTTTTATCTTCCGTTGTCAACAACGGAATGGTTCTTTCTTACCTCATATTACTGTTATCTTTACTAATGATAAGTTCTAACCTACCTGACCCGTGTATTTATTACCCGGGTCAGACCGAGTTACATGTTAGATATGTATTTAGCTCACTCATTGGATCCATTGGCTTGCTTTTGTTTGGACCACTTCTTTCGGACTTGGACATTGTACCCTTGTGGGATGGATGTGTATGTATATTTTGTAGTTCATGCTACTTATGTGTGTTGTATTATGTATGATGTATGGAGATGTATGTACACTCTTATTTGGGTTTGCTTGCATTTATTCTGAAACAGTCCTAAACCACCATGGTATCGTATTAGTTAAGGACTAGGTGTGTCGACCATATACGAGGTAATGAAAAAAAATATCGACATATTTAGCTCTTAGCTAATGCATTATCGTGAGGGTCGCCCTTAACTACCTCTAGTCTCTGTATTAATAGACAAGATTACTAAGTAATTCTCTTTAATAATGTGGGTCTCAGGGTGGGGTGTCATGGCTTGGTATCAGAGCCTTGCAGAGTGCATTTTATTGTAACACCCCTTAAAAATGGGAATAATAGTCACACCGTGAAAAACCACTATAAAGTGGATGCTTATATACCAAAGCCTTCACCTCATAACAACGTCGAGGCCTTTTGAGGGACAAAACCTCATGCCTTGGCTTGTCCCATGAGGCGGAGGTGACTAAGTTGGCGACAATATCTGCGTTAGGTGAGGTGCGGGCTGTTACAAGCCTTTCGATGAACTGTTTGAGATGATTTATTTTGGGTAGATTATATGGTCCGAGAACTCCAATTTAGGAGTATATTCGATGAAGGACCATTTTAGATGTATTTCTTAATCGCCGATGAAATGAGGCGAATTAAGAGTTGGAAATTCCTATTTGGAATTATGGTTATAAATAACCATCTAGATGTTATTTTTTACTTGACGATGAGTTGAGACAAGTCACGATGCCACTAGTACTCGTCAACGAGATAAGACGAGTGTGGCATTGTATTTACTGGCGATGAGATAAAGCAGAGTATACTTTCATGATGTTCATGATGTATTACTAGCGTGGTACCAAGTAATGGCTAGTAATCCATTAGGTGCGAACTTATGGTATGGGGATTCACCGCTTGGTACATCCGATAAAAATGGAACGATATAGAGAAGATTAGCATGGCCCTTGTGCAAGGATGACATGCACAAATCATATCCTGGATTCTTATCTTCTCATGGTGAAGGTAAAATTTTTCCATTTTAATCTATTAAAATTCCTTTGTTTGATGAAATAAAGTGTGTTGAATACAGATTTCCTCTATAAATTGCAAGGTTGCAATATTTATAAGAGGGAGTCTGTAACAACCCTAATATTGGTGATTACCTGAAATATTAAATTATAATGATAGTTATAGTTTAATATTGAGAATAAAATAAAATGGAGGACATAAATTGGGTAATTTGTTATTTCAAATAAACCACCATGGTATCGATTAGTTAAGGACTAGCTGTGTTGACCATATATGAGATAATGAAAAAAAAAATCGACATACTTAGCTCTTAGCTAATGCATTATCATGAGGGTCACGCTTAACTAGCCATATTCTCTACATTAGTAGACAAGATTACTTAGTAATTCTCTTTACTAATGTGGGTATCAGGGTGGGACGTCATAGCTTTGAATTAGGAAAGTAAAGTTATGACCGAACCATAGAGGTGTATAAAAAGGATTTGGCTAAGACCGAAGAAGAAAGAGATGCAACTTAGGAATTAGAGACAAAGGCCAAGGACTTCGCCACATAGATAACGAAAGCTCACAATCAGGCCGAAATTATGATAAAATACTTTATAATGACCATATAAGAGAATAATGTTGCTTTTAAATGTAGCTTGCAAATAAGGACTTGACCCTCTTGGAGAAAGACAAGTCTATTAAGGACAGGGAACCGAGATCCAAGACCTATATATCAAAAAGGATAAGCTTGAATCCATATTTCCCCTAGTGAAATCAAAGAGACTAGAGGCTACAGGTCGATTACGCTATAACTTTGAATAATCTAATTAAGCTGAAGGAGTAGAGGTCTAAAGAAAAAGAAGAATTGAAATCTATCATTCAATAGTTCTATGCCAACGTTATCCAATACAAGAGCTTAAAATGGCTTGGAAGTACCTATGCCATCACTCTTATCGATGCCATGGAAGAGGTACTATGGTGTGTGAAAGCGCTCAGTGATGGCCTCATTGAAGACGAATTGAAAGTTAAGTACCATGATGCTGATGATATTGAAAATTTTAAAAAGGGAAAAGCCATCCTAGCTCCAAAAGATGATGACGCTCTGTCTAAGCTGCCACTGAAGCTCCTACTGATCCAAGTTCATTGGGCCGTGTAGAATATCCATCTCCAAAAATCCAAGAGCTTGCAATGAAGGTTCCAGTGTTTGAGGGCGTTAGCTCTGAAGCTACCCAGATTATTCCATCTTTCTTAGTAGTTACCTACGTTGTACCCTACATTCCCCCGTTTGTCGATTAGACGATACAACTTGCACTTGAGATGGGATACTACTAAATCTCCTCTCCAACAATCTAATATTGGAGATGGTATACCCCTCCTCTCTTTAATGTTCGAGATCCTTTAGTTCTCACTCGAGAATATTACTAATATTTACTTTTCTGTTTATGATCTTATAGGTCACTTGTCGCTTCCTTCTCCTCCATCGGCAATTACTCAAGGCTTAGACCCCGCTATAATTTCCACGGAGTCAACCTTTATAACCATAGGACTGAGCGCTCCAAGCCTCCCCTCCAGCTTCATTCTTGGTATTGATTTGGAGAAAATTGTAGCTTTGTAGGGATTTGAAAGCCCCTTGCAGTCCCTAAGAGAAGTTATCACTGTTACTAGCGCCTCGGGCCCAACCAATTCCGTCTTTATGGCAGGAGAGGCTGAAGATTAACATTTCTAAAGTGAAAATCAAGACTGAGCCTATGCTTGAAAATTCTGCCGGTGCTTAGGAGCCAAATCCTTGTCCAAGTTTTCTTCCTGTTACCATTAAGCCTCCAAAAAGCAGAAGTGTTATCATCTCCACGGGACGATCAGATCCTCCACTTGACTAACCCAAAGATCCTATCATCACATTCATTAAGGGGGATACCACACCTCCCCAGGGTAGCACACCGAAGGAGAAACCTAAGGCGTTGATTTTAGAAGAGACCTCATGATGGTTTGGATGGAAAAGGTAGTATAAAGAAGATGACACATAAGAAATAGGCTCCTCAGTTAGCCTTTAGTGATAATGAGATAGTTTCCCTTTATCTCTTTTTAGGTTGTAACTTTTATTTTTCATTTTTGGACATAGACCGTGCTTGTGCGGCACCATCCCCCGCATCGACTAAATACAAAGATTGAATGTAATGAAAGATTGTTTTTTGTTTCAATCTCTGTTCCATTTACATTTATGTACTTTATATTTCATTCATGCCTATATACAACTCTCTGCTTATATAATATAACTACTTGTACTACAATTTATCCATATTATACATGAATGCTTCTACGCAAAGCTTTTACTTACTGTAAGTCTATACATATAAGTAACATTCCTGCAAATTCATTAACTAGATTCCATTATTTAGTTCTATTTTATCGTTGCCAAAATGTTTATGTTTGGCTAAGAAAACTAACATACAATCAACTCTGTGGTTGTCCCTGTTTATTCCTAGTCGAGTTTCCTTCGACATTAATAAGGTATAAATGAAAAAGGTTCCATTCTATTTCCTATCTCTAGCAAATAGCGGTTTGGATTTTCACATCCCGATGTCACAATCTTACTGATTACCAGGCGTGATTGATAAAATCAATAGAATTCTACCACTTAACTTCAGCTAAGCGGTTCTGCTGGGCCATGAGTGAGACCATGCCTTCTGTAATTCTATTACATACCGGAGTCTTATCCTTAGGATTTAGCATTCCAGATGCCAGAATCTGGGCACCATTCCTTGACTTATTATGCCTTCAAGCATTACTTGAAGGTTAACAACATGTGCCATATTATCCCATTGCTCCAGTTCGATTATACTCTCTCGATCCTGATCCTGGGCCGAAGGAGTCCGACGGTACATATTTTTAGGTTGGCTTTTAATATCACCTGTCTTCTAGCATTAGTCAAAAGCATTCGATGAGCATCCTTACAAAACGTCGATCGAGCATGTCCTATTGGGTTGTAAGCAATGTCATTAAAATACTGAATGTACACCAGTTCTTATATCCAAGAATATGTGCTTTGGATACCTATCTCTAGGCATCTACTATCGGTCTAAACTATCTTCAAGTGTCAACCAAGTTTATCAGTTGACTACGCTCGCTTATCCTTAGCCAAACATGTCTTGCTAGCCATAAACATGGTCATTAAAATTTCAACCTTGCATTAGTTTCATCTCTAGAAACTAGTGCTTTTAGGTACCTAACTCTAGATATTCCTTGCCGACACACATTTTTCTAAGAAATAGTCAATATGAAAGGGGTAAGGTCGAATTATTAGATTTATCCTTGTGATTGTACTCTTTTGTCCTTACCTGGATTAAAGGAGTTAGTACCTATCTTCGGGTACATGATTGCACTGCTAATCAAGCAGCATAGGGTTTTGTTAATAAGAACATGGTTCTATTGATTCAAGAAGCTAACTTTATTTATAAACAAAAAATACGTAAAATACTGCCTTATTACACTGCCCCTAAAATCCTAGGATGGATTATTCGCAGAAAATAAATTAAATAAAAATAGGTAAAATAGCATCGTAACAAGTCGTTAATCCATGCTAGCAGAATCAGAATTTTATCAACAGTTGCCAGCTTGAAAGTTCCATCACCAAGCTTCTGTTTGATCACATAAGGATCTTCCCAAATCGAAATAAGCACCCTGTACCCTAGAGAAATCATTTCAAAATATGGCCCCTTACATTAAAGGTACGATCCTAGATCTTAGTATAGAAATGTCATGCTGCTCTTTTTCGGTGAGTAGCTGCCCTTAATACTGCCTCTTCTCATTTTTAATCAATTAGATCGAGGATTCGAGCAAGAGTTCATCATTGGCCCAAGGGTTGTAATTCCTTTTTTGATGAGAAAGGACTTCAAGTTTAATTGGAGTCATAGCCTTTGATCCATAGGCTAAGGTGAATGGTGTATGTCGAGTCGTGGACTTATGGGTCATTCTATAAGCCCATAATGTCAGTCAAAACTCATCAACTTAGTTGCCCTTGACTTTAGTTTACCATTTCTTCAAGATGGATTTGCTGATTTTATTCACCATCTCTACTTGTCCATTCGCCTATGAGTGTGATAATGCCAATAATTTTTTCTCGCTCTTGTGTCGGTTGTAGAAATCCCTGAACTCAATATTGTCAAGTTGAGTTCCATTATCCATTAATGTATTCCGAATCTACAAATAATGTTCTTTTTCACAAATTTGATCACTTTTTTCATTATGATCATGGAAAGCGGTTCCGCCTTGGTTGACTTCGTGAAGTAGTCCACTGCAATACTAGTGTACTTAGCTCATCCTTTCGACATTAGTAGCATGCTAATTATATAAATCCCAGAAACCACAAATTGCAATGGGCTAACCATTTGCATAAGCTCGGTAGATGGGTGTCTTGGAATCATTGCAAACCTCTAACATCGGTCACAACAATTGGTGTATTCAGCATCATCATGGTTTATTGTTCACCAGAAGTAACCATAGCGAAATAATATCTTTTTAATGTCAACCCCCTGATTTGATTACCGCAGCTACCCTTATGGACATCCGTTAGGATTTTCCTAGTCTTATCCTTGGTTACACACTAAAGCAGGGGTCGAGAATCCTCTTCGGCATAACACTCCTCCTTGTTACGGATCATGGTATTTTACGAAGGAGTTTCCATCATTTGTTATTCCCACTTGGGAGAGTTCCTTATGTAAATAATCCTTGATTGGAGTCATCTATGACTTCTCCTCTTCGGATTCAAAAATCTAATCGATATCTATCTGGTCAATACTTAGAGCTTATAAAACTTCTATTAGAACAAATCCCAGTAGGTATGAACCTCCAGAACTAGCTAATTTGGCCAGTGAATCAGCCGTAACACTCTCTTCTCTAGGGATGTGGGTATTGTGAGATGCTCTATATCGTTCAATAATTCCAATGTCTTTGTCTGGTAAGGGGCAGGTCTCACACCTTAGCCTAGAATTCCTTCTTAACCTTCCTGAAGTCTCGGGTTGGTATAACACCTACTTCAAAGGTTGATCCATCAGCACCTTAATTAGATGAGCGTGAAAATACAGCTGTAGCTTCCTAGATACGATCAACAAGTAAGTAGCAATTTTTTCCAAATTTAAATAGTTTTTTTCAACTCCGATAAATCGCTTGTTTGATATAGTGAACTGGCGGTGTTTCCATATGTCTCGGTAATTCCCCAAAGGCATCCTACATTCCTTTGTCCATACGAAATTCTCCTTTCCTTTATAAGGGCATCAGAAAACTGCATACGTTTATCTATTTCCTTTATGATAAACTGGCTCAATGTGGCATCCTTCACATTCAAGCTTTGCAACTCCTACTTCCTAGTTGGGGTAATTACATTTCTTAAGGTGTTAACTTGCTCTAGATTAGCATTAGCGCCCTTAGGATTCATGATAAATCCTAGAAACTTCCCTAATGCAACTCCAAAATAACATTTTTATGGATTTAACTTCATTATATACATCCTTAGCACTTCAAACATCTCCGAAAGGTCATCCATATGGTTCCTTGATAGTTGATGCTTCATGAGCTATCAACTACATATAATTTCATCATCCACCCAATCAAATTCCTGAATAAGGAATACACCAATCATTTGATAAGTAGATCATGCGTTCTTTAAACCTAATGGCATCACCCGGTAAAAATATATTCCCAAATCCATTATGAAGCTTGCGTGCTCCTAATCCGAAACATAGGTCGGTATTTGGTTATAACAAAAATAAGCCTCCATAAAAGAGAGTAACTTATGTCCTGCAGTCCCATCTACCAACTGGTCAATCTTGGGAAAAGGAAAGCTATCCTTTGGGCCTTGCTTTATTCAAGTCCAAATAATGAATACACGTATTCCACTTTCCGTTTTTCTTTCCTGACCAACACAGGTTTCATACCCATTCAAGCTAAAATGTATCATGAATAAACCTATTTTCCTTCAGCTTATGCACTTCCTCCTTCAACATAGTGGATTACTTTGGACCTAGAGTGCGTTTGTTCTGCTTTACTAATGGATATTTCAAATCCGCATTTAGTGTGTGGCACACTATCTCTAGTGAGGTCCGATCTTAAGAACAAAAGTAGGATTATTCATATCAATTGGCACATTTACAGTTAGCATAGATAGTGTGGTCTGCACTTCCTCTAACTTCTTCTTGGGATCCATAGACTTATACAACCTACTATGGTTCCTAAGCCATGACTTGGGCATTGATCGCTATGCATCCCTATTTTTAATGCATAGAGTGGTTCCTTTTTTGCATCGCTTTGCCTCTCTTAGCTCAGCGACATAGCATTCTCGACTTGCACTCTGCTCTCCTTTAATTGATCCAACCCCTTTATCTACGGGCAACTTCACCATCAAGCATCAAGAAGCTAGTGCTATTCTAAAATCAACAAGGGACGGACAACCTAAGAAGGAGTTGTATACTGAATACTCATCCACATCTACAAATTCTGAATAGGTACAATCTTTCGGTCTCCATCTCTAATTCCATAGACAAATTAATTGCCTCAATAGATTACTTTACCTCATCGATAAGTTCTTGAATCTTTGATTTACAAGGCTTAACATCTTTCATACTTATCCTTATCTGATCAAATATCCTTTTGAATATATTATTCATTAAACTACCACTATCCACCAAGACCTAATGCACTGTAATCGAGCCAATAACAACCATAATCACCAAAGAAATGAAGGTTGGCGCTTCTAACCCATCAGAATCTCTATTTCCAAACACAATGTCGTTAGTTATCAACTTTTGCTTCTTAGTTGGAGCTTTGTCCTCAATGGCGAAGTAGCTCTCCTGTGCTACATGCCTCAATGAACTTACATACTGTTTCATTTTGTCAAGCTTTTCAATTTAGAATAAAGTCCTCAAATTATGGTGTTTATAACTATCCTTCCATCTGACCACATGGGCCTCTCTTCGCAAGGTCCAGGTTGATTCCCTCGAGCATTCGACCTATGGAGTTTAGCATTCTTTTCGCCATCCCACGACTCTCTTACAAACTGCTGTAATTTTTTCTTTCTTATCAACTCTTCAATAAAATATCTGTGATGTCTGCTCCCTTTTGTATTGTGAAAATGAGTTTCATGCAAATGACAGTACTTGCTAAAGCGCCTTTCTTTCTTAGTCGCATCCCTCCTAGGCGGCTTTCTATACCTTTCCATACCTTAAGTGGCATGGTTATGTTTTCAAGGGTATCATCAAAGAGGTGTATACTCATCTAGCCTCATATTCCTTGGGTGGCTTTTGACATCATTCTGCATGTCCCCAATGCCTTGGTTTCTCTTAATTTGATTACTAGAATTAGCAACATTCGCAACCATGTTACCGAAAATCCCACCGGTCTACTTAATTGCTACATTACTTCAAATCACTTCCTTTGATCATCCACCATTAGTCTTTACAACCTGACTCTCTTCTTCCATACACAAGAATTGGTTAGCTTTGCAATGGAACTCCTCTATCGTCATCGGTTGCTTCATTTACAGCCATTTTCCAAAGTCCGTTTTCGAATCCCCTGGACCAATGCCATCAACACCACACTCTCACTTAAATTGTTAACTTCGCTAACTGCAATACTGATCCTATTCAAGGACCCATTTAACGACTCTTAAAGTCCTTAAGAATGGCTCGACAAGGACATCATGTCTTTAGATCAAGTAGTGTGGAGCCTCAATTATTCTAGAATCTCTTGCTCACTTTTCGAAAGTTGAGATGGATGTTGACGTGAGCCGAATAAACCACATTGATGCAACCTCATCCAAAAAGATAGGGAAACATCTACGTATAACTGCATTTGTAAAAAAACAAAAATTTAAGCAGAAATTTAATATAAGAATTAAAGTTAAGTATAATAAGGGGAAAAAAGGAATTTTCAATAATATCTGAATTTGGCTATTTACCTTGCACTATTGTGTTCATAGCGATTTTTTGGGCAACTTTCGTACATAATGTCCGAAATCGAATTTAATAGGAGGAAGTTATTAATGTTTTAAAATTTAGAATCGAAAATGATTAAATAATGTAAAATTGGAAAGAAAGAAGACGTTAAAAATTTATTAACCAAAACTAAATAGTGGTGAACACTCTAAGTGCAGTCAGTTGATAAGTAGCGGTTGACCGCCTAAGACCCAATGGTCAATTGACATTATGTGGCTAGGGTTTGCCTAAGCTGAACGACCCAGATTTAATCATGAATTTATCACCGTTTGGGATTTGATCTTGTATTTTTGGACCGACGAAAATGAATCTTGTGGCTATAAATAGAATGTTAATGTAAGCCACGATTCACATATTACAACTAGTATGTCCTAACTTTTCTCCTTTGAAAACTAAAATCCCATTTCTCCTCAAATCACAAATTTCTTCAAAAATGAAATAAAAATAAAAGTAGAAAAACTGAAGAAGGTTAAATCAAGCGAAGATCTAGAGTTGGAGGAGATTCCAGGCATATTCCAATGGAGATAGCGTTCGGTTGAGGTAACTGGGATCATTGTTAATTTGATGATTTACATATAATTATTTTTAATATACCTTATTTGATCTTGGTCGGTAGAAATTAAATTAGAAACATTATTTAATTGAATTGGGAATTTAATAGTTATTATATGAATATGATTCCTCTTTTCTAATTTGGATCTGACTATTGTCAACCTGTAAATTAAGAGATTGATAAATTTGAGTATACCCCTTTTTGTCAAATTGAAGAGAATTGATATAACTTGTTGATGTTGATGTTATGCCTAGGTTAAACTGATTTACTACAAATTGAAATTGAATATGAAGTTTTGACAATTATAAATCATAGATTCATAAGTTTATTTGATTGTAATTAAAATTGAAAGTTTACTATAATAAAAAATTAATAATAAAAGGAACCAAGATCGAGAATTAATTTTAAAATGGTAAATGGCAATGACCGATCGATCGCTTACTAGAGCCGATTGAGTGCTCCAGGAGCAAGCGGTTGGTTGGTTAGCCTTTTCTGAGCATAGTATGAACCTTGGCCTAACGCCTAAGTTATAAATGAAATATTGGTGTATATATATATTATATATTATATGTGGATGTTAGTATAAGTAGTGAAGCTAGTTCCCCATGTGGCAATAGTTGGATGTTGCGAGACTTGGTAAATGCTACTTATCCAACCAGGTCAATATTTGGCTACACCGCTTATATCACAAATTGCACTCATGTGAGCTCTTACAGTAGACGCACAACAATGACGATGATGCCTTGTTGACTGTGTGGCCCAACACCAATGGGAGTTTATTGGTATTCATGGTGACGAAACATGATATAGTGTCGCTGATGGATCCAGGCATGGTGTGATAAGAGACATTGCATTATTATTGAGAGGTGGACCCAGATGCAGATGATGTGACACCTTAACAAGTTAGCAATATGGACTCACCCTCAATGTGCACTAAGATATGTGTAGTCATAGTTGTGGAAAGCTTAGTCCTATGGTAGAAATTGTAGGAAAACCTATGTTGGAATAGTTACGTGTAGTTGTAGTTTTGGGAAGCTTAGTCTCATGGTGGAAATTGTAGGGAAACCTATGTTGAAACAGTTAGTGTAATCGTAATTGTGGGAACGTGGTTCTGTTATTGAAATTGTAGGGTAATCCTAAGTTGGAATAGTTCCAGCGGCTATTAGTATGATCCTTAGTTGTTTAGGATTCGATTAGTTGTTCAACCGTGATAGTAAACCTTCACAAGATGTTGAGTGTAGGCGTATTTAGAATTATAATTCCTTAAGCTAAGGATTTACTTAGTAGGTAGTTCACATATATAAGTAGGACATCTAGCTCACATAGAATGTTAATAAAGTCAATTGCATGCAATCACCATATATTAATGATGTTACTCATTCACTAGACTTTTGTCCGATCCACTCCTTTTAATTTTCCCCCGCCCTAGGATGACAGGATAATAGTTGATTTGGAATGATATATGGAGAAAGGAGATGAGCATTGGAGTTCTACTATTTTCTATTGCTCCTCATATACTTATTTTTTATATCAAATGTCTATTAAGCTTAAATTATACTTCGGAAATAGTGTGTATGAATTAAGTATTTTGGAGATTGTTTTTCTAAAATGTCTATTTCCAATACTAGTATTTTTGTTCCTTCTGCTATGACATATGGAAGTGCAGAATGTGTTAGATTTCATCCTTATATTCTCAATATTTGTAATGTTTAAAAACCGATATCTCCTACTTCTTGGCACTGACGCAAGTTTGAAAGTCACCTTAAGTTTTGGATCGATGTGTTAGGAGGAGCATATTGTCATAGTTACTAGTAGAGCTAGGTTTAAGATTCCTTAGGAGCTAAGTATTCACTGGGAGAAGTATTTGAATATTTTGAAAAAGAAAAAAGGATTTCTAAAAAGGTTTTCATAATTTTTTTCGAAACAAGTTTCTGAAAAGCATATATAAGTATAGATAAAAAGCTTTCTAAACGTTTTGCATATATATATATATATATATATATATATATATATATATAACAAGAAAGAAAGGTATAACCTATTCTTGCTATTACTATCTATAGGAAAGTTGAAAATAATTCCAAATAATAGATAGTGAGAATGAGTAACGTTGATGGGAATGCTCAGGTGAGACAGTTAAGATTCCAAACGTGAACATCCCTATACGGTTCCATCGACATTGGTAGGCGAGGAGACAAACTGAGCCTAACTCAATAGAGGAAGTGTGTTTGTAATTTTCTAATACACAACACCCTATACATTTTGACTTACAAGGTAGTTATTCCCTTATAAAAGTAACCAATTGAGATTAAAGTAAGTTATAGATTTAAGGGTGACTGGAAGAAAATTGGTATCATTGAAAACATATAATTAAAGTGTGATGTGATAAGGAAAAAAAGGGACAATAAAGGACTTCACAAAATTAGAGAAAATCTCCCCAGTTATAGTGGAAATCCTATTGTTGATCAGTAATAGTTATAAAGACTCCATTTGACCAAAATTTATAGTTGGAATGTTTCTGTATTGGGCTTGTGTAAATTAGGTTTCTTTTATCTATCTCAGTTTAGGTAAAAAAATTAGTGGAAATATTTTCTAAAATTTATAAATAGTAGATGTCTGATATATTGAAAAGAAAAATAAGTTGGTTTATTATTTTCTATAAAATGATTAGACAAACTTTATGAAGTTTGTTTTAAAATAAAATCGAGAAGCATGTAAGACCTAGCTTTTGAATTTCTTTTATAAATAAGAAATGGTTAGTACTTGAAAATGTCTTTTATTAATGTTTCTATCATACTTTAAAGTAAAATTAATAGTAAGTTAAAACATCACGCTTTCACTTAAAATACACTTTTGCAAGAATTTCTTATTTAAAGGAAAATTTAGAAAGATTTTTCTTATGTACATTTTGCTAAGTTAAGCTAAACAATTTTTATAATTTATATCAAAGAGAAATACCGTGATCTTTGTAGAAAGAAAACAGTTGTTAAAAATGAATGAAGGGTTTTACAGTCTACGAAACATACTAGCTTGCGAAGGTGATGTTAAAATCCAAGATTTTTATTTAAAAAGGTAAATTAAAGGTATAATCATTTGAACTAAAAAGAGGGAAATTTAAATTGGAGTTAGATAAATAGGATTACATAACCTATAAGGACTAAATTGATTATAGATTTTTAAAGTATTGAAATATTGGAGGGTAGAGATGGGAAGTAGCATAGAGGGTTAGTGACCTTTTTTATCAACGTTTGAATTGGACGTAGCATAGAGTACTAGATCAAACTTCCTATAACATTGAAAAGTGGGCAACATTGTGTGACTTTCTACCCAAGTATGGTTTGAATTGTAAAATCATCGCATAAGAAAATTTGGAAAGTGTGATACAGATAAAATATATGTCAGAATAAAGAAAGTGTAAGCTAATATGTTTTATTGTATCAAAGAATAATACGGACATAAGAAGTTTTCCCTGTTTGGTTAGCAGCTACAATAAGAATTTAATTTTCATGAAACTTGGAATATTAGCAAGCTTTTAGCTAGATAAAGGAGTTTTTGACTAGTATATGTACTTTAGCACCCTTGATAGTTTGAATGTAGTCTCTGTGTATACCAATGTTTGTGGTATAGGGTGGGATGCAATTTTGATATAGGAGAGTGTTGCTTGTTGTATTAGTCAATGATTGAAAGTACACAAGAAGAATTATTTAACCCATGATCTTGAGATGACGACTGTTGTTTTGTCTTGGAGGTGACTACGTTGTCTACATATTTTAAGTCCCCAAAGCATTAGTTTTTTTAATACCGCCAAAAAAGAGAAGACAATAAGAATTACTTGTGTGTGGGTGGTGTTGGTTTGACATTTCGAGTAACATTACACCATGGATTTAGCTTTGGACTTGGTCAATTATAGGTAACCAAGAAAGTAGGTAGTTGTCTTGTAATATACGAGGTAAGACGGTATTTATAAAGTAATTAGTACTTGAGTTGTCGTTGCAACTACAAGAATGTTCTTGGGGAAGAGGTGGCATGAGTTCCATAAGATGTTTACGAGGCTAGGACATTATCCATTTTAGATGTTCCTAGATGAATTTTTCGGGTATAATGTTAGTTAAGTATTAATCATTATGTATATTGGATCAAAATGGTAAGGCACCACATAGAGATGTCCTAACCATAAAATAGTGGGAATAAAATAGTGAGAAGTTACATTTGAGGAAGAGGTCCTATTTATAGGATGACATTAAGGAATGGTAAATTTAGAAGTTCTAACCACAAAAGATATCCTAGACGGAGTTGAAGTCAAGATTGTGCAAGGAATGGTAATTAAAGGATTTAGATTTTCGTTAAGAAAAAAAAGATAGTGTCATTTTCATACATTGAGAACGCAAAGGTGATATTCATAGAAAATAAAACTTGGAAATTTGAACTAAGATTTGGAGGAAAAGATAATAGGACTTTTTTCAAATCATCCCTCGGATTGGAATAAGGTTATTTGTCTGAGGAAGTTCATGAAAGAATAACTTTCGATACATAATTAGTGTCGCATAATAGTTGCACGTAAACGGTATGCCACTTAGGCGATTACTGTTAATTCTAAAATAATTTTAGTTTGCGATTCGATTTAAATCTAAGATTTCGCTTAGAGTTAGAATCTTAATTGTTAGGTTTGAATTGGAAAATAGACCGAATTATCCTGCTAGAAAATTTGAGCATTTACCTACTTGTAGAACTTATGATAAATCATGCAGACTATAAATGTGAACCTAGATGCCATGATTGTTGAAGGATTGAGGAAACCAATCATAAGCGAAATGAGATAGCTCAAGTCAAGTCGAAGTGGAAAAGAAGTTATGCTATTTTCAACAGTCTAAGAAATCACCAGGTTTGGATATCCTTAGGTAAAATGGAGAAATAGTAAAAGAGCTAAGTATAAACTACTAGGGGATGGGACATTGCCTACTTTCGGGTTCTCCAACCTTAGTATTTAGAAGATGAAGTAATATGGCATACTGCTGGATGATTTAAGGCGATGTGTATGTGCACCGAGGATTTCATAAAGCTGTTGTTCCATTGGAACATACTTATGTTTAAATTATATAGTATAGTGGATTTCATTGTCATTTTATTTGGGTTGGTAGCAAAGATTGTACAGCGTGGCCTATTCATGTACATTTGGGTTGAAATTACATGCCAGTTATAAAGATACTGAAGTGTTTTCCACTAAAGAGTGGTTGGGAAAGTGGAAGAGTGATTCCGATCTTTTCATCTCAATTTGTTACTGAAGTGTTTTCCATAAATGGATGGAGACTACTAGAAATACGCTGAAATCATATATTGACAAAGGACATATGAAGTTGAAGTCCGTGGTGGTGACGTGGTTTGTGCGAGCATCTTGCCATTTAAGTGCGTTACTAGATTGGTAGTTGAAAAAGTTTGCATCAAGAGTTGTTGGCCTTTTGGATAGAATGGAAAGTTAGCCTACGGAATAGAGCTTCTTGGAGGGTTGGCGGGAGTTCACAATGTTTTCCATGTGTCACACTTGCAGAAGTATTTATATGATGCAGTTATTAAGGTCGAACCATGTTAGATAGGAGAAGTCGAAGTGGATAAGTGAGTCGCTTGTTCGCCATGCACCTAACTTCATTATTGGGCATGGGACAAAGTGACTCTACAATAAAACAGTTAAACTGGTTAGAGTCCAGTAGAGTGACGACCTAGTTAAGAGTACATGGAAAATTGAGGAGGAGACCTATGCTACCCATCCAGAACTCATTTCTAGTGCATTTGCATTTTAGTCAAATATGTATAAACTACTTATGTGTTTAGGTTCTAGCTTAGTATATCCTATAAGTAGGGAGCATTAGATGTTAGGAATGGTTGTGAACGTGTCAATAAGACATTTTTTGGATAATGGATGCTAATGGATGTAATTATTTGTTCTTGGCACACGTTGGCAAATATATTCTTAAGTTAGCAAACACACGTACGATTACTTGTTTAATTTCATTGAGTTGCATTCATATGATTGTTGCGTATGGATTGAATGATTGCGCAAATATGTAGAATTGGTAATATATTTACATAGAGTGTTGCATACATTTGGATTCATGGCACAAGCATTTACATTTCAGGAGGTGACTAGATCAGGCAACCCTAAATTTTTGCATTAGCATAGGTTTATGTGCATTCCATGACAACATGTACATGTTCTATTAGAAATTTAATCAAGGACAATGATTGCTAATGGATAATGGATGAGTAGATAGTTATAGTTATTGATTTTTGTATGCACAAGTTATATTTTTTCTATTAAATTTCGGGAATGAAATCCTTTTAAGGGGAAAGAACATAACATCTAGAAAATTTAAGTGGAAATTTAATATAAGAATTCAATTTAAATACGATAAGGCAAAAATTGGAATTTTACAAATGTCTGAATTTGGCTACGAAACTTGCCTCCTTATGTTCGTAATGATTTTCTGGAAAACTTTCATATATAATATCTTGAAATCGAAGTTAATATAAGGAAGTTATTAACATTTCGAAAATTGGAATTAGAAATAATTAAATAGGTAAAATGGAAAGAAATAAGATGTTATGAGTTAATTAATTAAAATTAAACAGTGTCAACAACCTAGGTGCGGCCAATCGACATCTAGCGGTTGATTGCCCAAGACCCAGCGGCCGACCGGTGGGCATTCTACAGCTAAGGTTTGCTTAGGCCGAATAGCCTGAATTTAATCGTACTTTTTCACCATTTTAGATTTGATGTACATTTTTGGACAGATGAAAATGAATCTTGTGCCTATAAATAGAATGCTAATATAATCCCTATTCCAAATATTACGACCAATATGGCCAAACTCCTCTCCTCTAAAGACCAAAAACCTCTTTACCCTCAAATTACAAAAAATTTCAAAAACTAAATAAAAATAAAAGTGGTGAAACTGAAGAAGGATAGATCAAGCGAAGATCTAGTGAACGGAGGAGATTCCAGGCTTATTTCATAAGGGATAGCTATGGGTTGAGTTGAATGGGTTCATTGTTAATTAGATGATTTACCTATAATTAATTTTAGTATACTCTATTTGATCTAGGTTGGTAGAAATCGAATTAGAAACAATGTTTATTGAATTGAAAATTAAATAGTTATTATATGAATATGGATCTTATTTTCTAATCTAGATCCGACTAATGTTAACCTGAAATTAAGAAATTTATAAATATGAGTATACCCTTTTTTTCAAATTGATAAGAATTAATAGAACTTGTTGATGTTGCCGTTAAATCTAGGTTAAATAGATTTATAACGAATTAAAATTGAATATGAAGTTTTGACAATTATAAATCACAGAATCACAAGTTTGGTTAACTTTGTTAAATTTGCAAGTTTATTATAATCAAAAATTAATGAACAAAAGGAACCATAGTTGAGAATTAGATTAAAAAGGTTAAAGGATGACCATCGATCGATCGCTCACTGGAGCCAGTCGACTGTTCCAGGAGCAAGCGGTCAATCGTTAGATTTATCTAAGCACGATATGAACGTCAACCTAAGGCCTAATTATAAATAAAGTAATGGTGTGTGTATGGATATTAGTATAAGTAGTAAAGCTAGTTCCCTATATGGCGACACTAGGACGTTGTTGACTAGGTATTTACAATTTATCCTGCATGATCGGTATTTGACTGGGGCAATTCTAGCTCAAATTGCACTTGCAAGAGGTTTTACGGTGGATGCGCAAAATTGATGATGATGCTTGATGGAATGTGCTACCCGACAATAATATGAATTCCTTAGTATTCATGGTGATGCGCCTGGATGCTTTATTGTTGATGGACCCGGCATAGTACAATAACAGGCGTTGCATTACCATTGAGCAGCGAATATGGATGCAGACGATGAGACACTTTGGTGAGTCGACATTGTAGACTCCCGCTCAATGCATAACAAGGACATGTATATTCTTTGTTGTGGGAAGCTTTGTCCCATGGTGGAAATTGTAGGGAACCTTTATCGGAATAGTTACATATAGTCGTTTTTGTAGGAAGCTAAGTCCCATGGTGAAAATTATGGAGAAACCTATGTAGGAATAGTTACGTGTAGTCGTAGTTATGGGAAGATAGTCCCATGGTTGAAATTGTAGGGCAATCTACGTTGGAATAGTTCCAGTAGCTATTAGTTTGATCCTCAATTGTTTTAGGATTCAATTAGTTATTTGACCTAAGGGTAAATCTTCATAAGGTGTTAGGTGTAGGTGTATTTAGAATTATAGTTCCTTAAGCTAAGCAAAGTAAACTTAATACATAGTTCACAAACACAAGTAGGACACCAGAGGTCACATAGAGTATTAATGAAGTCAACTGCATGTGATCACCATAGATTAATGATGTAACCCATTCATTGGACTTTTATCTAAACCATCCCTTTCATTTTCCCTCACTACATGATAACATGATAGAAGTTGATTTGGAAAAATACATGGAGAAAGGAGCTAAGCGTTGGAGTTGAAATAGCGTAGTACTAATATTGTAAATAGCTCTTAAGGTTACCTTAACACTAGATGGGGATGAATAATGTTTTGTAACTTATATGGAATTTTTCTAAATTATTTAAGATTGTAACATAGATATATATTAATAGGCAATCACGGATTTATATATATATATATATATATATATATATATATATATATATATGCACTAAAAATAAAGTAAGAGTAAGGGAGATGATAGCAGGGGTTTTATACCGGTTCGGATTAATCATTCCTATGTCCAGTCTTGTGCAGTGTATGTATAGATTTTCTTTCCAACACCCACTTTAAACAGGTAGCAAGCAAACCAAAATACAGCTTTGATTTCAAGATAACGAGATACACCATATTGATTTACAAGTTCAGGGTAGACACTCTTGATTTAATCAGGCAACAAGATCACCCACTTAATTTGAACTGGCAACAATCGTATCAACTTGATTTGAATAGGCAACAAGCACACCTACTTGATTTGAATCGGCAACAAGTACACCTAAACACATAATAGTATAAAGTTGTTGATTCCAAATACAAATAGCTATACTTTGAAAATAGAATGTCATATAGCCATTTTATAGCACTTGGATCTTTGAATTGATGAGAGAATACTTTCACGATGGGTAGATTGTAGAGAAATAATGTAGTAAAGTAGAGATTGAATTTGAACAAATTTTAAGATTATAGAAAGTGGATTTTGTGAATTATATACTGAGAATTTGGAGTAAAAAGAAAGCAGAGAAAGTAGTTCTGAAAATTCGTTTTACAGTCCCCTTTATATAATGTTTAAAGGGATGTGCCTATTCGCGAAGAGATGTAACAAAAGAACTACTATCGTTCAAAATTCAAAAGAAAACTCTTCAATGGTACATACGTCAACCTACCTATGTAACCTATGTCGACATACTTATGTATATTTTGAAAAATAAAAACACTTTAAACATGTTGCAAAATTCTGTATTCTTATAAGATTATTTAAAAATATTTTTTAAGTATTTTATAAAATTCTTATAAAATATTTGTAGAAATATATTTTGAAAATAAAATAAGTATATTGAAAATAAATAACCATTTTGAAAATAAAATAAATATAAAATAAACAATCTTGATAAGAGAGTATTCAAAAAAAAAGTTGCTATTCAAGGACTTTAACAAATTAATATAAATTTTATTAATTATAACCATAGTCTTGAACTCTTCATCTCTTCATCTTTAATATCATATGTCTTTAATAACTATTTTCTGTTATTCCTCATATAGTTATTTATTGTATTAAATGTCTATCAAACTCATATTGTAACTATTTTTCGTCTTTAATAACTATGACTATTTTTTATCGATATAAGAGGTTAAACATTTTGTGTAATTCCACACCTCTATACCCATACTACCAAAGAGAATTTATATGCAATCCTGTTTGGTAATATGGTAAATGAAGCTTATTAGTAGTGACCGCACATGAATATTCCGTTAGGCTATCACAAGCACGTATCTCACCTTAAAATATATCAAAAATATACACATCTAGTATCGGTACAAAGCAATAAACATGCGGGCTTACTAAGATCGAACATTATATAACATATACAAATAAACACAGAGTCCTAAATCATAGCAGAGAAATATAATAAATAACATACCGGTAGCATCTGTAAATGGTATCTCACTATGAAAATATATATATCAAGTCAAGTTCACAATACACAATCATAGCCATCTCAATATAAACAAATTCAAGGAGACATCTAAATAAAATATGCATAGTAAACTTCTCAAAATATCAATATAATATATAATGTCTCCTCTAAAGCCCAATCATCCAAAATGGCTAATTTCCTTGTACCTAAATAGTCTCAGACTGATCCAAGTATTATATATATAATAAATGGATTAGACTATATATAAATCAAAGGTGAGCACATAATAATAAGCATGGTAATAAAAGGAAAAGTACTAGTACGACACAATGTAACATCCATCATGACATCATAATAAATACATGCCATGCATATTGAATATCACCTATGGAAAGAACATAAGGAAATAAGAATCACATCATCTATAAATCGAATGATAACAATCAAACTCATCAAAGTCACAAAATTCTATGAATAAGCATGTAGTATGTCTACAAAAATCACCAATAACGGAATGAATCATAAATCATACAAAGTAAAAACTTTGATAACCAAAATATCACTCTCGGCTTACAATCCTAATGGAAGTGAAGACTACCGACTGTCAAGCCATAAAAGATAAATCAAGAGATGCAAAATCCCAAATAAAAAATCAAGCATCAAATCTTGACTTATAGCCCTAATAGAACTAATAACTTTTGACTGTTAAGCCATAGAAGGTAAATCGAGGAATATGGAACCCAAATAGAACATGATCCATACTAAATACCGAAATCAATATCTAGAAATACTATCTCGACTCATAGTCCTAGTGGAAGTAAATACTTCGGACATTTAATCCTAGAAGATAACAAGGAATTCAAATCCTAAATAAAACACAATCAACATAAAATATAAAAAAAACAATATTCGATAATTATCTCAACCTACAGTCCTAATGGAAGTGATAACTTTCGACTGTTAGGTCCTCGAAGATATCAAGAAATTCAAACTCCGTAAATATCAAAACAATCAAATATTCAAAGTATAAAATCATATATCTCGACCCCCGGTTCTTAGAAAGGCAAAATTCTCGTCCGAATGGTCCTAGAAGATAGAAACAAAAAATCGTACAAAAAGGAGATCTTTCAGCCATCGACTCTTATGAAAGAATAACAAACTAGCTCATAGTAAGTCTCCAACATCAATACAGACAACACGTAGCTTTCTCAGGTTAGGCTAACCCAAATAACAGAATGGCGTGTAGCCAGTCTCTAATATGAAACAATCATCATCTCTAATGAGGTGATAACATCAAGTGTCTCACAAATAATGGATCTACCTAACTCATCCTGATGGAAGACAGATATACCACATCACTGCTCTAGGAAATGCTAATGACCACAGCCTGTTTCTAGCAGTCCCTTAGTTACTCCCATAATCATGACATTTGTATCCATCGTATGTCATGAACACATTGCCAAGCTATGTCGAGTACTGGCCGCTATTTCTACTTGCCTTTGGTAACAGACTGTTGGTCCTTAAGTGACATTCGGGCAATAGCTCTTATAAGAGAAATAACTCTCAGTCTAGAAACTCAACAAGGTGACATCATATATTTGCGGCGCGACCCCACAATCAGGACTGCTAGGATGGATAATTAGCCGATCTAGTGGGTCCAATTTCAATTCTCTCCATAGTGTCATGAACCCTATGACATAGATTACTAATAAATACTCTCAACTAGATAAGTCCTAATGAGTGTGATAACTAGCACTCTTGACGCTAAGAGTCCTGATGAGCGTGACAACACTTTTCTGGACTAGATAAGTCCTATTAAGAGTGATAGCCGATACTTTCGGTTGAATGAGTCCTAATGAGATCCATATCAAATACTCTCGACTCTAGAAGTCATGATGAAAGTAATCGCTCTCGACTATACGGGTTCTAATGAGAGCATCTTAGTATAACAAATCCTTGACTATGAGCCTTAAGAGTAGATACTCGATTTGTAAGTTCTTATAGGATGAGGCGAAATATTTTGGACGAGTTGAGTCCTAATGAGCATAATAATAAGTACTCTTGACTCCATACATCCTAATGAGTGCGTACAACATAATAATTCCTCGAATATAGGTCCTAAGAGTAAATAAAATAACCACTCAGCTAGATAGTCCTAACAGGATAGATCTATGAATCCCAACATATTCAACTTATAGTCCTTGTTGAGTAATAGAACTCTCAACTACTAAACTCTAAGGAGTCACCTCTAGACGATATCACAAATTCCTAATCCACCTCCAGAATATAGGTGACATCTGTGCACTAATAGCGATTAAACTGTATTACTTGAGCATCCCATTCTACTCAGTATTACTCGAACATTTACTACAAGCTAGTAAACTACACTCATCAGATGAAAAATATTATATAATATGAGTCAACAAAATTACTAGAAAAATAATACCAAATGCCCCATCCCAGATGGTATTATTAATCCATTTATTCAATATCCTTATTATATGGAATTAAATCATCATCAATATAGATCAATTTCATATAAAACTATATATACGAAAAAGGATTTATATTTTAATTCACTTAAAACCATTCCATGATATTTCACAATTGGTTTGTCTTCAAAATAAGCTATGTACTCAAAAATCCCTTTTCGAAAATATCTCTTGCATCCTATTTATTAAACATACACTTTACAAAATAAATTCCTTTTCGAAAATATAACTAAAACCTTTCAGTTATGAAAAATCATCAAATAAACTAATTTTGAACCAATAAATATATAAAAAGAGAAATAACTTTCAAAACTCTAAAAAAAATAGGTTCATTATGAAATAAAAAAATCCCCATTTTGAAATTTCCTTTTAATCCTATTTATTAAATATATACACATTTAAAGAGAATTCCTCTTTCAGAAATAATAATAAAAACCCCTCAGTTATACTTATAAAAATTCCATGTATTTAATTACTTTTAAAAATCTTTATTTCATTTTTAAAACAACGCTTATTTCCAAAATAATTTCAATAACCCATTTTATTTCTCAACCACTCTTATTTATTTAGAAATGTACTTCAGATAAACTTTACAACAAGATAAATAACTTCCCAAAGCTTTCAAAAATATTTTAAAAATAGGAAAATCACTAAATCATCTAAATTCTAAATCATGGAGGAAAATTCTCCTAAATCAATAATAAATCATCAATATAAATTCTATCATGTGGTCGACTCGAATTCCATCAAATTTTAGCCATCCATTATTGCACACACACAACAAATACAACTTCATAATCCATCTCGACTAATGGTTCTATTGAGAGGACGTACTCTTAACTGAATGGCCTTAAGGGATGTAAAATAAACAAATCAATATGCAATCGGACGACGTCTTCTTTGCATTTTGGACAATTCAACATGCACAAAATCTAACATCAAATATAAAACGATAACAATCAAACCAATATCTCAATAAATATTTCAACCAAGCAATTCAATCAATCATTGGGATAATATATATTTACATTGTCATCAGCATCAACTGACACATTGCCAACCTTGAAGCGGCACTCAAAACCTTGTCACCATCGACTTCATCTCCCCTTTGTGACATTGCCATTGCCTAGCATGAACGAATGCCTCCACGTTCTTTTTATTTTATATTTCTTTTGTCACAATTCTCTAATTTGGGAAGTTAAGCTAAACTGTTATAGGCTTCGGGTTTTTTGGCCTGAGGGGTGACAGATGTGAAGTAGTTTATAGAAAAAGGGATAAGAGATTGGGTTTAAATAGGCTTAGGCCTTGTTTTGGGACAGAATTCTATTCAATCTAAATTAAAATTCACTCTAGTTTTTTAATTTATTCCCTTTCCATTCAAAATTTTATTTTTGATCCTTAATATTTATTAAAAATATGTTTCAGTCTGTTTTTAATGTATTTACACTTTAAAAATATTTCATATTCAATTGAAACAATTTATTTAATTCCAATGTATTATATGAAAAGAATTATTAATTTAATTCAATTTATTAAAATAACTCTTTTTGTTGAATTATCATCAATTAAATAAATAAATATTAACTTCCAAAAATGATAATTATCAAATATCGAATTTGAACAATTTTATTTTATTTTAATTTATTTTGTTTTAGGGCATAGAAATCGGGATGTTACATTTTGCCTCACAAAGTTTTTGATAAAACAAATCTCTCTCTTATGCATATCATTATAGTTTTATGTATTTAATTAGCACGTAGTTATAGTTATAGTTTTATGCACGTAGTTAAAGTTTTGGGTGTTATGTTTCTTGATAAAATATTTTTGTATCGATCTAAGATCAATACATAAAACATTTTGCCTTACAAAGTTTTTAATACCAAAATGTTTTCACCTCTTAGATCAATACATAATACTATAACTATTTTCCTTTATTCCTTATATAGTTTTTTGTTTTATTAAATGTCTATCAATTTTATATTGTACTTTGGAAACACCGAATATGAATTAAGTATTTTGGAGATTGTTTTTCTGAAATGTCTATTTTCATTACTTATATTTTTATTCTTTTCACTATGAGATCTAGAAGTGTAAAACGCCTTAGATTTTATCCTTATATTTTTAGTCTTTGTAATGTTTAAAACCCGATTGCTCAAACTTCTTGGCTCCGATATGAGTCTGAAAGTTACCATAGGCTTTATATTGGTGTATCAGGAGGTCGAGTAGTCACAATCCATGTGATACCTATACTCGAATAAATGAATCTTGGGGTCGGTAATCCCGTTATACGATGACATGGTAGGCATCATAAACTTCTTATGATACTTTTCCCTTAAGATATTCCATGTGAATGCAGTTCTACTAGGCGTAGAACCCTAGTAATCATTCGTACTTCATTTTTTTCCTTCCAACAACCACTTAATCATACCTGCAATTCCCTACCTCTATGCTTTTATTAACAAAATATACTACTAAGTAATATCCTTTGCTAATATGAAGAATAATGCTGGTTAGGACTGACCTCACGTGATTATTACTTTGGGTAACCATCGACACATTTATTAGGTATATATATTTTTCCACTTGAATCAATTTTGACATGTACGATCTAGGCACAAAGCAATATCACGCTGGCTTATTAAGTTCAGAACAATATATAATATCATAGATCATAGAATCACAAAGTGTAGTGGTACATATATAATACACAAGTACAAGAGAGTAAATTTACACACACACACACACACACACATATAGCGAGTCTACAAAGGGTGTTAATATAAGATCCATATAATAGACATGATGTGACAACCTAGAATTTTCAACATTTGAAATTGAAATATTTAATTGATTTCAAATATCTGAATTGTTAATTTAAGCTTGAATTTCAATTCTAACTATGAACTTAGCAATTTAATTATCAAATTTAATTATTTAAAGGCTGGGAAAAATATCGAATCTTGATTTTTAAGCCAATTAAAAAATATTTTCAAGGATTAGAAAATTTATATTTACAATACTGAAGATAATGGAAGCTTCAGAATTGAATTTGGAACTGATTTGTTCAGTTTTGAAATTTTATCGTTTAATTCGATATATAAAAATAGCTTCCGAGGCACAGTCTCGGAATTAGACAAAACCAGTTCCATTGGATCTATAATATTGTATTATTACTGGTTAAATTTTCGTAGTGTTTGGAGTGATCGTTTGGCCGTACGATAAGCAAACGCGCTAAAATTTAAATCGAAAATTCGATATTTGAACTGATTCAAAAAGTTATCTTCTCTATACGATCAAATTTGGACACGAAAGCATTTCCATTGCATTCGGAATGGGCGTATACATTATAAATGCCTGGCGGCACGCCTCGATTGGAGATCGAAATTATGAATTGCGAAAATCGAGATGATTTAAATTTGAATTTGAATTTAAAAACAATTAATATAATTATTGCGTTAAACCCTTACATACGCGTGTAGAAGAAATTGGGGCACGTGTCTACTCTTTTCTGTCAAAATTTTGCACGGGTTGTTTTTTTAAAAAAAAAATGGATATCTCGTTCGAAAGAAGGAAATCGAACGAAAGAAGAAAAGAAAAAAATAATGCCAAACTTCTTCATTTCAAATAAAAAAAGAAGAAGTTAGGATCCCTTTTTTTTCGCTAATCGATTCACAGGGAAATAAAAAGGGGGAAACTCGATCAAATCTCGAGCACTTCCTCGAGTTTCGCGAAAGACGGAGGCGCGTTCGTCTGAGGCCGCCTCGCGATAAAGTAAAGGGGCTTGGGCTCTTCTCGGGGATGGTCAATTAAAGGAGGGGTAGGCATGCGATGATGGGCACACGATAATTAAGGCAGTGAAGCGAGCAACTGGGAAGTAGGAGTCGAGTCATCGCAAGGCTTCGATCGTGACCGAGACTGTGGCAGCAGCGAAGGCCGATGTGGTGGCGCGTGCGTAATCGAGTGTTACAGACGACGAGGTGGAGTTGTTCGTGGTAGTCAAATCAAATTTTACGACAGCATATGCGGTGGTGGCAGCAGCATAAGGTGGTCGCGTTGTGTTCGAGGGAGTTGAGGTTCGAATCTTAATTTTTTTTATTAGATTTAAATTTAATTTATATGTATATATACAGTAGAAAATTATTTTGGTTATTTGCTGAGAATTGTATATAAGTTTGAAGCAGATAAAGGAAAAATAATTTACTGCAAAGGAAAAAAATTCATTTTTCTGTTAAGTAGCTTTTAATGAGTAAGTTAAATTTTTAATTTAAAATATATATGTGTATATATATACACATATAAATCCAAATGTATGTTCTATTTTAAAAACAGTAAGAATATTCATATTTTTAAATCAATATGGAGACTAAATTGTTTGATAAGCTTATTTAATTTATTTTTGTCGCTAAAAAGATTTGTTAAAGGAAAACCAGTTTTGAACTAAGTCATTGTCTAATTAAATTTAAAAATGGTAATTTATTTGTTTATTTACCAATTTAATTATTTTTAGTTGTTAAAAGATTTTTAAAGAAAAATATTAGTTCAAAATTAAAATTTAAAATTAAGGATAAATTATTAGTTTAAACCCAAATTTGTTAGCCAAATTAAATGAATAAATAGTTATTAACTATTCGATTAATTCAAATATTAATAAATTGTATAAATGTTTATACGAGGTTAAAAAAATCGTGAAATCAAGCTGGAAAGGAAAATGGGTTGCATGCATAAGCAAAGGTGAGATCTTCTCACTCAATTAAATTTTTCTGATTTAATTTTAAATAGTTAACTTTAAAATGGTTGATTGTGTGCTCGGATGATTAGTTATTACTAGTTGTATTGAATTAGGCCCTATGCGCCACATAATAGCGGATGATATTATATTTAAACCCATATACCACGATATTCCATCTCGAAATGGAATTGGTATTATATATGTATTTGGAGTGATTGATTTCCCGCATTATATAGCGGATGTGACCCTACGCGCCGCATAATAGCGGATGATATTATATTGATCGCATATACCGCGATATTCCACTTCGAAGCGGAATTGGTATTTAATTATTGTGCTAATATCTGTGGATGCAGGGAAATAGGTTAGAGGGATCCAACTGGATTCCCTAAATATTGAATTTGTTTCAATGTTGTGTGTTGATTATTTATAATCTATATGTGATTATATTGTGAATGAAATCGTTGAAGGCTAAAATTTAGCCGAATATATTTTTGGTATCACAGGATACCAGAAATAAATAAAAATTGGATTTTTGAAATTTAAGTAGAAAATTTATAGTAAATTAATTTTAGAAAATTAAATAAATTTAAAAGAAGGAATTTGTTTCAAAAGACAATAAATTTGGTGTTTGAAATAAATTTGAGAATCAATTTGAAATTTGATTTGGTGTTTTGAAAATAAATTGGAAAATAAATTTGATATTATTTTGGTAAAAAATAATAAATATTTAGGAAATCGATCTAAAATTGATTTGGTGTTTAAAATAAATATTGAGAAATCAGTTCTGAAAATCGATTTGGTATTTTAAAGTAAATGTTTGGAAAAATCAATTTGGGGTTTGATTTGGTATTTGAAATAAATCTGGAAATCAATTTGAAAATTGATTTGGTATTGAAAGTGAATATTTGGAAAACGATTTGAAAATCATATATATGTGGATATTTGAAAATTAAAATCCATAATGGGAATTTTATAAAAGAAAGGGAATTTTTTTTTAAAATTAAATATTGTTTAATTTCAAAAGGTGTGGAAAGGAATTTACGGATTTGGAATGTAAATTTAAAATAAATCTAGAAAGATTTATTAATTGATTTGAATGAACCATTTTAGAATGGAAGGTGCACTTTCCCTGGAAAGCCGAGTATATTTTTAAAATAGCTTTTGAAATAAAATTAAAAGTTCTAGATTTGGTTTTAAATAAATATTGTTGGAGAAATTATTTTTGAGAATTATTTTAAATCTTTAAAGTAAATATTTATTTAATTAATTATAGAAGGGATTATTTTGAAGATTAAATTGATATTTGATTTAGAAAATAGTTATTTAAATATTTATACTCTATTTATTAATTTTATTTTAAAATTAGTTTAGACTTGAAGTATTATATGAGGTATTGGTATAATATTTTCATATCTAATATTTAGATAAGTATTTAGAAATAGTTCTATTCTAAATGTTTCCAAGTATATTTTGGATAAGTAATTTGAATTATTTAAAAGCATCTAAACTCGGCAGACTTTCAATGGAAATGAATAAATATTTGGAAACATATTCCGCGTAAGGAAAATGATTTGAAATTTGTTTTCAAAGGGATGAAATGTGGAAAGTAATTTTAAATTTGTTTTCCAAGTGATGAAGTGTAAAAGAAATTATATCTTGTGTAATTGTCGTGAATATTATTTGATAGTGATTGTTATGAATATTGATTGATAGTTAAATAACTGATTATCAATATTGGCCCTTAAACGACATTTGAATTTCGATGCGACCGGGGGTCGGATTCCGAATGGATATCCGAAAACCACATCGAACCTTTGTGATTGTGATGGATCTTTTATTTAAAAGATCAAAGTGGAAATTTGTTGTGAATTGCTTGAATCTGGATATAATACTTATTTTTAAAATAAGCGCTCGTTATTCGAATTAGCCGGGAGAGGACTTTGTGTCATAAAACCCATAGCGAATAATGATACGACGAAATGGGATTGCAATTGAGGATGGTGTTGAAGACCGGGTATTTTCAAAAATGAAAGGATTACCTTTCGAATATCTCTGCACCGGGTTGCTCGGGTATAGAGATTTTATCACCCTTTGTGATGGGGATTCCAGACGTGATTAGTGAATATCCGGATTGCAAGGGCTTCTTTGAAGTGCCTTCGGTTCTATTCGATCCCGGAACGGACTTGTATGGATGTGTATCTGACGTTACACTTTGAGATGTAAAGCTGGTTTTTATCAAATACATTTCTGTTGGTGGCGGAGAATTTATTCTCTTAGCTTAACACCCTTCTCTGAGACGTATGAGCTCAGAGGTTATGTAGTTGATGGTTACTAGTGATACATTCCCAATTTGGTAATGTGGCATACAAAATGCAGCTGATCATTTGTTGATCGAAGCATGACTTTGTGAAAAGTGTAGCTTTGTGGACGAGGCTTCGTCGGACCTCGCACCTCGGAAATGGTCAAAACAGGAAGAATGCGGCAAGGTTATGAGGGTCGCGCCCTTTAGGGTATGTCATTTCCTTCTGGAAAAGGGTAGTATCATTGTATGGAGCCTAGATATTTAACCTATGTGGTTGCGGCAAATTTTTATACTTTATGGTTGTTGCTTTGTAGTTGAGGATCCTCGGATAAAGGTCGCAAACGACCGGGGGATGACATACTCATGTAGTAGTTACCTAGTTACAGAGGTAACCCAGCCTTATGTTGGCAGACAGCTGGTTAAGTTCTCGAGACGTCCCCCTAGAGGCGTACCCATGTGGCAGTAGGAAGTTCCTTAGCCTGACCATTTGTTGGAAATCCAATCTCCAATACGTGCCTTGTACGGTTTTAGTTGTATAACCTGCCATTTACTTATGATGGTTACCACTGTTTAGATGGTAGCTATAGCAGGCATACAATAATGGTTGTATGCTGGCTAAGATTAATACTATACTTTCGAAAGGTTTTCTGCACTATGCACTAATAATAATATCGAAAAGATTTTACGTATCAAGCATGTTTGACTATCATAAGGAGAAATCTCCTCCAATTCTGCATTTGCATTGTGTGTGTGGCGGGAGGCCTTATGGTAGTTTCATTTTCTGAAGGCATAGCGGATTGCTTTTTATTTCTTTGTGAAAATAACTGTTTTTAAGATCTCACACCAGTCCTATGACTGACCTGGAGTTTATTGTTCCCTTTCTAAACTCTGGATGCCCATAATTTTCCACACAGGCAGCCTAGAGTCAGGTTATCATTATTCTGGAGCGAAGTCGAAAAAGATGTGCTATGGTGATCTAGAGTTCAAACTGGATAGCGAGACGTATCATTATACTATGTATTATCCGCTGCGCTGGGATTGCTGTAAGTTCAGATTTAATATGGATTAGTTGTTTTAAATGCCTAGTGTTGAATGGTGTCATTGTAAACTCTAGTGTTGTATCGTAATAACAGATATAGTGCTTTTGTTTTAAAGATAATTCATTTATCTATTATATGTTGCTTCGGTGTGAAATGTGAGATTCTGTTTATTGTTTCCGTTTCTTCTTCTATCTTATTCTTCTTTAACCCTAACGGTTCGGTTTTCCAACATTCGATTGTGTGGCATTAAATACAGTGGACGTATTAATGTCGACTTTCGAAAGTCGAAAAAATTGGACCGTTACATATGATCAAGAATAAGTCTAACCCAAACGAATGTACATATCATGAGTCATTATCTGGACACAAAAGACGTACACAAACCCAAAGTCTAAAACAAAATGATATAGATATTATATATAACTGTCTCTAAGCTAAGCCAACCTTTAAAGTCAATGGGTGTGATACTTGAAATATATCAGTCTGAATTGAGTATTATAAAGATAATACACAGGTCATTCTAGTTCTAATTTAAATTAGTGAGATGGTGATAAACTAGACAATAGAATTACACAAAATTAGATTATAGCTTCACTTAATTACATTACACAAACATAGTCATATTGGCAAAACCAAAATGATGTAGTCACAATAAAAAAATAAGCGATAAACAAAGCAAATGGCATTATCAACACAAAAATCACCATGTCATAAAACTTAAATCACGCCTTTCATAGGAAAACAAAGAAATATGGTGATTCACACAATAATAATCAAAACATAAGGTTTCAATAATGAAAACACAAAAAGGCATTGAATGTGAGATAAGAATAATGGTTACACCTATCATAACGATCACTCAGGCGATGCCATACATAAGATGAAGAAAGAGGGTACACCTAACTTAAACGAACATAAAGGATACGCCTAACACAAGATGAGCATGAAGGATATGGCTATGACAAGATGACCATGAAAGTTATGCCTAACACAAGACGAGCATGAGGCTATACCTAACACAAGGCGAACATAAAGACTATGACTATCAAAAGACAAACACAAAGGTCTCGCCTAACATAGAAGTGTAATATACTTTCAGTGAGTACTCAAATGAGTGTCACCAAATGTCCCATACCACTTGGCGATACTTAAATATTTACTAAAATATTATAATTCCACTCAATAAAATAATCAATTGAACAAGTCCAAGAATTGACCGATAAAGCAATACAAATGTTTGATACCACTTGTTTTCCTAAGTCGTTTAATCAGATTTCTTATTCAAGTGAAGTAATAGTTTTATATTGGAAAATACTTCTTTTGAAATTGTTTGGCTGACAAAAAAAATTGGTAAACTAAAAGTATGGTAATATTTATATAATTTAAACTCTTACTTTTGAAAGTAGTTTTAAAACTATATTTACTTTTCAAAATTGATTTGGATACTATTATTTTTATATAAATTAATCTCAAGAGATACTCCTTTATAAAACTTTAAATGTTAGTGTTATCCGGGTTTTTAACCCAGCAGGACCCAATAAGAAACATGAAGACCTCGTGTAAACAGGATGGTTCAGAACTTAACCAGAAAAGCTAGGACAAGGAATTAACAAGGGCCAAGCTATATAAATAAAGTAACGACTGGGATCAATGAAACCAAGAGAACAATATTCTTTTAGTCCAGTCAATAGGTGAACATATACAGCTAGTGAATTGCCATCAAAACGAAATATTTATGATAAAGGGCTATGGAAACATCTTCAATTCCAAACTCCAGAAAATTCTAAGTTGTTAGATCATCAACAACCCATTCCTCTCCTCAAACCTTCAAATAAGATAGCTCAGGAATACTATGAAAAGAGGACAAGACATTGGCTTACTAACGAGCCAAGTTTATGGGTCGCCGGTGACCCATGGACCATAGGTCTCCAGCAATCCATGGTTCTACCTCATTTTGCGAGCCAAATCCTTGATGGTTCATTCCCTAGCTACCTGGGAGTAGATGATGAAGTGGCCTGGAATAGAAGCTCTCCGATCCATATAAATACCATGGCTTGCAACATAAAAAAGATTTTAGTTAGACTAATTGCTGAAGCTCTGCCGGAAACATTCTTCACTCTCAACCTCCCTCATAACAATCTCCAAAGGAATTTACTATGATTCTCCAGTGGATTCCTAATTTAGGGATTCAATCTAGCTAAAGATAATCAAATTCTTGTAGTCAAACATCTCTTGTAATAGAAATAAATCTATAGCAAAACTATAAAGTGGACTTAGGCTTCATTAACAACCGAACCACTATAAAATTCTCTGTCTTCTTTCTTTTATTGTTTTTTCTATATCTGTTATCTGTGATAGTGCTCTATCAGAACAGAGTTAGTGATTTCAAATTCAAACTAGATCGCCAAAAACTGCAGAAAACAAAGTACTGAAATTAGTAAGTTCATGGATCGCCAGCGATCCATGTACTATGTATCGCCAGCGGTCTATACTATTTTTCCATGTACTATGAAATCACTTAAGTACATGGGTCGTTCGAAGGGAATATAATCGAAAGGAAGCAATGGGCAGAGCTCCATGAATCATAATGGAAGAAAACGATAACACTCCACCTACTGGAAAAGTACCGATGACAAATATGGACTTAGGAGTGAGCACCTCGTAGAAGAATATATTGATGGCTCACTCTGGCTTTGTAGCTGAAAAACAATTTGAGGAAGATAAACTGGATGAAAATCCCAACGTGCAAAATGGTAGAAGAAGCTCTAAAACCCGTGTCGTAGCACGGTGCCAAGCAATGGACAAGGAATTGCTACTGAGACCGTATTCCTAAAGGCCAAAGGACCAAGAAGATATGGTACAAACCGAGATCAATTACAATGCCAAGCTCCTCTGGTATATTGTTCCCAACTGATCAGATTCCAATCCCATTATGGAGCTCACAACGTCGAATTACAAACAATCGTCATCAAAAATCATCAAAATGGTTGTTGAAAAACTCACTCCAGGGTTGACTCGAAGTCGAACTTGAGTAATCGCCTATTTGACCTAAAGTAGATTCTGGAAGTCCTGCCTCGAAGTCTCGGGTAATCACCCATTTGACCAAGAGTAAACCTAGGAAATTCTGGCCTGAAATCAGAATCGGATAAAACATAATTTTCTCCAAGAAAATGGGAATTTTTTTTCCGGTTGGACTCCAAGTAAAATACCACCAATCCATCAATGCTGATCCACTCATTCAAGCATAGAAAATAATGCATATATCATTCTCAAGCATTATAAACAGACGTAACATGAAAATGAACCAGTCTGATAACGATTAGAGCATCTTCCCCAATCGAAACCCATTCAACGAAGTCGTTCATTATGCAGAATATCCAAAGAAGTTTATCATATCAACTATACCATTTGTACAACTGTACAACTAATTCAAAAGTTCTTTTTTACAGGTATGACTAGCATACGGACAAAGCGAGGGCAATGGATGCAGTCTACTACAAGACCTTCAAGAATCATTAAAGGATGAAACAACCTACTACCCTGAAATACTAGAAGTAGTGCAATTAGAAGAAGGCAAACCCGATAGTGTGCCAAAGAACATACCAAATGGTGAAGGGGCTACAGGACCTCAAGGACTTTCTGCCTAAGCAAGTCTACTAAGACCATGTAGAAAAATGCCCCAGCCAACTGATGAATTCAGATGAAAAGATGATTATCAGATAACACTTTGGCTAGCTAGCAGCTAAGGAATGGGACAACTACCTAAAGCAATACCTTCTCATCCATCCTTGTCTACTTTCCTTCCAAATGAACCATAACGGTACACTAGAGGTATTACAGACAACACGGCTAAATAATTGATTTTATGCCCTCGATGAGTCGTGTCAATCCCCTTTTTGAGAACCAGAGTTACTGGTGGTATTGAGAAATCTTGCCCAAATGATCGTCAAACAAATAGATCCAACACCTTAGCCTACAGAAACCGATAAAATTGTATTCCCTCGAGCTGAATCCGAGAAATTCCTCTTGACATCGATGAATCATTTCTTTAAAACCGTCGGGCCGTCTGACATAGGATCCAAAACTCCTATTGGAATCGGTAAATTATCATTCAAAGGTTGTTTGGTCGACGGTTATCGACCATAAAAAACCCTTTGCGAATGTGAGGTCTTTCACGAACTAAAGCGTCGTGAAGGCTAACCGATAGATCAGCGGTCATCCGATCCAAAAAACCTTCACGAGTGTGAAGGCCTTTCACGAACTAAAGCATCGTGAAGGCTAACTAGTAGATCAGCGGTCATCTAACCCAAAAAAACCTTCACAAACGTGAAGGTCTTTCACGAACTAAAGCATCATGAGGGCTAATCCGTAGATCGACGGTCATCTGATCCAAAAAAACGTTCGTGAACGTAAGGATCTTTCAACAACTAAAGCATCGTGAATGCTAACCAGTAGACCAGCGGTCATCTGATTCAAAAAACCCTTCGCGAACGTGAATGTCTTTCACGAACTAAAGCGTCATAAGGTACCAGTAGATCAGCGGTCATCTGATCCAAAAAACCCTTCGCGAACGTGTAGGTCTTTCACGAATTAAAGCATCCTGAAGGCTAACCGGTTGATCAGCGGTCATTTGATCCAAAAAATCCTTTACAAACATGACGGTCATTCATAAATTAAATCATCCTGAAGGCAAATCGGTTGATCAGCGGTCATCTGATCCAAAAAACCTTCACGAACATGAAGGTCTTTCACGAACTAAAGCATCGTAAAGGTTACCTAGTAGATCAACAGTCATCTGATCCAAAAAAACCTTCGCGAACGTGATGGTCTTTCATGAGCTAAAGCGTCGTGAAGGCTAACCGGTAGATTAGCGGTAATTCGACCATAAAAAACTCTTCGCGAACGTGAAGATCTTTCACGAACTCACTACAACAAAAATACCCTTTAATAGCATTTAAAAAACTCTATAAAAGGCTTTTACAGCGTTTTTATAAACGCTGTAAATCAACATGTTGTAATAAATAAGTGACCTATTATTGCAACCGAAGACATGCTATAAAAAAAGCATGTATTTTTATAGCGTTTTGAACATGCTATAAAAAATCTTATCGATGACGTTCTTAACATGCTATAAAAGGCTTTTACAGCATTTTTAAACGCTGTAAATCAACATGTTGTAATAAATCAGTAACCTATTATTGCAACAGAAGAAACGCAAAAAAAAACATGTTTTTTATAGCGTTTTGAACGTGCAATAAAAAGTCTTATTAGTGGTGTTCTTAACAGCGTTTTAAAAATCATTTTTGCAGTACATACATATCCATTATCACATTATAATCGATAAATTTACATAAACACAATGTATCATTTCACACAGTCATATATTTCATATTAAAAGAAAAATAACTAACCATTCAACATTCATATAGAATAATGCATAACATATCGTAATATTTAATGAATATTACATTAGAAGTGCAAATAATACGAATGATAAAAAGATCGTACTACACATGATGATTAAATGTATAAATCAAAGAAGTTGTTACTTCAAACGAACTTCAAATCGTTAATATACAACAACATGTTGCCATTTGTATACAACATAGATGCGTAAACCTATAAAAAAGAAATTCAACAATTAGCAATTATAACTATACATGCATACATATGTGTGTGTGTGAAACTTAATTATATAAATTTAATTAATTTATACGGAACTTAATTAATTTACATAAAACTTGATTAACTTAGTTATTTTTATGAAATTAAATTTATTTATAAAAACTTTAGTTAATTTTATAAAATTTAATTAATTTATATAATCATATGGAAATAATATCAATAACATATGGAATTTCCTTAAATGGATGTAAATTTTGATTAAAATACATTATTCAACAATTGCATGTATATTGTTATAAACTTATTAATTTTTATAAAACTTAATTAAATTTTATAAACTTATTTAATTTTAAAAATCAGTTGCCTTATTTCACTATTATAAAACTTAATTAACTTAGTTACTTATTTCAAACTTAGTTAATTTGTTATTGTTGTATCAATATTATTATATTATTTTACTACTATTATTATATTATATTATACTATTCCTCTAAATTTAGTTAATTTTTATAAAACTTAGTTAATTTAATTAAAAAATAATTTTTTTTTGATTTTATAAAACTCAATTAACTTAGTTAATTTTTTATATAACTTGGTTAATTGTTATATCCTTTAATTTCTTTTTATTAAACTCACTTAATAACTTAATTGACTATTTATAAGACTTAGTTTATAAATTGATTAAATAATTTTAGTTAATTTTTATATAACTTAGTTAAATTTTATAAGAATTAGTTAATTTTTATAAACTTTTAGTTAATCTGGTTAAATTTGTATAAAACTTGATAAAGTAGTTAACTTTTATAAAAATTAGTTAACTTTTTTAAATTAAGTAAATTATTTTAGTTTAATTATTTTCTATATAACTTAGTTATCTTAGTTAAATTTTTATACTTAGTTAATTCCCATAAATATATTTAAATTTTATAAAATTTTATTAATATTTAGATATTAATTTAATATATTATTAAACTTAGTTAATTTTTAGAAAATTATTTAATTTTTAGAAAACTTGGTTAACTTAGTTAATTCTTATAGACTTTGTTGATTTTTATAAGTTTAGTTAGTTAAATTTTTATACTTAGTTAATTTCCATAAATATATTTAAATTTTATAAATTTTTATTAATATTTAGATATTAATTTAATATATTATAAAACTTAATTAATTTTTAGAAAATTATTTAATTTTTATAAAACTTGGTTAAATTAGTTGATTCTTATAAACTTTGTTGATTTTTATAAACTTACCGAATTTCATGAATTTTCAACAACACCTCCTTTGCGCGGTTAGTGCTTTCCCACACATCCTAATTCAATATACATTTACACGATAAAAACAAAATCGGATTTATATCATATATAACAAAATATACTTCATAAAAGCGCACATATTCAAATGCATAAAACGTACCTTTAACAACTTTAGTTGGCAATCTTCCATGTAGTAAAGGAATGTTTTGTGTACCTATATAATAAAGTAAAGGGAATAATTAGTAAAGATGGGAATCTCATATTATAATTGAAATTAGACAACATAAATAGAAGAATTGAAATTAGACTACATAAATAGCTATTTAGTCGATTAAAATTACCGGCGTTATAAGCAACATATAGTTTAAATTAATTTATGCGATGTTATTATCAGGAAGTCGGCAACATTCACTGTAACATGTAACTCCTGTTCAATGATGTCTAATACCAGAAGTAACAAAAATGTAGTTATCTCGCATATGAATACATGTACTCCAAGATATTAACATACAAAAGTATGTGCAGGTATAAGTATGTATGTGCAATCAAATACTGAATGTTGGGAAGGCCAGGAAAGACGGAAAATACTATAAACTTGAGGAAGCAAAGCGACAGAAAGTAACATTTTAACGCTATATATGGTTTTATCCCCCTATATTAATATTGGGCTCCTGTACATACTATTATACAACAGCATATGTAAGCTATTAACTAGTGAACTGACACTAAAGTAGAAAGGAGAAGCAAAAGTAACCTCACTGAGGGCATAACTATTTGAACATAGGCAACCTTCGGCCAGTTGTGGGGCTACATAGAGTATGTGTGATAAGCTCTTCTACTTTGGTTGGAGGCCAGTTGAAGCTGGTAGGGAATATTGGCATTGATGAAATTTCTAGAATGCACTTTGATTTTGTTATAGTTTTCTTGATTTCAATAGGAGAAGGGTAAGGACCAAGGTAAGGATTCAGTGATTTAGATCTAGGTGATGGACTGGAGCTACATAGTTTGCTGCTAGATCCTGCATTTTTGAGTGTCTTATTGGCTAGATTTCCACTTACTCAAATTTTAATTTCTAAGCTACTTATGCTAATTTCTTGCAAGTTTTTAAACACCTACAGTCAAATAAGTCGCATAACAAGTAATTTCCCAAACATACAGTAACAACAGTTATCTCCAGTATGTCGATTAAAGTTCTACGAACTGTGGCTCCTTTTCAGTTTTAAGCATCTTATTGCTACCATGGAACCATCTTTTAACTTACCTCTATACATCTGATATTAAAAGGAATTCAGATAAAATGGCCAGGGGAGATTTTTTTTTAGTTGACAAAGTAACAAATATCGATTATATACACATATACTAATGAAATCATTCAACAAAACTAATATAATATTATTAAATTAATGAGGACATGCCTTACCATGGGATCCTTCACCCATAAAATTCGATGGATCAAAATTGTTGGTTACTCCTTCAAGCTATTCCAATGAAAATGATTTGTAAGGTGCAACACCAAGTGCTCCAAGCTTCATCGTTTACGATATATATCCTTTAAAATATGACGCACATAAATATTTTTGAAAGAAAAATCTATGTAACAATATGATATGCTCAGCAAATTAAATGATATCATACAAGAAAATTAGTTAATTTTTAGAAAGTTATTTAAGTTTTGTAAAACTTAGTTAATTTTTAGAAAGTTATTTAATTTTTATAAGGAATGATCAAATGAAATAAAGGATATTTAGTTGTAGGAAGTAGTATAATAAAATTTAAAACTTCAATGAATAATACACTACTTCAATCTATTGCAAGAACAACTCAGTTGAATATAAGTTCCACCATGTCTGTTAAAAAATGGGGAATCTACGTCGAACAGGAAAACATCAATTGGGCTTTGATGAACAGGTTAAAATCTTACCGTTAAAAGAAATGAGGTATTCAAGAAAGGGTTGAATTCAATGTGGCATGTGCACACGCATGCAGAGACACACATGAATGTGTTAAGTTAATAAGAACGCATATTTCATGATTTCATACTGTTTGAACCCAACGTCTGCTGTTTGAACTTAGGTTACAAGATGAAGCTTAGTTAATTGATATTTCAAACAGAGGACAAATACGCAAGAAAATTAAGTTCCCCTGTTGGCAGCCAGTAACATATTCAAGTCACCTAGTTACTTTGAAATACACATAAACCAAACACATCACAGTGTTTAATGCTATCAAACAGTAATACAGTATGAAGCATAGGTAAAACATTTAACCGGATCAATGAATTCACTGAGAAAATTGAAAAGGATAAGGTTTCCTTCCTTCATTTTGACAATTATCATTCTAATATATGAAACCTGGATAGGTACAAAATAGATAACCAGTCGTTGTCTTATACGACATGGAATAGGACGAATGGAAATTACGCATACGATGGAAAGTAATTAATGAAACATTAGAAATTTATTAAATATCATCATTTTAAAACTAAGTATTCGTCGGCGTAAAAATATTATGGAGAGGAGGTAAACAGACTACAACCAGTGAGATTAAATAAGTAGATATATAGCAGCTGATGCAGTAAATAAGTTTCAGACATTACCAGATTTTGTAAATATACAATGAAGGTAGTAGTAATTACCCACTCAACATCACATTACTAGTGAAAAACACATATTTCTTTTTGCAATCCATTATCAAGCATTGCATCCAGCAAAATATTGCTGATCTCAAGATCGATAAATTGAAGTGAGGGTGAATTTCAGTAACTTTTTTGATGTGTATAAAAAATGTTGTTCTATTAAGTTAAAATTATCATATTTCCACCTTTAGAATAGCCTGTTCATGATACACAACTTGATACCTTGAGTGACAAATGTAAACAAAACCAAATTTACCTAATAAAAGTTAACAATATGAACTAATACCACGATAACCTTCTAACAAACCATCCTATTAAAAATGAGTTTGAAATTACAAAAATAAGAATAAAACCATATTTATTTGTTTCATGTAGGTGTTGATGCGGACATGGAGAGTAAAGAGGAAGTTGTTGAGCAATAAAATTAAATTTTCAGTTCTTAAAGTAAATGAGTTCCTATAATTTCAGTAACTTTTTAGTATTTTACAGAGATGATACTGAAGGTGAAGTATGCTAAAATGCCCTGCCTTGAGGTTTTACTCATATTTGTTATCATATTGTTTATTTATATCATTATATTTCGACTAAATTTACAAATACTAGCTCATAACATAATTATTGTACTGTAGGATTCTTAAAGCCCGCAACTTTGAATTCCACTTGTGCTCATTTTTGACAAAACAATGTTATAATGTTTATTACAGACAACTATAATATCATTATAAGCCAAAAAAATCATTCCATTGACCAAATTAACTAAATACTTAGACGAATATCAAAAGAGCTATGAGCATTTACAATATAACCCACTTGCCTGAATGCATACGAAGGCCATATTAAGAAGCGGAAGATAAAGCAACCATGAAAGAAGAATAGGAAGATTCCAAATCAAAAAGCAGCTGCCTACACTGTTGCTCTGTTAACTCATCTGCCGCACCCATCTTGCTCAACCTATCAAGCCACTCCCTCACTTTCACTTTCTCTTCAAAGTCGGGAGGCAGGATATTTCCACCAAGTTTCAACATGGACGCACTTAGGTCGGAAAGCAATGGATGCACCAGATCCACAGCCACCATGTTAAGCATCAAACTATTCATTGTCGTAATGAAATGTTGCACGCACTCCGCTACAGCCGATGCTGATGCAGAATTTGATGATGAATTGGCAGCGCTGTGCTAGTGCAACTGGGAGTGAACATTCCAGCACAAGAAAACCGAAAACTTATAGGTATCGGCTTGATTTAGGATTGAAAATGTTAGGTTTTTTGGGGAGAACTGAAGTGGGAGAAAGAGGAATTGCAATTCTAGGAAAAGATTTTGGGCTTTTGTGTCGGTGAAAAAATGAGAAGGGAACGAAAATTAAACACAAAAGTAAGCGGGAATATGAAAATTGTACTGCCTTTTTTTTACCGCGTCCATGCCCTATTATTTTCAATTCCTTACCGAAGCAATAGCATGCGGCATGAGGAGGCTGTCGTTTGATGCAATTAAAAATAACTTTAGTTGTACTAACTAAAGCGTTGTGAAGGCTAACCGGTAGATCAGCGGTCATCTGATCCAAAAAACTCTTCGCGAATGTGAAGGTCTTTCATGAACTAAACCGTCATGAAGGCAAACTGGTAGATTAGCGAAATTTATGTACGATTGATATCCACGAAGGTGAACTGGAAGATCAACAGTCATCTGATCTGGACCCCCCTGAAGTCAACAAAGTCATGCCCTCGGGCCATAAATTGACAATCATATCAGTCACTCCACATAATTAACAAAATCACTTCTAACCACTAATGAAACAAACAGTGCTAAATTCTAGAGCTTCAAAGTCGCTCGAAGAAACTAGGCCAAAACTGAACTGACTTTTTGATCATTCAGGGGCCAACTCAAATCAAGCCAAGATTCGATACCTGGGAAAACCGCATTCACTAGACCGGGGACAACCAACTGAGTTTTGGAGAGACCATGGATACAGTTCAAACAAGCCAACAGCCCTGTGGCATGGGGGCGCACCACACACACTTGAATAGCCATAAGAAAGGACGAGACTAATCATACCACAGTTTTGTTAAGCCCGATTAAAAATTCTGGCATTCTGACAACTGCGGACTTAAGGACCTAGCTAGTGCAACAAGCGAAATACTAGCATAATCCTTGTCCACTTCTTTCCAACTACTATTTTACTACTCTTGGTTACCAATTCCTCTTCCTCTTATACCGTTTGCCAGTTAAATACCCATTTTATAATGGCAGTTTGGACCAAGAGCTAAAAGTCATGCCTTGAACTCCCATAGGCTCTTTCTTCAATCCATCTTCATATGGTCAACTATAGGTATCTCCACCAAGGCAACCTAATCTATTTGGATGTATATAGCTTCCAGAAACACGAAAGGATCATCCAAGGCATGATTACCCGAACCAAAAACTGTTTAGCTTCTTGAACCAAATAAAAGTATGTTCATGTAAGCAGCATGCTGAGTCGACGGGTTCAAATCGACTCAAAATTCGTTGTTTAGCTGCTTGGACCGGTCAAACTACGCCCTATTATGCTCCATCAACTCGACGAATCGAAGAAAGTGAATAGACTAAAACCGCTAACTCCTTACGTTGCCTGATGATAGGCAACACCAAGGAGTATGAAAATTCACGCACTTCATAAGCCGCGCCAAAAGATGCTCCTTACGCTGCCTAAAGATAGGAAACACCGAGGAGTACCAAAAACCGCGCATTTCGTAAGTCGTGCACTAACTCTTAAAAAATTTAAGCTCTCGAAGATAGGCAACACGGATACAATAAGCCGTGCACTTATTTTCAAAACATAAACCCCTCATGTTGCCCGAAGATAGGCAACGCAGAGGAATATCAAAAGCCGCGCACCCATAAGCTGCGCACCAACTCCTCAACATTTCCCGAAGATAGGCAACATAGAGGAATATCAAAAGCCATGCACCCGTAAGCCACCTACCAAATCCTCAGCATTGCCCGAAGATAGGCATCACCAAGGAACATCGCCAAAAAATCTCTTTCCTAAAGCGTCAACTCCTCATGTTGCCCAAAGATAGGCAGCGCCGAGGAGCATCAGAACTGAATCGACGAGCCATATCGATCCTAAACACCACCCATCTCATAACTAGTGCCAACCACTTCTATGATTGAGAATAATGGGAACAACTCTAACAAATCCAACTGATGACACTTAATGATTAAAACTTCCCTCAGTTAACCCATACAATGCGCACCTCTCAAACATGCGTATATTGCATACTTACCAGAATATCACAAGAAACATGGATTACTTGCTAAAGTTGCAAAACATCTGAAAGAAGGAAAATCAAGCTGTGACTTTGCCAAATTTCAAGTTTAGTATGAAAATTATCTAAATTATAAGTTACTGGTCATTTGAAGTAAACAGCCCTATGAACTGGGGGCTTACACAGGTATATAAACAAAAATAATTGAAAACAATAAGTTCACTTGTTCTATTACTCCAAACAAAGGATTGTTATTCCAAATAGAAATTTTGGCGGCAATCACAAAAACTGGATAAGTGTAAACAGAACAAGCACAAGTGCACAGAACACACATGAATAGACAAATAAGAATACTATCAGAATTTCAATATATTGCTTATAACTTTCTTTTATACAGGGTGAGAAAATGGGGATATACACACACAACACCGACTAACAGAAAGGAAATACAGACTGCACAACAAAAACACTAAGTGTAGACTCTATACTTGAACTAAATGACTCAAAAAGAACAAAAGTTAGATCGGTCTCCATACAAGCTCCTCGGCGCTTCCTTCCAGCGCTCCACTGTCCATCCTCTGTTTGCAGTTTCTGCCTCGTTTTGGGAGTGGTGTGTCTATCGGTAATATTGAAAAACTCCTCAATGGAAACGTCAAGAAGTACCAAATCGTTCTAGTTGACGGATCGTATCGATCCCATGAGCCGTGCACTCTTAAAAGTGGTGCACTTCGTAAACTGCGCATTTTCATAAGCCGTGCAAGCACTGCTTGATATTGCTCTGGCATCATCGACAAACCGTTAAAATTTTCTAAGTACCGGTGTTGTCCTAACAACACCGAGAAACTTATCTACTACAAGATTAAGCGGGATCGACTCCTATTGCCCAAAAGAAACGGCATTGCTTCAGTAGTGCTGCAAAGCTCACAAACCAAGAAGTCGGCAAAGAATTCTGATCTTTAACCAAAGTTAATGTACAAAATGTGAAAATTCAAGACACCCAAGTCACGAGTTTCCAGATATAGGAGCTGCGATGTACCTTTGACCGGGGGCATCAAGGAGACGCCTAGAACATCAAGTCTCACATCAATTGTCTAGAATAACCAGCCATGTGGACTGAGTGGCACATAACACATTAACACATGGTCAGGATAAAAGATCACTCCAAATTGCAATAAAAGGAGGAATTTGCTATCGTATAGAGATAGACGATGACGAAAGGCATTTCCAAAATCATATCATCAACGCACCGGCTTCCAAAGACAGAAGCAGGTGCTCAAATGAGGTCCCAAATCCCGATTTGCAAAAAGAACCAGCTATTGTCCAAAGGCTAATAATGACAAGGAGAAAACGCTGAAGATCGAGTAGCTAAATCATTGATTCTCGAAGATTGGAACCAACGAAAAAGATCGATATCCACAATAATGCTATTAGTCCAGCATAATGCATATGGCATTAAACAAGCAAGGTTGAGTGTCACAGATTCAAGACAAACACTACCGTACCCTATCGGTCCATGATCGGTATAGGAATAAACACGGTCATACTAAGGGGAAATGTGACGACTTGGTCTACAATTTCAGATTTTATATAAGAATTTAGATTTTGATACCTAGAAGTGAAGGGTCCCGCCCAGTAATGGAGGGTCCCGTAGATAGTCGTCGGATCATAATAAAAACCAGTGGGAGGAAGTTTCATTTTTCTCTAATAAGAATAACAATGGAATTGGTTAAGTAACAGCCTCGCATCTCCAAGGGTAATACTTGACGGTTATAAACAAAGCTAGGTAGCACTAAGAAAATACTTCTACAATCCAACCTTCGAAGTGCTAGTTTTCGAAGGTCGAAACTAGTACCTAACTAGATTAAGAGCACCGTCGAATCGATAGGGAAAATCGACCCAACCTCTTAAGTGTCAGTGTTGCCTCGCCAACACCAAGGCCCTTTTTTATCTTTTAATTACTGGTGTTGCTCTGGCAACGCTGGGAAATTTTTCTATTTCCCAAGTACCAGTGTTGCTCCAACAATGCTAGGAAACTTTCTATTCATAAGTATCGATATTGCCCTGGCACCTCCGGGAAACATTCTACTCAATAAGTACCAGTATTTCCTCGGTAATGTTAGGAAAACTTTAATCTATAGTGCTGATGAGAAACACTCATCGCAGTGAACCATCGACGCACTATCTTCCGAAGATACAAGTTGGTCCTCAAATGATCTCTTTAGAAAACTACTGTTTTCCAATGACATGCAATGACCGAAAGACATATCCTTTCATAGGTCAGCTGGATGGTTCGACCTTTCATCACAGGAATCAGCCACTGCACAGGAATAAAGCAGCGTCGAAAGGAAATCCTAGGATTGAATTGCCCATGTACTTTCTAGGGATGAAAGCTGGTGCACAACCGAATTTACTAAATTCAACCTAGAAAGAATTTAGACACAACTGAAAGATAGGAATCCTCGAGGAAATGTTGCTTGGAACTAAATAGCTAGGTTGTCAATTCTCAAAGACAGGAGTTGACATATGAACAAAACTTCTATAACAACGTCAATAACCAAGAAGAGCATGCATGGCCAAGGACAAGCGGGAGAAGTCATGAAAGGTCGGAATTAAAATCCCTGAACTTCCTCAATTCCAGAGTGGGATTGAGAGCTAGATCGGGGGCAATTGAGCAATTCACCTCGCAAATTTCCATATCTCACAATCACCCAAGCACAGGCATTTGAAATAACTAGTCCCTTAAGAAGGGATAGAAGCACAGATACTTGATCGAAAAAAATGTTTCAAAAGTCCAAACACGAATAACCACGAGGTTGGTTAGGCAGCAATTTTGTATGATAAAACGGAGAACTCTGACAACAAAATCGCCAATAAAGGAAATGAAGGATGTAACGTTCAGAAATCAACCTCCGCTCATAGTTTGGCGATGACGAGAAGGATCGATGACCTACTTACGGTCTAACTAGATCATTTAGTTCCAACTTGCAGGATTATGCCATTACCCGAAGCTTGGTGATGCTAGGAAGAAAACCCAAAATGAACCTATTGACACATTGGCTTACAAAAACGGAAGTACGATCTTGATTGAATCTTCAGCCCTACCTTTTGGCATCTTATGCTATTTGAAAATTCACGACATCTAGGAAAAATCGACAAGATTGATTCATCCATGTATGACCTTCTGAAGATAGAAATCAACACATGATTAGGATCTCTGCACTGGACTCGGAAGAATTTACTTCAACAAAAGATGCCAGAAACGCGCCTTTCTAATACATACATGCATCATTACAACACTCAGATCTTGGGATCAAGCAACAAAGTCCCTAATTTCCAAAAATAGGAGCTGTCGTGTTAATCAAACTGGGGCAATCGAATTTATTGCATTGGAGACCTAAACATGTTGGTTCGGTAGTCAAAGTAATTATCCCTACGGACTAAGGCATTTACACCAACACTTTGTTGAAACAAACTCAATTGAGCATAAGTAGGGATTAGCTACAGAACTGTCTAGACCAAGCAACTTCTTGTTTTGAACAGAGCTATGGAATAGAATATGCCGAAGTGACCGTAGAAGTATTACTTACATGTATAGAATTACAATAAACGAGTATGCTGCACATGAGCACAAGAAGTGCAACAAAAAGAAAAAGTAATGCTCGAAATCGAGCAATTAAGCCAATAGTCCTCGAAGACAGAGGCTGGTGTGCATTGGATTATAAGAAATGCAAAGGAAGGACAATTGCACTCGGAACACTCATGCGCTAGTTTCCGAAGGCTGTAACTGTGCCTGATTGAACTTCAACTACAGTTCCACAAGAGCAATTGTGCCCTGTAATTTAACTATGATCAATCATCCCAATATGATAGGAATAATAAGCGAAGCCTAAATGGCGAAGGACCCGGCTTTTGGAGGAATGGGATTCCCTCCTCCAGACTAAAGATTGGAAGACCAAAAAGTCATTTTCAACACAAAACTTGGCATTCCACCCGGTCAGGTATGTTTTACTTTAAATAATATCCTCATATAATTAACGCCCGAAATCCAAGGATAGTCGACATATGTTGACCAATCGGGTCCTAAGCGTTGACCGAGGCAGATGCAATGTGTTATCTACATAAGAAGGGTCTAGTACCCTGAATAGTGCAAACAAACAATATAGTGTAGATAACTTGCTTATATTTGAAAAACAGTCCATATCGTCCTATGAAATTATCCCTTGCGCACTACCCGTTATCGATCAACGATCGATAATGGAGCCGCTGTCCGAAGTGACGTGGGAAGCTTTTCTTTTCAAGATCACCAGAATACAGAAATAGAATGAGCGATATGATTGAATTATCTAGTATATCCGATTTTCGAATAAATCATCACATTGGTATTCAAAAACATCGATGGGAACTTAGCCAAATTCTCGAACAGAATAAGTTAAAGAGCAAGAGCAAGACTTCGCTTCAGAGTGGCGCATAATCTTTCGAGACAAAACTTAGCTTTACCGCCGGTCGAATTAAAACTATATAGGACAACTCCAAACCTCCATCATGCACCACCCACTTACCGACCTAAAGCCTTGCATAAATTACGGAGCAAAGATTACGTCTTCAATACCAGGAATTGTCATTCAGATTGAAATTAGAAAAGGAACGGTTGTCGAAAGTCAGTCAATTGAGAACAACATCATGAGGTGGACTCTAATGATTCACATTGAAAATTCAATAGTCAAAGCCAAATTTGCATGGTAATCTCGACACAATAAACTAGAATTCATAAAATGAAGACTCAAAAGAAGTTACATCCAGAGCACGCCTTGTTTTCAACGAAGGCATACTCTCAGGGGAAAATGTTATCCGGGTTTTTAACCTGGCAGGACCCAACAAGACAACCTCTTTAAACAAGATGGTTCAAAACATAACTAGGAAAGCTAGGACAAGGAATTAGCAAGGGCCAAGCTATATGACTAAAGCAACGACTAGGGTCAACAAAACCAAGAGATTAGCATTCTTTTAGTCTAGTCAGTAGCTGAACGTAAACAGCTAGTGAATTGCCATCAAAATGAAACAACTAGAATAATAGGCTATGGAAACATCTCCAATTCCAAACTCCAATCCAAGTCTATGGGTCGTCGGTGACCTATGGTTCTACCTCATTTTGCAAGCTAAATCCTTCATGGGTCATTCCCAACCTACCTACGAGTAGATGATGAAGTGGCCTGGCTCAGAAGCTCTCCGATCCATATAAATACCATCATGCCTACAACATAAAGAGGATCTTCTCCGAACTAGTTGTTGAAGCTCTGCTGTAAACATTCTTCACTCTCTACATCCATTACAACAATCTCCAAAGGAATTCAACGTGATTCTCCAGTGGATTCCTACTTTGGGGATTCAATCTAGCTAAAGATAATCAAAGCCTTGTAATCAAACATCTCTTGTAACAACAGTCAGTCTATTGTAAAGCTATAAAGTGGACGTAGGCTTCATTAACAGCCGAACCACTATAAAAATTCTATGTCTTTTTTCTTTTACTATTCTTTTTCTATATCTGTTATCTATGATATTGCTCTATCAGAACAAAGATGGTGCTTTCCAATTCAAACCAAGGTGTTGGTCCATTTTTTGGGTCAACGGTTAGTAAATAAGATATGTACATAAATATTTCATACGATGAAATTTCCATAGAATTTCAAAGAAAGCAAAAGGTGATTCAAAATTAGAAATAACAAGTAGAAACTTAGCAAAATAAATCTTAAAAGCAACATAATAGAAACATAAATGGCAACATGAGAAAGCAGCACAAGAGCTCAACATAAGGGAAAAAAGAATTGCTTAGAGCTCGGGCTCCAGGTCATGATCGATCGACCGGTCATGATACTCTGGTCGACCGATGGTGTTTTTTGGAGCATGCATACTCCAATCAACACTCTGATCATTGTTTCTTTTCCTTTCAACGACCGAAACGTGGAATACTGAGCTAATATCTACAGATACATTCACTTGAATTGTGTCTTATCACAAGGGTTTAGAAAAGAGATGACAATTGAATTTACAGTAAAAGATTTTGCACGGTTTTCTATCTCAGTTTTCAATATATGTATACAATAAATAAAGCTACCATAGATCATCCAAAAATTTACAATCAACCAAACCATTTCAGCATGCAAGTTAATTAATACTAGATGTGAGATTAACTCACTATTCTCCAATGAATTAGTAACCTATTCAAGTATTTAGCCTATTCCCTTTCAGCGACAAGCCCTGAGATGATAAGTTTTCAAAGCTAATTAGTTAAGCTCAAAATTTAGAGAAATTGGGCGCTTTTGTTTTAGGGTTTGAAAGAGGAGACGAAGTTTTCTATGTATTTACTTTATGAAGTAGAAAAAGAGCATATAAACTTTGGTTTTTAAGCAACCTCTCCCTTTGGAAAATTCTATTTTTTGGGCCTTGGGCCGCAAATCTCAATTTAATGAACTACAATTTACTTATTAACTGATTTTAAATAAATGGGACTTATAGCACAATTCTTTAATTATCAATGAAATAAAACAAAAATGAAATATTAACTCAATCTATAAAAATGAGAATTAACCCATTTTTAATATAAATCTTTAACCATCATTACTATTTCATTAATTTCCTTCACTTTAACTCTATTTATATAAAAGATTAAACTTTAGTCAACATCCATTTTAAATCTAATTGCTAATATTCACAATCCAAATCTTTGAAGTTTTCTCACCTTTCCCAAAAATATTAGACCCAAATTTGATTTTTACTTTAGGAATGAGACAAAATAAAAGTCCCAAATTCCCTTTAAATTCTAATTTAAATCGGTACTGATTTTATTAAAGTGGTACTAAAATAAGAATTGTTATAGACTTCCCACTTAAAGAAAATGTATCCTCGTGGTTCTATCTCAAAAAATAATCTTTAATATATATATATATATATATATATATATATATTACTAGTAGTAATATAATTATTAAAACAATCACTTAATAAAACAATTTACAATCATCTCAAAACTCCACATTACTATTTAGGTTCTAGCGCTTATCGAGATTTGCATTATCCCATCAAGTAAAATAAAGTTTTCAAAACAATTATTAGACCCTTATAACGATGGCTTTGAGGGACTCAAATTATCTTCCTTGTCCATTGTCTTTTTTATGGACTATGAGTTTTACATTACTCATTTAGAAGACCTTACTGCATCAACATTCAAATAAAAAAATATACATCTACAAGTTACTTTTAAAATATGTAAGCATACACTGATCAGTAGGCTTCTTTTCTTTTAAAGTAATGTCTAAGAATTAAAACTCTTTTGAATATTAAAGTGCATTGTAGATTGACTACCGATTATTCCAAATATATTTGCATTTAGCAATATGACATACATATTTGAAATTCCACGTTGTTATCTCTTAAAAATATACATAAGTCATTAAGTCGTCTATATTGATTATCCATTTTCATATAGCAAACCCGAAAATCTTGAAAAACACTTTTTTAGCCTTAGCTTTCCTGAATGTACAAGATTACTGAAATCGGGTGGTTTGAAAGTTATGGCCAAAACCAGTTGATGTTATAATTCAAGAAATAATTATCAGGGCTGAGTTATTGGCTCAACTTAAAATTGTTTTAGCCATATAAATTTGAAGAATTTGATAAAGTACTCTGAAGAAGAGTTGTTCCTTACTGAAATAACTTTCAAACCCAAAAATAATCGATATATTCGTGTTAAAAATAAAACGATATGGTCATTCTATTACAACCATTTTTAATTTTTTTTTGCAAAAAGGCTATTTTACAAATTCTCATTGCAACCCAAAATGTTACATCAACTAATATGCCTTTAGTAAATTCCTTTAAACAAAGTTTTGGATAAATTCATTTTCCCAAAAAGCAAAACGTTGTAAATTACAAGTTTCCATTAGCTAACAAGTTCATCAATATGGAACTACTTTTCGCATTCATATGACTTGATCTACAAAATAAAATTACAAAGAGTAAAATTCAAACCTTATTACTTCCTTTTTCAACAAATAGTTTAGAATTGGTTGTCTATACTTGCCTTTTAATCTTTCTAATGGAAAATTTGTAAATTAACACTTTAGTATGCAGTTTATTTAAATCAAATGCCTTCTCTTGTATTGTTATAACAACAAACTATTAATTTCAAAATTTTCAAACATTTATATACTTTGAGTACAAATTAGCTCAATACTATGGTGTTTAAGTTATCAACTCTTCTTTGAAAATTTAAAACTATTCAATTCAATCTTTTAACGATAAGGCAATTATAAAATTTAATGGATTTATTTCATTTTAATTTATTCACAAGACTCATTTATCATAACTTTTATTTTCAACAAGAATTCAAAAATACTTTTTAAAATTTAACACATTTCAATCTATTCCTTTCTCAACACTTAAGTTTCTAAATTTTGCATTTTACGATCAATATAAATGTTTCCCAAGGTATTCATTTATACAAAATCTTATTTATTCATTATTAAAATTAGCCTCATTAACAAAATCTATTCTTCTAATTTTATAATTACCAAAAATTTTTTACACAATTAATATACATCTATTATCTTTTATAAAATTAAATACAAAACATTTCAAGGTGTTCGGGATTATTTTTCCAATTTCTTTAATATCTTGATTTCGAAAAAGGATGTGAAATAATTGAAGGACTTCTCAAAAATTATATAACCCCTTTATACTTCGAAAGTTCTAAACAAATTTTTTGTTTATTAAAAGGGTAACATTTTTATCCAACCGAGGAATCATAACAAACTTATTATCGTTCCATCCTTAATTATTTTCAAATTAAATTTCCACTTTAAAATTCAAGAATTGTAAAATGCCAAACTTCTTAAATTAAGTAATATATTATACAAAACCATATTTAAGAAATATTTCTTTATCCGGCAAAAATACAAATTATCCACACTTTAATAACTTACCAATTATAATTGTATCATGGTTGTATCCCAAACTTTTCTTAATCTAAAACCCATAAGCATATGTTTTAACCTTCTTTGAGATTACAATAGGCTATACATAACTAATTAAAAGCAACAGACACAATTCACTTAAGCATATATCTTGTAAATTAACATATAAAAATTCACCAATACCAACTAATATAATGACATTGCCTTACCATCTAATTTAGCAAATTGCTTCGTCAATTGGTTGTGATGTTGATCATGTGATCAACATTGCCTCACTACCGACCTTGCTATTACTAATGATCGACTGCATTTTCTATTCAAAGTAAAAAACAAAACTTGAAAGAATCCTTATTGTTTTCATTATATTTATTTTGAACCTTTAAAAAAAAATTGAAAATACATGAAACTATTTTCATAGTAGATATGTTACTCTCTTCAAATGTTTAATAAAATATCTTTTCAAATAACATTCAAATCATATATAAACTACTTTATATTAGTAATAAAATTCCATATGATGACTCTTTCTAGAAATAGAATATATAACACATAACACTTCTTAAAATATTATCTATATTCAAGACATTTTCTTCAAAAATCATTACATTAGTATATATACGTTTTTTTCCAAAACATTCATTTCATTTTAAAATAAAATTTTACTTACTCCAAAACATCATTTCTTTTTTAATTATTGTTTATAACACCTACATAACAATTTATAATATTTTCAAAATATTAGGACTCAAAGTACTGTGTCTGACTGTCTTCTCCCAATGTTTAGGAATCCCTATTAAGAATGTTGGAAAACATCTCGATCAGAATTCTTAAAACATCCCACGGGCAATCTAACACAAAACATATTTCCAAAGATTTCTTTAAATATGTCCTTTGATAATCTAGCCTTTACAAATACCAGCTTGCTTATATTATACATAATCAAATACTCCATATATGTATATTCATTATCAAAGAAAATTTTAATTAAATGGATGCTTGCTTCTATTGAATTACTTCCAATAATTCTTTATATTTTTATACAAATAATAATTCTATAATAACAATTCAAGAATACATCCATTCATCCATGGAAACATCAAGCAACTATTAAATTTAATTCATTTTAGTATTTAATTAACCGTACATATAAATTAGTATTTCTTTTTGTACAAAGTAAGGTTTTCAATATCCCTTGTGGCAACTAGACTATCGAAGACGCCATAAGAATTTATTATTAATATCGTATAGGCTTTAAATTCTCAAATGTTGATTTCTCTTCAATAAATTTTATATTTCTATTAAAAAAATTGAAATAACCAAGCAATCATCAACCAATTAAACATATATAAGATAAACTAATTAATGTACTCAGTGGAAGACAATCACTCCGCTTCCACTACGCAACTCTGATCATTAATAAATCAGGGCACAACAATAATAATCCAAGCTATCTAAAATCTAACCAATGCTACCCATTAAATCTCCTTCTTAAAAGTGAGTTTCAAATTTTATAACCACTTTCATTATAGTAATTAGTATAATAATCCATTTTATTTTACAAATACGTCCCAATGATTATATCCTATAATCATTTATGTTTTTATCCTAAATAGGAATAAATTCTAAATTCTACCTTTGCACCGTATGGGATAGGACTTTAAGTCAGTATTGGCCAAGATTCGTGTCTCAAATATCATATATTATTCTGAACCTTTGCTCTGATACCAAACTGTAACACCCACCTCTATACCCATATTAACAAGGGATGCTACTAAGTGATATCGTCCGCTAATATAAAGAAAAAGGATGGTTATGAGCGACCATACGTGATTATTACTTTAAGAAAACATCAACATGTCTATTTATGTATATATTTATTCCACTTGAATTAATTTCAACATGTATGATCCAGACACAAAGCAATATCATATTAGCTTATTAAGCTCGGAATAATATATAATACCATAGATCATAGAATCATAGTGCAGTCGTACACATATAACACACAAGTACAGGTGAGTATATATACATATACGTAACACGTCTATAAAAGGTGGTAATACTAGATCCACATAATATACAAGATAAAGAACAAGTCTAACCTAAAAGAATATGCATATCACGAGTCACTATATCGACATAAAAAAGCACACAGGCCCAAAGTCTAAAACAAAACAATATGGATATCATATATTTAACTATCTCCAAGCTATGCCAACCTTTAAAGTCAACATATTGCGATACCTGAAATATCGTGGTCTGACCTGAGTATTATAACAATAATAAACATTTTAGTCTAGTTCTAATTCAAATTAGTGGGATGGTGATAAATTAGATACGTGAATTACAGGAAATATGATCATGGCTTCACTTAATTACATTGCATCAAATATAGTCATATTGGCAAAACTAAAATGATATAGTCACTGTCTAAAAATAAGCCATAAATAATGCGAATGGTATTATTAGCACAAAAATCACCATGTCATAAAACTTAAATTGTTCCTTTCATAGGCAAACACAAAAATATGGCGATTCACACAATATTAATCGAAAAACAGGGTTTCAATAACAAAAACATAAAAAGGCGTCGAACATGAGATGAGCACAAATGTTATACCTGTCGCAAGATGAGCACGTAGGTTGCGCCATAGACAAGACGAACATGAATGGTACACTTTACTCAAGATGAGCACAAAGGATACACCTAACACAAGATGAGCATGAAGGCTACGGCTATCACAAGACGAACAAGTGATTATGCCTAATACAAGACGAGCACGACGCTACACCTAACACAAGACAAACAAGAAGGCTACGCATATCACAAGACGAACAAGAAGGTCATGCCTAATGCGAAAGTGTAATATGCTTTCGATTAGTAATCAAATGACCATTGCTAAATGTCCCATACCACTTGGCAATACTTAAGTACTTACTAAAAGATTGTAAATCCCACTCTAATAAAATAATGAATCGATCAAGTCTAAGAATTAATCGATATAGTAATACAAATCTTTCATACATTTATTTTACTCAATCTTTTAATTAGATTTCTCATTCAAGTGAAGTAATAGTTTTATATTGGAAAATACATCTTTTCAAACATTATTCTAACAATAAAAAAATTAATATATTAAAAGTATGATTATATTTATGTAATTTAAACTCATACTTTTGGAAGTATTTTTAAAGCAATGTGTTCTTTCAACGTTGGTTTGAAAACTATTCTTTTTATATAAATTATTCTCAATAAATACTCCTTTATAACACTTTAAATTTTTGTAAATATGATATGTATATAAATATTTCATAGGATGAAATTTCCATTGCATTCCAAAGTAAGCAAGAGGTGATTCAAAATCAAAAATAACAAGTAGGAACTCAGCAAAATAGAGCTTAAAAGCAGCACAATAGCAAGACAAGAGGCAATACAAGAAGCAGAATAAGAGCTCGACATAGGGGGAAAAAGAATCGTGTGGAGCTTAGGCTCTAGGCCATGATCGATAGACTGATATAGAGACACATGTCAACCGATGGTGTTGCTGGGAGCATGCAGACTCCTGGCAGCACTCCGATCATTATTTCATCGCCTTTCGGCGATTGAAATTTGGAATATTTAGCTAATATCTACCTATGCATTCAGTTGAGTTGCTTCTTATCAGATGGGTTTAGAGAAGAGATAAGAATTGAGCTTACGGTAAAACATTTGGCAGGATTTTCTATTTCAATTTTCTATATATGCATATAATCAATCAAGCTAGCATGGACCATCCAAAAATACAAAAACCAGACCATTTCAGCATGCAAGTTAATTAGTACTAGATATGAGATTTATTCATCATTCTCTTATGATTTAGTAGCCTATTCAAGTATTTCAGCCTATTCCTTTTCATTGGCAAGCCCTAAGATTGTAAGTCTTCAAAGCTAATTAATTAAGCTTAAAATTTAAAGAAATTGAGGACTTTTGTTTTAGGGTTTGAAAGAGGAGGAGAAGTGTTCTATGTAATTCCTTTCTGAAGTTGAAAAGGAACATACAGACTTTAGGCAAGAATTTAGTTTCTCGGTAATCACCATCTTAAGCAAATTTTCTTTAGGCCTTGGGTTGCAAATATTAATTTAATAAAAATGCAATTTATTTATTAATTGATCTTAAATAAATGGGTCTTATAGCATATTTCTTTAATTATAAATGAAATAAAATAAAAATTAAACATCAACCCAATCTATAAATATGAGAATGACCCTATTTTCTATCTAAATCTTTTTCCTTTAATACTACTTGATTCACTTCCTTCAATTTTACTCTTATTTCATGTAAAAGATTAAACTTTAATGAACATCTCTTTTAAATCTAATTGTTAATGTTTACAATCCAAATCTTTAAAAGATTCTCACTTTTTCCCAACAATATTAGACCCAAATTTCATTTTACTTTAGGAATGAAACAAAATAAAAGCCCCATATTCCATTTTAGTAAAATGAGGGTTATTATAATATTCGCTATATGCACCTCACTAGCTTGGTACTTTGAAAGATGACAATCAAGAGCCACGTCGAGTGTTTGACTCCGCAAATGGTCTTGGTTTTCTCGTTGATGTTTATTTTCTCATATCTCTAGGAAAACCGCTCCTTCAATTCTTCTTTGACATCTAGTTACTCCGTAGTGACAATTTGAGCACAAACATCATGAGCTTCAACGTCCAGTTCATCATCATTACCATCATGCTGCAAATCAACCTCGAAATTAGATAAGTTGATGGCCACATCTCCTTGCCCCTCCAAGTGCCTTAAATTTAGGTGGGTACTTATATGATTCTTATCGTCACTGATCTGAATTCCATTGGTAGGGGCTCTTTCGGTCACTCCAGCACTTCTGCCTACTACTTTAGTAGTCGTTCCTTCTGCTTTCGCTTTCCATCCCTACTATTCTACCAGAAGCAAATGAGTTCTCCTCTTTAGATCCAGTAGGTGATGCCTCTCTCCTACTTCCCTGATCCTTTATAATTGCTGGGTCAGCAAGGCTATAGTAGCATCCATTTTATCAACCAGAGCTTCTAACTATTTTTCATTTTCTGATTCAACTATGCCATCATCTTATCACATTCTACTCGTATAACTATCTCCTAAGGGGAAGATGGTGCTGCTAATGTTGCTGCCAATTGGTCTGCACTTTAGGGGTGGGAATTTAACCCAGTTAACCGATCTTTACCAAACGTCTTTAATCATAAAAATCGGTTAATCGAACTTTTGGTTAACCGATCGTTGTTAATCGACCAAGTCGGGTGGGTTAACAATTAATCACATTTCACATATTGGCTAACCATTAACCGAAACTATTTTTTGATCAAACAGCCCAAATCTAGTCCGGTATTCCCAACCTGGCCCACTTATTTCCTAACCCTAACCTAATCGTTCCTTTCCATTGCCAACTATTATTCACGAATCACGCTTCATAAAATTTCCCAAAATAAAAAACTTAGATCTATAAAATTTGTCGCCCCGGCTAAATTTTCATGAATCCAAATACAAATCGATCTTCTACAGCCTTTGTTCATTCTTTCCTATTTGAATCGTTGATTTGAGCAATGGTAAATTCTAACGACCCCGATTTTTCGATGCCCAAAAGTCGACATCGATACGTCCACTGTATCAAATACCGCACGGTCGAATGCCCAAAAACCGAACCGTTAGGGTTAAAGAAGAAGAGGTAGAAGAAGAAGGAAAGAAAACAACAAAAGAATCTCACATATCGAAGCGGAACAAATATAATAGATAAATAAATATCTTTAAATAGAATTACTATATCAGTTATCACATTACATTATCAGAGTGTACAACAACAAACAGCAAAAAGAAATATTACATATATAAGTGGTATGCCTCGCCATCCAGCTTGCCTCCCGCCAGATCTCCATAGCAACCGCTTGACTTTGCTCCCGAATAATGATAACCTGACCCTAGGCTGCCCGTGTGGAAATTATGGGCACTCAGATTTTAGAAAGGGAACAATAAACTCCAGGTTAGTCATGCGACTAGTGTGAGATCTTAAAAATAGTTATTTTCACAAAAATAATAATAAAAAGAAATACGCTATGCTTTTGGAAAATGAAACTACCATAAGGCCTCCCGGCGCACACACAATGCAATCGCACACTTGCGGGAGATTTCTCCTTATGATAGTCAAATATGCTTGATACGCAAAATCCTTTGATATTATTATTATTATTAGTGCACAGTGCAGAAAACATTTTGAAAGTATAATATTAATCTTAGCTAGCATAGGTACCATTATATTATGCCTGCTATAGCTACCATTTTAAATGGCAGGTTCTACAACTAAAACCGTACAAGTCGCGTATTGTTTCTTTGGATTTCCAGCAAATGGTCAGGCTAAGGAACTTCCTACTGCCACATGGGTGCGCCTCTGGAGGGACGTCCTGAGAACCTACCCGGTCTCTGCCAACACAAGACCGGGTTACCTCTGTAACTAGGTAACTACAACTCGAGTATGCCATCCCGTGGTCCTTTGGGACCTTTATCCGAGGATCCTCTACACCAACAACCACAAAGAAAAGTATTTGCAGTAACCACACAGGTTAAATATCAGGGCTCCATACCTGACACCACCCTTTTCCAGAAGGATATGACATACCCTAAAGGGCGCGACCCTCATAACCTTGCCGCATCTTTCCTGTTTTGACCATTTCCGGGGTGTGAGGTCCGATGAGGTCTCGTCCACAAAGCTACACTTTTCACAAAGTCGTGCTTTGATCAACAAATGATCTGCAGCACTTCGTGTGCCACATTACCAAATTGGGAATGTATCACTAGTAGCTATCAACTACATAACCTCTGAGCTCGTACGTCTCAGAGAAGGGTGTTAAGCTAAGAGAATAAATTCACCGCCACCAACAGAAATTTATTTGATAGAAACCAGCTTTACATCTCAAAGTGTAACGCCAGCCACACATCCATACAAGTCCGTTCCGGGATCGAACAGAACCGAAGGCACTTCAAAGAAGCCCTTGCAAATCCAGATATTCACAAATCACGTCCGGAATCCCCATCACAAAGGGTGATAAAATCTCCATACCGGAGCAACCCGGTGCTGAGACATTCGACAAGTAATCCTTTCATTTTTGAAAATACCCGGTCTTCAACACCGACTTCAAATGCAATCCCATTTCGTCGTATCATTATTCAGAATGGGTTTTATGACACATGGTCCTCTCCCGGCTAATCCGAATAACGAGCGCTTATTTTCAAAAATAAGTGTTCATTCAGATTTCAAACAAATCACAACAATTTTAACTTTGATCTTTTTAAATAAAAGATCTATCACAATTACAAAGGTTCGATGTGGTTTTCGGATATCCACTTGGAATCCGACCCCCGGTCGCATCGAAATTCAAATGTCCTTTATAGGAAAATATTGATAGTCGGTTATTTAACTATCAATAAATATTCACAACAAACACCAAGATTTAAATAATTTTCCAAATTATTTATTTTCAAAATATCACTGCAAGATATAGATTTTTAACACTTCATCCATTTGAAAACAAATTTCAAATCACCTTACGCCTTTCAATCCTTTTGAAACAAGTTTCAAATCACCATCCTCACTTGGAATAAATTTCCAAATATTTATTTGATTCCACCGAAATTTTTTTGCCGAGTTAAAATACTTTAAAACGATTTAAATTACTTATCCAACAGATATACTTGGAAATATTTAAAAAAAAACTATTTTAAAACACTTACTTAAATATTAGTTATGAAAATACTATATAGAAATCTCGTATAAAAATTCAAGTCCAAACTAGTTTTAAAATAAAATTAGTAGATAGGATATAACTATTTAAATATCCAATTTCTAAAACAAATATCAATTTAGCTTTTAAAATAATCCCTTCTATAATTAATTAAATAAAATTTTATTTTATAGGTTTAAGACAATCCCAAAAATAATTTCTCCGACAATATTCCTCCAAAACGATTCCTAGAACTTTTGATTTATACTTCAGAATCCACTTAAAAATATATTCAGCTTTCCAAGGAAGAATTTTAATTTTTATTTATATCGATTAATAAATCTTCTCGATTTATTTTAATTTTCATTCCAAATCTGTAAATTCCTTCCACACTTTTAAAAATAACCATTTTTTTTGAATTTCCCTTTAACTTTATAAATTCCATTGTGAATTTAAACTTCTAAATATCCATTGATATACGATTTTCAAATCAATTTCTAAATATTCATTTCAGCACTGAATTAAGTTCTGAATTGATTTCCAAATTTATTTACAAATACCAAATCAATTTTCAAAATTGATTTCTAAATTTATTTCAACACCAAATTTATTATCTTTTGAAACAAATTCCTTCCTTTAAATTTATTTAATTTTCTAAAAATAAATTACTATTAATTTATACTAAATTTCAAATTTCAAATTTTATTTATTCCAGATATCCTACGATATCAGAAATATATTCGGCTAAATTATAGCCTTCAAGGGTTTCATTTACAAATAATCACACACAGATTATAAATAATCAACACACAAAATATGAAACAAATTCAATATTTGAGGAATCCAGTTGGATCCCTCCAACCAGTTTCCCTGCATCCACAGACGTTAGCACAACAATTAAATACCAATTCCACTTCGAGGTGGAATATCACGGTATATGGGATCTATAAAAATATCATCCGCTATTATGCGGCGCGATAGGGTCTCATCCGCTATACAATGCGGGAAATCAATCACCCAATATATATACTATATACTACTATATATATAATATCATCCATGAATAATTATTATAATTCAACCACCCAAGCACACAGTCAATCAATTTAAATTTTGACTATTTGAAATCAAACTGGAAATTTCTATTTGAACTTGAGTGAGAAGATCTCACCTTAGATTTTAATTTGTAGTGCATTTCCATTCCGGTTTGTTTTTCACGATTTATAGACCTTGCATAAACAATTATATGATTCATTAATATTCAAAAAAAATCAAACAATTAATTTTCCATTTACTAAATTTAATTACTAAAGATTCAATTTAACTTAATGATTATATTTTTTTCTTAAACAAAATTTCCAATTATAAATAATGTCTCTTTTTCCTTTGAAACCCATATACATACCAAAATAATAAACTATATAGATTTCAAAACTCTTCAATATTTTTAAATTCAAACTATTTTACTTTTATAACTGTCTGAAATTAATTTTCTGCTTATATATATATATGTATGTATGTATATATATGAATTTAAATTGAAACTAAGAATTCATTTCATATCCACTGCAAAAATATAAGTATATATACATATGTATATATATATATATGTATATAAAAATTCTTGTTCCTGTGTATATAAACATTAACTTAAATTAAATTAAGATAATATACCTCACAGCAACTCGATGCATGTTCAACCAACACGCGACTGCTACAGCCGCCATCACCTGATCTTGAAGCTTCCCTCATCTTTACGAACCCTAAGGCAGCGCTCGATCTCGAAATGCGAGCAACCATACTCTCGTGCTCTCCAGAGCATCGTCGCAAATTTTCCTTCACTGCCCTAAATTGTGACGACCCAAATCGAACGACGCCTCGCCATCCATATGCGACTTCGCAGTCGCCACCCCATCGATCGTCGCCGCGACAATTCTAGCCTCACCCAAACCTCGATCGTGATTCCTGTTGCCACCCAAACCCCAGAGCTTCTAACTGTGTCTCCATCGCACGCGCGAGCGTGCGTTAAACCCCTCTCCCTCACGTGATTCTTGAATTTTCGGTCGCCCTCTTCCTGTTTTAAATCGAATGAACCCTCTTTGCTTTTTTTTCATGCGGCCATGATTTCTTCTGGCGATTTGATTTCGAAATTAAAATAGAGGAATGCGGCCATCCTTTTTTTTTCGTTTAAAGATGCTCGCTGCTATTAAGGAAGGAGGAGACTGAATTTGAAGAGCGGCCATTATTTGATTGAAACCGAGAATATTTCTTTATAAAGATTGGTTAGTTTTCAAGCGAAGATAGGATAGGGTGGCGTGTAGGAGAAGACAATGGAACGTGTATGGTGATTCGAGACGTTAGGAAAGGTTTTGAAAAGTTTCTGATGTGAAATAATTGAAGGAATTCTCAAAAATTATATAACCCCTTTATACTTCGAAAGTTCTAAACAAATTTTTTGTTTATTAAAAGGGTAACATTTTTATCCAACCGAGGTATCATAACAAACTTATTATCGTTCCATCCTTAATTATTTTCAAATTAAATTTCCACTTTAAAATTCAAGGATTGTAAAATGCCAAACTTCTTAAATTAAGTAATACATTATACAAAACCATATTTAAGAAATATTTCTTTATCCGCAAAAAATACAAATTATCCACACTTTAATAACTTACCGATTATAATTGTATCATGGTTGTATCCCAAACTTTTCTTAATTTAAAACCCATAAGCATATGTTTTAACCTTCTTTGAGATTACAATAGGCTATACATAACTAATTAAAAGCAACAGACACAATTCACTTAAGCATATATCTTGTAAATTAACATATAAAAATTCACCAATACCAACTAATATAGTGACATTGCCTTACCACCTAATTTAGCAAATTGCTTCGTCAATTGGTTGCGATGTTGATCATGTGATCAACATTGCCTCACTACCGACCTTGCTATTGCTAATGATCGACTGCATTTTCTATTCAAAGTAAAAAACAATACTTGAAAGAATCCTTATTGTTTTCATTATATTTATTTTGAACCTTTAAAAAAAATTGAAAATACATGAAACTATTTTCATAGTAGATATGTTACTCTCTTCAAATGTTTAATAAAATATCTTTTCAAATAACATTCAAATCATATATAAACTACTTTATATTAGTAATAAAATTCCATATGATGACTCTTTCTAGAAATAGAATATATAACACATAACACTTCTTACAATATTATCTATATTCAAGACATTTTCTTCAAAAATCATTACATTAGTATATATACGTTTTTTTCCAATACATTCATTTCATTTTAAAATAAAATTTTACTTACTCCAAAACATCATTTCTTTTTTAATTATTGTTTATAACACCTTCATAACAATTTATAATATTTTCAAAATATTAGGACTCAAAGTACTGTGTCTGACTTTCTTCTCCCAGTGTTTAGGAATCCCTATTAAGAATGTTGGCAAACATCTCGATCAGAATTCTTAAAACATACTACGGGCAATCTAACACAAAACATAGTTCCAAAGATTTCTTTAAATATGTCCTTTAATAATCTAGCCTTTACAAATACCAGCTTGCTTATATTATACATAATCAAATACTCCATATATGTATATTCATTATCAAAGAAAATTTTAATTAAATGGATGCTTGCTTCTATTGAATTACTTCCAATAATTCGTTATATTTTTATACAAATAATAATTCTATAATAACAATTCAAGAATACATCCATTCATCTATGAAAACATCAAGAAACTATTAAATTTAATTCATTTTAGTATTTAATTAACCGTACATATAAATTAGTATTTCTTTTTGTACAAAGTAAGGTTTTCAATATCCCTTGTAGAAACTAGACTATCGAAGACGCCATAAGAATTTATTATTAATATCGTATAGGCATCAAATTCTGAAATGTTGATTTCTCTTCAATAAATTTTATATTTCTATTAAAAAAATTGAAATAACCAAGCAATCATCAACCAATTAAACATATATAAGATAAACTAATTAATGTACTCAGTGGAAGACAATCACTCCGCTTCCACTACGCAACTCTGATCATTAATAGATCAGGGCACAACAATAATAATCCAAGCTGTCTAAAATCTAACCAATGCTACCCATTAAATCTCCTTCTTAAAAGTGAGTTTCAAATTTTATAACCACTTTTATAATAGTAATTAGTATAGTAATCCATTTTATTTTACAAATACGTCCCAATGATTATATCCTATAATCATTTATGTTTTTATCCTAAATAGGAATAAATTCTAAATTCTACCTTTGCACCGTATGGGATAGGACTTTAAGTCAGTATTGGCCAAGATTCGTGTCTCAAATATCATATATTATTCTGAACCTTTGCTCTGATACCAAACTGTAACACCCACCTCTATACCCATATTAACAAGGGATGCTACTAAGTGATATCGTCCGCTAATATAAAGAAAAAGGATGGTTATGAGCGACCATACGTGATTATTACTTTAAGAAAACATCAACATGTCTATTTATGTATATATTTATTCCACTTGAATCAATTTCAACATGTATGATCCAGACACAAAGCAATATCATATTAGCTTATTAAGCTCGGAATAATATATAATACCATAGATCATAGAATCATAGTGCAGTCGTACACATATAACACACAAGTACAGGTGAGTATATATACATATACGTAACACGTCTATAAAAGGTGGTAATACTAGATCCACATAATATACAAGATAAAGAACAAGTCTAACCTAAAAGAATATGCATATCACGAGTCACTATATCGACATAAAAAAGCACACAGGCCCAAAGTCTAAAACAAAACAATATGGATATCATATATTTAACTATCTCCAAGCTATGCCAACCTTTAAAGTCAACATATTGCGATACCTGAAATATCGTGGTCTGACCTGAGTATTATAACAATAATAAACATTTTAGTCTAGTTCTAATTCAAATTAGTGGGATGGTGATAAATTAGATATGTGAATTACAGGAAATATGATCATGGCTTCACTTAATTACATTGCATCAAATATAGTCATATTGGAAAAACTAAAATGATATAGTCACTGTCTAAAAATAAGCCATAAATAATGCGAATGGTATTATTAGCACAAAAATCACCATGTCATAAAACTTAAATTGTTCCTTTCATAGGCAAACACAAAAATATGGCGATTCACACAATATTAATCGAAAAACAGGGTTTCAATAACAAAAACATAAAAAGGCGTCGAACATGAGATGAGCACAAATGTTATACCTGTCGCAAGATGAGCACGTAGGTTGCGCCATAGACAAGACGAACATGAATGGTACACTTTACTCAAGATGAGCACAAAGGATACACCTAACACAAGATGAGCATGAAGGCTACGCCTATCACAAGACGAACAAGTGATTATGCCTAATACAAGACGAGCACGACGCTACACCTAAATCAAGACAAACAAGAAGGCTACGCATATCACAAGACGAACAAGAAGGTCATGCCTAATGCGAAAGTGTAATATGCTTTCGATTAGTAATCAAATGACCATTGCTAAATGTCCCATACCACTTGGCAATACTTAAGTACTTACTAAAAGATTGTAAATCCCACTCTAATAAAATAATCAATCGAACAAGTCTAAGAATTAATCGATATAGTAATACAAATCTTTCATACATTTATTTTACTCAATCTTTTAATTAGATTTCTCATTCAAGTGAAGTAATAGTTTTATATTGGAAAATACATCTTTTCAAACATTATTCTAACAATAAAAAAATTAATATATTAAAAGTATGATTATATTTATGTAATTTAAACTCATACTTTTGGAAGTATTTTTAAAGCAATGTGTTCTTTCAACGTTGGTTTGAAAACTATTCTTTTTATATAAATTATTCTCAATAAATACTCCTTTATAACACTTTAAATTTTTGTAAATATGTTATGTATATAAATATTTCATAGGATGAAATTTCCATTGCATTCCAAAGTAAGCAAGAGGTGATTCAAAATCAAAAATAACAAGTAGGAACTCAGCAAAATAGAGCTTAAAAGCAGCACAATAGCAAGACAAGAGGCAATACAAGAAGCAGAATAAGAGCTCGACATAGGGGGAAAAAGAATCGTGTGGAGCTTAGGCTCTAGGCCATGATCGATAGACTGATATAGAGACACATGTCAACCGATGGTGTTGCTGGGAGCATGCAGACTCCTGGCAGCACTCCGATCATTATTTCATCGCCTTTCGGCGATTGAAATTTGGAATATTTAGCTAATATCTACCTATGCATTCAGTTGAGTTGCTTCTTATCAGATGGGTTTAGAGAAGAGATAAGAATTGAGCTTACGGTAAAACATTTGGCAGGATTTTCTATTTCAATTTTCTATATATGCATATAATCAATCAAGCTAGCATGGACCATCCAAAAATACACAAACCAGACCATTTCAGCATGCAAGTTAATTAGTACTAGATATGAGATTTATTCATCATTCTCTTATGATTTAGTAGCCTATTCAAGTATTTCAGCCTATTCCCTTTCATTGGCAAGCCCTAAGATTGTAAGTCTTCAAAGCTAATTAATTAAGCTTAAAATTTAAAGAAATTGAGGACTTTTGTTTTAGGGTTTGAAAGAGGAGGAGAAGTGTTCTATGTAATTCCTTTCTGAAGTTGAAAAGGAACATACAGACTTTAGTTTCTAGGCAAGAATTTAGTTTCTCGGTAATCTCCATCTTAAGCAAATTTTCTTTAGGCCTTGGGTTGCAAATATTAATTTAATAAAAATGCAATTTATTTATTTAATTGATTTTAAATAAATGGGACTTATAGCCTATTTCTTTAATTATAAATGAAATAAAATAAAAATTAAACATCAACCCAATCTATGAATATGAGAATCACCCTATTTTCTATATAAATCTTTTTCCTTTAATACTACTTGATTCACTTCCTTCAATTTTACTCTTATTTCATGTAAAAGATTAAACTTTAATGAACATCTCTTTTAAATCTAATTGTTAATGTTTACAATCCAAATCTTTAAAAGATTCTCACTTTTTCCCAACAATATTAGACCCAAATTTCGTTTTACTTTAGGAATGAAGCAAAATAAAAGCCCCATATTCCATTTTAGTAAAGTAGTTTTAAAATGAGGGTTATTATAATATTCGCTATATGAACCTCACTAGCTTGGTACTTTGAAAGATGACAATCAAGAGCCACGTCGAGTGTTTGACTCCGCAAATGGTCTTGGTTTTCTCGTTCATGTTTATTTTCTCATAGCTCTAGGAAAACCGCTCCTTCAATTCTTCTTTGACATCTAGTTACTCCGTAGTGACAATTTGAGAACAAACATCATGAGCTTCAACGTCCAGTTCATCATCATTACCATCATGCTGCAAATCAACCTCGAAATTAGATAAGTTGATGGCCACATCTCCTTGCCCCTCCAAGTGCCTTAAATTTAGGTGGGTACTTATATGATTCTTATCGTCACTGATCTGAATTCCATTGGTAGGGGCTCTTTCGGTCACTCCATCACTTCTGCCTACTACTTTAGTAGTCGTTCCTTCTGCTTTCGCTTTCCATCCCTACTATTCTACCAGAAGCAAATGAGTTCTCCTCTTTAGATCCAGTAGGTGATGCCTCTCTCCTACTTCCCTGATCCTTTATAATTGTTGGGTCAGCAAGGCTATAGTAGCATCCATTTTATCAACCAGAGCTTCTAACTATTTTTCATTTTCTGATTCAACTATGCCATCATCTTATCACATTCTACTTGTATAACTATCTCCTAAGGGGAAGATGGTGCTGCTAATGTTGCTGCCAATTGGTCCACTTTAGGGGTGGGAATTTAACCCAGTTAACCGATCTTTACCAAACGTCTTTAATCATAAAAATCGGTTAATCGAACTTTTGGTTAACCGATCATTGTTAATCGACCAAGTCGGGTGGGTTAACAATTAATCACATTTCACATATTGGCTAACCATTAACCGAAACTATTTTTTGATCAAACAGCCCAAATCTAGTCCGGTATTCCCAACCTGGCCCACTTATTTCCTAACCCTAACCTAATCGTTCCTTTCCATTGCCAACTATTATTCACGAATCACGCTTCATAAAATTTCCCAAAATAAAAAACTTAGATCTATAAAATTTGTCGCCCCGGCTAAATTTTCATGAATCCAAATACAAATCGATCTTCTACAGCCTTTGTTCATTCTTTCCTATTTGAATCGTTGATTTGAGCAATGGTAAATTCTAACGACCTCGATTTTTCGATGCCCAAAAGTCGACATCGATACGTCCACTGTATCAAATACCGCACGGTCGAATGCCCAAAAACCGAACCGTTAGGGTTAAAAAAGAAGAGGTAGAAGAAGAAGGAAAGAAAACAACAACAGAATCTCACATATCGAAGCGGAACAAATATAATAGATAAATAAATATCTTTAAATAGAATTGCTATATCAGTTATCACATTACATTATCAGAGTGTACAACAACAAACAGCAAAAAGAAATATTACATATATAAGTGGTATGCCTCGCCATCCAGCTTGCCTCCCGCCAGATCTCCATAGCAACCGCTTGACTTTGCTCCCGAATAATGATAACCTGACCCTAGGCTGCCTGTAACAACCCGCATATTTATCGATTTTATATTTAAATATTTTATTTAAATATTTTATCGATACTCGAAATTTAGTCCGAAATGCTACTTTTTGCATACGGTCGAATTAGGACGCGGGACCACTCGCATTGAGTTTAAAATGCCGTTTGCGACCTTTTTGAGTATAAGCTTCGATATGTTTGGAGAAAGTTGATTTTTGCTACTTTTCACTTTGGGTTTGGGTTTGGGTTTGGGTTCAGCCCTATGTTTAACTTATACTCAAATCTGTGCCACTCTTCCCCATTCACCCTCATTTTCTTCTCTTTTCAGTTCTAAGGCAATAATGGTGGGAGAGATTGGAAATTAAAACTCCAAAACCCTAGTTCCTCTTGCAACCTCAAATTCCTAGCTCCAAATTAAAAGAACCCATTGGTAAGCATTCTCTTCTTCTTCTCCAACTTATTCTCTTACCAATTTCATAAATTCCTAAACCTAATTTTGGGAATGTTCTTGTTTTGAGCATAAATTCAAGCTCATTTGGGTTGTGTTGAAGAGAGGTTGATTCTCCATTTGCTTTCAAGCTTCTTCTTGTTTGATTTTGTGAAAAGGTGAGATTTTTATCTCACATCTTTGTCTATAATTATCTTCGATTGTTAGGTATGAATTCCTAACATTTATTCTTGTGCAATTGATTTTGGTTTGGACTGATTTTGTGTTAATTCCAATTTTTGGTGTTTTGGTCTAATTTATGAAAATCCTATTATGGATATTTGGACATTGATATTTGAGGCGTATCGAAGAGCCGTTTAGGCTGGGTTGTCGTTCGACGTAATTCCTTAGTCATCGCCATTTGCTCGTTCGATCGTTTTCGATATTCGTTTGGCCCTTTTTGGCCTAGGTTCAGGGAATGCCCTGAACCCCAGATTCAGACGTCTGAAACGTGATATTCAGACGTCTGAATATTGTTCTGGGAAGATTTCTATTCCCAGATTCAGACGTTTGAATATATGGTTTCAGACGTCTGAATTGGTTCATTTGGAACCAGAAAGGAAATAGGCTAAAATATGCCTATTTCAGACGTCTGAAACACTTGATTCAGACGTCTGAATTGTGTTCTGGAAATCTTTATATTTCCAGATTCAGACGTCTGAACCACTTGTTTCATACGTCTGAAACTGCTGTGTTTTGCCTATTTTTCCTATTTGCCTATTCGCTTGAGAATTCCAATTTAAATCGATTTGTGATGATCCTATTTGTTGTTATCAATTATTATGACTTTGATGACTCCTTTTTAGGGATTTTTGAATATCCATTTTGATGGATTCTTTATCGGTTTCTTTGGATTTTATTCAAGTCTTCGAGCGTGAATTTTAGTGATTGATTGTTCCTACAATCTTCTTTGTGATTTGTCACTTTAAAAATATAAAGGTTTTCTATACTAGTAGTAAATATCAAAACTCTTTCCTCAAACGATTTCAATACTATTTTAATACCAAATTCGTTTATAAAACCGTTTTCCAATCTATTAGTATATACAAACCTTTACCTCACTCGTATGAGAAATCTAATTAAACGACTTAGTAAAACAAGTGGTATGAAACGCTTGCGTTCACTTTGTTGGTTAATTCTTGGACTTGTTCGATTGAAACTCTTGTGACAATTTTCTAGTGGAGATCTACAATTTGTTCGTAAATATTTAAGTTAAGCAAGTGGTTATGGGACATGAAGCTAAACTCATATATTTACTAGCTTAGTGTAATTGACACTTCTCGTTGATCATGACGATCATCTTTGTGATTTAGACTAGCAATGTGCGATGTCTCTTTGTCTGCGAGGGAGACTAAACCCCGTTTTGTGGAGTTTCGACTCAAATTGGTGGGGTAGCAACCCACGGTCTTCGGACCATTCGTGTGTCAGGTCTTCGGACCATTCGTGTGTAAAATTAATGGCTAGCTACCATGAGATAGCTTCTCGTTCGTGTGTTACAGCTGTTGGTGAGTTTTCATGCTCCCGTTCGTGTGATAGGCCTTCCCCCCTATTTTGTGTGATTTCTGGATTTCGTGTGTCGAATTCTGGAATTTTCTTCTTCACCTATTTTTGTGATTTCTATTGATATGATTTATCAATTTTTGTGCATAGGTGAATTTGTGTGTCATTGACTGAATTTCTTGAGATGATTTCTAGAATTTATGCTTCACCAATTTTCGTGATTTATATTGATAAGCTTTATCAATATTTGTGTATTGGTGAATTTGTGTGTCATGGACTTTTGTGATTGATATTGATAAAATCGTCAATATTTATGGTTTGGTGAACGAAATAAGGAGTATGACATTTCCTTTGATTCTTATGTAGATTTGGTGATATTGATTAATCTCTTGTTGATTCTCAATTACTTATATATATATATCACAGCTTGGCATTGTGATTATTATGTGTTTAGTCATATCTCTTACTCTATATCGTTTCATCTGATATTTATAGTTAGACTGATCCGTTTATTATTTTCTTATTAAATAATACTCGGGTCAGACCGAGATGTTGCAGGTGCTTCTGCTTGATTTCTCTCCAGGGATCCATTACTATGGCCTTTTGCTTACTACTTAGATTAGTAGTTTTTTTTTGTTGTATACTCTTGAGATATTGACTCATTGATGTATTCTTTTGTATAGCACATGTTGCTATTATCTTGTGTTATTATGGATCTTTCTGACCACTACTCTGATGTACACTTTTATGTGTAACATTCATATCTTATTCCGCCTTTGTGATATGAATTATCTGTGACTGATTTATGTTATGTTTATTTCTGTATTTGTTTCCGAAGATATTACAGCCACTGTGTAGTAGCTTTGAGTTTGTGTCGGTATGTCGGATTTCCTCTTGATAAAGTATTGCATTTTATACCATCTGACATATCGATGCTCGCACAAAGCAATTACACGGATGGTCGCTCCTCAACTGCCTTATTCTCCGTGCTAGTTGACAGCATTCTCCGTAATGTTCTTGGCTAGCGTGGGTATAGAGGTGGGGCGTCACAGCTTGGTATCAGAGCCAAACTTCGGAACAATATGGAATATTATAACAAGGATCATCGTCCTAAGTCCATCTAAGGAGTCATGCTTTAGGATTTTATTCGGATCTACGTACCGTCCTATCCTATTTTCTTTTATGATTCCTTTTTTTATCTATCAAGATTACTTGATATTGAATTTGGTGAATAACCTTTTTTCTTCTTCTTCTTTCTTTCTAAGGAAGAGAAATGTCTAGACCAGGCCGCTCCAGAGCCGTACCATCTAGTACCCTACCCCAGGATGGAGTTTTTATGACTGCTCAACAGCTTCTTGATTTGGTAACGAATGCTCAAGCAGCTGGAGCTAACCCGGAACCTACTCATCCAAAGTCGGAATTTGCACGCTTGTGCAGCGATTACACTAATTTGGGTGGGGAGCCATTCAAAGGTTCCGAAACTGTTATTGAAGTACAGGCTTGGCTAAGGTCATGCGATCGAATCTTTTCTCGCATGAATCTTATTGACCTTCACCGAGTTCAGGTGGCCTCTAGTATGCTCCGAGAAAGAGCATTGGACTGGTACGAGCTTCTTATTTCTGAGATTAATGAAGCGGATCTCACCTGGGAGCAATTCCGGGAACGCTTCGAGTTGAAATTTGTACCAGAAGCAGAGAAAGTGACATTGGCTCGAAGATTTATAGACCTTGTTCAAGGTGAGTCCTCCGTGACTGATTACGTCGCCTCCTTCGAGTCGCTTTCCAAATATGGGGTTGAGTACATCAACACCTCTTTAAAGAAGAACCAGAGGTTCGTCCATGGCTTAAACAAAAATCTCAAGAAGCCATTACTTCTAAAATTAGAAGTTTCTTTCGACCAACTCGTTGATATCGCTCTTCGCCTTGAAGAGGCAGATAGGGAGAATGATGTTGAAGTGGTGGGTTCCAAACCAAGCTTCAACAACAGCAAGAAGAAGCCAAACAAATTCAAAGGCCCTTATCCCAATAAGAAAGGGAGGCAAGCAACTCCTGTTGAAAAGACCTTTTCCTCTACTCAAGGGAAAAGCTATAATTGTGGTTCGAAAGACCATTTTGCGAACAAGTGTTCAAAGCCTCGTACTTGTCGCTATTGCAAAAGCCCGGACCATTTTATGCATGTGTGTCCCAAACTTCAAAATAGGAAGGAGGGAAAGCTTAATGTTGCTCAAGCCCCTGGCAACACATCTCGTGGCCAAGGTATTTCTCATTCTATTCTGGATGGAATTATTTTATTTCGTGATCATCCTATTCTAGTTCTTTTTGATACGGGTGCGTCCCATTCTTTTATATCAAAAGAACTTGTTGATACTTTTTCTTTGGAAGTTTTGTGTTTAATGACTTCTTTGAGAATTGCGAATCCGGTTGGTGGATCCGCGACAATCAGTTTATTGTGTAAAGATGTCGAGATTATTTTGTGTGATTTTTCTTTCCGAACCGATTTGCATGTCATGCGTTATTTAGGCTTTGGAATGATTTTGGGAATGGATTGGCTTAACCATTATGAAGCCCATATCCTATGTCCTGAGCGGACTATTCATCTTCGACATCCTCAATCTGTTAAGCAGATTTCTATTAATCTTAAAGATTTAGATTCCAGCTTGGTTGCATCTTTATATTCTTTAAATCCTCGTGATGACGATGATGACGATGAGGGTGATATTATTTCTCTTATTCACGTCGTTCGTGAATTTTCTGACTTATTCGAGCCCGTTTTAGGATTACCACCTAAGCGAGCAATTGAGTTCAGAATTAATCTTATTCCTGGAGCTCAACCTATCACTCGTCCTCTGTATCGTATGTCCAATAAAGAAAACGAGGAGATGCGTAAACAATTATCCAAATTGGAGACGAAACAATTTATTCGCTCTAGTTCCTCGCCTTGGGGAGCTTCAACTATTTTTGTGAAGAAATCCGATGGAACACTTAGGCTTTGCGTTGACTACCGCAAGCTTAATGATCTTACTATCAAAAATAAATATCCATTACCTCGGATTGATGATCTATTCGATCAACTTAGTGGTGCTAGAGTCTTTTCGCAATTAGACTTAGCTACTGGATTTCATCAGCTTCATATTGCAGAGGATAGTATTCCATTGACCTCGTTCCGTACTCGTTATGGATCTTATGAATGGCTTGTCATGCCATTTGGTTTAACGAATGCTCCGGCGTATTTCGTTGACCTTATGAATATAGTTTTCAAAGACTTTCTCGACCGGTTTGTTCTTATCTTTATCGATGATATTCTTGTGTATTCAAAAACCGAGGAGGAGCATGAAAAGCTTCTTCGGATTGTGTTGGAAACTCTTAGGAGTAATCAATTAAAGGCAAAATTTTCTAAATGCCACTTTTGGCAATCTCGTGTGAAGTTTCTCGGTCATATTATTTCTGAATCCGGAATTTCCGTGGATCCTTCAAAGATTGAAGCGATTCAAAATTGGAAGAGACCGAAAAGTGTGACAGAGATTCGTAGTTTTCTCGGGTTGGCGGGCTATTACCGTCGTTTTATCAAAGACTTTTCTAAGATTGTCGTGCCTCTTACTAGTTTGACGAAGAAAGGTGTTAAATACATTTGGTCGGACAAATGTAAAGCTTCTTTTCAGAAATTAAAAGAGCTTCTTTCTGATGCTCCTATTCTAGTTATTCCCGAGGGGAATCAGGATTTCGTTGTTTATACCGATGCGAGTCGTGTTGGTTTGGGTGCCATTATTATGCAAAGAGAACGTGTTATTGCTTATGCTTCTAGGCAATTGAAGCCTGCTGAGACTAGATATGCCACTCATGATTTAGAGCTTGCGGCTATTGTTTTCGCCCTTCGTATTTGGCGTCATTATCTTTTAGGAGAGAAATTTGTTCTTTATACCGATCATAAGTCCTTGAAGTATTTATTCTCCCAGAAGGAACTTAATTTGCGTCAACAGCATTGGCTCGAATTTCTTGCACCATATGATCTTGACATCCTTTATACTCCCGGAAAGGGAAATCGTGTTGTCGATGCACTTAGTCGCAAGAAACAAGCGGTTGTTTCTATGATGATATCCGAATGGAATGATCTTGAGATATTATCCTCTTGTGAGATTCGAGACCGTGTCTCCGATTTATGTTCATCACTTATGTTATGTAGCCTTGAGGCTCATCCTTCTCTTTTAGACCGCA